>JAOEGL010000013.1:12204212-14739212 GCA_034509955.1 Urosaurus nigricauda
ATTGATTTCAATAGATGTGCCCACAGGTAAGTGGAGGTCCATTTGTATCCATAACCATCCATCCCCTTCTCAGAGGCATGGTCCTTAGTGTCCATGGAGGAGGTCTGTCTTTGTCTTTACAAAAGGGAAGACATTTAGGTTGGGAAATCAAATGAGCTTCATGGGTTAAACCAGGTCCATTTCAGTCTTGTGTGCAACTCATGCCCACTGCGCCACTTTGGCGGAGCTCTTACTGGCTTTCTCCTAGTTTTAATGGGCTACTAGCTCTTTAATGGTAGATGTAAGAAAATGTTGTGCAGCTGCCATAGTGTTCTGCTCATACACTATGGAGGCTTCCTGTGCATCTCTCCATGGACATAAAGAGAACTGTGTGCCAATTTACCTCCAGGTGAGCAATGAAGTGTCAAATTACATGGCTGAGCTACATTATTAACATTTCTGTATATTACACCATGTAATTAATCTGAGGAATCTCTACCTTCTGATTTCCACTGTCTGCAAAGATCTCTTGATAGGAAGAAATTCCTCTTCGTAACTACCGGTTTGTAACCGTAAAGACTATGCACTCTAAAAATTGGAAGATCTACTTATTTAGAAACGTACTTTGATACCAGCATCCAGATTTGAGATCATTACTGATCCTGCCTGACCAGAGTGGATGGCAAAGTCGCAAAGTAAGGTTTGTGTTGCTTCTTCCACTCTAGAATACCCCCTACTTCTGGGAGATTGCTAGAGTGGTTTAGTATTACAGAAACCAGTCTAAATGAATATTGGGCTAACGTGTTCCCCACTTACCTTTCCCTCTCTTCTAATGTTTGAGAGCCAGCTTGGTATAGTGGTTTGAGCATTGGACTGTGACTCTGGAGATCAGGATTTGATTCTCTGCATGAGGATTAAAACCTACTGGGTGACTTTTGGCAAGTCACACTCTCTCAGCCTCAAAAAATGGCAATGTAGCCCGCCTCTGAAGAAACTTACCAAGAAAACCCTATGAGAGGTTCATTTTAGGGTCTCTAAAAGTCAAAAATGACTTGGGGGCACACAGCAACAACAACAGTATTTGAGAGAAGGAGATTGAAGGCTTCTCTTATCTTTTTGATTAAATAATGTTTAGCAAACCATACTTCCCTTCTGCACATCTGCTCTGATTAGTAGAACCAAACATCTATTTCTTGGACCACATAAATAGTGAATGTTATACAGGTATTTGTTTTATTTGTTAAATGTATATGTTTTATTTTAATAATGTACAGTAGTCCTCCAATTATTTGACAGGTTAAGAACCAGAGCACTTTCCAAAAAGAAAAAATAGTTGAAATGTGGAATCCATATTACTGTATATTATATTTTCTATTACTGTGTAAGAACAAATATAAGTATGAATACCTCTATGGTGCTGTGTAATAGGCACATTATGACACCATAACTTCTACAGTATGACTTCTACAGTGTACAGAACATAGACTCAATAAGACTAAATAAAATATGGTATCGAATTGAAAAAAGCAGTATGTAGTTTCAAAAGGGTTGTGCAAACTGCCATCTTATAGTTAAGTCTTTGGACTGTATACTGTAGAAGTGGTTTGTTGTGTCATTGTGTGCTTATATTATATCACTATACAGGTATTCATACTTATATTTTTGCTCATGTTTATTAAAAGACCATCCAATAAATGGGTTCTGGTAATAATTTAATAGCATCAAAAGAGTGGATTATTGAAAAGTGACCTCTTAAAAAGCAGAGTGAAAATAGAATGAAATCTTCCAGACTTTTCATTAGAGCTGTGTCGACAGAGAAAGATACAACATATTGTGATTCATTCTTGTAACACTAAACTATGGTTTAGTTATATTTCATATTTCAGTGTGAGCTGGGGCAGCTTTTAAATGGTGAGCAAAAGAATTTTATTTTAAACAACATGGAGCAGGCTGGGCTGGGTCCGTTCTCCTTAAAGTTTAGTTTTTTGACTTCTGGTAAGATTTTAAAACAGAGAAACTTTTGGGAAAGGTCTCCTCTTCCTTCCCAGTATGATTCTGCTGGTTTCTTCTGCTCCGTGTACAAGTCAACCAATAACTAACAAAAGCTGAGCAGATTTAAATATTGGTGAACCATAAATATTGGTAATTGTGTGTTAGACTGACGCTTTGACTCGTGACTCTCCTGGCGTTTCCACATTCGTGCCAGGGAAGAAGACACTTCTATTAGCTCATGTAAAGAAGAAATCAGGCAAATTGGAGAAATATTTTTCATCTTTTGTGTGCGTGTGTGTGAGAGAGAGACAGAGAGAGAACACGTCTAATCTGGCCTACAAAGAGCCCTGGTGGCACAGTGGTTAAATGCTTGTACTGCAGCCACTCACTCAAAACCATAAGGTTGCGAGTTCAATACCAGCAAAAGGGCTCAAGCTTGACTCAGGCTTGCATCCTTCCGAGGTTGCTAAAATGTACCCAGATTGTTGGGGGCAAGTAGCTTACAGTTGTAAACCGCTTAGACACTGCTTAGGTGGTATGAAGTGGTATATAAATGAAGCTGTTTGACAGATGGTCCAGGTCTAATCAGTTCCTTCTACCAGAAGCCCCATGTTCAGGAGAGAGAAACTGCTGTTTGCATGAGTGAGTCAATATGGAGAGCCAATATGTTGTTATGGTTAGAGTGCTGAACTGGGACTTCTAGTCCCTACAAAACCTTGAAACTCACTGGGCCAGTTGCTTACACCAGGATGTGCCAAACAGCATACCCCATAGAGAATTTAGATGGCCTAAAGGAGGCCATCACATTAGAATTTGTGAGCTTCAGAGAAAATCTTACTTAGGAAGATTTAAAGGTAATGTGTCATCCGAGTAAGGAAGTTTTTAGAAGAAAATGGCAGCTATTTCACAGAACCATTGAGTTGAAAGGTAACACAAGGGTTATCTAATCCAAACCATTGCCATGCAGGAATATGCAGGCAAAGCACTCCCAAAAAGATGGACATACCACCTGTTGGAAAGCCTCCAAAGAAGGAGACTCCACCACCTTCCAAGGTGGTCCATTTGACTATCATTCTAAACTTCCTGACTGTAAGAGGTGTTTGATAGTGGAATCAAATAGGTTCCTATATTGTTTGAACAAGCACTCTACATTAAAACATTATTTTAATAAATAAAAATACACTTGCTCTATTTACATTCACTCAACCATGACCTACCATTCCTGTGATGATAAAATTGGAAGGGCGAGAAGCATTGTATGCCTCTTGAGCATATTGCAGGAAACATGGGATATAAATATAAATAAAAGAATAAATGTTGCTTTTAAGAATGTCTCTGGTTCCATCAAGGTGGGATTTATGCCAAATCCTCCAACATTGTACTGTCATGCTTCACACTCCTGCTATGCTAGATACTTGCTTTCCCCCTTACGAACTCTACAGAGAAGTACCCTGTACATATCTTCCAACATTTCACAGGTAAAAAAAAAAAAAAGGACTCCATTGAACATTAGAGTGTACCCAAGATGGCAAATGAAGCAAAACAGACAAACTAGGAGAGGCTGCAGCAGTTTGTTTTTCCCTGAGCCTACTGGGAAGGGCAGGATTCTGAGTTGAGTGCAAACTAGGTTTGCATTTTGAACCCAGTTTGCAGCAAGTAAACTTGACTGAGGACAAAGAGGGAAAAGTAGGAAGAGGAGATGTTGAAAGCTTCTGAAAAAGCAGGAGAACAGAGGATTTATCAGGACTGTCCTTGCCTAATCGATCCAGTTGGAGGGCATGTGATACACAATACCATGTTTTTTCCTTTCCTTCTGGGAGATAGAGCAAAACAAAGGGTGAACTGCTGGCTTCTTTTAGAAGGGAAAGCTCATGTTCTCGATGCCAAAACAGGCAAGGAAGAGGAGAGCTTCAGTACAGGAATCCCTTCATTAAGAGTGTGATGTGAATTATCCATAAAAACAGCTTAAACCTGAATGCTCATTATGGCAGTTTGTATTTCATATATATGGCCACCTGATCTTCTGGGGCCTCCCCGGTAGTGAATTGTTATCATCTGCAATACCTAGCACAATAGGAGGAGATAAGACGAATGATATAATCTTTTTACAACAGAATGTGTAAGGGTTTTATTATGATGATTTTTTAAAATTATTATTATTTCAGCTCAAAGCCTGACTTCAGTGTAGAAGTGTAGGTTGATAAGTTACTTTGGAAGTAAATATGTCCTCCCCCCCCCCCCATGTTAAGGTTTTGATAAAATAATCTTGCAAACAGTTGTAATTTTTTAAAAATGGATTTTAATAATAAGCAAATTTTAGTCCTTTTAGTACTGGTATCTGCTATTATGGCTGAAATAATCATTTCCTTCCTTTCCTGTGTTTAATACTTTGTTTTGGTTTGGTTTCTTGAGTTATTTTGTGATACCTTTGTCATGAAAAAGACAGAAGGGGGGCTTGCTAGCAAATTTAATGGTTAACATTTAAGTGTGGTTTTCAGCGCTTCATGGAAATTATTTTAGTCATCCTTAGGATAAGCTTATAATGTAGGTCAGTATTACAATCATAAGAGAGGGATAGTGGTTTGAGTGTTGGACTAAGACTCGGGAGACTAAGGTTTGATTCCCAGCTCGGCTATGAAATCCACTGACCTTGGGCAAGTCACATGCTCTCAACCTCAGGGGAAGACAACACCAAACCTCCTTTGAGCAAACCTTGCCGAGAAAACCCCGTGATAGGTCTGTCTTAAGGTTACCATATGTTGGAAATGACTTGAAAGTACACAACAGCAACAACAACAAATTACTGCCATACTACAGATGGGGTTTATGTTAGGTATGAGACAGAGAGAGAACAACTTGCCTAAATTCTTTTTGTCAGTTAGTGGATTTGAACTGGCAACCTCCTGTAATTCCATTTGAGTGCCTGCCTTGGTTTCTGGGGAAAATAATATTTTCTGTCAACATAAAACATAAAAAGAAGGAACGGAAGGGATCAAAAACAGGAATATGGCACCTTTAAGACTAACTGGCTTTTATTTTAGCTCAAGCTTTTGTGTATATAAATCCACATCTTCAGATGCAGTACAGTTAGTCGTACTGCCCCTTTCCTGAAAACATAGTAGCACATCTCCTGTTTGTTGTGATTTGTACATTTATTTGGAGATTTATTTCTTGATTTAGAGATTACCATTTGAAACAACATTAAGGAACCGATAAACTAAGCCGGAATGGAAAGATGTTTGAGCAATCCTTAATAGCTTTCAGGGTGGAATGATAAAGATGTTGCCACTTAGTGCCTTGGTAATTAAAAATAGATTTTTTAAACTCTCTTAAAAAAAAAAAAGCCCTGAGTTCTGGTTTATAAAAATGGATGGTGAACATACGGTACGACATAAAAATCCATGTGGTACAGGGAGCAGGAAAGGGGGGGGGGGAATAATAATTACAAAAAGTAGAAACCACTTTAGTCCAAAACAGATGTGCAAAAGAAAAGTCCACTTTTTATGATGATAATGATGATTATTTGTGTGTGTGTGTGCGCGAGAGAGAGAGAGAAGAGGGGATATATTTGGTTCTTGCTTGGCTTTCTTTGCAGCAAAGCTGCTTTCTAGAATTTACTTTCCTTTATTAGAGTTGCAACTCAGGCTTTGTGTGGGCCTCTGGGGGTTTTGGCCAGCCGCTGGCAATTTCTCTCAGACACCCAATTACCCCTGACGTCAATGCCGTCTCTCCCATCTCCCTTGGGTGCCCACATTTTTTCCTTTGTAACACTAATAGCTGACTAGCTAAGTGCCTGTTATTTCCTTGGCAGAAGATTTGATTGTGTTTTGGGCCGGATACTAAATCCAAAAACTATGTAAAAATGTCAATAGGTGAGTGCACATTGATTTCGGTTAGTCACAGTGATATCTGAGCCCCTTTGGGGGCTCTGTCTGGGGAAGTATTTTACAAGAAAGATAATATAACAGAAAATTACTGGAGCTGCACGGGTCTCTGGTGGGTTTCTTAGGGGGCCCGCTAAGTTTCTGTAGAACCAACAAATGCTTTATTAATCTAAATTTGGTGGTTTTGTTCTTTTTTATTCTCTTCAGAAGGTTGGAGTTTTAATGACGAAGCTCCGATGGAGAGGACTTGGAATGCGCTTGGCCTGCTCTTTGGCTCACTGGTGGGAGAACCCTTACTGAGTAATGAACTCCCCATGGGTTGTGGGAGTAATACAACACTGTTTCCATGCATGGTTCCCAGGGACTGCCGAACAGCCGCTTGGCCTGTTTCTTGCCAGGCAGAGGTCTGTGTGAGCAGATAAAGTGGAGGGAGTGAGGGACTCTCTGACAGCTGTGCTGGGCCGGCATTGACTGGGAGCGGCTGATAAGGGCCCAGCAAGGAGAAAGAACCGGCAGCTTTGCTCCACCAGAAATCTGACAGGATAACGCAACTGGCAAAGAAAAGTTAAACACAACTGGTTTGGAGGGGAGGCAGGAGGGGGGGAGGAGAGCTGTTAGGAAAGATAATGGTAATTGATTGAATCAAAGTAGCAGAGCCAGACCCAGGGTATTTCTCTCTGCTCTGCACCCCCCTTCGCTGCCTTTGCCTCCTCTTTGCAATTAATTTCCCCCCCCCTCTCCTTTGCCTGATTTTTCCAAACCCAAAGTATCCTAGGAGCTCAGGTTGCAATGTGCATAAGCTGCTCTCGAAGATAATAAGCACATGCCCTCTTCGGCTTTGGAAGGGGAAAACTTGGGCCAAGAAGAAGAAGAAGAAAGATTAAACAAGCAAACAACCAATAAAAAAATACTCCTTAAAGTTAATAAAAATGTGTCTTACTTCTTAGTTCATAATTTGATTGTTGATTCCCCCCCCCCTTCTGTTTCAAAAAAGACGGGGGGAAATCCTTTGTTAGATATTGTGAGAATATGAATTGGTGCCACTGAGGGAGTGCCAGTGTTGTATTTTATTTTGCCTCCTTTTATTGGAGTGGGTCCGTATTTGATAATACTTAGAGCAGACCTGAAATCAGTGGGACTTAGGTTGGTCATGAGCTTCAGTGGGTCTATTCTCAGCGTGGCTTAAGTCTTGATCGTTCAAATCATCATTAATATAATTTTATCCATACACTGCTATCAGTGTCCATAGTGCTTTACAGAATAGTATAATAGAATAAGAAATGCTTGCTCCGAAGAGTTTACAGTTGTATTTTATAAATCAATTTAGGTTAGATTTCTAAATGTACTTATTAAGGAAGGAATCTGTGACCCTCCAGAAGTTGTTGGTCTTCTAACAACCATCAGCCCCAGACACCATGGCCAGTGGTCAGGGATTATGAATCATAGAGTTGGAAGACACCCCAAGGGTCATGCAGTCCAACCTCCTGCCATGCAGGAATACACAAAGCAATATTTATAGATGGCCATCCAGCCTTTGTCTGAAATCCTCCAAAGGAGGAGTTTCCATCACACTCCAGGGCAGCATATTCCACTGTTGAACAGCCCTTATTATCAGGAAGCTCTTCCTAATGTTTAGGTGGAATCTCTTTTCCTGTAGTTTGAATCCATTGCTCTGCATCCTAGTCTCTGGAAGAACAGAAAACAAGCTTGCTGTATCTTCAATATTATATCCCTCCGAAGTACAGCTACAGTGGGAGTGCGCATCTCTCCTATTCCTGTGCTATAGAATAAGCCTCATTGAATACTACAGGAGATGGTGAAAAGTATAGGGTTGCCTTCTTAGGAGTTTATCACACAGGAGAAATTTCTCCCAATTTTGAATTGAGCCAATTCGAATTCCCGTAAATTAGCTAGTTTAGCGAATTTAAGTGAAATCTAATTACATTTGGAATGTGTTCAGAATGACTTCCCATTTCCCAAAAATGACCCCTTCCCATTGCCCGAAATTGCGTGAGATACTCTTATACGCAATTACGTGAAACCCCATGATTGCATTCGGATTGCCACTGCATTATACCCCCAAATTCTGTCGTATGATAAACTCCACAATCACAGTGAAAAGAAGAAAGGAAGGGAGAGGCAAGGCAAGGTGAATGCAAACGAACAAATAAACACCCCCAAACAAGCACAAGATATGCATTAGGGCCAAAACAAATCCAGAGGATGCATAGTCAGGTCCACTGGCTCATATCTGGTGATACTATCTTAAATTTTGATCTAAACAGCACTGCAAAAGATTTAACACTTGCTGCTACCCTGTTTTATTGATTTAAACATCCCTCTTCTGAAGCTGCAGCTAGCTTTTCTGTCTTTTCTCCCTTGGCAGGCCTACTAGCTTTCTTAGGAGAGGGACATTTAAATCAAGAAGACAATGCTCCATGAGAGGTGTTAACTCTGCTCTTCCAGTGGTGCTGCTCTGATCAAAATGGAAGCAATGCTCAGAAGAGAGCTGTTCATGAAATCCACAAGCCCATCTCCTATCTCCTCCCATTTAAGCCAAAATATGTCCTCCCCATGAAGTGCATCTGATAAACCAAGGACTAAAGTCATGAGAAATAACCTCTTTCTGTAATTTTCCATGTAGGGAGTGCAGGAAATATTTCTGCTGCAAAATACCTTTTCATATGCATGAAGGTAAGTCTAACATTGGTTAACTCGAGCTTTTTAAGGATATGGGTGGGTGGGTTGGATAGCTTCTCAAAATAATTAGTCCTTGGCTCTTCTTTTGCAACAAACAGATACAATATGCTTTGAAGTATTTACTGAAGTACATCCTCCCGTGGTTACCTATTTCCTCTTCTCCCCACTATTGGGTTTTCAACATAAGTTTGTGTAAACTGTTTGGGCTTCTTTATTGAACCCGTCTTGGCTTTCTCTTTGAATTTCCTGCCTTTTTGAAGTCTGATTGATTCCTTATGCCAGTATGCTTTGCCAAAGGACTTGAAGGTGCTCCAGTCTCTTAAGGTGTTTGCTCCCCTCTTACTGCTTCCACAAAGACTCTGTGACTGTATCCCAAGTTATCTCCCCAAGGCAGTTTTTGTTTTATTCTTAATCATTGACATTAGTCTGTGTTTATTTCTTCGGTCTCCCTTTGCCAAATACAGCCATCCATCAGAAGTTAGACATCAGGTGTCAGTTTTCATGTATTACCTGGGGATGATCTTGAATGGCCCCGTCAGTTTGGGGCTACATCCAGATGGGAACTCATTTTCAAATCAAAGCACAATCTGATGACACTCTTTGAAGCTAATTACAGGAAAAGAGATGCCTCTGCCCCTTTATTTATTTATTTATTTATAGTATTTTGCAGCCACTTTTAGTGCAAGTGATCCAGTATATAAGAGTCTCTTTCAGATTTGTTTTTCTATGATCCATCTACCATCATTCATGGAGGAGACCTCAAGGACCATCCAGTCCCAAGGGCCATCCGTAGAAGAGACCCTCATACCATGCAGGAATACACAGTCAAAGGGTTCCTGACTGGTGGCCCTCTGTTTGGAAACCTCTAAAAGAAGGAGACTCCACCACTCTCTAATATTGACATCCCTTCAAATATTTAAACATGACTATCATGTCAGGGAGTTCTTCCTGATGTTGAGGTGGAATCTCTTTTCCTGTAGCTTGAACCCACTGCTCCGGGTCCTAGTCTTTGGAGCAGCAGAAAACAAGCTTGCTCCCTTCTCCATCAATGTGACATCCCTTCAAATATTTAAACATGACTACCATGTCATCTCTCAACCTTCTCTTCTTCAGGCTAAACATACCCAAGAAGAAAGTTGCCTAAGCCCTAAAGGCTCTTCTTCCATTCGAAGATTCAAAGTTGTGGTGTGTAAACTGGTGCTAGTCCGCCAGCTGTCTGCCCCTGAAGAGTTTCCAGAAAAGAAGGAAACAACCATGGCCACAAATATGGTATTGATTCCAGGCCTGTTAGAGGGGAAAATGGCTAGTTCTGCACATCAGATAGCTTGAGATGCACTGCACCGCACAAGAGAAAAAGAGAAAAACAGGAAATAATAAATAATAATACATTTAGGAAAGAGAGAGGAAAAAGGCAAACACAGGCAGCAGTACCTAAAAGTTAAAATTCCTCTTGATGACCAGCTGAAAATGGTTCAGAATATAGCACAGGCCTAGGCATGTGGTGGATCTGGTCTTTCATAAAAGTTGATGCAGTGGATCTTCTTCCCATGTCTTCTCTTTCTGATAGAATGAACCTGCTGAACCTTTGGTTGTATCTTCTTTTCCATATTTTTACATACGCTTTTTCATGGTATTCTCAGTATGTCCCATAACGATCCCTTAACAAATTTATTGAACAAAACATCCTTTGTAAACTCTTTTTGCTGGGAATCCCATTTTATTATATATTGGTTTAACAACCAGTGATCATCCTTAACATTTCACGTCATCAGAATAGCTGAATGGATTTTAAAAGCAATGTGCAGCTTAACAAATCGAATTTGTATTTGCAAACAACAACAAAAGGAAAAAAAATGAATATTTGATATTTTTTTTTTACAGGAAAATTCCAAGGCTTAAGTTTGTTTTTATATGTCATTTATAGTCTCCTTGTCTATGTGTATGCTTTAAGGCCATATTACAAGGTCAGCCATAACTGTCTGTGGCTGAAAAAGAAACAGGGGGTGGGAGAGAGTTTGGGTTGGGGGGGGGGGTGGAATGGTAAATGTTTGAAGTTTAATAATGCTTCTACTTAAGCTCTGTCCCAGAACAATCCTTTTTACTACTGCTGAGCTTGAACAGCAAGTTGCCAGTTTTCATCTGCTGCCCCATGGAGCATTGTCCTATGTGAATTCGAAGGGGTCCCTCCCACCAACAACCCGGGAGGCCTGGAAATAAAGCATAGCCTCAGGTAGCCAGATTTCTCCTTCCCAAAGATGTTCCCCAGGCGTCGCCTGAAGCAGTCTTCCTGAAATTGTTTCAGGCAATTGCTCTGGAGCACTATTTCCATGTACCCCCTCCCCTACTCTCCTTTTCTCTCTGTCCAATTTCCCCATCCATCCATCCATCCATCCTCCTTTCTTCTGGCACGAGGGTGGAGTTTTCAAAATCCCATTTGGGATTCTCATTGGCTTTTATGATTACAAATTAAAATAAGCAAAAAAGCCAGGTTTTTTGTGGGGGGGGGGGGGAGTTGGAAAGGAGGAACTGGCATGGTTTGAAAACAGGAGCTCTTCAAGCAAGACGAAACCCAGTGGCCTTCAAAACTTTTTCTCCATAACCCCCTACCCTCCCTCTCTCTTCTTTTTCGCCACATGACTTGAAGGATGTGGACAGTAATTAAAGGACCCCCCTGGATCCTCATTTTCTGTGCCTGTGCCTTTGATCTGGTTTGTGTCGGAGAGCTATTTTCATTGTTCCTGCCTTTTTTCTTTTATTCTAAACCAGTCCCTTTGATGTGAAAAATGATGATCTTCAGTCCCGAAATAAAAATGGGGGAAGGATATATAATATTAAGGGCAGCGGCTAACGGCTCATGTGTATTCATATAGGTATGGGTGGACATACCGAAGGAGGAGGGGGAACTTGAATGAGTTTTTAAAATATTTTTTAAAAGGTGAAGAGAAAGGATGCATTGAATCTCAACTCTTTTGTGTGTTGCCAGAAGGTGGTTGCTAGCCACATTCCCTCTTCCTCTTGGTTAAACATCTAACATTTTTTTTTAAATAAAAAAATTCTTTAAATGTGAGGTTTATCACTACATGTAATCTGGAGGGAGTTTGGCCTAATTGTTCCCACATGAGAGAGCCAATGTGCTGGAAAAGAACAGCCGAGTTCATTCTGACTGGCTTCACTTGGCAGACGCAGTGGGAGTGTAGCAATACTGTTTATTAGTGTACGTTAATAAACTTATAAGAGATCAGCTGCAGGTGGTAGCTTAAGGAAATGTTAATTCAGGTAGGTTGGATAGCAACGTGAAGGCCATTAGTAAAAATTAAAGGGGCAAAAGGGTGGAGTTTCCTATCCTGTAGATACCAAGCAACATTTAATTCTCTGCAGGCTGTTGAACTGTATGTGTGTGTGTGTATCTGAAGAGTGTTGGGGGCCTTGGCCTTCATTCTTTTGGTCCCAGTGGGACTGATGGAAATTGCATCCCCTCCATCTCCCTGTTTGCCACTAGGCTATCCATTCCCTTGGGTGAAAGCAGGTGGTGTTTATGCAGACTTCTATCCTGGCCTGGAGGTTTTGGTCAGAAGGAGAGCACCTTAAAACCACTGCTGCTGGCGTGTGTGTGTATTTGGGTGTGTGGCAGGGAGGTTGGACCGCAGTCTATACAAACTGCCCAGAGAATGCTGGGAGGTGGTGCATTTCCCATCTGCCTTAGCTACACCGCCATCCCTGAAGTTGCTTGATAACATTGGATTGCCACTTTTTCTGCCTTTCAGTATGGAGTTTATCATACGACAGAATTTGGGGGTATAATGTAATGGCAATCCGAACGCAATCATGGGGTTTCACGTTATTGCGTATGAGAGTATCTCACGCAATTTCGGGCAATGGGAAGTCATTTTCAGGAAATGGGAAGTCATTCTGAATGCATTCCGAATGCAATTAGATTTCACATAAATTCTCTAAACTAGCAAATTTACGTGAATTCGAATTGGCTCCATTCGAAATTTGGGAGAAATTCCTCTCACGTGATAAACTCCTATGTTAAAAGTTGACAAGGGGTGCACCTACTCTGTTGATATAATGCAGTTTGACACCACTTTAAGTGCTGTAGCTCCATCCTGTGGAATCCTGGGAATGGTAGCTTTACACAGTCTTCAGCTGTCACCACCAAAGGGTGCTGGTGCCTCCCAAAACTCCAGATCCCTGGATTCTGCAGGATGAAGCTGTGGCAGTTAAAGTGGTGTCAAACTGCATTATTTTCAGTGGTTCCCAAACTTTGGTCCATCTGGCATTTTGGACTTTATCTCTCAGAATTGTTGACCAAGCTGGCTGGAGTTTCTGGGAGTTGAAGTCCAAAACACCTGGAAGACCAATGTTTGGGAATTACTGGTAGATGCACCCAAGGAACTGGGCAGTATTGGGGATGGGAAAGGCAGCTCAGAAATAAGTTCTGTGTAGCATTTATTGGATGTATTTGAAATTAAATACACTGAAAAACCCAGATGGTGAAGATGTGTTTTAAACATCTCCCACCTTCTCTGCTTAGCTGTGTTGACTGTAGAATTCCAAGAGGTGCATTCCAAAAAAGAAAATTTTCCAAGATCTACTTTTTTCCTCCGGCTACTTTTAAAACTCCTTTGAGAATTAAATGTTTTTTGGGGAGGAAAGTTATTGCAACTATTGTTGCAAGGATAAATGGTCGCATACACTATTTACTTGTCATTCATCCATTCTAACAACACTTTCAGACAGTTGTTTTGTGCCAGAGAGTCGGAGGAGTTTTAAAAGCAAGCTGTGGGTTTTAGTTGGAGTGGGCTGCAGATTAAAATGTAACTCCCATTGCCCCATCTCCCCATCCCTTCCAAGCTTTCAGGGCATCCTCTCTGCAGAACTGCAAATAAGGGGTCATTGAGACATGGTTTTTTTTTAGTGCAACAATGCAAATCATCTCACTCACATATTCTGGGTTTGTTATTCACTCTATGGAACCGTATCAATGTGTATCTCTGCAAGTTCCATTGCTCACACATGCAAGATTTGAATAAAGATGGAACCGACAATGCAAATTCATTCAGAACCCCTTTTTTGCA
Source organism: Urosaurus nigricauda (assembly GCA_034509955.1). NCBI lineage: Eukaryota > Metazoa > Chordata > Lepidosauria > Squamata > Phrynosomatidae > Urosaurus > Urosaurus nigricauda. The sequence goes on from JAOEGL010000013.1 coordinate 12,217,849, forward strand.
TTTTATCCCGGGTTTTTTGGGGGGTCTATTCACATTGGTTATTCATACTACTGATGGTGTGGATCTTTTTAAAAAACTTGGTGGGAAGGGAACACGATATTGATTATTCCAGATTAAGTTAGGTTTTTTGGCAGCCCCCTCCCCAAAGCATACTCAGATGTATTCGTGATGCATATGAACAATGCAGATTTAATCCAGATTCATCCTGGATGATTTACACAGTGTGAATAAGAGTTTCCTTTTGGTCTTTGCTATAGGGAGAGCAAGAGGACAGGTTGGGGTGAGACAGGAGGTTCTGTAGCAAGAGTGTGCAATGGCAGCAGTGAGTCTGGGGGTCAATTTCCAGCTTGCTGTACCTTCATGGATACCCCAAATGCCAACTCTCCCTCAAATGAAAACTGGACGTGGATGGAGTCTGCTTCTTGTTTTGTAAAACACGTTGTGTTTAGCAGTGTAGAGGTCTGAGTGTTGGACTAGGACACTGGGAGGCTAGGGTTGGAATCCCTGCTCATCCCAGGATACCTGCTGGGTGACCTTGGGCAAGTCACACTCTCTCAACCTTAGAGGAAGGCAGAGGCAAAACCCCTCTGAACAAATCTTGCCAAGAAAGACCCATGACAGCCTTAGGGTTGCCAGAAAGTCAGAAGTGACTTGAAGGCACACAACAAACAACAGTCCAGTGCAGGAATGGCAATTCACAGTTGTTGTTGTTGTTTTGGTTTTGGCCACTTGGCCATAGATACCCTCTAGTGACCTGGGGCAAGTCATACTCAAAGGAAGGTCATGGCAAACCTTCTCTGAACAAATCCATGATAGGATTCCCTTAGGGCTGCTCTAAGTCAGAAGTGACTAATTTGACCCTAAAAACATGCCTGTGTGGGGTATACCATGCCTAACATTTGGACTGGAGCAAGTGTGCAATTGAAACAGCTTCAATGTTGCAGAGTGCAACACTTTGTGGATTATGCCACCATCACTAACTTTCTCTGTGTTTGATAACACATAAACAAGGGTGGTCTATTGGAAGATGTTTCAATAGATTTCTAACTTCATGTGCCTTAACCTTAGTCACCAGAAACTCATGTTTGTGTGTGTGTGTGTGTGTATCTTTGGCTTTCATCCCTGTTTTTTAAAAATCTCTTTCCTCTGGCTGCTTGCTCTCTTAATTTCTTTTCTCTTTGGCCCCTATCCCTTCATTGTGCATCTATGTTTGTTCCTTTGGAGTCTGTATCCATCCACTCTGCAACTGACAGCTCTTTCCTTCTTCTCCCCATCCCCATTTAGCTCCAGGAAACTTTTTAGAGATGCAGCTGCCTCGCTCCCTTGCTGGCTTTCATTCTTCCCCAACCTTGCACGAGGGTGCTTGTGTGCAGACTTCACCCCTGTTTCTTTATCGAATTTACCCCCTGTGGTGAGGTCCTGGACTTTCGCATATTTCAGCACACTGTGAGGTTGCCCTGGATATGCAGAAGCCAGGGCAAGATTATCAGTAAGTAGTTCATTTGGTGCAAAGCCCAGGACTGAAAGAAAACAGTATAATTTTCTTCTTCTTTCACAGATTCTTCCTGATCCTGAATGTACCATTGCTTCTCTTATCATCAACATTTTGTATGCCACACACTTGAGCAAAGACATATTTGATGAGATGTTAGGTCTTTGTACAGTTAGAAATAAATAAACAGTTACTTTATATTACTTTATCTGCCATGGTGTGGTCCTGCAGAATCATGGGCTTTGCAGTTTGATGATGTATTCCTATTCTACAGCAAAGAATTGGGTTTCCTGGCTGAGTGGGGATTTGAGACTCCTAGGACGTTATCAGACGGGAGGAATTTCTCTTTATTGCGAATGGAGCCAATTGGAGCCAATTTGAATTCACGTGAATTCGCTAGTTTAGCGAATTTACGTGAATTCCAATTACATTTGGAATGCATTCAGAATGACTTCCCATTACCCGAAAATGACCCCCCATTGCCCAAAATTGCGTGAGATGCTTTAATTTGCAATAACGTAAAACCCATGATTGTGTTCAGAATGACTTCCCTTTTGCCTGAAATTGTGTGAGATACTTTAATTCGCAATAACGTGAAACCCCATGGTTGCGTTCGGATTGCCATTGGATTATACTTCCAATTTCCAACATCTGATAAGATCCTTAGATAAATCACACATGTATAGAAGGGAGGGTCCTATTTTGGGAAGTGCTCCAGGGCCCCAGCTACCTTAATCTACCCTTGGCAGAAGCCCTTGTTTTTCATTTGTGGGAGATTCCTTTTCACTTCCACAGTTTGCCAGGAGAGGAAAAAATGATATACACACGGAAAGAAGTGTGCAGATGCAAAAGGGAGTTTCTCTAATGTTTCCCATTGCTTTCCTAAGTCACCAGCATTTGCTAGGTAACGTAGATTCTCATTGTTGTAAGGGGATTTTGTAATCTTTCACCTGCAGTTAAGATAAAGACTGATATTCCTTTCAATTATTGATCAAAGCTTTCAACTCACAGCTTCTTGCAGTCTGCTAAGTGCAACTAGCTCTACTTGTCTTGTAAGCTTTCTGTGCAGGGGTATATTTTGGTTTGTGTGTGTGTGTTTAAAATGGGTAAAGAACATCTGGCCCTCCAGATATTTTGTGCTGTGCAATTGACTGACGGGGGCCTCTGGGATTTGAAGTCCATTCTTGTATTAAAACTAGTGATCCTCAGTGTAAATACACTTGAATCTACCTTTACAAGCAAATGGCAATACGTTATATGAAAGTATATATATAACAGTCCTGACACCACCCTTATAACGAAAATAAATATATATAAAAATAAAAATTTCAGAGGGATCAGTTTTGAGGTGAAGTGATGGATGAGCGCTTGATCTTTTTCCCAGTTGCACCTTCTCAAAACTGACCCCTTCCTGCCCAACTCTTTTTGCTTCACAGGGTGAAGTTCTACAGATGATCTGGAGTTGAGAAAGTTCTGTTTCCTTATGCCAGATTTCCTTTCAAATGTTCTCTCTTTCTGTTTATGTAATGAAAAGCAATGCTAGGTCATTGCTACACAAATCTGAATGTTTTGTAGGGTAATGGTGGGGAACACGTTCCCTGCCATCAGCACTAGCCAAAATAGGCAATAGTGTGGGATAATAGGAGCTGCAATCCAACCAAACTCGAGTAGAAACAAGTTTCTCTTCCCTGTTACGAACCAAAATACATGTTATGATACAGAAACAGAAGGAAATGTATGAATTCATTTCTATCTTTTAGTTCCCCTCCCTACCCCCAAAGATGTGAATTCAGATTTGGGACTTTAGAAGGAGGTGTGTGTGTGTGTGTGTACGATGGGTGAAGCAGTGCTCTTTCCATTTGTACTGTTTTCCCTCTGAAGGTGCTTCCCCAACAGCTATTTGCCCCACTAGTAGATATGTACAGGCATTTCTGAAATATACAGTCAGCTATAGTGATTTTGATTATTATTATTATTATTATTATTATTATTATTATTTTGGATGGATGAAGCTATTTTAATCTTTTTTACAGTAGCTGGCATTGAATACTTTAATATGAAATGTCTGGCATCTTTTAAAAATGATATTTAACCAGTTTGGAATCCTACAAAATGTTTTGTGGCATGTGGGGAAAGCAAGAGAACACAGATATATCTTTATTCATACTGACATTTTTCTGCTCTCTTTCTTCACCTCCTTTTCTTTTCATCATCTCCATCTTCCACAAATTAGGCAGCATCTGATGGCTACAGTAACACATTTTTTACACCCCACCCCCCCAAACCTATGAATCTTGACTCACATATTGGGTGAACTCACATATTGAGGTTAGTTGGGAAAAGTGATCTCTGCACATTCCCAAAGGAAGGAGATGGAGACAGAGCTGAGCCTTGTCTATATTCCCTAATCTGGCAACTTGAATTCCAGCTGCGCAGACTCAAAAGCTTTGGAAGAAAGAATGATGGACAGACAGCTGTAAGTTACTAGAATCCATGCTGTATCTACAGGATACACGAGAAGGGTCTAGTACAAACAGCAGCAACACTCCATCGTATCACGGTGATTGTCAAAAATTGTGTTTATAGTCTGGACTTATCTTCTGCTGTGATTTGGTTAGAGGACTGAGTATTTCAGCAGCTCCTGCTAGTGCTGTTTCAGCTATGGAGCCATCACTATTCACATTATTTCTGACTCTTATAAATTGACTGTAAAATCTGTTTACGCAGAGTGAACCACCACAGAGCCAGGAAGCGACTCCGATGGACACTGTAGCATTGGTTTCCTGTCAGTTTATACCAATTTGACTTCACTGTGTTTCCACTGAGTCTAGTGGAGTTTATTTCTGATCTTGCAGGAGCACTGGTAAGAAGAGTTGCGTCAGGTTAACTGTTCAGCTGTTTGGGTTTTTTGTTTCCCTTTTTTTCCTTTTTGAGCTTGTATTTTCTTTGCATTTGTTGAGGACTGATTCCTGTAGTACAAATGAGCACTCTGAGTTTTTTGTTTTTTAGAATATTTTAACTCAACACTGAGATCTGGACTATCACCATCTGTTAACTTGGAATTGTTTCACCAATTTCCATACTCCTCCTTGTTTTGCAAAAAATACTCATCATAGATTTTCAGAGAATTTGAATTCTACCCCTCAAACAAAAACCATGGAGGAACTGAAAGAGAGAGAGGAATGGGAATAAAAGTGATATCTCTGGATAACACTTGGTGATATTCTTGTTTGAAATTCTGGAAAGCTACTGCTATTCAATATACATCACTTTCAACTGGATCATATAAAGGATAAAGTCTATCTTTAGGCAATGGGAAATCATGGCTGGAGGCAGTGTCTACATCTGTATCCAGAGTTCCCAGCAAGTACAGTAGGCCCTGAGTATCTGCGAGGACACATATATTTCAAGATGGCTGTCAGAAAGCCCTTCAGTCTTCTCTTCTCCAGACTAAACATATCCCTCAACCTCATAAGGCTATGTTCCCAGAACGTTTACCATCTTGTTGCCCTCTTCTGGACATGCTCCAGCTTCCTTCTTAAACTATGGAGATTATCACACTGCCCTCTCCTATCTGTTCCTGTTATGCTAGGTGCAGGATGTAAACTTTTATATGTGGATTTTATCACACGCCTCTGTGCCCAGGCAGGAGACATCTCATGCCATATCCAGGCATCCCGTGCCCAATCCAGACTTCTCTCACACTTTTTGAAAGAATGAGATTTTTCTGTTCTTTGCCAGGTGCAGGAGAAGTCCAGATCGGGTATGGGATGCCTCCTGCCTGGGCACAGAGAAGTTTGATAGAATCTGTGTATTAAAGGTTACATCCTGCACCTAGCATGGGAGAAAAGGATGGGAAAGGGCGGTGTGATAATCTCCTATATTGCCCAGAACTGGACATATTACTCTTGGTGATGTCTGATCAATGAAAAAACAGAGTAGTACTATCGCCTCTCTTGATCTGGATGCTGTAGCCTAGACCTTTATTAGCGTTTTCTTTTTCTTCTTTTGCCATTGCCACCCTGTTGATTTGTGTTTAACTTATGATCTACTGAAATCCAAGATTCTTTGTAAATGTACTGCTGTCATGCTAGATATCATCCATTCAATATTTGTGTATCATCTTTCCACTCTTTTGGGGTTCATTCTCTCAACCAGGAAACCTTGTTGAAGGTCTTACCAAAATGACTACATTCCAGTACATTCAATAACAATACATTCACACCATTCCCCTGACCTACCAAACTTGTTATTCTATCCAAAAAAAGAATTAAGATTAGTTTGGGTTGTTTTGATAGACACATGCTGGTTCTTCGTAATCACAATATACTTTTTTCACTCCTTTTATAACTGGGAGCAACACCAACGCTCCCTCCAGTATACAAGGACCTCACCCATTCTCCAAGAACTTGTAAATATTATAGAAGGTGCCTAAAAGATTAGTTTCAAGTTCAGGTTTAGTATTCTTTAGTGCAATTCCTCTAATCCTAGAATCCTAAGTTTGTTTAAAAGTAGCATAGAGTGAGCTTTATCACTCCTGACCTTCACCATACAAATATTGCCTACTTCTTTGTACTTCTCCTTGGTGATTTGACCTTCTTCCATTTCTCATATGGTACATGCTTTAAAATCTTAGTTAATTCAAAACCTCCTTATTTGTCCTACTTTCCCCCTCCTTATAATCACTTGTGTTTGTGGCCTCCGTATCTCATCTTCAAAAAGCTGCCATCCACCATGAACTGTCTTCTCTTTGAGTATCTCTAACCATGATATGTAAGCCAATATTTTCTTAAGCACTAAGGGGCTGTTCACACTACGTTATAAACTGGTTTGCAAACCCGTTTAAACATTTCCAACTCTACAGCTTCGCTAACTACACAAGCAAACAATTGCCTTAACCCAAAAGACAAAAGCTCAAGCTATTTAATCTCTTCTATGAATCCCGGCAAAGTGTCTCCTGCTTATTTCACCCTGTTAATGAGTTAACAATCACAGAAAGGGCTCAGAACCCCTTTCAAGTATTTTATAATACTAAGTCCTCAGAATCTATTTCATTTACTTGAGAGTAGGGATGTCTGCAAAGAGCCTGAGTTCAGGCACTGAGAATAATGTCAAATTTATAGAGACAGATGGACCTATAATTTGCTGAAGGGCATAAATGGGAGCCAGGGTGCCCTAAGGCTCTCTTTTTTGACAACATCATCACATGGTATTCAGTGCAACACATCTGTTGCCTTTTCCAAAGGTTGCTTAGAATTAGGTCATTGGAATGGAAATTGTGTGAATTTGCTTTGACCAGTCAGTGATAAGGAAAGTGCACCTTGTATGTCATGGTTGGTCCTCAAAGCCGTTTTTGTGTTCCCCCAAAGTATCTCCATGCACTCCATTGCTGAATCAGAGGGAAAATAATGACCAGAAATGGCTCTTAATAGTCCAAGCTTGTATTTTGGGGTCACCGTTGGCCATTTCACTATATTTGGGGACCTTTGTTACCTCCTTGAGGCCTTGATGCATCTTCCTTCCTCGTCTGGTCAGTTTGTTGGCAGTCTAGCTTGCAAAATAAAAGCAACACCACAGTTATTGTTTGATCTTCAGTTGGTTGAAAGTGCTGTTTTTGGAGAAAAAGCAATGAATGCGGGTCACTAATCCCTTCTGTTGTTCCATTTCTGCCTACAGAAATGCTTACATTGTTATTGTTCAGAATTAGCTTATTGGGGGAAGGACAATAAAAAAGAGTTTTGAAGGATGGATTATGCCCATGACGTTGCGCAGGAAGGTACCGCGGTCTTGCTATCTTTGCAGGAAGTCAATCAGTCTCTGGGAGGAAAAGTTTGTTTGGAGGTGAATAAGTATATAATGGAATTGTGAAAGGAAAGGAGCTTCCTTTTTTAAATTTTTAATTAGAAATCAGAAGAGTAAGAGAATTGAAATCTGCTTCACTTGAAGGTTTTGTTCAATGCTGGAATTCTCCTTAATAAGCCGAAACATTCCAGGGCTGCCTCAGTTAGCGGTTGGGTGCAGAAGCTTTACTCAGGGGGTAGACATCTTAATGCGCCTGTAATTATCATGTAATTATTTTGTAATGTGGGATCAGATTTTTTGCATATATGGCATTCTTTCACAAAACTTGAAAATAGTCACAACAAAAAGGGAAAAAAAGTTTTGATTCATTAAATCGCAATCTAGGCATTTTCAGTATGTTAAAAGAAGCAGCGCTTTCCCTTCCAACCGCCCCTCTCAATCCCTCCCTTCTTTATATATACACAAATATTTTGAAACACTTTCATGGTGAGTAGCTTCAAGGTAAATAGAATAATTTAATCCTGTTTCGTTGAATATTTATTAGTTTCCTTGTTGGTAAAACTACCTTTCAACACAAGTGTCAAGTGGGTTGCAATTATCATCAAAGCTGGTAGGTACAAATAACGGATGGTCTGGTCGGTGAGAGAGAGGCACATTTGTTTCATAAAGGGAAAATCTCATGGCAGTGAAGCTGTTTCTGGGTGCTAATGCCTGCTTTCTGTCTCTGCCATTTAATTTCTCCGAAATAGATCTATAAAAGGACTGCCTTTGACAAGCAGACTGGAAGAATCAATTAACTCTAGTTGTGCTCCTGGATATAAATTACTTTTATTCTTGATATAACATTATTTTTAGGCTACCTTTAAGGGTAGCTATGAACGCAAGATCTATTGATTGATGAATTAACTACCTTGGGTTGTGTAATGGATTTATACCCCACCTTTGGATGCAGATGCTTTTTCAGGGTTCTCACAATCGGCGGTAAAGTACAACTGCCTTCCAGCCAACAAGAATAAAAACCAATGAAAATGCAAATTACAAAAAAGACTTTGAATTACAAAAAAGAACAGAGGAGCTAATGTGCTAGAGCTGAGAGCCTATACACACTGGTCAAAAGTCCTGTGCTCCTCACCAACCTTGTATCATCCTGTCTGGACAATGCAGGCCATTAACCTCAGGCCAGCATCAGGTACTCTGGACACAGATCCAGTGGATCAAGTCCAATCCCAGCCCCAAAGGCCCTTTATTCACTCTAAAAAGACTGTCTGCAGCAGAATCTCTCTGAAACTGCACTGTGGCACCTGGCCCACACTCCCTGTACATGCCTCCACCATCATGTCTTCACTGAAGACCACCATTGTGGCCTGTGACTTGGATCACAGGTGCCCTGTTTCCACCCTTAAGGCCCATGACCTGGGGTCTTCAGTGAAGATGCAACAGAGGAGGCACCTGTGAGGTACATGGTGGCAGTGGGTCCATGACACAGTGGCATATTTGCATGTAAATGGCTACCTATTGCTACAGTAGCCCGGGAACAGACCCGGGTGAGGACCCGGGTGAGGATAACATAGGCTTTGCCTGTGCTATCCTGCCCATCTGCTTAGGGCTTAAGATGGTCCTGGTGCTTCCCAGTGGAATTGCAATTCCCATCATCCCCAGCCAGCATTATTTTTGACTTATGTTGTGTTAAGAGTGCTGGTAGATAATGCTCTAGCACATCTGGAAGGATGCCAGGTTGAGGAAGTTCATTCTAGATCAGTGGTTTGAAAGGCTGGGAAATGATTTCATTCCAGAAGTTGGTTTTTCTTTACACCCTGCAAGTAGTTGGTCTATTAGAGTTGTGAAGCCCTGGAATGGAGCTGGGGGGGGGGAACTCTTCTTCTTTGGGGGTCTTCAAGGAAAGGTTGAGCAGAGATTTATTGGAGATGCTCTTTATGATTTTTACATGATGTAAGGAGCTGGACCAGATGACCTACTGGAATGTTGCTTTGGAAGGGTGGTAAATGAGGGTATTGCCCCCAAATAAACATCCCCCTCACCCTCTGATGAATTTTTCCTTTAGTCTCCATATACCTAGCATTAGTCACTAAAATCTTCAGCAGAGGATTTAGAAATATAGTTTAGGTATCCAAAGAAAAGGGGCAGATATTAGCAGGAATCCCCTTTGAGATTCCTTGGCTAAGCAAACCCTATGAAATTTATAGAGGTCACCATAAGTTGATAGATGACGTGAAGGCACATAAACACATCCAAAGTTATCCAGAGAATGCAAACACAGCAAACAGAAGAGTGCTAAGTGTGAATGATTTTCATTATCTTACTCTCTGCAATGCTAGAAATATGGCGAGTGAAAGAAAATTTCATGGGGGCCAGTATTCTTATTGTGGAGGGGGTTCCTTCATTTTCCTCCCCTACCATAACTACACCCTTGACTACAAGAACTCTTCCAACTCTGTGGTTCTAATTCCTGTTTAATTCTCATAACTTCAGAACATTTTTCTTCTACTCACGGAATATCAAAGCTGAAGCATCCATTTCTGAATATTGTTTTTATATGCACATCTATAGCAATCGATTAGGATCAAGACTTCAAGACTTCAAGCCATTCTTAGATTTGTTCTGTTTCTGTACCTGGCTGAAATTAGTCTTGGACCCATGCAGCAATGAGCCATCTCTCTCCTTGAAAGCTGCAGCTGTATAATTTTAAAATTGGGATTAATGTTATTTAATGCAACAGATTTCTGTTGACAAAAGCAGAGTGCTTTTCTTTATTACCTCTATCAAGTATGTACATGCGTATGTGTGTGTATGTATTTGAAAAAGGCCATTTTCAAAACAGTATAAGGGATGAGATTCCATCACAAGAAACAGTGAGTTGCCATCAATTTGTGATATTACTGATGCCTCTTCATCTGTACTTCTGTTCCCTGGCATTTGTAGCGGAGGGACAGGATATTCCTTTTAGAGGCCCAATTTGTCTTAGGATCATCCAGTTGCTGACATCTATTGTATGAAGTTTCTATCGACCGTACACTTTGGAAATGAGTGAAATATAAATGTATTTCATTGCCCCAATGTGTATTAGGTTTGCACAACAGTATTTTTAATGGAAGACAATAGTTTAATGTTGCTGTTTCTCATTGCATAGGGAGCTTATTCATTTTTATTTTATTTTATTTTATTTTAAAAAAATAAGGCTTTCATTATCAAGCTTCTAGAAATGAAGGATTCATTTCTTTGGCGATAATAGATCTGTCTTGGAAACAAGAGGACTTAATTTGGGATTCTTTCATGGTTTGTGGGCTTGTGTCCCATGTGGAAAAAAGGCAGTGGGGGGGGGGATCAGACTTAGTGAGGGTGGTTGAAAATGTTCAGCCGTTCTGTTCTTCGGTAGCAATAAGTCTTGCTTTTCTAGTGTACCTTTGTATATTTCTGTAAACCGTTCTGAGGAACTGTGGAGTCTGAGTATTGATTTTTTTTTTAAAAGAAAGAAGGAAATTCCTTGGGGATAGTCCTTGTATTTGTATAAAATGCCTCCTAATAAAAGGTGAGGGTGTTGGGGGAGGGTTGTAGATGGGGATTTTGTTATGGAGAGCCTCAAGGAGAGCAAGAACCTCAAGGAGAGCAAGAGCTCAGATATTATATTTTATGCCCTCTCTCTCTCCAAAGTATTTGTGCCCAAATAATTACAATCCACAGTCTTAAGACAGAGCTACAAAGAGTCTTTCAGGCTTTTACACACACACAAACATGCTGAGAGGTTTCTGATTTCCCCTTGTGCCTGCAGTTCTTTGTGTTCAATGGAATTTTTCACTGATGGATCTCCTGTTTTATGGGAGCAGCATTTGGGTGATATAAGAAGTTATGGGATGCCAGTGGTGGAGCCCACTGTCTATATCTTTGGAGATTTTCACAAGGGGATGGGATTGCTTCCCCATCATTATCCCATCCTTAACCCATCCTTAACCCATCCATGACTGCGATGGCATAAAAGGCTTTCAGATTGTAGCACCAGTCCCGCCATTAACCTGTCATAAAAGCCACATTGTTTAATGCGAATGTCCATTAATGCAAAACACTGGCCAATGTCACTTTAATGACAGGTTAATGGTGGAATAATGACAGGATCTGCACGACTTCAGAGTTTATCATACAACGGAATTTGGGGGTATAATGCAACGGCAATCCGAATGCAATCATGAGGTTTCACGTTATTGCGTATGAGTGTATCTCACACAATTTCGGACAAAAGGGAAGTCATTCCGAACGCAATGATAGGTTTTACGTTAATGCGTATAAGAGTATCTCATGCAATTTCGGGCAATGCGGGGTCATTTTCGGGAAATGGGAAGTCATTCTGAACGCATTCCAAACGCAATTAGATTTCACGTAAATTTGCCAAACTAGTGAATTTACGTGAATTCGAATGGGCTCAATTCGAAATTGGGAGAAATTTCTCCCATGTGATAAACTCCTTCATCTGAAAGGACAGGAATCTGACGGCACAGGGACTTGACGTCCCTTGTCTGATGGTCTCCACTGTGTGTGCTAACAAATTCACCAGAATCATTCTGAGAGCAATGAAGAGTTGGATTTGTTCTCAGTCAGAAAAGAACTTGGATTGCTCTTCAAACAGGGGTGGGTGGGATGGGGTAATATCTTTGATTCCTTTTGTGCAGACTGTTCTGGGCTTCAGTTCTCCATCTGTTAAAAGGGGAGCATTTAATGACCTGCTGTGCAGGAAGGTTGTGAGCATGATGGAGCTAAGAATTGTACAAAACTGTCCAGAAACTAATGCCGATATAACACACATGACAATTTAATGTATTAATTTGGTGCAGATCTTCTCATCAAGTGTTGCGGTTGTGATACTGATGCTCAGGAAGTAAAGGTAGTAACACTCACCAGAAGTACTTCAGCCATTGTTTAGGGCCTTTAATATTGCCCTTTGGTAGGTCTTCTTGGTTATTTTTAATGGGCTCAATATAAAGTACAGACCTTTGGGTCACCTTTTGATTTAGGGTGGCCCCATGGATTTGATAGGGTTTTCTTAGGCAGGGAGTACTCAGAAATGGTTTGCTATCTCCTTCCATTGAAATATAGCATATATATGATATACCTTGGTAATTTTCCACCAGTCAACCAGACCTGACCCTGTTTAGCTTCTGAAATCAGATGAGATCTGGTGCATGCCTGCTGGCAAATGTCAGATAGCAATAACAATACAGTGCAGAACAGTTTGAAGCATCCTTAAAATTCCCCAAAATGTCCCAAGGTGATTTTGTGTTGGATTGCTCTGGGTCATTATGGGTACATGCTCTTCAAAGTTCTGGAAAAGTGAGGGGATAGTGATGGGCGTTGTTGTGGCACTGGGGCTTCAAAGAGATCAGTACTGAATGCGGGCCTGGTTGCTGGCTGAGATGCCTATTTATTGCCATCACAAGAGGAGAGGGCCATCATGTTGTGAGCTGGCATTTTAAAAGGCTGAGAGACTGAGCTGTGAACCAGAAGGTCATCAGTTCAGTTTACACCAGCTGCCATCAACTCAGCAACTGGATTTACAGAGGCCATGCATTCTCAGCTCCCAACTGAAATGTGGATGCTCTCTTGAAATATGAGCTGAGCTTTCTTTGTAGTAAGAATTACCAAGAACTAGGGATGTAAAACCAGTTGATCATTCTTCGCTATGCACATGTGAAGAATTAGTAGGGTTTCAGCATTTTGTTAAATTAGGTGAATTGCCGGAAGTACACTTTAACATGGATAAAATGTGCCTGTGATTAATTGATTGGTAAATTTTAGTACAGGTGGCTTCACATTTTCCTACAGGAAAGAAGATTCTTACCTGGAATGGTTGTGATAGAAGGCAGAACATAAAGTTTCTGATTAAAAATTTCCCAGATAGTTCTGGATGAATGCTATGTTGGTCTGATTAAAAAACAAGAAGCCTATTGATTAATTTGGAGGATATCTACTATTTGTATAAGTCTGCAACAATGGTAAAATATTCAGTTTTAGTGAATTCTTATAGCAACACCTCCATTAAGTTGGTATACTATTATGATAATTAATGTTTGGAATATATTATCAGGTGTTCTCTAATGCACTTTTGATGAGCTTTAATGATGCTTGATGTTTTTTTTTTTAAAAAAACTCCCCATCTCTTTTCAGCTTCATTGTAGTAATGACTTAACCCAGATGGTTGACTCCATCCATAAAAGACCTAAACAAACAGATTCAAAGATTTTATGAATTCACTACATAACTTCCCACAACCTTCAGTTTCTGAACATAGTCAGAAATCAGAATTAGGGATTTTTAAATAATTGTGTCCAGTCTGTGTTGTTAAGCAAATTTATCCGATTCACACTTCACAGATTAATATGTAGATCGAAACACAACTGTCCTTAATTTTCTGCCCTGCTTCAAATTTTTTTTATATATCCTTCTCAGATCAGAGCAATCTTTAAAATACATTCAGATATGTTTCGGAGTAAAATGTGTACAAAATGTGTACAAAAATTGTGATGACATAGATTCACATAGTTTCAGTGTCTTGCTCATTCAGAAATAAATTACAGATTGATTGATGTAACAACAGTGGAGATGAATTTATGACTGAATATGTGAAATGTGGCTTGGAAATAGCCTGACACATTGGACTATTGAAGCTTTTTGTTTAAGAAATGGGATATAAATACAAAATACAATTAAGAAAGAAAATAATACATGTGAATCAAGGAAGGAATGTGTCAATGGTTGATCAGCTGCATACTTGGCAAGAGAAGCTGATTCCTTATTATAGAGACATTAGTCCACCTTACTTGTTTGTGGGTCCCCTTTTCTGATGGGGTGCACAGAGCTATTCCTTGAATGAACCCTGTGGTCCATTCAAAGATCTCCCAACATCTGACAGGTATCACGTCTAGACAGGAGGAGTTGCTGCTGTCTCTTACTGGTGAGGAGGAAAAGTAATTCAGATTATTAAGATCTGGCTGTTCTAGGCTTCCAGGGTAAAGAAAAATGTGAGTCTACCATCTTTTCTCTTCTCCAGCCAAGATGAGAGCAGCTTCTCCATCATCTGAATTGTCTTCCCCTCCAACTCCTCACTAAGTAAGAGCAGTACAGATCTCTGCTAGGGCTTAACAACAGCCAGGCAGTAGGAAGATACAAGAGATGGAACTTGACAGTTTCTGGAAAAGATCCTTCATCTTCTTGGAACATACCTAGCTCCAAGAGGATGAAGGATCTTTTCCAGAAGCTGTCAGGTTCCATCTTTTGCATCTGCAAGGTCTTTATTTTAAGCACTGAATAATTCCTGCCTGTCAGTGCATACTATACTGAGCTAGATGGACCAATTCTCAGATTCTGTATAGGGTTATTCTTTTGTTCCTGTTACTTGTACTTCAGCATCGTTTCTCCACATACACTAGATAGGTTTGATGAAGCACTGTTAACATAATGTTGCTGTGAATGCACAATTTCACATGCAGAAGCCCTCAGGTTTAATCCCAAGCGGAGCTGAAAGAAATCCTTGCCTGAACCCAACAGAACTGCAGCCAGTTACTTTACATTAATGCTTCTCAACCAGGAAGTCTGCAGATGTTGTTGTATCTCAGGGGCAGTACAGACCAGCACTTCTTGCCAGCCTGACTGTGTGCTAGGGCTGAACTAGGGCTGAGTATTTACATGCTCAAAGCCCTAGTTCCACCACACATGTGCCATTATGGTGCATGCCTGTCCACACGGGATGTGCCATTATGATGCACAGGTGGTGCAGCACCCAAAAGGCACTCTGAGGAAAGGGTGTCATCATGGTGACCAAGTGCCACTATGGCACCGCTTCCAGGAAGCTGCTTAGAGCAGCTTCTTTTTGCTCCCAAGAGGGAGCGGATCATTGCTGTGGTGTATGGTTGCCACAGCAATGATCTGGGGCTAAAAGGGGTGGTGTTTAGCCATCCTTCCATATAGCTCCTCAGTTCCCAAGAAGCCCCAGCTGTCATGGCCACTGGTCAGGGATTGTGAGAGTTGCTGACATACAACATTTGGAGCCTCCTGGTTGAGAATCACTTCTGTAGATAACAGGGGGCTAGAAAGGGTTGCCAGATTTGGGTTTTCCAGTTTTTATGCATCATCTCCAAGAAGGAGAGAATGATATGAAGGCTGCGTTCCCAATACATTTAAATCTATATCGTGATCTGGGTTAAACAGGTATGGTTCACACTGAATCTGATTTTAGAAATCGATTCAGAAAGGGGGACCATGCTTTTTGCCCATTTTTGCCCATTCAACCCACGTAAAAAAGATGCTGGGAAAATGGGGTGTTTGGGGTGCTGAATCGATTTATTTAGAAATAAATTGATTCAGCCCATGTGGGAACCAGGCTGATTTGAATTGGAATCAAATCTGCCCTGGTTCTCACTGGCAGCCCTGCCCGGGAGAGGGGGACAACCAGAAGCCTTGCGACCTCCTTCCCAGCTTTCCCCCAGCTTCTCTGCGACTTCCTCCTGACCTCCCCAGCCACAGGAAAATTTTAAAAAGGTTGCAGGGAAGCCAGTCAGCGACCAAAGAAGCCAGTAAGGAGGTGGGGCTGGGGATTCTGGGGCCAGGAGAAGCCAGAGATTGACCAGGCCATCAAGCTCCCCCCCGCCACTGAACAGGTTCCTGAAACTGGCGCAAACCTAGCGGGAACTACATTTTTTCAGAACCAGTTTCAGGAATTGGTTCAGGCAATGGATTTTCTCATAAGTGGGAATAGGGCTGAAATCTCCAGTTTTGGTGGATTCAGCTCTGGGCAAAAAGAAAGAGGTGTGTGCAAGTCTCCAACTCAGCTAGTAGAATAGCAGCTTGTTACAAGGATTATTTGATTTGTTGCTGCAGCTTACAAAGAGTCTCCAAGGGGTTTATGTATTTGCTTTTCCTCTCAGCTGTTGTGGTGCCAGGGCTCACCCTCTGATCTGATCTGCAACCGCTTTCTGGCTAGAAACAAGTAGACTAGATTGAATGTTCCTTATCTCATCTCATTAAGTGAGAAGAACTAATTCCATCACTGCATCTAGATTTGGTAACAGTCTCTTTAGCTAGGATTTCTGTCTTAATTTCCAAATGTAAAATGTATTCTGTGTGTATGCATTTCTGTATGTTTGAATGACAAGCTGAGAGCAGCTGTGGTCAGTACTTTATGCAAAATGCTTAGATCTCAGGTTTTGGTTTGGAAACCTCAGGGTCTGGGACAATCCAATGAAGCAAATTCTTAGATGGTCTCAATTTTCCATGCGTCTACTGTTCTAGTCAAATAGATTTCAGCTACTGCATTTTGAAGGGATCACTGCTTTAGACCCTGGAGAGTTGATGTTGGTAAAAGTGAACAAAATTGTGTTAAATAGGTAGATCAGGAGTCAAGACTCAGCCTTATGAACAGCCAGCCTTATGAGTAAGAGGTGACATCAAAAGCTGTTAGAGACCAGAAATGGGAGTGATGGACAAACAGCACTTAACGCTGGATGCAGGAGCTGGATGCTGCTTTTTGAAAGACGTTCCTTTGGGCACCATGAGCTCTGTAAATATTCTGGATTATCAAACAACAGAACAACACAGTTCAAAACAACAAGGCTGGGTACAACACAAGGATGATGGGTTGCTCTTTTTCCATTGCAGAACTGCATGGCCTTGACTAGGTTTTTGAGGATTGCTATTCAGCCAATGCCTTTGTTTTTGGATAAGCTGACATTGTCCCCAATATTTCTCTTGTGTAATTTTCCTTTACCTCCCTGTGACTCAGGAGAATTAAACCATTAAGGACTGATTACAATAGCTAATTGTAATTTGCTCAAAGGCTAAGAGCAGCAGAGCAGGCTTTATGCCACCGCACAGGAACGTGTGGAAATGTGAAACGTGGGGAATTTCAGCTTCGAGGAAACTGTACTGTGTCATTTGGAGCAAACAAATTTATGAAATCTTTTCCCTGCCTGTATGCCTTCCAATCAGAACTTCTGTACTCTCCAAGAAAGACACCTTGTTGCATATACCCAATAGGCTGTATGTATGTGTCATTCCACCAAAAAAGCACATAGGTTTGTTTTGGGCACACAATTTAGCATTTTGGAAATTTTGACTATTTGTGTTTTGCTTTTAAAAGAACAATTCTGAGCTCTTATGGCTTTGAAGTTAGATTTGGACTGATGGAAGGATAAACAAGATACAGGGACAGGGCATCAGTATATAAAATATTTTGATACCTCACATCCGTTTGTGCTGCACCAAGTAGGCCTACATTCATATCTTTGTGCCAGAGTACAAAAGGACTTGTACTTCATATTAGAGGCTCTGAATTTTGATATGTATATGAGAATTCTCCTATGTCTTGTTCTGTTGGGACTACAAAAATTGGCCTTTTGATTGAAGTTTGTGTCATCTTGAATTTATGATGCCCTATGCCTTAAATGTGCACTGCTGTGCTTTAATGACAGAAACATATTTTTGCATCTCCAGAGAAAGGATAAATTAAGGTAGTTAAAAAGTTTTTTTTTCTGAAAGTTAGTCCAGGTGTATATTGGAAATGTGTGTATTATGTGTGTGTGTATGAGAGAGAGAGGGAGAAATTGTGTGTGTGTGCGTGTGTGTGTTTTAAATTTTTCTACTTTGATCCCCTCAGGAAGAACTCTGATGTGAAATGCCTATAAAGAAAATTACGCTTTTAAGTTGCTTTTTGCAGCTTTTTTATCTTCAAGGTGTACTTTTGCAAATGTAATCGGAGGCAGTGCACTTACATACAGAGAGAGAAAGAAGGAAAGTTTTGTGACTTCTTTTGTTCAGAGGGTTTTTTTTTACCCCTTCCCATTTTCTGCACAAAAGATTCCTGAAATCCTGTTGTGCCCACCCCCCTGCCTTTTAAAATGTATTTTTATAGGGCAGCATTTAAATGGGCACTTTTTATTCTTTTTTGAAATTGTGAATTAGATACTTTAAACTGATGCAGGTTGCAAGTGAGATGTCTTAAGTATAGTTTCCCAGGAGTAGACCACCTTTTAGACTCCCTTTACAGTAATTTCGGAGTGCTGAAATGGCTTACAAAAACTCTTTCCAAACTCTACCCCAAAAGCTTATCCATTAGTTGTGCTTAATGTGGGTGAATTAACTTGTAGCTAGTACACAGTAGTGTCCCTTGGTATTCTTTTTAGGCATAATGAGAAACATAGAAACATGCTGTTTCTCAGGAAGGTTTTGTGTAGATACTGCTACTGTCCTGAGATTCTGTTCTTTGTTTCTTTTAAAACTACAGGTTTCTAGCTCTCATGGATGTGTCCATAAATCAGGTAACACAGTGCCATTTTTGCTAAAAGGCAAATGTGATTCATTGTCGCCTTTTAGTACAGGTTGGTGCCCATCTTACCCGCAATTCCAAAATTCCCAACATTATTCCAAAACCCCAAACTTTTTTCATGAGTGGCCAAGATAGTGACCCTTTTGCTTCAGTGTACACAAATTTTGTTTCATGCACAAAGTTATTACACATATTGTATAAAATCACCTTTGGTTATATGTACAAGATATATATGAAACATAAATGAATTTTATATTTAGACTTGGGTACCATCTCCAAGATATCTTATTGTGTACGTACATGCAAATACAGATATTCCAAAATCCAAAAATATCCGAAATCCAAAACACTTCTGGTCCCAAGCATTTTTGAAATAGACAAAAGGAATGAAAATGAAACAGACAAAAGGAAAGCAGAAATAACTTTGTTTCATTTATTATAATTTTGGAAAAAAATAACAAGTTTCTAGCTCACACGAATGTGTGTAAATGTCAGACAATGCCGTTACTACTTCTTTGCTTTTTTTGCTAAAAGGCAGTTGTGTTCTAAAAATGTCTTCTATGGTACTAAACAAAACAGGACAGGGAACTAGCAAGTCTTGCTTTATGGAATTCTATGATTTTCACTTTTGTGAGATATTTAGCCTTCTTTGCCAGAGAGCTCTGGTTCCACAACAAACTGCAGTTCCCAGAATTCCATAGCATTGAGCCATGGTAGTTAAAGTGGTGTCAAACTAGACTATTTGTGGATGCAGCCAAAGACAGTTGTGATGGTTTTGCAATATCATAGCACTAGAGGGTGTTATCCCTTCGTAACATCCTTTGTTGTTGTCACCAAAGGGTGACCGCTTTAACTGCCATGGTTCAATGTTATGGAATTCTGGGATTTTTGGTTTTGTGAGATATTTAGCCTTCTTTGTCAAAGGTTGACATCCAAAGGGTGAAAACAAATATGCTACTCATAGAGGGGTCAGAACTCTGCCCTCAACATGTTGGAAAACTCTTTTAGCCACACCGTATAAGGTGTCTGAGATTTCACCAAACGTTTGGGTAGACAACTTAAAACTTATATCTAGACTTGTGCTGGTCTATGACTGTAATAAAGTTGAACTGAATTGAACTACACCTAGAGCTCCAACAACCGTAATGGGTGTGGGTGGGGGAAACCTTCCAGAATGGGGTGGGATTGCTAATCCCTGGAGTAACCATCTTTGGACCAGAAACCTTGATCCAAAACTGGAATATGGTAGCATATGAATTATGTGCTTCCTCCCATATTCCATGCTCTCCCTGGTGTTTGATGGAATTGCTGACTGTAGTCTGACCTGGTTTTAAGGCTCCAAGGAAACAAAACACCCTTGCTTTATATTCCTGAATTTTGAGGCTCAATATATCTGCTTCTATAGTGTGTGTGTATATATATGTATACGTGTGTATATGTGTGTGTGTGTGTGTGTGTGTATGGCAATTGGCAAGGTCCCCTGTGCATTGGCTAGACCCACTGCTATGAACAACCTGTAAATTACCTGAGACAGGGTTTGAGCTGGGCCTGGGACCCTCCCTTCATCTCTGCAATGAAGGCCATTGAGTGGAGCATCACCTCCCCTTGCTGGGACTGGGAAAGAACTATGAATAAGCATTGAATCAGCTGGGAATTGTTGTCGTACAGACTTCAGTGGTATTATAATGAGGATGCAATGTCAACCGAAGAAAGATTGTACTTGTCACTTGAGCTCCACCTTTGGAAAACAGAGAGAGAGAAAGAAAGAACATTCCTGTCAAGAGGAGTCTTTGCAATTTATTATTGGCTCCCTCCGTCAAAGAGGCCAGAGATTTGTTGGAAGAAGGAAGTTGTCTTTTCTACAAAGTGTTTTGTTGTGCAGTGCAAGATGAACCTTCAGATCAGAGGCGTCAGGTCACTGCTGGTTAAACATGAAAGGCCTCTGATAGTATGCACCTCTGGCAAGGCAAGCACTGATTTAAGAAGAAAGAAGATCTGTTAACAGGTGCCAGAGATTTTGTTTGCTTTTTGTTTTTGTTTTTGCACAGAGCCATTTCTTATTAAAAATGACAGATGCTCTTTGTAAAAAAAGGAAAAAGAAAAGAAGGGGTAACACATCCATACGTCACAAGCCTAGAGCTCTTCTACGCAAGCAAACAGTCTCTGCTTTTATCTTTCAGGACACAAAATCTATACTCCACCCCACCAGCAACATGCCTCCCCCTCCTTTACAGCCTGTTAATGCTATTCAGGGTTGATAAGGGAAGAACAACTCTTTTAAATTCCATACACACATCCTCAGGCTATTGGTACAAATGTGAGTAATGATTAGGGGTGGGCAAATCAGTATATTTTTTCATCTGTGTCATTTTCTCATGTGTTCTGCTATAAGTCCATTCCATCCGTTTCTTCACTGATCAAAGAGTTTGATGGTTGAAATTGCATTTAAATAGTTATCTCTCAACTAGCTGTACATTTTAAAATATATTGAGGTGTTGCTTTCTCAGACAACTGTGCATTTTAAAATATATCCCCCACCCCCAAACTTGAAATTATGTCAAAATACTCAAGAAGGGCAAAGACATCCAATGCACATTAGATATCTTTGGATAAGTGTCATCCAATCCACATAATTGTTCAAGGGACGTGATCAGGTCAGCTGGTATCAGAATGTGCAAAGGCAGATTTCCACATCTAATAAGAAATAAGCGATAAGCTACAGTTAGAGTTATGTCAATGAGTCTGTTCCGTTGCCTCCTCCAACCCTGAAGAGTTGGAAGGAGACGGGAAATGTATGTTTCCAGTATAAATTAATGGCAGTTTACTCTGTTATTTAAATGTGGGAGTGCAAACTGTCATTTATCTAAACAATCCAGGATGTGAAACCACAATTTAGCATAAGGGGCATTCACACTTATGTGTTTGTCCTCAGGAGATCTAGATCTTCATGATGATGCAATACTGGATTGGTGTTCCCACTACGTTTTCTGTTCCCAAATCTCTCTGTGGCATTTAAATAAACCCTATTGCTATTCACGCTTGCCATTGGAGCAATTTAAAATGGAGGCGCCTCCATTTTTGGAAACAATGCAGTGCAATCCAAATCGATTGGGTAGCGTACTCACACTACCGAAGATGCGGATCATCGGTAAAGAAGACAGGACACACAAGGAAAAGGGGATGACTGCAGAAAAGGGGATGGCAGTGTAAAAGTGGATGAAGTTAATCAGATATTGACTGCTTTTCTTTTCCCTCAGAGGCCAGAGCAATGGTAGGTGGAATACCCAAAGAAGGGCTCTCACCAGCCACCAGGGTGTAGGCACTATAGAGTTAGAAAAATTGGCACAGGTTTATGTAGTTAATTCTAGCTACTGTGTTAGCATTATGTCATAGTGATGTTCAGTTAAATCAATCTGTACATAAAATACAGACATATGGTCACACCACATTCTTACTCGGGTTATTTGAGGAATTGGATCTTTGTCAATTCTAAGATCAGCTGTGGTCTGCTCTGCATACTTTGCACTACTGTGTAATGTATGTGCACATGATCATTATCAGTCTTGTAAATAGGCCCCGGTATTTAAGAGAAGCCAACCACATAGGAGTTGTTGAGCAGTAAAAACAACAAAGTAATTTGTGTCTTCGTAAAAGATTTAAAAAGTTATGGCCTAAACCTTTGCAAGTTAGAAACTGCACCTGATGAAGGGCAAATATAATATGGCACATTACATTGCCTTTAGTCTTTCAGAGGTGGCTCATGACTTCATTAAATTTTTAAAAAGTAGGGCAAATAAGCCACAAGGGCTGCATAGAGGAAAGAATGCATTTATATTCAGTTGACCAGTTTCCCTCTATCTGTTTGCTTACAGGCAGTGCTTCTTCACCATATGTGAATTGGCAACCCAATTCAATTCTTAGGTTGTATCTGCAAATAACCCATTTGAAGTCCAGGCAAGTGGGGATTTCAGAGTGCATCTGATTTCTGCAGGTCGAGAACGATGGTGGTGATTACAGGAAAAGCACAGACAGTATGTTGTCTGTGTGGCCAGCTATAATATTCAACTATAATTTCTATCCCGCAGAGGTTAAAACATACTCATCCTTTCAAGAATGTTCCTGTAGCCATTTTTGCCCTGCATGTACTCTATCAGTTCAGGCCAAAAGGATGACAGAGAGACTGTGTGTGTGGGTATGAGGTTTGCTATGGTCTCCAGCAGTATGCATTACCTCCCAGCTATCCATCACTACAGAGCTGCATGTATATACAGAACATACACATTGCAAAATTGTCTGTGTTGGCTCACCGTAATGGTTAATGTAAGAAAGTCAGGTGTTTTTTTTTAATTACTTGAACTTAATTAAAAAATTATTCTAGTGTACTATCAACAGCAGTTAGTATATACTTGGCAATACATAAAGCCTTAGTGGCAATAGTAAGCATGCTGGGCTCATTCAGTAGACAATCATGCCTACAAGAGTGCTGTGTATAACTGGAAAAGTTCTCTAAGATGTGGTTCACTGGGGCCCAGTGAATGCTGTGGGAGCACATAATGTCCTATACCAGATGCTGAAGTTAAGCAGGTGTAAACCCATTGGATTAGAGGTGACTTGTGTAAGAACCGGGAATATAAGAGTAAAATTCAGCCTGGAACAGAATTTCGCAGTGTATCCTTACTTCATAACATGAGTTCTGATCTGGTTCCAGCCAATTGTCTACCTTCACTTTCTTTGAGGATAACTCCTTGTGTTTTCCTATGTTCATTTTTCAACTGACCCATTATTCCATATCTCCTGGAGGCCACTGAGCATGCCCAGTCCCAAGCCTTGGGAAAATTACATTTTTGGTTTCAGTCCCCACAACCCATCAACCAGTATAGAACTTTCCACACTGTTTGGGAGATTCTGGGTGATACTATTCAAAAAGTAACATTTCCAACTTCTGATGAATCCTCATTGCAAAATTTGGGGCTGGAGAGTTACTGACCCCCCTTTTTCATTGTTTTAAAAAGATACTTCTGCAAAACTCAACGAGTTCCTGCAAGCATGTTCGCTGATACTCCAAACTCCAAACTGTTTGGGACAGGGGCCCTGTATTCAATATCAGAAGAAGTAATACATTCTTATTTTCTTTTCTTCAGAAGTGTAGTAGATAAGGTGGCTTTGAGAACATGATTTCTCTTCATTGTCTGCGTCCCTGGTATATATGCACTTACAGATCTGCCCACTTGCTGTACTTATTGGTAGCCATCATTTGGGATATCTGCAGGTGACCAGGTGTGAAACAGAGCATTAGATCTTCTTTGTTTTCCATGCACAGTGGGTGCTTGTTTTAATTTTCTTTCTTATTAAGTGAATGGCTGTCATGTTCTTCTTCAGGAAGAACTAAAGCACTTCATTTGAGTAAGTACAAATCTCATAACATAGACAGACTCTGAACACAGGAAACAGGTTGATTGTTGAGCTAAACTAGCTCCTAGTAGAGGAAAACAATTCCACTCTGAGCCTCCCATGTTTACATTACACTGGGCTCTACATATGACTCCTCTTCCTTTCCCAGAGAGTCTTATTTAATTTAAGCTTGCGTGATAGCAGTTAAGTTGAATGGAGTAAAACCATTTGGGTGAAAGGGATCTAGAAGTCCCAAGTAGACCACAAGTTGAACATCAGTCAACAGTGCAATGCAGCAGCTAAAAAGGCCAATGCAATTTTAGGCTGCATCAATAAAAGTATAGTGTCTAGATTCAAGGGAAGTAATAGTGCCACTCTATTCTGCTTTGGTCAGGCCCCACCTGGAATATTGTGTCCAGTTCTGGGCCCCACAATTCACAAAGAAAGTTGAGAAACTGGAGCATGTCCAAAAGAGGTGACTAAAATGGTGAAGGGCCTGGAAGCCATGCCTTATGAGGAACACCTTAGGGAGCTGGGGATGTTTAGCCTGGAGAAGAGAAGGTTAAGAAGTGATATGACAGCCCTGTTTAAATATTTGAAGGGATGTCATATTGAGGAGGGAGCAAGCTTGTTTTCTGCTGCTCCAGAGAACAGGGCCCGGAACAATGGATGCAAACTGCAGGAAAAGAGATTCTACCTCAACATTAGGAGGAACTTCCTGACAGTAAGGGCTGTTCGACAGTGGATAGTGTAGTGTAGTGGAGTCTCCTTCCTTGGAGGGTTTTAAGCAGAGGCTGGATGGCCATCTGTTGGGGATGCTTTGATTGAGAGTTCTTGCATGAGAGGGGGTTGGGCTGGATGGCCCTTTTTGGGGTCTCTTCCAACTCTGATTCTATGATTCTGTCATGGAGTTTTCTTGGCAAGATTTGTTCAGAGGAGGTTTTGCGTTTGCCTTCCCGTAAGGCTAAGAGTGATTTGCCCAAGATCTTCCAGTGGGTTTCCATGACCGAGCAAGGATTCAAATCCTGGTTTCTAAAGTCGTAATTCAACACTCAAACCACTACACCACATTGGCTCCCCAACAGAATTGTTGTCCCTTTTGCAAAAACAAATTAGAGATTTGTGCTGTTCATGTGTGCTAGTGGAAGAAATTGCTGAGTAAAAAAAAGGGGGGGGGGGAGGAGGAGGAGGAAACACACGGATAATCCTAAAAATTTCCATAGAAATCGGCTAAGTTATTATTGATTCACAGAGCACGACAAAACATCACTGCATGAATTAGCAAACAGCTGTTTCTAATTTGAGTTTAGAACTGTACACAGAGGAACTTGTTTTAGTGTTCACTCCTTTCATTTATAATGAATTTTAATCACCGCTACAGGTGAGAAAAATGTAGAAACAAGCTTGTATCTTGTGGAAGAAACAAAGGAGAGACAGATGCTAACAGATTTACAGTCTGTGATAAAAGGAATGTTTTGGTACACTTTACATGTAATTAGGGTGCAGCTGTTTGCAGTCCCAAGTCCACGATGCACAGCAGAATATAGTGTCTGCTGCTGTTCCAAAGGGAGTGCAGAAAAACAGTGATTCAACCCTGAAAGCATTTAGTTTATTCCTAGATCTAACATAAAACTTTTCTCCTCCACCCCTCTCCAAGTCATTTATTGCACTATGATATAACTTGCTAAACAAGATGCCGGGGGCCGGGGGGGGGGGGGTGTAATTGAATACAGATTTTTGACTTGGCAAGTTTATTTAAGGGCTACAATATTTAACCAATTAATAGGTTAATCAACGAACAATGTGTATGTGTGTGTGCGTCTGCATTTTCTTTCCAGGTCCAAAACAGACTGCAGAAATAATCCAGCTTGATACCCCTTTAACTGCCCTGGCTCACACAAACTGCAGTGTGTTTTGGACTCAAGTCTTTCATCGATTTACAGTGACCCCATGAATTTTGTAGTATTTTCCTAGACACGGAAAACTGAGAGGTGGTTTTGCTAGCTCCTTCCTCTGCAATACTGTCTACAGTACCTGGTATTTATTGGCACTCTCCCATCCAAGTACTAACCAGGGATGACCCTCTTTAGCTTCCCAGATCACACAGGATCTGGTGCCTTTAGGGTATTCAGTTGGTGTATTTAGGGTATTCAAGTCATTTGTGACTTAAGAAGACCTTACGGCGAATCTATCACGGTGTTTTCTTGGCAAGCTTCTTCAGAGGGTTTTTGCCATGGCCATCATCTGGGGCTGAGAGAGTGTGACTTGCCCAGGGTAGCCCAGTAGGGTTACATAGCTGAGCTGGGAGTCGAAACCTGATCTCCAGCGTCCTAGTCCAACTCTCAACCCACTACAGCATATTAGCATAAGGAAGCTCAGCTCACCCAAAGTTCCTGGACCACAACTCTTTTTTTTCCAGATCATTGGCCAAGGTGGCCAAGGGTTAGGATTTAGGAGTCCACCAACCTCTGAATGGTCATCATAAGTAATTCAGTCTGTGCCCCCTCCCCGTGTGTAGTAAGGAAACTATAACAGACTAACCACTATAGCAGAGGAGTTATAAACATCTTTCAGAGTCTGCCCCATAACACGTGTGCAAGATCTCTGCTATATCTCCCATGCCACTGGTCTGTATATGAAGTTCTCTCTCCCAGAGTAATTTTCATTGTAATTTTAGAACTTTTAAAAACCAAGTTCATATTCTTTCCTGTATAAGACCTGTGCCTGCAGTCTGTATTTCCTTGTATTTGGTAGGGTTGGGAGTAAACACGCTGCTGTCAAATCATTGCTGTGATAAAGCCCTGGATTTACACATCATGTCCAGTGTAGCTGTCACTTTTACCTCTCTAACAAGAGATAGTTATGGTGTCAAAAAGTAACCAGGAAATCTGGTCTGCAGACAAAAGAACTGTCAGTCTGATACTCTCCTATGTATGTCTTTTAAAACCTCACTCAGTTCTCAGGAGAGAATCTGTAATGCATTTAAATAAATGAGTAAAAGTATGGTTTAGGAAATCAGAAGGCTTCCTTATACCAGGTCAGATATTGGTTCAACCAGATCAGTACTGTTTATACCAGAGGTTCTCATGAGGTCCGTAGGAAGCTTGCTCAACATCATAGATTCTTGACCCTGAACTTGAATGTGTTGGAGATCAAGCCTTTTTTTTTGAATGAGGTCAGATTATCAAACAGGATAGCAAGAGCCCTGTAGGCATAATTCCAGTTGTTACTCCCTACTAGATGCATAGACTATATGGTCTTGGTTCAGTGAGTCTTCTGTATATGGGATTAAGACTTGGATTTGGATTAATATGGCACTGGTGCATCTTTCTTTGGAGCAGGGATTAGAGGTACTCTTCCCTATAGCCTGGCACCGAGCCTCTGTTGATTTTTTAATATAAAAAGTCATTTCCATCAAGTTGTCTGAACTGTCATTGAATGGACAGCCATCCATGGTGAACTATTTTCTTCTGCCAACCTTGGGTAGAGAGATTGTAAGAGCTCTTATGTTCATATGATTCTAACAGTTTGTGCGTGTTGTGTGCCTTCAAGTCATTTCCATTTTATGGCGACCCCTAAGATGACCCTATCATGAGGTATTCTTTACAAGATTTCATAGGATCATAGAATCAAAGAGTTGGAAGAGACCTCAAGGTCACCCAGTCCAACCTCCTGCCATGCAGGAACTCACAATCAAAGCACCCGTGACGGACAACCATCCAGTCTTTGTTTAGTGGAATCTTCTTCTTTGGAGGTATTTAATCTCCAAGGGAGTGTGTTCCACTGTCAAACAGCTCTTACTGTTAAGAAATTCCTCTTAATTATGAGGTGGAATCTCTTTTCCTGTGGCTTGCATCCATTGTTCCATGTTCTAATCTCTGAAGCAGCAGAAAACAAGCTTGCTTCATCCTCAATGTGACATCTCTTCAGATACATAAACAGGGCTATCATATCACTCCTTAACAGTCTCTTCTTCAGGCTAAACATACCCAGCTTCCTAGGTCTTTCCTCAGAAGGCCTGTTTTCCAGACCCTTCACCATTTTGGTCACCCTCCTCTGGACACACTCCAACTTGTCAACATCCTTTTTGAATTGTGGTGCTCAGAAGTGGACACAGTATTTGGTCAGAGGAGGTTTGCTATTGCTTTCCTATAAGGCTGAGATAGTGTTACTTGTCCAAAGTCACCTAATGCGTTTCACAGCTGAGCTGGGAATCAGACCCTGGCCACCAGAGTTGTCATCCAGTGCTCAGACCACTATGCTATGCTGGCTCCATGTAACAGCTAACCTAAATGTTTTTCTCTAAAGTATCTTGATTTATGACTTGCTTATGTCTTGGCTGCTCTTGGGCCAGATTTAAGAGCTGTCTAACCCATTATTGATATCCTCTCTCGGAACTTGAAAAGTGGTTTTTATAAAACAGGTAGTCACAGTTCACATGCCCAGGTAGATAGTTGCTGACATAGTTATATTAAACAAGCACAGCCCATTTTCCAGTTTTTCAAAATTAACTATATTGTTAGCTTTGTCCACTGCTGGCTTAAAGGATCAGTCTCATAACCAGGTTTTCTTGAGCCCCCGATTAATAAAAATTAATGAAGCTTAAACTGGGATGGAAACCAGGAGTACAAATCAATTTGTAAGCAATTATATAGTATGCAGGATGTTAAAACTTAGTGAAAACATCTAGGTTCTTCTAGACTTGATTTGCATTAATTCACACCTGCTGAGTGGTGCAGTCAGACACCTTCTGTAGTGTGAAGTTTTACTCTCTCCTTTGTTTGAATCTAGTGGGATAGTCTTTCAAACATAACCCACTAGTAGTTTTAACCCCTGGTAACACTGTTTTTCATTGTCTGTCCCCCAGTTTTGTAAATAAAAACTCCCAATGTTATTGTCACATAAAGTTCAATTTAACTCGCTTGTTTATCATCATATATGAAGTTAGCTTGTTGTGGAACATCAAAAATTGCAACAGCTGGTCTCTAATTGGGTTTCTCATCTACTACATCCAAGTGGTTGGCTTACTCTGTGTATCAGTGTGTACTTTTAGGTGTAAGTATGTATGATCCAGGCTTATAGCCAAATCTACTGTGTTTTTGTTTTTTTTGTCTGTTTATAAAAAAAAATTAATAATAATAATAATAATAAAAAAGATTTGGGGCAAAGAACATAGTGAATCAATAAGTGTGTTAGCAAAGTACCTCAACTCACTAAAATTAAAGGTTTTCTCAACATAGGTGGCAGTTTATAAAATTTGGGAAACATGGTTCTTGTTGCTACCTGAGTAAGTGTTTGAATGGAGTTTTGCCTGAAAGATAAGTGGGACACGAGTGACTTATGACAGTTTGGGCCAGTTTTCTCTTATTAGTGGAAGCAATATATTTACCGGATGCATCCCACCCGGAATTAGCTCCTCAGTGATGGAAGATGAATGCATGCAAATGTTTAAAATGCTCTACACATTTAGTTGCTAAATGACGGCACTGTTTAGTGGTTGATCATCAAGTTTGTTCATGGAAGCACCATGACTTGTGCGTATATTCTCAAGAAGGCTCACCTTCACAAGGCTGATGAGTATTCTGTTCTCCCCCCAAATAAAAATGTTACCGAATTTCCTTTTCCCTTTCCTCCTGTATTTGCTCAGATACTTGTCATTGCTTGATGACAAAAGCTTTCCAGTGTCACATGATTCTCTTACTTTTGAATAGTCACAATCAGCAGGATTAGCCATTTTTAATGACTTTAATCTCCTTTGGAAAAGTGATTTTCTCCCTCTTTCCCATTCTGCTACGTTACTTTGATTGCCTTAATGCAGAATGATAATTTCAATGGAAACCACACCTTATCTCTTACGATATTAATATCCCTTACCTTCTATAGCTCTATAGATATAGTTCGGCCTTGTAGAGTAGCAAAGATCAAGTATGTGACCTCTTCTGCTCGGCCACCCTAAAGGTGTCTCAAGAAGGCTACCACGTTCACCATTAGACATATCTTCCCCAAACTAGATATGG
This sequence comes from Urosaurus nigricauda, assembly GCA_034509955.1. NCBI lineage: Eukaryota > Metazoa > Chordata > Lepidosauria > Squamata > Phrynosomatidae > Urosaurus > Urosaurus nigricauda. The sequence goes on from JAOEGL010000013.1 coordinate 12,247,874, forward strand.
CCAGTTCTTTTAAACTTTTTTTCTTGGACTTGTTCGCCATGCCGCTGAACATCTTCCTTGCCTTCCTTTGAAAACTGTTCTAGTTTGTGTCTCTCTTTTGTAAAAGGAGGCTCACCTAGTGGATCCTTTGCTATTTTTATGGTGTCAGGTAAGGAGTTTTTTTTAAAACAACAACAGCAACAACAAAATGCTTTTTATATGCTGTGTTGGTCATGCTGAATGTTTTCACACTGGTTGTTAAAAGAATTTGCTGCCTTTTGGGGGTCTATGTTTTTAAAATATTTTGTGGGATTGGTTTACTTCATATTTGAACTATGTAGTGTATCTCTTTTTATGTAAGCCACTCTGGATATTTTAATTTGAAAGATGGTATAGAAATGCTTTTAATAAATAATAGACGAAACAGCAGAGCAGAATTTAGTTATGGGGGAGGACGGTAACTCAGTGGTAGACCATGAAGATATTAGTATGCAGAAAGTCACAGGTTCAATCTCTGGCATTTCCATTGAATAAAGGCATCAGTGAGCACAGAGGTGGGAATCATATGGCTGTCATAGTGTTTGTGGATTACAGTTCCCAATATTGGGCTGTGCTTTGTTGGGAGTTGCAATCCCACAGACAACAATTCCCATTCTTAAGCTAGCAAGTGATAAAACAAAAATCTTTGCCTAAGATCCCAGGGAGCTGCTGTGTAAAAACCATGGGCAGATGGACAAGTAATCTGGCCTACTATCAACTTCCTCTGGTCCTGATGTGAGCTGCCCTGGTACTCAAAGTTTGACTGATCCTTTGAGTTCAGAGCTTTGTGAGGCTGCATAACTATTTTGGCATATCTGGGCCTGCTGAAATGCTCTTGAGCTAACTGTGATTATGCTTGTCCTCTAGTGTTTTCTTAGAAAAGAAAGAGGAGTTGCAAATCACATTTATTTTGCTTTATTTTATGAAGCCTGTGGTGTGTGCAGTATCTAGATCATTTCTATTCAGCTGGCACATTGGGACACCCAAGTGGGTTTCTTTTTGACGTAAGGCAAGTTGTGAGACCACTGGTTCCCAGATTTACTTTTTCATGATATTTTTAAGAAAAGGAAAGTGGTGGTGGTAAGGACAGAACAGCAGAAAGAGAAGGCATGTAGTTGGTGTTTTAGATGAGTCATTCCAGATGCGAAGGAGTTGCAGATGATGGATCTATACTAGCAACATGACATGGACTATCCTCTTCCCAGGTGGACTGCATCCTTCTTACTTGATATTCCATGGTGGTGAGGATAATGAGTGTTGTAGCACATCTGAAAAGCACTGGGTTGGGGGCGGCTGACTTAGATGAAATGAGAGCGGATGGTCCAGCCCCAAAAGATTTATATGATGCTTTCAACCAACTATAAGATTGCATTCTTTGGCACTGCACACCTGGGAAATTTGTGAATGAGAAGGAGAATGTGCAAAGATTTTCTGTTTTCCCAACCTCCTTGTTAATTTGAAGCCTTGGTGGTTAGACCTTAGTGCTCCTAAATCTTAGTCCCTTGGTGACCATCACTTCGCAACCTGCAGTCCTATGCATGTTTTCCCCGGGAGTAAAATCCACGGGATTTATATCTGTATCAACCATTGCACAGGATTGCTCAGACAGTGCCTCGTCTACTTGGAAGCCACAGATATTGAATACGAACACGGTGTTTCAAGGGCATGTTAAAGCATTTTGCAAATGTTCGGCCCTTGATTGTTGTTTGTTGAAGCACTGGCTCGACAGACCAGCGGTGTAATGTTTCCAATAAAAAAAAAAAATTAAAATAAAATGAGAAAACACCTTGAGAGCAAAATCGCCATTTGCTGCCCTACTTTAAAAGCCCCCAGTGTCTCTCCCTGGTATCCCCCTCCCTCCTATAACCCCCTTGAGGAGCCCAGCTGGCGTGAGATGGGAATTAGTGTGTGCAGTGGTTTGCTGGTCCTTCCCTGCTGAATCTAATCCAGGGAACAAGCAGCCAGCTGAATCCTTCCAGTCAGAAGAGCCCATTAATTCAAGTCCGGAGGGGGGCGGGCAGGAGGTAACCCCCCTTTCTTTCTTGGTGAGAGAGGTCCCCTGTGACTTTAGCTGGCTTGAGAGCGAGACAGAGGCTGTCCAGGGCAAGGCTTAATGCTTGCTCATTATGGGTTTGTGGTGTTGATTTACAATCTGCAGAGTTAGATTTTAAAATTCTCATCTACACAAGGTTTGATTGTAGGCCTGGGGAGCAGACGTGGGTGCTCACATACGATTAATTAGAAAAGTTATTTTTTTTAAAAAAAGCCTTAAAATAACTTGTAATCCCCCTCTCCTCCTTAAATTCCTGACAAATTTTCCTCTTCTGTGCAGGAGAAAAAAAAGAGAGAAAGACAGACAGGGAAGCATCTGCAGGCAGACATTTCTTGCCATTCCTTTTTGTTCATCTCTATTACCCTATATTTTTGTGGATCAAGGCCCCCAAAGCAGTTTACAGTAAGAACTGATAGTAAAAGGCTGAAATGTGATAAAATGTGGTAAAAATCATAAAAGTGGAAAAATTAGCAGCCTAATGCAAGCAGAGATAAAAATCAGTAGTAATATATGGGTGGGCTGGAAGGTTGAGGTCTACTATTCATGAAAGGCTAGCATGGAAGGGAAGCTCTTTGCCAGTTGTCTGATGGAGTCAAGGAGAGAGGTTGATGAGCTTCCTTGTGGTGCAAGACCTTTTGTGTATCCTTTTATTAACTTCATGCAAAATTCATGGTAAACACACATTATTATTGTTGTAACCTGCCTGGATTCCTAGTGATTGTGCAGGCTATAAATAAATCATTTAATATATTATTATATAGAAAAGTTTCTTTTTCATGGAAGGGTGGGCAAAACGTAAGCATATGCTGATATAATCATAGATCCTAACCTGACTGATAGATTACGATGACTACTTTTCAAAAGGACCTCTTGAGGGTTGGATTATGACTCTGGAGACCACGGTTCAAATCTCTGCTTGACCATAGAAACCCACTGTGCGTTTTTGGGCACATCACACTCCCTCAGCCTCAGAGGGAGGCAAAGGCAACCACCCTCTGATCAAATCTTTGCCAAGAAAACTCTATCATAGGGTTGCTGTAAGTCAGAAATGACACAACAACAACAGCAACAACAAGTAAGTATTTAAGTCCCTGTAGGTAGAACTGCAATCTTAAATGCAAGTTATCTTTCTGTTGGGTGGGTTTTATCTGTTGTATGAATAGTTGAGTCACCTTGACTTTTAGCTGAAGTTAGTAAGATAAGCACTTATTCATAAGTGGATGGAGCATTTATAGGTTCCACAGTGAAGCTGCCACTATGATTTCTAATATTTTATCCCGTTCTGTCTATATTTGTAACAAGACTAGTGTGAATAGTAAGCTCTAATTGCTACTGTGCCATAAACTTTGTATGCCTGCTTATATATCCTTTCTCCATGAACATGGTCCCCCTTCTTTACTGTTACCCATTTTAACTTTGTAGCAGCCCGATGAAAGAGGATAGGCTGACAAATAGCGAGTGACATAAAGTCACACCTTCATGGCTAGGTGTGTGAGTTTGTGTGTATGTGGAATAATATATTAAAAAGCAAACCTATTGCTCATCCAAATTTGTTCTAGATTGCAGATGGATGCAGTCAGTCTGTCTGTCTGTCTGTCTGTCATCTGTCTATATATCTGTCTGTAATCTATCTATCTATATATCTGTCTATCATCTGTCTGTCTCTCTGTCTGTCTCTCTCTCTATCTTTCGATCCATGTGATCAACAAACAGAACTTTAAAAATATATCAAGAGCAAATGGTTCGGCTTCCACCTTCTTCAGTCGCCAAAAGATGAAACCTTTCACTCTTCAAAAATCACTACCAAAATTTAATGTATATTTAATTGTTTGTTAGTGTATGTGTGTGTGTGTGTATCTATATCTATATAGACATTTGTATCCTATTGTATCTTATCGTTTATTGTGGGCTCTGAGCAATTCAACCAAAGTCTCTCCAACACTTTATCTCCAGACCACATTGCCTTTCTCTATTGCTGGATTATTGATAAATTCATTCATTGACAAATATAATTGAATATCAAAGTCAAGATTGTTTGTGCCTTAATATTTTTTGTTTTTATCTATGACTGTGAAAGCTGGACTGCAAAAGCTGATTGGAAGAGAATCAGCTAATTTGAAAAGCAAAGCTGGAGGAATCTTCTATATATTGTACTAATGAATCTAAGAGCAAATCAAGTTGGAATTCTCCCTAGAAGCCAAAATGATTGGACTGGGACTGTCATTCTTTTGAGACATCAAGAGAAGACATGACTCATAAGAAAAGGCAATAATGCTTGGTAAAGTGGAAGGCAGTAGGAAAAGAGGACGGTCATGTTGCAGGTGGATAGACTCAGGTCAAGGAAGTGATGGTCCTGATTTTGGAAGACTTGAGTAGGGCTGTTGATAAAAGGTGACTTGGAGGCCTCTCATTCATAGGGTTGCAAAAAGTTAAGGTCAAGTTAGAGGCAGTTACGAGCAACAAACTGACAAATGGTGGTGGAGATATAGAAAGTGGTGTCAAACTGGATCATTTCTGCAGTGCAGATGGCCTCATGGTTTCATGCTACGAAATCCTGGTGCTGACTGTTTCAGGAGGGGCATTTGGAATTCTCATCCAAAGCACACTCTCCAAACTACAAATCCCAGGATTTCATATGAAGCAGACATGGGAGTTAGAGTGGGATGAGAATGCTATGACTGTTTGGGGTGAAATGGCACCAGGGCTAGTGAACAAGCAAGGTATATCAAGTTAGAGTAATTCAGTAGTAACACTGCTGTAGTAACACTAATAGCTGAAAATTTGTGGCTGAGAATTATCATAAATTGTGGACCTCTTGGTGGAAACCTCTCAGAGAAGTAGGCAGGTAGGCTCAATTTGAGTAGGCTCAAATTTCCAAGCGGTGGGTGTATGATTTTGTGAGAGAGAAGAATGTGAGAAACCAAGAGGAAAATATGAGAGAGAGATAACTCCCCCCCCCCAAAATAAAATAAAATAAGAGGAATCTAAACATCTGCCATGGGAAAAAAACTGGCTGTGTAGGAAATCTGGGCCTTTGTTTGTCAGATATTTTGAAAAACCCCTCTTTTTTGACACACACACACACACGCACACATATTTCCCTTTCACTAACACAACCAGTATCTCTGCTCCAATCTTCTTCCACAGTATGGCGAAGGTGCCTCAACACACCCTCTCCCCTCCCCTACTGTATTGCCAGGTCCAAAATCTCTAAAGCTGCGATGTGCAAATGCTTCCGTTTCTGGCTGCCACTGGAGTATCTGCTGTCTTGCTGCAGAGTTGGCAAGCACATACATGGCATGAAATTGGCGCTGGAGCCAGGCTTGGTTCTGACCACACGGAAGTAAAGTTAGGCGTGTTGCGTATCATATCAACCCCTTGGAAGCAGGGGGCATCCATTTTGTTGTTAATTGGTGGTTTAAAAGCCACCGGACGCCTTACCTTTCTGAGTCACTGCTCATCGATTTCAGTATCGTTTCAGGTGCAAGCAGGCTTTTGGGAAATCCATCTTGTTTATGTCAGGCTACTATTGAGTCTCTCTGTGTGTGTGTGTGTGTGTGTGTGCATGCACAAGAGAGATTCTCTGACTGTAACTGCTTCAGTGGAGACTTTCCTCTTTCGAGGCTGGGCCAGAAAAGATTTTTCAGGCTGCATTATTTGAAACTCGTTCCGACTAGTGTCTGCTGAAAAATGCTCACGTACGAGCACTTAACACAGCAGCTCTTAGAAATGTTTGTATCGCTCTGAGGCATGTTGCGTTTTGTTTTCTTGACTCGCTGTTTATTGCTTGGCAATACAGTAGACAGGTGTTAAACCTGCTTGGGGGAGATGGGGGGGAGGGAAAGAGGGGAAATGGCTTAGCATTAATAGTTTTGCTCTGCATTTAGCATTTTATTTTATTTTTTAAAAATCTGTACAGCAGGTTATCTCCCCTTTCCTCTTTTTTGCTCCGATACCATTTTAAGATTCAAGGCATTTGTGGTGTTATCCTTTTTGTTTTTCTTTAGCTATTGGGTTTCTCTCCCCCCCCCCTTAGCAGAAGGGCCATAGTGTTGTTGAACGGCTTTGTCCCTATTTTCACAGATGCACTGGGAATTGTTTTTTAATCTCCTTTCTGCTTTCCCATTACAGATGGCGATGACGACCCACAACTCTCCTGGGTGGCTTCATCTCCCTCCAGCAAAGATGTTGCATCACCCACTCAGATGATAGGAGATGGGTGTGATCTCGGCATCGGGGAGGAGGAAGGGGGGACCGGCCTGCCGTATCCCTGTCAGTTTTGCGATAAGTCCTTCATTCGCCTGAGCTACCTTAAAAGGCATGAGCAGATCCACAGTGACAAGCTACCTTTCAAATGCACCTACTGCAGCCGGCTTTTCAAGCACAAGAGGAGCAGGGACCGACACATCAAGCTGCACACTGGGGACAAGAAGTACCATTGCCATGAGTGCGAGGCAGCCTTCTCTCGCAGTGACCACCTCAAGATCCACTTGAAGACACACAGCTCCAGCAAGCCTTTCAAGTGTACTGTCTGCAAGCGAGGCTTCTCGTCTACCAGCTCTTTGCAGAGCCACATGCAAGCCCACAAGAAGAACAAGGAGCACATGGCCAAGAACGACAAGGAAGTGAAGAAGGACGACTTCATGTGTGACTACTGCGAAGAGACTTTCAGCCAAACTGAAGACCTGGAGAAGCACGTCATGACGCGCCATCCCCAGTTGTCAGAGAAGGCTGATTTGCAGTGCATTCATTGCCCCGAAGTATTTGCTGATGAAAATGCCCTGCTTTCCCACATACACCAAGCTCATGCCAACAAAAAACACAAGTGCCCAATGTGTCCAGAGCAGTTCTCTTCAGTGGAGGAAGTCTATTGTCACTTGGATAGCCATCGGCAGCCTGATTCCAGCAACCACAGTATCAGCCCTGACCCAGTTTTGGGCAGTGTGGCTTCCATGAGCAGTGCCACTCCAGATTCCAGTGCATCAGTGGAGCGGGGCTCCACTCCAGATTCAACTTTGAAACCCATGAGAGGGCAAAAAAAGATGAGATCTCTGGAGAGAGAAGAAGGCCAGACCTGGTCAAAGGTTGCCTATAGCTGCCCTTACTGTACCAAGCGTGACTTCAACAGCCTTGCGGTCTTGGAGATCCACCTGAAGACCATCCATGTGGACAAACCTCAGCAAAGCCACACGTGCCAGATTTGCCTTGAATCCATGCCCACCTTGTACAACTTGAATGAACATGTGAGAAAAGTGCATAAAAACCATGCGTATCCAATGATGCAGTTCAGCAACATTTCCGCCTTCCACTGTAACTATTGCCCGGAGATGTTTGCGGATATCAACAGCCTGCAAGAACACATCCGTATTGCTCACTGCGGACCAGGAGCCACAGCTCAAGATGGCAACAACGCTTTTTTTTGCAACCAGTGCTCTATGGGCTTTTTGACAGAGGCTTCTCTGACTGAGCATATCCAGCAAACTCACTGCAACATTGGAAACTCAAAATTGGATTCCCCTGTTGTCCAGCCATCACAATCTTTTATGGAGGTTTATTCTTGTCCCTATTGCACAAACTCACCCATTTTTGGTTCCATCCTTAAGCTCACCAAACATATTAAAGAAAACCACAAGAACATTCCACTGGCACACAATAAAAAGTCAAAAGGTGAGCAGAGTCCCGTATCTTCTGATGTAGAAGTTTCTTCTCCCAAAAGGCAGAGGCTTTCTGCCAGTGTCAATTCCGTTTCGAATGGTGAATATCCATGTAATCAGTGTGAGCTGAAGTTCTCTAACTTTGAAAGCTTCCAGACTCATTTGAAGTTGCATTTGGAATTGTTGTTAAGGAAGCAGTCATGCCCTCAGTGCAAAGAAGATTTTGATTCCCAAGAGTCTCTTTTGCAGCATCTCACTGTACATTACATGACAACCTCAACTCATTATGTATGTGAGAGCTGCGACAAGCAGTTTTCATCCGTCGATGATCTGCAGAAGCATTTGCTAGACATGCATACTTTTGTGTTGTATCATTGCACCCTTTGCCAAGAGGTTTTTGACTCGAAGGTATCAATCCAAGTGCATCTGGCGGTGAAGCACAGCAATGAGAAAAAGATGTATAGGTGTACAGCCTGCAACTGGGATTTTCGGAAGGAGGTTGATCTTCAGATCCATGTGAAGCACAGCCATTTGGGCAACCCTGCGAAGTCACACAAATGTATCTTCTGTGGGGAGACTTTTAGCACCGAGGTAGAGCTGCAGTGCCACATCACAACCCACAGCAAAAAGTACAACTGCAAGTTCTGCAGCAAAGCTTTTCATGCCATCATCTTGCTTGAAAAACATTTGCGAGAGAAACATTGTGTCTTTGATGCTGGCGCTGAGAATGGTACTGCTAATGGCATGACGCCAGCCACTAAGAAGGCTGACTCTGCTGATATCCAGAATATGTTGATGAAGAACCCTGATACCTCCAACAGCCATGAAGCTAGTGAAGATGATGTTGATGCTTCTGAACCCATGTATGGCTGCGACATCTGTGGGGCGGCTTATACAATGGAGGTCCTTTTGCAGAACCATCGCTTGAGGGACCATAACATCAGACCAGGGGAGGATGATTGTTCCAGAAAGAAAGCAGAATTTATTAAAGGTAGCCACAAGTGTAACATTTGCTCAAGGACCTTTTTCTCGGAGAATGGCCTCCGGGAGCACATGCAGACCCACCGGGGCCCAGCAAAACATTATATGTGCCCCATTTGTGGGGAACGCTTCCCATCCCTTTTGACCTTGACAGAGCACAAGGTTACTCACAGTAAGAGTTTGGATACAGGAACCTGCCGGATCTGCAAAATGCCATTGCAGAGTGAAGAGGAATTCATTGAGCACTGCCAGATGCACCCTGATCTTAGAAATTCCCTCACTGGATTTCGCTGTGTTGTCTGCATGCAGACAGTCACTTCCACGCTCGAGCTAAAAATCCATGGAACGTTCCATATGCAAAAATTGGTAGGGAACTCTGCAACATCATCTCCTAATGGCCAGGCCTTGCAAAAACTCTACAAGTGTGCTCTGTGCTTGAAAGACTTCAGGAACAAGCAAGACTTGGTGAAACTTGATGTTAATGGTCTACCATATGGCCTGTGTGCTGGATGCATGACTAGGAGCACCAATGGACAATCCTTGGGTATGACCACACCAGAAGTTAGTGAAAGACCATGTGGCAGCCTGAGATGCCCAGAGTGTAGTGTCAAATTTGAAAGTGCCGAAGACTTAGAGAATCACCTCCAGCTGGACCATAGAGACCTGACACCTGAGACCAGTGGCCAAAAGAAGGGTACCCAGACATCCCCTGTTCCCAGAGTAAGTACTGCTACAGTTTATCTTTCTCACAGTCATCACAATAAATGGGTGTTCAGTAGAGAAGCTCACATAGCACATACAGTCATTCCCATCACTATTGGAAATTGCTTTTGCATGTGCCTGGGCCTCACTCTCCAAGGAGCAAACAAGGAAGTCCATAGATATGAGGGAGTTACATGTAAATACATTCCTTGTAGGATCTGCAAAAATATGAGCCTGCATCCCCTTGTTAATCCCCTCTGGCTAGACCCATTGGATCAATGGGAATTTGGTAAGTAAGCACTTATGGAAATTCCATTGATTCAGTGTGTCTCCTCTAATTGGGACTAACAATTGGATTTAACCCTTGGATTAGGATATGTCTGTTCTGAGTATTTAGCTACAGAACACAGATGTGTTTGTCTAACTGTAAAAATATAACATTACATGCTTAATTATTTTTTTTAGGTGCCAGCTGTTCTTGTTTTTCAAAAACCTATTTTATTTTCTTGCTTTTCACTAAACTATGCTGTCAAAACTTCTTCACTTACTATTGGTTCATTTGGTGGAAATCATGGTTGTGGCATGGAATGAGTGTGCCGAGGACTGCTAATTCCACAATTTAATTTCTAAAATGTTAATGGGAGTTTCCATTTTTTAAATAAACTAATTCTTGGTAAGGAATCAAAAATTACTGCTGTCAGCCCTGAGCCTGTTAACATAGTTTATCCCTGGGTAATGCTTGAATTACCACTTTATCCAGTCTGTTGCTGATACTGGACTGAAGAGGGGGAAATAAGCACCAAAAGGTAAGCAGAATGGAGGAATTTCGCACTGTGTCAAACCCAATTCCAATATGGATTAGACTTGTACATCTTCACTTAGGTCATTCTTGTGTGCAAAAACAAAGAATTTCAGATTTTGTTTATGAGTTTTTGTTCTTTGGCGGGTGGCTTTTGGGAGAAAGCTTGTACAGAACTCCTTGTTTTTTGTATTTTTGCACAAATTTTGTTGATGGAACATAAACTTTTCTTTGCATAATTTTTAATTAGTTCGATCGGTTGCATTGTTGCTGTTTGAGACTGTTAGACAGAGGATGAGATATAAATGTTGTAAATAAAAAGAAAAGAAAAAAGTCCTCAAATGCAATAAGGCTTGCAGTAGTAGACCTGTTTTGTTGATGAGGCCCCTCGTTGTGTTGAGTTACTATTTCTCATTGAGGATAAGAAAATCTGGAAACATTCCATACAATATGACCAAGAATTGGGGTGTAGTTAAAAGAAGGCACGGTTTCCAGAAGAATTCTGTTCCCCAATGAAATTCTGCTTCAATATCCACATTTATAGAACTGAAGCAAGTTAAAAGTTCACTCGTTCAGTGTGAAATATAGCATAGACATCAAAAGAAAAGAGACAGGCAAAGTTACCAATGGAATTTGAACACAGCAAATAGAGGAGTTCTTGATTTGAGCTATGTCCAGTGTCTCGTGACTAGAAGTTGGGGGATGGAAGGACAATTTCATTTGAGGGTGGGCACTGAATTCTTACTGGTCAGCCAGTCCCTCATTTTGCCCTTTACTCCACTGTGTGGATCACAGAAGTTGGAGTAGATGCATCAGTGGTTTTTTTTTTTTTTTTTGCATGCTTTTGATTTAGACCCTTCAGGAGATCATCTTACATTTTCCAAACCATTTGCTGCATGACAGTATAAAAGAGGGCATCCTAGTCTTTCCCCAGGGGAGATTATCATATGAGAGGGACAGCGTCCTTATCCCGTCCTTAAACCCGGCTAATGGCGTGATCAGGAATCACACCCCTGCATGTTTCTCCCATCCTTCTCCCATGGGTAAAGTGTCATGGAGCCATCCCCTTGTGTTTCTCCCATTGGTAAAGTGTCATGGATCCGTCATTTGGTATTGACGAGAGTTCTCATTAATACCAAATGACAGTTCCATGACACTTTACCCACAGGAGAAGTTTATGGGGTGTTTAATTTCCTATCACACTATTAGCCAAGTTTAAGAACGGGAGAAGGATGGCAGAAGGACACTGTCCCTCCCATGTGATAATCTCCAAGTAACATGGGTACATTCTTGCTGACCCTGACCCCTCAACACACCTGTGGAAAATGAAAATATAGCTTCCTTGTTGTGTCAGATATGCATAACATTTAGAAGGGCCCAGAATCCATCACTCTTGCCGGATATGTATTTGTGGGCACGAATCTTCATATTGCCCCCAAATACTTCTGATCTTGCTACTACCTAGGATTCTTCCCTGGTTTCCAGCAGGGACAGAGCTAAGCACTTCTCCAATGTCCAAATAGTAATGTTTGAGAACTTTTACCATTCTGCTTTCTGTTGAGAGACCTATGTATAGGCCAGCTGGTATACATGACAAGTTTATCATATACCAGTGGAAGAAAACACATTTGTGCTGCTGTTCAGATGTTCTTCCCATGGAGAAATTAATCATCCAAATCATCGAGGTCATAGTATTTCTGATTTCTGTGTATGTTGTGAAAGCTGGACAGTGAAGAAAGAAGAGAATCAGCTCATTTGTGTCACTGGAGACTTCTATGAATTTCATGGATGGCTAAAAGGACAAATGAATGGGTCTTCAAGCCAACCTAGCCTGAACTCTCACTAGAGGCAAAGATGACTAAAATGAGGCTATCATACTTTGAACATATGAGATGATGCAACTAATTGGAAAAGACAATAATGTTTGGTAAAGTGAAAAGCAGTGAGAAAAAAGGAAGGGTGATCTACAGGTGGTTTGACTTGATCAAGGTAGCCATGGCCCTGGGTTTGCAAGACATGAACAGGGCTATTCATGACTTTTGGAGGGCTAGTGATGAATTTTGGAGCACTCCCGTTCATAGAGGTGCTGTAAGTTTAAAGAAATTTGATTGAAAATAACAATAGCAACAGGATGGTTTCCCACCTTCTCCCTACTGTCCTTCTCAGAGCAGATGGTCACAAGTGGGTGGGAAGGCCCCCTCCTAGGATGCTTCGGTCTTGGCAGATGCCCAGCCATGGGTGTTGTCTCTATCCATTTCAACATGTCATGGATTTTGCAGCAGGTTATGCTGGGAGGTTGAGAGAGAGCCAGCATGGTGTAGTGATTTGAGTGTTGGACTCTGGACACCAGGACTCTGGAGATCAGGGTTCAAATCCTGGTTCAACTGTGTAAACCCACTAAATGTTTTTGGGCAAGTCATGCTCTCTCATCCTCAGGGGATGGGAATGGCAGCCCCCCTCTGAAGAAACTTGCCAAGAAAACCCCATGTTAGGTTTTCCATAAGTTGTAGGGTTGCCATAAGTTGGAAATGGCCTGAAGGCACTCAACAACAAAATATGCTGCAAGGGAGAGGCTTGGAGAGAACAAGGCTTCTGCTTTGGCAATTGTTGTTCCCCTCTGTTATGCCTTATTCCAGCTTAATTACAAACTGTTCTGTTTATGATCAGAACTTTTTGAAGACATTCCTTTTATATTGCTCTGAGCATGGGGAAGGGGTGGAATCTTTATTTTAGTTAGGTATCTTCTTTATCTTAGATGAATATGTTCAGAATACTGCATGTGGTAAAATGTGAAAGGTTTTCTTTTCTGTTTTGTTTCTTTTACCCAAAACATTGATTAAGTAGCAGCTATTCCCAGACTAGTTCACAATCAAACCAGCAGCTGCTTTCTTACATGAATTTCTGTGGATACGTCTGCCACCGGCATCTGTACTTAATATGATTCTTGGCTGTTTTCACCACATAGGCAACCTTCCGAGAGAGCTTTCCAGTCTGCAAGCCTTTGGAAAATATTTTTTCCAAACTTCCATTTGTAGTGCAGCACACTCCTCCTTTCTTGGCATCCCAAATTAAATTGGAAGGACTATCCAGTCTTGGAACATATCATGGTCAACAAGCAAAGGGGAATGCTTCACACCAATGTGTCTGTTTCTTTTTTCTTTTCTTTCTTTTAAAAAATTGCACTCAGTTTAATGCATAAAGCCATCAACTTGCTTGATGCTATTAGAAGATCTTTCTCCTGCCATTTGAGCAAAAAGCCCCCATCTGGCCTTGAGGAAACATCGTCTTGTATGTGACCAGGATAGAGCTGTTAAAAGTCTGTCTTGTAGATCTTGCCAATTGTGACAATGTGTTGAGTTCAAAGGATTTCTCGGAGCCTGAAACAATCCGAGCGAAAGATTCTTTGCTTTGTTTCACTCCCTGCTTTAGCACTGCAACTGCATAGTGCTCCCTCGGGGTCAAGCGAATCGGTGACTAGACCTGCCTCCAGCTGTGATATACATCTAATTCTGCAGAGAATAAAATACGGAATGGAAACACCTCTCCCTTCAGTGTGAAGCCTCTTGAGAGTTCATCATCCAAAAACTACTTATTAGCCTCACTGTCGTCTTTCTACTTCTTGGTTCCTCATTGTGTTTCACACTCCTCTTAAAGAACAGGCCGATTCCTTTATGCTGTACTAATTCTGATTTTATATGAGTGCACACACCGAAGCTAAAATACTCTAAGCTCTTTCTCTCCCCCCCCCATCCCTGCAACACACTTCCCTCCTCACAGTTGTGAGTGGAAATTGCTACCGTCCTCCTCCCTCACGCCTACTTTTAACTGTCTCTTCAGCAAGAGCTTCCATACCTCTTCTTTTCTCTGGAGAGAATTTAAGTTCTCCAACAAAGTAAATGCTTTGAATCTCATCCCAAGAGGGCAGATTTCTTTTGTAGAATATAATGAAAAAACAGAATTCAGGCCTGCACCAAGTTACACTTTACACAAGAGCCTGAGATTGGCATATAGGCTAATGCCTTAGACCTGCCGTTCCACCTTCCCCTTAACAATAACAATCTCATGAGTGGGCTGATGGATGCTTTTTGCCCTTTTTGACCGTACCCTCATAATTCTCCATGGACTCTATCCATTTGACTTATAACTGCTTTTGGACAGAGCTTTGGCCTGTCTCTTCAGATACTGTCAACCTTGACATTTAAGAGGATACAAGGAAGACCCAAGTCTCTGGGGTGAAGCAGCAGTGTGTGCGCAGCTAATTCTTCTTTAGCAGCACTGCCTGAATTACAATGTGGACACCCAGCATCCCAACTTTTATACATCTGGAGCAGTGGTGGGCTTTGAGATCTGAAGGTCTGAGGATGATCTGCAATAGACCAACAAGGCTTCCTGATGCCCAAACTGTTTAACAAAATCAGTAGCAAAAGTAAAATACCCAACCCTTTGAAATTGGCAGCAGAGATGGAATTCAAATGGAGGAAAAATATGGTGGGGGCACTTTTTGTCTAACTTGATCACGAGCTCATTTCTGGTACTGTAAACAGATCCTACAGCTGACCATGGGCTGACCGGCACCCTTGTTCCTTGATAATGAAAAGTTTGTGTGTGTGTGTATGTCCTTGCCCTGACCTGTTATTTGCATCTGACTTAAGATGATTCACTACAAGATTTTAATAAAAAACAAGAGTAAATTCCATAAGCATAAAGTTTGGCCATTTCATGCACATGCATATGTGTGCTTGCATGCATCTATTTTGTCAGCCAAAGAGAGCCCATAGCTCAAAGGCAGTCACATGTTGGAAGGACCCTTTGATTAGCCTAATGCACAGATGACTTAACTTAAAGTTGGGTCCAGTGGCGGAAATTCTGAACATATTTACACAACTGGGCAACATGTAGACTATGAACCATTTGTGCTTCTCCCCACCCTTTTTTTATCTTCATTTTTTGCAGTCTTCCCAGACTCCCCCTTGCTGGTTTAGCCTTGGAAAATAAATGGTTTTGACCATCAAAGCAGCGAGTGCACGCTCATTTTCTAACTAAAATGGAGAAGATTCACCTTTGAAACAAGACTCATACCTTGAATTAAATTGTAGGTTACACTCAGCATCCAGTGCCATTTTTATGGCCTTAGACTCCAAATCCTTTTGCAAAAGCCTTAAGGTGTGCAATTCTTCTGTGACAAAATGCATAACTCTCACGACTTGTTTTAGCAAAAATAAAAATAAAAAATACCCCCCCCCCAAAAAAACCAAACACCCCCCTATGTTTTCTATTATTTCCTCTTGTTATTATAATGACAGCAGATTTGGCTGCAGAGGGCGACTAAGAATGACCTGGTGAAGTTTTCCATTTCCTGGAAGCTGACCACCCCCTGTACTAGGGACTGACCCATTGAATACAGTGGGTTTTTACTTTGGCTAAGTGAGCATGCAGATGGGTTTTCACCCACACCTATCATGGACTGTATCTAGGACAATAAACTCCAGAATTATTAATGCAGGATCTGCAAATACATGCGAGAACCATTAGGTCAGATACACACTATTCCTCTAGGATGGCAATACTTGATTATTTATCTATTTTATTTTGGTTTAGGCACACAGAGAGCTGAACCTCTGAAACCTATTGGTCACACATAACCCCATAGATTTTTGAGAAGCTTTTTAAATTACAGTCAGGGCCTCTGAACACCTGTATCCTTTCCAGAGTAGAGTAACTTTCAGCAGCTTGTTAAAAAGGCGTATCAAAGATAGCCAGGCAAACTAAATTGAACAACATGTTCTCTGTTTTCTAATCTCTTGTTGATTTGTAATACAACAGGTAAAAAGCAGTTTTTACTCAATCTGCCTTGTGTGTGCAATACAAACTGAACAGCCTACAGCTGTCCAAATGACGTTACTGCTCTATAATTCTTGACCAGTTCTCCCTTCTCTTTTTTCTCCTTTTTATTTCAGACCATTATTGATTTTTGTGTGTGTGTATGTGTGTGGTGGGTTTCTTTTTTACGCCAAGTCTAACAGCGGAGGATTACAAAAAAATATAGTCGGAGAGAAGCTACATTGAGATTACATTAAAAACAATAGGAGTACATGTTTCAGTAAGTGCCAGGATGTATTGATATTTGTAGCTCAAGAGGGAAAGGGCACGTTCAGAATACAGAAGATGCTCTAGATGCCTGTAATACTCCACTAACAAGTACACCTCTGAAATCCTGCAGGTGTGGCTTAGAGAATCTTGAAAAATCTCAAAGGTAAACATTGAGGGAGAAAGGGGTTACAGGGAGAGGCTTTTGAAAAATAATTAATGGGCAAGAAGAAGAGGTAAAGAAAGATGCTACCAGTTTCTTTTTACAAAAGGAAATAAAATGTTTGGATGGACAGTTTTTAATTATAGTGGGGCCTCCACATTCACTGGGGTTAGGGACACAGGACCCCCATGAAAGTGGAAAAACTGCAAATAATTTTTTTTTAAAACTTGAGGTACATCTCTGTAGGAATCTCTATGCTCTCCAGAGTACCTCTATGGTCAATATCCACTGGAAGTTGACCACAGAATTGTGCCGGAGAACCTACAGATGCCTAGAGAAGTGTTCTGTTTAGGTCCTCCAGTGCGATCCCTGGTGGAGGCTGGCCACAGAGTCATGCTGAATGACCAACTGATTCCTAGAGAGAACATATTAATCAAATCTGCGCATAATTAAATCTGCAAAAGTCAAAGCTGCAAATGTGGAAGGCCGATGGTACTTGTGTTTCAGGGCTGGGTGCCTTGTGGCCCTATGGATGTTGTTGGACTGCAGCATCTATCAGCCTTTCCAGCGCATAGCTAGGTAAGCAGAACAATGGGAATTGTAGCCCAGTAATTTCTACAGGGCTACAAATACCCACCCAATCCTCTGTGTGCTATGACTGTGTTCCACAAAATGAAAAACTTGAACAGTACACAGGAGGTGGGCTTTATAGGGATATGAGAAGCATACATATATCTCTGATTTTTGGCAGTACCCTCAAGGTGGTGGAAAGGGCATGAAAAAAAGGTTCTGCTGAGCATTGTAGGATTCTTACATAGGCAGCAGCAGTAGTGATATAGAAAGCTGTTTTCACCAGTCACACCAGAACTTGGAAAACTTAATTTTTGAACTGCTACTTCCAGAGACCAAAAGGCGCCATGGCCTCTGGCCGAGAGATTCTGTTTTAGGGAGGGCTTTGATTGTGTATTCCTGCATGGCAGAGGGTTAGACTGGATGGTCCTTGTAGTCTCCTCCAACTCTATGGGCTTTATCACACTATTTCCCCTGTGTGATAAAGTCCTATGAATCTATGGTTCTAGATTAAAGAGTATAGAAAGTTTTGAGCTCCTGGATCCTCTTGGGATTCATGGTATCCTGTGATCTCCATGACTGCAGTATGGCTGAAAAACAGTGGTACGAATTTGTTCTAATCCAAGAAAGCTGGCATATCTTGTACCTTCCATATCATATTAGCTAGTTCTACTGCATGCAGCCCTCTTGTGCTGCTGTGCTACAGGTAGGCTTGTGGTATGTCTCTTCTTGTATTTTTACATATTTGCATGACC
The DNA here is from genome assembly GCA_034509955.1 of Urosaurus nigricauda. NCBI lineage: Eukaryota > Metazoa > Chordata > Lepidosauria > Squamata > Phrynosomatidae > Urosaurus > Urosaurus nigricauda. Next base: position 12,265,656 of record JAOEGL010000013.1, read on the forward strand.
TGTATATGAATTATGGTGGCGTACATTGAGTATTCTCCATGGCATTGTTAGTAAGCTACAGACATTCCTGCCATTTGATTTGACAACGTAAAATGATCTGATCTGCAAAACAAAACACGAAACATTAGCGATGGGCTTCAAAAAAAATATTGTTATGGAATTGCTTTACTGTCACAACCATTTTAACTTTTAATCCCTGATAAATTTATTCCTAGGGATTTCCCTCTGTCTCATCACCATGAAGACACACCCCTGCCACTCTTAAATACAAACCTCATCTTCTCTGATTGAATAAATGGCTCATGTAATTGCCTCTTCACGCTATCTCCTTGTTTCAGCAGCTAAGCTTCATTAGTGTGACACAGGAGAAGTCTAACAAATGGGGGAAGAAAATCAGTGTCACATTTCATTGTAGGATTTCCATGGCTTCTAGAATTCATACCTTCACTTCCGCAAAGGGATCCCTTTTTTTTCTGCTTTGAGGTTTTGCATTGTCTATCCCCCCTTGAAACCACACTTCCTTTGCTCAGAGGGCAAAACAAGTTTTACTGTAATGAACAAAGACCTCAGAATAGTTTGATGGTTGAAGGCCGCGTTCCTGAAACGAAAGGAAGCTTCAATTAATTTAGTGGGTTGCACCCAGACTTAAGTCATACTTAGAGCAGACCTATGGAAATCACTGGAGTTTTAATTAGTCATGACTAATTTATCCAGTTGTTTTCAGTGGATTTACTCTAAACATTGCTAACTGGAACCATCCTGTTGTATAACACTATTGGGAATGCTCACTTTTGTATACTTGGCCCTTTTAGTCTAAAACAATGTTGAAAGTTTGTCCATTTCCCTTTGAGGTATGATAGTCATTAGCATCTGTCCCTTAGTAGCTGTCCAGATGTTTTCGGATTTCAGTTGCCATGATTCTTCAGTATTGGCCTCACATCCTGGGAATGAGGGGATTTGCAGTCCAAAATATAGCAGGCGTCAGGTTGTGGATGGCTACATCACAGCTTCATTATTAATGTGTCTCTTATACAGTATGTGCCACAATATTTTGATGCAGGTTCACTAAATGCTAATTGCTATGTGCAAAGGGAAGTGCCAGGGTAAGAGCCCTCTCATTAGATCATATCCCTAAATCAGTGTTTTTAGTGACATGTTTGAGTAGCTTCTGAAACAAATATTCTTGTGTCTGTGTCTGCCTACCTGCTCAGGGTACTATTGCATGTTGTGGTTGTGTGCTTTCAAGTTGTTTCTGACTTATGGTTATCCTGAAGCCCTATCATGGGGTTTTCTTGGCAAGATTTGTTCAGAGGGGATTTGCCTTTGTCGTCTTCTGAGACTGAGAGAGTGAGACTTTCCCAAAGTCATCCGGTCTTTTACCATGGCCGAGCAGGGATTCAAACTCTAGTTTCTAGAGTCATAGTCCAACAATCAAACCGCTACACCACGTTGGCTCTCACACCATTGCATATGTCCAACAAAATCTTGCCCATGAAAGCTTAAAATTGTTTGTTTTTAAAAGGCGAAAGATCTATACGATCTGCAGAAAAAATGTTCGTTTTTATATTGTTGCAAAACAACTTATTTTACCATAGAAAGAAAGACTTTGTGTTGGTTCCATTTCTTGTATAAGATCAACAATGGCAATAAAAAGAAGCATAGGCATAGCTGATAACTGTGGACCTTCACTCATCTTCTCCCATGTTCAAAGACAAATATTTTAACAAGGAGTGGAGTCTCCTTCCTTGGAGGTCTTTAAGCAGAGGCTGGATGGCCGTCTGTTGGGGATGCTTTGATTGTGATTTCCTGCATGGCAGAATGGGGTTGGACTGGATGACCCTTGTCTCTTCCACCTCTATGATTCTATGATTCTATCTATTGCAAGTCACTGGCTAGGATACTTTTATAGATTGATTTTACACATGACCTGGTATAATCCATTTATTAACCCTTATATAAATATATGTCAGTTATATGCATGCCTTTTCACATATGCTCCTTAAGCATCTTGCGCATTCACATTTAAAATGTCGTACAAAGCAGGTTTTAGTGGGGATTTGTCCTAATTGGCTTCTCTCTCTCTCTCTCGGTGGGTGGGAGGGTGTGGGCAGGAATGGTTTTGCCTGTGGCATGCAGTACTAATGATCATATTTTAACTTTCTGCTGTGAACATAGTTTTCTTACTACTTTTGTTGTTGTTGTTCTTGTTTAAACAGAAGAAGACTTATCAATGCATCAAGTGCCAGATGACCTTTGAGAACGAAAGAGAGATACAGATCCATGTTGCAAATCATATGATAGGTAAGAACTCGTTCAATCTTCCATAGGTTAGTTGCTTCTCTTTGCTTCATCGCTTAGGTGGACTTTTCTACTCACTGCTGTTCTGCATACCAGTTGAGAGACTGCCTGGCACAGACCACTGAGATGCAGTTGCATCAACCAGGATATGTGCAGTTCAGGGGTATTCACAGTTTCTTTTCCCATCAGTCTTGGACGAAGGAAACAATCATGGCATTTGTCCAAGCCACATCGTTTGTATCAATAATCCTCTTGTGTAAAACCTCTTGAATAATTCTAAAGATAGACAAATGGGTTTTTTTGGCTTGAGTGTGAACTTCTCCCATTTTCTTTTTAAAGGTGAATTCAGATATAAAGTGAAACCATGATTTGTTCTGACCCCACACTATGGCTGAAACTTGTGCAGTAGGGAAACAATGGTTTAGAGTTAGTTATCTGCTTTTTATACAGATCTTTGATTGTATGTTGGGCTCTGATTGTAACAAATTTTACATTAGATTACATGTCTGATCTTGTTTTCCATTGGTAATTCACACCTGTCTCTTGGAGGCACAGTAGTGCTTCCAATTGTGGGTGTTTCAATGGTATAACAGCTAACCACTGCTAGTATGAATCCTGGTTTGTAAACCAGTTTCAAAACCATGGTTTTCAAAGTCTGTCAGTCCCCCAGGCCCTACCTGTTGGGTCCTGAAAAACAAAACAATGTTTCATCATATATCTGAATGTGGCATTGGTGAATGTCTTCATATTGCCATTGGGTTGCTAGTCTCCTTTGTGAGCTTTTGTTTCTTAAGGTTCTAAGAAATGAAAAGTTTGGGGCAGGCTCTTGCTACTTTCCATTTTATCTTCCCCGATCTTAAATTTTGACACTTGGGATGTGTGTTCCAAACACTTGTTTTTCTCACCTTGGGGAGGCTTCCACTGACAGTGTATAAGAAACTCCTGGTTTAAAAGACAGCAAGTTCTCTCCATTTATAAAACTGCTTAAAACGTCTTAATGGGGAGTTGTTCCTTTCACATCCCATTTTCACTTACATTAAATTCAAATGTTTGACAAGATCAAAGTGGAAACTTTAAGCCATACATTTTTAGTTTCATCTACTATGGGGAGGGGTAGATGAAAAGCTCTCACTGGTTGTCAACCACTTAGAAGCAATTATGCTTCAATTTTATATGTCATGACATTGAATTGCTCACATTTCCATAGCTTAAATGTGGAGAATTTCTGAAACACATTGTCAAAACAAAATGCTTGGGAAGTTTTATTTCAGCCCCTCTGTTTTAACTTTTTTGGTGTGCTTTTTTTTTAAAAAAAACTTTTTCTTTCTTTCTTTCTTTCTTTCTTTCTTTTTGCTTTAACAGTTTTGTATTTTTGAAAGATTTGCTTTTCAGGATGTTTACGTTTTACACTTATAATCCTTGTTTTCACCAGCAAGGCCCTGATAGCTTTTAAGCCTTGGTTTTGTTTGGAATGAGACCCAGTTAAAAACATTACTGCAATCCAAAGGGCTATATTTCTGATGCAGCTGTAAAGGTTGCTTCCCCCCCCCCCCCCGGCCTCCGGAAGAATGCAGAGAACTTTCTTCTATCTGCACAGATGTTATAAATATATGTGAAGGCTCAAGAGCTTAGTTTATTTTGATGCATAGACCACAGAGGAGTTCCTTACACATGCCACTCCAGACGTATGTCGTTGAAGATCTGTCAAGGGCCCTACAGTGTTCGTTATGTGTTCGTGTGCAACGTTCGTCTCCGATAATCGCAATGATTTCCCTTGAACAATTTAGCATTTAAAGAATCTATTCTTCCACGTGTGGAGCTCCCATTATCATTAATGCGAATTATGCACAAATATTGAAGGGAGAATTTGAAACGCTGACACTGAAGATTAGAGCAAAACCTTTTTTCTGGGAGAAAAATAGGTACTGTCACTCATCGTAATTTCCTCGGTAGTGCTAAGCAGGGAGCTTGCAGGCAGTGTCAGGGAGGTTAAAATGAAGTTATCTAAAAATGTTTGCTTTTGTGGCAGGTGTTAATGCAATCTCTTGTTTGCAGGTGTGAAGGGTGAGAGCTTTGCTAATTGGACCATGGTGATTTCGCTTCGTTCCTACCATGCTTTCCCCTTCCCCCTCTTTTATTAAGATCTGTATAAGGAATGTATCTTTAGGCAGCTGGATATGTGTTTTAAGCTTAAAACTGTCAAAGGGAGGTGGGACTATTGGTGATCTATAAATATCCAGTGTACACATTCTGTTGCAGATTTACTCTATGGCTTGAGTGTGAACAATGAAGCCACAATGTGGTGCCGCTTTGTTCAACCTTGTTCATAGGTATGCCCAAACAGTGTGATTGCTTACTTTATCTGTCTTGAATCCTCCTAGTGATTTACACCGGTATAAGCCTTCTTTATGCCAGTGTAAGCCATTTTCTTGTGCAGGGCATTGTGCACATGGGGAGACAACAGTCAAAGCTGTCTCTGTTAAAGCTGTCTCAGGAGCTGGCAGGGCCATTTTTTCTCTTAATAAAAACAGTTTTTGCTCTCACTCCATTATTACAGTATCCTCCAGTCACTCAGGGGTAAAATACTCCTCATTCAAATTCAGTCAAGATCTAGATTCAGAATGTAATCTAGAAACACGATTTGCAGGAGTTCAGGTTATGTGAGGCAGGGAAGTCTATGGACAAAGGCTTCACATGAGTATCCACTGAAATCCACAGTAATGCACAGTATTTATTTACGATATTTATACCCCACTCTTCAGCCCTAAAGGCTCTTGGACCGGCTTACAGATGTGGCCTTCCATCTGCTTCTCATGCATTTGGATGGCTGTACATTTTTGGCAGAGAAAGAATGAATGGATGCACATTTGTACAGGCAAATGAAGACAACCATCAATACAAATGTGTGAAAATAGGTTTGCATAGTGCATTCAGTATCCACGTCACTTCTTCCTCCACCAGAATGGTTATGTTGGCCAATAAGATCTTTGCTGTTGTGGTTCTTTCCATGCTGGCTTCCACTGGTGTTCCAACAACATGCTTGGCACCCTAGTAGCAAAGTCAGACGTGAGAAGGATGTGTTGTTAAAACATTGGTCATGTGCCTGTTGCCCTTTTCTGTAGTGCTCTTTCATTGGTAAGGCATAGCTGCAACTTGCTCTGCTCCGCCCTCGGTTCATATCCATCCTCCACATTTTGAAGGCCTTAATTCAGCAATAAACTAATTTTGGATCAGTGGATTCACTAGCTAGGGTGTCACCATGAGTAGGATGTAACCTGGAAAGGGTGTGTGTTTGCCTCTCCTGCTGCTTCATCACAAACCTTCCTTCCCAGGGAGAAAGTGCAGAGATGCAGCAGCAATGAAGGGTGCACATGTACCCTTCCTGCAGCAAAGGGGGAGGAGGGCCCAAACAGATGTCACCCCTCCTCTGGGGTGTCACTTGATGTGGGCCACTCCTCCCCATGGATGCCACTGTTTTGGAGTTGTTGTATGGTCAAAAGTGCTTGCTGATCAAGAATACCTGGGATTGATTATTGACAATAATGCACATGATTTTAGATGATTAAGGTGCACTGCAAATCTATTAGTAGGATTTTCCATCTTATGCAGCTCCATTTCTTGATAGTCTTCCCTAAGATGGGAAGACATATGGCAGTGAAGAATACAGAAAATAATAACATTTCCACTAGTCGGAAAACAGGAAATATATATTTTCAGATCAGGAGTAGAAACCTGTGTGTCAAAGCAAATCACCATTTTATTTGGGATTTTTCAGTAACAAGTTACCACCTGTAATGCTATTGTTTGTCCCAGTTACAGAAGACCCATTCAGTCAATGAGGTTTACACAAATGTTGACTCACCAATCAATTGTTGATTTTGTGGGTCTATTAAACAGAGGTCTTTAAACAGAGGCTGGATGGCCATCTGTCAGGGATGCTTTGATTGAGAATTCTTGCATGGCAGGGGGTTGGACTGGATGGCCCTTGGGATCTCTTCCAACTTAACAATTCTATGATTCTATTACATTTGGGAATGTCAGTAGGATTTAGGCCATCATCTCCTGGTTAAGCCAGTAGAATCACATCTTGGGAAACAGAGCCAAATCTTTTCTCCTTGTTATGGCAAAATAAATAGTTGAAATTTGTTCTCCCCCTATATATCAGACCTTTCCAATGACTAAAATGGGAGGTATGTCAATCCACTATGAATATTCTGTTGATCTGTTATTTTGCTGTATATCAGGTTGAGATCTGTGGATTGCACCCTCCCCCCAACCCAAAATGGATGATGCACATACCCACAACCCCCATTAAAAAACAAATTTCATGATTTTCTCAAAATGCCTCCTGCACTGTGTAGGGATTGAGCAAAGCAATTTCTCCATGTTTTTTGTCTGCAGCTCTGTGCTCTTTTAGGATGAGGAGAGGCCTTTTAAAATCCAGGATTTAAACCAGAGGGAGCATGGAGGAATTTCCCATACACCCTAAAAAGTGGGTGTGGGAATGTATTGAGTAAAATAAAAATACTCAATTGCCCCGCTAAAAAAAAGTGTGTGCATGTGGGGAGTTGAGGTGTAAAAGAGAAGCTGTGTTGTCCTACTAGCTCTTCTTTGTTCTTATTTCATTTTCTGGTCCCACAAGCCTTTCAGGGCTACATTTTTGCCAGGTCTGCTTCTGTTTCCTGACTGAGATAGTGATTAAGAAATGTTCATTTACACACAATGTGGACTAGTAGTCTGGGGTCTCTACTGGAGGGACCATAGCTCAGTGGATGACAGTATGCATTACATACAGAAGGTCAGGGTTCAATTTTTAGCCTCTCCTGATGTGACAGGGAAAATCTCTGACAAAGAATTTTGCTGCCACTTAGAGTAGTTCAGGCTTAAACAGCCTAGTTCCTTGAAGATCCTTTGGACTACAGTTCCCATCCATGCCATCTGGCATGGCCACAGACAAGTAATTGTGGGATTTGTAGCCTAAAAGACCTGAACAGCATCAAAAAGCCACCTTTGGATAGATAGTGTTGGGATAGTTGACTAGCTTAAGACAGTTACCATGTTATTCTTAGCAAATATATAGCTCTTCAGACTAAAGCAAAGGGAGCATTTTGGGGGCACCTAAATACGGTGCCTCTCCTTATAGCTCCTTAATATTATGGCTGCATTCATTATAAAAGCGGAGGGGGGGGGGGGGAGAAAGCATACAGGAAGATATTCAGTGTTGCTCATACATCTCCTTCAAAAATTACCCTTCTGCATCTTTTGTGATGTGTTTCTCTAATATACACATATATACATGCACAAACTCAGTGGCATATTGGGTCCTAGATGCCATTCCCCAGAGGTGGAACAGACTGGCTGCTTCCCTAGAGGAGGCGAATGGGAAACATGTCGCTTTGTTTTCATACTGGGGCCTCTGGGAATATTTCTAATGAGAGAACAGACCCCCTTCTTAGGCGTGATCTGTCTGGATGGGAGGGGATGTGTGCCTGGAAAAACATATCCAACTGACACTGTTTGGAAGTGCTTTCCCCTCCATCCCTCATCACACACAAAAAAAATCTAGGGATCAGAAACCCTTCTGAAGCAACCTGGCCGATTGGGGGCACCTTTGAAATGTTTTTAATTTGTCGGAAGAAAAGGGATCCCTCTCCCCCTCTCTTGAGGTCTTTGGGGAGTCCATCCAGGAGTATATCAAAAAACTTTCTGCAGTTCCATCAGCTTCTGTACTGCCTGCCTCCTCCTGTGCTGACCTGATAATGTTTAAAGTATGTTCTCCCCACCTTATTCCTCCTCCCCCCGCAACCTTCCATTGCCTCTGATGTGCACTCTCCATTAGATGCCTAGAAGGATGGGCATGCTCAGTAGCTGAGCCTGCAGGGGGTGCAGAGGACGGCCATGCTGCAGCTGGGATCACAGAAGACTCTTAATGATGCGCAGTCTATCTCTTGTGCCGAGGGTAGAGGGAGCAACGGAGCAACTGAACATAGCGTTTCACTATTGATATGGGAAGTCGGCCTACCATCCGTAGTTGTGTGCAAAAAGAATCTGAGAAGGCCTTTGTAAAAAAATTCTTATCCTCCAAAAAGAGTATCAAGACAACAGTCTTGTTTCCCTTCAGACATAGGCCAGAATCCTGATGGGTTACTATGTTGAGCTGTAAAAGCTATAATCCTACCTGGGAAGTTGCCCCTATTGCAGTCAATCATTTTGCAAAGACATACTACAACTCCCAGTTTTGACTTGTTGGGTGTGGAGTCAAACCAGCCAGTGCAAAAGGGCTGTGCTGCTTGTTCCATAGTCTGTTGCGTAACAGTGGGATCGAGTTCAAAGATATTGGGACATATCATGAGAAGACATGACTCTGTATAAAAGACAATAATGCTTGGTAAAGTGGAAGGCAATAGGAAAAGAGGAAGACTGTGTTCCGCATGGATAGATTCAGTCAAGGAATCCACTGCCCTGAATCTGCAAGACCTGAGCAAGGCAGTTGAGGATAGGGTAACTTGGAAGTCTCTCCTCATAGGATCACCATAAGTCAAAGTTCACTCAACCTTTGCCTCAGTACAGTAGAGGATCTTCATTGTATTCTGCTACTAATAATATGGCTGATAGTAATTAATAAGTGTGACTTACTATAAAATCCTACAAGGTGAGACTACTCTTCTATGAAACTTCATTCCATTTCTCCTCCTACAGAATTGCCCCTTAGCAGTCAGAGATTAATGCCCAGTAGGCATACTCAGAAACTGATGGTCAGTAGGCATACTAAGCCCATGTGGTGTAGGAATTTGGATGTTGGACTAGGACCCTGGTAGACTAGGGTCCATATCTCTGTTTCAGACATAGAACTCTACTGGCTGAACTGAATTAAGGTCAACCAATAGATTTCCATGGCTGAAACAGAGATATGGACCCTAGTCTACCAGAGTCCTAGTCCAACATCCAAATTCCTACGCCACATGAGCTTAGTATGCTTACTGACCATCAATTTCTGAGTATGCATAGTGGGCATTAATCTCTGATTTGCAATGGCAAACTTCCTCTGAATAAATCCTACCCTGCAATACAGTTTCCATAAGTTGGAATCAGTTTGAAGGCTAAAGTCTGAACTAAGACTTTTTTATTTTCGGAAGCATTTCAGGCTGCAGCTTGATATTTTTAGAGAATTCAGATAAGAGTATATTGTATGTCTATTGTTTTATAGTTTTATAGTTATTTTAATGGAGAAATTGTTTATTTACTATATTTTGTATTTTGCGATTTTAGATTGTATGCCATTGGCAGGCTTTATGTTGTTTTGATGATTCTGTGAAGCGCTGTGCAAAACACTAGCACTAACACTAGCTAATAACAAACACAACAGTAACAATAACAACATACATCGGCCTAATTGAGTGTTTTCTAAAACCACATTAATGGTTGTCTCTCAATATTATTTTGTATTTCTGAAAACTTTAGGGTTCTTCTAAGTCTGCCTTCCCTGTGCTCTTGAGTGTGTCTGGCACCATTCTGGCTACATAAACACTGGTACTCAGACCTTAACATAGGAAATAGAAGAAAGGATATTGATCTTTGCCCTTGTTTGGGCTTCCGTTCCTAGGTGACCTCTGCCAAACAAATCCTGCAAAATATTTTATATACATGGTTTGTCCATCTGATAATAGTCCTTTTGGCTTCCGCTGTGCTAAACAGGCATAGTAAAGATCCTGGCAATTTCACTGAAGTCAAATGAAATCTTAACCCCTAGATTTGTTTTATGAGAAGAACAATGTGTGCACATTAGCTGTCATGTTGCATATGCTTTTGTGGAGTAGATGATGATGATGCCACCAAAATTTAACAAATGTAACAACTGTTCAAGTGAGGTAATTGTATCTCAAATAAACTTTCTTGAAAGTCTTATTTGTAAACTGCCCTTTCAGTATTGTCAATTACTTAAGATACCAAGAGTTTTAAATGTTTATAGTCCTGTTAAAAAGATATACTTGGATTAAAACAATTAGATTACCATGTCTATAGGGAGGGTTGCTTTCCAATCCTAAACATGTTCACTGAGGAGTTTATCAGACAACGGAAATTAGAAGTATAATCCAATGGCAATCCGAATGCAATCATGGGGTTCCACGTAATTGCGAATGAGTGTATCTCACGCAATTTCGGGCAAAAGGGAAGTCATTCCAAATGTAATCATGGGGTTTCACGTTATTGCATATTAGAGTATGTCACGCAATTTTGGGCAATGGGAAGCCATTTTCGGGCAATGGGAAGTCATTCTGAATGCATTCTGAACACAATTAGAATTCACGTAAATTTGCTAAACTAGCGAATTTACATGAATTCGAATTGGCTCCATTCGAAATAGAGAGAAATTCCTACCATCTGATAAACTCCTAAGAAGTAAATTTTGCTAGTTTCAATTTCTGGTTGCCTGGCGAATGTGAATTAATACAGCATATGCATTGACAAATGTATTTCTACAGACTGAATGCAGACGCAGTAACTGTTTTCACGGACATATGCAATGAGGACTTCTTGAATCTTGTGAATTTTACACTGAGGTTGATAGTGAAAAGTCCACAGTGTGGCACTCATCCTTTCTTTCTGCCTAATGTACTTGGCTTCTTTGCAGGCTCCCATTTGGAATTTTTAAGAGATTGAAGGTAATGCAAGGTGAAGTATTACTTCAGTATGGGACTGAGAACAGAGCAAGGCCTTTGCTTGATTTGAGCTTTTATAGGAGTTTGTGGCCTTTGGGATCATTTTCTCTCAATTTACTTTTATGCTACAATGCTTCCTTGCTGCATAGCAACTAAAGAAAAAAAGGGCTGTGTGTACAGCAGAAGCAACACTGAGTTTGATGTACATGATCCAGATTAGACTCCAAAAAGCAATACTTTCTGTGCTGACTTCTACAAGGGACAGAGACTGCCATAATTCTCCACAAGGACTATGCATGCCAGACTGGCATTAGTTCTCCAGCAGCTCCTATTGAGGTCTTTCTAATCACTTGTTTTCTGCTACCTGATCAGAAATCGAAGCATTGCTTTTAAAAATTAACTTGTGCTATTCATTAGTGTCCAAGATGACTTTAAAAAGGAAAGAAAACCAAGTAATTTCAGTCTTGTCTTCTTTTGTCTCACCTCTTTCCCAGTCTAGAATGGTAAGTCAATCCTTCAGCAGTTGTGACAAACCATACTTGATAAAGCCAATGACAAAGTGGGAGATCATGAAGATTTTTCCAGGGTAGAGCAGCCCCTAATCTAAAATGGAATAGAATTTACAGGGCATTTCACATTATTAAAGGTTAGTGATAATGATAGTAGCAGTAGCATTAATCATCTCACAATAAATAGGAAGCATTTTGATGGGTTCTTGTGCCACTGTCAAAAAGTAACATAATTGTTCTGTATGTGGTGACTAATGAGGGCAATAATGATTTTTAATGTGCTACTTCTAAGCACTATACCTAAGTATTTTAGCTGGATGTGTCAGGGAATAGAATTTGGAGCCTTCTGAATCTAAACAAGTGCTTTACTCGGAGCTATGGTTTTATTCCCTAACCGAAACCAAAACTGGGTAAATTTTTGTTAGCTGCCTTGAGTCCCTGTACCTGGAGGAAGGCAGGATATAATAAAACAGCAGCAACAACAACAACTGTTTTCAAGAGCTACCTGAAAACAAGCAAAAATTAGACTGGTGCACCTCTGTTGAAATAGGTTCCTTGTTATGGGGAGGGGTGCACTACCCCAAACGCCCCTGTTTTTTCTGCCCATGTGTCTCACATTTGCCAACCTGTCTGAGATAGAACTAATTTATCTTGCATATTGGCGTAGAAGCAGGCTATTCTTGAGAAGTCCTGATTCTTCTAGGCTGATCAGGGTTCACAAGCAAGATTTATTGATCAAACTTCCCAGTCTAAGTAGCAGTTGCAATGGGGATGGATAAGGAGAGTGGCAGAGCTTCAGAGCTTTTGTTTGCTCTGTGTCCCCCCAACACATTATGTCCAGGAGAAAATGTGCCAAGTGCATGCAAAGAAATATATACACAAAGTTCCCCTCCTTTATGTACAGGAGAGAGCAACTTTGCACATGTCTTTGTGCATGCTGGGCCAAATTGAGGCCTGTGACTTCTTAGTTGCTCATGTCTTCCCTTTGTTCTGAACTCAAACAAAGTTTATTTCCTAAAATATTAACTGCGCCACCCAGATTTACCGTGTGTATTCTTTTCCAGTTGCTATCTGTGCATATTTGTTCAGAGGAATTTTGAGCAAATATTATTTTGCTTTGCTTCTTTATCTACCCTCCGAGTGAAGCATAATTTCCCTTAATATATTCAGTCACATTTTCCTTTTTGCATTTTATCCCGTACTTTCATTTACTACTTGGCTAATGGTTGCTCAGTTTCACTGACATTTTTATAGCTACTATGACAACATTCTCCTTTTGCATGATACATTCATAATGGGCTGCGATAGCAGCTTCATGTTGCTTTCACTCTTTCCTAACCATGTTAAGATTCCTTTCAGCCCTCCAACCTAATTTTCATAGGCAGTTGTGATTACACCTGTTTAAACATTTTCCTTGTGGTTTCATATTTGTGCATGAAGGTGAAGGACAGGAGGAAGCCGCTGATAAAACACCTTTCTGTAATCAGGTGTGAGTCTTTGCCTTGACTGGTTTGAAGTTAGCATAAACAAGCATTTCAGTCAGTTTGGGTGTTGCAACATCTGTTAACTAGCATGATGGAAACGGCACTTTCCAAGAAAATTTGTTCTGTGATTCTGTGCAAGTGTGGAGGCGGAGAGGGTAGTCTGTTATTTTTCTTTTCAGTGCTTTTCTTTACCTTCAAAATTAGGAATTGTTTTGAGGAAGAAGAGGGGAAACTTTTCTTTATCATAACAAAACGGTTTGAGTATATTTTTCCGGCAGAAAAGCTATACAGCTCATGAAAATTCTCTTTGTGTGGAATGTAGAGGTAGCAAAATGGCATCAGAGTCATCCTTTGTTATTTTCCAGCAATACTTTCTGTTCAGTATCTAGTACAGATATAGAGAAAACAGCTATCTCTTATTTGCAGTGAGAAGGCCTATTTAGAAATATCACATGGTAGAAACCTCTTTATAAGGGTTCTGCGTTAGAAACATCACTATACAGTGTAACATTGAGAGCAATGGTTTTTGTATATCCTGTTTTGAAGTGTAGACTTAGTAGGTTCTAGGTTCCCACAGATCTTTTGGCATGGGGCCCATCCAGTCATTCCACTATGCAACCCAGCCTGCTCTCTGAAAGATGTGCAGTCCACAGAGAACTCCAGTTTCCACCAAACCTAGGCTCTCATTCCCTGAAGATGCCAGCCACAGATGCTGGCAAAACGTCAGAAAGGAACTCTTCTATAACATGGTCATATAGCCCAAAAGCTCCACAAAAAACTATGGATGCTGGCCATGAAAGCCTTTGACTCCACCTAGTAGAACAGTTGAGTGTGTAATGGACTAAATGTGGTTTACTTGTTGATATTGGGAGTGTTGCTCACATATGCACTGTGATGTCTTTGTCAGGACTGTAGCCCAGAACTAGCCTGGAACTGGTAAATGGTGAGATGTCAGCTGCAGAGTCCTCTTGTATACCACCACCCAGTTCTGGCCAAAAGAGAAGTGAGCTTCACCCACTAGGGAAATTTTCTTACACCAACAAGGCAGAATGCGTCCCATGATATTCTCTGGGTTCTGGGTTCTCATAGATCTTTTGGAATGGGGACCCATTCAGACACCCCACTGTCCAATGCAGACATATATGAGACCATCTACGTCACAAAAGCTCACACTTCTTAGCGACTGGGAAACTCATTTGTGGTTGCTAAAAAACTGTCTTCCCTGCCCTGTCCTCCTTGTATTGGCCTGTCTTCGTTGTAGCAGGGCAATTGTTGTGGTCAGTCTTTGCTTGACAAAAAAGTACTTAAGGGGGACAAACAAAATTTATTCTGTTGTTGTCACAACCATTATGTTCAAGCCATTCTCTTCAAGCTGGAGGATTTTCAGTCCACAACGTAGCTGAGCATGCAGCGAGAAACAAAAGTTATTTGGACGCTAGTTATGGAGCTGAATTTATACTGTAGTTTTAATTCTCTTGGTGTCAATTTGGTGTATCGTCTTTAATTAAAGGTCAGCTGAAATTGAACTGCAAACCTCAGGGAGACTTTAAATGGGTCCTTTAAGCTGTAAGGCTGCCCATTAGATATGCTCTTTCTTTACTGCAGATTTTATTCTATGGCTGTTGAACTTATTGCAAGTTAAAGTTGATTGTTACTCTCCAAAGGTGATTTGTGCTCCTGATCAGTCAAGGAACTTTCCCCATTAGTCAGTTGGACTTCAAGTCCTTCCAGACCAACTCCAGCTGCATGTATTTGGAAAACACCTCATGCATCTTTTTAAGCTTTTAAATGCTCTTCTCATTTTTTGAGATTTGCTTTTCCATCAACTCGACTGTTTATCTAGATGTGAGCAAATGAAATGTTTATCTCCTAAACAGGCTGCATTTACTTTTCTTAAGCAAATGCAATTTGATAGTATTCTGTTGTTGTTTTTTCAAAGGGGAGAACTTTAGATATCATTTTTTTCCCTGGAAATGCCACACATTTGCACTGACACTGAAGAGTCTTGGACTAACCTTGGGCTAACAGTAAAACATTCAGGTGTGGGAAGTACAGATCAAGAGGTACAGTGGATGAATGGATGATGGCCTCCAAAAACATTATGAGGTGTGGAGTAAGCTGTCCTTCAGTTTCCTAGGCAAGGAGCAAACTGATGGATGTAGACCTGCGTCATACAACTAAGTGATCAGAGACACCTGTGGTACCTCTGAGGTCTCCATTTGTGATAGAACAACAGTGAGATTCATATATCCCTCCAAATGTTACTGAACTGCACATCCCAATACACCACACCATTGGCTTTTCTTATGAGCACTGCTGAGAGTGCCACCATATTTGAAATGCCAAATAATTTTCATCCCTGTTTAAGCAGTACTGCAAGCTCTTGTTCCTCTCCTGTTTGGTTTTGTGAGTCTAGAATCAAAATAGTGGCAGGCAGGGTGGAAGATTTGCGTTGGCCAGATCGGTATAAACATTAGGTGACTGACCTTCTACCATTGCCAGATCAGCAGAGCAGAACTTCTTGCACTTTCAGAAACACAGAATATGTTTTATAACTGGATGAGAGTGGTTGCACTTGGCTCTAACATGACAGGGGAGATAGCACAACAGCTTTGCAGATGTTGGAGGAACATAGCTTTGGATCACTTATTCGTTCATTTGGCAACAACTGGAGAGCAGTGCCCAAGAAGAGAATTACAACAGAGAACAGGGTGAAAAAAGCCCCCATAGCGTTCCAGTCCCTAGTAACTTGTACTACAAGAAACATTGCCAGTGTACTTGTGTTCAAGCAAGTAAATGTGGCCACTTTTTCCCAGTAGGAGCCTTAAAAAAGGAAGATATTTTTTTTACTTGTCTTTTTAGACTATATATTTTTAAAATGTAAAAATTGTCATTTTTCATGATTAATGCTTTCCAGTTAAATTTGTAAGAGAAGCTTTCATATACCCACAGTCATAGAGATGATGCGAAGTGCCAGTCCAGTCAAATATCACTATCTTAAAAGTAGATGAAAATCTGTGTTTGTGCTGGTGGTTATTGAACCTCTCAGTGATGATGTATGTGCTTAGAGAACGCATGTGGTACAGCCCTCCTGGAACTATATCTTTTCAGGAGCCTGGGAAACTGAATGTTTGAATGCTACTTCTCTATATAAAACAATCAAAAGAAAACCCTCTTGTGTTTAGAAAGCTATAAGCTTTTTTCTTTCTTTCTGATACAGGCATTAGAGTTTTTTTTTATTCCAGGAAAGAATGTTCAGGCATTAATTCTCTGCCTGCATTCAATAGTCCTGTCACAATTGTGACATATGTTTTTTTCTGTGGTTTGGCTCCATGTAAAATAAATACATGGCATTGAAACAGTCCCAGCGACTTATATGCTCTACAGAAGCTGAGGTGTCCACATATAAGGTTTTTTTTAAAAATATCTTGCAAACATGTAAACTTCATTGATTCAGACTTTTAAAAAATGCAGTCAGGATGTGCAGGTAAGAGGCTACTTACTGCATGCTTCATTTGTCAATTGCATTTCCGTCACCCATCCATGGCAAGTGCTTGGGAGACGTGTTTCCACTTTTTGAGAGGAAGGCTGCAAAGGGAAATTGCAATGGTGTTTTGCATAGGCCTCCTTTCTTAACCTGGTTGCTCCTGCATGCCTTTACAGGTTTTGTGTTGAATTCACCATGAACAACTCCTTGCCTTGTGGGGAGGAGTTGAGTGTCTCTGCCTCCTGTCTCCTGTAGGTGCAGCCCCAGCCCCAAATGGTGAGGTCTTGCATTCTTTTCCAGCTCCCGGATTACTGGAGAGGAGGATTATGAAAAATGCTATTCCAGGTAGGAGATGCAGTACGGTATTCATATTTAAAAGAGCCTCAAACTGTTTCCCTCTATCCTTTAAAACCCAGCATAGTTTGCCATTGAGAAGGAAAAGAGTGCTTTTTAATTGAACCTTTAAAATGTCAAGGTATACCCTAAAGCCATCGCATCCCATTTGATCTGGGAAGCTAAGCAGCATCAACCCTGGATAGTACTTGGACCGGAGACCACCAACGAACACAGGTGCTATAGGCTATATTTCAGGGGAAGGAACCGGCGAAACTTCCTCTAACTATTCCTTGCCTAAGAAAACCCTACAGAATTCATGGGGTTGCCATAAGTCAGTAGGTGACTTGAAGGCCAAGAGCACAACAGCACTGTGTGAGACAAAGCTTTATATCAGATTCTCTAGTTTACTTTTACCCAGTTCTTTCTGCTTGGAGATTTAATCACCTTAGAGTCAATTGACTCAATGCTAAGTGCCAACGAGGGCAGCATATATATAGTTCTCAATTGTATGAGGCACCTAAAAGAGCACCACAGATTCTCCCATCAACGCAAGGAATAGAGTCAGGGTAACTCTTGTCAGGGAGGCAGGCTAACTCTTTGGTCCCCTTCACAATTCTCTCAAATTTTGTGAGAACTTGAATACCAGTATTTTCTTAAACACTTCAACAGGACCTCTTTTAAATCACTTCTTTATATAGACTCGTGTTTGAAGACAACCGGAGCTTGGAAAAGTGGCCATGCTTGCTGTGGGGATGCTTGTAGTCCAAAAGAGTAACTTCTCCGAGCTCCAAGATAATCTATTTTGCAATATATCCCAAAGTCACACTGTTTGCTCTTCCATTGTCAATGAACTCTTCCAACTCATATGTTCTGCACAGTTTCAATGTGTGATTTCCTTCTGTCCTGAATTAACAAAGTATACTGTAAGGGCTGCAGGGTGGAACCCTGTTATTTCTGTTTGGAACATGGCTAATGCTGATTGTGTCCTGCTCCCATTTCTTAAAATTTATCCCACGTTGTGGCCCAACCCAAAATGTATCTGACAGCACCAAAACTTACCTTGATCAATAATTGCATACCAAAATAGATTTCTGTTGCATTTTTTCCAGACTTGGAAAAAAATATTCAGCTTATTCCCTCCCAACTGTTAATGCAGCTTTTAAAAGCCACTAATTACTTATATACCCAATAGTAAGAAATGTTTAAAATATACAGCCCAGCAGTTAAATATGTTAATAGGGAATTATTAAAGTGAAGTGTGGATTCTTGTCATGAGCTTTAATAGTTCCTCTAAATCTGTTTTGATTTATGGAGTCAATGTGGGAGGCATTAATATCTCCTGTCACAGCCTGTAACGCTTACAGATTTTCCAGGTTTCAGCTTATGGTCCATTTGGAGCCGTTAGTGTTGAATGGTGCAACAAGGGGGTGTTGCACTTGAGAGTCAAGCCTTGTGTGCCAAAAGTTCTTATGAAACTATTGGTCTAAAGGGGCAGGGGACCTAGCTGCACCTGCAGAGTAACCTGTATGGGGGTGATGTTGGGAATGTAAGCACAACAAACCAGGGATTTTATAAAATATCTAAAACGTTGTCCCATCAATCCAAGTATTTATTGGCTCTAAAACTCTCATCAGTTTAGGGACCTCAGCCCTTTTGCTCTGGAGAGGCACTAGAACTGGAATGCACAGTGTTAGGAAAGACCATCATGGGTGTTTCTCAAATCTTTCAAGAAAAGACACACTTGGGAGGTACTCTGGTCTACCAAATTCTAGGCAACAAGAGACAGTTCGTGCAAGTGCTGTCCACCTGTTTAGGAAAAAAAAGCCCTCCTTTTTTGGGTTCTCTTTCAGCCACTTCAAACACAAGATACCAGTTTGAGATGTATACATTTTGGTTATTCTTTAGGACAGATGTCTTATGTTCTTCATTGTTTAGAGCAAGCCTTAGAAAATGTTGGTTAATAGGGGAAGTGGGATCTTGGAAGCATATTCTTAAAGCAAGTTTGGAGAGCTGTTACTTGGCCCAGAGCTATAGGCTCTTCCTAGATAGAGCGATAACCAAAAGTTGTTGGAGGAATCTCTTCTCTCCTTGCTTCTTTTATTTCTATGTGTGCTCTCTGCCCATCTAACACTACTCTCAATTCCATCACCATACATGCAAGCTGCTTGCAGTGGAACACTTTTGCCAGAGACCTGAATTGTTTGCTTGAAAAATGCTTTTGCATTTAGGTGGAGCTCTGCCAGTAACCACACCTCATCTTAAATACATTTTCTTCCCCTGAAATAATCTACCAAATATTGAATCTTCACATTATTTCCCTCCACCTTCTTTCCCCACCATGCAACTCAGGATAACACCTCCTCTTGTTCTTCCATAACATCTGGTGGGGAACTCAAAACTCATAAAACGTTATTCCATAATAAATTTGTTAGTTTTTAAAATGCTGCCGGATTTTTGTTTGGTTTTTGCTGCAGCAGAGTTAGCAAAAGGCAAAGGTTGATACCACCAGATCCTGAACATGCCCAATCTTGTCTGGGAACATCCATTCCTCAGCCTTTCCAAGAAAGCCTTGGGAAGAATCCTGTCTGAAACCTTGGAGAGCTGCTGTTGGTCAGAGCTGATAGTACAGAGATAGATGAGCTAATGGTCCGATTCATTATAAGGCAGCTTCTTAATGTACGTACCTAAAATATCTGTGTATAAAGTAAAGGACATCTGACCAGTGATTGCTACTAGTGCAGTGTGTGGGTTACCAGCCACGAAAAGTTGTTTGCATCAGCACCCTCTCACTCTCTGATCAGGCTCGGTATTAACAGCACTGGAATATTTTGTTTCAGTTCCTGTTTGGAATATTGCTCGGCTCAGTCTCTTGCTCTTCTGCCAAGCTGGCAGTGCTTGAAGGTTGACTTCCTGTACAGATGATGTAAAAGCGCCTGTGCGAATTTTTTCCTTTACAGCCATTGGGAGATAAAAGCCAGGACGCTAGGGATTATTAAGAGGGAGCCAAATTATATTTATAATATTAAAGTTGAGTGCATTTGTGGTTTTGCTGTCCTCTAGGGTTTTTCATAAGTAGGAAAACATGAATTAGCATTTTCCATTTCCATATATTGACTGGAAACATAGCCTCCTCTCAATTAAGACCTATAGCTTTTGGGATGCATGCAACAATTTTATAAAATATTTACAACAAGATTTGCATTTTACATGGTATTACTACTACTACTTCTTCTTTTCTTCTTCTTCTTCTTGTCCACCCCTCCCCGCTCCTCTTCATATTTGCAGGAAAAGCTTAGGTCTAGGAGAGGAAATGCATTTTCTGTGCCGGGTGGGGAAATAAATCTAAAAATGGACTCGCTAGAAATGAGCTCTCGAAAACATCCACTGTTGATTGTGGTCTCTAGTAATTATCGAAGGTCGATTTTTGCCAACCTCATATTTTGTTATATCATCCTTAAAGGCTGTGCTCCCTATGGAAGGCTATTACTTCTCCCCTTTAAAACTGGCACTGGAAAAGACCGTTTGCAGCTTTGTGTTAGCAAGATAAGTGGAGCACTTCATTTTCTTTTTCTCTCTCCTCCTCCCCTGAATGTAAATGTGTGTTGTAAAGAACATAGCTATTTCCTGGATAATTTGCAGTTGTATATTTTATGTTAATTTCACCGAAAATATTGCACCCCTGCCAGGTTTAGTAGGGGCTCACTGTGATATGAATAATTTCTAGCAAATCATTTTTTCCCCTCATTTAAGATTTGGCACCTTTTAAAGATTTTAATAATAGCAACAAGGAAGAAGATTTAGAACAAGTGAGGTGGTGTAGTCAGAGAGAGAGAGAATGAGAGAAAGAGAGTGAGAGAGGGGCGCATGTAGAGACTGAATGTAAACTAGCAAGAATAATTACATGGCAAACATTTTTCCACAGATGTTTTTTTCCCCTCCTTGTAATGTAATACCTATTTACTAAACTGTTTATTTTAGGTCCTTGGTTCACAATAAAATATTTATATTTGCTTTGCTCTAGGAAAAAAAATATTGACAAACGACTATTGAGATTTTAAAAAGATGATTGGAATTTTACTTCTTAGACAGCAGAGACAGTTGACATCTCTCTCTTTCCCTCCCCTCCCACTACCATCTCCATAGCTTGGGTATGCCGAAATCTAGTAAACCATGATGGCCAGGAGAGCCTGATCTAAACTGGGACGTCCACAATTCAAGGGTTGTCTCATCTATAAACTCATCTGGGGTGTAGTTTTTTGTGGAGCTTTCGGGCTATGTGGCCATGTTCTAGAAGAGTTCCTTTCTGACGTTTTGCCAGCATCTGTGGCTGGCATCTTCAGAGAAATCTGGTGTGCTTTAACTAGTGAACCTCCCCTTGCAGTTTCAACCCTTCTTTCCCCATTTGTAATAAAGGAGCAATGACTGGCTTCATGCTTGTGGGCCCCCTTCAAGACTGGACTCTAGTGCTCCTTCTCAAAGGCCAGTGGGCCAAGTAAGGTTGGCTGGCAGACAATTCTCTCCTTACCTCTACCTCCACTTCATATTTATTTCTGTATCATGGTGTAGTGGTTTGGGCATTGGACAAGGACTTCAGACCAAGGTTCAAATCCCGGCTCGGCCATGTAAACCCACAGTGTCACCTTGAGCAACTCTCTCAGCCTCAGAGGACGACAGTGACAAACATTCTCTGAAATCTTGCCAAGGAAACCCCATGATAGGGTTGCCTTAGGGTCGCCATAAGTCAGAAATGACGTGAAGGCACACAACAACAACAAATGTGATGTGAGTGGATGGAAGCCTAATGATGACAGCAACCCACCAGTTTCAGTTATCTGTGATTCTTACTCTTAGAAGGAAAGATGGAGCCACTTGAAATGAGTAAATGTGGTTAATGGGAGAGTACAAATGAGCTGCGATTTCAGAGGCCTGTAGCAGGGTGATTACTTCTCCCTAACAGAAAGTTCGTTGGGGAGGAATTAACTTTTTAATCGAGGATGAGCCTGGTTCTAAAATTCTAATTTTTGTCTTAGGACCTTATCAGACGGGAGGAATTTCTCTTTATTGCGAATGGAGCCAATTGGAGCCAATTCGAATTCATGTGAATTCACTAATTTAGCGAATTCAATTGAATTCCCATTGCGTTTGGAATGCATTCAGAATGACTTCCCATTACCCAAAAATGACCCCCCATTGCCCAAAATCGTGTGAGATGCTTTAATTCATAATAACGTAAAAGCCATGATTGCATTCAGAATGACTTCCCTTTTGCCCGAAATTGCGTGAGATACTTTAATTCGCGATAATGTGAAACCCCATGGTTACATTTGGATTGCCATTCAATTATACTTCCAATTTCCAACGTCTGATAAGGTCCTCCTTTATTTTATTTATATCCCACCTTTCTTCCAGCACCTGACCTGAGGCAGCAAACAACAAATTAAAAAGAAGTACAGCTAAACCCCTATTGATGCAAAAGTTTTTTTAAAAAAACAACAACAATTCTTTTAAAACACAAAGTTAAAAGAGTTTAAAACATATTTAAAACATAATGAAGAGCTAAAGGCATAGCATACTTTGTCAAAAGACCGTTTAGCAACACGAATTAACAGCCAAACTCCTGGTTAAATAAAAAGGCCTTTGCCTGCTGGTGGAAAGAGAGCAGACGAAGAGCCACCTAACCTCCCATGTGAGTGAATTCCACATCCTAGGAGGAGTCACTGAGAAGGATTTCTCTGTCGTGTCCTCACCAAAGACATCTGTAAGGGCTGTGGGACGAAGAGAAATTTCTCCTTCGAAGATCTTAAAACTTTGCAGGCTTGTATAGGGAGATGTGGTCTTTCGGACAGTCTGGATCCCCACTCTAAAATGTTTTAAAGATAACGAGCAGCACTTTGAATACTTCCCAGAAATGGACTGGGAGTCTTCTAAATTGTTTCAGTAAGACAGTTTTATGTAACTGGTTCTCTTTAGCAGCCCAGCTGCAGCATTTTGGACCTGCTGAAGTTTCTGAAGAGTTTCCAAAGGCAATTTCATGTAGAATGCATCACAGTAATCCAACCAGGATGGAATCAAAGCATGTGCTTCGTAGCCAAATCCAACATCTCAAGGAGTGGGGACAACTGGTACATTAGTTTTAATAATAATAATAATAATAATAATAATAATTTTTTTTTACTTTCTAGCCTGCCCCTCTGAACGGGCAATCGGGATGGGGTACAAGAGAAGTTAAAAACATCACAATTAAAATATCCAATCCCAATTGCGCAAACAACACTCCTGGCCACGGCTGAAACCTGAGCATCCAGGCTCAAATTTAATTCCAGGAGTATGCCCAAACTGTAAATCTGGATTTCAGGGGGGGGGGGATGTTACTCTCTCTAGCACAAACTGAATCCCTATCCCCTGATCTGTCATTCAGATGACCAGGTGCATCTCTGTCTTGTCGGAATTAAGCTTCAATTTGTTTGCCCTCATCATGTCTTTTACTGACAGCAGATCCTAATTTAACAACAAAACAGTTTACCTAAAGTCTGATGGAAAGGAAAGAGAGAGGTGGTTGTCAACAGCATACAGCATAAATGTTCTGTGGACAATAACAAATTCTATATAGGAAATTATTTTTATAACAAATTAGATATTTGATCCGTCTAGCTGATTATGACTGTCAGCGACCTTCCACAGTTTCTAGCAGAAGTCTTTCTCCACCATACATGGACATGGTGACCATTGAACCCTACATGTTCTTCTGGTAAAGCTTGTGTTCTGTGTTTGTGCACTTCTTAAAATAAAGCAGAGGGCTTCAGCACTGTTAAATTTAACATCCGGTTCAGTTTGGCCTATAGTGTCCAGAGCTAAAACAAGGGCTCAGATGGACTGTAGTGTTTAGCATATTTTGTGCATCCTGGGATTCTTCTTGTGTGCAAGCACAGGCAATGGGGAGGTGCATCTCACTCTCATTTCGAATCCTGTGTAAAGCTAGTGTGTCAATAAAACTGGGATGGAGCTGCTGGATTGGTAGAGCTGCTCTCATCTTGTGTTTTCAAAACAACAGATACTTACATACCACTGAGATTCTGCTTCCACTGACTAGTTATAAGGTGCCACCATAAAGAAATTGGACTTGCTGTAACTGTTGCCAGCGTTGGTTAGCGGCTGAAGTTTACCCTCTGGTTGATGGGATGCTGGGATTCCTGATGCAAATTAATATGTGGTTCCTATGTGTAAATTGGCTCTTAGAAAAGTAAATTAGCCCACTTCCTTCCACGGTTCCTCTTTAAAGGCCTTTTATCACATTAGAAATCATTATCCTCAGCAGTAATTTTTTAAAAATCCAGCCTGAGCTCTGCCCTTCATTACAGAGGCAGCTTAAATGAGAGAGAACTGAGCCCTGTTACCTTTGTGCAAAGAATCAATTTGCAATCGAAAATAAATCCTATTGAGGTGCCCATAGCTTTCCTTGTAAGGTATGGGTCAGAATTTTCTCATGGGAGGCCAGTTGTTACTCAGACTTAATGAAGTTTTGTGCTTTGTGCAAAAATGAAAGAAAAGAAGGAAGGAAGGAAGGAAGGAAGGAGGAGAAAGAAAGAAAGGAAAGAAAGAAAGAATAAATAGAATTAAGTAATCCAGATTTTAACCAATAATTTTTATTAATTTGTATCAAGAAGAGATCAGGAAGTCCTTCCTTCAATAGGCTGATATATACCATGTCTAGAAGCCTTATTTCTTGACATTGGCTGCATCTGCACTGCAGAAATAATCCAGTTTGACACCACTTTAACTCCCATGGCTCAATGCTATGGGATCCTGGGATTTGTAGTTTGTGGTGGCACCAGAGTTCTCTGATAGAGAAGGCTAAATGTCTCACAAAACTACAATTCTCAAAATTCCAGAATGGAATTAGTGAATTCCATATTATTGCGTCATGGCAGTTAAAGTGGTGTCAAACTGGATTATTTGGGCAGTGAGGATGCAGCTATTGTCTCCTTTTATCTTTATTAGGGCCCATGCCCACTTACATTTGAATCGGTGTGCGATTCACCATTGCTCCATGTTGGTAAATCAATTCCAAAAGGTCCGCCGTTCCCACTGTGAAAGCAGAACTTTTCATTACCCCCCTGTAATTTCTTCTTTTTGGGCACGATTGTCATACCCACTAGTTTGCACCACTTCAAAAGGGATGTCAATCATCTGTGCGTCATCAGTGACATAAGCGGCAGCCTGGGCAACTCGGCTTGTGAACTAATACACACACACACACACATAATAAATTGATAGAAGATCTGATTCAGTCGTTTTGCAACTCCTTGCAATCAAAGTGAGGCAAGTAGTTGCAAAACCAATGAATCAAATCTTCTATCAATTTTATTTTTTATTTTATTGGGTGATCCAGGGTCTTCCCCATGGGTCCCATCCAGACCCCTGCCGTGTCTGGATCACCCAGTCCAAGCATGGCAGGGGTCTGGATAGGACCTATGCGGGTCTTTCCCCCCTCCCACCCCATTATTATTGCCCTTTTTTAAAAAATAAATTCACAGAAAATACGATTAATTGGTTTTGTAACTCTCAATGAATTGGATTTTCTATGATTTTTTTAAAAAAACTACATTCACCCATAGGTTGCACCACGAGCACAAAGGCAGCGCTGAGGAAGGGGGGGAAATGGTAAATCATAACAAAAACTGAGGAGGGATGGTAAATATTACTGTGCCATTAGTCCCTCCCCTTCAGAATGATGCAATTCAGATAATAGAATCATGGAATCATAGAACCATAGTGTTGGAATAGACCACAAGGACCATCCAGTCCAACCTTCTGCTGTGCAGGAACCCTCCATCAAAGCATTCTTGACAGATGGCCATCCAGCCTCTGCTTAAAGACCTCCAAGAAAGGAGACTCCACCTCACTCCAAGGAGGTGTGTTCCACTGTCGAACAGCCCTCATTGTCAGGACGTTCCTCCTAATGTTGAGGTGGAATCCCTTTTCCTGGAGCTTGCATCCATTGTTCTGGGTCCTGTTCTCTGGAGCAGCAGAAAACAAGCTTGCTCCCTCCTTAATATGACATCCCTTCAAATATTTAAACAGGGCTATCATATCCTTTGTTCCCACTTCTTGAGCATGCTCCAGAATCGATTCTTTCCAAAAACAAAAACAAACAACAACAAACCCCCACACATCAGAGAACTAGTGTCAGAAAAGAACAGTTTTTTGGGGGGGCATTTGCCGCACTTCATCGTGATTGAAATTGATCACACCAGGAATAGAACCGGTTTCAAGTAGGAATGACGGTCATATAAACTGATCATAAACTGAAGATACTGGTTATAACTGATGGGACTGAGAATCCACAACACCTGAAGAGTGCCAGATTGCAGAAGGCTTCATGTATTTAAGGACCATATGTCACGAAATACGAAATGTGAGGGAGCAACAGTGCTGGTGGTATTCCATAGTGCTGTCTTGGTGGATTCACCAGAATTATTTGACTGACACAAGACATAGTGCTGTCTTGGTGGACTCACTGAAAAACAGGATGCTGGATTGTTGGACCATTTGTATTATTCAGAGGGCTGTGCATGGTCCTATGTACTCTGCATTGCATCTCAGACTATTTTAACTAAAACTCACATGGATGAGAATTTTCCTTACACATGATTTTGAAGCAGGCCTCTTTTATTCAGAAGAACTTCTAATGTGATTGTTGTGCGATGGTAGGGGTGGGAGGAGAGAGAGAAATAGGCTTTTCTGGCCCGTGTTTGCAAGTTTGAACATCCTACCCTAACACAGACAGGAATGGGAAACGTACATGTTTGCAAGGTTGTAATAGCGGTCACTTCCATTGACTCTAGCTAGTGTAATAATTTGTCACTTTCTATATTGTAGTGACACCTGTTGACTTAGTATGGGTATTACACATTATTAGAACACTAATCAAAAGAGAGAAAGAGTAGAAGGTGCTTCACCTCCTGGGTCCAAAACACATTGCTGAAATGTAATCCTGTTTGAGATTGCTTTAACTGCCGTAGTTTAATGCTAGGGAATTCTGGAAACTGTAGTTTTGTGAGTCATTTAGCCTTTTGTGTCAGAGAACTCTGGTGCCACAGTAAACTACAATTCCCAGGATTACCTAGCACTGAGCCAAGGCAGTTAAAGCAGTCTCAGACTGGATTATTTTGGCAGTATGTTTTGGACCCTTGTGATGAATACAGTGGGACCTTGTTATCTGCTGGGGTTTGGTTCCAGGGTCCCCTGTGGATAACAAAATCCATGGATGCTCAAGTCCCATTAAATATGATGGCAGAGCAAAATGGTGTCCTTTATATAAAATGGAAAATCAAGGTTTGCTATTTGGAATTTATATTTCTTTTGAATATTTTCGAGCCGTGGATGCTTGAATTTGTGGATAAAAAAATCCGTGGATAAGGCGGCCCGACTGTACTATTATACAGTCTCTTAACTTCATCTATGCCAAAGGTAGACAAAGTGCAGCCCTGGAACTGTTTGTGTCCCTTCGACACTGTTTTTGTGACCCCCCCTCCGACCCCTCCAAAAGGTATATACATGTTTGCAAGGTTGTAATAGCGGTCACTTCCATTGACTTTCCCCTAAAAGGTGCATTGTTTCCCCTTGAAGTCTCTAGAAGCAAGCCCCCTTCACCTTTTATATGATTTATACAGCTATTCTGCAACGTTTAACACGAAAATGCCTTTTTCTCTTGTCAATTGCTACCTGTATCTTCAAACTTTCATTTGTTGTCTTTGTATGTAAGACTTGTATTTTGAGATTTAGGTCAAAAGATCCTCTCAGTTTGGCAGTTTGGAAAAAGAAAAGGGCAGAAGTTGAAGTAACCCAAATTTAGTTTTGCCCCTCATCCCCACCCCTCCAAAGAGGAAAAAAAAGTGGCATCTTCTCTAGTCATCACAGCAGCTGGACTTCATTAAGCCGTGGTGTTAATTATTAGAAGACAAAGATTTAGTGTGCAAACAGAAACAATAGGGGCAGCTCTTGGACAAGGTCACCTTGAACTCTGGGCATCCAGTGCCAGGAAAAACAGAACAAGCAAGGTTTATCAGTAGAATCCCACCCCCCTTTATCACTTTAAATGGTAAGAGAGAGCAATAGTCTGACTATGAGAATTATTTTGCAGTTGATTGTTTTTCTGGTTACCAGGGCATAAGGGCTGGGGCGGATGGCATAGAAGAGGGTTGTGCAAATCTGTCCTGGATCCATGTGAGTGGAAGATATTCATGTTATGTTTTTTCCGTAATGTGTTTGAGAATTCCTCATTTTATTCTCTCGAGTTTTTTCCCCCCTCAGCCACATACAGTGCGGTTTGAGGAAGAATTATTAATAGCTTCATATACTGTATGCAGTATTCTATTGAGAAAACCTGTTAGGACTCTGTATACCTAAAGGGAAAAAAAAATGTTTAAAGGCAAAGGCGGGGGAGGAAACAGATCAATGTCACGGAGAAGTGTGATGCCACGAAACGGCTCTGTCGCCTTGCCAAAGCCAATGACATCGAGGTGAAAGTGGGCCAGTGTCACTCTCGATGCAAGAGGGCAAATGGCGCCGTTTGAACTTTGGTGGGTGTCTCATCCACTGACGCTGCTAAGCGGTGTAATTGCTGGGCAAAACAAGGCGAAGGGATTGAGGTGGGCAGGAGTGGAAAGTGCGCGTGGGGTGGGAGGCTGGGGAGCGACGGAGATTGGAAAAGAATTAGGTTATTACATTTCCTCCTTAATTCTTCATCAGGGCTGCGGCTGCTTTTTGCTAGAGAGAGCGAAGAAGAAGAAGAAGAAGAAGAAAAGAGAAAAATCAATGCATTCTGATTCTATAATTTCCCATGGTGCTTCACTCAGAGCACAGGGTGCCCTGGGAGGTGACATACCCGGTCATGGAAGCTTGCTCTCTCTCTCTCTCTCTCTCTCTCTCTCTCTCTCTCTCTCCTTCTTCTTCTTCCCAGTGAAAGAATTCATTGGAATTTCACAACCTTTGCGTGCTTTTGTGAAAATGCTCATTTGTGTTTGCGCCAATTCGCTAATGGCGGGTGCCCGGGTTTGCGAAGCCCACCTACATTCGGTGCTTGTTATGGCAAAGAATGCTCCGTTAATAATGCATCTGTGAAACTCAGCTGTGAGGGAGCCAAGTAATTATCCCACCGTAGCGTTCCCTGCTTCAGTGTCATCACAACTGGGGCTTCATTAAAAGTCCTAACCGTAGAGATGTTGTGTGGTGTAGCCTCCGTATGTGTTGTGTGTGTGCTGGCATGTGTATGCATGCACGCATATATATATATATATTCATTTAAATTATCAGCAATGCCATGGCTCAGAGGTAATTTGACTTTTTGAAACCGTTGAGCCCCTGTGAATTTCCTTCTTCCTCTCCCTCTCGCTGCCGTACCAGCTGATCAGCCCCAGAAGAACAAAAGGTTTATCTGAAGCTATGAAGCATATATTCACCAGCTTCTGGCGTCTAGATAAAAAAAAAAAATCAAAGTACTCCATTGAACATGTTAATACTGAGCAAAATGCACACAGTCAGACACTAAACCTTTA
The DNA here is from genome assembly GCA_034509955.1 of Urosaurus nigricauda. Taxonomy (NCBI): domain Eukaryota; kingdom Metazoa; phylum Chordata; class Lepidosauria; order Squamata; family Phrynosomatidae; genus Urosaurus; species Urosaurus nigricauda. The sequence goes on from JAOEGL010000013.1 coordinate 12,294,987, forward strand.
CAGGGATTTAAGCATTTGAAAAGTGATACTCTGATCAGGTCTTGAGTCAGTTTCCTTAAGTATGGAGCTGAACAAAATCGCAAAATAATATAGGTTTTAAAATAAATGGCACACTTTCCATTCCTTCTCCTTATATTAAAAAAAAACCAACCACCTTCCTGCCTGCTTTTTTTGTCAGAAGGACTCTTCCAGTCCTTAATAATAAGACTGAAGTACTTCCAAGACATTGTCTTTGTTGCAGATGATGGACTGTGGGTGCAGAGAAGAAGCTCCACGATTAAGAGCAGATTTGAAGTTTTTGCTGAACTAGGGAAGAGCATATAAGGCAATGGCAGAGTTCCTGATCTGAACAGAGAAGGCCCCAAGTCATAAGAGTACAGTATAAGAAGGGCCCTGCTTGGCTGTACCAATGGCCTATCTGGCCCACCATCTGTTCTCACATGAGCCAACCAGATTTATATGCAAAGATGTTAGTGTATTTGCTAAACACCTTATAAAATAGTTTTCTGTACTCTTTGTAAATTTTGCTGTTTAAAACATAATATTATCACCACCATAAACATAATAGAAATACAGCAAGATCATAATGAAATAATCGATTCCAGCAGAACGTAAAGCAAAGTAAAACTATAATACATTACAGAACTGCAAAAATTAGAACTACCATTAGATAACAATTCCTAAATCCACATCATAGAAACAACAACAGTAGATCGTAAATGCTAATCAATACTAAAATGCATGCCTGAGAAACAAAAAGGCTTAAGCTTGGCTTTGACAAGATAGCAATATAAGCGGCAGTCAAATTTCCTTAGTGAAGGTATTATTGAGCTGGGGATAGGATGGGGGATAAGGCACTGAAAGAGGCCTCTGGTGTCATTACCCTCTGAGCCCTATAACATGGATGTGCTCGAAGAAGGGCTTCGGTGGATGCCTTATTGGAGCAGGTGTTCTATCCGACCAAGCAAGGTTCCAAGCTGTGTAGGACTGCATAAGTAAAAACCTGTATTTTGAATTGGGTCTATAAAAGATCCAGAAGCCAATTGTGGACATGTTGACACAAAACAGAAGAAGAGAATCTGTTAAGGATTATCAATTTGCAAAAGTGGAACAGCCCAATAGGTTTCCTATCCTTGCAGAGAGAGGCATTCATTTTAAATCTCAATAGGACCTGACTATAAGAGGCAGGTAGTAACATACCATAACTTTAAATCACTGTCCTGCTCATTAGAGAAGAACAAGTCTGGCGCATGTGCCATGCTAGTTGTGTTAAGCTGTTGACACTTTGGGACAGCCCATGATTGTCATGGTGGACAAGATGTTGTCAGCCTCTTTGGAATTTGAAGAACTGTATCTCCCTATATGAATGTATAAGAACTCTAAAATCTTCAGGAGAGGCTTGGGCCTTTTGGTGGGAACAAGAAAGAGAGCCTTCTTTGTGGCTGCTCTGAGACTTTGGAGCTTCCTCCCTAAGAAGCCTAGAATGACACCCTTCTTGCTCTCCTACCAGTAAGTCAACACATTCTTATGCCACCAGGCTTTTAGAAACTGACAGAGATGGCTTTTTAATGATGTGGTTTTGTGATTTGTATATGTAATCAGTAACTCCTGTATGAATGTGGTAGTCTACCAGGACAGACATTGGGGTGGGGATCCCCAGCACCAGGTCTGAGGCCACCTCCATCTCCTCAGACAACAAGGAGTTGGAGCATATGACAAGGCCTCAGGCAAAGAATGTCGGTTCGGGGCAGGGGTTGAAGGCTCCCAAATGTTGTAACCACAAGCTATATGTTCTTGATATGGAAGAGCCAGCACCTTAGACTGCACTAAAAAGCAAACATGGTAGATGAATAAAACATTTTGTTTATTTAGCTTGTGTATATTCATATTTTAACATGAACATTTTTCATGTCAATTGCCCCCAACAAGTTGGGTACTCATTCTAGAGATGGAAGGATGCAAGGATGAGTAGACCTTGGAGTCCTGCAGGATTGAACTCACAATCTTGTGGCTATGAATGGCTGCAGTACTAGCATTTAATCACTGCACCACCAGGGCTCTATTGGCTTCAGTTGTTTCTTTTCTGGAAGCTTTCCATGTACTGGTGGCTGATGGCTTGTGAACTGGCCTCAGACCATGGATCACCGCTTTGAGAAACATTGATATACAGTGCATTTATGACTGAAAAGAAACAAAGGACCAACCAAGCCACTTCTCATGTACCAAAATCTCCTTTCCAAGTAACTTGCAGGAACTTACTTGCCACGGGTAACCAGTTAAGTACTTGATTTCTAACATTCTGCTTATACAGTTGGCCCTCCACAGATTTCTTATCCATGGATTCCATCATCCATGGTTTGAAAATACTCAAAAAATATACATTTCAAGAAGCAAACCTTGATTTTATCATTTTATATAAGGAACACCATTTTACTGCTGCCATTGTATTTAATGGGAATTGAGAAGCCACAGATGTTGGCATCCACAGGGATACCAGGTGGATACCAAGGGCTCACTGTATCCAGCGTTTTTGTTGTTTTGTACCTTTCAAGGCATTTCTAGTTTACGGCGTCCCTAAGGCAATTCTGTCACTGAGTTTTCTTTGCAAGATTTGTGCAGAGGGGATTTGCCTTTGTCTTCCTCTGAGGCAGAAAATGTGACTTCTCCAAAGTCACCCAGTGAGGTTCCATGGCCAGGTGGAGAATTGAACCCTGTTTCTCAAAGTCCTAGTCCAACATCCAAACCATTGCACCATTCATCTTGTGTCTAAGTGTGGGGGCATTATAGCTTAGTAAATGTTTCACAATTCTCGAACAGAGTCCCAACTTCAATTCCTGATGCATCTGTTTCAAAAGTTCAGGTAGCAGATGTTGGGAAGACTTCTTCCAAGCACCCTGGAGAGCTGTTGCCACTCACAGTAGACAGTGTTATGCTAGAGGGACCAACAGCAGGCAGAGTATATGGCACCTTCCTCATTCCCCCAAATTCATTGAATTTTCCAAGCTGCTAGTTAGTTAGTAATTAATGGTAGTGGTCCTCTACACAAATCCGATTCTGTTTTCAAGAGTAAAACAGTCACTAGAAATTGGCACACCCATATTTCCCCCTTCCAGCTGGGAGCTGTCTGTCCCCTGTAGTGCCAGCTGTCTCCTTTACTTCCTTGCTGATATTGTGTGCATTTTTATACCCATAAAAGAACGCAGGAGGGTGTTCTGATGTCATTGCATTAGCTTGTCTTCAGAGATGCAAAATCCAGGTCAAAAGGGAAATGCCTTTTAAGCAAGATCTGGGTTATGCAGTTTGCCCAAATTGCTCATACAGGTATGAATTCAAAAAATGGGAAGGCTTGGACAATTTCCTTAGGTACTTCATGTATCAGTGCTTTGTCACTTTCTGCACTATCTCTTTATCTAGCAGAGAATAATCACATTTTCTTTTGTTGCATTTGTAAAATAATGTTTTAGTAAGGACCGTGGGAGGGAGGTTTGGGTTTAATCTTCCCTTTTATAAAATAAAATAAAATAAAATAAAGGTTTCCTCTTCTCTATTAAAATTAATTATTAATGGCTGGGAAAGGAGATTTGTGTTGGTTTGAGATCAGTCGTATTAAGTTGCACGCTTCTGTGGCAGAGACCCTCTGACATTTTCTGGAACAAAGTGTGTCAGTTAGGCCATGTTATTAAGGACTTGAAAGTTACAGAGAAAGAGAGAGAGAGAGGAGTGGAAAATAGCTTTCTGCACATTAGGAGGAGGCTGAAGATTTTTGGTTCTGTTTGTGACCCCCACACTAGTTTTCTGCTAAAGCTCCTGAGTTGCTGGGTGCTAGAGATGAGGAGGGTGGGGCGGAAGGAAAAAAGAAGTGTTTGAATATTGTGCTATGAAGGGAACAGTCCTGCAGTGAAGCAGTTGTGATATTAGAGTAGCTCTCCTAAGAGATCCCTTGGCTCGTGTGTACCGATCGGAGTGGCACATTCCCAGACAGCTGGTCGCTCAGCATGGGTTGTGCATGCAGCTAGGAAGCTGGCACACTGGCGAAGAACAGGTAATGCTCTAATTTCCCCTGTGCAGATGCGGCCAGGAATATCTTAATTTATTGGTGTGCTGGCATGCAAGAGGGAGAGCTGGCTGTGCAGCCTTGCATAACTATTAGCATGAGGAGCAAAAGTGGGGGGAGAGAAGCTTTTGCTAGGGACTTGACTTTGACTAAACTGAGATTGGAAATGGTGAAATTCTCCCCTCTCTTCCCCTTTTTTGGGTGTGCTTGGAATGGCTTTTAAACATCCCTTAATTATTTAATTATAGATGCGCAAACAATATTCGGGGAATGGCCTGCCATTCCAGGGAAGCGGAGCATACAAAAATGTTTAGTTACAGTCTCTCTCTCTCCCTCCCCCTCTTCCTTTTCCCTTTATCCTTTTAAAGTCAGTAATTAAATAGCAGCATAATTTGGTATTATGATGTAGCTCTGATTCTGGAAATACATCCAACCGTATTATGCTTGCTGGCTCACAGGTTGCCCGGTTCTTCACCCAACTCTACCACTAGCTACAACTAAGCAGCACTTTTACAATTAGCTGTGCCTTTCTAGGATCAAAGACATCAAAGCTGCCTTTTAATAAACTGGGTGATTTGTGTGTTTGTGTGTCTGTTTTTAAATGTTTGGGAGGGGGTTGCTAGAATTGTAGTGCCGTAACCATAATATGTATTTGGGCATCAGTCACTTGATCATTATCCCATTGACACGCTTGATGAATTCACTTGGTAAATTTTGTTTGGCCTCTTGTGTTTGATAGATAGATTAGGCCCTTATATAACTCTCTTTATACAAGAAATTGAACTGCCTTTGAACAGGCAGACAGCTAATTGCTAGCAATTTGTGCTGCTAACAAGAGGCAAAATGGTAGCATAACATTAGGCTCAACAGTCTGTTAACTAATTTGCTGAATCAGATTTAAAAATATGCCTTCAGTATAAACAGGTTTCCCGATGGTGCTTGCTTAATACTTGAAGACAAATTTCTTGGAGCTCTTGATACGGAATGGTGCATAGGACTCTGGCTTCTACTCTTAATTTTGCAGTAATTTCTATGTGGAATGCAGAGCCAAGGGCTGGTCCAATTCATTTTGCTGATATAATTCCTTCCATTCCTTATACGGAAGCATCACAAGAGGATGGGGCAGCCTACTCCCCCACATTCATGGATAGCACACTAACATGGGAAAGATGGTTGTATGGTAGACTCTGTCCCTGAACATCTGAAGTTTGAGTTGGCCTACATGCTGTGCCTATGACCAACCCTGGTGGATTATATTTAATGAACACATAAAAACTATTATCCCTCCAAGTGCTTGATGTGTCACGTGTTTAGTTCCTGGGTTATTATAACAAGAACACTACTAGATCAGATCAAACAGCTGTATAATCTAACATCTTGTTCCCTAGAGTAGGCCAACAAGATGACTTCAGGAAGACCAGAGATAGGAGGATAATAGCACTTTCTTGATAATTCTCTCCAAAAATTGTATTCTCCAGCCTTACTATCTCTGAACTCTTGAGATGCCACTGCTGTTGATGGAGCCCTGGTGGCGCAGTGGTTAAATGCCTGTACTGCAGCCACTCACTCAAAACCATAAGGTTGCGAGTTCAAGCCATCAAAAGGGCTCAAGCTCGACTCAGGATTGCATCCTTTCGAGGTCACTAAAATGAGTACCCAGATTGTTGGAGGCAAGTAGCTTACAGTTGTAAGCCACTTAGACACTCCTTAAGCGGTATGAAGCGGTATATAAATGAAGCTGTTTTGTTATACCTCTCCTCTCCCATTATTTTGCCTATTTCCCTTTTGAAGTACTCAAAACTACAATTTATCATCACAATATTTTGACACTGAATTCCGTACAATATCTGCAAGGGATATTTGTGGATAATAGTGAACCCCATTGGAATGAACGACGTCCAGAGGAAGTTGACCATAGATTTCATCTGGAGGATTTAGAGATTCCTAGAGAGCTCTCTGGTCCACTTCCATTGGAAGCCTACCATAGAATTGTGCTGAAGGACTTAGAAAATGCCTATAGGAAATGCTTTGTTTTTTTTAATGTGGGTAAATGAAACCACGGATATCAGCCCTGTGGATTCTAGGGTCATGTTGTACATTAATTAAAAAGGCAAAGGTAGTCCCTTGATATGAATGTCTAGTTGTGACCAACTGTAGGGAGCAGTGCTCATCTCCGTTACTAAGCCAAAGAGCCAGCGTTGTCGGAGGACTACTCTGGTGGTCATGTGGTCAACATGACTGCACTGAATGCTGTTACCTTCCCACTGAAGTGGTACCTATCTGTGTACTTGCATTTGCATGCTTTCAAACTGCTAGGTTAACAGAAGCTGGGACTAGTGACAGGAGCTCACCCCATCATGCAGTGCTTGGGCCTCAAACTGCCAGCCTTCCAACCTTCTGATCATCAGAACAGGTGTCTTACCACATCCCCTGTACATTAATTACATGTTGGGCCAAAAAAGTGTCCCTGGATCTCTCATCAATTTTGTTTGGTGATTTTGAGCAAGGTTCTAGAATTAGGAGAAGGAAGCAAACTCCTTTCTATCCATTTTCTTTTCCCCAGGACAAATTTAGAAACTACTAGGAAGCATGAAACAGCCCACTCAAGGCAGCGGGTTTTGGCATAGCATGAAAAAGCAGCAGATCATCAGTCATTTTGCTCCAGCTTCTGCAACCTGGTTCCCTTCAGATATTTTGGGCTATAACTTTCCAGCCATCGCAACATGCCTGCCCACGCTGGGTGTGGTTGATAAAAGCTGCAGTTAAACACATCTGGAGGGCACCAGGTTGGGGACGGAAGTATGTTTTAGTTTTCATTTCCACCACAATGAGGCATACCATTTGAAAGCAGTGTATTGGAACAAAGACCTGGCTAGCATTCAGCAGATAAGTCTGCACATTTTAAATCCATTGGTTGTAATGTCAGGGTTTTCTTGGATGTGATCTATCATCTGCTGCCTGCCTGTCTACCTGGCTACCTGCCCATCCATCTATCTGTCCATGCATCCATCCTTCAGACAAAGTTTTGCCATTGCAGCTTAGAGATATTAACTAATCTATAAAATACATGATGGCATAAACATTTATGGTAAATAAAAACAAAGTAAGCAATTTAAGACTAATTTCAGAGGAATCAAAAATTATTCAGAGGCCAGAAAAGGGAAATCATAGTGCTGAAAGTTAATAAATTGGGCACCAGGCAAAACTCACTGGAGAGATCACTTCACAAATGGAGAACTGTAACTATGAAGACGCTCTTTTGTGTATATTTAAAATAATGGAGGAATGTTAACATTTCATAGGTTCATTCAGTACAGCCAAGGTTTTTACCAGAAAGAAATTTGGTTACATTGCTAGCAGGTTCTGACTGCTCTGAATTCTTGATGTTTTTGGAGAAGAAGAGAGAAAAAGCCTTCTATGATTTGTTTAAAAGGAAGAGTTTCTAAACAAAGAGATGAGAGGTGACCTAGAATATTTTTGTGTGTTGTTGGAGTAAAGATATATGGATTGCATCTTCTAAAGATTTCTACTGAAGGTATATGAAAGGAATTGTGTGTCTGAACCTTGTGGGATTTAGCTGCTTAACGAATATTTCATAACTACGAGTCAAGATAGATCTGTGTTGATCTAGATAATCTTCATTTAGCAACAATTACTTCCCAAACATAGTAAGTAGGCTGGCAATTGGGCAGTAAAATTCACTTTCTAATACCCAAATATTGCATGGTCCAACCAATTGCCAGGCTCAGAATGTAGATCTCCTTATTTCATTCTTGTGTACAAAAATGAAGAATTTCAACCCCTCTTCCAATGTTTGGAGAGATTATGAAACGTTTTGTACATTTTCAATGATTTCCCCCCCACATTTTGGGACTTTTAAACAAAAACAATTTTTTGCACAAAAACATTGAAAACTAATTAATTTTGCACAAAAAAACTATTTTTTGCAAAACACATACACAAAAACCCCATATGTTTTGTGGAGAGAAAAAAAACTATTTTAATTTTGTACTGTTATGGATAGCCGAATCCATTATCCATAACAGTACCCCAACATAGTATTGTTTAAAAAATCCCCAAATGTGAAAAATCTCAAAGTGGTTGACCATATTTGCTGTAGGGTTATCTTGATGGTTCAGGATACCTTTTCTTGTTGAGAATAATCAAATTTGTATTTGTATCCCTACCAGAGAGACCTTCCTTTTGGCTCAGTAGTTTCCATTCTCCTACAAGAGACAGAGAAACATCCAGTCGCCACTGTAATCGTATATTTGAAGTTGGGGCTTGTACAGACAAATGTTCTTCTATAAAATAAAGTGCCCCAGTTGATAGAAAATAGAGTGGGAAAAACATCCTGGCCTTGCCCTCTCCTCATCTTGCTACCTTCCTGTGTGCAGGAATGGTCCCTCCTGGTTGAGTTTCTGTTGTCTCAGTCTCCGCCGAATCTTAAGCTGGAACATCCCAGCCTGGAGACAGGTTTAGCCCCTCAGTGAGAACTAGACCTGTGTTTTAACATTAACTGAAGACATAAAAAATGGGATGATGCGGGAGAGACAAAATACGGGAATGCGTGTGGAAAAGTGTTTGCCTTTATATATGGAAAGGGGATCTTACCTGAAGAGAAGGTGCATTGAGATAGGTTTGTCAATGGAAATCAAGTGTGGGGGAAAGAGAAGGGATGAGGAGCAAAGTATGAAACAGATTTTGGTCTTGTGTGCAGGAGAGATTGGATAATGGCCACCAAACTCCACACCCCAAACAACTTGCCCATTGCAACTAGCCCATTCTTGCAATACAAAAAGAGTGGGCAGGCCTGTGTGTCCTAAGGCAGTATTACTCAAAGTGGTGGTTCCTGGATCAGTGATAGTCCCTTACTCATTTGCTGACAGTCCACTGAGAATTTCCAGGAAAAGAAGAAACAAATATGGTACTAGTCTTCAAAACATTAGAAAAAATTAAGTGCCAGTCCGTCACACCCGATATCCTGAGAAGCACTTTTTAAGGGCGTTCTCTCAGTTTTTGTGGGACAGTGATGAATATCAGTGGGGCCAGTACTGTATACAACTAGTAGAGTTTGGAAAAGGTACTTTCTTTGGACCTAACCAATTGCATAGGAGATTACTGGAAATATCCCCCCCCCCTTCCCGATAACACTTCTAAGACCTCCGTAGAAGATGGGCAGCTATGGCCCTCCAGATATTTTTGGACTGCACTTCGTACAAGCCTTCACTATTAGCTATGCAGGCTAGGGCTGTTGAGAGCTGTTGGTGAAAATAGAGGACCATAGTTGCCTAGAGCATGTCCCAGAATCCTTGGGATGTTCCAAATTCACTCCGCAGTATGTCCATTTTAGACAACTGGATATCATGGGATGATGAGAAAGAACTTTTCATGAGACCCTGGGGAGTTGCTGCCAGATGGAGAAACAGTTTGATTTGGTATGAAGCAACTCCCTTTCCCTTAAAATTTGAAAACAGCTGCATTACGAAGTTGCTTGCCATCTCAGAAGAGAAACAAGAAGTCCTGGAGGTACTAAACACTGGACCCCGTTTCCCTTTGTTTAAAACATATAGTATTAGTGGCTCTTGAAGCATTGATCTGGGTCTGTATTTCCCAATGACATGTCCCATTTAGATCACAAACTCTACATTTGGCAGCTCCCATTTTGAAGCCTGGAGAGAGCACACCAGATTCTATTTCAGCAGAGCGGCTTCCATTTGGAGAGGCACGTTTAATAGGATTGAAAGAAAAGAAATGTTACTTTTCATCACACAAGACAACAAAGAGAACCGGGGAAAACGAAAATATTATTTCGTTTGAACAAATTACAGCTCATCTCTCAAGGGCTTTTTTTCAGGGAGTAGATGAAGAAAAGCACTTTAATATCATTCCATCAAACTAAAAATTTAACTACTTTTTTTTTTTAACAGATAAAATGTGTTCGGAGGATTCAAAGAAGATTAGGGCTCACCTAAGAAAGAGTATTCAAATTTGAACAGCTAATGGAAGCCTAGAAAAACTGTTAATGTCTATATCTTTCCTCTAAGGGACTTAGATTTCAGTATTCTTATAAAAACACATTGAGTTGATTTCATTTCTGTGTCTCCACAGACTGCATTCTTGTAATTTCAGTAAGTGTTATAAATGTTATTTTAAGTATTATAATCCTAATCCCTACTGACAATAAGGCGTTGGAAGCGCTGCTTCCATTACTAAGGTAATGTTTACCTCAGATAGCATATAATTGTTTGCTTGCCCCCTCCCCACACAGTAAACTCTCTGCTCCCAACTGCTTAATCAGCCATGGAAAAAGAGAGGAGACGCTTACTGCTTAATGTTGTTGTTTTTTTTGTGATCACATTAGAGAAGTGTGTAAGCTTTTGCTGGTGGAATTTGGGGTTGGGGGGAGCAAGGCGTGGGTATGTTTGTCTGCAGTTCCTACGGCAAAATGGGTTTTGCACGGTGATCCTTGCGACGACTTGAACAGCTTATTAATATAAATATCACGGATATGGCATAAATCGTGTCTGCTGCTGAGCTCTCGGGGCATTTCTTCATTGCATGAGATTCAACAAGGGCTTCCTAGAACCTTGCAGTAGTTCAAACAGCCAAGTTATATTCCAGTCACAGCTCCGGTAGTCCCTCTTGCTACTATCAAGAGATCCCTATATGCTCTCCATATGAGTTTTCTCCTGCATCACATCATCCTAAACAATATTTCATTATGCCTTATGAAAGTTAAACTTTCTCCTCCTCCTTCTCCCCCCTTTTGTGCTGCTGTTTTGTGCTGCTGCTGCTTAGTGACTACTTGGGTTCTTTGTTTAAGGATCAAATTTGACCTTCCCGTTTTTAACACCCAATGCGCCACCTGTGCCAACAAATCTGAGAGCTGGGAAATAATTTTAATTTAACTTAACAAGTGCAAACGTCAAGTTCCTTTTATGACAACCAGTCCAATAAATGTGATGTGCCAAAAGTGGTAGTGGAAATCATAGAATGACGCCATGATGATAAAGTGCTTGACAGGTAGGGTATAAGCTAACATACGTTTTGGCCCAAAAAGTATTTTGCCTCTTTACACAGTATTGTCATCATATGGCTTTCACTGTACCACTACTATTACTACAACTATTGTTACTGTCCTCCTCTTTCTCGCCAACTTCACCCCTTACTTTATGAATCTTCAGTTCTCTTTCCTCAATGACAACAAGCAGCTGCCTTTCTACGTGGTCCCCGTTTGTTACCTGGCACTGCTACTGTCTGGGGTTAGAACAAAGCACCCAGCCATGCTACCAACTCTGGGCACCCTGTTTCAACCTCAGAGTGGTTTGCAGCAGTACCAGCCAGTGAACAAGGGCATTAAGTGAAAAGGCAGCTGCCATTGTTGTTGAAGACTCACAAAAAACCCACAGCAAATGGTGAATTATTTAAATGCGGGTTAGAGGGAAGAATCCAAAAATCGAGAGCGGGTGCTGTGAAGATAGTTTGGACCCAATTTGGGGTTTTAGTCCTATGCTGTGTAAGCAGGAGACAGAAAGCCTGGGGGAACTTAAGGTAAATCACCCATGTAGTCAAGGCCTTAGACAGAGGTAGACCAACCTGTCAGTTTCCAATCTGTGTGTTTCACATGTGTTCACCTGTAAATCTAATCTGCCCCATTTTAGAGTTATGGTAATCTGTGATTTAATACAAATCTTCACAGTGACTCATATTTAAATACACATTTTACTTTTAGAAAAAAAATTAAATATATTTTCATTAAACAAACTGAACCATCAAAGTGTTTCAGTCTGCACCAGAATTTGCAAGGACCAAATTGAGTCTGTCTACAGAGTGCACATGGATACAAGATCAGAGTTGGTATATTCATTTCCATTGATCAGGTATACACAACTTTGTAGCCCCAAGGAGAGAGGTGATGGCGGGGGGGGGGCAGGAGTTTCATATGCAAACCTCGGTTCTCTGTAATCTAAGGTCTCTGGATTACTAATGAAGTTTGGGAAGGCTGGAAATGTAATGCTGTGCTGTTCCCCAGTTACCTCCACTGAAATTGCAGATTTTTCACTTCTGTTAGTGATGAGAAACAGGATTCTTGGAATCCAGGTGACAACATTTTTTTTTTTTTTTTGTTCAGCCCAACCGATCAGGATATTTTCATCATATAAATGGGTTGCAGGCGTCTTGGCTGCAGGGAGGGGTTTAAGAAAAGACCTCTTGTCTGGTTTTGAGCCACTCCTCAAATGAGGAATGGGACATTTTCTGACATTTGGCCCTGTGCGTCTTCTTTCGTTTGCAGTATTATAATGCAAAAATTTTTATACAAGGGTGAGATCAAGAGGAGAGCAGAAAAATTGCTTAAATGCAGAGGGCATCCCTTGATGCACAAAGAAATTGTGGTATCCTCTTTTATTCTAATCAGTGCTGCCATACCTTCTTTTAAACAGATGCAAACTGTCATAAGGCAAGAACAAAGGCAAATGAGTGAGGATAGAGTCTCCATTAAAGTATTCAGCAGCACATATTCTTTGGCTCTTCTCAATAAAATTGCAGAATGTTGGAGTACTAAATGAGCCACAGACACTAAACCAGGGACAACAACAACAACAAAAAAAGGCAAAATATATTTTCTGCTCATCTGTGGAGAGGGGATAACATGGGCCCAGAAGTATGCGTTTGCGAAGCAATCTCAGTCATAGATGAGTGCCTCTTTTCCCCTGGAGCACAGACTTCAAAAACCCTTAAAAACACTAGTTTTCTCTTTCCTTAATATCTTGTTTTGCTGAACTTGGTGATGTGATGAGGGAAGAAATCACCTTCTTAATTCTTCCTTTTTAAAATGGAAGATGTTGTGGCAGCTGGAAATGTACTGGGCCCTTTATACCCTATCCTTCAGAAACACAAACTACAAACTGTTATGGTCTGTTTTGGTCTCTGCTGAATTACCTGGGGTTGAGTGTCCTCTGCCCTAAGAGCCCTGTTTAGGCACCGAAGGAAGTTTCTGTGTGTGTAATATCAACCATTTTGATTCTACTGCAGTAGAAAACCTTTTTATCAATATGCCGGTGAAGTAATGCAATATCTCCTATCACAAAGTAATAACCAGCAAAGGTTCAACAAAAAGGTTTAATGAGGTACAATGTAAATACAGCCAGAAAGACCAAAAAAAAATGTACACATACACCGACTCCTGTGAGCTGAATCTTGGGTATACACTGAAACGTTACATGTTAGGTTTTATTTTTTTTTTACCTTATCTTATAAAATCTCTTGATACACATTCATTGGTTGTTACTTTTTGAATTTTGGATTGGCCATTCCCTGGGGACGTGACCTTCTGGTCTTGTTGCATTCGCTTGGTATGCATTTTACTATGATAGACATTTCTAGCTGTGAGTCTAGCTCAGGGATCCTGGGCTTTGAAAATTCAACCTGGCTGAGAGATACGGCCACTTGCGGTGACATCTGGTGGCTCCCATGCCAGTGGGGCAGTGAATCTACTCCAGGTATTTAGATTTTAAATGAATTATCTGAGGTGCTGAACCATCCCCCCCCCAATAGGTTCAACACCTTGGATAGCTCCTTTAAAGCTATTCCAAAACCTGGTGGAGATCTGCTGCCTCACTGACATGGGAGACACCAACTGCAGCTGGCCACCATCCTGCCCTGAGCGGGATCTCTATACAACTGGATTCCTGGCAGCACACAGAGGCATCCAGCTACAAGAGCTTGCAACTACCAAAGGGGGAAAAGCAGGAAGGAAGCCCAGTAGTATACCCAAAAACAGGAAATAACAAATCTGGGGCAGGAAATCCAAAACAGCAAATAACAAACCTGTTTCCCTGCATCAGCTTGATCTATTCTGAATTCCCCCCCCCCCCCTTTATCAAGGGCATCCACAGAGAAACTCAGAAAGCAACTAAAAACCCTTTAACATTGGTTGTGCTTGACCCTGGTGTTCTGGTTATGGGCTTATCTCGTGGTATTGACTAGAAGCTGTTTGCCCTGCCGAATTTTCTATAATGCTTAAGAGTGACATTGCTCTGTGTCATTGTGGGAAATTTAAATGATTTGCCAAACTGAACTTCAGGTGAGTTTGCATTCAAGGCATGTGAACAAGTGAGTCTATCTATCTATCTATCTATCTATCATCTATCTATCCTCTCTATCCTCTCTCTCTCAATCATCTCCTCTCTCTCTCTCTCTCTCTCTCTCTCTCTCTCTGTGTGTGTCTATTTAGCTTTGTGGGGCAGCTTTGTGCTCATTTTTAGATTGCCCTCCTGAACAGTGTCTTCTTCAGTAATCCAGAATAATTAAAGGTGATTTTATGTCATCTTTCTTCCTTCCTTTTCAATTTTTGGTTGCAGACTTGTTTTAAAGAAGTCACTACATTGTACTGTGTTCCAGAGATTCCACTGAAAATTCTGTTTAAATTGGCAGAAGCTCCTTTCCAGCATGAGAGTGGTCATACTATTTACATATTTTACTACCAATTTGAAGATAGCTTGTCTAGTGTTTTGTTCTGTTGGTGGGAAATCTTTGGAACGCAGTCCAAAATAAACTTTGCTTCCACCTTACCAACTAGCTGTTGACTTAGGGACCCTCCACAACCTCTACTGAGATGAAGTGAGTGTTTGTTGGAATTCTCTCCTTGAATGCGAATGCAGTAAAGTTGATGGCAGGGCTGTTTGAGAGTGGAAGATGCTGCCTTGGAGAGTGGTGGATTCTCCTTCTTTCAAAGTTTTAAAACAGAGGCTGGACAGCCATCTGTCATGAGTGCTTTGGTTGTGTCTTCCTGCATGGCAGGGGGTTGGACTGGATGACCCTTGTGGTCTCTTCCAACCCTATGATTCTGTGGTGTTTCTGCAACGTTATGCATGGCAGATATAATCATTCAGAAAGTTGGATGTGCTAAAATGACTTCCTGAGTGAAGGTTGGAGCTTGTATTATTTAGTTTAACAGGAGAAGCCATTTCAGTTTTTTATTGCCTCTTGATTGCTAGGGCTATTTAATATAGTGCGAAGATTCCCAATAGCAAATGGTGGTAAAGACAAATTAGAGACTTTTGGCTCTCTTAGTGGGTCATCTCCCAGCAGACTTAAGCAAGGGCACTGTAAAGAGACTCCATCTGTAGAGTCTGACAATTCTGTTTCCCCATCTGCTAGATGGACAGTGAACTCCACGTACTGTAGAGCAGGCAAACAGAGCTCAAAGCCAATATTCCAAAATGAGCTACAAAAAGATGGATAACGCAAACAGGTTTGGGTTCAGATTGAAAACAAAAGCCTTCTGTAACTCACATCACCTTCATACGATGACAAACTGGAAATCATTTAAGCAAATTGTAGATTTTTAAAGCTTCATTTTTAAAGCTGCAATAATTCCCATATATATATATATATATATATGCAAATGACAACAGATTAACAGAGACTTCTTTTTGTGGAAATGTAGGTGGGATTTCTCTCTAGACATTTGTGGAAACCTTAGTTTTGAATGCCATTGATTGTTTTTCTTTCTTTCTTTTTCTTTTTTTGAGAATTGGGAATAATCTTCTTAAGTGGAAAAAATAGAACTATTCTAAATCATATTTGAACAACAAAGACCTGTGTGGACTATGTGAATTGCTTCCACTGGATTCTGGTTGAATTTAGTAAATCTCTCAGTTGGAACAAGCCTTTGTTATTTAAATATAAGGCATCAAGAACACTGTCCAGAGGGCACTCAATCTTCAAAGACCCTGTCTTTGATTTTTAGCTAGTCAGTTTCACTACTTTCAGCCAAGGTAGTAAAAGCTAGCAAAAATGGCTAGCAGGTAAACCCTTCTCTGTAGCAAAAGTCTACCATAGTAAAATGCCACGACCAAATGTCCTTGCCAATCCTAAATTACTGTGGAGCACCAAAGGCAAATACCTTGACCCTTGATTTGTGCTCCCAAAGAGTTCTGAAGAACAACCTCACACTGAAACATGTTGCTCTCCTTTTAGCTTTGAACTTTCAAGGCATTACTAACAGTCCATGGATCTTGATCATCTAACCATGTGGTTGATCTATTTCCCAATTAATGGCATTTGGGAGTGTGATTCCATACCATCATAAGGTAAGTGAGAAAGAACTCAGACAATGGGAATCTAGAGGGGGGAAGAGAGATGGAATCCCATCAATTGACACATGGAACATGGCCCATTGAATTGCCTTGACTGTGATACAAGCATAGTGGATCAGTTAGTACTTTATTACACAAAACATCAGGAAGGACCTCTTTTTCACTGATATCTCTGCATTTGCTTAGGAAGTTGGGCACTTCCCTGGCTAGGAGGCTTGAATCCAAGGCCAAAGCCCCACATTTCTACCTGCTTGATAGCCAGTGATTTGTAAATGATTTTGCTCTCCAAGGAAACAGTCCCATTTTAAAGCCTCCCTCTCTTTCCTTCTTAAGTGCTCTAGCTTTTAGCAAATTATTTTTTCCTTTTAGAAAGTGTTGAAAGTGTTGGCAAAACAAAAGGATTTGTCTGAATGCTCTTAGCTCTTTCCCTATCTTGGGAGATACGGTTGGGTGCTGAGGAATTCATTACCTCTCCCTTAAATAATGAGAGTCAGTGATGATACTTTCCTAATAATTTCCTGGTCTTTTGCTTTTCTCTGAGGCCCACTGCGTAGGAGCTCTGACCATTGCAGTACTTGCATGTAATAAAGACGCTGCGGAAGCAAAAGACAGTAAGGATCAACCTAAAGTGGGAGGGATGGTACTCCATTAGTAAATGGCGAAGCATCAGGACAGCTTAATCACTTAAATGTAGCCTATTAGTAAGTTTAGCGGAAAGGTGTTAAAGGAACCCTTTGCCGCCTCTCCGCTGGCGTGTTTTGAAGGGAGTTCAGTTATGAGACTATTAAAATGTTATTTTGATAATTAAGCCCACAGCTGTTGTGAGGGCGTTGGGGGCAGGAGCTGATGAAGCAGCAGACTGCACAATGGATTGGTTAGATAAAGCAGGGGGGAGAGAAGTGCGAGGACAGAACAAAAGAGAAACAAAGCCCTCTCTCTATCTGCTAAAAAGAGTTTCCAGTTTCTGTCTTCATGGAGTCTTTACACCTTTCCAATATGGTCTTTCCCCCCGTATGAATGGAGCACATGGAAAACAGTGCTTCCCCATAGCCTCCAGAGAATCTGTTCTATAAGGTTGGGTTTCTGGCTCACAACATTGTTTTATCCCATATGAACACATCACTGCCTGTTTTTTAAGCTGTGACCCCTTCCTTTGCCCATTGGGTATGGATATGAGATAGGTTGAGTGTTGCCCATGGCTTACTTTGCAGAGAATTCAGATATGCCAAAAGAGTGCATCTGATCTCCAGGGCACCTTCCCTTGGCATGGCTGCTTTCAGAATGTTTACAGCAGTGGGCTTCCTAATGGAAGAAAAGAGAAGGCCTGTAAGTGAATTGCTTGCACTCACCTATATCTAGAATACCATTCTGATGTGTATGTTTCGGTGGAAGTTTGATTAAAAAAGAAAGAAAACAAGCTAAAATAATCCCCATCGAGAAATTGTTTAACAAGAGGAACAGTAGGTAAGTAGGGAAACCATGCAAACAGCCAACAGTTAGATGGAAAAGTTGTAGATCTTGCATTTTTATGGTCAGTTGAATAGAATACCGCTTGCATGCTTTGTCTTATAAATCCTTAAAGAAAAAGACCTGAGGTCCTTCTGGGAGGAATATCTCTTAAGCCACATCCCCCCTTTAGTTATAGCTCTGAGAGTCCGTTTGGTCAAACATATGAGTAAAGTTTAAATATTCGGGGGGCGGAGAATCTATTATTATTCAGACTGAAATCTAGCTTTTTCTCAAATTATCTCCAGGTGGCATGCATGCCTTCCCTCCTCTTCACTGAAGAAGGGGCATGATCATGATGCTACTTTAATCTCACAACAACCTAGCTGAGGTTGAGAGTGAGTGACTCATCTAACATCACTAAGTAATTTGGATGGCCCAGTTGGTACTACATTGTTCAAGTCCCATTGCAAAATCATTTTAACCACAACAGGTCACATCATGTCCAGCTTTTTTGTATAATGAAGAATGTATCAAATGCTAGAAGGACCAAGAAGGTCTTGCTCCCCCCCCCCCATCTCAGGGGATTATCAGGCAGGGACGGGAGCGAAGCAGATCACTCTCCCATCCTTTGCGCGAAAGATTATCATAAATGTTGAACTTATCTGGTCATTATCCTGTCAGTGAAGTGCAGTTGTCTTGTCACTAGTATTAATGGGTTATTCCGTTATTCAAAAATGAAAGGAAATGATGGGATGATTCCCCCTCACTTACAGGACAATGATGGGATCAGTGCAACGTCGTCAGAAAGTCTTTTGTGCGATCGCGGACAATTGTGCTTCATGGACAGGATAATGTCCAGATAACTGCGACACCATTTGAAAGTCTTTCGCTGATCACACAATACAAGGACACCCTTTTCCAGTGTGACAGAGTCCTCAGATACTTACCTGCTAGGAACCACTGTCATGAGAATTGATAATATTCCATACTCTCTGTGTAGCTGCCCACATGGTGAGCTATCCGTTTGGAAGATCCTCCTAGTAGTGAAGTGTTTTCAGTCTTTGGTCAGGACCTGCCCACCTTGGTTGCCCATGGATATTCCTGTATAGGAAGGACTATAAATGTTTCCCTGGTTCAAGGTAGGATCTACCTAGCTTTGGATCTGGTGTGTTCCTGTGCATTTTAAAAAATTCTGATTCCCTGGCATAACTTTTAACACTGTCCATGATTCAGCTTTCCTTTATAGACTGGCATATAATTTTTCCTTTTCTTCAATAGCTAAAGTCTGAGATGTGATCCAGATTCTTTATTAACATCCCTAGACATAACCCACTTGAAAGGCCACTTAAGGCACAATACTACATATGGCTATTCAGAACTAAGTACTACTGATTTCAGCACTCAAAGATAAATAGATATATGATTTACAATATTAGCTGACCAAAATATCACTGACTAGCTTCTGGACACTCCCAAAATAATTATTGGTATAATGTGGTATAATGGAGATGGGTGTTGGAGGAGTCCATCTTCTGAAGCTCATGGGTAATTGATAGAAGCTTCTTGCTTCGGTAGATGAATGGAGTGACAATGAGATTTTAAAGCTTTACAGTTGGTTGTGGCAGATGAGCATATAGAAAATCAGAGAATAAGGAGAATGATTAAACAGGGGCTGGGTGCTTTCTTTTCATTTGATGAGTATCTACTTCATGCTAGCAATGTAAATGGCATGCTTTAGGGATAAAGTTGTTTATATACCCATTTAAAATCTCAAGGCTGCATTTCAGCAGCTAAAATTCTTTTGTTCAAGCTTACTGCATTGTATATAAAGTTATAAAGAAGTCCTGTAGCACCTTTGAAAATGAAGGAAAGATCTTTGTAGCATAAGCTTTTGTAGGCTTAGGAACTGTATAGATCACCTCGATAGAGCAGCTCCACCTTGCCGGATTGAGAGAGCCGGATTGGGCCCGTGGCAACTGCATACCACGGGCCTGATCCGGTGCTTTGCTGGCACAAAAAGGGCCAGCAAAATGCCGCTCTTAAAGCAGCAAAAAGCCACCCTTGCATCGTCATTGTCTTTTTGATGATTCTTCGGTGCAGCATGTCTAAACACTGCATTGAAGAAGGGGCATGATGCCTCCTGCCATGCAGTCGGTCGGGCGGCATGATGCTGGCATCAGGGAGGAGTCCCCACTCCAGCCCGATGCTGGTATTTAGTGTTTAGCCCCTTTGTCTACTTCACCATATGTGTACTATATGTTTTATTGGGTTCAGTGGGACTTTCTCCCAAGTAACTACACCAAGGATTGCAGTTGTGTTTATCCTAATATTTTGGTTATCATGCTAGATAGTGCTGACCTTCAATGTATGTGCTAAAATGGATAGGTACACCTCTGCAGCCATGCTCTGTCAATAGCACAGACAGCCTTTATACATGGAGTTTTTATTTAGCTTCATGGTGTAGATTACCACTACTAAACCTGCCTTCTTTGAATTTGGTGTAATTCTTTCTACACTTTCATGTTAGGAAACTTATTGCTGTGGCTAGCTATGATCATTTCCTCCTCTTCCTGCCACTGGCCTTAAAATCATAGGCAATTAATATTGGGCAAGATGGCAGTTGTACAGATTTCAGCTTGTCCATCAAGGCAACCAGAAACTTTAAAAAAAACCTTGTCTGGTTATGTCAGTGGTAACCTTTCTGTATTTGCTCTTCTAACTCAAGCTGCAATGTCAGTTGTGTTCCCTTGATGACTTGCTTGCTGTGTGTTCTCTCTTGAATACACAATCAGAAACTGTTACATGGGACTTGATAAAATAAACCACAAACGGAATGTAAAGTGGGGGAAATTAGCCTTTTGATGAAAAGGGGAATGAGCCCAAGTGGATAGCCTGTTCCTCTGTCAAAAAAGAAAATAAAAATCATTGCTCTTGCATAATCTCTTCAACTTTCCAGATATCCTTCTCCTCCCCCACCATCTTGAAAACATCTTCTGTAACATCTGTTTTCTCCTTCAATCAATACGCTCCCTTAAGAGAGCTACCTTGTAAAATATTATATAGAACATCAAGCATGTATCTGAATTCAATTAGTTATTTCGTGGGGTCAGAAATTTTGTTAATTGGGGACACTCTTTTAATATCCAATTACAGGTACCAGCTACATTCATCTTCATTAAAGCCCAGAGTAAAGCATTGTTTTTTAAAAAATTGTTGTGATCGTTTAAAGGGGTGGGAAAAAGTCATCACATGAAATGAGAAAAACCTGATTCCATTTTTTCTGTGAAGGATTTGCTAAGGATCAGTGAATTAGGTGGGAGAGCCATAGCTTGCTGGTAGAACACGCATGGCATATAGAAAATCCCAGATTCAATGTCTGTACCTCCAGCACCTTGTTTAGAAAGCCTGATGAAGAGTATTGTGCTTGATGAACCAATGTTCTTGACTCAGTATATGGCAAATTCACAGGATCATACATTCAGTTTATCTTTTTCCTTAGTCCTAGGATATGCTCTGTACCCATTAAAGATTAGGAACCAGTGCAATATAGTGATATGAATACTGAACTAGGACTCTGGAGATCAGGGGCCATGGATCCCTACTTGGAGACCCACTGAATCACCTTGGACAAATCACACTCAGCCTTAGAGGAAGACAGTGACAAATGCCCTCTGAACACTTCTTACCAAAAAACCCCCTCCATGATAGAGTTGCCTTAGGATCACCATCAAATGGAAACACCGTAAAGATGCACAACAGCAACAACAACAATTAGCATTAAAGTAGCAATGTTATTAGGGAGTCCAAATAGGTCCCAACCTAGCCATGAAACCACTTGGGCCAATGATTTTCTCATTTATTGCAATCCACTTTTACACGGCTATCCAGAGTTATTTAAAGGAATGAAAAAGTGACAAGCAAATAATGATGTTGAATTGTTTCTTTGCTTGGAAGATTGTGTGAACAATCAACCTTGTATGTTTGCTGTTAGGAGTCACAACCACCTACACATACACTCTCTTGCTTACAAGCTCTGTCTGCCTCTCCTTTGGACCGCTCCTTTGCTTGCAGTCCTGTGTGAATGAAACTCAATTTACAAAGTCCTTAACTGTACGATCTGTACATGTGAAAATCCAAATGTAGGGAGTATGCAGTGGTGGTCTCCATTTGTAGCAATTTATTTGTCTTGGCTGCTATTTGATCTCTAATCCAACATGAAAAGAATAGGTACGACATCCCATGAATTAGAGTCGATGGTCAATGCAACTCTGACCATCAACAATGTGTGAGCTTTAAAATACTGGTTTGCACTTCACCATTAATCATACAGATGTTATTATCAGTATTATTGCTACTAATTCGAGTAGTGGTTCATGACAGTATTTTTTGCTCAGTTTGACCTTACTTGAAAATTACTTCTGTGTGGAACAATCCATAGAAATGGTTGTGCAGGGATGAGTTCCCTCAGCAGCACATTCCCTGAGATCTGTAATTCAAAATAGGGTTCGAAGGCCAAGACAGCATTTGGCTTAGGACAGTCCATTGATGTCTGTTTGATCCATTATAGTACACAGAGTGTGCTGCAAGTTTTCTTTGTTGAGAACTTTCCAGCTGTTAGAAAAGGGATGCGCTCAAAGGGACATGTGCTCTAGCGGAATAGGAATAGGAACCCAGTGGCATTGCCACGTCTCCATTAGGCTCGCTGCTCAGAAGCTGCACATCAGCAGAGTAATCATTTTCAGATTTACAAGCATTAAATATTTTAATTTAATGCCTTGGCTCTCTTGTAATTCATGCACTTAATTATATGATAATTACTCAAATTAAAGAGATACAGCTGCTGCTATATCAGTTCTTTGAGGGAACTGAGATTGTGGGGTTATTTTTTTGGTTTTTTGGGGAATTGGCCTTTGATTTGTGGGTTTGTTTTTTCTTGGTGCCTCCCAAAACAGGTGGAAACATCAAGCTAATTTTAAGGAGTATATAACAAAGATGCCTTTCAGGTGTAATTAATTCATTTTTCTGTCCCCCCCCCCCTTCCAGCTGCACCATTTTTCACTGGAAAGCAGAATAAGATTTTGGCAGCTGGGGAAACTGGGCACTGGCAGTTTTTATTGTTCCTTATGGATTATGTTCCTAAAAACATAGAGGCTTAGGCTGAGCTCCCTATGTGTAGAATTCTGGTTTGTTTGTTTTTTAAATAAGTCTGGCTTCAGGAAGAAGAAATGTTGGTTTGGATGGGTGTAAAGCTTGGTCCCACTTGATTATAAACTAAGAAATGTTATCTCATGATTATTGGTTAGTATCGAAAGTTCCCTTTGTGTGCTTTGGTTTTCCTACTCAGGAAAAATGTCCACATAGGAAGTAACATGGAACGGATGTGCAATTCAAGAGGATTGCCAATTCTAAAATGCTGGGATGTGGGTAAGGCGGGTAGAGCTCTGAGTGGATTCAGGGAGCAGAGTCCAATTATTTCTGGCAGGTCTGAAAGCAGAGCCCAGAACAAAAGCTGTCTATTCACCTAAGGTATATAGCTAAAAGAGAGTGTGGGAGAGAGAGAGGGGAACAGCTGGGGTTTGGGAGACTGACCTTGCCCACTGCTTTTCTGGCAACCAAGCCAAATAAAAGTCAGGAACAACAAAACATGCCGGTAGTGCTTTCTCTGTTTATCTGGCAGCCTTACAATCCATGCACATGTATTTCACACTCTGTATTTATTTATTTCTTCATTTATTTTTAAAGAAATTTTACTCCAGCTTTCCACAATTTGGTCTCCAAGGCAGCTTATATGTGAAAACAATTGCTAAAGCTATGGAGAAGCTTCAGGATAGCTTCCCTTAAATCAGTCCTAGGACTCCCTAAGGGGAATCCAGCAGCCTTCCTGCAGACGGAAGTTGGCTGAGTTTCTGCTTCAGCAAGAGTTCGTTGTTGCCTGCTGAGGTTTCATAAAAGAATCATAGCACTGCCAGCCCAATGGCTAGTACAGGTGGTAAAGACTAGTACTTAGCCAATGGATAGCTGCATCCAATTGGGTGACTTCGTAAAAACCTTTTGTAATGGAGGAAGGATGCAAAGTTCTGCCAAATATTTTTCAGTCAAATACATTTTCAGATGTAACCAAGTCAAACAGAGGGGTGTTCCATAGCCAATCCTTTGGTGTTGCTATGTGTCTGTAACTTTATTCTGACATGGTGACCCAAGGGTTTTCTTGGCAAAGTTTATTCAGAGGATGTTTATCATTGCCACCGTGGCTGAGTGGAGATTGAACCCCTTATCTCCCAGAGCCCTATTCCATTCACCACCCTGGTTCAGTATAAACAGCCATATAAAAGCCTTTGTCGCTCACAGCCACACATAGAAGATCATTGTCGCCCCACATCTAACACATCTTCTAGAGATAAAGCCACCCTCCTTAATAATCTGACCAGTTGGCCATATTTGTGTATGGAAGATGATGTGGGATGAGTTGTGTGTGTGTGTGTGTGTGTGTGTGTAAAGAATGGTGGGATAAATGGTATGTGTGTGTAAGGATGGGGAAATGTGAGTGTGTAAGAGGGAGATGTAGAGGTGATCCATTTGGTGAGAGAGAGTATGGGTATGAAAAGTGAAAGTATGGTTTGAATGTGCACAACAATTAAAAATACAGGCGCTCTCTCCAGTTTTTATTCTGGCAATTTGTGTGTGTGTGTGTGTGTGTGTTGTCTTTTGTGTTTGGAGGAAATTATCAGGAGCAATCTTTCTATTATTTTAGAATTTAATTTTAGATAAATTTGTAGAGATCATGATGGTCTCCAAAAGAATGGTTTCATCCCAAGTGATGGAAGGAGTGCTGGACCAGATAGGTCTTTAGTCTGATCCAGCAAGTATGTGTGCCTTTCCGATTTTCTCTATTATTTTAAGGAAATTAATTTTAGATAAATTTGTAGAAGTAGTGATGGCTTCCAAACAGAATGGCTTCATCCCATGTGATGGAAAGAATGCTGGAACAGATAGGCTTTTATTCTGATCCAGCAAGTAACTCAAATCAGTACTATTATTACAATATCCCTGTGAGTTATACTGTGCTAAGAAATAGCAGCCAGAGACCTTCATGGTTCAGTGGGCATTTTCAACATGGGTCTGCCAGTCCAAAACTGCTCCAGTTTTACCACACGTGTCCTTAAAAAATGCAATCTGATTTATTTATCCCTTTTTTTTCAGATGGTAACTGGCAGTTGATCTCTTGAACTTAAGGCAACTCCAAAACTGTTCAAAGGCCTCCCATTTTTCCTTCCTTCCTTGTGCCGGAGGCTGTTAGCGCTAGTGGTCCCTTTAACTCTCCCGTCCTCTGTGACTGAATGTCTGAGTTGCTGCCTTAGCGTGAAGTTTGCCACCAGAAGGGTAACGAAAGTTTTAAGCCCCTGTATGCAGACAATTTTCAGTTAGCTTACAGCAGCTGCAGTGTCATGCTGATAGATTAAAAGCAGCTCCCAACCCCAGAATGAAGTACATTCAGGCTCCCGTGGAGCTAAGCTGGGGCGAGGCCTCCGCAGCTGTCACTTAGGCCAAGTTTCCAACCGAACTCCCAAGGAAAATGATGCTCTAACTTTTTTAGAGCAAAGTTAGTTGCTTCTAAATAAGGGAGCCCAATTACTAATAAAATATAGAGGCCTTCACTTGAAAGGAAACAATGTTTTGGCAATGAGAGGGCATTGTTTTCAGTTAAACCACCTCCTCCAGGGGACTGTTTTTATCACCTCTGATTTTATTTTCATAGGAAGTATGCAAAGTATCCAGGGAGGGGGGCACTTTGTCAAGAAGAACCAACCTATGAAAGGCACACTGGACATTTGCCCTGGGCTCCAGCCTTGTTGAAGCACTGTGGCCACCATTTTGGCAGGCCAAAGAAAGGATAACATTTTACTATGCAATTGCATTTAATATATTTAATTGTATTTAATGGGATATGAGCATCCACTGATTTTGGTATCCATGGTGGGTCCTGGAACCAAACCCCAGCGAATACTAAGGGTCCACTGTATCAGTGCTGTGCAGTTGCCAGGCAGCAGCAGTAGGTGGTAAGGGAAGAGGATGATGGAAACACAAGGGAAATTTAGAGTGATATTCGAAATTTCTCAACAGGAGCCAGACAAAACCTCTCAATAAAGCCTGGGAGAATGGGAACCTGAGGGAGAAGCTATGTAGGAAGACATTATTTTCTCCCCAGCATGAGCCAGAACATAAACTCTGGAAAGTTACCAGCTGATCAGAGAAACATTTAGCTCACCGTGCTCCTCTGTCTTTACATAGTACAATCGGCCCTCCATTTCCACGGATTCTGCAACCAACCATGGCTTGAAAATACTGACACACACACACACACACACACACACAAAGCAAACATTGATTTTTGCTGTTTTACTACACCATTGTGTATAATGGGATTTGAGCATTCACATATTTTGGTGTCCACGGGGAGACATGGAACAAAACCACAGCGGATACCAAGGACCCACTGTACAGTCTGCAGGAGTCTGCAAACCAACTAATGGAGACTAGCCATTAGTTGGTAATAATGCTTTGAGTCAAATTGTCATTAAAGTCTCAACTAGAAGCAGAAAGTGGTAAGGAGCAACATAACAATCAATTACTTGGCCTTGGAATTAGAGAAGGAGTAGGCAATTTGGTGCCTTTCAAGTGTTTTGTATTATAGGTTCTATAAGCCTTGGTTAGTATAGCCTATGGTAAGGGATCTGGGAATTGTTGTCTAGAAGAGCTCAGGAATATTAGGGTCTCTGAATAAAAGCATGCACTTTGTTAAATACATGAGGTGGTCAACAAGGACATCTTCCCTATGTCCCACTTCCAGGGCTTTGTTTGAAATCCTAGATGTTAGGCTTTGTTTGAAATCCTAGAAATACTTGGGGGATTTTTGAAAGGCTCTAATCTTCATAGTTATAAAGGAGAACTTAAAAATATGAGAAAGAGCATTTCATTTGGATTCTGTAGACTGTGGTACTGATGCAATGATCAGAAGTCAGGTTTTAGATTTAGTATTTGGATATATAAGCATACTTAATGCAATTATTTTAATGGACTAGTTCAAGAGCTTATCACTTGAAGCTGTAACTTCGCAAAGTGACATTTTGTAATTTCTTTGGCTCTTTTCATTTACACCTTTTTCTGGCTGAGGTCGTAAACCCATGTATTTTTGAGGGGTAGGGGTTGGAATCGCACTTGGTCAAATGCTTCCTAGGAAAAAAAAGTTCCACATAGAAAATTTAGTATGTTAGGAGACAAGGCTAGGCTGAAATGTATTTTCTGACATACTATTTTCCTCGGAAGAGAGGATTTCCTTTAATACAAGGAGCAGTTAGTTGTGAGTCCCCAGATTTGCAATTAGAATGGTATAGTTCAGCCATAGTATATCACTATGAATAGTAGAACTTTAAAGGCTTTAAACCTGACTGGGAAAATAAATTTGTTAGTTTTGTTTTCTTTTCCAGGTTTTTCTTAATGAGATTATTTCCATCCAAATTTATAAATAAATGTTTGAAATTCATTATCAAACAGGAACCAAAAAAGATCTCAACAGTTTGCACTGGCAACACTGTCAATCTGAGAACTTCTTTAGTGACTTTGAGACATACATACTCAGAGAAGATGGACAGATGAGTACGCAAGCAGAAGTTATAATTTTTTTGCTGTTATCTTTTGGTGTAGAACAAATAGAACCAACACCACATCAACCATTTTGCCAAGCATTTTCTACAAATGCATAATTGGCGTCAGGCAGGCTATAAGAAGACTATGAATGGGAAGGGCAGCTATGAAAGAACTGGACATGATCCTAAAGAGTAAAGATATACAACTGTTCACTAACAGCCCCGTACAGACTGACGTCTGGGGCCGAAATTAGGGTTTTGTAGGGATGGGCATCCGCACACACCCAGCCCTACTATCGGTGTGTGGGCACCATGATTGTGCACAACTGTTCATACGGGGCGCACAACAATAACATCCATGCAGCACAGTGCCCAAACAGCACGGCACCGCACGGACGTCATCGTTGTGTGCAAGCACACCAATGGCGGGCATGTGTGGTGCAAAAAGAACCCACCAGGAGTGGATTCTTTTAAGGCCTCATGGAGGCTGCAGTGTTTGTCTGCTGTGGCCTCCGTCCAAGGGAGAAAGAGATGTCCTCTGGCCTCCCCTTTCTCCCAATCTGTGCAGCCTCAAAGTTAGAAAAGTTCAGTCCATTGTATTCCCCATCACTGTGTATGGATGTGAGAACTGTATAGTGAGAAAAGCCACGAGAAAGAAAATCAACTCGTTTGAGATGTGGTGTTGGAGAAGAGTACCGAGGATACTGTGGATGGCCAAAAAGACAAACAAGTGGGTCCTTGATCAGATCTAGCCTGACCTCTCCTTGGAAAACAAGATTATCTAATTGCAGCTGTCATATTTTGGCCACATTATCAGAAGGCATGACTCATTAGAAAAGGCAATGATGCTAAGAAAGGTTGAAAGAGAAGAAGACTGAATGCCAGATGGCTAGACTCAATCAGGGAGGCCATGGGCCTGAATCTACAGGACCTAAGCAGAACAGGTGAAATAGGGGTCTTTGGAGTTGTGTCATCCATAGGATTGACTCGAGTGCAGTTAACAACAACAGACTGTATGGATGCATTGCCACTCTTATAATCTTTGCAAAGGTCAGCGTGCTGTCCCATGTTAGCAGCTAAAATCTCTAGGGTTTTGAGCACAAAAATGAAATAATAGTTAGAGCTTTTCCCCTCCAGTATTATTTTATTCTTGTGATTTACAGGCCAAAGTGACGAATGCTCTTAATAAGAGTAGGGTTTGGGTTTGTTTTGTTTTCAAATTCACATATTACACAGATCTATTAATAATGAAATTAAATAGTACATATCACAATTCCTACTGAACATACCTGAAATTAAAAACTGAACTGGCAGATTCAGCTGTGCTGCACTTCTTCAGAAAAAAAGAGAGAAATGAATAAGAAAGAAAGAGAAAAAAAGAAATTCATGCTCCTTGCTTTTTGAAGGAACAGTTATCAGAATGTACAGTATGTATTTATTTATTTGATATTTTTCCCTCTTCCAAGGTGGCTTATAGCTACAGAGGATGATGGTGTAGGTATCATGAACTATAAAGCACATCATGGAATTGCAATTCCACATTCCATAACTTCCATAATGCAGGAAAACAGTACTAAGAAAACAGCAGCAATGTCAGCAGCAAAATTTTAAACAAAGACATTCCTGAACTCACAATCTGTGGGTATTTCTATTATGGGCATTTTCTCCCAGTGTACAAATATAGTGACCTCTCTTTGTTTGACTTTAAAAAAATTACATTATGATTATGATTACTTTTAGCTGGACTAGTTGTATGTTTAATAATATACTGCCTTACATTTGCTTCACTTTTTCTCGAGCTATTGTTCCTTCTTCTTTTTCTCCTTTTTTGGAGGAAAAAAAAATGGTGCTTGCACACTAGGGAGTTTCAGCAGTTGGAATATACATGAAAAGAGACCCGCTCTACTTTCATAAGGTCCCTGGATGAATTGGACGAAACCTCAAAGCCCCATGGTGGAGCCAGAGCTACATTCGTATTCCTTGCCCATCGCCACACATATGATAGCATGAAGCCCAGACCAATCGAAAACTTGACAGTAAGCCTTTTGATTTTGCGGGGAAGCCTTCATCAAGCTGAGAGAGGGAAGGGAATATAGCCCAAACTGGACTTCATACTGTGGCAAGTTTGAAATCCCAGCCCAACCACAGAGATGGTTGATTGGAATAGTTGGAAACTGTATCCAGGAATTCAGCTGTAGGAACTTGGTTTCTGCTTGCGCTTTCCCACTTAGGAAAAACAAAACAAAACAAACCCAGAGTGCCAAATAGTATCTGAATCTGTCAGTACTTAAGACATGCACATTCACACATAAAATAATTATAATTTATTGGTGTCTTTTAAAAAAAAGTATCCACACATTTCATTCTAGCATGTGTACTTAGCTGCTTATAATCAAGCTTCCTAGAAAAGCGCCTGGATAAAGCTGTTGATGCAGTAATATTCTGCTTATTCATATAACAAATCCTCTTCAATACAGTATGTGCTAACATTAGCCTTCTTTGCAGGTCCTGTTACTAGGACTGGCCACGGATTATAGATATGTAATGACATGTATAGCGCTTATTAGTGAGAGCATTTTATTGCCATCTAAATGCCATTGGCCATAATTCATAGATGCTCTTACCTCTAGTTATACCCCTGTCCTGTCCTCATCCCTGCCATTCGCATTTACTGCCATATTATACATGGCATTTGTGTGTACGTTTTTATAGCCTTTAAAATTGAACTGAAACTAATGCATGCTCTTACTATTTAGAATATCTATATCTAACAATGGCTCGTGTCTCCTACATATCATGAGTAGAACATGGACAAAAGGCAATTCCTCCATTCATGTAAAGGATGGCAATGGGCTGAAAAAGAAAAACAGAGTGCAAAAGTAACAAAAATAGTATTCTCCATTAGTATATGCACTGTTTCCTTTGTTTAAGCTAGTCTTCCAGGGTTTGGACCAATGCACTACAGATATCCTACAATAATTTGAATTTTCCTGCCCTGACATAGTAGGATACTAAAAATGCTCTTGTCTGCTTTCCTTTGATTTTAGCTTCATGTCTTAAGATAATTCTAAATAAACACAGCCCACCTTATTTAGTAATACAAAAGAACCTTTCTAGATCTCTGATGGCAATGAGAGGTGATGCTTAGTGATTAAATTGTGCTTTTTTGGGTGGGCCTGTTCCTTACTTATCTGAAGAGCAATCCATAGAACTTTGAATAGATGTTTAGGCCAAAAATGTAAAGACCAGGTTGAAATGCCAGGCTATTAATACAAATATTCTGTAGTATGCTACTTCAGAGATCTCGACCAGCGACACTGAGGGTTTAGAGTCCGAATTTTATAATAAGCTGGTAAATATTTCAACCCTCGTTCATTTTCTTGTTGCATTTAACATAAGGCAATGTTACCTTCCTGTACAAAAAAGTGGAAAGGCTCTGGGGTTCTTTGCTACTCTTTTTGTTTTCTCTATGCATTCTCTTCCACATTTTGTCATCAATATTTGAAAGTTTAAGTCAACATTTTTTAAAAAGACAGTTTCCACCACCTGCTCTCATTTAAAAATACAATATCACAGTGCCATCATTGTGTGTACAGTATATGCGTTTTATTTTTTACGGCTATTTTCCCCCTTTTCCTTTTTGCTAAGGTTGCTGTATGCAAGCCGTCTGGCCCTGCAGTTTCTCTTACCAGGGGCTCATTTGTATGCGGAGGGGATTAAGCCAGAATTTACTGTAGCTTCGCCCTAGGGAGTTGTGAACTCCCTAGGAACAGGCTCTGACGAAAGCCGTGCAGTTGGTAAGATTAGAACAAACCCTTTTGCAACAGCAAGCGCCTTGGTCCACTCGCTAGGCCTCCAACACTGAAATCATTTTCATTTATAACCTTTTTGATCATCCAGCCTCAAAGAAGCCTTGGCTTTTTATGACAGCTTGTGCCAAAATTGGCCAATTATTGGGGGAGCGGAAGAGCCATGGTAGGGAGAAGGGTGCCTCTGAAAACAGATGTGTGTAAGAGGGCACTCAATCTGCACTCCTGGCTTTTCCCTTCCCCTTCCCCCTTACCAATATTTTTACAGCTGTTGACATATATTGAGTTACATGTGGTTGTGCCATATCCCGGTGGTATAGTTTCAAAGATCTGCTCACCATAAAGTGTGCTGTTCGCAAGTAAATGTCTCTGACTTCGGGAAAGCTCACTAGTTTAAATGTTACTATAAATACAGGAGCTGAGACATTTTAATTATAATTTTTGAGTTATGTCCCACTCAGTAAGTATACACGGCATTTACCAAAGAATTCCATGAGTGTTCAGGTTACTGTGCTCTCTTGTGGATAAGGCAGTAACTACAAGTAGCTAAATGAGTTGTGCCTTGTCTGTGATTCTCACTCCTAATTTCACAGGGAGACACTCATATGTGTGTGTTCAGTTATTTCTTAGCAACAAACACTCATTGGGTCTCCCACAAGGGATGCTGATCTTAAGTGTTTTGCTGTACAATCCTATATGTCTTCCCAGAAGTCAATCCCATTGAGTTCAGATGGAATTTGATTCTAGGTTACGGGGTATAGGAATGTCAATCAGGTGGAGTTTTTTCAGTTTAGTTTCAGTTTAGTAATCATAACCTATCCAGAGCAAGAAAACACATGATGATGATGATGATGATGATGATGATGATGATGATGATGATGATGATTTTGTGGAGGAAAATTTACTAAGACTTTAGAATAGATCTGTAATCTTCTGAGTTCTGGGCCCCTCAGATGTGGCCAAAAGCTTTCTGTTCTGTTGTTTCTCCTACCTTGGTTGAAGTATGTGTTTGTATAAAGATGGCTGCCATAAACAACTGATGGCAGTACACAGTAAGCCTCAGTGTGGACATTTGACAAGCCCAAATGTGTATGCATCCTGGACAGCATTAAAATCTAGCCTTCTGAGCAACTTTTGTGGTCCTCTGGGCTTCATCAGATGGCCTGATCCCCAATGGACAAAACAGATTTTTATCTCTGTTTTCCACAGTTCCGAAAGGTTGAAGCTGCTTACCTAAGGCTTAGTTATTGATGGTCAATAGTTATAAGTCAAATTACACAGGCAAAATACACCTTTCTGAAATTGAGTTCCACCATCATTGTGAAAGAGGTCCCCCAACCTGGCTCAATGTGGATTCTCTTCCTAGGACTCCCTTAGATTGTTCCTGATTTTTTTTAAATATTCTGGAACAGTGGTTCCCAAACTCTGGTCCTCTAGATATTTTTGACTTCTGCTCCCCAAATTTCTGATTGGTCAAGTTGGCTGGGGCTTTTGGGAAGTGAAGGCCAAAGTATCTGGATGACCAGGTCTGGTCCTAAAATAGGTCTACCCTTTAGATCCATCTTCCAGTCTAGTATTCAGTAGGTCCTGAGGATCTACCCTGCCCTTCCATTTTGCACCTCCAGCATGATGTCTGAATCATAGAATCATAGAATTATAAAGTTGGAAGAGACCACAAGGGCCATCCAGTCCAACCCCCTGCCATGCAGAAACTCAAAGCACCCCCAACAGATGGTTATCCGGCCTCTCTTTAAAGACCTCCAATGAAAGAGACTCCATCACACTATAAAGGAGTGTGTTCTGTCAAACAGCTCTCACTGTCAGGAAGTTCCTCCTAATGTTGAAGTGGAATCTTTTTTCCTGCAGCTTGCATCCATTGTTCTGGGTACTATTCTCTGAAGCAGCAGAAAACAAGCTTGCTCCATCCTCAATATGACATCTCTTCAAATATTTAAACAAAGCTATCATATCACTATCATCTCTTAATCGTCTCTTCTCCTGGCTAAACATACTCAGCTGCCTGAGTCTCTCCTCATAGGTCATGGTTTCAAGACCCTTCACCATTTTGGTCACCCTCCTTTGGACATGCTACAATTTCTCAACATCCTTTTTGAATTGTGGTGCCCGGAACTGGACACAGTATTCTAGGTGAGGCCTGACCAAGGCAGAATATAGTGTGCCTTCAGTATCTCCCTTTTGACAAATTTCCATCCATCCTGAACTCCCTTCTCTTTTACTATTCCAAACCATGGGTACCACCCTCAGTATTTCCCTTAGTTTACTGAAATCAGCTTTCCTAAAGTCTAGAATGTGTGTCTGACTATGCTTGGCTTTTCCTTTCCACTGTATAACAAACTCCAAGAGAACATGGTCACTCCCACATAAGGTTCTCACCACTTGCACTCCATTAACCAGGTCATCCCTGTTGGTTGGGATCAGATCTAAAAGAGCTGACCCCCTTGTTGCTTCTTCCACCTTTTGGACAAAGAAATTTTTTTCAAGGCAAATGAGGAATTTGCTAGACCTTAAAGTTTTGGCAGAGTTTGACTTCTAGCAAATATCAAGATAGTTGAAGCTCAATTATGAACAGGGCTCCAGTCAAAAGCAGCTCTTTATCCTTATTTCCTAGATTCTCTGTGATGTCTTTGGCAGAGCTCTCCCTCCCTGCATTGTTCATCTCAATAGTTTTTTGTTGTTGTTGTTGTTGTTGGTTTTTCGGGCTATGGGGCCAAGTTCTAGAAGAGTTTATTATAATATGAGCCCTGGTGGCGCAGTGGTTAGATGCCTGTACTGCAGCCACTCACTCAAAGCCATAAGGTGGCAAGTTCAATACCAGCAAAAGGGCTCAAACTCAACTCAGGCTTGCATCCTTCCAAGGTCGCTAAAATGAGTACCCAGATTGTTGGGGGCAAGTAGCTTACAGTTGTAAACCACTTAGATATTGCTTAGGCGGTATGAAGCGGTATATAAATGAAGCTGTTTGCTTGACTGCTGTAATCCGCTTTGATTCCCCACCGGAAAAGGCTGTTGTTATTGTTATTGTTGCTGTTGTTGTTGTTATAGAACATGGCCACAAAGCCCGAAAAACCAACAAAAAACTATGGATGCCGGCCACAAAAGCCTTTGACTTCACATTCATGTCACTTGTTTACATGTTGTACAAGCCAGGACATTGTGTAGAGAGAGTGAGTAGCTGAGGTGCATGAAGAACAATGCCAAAGTTCCACTTTCGTCAGGAGGAACTGAGTTAAGGAGCATGGCCAACATTCCTCCCTCCCTTAGCTGAAAATTCAGCCCCTGTTAAAAATTACATGCTGACCAACAGCTCATGGTATTTTCTATAGTATGTAGGGGAGAGGTCTCCTTTTGTTCTTGTGTTCCAGTAATAATTAAAGGCCTTCTCATTTAGGCTGCCTCCCCCATCTCCTTTTAAAACGACTTGTACTTGTCATTTTTGTTTAAAGTACAACTTAAAGCGTGTCTTCGGTGATATAGACTGACGTGTTTCCTTTATGAATTCTTGTGCATTACTATTGATTTTTCACTTTGGTTTTCAAAATTCTACCTCTAGTACCCTAGAGATCTCTCTGCTGCAGTAATAATGTATTGTCATTCTTAATATCTCAGATCCTTGACAGTATATTCATATTAAAAAATCAACCCCCCAAAAATGGGGGGAGCAAGAAATGCATTCAAGCTATGTTGAGCCTACAGGGTTGTTTTGGGATCCACTAAAGCAAGGAAAAATCATAGTGAAGGCTAAATATTAGGACTGACAAGGTGGAATTCATCCTGCCGTGTCGGGGACTGCTCTACAGTTTCAAAAAAATCACCTGATCCCCAGAGTTTGCTTCCTAGATATGAATGGGCTGCAGGATGCCTTGAGTAATTTAATACTTCCCTTATTGGAAACACCATTCCAACTTATTATTAATCATTTATCAGCTTTTAATGTACTGCAGCTATTGATGCTTTTACCCATGTGCTGACTACTTGTCAGAGTCTGTCTGGTGCCTGAGTCTGACCTGGAAGAAAAGGGGGAGCTTACAATTGCTACAAGGACATGCTGAGATCAGGCACTATCTCGTAGGGATTCTGGGACAGGAATGATGTTACATGCTCCATGTTTGGACTGTGTAGATCTGGTACAGAGAAGATCAATTGTTCCCCAGGACTTCCTCTTATCTCCTGTGATTTCTTACACCGATTCCAAAAGCAAAGATGTTGCTAAGCCAATAGAGAAGCCACTGTTGGACAGTGGAGGTCTCATCTGACAGCACAGCACTGTCTTTCTCCTACTTCTGTTCATGAAAGACAAGATCTGAAGACATAACTTCAGTAAACATCCTGATTCAGGACCTGTCACTGGTGGAGAAAACTTCAAGGCCTGCTATATTAATACTTGATTGCTACTTTTCTGTTGCTAGCTACTTCTGGTGCTTGCTACTTTTCTAGTGCAGTAAGTATTCTGCCCAACTCCTTCTTGTAGTGACCTAGTGGACACCTGTCCTGCTGGATCTAAAACTAGGACCTGTCCTACAACATGAGGCTGATGTTAAATCTTCCTTTACTTGTTTCACAATTCCCTGGCCCTTCATGTTGTGCCTTGAAGTCTACCAATTCATCAGAAACGCAACACTGGTTGGCCCTGTACTGTAGTTACGTAGAATTACGGTAGCTGTAGACTTGAACAGACTGGAAGGGCTAGTATTAATGGACAGATACTGACTTGGAGGTTTGACACTAGGTTGGGCACTATGAGATTAGGTGAGGTAGGTAGGATCACATCAGGTATACAGCTATTTATTGTGTTGAGTTGCTCACATTGTTAGGCGAGGAAGCATTTTTGTTGAGTTTGATGTCTCTGTTGGTTTGTACAGTCAGACGACTGTTGTTATGCTGTAGCTCTAAGGCCAATGTTACAGTTACAGGGTACCCTTAATCCAATGCATTTCCCCTAATTTATACATTTATTTAAACAATTTGCTTAATGTATACAACTTTCTCCCATTGACTATATTTCCACATACTTTTTAAAGTTATGTGCATTTTAACTGTTCACATTTTTCAAGGAAAAAAACCACAAAGTAAGCCTTAGGAATGTACAATTATCAAAGCAAGGTGTGCATTTTCTTACTACAATTATTATTTTAGTATTATTATTATTAATATTATTATTATTGCCAGTCAGAATGCTTTAATCTCATGTTAATATGTGTGTGTGGGTGTAAGTATGTGTATTCCAAGTTGGGACATAATGCAAAACCTTGATCATTTTGATACATGATGGGTGCTATTAGAGCATTCTATTCTGATGATTATTATAAATATGTTATGAAGTCCAGTAACTCAGTGCTTTTCAGGATCTCTGAAGTGGGAGGACTAGCAATTATTTTTCTTCGTATTTGTGTCTATTGGCTATAGTTGTTTCTTTCTTTCCTGGGTAACTTGGATCTGTGCCCAATTGCCCAGAGTCTAGCACTGGTCTAGGGACTACCACTTTAAGCAACACTACTGTAATGATTCTGGAGAGGGCCTTTCTTTCTTTGAGGAGAGAGTCTTTTTATAAAAAGTCCAGACTACCATGAAGCTAAAGAGTAGAAGCATAGTGGTCGGTTACAACCAAGCCAACAAAGAGTCTTGTGGTGCCTTAAAAATTAGCACACAAAACAGCCTGAGGGGTACCAAGACAGAAAGTACTTTGGGAGATGGAAAGCCCATGGGCAACATTTGGGTGCAGCTCTCGCTGTTACCCTTAAATTCCCCTGGGTACGATGCTCTACTCAGAAGGCAACTTTCTACATTTGATGAAATTGGCTCTGGCCCATGAAAGCTCATAGCACAATAAATATGTTAGGCTTCCAACCGTCACAAAGCTGTTTCATGTTTATGATGCTATTGCCACCCCTACAATTAAATGCATTTTGTGGAACACAAAAGCTTGTACCTTACCTTCATGAGAAACTGGTGACCGAATGTTAGCAGCATGCCCAAATCTCTGAACATCTGATAGTCCAATTGGCTTTGAGTATGCTGCAGAACTTTTTGAATAAATGAAGCTGTGCAGTATTTAGAGGCGTGCTTCAAAAGGAGATTTGTATTATTCATAGATTACTAAAATGTAGCTATCTATAGCTTGCTTCAGTCCCAGCAGGTTTAGCAAGAAAAGACCAATGTCAAAGTTTTTATGTGTGCATGTGTGTGTATAAATTCCTTATGACCCAGATTTCCTTACCTTTTTTTTAAACCTGAGTTTAAAATAAAAGAATATTTTAGAAGATGAAGCTCACATATGCATGTTTGAACACCTCCCCATCTCCCTGCATCCAAAGTTTTAGGAAGAAGCAGTGATGTTCATTGTGAGATCTGTGTCTTTTCTGTCTGAGAATTTCTGTCTTGTTTGACAGTTCACCCTTTGCGTCCTGCTGATCTATTTGGAATCTTCTGAAGCAAAAATAAATTCTATCACAATAACTATTTTCCCACCTCCTTTTCTCTTTTTTCTTACTCTTAATAACCTGAGATAGCTCTATGGAGGAGCATTTCAAAAGTTATATTTTATTTTTATTTTTGTAAAAAAAGGAAGTTTGCAGTTGTGAAGAAAATATGGTTTGCTGGAGAAACCTATGACAAAAGAAACTTCAGGAGGTCTTGAAAAGAAAACTAACAAACTTGGGGAAAAACCATGCAAAGTATCAAATATAATATTAAAAAATGAACACAAAAGAACTAAAGAAGAATACAGAGAGTAACTGCTAATTATACCATTGCCCTTCATATCCGTGGATTGTTTATCCACGGTTCAACCATCCGCGGCTTGAAAATTTTCAAAAGAAGATACAAACCTTGATTTTGCTATTTTGAATAAGGATCACCATTTTACTATGCCATTGTATCTAAATGAGACTTAAGCATCCATGGATTTTGTTATCCATGGGGGGTCCTGGATCCAAGCCCCAGTGGATAAAAAGGACCCACTGTATAGTTAACTAAACTATATAATGAACTAATTTAATTTTGCAAAACACTGTCAGTTACTTTCAGTATATGGTTATAATTGTTATTGTTACTTAGTTTCTTGATAATTATTTTTTTGGCTTGAGTCATTTCGGTCCATTATATAACTGGCTGTTACTCTTTGTATGTTTCTCTAGTTACTTTTTGTCCATTTTTAAAATATTCTCTTTGGCACCCTCTTGGACAAGCCTGCAATGCCGTAAATAATAACTCGGGAGATTAAAAAGATGGAATGTTCTAGAAAAAAAACAACTCCCCCCCCCCTGTCCTTTTCTTTTTCCATGTGCGAGTCTAGGGGAGAAGAAGAAATCCTTTCTTCTCCTGTAACTTTTTCTGATTTTGTAGATGTGCTTGTCTGGTCAGAAGGACCAAGGTCACTCCCACTGCTTTGGGCCTAGGCTTTGTGCCGGTTTTGGCGGTGTCTCCTCTCCTTTCTCTCCTTTCCCTCCCTCCCTCTCTCCATCTCGTCTTTTCTTTTTTCTCCTGAGGTGCAGATGGCCACATTTGCAGGTTAACTGGAACAGCTGGAGGCACATTATTAGCTTCCTGCTGCTACCTCATATTTGCTTAGAATATTTTTTTTTTTAACAGCAACATAATTTACAACTAGTCGTGCCACTGACAAAGCTGGCGTGTTCCAAATCCGCCCCAGATTTATGTAATGCTGTTGCTTATCAGTGAATGAAGTCATAATTATTGCTTTGTACCATTAAATAGCATAAATATATAAACTCTTCTACAAATGGTAGCAAACGTTGCCTCGAGGGAGCTCTAGACCAAATTTTAATGCAGTGCATTTGTCTATAGTGGCAGTTTCTAAGGTGTATAATAATGTTGATAAATTTTACCGAAGCGAATGACAGTTTATAGCATTAATCTTGGTGAGGAGAAGATGCCGTCTACTCCTGCTCTATTAGTGCTACAAGTAAAGAGAAGTGTTGGGAGCTACATTTAATTGATCCTTTTGTGGGCACAATTTGTCGCACAGGTTGTCGCCTTTGTAAAACCGTTGTTAACAGCTTAGGACCGTGATACCTTATAGGCTAGCTTTCCCAGTTAAAACCTTCCTATCTTCTGGTGTTATCAAATAAGGCCAAAGGGTATGGTGGTAGGAAAGAAACATTCCTCTGGTGGCCACTACAATATGGATCTTTCTGCCACAAGAGGCTTAGATGTCTCTTTGGCTGCATCCACACTGCAAAATTAATTCACTTTGACACCAGTTTTAACTGCCATGGCTCAATATTTTGGAATTCTGAGATTTGTAGTAGTCCATGATGGACAAAGTGGTGTCAGGCAGCATTAATTCATCCTTTGTTAGTGCTCCACCAGCATCTTAAAATGTTTCTTTTCTAGCGAGGCTCCAGATGATCAACCATGAGGTATTTTCTGTGTGTTTACTGGTTTCTTTCCAGTTTTGTTTTGTCTTCTATTGAAGCTTTTGGTTTTGGTTTTTCCTAAAAGAGAGATTTTTTTTATTTTTTTATTTTATAATTTCATTCATAACTTGCTTGAATGCCTGCTTCTTCAGGGTGGACAACTAGAGCAGAAATGGCTCTAATAAATTAAATCAGAAATAATAATGTCGGGCAAGCTAAAACTGTTTGCTACTGGCTTTACTTACATCAGGCCCTCAGCTGCTTCTGTGGATAATATTAGGTCACCCGTGAAGATTGTGTCCTGTATGTGTTCTTCATGCTGTTTTCACCCTTGTGGCTAGAGCTTAGCACCAGTGTAAATGTGGCAAATCTTTCACCGAAGTGGAAGGTGTTCATTCTAAGGAAATTCAATGCATCAGTTGTGGCAGTCAATTGTGAGCTGAGATGTCCATGATTCGGATCTCACTATGTCCTGCACTTGTTGAGTTAATGCTTAAGGATGGACAGATCAGTCTATTGTTTCTTTAGACTGTTCGTTTTGTGCATTTTCTTTCATAGATCTCTTGCTCTTCATTTCTGCATCAGCCTGTGATTTCTTTTACTCAGGGATATATTTTAAACACATTTAACCCTAAAACACCCATTTTATGTATTTGGTAGATTTTGAAAATAAAATAACTATCACAGATTTCACAGATGTGCAGAAACCATCTGATAACTATGTTATAGCCTGAGTATTTATCTGTGAAGTGTGAATCAGATCAGTTCCCTTAAAAACAATAATAGAATCATAGGGTTGGAAGAAACCACTCAAGAACCATCTTGTCCAACCCTCTAAAATGCAGGAACACATAACAAAAGCACTCCCGGAAGGTGATCATCCGACTTGTCTTTAAAGACACCCATATCTGGCACATGTTTAAATATTAAGTGGTGATGATGATGATGATGATGATAAAGGCTAAAATTGTAATTAGTAGCCAACACAATTATTTGCAGAGCCAGTATGACATAGTGGTTTGAGTGTTGGACTATGGCTTTGGAGGCCAGGGTTCATTTCCCAGCTTGGCCATGAAACTCACGGGGTGACCCTGGGCAAGTCACATTCTCTCAGTCTCAGGGAAAGCAACGACAAACCTTCCCTGAATAAATCTTGCCAAAAAAACCCCATGATAAGTTCCCCTTGGAGTCACCATCAGTCAGAAATGACTTGAAGGCACACAACAACAACAACGGTCAATTATATGACAATGCATTGAAATGATCATGACTGACCTATCTATCAGTCACTAAGCCTTCCTGTCTTCCGCCAATGTCATCTGGGTGCTTCTTGTGCTCTGTGGGTGCTTTACCTATTTATCAGATCATGCACCATATTCTTTGTGAAGCCCCCACAGTAGCCTGCCTAAGAGGATCTTATTACTGTGTTGAGCATCAATTACTTAAGAACATATTACATTATACTGTATACTGGTCAAAGACCGAATAAATTCTATTACATTATTACATTACATTATACTGTGCCACAGGAGGCAGGAGGGTTATTACTAGTGGTAGCTTATGGACTAACAAGAGGGGTCTCATCTAACCCCAAATGGTGAGAGGAGTCA
This sequence comes from Urosaurus nigricauda, assembly GCA_034509955.1. Lineage (NCBI taxonomy): Eukaryota > Metazoa > Chordata > Lepidosauria > Squamata > Phrynosomatidae > Urosaurus > Urosaurus nigricauda. The sequence goes on from JAOEGL010000013.1 coordinate 12,336,053, forward strand.
CCCTCTCTACTAGGTACATTACCTATCACATATGTAACTTTAAAGCTTGCAGGGAATGCCCATCCAACATGTAATCACTCGTTCACCCAATAACCTGTCAGGCTGACTGTACTCTCTTTTTTCATAAGAACATGTAGTTTTCCCAAAAGGGGAAAAAATCTTTAATAGTCTGTGCAATAACAAATGAAAAGTGTCTGAAACTAAAAAGTAAAAAGGATAATAGATTAGGATTGGGAAAAAAAATACAGAGTGAAACGGACACACATGAAACGCGGTAGATCTGCCCACTGCTGGACATTTGGCACTCGGCAGGTCTATGTAAAGTGCTGTTTGAATTTTGATTCTGGAAACAGCAAGGTTTATGGCACAAGTTTTTCACATGGAAATTGGAAATTTGAGTAAGAAAAATTGTTTCCCTCCCGGAATTGATTTCAGCAATATACGCTTATGCCTATGAGTACAGAAGTACTGTTCATCAGCATCTGCAGGAAATACGAAAGGCTGAATGTAGACAAGGAACTTTATGGCTGCTGTAAGTGGATCCATTTTTCTAGACCACAAGAATTTATTTGTGTAATGCTTTGCTAGGTGCCTTAAGTGTGTGTTTAATAAAACACATGTTCTGATAACCCCCAATAATAGTTTAACCTAGCAAACAAGAGTGCCAGACAAATCTACCTAATGCAGCCATTACTGTGCAGATCACTTACTTGCATTTATTTGAAAAAATACCCCTGTGCCAGCTCTTTTCTCCCCATACACAACTTGTATTAACATACTGGTTATGAGCCTGTGGAGATGTGCACATCTTTATATGTCTCTCTATAAAGATGGAGATAGAGATCTATCTATCCTTCTAAGCCAGTTCCCAACATTTCATCACATTTTTTTTTTCTGTGACCAAGAGACAGAAACCAGGGGAGCACAATGTCAATGAAAAGGTGGGACCATATGCAACTGTGTTTGTTCATGGTTGATTTAAACTGGAGCTTGGAAAGTTTCTCTCCTGCACTACAACTCCCAGAATTCTCCAGGTCAGTGCTCATATCAGCTGGAAGATTCTGGGAGTGACAGCCTGAAACAACTCCTCCAAGTTCTGATTTAACTTCCCTCACAAGTGTGTACCCTGCTGTATTTTTTTTCGTAATAATGGGCAAACTCTCCTGACCCATCAATCTGGAGTCAGTGTACTTAAATCAGATTAATCTGAAGAATGTCTGTTGGACATTGGAAATTAATCCAATTTTAAATGGGGCTGTTTCCAAATTGGCTTAGAAACTTTCATGCTGTGCTCCTCCTATGCTCAGAGCCTTTTCTCCCTTTTCTTGGAGACAGGGTTCTGTCTTTCCACAGAACTCAGGTGTCAAGCTGCTGGAAGCATGCATTAATAGGATATTGAGGGTTGAGCAACATGGGATATGTAATTCCTGTGATTCCTGGTGTGGTTTCATTCATATATTGATGGACAGATAGAAAAGTAGATAGTCTGAGCTGATATTTAGTCTCCTTTTGTTACTTCAGGTTTATATTGTACAATACAGTCTGACATAACTGTGCTTGAATATCATTATATGGTTGGAATACTTTGTTGAACTATTGATTATGCTACAGGATATAATAAAGCACATTAATTCTCTTGTTATTTTGTTAATCCTGACTCAGGCTGTCATCCTTTACCGTAAATCAAGGGGTGGTCATGCTTGCCATAAATAACACAGTGAGGTCACTTCGACATCCACAAACACAATCCAGAAAAGAGGAGAGGTCTCAGAGCAGTTCACAAATTATTGATATGACCATTCCCAGGTTATAAAAGCATGTCTTTTGTTGCACTGGAAACATTTGTTTGACAAAAGGCACACTTTTATAACCGTATCCCTCAGGGAGAAGAACAGAAGTGCTACAACACTTCTCCCTTCTCCTTTTGTGTTGTCTCTTCTAGATTGTAAGCCTGAGGGCAGGGATCTGTCTAACTATAAGATTGTATGTACAGCACTGTGCAAATTTACAGCGCTAAATAAATAAATAAATAAATAATAAAACAGCATGCGTAGAGGCACAGAAAAAGCCACTACTCTCCCGCTCCATTTTGGTTTTAATTTTTCTTACAGTAAGGCCCTAAGACCTGCAGCTACATACAGTTCACAACTCATTCATCCACCTTCCTATTCTTTTCTTCTGTGATTGGCAAGAAAACCTTTTCCACCCTAAGAGAATTATATTTCGCATTGCCACCTGTTTCTGACCTGGTACTCAGGAACGCAGTATAAGGCTCCAAGCCTTATACTGCATGGAACTACATAGGAGAAGTTTGGCAGGGGCATCTTAAGTAAACCTGCACCTGCTATAAGAAAACTCTGAAAGTTGGTACATCCTAGAGTGGAAACAAGTAGCTCAGAAGCAGAGAACAAATGAACAGGTAGAGTTCCACCCTGAACCAAAACCTTTATAGGACCTCTCTATTTAGCAGAGCCAATGGCCAAAGGGAGAGAATGAAAGTCAAATTCATGAAGAGGAGAGATGGGAGAAATGGACATTTTTGTGTATGTTTGGGTATGTGTGTGGGGATCCCTCTGCTGGTTTTATTTTTGGTTTTATTATATACTGTACACATTTCTCCAGTTTGTGCTTTCATTGTTTACATTTGTTTTAAAAAATCTATCAAACTGTATTGTATTGCAGTCCAAAAGTGTAATCAGTCAACCAGTCTGAAACTGATCAGCAACTCCTTGGCACTCCTAGCTAGCTTGGCAATTCCTGGCACAAGGGCACGCTTTGACAGTTCTTTCTACACTGTGGATCTGAAAGAAAGGGGAAAGGGATGGAGGGATGAGTTTGATAGAGCAATAGGAGCAGGAGGAAGGTCTTTTTCAAATGGCAGAGTAAGGGATGGGGGGGGGGGAGAAAGCGAGAGAGAGAGAGACTTCTTGTTTCCAACCCTCTCCACCAGCATGCCCCTCCACCTTAAGAGGATATAATCCTTGTCCAAAAAATAAAAAAATAAAAAAGGTGCCCATATCTCTGCTCCATAGAGATATTTAACACAATTTAGCACATAGGCTCTGTGAACCAGCCCATCAAGCAGCTGTGCACAAAGCCAGGAGGAGCTCTTAGTTCTAGCCTTGGCAGTTCCTTGCATCAGGTCCAAGCTGTTCCAGTCCTTTTTGGTTTACAAATTTTCATGGTGGGAAATTAGGCTTGTTCATGCCAAGCTTTGGCCCGTCTCTGTTTAAGTCTGAAAGCTTCCGTGTTTTGCCTTCCATGTGCATTTGCTTCCATCTTCAGATTCTGCCTAGCTTGCATTGTTCGTCTAGTCGCATTTGTTTAGAGGACGGTGGGTATTTTCTTTTATGCCCTTAAGACTGAACAGTCCCTCTAGAGTTTCATCATTATGCAGATCAGCACATTTGGATGTGCTCCCAAAGAATGCTCTCCAAGCAACATAAGGGCAGGAGGAGGAGGCGGCTAGTTCTGTGCTTCTTGCAAACTAGGATTCCTGTCCTGTGTGTGAAAGATTATGGGGAGAAGATGACAGTACTGGATGGGGCAGGGAGAGGGTGTTCCTTATCCATTAGAGAAGTGAGCTGTAGGAATCACATTAGAGGTTTTAAGGTTTTCAGGACAGTTGTTGTTAATGAAACCAGAGGAAAGCCTTTTTTTGAATTTACTCTTTGTGTATTGAGGCCTTTTATGATTCATCAGTAAGTAAATACAAGCTAAGGGAGTGATTTGTTCCTAACAAGCTTATAAAATACTAGAGTCATTTGTGAGTTTATTGGAGTTCTGATTATAAACATTCCCCCATGTGCACTTCTTTTTGTCAAATTAACATTCAAAATACAAATACTGTAGCTCAGATATTTTTAAATTAGTGTTTGTAATCTCTTTCAGAATTTTGGAGTTTGTCACATAGAGAGATTGTGAGCATCATTTTTTTGAATATGTAGAAATACTTTGGAAGCTTCTAATGATTCATCATTAGGATGTGGTGTTACCTATGTAGCTAGTTATGGTTTTTGTTCATTGGTTCGACATGTTGGTCTGGTCCACATATCTGGTAGAATGAGATGATATAATGGCAGAATTCGCTGAATGGGCAGTTCTACTCCAGACCTTAGGTAGGAATGATTTTGAAATCTCCTCCATGTTAAAAAAAAATGAAAGCCCTGCACATAGGAAACTAGCTTAATAGGGCAGTTTGAAGTGCTGGTCTTCTGTTTGCAAGGAAGTTTTTAGGAATGTTAAAACGTATGAACTCTCTCCATCTTGCGTTGTAGTGGTACAGTCTATTCTACCATCCTAGTACTTTACTACTGTGTTCTTTTGTTTGAACTGACTATGTAATAACTTGTATTCTTCTTTTTGCATTTGAATATATACTTGGGTTCCCCCCCCCTTACAAATAGAATAGGCACGTTTCATGCTCCAAAGGCATTTACGGTAACTAGCAGCAGTGCTTAGCTTCACACTACCTATGGGTTATCTCGGGGGGGGGGGCAAGTTGCAAGGCCCTTAGGTGTCACCATTTATGAAATGAAGCAGAAACTCCAAGTCACTCTAAAGGTGCTAATCAGCTAATTTTTACATGAATTGACCTTAATTGACCTGAAATTTAGCTGTTTACCACATTTTGCACTTCTCTGTTTTATATCAAAAATGATATAGAGATGGATAGATAAGATAGATAGATAGGTAGATAGATAGATAGATAGATTTTTTAAAAAACCCTGCAATTAATGGGAAAATACAGAAACAGAATGGAATTCTGAGTAAAAAGATGTGAAAGTGGTATGGACTAGACATTAGGCAAATTTGACCCCAACTCATGATGACCCTGTGGATGAGACATCTCCAAGACTTCCTGTCCTCCACTGCTCTGCTTAGGTCCTGTAAATTCATACTGGTGACCTCCCTAATTTAATCTGTCCATCTAGTATGTGGTCTTGCTCTTTTTTTTTTATTTCCTTTCACCTTTCGTAGCATTATTGTCTTTTTTAATGAGTCATGCCTTCTCAAGATGAGGCCAAAGTATGACAGCCTCAGTTTGATCACCTTGGCTTCTAGAGAGATATTAGACTTGATCTGTTCCAGAACCCACTTGTCTTCTTGGCTGCCCACAGTATCCTTAGCACTCTTTTGCACCACCACATCTCAAATGAGTTGATTTTCTTTTTATCTGCTTTCTTCACTGTTGCTCTTGCATCCATATCTCTTTCTGCTATTTACAATGGATTCTAATGTATGAAATTTAGCCATTCGCCACATCAGGAAGTCATACACTTTTGCACAAGGGAGAAGTGCAAATTCTCTTCTCTTCCCCATATTCCATCTAATTCTTAGGATCAATCACGCCCAAGCACATCTATCAAGATAATGATAGACAGCTTGTTAACCATAGTGAAAACTGGAAGGAGGATTGGCAAACCCACTCTATGGATATCTTTACTCCCCCCTCCCCGCAAAGCTTTCCAAACTTAGTCCCCATTTGAGCCATATAGTACTGACCAGTCCCGCTACATAATGGACATGTGGCACATGTAGACCTGTATAAAGAACATGAATCAATCTTTTTTTTTCCTATCACCACGTTGAAAATTCAGCTCATCTTGTTTCCTTTTTTGTGCAATATCTAGACATATCAAACTCCCAGTGTTACCATTTTTCATTAAAGTGATGTTTCTAACCACTACAGACAGCTTTCATATCCCTTGAAAACATAACAGTAAAATTGTCATAAGAATGAAGCAGGCATAGAAGATTTTATTAACTAATCTTCAGCTCCTGCAAGGCATCAGTATTGTGGTACCATAGATCACATAATGTTTTTATGAAAGCAAAATCCTTTTTTCAGCTAAAAGATGGAGGGCCAAAGATTATGAGAACACAGAAAATGGGATGCCCACAAAAAGCAATAGATGGGGATGTGGACCATAAAACCCATAATATGTAGCCTTCCTGGAAAGTTTTTTCCTACACTTTCCATCAAAATGACTACAGTGTGCCCACATCATACGCAGGTGCCCCTTTGACGGAAATAACAATCGGGGCAGGTTACAGTAAAAGTTAAAACAGTGTCAGTTAAAATATCCCGTCTCTTCCCTCACCACCCCCTTAAGAAGAAAATTAAATCACAGTAGAGTTAAAAACATGGAATAAAATAAAATGGCAATGGCATGCACGCCTGCACTGCACGATGTGCACGAACCCCATTATTTTCAATGGGGCTCAATCATACGTGCTATTTGCCTTACGAGGGTGGGGGGTGGGTTCGGAACAGATCCCCCGCGTAAGGCAAGGGTGCACCGTACATTACTTGTGTTCCAGTTGTCTGGACTATGAAGGATGCCAAAAAGGCCAGAAACAGCCTTACAGAGTAAGATTTCTTTCTCTTTATACACCTACATACCCCCCCCCAACTGTCCTGTTTTGAAAAGGACAGTCCCAATTAATTCTCTGTCATCTTACTTTTTCAGCTGCTTTTAAAATGTCCCAGTTTCTCAATTAATTACGTCTTTTGTCCTCAGCTTATTTCTGTAGCATCAAACTGAATTCAAAGTTCAAAAGTAGTTTGTGCTCAGTCTACTCAGCAAAAGAGAGAAGATTGGAAGGGTGATGAAATGGGTTCCCAAATAAATAGCTGAACTAGAAATGGGTCCCAAGTTTAGAAAGGTTGAAAACTAAACCTTATTAACAGTATCAGATGCAGTTTCAAATCAATACAGATGGACACAGATTTCCGCGTTATTTTTTATTGATACAATATATACAATATTGATACAATATATACAAATTATATACTACTCATAATAATGAATCTAACAGTTCTGAAATATGTTTGTTGCAATTGAAATATATCCCTTTTTTTACCTCTCGAGTTACACCTTCAGTTTCTTTGAGGATTTTTTATTCCAATATAAAACATAAAATCAGGACTGAATAGCCTGTCATCATGATATGTTATGTGTTTCTGCATTACATCTGAAAAGGTAGGCAGCACTATTTAATATCTTGGTATGGTCTGTTAACTTATCCAGTAAAGTGACTTGACGTTTGATCCCTTCTGGTCAGGATATTGATGATAACAATTACTTTGTTCATTTATTGCTAATTTAATACCAACAGGATTATTGGCTCTGGATAGACGTGCATCTGCTTCATGATATAGTGTTCCCTAGCCCAGTGATACTCATAGTGATGGTCCATGGACCACTGGTGGTCCCTGAGCCATTGGGTGGCAGTTCTTCATGGGTTCCCAGGGTTGAAGGAAACAGTTGTAGTCAATGGGAAATATGACTAACAGTCAAGCACTATTGTAGTCTATGGATGTTTATGTCAAAATAAATGTGTTAGTTTTTAAGTTGCCATAGAATTCTATGTTGGTTTTGCTATCATGTCCGTCTGGTAAGTTCTGTGATCTCACACTGTGAAGCCTCATGCTATTTTGTTTTTTAGTACACTTCAAACGAAAAGGTCTATCTGTCCAAACTTAGGGAGGTATTATCACAGATATTTGGTAGCCTTCCCTTCTGAGATTAGTTGCGGTTTCCCCCTGGGACAAAGGCTTTCTTTATAGTGGTTTTCCATTCGTTGAATGTTCTCTCCCAAAATTCCTGTTTTGATGCCCATCAAGAAGAAACGTTTTTATTTTCTCAAATGTGAAAAAAATGTATGATTTGTTCTCCGGTAGCATATTTTTTCTCTGAAACTTAGCCATTTCTCTAAATCTTCTATTCCAGTGTCCCATTTCTTTGTTTTATGTTACTATAGATGTTTAATGTAATTTATTGAAGAGAGGGATTAACAACAACAACAACAACAACTCTTCTTTCTTCTTTTTCCTCCTGTAAGCTACTTTGTGAACTTTTTGAAAGTCAAAAGGCAGGATATAAATCTTCCACTTATCGAACTAAACAAACCAAAAATAGGGATAAATGAAGCACTGCCAAATTCTCAGTGTGTATTAGGTGGGTCACACTGTTGTCTGTGGTGTAACGTGCTTGTGTGCAGGTTTGCTGTAGACATTAAGGGTGGGAGGCACTTAAGAGTACCAAAACCACCCAAGCAAAGGATTTCAGCTTCTACCTGGATAAATAAGTATAGATAGTTTTCTTTATGATATGTGACTGGATTATTTTCCAGTTGATTTCCAGCTCTGGCCCCAAGTGGGCAACAGATCAAAAAAAGATAAGGGTCAGTTACAAGGTTGAGCTCATTCTCTGTTGCTATAGTAACTGACCTCCAGCAACCCTCGGAGGACTACACCCAGTTCCCCAGGTGATGCTTTGGCTGTCGGTGCCATCAATCCCATGCTTTTCAAACATCCAGACTCCTTAATTGTCAGGGTACAGTTCTGAGGAGTTCTTTTTGTCCCAGTGGCCCCATGTAAAGACCACCCGAATTCATTTGCGATTCCCAAAGGCACTGGGGTGGAAAAAATGTTTTGGAGGGGATGCGATGGAGAGGGGGCTCCCATCTGTGCACAAGGATACTGGGGGAGTGTTCTCTAGAGGAACAATGTGTGTATTTGTGTGTGTGTTTGTGTATGTGCAGCTTTATTTAAATGGGATCGTATGGGTGTGAAATCTTGACGGAGCATTTTGGAAGTTCACTAAGGGATGGGGAGTGACACCAGAAGAGAGGTTTCAAATATGACACATGAAACTAATGACATTCCTACATGACAGCAGCAATTAGACTGGCTGAGCCAAGGCTTGCTTTCTTGCCGACAGACTAAACGGTCCTTTGCCTAGAATTTGGTGCTGTTATCCTCTCTGCAGTGTTTAATGACAAATCAATACTGTAATTGTGTTGTCTGTCTGGAGTGTGAAATGAGTGCTTTCCTCATTCAGGCTTCTGTAGCGAGGCAGAGACTCCTTTATGAAAGGAGCTGATTTCATTCACTCATGCTCCTATAACATTTGCGGATAGTGAACTCATGTACTGTATTGTGGAATCATTGAGCATTGAAGTTAGGAGGTGAGGCATGGTGGAGGTGTTTGTTTGCTTAAAATTAATGGGTTTAAAAATGTTTTATTTCCATTCTCCTTTGCTATATTCTTAATCTTGGAAAGGAGTTAAACAAATCAAAAGGTTCTCCTTTACTGTAACTGATACACTTCCACATGCCTTTGTGGTACCAATTACAGTTTCACTCACTAACACTTTGCAGAGAAAACATAGCAGACATGATACTGGGGTGAGAAGCATTTGGTTTAAATGGGGTGATCCAATGATGATAATAATAATAATAATAATTATTATTATTATTATTATTATTATTATTATTATTATTATTTATAGCCCACCCCTCTGAGCAAGCAATCGGGGCAGGGTACCACAAGATTAAAATAACAGCAGTTAAAATAGATCAAACTCGTCCCCACCTACCACCCTATTAAACAAAATGAAATCAGCAATAAGTTAAGATATAGAGCACCAAATTTATCATGTTTTGTTGCACCAAATTTCAGTACCCTTGCATTCAATTTCATGTGCAGTACCCTTGGTGTATAGGTAGTGAAGGGATTTATATGCTTAACTTCTACAACTAAAATGTGTCCACTTTCATTGTGCTAATTTGTTGTAATGAAGCAGAAATTACACGTTCTATGAGGAAAACAGTGGTGTAAAAATGAGTGTCAGGTTGTTTTAAATATCTTCACAGTAAGGGAGAGAGTTATATCACCCTTTTTGTTATTAAATCAGATTGGAGAGGTAAATCATTTTCTTTAGTTTTTATAATAGCAATAAAATTGGTTATCTTTTCCTTTATTCCACACATCTCTACTTTATTTTTTAGCTTGCTAGCATGTCACCTGGTGTCAGTTCATACGTGGTGTTGTTCATTTTATGGTGCCCTTAATATACAGTAGTTTGCAATTAGAATTGCAGGTGCTACATGGACATAGGGTCCAAACATTACTACTCATAGAGATACCTTGCCAGACATAATTTATTGCAAGTGCTCTTACAGGTATCGAGTCTTGGTGTAATGTGTATCGGGTGCACATTTTCTGCCATTGGAATAACTTGAACACCAAGGTGTGATGCTACAGTATCAGTCAAGACAAGATGAGTGAGTATACTAGGAAGTACTGCGAAACACAGTCCTATCAACACCATGCAAATGCATTTGAACTCAAGAACAATAGGAGCCAAATTTCAACACTGCAGTTCAACCGGGTCAGAACAACTCACTAATCCTTACTAACAGGCAGTAAATTATGTACCTCCAAATTCGCCCCTATGCCTGCCTTTAGCATCAGTGGGCACCACCCAGGTTTCACCTTCAGGATTCAGATAATAAGCTCTCCTTCCTACCGGCTTTCCCTCAAGACCTGTATGGAAATAAGTATATGTGTCTGCCAGGGATCAAATGCTTTTGGAGACAAAAGTAGGTACCGGGAACATTACAGAATACTATCATCTCCCCATGATACTTTTACACAAAGCGCTCTGTTCCTCTTTTGGCCTGACATAGTTTCTGCCTGATAAAATCCCGCAGGCCTACTTGTTTTAAACAAGGACCACGTTCTCTTTCCTCTCTCTCTCTCTCTCTTACACACACACACTCTCAATCTTTCTCTCTTTTGTGTGGAGAAATGAAGTGTAAAATTAATGCTTATTATTCTGAACTTGAGAGACAGAGACCTTAAGAATCTGTGATTTGATGCAGTGTTTGTTCAGCATTGAATCAATAGATCCACGAGCAGATTAAGGAGAATAATATGGAAAGGATGGCACAGTGAGTGGTGAAAATCTCCTTTTTGTGCTAAAAATGAGAGGGGTTGCATATAATTCGCCTATTAGATTGGATGCTTGTCTGCGTGCCTGTAGCTCCTCTTCATTCCAACATCCTTCCTTCCAATATGTACAATGAATAAAATGGCAATATCTGGGTGTCCCTGCACTGCATGTTCAACCACTCCATTGTTAGCACCATTAAAGGTTACTTCGACACATTTGTGACAATCATTATCTTATACAAGAAAGACTTTCTGCAATGACCTACATGCTCTTATCACTGGAGTTAGTACTGTACTTATCTTATTACTACATTCATATTCTGTCTTTCTTGTAGCTCCAAGTTGTCTGTCGACTTATGGAGACCTCATGAGCTGTTTTTGATAGTTCCTTCCTTGGAAACATACTCTATGTAACTTGGTATTCCTTGATGGTCACCCTTCCAAGTACAAACCAGGACTGGCCTTGCTTAGTTTCCAAGATCATATAGGCTCTGATGCTTTTAGGGTACCTAGTTGTAGTGTTTCACTAATCTGTACTCAGCACTGGCTGTCATCCTGAGGCCACAACATACCACTGAAATGATACCAGCAATTTCTATGTGTATTTAGGTGTTCTTTTCATACTTTCATACTTTTCAGGCTGAACTACAGTACTCTCCCCCCCTTCTCCCCCACTCTTCCACTTTTTTTATTTCTTGCTGGATGGTTTCATTGACATAGAAAATATATAATGGACTCCTGTGGGAGTGCAACAAAAAACCCACCAGTTAGAAGAGGGTCTTATAATTCAGAAGTGGATTTGCAAATCAAAAGGTCTTGCCTCCAGTGGCATGAATTTCCACATCTGTAGGAACCTATTATATTTTTATTACTTTTTGTTTGAGTTTTGTTTGCCATGGCTTTAACTGTTTGGAATACTTCCAGACTCAGCCCAAAATGGTATACAATTAGCATTAACCAAACATGTGGAAACTGGGAATATAATTGCGGAACACTTATTTAGTTGTTTGGCTTATGGTGAGAACTGGTTCCGAATAGTAGATAAGGGGCTGAGCTGTGAAGAATGAAGTCACTGCTGTGAGACAACTAGGAGCAAGAGCTGTGTGCTCTCTTCCCTCACTCAGGATCTGCAAAATGGGGTTATTATATTGCTGTGCCTTATATAGCTGTTGTAAGGATTTCATTGGGATGATGTATATAAAGTTCTTTGCAACGTTACTGACAATGATAATGATAATGATAGGATGGAAGATACTTGGCTTAGCAGAAGTACATGTGGACAGGACCTTGGGATTATTGTTGGTCATACGGTGAACATGAGCCAGCAGTGTGTTGCTGCAGCAAAGAAGGGAGCATTTTAGCTGTCATCAATAGAATCAAAGAAATACTCTCAGAATATTCTGTACTAGTCTGGTCTCATCTGGAGTACTGTGTTCAGTTCTGGGAACCTCATTTTAAGAAGGATATATTCAAACTGAAGTGGGTTCAGAGAAAGGCAACAAAGTTAATAAGAGGTAGGGAGAGCAAAACCTGTGAGGAAAGGTTGAGGGAGTTGGGCGTGTTCAGCTTGGTGAAGAAACGACAGAGGGGTGACATGACTGCACACTTCAAATACCTCAAGGGCCACCATCAGAGAGTAGAACCAGGTGTAATGGTTTTAAGTAAGAGGAGGGAAAGATTTTGTTTGATAGAAGGAACTTCTTGATGGTCGAATGGTTCAAAAATGGAGCCGATTACCTAGAGAAGTGCTGGGTTCACTTTCTCTGAATGACTTCAAAAAGAGACTGGGCATAACCTTCTGGGAATGGTCTAGCTGGAGTTGCTCCACTAAGCAAGGAGATGGATTCAATGGCCCATTCAGCTCTGTGGTTCTATGATTATGATGGTTCAGTTCTCATCCGAACCAGGAGCTAATTCTCTATTACATTTAATTGCTATACATTCCAGTCCTCTGTTCTGTTCCTCTCTTTCTCAAAAATTTAAACCATAAATATTCCCAGGGCATGATTTGAATAAATGACAAGATTGCAGCTACTGGGTACCATCTGGGAATCCTTCCTTGGATCTACAGTTTCACAATAGAAAATGGGGGGGGTGGGAGAGGCAGAATACCCACCATTCTTTGTGATGTCTGTGCCTCTCACAAATGGGTCTACTGCATTATTAAGATATATTCACACACTGAAGGCCCTGTTTCCTATCTGGCCTTCTACTTGCAACCAAACAATATGAAATTCATAAGGGAGTGGCATCTGGAGGAGCGTGACTTGCCTGGAACTTGGAAGCGTGACATTTTGGATGGTTGATGTTCCACCATAGAATCCAACCACAAAGCCGCTGTGGATGAATAGAACCATAGAGTCAAAACCTCTCCACAGTCCATCCTGCTATGTGTTTGATCACAGGGGAAGTGTTTCTCATTTTTGACCTAACACTTTACTTTGAAGAAGGACACTTTCAATAGTCAGCCTGTTTGCAAATAGGGAAGGACCTGTGGGCATACAGCTGCATTTGCGTCCCACTTCTGTTCACCTCTGACCAGATGTGTTTTAAACTGTAATGCTTTCATTTGAATTTCTGCACAGCAATGCATCCTTTGGTCCTGTTTGGTGCAGGAACAGTATTTCTAGTTTGATGATTCTTTATAGATCATAACATTTGCCTAACATTTGGAAAAATACTTTGAAAAGTGTTTGAATTCAGATTCAAAGGCTGGACACACAGATTGGGTATAAAGACTTTTCCTGCAGGTGGCTGCTTCTATTGCAACCACTTGTACCTTCGGAGAAGCAAGCTACTTTTAAAATTACATCTTCAAAATCCAAAATAAAAGAGTAACTTATCCCTTCAGTATAGGCTGTATACTTCAAAAAACAAAGCAGGACAACCCCCTGATTATTGCACAATTCTTCTTTTGATTTAATGTTTTTTAAAGCAGATATGAGGAATGGATGCTGGGGAGTCCCAGATGCAACTTTCCCCCAGTACTGATGAAAAATGCATCCATCCACCCCCCACCCTAAGCTGCTATTCCACTTGCACACATCTCCAATGCACACATATTTGCTACTTTTTGTTCTTGTTTTGCTTGGCAGGACATTCAGCTGATGTAAAAAGACCCCCACAATTCCATATGAAATAATGCCAAAAGCACACAGAGGAGGGAAAGAAATTATTATTAATTGCCACATTTTGAACTGAAAAACAAACTTTTACCTAGCTGAGATCCTCCTTTCTGGGCTATGTTTTTTTCCTTTTTATTCTCATCTTCTCTTTTCTTGGGTATGCAGGAATTCAAACTGAGCAGAAGGTGTCAATTTTATATCCTCTTTAGTGGCCTTACCTGAACTCTCGTTCTTTACCTTTGCTGTTTGATGTGGTTTGAGTGTTCTTAATAATATATATTTATGTATTTTATGCCCAGAGCAGTGATGTTCTATGTGTTTTTGGTGTGCGCGCACAAAGATTATTGTATCATTGGCCTGGGGAAACAGGAGTGTATGTTACTGGTGGTTTGATCACGATGTCACTTTCATCACATCTGAAAATAGAAATGCCCCTCAAATTTGACTTGCGGCTGCACACCTGAATGCACTGTACAAGCGCACTATGGCGTGCTTTTGTAAGGGTGGGCCCCACAGAAATTGCTGGGTCCCGGAAGCTGCACAATCCAGCACTCCTGATTTCTCGCCGACTACTGCATTTCAGACGCTAATCTGCTGTGTCACTAACAAGTTGTATCATTTGAACCTTGCAGAGGAAGGCATCAATCATGAGTGCAAGCTGTGTAACCAGATGTTTGACTCTCCGGCAAAGCTCCTGTGTCACCTGATTGAGCACAGCTTCGAGGGGATGGGAGGCACATTCAAATGCCCTGTTTGTTTTACAGGTAAGACAGTCAGCCCCAGACAAGCCTCAGCGTGCATGGCTTGATCCAGAAATGACACACTGGGGAGTTTTAAAATGCAGTATTCCTTTCCTTGGAAGGAAGGGAGGGGGACTTTCTACTAAGGAAGCTTTAGAATATCATCTCTCGCACTGGAGCTACCTAGAAGGAGGGCTTTTCCCTGCTTCCTCCATTTCTCACACCATGCAGCATTTTCCACAGGCAATTAAACCTTCTGTTTTGAGCATTTATGGAGTGGTATTTATATAATAATTCACGGCTTAGCTTGGCCTTGGATCTGTATGTGGGAGGTGGGTTCAGATTCCTCATTGTCCTTGGCCTTGCTGGCTCTTTGGACAAGTTGTTTATGCCCAGTTTTACCTCTTCCTCTTTAAAACAAGTCATGGACACACAACCACTCTCTTGTGTCGAATGGATGTGCTTAGAGGGCAGTATGAAGCAATGCCGGCTGGCCCTCCTCACTGGTGCAACCACATGCCTCCTCCTCTGATGATCCTCTGTTGTCATTGCATATTTCTGTAAATAACACTAACTGTGGTTAATACCAGCTGGTGTTAGCTTCTAACTAGAGTGATATGCTGCTTAAAACTTACCTGGGTTGCTATAAACAGACACGGTTTACACATGGATTGCATGTGGTCCTTAGGATCCCTAAGTGTTGGCCTTTGGAGAGTGCACCAAAAGGCCCCAAAGATTCCTTCCTCCCTCCCTGAATTTATATTTTTTTAAACAGACATTGTGAGGGCATTTTTGGCCCTAAAACCACCACCCCCCGAGTTGCCTGGGAATGTAGTGACTTGTGTCCCTTTCAGGCCGAAATGCCCGACCCCCCCCCCCCAACACCCTCAAAAACTGAAAAAATTGAAAAACATGGTAACCAAAATGTACTGATGTGGCCCATCAGATAGTGTTGAGGGGGGGGGGGGTACAGGCTCTATTCGCTGCACAGTTGCCTTTGGTTTAGACTGCTAAAGGATGTTTGGGAGGATTTGTGGGGTGGGGGAGGGAGACAAAGAGGGCACAAATAATTGTACAACCTGCTTTCTATTGTTAACTATGGTGTGGGTGGGTGGGTAGAGGAGATCGTAGAGATGTTCTTATATCAGGCCTGTACTGACATCCATTATCTAGGAGGATGGATGGATGGATGGAGTTTATTGACACTTTATCAATGATGAGAGGTAGTTTAGCCCATAAAATGTCCTTCCAATGTAACACTTGTCAAGAATGACACTTGTTTTGCATCCCGTCCCTCAACTAGTTGCCTGCATTAGAAAAGAAGGAGAAAAAAATTGAAGCATCTCTGATATTCATGTACAAAAATATGTGTATAAAGATGGTGATAAATGGTGAGGAGCACAATAAGAACATAGTTCAGTATCAGTACATATCCTGATGACATCCTGTCCTTCACACCAGGAAAACTGGTTACAAGTACACGTGACAGAGAGATCTTGTAGCACTTTTGAGACTAACTGAAAGAAAGAAGTTGGCAGCATGAGCTTTCATAGACTTCAGTCTACTTCCTCAGGTGCTACAAGATCTCTCTGCATAGTGATTCTACAGCTATATCTTTGAATTCTTCCCAACAGAGGTAATCTGTTGGGGCAACTAAGATCAACCCAATTTGAAACATAAATCCAGACTGAAATAAATCTTACATAATCAGCTGTCCACCAACAGTATCTGCCATGACTCTTTTGAGTACCTTCCCCCCAAAAGTGGTATTAATGATCAAGAAGTGGGTCCAGATAAATTTCTGTAGGGTTGGTTACATTACGACCTCCAGGACAAGAGGCACCAACCCATCATCAGTGATATATTCACCAGACCTTGGAACCAAATCACCCCAGCACCATCATTCTCCCCACCAGATTTTATCATCCTAGAAGACCAAGGGTTGACAGACTGTGTGTTCAGTCTCCCTGTTGCAAGCATGTTGTCCACATCCTCAGATTGCAATAATGGAAACTGACCTCACTGAACAGGACTAGATAGTGCATTGGACTATTTACTAAACATTACCATAGCAGGGTAATGACAACAAGTCATTGTGAAGATGATCAGTTTTATCTGCAATGTGTCACCCAGAGATCACAGGCCCTCAGATGGTTCTAGGACTCGGTTCAGCAGAGTTGCTTTTAATAATACCAGAATCTTATTGCATGAGAAATCAAAGTGGGAATGGAATTGGAGAGTAGATACTTTCTTTTTACTTTGCCACATGAAGTTGTAGTACTTCAGTTCTCTTCCTGAAGGAGATGGTTTTAAAAGTGTGCCCTTTTTTCGGAGCTGGAAACATCCATTTGACAAAGGTCATGCTTTTACAACTGTCTCCCACAGAAAAAGAACTGCCACACTACATCATCACGTGGTAAGCCACTACAAAACATTTCACTTTGATTTCTCATGCACTAAGGCTCCTAAAGGATCATGAACTATTCTGATGGACAGCTCCTTGAAGATCCAGCAGAGTCAGTACAAGTAAACCATGATGAAGGTGTAAACTCCTGTGCCATGTAAAGTCTGCTTCTTTGGGTCAACATCTTTACCATCAGGCAGCCTTTATCATCATCTTCTGCCCTCTCTTTCTAGAGCAGAGGGGGTTCAATCCTAATTTCCCCCAGCCCTAGTCATCATAGCCTGTGGAACTGTCATAAACACCCCTCCAGGTTTTCTTAAATGTATTAAGCATTTAGTATGGATTGTAATTTGGGAATCAAATGAAAACCTTTGGCCGAACCATCAACATGAATTCTGGGTTGAATCTGGGCCAAAATAATTGCACTTTCACCCTATTGAAATAAAAAAGCTAGTCACAAATGACTCAAGTCTGATTGGTTTCAGTCAAGGATTGAAGTCAGTCTGTAACTAATAAATAAATTAAAAGAGGGAAGAGGGAGTGAAAGGATATGAACCAGCGACCTGCTCTGGATCTCCAGGCATAAGAAAGATAGGTAGCCTTGCAATATAGATAGATGAGTAAGGTGAATCTGCCTATGTTGGTCATGCTCTTTGTCTCTGATAACATCATTATTTTTCTTTTTCTAGTTTTTGTACAGGCAAATAAATTGCAGCAGCATATCTTTGCTGTCCATGGGCAAGAGGATAAAATTTATGATTGTTCCCAGTGCCCACAGAAGTTCTTCTTTCAGACCGAACTTCAGGTACAACATTTTTTTTCCTTCTTCTTAAAGGGTTAAATGCAAACCTCTATTGTTTGTTTCTGTCATTGTTGTCTGTGAGAAATAGCTGCATTTTGAGTGAGCATTCAGAACTCTTTCCTCTCTTCCCCCTCCTATTCCTGAAACATCAAAAAATTCTCCTATCTTTCTCTTTCTCCCTCTCTGGGTGCAGAAAAAAAGCAGGTCCTCTGAGCATGGGCCACATAAATAAATAAGAGCCGACAACTCTAATCATTTGCTCTGAGGATTTCTTTTGACAGTATGCGTTGCGACACACTGCCACGTCCACACCGAGCACAATGTAAATAATTTCTTCCTATTGGTTAATAATTTAAGGAAAGATTAGCATACAAAAACTCAACTAACATTTTGACATTCTCCATCTCTTCTTTTCCCCACCTTATGCTTTATTTGTGTGCGCATTAAAATGGAAGGTGAGAGTGGAATGAAAACAACAGTGATTCCTAATTAAAACCCAAGATCAAGAAAATATGTTTGGGTTTTTTCCCCCATCATATATAGACAATTAAAGAGATCAGGGTTGAGGGAGAACATTTTGATAAGATTGGAGTCCATAGTAGAGGAAAGGTAGTATCAGTTTTACAAACATGCCATTGGCTGCCAACGGTGACATGATAGAGTCGTTGCATTGAAAGGTATTTCAAAGGCTATCTTATCCTGTCTCTTTCACGAGAAGAATATACAGCTAAAACAGCCATCCAAACTCTATTTAAAGCTTTCCAGTGAAAGTCTTTTAATAGGTCCTCCATTCTCCTAGGCAGTCCATTCCACTTACAATCAAGACGTTCTTCCTAATGTTTAGATGGAATCTCTTTTTATGCAATTTGAATTTGCTGGGTTGTGTCCAAGTCTCTGTAGTAAGAGAAAGTGTGCTTGCTTTGTCTTCTGCATGATATTCCTTCTAATGGGGCTGTCATGTCCCTTCTCAGTCTTCTGATGTGCAAGCTAAACATACTTAGTTTCCTAAGACATCCCTCACAGGTAGGGAACAGTGTGTGGAAGAACTTGAGTAGGCAGGCAGCTTGAAGGTATGGGTCATAAATGGTCCCAGAACCCTATAAACCAAGGCAAGATTAAGGAGTCTGAATCTGTGTGCAACTGGAAGCTTTAAGGGAAAAAAAGTGTGTACCTCCTCTCTGCTTCGATTTTCATTGGCTTCTGGGAACTTGGTGTTTACAAAGCAGAGGGCATCTCTGTCTGATCCAGCTGGGTCTCATTCGGTGCCCGCTGGGCAGGCTGGGGAACTGGGGAATCATTCCTTTGCAAAAAAAAAAAAAAAAAAAAAAAATCCTAGTTGTAAGCAGGAAGGGGATTTGACCTGGCCTTTTCCCTGGTATGTAAGTTGTCTGCATGGAGGGGTCTTTCTTTCTTTCTTTCTTTCTTTCTTCTTTCTTTCTTTCTTTCTTTCTTTCTTTTTAAATATACAAAGCAGCATACAGACATGTTAGCCACACACCCCCATGCCCCCTTCCTTCCTTCCTTCCTTCCTTCCTTCCTTTCTTTTTAAATATACAACGCAGCATACAGACATATTAGCCACACACACACCATGCCCCTGCCACCTGACGTGGTATAACCCAGGTACAGTTTTACAACACTGGCTGTTGTTTCGTAGTGTTATGTTAGTATTAAATAGCAATTGTGATTAAATTGGCTGGGTAGTTTGGGTGCTTGCTTCTATAGCCCCAGAGCTGTTGCCTTCCCAAGGCAAGATGGAGGTGCCTTCTGCTACTCACTCTGGGAATTATGTATGGGCATTATGTTTGA
The DNA here is from genome assembly GCA_034509955.1 of Urosaurus nigricauda. NCBI lineage: Eukaryota > Metazoa > Chordata > Lepidosauria > Squamata > Phrynosomatidae > Urosaurus > Urosaurus nigricauda. The sequence continues at coordinate 12,355,678 of JAOEGL010000013.1, forward strand.
TGGACATCATGTTGAAAGAGGTGCAGTTGTCTCCATCCGGTGACCCACCTGGTAGTAGCCCAAATCTTCTGGATCAGACTCCTTAACCTCCGGCAGATCTGCCATCTACATATACAGGTAAAAACCTGCAATTCAATTTCTCAGTTGGGGGTGGCAGTGACAGCTGCAGTCCATACTCCCCTGATGCTGGCAGATACCGTAGGCCAGCCTGAGGCACAAGGACTCTGGAAACTCCCTCTTGGATGCCTGCACCCTCCTGTTCCAGCAATCTGTGGCTGAACAGATGCGGTTTTGGCTCTTAATATAAGGAGATTTCAGGGCACTTGATCATGCTTAGTAACAGCAGTTGTAGATAAAATACCTTCAAAAACTGGAGAATCGACCTTCAGCACAAAGTACAGGGCTACTCTTTTTAATTTCTTTCATTGTTTAAAAAAAACGAACTTGCCCTTCTAAACTTGTATCTTTCCTGAATTTCTCCACCAACTTTAAATATATATATATATTAAGGGGCACGTACAATGAACACATTTTCATTCTCGGCCTTCCCCATCATATATATTTTATGCCATGAGCACTTCTCCCAAAATGTTCCTGCATCCCCCTGGTAAATATAATGATTTTATGGGATGGTGTGCTCTGCCTCATTTAAATCTATTAGCTTTATAGACTGTGATGTACTTAAACTTTAGAGGGTGTGCATGTGTGTGTATTTTTTTTTTTTAATTTTTCTTCCCCAATTCCCAAGCTGATGCCTCTTGTGTTGTGCTGTCATGCTGCAGAAGGGATGGTTGATCTTTTCACTTTGTTGATTTTATATTCTTTCTCCCGGGGGGGATCCTCTTCCTTCCCCTTGTTCTGGCAATCTCATTTGCATAAGTGTACAAAAGTTATAACTATACCTTGTTAATATTTTAATAAAGTCAGCAGATTTTGTTTTGTTTTGTTTCTTTGCTTCTGCCATTGCCTGGTTTCAAGAAATCCAATGATGTGGCTGGAAAAAAAACCCCACAAGATTTATTTAGGAAGGGATTTTTCCCCTTTGCTTTTTCTTTGTGTCTCACTAGTGCCAGGATTGTTAATAAGTGCACAGACATTTCTTTGGGTCACTGCATTGACATTTTTTTAACATCAGCTGGCCTATTACCAAAATGCATATTTCTAAGTGCTATGGAATTTAAGAAACTTTAATAACAGCAAATTGTTACTGAGAGCAAGTGCTGATCCTAAATTTTAGACCACTGTCAATTTTTCCTGGAACAAGGTTCCCTTGAAACAATAGTACAGTTGGCCCTCCACATTTGTAGCTTTGACTTTTGCAGATTTGGTTATTTGTGGTTTTGATTAATATGTTTTTTCTAGGAATCTCTAAATCCTCCAGAGCAAGTCTGCCAGAGATTGACCATAGACTTGTGCTAGAAAACCTAAAGGATCCTAGAGAAAACATTTCTCTAGGCATTTGTAGGTCCTCCCCCATGATGGTATGATCAGCTTCTGGAAGATATTAACCATAGACTTGCACTGGAGGACCTGGAGATTCCTAGAGAGGTGTTCCCTTAGGTAAAAAGAATAGTGTTTTTATATTTGCAGTTTTTCCACATTTGCGGGGGTCCTTCACCCCTAACCCCAGTGAATGTAGAGGGACCACTGCACTTCCTTCTGAATTGACATGTATAGGATTGCATTGTTAGTTGTTTTCTTCTTACTGCAGTCTGTTGGTTTCAGTCATGTACATGTGATTTGGATGGTTTTAGAAAAGGATTTTGAGTGGAGGTAACTCTGCTATCTGACCTGCAAACATTTGAGCTGTAAGTGCTGAAACACAATGCTGGCATCCATTTAGCCATAGAATCATAGAGTCATAGAAGATTTTCACACTGATGCTTATGATGGGTTAAGTGCCGGTAAAGCTCCAGTAAAATATTCCTGAAGCGCGAGGGTATGAAAGCCGATCATGCTTCTGAAACATCAGTGAAGCATCCCCTCGCCTCTATTGTCCTTGAATCGTTCGCGGAGCAGCCATTTCCTATTAATGCAAAGTTCTCATTAATATGAAATGGCTGCTCCATGAACGATTCAAGGATGGTAGAGGAGAGGGGACGCTTCACTGACGTTTCAGAAGCACAACCGGCTTTCCTTGCGCTTCAGGAACATTTTACCAGCCCTTTACCAGCACTTAACCCACGGTAAGCGCCAGTGTGAAAACCTTCATTGTTATGGAATTATAGATTTGGAATGGGCCTCATGGGCCATGAAGTCCAATCTTCTGCTCAATGCAGTATCTCCAAGTAAACCCCAGCAGGAGGTTGTCCAGCTTCTTTTTGAAAATATCCAGAAAAAGTAATAATAATAATAATACATTTTATTTATACCCCGCTCTTCAGCCAAAGCTATCAGAGCGGCTTACAATTTGTTAATTAGACAATTAAGTCCCCTCAAGATGGTGGTTGAAGGGAGGGCTCTTCTTGTTTCCAGCAGGAGGTGGCCTGCCTCTCTCTCCCCTCAAGATGGTGGTTGAAGGGAGGGCTCTTCTTGCTTCCAGCAGGAGGTGGCCTGCCTCTCTCTCCCCTCAAGATGGTGGTTGAAGGGAGGGCTCATCTTGCTTCCAGCAGGAGGTGGCCTGCCTCTCTCTCCCCTCAAGATGGTGGTTGAAGGGAGGGCTCTTCTTGCTTCCAGCAGGAGGTGGCCTGCCTTTCTCTCCCCTCAAGATGGTGGATGAAGGGAGGGCTCTTCTTGCTTCCAGCAGGAGGTGGCCTGCCTTTCTCTCCCCTCAAGATGGTGGTTGAAGGGAGGGCTCTTCTTGTTTCCAGCAGGAGGTGGCCTGCCTCTCTCTCCCCTCAAGATGGTGGTTGAAGGGAGGGCTCTTCTTGCTTCCAGCAGGAGGTGGCCTGCCTTTCTCTCCCCTCAAGATGGTGGTTGAAGGGAGGGCTCTTCTTGCTTCCAGCAGGAGGTGGCCTGCCTTTCTCTCCCCTCAAGATGGTGGATGAAGGGAGGGCTCTTCTTGCTTCCAGCAGGAGGTGGCCTGCCTTTCTCTCCCCTCAAGATGGTGGTTGAAGGGAGGGCTCTTCTTGTTTCCAGCAGGAGGTGGCCTGCCTTTCTCTCCCCTCAAGATGGTGGTTGAAGGGAGGGCTCTTCTTGCTTCCAGCAGGAGGTGGCCTGCCTTTCTCTCCCCTCAAGATGGTGGTTGAAGGGAGGGCTCTTCTTGCTTCCAGCAGGAGGTGGCCTGCCTCTCTCTCCCCTCAAGATGGTGGTTGAAGGGAGGGCTCTTCTTGCTTCCAGCGTTTGTAGACTGAAGGTAGAACCAGCGTTTGTGGACTGAAGGTGGGTTTTCCATATCTGGAGATCATTTTTGTCTAGAAAAATAATATTTTGTGAAACAAATATCAAACATACATTTACTTAGAAACTAAAACATATCTCCTGAAAATGTGGCATATGTGTGAGTAAAAAGGTAGCCAATCAATTTTGTCATAAAAGAAGTATTACAGCTTTCTTCAGCTATACAATAAGATCAAGTCAGGACTTTAAACACCTGAAATATGATGATAAATCTTCTTCCAGGAAAGTACTTATCCACACTTAGTGGAAGCATATTTACCCATAATCGGTAATACTTTGCTATCACTAATTCTTCTATGGCTCTTTTTGGGATGTATTTAATGACCCTGGGAGCATGTCTACTTAGCTCTCGAGTTAAATTTAAATTGAATTTATCCTTATTCATACAAGAGAGAGACAAAAGCAAGTCTTTTGAATAAAGGGAGGATTTCTACTTATCTCTCTCACAAATTGATCCATAGCTGCTTTCATTCATCTCCCTACAGCCATCCAACTTGCTCATTGTATAGATTTCACTTGAAAATCCTTCACCAGAAGTACATGCAGTGCAATCCTATTCAAGTTTTTTAAAGACGTCCCATGGAGGTAAATAGGATTTACTGCCAGATAAGTGACCATGGGATTGTAACCTTATAGAGCAATCCTATATTCACATTACCACCAAGGCAGTTGAATGATCAACATTTCCAATGCAAGCTTAGCAGTCTATCTGACATGGCAATGACACATTTGCTATTCTTGCCAGTATAGCTTGCCTTCCATCAAAGGTCTCCACACAGTTTAACCTCAATCTAGGATACCGCCAGTAACTGAGACGTAACTTTTGATAAATAATTTATTTCTGATTACCTGACAGATCTTTTAACTTAGTGCCATTACTTTTTAGTTTTAATAATCAACTCTCTTCCACTATTTTGCATTTAATGAATGGTGTATTAGTAGTATGTTCCTTTTTAGATACTCTTTGAAAAAGTGCAAAACCATCCCAAAAGGCTCCAAACACTGTCAATGCTACATCCCCTCAAAATGGTATTACTATTTGTTGTGTGTTTGTATAAAGATAACACCATTGGTTACTTCATCATAGAAATCATTATTTTCAAGCTCTGGATGAGAACTTTAAGCCTCAGCCCTGTGGTCAATCTCAACTATAGTAGAGCCACTGAATCGTTGGGATTTACCTCTGTGTGGACTCACAATTCAGCAGTTGATTCCATGGGTCTACCCTAGTTGTGACTAAACTGTATTTCAGACTTTCATCTTACTATATTGAGAGACTATTTACATGTAAAGAGAAGAAAAATTGGGTCTGCTAAACATAGAGAAACATGCCGCTATTGTGAAAACATGGGCAAATTATTGGAAATAAATGATTTGGGAAGAATGTAACTCAATAAGCAACTTTGTACACCAATTGTTGAAAATTTCTGCTCTCCAATTGTCTCAATAAGCTAAGAAAAATGGCTGTTGTGTTCTAAACTGGATTATTAGACTGTTTTATGGGGGGAAATAGTATTATTATTTATTGATGGACCACACATTTGGTACCTACGTTTTAAAAAAAACTTATAGTATAGATGATAAATAAGATATCCTCTTTATAAATAATATGCAGCATAGCAAAATGCCCCTTATTATGACTGACCACGGGGTGCATGAAAGAGCCTAGTATTATGTCACCTCTGCCAACTGTCAATGTTGAAGTTATATTTGTGCCAAAAGAATTCTAGAGTCATTCTACATAGCCTTTGCTCTGCTGATCCTTTGTTCTCCCTTGTTTCTGATTCTATTATTTTTATGCTGTTTTTCCCCCTTGCCTGATTAGTATGATACCTGACTACTTTTTCATATTTTATACGCGATATTTTATAAATTATAGTGGTCTAATTTGTTAAGTCCCTTTTAATATTTTACATAGAAATGTGTGATGAAGTATTATTGAAATAAATAAATTGAAGGGACCCCCTTGGGTGGGTACTATGGATTGCATCCCCAAGGAGTCCCTTTAGTGGGAGCCCAACTGCTGACTGCCAAAAGCTGGGGCCAGATTTAGGTTGTATCCCTTTCCAACTCTATCCCTGGTGGCAATCCATTTACTTTGCTGCAGTGCATAGAATACTCTGGGGAAGTCCTTGAGAGATGAGCCAGCTGCTATCTGCATAGCCCTGCACAGAGTTCTGCTTCTTTGTCACACCAGAGAGTGACAAAAAGACAAGAATCCAGGATTGGATATTAAAATATGTCCATGATACAACAAGCTTGTTGAGGTTACTGTCATATCAACAAATAATCTCTTCCAACTTTTTGTGAGAGCCAGCATAGTGTAGTGGTTTGAGTGTTGGACTATGACTTTGGAGACCAGGTTTCAATTCCTTGTTGATCATGAAACCCACTTTGAGTAAGTCACATGCTCTCAGCCTCACGGGAAGATAATGGCAAGCCTCCTCTGAACCAATATTGCCAAGAAAACCTCATTATAGGTTCACCTTAGGGTCACCATAAATCAAAAAAGGACTTCAAGGCACACAACACCAACAACATCTTTTGTAAGGGGCTCTTGCTTATCAATTCTTGGGACCTTATCAGACGGGAGGGATTTCCCTTTATTGCGAATGGAGCCAATTCGAATTCATGTGAATTCGCTAGTTTAGCGAATTCACGTGAATTCCTATTGCATTCAGAATGACTTCCCATTACCCGAAATGATCCCCATTGCCCGAAATTGCGTGAGATGCTTTAATTCGCAATAACATAAACCCATGATTGCATTCAGAATGACTTCCCTTTTGCCCAGAATTGCGTGAGATACTTTAATTCACAATAACGTGAAACCCCATGATTTCGTTTGGATTGCCATTGGATTATATTTCCAATTTCCGACGTCTGATAAGGTCCATAATACATCAGTGACCCTCTTCTCTCATGCCACAGTTTCTGTTCATGGTTTGTAACTTCCTCCCTTCGTTGCAAGGTTTCATTTGCAGCTTCCATAACTATTGGGTGTAAACAGCAACTGTGTGGTGGATGAGTATAAGCAAATGGCCAGCAAAAATCTACATTCACTGCCCACATCCCAGACCTACCTTTCTGCACTAGTTTACAAAACAGAATTTGATTGGGTATGGTTTTAAGCCACATTGTTTAGGTGCCCAGAGCTTTGAAAGCATGGAAGAAAAGTTGGGCTATTTTTGTGGGTAGGGAAAGGAGATTGACAATTCTTTGAAATCATCTTCTGTATCATAGACATGGCTCATGGCATTTAATCAGAATGGTGGAACCTAATGTTATTAATTGCCTTAAGAACTGCATTAAGCAAATTGTGGATGAGAAGCAGAGAATTTACAGGAAATTCAAGAAGGGGTTTCGTCTGTGATCTTCCTCCCCACTGTTTTGTGAGGAACCATCTCATAGCCACTGAAGTATTTGTGTTTAAAGGATTAGTTCCTGCTGTTTGCTTGTGTGCTGCTAATCACACCGTTTGGTCTTAAATGAGTGCAAGTGAGAAAAACTAAAGCAAGGAAGAGAACAGTCCTACCAGTGAGTCAGGTATGGAGGGAGCTGGCTTCATGTCATTTTCTCCCTAGTGTAGGTGTGCTGGTCTGTGTTGGCTTGAGGTTAGTCAACCCAGGGTGGTGTGGTGGTTTGAGTACTGGACTACAACTCTGGAGGCCAGAGTTTGAGTCTTCCCTGGTACTGAGGCTGGGTACCAACACTTTTCCAGCATAGGCAGGTAGGCTGTTGCTGAGGGTGGAATCAAATATCCACTGGGTAACCTTGGGCAAGTCGCATACTCTCAGCCTCAGAGGAAGCCAAAGGCAAAATCCCCTCTGAACAAATCTTGCCAAGAAAACCCTGTGATAGGTACAGAAAATGACAAATAGAGTTGTCGCACTTCTCCATTACCCCAACTGCTTTTATTTTCTTCGAGTGGAAAACTAAGGGGGATTCATAAAACCTTTCTGTTGTGATGTGAGATGGCTTTTCACAGTGTAGGTAGCTGCAAAGTTGGGTCTTGTGACTTTGTTGTGCAATAGATATTACTCTTGCTTTCTTATACCGGACAATCACAGCTTTTGTACAGACTGGTGATAGTCGGCAAAAGTCAATGCAGTATTTCACAGTACAACTGAAGTTAGTTTTTGTGTAATGTGGCAAACTGATTTTCTAAGATCAGGAAACGGCATAATGCTCTCCCCACCCATTTGCTTTCCATTTGCTTTCAAAAGACAGTTGTGATGACTGTCATCACCATCAAATGATGATGTGGTGACTGAATGGTCCATTGAGCCTCTGGATAGTTTGTGATATCAAGCTAGCAATGAATTAGCAAAGTTTTAAAAGGGCTTTCCAATCAGTAGTTTTGGTGGACTAGATGGCCCTAGTATTCTCTTCCAATTCTGTGGTTCTGTGAATTATTTATTTATTTGCTCCCACGGAGGTTCCCAGGCTGAGTGGTCCCTTGGCCAAATGGACCGCCTAGGCTGGTGAACCTGGATAACCAACAAAAGCAGAGTTTCAGCTATCTAAGTGCAGCCATTTTAATCTTCCACAGTTCCTTCAGAGCAACACTATATCAAAGTTGTTGTTTTTCCTGGCATCAGCAATGGCCTCTGGCCAATGGGCACTAGAGCTCTGGCATCTCCCTAAGGTTCCCATGTGCTGCCATAAGGCTCAGGTACACACAAGATGTAAATCACACGACAGTCATTGGAAGAGAATGCACCAAAAGCCTGCTAGAAGAATTTGATTTTTTTAAAGCAACTGCACCCACAAAAATGCACTTCATAAATTCTAAACTGTGACTATGTGAAGAAACAGCTGGTTCATTAGTGTAATTTGTGTTGTATTTAACAATTTGTGCTTGGCTTAGAAATTAAACCTCAAGAGACACTTTTTGGAAATGAACCACAAACTCATTTTAAATTTGATGGAAGGCATTCTTTTTGAACATTGTTTTCCCCTTAGATTTTGCAAGGAAGATATGATTTCTGTCACCTTCCTCACCCCTTTTACCCTTAAATCCTGTTTCCCTGATTTTCACAAAACTATGGAAGCAGTCCCCAAATGTTAAGGCAAGGAGCATGGGAATTATAGTCAAAGAAATGCAAAGCTGTATGTGAGAACCAAAGTCAGTAAGATTTTCCAGCACGAGGTGAGAAAGTGTAGTCAGACATGTACACAACAACAACAGATGTGAGTATAGCCATAACACACACGGAATAGCAACACAAGTTCCGGAAAAGAAGGTCATGGAAAAGGTAAACAAAGACAACATGGAAAACATCACATGAGTGTTTAGGTCATAGAAAAAGGTTGGACTAATGTGAACTAGAAGGAAGAACCTGGACTTGTAACTAAGCTTTTGTGCAGGAGGAGATGAGTATGTATATAGTTTGATTAGCATAGCCAGAGTGTTTAGCAAAAGTAAGAAATGTGTTGCAAAGATGTTTATTGTTTTACTGTAGAGATTGTATTATTCAAGTAGTAAATAAAGATAGTATAGTGAACAGCTCGCGTGGTTTGTTGACTGCATGAAAGGAGAAGCAGCAACAGTGATTCCAGAAGTTCCAGAGCTGGTGTTTTGTTCCTGAGCCGCTTCATGGGCAACTCTGCTACCTGCAACACATCACATCATGATCAGTTCTGATCAGCCCAGTTTGTCCAGATGGTGAGGACCGGAGCCTGGGTGAAGTGCATCACCTCCCATCATCCCCAACACCAAAATCCATCAGCATATAATTTTCAGATTATCAGTTATCTTCATTTTATGATAAGACTTAAATCAATCTGTGTAGCACATTTTGTTACTGTTTAGTTTTTTTTTTTTAAAGGTGGGGTTTATTACGGAATTAGCTTGGAGCATTTTATTTCATTTTTAATTATTATTAGTTATAAAACTAATAAATTACAAGCAAAACAAAATCCATTCCAACCTTGTTACTGGGTCTCAGTCAGGCACTGTCAGATAATTATAACTAACATTAATTAAAAATTAACAGTGCTCTAGGCATTTAACCATCACTTCTAGTCTGTTTTTGGCTGCGAATCTTTTACGTATTAGAAGGCATCCTGCTTCTCTAATATTTTTAAGGCTTTAAAAGGATGGTGCAGTGTTTTGAAAAAGCCTGATTCTCCCATCCCCAGAAAACTGGAATTTGCCAGAGTTTTTCTCCCTCTTTTTAAAATGACTTTATTCCTTGGTTCATTCCTTGAATATGTCCACAGAACAGAGTTTGGATTGGATTCCTATTCTACATTTGCAACCTACCGTACTTACAAGTTACTAGCCTTCTTAGAAGATAGTGCTGTCTGTTTCTGCACTGGCTGCAGAGGATCAGAAATGTTGCTGTTTAGTAGCCACCATGGAAATTCAAGATGCCCTCTTAGTGGGTTAGGGTTTTGTTTTAAAGCCTTCTACCAAACAGATTGGTGAGTGGGGACAGAATCTGTTCTGGGTCCAAGAGGAAGGGAAAAACAGCCCCACCACTATCAGCCTAGCCCTATATACTTACCTAGGAGGAATTCATGGCCATCTTTTACTGTCAGGCAAGTTATATTCTCAAATGACAGTTTCCATAATTTGGCCCTGAATGACCAAAACAGATAATGAGGAATGCCTGATTTCCTTTGCCTAATAAGCTAAGGATTTTTCGCAAGGCAATGAACCTGAGCTACACGTTAAAAGTTGTAAGTAGGGATGTTTATAAAATTCTCCATATCTGAATTTCTGCCAGGACTTGAGGTTCCAAACGTTGTGTCCCTTTGTGGGGAGCAACACTAAGCAGTTAGTGATTTCCCCAGTCTTCTGTTTCTGAGTTCTGCCTTTTGTTAAAATTACCATGTGTGTTCAACTTATTGCAACTTTCAATATTTCCGCGCGCACACACACACACACACACCCTGTTAAGAAATACCAGTGGACTTGTTTCATTGATTCAAGCACCTTGCAAGAGGGATATTCTTTTTTGTGTCCTTCAATTAAACACTGAGTATATGCACTTATTGGTAACCTTTAAGGGCAGGAGTGGAGTGTGGAGGGACAAAATGCAAATTCAATACAGCAGCAAATTGTGCATGGAGAAATTCCAGAATTTATTCTTAGAATTCTCTAGGGTAAACCTGAAGACTGGGAGATCAGAATGTAGGGCAGATTCGCTGCACAAGGGGGAAAAGAAAGAAAGAAAAAAAGAAAGATAGATAGAAAGATAAATAGATCGAAAGTAGATATCCAGGTTGTGGTTGCAGCTATAGTAATATGTTTTTGCTTTGATTTTTTATGGAGATGTGTCTTTTTTCCAGCATCCCTAATTTAGGATCAATCTGATATAACTAGCAACCAACCAGAAAGTGTTGGACAGAGCTTTCTGCCTGACCAGCCTTGTAGGATTTATTTGCTTATTAATTTAGGGCATTTATTATCACCTCTTGATCCTCTAGGGCTTCCGAGGTGATGTGCCATCAATAAAAAATAAATTAAACCATTAACAAATAACTAAAAAAACAACAACAATTGAAAACACTCAAAAGTCCTCTTTAAAATAGGCAGACAATTTAAAAACTAGCCAGAACAGACACCTCAAATTTTAAGAGTTAAAGACTATGCAAAACAGCACAGACTAATAATTGCATCTGCCATACAATGTTTTATGCCGTATCTTGTTGTGAAAAATGTTTAGCAGCTCTGAGGGAAGGACAGACTCAGCTGGGAAAGAACCAGTCTTTCTGGTAGCCTCTTCCATAGCAATGAGAACCTCTGTGCTGTGAATACTGTTAATGCTACTGTGCAGGTTACCAAAATGTACATAACTGCACATTATAATGTGTCAAATACCCAGGAGGGGTAAGGGATGTGGAGAAAGGGAGGGAAAAGGAGCCAGGTGAAAACCATTGGTTGAACCACTGAAGCACTTAAATGGGCCCAAATGTCAACATGTGTGATCAAGCGCAAGGAGGCATGCATTTCCAGTGTGGCAGTGTTGGCATCATCGAAGAGGGACATGCGACAGCAGAGTGTGGAGCCAGTGTTCAGGCTGCCCATCTAAACCTATTGTTGCCTGGCATTCATGCCCCCAGGGCAAAGGTCCAACCAACTTTCAAGCAGGCACTTTGCCATCCCAACAGATGGGCAGGAATGTGAGCAGCCAAGAGGCAATGTATATGCATCAGTTGTGTTTACTGAAAGCACAGTTTCATGTCGTAAATATCCAAATGTCTGGCCTAAGCTACGGCACTTCCAGATTCAGCAGCACAAATGTTTCTGTTGCTGCTGCTGCTACAAAAAATACAATGGATGCAAAAGATATATCTCAATCAATCAATCAATCAATGCTCTTGTGAAGAGTCCAGTCCAGTGGCTTGAAATGAAATATAGCCACACATCCATAAGGATATATAGTGGAGAGCACAAATCTTTTGTTCCTACTAGATTTGGTTTTGTGTTTTTTTAAGAAAACCTTCTTCGAGTAAACTAAATGTACGTGTTAGGAGGTGGAAGGACTGTGAGGAATAAGTAGTTTACACAGTATTGGAGGATGGAAGAATTAACAGAAATGATGTCCCCCAGGAATCAAAACTTCTTTGCTTCAAAATGCCCCCAAATGATTTCTAAGGGATCTGGAGGGCATTTCTACCAAATTTGGAAGCCCCCTCCCCGGGGATATTTTTTTATTTTGAAAAATGAAATTGTTCTCTGTCCCTGCTTTAAAGGAACAAAGAACGCTACCTCTTACTGGCTTTCTTCACCTAGTTCAGTACTGGCTGCTCTGTCTGGTATCCCTTATCTGAAAGGTTTGGGAACAGAAGTATTTCAGAGTTGGGATTTTTTGGGGGGAAGATGTGAGGATGGAGGGAACGATGCGAGATGCAACACTGGAGAAAGATGCAGGGATCTGTGACATAGTTGGAATCCAAGCATAGTATTTGGCATGAATCTATGCCTCCTACCCTTTTACAGATATTCACATTTCTTTCCAGACACGTCTTTCTCCAGCCTTGTGTTTCTCTACAGTCTTGTAAGTACAGTACAAGTATTTACTACACTACTTACACATTGTATCACAAAATCCAAAATATTCCAAAATCAAAGCATCAAAGCATCATGTCAGCACTCAAAAATGTTTTGGATTTTGGATCATTTCAGATTTCCAGATAAGGGAGAGACTCAACCTGTGCTGGCTTTCCAAAGTCTCAGATATAGATACAGTATTATCTCATTACTTGCTACCTGGTCTTTCTAACTGGAGATGCCAAGAATTGAACCTGGGGCCTTCTACATGCAAAGCATTTGCTTTATTGCTGAGCTCCTTGCATTAAAAACAAATAAATTTTAAAAATAGACAGTGATCTTAGCAGCTGGCCTAACAACAGCGACGCGTGTTCCCTACAGGTCTGTCGAACCAGCTAATTCACACTGCATGCTTGTATCCCTATACATATACCACTCAGATTTTTTTAAAATGCAAAAATGTAAAAATACACAACAGCCCAAACTGGGAGCCCAACTGAAATAGGAATATCGGCTGCCATGCAACACAGCTGTCTTGTGCATCACAAACAGAGAGCAAGAGAGACTAAAGAACATTAATGCCAGAGGCCCCTGTTCTTACCAAGTCCTAATTAGGAGGATGTGTCTTAAACAAGCAAGTTATGTCCCATGCTGCTGCGGAAGGCCAAAAGGTACTGCAATAGCTGTGTTTTGAGAGAAGGAAAGCAAATAGTTGGGAAAGCTAATGTGGTTAATCTGCCATTCTTTTCAGTCACATCTAGTGTTTGATTCGCGTTTTACAACTATTGGTAGACATTGCTCTGCCTTAGGGCTGCCAGGTGCCCTTATCTGGCAGTTTTTGGAAATCTGATATTTGTTTAGCATCCTCCCCTAAACCTCAAGGCTCCCACCACTTGACCTATGATGAAAAAAGAATAAAAGCATTAGTATCTTAATATTTGTATTCCTTTAAATACTATTCCTAAATTTCTGATCAAAGGAAGCCATTAATATTCTGGCCTTTCAAGAGCTGCCTTTTTATTCTGTAGATGATTTTACAAGATCTACATGCAAGGTTTTTCTTCTGAGTCCTCTGCACAGATTTTGCCAAGTGTATCTTAAATGACCTACAAAAAAGTGAAAACGCTTTGATCTGCCATCTCAGGTTCTGCAAAGGCCTATTAAGGGAAGAGGTCTCAGAGACATTTCAGAATATTTTCCAATTACATTTAATTGTCTTACACTGAAGTGTGGTGAATATTGCCAGGGCCAAATCTTGGTCAATTACCTCCATGGCCAACCTCCATGGGTTAAGAAATAGCTATAGAACTGGTACACAGTAAGCAAATGTAGGAAGAAAAAAATATGGTGGCTTGTATAGTTTAATGGCTTAAAATATGGTTGGTGACTTTTGAAGTCCTCAGTTGATTCATGTGAACTGGCATACAGTAAGCAAAAGCAGGAAGGCAAATTGTTAGAAGCATAGGGGCTACCATAGTAATGGTTTAAAATATGGTTGGTGATCTTTGACATCTTCAGTTGAAATCACATTTACTTTCCCTTAAGGAACTCGCTGTGTCAGGGATGATGAACATTTTCTTCCAGAAAGAGATGAATTCACCTCTCCAGCGGTGGATGAACTAATACTCCCATCAGCCCTCACCGTTGGCCAGGCTGGGTAGGATAGATGGGAAACTTAAGCTCACGCACATCTGGAGGATAGCAGTTGTCCCAGTTATGCTGCTACCCCAGACTCTTTAATTCCCATTTTTCTATTGTGGGGCTGATAATGCCAACCTGCCTTACAGGGTAAGACTCTGGACACTTGCTGAGTATTGTTGGTACTATTATTCCCTTTTAGAAGCTTTGCCAATTTCCTTTGTTTGGAAAGGCTGACCTTCACAGCAAAGCAAAACTGACCCCATACTCCATAACAAAACAAAACAAAATCTCCTGTGAAACCTGACATCATAGGTTTTATTCTTTTAAATAACATCTTACCTGTAATGTTCATTGCTGTTGTTGTTGTGAGTGCCCTCGAGCCAACTTTGACTCATGGTAACCTTGTGGATGAGACATCTAGAAGACCAGCTGTCCTCAACCTTCATTGCAGGTCCAGGCCAGTTTGATTGAGTCTAGCCATCTGTCATGTGATTTTCTTCTCTTTCTACTGCCCTCTACCTTTCCTAGCATCCTTGTCTTTTCTAATGATTCATTTTTCCTCATGATGTGGCCAAAGTACAACAGCCTCAATTTAGTCATCTTGGCTTCCAAAGAGAGTTCAGGCTTGATCAATTCTAGAACCCATTTCTTTGTCTTCTTGACTGTTCATGGCTTTCTCAGTACTTTTCTCCAGTACCACATTTCAAATTAGTTTATTTTTTTCCTATCAACTATTTTTTATTGTCCAGCTCTTGCATCCTTACATGATGATGGGGAATGCAATGTTCATACTACTCCAAATAAATTGTGCTTCATGGAAGATGGGATCTTTGTGCATGAAGGCAATATAGCACTATTGCTAAGTGAACAAAGCATAGGCATTGCATGCAGAAAATCCCAGGTCGAAGCCATGGATCTCTAGGTGTGGATAATCATGATAGATCAAAACTATGTCTTGCTGTAGGATAGCATTTCTCTGTCCCTGAAAGAGCTGTAATGTCACTCTTTAAGGGGAAGTAGTCCTACCTCATTCTACCTTCATAACTGAAGCAGCTTATTTAAGGTGCTTTGTGGAGCAGTCCTTTGCATCCTCTTCATTTGCTACCACCAGAGCAAAAGCTAGGTTGCTTGTCCAGACATAACAACCTATGCCTGAGTATTTTCACAGGAACAGTCTAGATCATTAAATATAATAGGTCTCAGCTGCAGATTTGATCACTGAAGCATGCACACAATTCATCACAGCAAATTAGGTATGTCTTTGTAACATATCTTGCCACTATTTGTTGGCGCTTTTGGAGAAACTGAAACTTACACTGCATTTCAGATTATTCATATATATAAAACTTTGTTTTATAAGGACAAAGATTTATCAATAAAGAAAAATATGGAGCCTTCTCTGTTCCTTTTTTCCAGCATCTTGCAGAACTAGCAGTCATACTGGCAGAGATCCCTGGCCACATTTATTATTTATCTATTTTAGTGAATTTCTTGTCTGCAGTAAAGAAAGAGCTATACACTCCAACATCTCATTCTGTTTGTGCCAGCAGCTATACTACACTCCCCCTCCCTTTAACAGGACTACCTGAAGCAACCTTTGTTGGAAACCATTACACAGACCATTTATCTGATTGGAGTTTTGGTCTGGCTCACTTTCAGAAATGCTGTTTGTTCTTTAAAAGGACCCAAATTGACCTTTAGCGAGAAAACGCATGTTGTATTTTTCCCCCTCCATTTTTTTCAGGGAGAAGTGAGTAGCCATACTCCCCTTCAGTCTACTAAAGGTAGGAATTGATGTTCTCAGAGTGGTCAGCTGTTGAAGGAGCGATCACACTTTGGGATAGTTTAAAACTTTACAGATGCTCTGGGAGCATTTTCAGTCACTATATGGGTTGCCTTAGGATGTTGGTTGAAGGGCAGAGGTAAACAGATCTATAATAAATAATAAAGAACGTGATGCTGTATGGTGACCAGCTACCCTGCTCAGCAGTCTAGCAATGCAAAACCTGGAACATTGGGTGTTTTCCTATATAACAGAGCTATCATATAGGGTCATATATGTATATTTTAAGCAGCTTCAGAAAGATGACTATAATATAGTGGATAGGTGCCTCAGGGGCTTGGTCCAGTTTCCCAGGATAGTCTCTAATCCCAGCATCTCTTACTTCTCCCCTTATTATGAGAAGAAGTAGGGTATGTAGTTCATATGCAGACAATCCCAGAATCAGTTCCTAGTATCTTCATGTTGGCCTTAGGAAGACTCCTGCCTGCATTTGTGACGAAGCATTGTTACCAAGAGTAATTGGCTAAATGGGCCAACATTATGGCTCCACAAAAGCAGATTCCTATGTTATATACTTCAGCCTTTTCTTCCACACAAACAGGTGTTCTTAAAGCCTTTTTATATCATTAAAGCCTTTTATTAATGAGCACTAGCAGAAGACTAATAACAGCACCACTCTTTGGTATCTCCCAGGGATCTAGCTGGGTCTGAGCCAGCATGGTGCAGTGGTTTGGGCATTGGACTATGACTTTGGAAATCAGGGTTCAAATCCTGCTGGGCGCCCTTGGGAAAATCACAGTCTCAGCTTCAGAGGATGGCAGTGGCAAACCCCCATGAATAAATTTGTCCAAAAAAAAGTTCACCTTAGAGTTGTCATAAGTGGGAAATGACATTAAGGCACACAACAACGTCACTATTTGTATTCCCACAAAGCTTCAGAGGGCATTGTGGGGAACGATGGTTATGCCCAAGTGCTGTGTGGCAGATAGGCAGATTCATTTATTTTATTAATATATTTACATCCCACCCTTCATCTGGGGATCTCGTTGCAGCATTTAAAAAAATGAATTAAAACCATGTGCCTAAGAGGTTTTTTTGTAAAACTGATCAGGCCTCAAAAGCTTCTGTGAGCAACTTTTTTTTTTACTTGCTTTCTAAACAGCAACAATGTTGGCACCAAGTGGGCCTCCAAGGGGAGGATTTTCCACAGCTGAGGTGCCACAGCAGAGAAGGCTTTGTCCCATGTCTTTGCACAGCATATTGCTCTGAGTAATGGGATTCAGTGGAGGAGAGATAAATCCACCTGTAGCCACTGATGGATGAGTAAATCCAACAGAGAGCAGGGCCTTCTTGAGCCTTGTCAATTGAAAGCCTGTTTTGATCACTGTGGCTCTTTTGATCAACTTGTAGTCATAGAATCTTTTAATTTCTTTCTGAATGTATCTTGGGAAGTGTTGTTACTGCATTTAATCCAACTTTTTCCGTCATTGTTTCTATATCATACATATACTTTTACATATACTTGTGTTTTATGTATACTTGACCCCACATCTCTGCAAACTGGTGTTGTTGTTTTGCAAACCTATGGCAGTTTTTGATACTTCATAAAGAGATGTCACTTTCTCTTCTTTGTTTATACTGCCATTTCGTTAAGCTGTTTTATTACAGAAACGGTTTGCCACAAAAGGGGTATTCTTCCTTTCCAGTACAAAGAATGGAGTTGGGTTTTCAAATGTGCCAACACAGGCTTGGCATAGCTTCTCTCTTGTCACTTGGATGTGAGACAGTCACGGTTTGTATCCCAGGGTCCTTTTTGCAAAGCTGTCAAGACAGAGCTGTAGTAATCTGCCTCTGAATCCCACAATGTTCAACTCTCAAAACAAGGCTGCAGCAGCAATGCCTTGGCATTGCTTTGCTCAACAGCAGATGTAATTAAAAAACACCCACACTGGCCTTAGAGAAGATTCTTTCCTGTCCCTGCTTGGATGGTTGGTGGCAGGAGCCGAAAATCTTCTCGAGTGGAAAGAGGAAGGCTTGGATAGGTCAGGAAGAACAAAAGAAAAGGGCACTGTTTCAAAATAAAGTAGGGGTTGGAAGCTTCTTTTTCTTTAGAAGTCACCCTGCAGGCTTGTATGTAGAAAATGCACTGACTATACATTTCATGAGCAGACCAATCATTTCCATGGCATAATGCAAATGATAAGGAGTTATAATTTGAGGTAATCTTTTACATGCTGGAGTTACTGAACCACTTAATAAAGCACACTTGGTTTATTTCTAACCCGCCCCTCTGAGCAAGCAATCGAGGCGGGTACAACATTTAAAAACGTACACAGTTAAAATATTGCAGTCTATACAGTCCATAGCCGCCTCCACCCCTTAAAACAAAATTAAACTAAGTCATAATTAAAACAGTATCAAAGTCTAAAAACAACACATCATTTCGAGGTCCCAATATAGGCGGCCTCGGATGTCAAATGGGAGATGGAAGGAGCTGGGGATTCATTGGGAGACGGAAGGATTAACTACTATCCAGGAAGGCCTGCCGGAAGAGATGCGTCTTGGTCACTTTTTTAAATGCCACTTGGTTGGCATCCTGTTGGTGATATACATGGGTGGAAGTTGATAATTGTTGTCAAAGTGTGCCTTCAAGTTGTTTTCGATTTATAGCGACCCTAGGGCAATCCTGGCAATAGGATTTAGCAATAGCATTTAGCACCTATCATGGGGTTTTCTTGGCATGTTTCTTCAGAGGGGTTTGCCTTGGCCACCCTCTGAGGCTGAACATTTTCTCACTTTGATGTCCTTTCCCAAACTAGTACTGTCTATTGCAAATAGTATCTTGAAGGTCAAATATTTATCCATCATCCTGTTTCCCACCCCCCAGGCAAACAAGCCTTGTCTTTCAATCTCCATGAGCTACTGATAGTTTTTAGAATCTCTGAACATAGATAGTCTCCATCTGCTGTATTTGCTGCACAATATGGCCAATAGTTCGAGTTACATTTACCTTAGGATATACCTTCCCTGGGCCACAGCCAGGGTTGTTGGGTTGGTATGCCAAACCTTTGGCTCTGACTCAATGCTGACTCCTTCATAAATGGCAAGTGTATATTAATTATTAATTACAAATTTAATGTAGTATAATAGTAGCACAAGGCATTTCATCAGCACCACATAAATCCTCTGGCTACTTAAATGAACAGAAAATATATTTGATCAAAATTTCTGAACAAGAAAACTTCCTTAAATTCCTGTAAAAGTAAGTATGCAACAGACTAGGCATTTAACAAGTTTTAAAGGGTACAACATAAGTATGAAATAATAGCCTTATTGTTATGATAATTTTTTTCATTTTACATTTCTACCAACTCTGATTCCGAATCTATGCAAAATTGCTTCTGTGACTCTGCCTCCAGCTCCACAGTCCTAGCTGCAACATCTTGTATCAGAATCTTCTGATGTTTCTTGGAAAGGTTAGGAGTTTGCTTTATTGTCCTAAGACAGTCTGCTTGTGGAAGTCATGTACCACCTAAACAACAGTAAATGCTTATGAATTGCCCCAAGACTTGCTTACTGTAGAACAAAGTAACAGCTGCACCAGTGCGACACAGCAACGATACAATGCTCAGCTGCCATTGTAATGAAGTTATGGCAGCCTTGCAAGCGGAAAACGCTGGCCCAGATTCAAGGGACAGATGGAACAGGAAACTGCAGAATTCAAATTAATTAACCAATGTGACACCATATCTCATGGCTTAAATAAGGATTAGGGGTGCTTTGCTGCAAAAAGTCATTGTCCCCCATTTGGTGCTAGAGCAGTTGTTTAGTATTCATGTGCCAGAAAATGCAGATTGTATCTAGATTA
Organism: Urosaurus nigricauda; assembly: GCA_034509955.1. Lineage (NCBI taxonomy): Eukaryota > Metazoa > Chordata > Lepidosauria > Squamata > Phrynosomatidae > Urosaurus > Urosaurus nigricauda. The sequence continues at coordinate 12,375,313 of JAOEGL010000013.1, forward strand.
GCTTTTGTATTAATGGTTAGCATTCCAGCTAGGCAAGCATGTTCTTTGCCTTCTTATGTGTGTTAATATCTGGTGAACTTGAACTGTTTTTCCCTTAATCTCATTCTACATTTCTATTTATTCAAAAGTCCACTTTTGGCATTTTCTGAAGAATAATTTCTTTGCAAAATGCTTAACATGTTGTACCCCGCCCCGATGGCTCGCTTAGAGGGGCAGGTAAGAAATAATAATAATAATAATAATAATAATAATAATAAACAATGCTGCAAAACTTGTCAATTTGAAACATATTTAAGTGTGGATCTTCCTTTTTTTCTGTTTGAAAAATAAGATGCACTCACCCATTTGTGCTGTAGATGAGGACTTCCCTTGAAAATTGCTCCTTAGTATTTGGGTTTTGATCTTTCTCAGGGTTAGGTTTTGAGCTTTCAGAGCATTGTATTTTCCTTGTAGCATATTTGATCACATTTGGAATTGTAATGATTTGATGTGAAAATCCATCCCCACACACCTGCGTTTCCTGGAATTAGAGTTTTACTCATTGTTTTCGAAGTGCTATGCATTGAGTGCTGAGATACAAACTAGAAAACTTCACACAGAGAAACACACACATATGCAATACTTCTGAGTTGTAGGGCCTTTGTTCTTTTGGTTTTTTGCTCACTAGACCCAGAACCTTAGCCCTCTCATACTAGAGTGTAATTAATCCTATAGCGCTAATGTCTGTGGTTCTGGTGTATGTAAGCAAAAAGCTATTTATTGAGCCTTGAACTGGAGCAGCACAACATGAATTGGGGTTGGTGAGATCGTATTTCCTTCCTGTGACTTTCAGTTGCCTCTGTATATACATCTTTAAATAAACCAACAAAATGTGAATTCAGAGTAAACTGTTGTCATGTACAGTTGCTCCAAGCTTTAGAGGCGTATAATATCTCTTTGGTAAGAGATGTTTTGATCTCATTTAGATTAGACTTTTCAAGGGATGAAAAACATCACTGACACTAGATTTGAATGTTTTGGCTTAGTGCTGGAATGGTAGACAGGGATGTGTGGAAGTCTGGTGGGGCAGGGGTGGGAGGAGAAAAAAAAAGGATTTATTTCTCAAGAAATCCAAATAGGATATGTTGTAATGTTTAAGTCATCTAAATTTTGGCAGTGTTGATGACCACTGAATATTCCTGAGAACAGTAACTGCTATCAGTATTAAATATTACCTTAAAAACCAGCCATTCAGTTTGAAACACGGCAGGTTTTATCTATTTTGCGATTTGTAAATAAAAAAACCACATTATATTCTTCTTTTATGGCATTAAATTCAAGGTTGATAGTAGTTTCAGAGGCTGGTTTCTTATCTCATCAGAAGCCCACCCAGTTACTGTCTCATAGCTAGCAGCCAAACGTTGGTCTTGTCAGGACAGATGCAAATTATTACAATGTGTTCAGTGGTGCATGCGGCTGTATCAGAGATCAGAAGGCAGCTCTTTTGTGCGTGAAGCTGTTCCTGTGAACTTCAAACCAGGGCAAGGAAGAGGCACTTCGACAGCTCCCTAAGAAGATTGTGGACTGTCCAAGTTGAGGTCAGAAAGGCCAAGCATTGTCAACAGAGCCAGCATGTGTGCTGGGATTCTCCATTCTTCTCCCATCTTTCTACTTGAGGGAAACAAAACGTGATTATGCAGTCAGATTGGAAATGTTTGTGGGCTGGGAAGGACAAGGGTCGAGTTTCTAAAAATATTCCACTGTCATGTGCTTCTGACAACGGCAGTAAAATTTTGGACCTTTTCCTCCCTTTGCTTTTTGGGAGGGACGTATTGAGGTCCATTGTCAGGCTTAGTTTGATCTACAGGTTGGGATACGGAAGAGTACAAATTGCAGATTGTTTGGTGAAATCCATCTTTTGCAAATAAAATCCTCAAGAGCCCACTGTCTCTCAAGACAAGGTATTATTAGCTGCCCTGTTTCAGTGGGTGCCTGAATGAATCATAGTGTGTTTACAGACATTCTCTCTCTCTCTAACAGAGGACTTCTGGTTATTTCTTAATAATGTATTCTCTAGTGCTTTTTTATTTATTTATTTCGAAAGTGCTGTGCTAAGAAAATTTTCCCCAGGGCTTTGCTTTACTTTTCTTCACAATAGCATTTTTATCGTTTTTTTTTTTTAAAGGAAGTGTACATCCCTTGAAGGATGGCTCTTAATGGACTCTCTGAGACAATGCCAGTCCCAGCTATGTGTGCTTGGAGGAGATCCTCTCTGATGGGGATTTCCAAATAATTCATTTCAGGATTCAAAAAAGTAAGAAAGAGTAATGAACAACGGGATTGAAACTTTTAATAGGGTCACCCCAGCCCAGACATGGCTAGATTTGCTTTCTTCAACCTCAGTTGGTATGAGTGAAACAGCACTCAAGAGATCGTTGGAGAGCATACACGTCTTTTTGTTGAGCTAAATTGTTGGAGTTCAATAGTAAAATCCTTCCTTCAGATGATGGGGTCAATGGGATATTCATCTTCAATCAATAATGCAAGGTTATTTTGTGGTTGGTCAGGGTCAGCCCAAGGCTATGGATGACCATTCCCAGCTCCAAGCCTAGAGGTTGCATGCCCTGTATTTAGCTACCGGAGTCAAAGTTACGAATTGACTTGCTGCTGGAATAGAAACAGAAGAATTCATAAGGCACTCCTCTGATGATGAGATTGATTGCAAGGATCCTAATGTGGATTCTACATCCAACTAATCCAGAGTCCTTACAGGGACTCCTGTCACACATCCTAGTTCTTTCTGAACTTGAAGATGTATCTTATGATAACTGGAAGAATTCTGACTGAGTCTGCCTTGAAGTCCTTTGAATCTTTCTTAAGGCTTCCAGGTTTTGGAAGGATAAATTAAGGGTGGAAAACACATGGCTCTCATTGTGTTAATAGACTAGAAGCTCCACCAGCCCCAGCCACTATGGTTCAATGCTAAGGAATGACGGGAGTTGCAATTTGTAAACAGCAAGAAGCCCTTAGATTCCTCATCCTTGGGCATTCCTTATTAAAACTAGTATCTCTGACACTGCCCATAGCTACATGTCTAAAGTTCCTATAAATATTGACCAGCATCTTGTGAGTGACTTGTGTGTGTATGCAAGTGCCTTCAAACTGCCTGTTAACCTATGGCAATCCCATGAATTTCTTAGGCATTTCTTAGGCAAGGAATATTCAGAGGTGGTTTTTCCCAGTTCCTTCCTCTGAAATGCAACCTATAGGTGTTTGTTGTCAGTCTTCCATCCAAGTATTAACCAGGCCTGACCTTGTTTAGCTTCCAAGAGCAGATGGGATCTTCTGCTTTTGGTTCTCCACAGAAGATCCAGCGGAGAGTCAAGTTCACAGCCCCATGAGCTTTGTGTAGATTTAAACTTGGAAATCAAACTCAGCCAAAACATTGAGGTCTATCAAATTCCTTATTTGCCTGGAAGACCATTTCATTGTCCAAAAAGTGGAAGAGGCAATAGGGGGATCATCCATTTTAGATCTGATCCTAATGGGGTGCAATTGGTGGGCAAGTCCTTAGGTGGGAGTGACCATGTTCTCTTGGAGTTTGTTATACAGTGGAAAGGAGAAGCCAGGCATAGTCAGATATGCATTCTACACTTTAGAAGGCAGTTCAGGATGGATGGGAGTTTTTCAAAAAGGAGCTACTGAAGGCATAATTTCAAACTGTTCCAACGAAAAGGAAAAATGGGTGGTGTCTCAAGAAACTGGGATGGATGACTAAGGAACTTTCAATGGAGCGGACATGTATAAGAAATGGGGAAAGGAAGGAAATAACTAAGGAGGAATTCAAACAAGCTAGCACATGCCCATAGTCTTGGTTTTATTTTTGATTCTTCTCTGTCGTGTATCCCCCAGATCCAGATCACAGCTAAGGCATGTAGATTATTTTTATACAGTGGGCCCTTGTTATCCAGTGGGGTTTGTTTCCAGGACCCTCCGTGGATAACAAAATCCGTGTATGCTCAAGTCCCATTAAATATAATGGCACAACAAAATGGTGTCCCATATATAAAATGGAAAATCAAGGTTTGCTGTTTGGAATTTATACTTTTTTGGAATATGTTCAAGCCATGTGTGCTCAAATCCGTGGGCTCTAGAATCCGTACATATGGATTCTAGAGACTAACGTGACTATGTCTTACTGTTCAGGAAGGTTTCCCTTAGCTGAGTATAATGTAACTGTGTCCTTCTCAGTGGAAGCATTTGTATCAGTCAGCCAGGGGTCTCTATTTTATTAAATGCACAATTTGCTACAAACAGTGGCTCAGATTCTGACACATTCTGGCAATGCTTTATTCTCCACCATTGCACTTTGCTTGGCTTCTGAATTCTGTGGGGTTGTTACAGGCAGTGCAATGCAACTCATCGGTACTGGGGCACATCCCCAAGGCTAATTTGTGTTGGGAGGGGAAGACACCATCTGGTTGCAGTTCTGCAGCTGGGAGAAATGTAGAGTTGCTGCCCTCTTGGACCTTCAGCCTACTTGGGAGGCTGACAGCTCTTCTTTTTTCCTTACTGCAAACCTGGAACCAGATGGTGTCTCATAGCCTCTTGCCAACTATTGGAGAATGGAGGTATCTACTGGCAAAGAGCAGCACTTGCAAGGGGGGGGGGGGAGTCATTGCACAAGAAGGTACTGTGTATCTCCTTCTGCAATAAAAAAGAGTATATATGGTCACAGCACAGCTCAGAGAATCTTTTTTCCTTGTAACAAAGGGTTAATCATGTGATGAGGTTACGTTTCATTTTAATGGGTCACAGAGGTGAGGAGTGAGCAATTGCCTAATGAGATGGCCAGTTTGGCAGAAGCTCCAGTTTTCCAGATCCTTCTCAGTGACCATGAGGGGAGAGAATCTAACAAAGAACAAGGGGGACTGCAGGCTCAGTCCCACTTCTGCAGGGAGCTCCATAATTCAACTTACCCCCATGAATATCCAGGATTCTCAATCCCATCTGGTTGTGAGTAACTAGTTTAGCCAGTTTGCATCAGGTCTTATTTTTATTTTGACTTGGCTGAAATGATTTAGACTAATTATAACATGTAACTTTCTCTAAGTGGCTCTTTGGAGCTGTCTGTTGAGCCGCTCCTTTCCTTGTTGGATTGGGGCTGTGGCAACTACACACTGTGGCCCGGATCTGGCTGTTTTGCAGCCCATACACACACACAAATCTGAAAAAAGCGATTCCTTTTTACACCATGGAAAGGGCACCCTAGCCGGCTTTTTGCAGCTTTTTTGGCACTGATTACAGTCCAGTCTGTCAGTATGGAAATGCCATGTAAATGTCAGTTTGTCCTTTTTGCTGGTCTTGAAAATGACTGTAATGAAAGACATAGGTCTAAGGTGGAGTTGGATTCACATGTCTTATCATTGCTGTTTTAGTTGAGAAAGAATGAAACAATTAAAGGTGGAATCTCAAACCATTACTTAAAATAAGTATCTAGTCTCCTGTCTTGGAGGTTTGGCATTTTCTGGAGTAAAGGATGATGGTTCAAAAAAAAAAAAAAAATTCAAAGCAGCAGGGGATTTTAATGTGCGAATCATTGTAATGATGATGTTCATGATTTTGTCAAAGAGGTGCATGGATCTTTAATAATGACATCAGCTATAGAAATTTACATAATCATGCTCAAATCACTGCCTTGTACTCTGTTGGATCCAAATATTGATGTGACATGCAATAATACCATAATACTTTAGAGAGAGGGAAAGCGTACAAATAGTTTTTAAAAATGAAAATACAGATTGCTTTGGAGTGGAGAAATTTTGGCCCATCAGATGTTTTGATCTGCCAACCACATAATCCTTTATCATTTACTGTGCTGGTCGGGGCTTCTGGGAGGTGAAGTCCAACACATTTGAAAGATTAAAGTTTCCAGTTCTAGATAGTCATCCTCTTTTTTCCACAACTATTGTGCTACGTGTTAGAATTCAGGTTTTATAAATGGCAATTAAAATTGTTGTTGTTGTTGTTGTTGTTGTTGTTGTGTGTCTTCAAGTTGTTTCTGACTAATGGCAGCCCTAAAGCAAACCTATCACAGGGGTTTTCTTGACAAGGGGGGTTGCCTTTTGCCTTGCTCTGAGGCTGAGAGAGTGTATCTTGCCAACACCATCCAGTAGGATTCCATGGCTGAGCAGGGATTCAAATCCTGGTCTCACTCAAAACCATTTTACCATCCTGGCTCACAGCTTAAAATACAGCAAATTAAAAAGAAAATAGAGTGAATGTCATATTTCTTAGGAAACTGAGAACCAGACAGATAACTACCTCCATTTACATGTTACCTGGAATAACTGGACTGGGAATTAAACCTGAATTTAGGAGGAGCTTTGGATACCCACTATTGGTTTTAATGAAGTGTGCTAACTAAATTGGATTTGGAGTACTCATTGAAAGCTGTTTACGGCATGCTCTTGAGCACATTTACCGTTTGTCGGAAGTGCATGCTAGTGAACATATGAGTCTTTAAGACAGGCCATCTGTTAGTGTTAGACCTTTGGATAATTGTCAGCTCGTTCTATAAATAAGCATATATACAAACTGCCCAGGAGCGCAAAGGTGATTTCCCGCTCCCCCCAATTTGCTCTTGTGTGGCAGAGAAAAGAGAAAATCACAGAATATAGTGAGACCCTGATCTATTATTTCAGTCCCCTCAGCTTTCTTCAGAAATCTTTTATTTCCAATAACAGCACACACACACACACCCAAGCCCGCTCTGCAAAGCTGGTTGTTGGCCACCACATCTCAAGTTCTGGATTAGCACAGTGGCAGTCTAAGACTCATGGGGGGTTTTCCTTCCCCCAGAGAAATCCACAATATAAGCTCCGCTGGCTAGGGTAAGTACCTTCCCATCTTCTCTAGCTGAATAATCTCTTTATAAAAAGTCAAGGCACAAAAGATTCTGATCTTTAGTGATAGGTTGTTCTTAATTGTCTTAAAAAGAAATGCAGTGGATTAAAAAAAGACAGAAAAGGGCACATTTATCAGAATGACTTTGATTTCTTCATGCTCTGGATGCTTCTTTTAAAAGATGTATTTCAGATGGATCTTGCCAGTTAACTAGAGAGATTATCACACCAGCAAAAACATGAGAGAGTAGCAGTATGCTCCCATCAATATTGTGTGATAATGCGGTCATTCTCACACAACATTGCAATTATCCTGTGATTATCCCGTGAATAAAGATGAAATCTAGTGCTGCTTTTTATTCATGGAAAATCCCAGTGAATAAAAAGCAGTGCTAGAATTTCTCTTCATTCATGAGTTAATCATGGGATAATCACAGTCATGTGATAATTATTGAATTATTGTGCAATATCAGTGGGAGCATACTGCTATGCTCCCATCTTTTTTGCTTGTGTATTACTCCCCTAGGAGTCATTGTCATATACAGTGGTCCCCCGGGTTACGAAAGTAATCCGTTCCGGATTACTTTTCATAACCCGGAAATTTTCGTTTCCCGGGGGACCGCTTTGTTTGCTGGACCGCGCGGCCAATTTAAAGGGGCCGCGCGGTTTTTTTTTTACTCGTATCCCGGGGTTTTCTTCGCAAGCCGGGGCCATTTTTGCGGCCCCGGCTCTTTCGGCTCCCGGGGATTTCGTTCCCCGGGGACTTCGTATCCCGGGGGACCACTGTAGTGATGAAGAGATGGAAGACACTGTGGGAAGGATTCAGAGGTGAACATGGCTCCTGGCCAACACATGGGGAAACTTCCATTTCATTTATTTATTTATGGGATTTATTTCCCGCCTTTCTCCCAAAATGGGATTCAGAACAGCTTACAGTTGGTGGGAGAGGAGTCTCCATGAATGCCTCTACAAATCAGTAAGCTCTCTACTCCATAATAGTCACATTTTCACCCATCCCCTTTTGTGCAAGATATGTCTCTTCAAGTTCACAGCGTGATGGCCGGGGGGGGGGGGGGAATCTCTGTCTAGGGCACTGATAGGAACCTGTGTCCAGAGCCAGTTCACACTCACCAAACTGTCTGAAGTACCACATATTCAACTGAAAATTGGCTGAGAATGTGGCACAAGAAGAGACCAGAAGCTAATTTGGGTTTTAGCTTTCTGGATATTTGCCCCCCCCCCCCTTTTTTTAAAGGTAGTAGGTTGGTTTTAGGATATAGAAAATGGTAAACAGACACATTTTGATGCAGTTTGGTGACATTTGTGGTGATTTGGGGATTATGTCTACTAAAGTCTTTACATAAATTTGGTGTCCAGAGCCCCTGGGAGGGGTGCATGTGGCTCATGGATAACACATTCCCCACTCCGCTCAAGTGTGTAGAATCATAGAATCGTAGAGTTGGGAGAGACCATAAGGGCCATCCAGTCCAATCCCATTCTGCCATGCAGGAACTCTCAATCAAAGCATTCCTGACAGATGGCCATCCAGCCTCTGTTTAACGATCTCCAAGGAAGGAGACTCCACCACACTGTGAGGGAGTGTGATCCACTGTCAAACATCCTTCGCTGTCAGGAAGTTCCCCCTAATGTTGAGGTGGAATCTCTTTTCCTGTAGTAGTCATTGTGTCAGCTGGGGAGTTCTGTAAAAATCAGGACCTGAAGTGTGCAATGAAAACAAATGTTCAGCATATTTTTCTCAGATAAAAATATGTTTGTTTGTTTGGAGAGTCCAGATCAAACAACAAATGATATGCATGCCCATGTCTTGCTAGGATAAGTTCTTAACTACCTGTTGAGCTTCTTTTGCCTGTGGGCTTCATCTGCAGAACTGGTTGTAGATGTTCCACTTCCATGCTGGTGGCCAGTGCATCATCCAACCTCAGAAGGAGCAGACAGGGATGTGGAAGATAAAAGTGACCTGGTTTGTATCAGAATAAGGTGGCAGTGGGATTTGCATTCTAAAAGGGGGGATCATCCTCCCAAGCTACAAAAGTTAAAAGGATGTCTAGTGGAGAAGGGGAGAACTAGACTCAGTAGGAAAAAAAATAAAATGTTGAATGAAGTGTTGGTAGAGGAACAATCCAGAATTCAATGGTTTTTGTATCCCTTCATGCCATTTCTAGAGACAGAAGTCTTGAAACCTTTTCAACCTTCCATTGAATCCATTGATTCTTTCTCTCCCTTCTCATATATATATATATATATATCCTGCCTTGTCAGTAAAAGAACATTTCAGAGTATCTTCTTTCATTTCTAATCTCTCTTCCCTTTTTAACTCCTCCTTTGTATTCTGGAGCTTAACATACTCTACACCTTTAAAAAAAACACACCTTCCCTTCTGTGCTTACCTGTTCTGGTGGGGCGAGATTATAGCTATGGCATATTATTAGACAGCAAGACTTTAAAAATTCCAATGAATTTTTTTTTTATGTCACCTGGGAGTGAGATAGTGAATGCACTGCGATTGCTTCCTTTCAAATCCTACTACACTTACCAACTTCCAGATCCCCTTTTCTTTCTCATTTTCTCTTTTAACTTCTCCATATCCAGACCTGAGTCAACAGGTAGCTGCTTATCTCTCCTTTTCTCCAGAAAAGTGTTTATTTTTTAAGGGCGTTTATCCAGAATTCTCTGAGCAATCTCATCTGAATCACTTTCTCATTGGAGGTTACAAAATTTTCCTGTGCGTCTCCTCTACCTCTTGGTCTGAAACCTGGGAGGAATCTTTCCCACATTCAGTGCATGTTCTCTGCATGTTTTCTTGACAGGGCAACCACAACACATTTGTGCCTGATTATCAGGTTCAGTCATTTTCTCTTTGAAAATGTTCTCTTTGAAAGTTTTCAAAGTCCTGCTGCCTCTAACACCATAACTATACTCTTACCTACTGGAAAATTGTGTATTTTCTTCCCAGCTGTCCCAGATTTCACTTCACTTGAACCAGTGATCTAAACTGTACTGAATCCTACTGTTAATCTCATCTACAGCAAGTCAGGTTAATAAATAGGTTTTACAGACTCGCCATTCAGCAACTGATTCAGTAGTCTACTCTATTTGGACTTAGGTTAATCTCTCCTGTTTTCATGTTGTCACCTGTGACTATTAGTGACTCCACATATTACAGCATTACTGCGTGGGAAGACTGATGTTGTGATCAAGGTTTGCATACAGGTAAAAGAAGCAAGCAGGCAGCAATTTATAACTGCACCTACTGAGATATTAAAATATGTTTAGTTGACATTCAGTGCAAAAATCTACCTGTTGAACTTAATGCTAGCTGTTTAGTTGCATGGATGAGCAGTGAGTAGTTAGAGATCTATTCCTTTTGAACAGAGAAAATCACAACATACTTTTCACTTGTTAGAATCATACTGAATTTCATTGTAAAAATGTAAGGGAAACCAGGCTGGATGAAATTAAAGACTTATATACCCCAGCATTTTCTTCTTACTCTGGCCAAGCAAATTCATTCATTCATTCATTCAGTGAAACATTCCACCCTTAAAGTTGCATAGTGTTTTACATACAAAAGAATTATACAAATATATTGTATTAAAAATCAGTTCAATACAAATGAAAATTCAGTTAACATTTGAACGAGTTTATATCTCCAAATCTGAAAGTAATTCACAACAGCATGCATTTCCCCTTTGCAGTCCAGAACAAACACCACAAAACCACTATTCCACAGCTCAAAAACCCATCTTTTGACAGGTACTAAGAGGATGATTACACTGGTCTCAGGCAACTTCCCTGGGCAGGACTTTCAATAGATAGAAGGCTACCATAGAAAAGGCACTCCCCCAAACTGGCACTTCTGGTAGCTGCCTGGGAGAACCAATAAGCATAACATCCTCTTTTTTATTCCCCTGAAAATGGTTTTTAAAAGCATACTACCCCGGAGGTTAGAGGCAAAAAAGCCATCAAGCAGCCTTATCATTTGTATCTATTCACCTTTTGAAGTTATCCGAGTTGGCAACCATCACTACAGTCTTGTGTTAAGTCCAGCAATTCACTGGGTGAAAAAAAGCAAAGTTATTTCTCTTGAAGCTTCCACTATTTAGCATAGTTTTATGCACCTGTGTCAAGTTCTCCCTTACTGGCCTTTTTTTTCTCCCTATGGTAGAATGACCCAAACATTTTGTAACTTCCCCACATAGACTCTAGCATCATTTTGATTGCTCTTTTTTATTTTTACACATTTCCTCAACTTTACAATACCTTTTTTGAGATGGTATAACTCAGTGGAAAAACACACGTGCTTTGCCTAGATGTGTCATAGAGCAAATCCAACATACTGTAATTTTAAAAATCAGTATGGGATCTTATAGGATGGTCTGTTGTTTTATGGAAAGGGGAGAAATTAAGTATCATACTGTTCATTCCCAAGTTCCTTAGAAATGTCGAAAGTAGCCAAGGGTTTTATTTGAAACCCTTTTTAGAGATTTCCTATCCAGAAAGGAGAACAAACCATTTTGATACAGTCTGTTGGGGCTCCACTGAATATGACTGCCATGAAGCAGCAGAAACAGTAAAAACAACTTAGAGAAGCATCCTGCTTTCTTTATCCTGGTTCATGTAAATTCAGACTCAGTGGAATATTTACTCCTTTATCTAGATTTCAAGATCTCCAACAAACAACCGAAAAGACCACCTGGCACATAGAAGATTCAGAGCAGATGCATCAAATGGCTATGTTATGGCCTCAAAGCATCTCAGTCATTCCCTTTCCCATAGCATTTTAATTTTTTCACCTGTTCCTGCTGTTGGACCCCTATGATTTGCTGGCAGGGACTCTTTATTGCAGTATGGAAGATTCCCAGTTTAAATGCCAGCTTTTTAGCTTCACTCCCTTTTTATTTTAAGGTTTCCTTCTTATGGATCCCACTCTTTTTGGCTTGCCTGTTTCCTTGCTTTGCTCTCAGTATCCTCTTAAACTGCTCTGATTTCATTAGTTTTCTGAAGGCAGAATGTGCAAGTACTGTAGATTGTGCAAGAATAATAAAACACTTCTTTTTAAGGGTGGCTGTCTCAGTATGAACAGATGTTATTATTATTAATTTTATTTATTTATAAATTTACACAGAGCTGTACATACAATAGAATAAAATAAAATGGACCTGCCAGTGGTGTACATTCTAGAAAATAGCCCCACCAGAAGAAGGTTGCAGAAATCCAGACATGAGACTACTAAGGCATGGACTAGAGTCTTGGCTGTAGAAGCCAAAAGAAACGGTCGAATGTTAGCAGTGTTATAAAGGGGGAAAAAATCTACATGTCTTAGCTATAGCTTGAATCTGGGGGATACATGCCAGGGAGGAATTAAAAATGAAACCAAGACTACGGGCTTCCTGGACAGGGCAATAGAGATGATGTTGACAAGAACTGAAAAGGAGTATTGAACAGTAGACTTTGAAGGAAAAACAAGAAGCTCAGTCTTGAACATATTGAGCTTTAAGCTCCAGTGCCGCATCTACTGAGAAATAGCATTGAGACAACAAGATACTTGCTGTTGAACACTCAAAGAAATATCGGGTGGAAAAATACAGCTGGGTGTCATCAGCATACAGATGATAAGAAAAGCCTTAAAATAACTATGTGCTCAATTTCCAAATGAGGTTGAATTGTAATAGGTGTTTGCTCAGTCATAAGGCATTTGCAAGCCAGTGTTCACTCCGTCTGACTCTTTGGTACTCAGCCACAGATGAGTACCAGAGATGGATTAAGCCAACCAATAATTTCTTAAAAGCTTACCATGTGCTGCCCATAACCTCATGGGAAGGTAACCAGCTATCCATAATGCCAGGCTACTAGTAATTAAACTAAAGGTTATACAAGCTTGTCTTAAAATAGGAAGCTTCTCCATTCATAATGTACGTAACATAATGTACAAAGCTGACTATGATTGATCTCTATATTTTACATTGCTTGGACTGTATGGCTTGGACTGTGTGGCAGTTTACTGCACCTCCTGCCATGGAAGCTTGAACGCTGCAAAAACAGTGGCTTGAACACCAGAGACTCTGGGATATGTATTTTTTCCAGGGTATGTACCTCAGATGTCCTGGATACTATACAAGCTAATTGTACCTACAGTGAGCTCGTTTGGTATATGAAAGGGTACACAATTTCTGAGCTGCACTTGAAAAGAAAAATCAGTCACTTTTCTAACTTGCATGGGGAGAAGGAGGACCATTCTGTTGCTAATCAAAGCATGAGTGAATGAGGTTACTTTATTAAGCATATTTAACTGAGTTATGTATACTTAATTAAAGAGAAAGCCAACATGGTATAGTGTTTTGGGTGCTGGTGTAGGATTCTGGAGACCAGGGTTCGAACCCCAATCAGCCATGAGAACCCCGTGGATGACCTTTGGCAAGTCACACCTGCTCAGCTCAGCCAAAGAGGAAGGCAATAGCAAACTCCCTCTGAACAATTCTTGCTAAGAAAACTCTGTGATAAGTTCATCTTATCATTGCCTTAAGTAAAATATGACTTGAAGGCATACAGTAACAGCCGCAGAATCACCATCATAATAATCAATAAGAATAACAACAAAGTGGCTGATACAGAATACTGGATATAGCCTCATATCTGTTCTTAAATCCACAAGGAAGCAGCTAGAGAATATTAACTTCGCATATAGAGTTTGGTATCACTTTGGATTATTATTTTTTTAAAAAAAACAACGTTTTGTTACTGCTATTTTATGTGGCAGTGGGTATGTTTTGTTTACTGTTGTGTTGAGCAGGGAAGTTTTGCATTTGGGTGCGGCCGGATGCAATTATCTATGGTACAGTCCACAGGGCTTCCGTGAAGAAGAAAATTATATGTATGAACCACTGGTTTTATTTTATGTTGACTGCTTTTCTGAGATTTTGGATCTGATGGATGGCGTGACATCCTTTGGGAGGTAAACAGTAACCTCACTTCTGAATTGCCGTTGAATTTGAGTGTAATCAGCCTTTGTCTCTGCTTGGCCTCTTCCTTACAAAAACAGCATGTTCTTGGTATTACATGTGTGCAGAAGGTATTATTAACCTATGTTTGAGGAAAGAGGGTTCACAAGGAGAGCTTCATTATCAGATTTAGAGCCACATACCATTCTATTATTGACCTGCCCGCTGTAATCAATGCGGCAGGCACACAGGTTGGAAATCATGTTCTCAGGCTGTAGACCGCATACCTTGCTGCTAGTGCTGATTGTGCATTATCTTTTAAATGACACTACCTAAACAAGTATGGATCTGCTGAGCTCCAAAAGCCCTAGCTTCAACTGGAGAATGCTAAACCTTTTGCATTTTTTGTTCTTCTTTGAAAAGAAAAAGGTTTCTGGCCTTTAAGATGACTGAAGAAACCGCAATTAAAGGCTGAGTCAAATGTGGTTGAACTCATTCACTCAGACATGTGTAAAAAGACACAATAAAACAGTGCAACAGTAAAACAGTGCTGTTGCACTTCTGAGACAGAATGGTTCACTGCAATGTGTGATGCTTGAAGTGGGATGAAACAACAAGGAAAATAATAGCTTGTGTTTACGTTGGCTGGAGAATCAGTGTAAAGAGGAGCAGTTGCACAACTATGCAAAAAGGCACACACAGACAGATTGGCAGCCTCAGTTAAGAATAGTTTACACTCCTGCTTCAGTATTACAAAATTTAGTTTACAATAGTTTACAAAACTTCCAGTTCAGAGTTATTGTGGCATAGCCACCAAAGTTTCTGCACAGTCTGTTTTCTACTTTTTTCAACTAAACTGATACTGGATGGTTTGGCTGCATGGTACAGAATGACACAGTTTAATACAATTAGAGTTAAATGATCATTCACATGCACATAACAAGAAAATGGAGTTGTGAATCAAGAATATTGTATGCAATCCAAATATGTGCTGGAGCATCAAATATGGATATTGACTCATTTCTATAGCTCTCGCTAGGAATTTTCTAGCCTTCCAGATGTTGTTGGACTCCCATAAGCCTCAGCCAACATAGTCAGTAGCTCTAGAGGATGAGGTTGTAGTCAGTAGCTGTAGTCCAACAACCATGGAGATGGACTTGTGATCCAATAAAATCTAGAGGACAGCAGGCGTCATACCTCCTCTGTAGCATTAATTTGGCAGACAGTGATTCTTTGGGGTGAAGAAGTCCTTCTCTGTACATAAAAAGAGATGCAGCCACCTGTGCACATCTACTGTGCTTAACTGGGGTGTGGGAATTAGCAGGATGAAAGCTCCAAAAACCGTGGAGACTCACTATCCTTGCAGTGGTAAGAACATTGGGATAACTATTAACTCCTCAGTCCCATGCATTTTTCTCATTTTGTGGCAATAACCCCAACATCAAAGGGTAGTGCTCATATACTAATCTTGGCATGTGTGTTGTGCATGTATATGAATTTCAAGAGGCAGTTCACAAGCCTTGTAATGTCCCCTATACTCTTTTTCCAGGTGTGCCAATATTTTTTTTTTATTAAACACATGACAGCCCTTTCTTCATTTCAGACTGCCTGTTCTTCGCTTACCTCTTAGTTCTTGGTGACGACGTTGATCTACAAGATTTATTTAGGTTCCTGAGCAGTAATGGCCAGTTGTCCTCTTCTTTTACAGTCATTTAAATTATTCTGACAAAAGAACTATCCTGAACTTGCATTAGATATGACACAATAAAAACTTTCTACTACAGTGCTGTAGACTCCAATGTACCATCTGCAAGCCTGCCTCCTGTTTCTCTGAAAACTCTTTTAGAGCACTAGAGGAATCATGAAAAAGGGGGACCCATCATCAGATCATTGTGCCTTCTGCTACTCCCCAGGTCCTCTAAGCAGCGAAGTGGATATTTCCTTATATAATATAAAAAGGAGGGTGGAAAGTTGAGAATTCATTGCTGCAAGATTTGGCAGGGGATAAGGAGTAAAGACTTCTTTGCTTCATTTCTTTCACACCCCTGACAAATTATTCTCAAGTCTCTACTTGGAAGCCAGACATACTCAATTTTCAGTTAAAGCTGCTAATCTTTTCTGATATACCAACTATCCCATTTATATATTTATGTATTTATTTAATTCAGTGATTGGAAGATGAGCCTGTCCAGGGAAGTTAAATGTCCTCTCCCTGACTTCTGAAGACTTGTCCACCTTTCTTTCCTTCTTCCCGCCTTCAAATATGCATAGATGTCATATGTTTTCTAAAGCCCTCTCCAGTGATTCAGTATCTGTACTCACTTGCTACCACCCTTTTGCTCCTTCCTGGAACAGCTGGAAACATCTGTAGCATATACCTTTTGGTTATTATCCACTTTGTTTTCTGACTAGTGCCTGGTATTGCATAGGTCATTCCACTAGAAAGGTGTTAAATATTTGCATAGTCAATACAGTGGAATGCAGTATGGGATTTTCGCCTTGGTTATATTGACTCATATAATGAATCGTTTCACCAAGAGTTGCTCAACTGCCTGCACAAAAGGCTTGTGTGGTTCTCTCTATGTTTACAATGCCTGTCAATGTGATTTTAGGAACACAAGAAGCTACCTTACATAGAGTGAGGCCATTGGTTTATCTAGCCAAGTATTGCCAATATAATTTTAGTACTGGTTCTCCAGGGTTTCAGGCAAGATTCCTTCCTAGTCCTACCTGGATCTTTCCTTCCTAGTCCTTCCTGGACTTAACTGAGGATTGAACCTGTTACATTCTGCAAAACATGCAGAGCTCACAAATACCTTGTTGCAGGCTTACTTGTAATAAATGCATGTTCTCTGCTAGCTAGGTCCTCCCCACATTGGAAATTGCAATGACCCAAGGGTTTTCCAGGGCTGAAATGCTTCCCCCCTTTTGTTTGTTTGTTTGTTTGTTTAGCATTACTATTTTGGAGGAGGTTTAGTAGTCTGTGCCTTGTCCTTTTGAGGTGTCCAGAAGTTTGTTTTCTTGAAGAACTGTACACTGCTCAGAGGAGCAGGAGACCATGGCTGCTACCCAAGGCTGCTGGCCAAATCAGAAAGGCTAGAGCATTTCTTTGCTCAGGTCTATAAAGTTGTAGCCTATAGATCTGTCAACTGCAGCAAAGTGATGCTACAGCTACTGCAGGAATTTGAAGTATTCATCATCCCTAGAGCAAGCAATACCTTAGGGCCTGTGATAACCCAATTTATTGGTGGAGATTGTCATCTTAGGATAGTTATCTCAGGATGCCCTTCTGGCACAAGATATTCACAGGTCTCTGGATGGTTTCATGTAGCACAGTGAGTGTGGGAAAGACATATAAATGAATTATATCTCCAATGTGATGCACTAGCATCCTTTTCTTTCTCCCTCATGCCCTATCCATTGCACTGTAATATATAAGCTTGCTTCATGCTCTTCTGCCTACCTGTTTACATTTCTGCCTACTTGTCAGAGAGAATATTGGAAATGATGGGTGCTGTAGTCCAACACACCTGGAGAGTGCCAGATTGGAGAAGGCTGTAAGAGATGTTCAGTGTATATAATAAAGCGATGTTTTCTATCTGTCAGAAATTAAATCCAAATTGTCAAGATGTGAGGCAAGGTATTTGTCAAAAGTACTTGCTTGGTGACAATGGCAGCTGCAGTGCTTTTGGATGTGATAAACGCAGCAATGTAAAGGGTGATGCCTGATGCCTGAGAAAGAGAAATAAGTACATCTTTTTCTTTTTAACTACTCAAACTTATAGGTCACCCATCTACACCTAGTGTACTCTAGGTTGTTGAAAAGAATGGTAGAATGGTAGATATGAATTTGCTAAACAACTGGATACATTTTGAATACTGGTAATAAACATCACCTGGAATTAAATATTGCAGTTAGAGGTTCGTAACTTAGAATTAGGGATCTGCTGTTGCTGTCTGCCTTCAAGTCCTTTCTGATCTATGGCAACCCTTGGGGTTTTCTTGGGGAATTTCTTCAGAGAGAGTTTGTCATTGCCATCCTCTGAGGCTGAGAGAGTGTGACTTGCCTAAGGTTACTCAGTGTGTTTACATGGCCGAGTTGCAATTTAAACCCTGATATGTTCAACCCACTACAGCACGCTAGCTCCTAAAACATGTGAAAGTTTGGATTTCGAGATCTGTAACTTATTTGTATTCACGATTGTGACATTATTGCCACAATAGTAAAAGTCTCCCAATATTGTTTTCTTGGGCATAAGCCACTACTAGGCACAGCAGACTAATGTTTCCATTCCCCTCCCAACACACTCATATTTGTTGTGAGGAGGAATTATAACAGAGATCCTGCTTCTGATTGTCACATTGGAGATGGTTAGTAGGAGGGGATGGAGACATCCATCTACCTTGCCCTGATCAACAGAGAAGAGATCCTTCATCACTCAAAACAGCTGATGCCCAGGAAAACAGGGTTGGGTGGGTTTGGCCTAGGAGTTTACTTAACTAAAGGCCAGAACAGGGATTGGGTTATTGGAATTGATTTAAGCTTGTGACTGTTTTAACTTTTTTGTACCCCACTCTGATTGCCTGGACAGACGAGTGGGTTATTATTATTATTATTATTATTATTATTATTATTATACAGGCCAGCAAAATACACTGGCTTCAAGGCAGCTTGGAGGCATGGCATACACACAACACATGCCCCCAAGCTGGCAGGAAGCCACTGTGAAGCTGCCCAGCCATTTACTCAGCGGCAGATTTTGGCACTCTGGCTGCATGGCATGCTGCACACCACAGGAATACGGCCATCTGTTTTGGCCCCCCAAGTACCTGATCTAGAATCCCAGCCATCTTTTTAAAGTTGGTAAGGTCTGCAAGGGCTTTTACACAATTTTTCTTTCTTTCTGAAGCCCGCCTCCTTCATACCTCCCTATTCAGGTCAGAATTGAAAAGGCTGGGGCAGTGAAGGTTTAGTGCATGACCACACTCACACCTCCTTTTAGCATACATAGGATTCCTTGATTTCCCCTCCACTGCAGCCATGCAACAGTGCCCTATATAAAGCTATTTCTGCTGTGGTAACAATAAAGCATACACTTTTTCTCACGCTTGCTATGGTAAACCAGCACAGATTACTCCCCTTCAGCCCTAGATCCCCTGTTTGCTTGACCAAGACTAGACTGGCAATGGTTTCCCAGAGGTTTTTTGTTGAACTTTTGGGCTATGTGGCCATGTTCTAGAAGAGTTCCTTTCTGACGTTTCGCTAGCATCTGTGGCTGGCATCTTCAGAGAATGATAGCCTGGAAAAGGATATCCCAGAGGCCTTTTTCATCTGCTTCCCCCAGACTGTAGAATGACCTTCCGGAAGAGATTCGACATCTGAAACTCTGCATTTAAAACAGCATTAAAGATACCTCCCTTCCGGCAAGCCTGTCCAGTTAATTTTAAATCATGATTTTTTTAATCTGTATATGAAAACATAATGAGTGGATTTTAATGATTTTAAGGTACTGTATTGTATTTTAACTGTGGGTTTATGCCTTTTTAATTGTGTTTTGTATTTTAACGTGCTGTAACCCACCTCGAGCCTTGAGGAGAGGTGGGAAAGAGTTGTTGTTGTCATTGACTTACTAGGTGAGGTGTATTTAATGAATGGCAACAAAAATAAACTGGATACTGCTTTGTCAGTGATCTGTATCTGTTTAGCTTATTATTTTTTACATTTATGCATAGCTACAGCAAATCATAAGCAACCAATTACTACTTCTGCAATACGATTTATAGCTGAATTGCTGTGCTATTTAGAAAGCTCCACTTCAGCTGTTTTATCTCTTCCACGCTTTGTGTTTAAAAGTCTGGCTATATATCTCCCCCCTCCCAAAAAAAGGTCATAGTTTTTTGCCTTTTCCCTTCATCTTTGTCATGTGGTGCCCAAAAGAATGAGCATCATTGTGTAGAGTTTCATAGGAAACCCACTGGCCACAATACTGGTAGGAACTTTGACATGGTTTAGAAACTCCACAGCACTTCTGACATCTGGCGGTTATTCGGCAGAAGTGAATGTTTCAGCAACTATTGTACCAAAGTATTTTAAATGGGGTCATTCCTACCTCCGGAGACAAAGCCTGCAACTGGAACCTTCATTAGTTAAATGTTGCCACCAGACAATTGCCATTAGACCAATGTCATCTCAGTAGTATAGGATTTTGGAGGATTTTTCTCTCTCTTCTAGTATAAAGAATAACTTTGGGTTACTTTGAAAAAGAATTAATAGATTTGTAGAATGTTAAATATATTTGTACGACTGAGAGGCATTCCACTGTTGTCGAGCGAGTATTTCTAGTGAAATAATTAGTATGGTGACACAAATTTAATTTATGCTCCTTCTTTGTTAAGGGACTTCTTCCTGCATAGATTTTTGTGGTTGGCTGTTGTATTCCCTCCCCTAACTAGTGCTAACTAGTTTGTTCCACAGAATTTGGTAGGATGTTAGCCCAATCCATTTTTTTTCCTGGACTGGGACCAGTCTTCTGTTCATGGCGATGGGTGGTGGTATAGAGCTAATAGTCTTGCAAGAAAATCTGCCACCCAAATTTACAAATGATGGCTCAGTAAGATTCTTTACTGAACAAAGCATACAGGAATGGGCTTGAAAGGTCATTCATTAATTCATTTCATACTACCTGATTAGTATGAAGTTTATCAGATGACAGAAATTGGAAGTATAATCTAATAGCAATCCAAACACAATCATGGGGTTTCACATTATTGCGTATGAAAGTATGCCACGCAATTTCGGGCAAAAGGGAAGTCATTCCAAACACAATCATGGGTTTTACGTTATTGCATATTAAAGCATCTCACGCAATTTCAGGCAATGGGGGGGTGGTCATTTTTGGGTAATGGGAAGTCATTCTGAACACATTCCGAATGCAATTGGAATTCACGTGATTTAGAATTGGCTCCAATTGGCTCCATTCGAAATAAAGAGAAATTCCTCCTGTCCGATAAACTCCTATGAGATAATGTCTATTCAGTGGATCTCGATCTAAAAACTGAGGAGTGCTGTATGTACTGCAGACCTCTGCACAAAAACTGCATGAATATCAGGAGATCTCCAGTACTTCCAAGAGCTTTCCAGACACCATCCCTAAGGTGCTTGTAACTCTGAGACACAACTTCCGTTTGCATTAGACTGAATATACAACTTCTGCATAGCATTAGGATTTATTTAGCCTCTTGGCAAATGACAGACAGGATGTCTGAACAGTAATGTCTCCCTTGAGGGGGTCGGTTGCCATTCCTTTTATGGAGGGATGGAAGCTAATTGCAGAGGTGTGCGGTAAATGTCATCCGTTCACCAAGATTAAACCACTGAGCAACACAGTCTCCATTTCCCCTTGGCCCACCTGTTAATCCCTTTCTGCTGCAAAATGCTTCGGTGGTGAGAATATTGCTCTGTGTTTTTGAAACGCTAAGAGTTACTTTTGGTTCCCTAATAGGGGCACAATATTCTTGGATTCCTTTTGCTCTAAACTGGGGTGGGTTCTTCCTTTGTGGAAGGAAGCCAACTAGCTGTAGTCAATAGGCTATGGAAGAGGTACCTCCACACTCCCAATTGTGCCATAAGTCGCAAGAAACCAATGTAGCTTAGCCCTTCCAGACTCAGAATGCAGCAACTGGTGCTTCTGTTGCCGAAGTATTTTCTCCAGCTGTCAACGGTCTGTAATCTCTTTCTGCCTAGACTTCCTATTTATACTGAGTGGGACAGTAAGATGTGGCATAAAGAGGGTGGCTATCCCTAAGTGACAAGAGAATATTGTTTAATTGTTACAGTTAAGGAGATCCCAGGACAGAAGGCAAGCTTCCTTGTAGAGTGTTACCTCTTTACCGCGATGCCGCAGAATCCTCATGTAGCAACTTAGCTAGCTGAATTTCGTTGCATTGTGTTTTTCTTTCTCTTCCTTTTTGTTGTATGTGTGTGTGCCCGCTCCCCCCTTGTGCTTAAGTTCATGCCAGCATTAACAGATCTATCAGTTCAAAGCAAATGTGTCACATTGGCAGCTGTTACTTAGGAGCATTTTCTCTTCTCTTCCCCCCCCCCTTTTTCTTTATTGCATTTTGTTCTGTAATAATTGCAAAGCTTTTATGTTGAATTCTGCATAAATGCGACTGAGTAGGAGGGTATGGGCTTGCTTTCTATTATTCTGCCCCTCACGCACGTCTCCTTTTCCCCATCTTTTTCCAGAACCACACGTTGAGCCAGCACGCTCAGTGAGCCCCTGGCACTACAGGACACCTCTCTGCAGAAGACTTGACGGAAGCTCAGTGGGGAGGACCATTTGAACATTACATCCAATCAAAGTGTCATTTGCAACCCAGATGTAAAACTCTAATGATTTGGCCATGAGGCGCTGCTATTATAAGCAGCTGGAAATGAATATTAATGGAAGAGATTAAAAGTATTCCATGCGCAGTATTTTTTATTGTCCTGCTTGAGCTTAGTGTACTTTAAAGCTTCTGCTTCTGACTGGATTTATAGTTGCTAGATAGGAAGCTGCTTTGATGCTCTTGCCCTTTGTTGCTTCTTGTATTATACGGATAGTTCCAAGATTTAGAAGTGATTTTTTCCTCCCTCCTTTGCTTTCTTTTCCTTTGGTTTCTTCCCTGTTTAACTGCTTTTTTAATTGCAATTTTAGGTAATCGTGCATCGTGACGTGATGGCTTGGCTATTGTCTGAATATTTTTTTTACACTTTTTGATTTTTTTTTACAACAATTAAAGACTAATGCTTTGATTGGATTTGCCAGTTCACCGGACAGTGATTAAAAAACAACAACTATGTAATGAATATCATCGGTTTCAGTGCAACTGGATGGTCTGCTTTATAAATGTGACTTAATCTGATTGCATTAACTAATACAGTTCAATAAAGGGAATACATTGGACGAGTGATGGAGTCTCAAATCTATACATGTGTGTGCTCTTTTGTGGAAATACGGGAGTACAATACTGTGTTTGATAGAAGTAGTAATCATATGAATTTGTTTACGGAAGCTTAAGTCTTAGGAATTCCAAAATTCCAAAACTGTCCAACTCTGTGATTCTGATCTCTAATGTCATCTATGGGAATGACCATAGAGAATCATAGATAGTGTCATATATGGGAATGGTGCATGAATACTAAATTCCACTTAGATGTTGTCTTACACACACACACACAAACACATACACATTTACAAGTCAGTGTGCCTTTGGGAGGTACCTATCATTTACTCTAAAGCAGAGCAGAGAAAATGCAACCCTTTAAATGTTAGACTATAGATCAAATCAACCCAAGCCAGCCTCCCCATTGACATGAAGCAGGGCTCCACCTTCAACTAAAAACATATTTGTTTAACCAAGTAATTTTCCTGATTTTTGGCATTGTCTGCTTTTTTTAATTTTACACCTTTTAAATACTTTTTTAAAAATTAAATGTTAACTCTAGTATTTAACAGATTTTATTATTTCAATTTTTAAAGTTAATTTTAGTCATTACTATTGCAGTATCTTTTAAATTATAAACTGCCTTGGAATGTTTTGACTACTAAATGCTATAAAACGATTCTTAAGTAAACCAAAATAAATAACTAGGGAGGAGTGATGGGGGGATGCAGTCCAGTGACATCAGGACAGCCACACATTTCCCAGCCTTGGTCTAAACCTTGGGGCTTAAAGGGTAATGGTTAACAGGCAACTACAGTAACGGGAATAATGTACATCCTGCTGTATTCTGCCTACACATTCTTTCTATGGATAATGGCTATAAACATCCTGCAGTCATGAACTGAATGCTAACAGATCAGCATTCCCAATACAAGAAGGGCACAATTCCATTCTCCAGGCAGTCAGGTAATGTTTTCGAACAATGACATAGTGCCAGTTGCAGAGACTATAATTTTTGGAGTGTCAACATAAGAAACAGATTTCCCTGAAAGGGAACTTGTTTTCAAGTTGTAGGTGGATTGCACACTTATTAGTGCTGAGATGTAGTCTTTTCTGGCCAGGTCAGAATCAGTTTGGCATTTACAACGTTTCATCATCAGCTTTAAAATAAAATTTGTTTGGTTACAGTGCTGGTACACGTATGTCAATAGTATGACATGGATGCACCATTGGACACATGCATTTTTAATTATCCCCTGGAAACTGGAGCTCCTAATCATGGTGCAAAGGTGTTTGGAAATTCAACACACATGCCTTTTACCTACACTGGACTAAAACAATTGAGAGAATGGACTTGGAACAGAGAAAAGTGTCAGGTTTGAGAATTAACATGAATGCGTAATCATCAAGGTTTCCATGTTGTAATGGCTGGATATTTGTTTTCCAGTTAATAGCAGTTGCACACTTCACCTTGGAACAAGCCCTTTTGAACTGAAATGGCATTACTTCCAGGTAAATGTGCAGAAGATTGGACAGCATAATACATACATTCAACATATTTCAAATGTCTTATAATTTGCAATGTGAGCTTTTCCCACTCTCTCCTGTGCTGAAAATATTTTTTCCCTGAATTTAAAGCTAGACAGAATATCAAAACTATATTGTGCTAAATTATTATTTTTGGCAAAATCCATGTACACACAAACACACTTTTAGCTAGAGCTCATAGCACAAAAATATAAGTGTTGTAGTTCTGTTCAGCATCAGCTTAAACTCAAAAGGCACACCTGTGGGATAGTTCTAAGCCTATATCCTTTTCTCAGCAGATACTATCAGAACACTTTCATAATCCACATCAGCCATTCCCAGGGTTGACTGAGGAAAGAGTTTGTAGATGAATTGATATAAACCTGATTGATTGTGATACTGACGTTGTAAGTGGGCAGACTTTAGACTTGTACTAAAATCTAATAGAACTTTAAAGTCCTCCAAATCAGATTCTGAACAAAAATCATCCATGTTTGGGCACACATCTTATCTGGTTTACCTGAATATCAGATGGGGCAGCACCACACAGTCCCAGTCCAATGTCCCACACATTGCATAGTGCATCCTCTAGAAGTCTTATGTATGCCTTCATCAGGAAAAGATGTTCACCTCATAAAGAAGTCAGTGGAGCTTCGAAAGCTTGCAACATGTGTTTTTCTGCATTTTGGTTTTCCCAATAAACATATCAATGTTTGGTGGGTTTTGTGGGGTTTGGATGTTATTGTACTTTGCTATGTGGCCAACACAGCTACCTCCGGAAATAATCTCTTGTTGTGTTCACTTTCCATATACAGAAAGTTTTGGTGACTTGGAACCAGCGAACCAACCCTCTTCTATGAAAACTGCATTTCCCATGAGAGGATTGTCCCATATGCATGTCTTGTAGCATGAGCATTCATAACAACAAAATCAGATGTATCACATGGTTCTATCTAAGGCAAGGAAGGAATTGTGTTTGGTCTTTCAGATGTTTGTGAAGTGCAGCTCCCAGCAGTCCTCACCACTGCTTATAATGAACTGCATGCTGGCTAAGACTCCTGGGAGTTGCAGTTCATTATAAGCAATTTAAGGGCTGGTCAAAATATAATTGACACATGCCAAAGAATTTAAAATATAATTAGCATTAAGGTCTAAATAAAATGGAAAATGTGACCAGTTCCTTTTACTTTTATTCACTGACTGCTTGACACTTACCTGTCAACAAAACTAGTTATTGATGAAAACTGAAAATCCAACATTAGATACCCATTAGAAGACTAAAGTCTCCAATTTTAATCTCACCTGTGCTGTTAGCTCAGTTGAGACGGCTTTCCTTTCAAGATGATCATTACAGTCACTGACATAATGACCAGAATCATATTGGTGTCTCACCTAAGTTCCCTGAGTTGTCCAACATTCCAATCAACACAAACTTCACTTTAAAAAACAAACAAAAAAATACTTAACCTTATTTGAGTTACTGATATCAGGGAAACTTATTTTTTAGTACTGTATAGAAGATACATTTTATTCTTCAAGAAGGCGGCACTGGGTCATTGAGTTGTTCTACTACACTGTTACAGTGGAATTCATGGATATAGCTGTGTTAGTATGTAGAGAGATCTTGTAGCATCTTTGAGACTAAGAAAGAAGTTGGTAGCATGAGCTTTGGTAGACTAAGGGTCTCGAGAGACGGGTGGCAAAACGCCGCCCCTGTTTGCCCTGGATTGTTGCCACAGCAACCACATGACAACCACAACCTCTCCCTCTTAGGAGCAAAACGAAGCTGCTGAAAGCAGATTCCTGGAAGGGACACCATAATAGCGCTCACGTGCTGTGCTGATGCCCCTTCCTGCCAGCATCATTTGGGTGCTCTGACTACTGTGCATCATCATGGCATGCCCTGTGTGGACTGGTGTGCACCATTATGGCGCATGGGTGGCGAAAGTAGGGCTGGGTGCGTGTGGATGCCCAGCCCCCATTTAGTCCTACCTTTGGCCCCAGGATGGCACAAAGTGCCAGCCTGTTTAAGGCAGTCCTTAGATGTATTACTGAGGTGGTAAGGTACAAGATCTCTCTACATACTGATTCTACAGACTAGCATTGCTATAACTTTGAATTCTACCTCTATTGTTACTGTAGTAATTGTTGGGTCTTTTAAAGAAACTGGCTGAATAAACAGGCACCTTGTTTTGATCCCTTCATGAGCAGTGTGCCAAAATGCTATTTATTGTAATCCCAACTGTCATACCTCTGTATGATACATACAATTGCACTGTTTGTTAAACTGCTAACATCCTTGCAAGTAAGATAAGAGAGGTTGCTATTCAATTTTGGGCAGAAAAAAATTATGGATAATATCAAATCTTTGTGTCTGCCCCCCAGTAGAACTGCCATAAAATGGTTGATAATTAACAAGTATGAACACAGCCTTGTACAGAGTTTCTCTAGAGAAAGTCCTATGAAAGTAAGCTTGACTTATTTCTCATTAAACACGTTCAAATCCAATGCACACTTAACCTTGGAGCAAAATAGGATTTACTTCCAGGTAAACATGCAGAAGGTTGGACAGCATGACACAGATATTTCTAATTTGGAGTGAGGACTTTCCCCACTCAGTCCCCTGTACTGAAAATATTTTTTTCCCTGAAATTCAAAGCTAGACGGAATATCAAAACTATATTGTGCTAAATTATTATTTTCGGTAAAATCTATGTGCAAATACAATCTTGAAGTTAGAACCTTCAGGGATACTGTGGTGCATCAAAACCTGGCAGTCAATTTTCTTAAGATCACAACAATGCAGTCCAATACTTCTACTCAGAAATAACAGTAAGCCCAACTAAGTAAAAGGATATCTGCAAAAGAGTTATTGGATTGCAGTTCTAATTTTTTCCAGATTATCAGAAACCTCTCCCCCACACAATTAATTTCAAATTCTGAGCATGTACAACAAAGCCGAATGTAATATAAAGAAAGTTTTAAAAAAAGATCACTAGTATGATGCCATTTATGTAAGCTTTGATTTCTGTAAGGCAAGAGCAACACATTTCCAACCCTCACACATGTTAAACACTAGCACAGTTAATGGTTTTTTACACTTAAATTTATCTACATAATTACATGTCATGAGAACAATTATAAGTGCCCAGAGGGATAATTATAAGATATCACTAGACAACTTCAGAAGTCATTTCTGTGCCATCAGTTTTTATAGGGTCCTGTTTTGACTTCACAGAACAGGGCTTCTGGCATTGCCATTATTTCCCACATTTTAAAATGGGGAAAAATTAAATACATCACTGTGAAATGTTGTGGTTTGTAGGGTGGTTGTGAATGGGACAATGAGAGTCTCAAGAACCCTGCAAACACACATGCATCACAAATCCGAGAAAAAGAAGACGCAAGCTTCATCAAAAGCAGCACGAATTGACAGACTTAATTTGCTCTACAAAAAGAGAAGGTGAAGTTGGCGATATGTAGGAGAGAAGAATGGGCTGGGCATTTTTTCCACCCCTAGCCCCACATATACTTTGGGCAAAAAAATGCACACGAGAGTATGGTTCTGTTCATTAGTTAATGTTCAAGTCAGGATACTGGGCTAAGAAGTGATGGGACAAGGAGTCTTTTCCTTCCTTTGAGCACAAGGTCTTTCCCATAAGCCAGGTGTTTAAGCACATTTTGTGCTTGCTCAGTGGCAAAGAGAGAGGGCTTTCTCTCTATCTGCCCTTGCTAGATAATGTCTAAGTGCAAATTTGGAATCATTACTGTATTCTAGTCTCAGAAATTGATATTTCAGATAGAAATAGCAATACAGGTTAAATCTCAAAATACTTGAGACCAGAAGCATTTTGGATTTCAACATTTTTCAGATTTTGGAATATTTACATATACATTAATGAGATATCTTGGGAGATGGAACCCAAATAGAAACATGAAATTTATGTTTCACAAAATTTTATTGTAAAGTTTTTAACAGATTTTATCTGTGAATTACGTTGGATCCCATTCTAGGAGAAAAGTGACATATAACTTAAATATAATGTACAGTAATAACAACAATATACTTTATACACATAGCCTGAAGGTAATTATATGCACAATATTTTTTTAAATAATTTTGTGTATGAAACGAAGTTTGCATATATTGAACCACCAGATTGCAAAGGTGTCACTAACTCAGCTACCTATGTGGAAAATTTCAGATTCTGGAATAGTTTGGATTTCAAAATTCCAAATAAGGGAGACTCAACCCGCATATCTCATCATAACAAAGAAGACTACGGCCAGGATCCTAGATTGCACTGACATAGTAGAAGGCTTTCCCAAGCATAACTATGTGACCTCTCCTCTCCCAAAATTTGTTACTGAAGACTCCCCACCATCGCAGCCATTTAAGAATGCAGGACAACTAAGCAGCAGTTGTCTGTTTTTCAGCAGACAGTTATGGATTATGCCATCACCCTGGACTTGCAGAGCCCATGGAGGTCCAAGGGGATTCCTCCTTCTTCCTAAATCAGGCTACAGTATAATAAAAGGCCTTCGGGCCTGCACTTTGACTATTCACTCATGAAATGTGCTGAACATCTCAGATAAGGGACAAAACACCTAATAGGCATGGCTTTGTTGACATACCACTGCACCTTGAATTTTAAACCCCAAAAGATAGTAGTCATTCAGGTAAACTGGCAGCAAGCAAAATGCTGACTACATGTTGCATTTCACCATCAGTGCCACAGGGCTGCCACATGACTTGGGCAAATGAAGCACATCTAACCGAACAAAATTTTTGAGGGACATCATCATTAACCAAAGACCCGTTCAGATAAAATAAGTGATGTATAAGTCTGCATTCTCATGGTTTCCAGACCCTTCACCATTTTAGTTGCCTCCTTTGGACACACTCCAGTTTCTTAACATTCTTTTTGAATTGTGGTGCCCAGAATTGGACACAGTATTATTCAATGTGGGGCCTGGATCTAGATCCCTTGATCTAGACATTATACTCCTATTGATGCAACCTAAAATTGCATTGGAGTTTTTAGCTGCCTCATCACACTGATGACATGTTCAATTTGTGGTCTACTTGGACTCCTAGATTTGCAAAGGGCACTTTGGCATTTCTTTTGGTTTAATTCCCAACAGAAATTTCAAGGTACTTTCTGGAAAAGCTTGAGAGCTTATGTCCTTTAGAAATTGTTGTGGGTTGTGCCCACTGGTAACATATTTTTCTATTTCTACTTGAGGAGGAAATTCATTTGTAAAATACACCCGGTGTCAAGGCCAACACTTGACTTAACAGAACTCCTGTCAGAATAATCAGAATGTAGCTCTGTAGAATTGAGGAGGGTAAGTGAGTACACCACATTTTACAAGATGAAAGCATCTGTTCATTTGATTGGAAAAATAAACAGGTCCCATAAAAAGCCAAGAAACTACCCAAAGAGCTACATGTCAGCTAACCTTTGTAAAATAATGCAAGGCAAAGGAACTGTAATATTGTTATTTATTTTTGAGGGGGGGGGCATCAGAAATTCAAGGGTCCCTCCTTGGCTTTCTGGGCCTCGTACTGGCTGGATAACCCTCTTATAAGCCCTGAAGAGGATACATGAACATAGGTAAGACAAAAGGAACAATAAACTGCTCTCCTCTTGTCACCTCATCAGATGCACATGCGTACACTCAAAAGTGATCACTCTTCCTATGTCAAGGGGAAAGGTCTCCACAAGAGACTTCTATTCACATTTGCCTGGACATGAGTAGAAATTTTGGCATAGTGGAAACCCTGGTGAAGCACTTGCATAAAGCCTTCTGTGCCTAAATATGGCTTGAGGCGTATAAGGAATGGCTTTTCACTTTTAAGAAGTCTACACGTGGAAAGAAGTCAGAGTGGCTTTCTTGTAAACGGAGAGAAGGGAAAGGAGAATTAGCAATGCCAAGTGTAAGATAATTACCCTGTCACCTCTAAGATTTTTAACAAAACATGAACCTTAGTTGGCTCGATTAATGAACAGCAATTTAACTGCTTGAGAACACTCTCAGTGTGGAATGAGAACTAATTTTACTTTTAAAATGTTCACATTCCTTTACATGGACATGATTTCCTTGAGAAGTGCAAGAAAAACTTATTTTGTGTGTGAAAACTCTACACGAGTTTCATACTGCATGTTGCTCATGTCCAACAAATTGTGGATTGAGATTTGGAGAACATAATTCAGATAGACACTCTTTTGTTGTCTATTCATTCCATCAAATCATCTAAAAGCAATTATTCCTCTATTTGAAAACAGGTCCTTCTCTTTAATAGAATCAAAGAATTGGAAGGGACCACAAGGGCTAGGTAGTCTATTTTTTTTTTAATAGACAAGCATATTTTATTCTTTCCTTCCATATTCCCTTTTTCTCAGCTACCATCCCACCTCTCTATTTTGTTTTCCCCAGTTTGTCCTCCACCTTGTTTTAAATTCCCTTTATTTTTTTTAAAATGTGTGTTGCATTCGTTGGTATAATTCATGTTATTTTGGGGAGAGGGGTACTCATAAACATAAAAACACAGTAAGAATTGAAATAGATGACACATTCCCTATGGCGAGTATGTAGCGGCTTATGAAATGACTCCTTTGCTTTGCTGTGGTTGGAGCTGAAGACCAGTAGATAAAGAGAGGGGGTTAGGTAATGCTCCACAGAATAGAGGTATTTTGGAGAGGTTGCCTCCTGAGGAGAGGCAGCACCATGTAGGTATCCTGGCAGGAGGAGAGTTCAAGAGTGTGTACATTTTAGCCATATTTTTTTCCGGCATGAGGAATGCAAAAATACTAATTTAAGTGTCACTTCTTTAAAAAGCCTATGTAGGACGGGGAACTGAAAGCACTTAGCAAAATCATATGTACAGCTCTATTGAGAAACCTGTACGTTTCACTGCGGGAAGCTGTCGGTGGCAAATACTGAAGTTCAAACTATGCCGCAATAGGTGTTTCAAAAGTCAAGCTGCAAGTTTCATACTGCTGGCCTTCTTAACCATGTAATAAAGAGCAAGAGAGAAAGCTGTATTCAGACCCCATGCCGGATGAAATCTTAAGTGTTCCAGTACACAATTCATGCTATTTTTTTTTTAACCTCTCTCTCTCAGTTTTCTCCATGTAAAGATTTTTAATTTCTGCCTTGGCTGTTGTGTTTTTGAATCCCCCTCTTTTCCACCCTACTCTGTAGCCAGAGGAGTGCATGGGGGATAACTGCTGGTTGAGGTAGATGCTGGCAAAAAGGCTGACAATGAAAGTGGGAAAGCTGGTCTTTAGCTGGGCGAAGGGTGTGACAAGCCTTCAATGGACAATTTGGGGCCGAGCAGAATAGAATGGTGGGCTCAGCTATCAGGCTCAGCATGCAGTATACAAGTTATGCCAGCAGTAAGCTGACCTTCATCTCAGGCAAACTGCTCATCTTAATAATAAGCACCTTCAGCTAAAGATCTCAAAGTGCATTCCATAGGCTGATTACACCCCTGTAATGCTCCTGGTTATGTACTAGATCAGAGGTGTGCCAAAAGTAGACCAAGTTCAGCTGACGAACCACTGGGCAGTTCTTTTATCTCAGAGAAAGCCAACCAAAGTTACATTGGATGTCAGTGGGTCAAAAATTAGATCCTACACTAATAATCTTAATACACCAGGAATCACAGGTCTAAATTGCTGAACAGTTAACACATAATTAACCTATGCAAATTAAGTAAACATACTTGTCTGATCTTGGAAGCTAAGCATGGTCAGCCCTATTTAGTAATTGTATGGGATAATACCAAGCAATTTTGGATCTGGATCCTGTTCTCTGGGGTACTAGCTACTCCTCCTGATTTGGTGTCATCTGCAAATTTGATAAGCATGCCCTCTATTCATTCATCCAAGTTATTGATAAATATGTTGAACAGCACTAGGCCCAGAACAGACCCCTCTGGCACCCCACTGGTCATTTCTCTCTAGGATGAGGAGCTGCCAATGCTGAATACCCTTTGGGTTTGTCCAGTCACCCAATTACAAATCCACCTAACAGTAGCATTGTCTAGCCCACCTTTTACAAGCTTGCTTGCAAGGATGTCATAGAGGACCTTGTCAAAGGTCTTGCTGAAAACTGAGATATGCTATATCTATAGCATTCCCTTTGTCTACCAAGCTGGTAATTTTATCAAAGAAGGAGATCAGATTAGTCTGGCATGACTTGTTCCTCTGAAACCCATGTTGACTTTTTGTGATTATGGAATTGCTTTCAGATTCCATAATCTGCTCCAGATTCTTTCCTGGTATTGATGTCAGGCTAACTGGATCCTCTTTTTTTTTTCTCCTTTTTGAAGATGGGGACAACGTTTGCCCTCCTCCAGTCTGCTGAGACTTCTCCTGTTTTCCAGGAGCTCTCAAATTATTTCCAATGGCTCTGAGATTACATCTGCCAATTCTTTTAATACACTTGGATGTAGGTCATCTGGTCCTGGAGACTTAAATTCATTTAGATTAACCAAGTATTCTTGTACTTCCTTTTTACTTATTCTGTGCTGCATTTCTCCTATTGTGCCCTCTGCTCCATTTTCCTCAGGTTGAGCATCCTTTTCCTTTTCTGAGAATACTGAGGCAAAGGAGGTGTTGAGTAATTCTGCCTTGTCTCTGTCCCCTGTTAGCATTGCGCTAACAGGGGACAAATCAGAGACATGTCTCTGACTCACTTCCTCTGAGCAATAGAGCAATAGTTGAGTAGAACCTTGTCCATTAGGTAGTAAGCTTTTAAGCTGGAGAGGTTGTACTATCGAGGGTAGAAGGAATGACTCATGACTCCAAAACAGCACCTTGGGACCTAAGCATACACAGTGGACACAGAAAGTAGACAGATTGTTGGCAGGGTCAGAAAACCACTATGGTTACAAAAGGAATGAAACATACCAAGCAGAAGGAAGGCATACTGCAGAACTTTTCTTTAAGACCTCTGACCTGTTCTAGCTGTAACCTGGTCTACTGTAACTGAACCATGGAGAAATTGTCCAGCCTTAGAATCTGAAAATATTCTCCGTTCCACTTTAAAACAAAAATTAGGTGACGCTTTTATTACATTTTGACTGGCTAAAATTGCAACTAAAATTGTCTCATGAAGCCAGTTGTGGTGGTGATTTTGCTTGTTGCCCACTTTGAACTGTAACTCCTAGAATCGTTGGTCACTGGTCATGCCAGTTGCAGGAGTCTAGGAGTTTTAGTTGAAATAGTAACTTGTCCAAGCTTTACAAATGCCCAACCCTTCTCTTAGATATGTGGTGAACAAGCCTCATATACATCCTTTGAAGGACCATTAAAAAGAACATTAATTCCCAAAAGCTAATGATAGATCAGGAAAGGGGGGAATGAGAAACATTCCCCAGCATCCTCTGCTTTAGTGTAGGGGATATGGTTATCTGTGACGCTCCATCTTTTGACTTTCTGCCGAGACTTGCTGACACAACTGATTCCTGACTCTATCAAGACATTCCCACTGTGATCAGAGGCAAGGAGCTGAGTGGAAGCACCTCAACACTGTGTCAGAACAGCAGAGTCGGAGAGTGTGGATGCCATGTTGAGAAGGCTTTTGTCTCCGGAATGAAAAGGAGATGGATTATTTTCTTTTCTTCCTATTAAACAACAACAGGCGTGGGTTTTTTATTATTATTTTGATTATAAAGAAACTGTCATAAAATACCACAACCTATTTAATGACAAAGGAGCAGAGAATGATCCTCTGCTGCAGGACACTCAAATCTGATTGAGCTCATGACATGTCCTGGACTACAGCTCCCATCTCTTACAGCCAGCATTATGACAAGTGTGGTCCAACACATCTGAAAGATCAACCAGGTTGGGGAACTCTGGACTACAGCAACATGTTTTTGTAAAGGGAGTTTTTCTCAGCTCTACTTGGGAGTCACTGGAAGCTGAATCCACATGTAAGGCAAGCATTATACAACCAAGTTAGAGCCTATCCCAAGGGGATGGGCTGTTTCTAAGAGCCATATTGTTACCACATTGTTCTTGGTCATGACTGATAAACTCTCCAAGGAAAACTAGCAGATCTGAAAATGGATCTAAAATATTTAAAACCTCACATAGCTCTGATCTTTAAGAGAAAATATTTTGTATTGTATTTCTGCTTTGGCTCAGCTCAGTCATATTTCAGGGATGTTAACATTGCCAACTGAAACAACTTGAAGGTGCATACACCAGCTCCACCACCACAACAATGCTTTTATTGTGTCTCCCTCCCAATTTATCCAGCCACTACAAATGTCACTTTATTGGCACATCTAAACAAAACCTGTTAGTGTAATGGTAACAATAGTTCAACTGCAAGGCAGAATTGTCTCTTTGTGGTAAGGACAACATCACTTGCAAAGATGCTTCAGAATAACTGAAGTTCATACAATGGATCCCTTTCTGAACATGGAAAAATGGTGAAATAAATGTAATTCTTTGCCTATTTTCTTCCTGGAGGAGGAAATAAGTTATTTTGGCAATTTTCATATTGCAAGAAAGCCTCTGAAAATTGAAGTTTTCAGTTACTATTCAGTTTGGGACATTTTCAGTGCAAAATCTGCATGCAGTTGTTTGCACGGAAAATGCTGTTTTCTACACAAAACAATCATGTGCAAAATTTGCGCAGAGTAAGCTTCCAACTACAGTGTTTTGTGTGCTTTCTGCTTTGTGTGCCAAAAATGCTGTCTGCTGTTTGGAAAATGCTGTTTTCTGTGCAAAACAACTACATGTAAGTAGTATATAGAATAAATTTCAAACAGCAAAGATTCTCATCCATCTGGGATTCATTGTATCAGGGTTTCTTGACACTTGAGAAACACAGCTTTGGGGCATTTTCCAAATATTTTTAAAATATTCTTCCCAGTCCTGCTGTAAAGATTACAGCCAAAGACTGAGAAAATCTACAGAGCAAGAATATCTTGCTGTTAATTGCTCTCAATCATTCCTTTCTTTACAGGGAATT
The DNA here is from genome assembly GCA_034509955.1 of Urosaurus nigricauda. NCBI lineage: Eukaryota > Metazoa > Chordata > Lepidosauria > Squamata > Phrynosomatidae > Urosaurus > Urosaurus nigricauda. The sequence continues at coordinate 12,410,609 of JAOEGL010000013.1, forward strand.
AATCAGTGCAGGCACGGAACATACAGGATTGCTGTATTTTCTGCTTCATTACATTATGTTGAAATGATTCCTTAAAACTTTTCCAAAAGAAATGAACAATGACCATGGAAATTTATTTTGCTGTCTCCTGGGCCTTCCCCTGAAAGAGGCCAATATCGACCCAGTTTGACAAACAAATACTTAAGCCATTCATTGGCCAGCACACATTCCCAAGGGCAACCTAGGTGGGCAGGATGCCATCTGAACAGATGGGCATAACTCTAGGCAACCAAGAGACCATGTACGTGAATCGAGGATGGGTGTTTACTGCCTGCATTCCCCAATGAAAATGTCAGAACGGCACTCTGAACTCAGCTCTCCAACCCAGTGAAATAAGGATCTCGCTGACTCAGTCTGAATGTGGATGGAAGCTTTGAAACTGATAGTGGAGAGACAGTCCTCCCTCCCTTTTCCTGCTGAATCCAGACAGGGCAGCCATTCTGGGGAGATCAAGGAACTCATTCAAACAACCTCTTTGCTGCCAAGCTTTTTGTGCATGCAAGAGCAGCTTTTCACAGGACGAACATTATTCTTGGGTTCTTCGAAAATTCAAGCAAATAGATTAACCGAGTAGATGCAGTTATGGAGACTGCTGCCACACTGCAGAATGGATGCAGTTTGTTACTGTTTTAATTGTCATGGTGCTAACCTCAGAATGTCTGTGATTTGTAGTTTGTGGTGGCACCAGAGCTCTCTAGCAGAGAAAGTTAACCATCCGACCAAACTATGGATCCCCGAATTGCATAGCATTGAGCCATGACAGTTCAAGCAGGGTCAAACTGCATTCATTATGCAGTGCAGATGCAGCCAGAGAATGAGGGCATTGTTTTAAAGCTTTAAAAAAATATGGGAGAGTATGAGAATCACTGTGGTGTAGGATTTTGTGTGTGTCATATAAAGTATGGGATTATCCTGAGAGATGATGGGTAGACATTCGGAAGCCATTTTCCATAAAATAACCCCATCCCCCGGGATGTTTGCTTTAATAGTTTTTTTTCTGTCAGTAGGTATCTCACTAGTCAACTGGGGCTCAGGAACAATCCCATCCCCTTCTTCTGTGTTGCTGAACCACTGAATCATGAGTTGCAGACAGTGAAGTGGAGGTAAGCCTTCCAAATTTAACTGGCTACTTACACCAGAATATCTGCCGTGGTGGTCTGTGTGATGATAACAACTCCATCTTTGGTACTGAGTGACATATAATCACCCTAGATGGGCTATAGATCAATGGTAGAACAACACATGGGAACCATGTAGGGATTTGAGCATTGGATGATGACTCTGGAGACCAGGGTTCAAATCCTGGCTAAGCCATGGAAACCCATTGGGTGACCTTGGGCAAATCACTCTCAATCAGCCTCTAAGGATGGCAATAGCAACCCCCCTCTGATGCAACTTGCCAAGAAAACACCATGATAGGTTCACCTTAGGGTCACCATAAGTTGGAAATGAGTTGAAGGCACACAACTACTACAACAGAGTAGAAAACAAGCCTCTCTCATATGCCTGGTTTCAAACCTTGTCCTCTTCAGCTAAAGGGGTCAGTAAGATCCAGAGGTTAGGGGACCACTTCTGTTTTCCCAGTTTTGGAGGGAAGGGAGGGAAATTGGCCAAATATGCTTCCAGAAACCTGTAGGATAGGCAATTGGCCATGTCAGACTATTTTCAGGCCGAGGGGGGGGGGACCTTTTTCTCCTCAGGTCCCTCTCAGTTTTCTCCAAAACTGAGAATGACCTGCATCTTGAAAAATGTGTCCCTCAGGCCTAAAACAAATGCAAGGAAGATGCCCATGATGTCCAGTTTCAAATGCATGGTTCCTTGGCTTTTATAATCATACATTTTGCATGCCTAGCACCTTAGTATCCCACACCACACACCCACATTTTATATGCATGTACAACTAGAGACAAAATTGTCCCCCTACTGATTCAGATTTATTGAGGCCCTAAGGGGAAGAAACTGGATTTTGAAGAATACGAATGCCTGGCAAATACAACCTGAACTAATTTGTTGCCCCTTCAAAAATCAAGATAATATCGAAGACAAAGCTGGGGCAGTTCGCGAGCAAAGATTGGTGCAGGGATGGACCCTGCTAAATACAAAAGATCCTAGGTATGCCTGGGATATATGGAGATATGTTTTATGAGATGGGCCAGCTCACAAATTTGGGTGTGGGTTTGTTTTAGTGTTTGTTCAGTTTTTTGCATTCCAGGCTTGGATAACCCTCTTTCCTTAGCATTGCATCCTCTCAAAGCCCTGGGGAAAAGCTGCCTTCCAGCTGTTTAGTCCATGCCAAAAGCTGAATCTAGACCTTATGTACCCTGCACAGCTACAAACCTCAGGAGCCTCCAGTAGCTGCCTCCAGAACTTATATAATAATATAACCCTAGTTCCCCTTTCTTGCAGCCTTCAACAACAGTTGAGCTCCTTCCAACCAATCCTTCCCCATCCAAAAGCTTTTTAAAAACCCAACTACTTTTTTCAAGAAAAAGTAGATAAACTGAGAACACACATGGTTAGTTGGTGGGGGGCACTGCATCTATATTTGTTTTGGGGTTGTTATTGGTTCCCCCCCCCCATAAATTAGTTTATGGAGTTTAATCCAAGTGCAAAAATGAACTTTTAACATTTATTCTGTCATATATAAAGCCATCACCTGAATGCTCCTCAAGACTAAATGCAATGTTTTAAACATGAAATTTAAATCTCTTTCTCTCATTTAGCCTTAGCTGTTTGGGAAAAGCTAAGCAATGGTCAATGACATAAAATTGCATAATTTAGTATTCTTTTGTATAATGAGGCCTACAAGCATATTTTTTTCCTTGGTAAAGAATTTCATTGGTTCAGATCCTCCTTGTGCATCCACAGATTATTACCAACTATGTCAACAAATAAAACTTACATTCAAATCTGATCCCCCACACACGCACTCTTCCACCCAAATGACAAACACCTATTATTTTTAAAGGTGAGGCTTTTTAAACTGCATGTTTCTGGTGAGATAGTTTTCTCTGCTTTCTTCCAACCTACCCTGATGTGCCACGGAGACAGTTTGTAGGAAATACTAGAGAGTTTATTTACCTTCTTTATATTCCTTTGCATCTAGGTAATACTAATATAAATATCTGAACAACACATTTAAGAACTCTAGTGACATAAGGCCATCACTTCATGTGCAGAACAAAGAATCAATTATCTGAAAATAGATTTTCTCCTTCTGTATGCAAACCATTGCAAAATTCCCCCTTTCATTTTAAGGGATCAAAATAAGTCTTTCTGTGTGTCTCTTGTAATCTGTTATGACGAGTCTGTATTTTGTCATTAGACTTGCTAAAATGTGTTCTGCAGTTGTGTGTGTGTGTGGGCTATTTTCCAGGGAGAACAATGTTTATTTTCTTCCTTGGTGTCATGGAAACAGAAATGCTCACCTTATGCTGGAGTTTGCCTATTCAATAACAATAGGACATATAATCAGAGGCCAGGTGACACCTTAACATAGTGTGAGACCATTTCAAATCCTCCCCTGTGTACTTTTGGCTGTGTACTTTGGGGCTGCAGATGCAACTTCACTGTGTTCTTTTGAAAAGATTGTGATCCAGCTTGGGTGTGACAGCTTGAATTTTGGTACCCAAGGCTTTAATACACATATGGAATGACATTGCACTATTTGTTTGTTTGAACGGATGGCTTCCTTGTGTGCCACTTCAGAGAAAGATGAGGTATATATCCGGGAAAGAAAGAAATAATAAGTAGCAATTAGAAGATGCACATGCTAAGAAATGTGCATGCAGAAATCCTTATGCACATCCTTCTTGTTGTGCGCCTTCAAGTTGTTTCCAACTTATGGCAATCCTAGGGCAGCCCTATCGTGAGGATTTCTTGGCAGCATTTGTTCAGAGGGGGCCTGCCTTTGCCTTCCTCTGTGGCTGAGAAAATATGACTTGCCCAAGGACACCCACTGGGTTTCCATGGACGAACAGAGATTGAACTCTGGTCTCCAGAGGGCAGACAAAGATACCAAGGCAATACAGACACAGTCTCTATAAGAGTTCTAATGTCAATAGTTTTCACTACCTTATTCTCTACAGTGTTAGACATTTGGAGAGTGATGGAAAAATTAGCTGGGGGACAGAAGATTTATTTGGGGCAATGTCCCTACTTTACCCCAGTAGCTGGTCCCATTTCCAGGCATCTCTCTCTGATAAGTTGATAGTCCCCCATTTCTGCCTTCTTGGAATCCCTTTACAAAAATCTGTTTCTGGGAGTTGGTGAAGATAATACCAGCTGGTCCTTCGTTGTCTTCACCAAAGCACATCAGAGGAGGAAAAGATGTGGTTTTGGCTTACTGGCATCTTACTTTGAGAGAGGGACTCATCAATCTCTATGCATTTCTCTAATTAATATGTTGTTAAAACTAGCTAAAGCTAGGGAACTAATCTATGCGTGAATCTTCAAAATTGGTATATAAAGCAATGGACTCCATCAAACCACACTGAAGCCATCCAAGCTCATGAACAAGACTGTGGTTATGATTTAGTTAAACCTAATATTTCTGTGATATATATACCGAATTATATATTACATTACAGAAATCTAAATGAGAGATTACCAGTGCATGTACCACTGCTTCAAGGTCCTTTTGGTCCAGGTAAGGATGCAATTGGCGAATCAACGGAAGTTGATACCAAGCACTCCTGGACGCCTCATCTATTCGAGATGACAGCTGTAGAGGTGTGTCCAGGATTACTCCCAGACTTCAAGGCTTACATCTTTCCTATCAAAATCAATACTGCCATAAAAAGGTTTACTTAGGATGGAAGGTGGGAAAGTGCTTTTCATAAATAAATACAAGTTTGTGAATACGTAAATCCAGCGCTGATGTTAATGAACAGGTTTTGTTCTTTAACTTTGGGTTTTAAGACATTGTTTTCCAGTGTGTGAGGTATGACCCAAAACTGTCTAGAACTGAAAAATATTGGATTGTCTGAGACATATTGGTACCTGATTACAATTGAACTTGAAAGGACAAAGGAAATGCTTTCTGCAGTTTCTTGTGTTTAAAGAAAAAACAAGTTAGGGTAGGGAAACCCTGAAATCCACGTCAAACCCAAAGAAAGAAGAAAAGGGCGGAAAGAAAGAAGGAAGGAAGGAAGGAAGGAAGGACAGAGGACTACCTCTTTTCCTCTCCCTCTGAGACCAGGACACTGGCAGTGGTAAGGCCTTTTATCACCCTCTGGACCTAGGCATGATGGACCTGGTCCTGCCTCTACTTCTCTCCCATCACAGCCAGGGCAGTAGCAGTTGGGATGGTAGGATTGACATAAATCAACAGACAGTGTTAGGCACATACACACATGGGACATCCCTTCATCCCAAATTATGTAGAGTTAAAACTGGGCAAGTTCAGAATAGCCACAGGCTTATGACTGGAAAGTGTAAAAAAAAAGTTAAAGGAGAAGAAAAGGCCACTTGGCACATGAAACTGACATTTTGTTAATGAAATCAAAAGCCAGGGCACCCCCCCCCCCCCGGCTAGGATTACTGCTCAGAGCAGGAAAAATCAAAAGTATCCTTGAAGGGAGGAGGCTTCTTGCAATAGCCAGGAAGGATGTGATAATCTCTCTCTATCCCAACAGTAATTATTGTGAGTTCTTGCTCCTAAATCATGTGCAACTGTAGTATTTTATGATTCAAGACAAAACATGTCTTGGATTTCTATGATTCAAACAGGCCTTGAGTCTGAATGGTTAAGCAGTTCACATTTGTAAAAAGTGGGGAAAAAACCTGGGGGGGGGGGCTTGTATATCACACAGCAAAAGGTCATTTTACGATAACACATTAGGGGGCATATTTTTGGTACAATGTGCATGAACTGAGCTGCATGATTCCCATTAGTTTTAATGGGAGTTTCACAACTAAATCTATGTCCATTTTGCTAAGGAATAATCTCTCAATGTACTTCTTTATAGCTGGAAAGGAAAAAAGAAAAAGAAAAAAGAAATCTAATGTATTTTGAGCCACTGGCTGTCTGCAGGCTTCAGGGAGAAGCTTGTTTGCTGTAGACATGGCTTAAGCAACCGCAATTGTAATTTCATTTTATTCTTTTTTTGCAATTTGCATCTACAAAAAAGGAGCAAGTCGGCCCATCCAATACAGACACTGTAAACGTTTGTTTCTGCAGCAACCAAAAACCAGTGTGAAATGCATGCCTTGGAAGAAAGAGCACTACATACCCAATAACTGCTATTTTATTTTTTCTTGTTGGAAAAATGTAAATACAAACATTTTAGAGGAATTTATGGGTTGGTTTGTTTTATTGGATATTTTGCTGTTTAGTGAACAGCTTGGAGAGGGTGCTATAGCTGGGGGACTGTTGGAAAATGCTTTTTGGCACAGTGGCTGAGTCCCTGCTAGCAGTTCCCAAGGCTGTTTGAGAGGCATAATCTCAAGGGGGACAATGGTGCAAGATTCCACAGCGATAGCTGAGCCAGAGCCCCAGAAATGCAAGATAAATAAAAAGAAGACACAGTCTGTGCATGAAAGCATGCAAATACGACAGAAAAGCCATTTGTTACCCAACAAGTGATGCATGTTTACTCTGAAGTGAGTTCTGAAGCTTGAAGCTTGCTCCAAGATAAATGTGCACTGCAGATTTGCAAGGAAACGTTGCTTGTATCTACTTAAGTAAGGAGAACAGTGAGGAGAAAAAAGAGCAAGGCTGAGCTGTTGGAACATGGGCTGCCAGATAACATCCAGCTGCTCCTATTGTAACAACTCTGTGTTGAAATCACAGAATCTTAGAATTGGAAGGGACTCCAAGAACCATCCAGTCCAGCCCCTCACCATGTAGGAAGACATAATAAAAGCTCCCCTGATAGATGGCCATTCAGCCTCTGTTTAAAAACCTCCAAAGAAAGAGAATCCACCACACTCCAAGGGAGCATGCTACACTGTCAATATTATATTGTTATCCAGAAAAAAATACCATTGCAAATTTTGTACACAATAAGTCCCACACTGTTTATAATCTTCGACCCCTTCAGTTTTCGAAGACTTTCTGGCAACAGGAAAAAATTTGTTCTAATTATTTGTTTCCTTGAAGAAGAAAACTAGCCAAAATTTATATTCCTAGCACAGATCTATAGAGTGGGTCCTCCACATTTACTGGGGTTAGGGACACAGGGCCCCCGTGAAAGTGGGAAAACTGCAAATATATATTTTTTTTTGCCTGAGAAAACACTTCCCTTGCAATCAAAGTCCTTCAGTGCAACTTTGTGGTCAACATCTGCCATAAGTTGACCATAGAATCATGCTAGAGGGCTTACAAATCCCTAGAGAAATATTTTCTCTAGGAATCTCTAGGTCATCCGATCCAGTGTGATTCTATAGCCAACATCTGGCAGAGTTGCACTGGAGGACCTAGAGATTCCTAGAGAGAACATCTTAATCAAATCTGTGGATAATGAAATCCTCAAAAGTCAAAGCCACAAATGTGAAGAGCTGACTGTACATTAAATGTATAGAATCTCCAGTTTTCACTCTGGCAACCTTATTTTGTTTATTTATGCAAGTCTTACTTGACCTAATTGTTTGATTTCACATGTGCATAATGTTAGTTTTGGGTAAGAAAAAAATTGCTGAAACACACTGAAATGCTCTTCTTTTTTGTTGCGTGGGAACCTATTCCCTATGCTTTCCATTCTATTTCCATGTCTAGTATAGATTGAGTACCCTTAGTCTGGATATCCAAATTCAAAACCCTCCAAAAATCTAAACTTTTTTTTTTTTTTTTTTTAACCACCAGCCCTCCACTTCCACTTTCAAGGCCGTAGCTGTGGAGTGCCTCTTCTGTCATCTTACAGACCCTTAGTCTCTCTCCAGCCTCATGTATCATACACTACACAGTAGAAAATGAACAATACACAATGGGAACCTTGTGACTAACCATGGCCAAGTCACACTCTCTTAGCTTCAGAGGAAGGCAAAGACAACCCATCTCTGAACAAGAAAACCCTCGGATAGGGTTGCCTTAGGATCAAGGCAAGCCAGAAATGACTTGAAGGCACACAGCAACAACAACACACTACAGTCACCCCTCCACATTTAGGGGGCAAGGAGCCAAGGACGCGTGTGAAAGTGGAAAACTGAATATGTTAGCCCCCTCCAACATGAATGATAAAGTGTCTTCTCCCGCCTAGAGCACTTTGCAACCTTGAAACACATAGCCTTTCTGACAATTCAAAGTGCTTCCAGTTCCACTTTGATTTTAACATCCATAGTCAAAGACCCCCACAAAAGTAAAAAAAAAAAAAAATGAATATGTCCCCCGCCCCTGGAATGATAAAGAGTCCTCTCCCACCAAGACCATCATCCATAACTCTTTGGAACCTTGAAACACATAGCCTTCCCCACACTTCCAAAGTGTTTCCACTTTCAATCAGATGTTAGTAGCCACAGCTGCATAGGATCCAACTTATCTCCTCCTTCTCTATCTCCCTCTTGGCCAGACAAAAGCAACACCATATCTTCCCCAATTTGACAAACTTTACAATCTCCTCATTTCCATCTGGGGTAGCTGCAAACATCAGATTGGAAATGGGGAGGATACAAAGTTTGGCAAAGCAGGGAAATGTACGATGTTGGTTTGGGGAGGAAGGGCAAGGAGGGCAGGGGGTGAAGAAGTTCACCTTGTTGAGCAGCAGCTACAAAGTGGCCAATAGTCAAAACTGAAAATATGAAACCTACAAATGTGGAAGGCTAACTGCAGCCTTTTGCAATAAGTTACTTCCAAACTCTGCTGCCAGTCAGAGTAAACAGTATTAAAGTAGGCGAGTCAATCCACATGTGGCAACTTGGTACATAAAATGAGCTACCTGTCACTGCGCCCTTTGAAAGGCCTTCTTCTGAGCTTCTGGTTGAGTCCCCTATACAATTATTCATTCCCCCTCCTCTAAAAAAAGCAGCCTTCCAGAAATACAATGTGATAGGAGGCTACAAGTAGCAGCAAGGCATTTATTATCCCACAAGCATTACCTGGCTTTTGAGTACATAACAATAAGCAATGTGCTTATTTAATTTTTAGTCATTCTTAACAAGTGGACCACTTCATTTATAAATAGAAAAGTGATTCATGTGAGGTAAGGAAAAGGGAGGCAAACACAAGGAAAATGGATTTTGATTTCAGTCCTATTCACCTACAGACTACTCTCCAATATAACCTTTTTGATGCAGAGTGCCACAATTACTATGAAATGTTCCTTTTCTTTAACAATCCACCTGTATTTTCCTAACTTTCTCTGTCATGCAACACATAATGGATTTGAACTAGTCACAAATTAAGATACAATGGAGTTTGAAAGTTGTGTTGATAAAAGGAGAGGGTACTAATATTTTCCTTTGGAGAACCACCCTCTCCTCACCAGTTTGTGCTTGCAACACTTTATAGAAAACAAAAAAGAGTACAATTCTGTATCAACATGTGGGGTTCCACATATAAAATATGAACTTAACATCCATTATGAAAGCATTTCTCTCTCCTCTCTGTATCAACTTTCTCCTTTCCTTTCCATTATTATAAGAACTTTGTAACACTGTGAACTAGTCCCTGTGTGTGTTTGTTGGCTTTCCTTTTCCCTCCCCCTTTTCCTTTTTGTGTTGTGCCTTTCGTGTTGTAAGCTTACATAAAGGGACTATATTGTCTCTTGAAGTTGTGTAAGTCACTCAGGGAGCCTCCAGCACAAGAATGCAATGGGACAGTTAAAATGCTTTTCATAAATATACACGCCCTACTTATCCACAGATTTTTTTTATCCATGGATTCAAGTATCCGCGGCTTGAAACTATTCCAAAAAAGCATAAATTCCAAATAGAAAAACTTGAATTTCCATTTTATATAAGGACACCATTTTACTATGCCACTGTTTTTAATGAGATTTGAGCATCCACAGATTTTGTTAGCCACGGTGGGTCATTGAACCAAACCCCAGTAGACAATAAAATATATTAAATAATAAAAAGCATATTGCTGGAAAACAAAGTGATGGTTTAATTTTCAAAGAGGTAGCCATGTTAGTCTATTGCAACATAGTAAGGAGAAATGAAGAAGAGAAAGGAATGGGGGAGCACTTTTAATGCTAGCTGGTTTTTATTTTAGCATGAGCTTTTGTGACTATAAATCCACTTCTTCAGATAAAGTACCAAGGGATACTTTAAAAGGTTCCCAGGAGAGCTCGCACAACATTCATATGCATCAAAATGATTTTCCCACTTTAGAGATCTCCAAAATATTATTTTTCTAATTCAAGGTGACAGCTTTAGTTCAGAAAAATAACTTTCCCAAGCTTTCCTTACTGTTCAGAAAGGGGTTCTCCTAGAATGTTTTTTATACCGTCAGCCCTCCATATCCATGGATTCTTTATCCATGGAATCAAGCATCCACAGCTTGAAAATATTCCAAAAATGTATAAATTCTAAATAGCAGGTCTTGATTTTGTCATTTTCTATAAAGGGACACATTATTATTATTATTATTATTATTATTATTATTATTATTATGCCACTGTATTTAACAGGACTTGAGCATCCATTGATTTTGCTATCTATGGGGGATCCTGGAACCAAACCCCAGCAGACAGCAAGGGCCCACTTTATTGCCTCTACTTCAAAATGTAATAAAGTACTCCCGTGCCATATGCAAGCGCACTATACATGGCTTCCAGCCTACATAGAAGCCACATGGGGGGAAAAAAACCAATGGTTTGTGTGCTCTTGGCGCATGCATTGCATTACACTGCACTGCAGTCTTGTATCCCATTATTTTCAATGCAGCATGAGCATACACACTTTTTCCCTTACGCGGGGGGTCCGGAACAGATCTCCAGCATAAATGAAGGGTTCACTGTACAGTATAAACACTTTTACAGTGAAAAATTAAGAATGAGAAGATCCCACCTACTATCCCAGGCATTGATTTGATAGCAGGTAATTTATGTATTTGTTTCTTTGATTTATATCCTGTCTCTCTTCCACAAGTGGAAAGAAGTTGGTGGGCAGAGTTGTATATGTTCCACAGCGTGTTGTGGGCATGTGAAACTGCTATTATAGAAATTAGGACCAGCCTTATAATTATGTATTTTGGTGGGCACCTCAGGTAGCTGATTTTGAGTATCATCAAAGACCAACATGCCATCAACATTTTTTGAACACTAGAATGAGATACTGAATTTTTTTAAAAAAAGACATGTTGGTCTTTGTGATACTCAAAATCAGCTCCCTGATTTTGGACAAATCATATTTTGGACTGATTTTGGACAGGGGACAAATTCTTGTGGTTTGGTTCTTACTCGGGTGCTAAAATAACCTGACTGGCCTTTATACTACACATCGCAATGGGCTGTGTGTGTGCAAGCCATTCCACATCTCAGGCAGCAATGTTTTTTTGACAATGTTAGAGAAAAAATTTAACTGCCAGTCCAGTTGGCTTCTGCACGTAGAATGGGAAATGGGATGCCATCTTGCCCATCCCTTCATGCAGCAAAATGCCCTGTGCCAACCCTGGTTAGAACTCTGGCACAATATTCCCCATCTCTTCCATTGTCTCAGGTTATTGCCCTTTCATTTCAATCCACCCTCCTCCTCCCCGCATGCCCCTCTGTCAGTTTCTCCACCGCTCTGTCATGTTAGGAACATCTGTTTCACTTCATACTTTTTAATGGTTTGCCTTTTGTGCAGCATAATAACTGACTCTTTCCAACCACTGTTTTATTATTCCCTCCCCCTTCACTCCTCCGTCTCCCTGCAGCTCCACTTCAGGCCGTGCAGATTATAAAAACTCAGTTTCTCTGCTTCTGACCACTGATCTGGCCTCTTTTTAGAATCTTCACTTTGATTCTGCACATACTTGGGTGGCTTTTCTTTTGCTCCCTTCTTTGGGATTTAGTTTGGGGGGGATTTTTCACCCCCCTCCCACTCTTGCTCTCCCCCCCGGCTGCTGTTTCCCCCCAGGTTCATTGTCTGCCTTGCATCAGCATGCTCTGCAGAGTTGCTTTCTTTCCTTTCATCCTTTGCACGATTTTGGCGGCATACAGTGATCATCACCTTTCTTTAAAAAGCAGCTTTTTGCTACCACTCTTTTTTAAAAAAACAAAAATAAAAATAAAATAAAAAATAATTCCAAATCCCTGGCTGATCTATTTTGATTATTCTTATCTTCTGTTTTCCCCTGCCCCGATTCCAGGTCTGTTACTCTGCGTGACTGAATAATTAAATACAATTGGCAAACAGTTTTGGCTCTTATATGTTGGCTCGCTCTGGGTCCTCAGGTTTTATCACCCCTCTCTGCTAGAAAAACCTGCCTCTTTCTCTCGCTCAGCACCATCTCTTGAGCGCTGCTCCTTTCTCTCCTTTGCTGTCTTTGTCTATTGTCTCCAGGGCTTCTACTGTCACATCATACAGTTTTTCCATCATATTTGGCATTTTTGACCTGATCTACCTCTCTAGCTTGCCAGCATTTTCTTGTTAGCTATAGAGCATCCCCTACTGATCTCGTCAAGGCATTTTTTAAAAACCGCTTCCAACAGCTTTTCTAATTTAAAAGAGAGAGAGAGAGAGACTTTTAAAAATGTCCTCTATCCACAAAAGTATATTGGCAGGGGTTTGATGTTAAGAGTTTTCTTTAAAAATGTTTTTTTCTTTTAAAAAAATCTTCTTGTAGTCTTTTTTTTTTTAAAAAAAATCCACGGTCAGGTACATTTCTGTTACTTCCCACAAGTGTAGAAGAACATTTTTCTGAACTTTTATTACTGTTATTTGGAGTCGCAATGTGTAAATTGTATGACTTGATCATCTTAGAATTCATGAAAACATTTTGAAGTAGATCACCAACCCCACCATTTTACAGGCTGAGCAATGGAGCACCCATTTGACTACAAAAGAAAGTGAGGTGGGCTGTATATATCACAAGCAATATTAGCTATGTTGTCATCTAGGTACTCAGAATGAACTGGTTATTTGAGAAGAAATAACTGTAGAACCAAAATGGAACCAACAAACACAAGGGGAAGAATTTCACAAGATTTGGGGGAGGAGGTTGCAACTCAAGGCTTGGACAAATGCTAGGAGAAATTAATGCTCCCCCCTTTAGCAGGGCTACCCTAAGGTCCAAAACACATTGCAGAAATAATCCAGTTTGTGACCACTTTAACTGCCCTGGCTCAGTGCTTGGGAATCCTGGGAGTTGTAGTTTATTGTGGTACCAGAGGTCTCCGACAGAGAAGGCTAAAGATCTTACAAAACTACTGTTCCCAGAATTCCCTAGTACTAAGCCAGGGCTGTTAAAGTGGTCTCAAACTGGATTACTTCTGCAGTGTGTTTTGTACCTAAGATATTTTCCTGCCTGGGACAAAGAACAAGAAGGTGTCCCTCCACCATTCTACATAGAATCTAACTAGAATAGATTGGCAGCTGAATGCCAGTGAACGAATAACATTTATCACTATCTTTGAGATTAGTAGCTGAACAGGACAAACTATGGGCTTGTCTATATGGGCCAAATAAAGCGTCTCACCTTGTTCGCATGACAAGCTATCCAGATGATAGGGCAATTTGGGCTGAATCCAGGCCTTTCCACTACCTCAAGGCTTTAATACAGAGGAAAAAAAGTGGGGATTTATTCTGGATTTGAGTGGAAAATCTGGATATTCATGCATTTGTGTAGACTGCACAGGGATGTTAGCATGGGGCCAGGGTGAGGAGGAATTTCTGTAGGTGTATGTCACCATTGCTTTTTTTACTTCCATGAGATCAGTGGTGAGGGGTTAGATCAGGCTATTCCATCTTCTTTCTCCCTCTTCCCACTTGAGTGTCACATTTGCACTGTTCCACCCCCCCACCTCAATCCTACTGATCATTTGCTTGCTCATACAGAGATCCCCAATTTTATGTATGGAGAGATTAGAGAGGAGGGAGTGTGTGAAATTTCTGCACAAACAACAGAGCAAATGCTTGTGGGAAGGATTGGAAGGAGGAAGAATAAAAACAGTACAAATGTGACACTTGGATGGGGTGGGGAGGACGAGAGAGTGGGTACCCTGATCTAACTCCTCACCATGAATCTCGTGGCTGAACATTCCTGTAACTAAAAGATACATAAAATTCAATTTTATTTTTGTCTTTCTTCATGTGCACACACGTGTGTGTGTGTACATTGAAAATTCGCTCACCCAATCACTGGGGTGGTGAAAGGAGATTGGGTGGAGAAGTATCCAATCAGAGTGGATCCAATGGATTGACTGGGAAATAAGGCTATTGGCTGATAGGTTGATACACACTGGCAGGGAGAAAAGAAGCGAGTTAGCCAGGGGAAAATACGTTGCTGGTTACGGTGGCCTGATCTAGATTGGCAAAAAGAAGTGTGTTCATGGCTGCATGAAACTCTAGCCTTTAGATGAGAAAAAGGGAAAGTGTGCCATGAAAACGCTTTTTTTGCATTTTAGGGGAGAAGAAGCACCTTTAAAAAGGTGCTGGTTTTCCCAGCTTCTTTTTTAAAAACTGTGGAACAGGGCAGCTCCATCTAAAGGCTGCAAGCGTTTAAGGAAAAGGCAACTTCATGTCACACTTTCCTGCCAATCTAGAAATTCCCGGTATGTCAATTTCACCTCACTGTGTCTTTGAAGATTTTCATACGAGTGTTTACCATGGGGTAAGCACGGGTAAAATGCCAGTAAAATGCTTAGGAAACACACGTGTCTGAAAGCATAATGCGCTTCCTAAACTTCAGGGAATTGTCCCCTTGGCTCCAGCGTCCCAAAATCATTTGGGGAGCAGCCATTTCCCATTTACTGAAACTTTGCATTAATGAGAAATGGCTGTTCACTGAATGATTCAGGGCTTCTGGAAGTGAGGGGAAGATTCCCTGACATTTAAGAAGCGTGTCAGGCTTTCAGATACATGGGCTTCCTAAACATTTTACCGGTGTTTTACCAGCGTTTACCCTATGGCAATCACTGGTATGAAAATCTACTTTGAGTGTGTTCTGGTCATTGCAGAACAGGAACTCAGGGTGTGATCCCACTCCCTACTTCACATACCAGAGATGAAAATATCTCAGTCTGGAATTTACCCTGTTGCTTTGAATCCCACCTGGATTTTCTTCCCCTCCTTCTTTACAACTGGGTTGCAAGACTTTAGATTTCCCAACCCCATCCCTGCATTTGAATTTATATCAATTTTTACTCATTGCTCCTATGCTGTTCATTTGTTTATGCATCTTACTTAATGCAGCCCCCCTTAACTATATTGTGTTGTCCCCCCCCCCCCCCCCCATCATACTCATGTTTGGGGGGTTTACATTTTAAAACATTTTAAAGCAGATGGATTTTGTGGACACTCTCTTTCTAAGAATCACCCTGAATCAAACTCAGAAATATGCAAAATTTTCAGGCAAGGTCCATTCCTTTTGTAAGTGAGAACTGGGAGGCACAAAAAGTCAACTTCTATTAAGACGATCAAATCTATCAAAATCCTTTCCCATGCCTGCTCCAAGGTCTTGCATCTTTAGGGTGGGCTTGATTGCTAAGAAGGTGATACATTTCTTACATGAATGTGATTTATAATCATGCTTGTATTTGTTTAGAAAGCCGTTTGATCCTTTAAAAAAAAAATGACCTAATCTTCCATGAAACGGCAACACATACACTGTACGAGGGCTCACTGTAACTCTTTCCCAATCCAGGATTTTGTTTAAAAAGAAAAAAAAAACATTCTTTCTTTCTTTGGTTATTTTTAGGGTGTGTACAAAATAAAGTAAAATAAAAATCTTAATCTCACAGCATGAAATTGAGCCGAAAAGAGCCATAGATGTTTGTGGCGCTCAAGTCCACAGATCTGGCTTTGTGGCAGGGGTTTCCCATGGCGCTCATGCTGGAAATAAGGATGCACATACACTGTCTTGCAGAAGCAGCCAGACCCAATTATGAGCTCTTCTCCTCATCTCCCTCCACAGTTCTTCTTTTTGCGTCCTCCCAGGTTCTGTCAATGGCAAGGTGTTTGCTCCTGGCTGCGAGACACTTTGAAACTTGAACATTCAGATTTTTTTTCTGTTGTCGCTTGCGGGTTTAAGTTCCCTTAAAACTGCTTTGCAGTTCATTTTATATGGCTGTATACAGTGGTGCCTTATGGGGGGAGTTACACCTGATAGAAGCAAAATATGTTCAAGGCTGTAATATTGAAGACACTAACATACACAGGGGCACATAAAAATTGAAACACAGTTTTAAAACTAACACCCAAGGATTTACTTGAAAGCAAATAAAAATAGGCAGTTCTTGTGACAGTCTTAAGAACTGAATAGTAAAGGCAGTTTGAGGCAATTTGACTTGGAGCCGGGAAGCATGGATTCAAACGCTCTTTTTTTCGTGCACTAACTTTGTGATTTTCAGCATTCACAGTTAAGACTCAATTGCTCAACATCTTATCTGTAAAATGGGAACAATAATGGCCCTCCTCATGAGATGGTTGTGCAGGAGACCTTAAAAATGATTGCAAAGTCAGGCAGAAGCCTGTGATTCCTTTCCTATGATCTGAGTCTTTGACGTAAAATGTCACTGCTACCTTGCCAACCTCAGCAAACCCCTCCAGGTTTACTATCTTTTTCTTGCAGGGATCCTTTGCCTTGGAATAGCATGAGTGGTGGAGCAGAAATTCAAATACAGAAAAGAAAAAAAGAGAAGATCTATACAACTCTACATCCAAGAAAAGCCACATTGGATGATCTTTTGCCTTTTGTGGAACTCTTAAGCATAATAAGTAGAAACAGGCAGATCTGTCAAGCCCAATTCTGTTGGCTTCTTTCTTTTCTCACCTCCAAGTCTGTTCTCTCTGTTCTATTAAAGAAATCCATAGGCATTTCAGAATCTGGGCCATGGTTTACAATTGTACATAGTTAGATGAAAACATATTTCAAAGATAAGCAATAACTGATGGGTAGGGAGTTGCAATTTTAATTTTCATGCATTTATTATGTCTATGTTAATTTCTTAGAGGTTGTTTATTTAGTCTTGTTTGTTGATGAACGAAGAAATGTGATTGTGTCATATTATGTTTCATTTTATACGTATATTAATAAAAGATATAGTAATAAAAAGAAAAGAAATCCATATGCATTTGTGTACATATTTTTCCAGTGGATGCATTAATGGATACATGCCCTACATCAACTTAACTGTATTTGAATACATTTTAGAAACGTGCAGAGTTTTGCATTTTTCAGATGTGCACACCCCCCCCCCCGCTCTTTTGAATATACTATAAAACTCAGAACAGATAGATTTCTGACCATGAATTCCATATGGTTCAATTTTCTGTCCAAAAGGCACAGAAGTGAGCAAATCTGGGGAGAAATCTTGGTGGAATAAATTTCTTCCACATCTCTAACAATAACCTTTCAGTGAAAAATCAGGAGACATCCTTAACCTGAGCTTCTTACTTAGTCTTTGTGGAAGTCATAAACCTCTACCTGGGGTAAGGCTGTAGCATTTGAGCTGAAGGTGGGGATTCACATAATTTAATGATCTCATGGCCGTTCTCTGCATGTAGTAATCTATATCATCATCATCACCACAATCATCATCAATTACAGTATTTCTGTTCTACATTTCAAGACAAAAGTCCTGCCAATCCAGATCTTGTACAAAGCTGAATCGCAACACAGAATTAAAACCAATTCTCTTAAGATCACAGAACTAAAGCCACACTTTATAGATCTGCCCAGCAAATTTAGCAAGCAAGTTAGAATTACTAAAAATGGAGAGAGCATCATTGTGAACAATAGAAATTCAGCATAACGTCTAGAGCTAATAACCGAGTGAAATAAATAGGTTTTTAAGAATGTGGGAAGGTGACATATTAATTCAGGTCCATTTCGCCCATTATTATCTACTCTAACTGGCAGCTTAGTTTCCAGAGTGAGGTAAGATTGGGTTCAGGGTGAAATAATGGTATTTAACATTCATTTAAAAACTGCTAAATATTGTATCTTGGGCAAGTCACACTGTCTCAGCCTTAGAGGATGACAATGGTAAACCTCTCTGAAGAAACTTGCCAAGAAAACCCCATGACAGGTTCACCTTAGGGTCTCTGTAAGTCATAAACAACTTGGAGGCACACAACAACAATAAAATATTATATAGGCATACCTCTCTTAACACACACACAAAAACTGACAGCTGCCGAATATGCGTATTGGTAGTTTTGAATATAATGTTTGCCGAAAGGGATTGAACTACTCTTCTTGGTGTAGGAAATCTACCCTTTTCTTTCCATACTATTTTTGCCTCTGGTGCCTTTTTTGTATTAAAGAAGTCATACTTAGAAACACATCTACTTCCTTAACCGATGTATGCCTCTACTTCACATTTTGTCAGGGAGTTGCATAGTTATCAGGGCACTTAACTACATATTTCCTTAATACTTGGGATGCAACTTGCTCAAAAACTCAGTCGTTTTTTAAAATGCTTGCATGGGGAATCGAATCCTCATCTCCAGAGCCATAGTCCAAC
Source organism: Urosaurus nigricauda (assembly GCA_034509955.1). Lineage (NCBI taxonomy): Eukaryota > Metazoa > Chordata > Lepidosauria > Squamata > Phrynosomatidae > Urosaurus > Urosaurus nigricauda. Next base: position 12,429,202 of record JAOEGL010000013.1, read on the forward strand.
ACTCAAACTGATAAACCATGCTGGCTCTCAGCCTATACAACCCATACTGAAATATATTGGAAATTTACCTTTCATTTGAAGTAGGATTTTTTGAGCTCCCAAAGTTCATTTCTGAATCTGTCTAACTGGCAGACCTATTTGCAAGCATGGGATTTTGATATCTAGAATGATTTTCCTAGATTTTACTCCACAATATTGGTGGGTGCAAGAACAGGAGGGCCCTTATTTTTATCCTGTTGCCCCATGAAAATCACTCCCAGCTTAGCTATGGTGAGGACCTGTGTAAAAATTAAAAGGCTTGCCCTTCCAAAATAAAATTAGGTTGAAATGCTGCATCTGGAGGCATATCCCACATAACTACATCTCTGCAGCTACATTTCCCAGTGCTACATCTCTCAAACCCATCATATTGTTAGAGAGAGGAGGTCCAGTAGAATAAGTTCAACTATTTTCCTGTAGCTGGACACAGTGTGACTATCATCCACAGTTTAAGATATTGGCAATCATTTTTAGGATTTAGGATATTGGCAATCTTTTTCTTTAAAATAATGTTTTGCCTTCTGTTCCCTTTCATCCTTACCTCCTGATGATATACAGTCCTTTCTGGAATATTCTAAATTTTGCATGAAAGGACTCAAAAAGTTAAGAATGAAGGTACTTTGCTGGAATAACTTTTTAAATTACAGAAGGATTACCTCTGGATGAATTTCTCTTGATGATATGCAATAATGGAGGGAGAAGATAAAAGGTGCCACCCAAGAAGTGAACATCTTCCTCCTTCAACTTGAAACACACTTTAAAAGGACACTTACAACTTTATCTGTACATCCTAATGTTTCTTTTCTTTACTCTGAATGCCTTTTATGAGATTTGTCTTGGTGTTTGATCCATTACCCTTTCTTGGTTATCTTTGTCTAATATTTCTGCATTGTAATTTTTTCCCCTTACAAAAATTAGTACCTCCAGCTTTCTCTTATCTTTGATTATTTCACTATTTGAGCTTTCTCAAAAGTTTTCCCTTCCTTTCAAGATATATTTCTGTTCTTTTAAAGGTTGGCTTGTTTAAGCTAATGACCTATGAGGACATCCTCTCTCTGTGTTTGGCCTCTGTGTATCCATGTGGCCAGCAGCAGCCTGGAATGTATACTCAGACTGCATCTGCACTGCAGAAATAAAGCACTTTGAAACTGCTTTAACTGCCATGGTTCAATGCTTTGGAATTCTGGGAATTATAGTTTTGTGAGATGGAGAGCTCTGGTACCACAACAAACTACAAATCCCAAGATTCCATAGGATGGAACCATAGCAGTTAAAGTGGTGTCAAACTGGATTATTTCTGAAGTGTGGGTGCAGCCTCAGAGGGAGTGATTCCTTTTACTACCCACCAGGGAATCTTGGGTGCAGGTAGGACTGTTATCATTAGAGGTGGAGTTCAAGACTATGGCTGCAACTACAAATCCCAGAATTCCATAGGATGGAGCCATGGCAATTAAAGCAGTGTCAAACAGCATTCATTCTGCAGTGTGGCAACAGTTTGCATGTCTGCAGATGGCAATAGTTCTTATGGACACAGAGACAATGAACACAACAGAGGTGGAAGATTCAACAACTTTATTAACTTAGCAGGCAAGATGACTGGATGAAGCAGTTCCTATACTGTATTCTACATATAGGATGATTCTACATATGAGAGCCAGCATGGGATATTGGTTTGAGCTTTGGGCTATGGCTCTGGAGGCCAGGGTTTGAATTCCTGCTCAGCCATAAAAACCCAGTGGGTAAGTCACAGTCTCTCAGCTTCAGAGGAAGGCAAAGACAGACCCCCCTCTGAACAAATCTTGCTAAAAAACAAACCATGATAGGTTTACTTTAGGATCACCATAAGTCAGAAACAACTTGAAGGCATACAACAACAGCAAACACTCTAGATGTTATAAAGACAATTCTCAGATATAAAGCAAAGAAAGCTCACAAAGCAAACTTACATCTCCATTCAGCTGCTGGGAGCTCCTGGAGAAGGAACAGCAGGGACAACCTATTCTGACCAGTATGCAGTACTTCTGACCTGCATCAAACCCCCTAAGGCAAATCCATAGGGCTTTATGGGCTTTGATATAGCACACCTGAAGGATGTAAGCTTTCAACTACTCACACCTGCAATTAATTGATAAATGCAGGCTAGTTAAGTATAGCTCTCCCAACCACTAACTTTCTGTGTTAACAGTATATCAAGAGAGTTTGTGGCACCTATGAGACAAATTGAAAGAAAGAAGTTGGCAGCATGAGCTTTCGTAGACTTAAGTCTACTTCCTCAGATGCATTTCGAAGGAACCATAAGTCTACAAAAGCTCATGCTGCCAACTTCTTCCTTTCAATGGTGATACAAGAGCTCTCTGCTTACTGATTTTACAGACTAATATGGCTATATCACTGAATTCTATCTTTATATTTACAGTTAGCTGAACTAAGATGAATCACCACAAATGATTGGTACTGACAACACCCCCCCCCCTTTCCTACTAAAGATAGACATCAGTAAAAGCCATGCTCACATGAACCATTGTTATGTAAAGGCAATGCTGCCTAGGTTTCTGTAAGAAAACAGACGAAGCGGTCAGAGTGATGGAACGATTGATAGATATAATCCTAATCCTTCTCATATAATATTCTCCTAGTGTATTATCACTACAGGGAGGCACAGGTAGTGAGGACCACCTGAAGTGTTTCCTTTTTTGCCTGATCTCTCTCTTCTCTTGCCTATAGACTGAGATGATATTTTTATCTTCTCTCTCCTACCCATATAGCTTTGTGGTTGTGTGCCTTCTAGTCATTTCTGACATGGTGACCCTAAGGCAACCCCATCATTGACTTTTCCTGGCAGAATTTGATCAAAGGGGGTTTGGCCCTTGCCTTCCTGTGAGTCTGAGAGAGTGTGACTTGCCTAAGGTCACTGAGTTATTCTTCATGACTGAGTGAGAATCTGAACCCTGGTCTCCAATACTCAAAACACTACACCATGCTGTCTTTACCTGTACAGCTACTTCCATTTTATAATTATCTCTTCTCTTCCAGGAATGTATTTATCACCTCTACCTAGACAATGAAGAAATGGAAATAGTAAAATAATTCCCATATGTGGAATGAAACATTGATAGAAATAGGGACTGCAGTCGGGAGATCAGAAGATTATTAAGAATGGGGAGGGTGGCTATAAAAGAACTAGAAAAGGTTCTAAAATCCAAAGATATACAACTGAGCACTGAGAGCTGGACAGTTAAGAAAGAATATAGGAAGAAAATTCATTCATTTGAGATGTGGTGCTGGAAAAGAGTGCTGAGGATCCCATTGGCAGCCAAAAGGACAATCAAATGGGTTCTAGAACAGATCAAGCTAGAAATCTCCCTGAAAGCTAAGATGACAAACTGAGGCTGTCATACTCTGGACACAGCATGAGAAGGAAGGACTCATCAGAAAAGACAATAATGTTGGGAAAGGTAGAGGGAAGTAGAAAGAGAGCAAGGCCACATGTTAGATGGATGGACTTTATTAAGGAAATTACAGGTTTTATGGTGTTGCAGGAATTAAGCAGAGCAGTGGATGACAGAGAGTCTTGGAGATGTCTCATCCATATGGTTGCATTGGGTTGAGATTGACTCAAGGGCAGTTAACAACAAGAACAAAACCCCACTGAGGTAATGCACAGTTGACAAAACACTTTAAAACATTACACAAATAACTAAAATACAGTTAAAAATAGTTCAAACTCCTCTTTGAACAACCAGACAAACAGTTTATAAACTACAAAACACATCCAAGGGTAGCCTTGTTGGCCATATAGCAAAGTACAGCAACATCAAAAAGGTCACAAAACAGTGATACCTTTATGGGGTCAAGCAGAAAACATGTTGCAAGCTTTTGAAGCTTCGCTGGTTTCTTCATCAGGCAGAGGTATGAAAAATCATACAAGAGAAAGAAAAATATGTGGGGCTGAAAGGCTGCTGTCACTGACCTCCAGCATGTGCAGCCTGAGGCGCTAATGCTTCTGTGCCCGATAATAGGGTCAGACCTGCCTCTGAGTTGCTCTAGTTGCAGAAATTTTCTGCTTCTTCTGCTTTTACCCATCAATTTTGTACTGAAGGGTCAAACTGGGACAAATCCTTTACTCAAAATGCTATATATTCTGGACTTAAGAACTCAGCCTTTTTTCCCTATGAAAATTGTTGATAAAAGACAGTAAGCCTCCCCCTTGAATTTTTATTTGCAAATTGATCCATCTCAAGAAAAGTCACTGCTGATATTATTTGTAATTAAATTCTAAGTGGTTTATGAAATCTGTCTTGTATTTTTAAAAAAGAAGGTAAATTGCTGAATGTCATGGAAACTTCACGAAAATTTAATCTTATCTTTATTAAAGCAGCTCTGTTTTTCAAGCAGGTGCCTGTAGATAGGAAAGTGGGAGGAAAGAGAAATAAATACAGTTTAATAGGTAACGGTGAGGTTGGTTTGCAAAAGCCTATGTTTTCCTGCATTTTTTAGCAGAGCATGGTTCACACTACATTTGCCCCGACTGCATTTTCTTGCTCCAAAATAAAATAAAATAACCCACTTGTGGTTCTCATTCATGTATTAGTTGATTCAAAATGGACCTGCTCCAGCTGGCCAAAGGACAAATTTAAATCGATTCTGATCCGAATCTGGTTCACACTTGCGTGGAATCGATGTATCCAAAAATACATGGAAAAAAAAAAACACAGGAAAAATCAGCATCAAAAAGATGCGGGTTAAATGAGTCTAGCACATGCGATTCAGTTCAAGTGTAAACTGGTTCAAACTGATTTGCCATCCGGTTTAAAAGGTAGTGGGAAGGAGGCCTTTGTTGTGTGCAATCAAATCATTTTCCATTTATGGTGACTCTAAGGAGGTTTATCAAGGGAGTTTTTCAGCAAGATTTTTTTTTTTTTTTTTTTTTTAGAGGGAGATTTGCTTTTGTCTTCCTCTTTGGCTGAAAGACTATTACTTGCCCAAGGCCAGCCTGTGGGTTTCCATGGCTGAATGGGATTCAAAACCTAATCTCCCAGTGTCTTCCAGCACTCAGATCACTACATCACATTTGCTTTCATACAATCCATACAGCAAAGTATTCATCTGTTTGGTGCATCGTGGCACCATTTTGAGTTCCTGTTTACACTAAGGCCTTGTTAACATGACTTTTAAAAACCCTACCTGTTGCTCTAGATGTTCTGGGAAGATCCATAGACCTCCACGGTGGCTGTCTGCATAGTTGTCCCACTGGGTCATCCAGCAAGGCTGCTGTCACTGTGGGTTATTCGTTTGGATGTCAGAATGAGGTGCCCAACATATGATCATTGCTGGGCATCTGGCCTCAGAGGTGATCAACTCATGGTAGCACAGATGTGCCTGGTGGGCCCAGTGAGACAACCTTGCAGAAAGCCACCGTGGCATGAAAACAGAAGCCAAGGTAATGGGGGCAGGTCAAGGCAGCTGTGAGACCAGGATATTCTGGGCAGTTCCTGGAGTATCCTGAGTAGTGCAGACAAAGCCTTACATGTGGAATATTTCTTTTTGCAGTGAAGGAAACCTCTTTCAGCCTGAAGGCTGTATTCAGAATTTTAGAGAACTTTTTGGGACCCACATTCTGGTGGTAGCCAGAGCCCAAGAATGCCAAAAGATAGGACTGTAAATGTCAGCCTATTTTAGCATAAAGCTCTTACTGCCCGAAAGCACAGATTTAGGTGAGGCATTTTAACTGTTTGGAGTAGGAAAAAGCCTTTACTAAATTTTGGGAAACACTGACTGATGGTATCATGAGGAAGGAGGTGCGATCATCTGGGGAACTAAACACGGGCCAGACTGGAATCCATGGAGGACCAAGTTCAGCCCTGAGGTTCTGAACCCTATATTTTACATACTATTTCTCAGACTGGGGTGTGAGGGGGGGGGCTGGTACTATGTCATGCAACAAAGTCATCAGGTGATAGATTCACTACTTTGTCAAGTGCAATAGATGCTGAACTTACCAAATGGCGAAAGCTTGTTTTTGTTAGTGGCAATTGCCTAACGCAAAGGGAAAAAATTGTTTGTGAAACTGTCCAAAAGAGAATTTATTTTCAGCTTTCAGCACTAGTGGGCTACTGACATGGGTAGGCAGATACCCAGCACTGCATTGTTGAGGTGAAGGACAACAGAGATCATCCCTGATGTTCTCTGCTAGGAGAAAGCTGCAGTTAAAAACATAGTGTGAATCCCCCCCCTTTTTTTTTTTACAGGGGGAGAGTGCAAGGGGAGATGGAGGAATCATACAGGGCTGTTCCCCAGCAGGGAAGACATGTTCTTGTAAAATGCAGAAGTTGCCCTTTTTGCTTATCTGCATTACAGTCCAAAACTCTTAACAGTCCAAAATTGCAAAAATCAGGGCGATAGGTTTTCCTTTTTCTTTTAAAGAGCTTTGCTAGCTTCCTTTGTGAATTGGATAAAGACCAGGTTCTGCAAAAGTACTGCACGTACAGCTGGCAGTGGCTTCCATTCAAGGAGATCCCAGCATGGTGTGTAAATGGGATTTGAGCTCTTTTGATAATTGTTCTCACACCGGCCCTGCTGAGTTACCCTGAAAATCCAGCCCCATGTCCTAAACAATAATTTTAGGTAGCAGCCCATCTTCAAACCCAGCTGAGGTGATGATGGTCTAACAGAGCTTCAGATGCCAATAATGTCCATGTGAGAAGGATAAAGCAGGTAGATTACTTACTACTGGTCTGCCCTCCCTCTCTCTCCCTTGTTGCAATCTCATACACCTCAACTGCCATTCTTTACTAAAAATATTCCCAGTTTTCTGCCTAGGATAAACCACTGTTTCTATATTTGCTTTCCAGAGACTTGGTGATATGCATTTTAAAAAATACTGATATGCACATGCGTTTATTAGACTCATCGTGGTTCATTTAACTCACAGGTCTTATAAAATTTAATTTGAAACTCCTACACGCTTCCGAACCCTAATGTGTAATGGTGCTGGTGCCATTATGTAACACCGTTTACACGGCATACGTAATGGCACTGCTGCAACTGCACAGCTTCCACATGGAGTTGTGCAGTTGCAGCAGCGCAAAGGTTCTTAATGGCACCTTTTTTTTTTGCCGCACTGCAACTGTGCAGCAAAAAAGGAGTGCGGTTTCCCCACTCCTTTTTTGTGGCGCAACTGTGCCACTGCATCTAGCTTCTTGCAAATAGTCTTGTCTGAGACCCCGGAAGAGCCTTTGCTAGTCAGTGTAGACACTATGGAGCCAAATATTCTGAATGGGATCACTCCTGTGCTATTTATGATGGCAAAGAAGGCAGGAAGTAACAGAGCCCACCAGTGCTGATTAGATTTAATAAGCTCAGCAGGGAGGGAGTTAATCCCAGATGCCTTCTGTGCCTGACTTTAGCTGGTTAATTAAAGAAAGTACTGCCTTCCTTTATAGTGTTGGGATTCCATTTAGGTAGACACTGAAATGTAGCATCATCAGGATATAATCTGGATTTGTCATTAGATGAATCTGAAATAGCTCTTCCTGAGATGAGGTGGAAAGCAACACTATGGAGCATCACATTATGAACTCAGCTCAAATAAAACCAATCCCAGGAAAGCTCTGGAGCAATGCAGAATGGTATAAGGAAGCTTCCTCTCTTTGGTATGAGAATTGGAGGTCTATATACTCAAGACAGGGGCTCCCTTTTTTAGTTCTGAAATGTTGGTGGCGTCTCACCAGGCTTTTTGCTGGCTGTGATGGAGAACAAGATGGTGTTCCCTCTACTCCATTTACAGAAGTCAACTGAGTTGACAAGTGAAATTTACTTCACTGTTAGTGACAAGAGGAGTCAAGGTGGTGTAGTAATTTGAGTACTGGAGACAAGGTTTGAATCCCCACTCAACCACTGGGTGACCTTGGGAAAGTTACACTCTCTCAGCTTGAGAGGGAGGTAAGGGGGGGGGGAATGAACCCTCTGAACAAATCTCATCAAGAAAATTTTGGTTCACCCTAAATTGGAAATGACTTGAAGGCACACAACAGCAACAACTGCTGTTGGGCCCATGCCCTTCCCCTACACCTCAGGTAGAAGGCTTGCTTAGAGGATCCATAGTGATGTCCCCCAATAGCAGAATTTGGAAAAGATACTACTTTGGACTACAACTCCCAGATTGGTCAAGCAGCAGAGGGGATTCTGAGAGGTGGAATCTGAAAGAATTATGTTTCCCCCAACATACAGAAGTGTCCAAGGCTTCAGAAGGAAGAGCTAGGGAGTTGCTGCTCCTGCCTACCCCCTACAACTACTGCCTGAGGCAATAATCTCATGCTAACAGTAAGGCTGGCCCTGGGTATTTGTCTCTTAAATTGGAGCTCCGTTGATTTATGGTATGGAGGAAAGTCATGTTCTTCTCTACCCTCTAAATCAGGGAGAATGTAGTGCCCCCTCCTGATCAACAGCTTAAATATCTTCCATTATGGTGAGCTTTGGACTTTTTACTCTAGTATTTTTCCTCCTCTCTTTAGGTAACTCCTGCTGCTAGGTTTGGAAAGCCATGTACTGTAAAAGGCTGGAACCTTGGCAAACTAAAGACAAAAAAATCCTGCAAGAAGAAGTTCAAAAGAAACCGAGTCTAAGAATGAAGTTTTCAAGCTATGTTCCAAGGCAAGGACGTTTTCATCTTTAAACCTTTGAATTGTGAATTCATGCCAGTAAAAGTTACTACTAGGTTAAAGTTTAAATGGCATAGAAAAAGGAGAGAGAAAGATTAAACATATTCTGTCTGGACAGTGGAACAAAGACTTTGAATCCTTATCTATATACCTGTCTATACTCCGTCTAAGTTCTAGGAGTCCCACAGAGGTTGTGTGATGAAGTACCCTTATTGTTCGTATTAAGGACAGAAGTAATTGAAAGGAAAAGTAAGAGAAGGAGAGAGAAAAAAACCTCAAATCAGATATGACTGCCTGTATGCTTAAAAAATAATTTAAAGGGAAAGTGACTGTCAAGCAGTTCATATTATGGAAATCTGACCATTGAAGATGGAATACCAAAAGAAAGAAAGAGAGAGAGGATCCATTATTCTTTGAAAGAGGGACTTTTTCTGTTCTCTCCAAATTAACTGAAATGTTGCATTAAAATTTAGTAATTTTTAAATTCCATTCTTAATGTCCAGTTCTGTTTTGGCACCAATGCTAATAATACTGATGGCACTGCTGTACCCTGCACACCATTCCCTCCAAAGAAAAAGAAATAGAAAACGAAATATTCAAGGGGGATATACCATTTTCATTAAAATGCATTGCTTCTATATGGAGAGTTTCACTATAGCTGGATAGGCTGGCATCCTATTCAGTAACTACAATGTCATAAGAATGAACTATTACACCATAATTAAATAAATGCATTATTAGGATTGCTATACATTGTAAGTATATGTGGATGACACTATACTGTTAGCAGAAACATCACAGACTGGGGAAAATTGTTAAGGAAGATCAAAGAAGAAACTACAAAGGCAGGCTTACTGCTAAACATAAAGAAAATAAAAATAAGCACCATGGAGGCCCTAAATATATTCAACCTATACAATGAGGAAGTCAAAATAGTAAAAGGGTTCCCTTACCTTTGATCAAACATTGATCCGGGAGGAGCCTGCAGTCAAGAAATCAGTAGAAGACCAGGAATGTAAAGGGCAGCCATGAAAGAACTAGAATGGACCCTAAAGAGTAAAGATATACAACTGAGCACTAAAGTCAGAATCATCCAAACCATTGTATTCCCCACCACCATGTATAGATGTGAGAGCTGGACAGTGAAAAAAGTGGATAAGAAGAAAATCAATTCATTTGAGATGTGGTGCTGGAGAAGAGTGCTGAGGATACCACAGATAGTCAAAAAAGACAAACAAATGGTCCTTGAACAGATCAAGCCTGAACTTTCCCTGGAAGCCAAGATGATCAAACTGAAGCTGTTGTACTTTAGCTACATCACGAGAAGACACAACTCATTCAAAAAGTCAATAATGCTAGGAAAGGTGGAGGGAAGTAGAGAGAGAGTAAGACTTAATGCTAGCTGGATAGCCTCAGTTAGGGAGGTATGAATTTACAAGACCTAAGCAGAAAAGTGGATGATAGGAAGATGTGGAGATGTCTCCTCCACAGGATCACCATGAGTTGGGGACAATTCAAAGGCAGTTAACTACAGCAACAAACCATTGCAATGGGGAACCAGGATGGTGTAAATAGTAGTAGTAGTAATGATGATGATGATGATGATGATGATGATGATGATGATGATAATAATAAATTATTGAGCACTGGACTAGAACTCTGGAGATCAGGGTTCCATTCCCTGCCTGGCAATGGAAGTCCACTGGCTGATCTCAGGTGAATCATATACTCTCAGCCCCTGAAAACCCCATAATAGATTCACCTTCGGGTTGCCACAAGTGAGAAATTAGAAGGTATGTGTGGCATATAAAATCAGTATCTAAAAATGACATTGGTTGTTGGAGAGTGTGGGGTAGGGAGGCGATGAACAGACTATTTCACTTAAATTCAAGTGCCATACAAATTTGACAAAGCATCATTAATTTTGCAGAATGTGTGTCTGACTGGGTAACGTACATAATGTCACTTGGTGTATATTTTCATTTGTTCTTGCTATGCTGATTTGTTACTTCACTCTGACACCAGTAGGATGAACCAAAAGGGCATTCTCACCAGACCTCTGACTCTTGTCTTGAGTCAAGTATAGATGATCTATCTATCTCATACCGTGAAGCCTGAGTTATACTTTTACACCACTGAAAATCATTCTACTTTCCTTGACTATAAAGAACCTAGAAGGATATAAATGACATTGGGCCTATAAGCTATTCGACCTCCTTGCTCCTTTCTCCTCTCCATCTCTCTTTTCTCTCTCTCCTATTTCTTTGCTTAGATTGGAGTGAACTACTTTGGTGGGTCTTGGAGTCAGTTTTCTAGTTTCCACACTGCACAATTATAGCAATACACGGTAATTCTACTTTAACTGCCATGATTCCTTCATGTGGAATTTTGACACCTCTAATGCTTGACCAAATTATAAACTCTATAATTCCATAGGATGTGGCTATAGCAGTTAAAGTGGAATCATGATGCTATAATTATGTAGTGAGGAAAGAACTCTGGTTTTGGGGTACCACGAGGTCTGCAAAAAACCAATACACAGAAAAATAATCAGAAGTGAAAAACTGGCTTTTGGATATGTACCTACTTCCACTGGGGCCAGGCAGACCCCCTCCCATTCAGTATAAGCTTTCCAAGCGATGCACGGGTGACCCTAAATTTGCTCAACTTCTTCTTCTTGGAGTACTACCAAAGGGAATAGTCATGGCTAAGCTTCAGAGAAGGCATGTGGTGGGGGGGGGGACTCCTTGAATTGGTACTTATTGATTTTCATGGGATTCAATGGCTCTTTTCTAGTTGGGACCATGGGGAAGGATAATTACTTCTGAAAACCATGTTCTATCACACATATTTAGGAGTTAATTGGAATCAAAATCCAGGATAGAAATCCTTCTAACCAGAATAGATCTTTTGAATCAATTGCTGAATGGTAATCCTTAGAGATTTAATTCTTCAGTAACTTTCAGTTTTAAGAAAGCAATGAATAACTTTAGCAATTGTCTTCCCACTGCAAGAAAGTCTTTGAAAATTATGCAGTGTTCAAAATCTGTTTGCAACTCGGGACATATTTGGGGCAAAATACATGCATGCTTGTTTTGTACAGAAAATAGCAAAACATTTGCACAGGAAATAGCTTTTCTGTGAAGAAAATAATATTTCTGCATATAAATATCATTTTCTGCACAGAAAATTCTGTTTTCTATGCAAAACAATCATACATGAATTTTGTGTGGAAAAATTCCTGAACTGTGAAGATTCTTGTCAGTTCAGGATTTTTCACAAAAACCTGTTTACTGACCATTTGGGGAAAATATTTGTGAATACTCTTATCTTTCCTACTAAACGTGTGCTTCTGTAAATCCCATTGATTCAATGAACTTATTCTTGTTTGATTGAACAGTTTGGTTTATCCCATACTGTCTGTATGACACATGAAGTCATTTTTACCCCACTATGAATTGATAACTGTTTTTTAAAACAGAATATTTTTGAGGGGACTGTTTACTTGTGCACATAGTAAATAAGATCTGATTTGCATTTACACCATTGGTAAAATTCGTTATTTGAAAGTTATTAGAGCAATTTTTTTCCCCCAGTTAGGAGCACAAGCTGTTTTCTGATATGGCCAGTCTTCCTTTTGCACTCGGCTGAACAATTTTATTCAATGTTCCTATTGAAAAACTTACGTGGTTTATTCCCCCCCCCTTTTTTTTGTTTTAATCTTTAAGTACCTTAGGAGTCGTCCATAAAGGAAGCTGCCAGTGGGGGAGCTGAGGTCTCATGGCCAGTTGGTGAAGAGGGCAGAATATAAAGAAAAAAAATATCTGGAAGAAAAAAAATGTACAGAAATCCTTTCAGGATTTTGACTTTGTTCCCTTTGGCTAGAATATATCTTTTGAAAATTGGTGTGGTGGAAGTGGGTAAATGAAAGAGAATTACACAGGGCTAAGCAGAGACAGTTCTTTTGGGAGTTCAATGCATTCATACAGAGAGAGGGAGAGAGAGAGAGGAGAGGAGAAGAAGAAGAAGAAGAAGAAGAAGAGGAAGAAGAAGAGGAAGAAGAAGAGGAAGAAGAAGAGGAAGAAGAAGAGGAAGAAGAAGAGGAAGAAGAAGAAGAAGAAGAAGAAGAAGAAGAAGAAGAACTTGTATTTGATAGAACATGCTCCAGAAAGTCTCTAATTTATTTGTGAACAAAGAGAAAAAATAAAATTTAAAAATTTAAATTATTAGTGATTTTGTTTCTTTCCAGTTTTTTGAAATGGCATGGATCTCACAGTTTGGTGATGGTAATAACATGGCAGTAACCAAGGTTGCCATGAAAAACACACATTGGCATCATCAGCATCAGCATCAGCATCATCAGGACAACAACCAGGATGGAGAAATGTTCAAGAGATCATATATGGTCAGTATGATTCTGATCCGTTTCCTAGTTCTTTCCTCAGCTCTGCTCTTCTAAGTCATGTGTTTCCCTCCTCCACCTAAATGCAACTTCATGGACTTCTTTCTTAGCATCCGCATTTAAAACATATTGTTGCAAGGATTAGGCTCTGTCTCCTTTCCTATTTGATCACACAGATCAAAGAAAGAATCTACAAAAATACAATTACCTGGCCCCCAGTTCTAAAAGAAAGGTTCAGTGCATACACTAATATTTTTCTCTTGCAGCACAATCCTATGCATGTCTACTCAGATATACATCTTTCTTCTTGCAATGGGGCTTGTAATCTTAATAATGGTTACAAGATGGATTGTACCTTTGGCCTACATGAATCTTCTTCCTTCCTGCTCCCTTATGGAAACTGTGGGGGGAATGTGGAGAAAATGGTCCTCATGATTAGGGTTGACAGAGTAAAAATGGAAGAGGGTCCCTGCACCTTTTAATGGTTGTGTAGAAGAGGGAATTTCAGCAGATGTTGCTTGTCACACAACCAGATAACAAGCAATGCTTTCAGAAGTTCTCTCTTGTACACACCCTTCAATGGGATGGGAGCCCTTTCCAGTTTCCAGTTTAGCAATGCTACCCGTGACTCCTAAATGGTATCTGGAGACATTCTGGCGCAAAAATATGATTGTGTCTGTGTCCCTCTCTCCCTCTGGAAGACGAGTGTGCTTCCCTAGCTTCTGACAGTTGCCCACTCTTGCTTTAAACCATGATTATAAGAAGAGATCACGGTTGTCTTTCCCACTGGTGGGAGCATCCTTAGGTAGAGCTTTGCTGAGAATGCTTCCACTGGTGGGGCGGCAATTTTTGTCAGTCCCCCTTCCACTGAAGCCCATAACATTGTCTCCCCTACTGTTATTTGCCTACAGTGCTCGGTGCTGATTCTGGATCTGATCATCTTCTCTTTCTCCCTCTTACACAATGTGCCAAGAGAGAGTGGAGGTGGACAGATCCCATCTTCATTGGAAGATGCATTTTTTTAACAGAACGGGAGGAGGGCAAGGGACCCTGTGTTATGTAAACAAGATTTCTGGATAGGGCAAATAATTCAGCTTTCGTGCTTGTTGAAACAGGCCATTTTTTACCTTTCAAATGCTGCATGCTTTTAAAATACTGAAGAACAAATCTATGGCCCCAGGTAAGCCGTTAAGCAAAATAAACAAGGCAGGAAAGAGGTGGAGAATGAAGGTCTTGCTAGAATAAGGAAGTGCTTCTGCACAGTAAGGTCATATTTTAATCATTTGGAAGAGCAACCACTGACTGTATGTGGCAGATGACTTATTTAATACTGGTTGGCTCCCTTGCTGTACTGAGACTGCCATAAAAAACTTGTATTTATATGTTTGTGCCTAAGACACTGTAGGCAGTGCATATAATGGGCTCACTGTACCCATGGTAGGGAAGGAAGTGGATGTTATATTTTCAAACTCTTGAGTCCCTGTTTGTCTTGTGTTTGCCCCTGTGGCATTTAAACCAGTGACTTGTGTGATGAGAAGTTGTGGCAGAGGCACGAAAGTGGCAGGACTTCCCCATGGCACAATTAACGTTTTGATGCATAAATCATTTGGGTAGATGGAAAGAGAAGAGGGTTGCCGTGATGGAACTGAGCAAAGATGCTAAATACAACAGCAACACTGACTATGGTTACAGATTAAGGGTCTAGCTCATACATGGGTTACACATATCCCCCAGCAGCCTGTTCCAGTCATGGTCAAAAATATGCTTGTTGTGTTTAGGGGTCTAAGGTCTCAGAGGTAACACTGCAAGCTATCTAGATACTTAAAAGATGCAGGCTTTGTTTTGTAATTCCTTCCTTGTGCAAGGCTCCAGACCAACAGTTATAACCTTCCCAGACACACAACAAAAAACTTGGGATGGACACCTCACACACAGTTCAGGACATTCTAACAAATCTGGTCTGGATCAAAGAAGGGATCTGCTGTGAATGCTGCCAGGGAATCCAGGATAATATGTGAAGTTAGGTAATCTTAAACAATTTAAGACGGGTGGAGAATCTCAGGTCTTGGGGCTAACACCTGGCCGTTTTCAGATTCTCCAGCTGGTTATTTCCCAGCTTTTGTACAGCCCTCCCCCCCTCCCCCCAAATATGGTACTTGTCCTTCTCACGTTGTAGGGAGAAAATTGTGGGTAGCTTGAGAAGGGCTGATCTGAATCACATTTCACACAGATACAAATTTTTCATTTTGATTGTGCTATTCTCTGAATTTTGAACATCAAGTGTTCCAGTTTGTCATGGATAGCCTTGGTGAATTCACGTCTGTCCCACTTTCCCTGGCTTTTAAAAGAAGTCCCAGTTGTTGTTGAGCACCTCTTATAACTTTAGGTTTCTAATATCTAGGTACAATCTCTTTTTCTTCCATTTGAATCAACTGGTTTGTGTCAAAGTCTCTGGAGGATTAGGGAAAAATACTTGTTCCTTCTTCTGTACAACATCCCTTCAGATATGTAAAGATAGCTATTCTGTCACCTTTCATTTGTCTCTTATCCGGGCTAAATGTACAGAGCTACTTAAGACCATGTGCCTAGATCCCGAAAGGGAAAGCCAAAAATAATAATAATAATAATAATAATAATAATAATAATACGACTTATTTTCCAGACCTTTTACCATCTTTGTAAAATGAATGGATGAATCAGTCTTCTAGTCATCTGTATTAGTTTTGCATTCATTCAACCATGTGAGTTTAGGAGTTAATTGGGAAGCAGAACTCTGGATGTAAATGTCATTGCATAAACTCCAGCTGTCCTGATTTGCAGGAACAGTTCCAATATTGCTTTACTTTTTCCAGTTGCTTTTGAAATATCTTAGATTTTCTCTCCTATTTTTCTTTTCCTCTTTTGTCCTCATCATATTTTAACTTCGGCAAGATGAATTTGCACTCAGTTAACTCAGCAAGTGGGAGAGGAGAAAAGAAGGCAGAATCATGGTTTTTCCAGTAGGGTTCGGGCAAAACTCAACTGTTACAGCCTCTCCTCAGCTTTTGTGTCTGTTCTCAGTAATGCCTTTTGTCCCAAATTTCCCAAATTTCAACCATGAAATTTTGGAGAGTATGCAACTGCTGACCCCAGCTAGAATAGATGCACTGAATCAATTGTGGAATGGTTAGTTTACACTTATACAAATGTGATCAATTCAATGGATCAACTCCTTTTGGCTCTAGAAGTTGAATTTAGAACCATGTTTCCCCAGGCCTAGCCTGGCAAACATACTAACACACTAGTGTATCTCTAGGTACACTAAAGTGATTCCCAATAACCTAGGCCTTTACAAATTATGGTCTGCGAGCCATTTTTAGAGGCCTACTGTATACTTAATAAATACATAGTATTGGTATTTTTATTATTATATTTTTACAATCCTGGGGTCAGGCAGCAAGTGCCTGAGATTTAATGAGCCCCAAGTGGGCTGCCATCGGTGGCTAGTGGACTGCATTAGGTTTTACGGGTCACAAGCTGAAGAGGCCTGACTGTAAACTGAGATACTTATAAATTCAAATATTGCTTCAAATACGTGCACAATAGATTGACGTTCCAATTGGCACTAGTTCTTTTGCTTTAGGATAGATATGGTAATAAACTCTAACATAATTTGAGATTCAATGCCCTGCCATTTTTTTCTCAGAGATTCACCTAATAGTCCCCCAGTGTTTGAAGGGGCTCTTGGATTAGGATTCAGTGCAAGGTATGTTTCCTTTCTAAAAGATCTGACTCCATATGCCAGCCAGGTAAATCAATGTTTCTTTGCTTTTCTTAACTGTTTAACATAGCAAATTAGTATCGCAAATGTACAAGAAAAGTTTAGGGTTTTTTTGGGGGGGGGATGGGTAACCCACTGGGTGACCTTGGGTATGTCACATTCAGCCTGAGATAATGGTAGTGGCAAACCTCCTCTAAACAAATCATGCCAAGAAAACACTATGATAAGTTTGCCTTAAGGCCACCATAAGTCAGAAATGACTTGAAGGCACATAACAACAGGGTTCTCAGAATGACACATCAAATCACTCTCTCTGTGTGTGCGTGTGTTCAAGTCACCTATTGACCTATGGCAACTCTATGAATTTTGTGGGGGTTTATTTTTAAGACAAGGAATACTCAGAGGAGTTTTTGCCAGTTCCTTCCTCTGATATCTATCTATCTATATCTATCATTGGCACCTAGTATTCATTGACAGCCTCCCATCCAAGTTCTAACTAGGGCTGACCCTGTTTTTCTTCCAAGACTAGACAGGATCTGCTGCTTTTAGGGTATTTAGATCCATTAATCACAATGCAAGTATTATTTCAGTCTCAGAAATTATTTCTAGCCTCATCAACCATGCGAGATTATTTGAAGAATAAAAACATTCTGTGACATATCAATTAAAACTTAAATCTGTACAACATGCCCTCCAACTCTCCTAAACTGGCAGGACAGTCCTGATTAATCCTCTGATGTTCCACTTTTCTTTTTTTCTCACTTTTAAAATATTCTGGTTCCCTCCTCCTCCTTTCCCCCTATGTCCTCAGCTTACTTCAGTTGCCTCAAATTGAGATCAAAATGCAAAAGTAGTTTGCACTTAATAAAGTCAGGAGGAAGGGGGAGAAGGAGGTGTGGAGACTGGCTCTTCTCAGTAGGCTCTGGCAAAAGCAAACTGCTGCAGCCTCTCCTAGCTTATGTGTCCTTCCTCATTACAACTTTTTGCTACCCTGTCTGCACCCTGATGTTGCTTCGCCCCCCATGTCCTGGTTTTCACCTGTGAAATCTTGGGAGCCAGCATGGTGTAGTGGTTTCAGTGTTGGACTATGATTCTGGAGACCAGGGCTCGATTCCCAGCTTGACCACGAAACCCACTGGGTGACCTTGGTTGAATCCCATGCTCTCAGCTTCAGAGGAAGGTAATGGTAAGCCCCCTCTGAACAAATCTTGCCAAGAAAGCCCTGTGACAGGTTTGCTCTAGGGTCGCCATAAGTCGGAAAGTACTTAAAGGCACACAACTCACACATACGGTACAACGTATGCACAGCACCCATTCCCAACAGCAGTGACAGGTGCAAATACATTCCCACTACTGAAAAATTTGCTTTGCCTACTAGATATAGAGATTTAGCTTGAGATAGATGGTTAACACAGTTCTGTTGTCACAGCCTCTTTCAACTACAACCAGGTGTTGCTGACATGGGAAGAGCTGGCCTTATTCTTAGCAGCTTTGTAGGTGGGAAGGGGTGGCGGGGGGAGCTAAGTTAGTTTAAGTAGGCAGGCTTGTCATTTCTTTCTTTCTTCCCCCCACGTGGGAAGGCTTTTTTCTTATTTTCTGCTCTTCCCCTTGACATGACTTCTCTGTGCTTTTTTAAAATAAATATTTTACAAGCACTTCTAAAAGTCTATTTCATCCCTCTTTTAATAGTATCAAATATAAATGCAGCAACAGATCTACAGCAAGTGCTGGTGGTGGCTGGGCAAACATAAAACTTCCATTGAAGTGTAAAGAAGTTGATGGCAACAATTTGACTTTATCTATTATATATAAATACACACCGCTTGCCATTGATACTGTTCCTGTTTAACTCATAGAATGAAGATGAAGTTACCGTGCTGTTACTGTTAAATATGAAGACAACTCTCTTCTCCCTTTAGATATTTTACCCAGAAAAAAAGAGAATCATCCTTATGTTATCTGGGGTCTCCTCTTGACAGTGAATAATCCCAGTAAATACCACACTATTACTGTTCCTGTGTTGCACACCTTTTAGTGTTTGCTTTCTCCCTTGCATCTAGTCATTCCTTAAATAGACTGGTTTTTTGACTCCTGCTGAAGATATGGTGAATGGTGTTGTGAGAAGGATTTCCTTTCTTCCTCATCCATCCACATATGAAAACGTTTACAGGTACAGATGGCCTGTGTATTACATGCATTTTATATAACATGGATTCACTTTCACACATCAGGGGAAAAATGTTCTCCCTAGGCATTTTCTAGGTCCTTCAGCACAATTCTCTGGTATGCTTCTGCCAGATATTGACAACAGAGTTGCACTGGAGGACCTAGATATTCCTAGGTGGGACACTTTAGATGCGATGGAGGGCACAACTCTATGGTGAACTTCTGGCAGAAGCATATTATAGAATCATGCTGAATCTCTCACATAATATGCAAACAGCCTGTAGACAATGTCTACATAGAAGTGCCTTCTATGTATTCAGTGTAGCTGATTTCCAAGCAAGTGCATATAGTATAAATTGTAGGTGACATTTATTATTCCTGGGAGGGCTCAACAACAAGTGCTATATTAATATTTCTTACTCCTTGATTATTTAATACACTTCTGACAGTTCCTGAAGAAATTCAGCTCCATTGGAATCTTGGTGATGATTTTTGGCGTAGTTCAAGCCCCCTTTGCCTCCTTCCTCCCATTTTGGAGTCTGTATTGCTCTCCCATTGCTAAGATAATGCACAAAGCATATTTTACTTTACAGTATTTTTGTTCTGATTTCTAGGTGTAGCTGCGAAAGCTGGAAGTGAAGAAAGCTGATAGAAAGAAAATCAAATCATTTGATTTGGGGAAGAGTTCTACACATACAGTGGACTGCTAAACACTCTAATAAATGGGTCCAGATGGAAATCAAGCTTGGACTCTTTCTAGAAGCTATCTTATTTTGGGCAGATCATGAAGAGACATGACACACTAGAAAAGTCAAAAATCTTTGGTAACGGAGTGGCAGCAGGAAAAGATGAAGACTGATGGGGGATCTTGATGGTCTCTCATTCATAAGATTACCATAAATTGAAGTCAACTTTCAACAATAGCAATAATTTTTTTGATGCAAGTTCTTGATACTGAACCCTCAAATTGTGGTGCTGAAATTGGTTTATATTGGATCACCAACTGATGAATTCTTGCCAATGAGAGAGACAGAAGTAGGGAGAGTTAAATACTGGGTGCTGTAACATTTCTTCTCCTCTTCCAATAATAAAGCTTTTCTGCCACAGTATTTTGCTCCAGGCTATGCACAAGGCTGTTGCAGCCAGCCCAGGGTCACACTTTTAATTCTGGAGAGGCCAAACGCTGTGAATGGAATGGATTTTTGTTATGATTAGCACCTTCCAAGCATGGGTGCTTTTCAGAATTTTTTTTGAGTGCAAATATTTGACATGGATTTAGCTGTGAATTTAATAATAATAAAAACATGTGACATGGAAATGCCTATCGTGTCTCGATCACAGGATTTGACAAAATTGTCCTTCCAGTCATCAAAATGCCCTGAGACAAGTGAGCTATGTTTCCTGGAGCCCTTTTCCTTGTTTTCACATTCTGTTGTAATGAGAGATGATGGCAGGAGAAATGAGGTTATTAGAAATGTTACACAGGCTGTGAGAGAAAAGCCATTTTCTTTTTCATTTTGACCCCTGTGTGCTGTAATTGTGAGGCATTCTTCTTGGCTTGTAACTTAATACACTTTCATTGATTTGGTTTAACTTCATGCATTGGAATGAGTTTCTTTCTTTCTTTCTCTTTCTTTTTTAAAAGCAAGTTTAACTAAATTGACAAAATACATGGAAAACACACAAGCCAAGTGTGCTATGCATACATTACTGGTAAGTTACTGTCCCTGTATTGTCTTTATTTTCTGAATGCTGTACTATTTTAAATGCCTTGAATGACAGACACACAGGAGATTATCAGATGGGAAAAGGAGATCATTGTTTTGTCCTTGTCCTGTCCTTCCTGCATGATCGCAGGAAGGACTTTCACATGACATCATGCTTATCCAGACATTGTCTTGTCTGGGAAGTACAAGTGACAGTGATTGCATAAAAGACTTTCATATGACGTCACACTAATCCTGTTATTGTCCCGTCATTGAAGTGGAATTGTCTTGGCATTTTGTATTAACAGGAGTTTGTGTTAACACAATTCCACTTCAATGACAGGATCAATGCTACATGTAGAAAAGGCTTTTGTGCGATTTCAGTCATGGGTGGGATAAGGATGGAAGAGCGATCCCATCCTTGTCACGTCCCCGTATGATAATCTTCACAGTCTTTTTTTCAGAGATGTCCTCAAAGCCTTACCAGCTTGGTAAAACATGTCACAGCTTGTGCTCTGCTACCATAACCTTTGAGAACCTAAGATCACCTTCCTGCTATAGAAATCCTCTGCAATTTTATGGGGGACTGTGGGGATATCTGTTTTAACATACTTCTATTGGATTCAGACTTAGTGACGCTTATGACAAATCTGTTCAAAACAATGGACTCTTTCATACAAGGCTAAATTGGAAGTATAATTTAAGGTCAATTCGAATGCAATCATGGGTTTTACGTTATTGCGAATTAAAGCTTCGCATGCAAATTCGGGCAAATGGGAAGTAATTCCGAATGGAGCAGGGGTTCATGTAAATTTGCTAAACAAGCGAATTTACATGAATCCGCATTGGCTCCATTCGGAGTTGGGAGAAATTCCTCCCCGTTTAAAGAGTCCAATGGGAGTTAAATCAATAATGACTAACTTGTCTCACTGATTTCTAGAGGTCTGCTCGAGGAGTGGTGTTCTGTGCCAGAACTAGCTGTAGATTTAGACCTCCTTAAGAATTTGTTTTGTGTTGAACACTAACGCACATTGCTATAAGACAAGCTTTATTGGTAGTAAGCATTGCAGTAGATGATATACACTAGAGAAGCATTCCACCCCTTTTGCTGATGTAACTGTATTTTTATTTTTGTTAGTTTTGTGTTGAACACTAACGCACATTGCTATAAGACAAGCTTTATTGGTAGTAAGCATTGCAGTAGATGATATACACTAGAGAAGCATTCCACCCCTTTTGCTGATGTAACTGTATTTTTATTTTTGTTAGCCGCCCCGATTGAACTCAAAGGGGCGGGGTACAAATAAATGTGATGGTGGTGGTGATGATGATGATGATGATGATCCCATATCCCATCATAGATGGTCTGCCCATACTATCCCTAGTTGGTGGACGGATTCCCCATTGATGGCTAAATGGAATCCCTGGACTGGTGTGTGGCCTCCAAGTTGATGGAAGATGGCCTCCTAGGGGATGTATAGTGCAGAAGCAAACAAAGGGCCAGTACAGACCAGCCCTTTGGGGTGTCCCCGTCGTGTGCTAGGGTTGCCTCAGGGTGGAGCTTCCACGTGCCCTGCAACCCTAGCATGTGACGGGGGTGTCATTGCTGCAAGTGCCATTTTCATGGTGCACACAGCAATGATGTTGCAGCTCCACAGCATCTATATTGTGCTGCACAGCTGCAATGTCGGAAAGGCGCCCTATGGCACCTTTTACCTTTATTGCATCGCAACTGTGACACAAAAAAGGAGCTGGGTTTCCCCGCTCCTTTTTAACTGCACACCTTTGCTGCTCCATCTAGCTGCTGCAACGAAGGTGTGCAGTTAAAAAAGGTCGTGCCAGACTGCCCTTTTTGGGCGGTCTAGAAAGGGTTGTCATGAATGACCCAAACCACCAATAGCTATAAGAATTGTGTAAGCAGGTTAGTAACAGAGGAAAATTTACTCCCTCCCTCCATTCTAAGCCTTCATATCTTTTCCCAGGCTCAACACATTAGTTCAGCAGGTGTGGATCAGGTTAGGTCATTTTCAGATGAGGACTGAATGCAATCCTCAGTCTTTCCTAGATATACCAGGGAAAGGAACAGAAACAGTCCTTTGCAAACTGGGACGTTTGGAGTATATGGGGAAGGGGTGGAATAGAAGGGAGGTTAATCTCTCACCTAACAAAGCAAGTATGCAATGTTCTATGTGCTGTTTCTCTCTTTTTTTTCCCCCTCTGACTCAGTAGATGCTTTGTCTTCTCCTTCTTACACATACACCTGTGGGCTTGGTGTTCTACAAAAGGACTGTACCAAGGTTAATCCTAATGGCTAAATTATGCAAATTCAAATTAAAAATATTTTCTTAATAGAAGATGCATAAATTATTCCCAGTAGGCCCACAAGTGACAATAAATTTCACGCTCCTGGAAATTAACATGGCCCACTTTTAGTACCTTGCTCTCCCATTACAAAGGATGCATTATTCATTTCATTATTACAAAGGATGTGTTCTCCTTTCTAGTTTCTTTAAGAGAAAGGACATTTGGGCTGCAAGGCTACCTTCTTTGGGAAAGACATCCCAAGGGGCACAGGATATAACAGAACTTCTTGCCTGTGGAGAGGGAAGTCTGTAGGTGGGGAACGCGGACAATCCTCAGAAACCTGCCCTGTGAGTAATGGCAAGCTCTGCCGACATTGTTCTTCTGCTTTTGGAACTCCATTAGCAGAAACCGCCAAAATGAAGCATGATGCATTAGAATATTTATACTGACACAGTGCAGTTGCTTATTGCTGAGCTTGTGACTATTGAACAGAAGTAAATATTCAGGAAACTGGTAATTAGGCCAAAAGGAAAAACTTACACTTTATTGTTTCAGGAAACCTATCCAGGGTACAGCAGGAGGAGAGACCCCTAACTTAATTACAGGAGCCCCCTAGAGCTGGCTTCCATGTGCGAGTATCCTGGCAGCCATTATGTAGACCCTATGTGTAGCTACCCCTCTCACAAGGTAAAGCAACAAACACTAAACACTGAAAGAAAAACGGAAGAAGGAAGTGAGCCTGAGAGCGTTAATCTAAAAATCAATGTATGATGCTAGGAGTGGACAAAAATGCATGATTCCAGTTGGCCATTTATCTGTCGATCGCCCTCCACTCATTCAGGTTACTTGTAACATATTTGTTTTATTTTCTCCTTCCTGGAGCTAGAATGGGGGAGGTCTGGGATTCAATAGAAATTTTGCTGTCACTCCCACAAGGTGCACAGCCTTCCCCATTCCAAAAGTGGCATAATTTGTTCCTATTTGGGGAGGATGAAAAACTGGATATTAAGAATATTCATAAAAATTCTGCATAAGTCACCACTGCAAACAACCTATTCAAGACTTCAATTGTTAAGATGCAGTGTGGTAGTAGGTATTTTAATTTTATGTAGCTCTGTAAGTTTTGCAAGCACAATTAGTAATGGAGATAAAGATACCAAAAATCTTGCTATTGATGAGTACAGATGAGAATGCAGAAAGTTTATAGGAGATAGTTTCATGGCATGCATTTTTTTTTGCCATGTGGTAGTAATAAAAAGTAGTAAAATGCTCCTGTTCTCAAGATATGGCATGATATTGAGCCAACAGTAAGATTGCATACTATAAGATCTCCTAGTATGATTTCCCCCACTCCAAAGTTAACTCCCCCCAACCCAATATTTTTCAATGCCCTTCCCCATTGAGAGAGAGCATAACATTAAGCATTCAGATCTGCAAACTCTGATCTCTGGAGATTTGTGGTCCAAAAAGCAAGTTTCTTAGCACAATGGCTGTGTCTTATGTCACAAGAAGAAAAGGCATTTCTGGAAGGCATTTCAAGGAAGATACAAAACTATACAGGCCACATAGAATGGGGGGGAAGAGTGATGAGGATTAAAAGGGCTCAAAAATGGTTTTAAAAAAAAACCCCTCACCCCCCACCCCGACTTTGCCCAGAGTTAAGGTTAAGTAAGCCAAGACGCCTAAAACTTTTAGGAAAGAAAGGAGGGAAAAGAGAAAAGAACCTCCTATTTCTTTAGATGGCTATTAAATCAGAGCTGACACCCAATGATTTATTCTGTCATTATGTATAACATTGATTCTACCTGCAAATCCTAGTGTTTCACAAAGAAAGCACTTGTTTTAAAATCCTAATACCATCTTTACTTTTAAGCTATGCTAATTAAAGTGGTCTTTGAGCTTCTTGCTCCTTTCCTGTGCATTTGTATAGAATTGTGAATGTCTGAAACTGTGTAAACTTTCCTAATTATGACCCAAAGTGGGTATTACAGCAACTTTGTTTCTTCTAACCATGTTTGTTATTTTATTTAGCTCTAGATGTAGGAGCCACTTGTGATGTTGTGGTTTGAGCATTGGACTATGAGTCTGGAGACCAGGGTTCAATTCCCAGCTCCATCATGAAACCCACTGGGTGACCTTGGGCAAGTCACACACTCTGGGCCTCATGAGAAGGCAGTGGCAAACCTCCTCTGAACAAATCATGCCAAGAAAACCCTGTGATAGGTTTGCCTTAGGGTTGTCATAAATCAGAAACTACTTGAAGGCACACAACTACAAGTAGCAGCTATCATATTTGTATCAGGGCTACAGCATGCAGGGTAGAGAACTGTAGCCATGCCTTCCCCCATTTGTAATCCAGATTAAAATTGTTCCTTCCCCCAACACACATACATCACAGTTCGCCATGGGATGAGTTCCAGGGGACCCCAAGAGAAGCTCTTGTTTAGAGCCTAATTGTCATATTCTCCTACAATTTTCATCAGAATCAGTGGTTAGGTGGAATGGAGTAACTTCTCTATGCACATCCACTATAATTCAATGAAAACTGATCCCTGTAGTCTAAGTTTATTATTTTTAACTCTGATATGTTGACTAGTCATACACAGTTAAACCCATATCGAGCTTGGCCTTATAAAGCAAAAAAGGTTAGGTAACTCCAGAGTTGTGTTGAGAATTTATTTATTTATTTATTTATTCATTTAATACGGCTTTCCATGCCATCTGAACCTGGCAGACTGTGATTAATTTTAACAATGGTTTGCCTGAGCAAACTAGGCTCAGGCCAATAGTTTTAATAAGCCTATTTTCCCCCAGCCAATATTGGACCTTATAGCTTGTTTTATTAATTCAGTTTACCTTTCCCAGTTTAAATGGCCATTTTCTTAAGCCAGAAAACTCCTGTATCCAAAAAGAGCCATGCGGAGTGCTCCCAGAAGTGGGCTGTATTCCGGCAGCAAATTTGGTAGCAAAAACCTGATAAAATCAGGATACAGCCTGAATTGAAATTTAAACCGAGAAAGGTAAACCGAATTAATAAACTAAGCGACAAGCTCCACTAACTGCAATGTGAGGTTGAAATATAGCAATAAGCTATGGTCAAGATAAACCAGAAGATGAGTAGACCATCATTTCTTGTTTGAAAAAACCAACAAACCAATTTGACTCTAGAGCAGTTGAGCATCTCTCCACCCATAATGAAATGCTCCATAACACCCTGTCAAGACTTTGTGGGTGCTATTTGCCATTTTGGGGTCTAAAAAGGGGGAGCATCTTTTGATAACATTGGCATGACTAACAGCATGTCCAAAAGAGACTCAGATAGTACCACTGGCTATTTTTGGGAGCAAAGGTTTTGATCCAGGCATGGAATGTGAGCTGGTTTAGGGTCATTTGGGGCAGCAAATATCAACTAAGCAAATATTTTCTCTGAGTATATGTATGCTTTCCATCCCTAGGTTAACACTATGTGGAAACCTGGTGCATGCATTCCTCTGTCTTGTTTCTGTTTTTCTAGCAGAAACATCATCTTACCAAAGACCTCTGGATCAGATTATCTTTCTGTAGAAAAGCTCTCAAGCAAGAGTGTGAAATGAAATACATTGGAAATCTTGTCTAATAGGAGGTTTTGTTTTCTTTTTAAAAGAATTATGAAATGAGAAAAATGAAAATGTCTTTTTTCTTTTTAGGGGAAAAAAGCAATCAAGCAAGCATTAAATTGAGTGGAGTTTGGACATGAGCAGAACGAAGAAGATATAATAATAATAATAATAATAATAATAATAATAATAATAATATATTTTCCTTGTGAGATGGTTCGTATGTAGCAAGTGAATTCTTTTTTTTTATTTTAAGTGGGTTGGGGGACTAGTGGGAGAAAGTGATCTTTGATAAGCTAATTATTTGGGAAAGAGGAGGGGGATGCACTTGCATCAGAGTTTAGCAGATCAGCAGGCTGCAACTGCAGGGCTAACCAAACTAATCTAAAATACCAGCCTCCCTGTAGAGGCATGGAAATGTCAAAGCCCATAGAGACCTGCACTGCATTTATGCAAGTCAGCCTTTTCTGTCACATATCCAACAGACCTTCCTGGAAAGGGGCCACAGTTCTTTAAACAACCTTAACGTGCAGTTTAAAAAGAGATTAATGAATATCTGCCTTTGTGCACAATAAATTTTGTCGCTTGACTTCCTTTCTCTCTGTGTTCCTCCTTTTCCCAGCTCCAGCTAAGGTAACAGGCTCTGTTTGGTGTCTTTTCTCTCCTACCTTCTCCTCCAAGTTTGATGTGTTAATGTCAAAAATATATTTGACAGTGGGGGCGAAAAACCTCTCACCAAGTTATCGTGTTTTTCTATGTGCATACCAATTCCAGCATTTAATGAGATCAGTGAAGTATTTGCCTCCAAACCTCTGTAGTAATATGGCTGTAACGTGATCAAAGAGCATCTAGTATGCTACGTCCATAGAGAAAATCTGTCACGGTTGTTAAATTCTCTCCTTGGACAGAAAATGGAGGAGCCTTCAGTAAAATAATAATGAAGGTAAGATATGCATAAATGTATAGGTGACTCATATATGAAAAAGTGGTGGGTTTTTTTTCCAAATGAAAAAACTCTGCCTCTTCTTTCATTGGACTGAACAATAAACCAGTATCGTAGAATTTTCATTACAGGTTAAATTTGGAAGCTACTGTTTCAGTGAAGATACTCCCTTTTCTTAATCACACAACATTGTAACCGGTAATGCGTTGCTGAAAAGTACATACTCTCCAATATTTCACTGATGAAAACTGGGACACATATGGCCAAGCGACATCAGTGTGTGATCAAGATAATACAAGTTATTAATGAGGAAGGGAAGACAAGATAGGAGAGGTTGCAGCTGTTGTTGTTTTTGGGGCTGAGCCCACTGGGAAGGGCAATGTTCTGCCCACTCAAGCAGTCTCCGGAAAAAATATAGGAGCACCCAGCTCTGACACTGGAGGATTGGGGAGTCCCCAATAAACAAGTTGAGACTGCCCGGTCTTGTTTTGACTTTGCGCCTATACCCATATGCCCTCAGGCCTTGGCCCCCCCTTCTGCAAAGGTACCCCCTCATAGCAGCGGCCACCACTTTTGTTCAAGGTTTCACAAAGGGTTTCCAGATCCCAGCAACAGGCCCTCATTTGGCCTCAGATGCATGAACCCTGAAGTCAGCGTGGGACATGCAGTGGATTTTTTTAGACAAAGCACAAAAGGAGTGTGCAGCAGGCAAGGTGGCCGGTCTCTTCTCTTTTCCGCCCATGCCTAACCTCAAAGTTTCCCCTTTTTCTTCCAACTATTTGTGTATGTGGTCATTCCTGTGACGGCTGTGACGAAATTTCCCTCCCATGGCAAATTTCATATTGCCAGAATCTGGATCAAGTGTGGATGGAGAGCTACATTTACTTTAACTGCTCCTGGCTGAGGAATGGGGTCCTCAGCTATCAGAAACATGAGGCATATATTGCTCCTTACGTTTATGTGATTATTTTTATACTGTGTTTCTTGACCTTTTTTGGTGCTATGTTTCGGAGCATGTAGTTGCTAAGCACTTTTTAGCTCCTTGTTTTTAAGGAGAAGAAAAAGCAAAGAAATGCTTGCAGACAGGCGTGAGACTAGCTGAGAGGCTGGGGCAGAGCCCTTGAATTTTTCTCATACTTGTGGCAATCTTCCTATCTTGGCAGCTGCTTAGCTGCTCTGACCATGACCTCTCTGATGCTGGGGTGCCCCTTAGCCCTTTCTCCTTTGACCTGTTGTTTTCTCCATTTCCTTGGAGCCTAACAGGCACATTGCAGGCAGTGCAGTTGGATACCTCTGTGTGTGATGGTTGCGTTTTGCCCTTTTTCTCTACCTGACCTTGAGAACATCTTTCCACACACACATGCACAGCGCCTTCCCCTAGGAACATTTGTATTGTATTCCACCTTTTCAATGCAGGAGAGTACACGGTGCATATGAATGCCTACCTTCCAAGCTGTTAGCTAGATTGACTACTAACCTCTGGGCAGAAATGAATCTAGTGGCAGAGGCTGTAATGATATTACTAGAATAGACAGACAGACAGACCTACAGCACATGCCCCATTTTAAGACTAAAGTTACAGCTTCTTATTATTTGCTTAGTGGATTTATATGTCTTTCTCTTAAATCACTGTGATTTAGTCATCCATAACGAAAGTGCAACACCCACAGAAGGAACTTATGTCTGCAATATCCATTAAATGACATACACAGGCATAATTTGGACACACGTAGATGGAATTTGATAGTATATATGCATATATTACCAACAGTAGTCTGGGCTTTAAATGAAATGAGACAACAAGGAGGAGGACAACATTTCCTTTTTTGGGAGGTAGATCCAGAGCCCGGAAACATACAGCAACCTCCCCACTTTTGTATTCCCATCAAATGGGGGTGTTAGGACTGAGTATTCAAAGCCTGAGTATGGGATAATATGGTGGGAGATGTGTTGTTGTTGGCTGTGTCCACCCAACAACTTCTCCTCCTCCATTCAGGGAACTGTAGTAAAAAGATGATTTTCCTAAGCTTTGTTTATGTGTGCTCCTTTGGACAGACCTGGAAGGAGCAAATTTTGGGGGCTTTGCACCTTTTTGAAGAGGTATATTGGCTGGTTTCTGCCTGGGAAATACTCCCCCTCCTCTTTCCTAGTCCCACTTGTAACATGAAGAATTTTACACTGCCTTTTGCTCATGCAGTTGAACATTAACAGCCTTAATAATTCCCCTAACCATCTAATTAGACTAATAATAAAGGCTTAATTACATATCCAGTTAATCATCGAGTTTGTTCACTCTTAACGCTTTTAATTGGTAACTCAAACTGTTACTGCCTTCCAGGTCTTAAAGCCTTCATCCACTTTTGCTCACAGCTATATCCACACGGGGGTTATGGTAATGATGATATTTACAGTAACCCCCCCCCCCCCCATACATATTCTTGCTCAAGTTGTAGAAACGTCACAGACTTAAAACATAATAGTAAACAAGAGCACAGGCTAAGTTCAAATAATCCATAAGAACAGTTTTATATTCATAATGATCAGGATAGTTTAAAAGAAACAACCAATAGTGCCTGAATGGGCAACTCATTTCAGATCAGAGGATAAATTTGAAAATTTTGGAGTGGACATATTCCTGGGACCAAAAATACCAGCATATTTCAGTTCGTGGTCTTACTCACAACTTAATAGAGGTGTTTTAGCCATTCAGAACTGAAGGAGGGGAATGTGTAAAATGGCTTCCACAATATATCATTATACCACTCTGATACTACTTTAATTGCTATGTCTGTCTAGTAGAAAATTTGGAAATTTTAAGTTTTTAGCTGCTTTAAAAATGTCCTAGTTTCTCTGTTCCTCCCACTTTTCCACTTTCTTTTCAGTTTACTTCACTGCTGCAAACTGGGTTCCAAGTGCAAAAGAGGTTTGCACACAATTAACTCAACAGAGGTGAGGAAAGAGTGGAATCGTGACCTGCCCAGGCAACTCAGGTAAAAGCAAACTGCTGCACTCCCTCCTATCTTGAGTGTTCTTCCTTATTAATGACTTTTGCCATCTTGAATATGATTTGATCTTGCTTGGCCTCGTGTGCTCCATCTGTGAAATGTTCGAGGGTATGTAATGACAGAGATGGCTAGTGATTCATTAGACAACAAATCCAAGAATTCCTCATGAAGCATCCATGGCTATAATTGCTTAATAGTATTTAGCAATAGGATTTAAATTTTTATGCAGCTTCATAGTGAACTCAGCACTCTGAAAGCGGTTTATAGTCTATAAGCCAATTGCCCCCAACAAGCTGGGTACTCATTTTACCCACCTACGAAAGGATGGAAGGCTGAGTCAACCTTGGAGCCCTGGGATCAAACTCACAATGTTGCAGTTGAAATTTAATGTGAAACACCAGATGACCATGTCTTGGGGAGGAAGGTGAAGTTATCTGGAGAACCCCGAGGACTCGATTGGGAGCTGAAGAGGCCCAAATTCAGTGCCAGAGACTGAGGTTCCCCATCCTGTCTTAAAATGACTGTCTAGACCAGGAACGGAGATTGTGATGGTTAAGAAGGGTAGAATTACTATGGGGGGAGAGGAAATCTCATTAAATAGAAGTAATTTGTTTGACCATATCTCTGAACAGTTTTCAAGAGCTTTTCCCCTGTCCCCACATACCATACCTAGGTTCTATAAAAGAGCTGACCTCAGGGTCATTCTACTGTTGTGCAGCCTCTGACCATGTTTTCAATTTTAAATGCTTGAGAGTTGACCGAGAGCTAAAGGAACCAAGACTCAAAAGAAACCTAAGAAACAAACTACCTACAACTGTGGAAGAGCTCTTCTGCCGAGGAGCTGACATTCAAAGGCGATCCAATGATTTAGAAGGCTTTGTACCATCTGCTCTCATGACAAACTGAATAGCAGCGGGTTCTACAAAGCTACCTAAAAAGGTGAAGCTTTTCTATATTCTACCCAGGTAGTCTCTGCAAAATGATAGTTAAAGACTCGGGAACCTGGGAGCCCCTGGGTTTTGTATGATTCAGTAATATGCCACCTAAGCCATTTTGAAAGAGATACTTTGGTAGCCCCGAGTCTTTTCTTATTATGGAAATGTACAAATTGGCTCCTTGTGTAAACCCCCCTCTTTTAAGGGGGGAGGGGAAGTCAGAAAAAAAAACTAATTGCCTTCTGGACATTTGAAGAATGGAGGTACTTCTCCTGGGAGGTTTTGCAATGAACCGAAAGATAACTGCCTTAGCTACTGATTAAGAAAGGAAAGGAGAGCTAACCTCTAAATGCTGCCAGGATTTGCTTCACATTTAAAGTCAGGTTTAACTGCTAATTTGTACTTGCGTTACAAAGAACACTGCCTTTCTGACAAAACACAGCTACTCCAGAATATGTTTCCTGGATTTGAAGATACTACCTTTCTCAGTTTCTTTTTTTTCCCCTTTCCATCGGACTGGGTTTCCCAATTCTTAGAAAAGGTTTGTTGTGTAAAAAGAAGTTCATCAGTCAGAACCAGAATGCTTGTTCAAGTGTAATCTGAGATGTCTTGGGTTAAAGGTTTGGGGTAACAGACCTAGAAAAGAAGTTTCTCTCCAGACGGTCAGATAGCTACCATTGCCCAGAGTGGACATTCTGGTTCTGATTTATGAACTTCTTTTTACACAACAAACCTTTTCTAGGAATTGGGAAACCGAGTCTGATGGAAAGGAAAAGAAAAGAAACTGAGAAAGATAATTAACTCCATCATGTACCTGGACAGCCCCATCTCCTGTTAACCGATTTTTTAAAATTTTATTTTTAAAAAACTGGCAGTCCCCCCCCCCCAACATAATCCCAAACCATACAAAACTGCACCCAAATGGGATGGTTTCATATCTTTGGCCTCCTCACCGCTCCCTCAAATGGCTGATGATAGGCCAAAACCAAAACCAGACATGACATTCCAGCTGGCATCCTGTTGGTGACATAGGACTCTTTCAAACGGGGAGGAATTTCTCCCAACTCCGAATGGAGCCAATGCGGATTTATGTAAATTCGCTTGTTTAGCGAATTTACATGAACCCCTGCTCCGTTCGGAATTACTTCCCATTACCCGAAAATAACCCCCTCCTGCCCGAATTTGCATG
This sequence comes from Urosaurus nigricauda, assembly GCA_034509955.1. NCBI lineage: Eukaryota > Metazoa > Chordata > Lepidosauria > Squamata > Phrynosomatidae > Urosaurus > Urosaurus nigricauda. The sequence goes on from JAOEGL010000013.1 coordinate 12,461,907, forward strand.
CGAAGCTTTAATTCGCAATAAGGTAAAACCCATGATTGCATTCGAATTGGCTTCCCTCCTGCCCGAATTTGCATGTGAAGAGTTAATTTGCAATAACATAAAACCCATGATTGCATTCGAATTGACCTTAAATTATACTTCCAATTTAGCCTTGTATGAAAGAGTCCATAGTAGTGCATGGGCTAGTAAACTCAAGACGGGTTTCTGCAATGCATTGTATGGGGGGGATTACCTGTGTACCAAATTTGAAATTTCAATTAGTTCAAAACATGGCAGCCAGATTAATTGCTGATACATTTTAGGAGTGATAATTTACACCAGTATTAAAATCACCCCAGTTCAACTAAACAGGCCAAAACAGTAAGGTAACAGTCATGCAAGGCCTCCTGGCCTTGCAGGCACAGTATGCATATAGTTATAAATATTCAATTCAGGCAAGCCAAAAAATGTGATAAAATAACAAAAGGCCTAAATGCACAAACTAACACACTTCTAACTACTCACACAGAAGGGAAAACTGCAGTCCTTGGTGGGTCTGGATGTAATAGCCTAGGCCTCATGGCCTAATTCAAACGTATCCCTGGATTGAAGCCGGCCCTCTTAGACTTCCAGTGGCAAAGAGATGCTCTGGAAAAGCCCAGTCGCATGCCCTCAGAGGCCTTTTATAGTCCTCTGTTGGAAGCTTCTAGAACCTCCCGGTCTTGCTCCACTGATTGGTCAATTAGCTGTGATGTCACCACTCATTAGGCTGTACTTGTCCTCAGCTTGACCCTTGGTTGTCTGAGGGAAGTCCTCCAATGACAGGAGGCATTGCAACCATCCGTATCCTCTTTCCCTGAAAATAAGACATCCTCCAAAAAATAAGACCTAGTAGAGGTTTTGCTGAATTGCTAAATATAAGGCCTCCCCCGAAAGTAAGACCTAGAAAAGTTTTTGTATATAAATATATATACACAGTATATAATAAATGTTCATTTTTTTTTGTTCAACAATAAATGTGAATTCTTCTTCATGGAAAAATAAGACCTAGTGCATCTTTGGCAGCAAAAAGTAATATAAGACACTGTCTTATTTTCGGGGAAACATAGTATCAGTGGGCTAGTCATTCACAAACTGGAGCATCTGTGGCTGTCCCTGTCCCACTATTGTCAGTGATGATGCATGCACACAACCACGCTGGTGCAACTATGTGCATATTGGCATCGGCTGGATATTTGTTGGGTGCCCTTGTCCTCCCTGAATGCTAAATGGCTATGTCAGGGGGAGGTATATAATATGAGAAAGGGAAGTTCTTTGTGCAGGAAGGGGGTGATGCAGCAAAGGTCCAATGATGCAGGAACTTGGCCCATGTTCTCCTGGAATGGGACAATGTACAAGTAGAGCTGGCAAAAATTGACCCCATTCTCAGTACAGTTGTCTATCCTGAGCTAGAGGAAAGAAATTATTTTTGTATCCTCCTAGCCAGTTAGGGCAATTCCAACCCCAATGCTGTAGAAATCTCCAAGGCTGAACATAAGTGAGAAGCATAAATGGAAACCTCCCATATCGCACCTGCTGACAATTTCACAGTAGCTGTTGGTGCATTTCTAGGCCCATGTGTTTGGGTCAGCTGAGCAGCATGATAAGGAGAAGTATAGGGGGTGATCCTGTTATGGTATTTGCTAAAATCTTGTTTGCCCTTTGCTCCTGATCTCACAAGAGAAAACCTAAGGAGATAAATGTCTACCTTTGTATTTCTTGAAGACAGCTTGCTCATTCTCAGATCTGAGATTGGACGTTATCACACAGGAGGAATTTCTCTCAATTTCGAAAGAAATGAAAGTGGGGCCAGTTCAGAATTGAGTGAATTCACTAGTTCAGCGAATTTACATGATTGCATATTGACACCTCATCATGTTCAGAACTGCCTGAAATTGCCTCACAGTGCCCGAAATTGCATGTAATAGTTTCTCATGCAATAGCGTGAAACCCCATGATTGCGTTTGGAAGGACTTCCCTTTGCCCGAAAATGCGTGTGATCGGCTTTCACGCAATAACGTGAAACCCCATGATTGCATTCAGATTGCCATTGGATTATACTCCCAATTCCCATGATGTGATAAACTCCATTGTCTTCAGCTTTTTTGGATTACAGTTGCTGGAATGTCCCAATCAGGTTGGCTGAAGGATTTTAGGTAGTATAGTAGGAAAAACAGAACAATGTTTTCAAATTCCAGTCTTCAGAGATTTGGGTGTATGTTTGTGTCTTGTCCTCTGAGGCAAGGCAGGTGCAGGCACGGAGCGGAAACATGACCTTTTGGGAGCTGGAAACCTATTTTTGAAATCTTTCCCTTGGAGATGTTTCTCTGGCACCTACTTTGTTATCCATTTGAAGCCAACTGAAGACACCATATTAGAAAAATTCACTCATCTTTTGAATGACGCTGTAGGTTTTATCCAACAGACATCTGAGTTGCTAAAATGGTTTTAGCATCTGTGTTAATGCTCTGCTGTTTTAACATCTGGATTTGTTATTTCAAACATTTGTGTTAGACTGAATAGCTAGATATAGACATTTGACCTTCTTTTCTCTAATGGGCTGGGCGCCTTGAGAAAAGAACTGATAAGAGAAGGTGATCCTGTAGTTTTGTTTTAATGGGGCACTACTGTCTGTCACCATCTGTTTTCTCCCAATGGGGAAGGTCCTTGGACTCACCTAATAGGATTGCCATTTCAGGAATATCTCTATGAAGACTGTTGGCTCAGAAGATGTGAAATACTGAGCATCTGTTGGAAAAGAAAATCAGGAAATGTGGTGGTGGTGATGATGGCGGAAGGGTCATATGACAGAAAGGAATGCTGGACTTGAACCTATTACAGGTCCAAAACACACTGTAGAAATAATCTAGTTTGAGACCACTCAGTGCCAAGGGATCCCAGGAATTGTAGTTTATTGTGGCATCAGAACTCTCTGACGGAAGGCTAAACATTTCACAAAAACTACAGTTTTCAGTATTCCCAAGCATTAAGCCAGGGAAGTTAAAGTGTTTTTAAACTGGATTATTTCTGCAGTGTATTTTGCACTCAAAATTGTGGAATTGTGCACAAGTCAAACTGCATCAAAAATGGCTTGATACATATTCTATCTATTTGTTTAGAGAGACCCACCTTTGCACCATTGGCCATCTTAATAAAATTGTTCTTTCCTGCCACTTATTGACAAATATGTTTCCTCCTCACCCTGCAAAAATTCTGGTAACTATGAGCAATCTCTCCATGTTCTTCTCCCTTCCTCTCAGTGCTGCGAATGTCCCATGAGCACCAAATAATGACTCTCCTTTAACATAAATAATTTCCCCTCTATGGCAGCATCTTCAAGCAGGCTTTTGCACCCTAGGGAAGTAAATGAAATATAAAAATGAAACGTTCGACATGTTGGTCTTTAGAAAAGGAAACAGTGCATGATTGCTTAAAAAATAATAATAATGGTCTGAGGGTGATGGTAGAAAAGAATTTCTGTGAATTAGTAGCACTCATTATTTGTCCCTGGATCTGTTTTATTGGGTTACATTTCCTGCACTTTGTGGGAATATAAAATAAAAAATAAACGGCAGCCGTTTTCCCTGGACCTCAGCGGCGGTCTTTCTGATTGGAGGCCACCTCCAGTTTGGCTGGTAGCATCAAGGCTCCTGTGGCTGGGAAACACACAGAGCCACTGCGTCGGAGAGTGTGCCTGCTACATGTTGCCTTTAAGTGTGTTTTTAACAGGGTATTTTTTTGGTTTTGTTTTAAGGAGGCTTCAGTTCTCACTGGCAACTTATCTAAGAAGAGGCTGCTGAGTGTGTATGTGTGTAGGTTATAGCCTAAAGGCTGAGAGCTTCCTCGACTCACTGTTATTCTGTGAGTTGTCATCTCTAAGCAGTAAAAAAAAGAAAAAGAAAAGCCTGTCCAAAATTCAGAACCATGCCCATAATCAGAGGTTGGGAAAGTAACTTGTACTACAATGCCAAGAAGGGTAGACTCATCAAATAATACACTTAGAAGGAGTCAAAGAGGCCATCTGCTCCAAACCCCTGCCATGCAAGGATCTACAACTAAAGCACCCTGAGAGGTGGACATCCAATTTTCTATTTAAAAACAGGGAGCCCTTCACCTTTTGTTGGAACTGTTACAAGGAAACCACTTTTGTGGGCCTATATTAACTGCTAGTTTACATGTTTTCAGATTTCTTCTTTGCTTTTTCACACCCACTCTCCTCCTGTTTCACTCAAACTTGCAACCATTTTGCGCTCTCCTCTCTCTCTCCTCCATAAGACCATGTATTCAATTATGCACAACCTATTTTAAGGAAAGCTAATTTTATATGTTTATACAATTAACACTGGGCTTATTTCTTTTCTCTGTTAGACCCTGTGCAGCAGCCCTGGTGATGTAGTGATTAAATGCTAGTACTGCAGCCACAACATTGTAAGTTTGATCCTAGCAGAGGGCTCCAAGGTTGACTCAGCCTTCCATCCTTTTGTAAGTCGGTAAAATAAAACTTATTGGGGGAAATTGGCTTACACATTGTAAACTGCTTAGGGGGTTCTAGTTCACTAATAAGCAGTATAGAAATGTACTTGTTATTGCTACTTGCTATTGTTGTGTATATATGGGTGAGGGAATGATTGTTGTTCATTTTCTGACTTACCCATTTCATTATTCTGCTACAGAGGTCTAGTACTAACTCTCCCATTTCCAGTAAATAAAGAGTCCATCATCTTCCAAGGTATCCTCTTCCACTGTTGAGCAAGTCTTACTCTCAGAAAGTTCTTCCTAATGCATAGTTGGGATATCTCGTTTGAATTTATTGCTTTGGGTCCTACCCTTTACAGTAGCAAAAAAACCTAGTGCATCCCATCATTTACAGGGCAAACCTTCAGATATAAAGCCAGTGTGGTGTAGTGGTTTGAATGTTGGACTAGGATTATGGGCGACCAGGGTTGAAATCCCACTCTCAGCTGTGGAAATCCACAGGATAGTCTTATGAAAGTCATGCTCTCTCAACCTCAGAGGAAGGAAATGACAAATTTTGAACAAAGCTTGCAAACAACAACCCCTCTGATAAGTTCACCTTAGGGTCATCATAAGATGGAAATTACTTGAGGGCATACTCACAACATCACAAGTCATATGACCATTTAGTTTTCTCTCTATAACCAAAACATGTCTAACTTCTTCATCCATTCTTCAAAGGGTTTGGTTTCCAGACTCTTTACCATCTTGGTCATCCTTCTCCAGTCTCTGGGTCAATGCCAATACAGGTTAGGCGATTTCAAATGTTGTAGTCCAGCCTTGCCAAGTTCTGGTCATAATACAGCACAGTTAGCCCTCAGTAACCACAGATTTTTTTAATCCACAGATTCAACCATCCATGGCTTGAAAATATTCCAAAAATATATAAGCTCCAAAAAGCATAGGAGGGGGAAAAACAACCCCTTCCTGCAAGGATACCAAAATCTGTGAATGCTCAAGTCCTATTAAATACAATGGCATAGTAAAACGGTGTCCCTTGATTTCGCCATTTTATATATGGGACACCATTTTACTATGGAGTTTATCAGATGACGGATATTGGAAGTATAATCCAATGGTAATCCAAATGTAATCATGAGGTTTCACATTATTGCGTATTAGAGTATCTCACGCAATTTCGGGCAATAGGAAGTCATTCTGAACACGTTCCAAACGCAATTAGAATTCACGTAAATTCGCTAAGCTAGCGAATTTATGTGAATTTGAATTGGCTCCATTCGAAATAGAGACAAATTCCTCCCATCTGATAAACTCCTATGTATTTAATAGGACTTGAACATCCACAGATTTTGGTGTCCACGTAGATGGAGTCCTGGAACCAAGGGCCCATTGTACAGTATATCTAGAGGTGGTTATAGTGATGTAGGGTTTTTTGTTTTGTTTTTGTACAAGTGGGACCTATATCAGAACGTTTCAGAATACCATTCTCTGGGTTAGAGATCCTGCTAACCAGCTATACCCCCTTTCTGGATATTCCATTCCATTTCTAGGTTTCAGTTCTGTTCCACTCACAATCGGTCATTATTCTGTGTTGACTGAACATGCTCGGTTCTCACTGGGATATTTTGGAAACTCTCTCCCACCACAAGAATTGCCTCCTTTGACTTTTTGTACTTCTGCAAAGCTCAGATGCAGTCTAGCCATTGTCATCTAAAGCAGCGTTCTTGAAATATCAACTGGTGTGAGCTCGGCTTGAATATATGGATGAGCCACAAAGAATTTGGCTTTGAAGAGCTCTGAGGGATTTTCTTGTTGAGCTGGGGGGGGGGGGGGGAGATGACAGTGGAAGGAATATGATGGAAGTCTATAAAATGTTAAGTTGCCCAGTGGAAATAAATATTTTAAAAATGGTTTGCCTATCAACCCTATTGATAGGATTGATAGGGAAGATCTACGGAGCACTTTTAGATCTGGAAACGGAATCTGAAATTGTCAAAGAACAAATGATCAAATGGGCAAGATGCTTTGGACACCCAATTGAACTCTCACAGTGGGAAAAAATATGGACAAATGTTAGAAAGTGGACAGTCTCCCAAAATATTAGGGAAAATTTTTACAAAATGTTTTATTTTTGGTATCTCTCCCCGTACAAACTGGCGAAGATTTACAAAACAAAGAAAGAATTTTGTTGGAAATGCAATAAGGCCAAAGGTACTTTTTATCACTGTTGGTGGGAGTGTAAAAAGGCAAAAATCTACTGGAAGATGGTATGTGACTTAATTAATAGGATTATGGGCATGAACTTAACTATGAGACCGGAGCTGTTTCTATTGGGATTAATGGACAATGAGGTAAAAAAGAATGAAGAGAGAATCATTTTTTATATGATCTCATTGGCCAGAATATGTTATGCGCAGAATTGGAAAAAAGAACACCCACCGTCAAAAGAAGATTGGCTATTGAAACTATATGATGGTATGAGCATGGATATTCTGACATATGGTTTAAGGAACGAGACAGATACGAAAATGTTAGAACAGTGGATTAAAGTAATAAATTTTTTGAGACAGAATGGGGTAAAAATGTAGTGATGAACTTAAATTTAGGATAATCCCTTGTTCTCCTCCTACAGGGGAGGTTTCGAGAAAATAGATTCAGTGGTTATTAGAATTTAAAGAAATGAAGAGCTTGTTAATGATTACCTCTGATTATTTATTTTAGTGGATATTTTTTCAATTAATGTTTAAATAGATTGGGACTGAAATATGAATTTAGAGTAAATCACATAGCCATTTTTCAACCAATATGCTACTCAGTTGGTAGGGAGGAAGTTAGGGTGTTTGATGGTATGAAGGATGGGAGAATGGGTAAATAGTTAGAGAGGTAAAGTGAGATGCAGTGGTAGGTGTTAGAGGTATATCGAATGAGGATTGTTGGTAGAATGAATATGTACAGATGGAGATATTAGTATAAAGTGATTTTTGTGTTGGTTTGTTTGTTTTTTATTTGTTTGGATGTTTTTGCTTTCATGTTGTATTGTCTGTGTTTAATAAAATTTTTGGAAAAAAAAATGGTTTGCTTGTCCCAACCAACTTACAAATAAAATAAATTAAAATTGTGTGTGTGTGTGTGTGTGTGGTTTGGTGGTCTGAGTGCTGGACTATGTCTCTGGAGATTAGGCTTCAATTTCCTTCTCAGCCATGGAAACCTATTGAGTGATCTTCAGAGAGTCACACACTCTCGACCTCAGAAAACCTCATAATAGGGTTACCTTAGGGTTGCCATAACTTGGAAACTACTTGAAGGCACACACTAACAACAACAAATGTGTGTGTATGTGTGTGTGAGAGAAAGATAAAGTTATCCACTAAAATTGGTAGGAAGAAGCTTTGGAAATTGCCTTGGGATGGCAGTCCCCAAAATCCCCTAGCCAGCATGACCACTGGATATGTGATTTGGTTTTTGGGAGTTCTAGTCCCAAAAAAGTAACATTAACAAACTGCAAAACTCTAGGATTGTTACAAAACAAAATATGTTTCAAAATGCTGCTGCGGCATGCTTTAGCTCCAGAACCTCTTCTTCCAAATTAAGCTTTCTGTCAAGTAGAATCCCCATGATAACGCTGATTGTGTTAATGGCTTTTTACTTTTTCTTTTTGCAATGTCAGATATTGCTTACAGAGCCTTCTTCATTTTCTGTTAAGAAGCTGGCATCTGCCCTAAGATCCTATCAGGTCAGTCAGGACCAGAGAAGAAACCCTTTGGATCATCACACTTGTAGATGAGTCACTGATAGGGAGACACAGTGGTAGGAACCACATGACGCAAGCCAAGCTTGAAATCAGAGCTTTTGGGGGACGTATTGGAGTGGGGCAGCGAAAAGTATCCTTTGATGCTTTATCCAGGTTACTCTCAGCAGGATCCAGGCCTGATAAGCCCCCCTGGAGTCATCAAAGCCTGAATGGACCAATAATTATATTTTATATAACAATACTGAATATGATTTTGAACTGTAAAATGAAAGCATTGCCAGTCTTAAGAGTCAGAGCACATACTTATTTGCATTATGCTGAGCCTATTGGAAATGACCTCCCTGAAAGGACTTAGCTTTCCTGCAGAGTAATCTGTCAGCTGCCTTCTTGCAGTATCATTGACACAGTTAGGACTAAGCCAAAATGTGCTCGCAGACTTCAGCATTCAATTCATAATGTAGAAAGTTAGAATAGGCATTTGAGTGATTTTGGGTGTGATTCCACAGAAAGAGGATCCTCAGTGTGGTGCAGTGATTTGAGTGCCCAAGGACTATGACTTTGGAGACCAGGGTTCGATTTGCCTCTTGGGCATGAAACCCACCAGGTGACCTTGGGCAAATCACAGTCCCTCAGCCTCAGACAAAGGCAAACGGCAAACCTTCCCTGAACAAATCTTGCCAAGAAAACCCCATGATAGGTTTGCCTTAGGGTTGCCGTAAGCCAGAAATGACTTGAAGGCACACAACAACAGCAACAAGCCACACAAAGGGAAGTGATGTTGTGTACAAGCAGGGAGATTTATCAATGGCAGTGACTGTGTCATTCCACCACACATGTGTAAGTTCCAAAAATGGTCCCAAAGTAAAGCTGGGAAATCTGGCCTGACTTTTAGAGTCTTGTGATGATGGCAGTGAGTAAGTGGATATGCTATTGGCATCATTTGGCCCACAGAACAGGCAATAGTGCAAAGGGCAAATGAGACAGGTATTTTGAAAAAGTCCACAATCCTGGTTAGAGCAACAATTTCAAGCTAAGAAAATTCCAGGGGAAAGTGTTTTTCCTCATTATCCTACACGGATTCTCTTTGTGATGTGTTGGCTAACTGTGAGAGTTACAATTGGCTGTGGTGGTGGGTTTAACTATTTATGCAGAGGCATGTTTTCAGTGGTTTCCATATGAGTCAAGTAATGAGTTGTCTGTCTATTCATGTTGGCATTTTTCTCTACAGCATGATCTAGAGGCACTGTATGATCTTTTCATGTAAATCCAAGTATCAGTATTACAATTTTAACTAAAATCTTTTCTTGTATGTCATGGCTAACAGAAGATTTCTCATCTTAGGTTGTCATCAAAGCACAACTCCTAGAATCCCCGGGCAACATGGCCACAGCCTCCTGGATGCTGGGGATTCTGCAAATTGTAATCCAGAAAGGCAGGATTGCACCCCTTGGGCAGAGAGGTGAACTGGATTGGCAGATGAATTTTAGTTCAATACTGGGGATGACACAGTGTCCTATAGTTTAGCTGAAGACAGGCGGCTAGTTTAGTGAATACCATCATGTAGTCCACACCCCTCTTGCTGCATCTACACTACACAATTAATGCAGTTTGACACTGTTTCAACTGCGATGGCTGCACTCTGTTGAATCCTGGGGTTTGTAGTTTGTTGTATCTGACAGAGAAGGCCAAACATTTCACAGCACTACAGATCCCCAAATTCCATAGCATTGAGCTGTGGCAGTTAAAGCTGTGTCAGCCTGCATTAATTCTGTAGTGTAAAGGTAGCCTCCGTTTTCCAACAGAAGGAAATGGATGGAAAGCTCAGTAAAAATGCTGTTGCTCTCTAAAGCTGCCTGACGTGGGGCTCACTCTGGCTGATAGTAAAGCTGATATATAATATAAAACAGATCCAGCCATCACAAGCAGTTGATTTATGGGCTTTAATGTACACTTTTTGAAGTATTAAGATTTTCAAAAATTCTTGCTTTTAAAATGTGAATTGTGAGAGGGAATAAATAAATTTATTTTCTTTTTTGGATGAAAGCTGCTAATAAGACAAATGAGGAGCTAGTGTAAAAAGGTACATACATAATGTTCATTTCAGCTATTATTGAGCCCCATCTGGTGGTGATATGCAAGAACTGGTATGTATGCCAATTTTAGGATTCAGTGTAGTTATTATGGTTTAGTTCCTAGCTTCCACTTTTCAGTGGGTTTCCTTGTTAAGCCTGGAACAATGGATATAAATTGTGAATTGACATGCTTACCACAAATGGAATGGATTGTGTTAATATTTAACCGTCCTAATAATAATGTTGGAAAATGTTTTAAAGTTTTGGACGATGGAATGGATGGTACGCAGTAGATACTACATCTTGTGGCTGGAAAATTTCCAGCAGCAAAAGTTCTCACCCTTCCTTTTAAAGAAATGCATAAACATTCTTTGAGTTGGGTTATGTGTATTCTACTCTTCGATGCCCATAATTTTGGTTTCTCCTTGGATTAAACTTTGAAAACATTACCTCTTTTACACTACATCTCCCAGAACCCCCCTAGGCTATGCCAGGTAAGAAATTCTGGGAGTTTTAACTCAAAAAGATGACACTTTTCTAAGCTCTGTTTTGGGCAAGTGTATGTTGTAATGTTTCTGATGAACACCCGAACTTAACACCACACCAGACATATTCAAATATATGTCAATGTTCAAAAGCTCAGCTCAGCTGTGGTGGGTTTTTCTTACACATGTATAGTGCATGATTTTGTTGCTATCATCTTCTATCTCAATATGTTTGCAGTTTCTTTTGTTTAGGCAATGGTTGCATGAGTCAATGTTCTCCTGATACTAGTATGCTAGGTGTTCTGACCTGCATTCCATTACTTCTTCTGCCCTAGAAAGAAATTAGTCTCCTGCAATACACAAAACCTGGGAAATGTAGATGCATACAAGTGCCTTCTTGACTACTAAGGGGATCGACAGATGGGCGGTAGCCCCGGATCATTGCTACAGCAACCAGATGCCGTGGCAACTATTCACTCCCTCTTGGGAACAAAAAGAAGCTCGTGCACCATTATGACGCCCCTTCTGGCTAGCGCCGTTTGAGTGCTGTGGCGCACGTGTGCCATCATGGTGCACCCCATATGGATGGGTGCATGCCAAGATGGCACCCAGACACCAGCAGGAGGGCTTTGAGTATGTGCAAGCTCAGCCCTATTTCAACCCTAGTTCAGGCAGAGGCCGGCATAAAGTAACGGTCTGTATTGGCCAAGTCACGACTTGAGACTCTTTCACACTCCACAGTAATAGTGCTGTGATTCTACTTTAATTACCATGGCTGTGTCCTATGAAATTTTGGGATTTTCAGTTTAGGGATGGGTATTTAGAATTCTCAGCCTGGTCATAGTTGGACTAAAGGCCACTATTCAACCCCTCGGGAGTGGAGGATCAATTAGAACTGTAAGCTGCCCTGAGATCTTCAGATATAGGGCAGGATATTATTTTAATAAATAATAGGGTGGGATAGAAATAGTTAAATAAATAAATAAATAAATAAATAAAATTTACTCCTTTGTTCCCAAATGTCTCTAGTGTGTATAGGCTAATTTAATTTTGATATGTTATATAGCTATACTTTGAGTTTGTATTGTATCAGCTAAAAGTATAGCCTGGGGAAAAAAGTACCCCCCTCCCAAACCTTTCAAATTTGGCTTTTAACAGTGATTGTTTATTTGATCTGCTATAGCTTATCTCACAACTACTTTCAGTGTCTTAGAAAAGATATGTACATTGAATGTGTAGTAATTGCACTTGTTTTAAAATTTAAATGATTGGTTTAATTTTATTGGATAAAAGGCACATGAAGAATCAAATAATAATAATAATAATAATAATAATAATAATAATCCCTTTTCATTGATTCATGGCCCTGTTATTCATTTATTTATCTTTTTAAAAATTTGATGCTATTTTCCCTTTCCCTAGGCTAGTTAAATTCTCCCTTGAACAAAATAGGATTTGGAAGGTAAGAAGAATGAAACCATCATAAGTCTGAAACCTTGAACTGGTGTGATTATACGGCAGCTATAACAAATGGCAAATGGAATAAAGCATTCTTGAAACGAACTCCTGTTTTGCCTGGAGGGTGTGTGGCTTCATTTCATCATAATAGATTTAAACAGCTGAGGTGACATGATTATGAGCACTTGGAAATTCTTCACTGTTTTCTTTTAGGGTGTATGAACAGAACATGGTGTCTCACAAATCTGGATCTCCATGGGCGAAGAAGGCAGAGAGATTTTTTTTGTGCTGCAAAAGAAGTAGGATTAATCCTCCCACATACCAACAGTATCTTCCAGCATGGGTCCTTGCACAGCCAAAACAGCATCTTCCATCCACAGGAGGGAAGTTTCCAGCCTTGGGGGATTTCCAAGGTTTTGCTGAAATGCTGAAAACAAAACAAAAGCCTTGCCCAAAGAATCAGCAACCATCCAAAGTGGGTAGGTGGGTGTAAGAGAGAGAAAGATTAAAAATAAACAAAGTTCAGTGCAGACTCAACATCCTCCCAGAATACTGAAGCTGAGATCCTATATCATGGTCAGTGCCCCCAAAAGCCAAGGATGGGTACTGGAGAAGAGTGCTGAGGATACCGTGGATGGCAAAGAAGAAGACGACAAACAAACGCGTCTTTGAACAGATCGAGACTGAACACTCCCTGGAAGCCAAGAGGCCATCTGTCAGGTTTGCTTTGGTTTGAGAGTTCCTGCATGGCAGGGGGATGGATTGGATGGTCCTTGTGGTCTCTTCCAACTCTAGGATTCTATAATTCTATGAAATTGAGGCTGTCATCCCTTAGCCACATCATGATAAGTATGACTCATTAGAATAAGCAAAAATGCTAGGAAAGCTGGAAGGCAGTAAGAAGAGTGGAAGACCACATGCCAGATGGTTAGACTCAATCAGGGAGGCCACAGGCTTGAACTCGCAGGGCCTGAGCAGAGCAGTTGAGGTTAGGTGGTCTTGGAGATGTCTTATTCACAGGGATGTCATTATTCAAGGTCAACAACAGGCAGTTCACAACAACAGGGAGAGAAGATTGAGGAGCGAGATGACGGATACTTACAATTAGGTCCATTATGCCATTTGCAGCAAGGCAGGGAATGGACCTCTAACAGAACAAATGGAGAGCCTTCTCATTATAAAAGTTCAGGCAGGAGAAGCAAAGCGTGCCCCCAAATCCTTGAGAGTTGATGCAGTCCCAAAAGCAATGTAGGGCTCAGAAGAATGCCCCACTCCATATATATATATATATATATATATAGACTTCATGGGATGTGAGACACAATTGAAATGGCAGTATGTGTTGCCACCTTGGGGTCCATATTGTCTAGCTGCTGTTAGATGTTTTGGTTCCACCATCACCACTACCATCATGTACACCTATAGGCTGCTGTGTTACCTGGATTATATTCAGATTCTGAATTCATTAATGCAGATTGTCCTCATACCAGTTTCTACAATCTTGGGCCAAAAACCTTTCCAACGAATCCTTGCCTGCCCCACCCAAAGTAATCTGGGTAAATGTGCCCAAATGGATTGCATCACAAGGAGCTGCCATCAAGTTTTGGCTATGAGATCTTAGGGAATTGGAAACTGTTGACTTGGCAGCACTTGAGATTGATGCTGTACATTTCTATACCGCTTATCAGTGCACTTAAACACACCCTAAGCAGTTTACAAAGTCTAAGCTAATTGCTCCCAACAATCTGGGTAATTATTTTAGTGACCTCAAAAGGATGCAAGCCTGGGTCAAGCTTGAGCCCTTTTACTGGTATTGAACTCACAACCTTATAGTTTGTGAGTGAGCGACTGGAGTACAGGCATTTAACCACTGCACCACCAGGAACAACAACTCTGACGGCAGAGAGAGTTCTCTTTCTCCCTTTTTGGGAGAAAGGCGTCATTAAAATAAAATAAAATAAAATAATTATCAGGAGAGGGCCTTCTCTGCTATGGTATCTTGTTTATAAAATGCCCAGCCCTTGGAGGATTGCTGTTGAAACCAAGTGAGATCATGGCTTAGTCTATTGAAATGTGGGATTTATTTATTTATTTATTTATTTATTGAATGTCTTCTGGAAGCTGCCTTGGGTCCCAGATCAGGAGAAAGGTGGCATAATTAATTAATTAATTAATTAATTAATATTTTTGGCTGATGAATTGCTTTAAATTGTTCTAAACTGTTTAGATCATTTTAAATTGATTTGAATTTATTCTATTTTACTCCACTCTGAGAACTATAGCTATAGGGCACACTACAAATAGTCTAATAAACAAACATAAAATGCTACAATACTTTCAAAGTAATCTGGGTAAATGTGCACAAATGGATTGCATCATTTAATTTGATATATTTCACGTATTTAGTCCAGTTAATGACATATTTCACATATTTAGCCCAGGTGATTAGTAGGTTACAATTTTCCCTGCTATTAATTGGGAGGAAAAAAACAATAACTTTAGCATGCAGTGAGTTCAAGATTCATTTTATCATTGCATCACAAATTCCTGCAAGAGTGCCTTACTTTCTCTTGAACTATGCTTTTGATTCCCAGGGTGGCTAGCTCTTCCAAGTACCAATGCTAGTGGAAAAAAATTACAGTTTGCATGCCATTGTGGGAACAGTGCCCAATCTAAAAACAACTAAATTTGGGCAAGACCTCCAGACTACAATGCTCTTCTGGGATTGGATGAGAACACCGTGCTGATATCGATGTCTGATTCTTTCATATGTGGATGCAAGTCAATGTAAATCCCAGATTCTTTACATAACTCCAGCAAAGTGTCAATATTGCTCTGAGACAAACGAAGATACCTGTGCAAAGGAGAGGAGAAGGGAAGAAGAGAAGAAGGGGAAACACACTCAGGTGGTGGTAGTTTTAATGGCTGGAATTCAATATTATGGAGACTTACATCTTCATAAGAGCATTTACAGATGCAGAAAACAAAACTGAGCAAATTCACAATGTCCTGTGTAATGTTACTAAATACATTACTTCATCCCATGCTCAAATTCACAATGTCCTGTATTCACTTAGGGGCAGCTGTAATGTTACTAAATACATTACTTCATCCCTTGCTCAATAGTGTAGTGACTGATGTGTCATGGCTCAATGTGCAGTGAGCACCAACGTGCATTGGGAAGCTCCCCAGGGCTCAATACTGGCTAGGAAATGCTGGAACTCAACAGGAGTGCCCATATCCCGCCAGAAGTGCCCAGTGCATATCAGAAGATCCCAGTGCACATCAGACATGCCCAGTGCACATCAGAAGGGCCCAATGTGTATCGGATGTGCCTGATGTGCATTGGAGCACTCTTGCCAGTCCCCCAATATGCATCTTCACAATTCACTAAAAGGGTTTTATGGTGCTTCTGTGACATAGCTAAGGATTTGTAAAGTTACATAACATAGACCATGATGTAGATTTGTGGCTATTATTAATTAAATTATTGGCAATAACAATAATTTAATGTCTATGTCTTATGTCAATTATAGACACCTGCACTTGGCCAAACAGGGCAGCTGATCAGGGCCCTAAGGGATCATGTGGCCCTCCAGATGTTTGGGGACTGCAGCTTTAATCAGCCTTAGCTAGAAGCACAAATAGCACAGAACAATGGGATCAAAATCTTCAGGGTGACATATGGTCTGAAGCATGTCCAGAATCCCCTCTGGCTCCATGGCCCCTCCTGACAGCCAGTATGTAGGTTGTAAAATGGGTGATGTGACAAGAAAAGGATGTCTCCTCTTGAGGGCAACATGCCCAGAATTAGGTGGGGTGGACTAGAGTGAAGAATAATGCATTTCCAGAAGCTGGGCAGGTGGCAAAATGTACACAGCTGTAGCAGCTGCTGCTTCCCCCTTCCCCCCTTTTTTTTTTTTTTGCATGTTTTGGTGTCTCATGTAGTGTTACCCACAGCACATATGATGCAAAGGTAGATTTTTAATTAGACCTTATGCTGCCATAGGCACTTGTAGAAGACTCATTGGGGCTCATTGGGGGCAATTGTTTTTTTTCTTTCTTTCTTTCTTTTTCTTCTAAACCATGTACTCCTCTACAACAAGCTCCCAACTCCCAACTCTGGCACTTGAGTTCCTGCCTGGCTCCAAATCACTAGATGGAGCCAAGTGTATGCATATACCATCTTAAGCAGCACCACTGCAACACACATAGAAACACCTAATGGGTAGAGAGCCCTGGCACTATCTGGGAAGGGATGGAAATAGTTGCCCAGGCGAAAGCTGTTTCTAATACAAAACCAGACTTTCCTCTTTACTGCTGCTTCCCCTGAGATTTGTCTCCCTGCCTAAAGTCATGGAAAAGGCATAATTCCCTGGGAATTCAGCTGGCATCTGGAAACCTGGAAACCTTAGTTGGAGTACAGCTCTCCAAATCCCCAACTCAGCATGCCAATTCTGGGAGTTGTACTCCAAAAAGGTGACTTTCCAAAGCTCTAATGCAGAATATTAGTTTCTGACCTGCAGCTCAAGATTTCTTCAGGTCTGATCTGATGCAATGGCTCTATCAGCTTAAAGCTGTTGTCTTCTTGTTCTTTTTCTATCATGGTCTTGAGTTTTCTCTGTAAACCTGGGTATCCAGAAACTTGGTTATGGAGATGGTCCGTTGAGAGTGAAAGTCTGTCTCCTTTCATTGACAACCTTTGCAAGGAAGGAAAGAGGGCCACAGTTTCTTGGAGTGAAATGCTGTTGTCTAGGCTAGGATACCTAGGGATACTTGCCTTCTGGGTGACTTTGGTAGAAGGAGGCACATTGTAACCACTGTTCCTAGGAACAATATAATTTCTAACTGAAAGAGCCTGCATGGGCAAATCAATCCCACTGAAAGGTGTGTGATCCTTGGAATGCTTCTGGTCTGCAGAAAAATAATGACAACATTTGTTTGTTACTTTTGCATCCAACTATTCCTCGAACGAGCTCAAAGAGGCAATGGCTGCCTTCCTCCCTACTTTACTATCACAACAACTGTATGAGATAGGTCATGCTGCGATAAAGTGACTGGCCTAAAGTAGGGAGGTAGAGAATGTTGCAAATTTTCTTATCCTTGATGTAAAAGGGCATCTCGACAGATTGAGAAAATAGTAAACTGCCATGAGATGTGGTTTCTTGTTAATTTGTTTGACATTTTGGTCTTGGGGGAGGGTGTACTTTCAAACATTTGCTTTTTGTGGAAAATATGGGTGTGTATATATTTTTGTGTGTGTGTGTGTGTGTGTGAATATATTGGCTGTACACTTGGTATCCTCTGGGATTTAGTTTCAGGACCTTCCGTGGATACCAAAATCCGTGGATGCTTAAGTCCTGTTATATACAATGGCATAATAAAATTGTGTCCTTTATATAAAATAGAAAAATCAAGGTTTCCTTTTTAGAATTTATATGTTTTTGGAATATTTTCAAGCCATGGATAGTTGAATCCATGGATAGAGAGTCTGTGGATATGGAGAACTGGCTATACTTCCATTGCCATTTGTGAGTGCCATTTTGTGCAACTGCAAGATTCCTAGGGAAAATATTGAAAAATCTGAGTATGTTTAGTTTAGATAAGCGAATAATTCTCATTTAATTTACTTTAAAAAAGTAATTTGTTAATCATGCAGATTATCAACAAAACAATGTCTTATTATTTACCCTTAGTTTATACTGACTGATTTTTAGTAACATATTTTGAACTAGTTTCTGATTTCTTGAAAATACGTGGCAGAGATCCTGCATTGCCATCGTAGTTAGAATTGACAATGCCCTGCTCCTAATCTACCTTTGCAGCTTGGCAGAGCCCTGATGGAAACATTTCTGAGGTTCTGGAGATCAGGGCTCTGGGAAATGACATCCGCAGCATGCTCCTGGTTGCAGAGTGCCTTGAGAACAGGCAACTGAAGACAGTCTGCAGAGTTCTGCCACAACTTCTTGTACCAAGGCACACTGTGACAGGAAACATGCTGCAGACATTTTCTGACATCTTGATCTCTGACACCATAGAAACTCTTCAGTCGGGGTGCTGCCACATTGGAAAGGTAGTTTTGTGGGGGTCACATTTGGTTTTTCATGACTGTAAATTTTAAGCCCCAACAATTACAATATTGCAAGTCCAGTTTATGATATAACTGCTGAATAGGATGAGAGCCATCTATTTTTAAAAATGTCCCCAAATCCACACTAATGACCCCAAAAGAAACAAGTATTATTTATTAGGGCAAAAAAAGTTACCAGTTGTCACCTTATGCTTTAAAAATAATGATATTTATAATGCTATTCTCCCCCCCTCTCCCAACATACATTTCAGTTAGTGCTGTTACTTGTAATGTATTACTTCCACATTCTTCCATAATCTTCAAATATCTGAAAGCTTGTGATGCAGAAGATGGCACTGATTTGTTTCCACTTCAAAACTGGAAACACCCTTTAAACAAAACAAACCCAGAAAAGCAAACAGATAGTTTGAGAAAAATGTATTTCCTACCATTGCTTAGCCTTTTAGTTGGTAGTCGCAGAAAGCTCACAAAATTTGTTAGATGATTTCCATGCTGGATCCATGGCATGTCAATAGAGTCTTTCCCAGAGAACGGTAGTGTGTCTGTGGTTTCATCTGGAATGGACTCAGGATAGCTCAAGGGCTTGGAGGGAGAAAGTGTTTGGTGGGGTGGGGGTGGAGGGGTGGGGAAAGAGATGTTTCATTACTTATTTACTTGGGTACAGTATTACATTTCTGTCCTGCTTTCCAAACGTCAGGTTTCAATACAGCTTTCATTTGAACAATACGAGTGTAACGCCATTCCTTATCATGTTGCAGTCATTTAGGGTAATCCCATCCCATTATTCCTCTTTGCTCCAAAAGACTGTTACCAAATATTTTACATAGTGAATTCTAATATGGAATTCTTTTTTGTAAGTGTATGCGTGCATGTACACATGCCTTGAAGCCATCTATTAACTTAAGGTGATCTGGTGAATTTCATAGGGTCTTTCTTTTAAAGCCAAGGGATACTCAGAAGTGGTTCGCTGTTGGCTTCCTCTACAGCCTACAGCACCTGGTATGTCTTGGTGGTCAACCCATCCAAGTACTAACCAGGCCTGACCATGCTTATCTTTTGAGATAGATGGGAATCAGGTGCCTTCAGAGGATTTAGAATGCTTATGTGTGAAGGGCCATTTACAAAATAAAAATAAATGGAAAAATCCTTTGTTACTGGGTATTGGGGCTAGACTTGTAGAAGGTGAAGTTCATAACATCTTGAGAAGGCCAAAGGTTTCCTGGCTGCTGTGAGATGGTTCCTTTCCAAATGAAACTGAATTCCTTTGAGTGTTTTTCAGATTTCTCAGTTATCAAATTCAGATTGTGAGTGCCAACAGAAATTTAGTCCATAACACAGGGATGGGCAGAGTGAGCTCCTTTGGATGTTATTGGACCGCAACCTCCATCAGCCCTAGCCAGCATAACTAATAGTGAGGGATAGCAAGAACTGAAATTCTATAACATCTGGAGGGCTAAAGTTTGTTCGCCCTACAGCCATGGGTCCTTGAAAAGCAAGGAAGGAGAGGTGTCAGTGTACCTCTTTCTTCTATAGTGCCAATGGTGCCAACTATAATTGCAAACATAATCACAATTTAAGTCCCAATATATGTTTTTAACAACAGTACAACAAATTATATATTATGTTTCACACATATACACTTTCAAAAACAGCAACCACCTTTTCGAGCATCTAATAAGGTGTAGCATTCAATTGCAAGACTTTTCTGCTTTTGTTCCTTTGCAATATTTGGATGCAAATCTAAAGCTCTTAATCAAAATGAAAAGGGGTGCCCACCTTAGCCCTGACAATTGCAGCTCTTCTCTTTCAACTCTCCCTCTCCCTTTGAACCCAAGTCATTTCCTTAGTGTTTCCCCACACGCTAGCTCCAACCAAAACTCATGGGATTTACTCAAACCACTACATCATGCTGGTTCAGACTAAAAAGCATGTGTACCAATTCAGATTTCAAAAATGGCTCTAAATTGCTCCAACAAGTGATAATGAATTATGAGAGTCATCACCTAAAACATCTGGAGGACCAAAGGTATCTCTGTCCTTTTTAGAGGTCCCTCCAAATAGGCAGAGCTGGCCGAAGGATTCTGCAAACTGTCCAGGATACAATAGCAGCCAGTAGTAGGAATGCAATGAACCTACTCTGGGTTTTTGTTGTTGTGTTAGCTGCCTTCAAATTGACTTCAGCTTATGGTGATCCTATGAATAGGAGACCTCCAATTCAGACTTTTACAGGTGCTATTCAGGGTCTCAGATCCATTTCGGGGACCTTGGATAGCTCCTCCTATGTTTGGAATAACATGGAAGCAATGGCCTCTCATGGTCTGGAGGACAGCAGGTTGGGGAAAGCACTTGACTCCTTTTTTCTGGAAGTGGAATTCAGATGTGATGACACTTTGATCCGTTCCAATGAGACAAGTGTTCAGAAGTTCTTATAAACTGTAACTGATTCCTAATCTTTATTATGATACATTTTAAATGGAGAAGTGTTAGGCACTTGAATGCCTTCCTTTCCTGCACACCCAAATTGTAGACACGCTTCCTCTTTTGGTTAGCAGCTGGTGGTAGGTAAACATGCTGCTTTTTAAAGAAAAGTTTCCTTTCCCCCCAAAGAAAAAAAGACATGTTCACAAGGGGAAGTGAGAAACAGATGGCAAACACAGACAAATACTCCCCAGGAGACTAGGATCCAATACACTTAAGGAAAATATTATCTAAAGGCCTTAAGGGCTAATGCTGAGACCTTTCTCTGTTTCAAATGAAGAGGATTTTGGTGTCTTCTCTACAGTTATCTTCATACAAGGGAAGGAAAATTTGGACCGTGTTCAATGGAAAGGAAGCGTCCGTTGATTTTAATTGGTGCATTTTAACACACTGCATTCTAATGTTGCTTTCAGCAAAAGCTGGAAAGCGTGATACTTAACTTTGAAAAAACAGTGCTTTATCTCAGTTATCTTTATCTCTCTCCAAGTTTCTGGACCACCCAGGGGAAGAAATGGCAGAGTTTTATCCAGCCTTTTAGCAGTTTATGCCAGATGAGGGAAATACAGAGCTAGGAAAAGTTACCTTTTTTTGCAATATACTTCTCAAATCTTGCAAGCAGCATGGCCGGAGATCATGCTGACTGGTGGATTCTAAGAGTTCTTGTCTGAAAAAATATCTTTTACAAGTCCTGATTTTTGCACACACCCCATTTCTCTGCCAGTGAGAAGAGCCAGGGGTGGCATTTGCTTGGGTTTGATTTCTTTTGGAGAAAAATCAATAGAAAACTATTATGTAATACTTGGGATTATGTCCAAAAATACAAGTGGTACCCAGGTTGAGCATTAGCATTAACATTCCTACAGACAGTGAAACCATTGCTCTAAATTGTTATCCTAGGTCTCTTTTATACTAAACAATTATATTTCTTTGATTTCACTGTATAGCAGTCATGGCAACATCCAATGGAACCTTGGGGTTTGTAGGCACTGGAGCTCTTTGGATGAGAATTCTAAATATTCTGCAAAAATACAAATCCCAGCATTCCACAGGATGGAGCTATAGCAGTAAAAGTGGTATCCAAGCTGTGAAAGTCGGGCACCCTGGGTGCCTTCAGTTTACCCCTGCCATCTCCACTTAGTCATCTGAAGTCTAACTTCAACAACATTTTATCATATCCTATGCTCACACAGACCTAGTCTACAATACTGTAGCTGGGAATGGACATAGAAAAATCTGGAAGTTTGCCCTTTTTCTCATTTCTTTTCTTTCTTTCTTTTTTCTTTCTTTCTTTCTTTCTTTCTCTCTCTCTCTCTCTCTCTCTCTCTCTCTCTCTCTCTCTCCTTCTTTCTTTCTTTTGGCATTCACATTTCTTAAATAGCAACTTTTTCCTGTCTCAGTTATGAAGATGTCTATGAATTTTAGTAAATTCTTATTTTTCTCCTTTTAAAAAAACCTCTTTAATAAAATTCTATTTCCTTTTTATTTAACAAATCCTAGTCTTCCAGAATCCTAGTCCAACACTCAGTTTACAGTGGCTCCAATTCTTCTTGAGGGGATAAAATTGAAGAAGTCATTGACTTTTGCATGATAGGATTCATAGAAAGCAAGCATCTTGTGGGTGGGTAGGTAGGTAGCTTTCCTCTCTCTCCATCTCTTTCTTTCTTTCTCTCTGGGTGCATCTACACTGTAGAAATAATATAGTTTGACACCACTTTAACTGCCACAGCGCCATCCTACAGAATCCTAGGTTCTGTAGTTTTCCAAGGCACCAACAGACTTTGGCAGATAAAGCTACAGACCTTGTAAAAACTACAGATCCTAGAACTCCATAGGATGGAGCCACACCACTTAAACTGCCATTAAACGGCATTATTTTGACAATGTAGATGCACTCTGTTTCTCTCTGTGTAGGAAATATTTCTATATTGCCAACCTGTCTTTCTGAAATGCTTCATTACCTTGTAGTATAATGACTTATAGGATCCGGAGGGTGAAACCTGTACTTGTTTCCTGAGCCACCACTTCACTTTTCTTTCCTCTTGTCTCAGCAAGTTCTCATTCATTATCTGCATCGAATCAAGGGATCGCCTAATCCTCTTTAACTAAGTAGAAGAGATAGGGTGAATGTGAATTAAAAACATTACTTATGTAACCTTTCTTTAGAAACAAGAAATTCTAGCAAAGGGACTATTTTTCACAAAATTGTCGTTTTAAAAAAAATTCTTTAAAAACCAAATGGCTCCATTCCTCCATCCTTCCTGATGGATGCCACCACTCAAAAAAGTGGTTGCTTGCAAGTTGCAAGACGTTAGAGCTGAGCTATCTAAGCATTTTGGATCAAAGCAGACTTTTGTCACAAACCATCTGACAAGTAGAAAACGCATCCAAAGAAAACAGATGTCACTTTCCCTACCTGAAATGCCTCCCTGTCATTGGACACCCTGAGAGCTTTTGCCCTTTTGTTGTCAATCCAGTCCATATTCCCCAAAGGTTTCCACTTTCTTTCAGCCATGGCTTTAATTTGGAAGAAGCAAGGGTTCCAATTACGGAGACTTTGCACTATACAGATACCTCAATGGTACCTGGGTAGCACCTGCATCCTTTACTTAAAACCTCTGTGCTGTGCTAAAGCCATTGGTTGTCCTTGATGAAGAAGAAGCAAACACCAAAGAACTGTGATGTAACAATCTGGTGTTCTTCCATGACTCCTGGGAGTGTTGTCTTGCCAACCAAGTTGGAAACATTAAGGGACTGTGATATCACAATTAGAAAATTAGCTAAAAAGAAAAGCAACCTTTGTTTTTCAGTGGAGATTTGAAATAGGTACATTTCGGTTTGTCATGTAGAATTTAACCCTAGTACTTGACAGAGAAACCTATGAGTGTGTAGATGGTTTGATGAAACTGGGGTAGCATTTTGGAAGCTAGGAGCTATCCAATAGATAGGGAAAGGGCTAGAACTGGGATAGGCAATAGAAAATACAGTTTGGTGCACAGTGGATAGTTTCCTTATGGAACTTACTGCCTTAAGATGTGATGATAAAAGGTCAACTTCAGGCATTAGGTGCCTAGGAAAAGGAAGTTGCAGCAGCAAAGTGTTGCAACAACTGTGTAGTATATGTCACATGGCCATATCCCCCATAAATTAATTTACTGATCTTAATTGCAAACCAGTTATCATCCAGTGGTTCCTATTAGTTGTTTCTGGGGAGTAATTCATACAGTGCTTAAAAAGGAATATACTGGCTAAGATTAGGAGACTTAGTGTGAAGTCTGGAACGATTCCATGTCTTCCTTCTCCTCTCCCACAGGACCTATCTTCCTTCTGTCCATATTGCATTATGTCGTAGTGGCAAAGGGCCCTGAGATTTGGAGATATGGTTTTTCACAAAGGCTGGACCCATGCTTTATAGGGCTTTGTGAGTTGGAACAAGTGCTTTGAATTGTGCCTGGAAATGGACTGGAAACAGACAGTGCTTAGTGGGTATTTTTCCAGTGTCATGAGATTGTGGTGTGGGAAGGTAGACAAATTCTGCTGACTCCAAGCAGTCCATTTTTACAATGCTTAACTTGCCTGCATAGCTGTTGTTGTTCTTGCAAACCTTTTCCTCCTGCCTCCATCACTTACACTGGTGTAACTATGCACAAGGAGTGCACAAAAAAGTGCCTGTGCTTTTTTTCACTTCTCATTTTTTTAGTTTCCAGAAAAGCCACTCAGTACCTCGAAATCCAAAATCCCATGGTCTTTGTGTCCTCACCACACTGAAATGACAGATGTGCCTTGGGGAAGAAGGAGGTATGATCACATAGGAAGCTGAACCGCTTTCGCAGGCAACAGGTCTTGGATGGGGAGGAATGTTTCCATTTTTGGAGTGGCTGTTAAATTAAACCAATAAATCTTTGGAAATGGTAGAAAAATCATTCACCTGTAAACATTTCTCTGACAGGAACGAATGGAAGCTCAGACTTTTTTCTTTTTTCAAAAAAAATTCAGACCTACTAATCTAAGCCTCGAAGGGGTTTTTAGACATCTTAATAGCTTGATGAAACAAGTTGCTGGAAGAGATTCACTTCCACTGGGAACTGGAACTATCACTGGTATTGGGCCCCTGTTAGAAATATTGGACAGGGAAACAAACAAATGGCTGAAAATTACAGGAGTTGGGCAGAAGGTTTAATGGCCAGACCTCTTTCTTTCTCTCCTTTTTTCTTTTAAGGGATTATTTGATTTTCCAGCTATAACTCTTCAGAGACCCAAAGACATAAATTTGTTACTAAATGAGGTGCTCACCTCTTTGGGGTAGTTTCTGGAAAAACTAGTCTTTTCATGACTGGTTCAATTGACCTGTTTAAAAAGTTCCTTTTTTGGACTGCAACTCCCAGAATTCTAGCTGCCCCCAAAGGAACTTTTTAGTCATAAGTAAGTCTGCAAAAGGCTATGCCAACTCTTTCAGCCTGTAGCCACGCTAAGTGCCATGGCAACATGCTATGGAATCTTGGAATTTGTAGTTTAGAGGACTCTTTGGCACTCTAAGCCTCACCAAACTATAAATCCCAGTATTTCATAGGATGCAGTCATGGTGGTTAATCTGAATAATTATAGTTCTATAATCGGGTATTGTGAAATCTGTAGTATCCCCTACAGATATATTAGATTACAGCTTCCTTTGGTCTCACTAAGCACTTCCTTGAGATAACCTAGCTGATATTCTGTGAACCTGGAGATATTCTGCGAATCAGAAAGAGAACAAGTATAGGGCCCTATCCATTTTGTTTTAATGTTCTCACTGTGCTTCTTTTCAGTGTGGTAAAGGAATTGCTTTTGAAAACGTGCTGAGAACCACAGCTACGTTTTCACACACAGTTACTTTGGCATCACTCCCAGGTGGCCATTTGAGACACGTTACTGACAATTTGTTTTCACAATCACAAATAAAAAAAAAATACTTGGTGCCCCTTCATAAATTTTAGTTTAAATTAATTGGAATTTTGTGGGTGGCTGATAGAGCTACATGTGGAGGATCCCAGACACAGAGAAAGGAAACGGAAGATTCGGTTAAAGATTATCAGCCCAGGGGATTCTACTTCCAAGAGAGACTTCTTTTTAGCAGTTTCTGACACAAGGAAAAGGGACTAAGAAGTGTCTCCATTCACCGGGGCAGGCAACGTCTTTCAGCCCAAGGGCCAAGCTCATTGTCGGATATGTCCTTGGGAGCTTCATTATAGAGATATGTGGGGTCAAAGGCAAAAGGCCTGGGACCAAAACCACCAGCATATTTTAGCTTTAAACTCTTGGTGTGTCCATATTGCACCATTACATGTAATTTGTTGCAATATTGACTTGCATGGCTCCATCCTATAACATCCTGGGATTTCTAGCTTGGTGAGATACTTGAATTTTCCCAGTGAATCCCCTCGAACTACAGCATTAGAGTTCTCTGGCAGAGAATTCTAAGTGCCCCCATGAAACTACAGATTCCAGGTTTCCATAGGATGAAATCATGGCAATTAAAATTATGTCAAACTGTCGGTGTAATGTAGATCCATATCATATCAAACTGTTTATGTAATATAGATATGTAATACAGATCTATATTTGTGAAGTATCAAAGGATCCCTGGACATAACAAGTTACTCAGATACCCTTTGAATACCTGTATCAAAACCTTAGGTGAGGCATTTCATCCTTTTGCAATTAAAAACCCATACAAAATCTGTTTAACCTGCTATGTCCAAGATCCTTTGATACTTCACAAGTGCAGAGCTAGGATTCTAGTTGAACTGCCACGTCAAGATCCCATGGGATCCTGGGGTTGGCAAAGGGAGGTATTAATCTCTGAAGCATCCCAGAGATATGGATTAGACTCCAGTTCCTGAGGTTTCCCAACCTTGACCTCCACAGAACTCCATTCACAGCTACAGAGTTGTTAAAGATGTTTTGCTTTATGGTAAAGGGCAAGATGGTATTTCATCTTTCATCACCGAATAAAGAAGCTTACTGGACTGGCAGCTGACCCTCACTTTAATATTAGGGACTGATGGAAGTTCCCTTGACTTAGCCAATGATGTGAGGCAGACTCTGTGGCATTTCTGGGATTCTTCAGGTAGGACCATTTCATGCTTCACAACGGCAGTGCTATAATTGTACTTCAGCTACCATGGCTCCATCCCATGGAATCCTGTACTTTGGTGAGGCATAGAGCTCTTTGGCAGAGGAATTCTAAACACCTCTTCCTGCCAATCTCAGATTTTCATGGGATGTTGCCATGGCAGTTCAAGTGGAATCATAACTCTATACTTGTGAAGTACAAAAAGCTCCCTGGACATACCAGGTTATTCAGAATTTGTTTGGGTTTTTAAGTTCCAAAAGGCTGAAATGTTTCACTTAAGATGTGATTACTGGTGACCAGAAGGATTATCTGCTATAAACAGTTTGATATTATTTGAATTCCCATGATTTCATCCTATGGAATCCTGGGCTGTTTTTCCAATTCCATCCCTTGCTCTCTACGAGGCACAGAAAGGCCTTAAGGGTCTATTGTAAGTCCAGAGGGCAGCTGTGTATTACACTATCCCTAGTGTGCTATGATGTGCCAGTATAACCCACAGATTATGTGGGGGCAGAATTGCCCCTCTCATGCAGCTGGCCATCCCTGCCTTGTTTGCTCAAGGCACACTATTCTTTTGTATGGACATCCTCATTTCAAAAGGGGCTGGAAGCAGAGCGATGAACCCCAGGAAGATGAAAGTAGGAGATCCCAGAGGTTTACCTGAAATAGACTCTAGAGAATCACTGCAAAGAACCTGCCCTTGGTCTCTAATGTCCCCTCTGCCCCATACCTTTAAGACAGCTTGGCTGCTAGTATTTTTCTAGTACCTCATAATTTAATTTAGAAATGGAGAGGGGGAAAATAAAAATAAAACCCAGCAGGGTGTCTCAGAACTTGGTTGGAAATTGAAGGCTATTTGTCTCTGGCAAATGTCTTGCTGTGACAGCAACGGTGCAGTATCCTGTATATGACTCCCTAGTGTGGCCTTAAAACTGGCTGGGAGTTAAAAGATTCATTTTGAAAACCTGAACTGATCAAAGACTCCCCATTGTGCTTAATTGTCTGTGGGGTTTGGAAGGTGTAGGAAGCAACTGGGGACCAAGAAGAAGCTTCTTGACCTGCTTTTGTATTAACTGCTGGATTAAATGCCCAGAGCTTGTATTGACAGCTACTTTACTGGAGATGCATTTCCTGGGCCTCTTTGGAGAAATCTGCATATACGTTTCTCAAAAGTTAACTAAGGGTGGATCAAGACAGGGAAAAGATTGGGAACAAGCCAAGACACTGTCCCAGAAAGTTGCTGATGGCACAAAAAGAAGTGATTTCTTCCAAGACACAGCAGAATGGGGGGGCGGGGGGACTTGAGAGGGACAGGAACAAAATAGTGTGACTTCTCCCTGGAGTTCTTCGGATCTGTCCCAGGATGAGCGGGAATGTCACCTGGTTCTTTAAAACAAAATCAGTAACTCCATGTACAAATACTGCAACCTCCAGAAAGCTTTCTCCTGTCCAGATCTGCCTCAAATTAATCATTTTTAAAAAGCAGGAATGCAAATCAGTCCTACCCTTCTCCTCCTAGTGCAGCAATTCCCAAACTCTGGCCTTCTGGATATTTTGGAAATCAGAGCCCAGAGTCCCAGAGATGGATGAAGCTTCTGGGAGCTGAAGTCCAAAACACCTGGACCAGAGTTTGGGAATTGCTGTTCTAGTGTTTGAGAACAAGAAACTGCCATTGTTTCCTCCTTGTGTGTGTGTGATGGCAAGATATTGGACTAAATCCAATTGCTACTCCCACCAAGACCTGAGCCATTGAATCAACTTTTGAATGGTACTGTAAGTCAACTTTTAGGTATGTTCCTTTGATTCAGTGGCTTTGCTCATGCTGGGACTATTTACAACTGGTGTTAGGCTATTTACTGCTGGTATTGATAACAATTCTTGCATGTGTGAGCATGGATTTTGTGCAAATTACACCAACAGCACAAATTGCCCAGGTGTATGATAGCTGCTGTTCTGTTGCATGGTCTTTTTAAAAAGAGAAGCATCAGTTGGGTAGTTTGTATCATTTTGATCTCCCAGCCAGTCCTCCAGTGCCTGCTGCGTATATGTGTGCTTTGCTTCCCCTAGGGAAAAGACACTAATTCTACACAGATATATTCTTTGCAGATTATGGATCCCTTGATATAGTGGCTTCAATGTTGGACTAGGACTCAAGGAGATCAGTGTCTGAATCTCTGCTGATCCATGAAAATGCACAGAGTGGCTTTGGGCAAGGCACACACTTTCAGCTCAAGAGGAAAACAATGGCAAACCTCCTCTGATTAAATCTGTCAAGAAAACCCTCTGATCCCCAGCACCTCAGAGATACTCAGGGCACTGCAGGGTTGCGATAGTAGATTTGATGGGGGGCACTGTCAGTATTAATTTGGGGAGGGGGAATGTATGATTTAATTTGGGGAGGGGAAATGATAGAATTCTGACCTCCACGGTGACCAAAAGAAGACATTGTTGTTTGCTGTTGTGAGCCTTCAAGTCAATTCTGACTTATGGCAACTCTAAGGCAAACCTCTATCATGGGGTCTTTTTGGCAAGTTTCTTCAGAGGGGGTTTGCTATTGCCATCCTCTGAAGCTGAGAGAGTGTAACTTGCTCAAGGTCACCCAGCGGGATTACATGGCCGAGTCAGAATTCAAACCCTTGTCCCTAGAGTCGTAGTCTAACGCTCAAACCATGACACCAGTTATATTGGACTAACATTTGTGGAGTTTACTGCATGCAATTTAAGCTTCCGCAGTACCAAAACTGGCCCCCAGAGCACTGCTGGAGGATGGATGATGGTCTGGCAGCAGTGAAGCAGCAATTTTGTGTGCATTGACATCAGTTTTAACCTGTTACAGCCCGATCCTGTCCCGTGCCCAAGTCGGCATTAAAATTGCATGCAATAAATGCCTGTATATGCTGCTAACAGAATGATAGGCATTAGAGCCAATATAAATGCATCTTTTAACAAAAGATGGCTACACCAGTATCATATATTTGATGTTTTTTGGCCTGAATTGTATTGGAAGTTGCGAGTAGGGCCACTGAATTCATGGCATTTACATAAACGTGGACTCAGCATTCAAAAACTGATTCATTGGGTGCAATCTAGTTAGGACAACCAACTGGATACAATCCTTTGTCTATAGCATGTTGCTGCACTAAATTCCTTTATGTCCACTCCCCATTAACTGAACTCTTAATTAGTGAAATAATTTGATTATCCAGATCTGTTGCCTTTTCCCTCCAGCAGCCCAGTATGGGCTTTCATCCAAACTTCCGGTTACTTCAATCTTTTTTTTCTTTTTTCTTTTCTAATATGCCCTCATGTTGTCTGGATGAATGAGATTGTACTGCTACCAGCATGCATTTTGCGAGCAGAACTCCAATTTACTTGGTCAGGGTCCTCTTCATGGCTGGTTTTGAAATCTACAGTTACCATAGTAACAAAAGTTAGTCACCTAAGTGACAACGCTGTCACCGGAGCGCTGAAAGTGTTCCAGGAAACACCCTTGAACTGGGTTTATAACTGTATTGTTCAGGTGAGAAATAATTAGAGTTGGAAAAGAAATGTACATATTTCCTCCATAAAACAAACTTATTTTCCAGTACAAGAATGAGAGACCTGTGCACTTTTGCTGAAGAACCTTAAAAGGAAAAAAACAAACCAACCACTACCATCACGGCCAAGTGATACTTTGAACTTTTGTTCCAATGCCTTTGCCAACAGTCAGAATATATACATTAGAAAATGAGCATCACCAATAGCAGTTGTTAGTAATATATTCAGGGGTAGCTGTGTTGGCCATATAGCAAAGTACAATAACATCCCTAATCTACTAAATAGCAATATCTTTAATCGGCCAACTAAAATGCACAAAATACATGATGCAAGCTTTCGAAGCTCCACTGGCTTCTTCATCAGGCAAAGGTGGTAAAAATCATGCAGGAGGGAAAATATTATAAAATGATGGTTTTAATGATGCTGCTGCTTTTACTCAGGTGATTTTTATTGGTGTACCTTGGAGGTATATCTATGCAGGATGGTACCTTCTCCTTCTGGCCATGTGGCACCGGAAATAAAGCCTTCCAAAGCTGATGAGATAAAATCTGAATTCCATTAGTAATACAAAAAGGTGCTTCTTCTGAGATCCCAGATGTCTCCACCGTTTGTGAGGTCACAGCCCCTTTTGTTAGGTAGAAGACAATGAACCTCTCAAGAGAAGCCTCTGTGGTTGGTGCATTTGTTTTCTTGTCCATTACCAAGGTACCATCTAGACATTTCCCCATTGTGTCCCCAAGACAAATACTCTAAAGTTTTTGCAAGTTACAACTAATTGATTGAAATCAATTAATATAGCCCTCCCCCAACTGTCTTCATTTGGCAGAGACAATCCTGATTAGTCCTTGGTAGTCCCACTCCTATAGCTGCGTTTAAAATATCTGACAGCTCTTCCACAATGCAGAAATAAAGCAGTTTGATACCACTTTAACTGTCAAGGCTCCATCCTGTCGAATCCTGGGATTTGTAGTTTGGTGAGGTATTTATCCCAGGCTATCAGAGATCCCAGGATTCTGTAGAATAGAGTTATGGCACTTGAAAGCGGTGTCAAATGGCTTTATTTCTGCAGTGTGGATACACCCGTAATTTCACTGACTTTCTCCCACTTTTCTCCCACTTGTGATAGGTTCACTTTAGGGTCACCATAAGTCAAAAACAACTGAAAAGCACACAACAACAAACTCCAGTAAGAATCAACAATAGGATTTAGATTTGTATATTCCTACCCTTTACAGA
The DNA here is from genome assembly GCA_034509955.1 of Urosaurus nigricauda. Taxonomy (NCBI): domain Eukaryota; kingdom Metazoa; phylum Chordata; class Lepidosauria; order Squamata; family Phrynosomatidae; genus Urosaurus; species Urosaurus nigricauda. The sequence continues at coordinate 12,493,621 of JAOEGL010000013.1, forward strand.
GGTGGATGGGGGTACTGAGACCCAGCATGATGTAGTGGTTTGACTGCTGGATTAGGATACTGGGAAACCAGGGTTCAAATCCCAGCTTGGCCATGGGAACTCATGAGATGACCTTGGGCAACTCACACTCTCTCAGCCCCAGAGGATGGCAATGGCAAGCTCTCTCTAAAGAACCTTGCCAAGAAAGCCCCATGATAGGCCTTAGGGTTGCCTTAAGTCAGAAATGACTTGAAGGCACACAACAACAACACTGGAGTACTGTAGAGGCCATGGTGGCAATTTTTACCCCCGTGCCTCCTGGCATGCCATCTTTGCTCCCAAAACAACTGCCACACAGCTAGAAAAGTTTTTATCTTTGGGTTTTTACAGCTGATTTTTGGGATTTTTTTTAATGTAACGGATGGGAAATGCATCTTGTTTTTTGCCATTCTTGGAAGTTACTTCTCATTCCACCCCCCAAAACAAAAGGCCACTTTTCGAGGCCATTTGGGGCAACTGGGAGGGGAGGCAATCAGGCAGATCCAAGGAGGTCTTGTTTGGTCCTGGTGGGCCTCAGAGAAGACGCTGGGGGATGCATTGTGGCTTAGCCCCCCAAATTTCACCACCTCTGCTTTACAGAATGTTATGGGCATGAGAAATAGGATGATGCATTCGCTAGATTGTTGAAACTTGTTGCAGATTGGAACAATCAGGATCAGATGAGATCTCCAGAACAGATGCCCAGCTAGAGCTGGCAGTTAATTAAAACCACCATGTACTTAAATGATTAACTAATCACAGCATGGTGGCATTCAACAGAGAACTTTCTCTGCTGGAATCGGCAGAGAAGCTCCTAATGTCTGCCTTCAGGGTACTGTGCGCCTACTGCCGCTTGCCGTCTATGTCGCCAGCAGAGACAGCGCAAGCGGTTCGTCTCACAACTTTCATTAAAATGCTGCTTAGTTAGAACTTTAGAAATGGACTCAGACAACTGTTTAGCTGTGTCTCCATCACAGAAAAGGCTTGGCCACCTGCTTATTCTTTCTGTTAAAAAAATAAGAAATCCAATTAGTGGGTTAAAAATACATAGTTAAAAATAATTAATCCTCAGTGCATTTCCTGGGAGCTGTGGCAGCATTTTCCTCAACTAGGCTGATGCATATCACAGACCTCATGAACAACATACTGATGGAAGTGGGTGGCTCTGATGACAGTAGGGTGAGGACAATCTGCTTCGGGTTTTAATTCTGAACTGAAGCAAACTGAGGTGCTGGCCATCTCCACAAAATACATTCAGCACCCTTTAGATTTTAAACTTTAATCACCCAATTTTGACATCTCAGTCAGCAACCTCCATGCAACATATCAGATCCTATGTGCTTATATAGCAGAAACAGATGGCAGAATCCTGAGATTCAAACATTCATCCGATCACCAGTTGCTGCCAATATTTCAGACTGTCTTCATTTCCTAACAGATCTTTATCTTATACCTCACATACATCACCATCCTTTCCCTTGCTCTGATAAATATTTAAAAAACTCTCTTCAATGTCCAGAGGACTACAGCTTGATCCTATTAGGGAATTTTTACCAGGGGGAATATTCAGAGCTTTTCCTCTCTTGAAACACACCCCAGCAGTAGAAAAAGATAATCATGGTCAGTTTGCCATCTCATGTTTCTGCCACTACATTCTTTTCCATATCTAGATCAGACTGGTAAGTCAGGGGTGGCGGACAAATGTGTCCTTCCAGGTGTTGTTGGACTGCAGTTCCCAGCTTCCCATGCCAATAGCCTTGCTGGCTAAGGGCTTATGGAGACTGCAGTCCAGCAACATTTGAAAGAAAGCATATGGCCCACCCCAGAACATCCTAGAGTATGTGGCAACCACTCACCTCTAGCATGAGGACCCCCAATGTGATTGCCAGACTCCATACATTCACACCATCATTGACATTCTTGTCACCCCATGTACATGTTGGCCACATCCCTCCATGCACACTAATGTCAGAAAGTTACTTTTAAGACAAGTGAACATCATGATAGATCAAAACCATTCACGAATGAGAAACAGAGGGATACGCAAGAAGAGGAAAGAATAGGCTATTTAATAACAACAGCAAACTATGAAAAGCTGAGAAAGATTATTTGGTCTATATCCATTGCAGATTTTGCATGAAAGAGGAGCTCTGGTGTGCAGACTTAACAACAGCTTGCATGGAGTAGCAGCTCTGGTGTTCAAACTGCCCATGGTTTCTTTAAAAAGCAACAACTGATGTTAAAACAACCAATGCAACAAATTAATGAAACAAATTATTAATTGTTAGGAAGCACATGGCCCAAAATCTGGAAAAGGTAGGACTGTGGAACTGTTGAATAATAAGCAGAATTGAGGAGGTTCTGCTACTAGTAGTAGCCAGGACTATTTCTGCTTTATTGCCAGAGATGACAACCGCTCAGCTGGCCAGAGGAATTAAAGATAAATGGTGGCTTTACTTCTTGATCTCTCCTGCCATAGCCATTGATAAAGCTTGAGCCCAGCCCTGGAACGGAGTTATGGTGGTGTGGCATCTGACCCAGTTCATTAGTAGCGATTTGACAATGTCCCTTCAAAGAATGGAAGACCAGTAGGAGGAGAGCCTTGGAACAAGCAAGGGAACTTTTTCTGCTGGTTGTGTTTGTTTATCCCAGCTTTGGTGTTCAGATCATTCTTTTCTTTCTTTCTGAACTCCCTTCATCCCATATAACAGCTGGCTTGTGGGCTGAAAGAAAAACTAATAGAAAATCAATGTTTGCCCAGCAGAGAAGGAGAAAACCACTAAATTAGCCATGAAAGAACGTTGTAATTTCAACTCTTCAGACAAAGGGAACTGAAATAAACTGCAGAAAGTGCTTCAGTATTACCACTCAAGCCCTGAAAGCTGCGGGAAAGATGGAAAATAAGCATGTAGCTATAAAACAAGTTGATTTTAGGTCAATACTTGTTTTGTCACAGGAGTTCCACATGACTCCTGGTGGGCAGGGTGTCTGCTTTTTGTCTGAGAGAGTGGTGGAAGAAGAGCCCAGGGGAACTTTAGGAATGAGACCATAAAGAGAACCTCTTTGGAAAATGAAACTAAGCCAGGCAAAGCAAATATATAAGTGGGTTCTGATAAAAGGACAAGTGAGTCATGTTGCCGTTAACTGCCCTTGAATCCACTTTGACTCATGGTGACCCTGTGGATGAAACATCTCCAAGTCCCGCTACTCTCCACTGTTCTGCTTAGATCCTGCACATTCATGACCTTAGTCTTCCTTTCTTTCTACTACCCTCTAACTTTCCAAGCATTATTGTCTTTTCTAATGAATCATGCCTTCTCATGATGTGGCCAAAGTATTACGGCTTAAATTTTATCATCTTCGCTTCTAGGGAGATTTCAATCACCCATTTGTTTGTCTTTTTCATCCACAGTATCTTCAGCACTCTTCTCCTGCACCACATCTCAAATGAATTAATTTTCTTCTTATCTGCTTTCTTCACTGTCCATACATGGTGATGGGGGAATACAGAGGGAGCAAGCTTGTTTTCTGCTGCTCCAGAGAACAGGTCCCATAACAACTGATGCAAGCTACAAGAAAAGAGATTCCGCCTCAACATTAGGAGTAACTTCCTGATACTAAGGGCTGTTTGACAGTGGAACACATTCCCTTGGAGTGTGGTGGAGTCTCTTTTCTTACAAGTCTTTAAGCAGAGGCTGGATGGCCATCTGTTGGGGATGCTTTGATGGAGAGTTCCTGCATGGCAGGGGGTTGGACTGGATGGCCCTTGAGGTCTCTTCCAACTCTGTAATTCTATGATTCTATGAAGGCAATGGCAAACTTCTTCTGAACAAATCTTGTCGATAAAATCTTTTTTAGGATCTCCATTGAGATTATCACATTAGGGTCTCAATGAAGATCCTATGAAAAGATTTTATCAACAAGATTTACCATATGTGATATTCATTGCCAATAATGGGATAATTGTCGGATGGTTCTGGAATTGAAGACGTATAGCAACAACCAAACCATATAATTGTCATAACAACTTTCTAGAGAATTCTGGAGTTTGAAATTTGGTGATGTTCTAGAGCTCTCTGGAAGAGAAGTCTAAATATCTCACAAAACTACAAATGCCAAGATTCCATTGTCTAGGACTATGGCATTTTAAGTGGTATCAAAGTGCTGTCATTGTGTAGTGTGAAAAAGACCCAGGACTTGGCTCAGCAGAATTAACAGGAAGGTTTCCAAGTACAGTAGTCCCTTGGTATCTGCTGGAGTTTGGTCCTAGGACACCCTTGTGGATACCAAGATCCGCAATGGCTCAAGTCCCTTTACATACAGTGGTGCTGTAAAATGGTGTCCCTTATATAAAATGGCAAAATCAAAGTTTGCTTTTTGGATGTTAAAAAAATAAATAAATCAAACCATGGATAGTGGAATCTCTTGATGCAGAATCCGTGGGTACGGAGGGCCAACTGTACTTTCTAAAGCAATATATATTGTACCCAGAGTGCACCATCCCCATATCATTATATCCAGCGTCTAAAATTACCCAACTGCACCACTAGTATTAAGCATGCATTTTAATCACTTAATCTGTGTATTTGAAAGCAGCCTGTAACTGATGAGGGTTGTTCAGCTTTGGGGGGGAAACAGTTTTAATTGTGGTTTCTTTGCTTTCGATTTCCTCCTTTTGTCATTGCCACAATGCGTACGCCTGCGTGTGCTTCTAACTAGTAATTTTTCCACCAAACACAGCTAATCGTTTGAGAGGAAAAAACCAAAACAGCCTCTATGACACTAATGTGTCTTTAAAATAATAATAATATGAAAAAAGCCAGCAGCTTAAGGATTTCACACCTCACTTAGTGCCAAATTCAATTTGGTATTATTCATAAAGATTAACTCCAAGAAGAGGAAATTGCTGGTCTAATTCAGGGCCAGAAAGAACTGGAGCGTTTAGAAGCTGAAACAGAGCATGCCAAATTAGGCTGTTTTTCTAAAAGACAAGCCGTTTCCTTTTCCTTTCCATTAATTTATTTGCTGTGTAATTATTTAAAGAATTAGACATGGAGCTAACAGAAACAACTCTGAATTGGTCGGGACCCATCCATGTGGGCTTGAACAGTAATGTTACAATATTGGGAGAATATTGCCTCTAATTATGGGAGAAATAGTCATCACGTTTGTGTTATTTGCTGCAGTTATCCAATTTTGGACATACGCTTATTTCCATTATGATCCTGCCTCAAATATAAGCATGCACTTAAATGTAGGTATTGAATCCAATTTATCTCACGTTGGGAAACTGCAATAAATTTGGTAGACAGGTTAGGGGTGACTGTACTATTCTTGTTATTGTTGCTGTTGTATGTTGTTATCATCATCACTATTGTTATTGTTATTAGCCATATAGTTTTAAGTAGTGTTAAGCAGTTTAGACTGGATTGGACACTGAATGGGGTTTAAAAATTTTTGTTCTGACTGTGTTTTTAAGTGGACTGTCCCAATTCGCAATTCTCAGACTCGGATTTCTCCCCATTTTGTGATAGAGGGCTCAATTCAGATGTACAGAGCACATATATCAGGGAAATACTGGTATCAAACACATATATTAGTGAGCATTTCCTACCCAAGAATGTATATTAGGGAGGGAAATGCATGCAAAATTTAAATGTTAGAGACAATTACGTCCAATAATACATATCTGTAAGATTTTTTTTTTTTAAAAAAATTGCAGACTGATTCAGAAATTGGGTAGCATAAAAGTGAAACTGATACAGTCCAGAAAAGGACTTATTTTGACCATTCATAATAAGGCTACTTTATTTGATCTCACAAAGATAATGGACAGCCTTGCTCAAATCTAGCCAGCAAACTTTACTGGCGACTAGATGTGGGAATTCCCATCCTTCCTCTCTGTCTAACTCTCAACTAAAAACCAATGGTTGTAATTTCTACTTTTGTAGAGAGTTAAGTTTGCAAAAAAGTCAATTTCTTGATTGTTGAGAAACTTTTTTTAGCTCCACCTCCTGGACAGAGAGATATAGGGTTGTTTCTCATAAGATGCCAGGCACTGCTGCCACCTAGTGGCCCAGTATAGGCACTGCTCATGAATCCTGGGAAGGAACAGAGCTAGCTCTGGTTATTAGCTCAGTTCCAGTTATCACACAGGAGGGATTCCTTTCCATTTCGAAAGAAAAGATAGCGAGGTCAATTCAGAAATGAACGCAATTACGTGAAAGGTTATCACACTGGAGGGATTCCTTTCCATTTCGAAAGAAAGCCTGGGAAAAGATAGCCTGCGAAGAGGATTTGTGAATCCGCTAGTTCACCAAATTTACTTACTTTTGGATTGATGTGGCATTGCATTTCCACTGATTGTGTTTGATAACCTATCATGCAATAGTGTGAATACCCATGATTGTGTTTGTTATGTGTTCCCACTGCCAGCGATTGCTTGAGATAACCTCATGCAATAACGTGAATACCCATGATTGCATTTGGTATGCCACTGGGTTATATTTCCAATTCCCGTCGTGTGATAACGTCCAGTGTTTCTGGGCCAGGCAAGTGGTCCATGAACATAATGAGTGTGGGTAGCCTGTCCACATGGTTTAATACTAGTGGCGTTCAAAGTTAGGAGTGTAAAGTATGTGTAGAGTGGTCATGATAACTAAGGGGTTTTGCAAGTTATACTCCCAAAAAAAGGGGGGGGGGAGGAAGGAAGGAAGGAAGGAAGGAAGGAAGGGAGAGAAGAATCTTTCTGCTCTTTCATAGTAGCTTTGGAGTTGTGCAGATAAGCTGTGCACATTCAACTGGCACAGACGGGGACCCTGCATGGAGGGGTTACATTATTTTATTCTGTGCTTTCAAATTGTTTCCAATTTATGTTGACCCTATCATGGGGTTTTCTTGTGAAATTTCATCAGCAAGGGGTTGCTGTTGCCATCCTCTGAGGCTGAGAGAGTGTGACTTGCCTAAGGCCACCCAGTAGGTTGCTATGGCTGGGCAGGGGATTCAAACCCTGGTCTCCTGAGTCCCAGTCCAACACGCAAACCACTGCATCATGGTGGCTTGCCTTATCTAGGATGAAAGGGCCCCTGCTTTCAGTCATTATAGTGAATCAAGGTAATCCCAACTTGAAAAAAGGCCATAAAGAAGAGTAATATTTCAAGCACTAGGGTTATATGAACAATGAAAAATGGAAATAATTATAGCTATCTAAGGTCCTCCTGGGACCAAAAATTCACTGTATGTGGCGCAGTGCCATTCTTGTACCTATCTCTGCAAATGTCAGTTTGCCTAGACACAGTGGTGTTAAATTTTGATAAGTCTTTCAACAAAATGTGACAATGTTGTGAAATATGTATTTGGCAGTGGCTAATCACTCTCTTTCTCTTTCTTCCATTTTGATCACAGGTCATTGTGGGCTCCTTCTTTTTTTTAAGGTTGCAGGTTTGTTTGTTTTTTAAAATACACAATAGAGATCATTTTGGCGCCATGCTTGATCTGCATAAATTCAGCTGCCCATGATGCTTAATTATCTCTGACAGCTAATCGCCTAATTTTGCCTTGCAACTGATCTTTACGGCCTACAAGTCACTTGGAGTCTTAGTGACAGGAGTGAGCATAGAATGGTGCGGTTTTCAGACACCTCATATTTTAAAAAAATTATTTAGTTTTTTTTCACAGCAAAATAGATATTGGAGGGAAATAATTAGTTTAGGTAGGTAGCTGCAGATCTGTCAGAATCTGCACTGTGCAGCCACGTTACATTCTGATTCAAAGATTTTGGGGGGATGTGCTGCAGATTTCATTGCACTTTTCAGTACGAAATGTAAGGACACGCTCACTATAAATGCTGAAATTTCCATCTATTTCAGTTTCTTTTTGGTTTTGTATTTTCAAAAATAATCTGGATGGGTGTGAACATCATATTTTTTTAAAAAAATGCCAACAAGTTCACAAAAGATGCTAAAGATCAACCAGTAAGACAATGCAATGGTTGCATTTTGAGGATGGTATTTGGGAGATCCAAGTTCAGCTGTGAAACCCACTGGCTGCCCTTCAGCTGCTGCTCCATTGCAGAATTAATGCAGTTTTATGAGGTTTTAAATATTTTAATATAACTGTATGCTTAATAGGTTTTTTTAAATGTTCTCTCTCTCTCTCTCTCTCTCTCTGTAGCCTACATTTATATTTTAATTCTGCACTGTAAGCTACATTGGGTCCCATAGTGGGAGAAGGCAGTGTAATCAATCAATTAATTAATTGAATTGGCTGGTTGAGTCTTTACTAGACCTAAAATAGTTCCTAAAGTAACTCTCAAGTCAGCTGAGACTTGAAAATGACCATGTCCATGTAGGAAACACTTGAAAAGATGTTGGAAAGGAATCATCCAAATAAGTGGCTAAGTGGCGGTTTGGAGAACAGGACCAACAAAAGGACAAAAAAAGAAAAAAAGAAGAAAAGATTGTAGCCTGCCAGCCACAAGCTCTTATTTTCAAAACCCATTCTTACTTTGTTCCCTTAGGTGGCAGTAAATACAGTTTTTTAGATCTGGGAAATGCTAGGGAGCAGGCACCAGTGTTAAATCACCACTGCCAATGCTTGGGAGCGTAGGTTGGATCTGCTTGAAGCCATTTCACTACTTTTGAGAAATGAGTAAGCAGAGGTTAGAAAAGTTACTTTGGGGACAGCAACTCCCATGGTTCCTTTAGCCAGCATGGGGGGGGGCATTCTGGCAGGGGGGCATTCTGGCAGTTATAGTGTAAAAGGCAATTTCCCCAAGATCTGTGGGTGAGTAATCTTTGGTCATTTGTATGTATAGGGCTTTAAATTAGAATATTGAAAAGTCCTGTTCTAGGTGGATCTGACTTCATATAAGCCAGCTCACCGTAGCCCTAAATAGACTGGCACTTTGTGCCAGCCTGAGGCCGAAACTAGGGCAAGATAGGGCTGGGCATCCACACATGCCCAGTTCTACTTGTGCCAGTCCTACACTCGTGCACCATCATGGTGTGCCCCCATTTAGATGGGGTGTGCCATGATGACACACTGGTGTTAGAGCACCCAAACAGCGCTGGCCATAAGGGGCATCATCATGGAACAGGAGCTCCATAATTGCACCCCTTTAAAGAAGCTGCCTAGAGCAGCTTCTTTTTAGGGAGCAGGTTGATGCCACAGTGTGTAGCTGCTGCAGTACCAACGAGGGGCAAAGACAGGCAGCTTTTAGCTGCCCATCTGTATAGCCCCTATGTTCCCCATTTATGATTCAGTATATCTGAATTTTTATCTACAGACACCTCACAACCTTCCCTTTAGCACCTTGAAGGAATTGTCCAGATGGTTGTTGTTTTTTTCCTTTCATATCTCCTCCTCATGCTCTTAGAAGACTGGAATGTGTAGCTCATGCCACCAAAGCAAATAAAGAACTTGAAGAAATTTTTTTTTCATTTGTGACTCACACAAATTGCCCTTCGAACAGGTTGAAAGAATTCTGTGCGTTGTAACATATTAGGTCTCAGAGATGGTCATTAGTCAGGAATAAGCAATCACCCACAGCTCTTTTTCGCTTGCAGGAGAGGAAGCCACTGGAGGAAAATGCCTTTCCCTGTAGTGGCCAGCATCAAATGTGCTTTTTGTAAACTGGAGCATCAGCTGTGTTTAATGAGACCGTCACTATGCATAACCTAGCTCCCCCTGTTTGACGGTGCAGGTGCTTAAGGCTTTAGCTAAGAGTTGCCAGATCAAAATACTATATAGAACAGGCAGCCTCATATTATATCTATGGAACAGCAGTATTCTGCAATGAAAAAAAACAAACATGTATTCTCTACTAAGGATCTCTGGTGGCATAATCTAAGGCAGTACTAGTCAAAAGGGTAGTCCCTGAGCCATCCACTGCCAGTACTGTATGTGATGAGTTTTGGGGGAATAAATAATGTAACCAATGGACACAAATATGGTACCAGTCCCTGGCAGCATCAGAGAGCAAAATTCCAGATCCCCCATATAAGACAGCCTGAGAAGCACTGGTCTAAGGGATGGTTCCTCAAAGGTGTAGCTATGCAAGGGCAACATGGGGGCATTACCCCCAAAATAAGATTTCTGCCTTCCCCCGGTGATATATATATTCCAATCAGTTGCAGAGAGTGAGACACTGAAGGTCATCTCACTGAAGGTCATCTGACCCCCTTAGCCCTGTTTCTGTCCTCCCTGGCTTTGCTCTCTGAGCCTCACACTCTCTCAGCGTCAGGTCACACTCTCTCAGCCTCCCCCCCCCCCCCCCCCCCAATTTCCAGGCCAGGCTGCCTGGGCTGCCCTTTATGTCACAGATGATTGACAGGGGATTCTGAAGCAGCACTACCGGTGGGGATGACAATCATAGAATCATAGAGTTGGAAGAGACCATAAGGGCCATCCAGTCCAACCCCCAGCCATGCAGGAACTCCAAATCAAAGCATCCCCAACAGATGGCCATCCAGCCTCTGTTTTAAGACCTCTAAGGAAGGAGACTCCACCACCCTCCAAGGGAGTGTGTTCCACTGTCGAACAGCCCTTACTGTCAGGAAGTTCCTCCTAATGTTGAGGTGGAATCTCTTTTCCTGCAATTTGTATCCATTGTTCCGTGTCCTAGTCTCTGGAGCAGCAGAAAACAAGCTTGCTCCCGGGGGGGGGGGGGGACCTTTCATGGTGGAAACAAGGTACCTTTTGGAATCAATTGCCAAAACAGAGCAAAGGCGAATCAGAAAGTGATTCAAACCACCAATGGGAAGGACTCCTTAGAATTCTTGTCTTTGCTGTGTTTGTATTCCCTTGGTAACTTTGTCTGCCTCCCCCATTTTTTGGATGCCTACGCTGTATTTCTAAATGCTCCACTGAGATTTTAACTTTCTGCGATGCTAGAAATTGAGGACTATTTGGGCATATTTGGTGGAGCAATCCACTGACTTTGCTCTTCCCCATATTTGCACTCTTGCAGCACCTTAAAACACCAAGAACTAGTGAGTCTAGTGGCTAAGATGGTTAATTGTGAATTTGGAAGTCCCTGATCACAGTTTTCGATTTGCCATCAACTCACTAAACTGGCTTTAGTGAAACCATTTATATCTGCAATTATAAAAAGTCTGTGTTCTTTTAAATAATATTAATATTAGAATTATTTTCTTCCCTCTCCTTTATTATCTGATATTATTATACCTGTTATGTTTTGCACTACCTCTTTCTAATACAATTCATATATATTTCTGAGTAAATATATATCTTAATATCTTTATAATAAGTACACAGATAATGAATACACTATATTTGACATACAAATGCTTCATCCTCTATGCGACATACACTGTTCATCCATTCATTTCCAGTTAGACTGGTTAGCAAATCAATTTCCATGAGATTATACAATTTAAGGATCCATTCCATTGTGTTCGTTTTTTCCTTTGCTTTCTGCTTTTTCACATATATAATCTTTGCTGCTATTACCATATAAAACAGCATTTTCCCATATTTTGTCTCTATCTCTTTTTCAATTATTCTCAAAAAGCACATTTTAGGATCCATCTTTATGGTACAAAGGGTACATTTATGGTCACCATATGTTGACAGAAAAATGAAGGCACATAGACATAGAGATAGAAACCTATCCCTTTTCATTGCATGTTATTTCTTCCTCTGGTTCCAAAATTTCTGCTGAAGACGTAATGCCCAGAAATGTATCTATTGCACTGGAAATAGAAGAAAAGAAATGAATTACACCACTAGTCTAGACTCATCTATTCCAGCATTTTGAACCCATCACTCAGCTGCCATTGAAAACTCCAATCAGGCAACGGCCCCAACTTCATATTTGTCCTCAGCATCTAGTACCTAATGTTACAATGCTGAGGCCTAGCCTGAAGAAGAAAAGCTCTCCTTCCATGCCATCTGACGTAATCTGACCTGGGAGTGAGTCAAAAGGCAGGTCAAACTCCAACAGGGCTAGCCAGAGCAAGAACAGCCCTCTCTCTATGCCATCTGTCATCATCTGGCCTGGGAGGAAGTAAAAAGACAGGCCTAACTCCATCAGACCTAGGACCTTATCAGACGGGAGGAATTTCTCTTTATTGCGAATGGAGCCAATTTGAATCCCAATTGCGTTTGGAATGTGTTCAGAATGACTTCCCATTACCCGAAAATGACCCCCCCCCCATTGCCCGAAATCGTGTGAGATGCTCTAATTCGCAATAATGTGAAACCCCATGATTGCGTTTAGATTGCCATTGGATTATACTTCCAATTTCCAACGTCTGATAAGGTCCCTAGCCAAAGGAAGAAGAAGGGCCCTCCCTCCTGTCCATCTGCCATGGTCTAAGCCTCAGAGGGAGATTAAAAAAAACACTGGACTTGATGCCCTTCCCCAACACAATCCCCTTCTCCTTTTGTGTCATGTCTTTTTAGATTGTAAGTTTGAGGGCAGGGAACCATCTGAATAACTATCTGTAAGTCAGTCTGAGAGCCTTTAGGGCTGAAGAGCAGGTATAAATAGCACAATTAAATAAAAAATAATAATCAATACTGCCTTTGGGTATGCAAATTTTATTTGACAAAATATAAATAGCAGGATTAGAACCACTGTTGTGCTCAAAAGTCTTGGTTTTCGGGAGACCTGTTGTCTTCTCTAGCTCTGTAGACATTTCTCTTGCTCTCTCTCTATAGGGAGGGAGAGAGGAAGAGAGAGACACTGAACCAGAACAAACTGTAACCTAATAAATTGTGGGGTGGCCATCAAACAACCTACCTGGTGAGTTCTGCTTGCACATTCAGATGCTTTTGTGCAAGAAACCATGTAAAAGTATCTGTTGACCTAACGTGGTTTGCAATGATCTTCAGCAACTATAAAACTGAAGCACCTATTTCATGTTGCATTCGTATAAACACGTTTCTTATTCTGTCTCTTTTTATCTTGGAACACAGAGATCTTAGAAAACCTTTCAGGAGTCCTCAAGAGTTACAGCGATCCCTATGGTGTTGAGAGCTGAGAACTTAGTATGAGATTTTGAGTTGGGCAAAACTTCTAAGCAGCCAAATTTGTAATGGGGAAAGGAAATTATATCTTAGTTTTCACTTTTGACAAACTACAGGGCTGGAATCCTGTCGGTGTTTTATGTGTATGTAAATTCCCTTCTGATTGTGTAATTCTGTCTACATAGATTTATGCTGCACAACCATGATGTAAGATCTCAAACACAGCCTTTAAAAATGAATGGCACAGCAGCCTCGCCAAAGACGGCTCTTCCCCTCTTTGTGGAATTGCAGCTAGAGGATAACTGATCATCAGCCAACCTCCTTCAGCCATTAAAAACTACTGGGATATGCTATGGCATTGGGAAGCTGCCTCCTCTCTGTGCGGGACTGTTGCTTCAGGAGGTATTGGATGTCTCCTTTTTGCAATGACAATTTTTCATATTGCATATGCTGTCTTAATCTCTAGTTGAGCTGGGGATCAGTATATCAATAAGGTCACTATATCTTACTGGCAGGATTCCAGGCTTTGCCTCCAAAACTATGCCTCCCAACCGCATCACAATCACTGTCACTTAAGAGGAGGGGTACAGTAGCTGAGAAAGGAGACATGGCTTTTCCTCTTCAGTTGCTTTGCTGTTCCTTGTTGAACATGGTTCCCAGCTTGCCCTGAGATTGTATGGCCTCCTTCCAGTCAGTGCACATCACCAGCGCACATAAAACCAAGGATGATAGCTTTCCCAAGCACGTTCCGATACCACTGACTGCACAGTCAATGGACTGTGAACTGCTCCGTGCAAAGAGCGCTAATGATCATCTTCGTCTCTGCAGCATGCTCTTACAGATGGCCAGAAATATGGCGAAAAGAGATGGGGCAAGAGACACACCTATAATATTGCACTGTTTTATTGAGATGAAGCCATCTGTTGAGATTTGGGATCTGGTTGTTGTTGTTGTTTCTGTTATCCTATCCTACTAGACAGTTGATTATCATCATCATCTCTCTTTGGAAGACAAACGGTCAGACCCTCTTGCCATGCAGGAGGCAAAGAAATTGATATCAATTATTCAACAATATTTTTTTCAAGTAGTTAAGCAACACATTATGTAACCCATTTTACAGCAGGAGATTTATATATTTGACATACAGCCTATTGCTAACAATTACAGTGGGTCTTTGGTATCTGCTGGGGTTTAGTTCCAGCCTCCCAGCCATGAAACTCACTGGTGACATTTGGTAAGTCACACTCTCTCAGCCTCAGAGAAAGCCAAAGGTAACTCCTCCTGAACAAATCGCACCAAGAAAATCCTGTGATAGATTCACATTAGAATCCTCAGATGTTGGAAATTACTTAAAGGCACACAACATCAACAACATTTACGTTATGTTTAACTTAAATTGTTATAGGAATGTTACTTCACTCTTTACTCTCTAGCACACAGAATCATAATATCATAGGACTTTATCAGACGGGAGGAATTTCTGTTTATTGCGAATGGAATCAATTCGAATTCACATGAATTCGCTAGTTTAGCGAATTCACATGAATTCCCATTGCATTTGGAATGTGTTCAGAATGACTTCTCATTACCTGAAAATGACTCCCCATTGCCCGAAATTGCATGAGATGCTTTAATTTGTAATAATGTGAAACCTCATGATTTCGTTCAGATTGCCATTGGATTATACTTCCGATTTCCGACATCTGATAAGTTCCATAGAGGTGGAAGGAACCCCAAAGACCCTTTACTCAAAATTCATGCATATAAAGACAACCATCTAAAATTTTCTTTGTAGACATTAGTCCATGCACATTGTACATCTATGCACATTACATACATGATGTGTTTGCACATTTGCTCACACATTCAAATGGGCACTGATGCAATTTAGTAATGAGGTGGCATGGCTGATAAAAGCTCTTCTTAAAAAGACCAGTCAGCAAGCCCGGATCATGCCTTTGAGACTGCCAAGTCTTGCAATACCTGTATGTATTTTAAGAGAACAGTCACTTTTAGGAGCAGAGAGACTGTAAATTATGAGTCATGAATGGAAAAGGAAAATGAACTTACTGGATTAAAACGATATGGAATATTTAAATACTTAGTGGACATCGGATATTGTATTCTAAGAATAATGAATATTATATAGAATGGTAATTTAAAGAAATCATTGAGTGAATACAAGGAAAGGAAAATATGAATTAATATCAAAAGTGTAGACATATATTTCTCCACAATAGAGGAATTAGGTTGTTAATGGTATATTAAGAAATATATATATATATATATATATATAAACAACAGTCATGAATTTCAGAATGTCACAAAAGAATTAAGCTTTGTAAAACTACAAAACTATATACCACAAAACTGAGAAATATTCAGAATAAGGCATAGGAAGTTATTTTATATTTGCTGATTTAACTTGTTTGTAGGCATTTATGTTAGTATAGTTTTGACTGTTTCAATTTGTATGCTTGTTTTAAGACTAAATAAAAAAAATTATTTTAAAAAGGACTAATTGTATAACATAAAACATGACTTCCAATCTTTTTATGCAATTGACTGTAAGGATGTAAGACATCATCTGCAGTACATGGGGAAAACAACCACAGATTTAAATAAATGTTTCAGAAATCACAAGGCTGCAATCCTAACCAGGGAGCATGAACAAACAATGGCTAAACGTTTTAAGACTGAACACTACAGCTTCTCTGCTTTGTCCTTGGAACTGAGGTGCCATTTCTTTCAAGCACTTTGAATAAAAGTGAAAATTCCTGAATCCACAGACATAATCAGATGACGGAAATTGGAAGTATAATCCAATGGCAATCCAAATGCAATCATGGGGTTTCACATTATTGCGTATGAGTGTATCTCACGCAATTTCGCGCAATGGGAAGTCATTCCGAACACAATCATGGGGTTTCATGTTATTGCATATTAGAGTATCTCACGCAATTTCGGGCAATGGGAAGTCATTTTCAGGCAATGGGAAGTCATTCTGAACGCATTCCAAACGCAATTAGAATTCACGTAAATTCGCTAAACTAGCGAATTCATGTAATTGCAAACTGGCTCCATTCACAATTGAGAGAAATTCCTCCCGTCTGATAACGTCCCTAAAACCTTAACAATTACATGGTTTTAACCTAGCACTTCATACTGTCATCCACATAAGAATGTTGACAATAGAGACCTAAATCCTATTGTCAGTCCTGACTAGAGTAGACCTGATAAATCAATGGGATTTACCTAGATACTGAATTACCATTCAATAATCGGTTGCATGGGTCTACTGTAGTTGACACCAGCCAACAGGATTCCCACATGATTTTCTAAACTGCTACTTTGGATACAGATCAGTTTTATTTTGAGCAACTGAAGGAGGCAGAAGCTGATTCATTTTGCTAATTCATTTATAAATTTTTGTTTGTCAAATTCTTACACACATGCACACAAATAATATTAGCTTTCAAGCACTGGACTTGCAAAGGGAAAGATGAATAGAAGGCCCTTGGTGCAACAGTTCGGCATCAGTCTTTGGAAATGGGAACCGACCGCCGCTACCTTTCTGTAAATACATTCAAGGCCTTCTATTCATCAACCGTTTTGAGCAAGCTGTGCTCTAACCCTTGTGCACAACCTGCAGATATTTATTTCACCAGCTCTGGCTCTGAAAGTAGTTTCAGACAAAAGATGCACTTGGTGCATTACAACCAACAATTGTGCCTCTTGTACAGTTGAGTAAGGGCCTTTTGTATATAAAACACTCCCATCTCTCCCTTTTAATCATCCACTTTTCTCTATATGGCAACATCATTCCTCTCCCCCCCCCCCCTTTTTTTATTTATTTAAAGCTATTTGCAGTCTTCCAGGAACAAATCAGGTTACACAATGACGTCATCCCAAGTTGCGCTATTGGGTAAATGTGACCTTTTTATCACTGAATATTTTGCTGTCCCTGTACAAAAGCCACCACTTGCTGTGTTGAGAATGAAATGGCCAAAGGAACCCCACTGGGTTGATTGCCTGGAAACCAGCGACCAATTCTGCACAGCGGTGGCTTTGTCAGTCTGCCACACTTTTTGCTGTTATTACAAAGAGGTCAATAAACAGCAAATATTCATAATAAAGATATCTTTCGTCTATCTATCTGTCTGTCTGTCATCTATCCCTCCCTCCCTCTTGTCTCACAGCTTGGAAACGTTACTTGATTTAACTACAGTTCCTAGAATTCCATAAGCAACATGGTTAGTAGCCAAGCTTCATGAAGTTGCAATTCAAAAAGGCAACATTTTCCAAAGTCTGCTGTCACCGCTTCCCATGGTTCTGTCACACTTGACCAAAGGAGTGGGCAACTGCTTCAGGTCTAGGAGCCAATTTTCTGTTCCTGGGACCCTCTGAGGGGTAGGGATATAATCCTTCACTGGTTTTGTTCATGAAGGAAAGCTCAAGTAATCTGTGCAATTTTCTTTCCACCGCAAGAGAATTTTAGCAATTTGGGATTTATTTTGTGCAAAATTCCCATATGATATTCTTCCACAGAAAACAGCATTTTCTGCACAGAAAATAATATCCGCATCAGTCCAGGTTTCTTCTCAACAGGGTTTTCCAATACCCAAGAAAAACCTTTTCAACCATTTCCCAAGAGTATTTTCAAATATTCTTTCCATCCCTACCAGCGTACACAGATTGTCAAATATACCCACCAAACCAACAACCTGGTAGTGGGTGGAGGTTCATATCTGCGTTTGAAACATGCAATGTGCAATCTCTTCAAAATATGAAACACACAATGTTCAATCTCTTTAAAATATGAGACAATTCGCCCTTCTTTTCTGGAGGGGTCAAGTGCCAAAAAGCCAGTCTTGGAGAGGGTCGCATGCAGCCCCAGAATTGTACTTTTCCTGGGAGATCAAGGCTTCTTGGTTTCCTAGCACTAGGCTAACAGTGGAAAGTTTTCAAAGGGATCTTATGGCACGTTTGAAACTAACTAGTATGCTACAACTAGTTAATGATAAAGGAGCTACAGGATCCCTTTGCATACAGACACTGCAGACTAAAGTGGCTTTGTCTCTGAATTCTACCCCAATAGAAAGTTTGCCATCTTGTGTGAACTACATTGCTATCAGAGACAGCCAGACAAAGGAGCATATCGCCAACGCCTCTGGTGCCTGACTTACCTCTTCCTAATCTGAGCCAAATTTGGAAATTAAGTTGATTTTACTGCATGGACTTTGCCCCTTTGCCCTCATTGTGATCATTAACAGAGCTAAATGTAGGACAGACACTCTGACGTATAATGTTCCTACACTACACAGTTGTATGAATTTCATACCATTCCAAAGGTCATGGCTCCATCCTAAGGAACTCTGGGCTTTTTAGTTTAGTGAGGTACTGTACTTAGAGCTCTCTGATGGACAGCTCTAATGCAATCCCCCTGAACTTTCAAAGCATCACAAGAAGAGGGGCTGAAGGAACTTTGGGAACTATAGCTCTCTAAAAAGGATTCTGAATTCCTTGCTAAATAACAAGTTCCAGCATTCCTTGGTTGGACCATGACAACCAGAGTGCTGTCATGCCACTGTAACTATATAGTGTTGAATGCATTCAGAAATGAGCTGCTTATAACATATAAAGCCATTGCCTTATCAGGTCCAAAGAAAGAGAACTGAGCCTCTTGAAGAATTTTTATGGGTAGGGAATTATAATCAGTGAAGTCAGACGCAAGATAAATGTACAAAGAACTAACAATTAGAAGTTGATTCCCAAAGTTTGGTCCTCCAGGTTTTTGGACATCAGCTCCCAAAATTCCTGTCTGTTAGAGGTTTATGGGAGGTGAAGTCCAAAAGTCTACATGGAGGACCAAAGTTTGGGAATCAGATTCCAAGCAGCGGCCACAGACAAACAGTAATGGGACAAATAAATAATACAGATATCCTTGGACTTATCACATGTTAAGACATATCCAGAAGCTAATTATACTACATAATGGAATGAAATTCCCCATGAGATTGCAATAGTGATGTAATGTAGTTGTGTATTTAGGAAAGAATTAATGACAAGGAACTTGTTGGACTTCAGCCCCCAGAAACCCCAGCCATTTTGGCCAACAGCCAGGAGTCTTGGAAGGTGAAGTCTAAACCATCTGGAGGACCACAGCTTGGGAACCACTGGAGTGGAAAGAGAACACAGGAAACCCTTTTGAGCAACAATGTGTTATATTTGTGTAAGGTACAATTGTTCAAAATTTTCATTGTCATGTCCAAGAACAAAATAAGGAAAACATCATTAGGATGAGAGTGACAGGTCTAGAATGTTGGGTAGCATTCATTTGCACATGGATGGTAGTTGAAAAAATGAGAGTAGGATATGCTGTTGCACTGATGGAATTGGAGGTGTGAAAGAAATGGTCACATCACATTGTGGTTGTGAAGAAGACAAAGGGTGTGTGAGAACTGATATTTCGCAGTTTGATACGGTAACATCACAGTGTGATTTTCCTCTTGATCTCAAACAACTATGTATAGGACAGCAGTCATGTTCCATAAATATAACTGAGCTTTTATTAGTAATCTGTTTGTTTGTCTGTAATGGACATATTTTATTATGGTGCTTTTAACCAGTGTTTTCACTTTGTATATAAATAATAGAAAAGCAGAGTCAATATCTGTCTGGGTTCTCTCTCTCTCTATCTTTTAAATGATTGTTTTTCTCTCTGTCTTTTTATAAGCGATTTATCTACCTCAAATCTATGAACTGCCTGTGTAAATTCAGAGCTCTTGCTAAGGAAAATTTACAGCTGTTTTATTTTTGGCAATCAATGGGAATATTAAAGCTGTTATTTTTCTTTCAATCATGTTGGATAATTTGTACTTACACACAAATACTTACAAAATACTCATATAAACACGCACAAAACCTCTTATAAAGGACATGTGTCCGTATGCATTTTTCAGATTTAGCATCAAATGCCCTATAATTTGGCACATGTTCGTACACTGCGAATGCAAAGCTGCTGTGGAACAGCAGATGGCAATGCTGTTACAAAAACTAAGGTGATATTTTTGCTCACCTCTAAAAGCAAAAAAACCCCCTCCTCTGGATAAGATGAAGGAAAAAAGTGCAGATGAAGAATGAGTAAAATGGATGTATATCCCCCCCCCCCCTTCAGCCAAAAGAGGCGCTTAAAAGTTGCAAGCTCAATGTATATCTTCATTTACAGTATTGGGATTTCCTCATGGAGCAATATGGCTGTAATTATTGTCTGGGTCATCTTTTAAAAATACTGTTTGGCACTTAGTTCAACTTGGCGTTTCCTTTATTTTGCGTCCTGTGATTTTACTGCGTAGCATTTTATTGTTTTAGAAGATGCTTTGGAGAGTTGTTATGGTGTCCAACAATAACCAATTTTGCCACATGGAAGTAATGTGTTGATGTAGCGGTGGTTTCCGCAGTGATAAAATTCATAAATTATGTCTTCTGCATGCAATCCTAACAACAAACCTGTAAGGTAGAGTAGTATTATGATCTCTAAAAGAAGGTGGGAAGATTGAGACTGAAAGACAATAGGTGACTGAAGGCCATTTGAGAGTTTGTGGCAGAGATGAGAACTAAACCAAGAGCTTCTCAGCTCAGTTTCCACACAAAATCAGCTTCAAATAAAATTACAGTTAATATTGTATATTGCCTAAAACGTTGACCTGCAAATCATACATAGGAACCCAGGGGGAAAAAATCACACAGTTGTGTGGCTTAAAAGTTGCACAAAAATTTTTAAAATATTAATGGTTAGCTATGTATACAATTGAAAAAAATACGTGTGAACACCTTTGAATCGATGAAGGTGGATTTATACATTAGATGAAATATACACTTTTTAAAAATAAATGAATGCACATATTGATATGGATTTCAATATGAGAAGAAGAAAACAAATCTGATGATCTGATATAAAATAAGAACCAAGAAAAAAAATGCAGAGAATGTTTCTTTCAAAATGCAATGGACCTTTTCAGATGTTGGAAATTGGAAGTATAATCCAATGACAATCCGAACACAATCACGGGGTTTCACGTTATTGCAAATTAAAGTATCTCATGCAATTTCGGGCAAAAGGGAAGTCATTCCGAACACAATCGTGGGTTTTACGTTATTGTGAATTAAAGCATCTTATGCAATTTCAGGCAATGGGGGTACATTTTTGGGTAATGGGAAGTCATTCTGAACGCATTCCGAATGCAATTGGAATTCACGTGAATTCGCTAAACTAGCGAATTCACGTGAATTTGAATTGGCTCCAATTGGATCCTTTTGCAATAAAGAGAAATTCCTCCTGTCTGATAAGGTCCTATGACACAAGAGAATATTTTTACATCCTGAGTAAAATGGCAAATGATGGCCAATTCTCAAAATTCTCAAAACTCAAAAGTTTTGAGGTGGGTGGTTTTGGGGTATAAACGGATAGTTGGGATCCGATTTCCATCCAGTCTATCATTTTAGATGAAGCCGGGGTACAGAAATAGATGCGTGCCTGTTTCTATTCACAAGCGTACTCATGGCCACACATGCTTACACGCCGACTCCTTCAAACACTTACTAAGGAGAGCCACAAAGAAGCTGCACTGATGATATATGTTTTGCCCAATGAACCTCCCCAAACATGTGCAAGGTCACTGCTGCAAGAGGGAGCTGGTTTCCAGGATACAAATGCTCTCTCTGATCCTGTAGCTGCCTTACAAAACAACCCGATCTGTAGAGCTGCACGCCTCACTAAGAGAAGGTCATGTAAGCAGGAGTGGGGGTGTCCTTGGCCATTGGAACCCTATTCAATGTAACCCTGGGTTTCTTGTGTGCTGCAAACATTCATTTGATAATGGGATTTCAGTAAAAAAGAATTGTCAGCAAAGCTACAAGCCAGCCCATGTTTCAAAGATAATGTCTTAGTTTCAGAGATCTCAATCTCTCTCTGTCACTCTCTCTCTTTCTCTCTCTCTATCTCTCACATACACTTTATTATTATTTTTTCAAAGATTCATATTTTTAAATTAAAACAGAGTTAATATAAGACACAGTTAACGTAAAAGGAAAGAAACACTAAGCAAGTAAACTGCATAGAGAAAGAAAAAGAAATAAAGAATTAAAATGACACATACATGCACACTGATTTCTTTCCCCCAAATATTTGGCTATATTTGAAGTTATACACCGACTTCCAGCTAATACCGATATAAAATTCCTCTGTCTCTAACAAATTATAGGCCACCTTGGATTCCCTCCTGAGAGAAAGGTGGCATATAAAATCAATCAATCAATCAATCAATAGTTTTTGGTGGGTTATTTATTCCTGATGTTTTGCATGCATCTGTGGCTGGCATCTTCAGAGAATGGTGGCATGGAGGTGCGTGGGGTATATATACTGTGTGACCCTTGGTTAAGATGAAGTCATTTACATGTAAATTTCTGTGCTGGTCTGTTGGTGAATGGAAAGCCTCAGGGTGGTATGTGTGTGCGTGCGTATGTACATGTTCTGTTTTTCTTGTGGCAAAAAACCCTGCAAATATATGTGTTTCATTCTCTAGCTCAGAAATTCTCAAGGTTTTGGTATTGGGGGGCTAAACAGACCGCCCCTTTGGAGTGGCCTCCCGCTGCTCCTTTCAGTGCCGGATCAGGGCTGCAGCAACTACATACTGTGGCTCCGATCTGGCATTTCTGCAGCTCCTTTTTGTGGCCTGGAAAGGTTGCCTTTGCCACCATGGTGGGACCTTCTGGTGCTCCTTTTGGTGCTGCATTTTGGCCTCTGGACACAGAGCCAAAGGAACACCATGATGCCACCTGTCAGACGGCTGGGCGCACAGTGTGACGGCAGTGTCGGGACAGCGTTGGGGCATGTTTCATGTGGACACCACACCCCCACTCTGCCCCAAGGCTGTTGTATAACTGAAGTTAGAACTATCCTATACTGTGGAAGAATACATCGCCGTAGACTGCATGAAAAAAACACAAAGAAAGTAAGAATCAATAGCTACACTTTGGATTTAATAGGCTGGCTTTTGATTTTATTATAAGCTGCTGATTTTTATGATGCTCCCACCTCTCCAAAAGGTCATAAACACAATCTACTGGTTGCAATCATGTTTGTCTCTAACTGGAATGTATTCTTTCCCTGTATCCCATCCTACTATCTCAGCCAGTGTAAACCGCAATATGTTACACATATTGCATTACTTGAGAAAGAAAAGAAAATAGAAAATGCAGGCATGGCTCCATCATGCCTAGGCTAAGAAGCAGATGAAAGGCTCTCCCTCCATCCCAACTGCTACTGTCCTGCCCTGAAGGGAGAGAAAAAGAGGCAGGCAAGATCCAACATGCCCATGCTAAGAAGCAGATGCCCTACATCCCAACTGCCACTGCCCCGGTCTTGGAGGGAGAGAAGAAGAGGCAGAAATGGCCCCATCATGCCTAGGTCCAGAAACAGATGAATGCCTAGGCCCAGGGAACTGGGTATGTTTAGCCTGGAGAAGAGAAGGTTAAGAGGTGATATGATAGCCCTGTTTAAATATTTGAAGGGATGTCATATTGAGGAGGGAGCAGGCTTGTTTTCTGCTGCTCCAGAGACTAGGAACAATGGATGCAAGCTCCAGGAAAAGAGATTCCACCTAGACATTAGGAGGAACTTCCTGACAGTAAGGACTGTTCAACAGTGGAACACACTCCCTTGGAGTGTGGTGGAGACTCCTTCCTTGGAGGTCTTTAAGCGGAGGCTGGATGGCCATCTGTCAAGAGTGCTTTGATGGAGAGTTCCTGCATGGAGGAGGGTTGGACTGGATGGCACTTGTGGTCTCTTCCAACTCTATGATTCTATGATTCTATGGCAGTAAGAGGTGCCGTTGCGGCACCATTAGTTTCGGGAGCGCACAGCATTTGCATGCTCCAGAACCCTACTATGTAATGACACATAACGCCATTACAGTTGCAGTGGCGGAAACTGCGGCGCAACAAAGGAGCGGGGAAACCCCGCTCCTTTTTTCTCTGCTCAGCTTCACCACAGCGTCTAGCTGCTTCGGTGAAGTTGCGCTGAAAAAAAAGGTGGCGCCTTTTGGGCGGTCTGTACCGCCCCTATGATTCTAATACACCACTTCACATACAAACCACTGCTATGTACGCAAGATCTCAAATGACTGTGTATCATTGACTGTAAGTCTGAGAGCAGGGAACTTTTCTTTTCTTTTAGTGTGAAGCACCATGCCTAGTGATGGCACTATATGAATCATAGACAAGAGCAATAATGACAATAATAAGATCTAACACATCTATCCTTCCAAGGAGCTGAAGTGCTAGTGGGGTAGAAGGTATGCTATTGTGGGATGCCTGCTGTAGGTGCTGGTTTGAGACTCATACCCTCTACAGTGTTTTATGTTATGTGCATCTCACATCACCTCTTCTGCATCCACCTATCTCTGTTCCTGTCTATCTAAGATAAGAGGTACCACTTTTAAACATTTATCTTGTAAACGGATGGGGCTGTGGCTTGATAGAGTCCTTTGTTTTAGCTTGAAGTGTATTGTATTTGTTTATATGGTGTGTGTTCCTTCCGAAAATATACTTCTAGCATCCTCGAGATACACATGGGACAGTTAAATCTAATAAGTTAATCTTGACTCCTGGAAACAAGATTAAATTTTCAAATAAAGGCGCAACCTGACAGCTAAGGCATAAATCTTTTATTTAAAATAGAAAAATAAACCTATTCAAATGCAATCAGAGAAGACAGATGTAGATAAAAACAAGCCACGATGGGCTATACATACATAAATTGGCTAGACTTGCAGGATGTATTTTTTAAAAAGGTGACCTTAAAATGTTGCATGAAGATCAGCAAAAAAATAGATTTGCATATATTTGAATATCTGTTTGCTGTCCTAGATGATAAGGAAAAAGTTGGCAGAGCAATAGATAGATGATAGATAGAGGTTAAAAGTATAAAGGAAAAGGTTATACTACCTCACAAAATGGCTGAAAGCGAAATTGTTAGCGTTGTGAGACATTTCGCCTCCTCCGTCAGAGAGCACAGGGGCACAACAAACTACAAATCCAAGAATTCCTTGGGAAGCAGCCATGGCAGTTAAAGTGGTGTCAGCCTGGATTATTTCTGCAGTGCAGATACAAGCATATTGATTGAGACTGCCTAGCCCAGTATGGTCAACACTGACTGATAGAATTACTCCAGAGTTTTAGGCAGGAGATTTTCCAGTCCCACCTTGAGATGCCAGGGACTGTGCCTGCCCTTAGACATTCACATGGTATTTGAATTAAAATTCCCTCCATAATCTGCGTCCTGTGTTTTCCTGGTATCCTAATTGGATCCGTTTTGCCGATCGAGGCCAGAGACCAAGATCATAATCAAAGATTTTCAGATTACCTTTGGATATCCAAATGGAAATAACTTCAGAGCCATGCGGTTTGAGTTTCAAATCAACATGGAGGACTCTTTATCTTCCAACAACTGGCCCTTCCACACATTTTGGTACAATGGTTGTATTATTATCAGTTAGATCCTAGATGAGTAGACCCACTCAATCAATTGTTAAATGGTGAGTCAACACACAGGTAAAAACATTTGATTCAGTGGCTTTATTCTTGTCAGGACTAACAATAAGATTTAGGAACTCCCCCCTTTCATGTTTCTCTGAATAAAGAAAGACTAGAGCCCTTTAAAGCTATTCTCATGGGAATCAGTTCTAATGAAATCTCAGCAGCTGTATGTGTAGTGATGACCCTTAAATCATACAATCGGCGAATAAAGGCAGAGATTGGAACAGTTACGTTTTGGACTATAGCAATTCTGGAGGATGTAGTACAAAGAAGTAACTTTTCCAGGCTGTGGAAAACACTGCCATCATTCCCTGTCTGCAATAAATGACAATCAAACTTGCAATGGTAGATAATAAAAATGCCATTGTGGATCTGAGCAGCAAAAGCTCTGAATGAAAAGCGAACCTCTGATTGACATATTTTGACCAATATGACTTCATTGGGGTCACGAGGATTTAAACAGTGAGGCCAGCTTATCCTATTAGGAATTCTTGCCTGAGCAGGAGTTGTTAAATCGCATCGCCTGAAAACACACATCATTTCAAAGTATGACCATCATTCTTTACTTGCCTCTCTTAGCCTTTTGGGCTAGCAGAGAGATCACACACCACGGATTTTTCTACCTTCCTCCCCCCCCCCCCCCTTGTGCTTGGCAAATGACCAGTTGGTTTCTCTGATCCTAATATATCCAGTTGGATCTACTTTGAGAATTGGTGGACCCTCCTTTCCATTAACACACTGGAATACTCAGATCCCAAACTGAGCGGGATTTGACACCCCCCCCCCCCCAATGCTAAATAAAAGTCATCTATAAAAGAAACTTGTAGGCATAATATGTGTATCTTCTCTGGCTATAATGAGCTTTCTTCCATCACCATAAATCACAAAGAAAATCTGGAGTCCTAATGTCTGATTATTCATCCTGGCTCTATGAAAACAGCCAGGAAATGCCCTCCATTTTTAATTGCTAACATTTAGTCAATAGTTTAAACAGCGGTGAAACGATATCTTCTTGTTGTTTAATTGTTGGTAATACTTTTCTTTTCTTTTCTTTTTTCTTTTCTGAGAGACTGGAGGAAAGTATTGCTGAAGTTCATAGACAGGCCCCAGCTGCACCCAGTGTCTCAATATGAGGAGTGAAGAAGCTGTAAAAACTGAAAAGGTCAAGAATGACATTCATTTATTCCACCTGTCAAATCAACTGAGTGCTAACATAATGAGAGGCTGGTACAAAAAAGATGATTTTCTGCTTGTATTTTTTCTTGATTTGATATCCTTATATATGTCCTGTTCTAGCAAGAGAGAGATCCGATGTTGTCTAATAGCTAAGAAAGTTTCAGGTTCAAATTTCACCCCACCTACAAAGACCTTTCTGAACAGATACACATACACACACCATGAAGCTTACTTGTGCCGAGTCAGATCAGATCTCAGACAAATTTGCTTTTCTGGGCTATATATCCCAGACTCCCTCCGCCAGCATGGGCACTAAAAGAACCTGGGAGCTGTTGTTCAAAAAAAGTAACTTCACCAAGCTTTGGATCACATCATCAGTATACAAATTTTGCATTAGCATGTGGTAGAGGTACTCCTAGAGTTCATAGTATGAATTTGGAAATGTTAATTTTCTAGGGACTATAATTCCCAGAGGGATTCTGGAAATTATAGTGTCAAATTCTGGGATTTTAGTGTCCAAAAATATGATTTCTAAGTTCTGAGCATAACTACTGCTTTTAATGTTGAATAAGGATTTTTTTGTGCAACCAGGATTGCAGCCAAAACTGCATCACAAGATTTTCCGCGGCTGTGTTTAGTCCAGAGCAAAGTCAGATTGAGAGCAAGAACCCACAGATACTCCCCAGAAATCACTGTACATTGTCAGAAGTGCATTGGGGTGAGTACAGCACTTTTCACTGGAGCAGACAAGCCCTCTGTTACTTCTGGATTTCTTTCCAGTATGATTCAGCCATGAAAGCCAGAATCTTGATTTGAGCCACATCAATATCATCAAACAACCTTCACTCCATGTATGGCTTTTGTTTGGCTACCTATCTTTCTACAAATTGACTTAAACTTTCCATTCCGCCCTCTGTGCCAGATGTTCACAAATATCTAGGCAAAGTGGACTGATAACAACAGAACTCTGGTCAATGTACTGATGAAGAGAAGATGTCATTCTTTAAAATCGCCTCTTTGTACTGTTGATTTCTGGAAAGGTTATAATTTGTCTGAGTCATTGATTAGTGACAAATGGCATCTTTGGAGAAGTTTTCCTAACCTTTGGGATATTTCCACTTGAATGTCAGTTTGTTGTTGTTTAACGGAAGTCTCATTTTTTTTTGCAATGCAGCCCTTTATGTTTTGTGAGCTTTCGTGAACTCTTAACAAATTAGAATGTTTTCACACTATTGGAAAAAGATTAAGCAAAAAGGCTAACAAAAATAAAAGAGTCCGCCTTCTGAAATCCCTAAATATAAAAAAGATATCAAATAAAAAATGAAATAGGTTATAACAACTGTGCAGTCCAGTCACTTTAGGGAGAATTAGGTGAATTTCAAAGGTCACCATGATGTAGTGGGTTGAGTGATGGACTAGAACTCTGGAAGATCTCGGTTCAAATTCCACTCAGCCCTGGAAACCCACTGGATAAGTCATACTCTTTCAGCCATAGAAGAAAATGATCATCTTAATGCTATGTGTATGTGTGTTTGGGTGTGTGTATATATAATCTTTATATATAATACATAATATATACACGCAGGTATATATAATTACAAAAAAAACAAAACACATACTAAAAAAATTAACTAACAAACATTAAATCTGTATAAGCTTAGGTGAAAGTGAGAGAGACACTAAGAAAATAGGGTGAGAACACAGGAGAAAGACGTTAAAATAGAAAGAGCCGTGAGATAATTGGTAAAACATTTGGACGATCATAAAGGCTTAGAGAAATGATGTCAAGACTAGATGGGAAGTTGATATATTCCTATGTGTGTGTCTTTTAACCTATATCTAAATGGCTTCATAAACTTTAATCTATATATTAACCCACCTCAAGCCTTGAGGGGACACAGATAAGAAGCAAAAAGTGATGATTTTGATGATTAAAGGCAAACCTCCTCTGAATACATCTTGCCAAGAAAAGTGTACCAGAGGGTTGCCATAATGTCAGAGTTGATCTGAAGACACAGAAGAAGGAGAAGGAAGAGAGGAGGCAGAGGAGGATTTCATTTTCTCCAATCTTAGTGCAATATGCAATAGAATCATATGAATATTGAAGAAAAAGAATGAAGTCTTCCTTTGGGGCTTTCTCCCTAGCAATGAATAGCATCCTTAAACTTTCCTCACCTTGCACAGATCATTTATTATATTGTTTTCCTGAGCGTAAGGTTTCACCAGCATAAGGATCACCTGGCACATGCTCCGCACATGGTTTTATTTCCGAGCAGCCCATCACTTCAATGTGGGGCTTTGTGGGAAGGGTGGCTTAGGAAATTGCGGTGCCTTTCCAACCAGTGAATCCTCAACCCTCTGGCTCCAGTGCCTGAAGCTTGACACTGAGCTGGTAGGCACTTGGGAGTTCTGGATACATTCCTTGTGCAGGGTGATGCCCAAGCAGTGGCAGCAACACTAAACTGTGGTGGAGAAAGAAACAGCCGCTTGGCACATGATTCCCAACACAGGTAGCCTCATTCTTGCTGCCACTGCTTGGACACCTCCCTGCACAAGCCATGAAAATGTCCAGCAGTGTAATGACTTTATATCCAAATCTAGGTGACCTAATTCTGTGTAGAAAATAGGTTGCCACTGCTGCCCTCCTGTTCCTGCTCCTCTGAATAGTATAAAAACCATACGAAATTGTGTTCAATGTAGGCCACTCATGCCTAAACAGTATTGGCATAGCTCACGAACAACTGTCTATCTATTATGGGCTCCTTTTGTAAAAATGAGTTCAAAAAATTCAATTTAACCCCCTGGCCCCTCACTTTCAGTGGGCATAAATTAGCATCATTTAATTTCATATAAGCATTATAATAAGTGAGCCGGCACGATGTACTGTTTTGAGTACTGGACTATGACTCTGGAGGCCAGGGTATGATTCCCCACTTGGCCATGAAACCCATTGGCTTGACCTTGGGTAAGTCACACATTCTCAGCTTCAGGGAAAGTCAATGGCAAACTTCCTGTGAACAAATCTTGCAAGAAAACTCTATACTAGGTTCACTGTAGGGTCAACATAAGCCACAGACTTGAAGGCACACAAAACAAACAACAAGTATAATGCTGAATTACACCACCTGGCTCTTTCCTTAACACAACAAGAACAGTAACAACAATAAAAATACATTAAAAGACCATTTCCTTTAATATAGTCAAAAGGCAAATGCCATGCATCAAAACACTATTGAATTCACCTGGAGTCATTTTTTCCCCCAGCAACATCTCCAGGAAAGAAAGAAAGAAAGAAAGAAAGAAAGAAAGAAAGAAAACATTTATTGACACATTGAAACAGAAACATTTCCAGAAATGATGTTGTTTTCTTGTAGAGTAATTTGCAAGCTAACACTGATCTTTTCAAGCAGGAAGGGAGGAATATTAAAATGTGGCTGATGTAGTTCATTTTGAAAATGTTTTGACAGGTGTCAGCATCCCTTTGGGGAGGAGAGAGGTTGTTTGTTCCAAGCTTGGAGACGATCTTCTGAAAAGAGGATTAACACCACTCATTGCATTACAGTCCCGCTTTGATGGTAGGTACAATCTAAGTGTAATAGAAATGAATCTTCCCTTGCACCAACGTGTTAAGCTCACTGCTGACTGTAGTATAGGACATTAAAATGCTTGTGCGTAGCCTTTCTTGTTGTTGTATTCCTTCACGTTGTTTCCTACTTATGACAACCTTAAGGTGAACTTATCACAGGGAATTCTTGCCAAGATTTGATCAGAGGAGGTTAGCTGTTGCTGTCTTCTGAGGCTGAGAAAGTGTGACTTACCCAAGGTCATGTTGTTTAAAAGTCATTCAATAACTGTGAGATATCTGTTGCTGAACCCTGCAAAGGCACATTTTTTGGTTGAGGGATAAGTTTGTGGGAGGACAATTTTTACTAATGGAAGGATGTAGTGTTGAATTTCTATAGGTTTATACAATCCGGACTTTTTTTAGCATAACACTTTATTTTAAAATGAAGTTAAAATAAAGTTGATTTAGAAATGAAGATTAAAAAGAAAGATAAAACCTAACAGTATTAACAAGATTAATAATTCAGGAAACACATTGATTACATTCCTTAATAACTTGTGGGTAACTTTGTGGGATAATTAGAACATGGCAGTTTAAGGAGCATAGTTCTTTGAATTGTTGGATTTGATTCCATTCCTGCAAAGAGGCAACATATTCTCACCAAGAGCCCCAAGCATTAGATGAACATTTTGGGAGCAAACCATGGTGCCATAGAAATATCAGCTTATTTAGGGCAGCTTTCTCCAACCAACGTGCTTGAGCTATGCAGAAGTGTAACATGCCTACCTATCCCACAAACTTGTCACTCCAGCAACCCAATGGCTTTGCTGCTTGAGGATGACTGGGGGATCATTCATACTACATTCTGGACCAGTTTGTGAACCGGTTCAAATTGGGGAAGTTCACACTTGTTCTGGGTTTTCCTGGGGGTCGTTCACACTTGCACCGGGTTTTCCTTACCAGAATTCAGGGGTGTGTGTGCAAATCCCCCTTAACCCAGCGTTTTTTAAGACAGGGAAATCAGAGGTTCTTTTTAAAAGAACTGGGTTTTTTGTCGGAGCCGCCAATGGGAACTTACAAATTGATCCCATTCAGAGCCCCTCTTACTGCCACTTCCAGTCACGTCCTCCTCCTCTTCCTCTCCCTTACATCCTCCTTCCTCTTCATCCCTTCCTGCAACCCCCGATCACATCGTCCTTTCTCCTGTCAGGATTGAATCTCTCTATGGCATTTTCATGTGAGTGTGAAAGAGGATCCGGGATAAAATGCCATGGAGAGATTTGATCGTGGCAAATGAAATGCCATGGAGAGATTTGATCGTGGTATTGTTGTTCAGTGCATCTGGAGAGCACCAGATTGGAGAAGGTTGATTTCAGGATTTGCTGCCTTAGTCTAGTTTTCTGTAACCAGAAAACATTGAGGCTTGCATCCAGCCTCCCTCTAGCTTCATTGCTTCCTGTACAGCGGGAAAAAACTTATCTGCTTCTCCTCCAAGGCATATTTGGGATTAAACTTTGATTGTTCTGACAGGGGAAGTTGGCCTGCAACATGACAGTTCAATGAGCCTGCTGGAATTTAGCAAGACGGTTTAGCCACAACTCTATCCTCCCTTTTCCCACTACCATTCTGATGCTGCAATGATGGTAATAGTGATGGCTGAAAGGACCTTCTGCTGAAAACTCATAGAAAGATACACATTTAGAAGGAAATAATAGCAATCAATTGTTACAGAGCTAATAGGGAGTGTTCAGAACACACCAGAAAAGGCCCCCTCTTCAAACATGTTTTGTTTAGTCAATTCTGTTAAGTGGGCACATATTTACTGATCTCTTTGGATGAGAAAAACTCCTGGGACTGCAGAATTCTTAGAGAATTGCTGGGGAAAACATGAGTTGGATCTGCAGGATGATTTTATAATAGATGCAGAGCTTGGGAATTTACTTCTGTAAAAACAATTCATTATTCAACTATCTACAACATCAAAAAAGTGTTACTGTGAATGTTGCACATTTTAAAAGAACTCCTTAGAGTCTTTTTTAAATATATTTTTGCTTTTATCACTTTTTTTAAAAAAAATTAAAAATTCTTATTAGTAAGAGAATGATATACAATGTGAACAAAAGTCCACTCAAAACACTTCTAAAATTGCATAAAAGATAGGGCTTTCAACACAATTGGAGACAATACGATTTATTGGAACAGACAATAATGCTAGGTAAAGTAAATGGGAGTAGGTAAAAGGAAGACTACATTGTAGATGGATTGACTGAGTCAACGAAGCTATAGCCCATATCAAAAAATCCTATAAATTGCACTGGATTTTTAATTTTGAGAGGCAAACTTGGGGGACTGTGGGGGACTTTAAGACTCACAAAAGTGGAGCCCAAGGGCACATGCAACCTGTGGGCTGCATTACACTCTCTTCTGTGTAAGAAAGACAGTGCCACCCAGCCTGTCTTGGGTCTCCTAACAAGCTGCCTTCGTTCCCTTGCAATGGCAGACATTCACTCATTGCTGATTCAGTTGCCAATCGGATTGGCTTCTGTACATGAACTAGATACCATGTTCTGCTTTGCCATAGGCAGCAAAATGTCTTGGGATAGCCCTGCCACAAAAGCATCAAGGATGATGCGTGACTCAAAGATCTAATGAACTGATGTATATGTGTGTGTGTGTATGTATGTATATATGTCCCACAATATCCAATTACCCCCTGATTCAGCTTTTGTATTTCAACTGTAGAGTATTGCTGTGGGTCCCAGGATTCTAGACTATGGTGAGGTATTTGTTAGTGGCATTTTTATTTCACCCTCCATCTGAGCAATATCTGTGAGGCGGATCACATTCAGACACGGTGACTGACCTAATATCAATCAAGGGAATTTGTGAAAGAATACAGATTTGAACTTTGGCTCTCCTGAGTCCTAGCTTGATGTCCTAACCCACTGCACTGTATATGTATATTATGCTTTCTGCTGGGTCCTGCTTTGTCAATGCAGTAAAATGAGGTAGCAGAAATGTATCAAGTACGGCAACAATATTTTTGAACCATCTTGATTAACAGGAAGAGTTTCTATGTTCTCTTTATTCTGGATGTTACATCCTTACTCTTTTCTGAAAATAGGGCAGCTGATGGCTCTGATGTCATGGAATACTGAATCCACTCCAGGATGTAGACAAAATGTTAAAGGAGCTTTCCAATGTGCTCAATATCCTATAAACAGTTTTAGCACCTTGGATAGTTTCTTTGATATTCAGGCTAAAATGAGCCTCCAACTGCCTGTGTCTGAAAGGAAAGGAAATGGGAAATGTAGCCACATATTAATGTTTGTGATTCACAGATGACAGTCATTTTAACTAAATAAATAAAGTCCAAATATTACAAATTGAATTTATTTTATTTTACCAGCTTGGGTAACATTAGCAGTCTTTAACTTCCAACTGTATCGTTCGTAAGTCTTCTTTTCCATGACATAGCATCAGAGATGTTCACTATACAATGGATGCATTGTGTTCCATCGCACAGACATTACCCCACACACCGTCTCATCTTCAGACACCCAAATGTTTTCTTGAAACTATTCATTGTATAGGGGCATTTGCGTAGAAAAGGCAAGTATAATGTGCTTAATTAAATACATCCTTCTCGATGCTGAGAGCAAAACAACAGAGACAGTATTGAAGAAACACAGCAGTGGACAGCAGCTGTTGCTC
The DNA here is from genome assembly GCA_034509955.1 of Urosaurus nigricauda. Taxonomy (NCBI): domain Eukaryota; kingdom Metazoa; phylum Chordata; class Lepidosauria; order Squamata; family Phrynosomatidae; genus Urosaurus; species Urosaurus nigricauda. The sequence continues at coordinate 12,527,684 of JAOEGL010000013.1, forward strand.
CAACATTGCGAGTCTATAGCAAACATAATCCAATGGTGCTGACTTTTCAAGGAGCGTTTGATGTATGACTTTGAGGCCAAAAGCCATTCAGCAGGCATCATGAAGACGGCTTCCTTATTTATCTTCAGTTTTTATCACATAAGTGGCAAATGTCCCCTCATATTTTTTTAGATCTTATCATCTGTTCACAAAACAAATGCAAAGATTGCCAAGTATCATTTGACCCCTGTCTTTCTGTCTGCATTGATATTTTTTTTCAATAAAAAGAAAATTCTTAAAGAAGAAGCAGGTACAATCTACTTGGAAGATCTTCTATGGAAAACTGAAGATGTGGGCTAAAACTTTTTAATGCATGATCTAAATCAACTAATGTGACTCTTCTTCAGGAAGATACTTACATCAGCCAGTGTTCTAAGGTTATCTGAGATAAATGAAAAAGGAATAGGTCTTTCTGATAACTGTCTCTCTACTCAAGACTTTTCTAAGGTAAAGTTTATTCTTGCTAGTTGGATCAAAAATACTTATACCCAACATTCTTTATCTGCTGTTTGTACTACCTGATCCCGAATTTATCTAGATCTGTCATTTAATACTAATAGAGAGCCTACCTTGATCTTTGTGCTTTTCAAGTTCATTTTAAACAACAGAGCTTTCTTTTTTTTAAAAAGGGAACTGATGCAAAGACTGTTGACTTCTGCTGCAGCTCGAACCTCACCAAAATTATTACAGCTTTTAATACATTGCATTTGGAAGGCAGATTTCCCCTGGTTAAACGCTTTGGAATTCATGTCCTTTTTAATTGCCTGGAATTCATGACATTAGTGTGGAAAAGCAATAAACATATACAATCATAAAAACACATTTAGACACCCCAAGCAAAATCAATGGCATATTATTTTTCTTTATTATTCCTTGCGGAGCTCAGATTGGTCTTCTTGCTTGGGGTATTTATTTATACCAAAGAACTGCAAGAACACAAATGCTACACTTGGGATGATGCTAATGCTGGGATTCGCTGGGAGGGGGGAACTCATCGCCTCACCCTCCATTTTGCAATAAAACATAATAGTGTTTAGCCATAAACCTTGTAACACAAAGGACAAAGTTGAAGGTCAAGTGCAGTTGGAAGAAGGGATGAGGATAGGAAGAGGCACTCAAGACAAGAAACTAGTTTGTACTGGTTGGTATTTTTGCAATAACAAAACACGAAGCAAGAGATGAATTAAAATGAGCAAGAGCATTCTTTTTTTATTATTATGTGAGGTCTCTAAGAGATCTACATCCAAAGAAACTCCTGCGCTGTTCAAGATGCTGCTGAGTCTCTGAAAAATTAATCATGGGGCCTTCCCCCATCTCCATTCCTGATCTATTTTTTTTGTTCATCTCTTTCATTTTTGCACCTGATGAACAAAGAAAGACCCTTGTGCAGATGGAACAGCCCTGGCAGGAGAGAGATGTCTCGCTGAGCCTGGTTCACAGCTTCGTGCCAGAACAGTAACTGACATGGGAAAATGCCCACTTTTATCTAAAGATGGCAAAGCGGAGAGGCTGTGCAGCAGGGCTGAGTCCAGCAAAACAGCAAGGAGCAGATCCCCAACAAAAGGAAATGTCAATCCAAATAAGTCAGGAGGGGAGCAGTCGGGTCAAGCCTGCGACGTGCCTGCGGGCTGTTTGTGAGCCTGCAGCAGAGACAAGTGAAAGGCAGCACTCCTGATGGGCATTGTCTGGGAGGGGATTATCGACTCATGAGTGTGGGATGTCAGATGGTCCAAGATCAGTTGAAGACTGGAAGAGAGGATGGGATATGACATTAACCCTTCTGCTATATGCACTCTAGAATGAGATTTCTGGAAGTGGTGGAATTGGCATCATTTGGATTAATCCCTGAGCAATTTGCACCACTCTATAAAGGGAGCATGAGAAGGATCATTCCTCTCTACTCCAGATTAATTACACCAAATCAACTGCCACTGCTGTGCTGTGTGTTGAACCTGGATAACAGATTTATATATAGCTCCCTGGCATGTCTCTCAATTTGGGTCTCCAGCAGTATTCCTCTTAAGCCAAGAAAATAGATCAAGGGGTAGTCTGCAGGCTGAGCTGGATTTAAGGAGATATTATTGAATGCTTCTTTCTGGGAAGCCCACCATTAGCTTGTCAAAGTGAGCCTTTCGAGAGAGGCCTAAGGATGAAGCTGGTCACTGCTGGCCTTCCCTTTCCATTTGTCTTTTGTCTTGCTAAGAATGTGAATGTAGTGATGGCCACCAAAGTGAATGCTTTTAAAGAGGGATTGAATAAATTCTGGGAGTATAAGACTATAAATAGCTACTAATAATGGCCAGATATTACTTCCAGTATAAGAAACATAGTCCTCTGTATATCAGTTGGTCAGGAATATGAATGAGAAACCCATATTGCACACATATCTTACTTGTGGTCTTCTCATAGGACCTAGGTGGCCACTATAGGAGAAACAGGTGCTCCTTTAGCTATGCCTTTGGTTTGATTCATGTCCTTCCCAGTTTAGACTGCTAGCTAGTTCTGAATGATGTCTTTTTTTTACTGTTTTTAATAGTTTGTCAATTCATTCAGTTTATTGTTCACATTATACTGTTTTTTTTTCCTAAACAGATATTAATTTCTGTAAGAAAAGGAAACATCAAGTGATTGAGAGATGTGTGAGAGAGACAGCATAGGAGGGAGGTAGAGAATCAAAATGGATTCGTGTTACTTGGATACAGTCCTTCTCTCCATTCTGTGTTCTCTGTCTCAAGTAATGAAAACTTAATCAAGTCTTCCCCAGGTCAGTACTCTCTAGACATCTGAGACTACAACTTCCACAATCCCCAGCTGTTAAAGTCTGCTTTATCAAGTTTCTCCAAAGCTGCTCTGCATTCTTCCCAGCCTTGTACTATGTTGTGAGACTTTGTGGTTCCTCCCTGCACTGACATTGATGTGCACCTTTCCTAATGCGCGCATTTATTTGCACTTTATACCTAATTAATGCATTGTACCTCATAGAATGATGCACCCCTGTGAATTTTATTATTATGATGATGCCCATTTTTAGCCACTCGCATTTGATAATATGCACCTTGTTTTCTATGGACGTGGTTTTACTGAAACACTGTAAGCCTCACACGTGTGAATTTCATGCATTTCTTTTCACAAGAAATCTCAGCAGGTGTGAGACTGCTGAATCCAAGGAAATTTGTTTCCATCCTTATATCCTGGAGCTATCAGGATCATGCTAAAATCAACTGAAGTCCAGCAAAGTAAAAGGGAACCAAATTGGTAGGGCTCAGAAAATGAGAACTTCTCAGAACTGTCTGGTTTCCTCTGAACTGTCCAGGATGCTGAAAGTTCTGTCACAGAATGTCCTTTTTCTTTGATTCAGAGATGCTTGCTCTGACCCATTTTTTTGCATGCCTTTATTTGCTAGACATGCTTCATCTACATCAGCCATCCCAGGACTCACACCCTAAGCCCAGGTATGTAAATCCTCAACTATTTTGTCCTTGCTGCAGGAGAAAATGAATATTTGTCTACAGCACCCAACTATATTTTATTGTGCTGAAGTATTATTCAGGAATCATTCTGTGTTTAAAAAAATGTGTTTCACAACACTTAAGAGCATCCAACCAGGAGAAAACTGCAACATTTTTTCTGTTATATTATTCTTCCTGCTGGCATTGCCCAATTGTCATAAAACCTGTTCTTGACATGGGAGTGAATGATTCATTGCAACAGTTCCTTCCATCTCTACTGTAGACTTGTCAGGAGAAGCTACAAGAGAGGACAATGAAACTTACCAGAATTGTGGAACATCTGCATCCATATCTGACAACCAGCAAAGATTTGCCTGAAATTCATTGGGAGTATGTACTGAATTGCTTTTGCATCCACTGGTTACAGTTAGTGTGGTATAGTGGTTAGCATGTCAGACTTAGCCCAGGTTGAGCAAATTCAAATCTCTTTTATTTCATAATCTATTCAACCCGGCCCACTTTTCTAGTGGCTGTGAGTATAAGCTGTGTATGCTGCCCTAAATTCTTTGGAAGGATGGGATAAACAGACTAACTTTACCATTGCCAGAATGTGCCACTGTATGCATGAACTAATAACATATAGCAATGCATCTCCCTATCTACAACCTGCCCTACTCCTTCTGGAATTAAAGAAGCAAATTTCCCCATCAAAAGGCACAGGGTGAGATCCTACATCAGCCCTGCACAACATGAATTCTAGCATTTGGACTTCCACATTAATTATACTAAGTAACCTTTACACTGAATAGCAATGTTGCACAAATGGAATCAAGACGGGCAACCGACTGTACATCCAAATGTGCATGCACATCCATGTGCAATGTAAAATGTACATCAATGTGAAATGTGTGATTGTGTGCACTGTGTAGTCACTTACAAGGAATGTGTAGTCCATGTGCAATGGCACCACAGGCACAACTGTGCTTCTGCAACCTTGAAGTGAAAATGACCAATCTGCATTAGAAAAAAAAATGTCCAAACACTTTCACTGGGGAAGTTATACATGTTTAAAACATCAGTTGTGACTGCCAAGGTAGTGTAGTGGCTTGATTGTTGGACCAAAACTCTAGACCAGAGTCTGAATCCCTCTTCAGCCATGGGTTTCCATGGCTGAAGAGGAAGGCAATAGCAAACCTCCTCTGAATAAACCTTGCCAAGAAAACCTTACTATAGAATTCCCATATGCTAGAGTTGACTTGAAGGCAAGTAACAACAACAACAAGACACAGAACTAAGATGCAGTAGAGTCTCAGTGCCTATGGTTTTTAGAAAGTAATCAGGGATGCATCAGAAACAGAAAACAGGGGACATTATGTTAAAATATGAGCTGTAGGACAAAGATGTTTAATATAGAAAATACAACTTGTTACACCAACCAAGGTGTGATCCCACATAAACGATTAAAGTGAGTACAACCACTTTCCAGAAGCCATATTCTTTGCGCTCCAACCCATGAAATGGTTTGACTAAAAAAAAACCAAAGCCCTTTCCTTTGCACCCTTACATACTTCTCTGTTGCTCTAGATGAGAAATGTTCAGCCTACGGATTTCGGGCGCTCACTTTGTAATCCAAAGAATGGCCCACAAGAATGTCCACTGTTCCTCCAGAATGATCAAACAATCCACCATTGCTGTGTTTCTTGTGTACATGCAAACCATCATTGATGTTGCAGTCACTCGCTGATGAATGTACCTGTGTGAATCAGCCCTAAACTCTTTCCTTGAAGCAGACTGATGGGAATCATTTCACTAAGTGAAGCCTTTTATTCTGGAAAGATAGGTGGAATGACACTAGTTCTCCAGGTCTTTTAAGATCAGAAAGGGCAATCCACTGCTCATGTAGCATGCAGAGATCAATTTATGCATCTTTTTAATCTCTGAAAGGCCAGTGCATGGCCCTGAAGCACATTTCTTTTTTTAGCATCTCTATTTTCCTGGACCAGCAGAGGCAAGAGCAACTTCATTTTATCTCTTCCTAATGCTAGGTATATTTTTAATTTTGCACGTGCCATAGTCTGACAATTGATTGCAACTGAAACAAACTTCCTCTTAACACCAAATTCCCTTTATTTCAAATGATGGGTGAAGGGAACAGATATGCTTGGGTCCTTGATACTTGATGGATCTACTCTCTGTATATATCTGTCCACAAAGTTAGGTTAGTTGGAGTGGTCCTCATCTTTCTCCCATCAGTGGAAGCAATATTTTCTGGGAGGATGTGGAAGAATATGAGAGAGGCCTTTCTTTTTGTGGCACCCCAATTATGGCCTGATTGGCATCAATACTGGTGCCATTCCAGTGTCACCTCAAAACATGGCCTTTTATTAAAGTCCTGTTTTTATTCAGTTTGCACATGTGTTATGGTTGTTGCAGGTAATATGCTTTCAAGTCAATTTCAACTTATGGCAACACTATCCTAAGGTTTGATCAGTAAAACCTGTTCAAAGGAGGTTTGTCATTGCCTTCCTTTTAGGCCGAGAGAGTGTTTCCATAGCGGAGCTAATATTTTACAATATTTTAAATTGTTTTAACTGGTTTTAAGTTGTTTTATGTGCCAAATGGTTTACTATGCTTTTAGTCTTTTGAAATTATTATTTTTGTTATTAACTGTTCTAAATGGAGTTTAATATATGCCAATCTGAGATCCTCAGATACAGAGTTTATTTTAACAAACAAACAAATAAACATGACATTCCAATCCAAGAAATAGCTATGTTGAGCCATTCGTTTCCAAACCCAACTTTGGATAGGTTTGCTGACATCTTCATAGTTAGCTGATGCAGTAACTTTCAAGGGTCAATGACAAGGACTTCTGCAACCCTACTTGGAATTGGAAATGCCAGGGATATGAAGGAACAACCTATTGCCACATGGCCAGAAGGAGGAGGACCCTGCCTGCACAAAATATATCCTCCCCAGTATGCCATCTTTACTAAGGACTGAAACAATGTGCAGGCATCTGACATCTCCAATTGTTTTTTCCCCCTCTTGTTTGGTTTATAACATCTTGCCTGATGAAGAAGCCCATAGTTTCAAAAGCTCACAACAGAATCATCCATTGTGCATTTGGGTTGGCCAATAAAGGTATCACTGATGGATTTTTGTTTGCAACCTAGCATTTATGTTTTCTTGTGGACCATTTGCAACTACTTAGTCGATTCTTGTTCTGTATGTTTATGGCTTAACTTGAAAGGTTGATGAACCCTTTTTAGTCAATTCAAAAGTGACCTTGAAAGACGCTCCCAGGTGCTCCAGTGATTGTGTGATGGTTGCATTGCAATAGGCAGCACTACAGGAAAAAAAAAAGAAAAGAAAAAGAAAGTACAGCCCTCAACGTATTGGAAAAGCCATTTACCAGCATAAAACTCACATGGAGAAATACAAACATTTCATAAGGATGAGTATGGAAGAGCTTTTTCAGTGTATTGATCGGATTTTCTGGGCAGCTGAAAAGCTACTGGAGAGGGCAAAGCAAAGCAGCCATTATGACGAGATACTTTGGGGTTTATTGATTACGCATAGTAACACTAAACAAGCCAAAATCAATAAACGGACTGATTATTCTTTGGGGCCGTTATTGCTTGTTGTATAAAATGATCCTGCTACATCAGGCAATGTTGAGTCATTGTAGCAGATTAGCAGTACATGCCCCATAACTGATCTTCAGGTCATTGAGTCTTTCCTCGTGCCATGATGTGCTGAGGTTTAGGTCCTCCTGCCTAGAGATGGGACTAGATTTTGTTCAGTTCATATTTGAGATGAACTCACCCAAGTCTCCCTTCCTGCATCAATCTGCAGACTGGGATGCTGTTATTCCTCAGCACACACCCTTTTCTCAGGTGCCCTTCTATGAACAAGACAAAATGCATTCCACAACGTGTATATAAGGAAGGAGTGCACGCTAAGGTGAAAAACACACAGAAAAGCATCACGTAGAGGAAACCTGCTTAAAAATTAGCGCATATCAGACCAAAATGAACATTAAATTAGTATACTGTGGGGGGAGGTGTGCATAAAAATAGGGACAAATTTTAGTTTGAATATTTTTTTTCAACGTGATCAGAAATCAGGATGGAGAAAATGAAGGAAGAAAAAAGAAAGAAACTGGAAGAAATTGGCAGAATCATCCATTCATACTTTAATGTTGGATCACCTCTAATAGAAAAAGTTGGTACATAAATATTTGGTGTGGAAGAGTCAACTTTGAACTTACCATCACAATGGAGAAGCCTTGGTTGGACTTACCTCCACTAGACAACAGTCATTGTTTAATATAGTGATGTTCCAAGTAAGGTCCAACAATACACTGAAACTTTCATATCAGTCATTACTGAGTTTTGCTAAATATGAGTAGATCTGTGTATGAGCTATGACTCTCTCTTGCTCCACATCGTTGAGCCACTGAAAATCAAAAGATGAATGGCTTTTTTGATGAGTCCCACACAATTTTGGATTATTAAGTCGACTACTATATGTGTAGAGTGCACATCCTATCTCTTGCCTCAAAGGCATCCTACAATATTCATACCACTACATAGTAAATAATAAAAAGTTGGCATCTTGTTGGTGCCTTACACATGCATAGGTTTCCTTATGCATATGCTTGCAGTTTTTATTTTATTTTATATTGGATGTGATGCCATTGCACACCATTTCATATTGTGTGTTGTACATTGTACATCATTGTACATTGATTGTGTACTTCTCTATTATACATCATGTACTTCTCTATTATACATCAGTGTGAGCTAGGCATTGATTTGTCCAACACTGCGATTCTGTAATGAGATGCCATAGTGCAACCAAAGCATAACTATGTCAGTATAAAGTTATGCTACCTCTCTTTGATGCATGATCTTGGCCAAAACAGAATGAGGTAAAACCACAGAATAAAAGCAACCTAGCCAGCAGACTAAAGAAAAGATAAATATAATGGGAGAATAGGAGGGAGTTTATCTGATACCTGAAGAATAATAAAGACAGTATTCCAGATTCTGGCACCACTACAGAGAAGACATTGTATCTGCTGCCATCTGCCTACGCTCTGGAGGTGGATAATATTTGAAGCAGTGTAGTGCTTCCTTTGTTATAGGGAAGTTCAGAGCAACCCTAGGACATTTTGTATATAACACAATATCATCCAGAAATACCCCTGATCTCTGATTTCAGCACCTATGCAGGGTTGGGAATGGTTAGTACTTGGATGAGAGACTACTAGGGAACTGTAGGAAAGGACAGGGATAAGCTATGGGAGGAGGGAATGAGGCCATTGCCTCCCAAATAAGAATTCATCTTTCCAAGGAATTTTCCTTCGGTACCCAAATTGCTACCATTGCAGTAATGTAAAACTCGAGTTGAGCCGCTAGAAATATAGCTTAGGTTTCCAAACAGGTGCAGGCAAAGTGATCAAGAGAATATAGACACAAGAAAGATAAGAGTTCTAGCTGTGAATGATTTTTCATGTCTCACTCTTGGCAATGATAAAAGTTTGGGGACTGTAGGGAAATTCATTGGAGGGAAATAAAATTCTTGTGTTTTTATTTTGCACACAACATCCCATAACTGCACCTCAGGACAAGAAAAGGGGGAAATAAACTCTGAAGAGCTGCTACCAGTTTGTGTTGACAGTACTTGACAAGATGTACTCAATGTTCTGATTCAGTATATGGTAGTGTTCTGTGTTCCTAAGTCCATGTAATGTCCTAGTCTGTCTGTGTAACTATATAGTTAAGGACCCATTGACCTGTTACCCCTCATCCAAATGCACATCTGTGCACATCAATACACAATTATCCAAAAACATCTCTAGTGAGTGTTTCAAGGAGAAAATGGAGGCAAACTTTACAAAAGACCTTATCACAAGGGGACCTATGTGCTTCCATCTTGAAAATGTTGTCATCCTGAAAAAGCAAGCCAATTCACTAATGCTTATCACACTCAAAGCACAACAAGGGGTTCAAAGCACATTACTTAGACAAGAAGGTGGGTCAACAATGAATTTGGATTTCAGACAGATGAGGATAAATTCCCGTTGATAGCTTGGAAATAACTTTTTTGTGCATGCTCCAAACTGTCATTTCCACACACATGCTCCAGAGGGGGAAGGGAAACGGGAAGGAAAATCTTCTGTGCCCCAGAAGCTGTTTCAGAGGAAGGAAGGCTGAGGTTTCCCTTTGCAAATACCCATAAAACCACACACATACACATGAGAGAAAGAGGAGGTGGCTGCTCCATAAACCTGTCTGATTCCAGCGAGGGCTGAAACTCCCAGATGACCTCCTTTCCGGGACATATCCTCCATTTCTCCCTCCTGTACTCTCCCTCTGCCTTCTTTTACCAGCTGTTCCCTGCTGCAGGAAGAGGAGAACAGCCATGCGAGGGAAAGAGGGGTGCGTGTTGTGTGTTTGTATCCCTTTAAGGACAAGGCTTTCTCCCTCTCCTTGGCACAGCAAGGAACCCTGGGACATGTGGGAAGAGGGAGGATTGGGGACTTGGTTTTCAGACTGTTGCAATTACATGAAGAGAGTGAATTCACAAATGAAATGGAAATGCAAATATGGTAGTTTTGTGAAAATGCTTGTTTTCTGATTCACCTCACTTTCTGTCTGGAGTCTGACTGGTTTGCGTGCAGTGTTGTCTGAAAAGCAACTGCAAAATTGTCCTTAATGCCCTGGATGATCCTACATTGTGGCCAGTTTAACTTTCCAATTTTCTCCATGTGAAAAAGTCCACCAGGAAAGTCCTTCCAAAGAAGAACAAAGAGTTGTATCTATTTCCTGCTTTTGTCTTTGCTCCTGGAGGAGAAAGGTTAAAAGCACCAGATCCCCTCTGATCTTGAAAGCCTGGTTAGTACATGGATGGGAGACTGCCAATGAATACCAGATGCTATAGGCTGTGTTTCAGAGGAAGGAACTGGCAATACCACCTCTGAATATTCCTTGCCTTAAAAAAGCCTATGAAATTAATGGGGTCACCATAAGTTGACAAGCAACTTGAAGGCACATAAACACAGACAACTGAGAGCTATTATCATTTTGCAAATCGAAAGGTTTTCTCTCTCTCTTCCTCATTTAAAATAAGCTGCCAATTCTGTAGCAGGATTAAGCTATAAAACTGACATGAGGAGGCATCAAAATTCCCTAAGATGCTTCCAGTAATGTGCTTATTCCATCGTGCTTCCCACCTTAACATTAGCTCAGCAGAAACCAAAATAACAGGTCCGAATCAGCAAGTCCATGTCCTCGAAGTGAGCATAACTGGCCATCAACAATAAATGAGGAGAGGCTTGCAAACTTGATTTATCTAACTTCAATATGATTGGCAAATGGCACTTCTTGGCAGTTGGGGTGGGTTATGAGTAATCTAGGTACTTTGGAAGAGCGACACATATGCCATAAATCTGCCATTTCGTCTTATCAAAAACTCCATCTCTGTGAAAATTTCCAATGGCTGTTGGTGGCTACTGAAGGGCATACTAGAAGAGTACTATTCCAAATGTACTGAATTTGGAAGGGAAAGAAGACAAATCTTGTGTACGTGGACAAGCAAATGTAAGGAAGTTGGGCAGGAGAGGGTAAGAAAACATGATTTAGATGTAGCAGGGACACAAGAGATGGGCAACTGTAGGTATGTTAGGAGGCCCCATTGACATTCTTGGAGACCTTAGGAGACTGCTAGCTCCAACCCCTAATAACTCACAGAAGCTCCACCCCCAGCTGGAACTTTCTGGAAAGGTCCAGAAAGGCCCTGAGTCAGCTAGCTCCACCCCCTAGTGACTCACAGGTGTGACTCGCAGAAGCTCCACCCCCCAGCAACAACACACTCTCCCAAAAGTTTTCAAAAATTCAACTCTCACCCACTTTAAAATAGCCACCCAGAACCTTTATATATGTGTAAGTCACACTGATTGCAGTAGGACTACTTTCCTCAGCAAGCATGTTCAAGAATTCAGCCCAAGACTGTAGATTAAAAACCACTGTTGTTATGTGCCTTCAAATCATTTCTGACTTATGGACACCTTAAAATGATCCTATCATGGGTTTTGTTTGTTTTTGCAAGGTTTGTTCAGAGAGGATTTGCCTTTGTCTTCCTATGAGACTGAGAGAAAGTAACTTGCCCAAAGACATCCAGTGAGTTTCCTTAGCTAAATGGGATTTAAACCCTGGTCTCCACAGTCATAGTTCAGCATTCAGACCATTACACTACACTGCCTCAACAGACAAACTTTTAAATGATATTGAACTCTAAAAATACCCATGAAATTATGGAAAATGAGTACGATCTTTCAACAGCATTTATTCTTTTAGTGCTAAACACATCTAATCAATTAAAGCTGTCATTCTCATACCTTGAAAGTATTTTTTGAAAGGACCATTCATGTATGTGTGGTCAGAATTTAAGCCACAAAGTGCTATATGGAGCAAAAAGCTTTTCCTGATATAATTAAGAGCTAATAGCCAATCCATACTGAGTCTGTGTTCTCCAAAGCTAAACAGCGATAGGATTGTGAATTGCCAAGACTGGTGGACTCTCCACCTGAACAATGGTATGCACAATGCAACAAACTTTATTCAAATGGCAAAGTTGTGAGCTGGGTTAAAAGGCCAGATTAGGCTGAGAATGCATTCAAAGTATTTGGGAAGAAGTGGTTTTAGTAGAACGAGAACAATTAATGCAACACAAAAAGAACAAGTGGTTTGAATATATTTGGGAGCTGGCATGGGGTAGCTGTTAGAGCAGTAGTGGACAACTGTCAGAGGCTAGGGAGCTGCATCTGCCCCATAGAGGGTTGTTCAGATGGAGTAAATAATCCTGGTAGAATGTTGTGTTGTGTTGTGTTGTGTTTTATTTTGTTTTTGTGTTTTTGTGGTTTTTGTTTTGTTTTTGTTTTGCTGTACTGGACCATTTTAATCCCAGAAGAGGCCTTTTTTCACACAATGAAGTGAGCAGAGAATGATTCCTGTTTCCCTCATGTTTTAAAATAAGCCTCTTCTGGGAATAAAATGAAACAATGGGGGTGGGAATGTAGCAAAATGCCCCCCCTACTCTTAGAAGGTATTTGATGCCTTTTTAAAAAACTTCCCTGAGGGCCATCAGATGCACAAAACTGCCTTGGGGATGCATTTTACCCCACTTCCCATGGTAGAAGTCACTATTAAGCCAGTAAGGGTGATCTTAAGCTGGTCACCGTCTCTCAGCTTGACCCATGTCACAGGAATGTTGTTTGGGGATAAAGAAAGAGAAAAACCACATATGCCACCTTGAGTTCATTGGAGGAAAGGATATGAGGAAAGGAAGGAAGGAAGGAAGAAAGAAAGAAAGAAAGAAAGAAAGAAAGAAAGAAAGAAATTTGTTTCATGATTAAGCTCTGTCTCTGAAACTTCAAAATCCATAGATTTTAGAGACTAATGTCACTGGATGAGAGAAATAAGTAAGACAAAAGCCAAAGCATCCAATTTGATGATTGTTTCTCCAGGAGCTTTGTGCGAATTTCTTCCCTTGGGAAAAAAGGGGGAGGGATTAGACATTAGGAAAGTGTAGCCCTTCATGGCAGTGTGGAACACACTTCCCCGAAGAGTGGTGGAGTCTCCCTCCTTTGAAGTCTTTAAGCAGAAGCTAGAGGGCCATCTGTTGGGTATGTTTTGATTGAGAGATCCCGAATGACAGGGGGTTGGACTAGATGGCCCTTGTCATCTCTTCCAACTCTATGATTCTATGGATCAAAGAGAAGCAAGACTGTAATATCCCTCTCCCAAATGCCCAGCTTGTGCCAATTGTTATTTAAGGCTTAAATAGAGCTGCCCCTCAGTTTAATGGCTAGCTATGCTTCTGCTAGAGGAAAGCTCTTATGGCTCATGGAGCCTTGTCAGTTTTTGCTCCTGTGAGTTTCACCCCTTTCCACCTCTGACTCTGTAAAGATTTCCCTTTCTCTTCCCAAAGGGGATGGGGGATCCTATACACATGCACACCCCCAGAAAAGGAACACGGAGAGAGAATGGAAAGGGAATCTTTTAAGGAAAGCTTTTATTCTGGGCAAGAAATCTTACATTAGCAAATAAGTTACAAAACAATCTTAAATCATATTCAGCAGAGTTTGAATGAAAATATAAGCTTTAATGCAACCAGCTAAAACATTCCTGCTCTACTCATGATGCATATTTTGGTGCTCAGAGGTAGCTGGAAATCTGGCCTATAACCAGGCTTCCCTAGAGATAGTAAGAGATAGTAAGGCAGGCAGCACTGCTTCTACTTCTCCATTAGTCTCAGAGTGACTCAACCTGGTGCAATATTTTTTAAAACTCTCACCTTAAAGATTTTGTACCTCTCACAAGCTGATCATCTCCACTGGGCAACTATCTCTCATGTAATCTCTCCCAATCCTATGCGATGCTGACCCTAATAAATGTAGCCCAACTCTATTGTCATTGACTTTGGTTTACCTAGAGGTAAGCCTACACCACTCAGAACCCATTATCACACATGGGCAATAGTGAAGTAATAACGAAGAAAATGGCAACATATGATGAAGAAAACGGCAAGGCCAAGTATGTGATGGGACCATACAGCTCCACCAAGAAGGCATCAGCTCCACCAAGAAGGCATCATTCACATTCTGCAAGACTCACAACAAGGTTACAGTTTGGACACTCCATCTCTTCTGGATCAAGGAAGGAAAGAGCATTGCCTGAATACTCCCCAAATTCTGGAGACAAGACTAACTACTCCCTTCCCAAATCTCACTCCAGTGTCTTCCAGGTTTGATCAACTTCAGCTCTCAAAAGCCCCAGTATGGCCAATGCATAGAGATGTTGGGCCAACAACTGTAGCCCAACATCTCTTGAGGACACAGGGTTTGGAACCACTGCTTTTATGGATATCCTATTTTTAAAAACAACAGAGAGATACTCCGCAGGATGTGGAAGGCAAGCACAAGGGACAACCCTCCCCCCCCCCATTTATATGCTTGGTGATCTTATAATTAAATGCTTCATACTTGATGAGCATTTCCTTACAGCCCTCAAGGCTAATTTAGCTGTAACCATCAAAATGTCTTCTTTTCATTTGCTCATGAATGTATTGTACCAGTAGGACTCAATGTCATCACAAATGGATTCTCCTAACAATGCTTAGCTGACTCATGCATTTGCTAAAAGCTGTGCATAATTACAGCTACGGGCGTCCACAACCAAACACATACTTCCTAATGATTTTCCAAACAGTAAGTAAGACAGTTTGGCTTTGTGTATATGAAAATACCTGGGCTGTCCAGCTTTGAACATCATGGTAATTGTGTCTGGAAACAAAAACAGTTTGATTTCATTATAGGAACATGTACATCATTAAATATCGTGTCATTTTTAATAATTTCTTTTAGAATCACAAGGTGTTGGGAAAAGGCAAAAAGCAATAGATATGGTCCAGTGATAAAAATGGGGAAATATATGATAGGGTTACGTATTATTTGATAGGGTTGAATGATGCAGATTTTTTGCCGAGAAAACCTCAGGATAGCTTCTCTTTAGGGTCGCCATAAGTCGGAATCAGTTTGAAGGCACACATATTCCCTTCCTTTAGAATTCAACCTGTGTTCAACAGTCCTTTCTAGAGAGGTCCACAAAGACCTACATTTCAAGAACCAGATCTTATGAACAAAATAAAAAAGCCTTTTTTTTTTACTTTTTGTCCTCATAATGACTTATTACTTTCAGTCAATTTTTCATTCTAAGCCTAGCCCCATATTTTCCACCAACACATAGACATATCTATTTTCTCTTTTGACTTCCACTGCTTAGCTACCATTAATCTTGCTAGGAATATCCACAGAAAGATTATTTTTATTCTTAAGATCTTTATTCTTTCCCACAAATAGGAAGAGTAAAAAAGTCTATTATTATATACTGGGTGATTTTAAAAATGGTCCAAAATAAAGCTGTTTTTATTTGGTTTTGCGCTATTCTTTTTGAATCACCCTGTACTATTAGCTGTTTAGTAACCTGAGTTATATGGTATAGTTCTTGGTGCCAGAAGTCTCTTATATTGGGGCATGGGAGCCATAAATGCAATAATGTACATTTCCAATTACATTCTTGCCAACATAAGAAGGAAGGCTGCATATCATTATAAGAGCAAAGACGATCCGTTATATGTACAGAGTTGCTTCCTATGTTTTGGGACACA
Source organism: Urosaurus nigricauda (assembly GCA_034509955.1). Taxonomy (NCBI): domain Eukaryota; kingdom Metazoa; phylum Chordata; class Lepidosauria; order Squamata; family Phrynosomatidae; genus Urosaurus; species Urosaurus nigricauda. The sequence goes on from JAOEGL010000013.1 coordinate 12,543,409, forward strand.
TTTCTTAATGTCCAGAAAGATACACTGTAAAGCTTTTTGGGTTGTTTTTGAATCTTTTTATTCCTGTAGATATTGAAAGCTTAGAAAAGTTACTTTTCATTCTGGCTGGGGGATTCTCAGATACTCAAAAATATTTACCAATCACAATTTCCAGGATTTCCACAATCCTGGAAATAAATAAATAATATTTATTTCTAACCTGCCCCTCTGAGTGAGCAATCGGGGCAGGGTACAACATGTTAAAAACATATACAGTTAAAATCTTCCAGACTATACAAAACATACCCACCTCCCTCCCCTTAAAACAGGATTAAACTAATACATAAATAAATAAAATTAGTCCAAAGAGAGAGATCTTTCCCAGTCTTTGGGTACAAAGTGAATTGGGCATTTGACTGATATGACAAAGCAGCCATCTTTAAATTATTTACACACTGCTGGTAGATTTGACCTATCCACTTACTGCTTGGACACATAGAGGATGACCTGAAGTGAAGATACACGGAACATGGATCTGGGGGTATGTTAACATGTACATCTTTACAATGTAAATCTTTCCTCTACTTGGCAAGAACTAGTTTCCTGCAGAAGGATGAGTAAGAATTAGAGGATGCTCTATGATTGGGGCATTTTTTATGCCTGCTCCTTATTCTTCTCATCCTTGTAATGTGCAGTTGCTTTCCATTCCACCAACTAGTTTGCATTGGCTAGAAGTCTCTTGATGAATGAATACCGTAATAACTGGGGTTTATATCTGTTTTTTTCAGATGTTACACAAGGAGATATCCTGTACCATCTTGTGCAACACTTTCCCCAAGATTATGCAATGAAAAAATAGCTGTCTCCAGGTGTAGCTCTGTCCCCAAATAAATGGCCTTTGATTGTCTGAGAGGTGCACCAGTTCAGTTCCTTTGTGCCATCGCCAAAAAACTGAATGGGGGTAGAAATAGAACGCAGGCCATTTCAGTGGATACTGGGAATTTGCTTTCCATTTCAGTGGCTAATGTGAATTTCAGACTTTACATGAGCTATCCAAGGTTCTGACCTGGAATGGAGTACTTTGGTAAAGGATATAGCTGGATGGAACTTTTATCAGGAATACACTACACTTGAACATCTTGTTATACTTGCTGTTTGCTTTCAAGTCATTTCTGACTTAGGGCAACCCTATCATGAGGTTTTCTTAGCAAGTTTGTTCAGAGGAGGTTTGCCATTGCCTTCCGCTGAGGCTGAGAGAGTGTGACTTGTCGCAGGTCACCCAGTGGGTTTTATGGCTGAGCTGGGAATTGAAACCTGATCTCCAGAGGCATATCCAACTCTCAAACTACTATGCAACACTGGCTCTCCATAACATTTTGTTATAACATTCTGTAACGAGATGTGCAGTGCATCTGTATATCTCTGTGTGTGTATGCAATTTAAAAGACCTACAGTTATTTAGAGGTTATTTACCTCCCTTTTCTAAAAGGAACATCTTATAAATTCCCCACCAGTGAGCTCATTAGTATAAATGATAGAGCCTCGCATCTGATTTCAAGTCAGCAGTTTTCTCTTCCTCCCCCTACAACCTGCATTTCTCAAAGTTATCGCTTGCTATTTTTCACTCTAACACAGCTACAGAAGACTATTTGATAGCTGGCAAATTGGTCCCAAGAGCAGGAGAAGAAATTTCAGGGAGAAGGAATGTCTCAGCAAGACATAGAGGTCTACTCTTGGAGATAATCAAGATTAAATTGTACCCAAGCCATGCTCATTGACAGCTAGAGATACTTATGCAGAGCTGGGGGAAGTTACTTTTCAGGACTACTCCTCCAAGAATCCCCCATTGAGCCTTGGGGTTCTATAAAGCGTAATCCAGAACAGTAATTTTTCCAAGCTTTGGTGTTATGGCTGAATGAAGTTACAGAAAGAGGAACAACGCTAGATGTGCTAGAGCCACCTCTTTGAGCTCTCACTCTCCCTGCATTGAAAGAGGGGTCTGCAGAGGACTTGTGTCTGGTTGAATGTGGATGGTGAAGTAGGAGGCTTTCCATATGCCTGCGTTGCTGAACAGAGATAGAGACAAGGCAAAATATTGTTCTCTCCCCTGGAAAAGACCGATGCACAAGCAGGAACTCATAAAAAAGGAACAATACACAGAGTTTCCTGTAGGTGGTTAATTTGGGGCTCATGAGAACTATTTAAAGAATTTATTTCCCCCAGCAGACGAAAGGTTAAGAGGAAATGTGTGCATTTCAGCTTTTCTAAAGTGTGGGGTAAATTCTATGGAGAAAGCTTGCCCACTAGCGGCTGTGATTCTTCAGAATCAATCCAAGGTTTTCTTGGGAAGCCAAAATGGCATCCAGGATCAAGACTAATGAACCAGAAGTTATCCCGATAAATTTTCCACTCATCTAGAATTTCAGCCCACCCCTTACTCCTATGGGATCTGTATGACCAGGTCAAGGATTCCCTAAGAAGTCTTCGGTGTTGGTACCGGGCCATGATCAGAGCAAAAACCAATCTAGTCCACCTTCCTGTTCCTATAGTAGTTAATCAAATTTCAATAGAAATGAAAGCAGGACATGTATACAATAGCACCCTCCCAACTAAGGTGTCCCCAAAAATGGTCTCCAGAGAGCCATACTTTAATCTAATTATATTTCATATAATATATTATATACCCATAATGAGTAGTAGCCACTGATCGATTTATCTTCCCAGAGGTTTGTAAACTTATTTTTCTTCACTGCACCTCTCTGAATCTCTGCAGTCATCTGAAAAATTTGGGGAGTGACAGTTCTGAGAAATAACTCTCCCAAGCTCGGTGCATTTATTTGCCTTGTCCCCTTTCCAAGCCATCCAAACTGTTGGCCATCATGATGCATGGAAGGAGTAAACTCCATGGTTCCACTATGTTTTTTTCTGCTGAAATATTTCCTTGCTTAAAGTTTTATTTTGCTCGGATAGCCTCCTTTTCTTTTTCTTTTTTGGAAAACAACCCAGAGACCACTGTTCCCTTCCCACCTGCTTAAATGATGTGACTTTCTTGAACTCCAAATGAAATGTTCAATTTGCACAGCATTTGCAAAGCTCTGGATTTCAAGCGTCCAGAATGTTTTGCAAAGATTGTCAGCCATCAACGGAGAATGGCAATTGCTCTGGTCTTGTTATTCAGGCATAATCAATTTCTGCCTTGCTTGAGGGGAACGAAGCCCACTCCAAATGGCACCCCACCTCACTCTGCCCGATGCTCTTTGCTAGGCATTCTGCAGTGCCTCGTGCTGGTGCCTTTGGGAACAGCTGCCAGGGAGATGCGACTCTTTGTTGACCCCAAATACAAGCAAAGGCTTAAGACTGCAAGCTTAGCCCACAGTTGGGATCATGACCCAGAAAACATTGCATCTTCCAAAGGGGGGGAAAAAAACTTTCCTAATGGAAATGTGAATGCATTTGAAATGGTAAGCAAGTGAGGAAGGGAGACAATTAAAAGAAGAAGTGTGATTTTAAACATGATAGAGAAAGCACATAATATCCTATGAGGACTGCGGCTGCATCTGCGTTGCAGAAATAATCCAGTTTGACACCACTTTAACTGTCATGGCTCAATGCTCTGGAATTCTTAGAATTGTAGTTTGTTGTGGTCCCAAAGCAATCTGACAGAGAACACTAACTGTCCCACAAAGTGCAGTTTTCAGAATTCCATGCCACTGAGCCATGGCAGTTAAAGCGGTGTCAATCTAGATTATTTCTGCAGTGTGGATGCAGCCTGTGTCACTTCAAAACCTTTGGGTAGGTTGGAGATGCATGTTTGGATGCTTTTCTATGTATTATTACTTAAAAAAAAATTAAACCCCCTTTCTTGTACAAATTGCTGTGGGTGGTTTCCATGTAACTGGGGCAGTGAATCTGTTCTGCATTTCAGCCCAAACTTTAAAGGAACTGCTGGAACTATTTTTAGAACCTGGGATAGCTCCTTTAAATTTAAAACTAAAACCTGGAGCAAATTCATTGCCCTGCTGATATAAAAGCCAGCAACCATCACTGCCTTGCACATCCTTAAAAAAAAAAAAAAAAAGGTTGACGTGGTATAGGCTATAATAAAATAAGTAGTTCATCTCCAAGGCCCTAAGTAGAAAAGCAGGATAGCAGGGGCCAAGATTTCTCTTCATCTTCCCCAGAAACCAATATACAGAGGCATGCTGTCTCTAACATTAGTGGTGACCCATAACCATCCTGATGTATAGCCACTGATGACCATTTCCTCCATGGATTTATTCAGTTCCAGTCTACTTTTAAAGCTGTTCAAGTTGGCAACCATCAATACAATGGTTCAGAGGTAGGAAGAAGCCTATGATCTCTCTAATAAAAGCATATATTGTTTTTCAGCATGCTGATGAAAATTATTGAACTATAACTTCATATATCAACAACAGTGGGTTTGCATAGGTTTAGTGGCCTCTACAGTTTGATGGTATATCTTTACCAGCATTATCCATTGATCTTTGGTAGCACTTCCATTTGCTTCTTCTTTATTTCAGCTGTGACTTTTTAAGACAAGAAAAGAAAACATGAGTGAAGAGATTAAAAGAGGATCCCAGGATGCAGTATAAACTTGAATTCTATAAAAGTGCATTCCCAGGATGCAGTATAAACTTGAATTCTATAAAAGTGCATTCCCAGGACAATAAAAGCTATTGTTACTTTTTGTTTTAGCAAGATTGCTTCAAAGACCCAGAATATCTTTATTTATACCTGTTTTCATGCTCAAACTATAGTCCTAAACATCATGTATGCACATTTTTGTATGTTATATGGTTTTATTCATATAAACCAGAACACTAACATTTCAACCAAGAGTCATTAAGCATCATAAGAGCCTCACTGAGTAACGTTTCAAAAATAATCCCAGGCCCCATTTTTACTTTTATATCTCAGGAGGAAAAAGAACTGCTGCCACAGTAAGATGGGAGAAAGGTTACACTGGTCTGACAGTTTAATTCCAGTAGAACAGTGAATCCATTTTTGTTCGAGACATCAAATTGCAATTTTGTGCCATCAAGTTCAAAATCAATGCTGGCAATAACCTATCTATAGAAAGCAATTTTTGAGCTTACGCAGTCTTGATATTACTATAAATAATGTTCCAAGCTGGTGGCACTAAAGAAGAGAAATTCCCTGTGCACGACAGCATGATCTTAGCAAATTATGAGCCCAGTTCTCCACCAGGAAAAGGTCTTTAGAGTCCAAGTATGGCTTGATACACTTTCTTCAAGAAATTTGGCTCAGAAAGATCTACAATGTAATTCAATGGTACAGAACAATCCCAGTATCTGTGAGAATATGTTCCCAGACTTCCCAAATAGTGAAAATAATTGATAATAGCAGACCCTATATTTCCAGTAGAAGTTGACCATAGAGTCACGCCGGAGGACCTCTAGATGCCTAGACGGACTTTTTTTTGGACATGAGTAAGTGAAACCACAGTACCAGTCCCATGGATTCAGGGGTCATACTGTGATTTAGGATTCTGTACGCAGTCCTATCAGTGCTTGGAAAAGGTATGTGGGGTTTATTACATCTCCCAGAATTCCCCAGTCAGGGTGGTGATGCTGGTTATGTAGGGATTTCTGGGAATTGCACTAAAAGAAAAAGAAAACCCCAAATGCTGAATCCTATGCACATCTCTATAGGCATAAGTACTAGTACTGAGCATGATGGAACTTCCTCTCAGACAACTATTCATAGGAATGCACTATATATATATATTATTTGTACTATATATACATACATGTGTGTATATGCAGCCCCTTTATACTTGATGGGGTGAGTTAGGTCCAAAACACACTTCAGAAATAATCTAGTTTGAAGCTTCTTTAACCTCCCTGACTCAGTGCTAGGGTATCTTGGGAATTGTAGCTTGTTGTGGCACCAGAGCACTTTGATAGAGAAAGCTAAATCTCTCACAGAACTACAGCTCCCAGAGCTCCCTAGCAACTAGCTATGGCAGTTAAAGCAGTCTCCAACTGGATTATTTCTGCAGTGTGTTCTGGACCTTAGTGATGGAGACATCAAATGATGACCTCCATGTACAAATCATCCCCCTTATAAGCTGAACCTTTTCTCATGCCTGTATTGGAAGAGGAAGGATCAAATTTTTATACACCCAAATGGAACCTAAGGGCACTTCTCTTTTCACATGTCCACTTTCCCTATTGTATTTTTTCCCTTTCCTTTAAATAACCACCCTGTGCTTGAGTGATGTCCATCAATAATATATTGAAAAAGATATTTCCCAGCCACTGCAAAAATGATAAATCCCACCCCACCTACCCTGCCTTTCATAACTTCATTTAAAGCAAACTGCTTTCACAAGGACAGTACATTGATGGTATCATTTCCCACCTTCCTTACTTCTACCCATTCCCTACCATTTATATCCCTCACCCAGACACTTAACTTTTAACTTTCCTGTCCCATAAATCTCCCCTCCCTAAACTTATCTCTTTCCAAATCCCATCAGTTAGGAAAACTGTTAGCCCATCTGAATTTGGGGTTATCCTTAAAAGTTTTAAGAGTGGTTACTCCTTGGGAGAGCGGTTCAATCTCCCAGCCTGGCACCCTTTTATTGCACAGGACTACAGATCCCATTCTCCGCAACCAGCATGAGAAGAGTCTGAGGCATCCAGAGAACATGATGGGCATGAGAGATCTTCTGCTGCCTTTGCTACCTACCAGAATAGTGCCCTCTATTCTGCTTTGGTCAGGCCCCACCTGGAATGCTGTGTCCAGTTCTGGGCACCACAATTCAAAAAAGATGTGGAGAAACTGGAGCAGGTCCAAAGGAGGGCAACTAAGATGGTGAAGGGTCTGGAAACCATGCCTTTTGAGGAAAGACTTAGGGAGCTGGGGATGTTTAGCCTGGAGAAGAGAAGGTTAATAGGTGATATGATCGTTCTCTTTAAGTATTTGAAGGGGTGTCATATTGAGGAGGGAGCACGCTTGTTTTCTGCTGCTCCAGAGAACAGGACACAACAGAGCAATGGAGTCAAGCTGCAGGAAAAAAGATTCCACCTCAACTTTAGGAGGAACTTTCTGATGCTTGATTCTTGATGGCAATCTGCCTGGAGTGCTTTGATGGGGAGTTCCTGCATGGCAGGGGGGTTGGACTGGATGGCCCTTGGGGTCTCTTCCAACTCTATGATTCTATGATTCAGTCTTCCTTTCTGCTTTTAGTTTTCAGCCTCCCATCCTACAAATCCCAGGTCCCCTAGATCTTAGCTTCCCACCCCTTTCTTCCTCTTCCTCCCTGGCTCTTCTCTTCCTGGGCCTGGGGGGTGGAGATGTCTTTCTGTTGTAATCCGCCCCATTGCTTTGTTCAGACTAGAAATAAAATTTATTATTATTATTATTGTTAACCACCATCTCCTATTGGGATGGGGGGGGGGGGAAATCCATCAGTTACATTTCCTTTCCCTTCCCTCTCCCTGAAAGCCAGTGTAGTGGTTTGAACTTTGGACTATGACTCTGGAGACCAAGGTTCAAGATCCAAATCCACTGGGTGACCTTGGACTCAGAGGATAATAATAACAATTTATTTGGTACAACAAATTAAACAACAGTTAAAATAGTTCAATCCCATCTGATGGCAAGGACAAACCCCATTTGAAGAAACTTGCCAAGAAAAAACCCATGATAAGGTCACCTTGATGCCTTCAAGTCACTCCCTACTTATGGAGAAGATCCCATCCTGGGTTTTTCTTGGCAAGATTCGTTCAGAGGAGGTTTGCCATTGCCTTCCCCTGAGGCTGAGAGAGTGTGACTTGCCCAAAGTCATAAGCTGGGAGTCAAACCCTGGTCAACAGAGTCGTTTGCCCAACACCAAAACCATCACACCACACTGGGATTGGGGGGTATAAGTCAAAAACAACTTGGAGGCACACAGCAACAACAACAACAACAACAACACAGCACTATATAAATATAGGTTAATAATAATAATAATAACAACTGCCCTCTTCCTACCGATGGAAACTCCCTCCATCCCTCAATCTGGAATGGAGCTCCAGGGCATCCCCAGACTACCTTCTCTGTCCGGATGTCCTCATTTCCCCGGACGCATCCTCCATTCCATCCTTCTGTCCGGGAGGGGATTCTCAAACGTCCTCCACTTGTACCAGGACTTTAGAAAGTGAGGATGGATATTTCTAGGGGTGCCTTCGCTCCTATGAAGTGATGTTCCAGACTGTTTAAATATTGGAAGGGCTGAGGATGGAGCGAGCTTGTTTTCTGCTGCCCCAGAGACTAGGACCTGGAAACAATGGATTCAAACTACAGGAAAAGAGATTCCACCTCAACATTAGGAGGAACTTATTGACAGTAAGGGCTGTTTGACAGTGGAGCACAACCCTCAAAGTTTGGTGGAGTCTCCTTCCTTGGAGGTCTTTAAGCAGAGGCTGGATGGCCATCTGTTGGGGATGCTTTGATGGAGAGTTCCTGCATGTCAGAATGGGGTTGGACTGGATTGCCCTTGTGGCCTATTATTATTATTATTTATTTATACCCTGCCCCTTTGAGATCAATCGAGGCGGCTTACACAATAAAATGGCATCACATCAATAAAACAGATTGCATCCCTCCCCCCTTTAAAAGATATTAAATCAGTTACAATTTAAAAGCAGTAATATAATTATTATGCTTTACTTATATAGCACTGTAGATTTACACAGCGCTGTACATACAACAATAAAATACGTAAGAGGAAACCTGCCCATGGTGTACACTCTAAGAAATAATAACCTAATACATATAAATATATATACATATATACACATCTTCTAACTCTATAGGGCCAACATCCGAAGGGTTGCACACTTTCTTCCCCAGCTTTAAGGAGGAACAAATGTACCCATTTTACAGATAAATGAGATTTTCCCCTAATACTCTCTTTCTTTCTTTCTTTCTTTTTGCCAGTATAGGAAAAAAAAAGAGAAAGGTGAGATATAGATAATGATGATGATGATGATGATGATGATGATGATGATGATAGGCTGGTTGTTCTGCCATCTATATCATCATCATCATCATCATCATCATCATCTACTCCATCTTCTTTGGAGAGAGCACCTTTATTTCTCTCCATCAAATGGGCTTTCCTAGACTTAAGCCTACTTCCTTAGCCTCAAAGTGTCCTAAACTCTTTCTCTACATCATGAGTCTACAGACTAACACGGCTATGTCTTCCTTCTCTGGACGTTTTAAAACAGAGGATGGAGGGTCATTTGTGTGTGTGGGGGGGGGTTGCTTGGATGGGGTATTCCTGCCTGTCAGAACAGAGTTAAAATAAAAATAATAAAACAAAATTTATTCTTACACCCCGCCTTTCTGCTACAGCAATCGGCTGTAGGCGACTAAAATATATTGGGATAATAAATACTCTCATAATAAACAAGTTGGCCACCCCCTTTAAAACAGGAGTAGATCCAACACAGTTTAAAAATTCATACTGTTAAAATAACAAAAAATCTTCTAGCAGAGGCAGTGGCTGCATAAAGTAGGGAGAGTAGAGACATTTTTAATTTTTTAATTTTTTAATTTATTTAATTTTTACTTTATTTTTTAATTTTTGCATTATTATTATTATTATTATTATTATTCTAAAACATTATTTATTTAATTTTTACTTTGTTTATTATTATTTTAAAATTATTTATTTAATTTTTACTTTTTTAATATTTATATTATTATTATTATTATTATTATTTTAATTTTTTTAAAAAAATATTTAATTTTTACTTTATTTTTTAATTTGTATATTATTATTTGAGTACAGAAATTAGATTGAACTATTCTTGGATTATTCTAAGCTTCTTTATCCCCCCTTTTCTTTTATCCTCCTCCTTTTACCTTACTCTCTCCCACTTCCAGGTCCCCTTGCTCCCTTTCCCCGCTTCCTTCCTTCCTTCCTTCCTTCCTTCCTTCCTTCCTTACCTGGGGGGCTCCTCCTTCCCTTCCCGGCGCTGGAGGATGCCCAGCTTCTCCTCCTGCCTTTTCCTGCATCCTCCTCCTCGGTCCTCCTCCTCATCATCTCTCAGATGGGGAGGAAAAAAAGGAGCCAGCAGCACTCCTCCGCCTTCACCGTGGGAAAAAGACGGACCGGGCTCCTATTGGCTGGCCCGGAGCGCAACGCCTTCTGATTGGCTCCGACGCGTTCGATCTGGGAGTGGCTGCCGGTGATGCCAGGCTCGCTTGGTCCAGCGCTGCGCCTTTTTGTGTGGCTTCGGCAGCAGCGAGGAGGGAATCTGTCGAGGACCAAGGCAGGAAGGCAGGCAGGAAGGCAGAGGGGAGCCGGGGCAGGGGCTGCCTCTCCCTTCCCCTATTAGTATTATTATTACTATTATTACTATTATTATTATTTGGTCCTGACTTCCTCCCTCCCTCCTCTTCCTCCCCTCCCCATTATTATTATTATTATTAGGTCTTGACTTCCTCCCTCCCTCCTCTTCCCCCCCCCCCATTATTATTATTATTATTATTATCTGGACTTGACTTCCTCCATCCTTACTATTCCTCCCCTCCCTATTATTATTATCATTATTACTATTTGGTCCTGACTTCCTATCTCCCTCCTCTTCCTCCCCTAGCTATTATTATTATTATTATTATTATTACTACTACTATTATTATTTGGTCTTGACTTCCTCCCTCCCTCCTCTTCCTCCCCTCCCTATCATCATCATCATCATCATCATCAGGTCCTGCCTTCCTCCCTCCTCCCTGTCTCCTCTTTCTCCCTTCCCAGTTGTTCTTGTTCTTCTTATTATTGTTGTTGTTATTTGGTCCTGCCTTCCTCCCTCCTCTTCCTCCACCTGGCCATGCAGCCCATTCCCAGCGCTCCAGGTCAGCCTTGCCAGGGGCCCCCTTCACCGCTGGCTGCTGCTGCTGCTGCCCCTCAAAGGGTGGCATATCACCAAGAAGACTGAGGGCGGCTAGTCGTAGAAGCGGAGCCAAGAAGCGAAAGGACGGTGGGTGGCTGGCTGGGGGTCTCTTTGGAAGGCGAAGGAGATCTTCCTTGGCAGAGAGAGAGAAAGGGTAGAAGAGGAGCATAGAGGTAGGCACAGGCGGGCACCACCATGCTGGCACTGGAGCTCTTCGGCTTGGCCTGGCTGGCCGGGGTGGCGGTGGTGGTGGGCCAGAACGAGACGGAGCCCATCATCCTGGAAGGCAAGTGCCTGGTGGTGTGCGATTCCAACCCGGCCTCCGACCCGACCGGCACCGCGCTGGGCATCTCGGTCCGCTCCGGCAGCGCCAAGGTGGCCTTCTCCGCCATCCGCAGCACCAACCACGAGCCCTCCGAGATGAGCAACCGGACCATGATCATTTACTTCGACCAGGTAGGTGCGGAGGTGGGTAGGTGGGTTGGTTGGTTGGGTAGGTTCCCTGCCAACCTACTTGCCAACGTGCCAATCTAAGGGATCGCCTACTTCCGTACAATCCGCCCTGTGCACCCTCTGGAAGGAATTTATCGCAACCCATAAAAACCAGACTAACAGCAACCTCCCAGAGGACCTTTTCTGCGACCGCTCCCAGACTTTGGAAAGCCTTCCTGGAAGAGATCCCTCAAATCTCCAGCCTAGAAAGCTGCCAAAATGGATCTCTTCTGGCAGGCCTTCCCAGAACAGTCCCATCTCATTTATATACTCTCACTACTTTATGTAACCAAACTAGAAGATCTTGGTCATTGTAACAGGTGGAATTTTTTGAAAACTGTATTGGATTTAATCCCATTTTAAAGGGGGTGCAGGGGGGGTGTCAATTTATTTATTAAGAGTATGTATTATTCCGATATATATTCACGAGACTGTATTCACTGCTCCAGCTCCCTGCTGTGAGAATGCTGGGCTTTTATAGTTTGGGTCCGGAAAAGCACACATGGCAGCAAGTGGAGACCCCTTGAATTGCCCTGGCTCAGTACTAGGGGATCCTGGGAATTGTAGTTTATCGTGGCCCCAGAGTTCTCCAATAGAGAAGGCTCAATGGCTTGGAAAACTAGACTTCCCAGGAAATTGCCCTAGCACTGAGCCAAGGCAGTTCAAGCAGTCTGAAGATGGATTATTGGATTATTTTTGCAGTGTGTTTGGAGCTTTGGTGAGCTGTTTGCCCTCCTCTGCGGAAGAGCTCTGTGGCCCCCAACAAACTACAGATCCCAGGATTTTGTACAATGGAGCCAAGGCACTTCTACTGCCTGGAGAGAGGGACCGGTTTCCCCCCCAAAAATGTGGATGCTGTTTCCACTCCTTCCTCTCTAGTTCTATATAGGAGAATATACTCAGATAGAGGCACATCAAGGTCCACCAAAAGCAGCAGCTTTTGAAATGTTAGGCAGGGACCTTCCATAAAGACAAGGGAGATCCAGGCATTGTTGTTGTTGTTGTTGTTGTGTGCCTTCAAGTCATTTCCAACTGATGCTGACCCTAGGATGGGGTTTTCTTAGCAAGCTTTTTCAGCGTTTTTTTTTTTCTCCCCGTTCTGGCCATCCTCTGAGGCTGAGAGAGTGTGACTCACCCAAGGCCACCCAGGAAGAAGGAAGAAATCCATCTCTGCTTCTCACCTCCTTCCTTTCTTTTTTTCCTTTGTAGGTACTAGTGAATATTGGGCTGAACTTTGACTCAGAGCGGAGCACCTTCATAGCCCCCCGAAAGGGAATCTACAGCTTTAATTTTCACGTGGTGAAGGTGTACAACAGACAAACCATCCAGGTCAGATATTGCCCTCTTTTACATGAACTTTATGTATGTATGTGTGTTTGAGAGAGAGAGAGACTGAGCAAAAGAAAGGAAGGGAGAGAGAAATTTTACAAGCCTGGATCTTATTCCACCTCTTTTGGTGCAGCACTGATGTGGCAGAGTCCCTTTGAATTTTTGCAGGGCTTATTTCTGATGAAACCCATTGGCCTCTTGGTTTTGGCCTCTACTCGTTTTTAAAACCCAAAGCTGTCTTTTTTCCCCCTTTTTCCTTTCTTCTGCTAGCAACTTTTCTTACGGCTCTTGACAAATGAGAACCAAGTGGCAAGAGGTGACAAAAGCATGGCAACCCTTTAAACAATTAAAGAATTTGGAAGAAGGGACACATGAAGCTGCCCGAATAAAAGACAGCTGGCCAAACATTGTCCACAGTGAGCAGTAGATTTCAGACAGAATTTTTTCTGGTCCTATCAAGACATTCCAGGGATTAGACCTGAGATCTTCTATATACAAAGTCTGTGTTTTATTACTGTCCTGTAGCCTTTGCCTAATAACATAAAACCATATGTGATGACTGCGGAAAGAGAGAAATAACAGACTTCTTTATGACTGAACTTAACCCACCACAAACACATTTAACATTTTTGAGTTTCTGGGTCTTTCTCTTTCCAGATCCTTTGTCTAAATTCCAACCCAGCCTTGAAATAGGATCAGACTCAATATGAAATCCCAAAGGCCAATTTTAAATCCCGCATTTTAAAATAATATAATCCTAGTCCCCTCTCAACCTTTCTATTTGGGTGACATATGAACTGTGTGTCCATAGCGTAAAGAACTGTATGCCAAATCATGCTTTCTTGGGTAAAGATCTCACAGAGCTCCATGGCAGGTGACAGTCCTGTAGTAATGTTCCTTTGACCTCCTAGAAGCACTTGCATTGTGGCTTTTTGGTACATGGCTGTTAAGTTTGGCGTCAGGTTAAACCAAATATGAAAAACACTCAGCGCCACTAATTCTATATATAAAAGGGGTGCCACCTTCTAGGAAAGTGGCAGATTAGGAAATGAAAGCAAATAACTGCAACCCAAGGTACGACTACTCAGATACTGAGCTCCCCAGATATCAATTGAACTTACTCCCAAGTAAGTGCTTATATGACTGTAGTTTGGGTTCATTAAACTAAAAAGTGGAAGGCTTGTATATTTAAGTATGCGGATAGATGTATAAACTGATAGCCTGCCTTGTCCAGTTCAGTCCTAGCATGCATCAAATGTTATACTGTGTATATGGCACATTGTCCATTATCCATTTTTACCTCTTTCTCTGATACTGGTAACATGGCTGACAGCATACAAGCCTTGTATTAAGACCCATTAGTTTCCCTGTAGTAGCAAAAACCTGGAACTAACCTGATAGAAATGTAAGCTTTCTCTCTTCATTGGCTTAGGAGTTACCTGTTGTGGTGCTGCACCTAACTTTTTTGGTACTTTGGGGATATCAGATTGGAGGGTGGGATTAGCCTTTGTGCTGAGGATCTTTTAGATCCCTTGGGGAAAAAATCTCAATAAATCAGTTTGAGGTTTGTTCATTTTATACCAGGAACCTAAGTAAAAGCCATAGTTCCTGAAAGAAGACAGAATGAGGAATCTCCCTTTCTCTAAGGAAAAATACCTTTCGAAGAAACAGAATTGGATAATTGATCCACTTTTCTCCTTTATACCAATGGAACTCCATTACTTCCCTTCCTTAACAGATTATAATTTGGTCTGATTGAGTCATTTGGATAAGGGCAATCTCTGTCCATAAGCACATAGATGTACACTTTATACCTTTATCTCCAGGAATATAAATAATATCTACTGATCTAGCTTGAATTTTGAGTTCTGCAGGGGGGCTGGTCGTCTAGGCATATAGTTTGATCTTTGTATTCCTTCTTATGTCGAGCTGCTCAACTAATTCTGGCTTTCTCTACGGCTCCAGCTATATATTTGATAATGGAATGCTCTTGTGCAGATCTTCTCTGGAGCAAATTGCACTGGGTTCAAAGTACACCTGTGAGTTGATCTTAAATAGGCATTTGCTGTATGCAATACGAAACACACAGGTAGATTACACACGCAAAATGTGAAACAAGCCATAACTCAAGCTTCCTTAGTGGCAGTTGGGGTGAGGTCTACATTTTGGATTATATCTCTAGACAGCACAAATTTAAAGGACTGTCCTTTTTGTCACAGTCAATTTTTTGAGCATTGGGGCGGGTAGGGGGGGAAGACACGATTTAGCGTAAATGTGAAGATATGTATTTGAGGCTCTGGTGTTTCATGAAGACTCCCGGCCCTTTTTCACACAATATGGTCACTGCTGATATTTTTAAAAAATATATGTACAGCTGGAAGTATCAATAGCTGTCTGTCGCTGCAGCAGATGGAAAGTTGATCTGCCCCCCTTTGTACATCTGTAATTACCGGGGGCTCTGTTGTTTGCTGCAGATGTTATCAAAAGGAGATGGATCTCCCCCATTTTCCCCCTCACTCCCTAAGCAGGTACATGGCTCCATAGGTCACATATGGCCTCTGTCAGGGATTCAGCACGTTTGCTGCTTCACAAAGGGATATACAGCCCCCCTCCCAATGCACTTCAGAGATGCTGCCTGGGGCATGAAGGCTTTCATCCCCCTTGTCTTGTCTTTGAGCTTTGGTGTGTAAGTGTATGTGTGTGTTAGACTGTCTTTCCTAAAGGACAAACAAGACAACACATCCAAGAGAAAGAGCTCCAATGGCTTCTTCCCTATCCACTCTGAATAATCTTGAGATGCTGGGGCTTGCTCTAGTCCTGCCAATGCCAAATTCACAAATCCATTCATCATTTTTTTTTCCTCTAGGCAACCATAGGAAAGCATTTATATTGTCTTCTTTTTATTGCTGCTGCTACTGCCTTTTCCTCCTCCTCCTCCTCCTTTTCAAGATGATGAGGATGATGATGATGCTTGTCACATATTGCTTTGAGGGGGGCTCTCCTGAGTTCAAAAAGCAACTTGTACATATAAAATAAATTTGGGGAGTGGGATTTGGAAGATAACTAAAACAGCATGGCACGCGGAAATATTTTCTACCACCGCACCTAGGGGAACACCATTAATCCGATCTGACAGCAGAAGCAATTGTACATTTGACAAAAGAGGCAGATAAAATCCAATGTGGAATTCATGCCTTGAAAGTTTGGGAGAGGGATGCCTCCAAGTGCTGGGCCATCAGTCCCTGACCCTGAATCCTTTCTCTTTATTCTTCCCTCCTTTTTAAAAAGCTTCCCCCCCCCCCATCTCTTGCTGGTACAGCTTTCTGGCCTGGAGGGTTATGTGTGTCATATATTTAAGAAACAAGGTTACAAACATACATTAAAAGGAGTGTCTGGTCTGGGGAGGGATGGAGTGGATGACACTGGAATTGCTTGGGTGGGTTGCGTGTTTCCTGCAGGAACCCTATGCATGTCTACTCAGAAGTAAATCCTAAACCTAAGGAGTTTGTAGCCTTGGGTTGCCCTCTGCTGCTTTCCTTCTTGTGAATAGCACACATGGGACCCAATGGGGCCTTTATTTTGAGCACACAGGGCTAAGGCAGCTCATGTCTCATGTTCAGACTCTCCTGAAGAATTAATAAGAGGAGTGGAAAAGAATCCCTTTTGCAAGGAAGCTTCTAGTTCAAAGCGGCCAACAGTCTTGGTTCCCTCCTGGGTATTTTTTTTCTGCTGTTTTTTCTCCCCCTTCCTTTTTCATTGATGCAGGTTGTTTTATTTTTGCTTTGTTCTCTCTCTATCTCTCTCTTGCCTTTCAGGTGAGCTTGATGCTCAATGGGTGGCCTGTGATTTCTGCCTTTGCTGGGGACCAAGATGTCACCCGAGAAGCTGCCAGCAATGGAGTCTTGATCCAGATGGAGAAAGGAGACAGAGCCTATTTAAAACTGGAGAGAGGAAACTTAATGGGAGGATGGAAATATTCCACCTTCTCTGGATTTCTAGTATTCCCCCTTTAAACAACTTGCCTGCTGGAGGAAGAAACAAACAAAGGGGGTGGAAAGTCTGAGATTTGCTTTGCCAGCCCTTGAACTGTAGCCAGAAAGACACAGCTTTGGACAGCAAGCTTCTGGATTATGTCTACGTATTGCAGAAGTTAAACCCCGTATTTAGGTTTGTGTACATTGCTTGGAAGATCTTTGTTAACAGTGCAGCCAACAGACAGAAGATGCTTGAATTCATCATCCTTCAATAATATTTCTTCTTTTTTTCTTTGCAAACTGAATTAGTTATGTCTCCATTTAAGTGAGTTATTATGACTTAACATCTCTTCCTTCCCACCCCACTGCAGTTCCCCCCTTGCCAAACACTTGTATGTTTTCTACTTTGCACTATCCTTTTACAACCAATCTGGGTTTGGTTTTAACATTATATATATATTTTTACTCTTTCCCTGAGTTCGGATTTTTTAAAAATGTATTTTTGAATATGTGGGTGCCATGGTAAGAGAGGTGCAATGCAAACCGTACTGTATGCTAACAAGCAAACAGGAAATATATAAATAGAAATATATATATATATATATATACACACACACATCAACATGAACTATTATAGCCAAGTCTTGATTTTCAATATTTCTATGTAAATCTGAGTGATTGTGGAACTTACAGGCTGCTTAATGTTTCGATGCTTGTTTTTTTCCCCCCTTTCTCTTGTAATTGTGGCCCAACTTACATGCCAGAAAATATATGGGACTTTTATTAATTAATCTGTAAGATAAGCTGTGAATAATAACAGATATTAATTTTGGAATTATGTTTTATTTTTTAAAAAAATTCTTTTGGATTTTTTCCCCCCCACTTAGATGAGAAATTTGGTGCAATCTTAATCGGCCTTAGAAAGGGGAAAGCAAAAGATGCAAATAAACAAGAGGCATAGGGGGAAATCTGCACTCTCTCCTGTTTTGTTGCAGGGTCTGCTTTGTTCTGATTTTCATAATGGAAGAAGTGAAAACCAAATTCCTCAAAAGCAAGTACCTAGGAGTAAAAGCATTCCTTTTTCTCAGGTTCCAAGTCCTGCTTTTGTTCTGCCTCTTCTGGGCTGTTTTCAGAAAAAGCAGCAGCCAGTGTGAGCTTTTTAAATGTATCAACTTCAGCAACCATCCTCTCGATTGGACAAGATTGTCCTCCTAAAAAGGGTCTGCATGGTTGGGGAGAATCCTTTCCAGAAGCCAGGACAGGAATGCCCACAAAATTGTCCCCGCACTTCTTTTGCATTGTATTCTCTCAATCAAATAAGATTTTCTTAAATAGCTGTCTTATTCAAAAGAGACGGGGAGGGGCGGATAAAATCCTTCCAAGGTCATGCCTAAAATGCTAGTATTATTATTATTTGCTAGGATGATTTCCTTTACAGTCTTTCAAAGATGTAAATGCTATAATTTTTTGCAGCACTCTAAAGAGAATAACTACTTTTATTATCGAGGTACGAGTCAAATACTTTTGATTGTAATCCAAACATAATGTGAAATAAAACCAGTGGAATAAACAAATGTCCTTCTCGGAGAGTGGAGAGATATTTAAGCAGGCCTGATTCTCTGCCTCCCCCCTTCCCCCTCCTTTTATGATTTGGTTTGGTTGCAAGATGGATACAGTTCGGATCTGGAATTTAATTATATGCCTATAAATCAAAGTAATCACTGGATATAAAGAGCCAATTTCTCAATTTGTAACCATAATGTGGACAGTGGCTGCTATACAGTTAAAATTGGATAGCTCTCTCTCTTTCTTTCTCTCTCTTGCCTTTTCCAAACCGGGGTTCCAAGAAAGAATTTAATTAGCTCCTAGGGGGGCAGTTAATTCTCGCTTAATAAGCAATGCATTATTTTATGGTCAACGTCCCCCTTGATGGGGGGCGGGGGGAAATGCATGCATCCTTGTTAATAGTTTCACCCAGCAAATGGAGATGCCAGTGTTTTGTTTTATTTTTCAAAGGCCTTTGGGGAAACTGGGCAGAGGAAGGAGCAAAAGCAGGTGTGTTGGGTTGGGTTGGGTTGGCTTGCTGTCATTGGAATACTTCAGTGCTAAGCAGAAGATAGATCTGGATCTATTAGTTGTTCTCGGGGCGATTGGCAAGGATTTCTGACTCTACCTTGTGTAACCAAAAAAAGCAGAAAAGGGACCCCCCCCCCCCAAGTTTTAAATTATATTGCTGAAACGAGATAACTTGTGTGTTTGGCGGAAGTAACAAGGAATGAATGGCCTGTTCGGTTGTGATACTGAAAAGAAACTCCTCAGCTCAGAATTCTTTCATGTGAAGTGGATCCCTTTTGCACCAGGTTTCCATTGCTGGCTCATGGGCTTCTAATGCGTCTTTGATAAGTTGAGGTCAAAAGTTGTGTGTTTGCCTTCCCCTGTTTTAACGCAACTGAGGAACAGAACTTCAGGCTGGTCATTTTACCCCAGATGAGATAGGATAGGAACAGAGACTGGCCGTACAGAGTTGGAGTAACCATGTGAAGTCCTGGGTTCAGATCAGGTCTTTAGTTACCACTGACTCACAAGCGCCCCTTGGCAGCTCACACTGGCTCAGTGTACCTCTCTTTTACACATTTTAAAGCATCACTCACCTCGATAGAGGTTTGTTTTTCAGATTACTGTAGCAGCATATGTGTAATGATTTCAAGAGTCCATCAGTTTTCACACTCAGGTTCCATTTAGCATTCAGTATTGCAGGCAGCAGCATAACAGAACCTTTCAAATATTGCTCACTGCTGCATTGGTACTCGAATCCATCTTTGCTAGTATCTAGGTGTGTAATGGGCGGGTGGGTGGAATCATTCATCTTATTCCACCAGAGGAAAAATCTCTTTCAAATCCATTTTCAGGAAGAGGGAGCTAGTCAAAGTGGTTACAGTCCACAAAAGCCTATGTCCCCATAAAATGTCAATAGTCTTTAAACAATGTCTTTCCATTGTGTATGTATTGTGCCTTCATGTTGCCTTCACGTATGCTGACCCCATGAATTTCATAGGATTTTTCTCGGCAAGGAATACTTAGAGGTGGTTTTGCCAGATCTTTCCACTATCATTGTGCAAAGTTTGCACGGCATACTTTTGACTGTGGAATAATATTTAATGCTTGGTTAGGTGGTTTGGATTTGGTTATTGTGGGCTGAAGTCCCTAGGTATCTCAAGCAGCCTTTAGAAGAAGCTTGTCAGGGAGAAGGACAGAGTTAGTTTATCCAGACTACAAACTGGAATTGGCTGAAGGATAGCATTCATTGTAAAGCTAGTACATCTGTAGCTTGAGGAGGAAGGTTATTCCATTATGCCAAAGGCTGGATTCCCTTGCCAAAAACAAACAAACAAAAACAAAGGAAAGGGCATTAGTTTGTGTAAAAAACGTATCTGCTTATAGAGTCGGCCCTCTGTATCCACAGATTCTTCATCCATGGATTCATTCATGCACAGCTTTGGAAAATATTTTTGAAAAATAGACATTCCCAAAAGCAAACCTTGATTTGGGCCTTTTTATATAAGGGGCACCATTTTATTATGCTATGGTGTTTAATGGGACTTGAGCATCCACAAATTGTCCAAACCCCAGTGAAGACCAAAGGCACACTGTATATTGGTATGGATATAATTATAAGATTGTATGTACAGCACTGTGTAAATTTACAACGCGATATAAATAAAATTAATAATAATAATGGATATGTTTTAAAATAATCGCTCTACTTTCAATAGAACTATGAAATGGAGCTCAACACAGTCCAGCCAGTTGGCATTGGCTGCCTGCTCTGTTTGCTATCCAGGTACCAATGCTTGTAGATGGACAAGGTTTGGTCAACAAATGGCTTCAAGATCCTTTTCTTCACTTATGTCCACTATGTATACAGTGGGCCCTTGTTATCCGCTAGGGTTTGGTTCCAGGACCCTCCGTGGATAAAAAAATCCATGGATGCTCAACTCCCATTAAATATAATGGCACAACAAAATGGTGTCCCATATATAAAATGGAAAATCAAGGTTTGCTATTTGGAAGTTATACTTTTGGGGAATATTTTCAAGTCGTGTATGCTGAAATCCATGGATAAAAAAATCTGTGGATAAGGAGGGCCAACTGTACTTGTCATTGTTCCTATTTGCTATCAAGTCAGTTTCAGGTTAGGTCAGCCCTCAGCAGCTTAGGTCTTAGTCTTGGGGCCAGGACTTTTTCAGTTGAAACAATCCATCTGTAATGTGGTCTCTTTCTTTTCCTTATCCCTTCCATTTGCCTTTTCCACATTGTCTCATGTTATGTCGAAAGTATGATAGCCTCAGTTTCTAGAGTCCTAATATTGTACTCCATACACAGCTGAGGAAGTGGATTTTAATTTCCAAAAGTTCATGCTATGCTAAGCTAAGATCTTTTTTTACACTATGCAAGTGTAGCTCTTCAATACCACTTTAACTGCCTGGGGCATCATGAGATTTGTAGTTTGGTAGGCCATTATTGCTCTCTGACAAAGAATGCCTCATTAAAGTACAAATCCCAGCACAGCAATCCATCAGTGATACCTTTTTTGGCCAACTGAAATGCACAGTATATACATTGCAAGCTTTCGAAGCTCCATGGGCTTCTTCATCAGCAAAGGAAAAAGAAAAAGAAAAAACAATTGGAGATGTTAGTCAGATGCTTCATTGTTGTTTCAGTCCTTAGTAATGATGTTATGATGGGGAGAATATCTTTTGCAGGCAGGCTCCTCCTTCTTCTGGCCATGTAGCAAAGGCAATAGGGTGATTTTCAAAGTCCACGAAATTTAAAGTCCATTTGCATTCTGAACAGTGCCGCAGGGCCAGAAGGAGGAGAAGCCTTCCTGCAAAAGATATCTTCCCCATCATAACATCTTTACTAAGGACTGAAACCATATGCAGGCATCTGGTTGATGAAGAAGCCCATGGAGCTTCGAAAGCTTGCAACAGGTATATTGTGCATTTCAATTGACCAATAAAGGCCTCACTGATGGATTTTTTTTGCTCGTATTTGTTAAATGGTCAACGCAGCTACCCCTGCATGTTTACAAATCCCAGGATTGCATAAGATGGATCAAATTGCTCTACGTGTGTAGCAAAGACACATCTGAAGAAGTAGACTTAAGTCTACGAAAGCTCATGTTGCCAACTTCTTTCTTTCAGTTAGTCCCAAAAGTGCCACAAGATCTCTCTGCATACTACTTTCTTATGACTTGCTTGCATTGATTCAGTTGGACCAAAGTGTGCTTTTCGTTTCTTTTCCCGTATTTCTGCAAATCTTGAAATTTGGGTGTTGCTGGTGCCATTTTGTATAGTCAAGCAACAACAAGAGGGTGTCGAAACACAAATGATGGGAGGAAAAATAAGCAAAACCATAGATTTCAAGACCAGGTTCAACCTTGCCCTCTTTACCTAAGGAAAGATGAGAGAGGAATAGTACAGCTGGGTCCATCCTTTCCATTTATACACAGCTGTGAGTGTCACAGGAACCATAGTACAACAGTTGTGTTGGGTAAAACAGGCCTAAATCTTGTTAGTCTTATGGGTGCCACAAGATCCCTCAGGATCATTTTGCAGGAACACACTAACAGGCTGTTCTCCTTTGGAAATGGTTTCCAACCAAGTCCCCTTCTGGCTCTTCTTCCTTTTTCATCTTCTTTCTCTTTAAAAGCAGAGATTCAAGGGGAAATCCTTCAAATCAGATTATCACACTAGGGTCAATTCCAGAACCATCCCACAATCATCCCATTATTGGCAATGAATATCCCATTATTGGCAATGGGATAATTGTGGGATGGTAATGGGATGATTGTGGGATGGTTCTGGAATTGACCCTTGCAAAAGAAGACACCATGGCTAGCTTAACATGGAAAGACATTTATTGGGTTGCATCCGCACTGCAGAAATGACCCAGTTTGACACCACTTTAGCTGCCATGGCTCCATGCTGTGGAATCCAGGGATTTGTAGTTTGTTGTGGCACAAGAGCTCTCTCAGATAGAAGGCGAAATGTTTCCCAGAACTACTAAAGTGTTTTATAACATTTATAAATAAATGTTATTTATAAAAATAACATTTTTATGTTTTATTTTTATATTTCTATTTTATTTATTTATTTATTATTTTTTATTTTATTTTATGTTTTATTTCATGTTTTGTTTTATTTTATGTTTTATTTTATTTTTATTTTTATATTTTATTTATTTATTTTATATTTTATTTTTATACTTCATTTCATTTTATTTATTTTTTTCCCTTTTTATTTCATTTTCGTGCACGATCCAAGAATAAAAGGAAAGAGAAGCTTTCTCCATGATTTCTCTGCCCTTCTCCTTTTTGTCAAGGATGAAAAACACACTGCAGAAATAATCCACTCTGAGACCACTTTTAACTACTCTGGCTCAATCCTATGGAATCCTGGGAACTGTAGTTTATTATGGCACCAGAGCTCTCTGACAGAGAAGGCTAAAATCATCATCATCATCATCATCATCATCATCATCATCATCATCATCATCATTTGTATCCTGCCTCTCCATAAAAAGGCTCACAAAAGTTCTTAGCATTATCTAATATTGAGCCAGAGCAGTTAAAGCAGTCTCAAACTGGATTGTTTCTGCAGTGTGTTTTGGACCAACATTTAAACATTTCATCCTGATTCCTGAAGTTTTTCAGGAGACTGGGATAGGCTGCATCCCCACGGCAGAAATAACCCGGTTTGATACCACTTGGACTGCCCCACTACCAGGCTCAAGGCTAGGGGAATTCTGGGAGCGGTGGCTTTGTGAGATGTGGGTTGCCTTCTCTGTCAGAGAGCTCTGGGGCCACAGTAAACTACAATTCCCAGGATTCCCTAGAACTGAGCCAGGGCAGTCCAAGCACTGTCAAACCGGATCATTTCTGCAATGCGGATGGAGGAATAGTTAAGAAGGGGATATTTTGCTTGTTGGTGGGGAGAGATCCCATTGAAGTCTTGTGGGACTAAAGAAAAGAAACAAACACATAGAGGCAAGATGATCTGTTTGCAATCCTCCAACCTTAAAACACAGTTTTTTCCCTTCTTTCCAGGTCTGTTTTATAGCATTTTTCAACCTTTTGCCTCTTTTGGTCCTATTTTTCCCATCTCAAAAGCGCACCAAACACACTGCAGAAACCATCCCTCCAGTTATCTCTCCAGTGGAGATGCAGCCCAAGGTCCAAAACAGACTGCAGAGATAATCCAGTTTGAGACCCCTTTAACAGCCCTGGCTCAGTGCTAAGGGCTCACAAAACTACAGTTCCCAGGATTCCCTACCACTGAGCCAGGACAGTTAAAGAGGTTTCAAACTGGATTATCTCTGCAGGCTCTTTTGGACTTGGGCTGCATCCATACTGGAGAGATAACCTGGTTAACTGGCCTGGCTCAAGGCTATGGAATTCTGGGAGCTGGAATTTGTTGTGCTCTGGGCCCCACAATATACTCCAACTCCCAGAATTCCATAGCTTTGAGCCAGGGTCCACTCTGGGCCCCACAACATACTTCAGCTCCCAGAATTCCATAGCCTTGAGCCAGGGTCCGTTCTGGGCCCCACAACATACTCCAACTCCCAGAATTCCATAGCCTTGAGTTAGGGCAGCCTGAGGCTGCATCCACACTGCAGAGATAATCCGGTTTGATACCACTTGGACTGCCCTGGCTGAGTGCTAGGGAATCCTGGGCACTGTAGTTTACTGTGACACAAGAGAACTCTGACAAAGAAGGCTAAATGTCCTATAAAACTCACAATCCTAGAATCCCACACCATGGGGCCATAATGGCAGTTAAAGCAGTGTCAAACCGGATTATTTCTACGGGGCTGTTCTGATCAAACTCCAATTCCCACCAGTATTCCAAAGCATTGAGCCACGGCTGCTAAACCGGTGTCGACCCGGATTATTTCTGCAGTGTGGATGCAGCCTGAGTCGCTTCTCGACAAAGGCGGCAATGTTTGGCCTTCCATGGGCTCAGAAGACGAAGGAGAGGAGATTGGGGGGGAAGGCATTAAAATTAATGTGATCTCTATGGTATTTTGAGAAGCAAGGGAAGGCCACAAGTCTTTGGTTATGTACGGAAGGAGAAAAGAAAACCCCCAAAAAGTAAATGAAGAGGCACACGATGTTCAGCTTTTTAGAGGGAAGAAGAAATAACCGAGATCACATATAAGAGGCCCAAGAGAAATAACATTTGTGTACTGCATATGCTCATGTATAAGTCTAGAAAGTTTAGTTAATAAATTGACTTAAAACACCTGGGCTGACTTATGCACGGGTCAATGTAAATACTGTACTTATACATTTAAAAGGTGCCATCACCTTTCTCTGAATGGAGTGGTAAAAGGTGAAAGCTTAGTCCATCCTGGGAGCACCAAAAAGGAGCATGGATCCTCTCTACTCTCTCATCCATCCAGCCTTTAGGATGAGCACAAACACTTATGACTGCCAGAAGTTCTTTAGCGTCATTTTCCTTTGCATCATCCTTTGTTACATGCCCTTAAATTTTACCCTCGACTTATCCATGGGTTATATAAAACCCCATAATTTTGGCCCCAATACCTGCCCTCGATTTATAGATGAGGTCGACTTATATTCGAGTATATACATTAATTTATTTTATTTTTTAAAAAAAGAATCAAAATCTGAACTCCTGGATGGCATCTTGCTTATCTTGTGTGCATTGCTGGCAGGAATTGAGGAAAAAGGAGGGCTCCCGTGCCTTCAAGGCAGTGACTCTGTTTTGGGGTTTAGTACTGTCGATGCTAACAGGCCATCCAAATAGGCCAGCATCTTGGCTACAAAACAAATTGCAGAAATAATCCTGTTTCTTTAACTGCCTTGGCTTAATGCTGGGGGACTCTGGGAACATATCGATCCTTGCCCCTCTGCTCTTTTTGACCCTCAATTATTCAAACGCTATAGATCAACCGTTTTCTGCGTTCTCAAGGATGAATTGCATCTCCAGGATTTTAAATTCACCTTATTAAGGCGAAGGATCAATGGGCCCTCATACTATTTCACATTTTTAAAAAATAAATAAATAAATAAATCATTTTTCAAAACCAAAAGTGGATTTTTGGCCAATTCCCGTTTACCTTTCTTCCTTTTTCAGCAGCCAATGTGCCCCGTTCCTCGAAGGTCACAGGGGCAGAAAACTGAGCCCTGGGCATGTTTCAGTTGCCATCTCTGGTCTTCACTGATTGGAAGCAGCTTTCTAGCAATTTAAACAGAAGCCTTTCTCAGCCCTACCAGGAGATGCCCAAGATCAAACCTAGGACGTTGCACGTGTAAAATCTGTGCTCTGCCACTGGGTGATTCTCCTTTCTCTCATTTATAGTGACATAGGAAGCTGCCTTTTATGGAGCATGCCTTTCATGGAGCATCCAGTCCACAATCATCATGTATATCCTTGACTATTTCATCCTTGCGTGCAAAGACAAATAGAGTAGTTTTATCCATTCTGTGGAGGAAAATGAATATTCCTTTGCGGTATTCTGCCTGTATTCAACCATTCCAACGAGTTGTGAAGGAATTATTCTGCAGAGAAAATGACATGAGGTTTTTTTCTCTAGAAAACACATTTTCTGGGCAGGAAACCCATTTTCACCACAGAAAACAGGGTGTGTTGTTGTTGTTGTTGTTGTTGTTGTTGCCAAAACCATGCATCAGAATTCCTGCACATCACTTTGGGGGATCAAGTACCAGGAGAAAATTCTCGCTCTACTATTCTTCCCCAACAGAATTTCCCAGCTGTTGAATAAACGTGAATCCATCCCAGATTATTTAGATGATCATTAAAATTTCTAAGGAGTTTATCAGACAGGAGGAATTTCTCTTTATTTCGAATGGAGCCCATTCGAATTCACGTGAATTCACTAGTTTAGCAAATTTACGTGAATTCCAATTATGTTTGGAAAGCATTCAGAATTACTTCCCATTACCCAAAAATGACTGCCCATTGCCCAAAATTGTGTGAGATGCTTTAATACAAAATATTGTAAAACCCATGATTGCGTTCGGAATGACTTCCCTTTTGCCCGAAATTGCATGAGATGCTTTAATACGCAATAATGTGAAACCCCATGATTGCGTTCGGATTGCCATTAGATTATACTTCCAATTTCCATCATCTGATAAACTCCTAATAAACTTTATACACCTCTAAGTCAACTAGGTTTAAGAGCTTCCAGATTCAACATCAATAAACTCTCTTACCCATCTCCAATCTTCCTCCCATCTGTCTAATGATTTTTCCTTTAACAATTGTGTTAGCTTATCCATTTCCATGTATTCAAGTACTTTTAAACATCTTCACTGAAGGAGAGTTCCCAACTAGAAATGATGATCATGGGAATCCTCCATCTCTTCCAAGAATGATTGGCTTCCATTTTGATACAGATTGTTGTTCATGTTTAGATCATGTACTTAGGGCAGGCAAAAGATTTTTCCTTGGCCTAGTTATAGGGCCAATCCAAGACATTTTGCTGTCTGACATGAAGGAGATGGCATCCACTTCCTGTTCCAGGTAAAGAAATATACCAGACTAGAAACTGAATCTGGCCTTAAAACTGGAAATGGAATATATTCACTCCACAGCTAGGGTAGGAATGAATACATTGGGTTGACCTGGTTGCATCTTGTAAACTCCTGCCTGTGGTTTCCTTGACTGAATCAACCCACCTGTAGGGCCCTGTTCCTGTTTTCCTACTGACTTCCATTTTACCAAACATTAGCTTCTTATCCAATGAATCATGTCATCTCTTATCCATTGAGTCATGCATGATGGCAAGATGACCACACTAAGGAATGCATTTGTTTATTGCCATAATGTTTGGTATGGAATTTGTATCCCAGGCCACCTGGCAGGTTCAAGGTTGAGAACAGCTGGCCTCAAAGATTAGGCCAGAGCTTCCATGTACAAGCTCTCCAGCTATCAAAAAAGGACTGCATGCATCTTTTTCATTTTATCTAGTATACAACTTTGTCTTAGATCTTCCTCTGTGTATCTGTATAATCTCTGCCCACTGCATGCATTAGAAGATCAGCTTTGAAACCTTAGCTGGTAGAGGGAACGGTTTTTTTAAGTGTTGTAACAAAACACACACACAAACACACACACAACCCCATTGTTACAAACACACCTGTCATGCCCATTCAGCTGCCGGATTATATGAGCCTTCCAGATCTTGCTTCACAGCGAGAGTCTGCTGGCAACGGCCCAGAAATTCATTAGGCGAACCCAGAATCATTATGGTTTTATTAGACCAGGTTAAGCAATCCACAAACTCAGCAAGAATTGTATAGCCAGGGGAAGAGCTGATGCAATAAAGGAACAACAATGAGAAGAGGATTAGGTAAAGATTCCCTTGCTGCTGATGTGTGCATGTGTATCAGAACAAAAGAAACATTAATGTTATTATTTTTAATTATTTATTAGCTAGGCAGTTCCTAATTAACGTATAGGGCATTTACAGCACAAAGAAAGGGGCAGCAGGATAGATAGTGCTCTGCCCCCTTGGCACTTGCAGTCTGAAGTCTAATGATTGGGGGGAAAAACAGAAGAAATAGCAGGGGAGAGAGGGAGATGAAAACAGACAAATAGCAAAATCTGTTGAAGAGACTTCTCCACAGTGTATTATATAAGCTAAGAACATGCTCTGATAGTTGAGTGTCTGTCAGCTAAAATGGCCCCACCATAAAGACTGAGATCAGAATGAAATGAAATGTGGAAAGCAGATGGAGTTATAATTACCCCAACAGTGGACATTTAACTAACAGTAGTTGGCCTAAATGCCATAAAGCCACCAGATCCTGTCTGATCTTTTAAACTAAACAGAGGTCAGCCCTGGTTAGTACTTGGATGGGAGACAGTCAATGAATATTGAGTGCTGTGGGCTATATTTCAGAGGAAGAAACTGGCAAACCACCTTTGACTATTCCTTGCCTAAGAAAATTCATAGGTCACCATATGTCAACAGGCGACTTCAAGGCACGTACACTCACAGTTGGGTGGTAATACTGTAAAAGAGGAAGGCAATGGCAGATCACCTCTGCATAATCTTACCAAGAGAACCCTATGATGGATTGCCATAGGTTGGAGCAGACGTAAAGACACACAACAACAACACATGTTTTATGTCACTGTTAACTGTTAAAAGTGTCCCTGACCTCACTGTTTACCCACCCAAACATGTTCCCCCATGAATGTGCATCTGATTATAAATGCATTCTCCAGAAAAGCTTATGCCATGATCAATTAGCTGGTTTTAAAGAGATCACCAGAGTCTTTGTGGCTTTTGCTGTATCCAACAAAAACCAGTTTAAACAATATGCAAGCCACCTTTAGTCCCAATATCGGGGAAAGGTGGGTGTTGCTGTTGTTGTGTGTCTTCAAGTCATTTCTGACTTATTGCAGCCCTAAAGCAAACCTATAATGGCATTTTCTTGGCAAGTTTCTTCAGAGGGGGTTTGCCATGGCCATCCTCCAAGGCTGAGAGAGTGTGACTTGCCCAAGGGCACCCACTGGGTTTACATGGCTGAGCTGAGATTTGAAGTCTGTTTTCCAGAGTCATAGTTCAATACTCAAACAACTACACTTTGCTGGTTCTCATATACATTAATGAACTTATCACCATAATCACTGTCGTCATTACTTAGGTAGCCAAATGGTCCACAGTGCTGAGATCATATTATTCTGATTTTGAAGGTCTCACGGTGGTTGCTGAATGTTTTCCTGGATCAATTTAAGATGCTGGTCATAACCCTTAGAGCTTCATATAGCATGGAAGTATGAGCCAGCCTATCTCAAAACCTGCCTAAGTTGCTGAGATCTTCATGAGAGGCCTCTAAAGAATACCTTCAGCTGCAGAAGCACTTGAAGGTACATGGATGCACATGCAAAAGCCTGCTTGATGAGAACCTGGGAGATCTTTCTTCAGTGTTTATTCCAGACTTGTGGAATGTGCTCACTTTGTACATGCACATGATTCCTAATCTGTTTTTAGAAAGAGTGTAAAGACCCATCTCTTCCACTTGGCCCTTTAAGCTGTTTTGATGATTACTGTGATGAGTCAGAAGGTTTCATTGTTTGACAAGTGATGTTTGTGAGCTGCCTCAACTGCTATTTTTATGGAAAGGCAGGATAAAAATGTAATCAATCAACAAATAAATGAGGAAAAAGAGAAGGCCTTCTTGTTGTCATTGGGGGCTAGTAGCAACCCTTCATTGATCTACGGCAGATCAGTTGGAGATCTACCACTATCTCACCAGTTTATTTTCTCACAACAATTGTGTTAGTGAAGCAAACGGGAACATACACGTTTCAAAATATTCAATATCACACTTCTCTTCAATCATATGAGTGTGCTGCTTTGACAATCCATGGTCTCTTATTCACCAGCTCCATAATCCCACCTTCCTTTCCTTTCAATGAATTCATGCTTTTGCCTAGATTGTTTTTAGTCCATTCTTTTGTGGGTTTTTTATTTTATTTTTTGCTGTAATTATGCAATCACATATAAAAATAAAAACCTTGAAAGGAACAGAATAAAAACAAACTTGGCCTGCTTGGGAATAGTGAGGAGGGAAGAGAGAGGAGGAGAATCATACCCTTTCATGCCACATGATCAACGTCAATCAATACTGCCTAGGAAGGCACCTATCAAAATAGCAGGACTGATGGAATAAGTATGGTATTAGGATCCTATTGATGGGTTTTCCCCATCAACGCAAAGGTTCACTACTGATCCAAAGGAAATGCAAAGCAGCGACTGAATAGAGACAATGTTGTGTGATACGTACTGGCCAATTATGCGAATATCTTGCTTTAATTCTGATTTATTGCCTCTTGTGTTAAAGTTCATAAGCTTAACCGATTTTCTGACAACAATCCTTGAACTATGCTACCCACATCTCACCATTATCTAAATAAAGTTGCTGTGAAGGAAAGGTGCCAGATGCAATTTTCTTTACATACAATCACATGCCCAAGACCCATGTCTCCATTCTTCTCACCACCTAATCCAGGGTTAGGAAACTGCCAGAACATGTGAAAATTCATTTTTGGGATGACATCTCCCAGAATCCTTCACAGCATTGGGCTTATATAGCTCAAAGTGGTCAACACTGGAGACCAGGGTTCAATTCCAAATTCGGCCATGAAACCCACTGGCTGACTTTGGACAAATTTCATGCTCTCAGCCTCAAGGAAAGGCAATGGCAAACTTCCTCTGAACAAATCTTGCCAAGAATATCCCGTTATAGGGTCTTATGGTCAACATAGGTCTTAGGGTTAACCTAAGTCTTAGGGTCAACATAAGTCAGAAACAACTTGAAGGCACATAACCACACACAGTCAACACTGACTGGCAGTGACTCTCTAGGTTGGCAAGAATCTTTTCCAGCCCTTCCTGGAAATGTCAGTGTGAAAAACATTCCTTTGGATACAAATCATTTGCTTTCCCATATGATTTCTCGTGCACAGATTTTACAAGCTTTCTTTTCAAGACAATACCACCACTTTGTTATTACCTTTTATGAGCATTTAATCTGTTTACTTCAGATGTGACTAATGCTGGGCCCCATTAACTGATGTGGTTTATATTCCTTGCTTCCCAGTTTACATCCTGGGAAAAGGCATGGTGCTTTCACTTTCATTAACGTGACTGGCATGGGGGAATTTTATGAGCCATCTTGCTAATGGTAATGAGCATCCTTGATTGATTTCTAATGGGAAGATAATTACTAAAATGAAAGGGAATATTCTTGTTTGTTTATGAGTATGTGTATGTGTGTGTTTATTCACAACCTTTACTGATTTGTTTTGGGGGCTGTGGGATAGGGTTGAAGCTGGGATGCCACACAAAGGAATGAGTTCTTCTTGGTTTGAAAGTCCAGCTGAAGTGAATACCTCAGTGATTGTTCCAAATCTTCAGTTTCCTTTGAAAATAGCTTCTACAGATTTCAGTCAAAGGCCAGCCCAAGATAATCTGATGTCTGAGATGGAAGAGCAAATGATGACTTGCCCTCAAAGAATTCCAGGTGTATTGTATGTGGGGTGTAGTTATGGGGGGGAGTGAGGGCATTCTCCCCCAAATAAGAGTTCTGACCTTCTATATAACAGAAATACAGTTTAGAATGCAAAGAAAAGGAAAAAAAGCTGATGGAAGATGCAGTCCAAGAATATCACATTTGTTTGGAGATGTGTTCCATGTCTTTCAACTAGACTTTGAATAGTTAAGTACAGGAAGGCTGCACTATAGGACAATTCTATGCAAGCTTCCTTGTCATTAGATCTCCCTGATTCTACCAGGACCTACTACAAATGTAAGGAGTCTGCAGCCTCCTTTTATTTGGATATTATTTGGGTTATAATCACTGCTGGTATGAATTTCAATGTCTGTGTTTTGTTCTTCATCTAGAGTTGCTGTGATCATGTGTATTATGTTGATTGTATTACTTATTTCATGACCCTTTATTTTGATTTGTTTCCTGAGTTTCTCCAAGGGCCCTTTTGTGTAGTTCGGTCTTTTTTCCTCATATATAAAACAATATAAATGTATGAAAGACGTTCTTCTTATTTGCCATCTAGTCAGCTTCGACTCATGATGACCCTATGAATGGGAGACCTCCAAGAGCCCTTGTTATCCACAGCCTGCTCACATCTTGGCAACTCAAGGCCATCACTTCCTTTATTGAATCAATCTATCTCTTAGATCTTCACAAATGAGGAAAAGTAATGTTCTTGGTGTTCTTTGTTGAAAGCCAGGGTACCCCTAATGCCATTCTGTTTCAGGAAAGAGAAGCAAAGCATAAGATGAGCAATGAAATGAGCCTGTTAAAAACCATTTAAAATGCAAGTGGGTTGATGTTCAAGGTATTTTAAAATGCTGGGACTGAGTGAGAGCCTGCAAAGAAGAAAGAATATACAGCCATATCTCAGTTAAATTCACCACTTCTGGACACCACTTCTTTAATGGAAAATTTGGTACCAGAGATAGAAATATTATAGAAAGAATAGGGACAGAGTCCTACAAAAAGAAGAAGAGCTTTTCAATGTGTTTCTGCAAATGTTTTATTTAAAACTAACAATATGCACATGTGAAATAAAACAACAAGGTAGGTAAACCCTGCATAAGTAAACAAAATATTTGGAATTCTCTAGAGATCACTTGAAATCTACTTCTAAAATGCATCCAGGGATGATTTTTTTCTTTTACCATGTTTTGGGGGCCAAACCCAGGACTTTATGGCACAAGCCTCATCTTCTTGAAATCATATTATTTAAACAGAAAAGAAACATACCAGTGTTGGAGCTTTGATTATCACATGTGTCTTCGATAGCATGATGGGGACTTTTTGTGCCATCGCCAGTTCTGTGCATTCTCTTCCACATTGCTCCTTAACCCTGCCTTCCTGTTCTATACCCTAACCAGCATGCCTTTCTTTTTTAAAAATAATAATTTTAATTTGTAATGCAATTGCGGAGTTATGGGAATATGAGTTAGTAAAAAAGAAAGACAATTACGAGATATGTTTATGTATGTATTTATTTCAATAATAATTTTTTAAAAAAAAAGTCAAAAAGGGGAGGGGGAGAAAACAAGCTGCTTGGAAATAGGAGTAGTGGGGTGGCAGTGGGACCGATCACTTATTGAAATTTTTCACATAATCTCAGATATAATTACTGCATTTCTTCAGATGGTTTGGACCCCAGCTTTCATAATCTGTCATCACCATTCTGACTGGGGCTCCTGGGAGCTGAAGTCCAAAAAATCTGGATGTCCAGAGGTTAGGAATCACTGTCTTGGAGTTTTATAAGGAAAACCCTATCCTTAAAAGTATCTTCCGCTCTACACTTGAAGGTAGACCATTGAATAGCAGTGGCAGATTCACCACAAGAATCCTCAAGTTAGCTCATCCCCATCCAACCTCTGCCATGCTGAAAACCTACAGATCAATTTTCATAGTAGAAATATGGAACTGAAATATAAAACATAACACAGTGTGGGCCCTGTAGGTTCTTACGAGAAGCCATTTTGGCTTCTATTCTCTTTGGGCAATGGTCAGGCTTCCAACTCTAGGCTGTGATTGCTAAGGTGAGATTTCCTTGGATTCAGAAGATGTTGCTCCAAAACTCAGTATGCTCAGGAACTGAACTCATTAGTGTAATTAACGTCAACAGATATCTTTGAGAAAGGAAAGAAAGGAGGTTCCTTGCTCAGGCAGACTTCACATGTCTTCTTTTAATTTGACGCACAGCCTATGTGTCTTCTGTATTTCCTGATTGCCATGACATTCTCTTCTGAATGGTGACAGCATATTGCACTGTTTCTGTCACACTCTCCCTGCCGTTCTGTCTAATGAATGGCAACACACTAAGGTTCATGTACATCTCATGCCAACTTGAGTCATGTAGATAATTTTGTTTCAGACCTTATAAATTTCACACTTGATTTTTGCATTTCCCAAAGCTTAAAAAAGAAAGATACCTTTGGGGACTACCACTCCCAGAACCTCTAGAAGTGATTCAAGCTTTGGTCTTTCCCTGGTGTTGCATGATCGGGTAAAGTTGAGCCAGTTAGACTTTGGTGAATGTGGTTCTAGATGTAGTATTTTTTTTTATTAATATGATTGTACAGCACTCCTACTTAAGAGAAATCATAAGTCAAAAAGGTAATGGAGAGAGATCTTCAAACATAGTCCAGACCCCAACTGCGTCCTTGAAAACCTTTGCATCTGGATACCAAGGCATGATCTGAAA
The DNA here is from genome assembly GCA_034509955.1 of Urosaurus nigricauda. Lineage (NCBI taxonomy): Eukaryota > Metazoa > Chordata > Lepidosauria > Squamata > Phrynosomatidae > Urosaurus > Urosaurus nigricauda. The sequence goes on from JAOEGL010000013.1 coordinate 12,577,933, forward strand.
GCATTATGGACTGATCTGAACAAAAAGGTAATAAATTAAACCAAAAACCAAAACAGTATTACAAAGAGAAAGGGCTAGGGAAAAAAAATAAAAATGGTGTGTTCACAGAGTAAAACATAAAAATAAATTTAATATCTAATATATATTCAAATAATTCAATAACTATAACTTTTCTTATATCGAAATATACAGTGTATAAACAATGCAATACACTGTGGAGAGATACATAGACAGCAAAGAATATCTACATATCCTCCAGACACCATCTGGAGGGAGAGAAAGGCAAGCCAGCTCTAACAGGCCTTGCCTGAAAAGAAGAGCCCTCCCTGCAGTCCATCTGCCTTGGTCCAGGCCTCTGAGGGAGAGAAGATCTGCTGGGCTTTCCCCCTTCCCCACCACCATTCCCTTCTCCTTTTGTCTCATGTCTTTTTAGATTGTAAACCTGAGGGCAGGGAAATGTCTAATTAACAAATTGTAAGCCGTTCTGATAGACTTGGCTGAAGAGCAGGATATAAATAAAACATCATCATCATCATCATCATCATCATCATCATTATTATTATTATTATTTACTGTTTTTGTGTGTCTGGCTTTAGGGACATAGCTGGATACATCTTGGACATCCCTTGTTCTCCACCAGCCATGGTAGGAACTGCCATGGACAACAGTTGATTTTTGAGGGTGTAGGAGACTGCAATCAAGAAATCAGAAGAAATCATTGGGAAGGGCAACAATGAAAGAACTGGACAAGATCCTAAAGAGTAAAGATATACAAATGGATAATAAAGTTAGAATCATCCAAGCCATTATATTCCTCTGCACTGTGTAAGAATGTGAGAGCTGTACAATGAAGAAAGCAGATAAAAAGAAAACCAACCTATTTAAGATGTGATGCTGGAGAAGAGTGCTGAGGATTCTGTGGATGGCCAAGAAGACAAACAATTGGGTCCTCGTACAAATCAAGCCCGAAATTTCCCTGATAGCCAAGATGATCAAACAGAAGCTGTTATACTTTGGCCACATCACGAGAAGGCATGAATTATTAGAAAAGACAATAATGCTAAGAAAAGTAGAGGGCAGTAGAAAGAGAGGAAGACCACATGATTAGACTCAATTAAAGAAGCCACAGGCCTGAGCCTTCAGGATCTGAGCAGTGCAGTGGAGGAAAGGATGTTTTGGAAATGTCCTATCCATAGGGTTGCCATGAATCAAAGTCAACCCAAGGGAAGTTAGCAACAATAGCAAGGAGTTGTATGAGAGAAGTAGTGAATTCCTCCCTCCACAATAACCAAAACCCCAAAACCGTACCCTGGTGCTATATGAGAGTACATCACTAACAGAATGCCAACCTGTTTCTGTCCTCTCTGAGGCATGCATCACCTTTTAAAGTCTTAAATTGTTTAGAAACCTACTTCAATAAATAGACACAATTAGCAAATTAATGGCTTCACTACACATGAAAGGCTAATGTTTTGATTAAGTGGCAAAGCCACAAGGCTGAGCTGAACCGATATAAGGTAAGGTCTTGGAAGGATGTATTTACAGACCCAGCAAGGAAAATATGACATTTCGTTTCCTGCTGACTGGTTTGTGGGTTGCTTGGTTAGGTCATTATTTTTTGTTACTTATGAGTACATAGAGCTATTTATATACCATGCTAATATTTCAAGATGGAGTTTGAAAAGAGCCTTGGAGAGAGCATATACTTCCCCAGAGCCTTCTAATGCATGGGATGTCGTAGAAAATGGCAAAGGGAAAAATAGGACAAATGGAAGAGGAGGCAAAGCATCAAGTCTGGTAGTCAACCTTAAAGGAGGATACTTTAGGCTACCAATAAAAAATGGGAAGATGGGGTTGATTTTTTAAAAAAGTAATCCAGCTACAATAACTAGTTGTTGTACTATGTAGAAGGGGCATTCACTGTGATCCTTCTCTCCTGGATTCACAGCAATGATCTGGAATGTTATTGATTTATCAACAGGTGACAGATTGATTAAAGATACTAATGATGCAGTTTATGGAGGCTTCTGTGTTGTGAGCCAATGTGGTATAGTAGTTTGAGCCTTGGATCAAACTACTGAGAGAGATCAGAGTTCAAATCCCTGCTCAGCTATAGAAACCCTGCTCAGTTTTGGATTTGTCCAAAGTGACCCATTGCGTCACTTTGGACAAATCACACTCTCTCAGTGAAAATACTGTAGTATTTTATATCAGACCCATGAAGGTGTTTGAACACATATGCTTTGCTGTTGTTACCTGCTTCCAAGTTAATTCTGACTTATAGTGATCCTTTCATAGGGTTTCTTTGTCATGATTTGTTTGGACATTGTTTGCCTTCCTCTTAGGCTAAGAGAGAGTAACTTGCTCACTCTGAGAAAAGAAAGCCAAAATGAAGCAGAAGAGTAGCAGTTTTCTCCAAGTTTCTTTGCATACCATTGCAGCACTACTGTTCTCCTTCCCCAAGTCATAAAAGTGTGTCGTTTGTTACGCTGGAAAAATTATTTAAACAAAAGGCATCCTTTTATTACCGTCTCCCTTGGGAAGGAGAATGAAAGTGGAGCAATGCCATGCAGAGAGGCATGATGAAAGCCTGTATTCTCACAGTCCATTTCAGCTTTCTTTTTTCATACACTAAGGATCCCAGTGAGTTTTCATGGGTAAGCAGGGATTTAAACCCTGATTTCCCAAACTCCAAGTCCAACACTTACACATTACACCTCGGTATATTTATGCTAAAAGGATATGATATAAACCACCAGCAGTCATGTAGCTTCCCTAATGTTGCTGGGTGGGCTGCAGTTCTCATCAGCCAGAGACAGCATAACAAATGGTGCAAAAATACAGGTACATATTTTCTGGTTTGATTTTCACATGCTGATATTTTTTCACGTTTTGGGACCTGTGAAACCTATTTATTTTGGGCAGAAAATAGTATATTTTGCGCATTCCTCCCCCCCATGCCAGCCATGGTGAACCCACCGCCAGCCCAGCCTTTAAGGCCAGTCTGTACAGGGCGTCAGTTTTTAAAAGGTTTGTCATCAATGCCCTATACAAAACAAGGGTTTAGGTACTTTTTTGCATTTTTTTTTCATACAAAAGTCACCATATGCAAAAAAAAAAAAAAAAAAATCCTGCCGTATTTGACTTAAACAACAACAACTGAGTGCTTTGACATCCTTTCTCATTGAAGACCAATATAATTATGAACATTCTTTACAGCCCTGATTAAAGGACATGGAATATAACAGCAGATGGAGAGCTACACGGTCACTCTCTGACACAAACAATTGTATCCTTTTGACAATCTTGTATTTAAATTAAGAGCTTTTAAGCACTCATCAGATGGATAGGTCACACTTTAGAACTACTAGAAAGGAGAAGCAACCTTTTATAGCTACATTTACTGTTTTGTTGGATTTTAATCATTGTGTTGTGCTATATATTGCATGTTTGCCTTGGTTTTGTAGGTTGCAGAGATAATATACATTGATTAGCAGCCATATAACTGTGTTTAAAAATAAAACTACCTGGGTAAAGAACTGAGGGAAGCCACACAGGAGTACCGGGAGGTGGTTTGATTTAGTTGTGTGGTATAGTGGTCAGAATCAGAGTAGAAGTATGATTGCTCATAGTTCATTCATTGCATGTCCACTGAAAATAAACTAGGGCCACATTTATTTATTAATCTAATTAAATGCAAGATTTGCTGTGAAGTCTTCTAAGTGGAGAAGTCAGGTGAGACAGTGGTCTTTCCTTACCTCCTACTAAACTGCCAGGGTGAACCCCCGACCCAGATATCCAGCTGTCCTATTATGACCTGGCAGACCCTCCCAGGGCAGTTTCATTTCAAACCTCATGAATTAAAGGGGATTCAGTGCTGAGGCAATCACGAAGGATATTTCCCTCCCAGTATCCACGTTCCAACCATCTGTAATGCCTTGTCTGCATGGGCCAAAAGGCCCGTTTATACACCTCCTCACTGCCCCAGGCTGGTGTTGTCCTGTTGTGACAATACATGTTCCAAACCTCTGTCCTGGTTTGAGCAGTCTGGACAATGTCTAGTACATTCCACACCAGACTCAGGGTCTAACATCCTTAAAATGCATTAAAATAGACCTAAGATTCAAAGATATAACCATGTTAGTCTGTAGAATGAATATGTAGAGAGATCTTGTAGCACCTTTGAGACTAACTGAAAGAAAGAAGCTTTCGTAGACTTAAGCCTACTACTTCAGATGCATCTGAGGAGGTAGACTTAAGTCTACAAAAGCCCATGCTTTCTATATCTCTCTACATATTAAAAATATACCTGTTACTCCAGACCTTCCTGGAATCAGATCATGGCAAGTGGAGGGCCCGGATACTCTAGGCTACCCCAAGAGTATCCTGGCCGGAGCAAACAAGACCTCAGTGCCAGTGAGGGCACCCATTTGTCTCCAAAAGAGGCATTCACTGGATGCTTACTAATGTTCCCTTTTTGTTATCATCTGTGCTTACCTGCCAGTTTGACCACCTATTTATAGACATCCCCTGTCTAATGTTTCTATGGCCCTGTAAGCACTCAGGGCAAAATAGGCAAAATCTTCCCTGCCACCTCTTAGGTGATGCATGCCAAATATTCCAACCCAGCCCTAAAACAACCAGCCAAAGCTTGCACTGAGCCTACAGAGCTTTCACTTCAACATTTCACAGATGCAAAGCAGCACCTGTGTGTTAAAGCAACATCAAAATGTGGTCAAAATAGGAGAAAAATATTAATGAGGAAGAACACACAACCTGGGAAAGGCTACAGCATTTTGATTTGCCTGAGCCTGTTTGGAATTGCAAAATTTTGATTTTTCTCTCTTCACCTCCTCCCCTCCACCCCACAAGTTGGTTGAGTGCAAACTACTTTTGTACTTTGAACTCAGTTTGCAGTAACTGAAGTAAGTTGAGGACCAAGGGGAAAATAGGAGCAGGAGAAAAACATGTTTAAAGCAACTGACAAAGTGGGATGTTGGAGGATTAATCAGGATTGTCCTTGCCAAACTGGGACAGATGGAGGGTATGAAGGGGTGGAAAGGTGGGATGAGCATGCCACGAAAAAGAGGAAAAGTGAGAAAGAAGGATGTACGGCATCCTAACTTGACTTGGAAGAAGGATGAAAATTGTAACTAATATATAAATGAAGTAATCTAGCTCCTTCTTCACTTTTTAAACAGCCCTTTGGGAGATTACTGTGCAGAAGATCCCAAGTTCAGTCTTTAGAAAAATGTTTGCATATGGCTGGAAAAGGTATCTGACGGGAGAGCTTCTGCCAGTCAGTGCAGAAGGAAATTCTTTCAGTCTAAGGGATTAATTCATTTTCCAAAAATGTTATTGAAAGCTCCAGGCAGGATAAGGCAAAAGAGTGAGGACCCAAAATGCCAGCATGTTTTGGCTTAAAGCTTTTACTGCCAGTAACTAAACCTTAGAAGAGTTTATTTCAACCTTTAAGAATGAGGGAAAATGCACAGAAAAGCTGGAACACCACCATATCATGATATCATGAGAAATGGCTGTGGCCATTTGGGGAAGATTTAGCTCCAGGACCCATCCTTGGTATAGACAATAATGAACTAGACAGCAGAAATTGAGTGTAAATCAGCTTCTAATATTATCTTTTCAGAAAAATGTTTGGACAGTGACATACGAAAAAATTTTTTTCCAGACGTGCAGCTATTGGGTGTGTGTGTGTGTGTGAAGGTGTGGCCCCAAATAAGAATTCTGTCTCGTCCTTGAAAAATTTCTTCAGCCCTCACATTTCTAGCATAGCAGAAATGTAAAACCTGAGCATTTAGAAATACAGTTTAGTCATCCAAAGAAAAGGGGAAGGCAAAATTTACCAAGGGATTGCAAGCACAGCAAATATAAGAGTGGTAGGTATGAATAATTGTCAGTGTTTCAGTCTCTGTAATGCTAGAAATTTGGGGACTGAAGGAATTTTTTTATTTGATGGGGAAGAATTTTCATCTGGAGGAGAAATGCTCCCTCTTGTAACTACACACTGTCTGTCCTTTCTTCCTTCTCTGTCATATGTTGTGGTTGATGCCTTGTCCTTCAGAAATAAAGGCACGCTAGCCATTTAATAATACAGTCAGAAGCTGTATTTTCTCTTACCAAAAACTGGCAGTATGGGAAGCCAGGAAGAGGGCATGTGGAGTTGAAAAAGAGATGCAAAAAGATGGCATCTTCCAACTACAGTGAATTTCATTAATGGCCAGCATAAGATGCTACATGAAGGCATGAAAGCCTCAAGGCCTCATGCAGCTGCAGATATCACAAAGCCATGTTTAAGGCCAGGAAACTGTGTAAAAGATGTGAAATTATATTTCAAAAAGCAAAACGGAGGGATTGAACCAGATGCAGATTTTTTTTATTCCGAGGGGGTGGGAAAGCAACTTGGGAAGGACACAAGAAAAAAAAGCCATAGGCAAAAATAAAATATGCCACAGAGACTATTAGAATCGTATTGAAGCAGAGGGAAAAGGAGCATGCAGATAAAGAAGGGTCAAGTATGAAATCTTTTGTACAGCAAAAGAGAAAATAATCACAGCCTTTCCCTACTGGGTGTTGAGAATCCAAAGCAAATGAAGAAGAGCTGCAGATTTGGACAGAGCAGGGAACAAAGTGGTTTGGAAACATGGGACAAACAGTAATACTAACCACTGTCTCTATTAACTTTCTGTATTTCCACCCCTCGGTGAAATTTGGAGCTGAACATTTACATATTATGCCATCTATTAATAGGAACTGCATGGCCAATCTCTCAGGGGTGTGATACCGACATCCTGATATAGACAAAATGAAGCTCAACTTTATTACTTGGCTTGTCGTCTGCAAAATGAATGGAAGGCAATTTTTAATATGGTCTCTTCCCAGAGCTGGAGCCGGGAGACTGGAGCTGTACCTGAAACATTGCAAGGGCAATAACATTTTATACTTAACTCAAACAAAGTTTGTCCCTCTGGAGCACTGATACTCTAAGGCCTGTAGTATTTCTCCCACCTTCCACCAGCAATACACATTGTATTCAGGTTGCAGGTCCTTGGGGAAAGTGGTATATAAAAACAAAGTAACTTTTCCTGTATTTGTTGGTTTACTCTTTAATTTATCTACTTCAATTCATACCCCGCAGTATGAGTGCTTGTCCTAGAGTTTCTAGATGAATGTTTGAATGCCTGTCCGAATGCTACAATAAAAATAGTGTCATTTTAACTGCTCCCACCATTTTGTCCCTTCCTGTTTTCATTTTCTTTCCTCTTCTGTCTCTTGTAAAAGAGGCAGACAGTAGGTGGTTGGTAAGTATAGAGCTTGAACAATTAGCTTTTTTGGACTAGAGACATGTCTACATGGGCCAAATAAAGCATCCCCCCCCCAATTCTCACAGAGACCCATCAATACAATGCAGGGCCAAATTTCCAATTTGAATGCAGACTGTCTCCATGACATAAGGCTAGTTTTGCACCAAATCTGCATCATACTAGCCTTAAACCATTTTAAAATAACTCACATTTTGCCCTGGATTTTGCAGGAAGGCCTGGAGCACTCTGTAGCGATGCCAGATGTCTACACTCATGTCCTGCTGTGTTGCCCAGCACCATCACTGGTGCATGTGCCCAGCAACAAGATGCCCAGCCATGTGATCGATGCTCGGCACCTCATTTCTGACCTCAGAGGGAGTGAGATTTCCCAAAGCCAAAGCTTGAGACTTAGGGATAGCCCCAGTAAGTACCACCCACAGTTGCTCACTATTTTTCACTCAAACACCTCCACTCCCATTTTCCCATTTGAAAATTAAGACAGATGTCTAAGCTAAAGGGGCTGTTCTCAGATCAAGGAGAAATAAAGACATTATTCCTTTTCACTTGCTTAGGAAGAGGGGATACGGGATATTTTATCTAGCCTAGTTACTTCTAGCCTGAAGGTGAGCCCTGGCACCACAACAATTGGAAGGGAAGGTTGAAGCTATTGTAACTAAGGGCCTGAACAGACAGGCCAAAATAAAGCAGCTTCAGTTCACTTTGGAGGTATGCTGCTTAAATGATGCATGCATCCTAAGAGATGCCCTGGTGGCGCAGTGGTTAAATGCCTGTACTGCAGCCACTCACTCAAAACCATAAGGTTGTGAAGTTCAATACCAGCAAAAGGGCTCAAGTTTGACTCAGGCTTGCATCCTTCTGAGGTCACTAAAATGAATACCCAGATTGTTGGGGGCAAGCAGCTTGCAGTTATAAACCAGTTAGACACTGCTTAGGTGGTATGAAACGGTATATAAATGAAGCTCTTTGTCTGGTATATAAATGAAGCTCTTTGACCAGAAGCCATGCCAAAGCCACGCTCCAGTCCTAAGGTCTAGAGTGCAGTTTTGGTGCAGCTTATGGCCTCTTAAGATGCATGTGTAATTTAAACAGCATACTGTACCTCCAAAGGGACCCAAAACCAGCTTTATTTTGGCCTGTCTTTTTGAGCCCTAAGTACATAGACTCCTTGGCTCTACTAGCTGAGCTGGAGATTTTCACACAGCCTTTTCCTCTTGTCTGGAACAGCCCAGCAAAATTAGAGAATGTGAACCCTTTTTTCCCCACCTGGAGATGACCCCTGAAAACTAGAGACTCAAACCCTTGCCCTGAGAGCTGACAACTGTTGACCTCTGGGTTCTCCCATGTATCTTGATACCTCTCTCTTTTGCATAGAGGTGGTTGTTTTGGCTTACCCCACTTGAACATTGGCAAGCAAGGGGATGATTCAACCCATGGAGCAGACTGATTTCCTTTTTATTTTGACTGAACATGCTTACAGATTAATTGGGAGCTTTTGTGGAGTGTGCCGTTGACTTGGGCAGCACTTACATGTAGCTGTTGTTGTGCTGATTGCTACCTTAATGGAAACCTAATGCTTGACAAGTGTAACAAGTCAGAATATTAGTCAATTGCACGGTGGTCTGTAAATAGAACAAGGCTGCAGACACAATTGCTGAGTTATGCTCAAATCAGAACCTGGCACCTAAGGTGGGTGGCACTCTATAACACGGCAAATGATGCTGTTTTCAGCAACTGAACGGCAAATTGGCACGGCACGGTATGTATTGTTTTAGCCTGAGAAGGAGAGTAATTGTGATGTATTGAAGGTTGATATCGTAATAAAAATAGAGGCCATTAGTGAGTCTTATTTATGTCATTAGTACTTAGTGGTTGTGTCTTGCCTTTTTTATTTTTATTTTATTTTAAAAGAAAAGCTGCTTGTAAAACTGTCTCGGTTTGAAGAACTGAAACCACGAGTGCCAAGGCTGCGAATCTGGAGGTACCTCTGTATATGCATTAAAAAGAGAGAGATTGTTTTTGAGGTCTCAGTCAAAGATAAAGCACAGTTTATTCTTGAGTCACTTGCAACAATTATAACCATGCTGACTGCAGGATTCTAGGAAGTGAGTATCAGTAAAAGCACTGGGTTACTAAAGTCTTAATTCCAGAGTCTTAATCCAACACCCAAAGCACTATAACAGGCTAGCTCCCTAAAAAAAATTAATAGTACGTGTTTCTTAAAGCATCCCAACTTTCTGCCAATGGTGTTCAAAACAGCTAACACTCATATACCACCAATAAAAACATTTCAACTAAAAACCACAACAAAAAGAATTGCACAGCAGTATAAACAAAAATAAAGCCCTTCAGCAAATGACAGCTGTATACATATGTATATTCTTTCCACTGGTACCTCTGCACTTTCAAAATTGTACCAGTGGAATTGTGTAGTATAGATCTGTGTTGTGTATATACAGATACTTTAATTAATTAAGCTATGAAAGCAAACATTATATGCAAATCCTTATCTTTCCCTTACAAAACGTATCTTTGTTTATTTATAATCAACATGATTCTTTAAAATTCATGAATCAGATAAGATGGAGTATCTTCAAAGCATTTTAGAAAAGTTTTTTTTTTTAAATCTCAATCAAAATCCATCTAAATTTTGCAATGCAAGGGGAGGGGGCTGTTTTGTCTTTCTCTGCTCAGGATTTCAGTGTAGTTCTTTAATGTACAGAATGTGATCAACTTTTAACCTCCCTTTAGTACCACAAGATGAGAATATAAAGCCGTCCTGTTGAGCAAAAATTTCTGAGGGGAAAATTGTGTGATTTCTGTTAGATGGGAAAAATAGATTCAATTAAATGCTACCACATTTCTTCTGACCATGGATGTCACAGAACTATTTTTGCTTGATTAGTTCAAAAAAAAAAGAGCCATTTGAAACCAAGGGGTCAAATCTGGCACATCGCCTCTGGTACTGAAGAGTTAGGAGTAGCATACATTTGGCCCGACAATTTGAAGACAACCCACTTATTTTTTAATTGTGGCTGTTAATGGGGTTTGCAAACTACAGCTTTTGCAGTCATGGTCTGACTGATGCAAGTCCCACCAATGTTATCATCTATAGATTTACACATATGCAAGGATGAGTAAACATTATAATATTTTCCCCTCTGCAGAAAAAAAAAAAACCCTAATATTTCTGCACAGTATTCTCCCTGTATTCCACTGTCCCAAAGTGTTCCAGAGGATTTATTTATTTATTTATTTGCAGAAAGACACATGGTTTTCTTGCACAATTTTTTTTCCAGCACAAAAAATATTGCCCAGCTTCCTGCTAGTGGCATATGCAGGCATTAGACCGCCTTACACCTGTGCACATCTTCTTTTAGTCATTGTGGAGGTTGATAATGTCTTTCATTGTCAGCAGTGAACAAAGTCCTCCCAGAATTCATGGTTTAGATGGGAAGGAGGTAGAATACTACACATTAAGCACAAAGATGAATTTAACCAATCTAGAAACATTACTTATTGGAGTTCTGTGCACCACAGTTTAAAATAAATGAATAAAAAATGGCAAGCTGGAGCTTGTCCAGAAAAACATTAAGAAACAAAAATAATGACCATGGAAGTCCTACAAGAGTTTATCCAAGATAATGAGAAAATTCAAATAGTCAAGCAGCTCCCATACCTTGGTTCGAAAAGTAATCAGCATGGAGACTGCAGTCAAGAAATTAGAAGAAGGCTAGGATTGGGAAGGGCAGCTATGAAAGGAAAGGGCAAGATCCTAAAGAGCAAAGATATAACTCTAAAAATTAAAGTGAGGATCATTCAGGCCATCTTATTCTTCATCACTATGTATGGATGTGAGAGCTGGACAGAGAAGAAAGCCAAGATAAAGAAAAATAAACTCTTTTGAGATGTGGTGCTAGGGAAGAGTGCTGAGGATATCGTGGACAATCAACAAGACAAACAAATGGGTTCTTGAACAGGTCAAGCCCAAACCATGCCGGGAAGCCAGGATGACTAAATTGAGTCAGTTATATTTTGGCCACACCATGAGAAGACATGATTCATTGGAAAAAACAATAATACTAGTTAAGGTAGAAGGAAGCAGAAGAAGAGGGAGACCATAAGCCAGATGGGTGGACTCAGAGAGGCAATGGGCCTGAGCCTGCAAAACCAGTGGAGAACAGGGGATCTTGGAGATGTCTCATCCACAGGGCCACCATGAATCGAGGTTGACTCGAGGGCAGTTAACAATAACAACCATTTTGTCATAACAGTATGGGGGAGGAGTGAGCAGACCCACAGATAGTTAGTCAGCTGGGGAATTCTCATGAAACTTTGCGCAAAGCAACATGGTAAGCAAGAATGACACTACCTTATGGTTGTAATGAGCAATATTTTCTAGTTTCAAACACTACCTTTAAAAGGCATTTTGGAGGTTTGCTACTGCCTTCCCCTGAGGCTGACAGCATGTGACTTGCTGAAGGTCATCCCGTGGGATTCACGGCCAAGTGGGGAATTGAACCCTGATCTCCAGAGCCATAATCCAGTACTCAGACTACTATGCCATGCTGGCTCTCTGCAATTCTCCAAAAGAAATGAAATGAAATATAAAAATACAGTTAACAACTGGCTATGCAATGCAACAAATTCCTCTTAAAAAGAGAGTAAGCATTGACAAGAAGCTGCTATTTCAATACCACAGCAGGTAACAGAAATGAATTACGTTTTTTAAAAGTAACTTTCCAAACTCGGGGGGGGGGGATCAGCCCTTCATCTCTGTTCCTTCAGCAAACTCTTTTATCAACCCAGTAGCAGAATAAGGAAGACAGTGGCCTCATTTTAGAAACAGAGGCTGCATTTCATCCAACCACACCGTGGTTAAATGCATTGCAAATGGAAAGAGCTTATACCTGTTAAGGGCTAATAGGAGGAAAATGGGAGCATCTGCTACTCGTGCACATTTATAATTATACTAGAGACATGCTGTGCCGGCTCTTATTGGGCTTGGTGAAGCTCACAGGCAAGGTTGGCAAAATGCAGAGTCAATGCTGTTTTCCTCTGAGGAGGTACTGGGTTTTGCATATCACTGGAGTAGATTTGCAGAAGAAGCTTCTTAATGAACTTCCTGACCACCCCAATTCATGGAGCACAGAGCAAAGAGGCTCAATATTGATCTGGTAGTAAGTTGCAAACCCTTAATTAGAGAGTGGTTTAGCAGGTGCGACAAACGTGATATGCTTCACTTTGTGTTTCTTGAGAAATCACAGCATTATTTTGGCACTGTGCTTAATGCCCTTTACCTGGGTTTTTTTTCCTTTCAAAGATAGCTGAAGAATAAGATCCACTAGGTGTTACCTGCAGAATGAGCAAACCTCACTTCACATTTTCCTGTTTTGGCTGTGGCCTATTCTTTTGGGAGGGAAGGAATGTTGCTCAGGATTGTGCATTTTTCAAAGTACTGTATATACTCATGTATGCCTTGAAATTTTAGTTTAAAAATTGACCAAAAAATCTGACGACTCTTTCATACAAGGCTAAATTGGAAGTATAATTTAAGGTCAATTCGAATGCAATCATGGGTTTTATGTTATTGCAAATTAACTCTTCGCATGCAAATTCGGGCAAGAGGGAAGCCAATTCGAATGCAATCATGGGTTTTACCTTATTGCGAATTAAAGCTTCGCATGCAAATTCGGGCAGGAGGGGGTTATTTTCGGGTAATGGGAAGTAATTCCGAACGGAGCAGGGGTTCATGTAAATTCGCTAAACAAGTGAATTTACATAAATCCGCATTGGCTCCATTCGGAGTTGGGAGAAATTCCTCCCCGTTTGAAAGAGTCCTGAGTCAATTTATCCACAAGTCAATGTAAGTACTGTACTTGAACTCTTAAAAAAAGGATCCATACCCTGGTGAGAGGCAAGAGTGTAGTCTGTCCTGGAAGCGCTGACCTGCCTGCCCACCTCCACTGCCACACACTTGCTCATCCACTCTGGTAGTCATGTGGTCAGCATGCTTGCACGGAATGCTGTTACCTTCCCACTGAAGTGGTACCTATTTATCTACTTGCAACTGCATGCTTTCGAACTGCTAGGTTAGAAGAAACTGGGACTAGTGACAGGAGCTCACTCCATCACATGACACTTGGGCCTCAAACTCCAACCTTCCAGTCATCAGAACTGGCATCTTAACCACTAAGCTGCCTGTATCTGTATTTTTTTTAACGGGTATGCTTTTAAATGGTTTTTAATTCAATCGATGGTTTAATTATATTTTAACTTTCATATGATTTGAGTGATGTGAACCTTTCTCTGAACCTGTTTTAAATTTTGTAAGCTGACTTGATTCCCAGGGCTGGGGAAAAGATAGGAAATTAAATTAAATAAAACCTTAGAATCCATCCAGTGTTGGGCTCAACCTTCTGATTCCTTGTATGATGGCGACTGTTTTTAATTTAAATAACTCCCTTTTTAAATAACTGTTTTTTTTAAAATTTAAATAACTCTTTTACAACACTTGATGTCTTATTAAAGTACAAATTGGATAGATATTTGGGAGTAATAACTTAATAGGCTGCACTTAGTATGTCCCCTAGGAGAGTGTTTAATGAAGTTCCAAACAGTTACAAATTCCTTCATTCATAAATAAAACATAACTGGGAATGAGGGTGGGGGGTGGATAGAGGAGACTAACACAAAGAACTACTCAAATGGAGGGATTTTAAAGAGCAGCAAATAATAGCATTTTTGCCTTTTGGGATCTTGGTATGTTAATACATGCTATGGCTTTCTCATATGAGTCAGCAATGGTCTGCTGAAGCTTGCTTGCTCCCTTCGCCCTCTGACATTTAAACCACTCTGGGATTTGCCTCCACTTACGCCTCTGCTTTCCCCATTAAGTACTATTTGCTTTTCAAGATAGCTGATCTCACAGGAAAACAGATTTGTCAGAAAGCCACATTGACCTCTGGGGATTTTTAATGGGCTGAAAGCATACACTTCAGATGTCCTCATTTACCTGTGATGATTCCCCTTTTCTGGTATTCGTCTCTGATAGCAGTGCTATCTGTTTCATTGCTATTTTAAAAAATAGAGTTTGGAAATGACTTTTGAAAACTGGACATGCCCATATGACTAAGAATCACTCCGGATTTGGCCCCTTCCTTTGGGGTAAAACTCTAGAGTGGGGGCAACAGTGGGACCAATTTTTACCCTGGGCCCTATGGCAACAGTTCTCTGAAAGCAAACCAAAATACCTCCTTTGGAGTCTATATCCTTACCAAAATGACAACCAGAAGTGCATACCCTCCAACCTTTCACTGATGAAAACTAGGATACATGTGGCCAAGCAACATGGAAGCGTGGCCAAAATGCCAAAAGTTATTAATGGGAAAGAACAGGCAATCGAGGAGAAGCTGTAGCTGTTTGATTTCCCCTTAAACCTACTGGGAAAGAGAAGACTCCATGTTCTTCCTCTCCCCCGCAGTGAGTTGAATGCAAACTACTTTTGGACTTTGAACTCAGTTTGTAGCAACTGAAGAAAGGAGAGGACAAAGGGAGAATGTGGGGGACAGAAAGTGGGACATCTTAAAAGCAGCTGAAAAAGTGGGACAACAGAGGAGTTATCCAGACTGTCCTTCCAAATCAGGACAATTGGGGGATGTGGAAGTGATATAATGTCATTTCTGGTGGGCATTTTGAAAGGGTATGGCTGCAAAGGCTATTCATGTGTGGAATTCTGCATATGTGTGTTTGTGTTTTGCATTTTTTTTCTTTGCTTTGCATTTGGGGAGCTAATAGGACAGTTTTTAGACAAAAACCACCTAAAATGGTTCTGGTTGATTTATTTTTTCATTTGGGGTGGTTGCGGTTGCAGGATCTTTGGGGCCTGGTGAGGGAGTTCTCATTCTTGCTCTAAATAGTTGGCATCACTTCACTGTGAAATTTGTCACATACGAGGGGGTATCCAAAAGTTTTAATGATCAACTTTTTAAAAAAATTAACAGAACGTTTGTTTTGATTTGTAGTTGTTAACTTATCTCTATGTAGTCACTATCTAGATTTATAATTTTTTTCCTAGCATATCTTGACCCTCCGAATACCTGATATCGTACAAGTCTGCAGATTGCACCTTATGAGGGGGTATCGTAAAGTAATAATTATCACCTGGAAGTTATTATGGCATATTGATGAAATTTGGTCAGTGTCCTCATTGGTCCCTAAGTGCACGTTGCTGAGAAAATCAAGTCATTGTGTCCTTATTTTTGTAACTGGCTCTGCCAGAAGTGACTAAAGTATAAAATCCTTGTCAGGCACAATCTGCTGACTTCTACAATAATGATATTTGGAGGGTCAAGAAAAGCTGGGGAAAATGTGTAAATCTGGATGCATTTATCTCTATGTAGATATTAACTTATCTACATAGAGATAAGTTAACAACTACAAATCAAAACAAACTTTCTGTCAATTTTTAAAAAAGGTGATCATTAAAACTTTTGGATACCCCCTCATAGTAAAATGACCATTCCTTAGCACCAGAGCCTGCCCAAAGCTTGGAAAAATTATTTATGCAATATAGCTTCAGGAAACACCATTTTGGCAGGCCATGTTCCGGGTTTAAAGAGACTTCTGAACATGGAAATTTCTGAAACGTGTCTCTGTCTGATGGCAGAAGGACAACAGAGTGGGGAGCAAGCTAACCGCCCTTGTTATCAATTCCAGCACCTGGGAGCAACTTCTAAGAAAGCCTGCTACCAAATATTCCCCAGATGCACCTCTGAGGGTGGCAATACTTAGAAAAGATCTGAAATCCTGGTCAGACATGTAGGGGAGAAAAAGAATATCCCTGATCTGAAGAATTCACCCTCAAAAATAATACCAATAAATCCAGAATCTAAAATTAATGAAGTATACTAAGACATGCAAATACCTTGCTATGGGTAGTACTTCTTGAAACATGCTTTAAGCAAGAAGAAGGTTTGGTCACTTTCCTAGTTTAACTTGGTCCAAAATCCTAGTTTGAACAGGTTGCTGCAGAGTAAATGTAGACAGATGCTTCAGGGATGTCTAACAGGTGAGAGATCCTCATGAATCCCTCCTGATGGGAATGGAAAGGTACTGGAAATATACAGTACAATATTTTCACCTGTGAAATGCTGAAAGATAGCCTGAAACTACTATCTGGGACTGCAGGATAACAGGCATAGGAGTTTCCTGGTGGTAGCTTGGGCACACAGGTGATAGTTTTTCCTAAATATCTTCTGTAAGATTACATACATTAATTAAATCATTATCTCGTATACCTGCATGAATTTCCACTTTCTTTCTCCTGGGCCTGAACAGTGTATGAAAATCACAGAAAAGCTAAAGGAGCACCACTGCTGGTACAGCAAACTGTTTTCTGTGAAATGCTGTGACCACCCCTAGTTTCCATGGACTTCAGTCAGGCGATTGATGCCTACCTGGTACCTCCTGGGTTATAGCTGACTTTACAGAGAGATCATGGTTAGAGGAAGATGATAGGCCCAAGGAATGAAGCACAAAATGTTCCTAAAGTTTGCCATTAATTTACAGGGATGTGTACTGCACAAAATCAGAATTTGAGAAAGTTACTTTTTGGATTACAGCGCCTAGAATCCCCCAAACAGCATGTTAGTATTATCCTCAGAAGGCATGCATGTAATTTTGAGCAAAAGAAAGACAGGATACAGATAGTGAGAAAATATTGTGTTTGATCCCAGTTTTTGGGTTCAGTTCAGTGTTCGCCCTGCTTAGAATTAAGTCATTGTAATGAAAGAGACTCCTTAGTCATGGATAACTGAAGTCTTCCAATGTCCTAATCTGACACCCAAACCACAACACCATGTCTACTCTCTGTATGTTTATAGTCTAAGTATATTATTTTATTTTCAAAGCAGAAATGATGCATTGAAAGGAATCTTCTATTATTCTGTTGGGGGAAGGGAGAAAGAAATTAGTGTACTGAAAGCTAGGCTTTAAGTTTTCTATAGTTCTCTGATTCATTGTGGAGTGAGGAGACATGTATTGGTCATGCCCCTTTACTGGCTACTGGTTGTCAAAGCAATCTGACTGCTAGTCAAGTTGCATTTGTATACCAGCCAGCCTGGTGGTAATAATGGTAAGAGTGATGGGGATGTTGATGGCATCATGGCATGCACCAGTATATACATTTTAGTATCCCCAATAAACACCCTCCTCTTGCAGAGCTATGTGGTACTACTGTTCTCTCTCCAAAATGGATCCAGCCTGATCCCTTTATGTAGTGAACAGGCTGACCAATCAGCCAATCACAGAGCAAGATGAGACCAGCCAATGAGAAGCTGGCTGGGCAGGGCTATAAAAGAGCCTTTGCAGAGAGTGAAAAGGGGCTTAGTTTAGTTTGAGTTTTGAGGGAAAGAATTACATCAAAGGGAGGGTGTGCTCTCAGGGTTCATGAGGGAACATTTTAGGTTGGTTTGGAGACCAGGAAAGGGTCTGAAGAGTCCAGAGAGGGACTGGATGGGCTTTAGGGAGTCTAGTGGAGAGAGGCTCAGAACAAGCCAGAGGTTTTAAGGAAGATTTTGGCCTTAGTATAGGAGATAGGATTGCCTGAGTGGCTGTATGGGTATTAATAGGTTAAGGAACAGCTTGTAACTAAGCAAAAAGTCAATAATAACATATTTGAAGCTACTTTACAATTTATTTTGGGTTTTTTTTAATAAACCTTATTAGTGTTTTAAAATACTACTTGGCCTCTGTGTGAACATTGAAACACGCTACCAAATATTAGTGCCTCAGTGGAGAATAGGTTGTGGGTGAACTGAGGGACTGGAAGTTCACCACATATAAATTGGTGGCAGCGGTGGGATCTAAAAGCCCAGGGTGCTGTCATTGAGAAAACATAGGGGCGAACAAGAAAGTGTTCACTACAACATCTTTATACTCATCACCTGTTGGTATCAAGACTATGGCACATTCTCACTGTTTTTGAATTCTTAGATGAGCAATCAAAAACATGGGTTATAGAGTCCTTGAAGAACCACCACACGCCGAGCTGCCTTATGTTTGATAAGTTTTGTACAAGAAGAACATTGGTTGGAAAAGAGGTTGCCTGGGGAATTTAGTAGTTGAAGTCCAAAAAGCTCTGAATAAAATAAAATAATGAAGTAAGCCTTATTAATGTTTTAACATACTAATTGGCATCCATATGAATATTAAGACACGGTACCAAATATTAGTGCCTCAAAGGAGAACAGGTTGTGGGTGAACTGAGAGTCTGGGAGTTCACCACATATTTTTGTGGCAGCGATGGGATATAAAAGCCCAGGGTGCTGTCATGAAGAAAACGTAGGGGCGAACCAGAAAGTGTTCACCACACTCCAACACCTAACTCAGATATTGTGAACAAAATAAAAAGAAGGCAAACAACATTCACATATATGTTGCTAAGAGGAAGGCCAAACCCCTCATGTGGTGTGGCCAATCATGTCAGTGTGTAGAATTCTTCCCTAGCCCCATTAGTCAGTAGCAGACTCCATCCATGGCAGCTAGAAATTACAGAAAACATTTGGAGGATGGAGCATGTGTGGAGGGGCTGACAATAGGAAATAGCCAAAACCACATGCAGAGGTCTAAGAAATGTTCCAGAGTAAACTAGAGAAGGAGCTCTTTCTCCTAGGTTGGGTCCAGAAGGCACTGATGATTAATTTCCAACCTCTAAATCAGAAATAGGAATAAGCTAGTTAAATCAATTAAAATCAATTATGTTAAGTTATCAGCTAAGCTGGAAATGTTCTAACAAAAGAGGTAACTTAAATGATTTTTAAAAACTAACATGACTAAGTGAAGTTGAAATTTCAGCATTAATGTAATCCCAGAATTGCTAATCATTTAAATAAAAGATAATGCCAAAGAGCCAACAATTCCCATATGGTTCATTCCCAAATGTCTAGCACCCTAGGATTTGTTTTTGCAAAGCTTGTTGTTGCAGGCCCTCTTGAGCAGGCCCTGAATCATGGTGACCTGGATGAGTAAGACATTGCCAAGCCCCCCACCCTCCACTACTCTGCTCAGTTCCTATAGAGTCATGCCTTTGAACTCCCTGATTGAGTCTATCTATCTGACATATGGTCTCCCTCTCTTTCTAATGCCACCTTCTTTTCCTAGCACTATTATCTTTTGTAATGAGTCATGCCTTCTGGTGGTGTGGCCAAAGTACGACAGCCTCATTTTTGTCATCTTGGTTTCTGGGGAGATTTCCAGCTTGATCTGTTCAAGGACCCATTGGTTTGACTTTTTGGCTGCCCACAGTATCCTCAGCACTCTTCTTGAGCACCACATCTGAAATGAAAAGTAGTAAAACTACTTCTTCCTTTTTCTCAATATTTTAGGGCTAGGAATGGAAAGGTTCATATTGCAAGATCCAGGCCACTTGAAACCTCTACAGACAGGCGTTATATGCCAGTGTGGGGGAGTGGTGTACACATGCCAAGCTGGCTGCCCCCACACCGGCATCATACTGCAGATACTAGTGGCTTCTCTACAGGAAGAAATAGACTGTTATATGTTTCCAATTTTTACTCCATGTAGAGTGCACACAGGTGTGCCAATTCAGCAGGGATCCATGGATTCCTTTGCTTTCTTTATGACTGCACAAAGAGAGTTTTTAATCTCCTGTTCCCAGGCAGGTGCAACCCTGGGCCAGAGTCTATACTGCTCAAGGTAGAAGGGTTCAGCTCACTACTTATTCCCAGTAAGAAAAGGACAAATTGTAAGTGCATTCAGGGATGCAATGAGTCAAATGGCATCCGTCGAGGATGCTTTGATTATGAGTTCCTGCATGGCAGGGGATTGGACTGCATGGCCCTTATGGTCTCTTCCAACTCTATGATTCTATGAAAGCCAAGTTCTACAAGTCAGCAAGTTAGTTCAGTGTCAGAAATTCCACAGCCAAGGTCAACAGAGGCCAGAGTCAAACAAACCAGGAGACCAAAGCGATGTCAACAAGACAAGGATAATCCCACAGCAAGCAATGTGCAGTCCAAGGTCATAGACAGCAGAGTACTCAACAAAAATTAGAAAGAAAGGATTTGGCTATTTATCTAGACAGTTAGGATTGGTGCTTGATCAGCACTGAGGCTTATATGCTTCTGCTGTCTGAAACTTCACTCCAGGTGTTAGCCATTCAGCCTTGGGTCTTGCTCACAAGGATCCCTCTTGCTCCTGATGAGGCTGCAGCTCAAAAGGAAACCTTCCTTACAGCCAAGCACCTCTGATTGTTTAGAGCTGAACTCTTGCCTTTGCTTGTCCTTGAACCTCCTCCTTTGATTTTGGGACTGAGTTGCCTTCATTCAGGGGTGCAGCCTCCTGTACCATAGCCTTTGTTGTTCTGAGCTTTGGGAGTAGGGATTCAAACTCTCTGGACTCTCAAAAATCTCTCTGGAGAAGTGTCCCAACAATTCCCCTTAACTGAGTTTTGTAAAATAAATGTACATTGTTTTTGCTGATTATGTGAATGGAGAAGATAAGCATGGAATAGATGGGTCCCTCCATGGTGCCTGTAGGCCAATTCCTCCTTGATCCCCATCCTGCAGACCACAACTGTCTGACAGCACATGTGGAAATGCCTCCTTCTTGGATTTATCCCAGTCAAAATGGTGACTGCAAGTGACTTGAGGTCACTTCCACTTGCCATTTTGGCTGAGGTGTGATTGGGAAAAGGAAATGTGAGGGGTTCTAGGGGATGTTAGAGCACGTGAGAAAGTATTAGGGTCTATGGTCTTATATATTATTTTAAACTGATGCTGTGGATTATGTGTTTTGACTGATGTTATGTGTTGTATTTTAATCTGTTGTGGTTCCCCGTGTTGATCCATGGGGATGGATGGAGAAGAAACCACCACTACCACCACCATCATCATCAGGGCTTGGGGCTTTTGATGCAAAAATTGCCTGAAAAACTCACCAAAAATTTAAAACCTGGAAGTCAATGGGAACTTTTGGTGGATTTATTGGATTTGGTGGATTTATTGTGGGAGCCACAAATGTGAGATCCATGGGACAAATCCATGGGGTACATTTCCCCACCCCCAAACAAGAGGACCTGAAAGTGACAGAAAACCTGTTTGTACTTCCATCCCGGTGCTAGTTTAATTTTTCTACGTTAAACTAAGTAAAATGGAACACAGGGCATTGCAATTATATGGAATAATAAATGGATGGAACAAGGGAAATCTACTCCATCTGTAGCCACAGTATTAAAAAAAATCTTTAGCTTACCTTCCATTGTGTAATTCCTGAACTATTTAGACAGACGCGTATTATCTATCAGTCTGCCTCTATCCATAGCATGCAATGTCTTGATTGATATCGGAGAGCTGTAAACAAATCAATATTGGCACAC
Organism: Urosaurus nigricauda; assembly: GCA_034509955.1. NCBI lineage: Eukaryota > Metazoa > Chordata > Lepidosauria > Squamata > Phrynosomatidae > Urosaurus > Urosaurus nigricauda. The sequence continues at coordinate 12,599,671 of JAOEGL010000013.1, forward strand.
AATAGTTGACAGAGGCAAATTAGTTAATCTAAGCAACTGGTTGTTCTCAAAAACTTTGTGGCAGCACCATGATTTTAAACATAAATTGTTTTCTTTGGAAATAAGTAATGGCTGCCCATTCCGCTTTGCACCATCAGTTCATATATCCAATTTTTCATGATATCGCTGACTGTTACATCTCAAAGGGATCTTTTATGCCCTCCCCATTACAGATTTGATTGCCTTCTTTTTTTTTTATGTGAGCTCTATTATTTGTCTAAGCAAATATTTCCCCCATCTTTTAAGGAATGTCATTACATATTGACTTTCTGAATCTGCCAGGACTTCATAGGTCATTAAGTCCAGCCCATTGGCACAGGTACACTTTGCAAAAAATACACAAATCCCAGAGCATCTCCCAAATCGGACAACTTTGATCTTCTCATTGTACTTGGATAGTACACTTGGGAGTTCAGGGTTCAATGACACTGGTGTGTGTGTGTGTGTGTGTGTGTGTGTGTGTGTGTAAAATTTATCCCCATCCCATTGCACTGTAAGGGGAATCACATGTGCAACCTTCATTGATGGATGCAGGGACTGGGGGAAAAAGCCACTCTTTTCAATGGGCTTGAGAAGTGCTGTTCTTAGAGACAAATCTCCTCCAAGTCTCCTGATTTAGCTGCAAATATCCCATTTAAGCCTCTGTCATTGGACTTCTGTCACCTTTCACCATTTCCCCACTTTGTGCTCTTCTCAATTCAATTGCTGCAAACTAATTTCAAAGTGCAAAAGTAGTTTGCACTGAATTAACTAAGTCGGGAGAGAGGATATGAGAGTACAAAAACATGCCCTTCTCAGGAGACTCAGCAAAAGCATACCGCTTCAGCCTCTCCTAGCTTTCTAGACCAGTTCCTGCTGGAGAGAAGGAAAGCAGTTACTGGGTGGCTATTTTAAAGTGGGTGAGAGTTGAATTTTTGAAAACTCTTGGGAGAATGTGTTGTTGCTGGGGGATGGAGCTTCTGTGAGTCACACCTGTGATTCACTAGGGGGCGGAGCCTTCAGTCTCAGAGCCTTTCTGGACCTTTCTAGAAGATTCCAGTGGGGGTGGAGCTTCTGTGAGTCACTAGGGGGTGGAGCTAGCTCTATATAACCCCTCCCTTTCAAACAAGCTTATAAAATGTAGACTAGACAAGGTAACTGTTACATGGATTTGTAATTGGTTGACTGGCCGCACCCAAAGGGTGCTCAACAATTGTTCCTTTTCATCCTGGAGAGAGGTGACCAGTGGGGTGTCACAGGGTTCTGTCCTGGGCCCAATGCTATTCAATATCTTTATTAATCACTTAGATGACAGTATTGGGGACCTAGTTATCAAAAATTGCAGATGACACCAAGTAGCTAATACCCCAGAGGACAGGATCAAAATTCAAAATCATCTGAATAGACTAGAAAGCTGGGCCAAAACTAACAAAATGAAATTCAACACAGAGAAATGTAAAGTACTGCACTTAGGACTGAAAAATGAAATGCACAGATATAAGATGGGGGACACCTGGCTGAATGAGATCTCATGTGAAAGGGATCTAGGAGTCCAAGTAGACCACAATTTGAACATGAGTCAACAGTGTGATGCAGTAGCTAAAAAGGCCAATGCAATTTTAGGTTGCATCAATAGAACTATAGTGTCTAGATCAAGGGAAGTAATAGTGCCTCTCTATACTGCTTTGGTCAGGCCCCACCTGGAATATTGCATCCAGTTCTGGGCACCACAATTCAAAAAGGATGTGGAGAAACTGGAGTGGGTCCAAAGGGGGGCAACTAAAATGATTAAGGGTCTGGAAACCATGCCCTGTGAGGAACGACTTAGGGAGCTGGGGATGTTTAGCCTGGAGAAGAGAAGGTTAATAGGTGATATAATAGCCTTGTTTAAATATTTGAAGATGTCATATTGAGGAGGGAGCAAGCTTGTTTTCTGCTGCTCCAGAGACTAGGACCCACAACAATGGATGCAAGCTTGAGGAAAAGATATTCCACCTCAACATTAGGAGGAACTTCCTGACAGTAAGGGCTGTTCGACAGTGGAACACACTCCCTCGGAGTGTGGTGGAGTCTCCTTCCTTAGAAGTCTTTAAGCAGAGGCTGGATGGCCATCTGTCAGGGATGCTTTGTTTGGGAGTTCCTGCATGGCAGGGGGTTGGACTGGATGGCCCTTGTGGTCTCTTCCAACTCTATGATTCCTACCATGCATGGATTGTTCAACCTGGATTGGCTGTTCTCTGCAACCATGAGAACTAGAGATGTCAATTCAGCTCTGAAAGAGCTGATGTTCCATAATCTCTCATAAGCCCCCACATGCTGTATAATGATGCCTCAGGGCAGCATGCAGCCCTGTGGTCTCTTGTTTTTTTAACCAAACACGTCCAACTTCTCATTTGATTTCACGTTCAAGTGGCACAGAAGCCGATAACGCTTCATGGTGGTGTGATATTTCAATTGGGCAACCGAGAAAGGAAATGGCTGCGTCCAAAATAAAACAGAGCAATAAGATGGAATCTGAGCTTCCCAGTAAAGGATTGAGGCTCTTCAGTCAATCAAATTACAGTTCAATCAGTTCATTTTAATCACTCCTCTGGAGAGAAGTAAGCCCCCCTCTGTTGAAGAATATGCAGCAATTTTAGTGATGGAAAGTTTAATTGTTTCATTTTTTGCCTTCCTGGCTGCAACACACTAGACTTTTAATCAGTGGGAACCGAAGTTATAATGAAGTAAAGCCCACTCTCCATAGTTTGCAACTAGCTGAAAATAATTGGTCTGAGACTCCCATCCAGACAGTGTAATGCCTCTGGCATTTCCCTGAAAACTATACTTAATTGCTTTGCTGATATTGTTAAGTGGTCCTAGGGGGAATGAAGTGGTAAAGCTACCCACATATGTAGGCAACGGTACACAAAAAAAGTGTCTTCTAAGGTTCTTAAAGCAAGCTTGTGAGTGGCTAGAAGGGAAACATACAGCTTGGCCTTTATGGTCTGTAGACCCCGGGAGAACTGAGAATTTGATACAATAAAGAGAGGAAGTTTAGAGACAACAAGCACCAATTTTGTTAAGACACCTCCCACCCTCCAAGCCTGGCATGGAAAAGGTAGAAAAATGTTGACCTAAAACATGTTTTTAGAGCACCGCTCCAGACTCTCTGTAATGTTGGCTGCGAACAGCCATGCTGTGGTGTAGTGGTTTGAGTGTCAGACTACACCTCTGGAGATTAGGGTTCAATTCCCCCTCCCTTGGCCATAGAAACCCACTGGGTGACCTTGTGGTAGTCACACACTTTGAGCACCAAACGCCCTGAGAGTTTTACTTTAGGCTCACCATAAATTGGAAACAACTTGAAGGAACACAGAAACAACAAAGTACTACTACCACTACATAGCCGAAGCCACTAGATATATAACAGCCTCATTTATGTGTTTGGCTTCATTTTGACATCATTCTACCCTGATACCCAGAATCTGGAAAAATTACTCTTTGGAAAACTACCTCTAGTGGTCATGCTGGTTGAGGGAGTCTGGTTTTTCCAGTTCAAAAAGGTAATATTTCCATGCTCTGAGGGGCAACTAGGAAGAGAAACCACGACACACATATGCAGACAGTGGTTGGCATTGGTCTTAAGAAATGATGGGACAAAAGAATAAATAAATAAATTGCTATATGAGATTCCCATGGGGCAAAAGCACCAAGCAGAGGGCTTTGAGTGCTTGCCTTTTCAAAGGCTTACTTTAGGGCTCTAACTAGACATGTTTGAACATATTAGGGTTGTGCCTTCTCGTGGGTGTACTCATGGGACATAGACCCCATTAAGAGTTCTGAACCCCTACAAACTGTAGGAGAAAAAAAAGAGATACAAAAGACCGCAGCAATTATATGATCATAGCACTAATCTCTCATGCAAGCAAAATCATGCTCAAAATTCTGCAACATAGACACCAACCATATATGGAGACAAAACTCCCAGAGGTGCAAGCAGTATTCAGGAAAGGAAGAGGCACTAGGAATAACACTGCAAACTTACAGTTGCTAATGGAATGAACCAAGGAATTTCGAAAGAAAATCAGCACGTGCTTTATAGACTATAGCAAGGCCTTTTGACTGCATAGATCACAAAAGACTGCCCTTGAAGACATGGGAGTACCAACACATCTGATGATCCTAATGAGGCCAGGGTAAATTGAAAGCTTAACATGTGCCTTTGGTGTTGTTGGTGTTTTTTTTTCCCTTCTGGGCAGGATATACTCCTAAATTCACTTTAGAAAGTGTATAAGCAATGGAGCTAATCCAGGCCAGCGATGTTGCAGTAGAGGCCTGATAATACAATACATCAAACTGTAGGTGTGTTTGAGTAAATTGAGAATATGAAGGACATTGAGCCCTGTGTATTTATTGCTGGGGAAAAGCTCAACTTTCTGCATAGAGCTTTCATCGTTTTTTCTCTCTCAGGGGCTGCAGCTGAAGCCTAAGCTAGGCTAACAACCTCACTCTAGGCTGCATGCTGTGCTTGAATGCGATTTTCAGCCTTCATAGATCAGCCTGCCCAAGTGAACTGCCACCTCCTGGGGAGTGAAAAACTTTTCAGTGAAAAGTTGAAAAATTGTGCTATATGTTGCTTTAAAACTTAACATTACAAGCCTGCATGTGAGGTCACTTTGCAGTGAGTTAAAAATTTTCCCGTTTATTGATTTTCAGGATGTAGGGGAAACTGGTTGATGGATCATGGGGAAACCTTCTCCACAAAAGCACAGACCTTTTTTTAGACTTTGCAAACCATTTTTCAAGCACACTGAATTAATCACATTATTAAAAACCAAAGAATTATAGCATTGCGTACACCATGTCCATGAACTGACCTCTTGACATTTCATATAGTCAACACACAGTGATACAGATGTGTAGAGGGAGACCTGAAATCATTGTGTTTGATTCACAGTTTGGAAACATCAGGGGTTGTGTTAATGCATTAAGGTGAAAATAATTAAGAAAAAAAATCCACTGGCATAAAAACATGAAGAGAATATTATTGCCTAAATGCAATTGTTAGGTAGAGAAGACCCCCTGAAACAATTAGATTTATTTAAGTGTTTACTTACCTAACTGGTTAATTGCAGAAAACCTAGATTTGGTAGGTTTTGCAACTGGATGTGTTAATCATTGTTTATGTGCTATTAAATTAGTTTAAAAAATTAAAAAAAAATTAAAAATGATTTCTATGGTTGAGTGCCTTCAAGTTGTTTCCAATTTAGAGTAACCCTAGCAAACCCATCATGGGGTTTTTTAGGGTCGAGAGTGTGCGACTTGCCCAAAGTCACCCAGTGGGTTTTCAAGGCTGAGTGGGGAATCAAACCTTGGTCTCCAGAGTTCAAACCACTACATCTGCTATAGCCAACAACATGCCCTCCAACATTTCACAGATGAAAACCAGGACACATGTGGACAAGCAATAGCAGCAGAGTGTGACCAAGATGTCAAATATTTTTAATGACCGTGAACACACATGCTAGGAGAGGCTGGTTGCAGCAGTTTGTTTGTGCCGGAGCCTGCTGGGAAGAGCAACACTCTGTCCCTTTCTCTCCCTTCTCCTCTGCTGAGTTAGATGAGTGCAAACTCCTTGTGCACTTTGAATTCATTTTGCAGCAACTGAAGCGGGATAGCAAAGGCAGAAAGTGGGAAGGAGAAAAAAATGGGACATTTTTGGTCCAAATCACACTGCAGAAATAATCCAGTTTGAGACTGCTTTAACAGCCTTGCCTCAGTGCTAGGGAATTCTGGGAGAGGTAGTTTATTGTGGTACCAGAGCTCTTTCTGACAGAAAAGGCTAAATGTCTCACAAAACTACAGTTCCCAGGATTCCCTAGCATTGAGCCAGGGCCGTCAAAGCGGTCTCAAACTGGATTATTTCTGCACTGTGTTTTGGACCTTTAAAAGCAGATTAAAAAGTGGGATGACAAAGAAATCAAGAGTGCTGAAGCAGGACTATTGGGAGATATGTGAAAATGACCAACTACCCGCAAATTTAAGAACATAAATATGAAGTTATGATAGTTATTCAAAAGAAAATTAACATCATACACATTTAATAATTAAAATAACAGACATTAAAGGCACTGTTGAAAAATGTAACAAACTGGGTAACAAAAGTAATTTTTAACACGTTATTTCCAAGCTCTGGTTTGAGGTGGTGACATCTGCTGGTATGTAAGTTCTCCAGTCAGTGTTTGAATTACAGAGACTGGGCAATGGTGCAACTCAGTACTAGTAATTGCAAACCCTGGACTTAGTTTCTTATAAGGGAGCCTCCTGAGACAAACATATGTATTACTTCTGCTCTGAAGCACACAATGGTTCCTCCCCTTTTGGTTTCCATTTCTTGTTGTAGGACTATTAATGATGCTACAATTACTTCTTGTATTCCTGATATATTAGAACAAAAACTGTTTGCCTACCCTGTTATTTTTTTAATAAACACTCTGAAAATAGATAATTTACAATTTTAAACTTGCTTACATTACAGTGCAATCAGAACTACAGGATTCAGATGGCATTTGCTTTTGGTGCCCATATGCAAAACACTTTGCCTGGGTCTGGTGGCTAAAGGCAATATTCAATTTTTATTCTACATAATCAATATCTAGTTCCCCTGAATGTAATGAGAAGAAAGACCCAAAAGGTGAACTTAGCCTCAGTAAGAGGAATGCTGAAGAAAGTTTTTTATGATGGGGTAAAAAGGGCAGAGTGACATCTTTGAAGGATGCTTGCCTGACACCTGATTTTTACTTTAAGTCAAAGTAATTGATGTTGATAAGGGATGAGCAGATTGGTACAAGGTTGAGAGTGGTACATGGAGACCCCTTTTGTAATAACAGAATTGATAAGAGGTAGATGGAATGTAGCATAAGGTTTCTAATGCATATTAATTCAGTTTTGATGTATGCAAGAATCTTTACTCTGATTGAAGAAATTTCTCTATGTTTAAATTCTCTGTATACAATAGAATCTGCCAAAGTAGTCTCTTTGTCTACTGTCTATACAAAGTAGAACTTTGCTCTATTCTTGGTCTCACAATTTAGTTGGAATGGAAATTCCAGTCTGAGAACTTGCTAGCAATAAAGCTGTTTTTAATTCAGTCTGGGTCTTCTCCTGGTTTATTTCTGTTTCTGTTAAAGAACCCAACATCAGGACAGAGTCAGTCTGGCTGATTTCCATAACATTTTATGGCACCCAATGTGGGGCTTGAAAAAATAAACAAACTGAAATAAACAACCAGGAAGAATAGAGGAGATTTTCTCTCTCGCAGGCTGCAAACTGGGTTCCTGCTTCAGGTGAAGGACCTACATTGAAGCTCAGTGCCCACCCAACCCCTTGCATGTTGGAGGAGCAGACATAGGGTCCCCTGCCTCGTAGGAGACCAGAATTTCCAGCCATATCAAGGACCACACAGATTTTTTAAAAGACAGCATTGGGGAAGAGAAGCCTCTTAAAGAACAGGTAAGTATAAGGGTTAAAAGGAATAAGTGATCATTGTCTGCTGGGAAAGCTCCTATGGCTGAAAGTTGGAAGGTAAGAGAAGACAGGCATCCTTAGTTCTACTTGACAGAGCTTTATAATTGCTCCACAATCTGTTCAGGAATAATGTTACAGGAACTCCATCCCAGATCCAACCTGGCAATCCTAGAGATGTCCGTGCCATCCCTACTGATGACATTCTATTAGTGTGTGGAGCCACAGGCAAAAGGGCAGGAACAAAAATACCAGCATATTTTATGCTGATGTTCTTACTGCCAATAATGAAGTATTGTGTCTGTGTATACACGTCCAGGCCACCTGTTGACTTATGGTGACCTCATGAATTTGATAGGGTTTTCTAAAGAAAGGAATACTCCAGATGGCTTGCCATTGCCTTCCTCTGAAATATTCCAACAGCACCTGGCATTCATTGGCAGTCTCCCATCTAAGTACTAATCAGGGCTGACCCTGCTTATCTTCCAAGATGTGATGGGATCTGGTGCCTTCAGGGTATTTAGACCTAATTAAACGTTAGGTTTTTGTAGTTGTAGAAAACATAGGAAAGGTGGGACTCACCTATTGAATGTGTCATGGGAAGAGAGTATGACTATCTAAAGGAACCCAAAAAACCCAGTTTGTGACCCTTGTAGGGGTGAGTCTTGGCTCCAGGACATTAAGCTTCCACCCCTGCTGTGGAGGAAGGTTTATATTGTTGTTTTTCCACAGGCTCCTACTGAGTTTTCTCTAACCAGTTTTCCTTTTTTGATCATCTCTCCTGATTTCTCTTCACTATGCTTTCTTTAAAAACCCAAGGAGGCTTACAAATAATTAAACTGTAGTATAAAATTGAACTTTATAATGACACGACCTTTTTGAAATGTTTTCCAAAGTGCAGTTAAAGGAGGCATACTTTATTCGGCTACTTCCCCATCATATTTTAATAACAAAATCCTTGCAAGGTCAAAGCTGAAATCAACAAAGTCACCGCAGATTGGATTTAAAGCACTTTCCCTACCTGTAATGTGTTGGTCAAATATGCAAATTTGAACAGGCAGGAAGCAAATAATACTAAACTGATACTAGGTTTGAGTATGGGAAAAGATGCAATTGAGATTAATCATAAAACCAACACGTAGTAACATTTTTTCCTAAGGTAGAAAGAAAACACTTTAACCTTCTTCATATTGCTAAATTGGGAGAAAACACCAGCATGCTATCATCCCAGAAGCATTCATTAACCTACATTTCCAGGGTCATCCAAAGAAACAAGGTGATGGTGCTCAAAAGGTGATTGACAGAATTATCGCATTGTATAATGGCATTAGAGATCATTTAGTCCAACCCCACAAGGTTGAAATTTGAAAATGCAGCATCTCTCATGGTATCCCAGATGTAAAGATGCAGATCACAACTATTTCATACCATCTTTGCATTTTTAGTGGCTGTGACCAATTCTTCACCTAGTAGCCAACAATCCTATATTTTTAGTTGAGACATAGATGTCTCAGTAGTAGAATATCTGTTTGTATGGGTAGAAATGAGATAGTGATTGGGAATCAATGTTTTCCAGATGTTACTGGATTCAAGTTCTTATAATCCCTGGTCATTGGTTGAAATGATGTTAGTCTTACACCTTTTGGATAACAAAGCCTCTTCTGGCCAGATATACAAGGTCCAAGTTTCAATTGCTGACATCTCCAGTTATAGAATCTTGAGTAGCATAGCTTGGAACACAAGGAAAACAGCTATAGTTCTGTGGTATTATTCTGTGCCAAAAGGTCCAGGTTTAGTTTATTGCAACATCTTCAGGTAGAGCATTCCAGATATGACTCCAGTTAGGCTCCTTTCTAAAACTCTAGAGACCAAAGCCGAGAAAAGGTCACCCAAATTTGCAGCTCCCATCATCTACAGCCAACCTAGCCAATACTGGGAGACATAGGCCAAAACATCTAGAGGGCAACAATTGTCCACTTCTAACTGGATTCGGAAATGGTGAGCCAGATTAAATGATTGTCTAAAATAGTCTTAAAGGTGTATATTTTAAAAAGCATGCATCACACACATGAATACACACAATTTATTGCCCCAAACAGATTTATTGCTGTTTTTGTTATTTTAAATAATTTTTATTAAACAAGAAAACAACAACCATACACATATTTTGTCTATATGTCTACTATACACTTACCCAAACAATAATAATATTATAAACACACTAAACAAACAAACAATACTTACGCTACTGGCTTCCTATGCCCTAACTGATGAATATATTCCAGAATTTGTTATCCTAAATTTATGCTTCTGCTTAATACAAACTCTTTTGAATTTAAAAAACCTAAAACTGAGATAGAGCCCCAAAGAGACAGTAAAAAGTAACAAACAATTCCCAGTCTTTCTTAGTTATTCCATGTTTTTTCCTTAATCATCATTGTCAATTTGTCCAGTTCAGCAAGTTCAATTGTCTATTGATATTATGATGATCCAAAACCTATTCTTTTAGATATTTATTTCCCATAGCTTTTATCACTGATATATAAAACTTTTTTTATTCTTTCCTTCAAAAATAATGGCAAAAGTTTCATTAGATGCTTTATCTGGATTTCATTCTTCTGTCTCTTTCCCTCCACAATCTTTACTTTAGCCTTATGGGAGATCCCCTGAAAATTGATTTCACTTTCAAAAGCGTCATTCTGATTATGAAATATCTGACATCTTGAGAGAATACTTTACAAAAGTCCTCCCTACTCTCCAAACCTCACCACACACACTGGGAGGTAGGAGATTAAATATATCTGCTCAGTAATAGTCCGGAGTCAGCTGAAGCAATCAATGGAACCATTTTTTATTCTTAGAGAAAAACAGGATAGTTTGTAGAATTATTTTGTCTAGTTCCAAAGAAAAGGAAATACAATTTGTACACATGACTGATATCTGAATACAGATGTCTTGCATAGCAGTCTGAATGGGAACAGGGGTGTTAGTGAGATTGGGTTTCCAGGTCAGGACTATACCAGCCCCTGAGATTTAAGGACCAAAACCTGAAACCCAGAGATGCCCACTTATGATATCATGGCATAGGACTGTGTATGAGCCTTGGTGATATTATAAGAGTGATGCTGCAAGGGGCAGTCCCTGATGATATCATTAAGCATGACACATTGAATGTCAACTGTAGCTGCACAGAGTTTCTTGTTGTTGTGTGCCTTCAAGTAGTTTCCAACTTATGGTGACCGTAAGACAAACCTATCATGGGGCTTTCTTGGAAAGATTTGTTCAGAGGAGATTTGCCATTGCCCTTTCCTAAGGCTGAGAGCATGTTACTTGCCCAGTGGGTTTCATGGCTCAGCAGGAATCCAACCCTGGTTTCCAGAGTCATAGTTCAACACTCAAACCACTACTCTCTTAAATACTTTGATCCTAAGCTCCATCTGATATTCCCTGAAAGGCTCCTAATTGCTTTTAAACAGAAAAGAATTGGGGTTCTTTTTAATTAGCCACATTTCAGTCAAAGGAATATATATGGTTCTTCTGTTCTTCAACTTCACCTCACCACAACCCTGTGAAGTAGGCTTGGTTAAGAGAGAGAGTGATTGCCCCAAACTCAGTGCATTTCATGGCTCAGTCAGGACTTTATACCAGGATCTCCCAAATCCCAGTCCAACACTCAAACCACTACACCACACTGCCTCTTGTACTGGTGGTAGAGGTTTCTACCACTCCAAGGAGAGGGCATCTTGTGGCAGATTCCCTTCTTAGCCTGCAGATCTCTTGACCTCTCTTTACTCACAAACTCTGTGATGCCCAAGTGCCTTTTCGTCCTTCAGAGACTCCAGAATCATAGCCATCACTGATATATCATAATCATCATAATAGTTTGTGTTGATATTGCCTTAGTTTGCAACAGTTCTGAAACAAGAGGTTCTCTTTGTCCACTTTGCTTGGGTGAGATCTTAAACTTTTAAGGAGGAGGAATAGCATTATATGTCAGGAATATTTACACCAGTAAAGAGATCCAGGACATCAACCCTGGAAGCCAGGTGGAGAGCATCTAGATAAAATTAAAGGGGAGGGAAACAGGGATGTTATTGTGGGAGTCTACTACAGACCCCCAAGTCAGATGGAGGAACTGGATAATGCCTTTCTAGAACAGATATTCACACACTCAGGAAAGATGTAGTAGTGATGGGGGACTTCAACTATCCTGATATTTGCTGAAAGTCAAACTCAGCCAAAAGCTCAAGGTCTAACAAATTCCTCACTTGCCTTGAAGACAATTTCATTGTCCAAAAGGTGGAAGAGGCAACAAGGAGATCAGCTATTTTAAATCTGATCTTAACCTTAAATAAAGATGACCTAGTTGATGGGGTGCAAGTGGTGGGATCCTTAGGTGGGAGCAACTATGTTGTCCTCATGTTCTTTGCACTCTGCTGGTGCATCTTCTATTTTCTTCACTCATTTCATCACTATCTGGCACCATACCTCCTTCCCTTGCCTCACCTCACTTCATATCTTGCCATATGAACCTCCCTTCCTTCTTATATTTCACTACTCCTGCTGCTTGGCTTCCTGTGTCTCACACTCCTCCCCTACCTCACTTTGCACTTCAGGAAGCATCCCTCACTTGCTTCTTATGTTCCACAGCTCTCAGAGCTCACTCTCTCATCTCTCCTGCTCCCAATCTTTCCTTCTTTGCACCTTTGTGGTGCACCCTTCCCTACTTTCTTGCCCTCGGCTGCTCAAAATGTTCACTCTTGTATCTCTGCTGAACCTTGCCTCCTCCCACCACACTGTGTGTTTCTCTAAATTCTTCTTAGAAAAACTAAATTTTTGCACAAGGTGAGGTGGGGAGAGAAAGGTGTAAGAGAGAAGGGAGAGTGAGTAGTGTGAACAGCTGAATGCCAGAAACAAGGAGGAGCACACAGTGTGGTTAGTTTCTCTAAATTCTTTGAAAAAAATAGTTTTTCTAAGAAGTTTTTTCCTGGAAACTTATAGCAATGGTACTTAGGGTACTTCGGGTCTAACAGAGGTCCCCAGAGCTTAAAAGACCACTCTCCAAATGCCAAAATTGTTACTAGAAGTGACCATCCAGCAATCTCCAGTCTTCCTTCCTTCCTTCCTTCCTTCCTTCCTTTCTTGCTTCTCTTCCCCTTTCTCTTTCTCTCTTTTTTTCCTTTTTCTTTGACTTTTAAAAACATTTTTTGACACTGTAACTTTCACAGAGAGTGCCGAGGGCCAAATTTGCCTCCCCCCCCCCCCTTGATCAGCCAGAATTACCCACCTCCACCTCTAAACTTTCCATTCCTCTTCTTCCTTCCTCATGTTGTTTGCAAAGGGAATCAAATGATATTCAGTAGGCTCCCTACTGATGCTCAGCCATCTTCATGTCTCATGTTTGTCACTTGAAAGACAACCATCAGTGGCTTTCTTGGTGCCCTTTTAGCCTCTTCTGCTCTAAATGTGAACAGGAGCTTTGCTTCTCTTAAATAACCAGGACACTGTCCTTCAAGCCATCTGCTCATTACAAAATCCATATTATTAGTAGGAATATGCTATGCCAACATCTGGTCAAATGTCCATATATCATCTAAGTATGTCATCACCTTGATGTGTCCTTTGATCAAGTTTCACATTTTATTTCTTTTATTCCAGTAATGGTGCTCCCCTCCCTTTCTTTCTTTTAAAGAAAGTACCATTGGCTTTCTGCCTATGAATTCTTGATTGCCATATGCTTCTTTTTCACAGAGGAAAGATTAACAATAAACAGGTGCAGCTGATACAGCATCATTGCCTTTAATCTAATGCGTGGGTGGTCAACATTTCATGTATCTACACAAAAGTGTAATTCTTATCAATATGGACATTTTCCCATCTTGCATACAAAACACAGTTTAATTCTATACATATCTAATCAGAAGCTAGACCCCAATGTTTTCAGGCCTGCAAAGCACAGATTTACAAGAAAAGCCCATGATTCCTATAACTTCTTGCATTCCTGGTTTAAATACCCTACTCTAAAAATTTAATTACATTTACATTGCTGTTCTTATCACTCATTGACTGAAGATGAAGATGTGAAAGGAGTTGTCATGTTTAGTGCCTCCCCCATGAACCCAGTCTATGTTGTTGTTGTTGTTGTTGTTGTTGTTGTTGTTGTGTGCCTTCAAGTCATTTCTGACTTATGGCGACCCTAAATTGAAACTGTCATAGAGTTTTCTTGGCAAGATTCATAGAATCATAGAATTCTAGAGTTGGAAGATACCACAAAGGCCATACAGTCCAACCCCCTGCCATGCAGGAACTCTCAGTCAAAGCACATCTGACAGATGGCCATCCTGCCTCTTTTTAAAAACCTCCAAGAAGGGAGACTCCACCACTCTCCGAGGAAGTGTGTTCCACTGTAGAATATCCCTTACTGTCAGGAAGTTCTTCCTATTATTAAGGTGGAATCTATTTTCCTGTAGCTTGCATCCATTCTTCCGTGTTCTAGTCTCTGGAGCAAAAGAAAACAAGCTTGCTCCCTCCTCAAGGGAGAATTCTTTTACTATTTCCTCATTATCTAGGCTGAATTTGTGTAGATTCTCTACATGCATACACACTGTATGTGTATGTGCGTATATATATATATATATATATGGAGAGAGAGAGAGGTTGGCTGGAAAATTCTGGGAGTTGTAATCCAAACAGTAATTTTTCCAAGCCCTGTAATCCAGACATATGAATCAACAAGGCTTCCTCTTGCCTGGATTGAGCATCACTTTGTTGGTTCTCATTCATACCATTACTGCATCCGAACACTTGCTGAGCATCTTCAGGGGTGTCACTAGGGATATGGGTGGGTGTGGACTGCACCGGGTGACACCTCAGAGGGGGTTGAACACCTGGTAGAGTGATTGCTCTTGCCCATCCCAGAACCCCTTCACCAGCCAGGACAACAGCTCCAGCCACTGTTGGGATGTCCAAACAGAAACAAGGCTGCCAGACAGCACTCCCCTATTGCCTTACTTGAAGTGGTGCTGGGCTCTCCTCCTTTGAAGGTTTTCACCAAAGGTGGGATGGAAAAGATTTAGAAGTGATGTAGTTTTAAATTCCTCTATAGCAGGAGATTGGACCAGATAGTCCTTGCGGCCTGTTCCAACTCTAAGAGTCTATAATTCTATGAATCAGATGAAGGAAGAGAAATAGAATAAAAGAAAAGATTCATTTATGGGCTAAAGTCTGAAAACCCCTCATCTGAAACAAAAAGCCAGCGTGGAGATTATTAGATTTTTAAATATTTCCTCCGGAGAAGAACCCAGTGGAATCTGAATTACACTAGGACCACTTGGCTATATAATAATAACAACATTCATCATCTGTTGGTTTCACTTATATATTCTCTTGTGTATATTTGGCTACAGCATACATTTCTTTGGAAGGCCCACTTTGCTTATGCAACTAATGAAAGGTGTGCCTCTCAAAGACCGAGTGCTGAAGAGGCAGTGGGTAGTTGAGTGGGTACAATTGTAGAACACAAGAAAAACAGATGGAATTCTGAAACATCAAAACATCCTTTCATTAAGTGCAGTTCAATGCTTTGCAGGTTCTGAAGGGGACACAGTGAGCTTCTTTATATACAGTTTTGTCAAGCAACAAACACAAAATGGAACAAAGATGAGATAAAATGTGACTGAGCAGCAATCTGAATGGTATCATGGGCAGTGAGATTGTATGGAGAAGAGGAAAGAGGTACAAGAAGTTTCTGAAGTTAGTACCCGATAGGGAAGCACCTTTTCGTGAGTTTAGGAGCTCTCTCTGAGTACATCTAAACATGCAGGGAGGGAACCGCTTCTCACAGATGTCCACTGAGTGCCTTTGGGGGATGAAAAAAAGGAAACTTAGTTCTGGAAGTGTGCACTCAACAGAACTAAGCTGTATAGGGTTGCCAGTTCATGATTGTTCCAGGCCCTGAGGTTTCTGGTGCAAAAGCTAGGGAGGTCCCTGGTGATGTCATAAAGCCATTTATATGTTTAGTACCAACTGGAGTTTCTTACAGCTTAGAATTCAAAGATATACAGTCGCCCCTCCTAACTTGTGGGGGATCCATCCTGAAGCCCACCCACCTCCTGTGAGTTAAGACACTCACAGATAATCAAGCCCCATTGAAATGAATGAGGCATGCTTCTGTATGTGGGCGTAGGGCACGTAACACAGGAGCGCACCCTATTCAATGGCGGCTCACCCCTCTGTGGATCATCAAGTCTATGTTGGTGGCCTCATATTCTACTCATAGATTTCCCTTGGCCATCTGATATTGGACAAGATAGGCCTTTGGCCTGATCCAGTATGGTTTTTCTTCCATTCAGTGGCACTGGTGGTATTCAATGTCAGTGAAGCAGTGAATCCATTCCATGTTTTTATCCTGTACCGAAGGGAGCTATCCATGGTGTTCAAATCCCTCATATAAGTTTGGCAACTTGGATTGCATCCACACTGTGGAAATAATGCAGTTTGACACCACTTTATGTGCTGTAGCTCCATGCTGTAGAATCCTAGGATCTCTAGTTGTACATAGTCTTTAGCCTTCTCTGCCCAAAAGTGCTAGCCCCTCAAATAGCTACAAATCCCGGGATTCTGTATGATGACAGTGAAAGTGGTGTCAAGATGAATTATTTCTACAGGATAGGCTCATCCTTCGATATTTCCATTGAAGTTCATTCTAAAATGTAGAGAAGCTTCAGCACTCCACTGAGATGGAAGCCATCAGCTGCCACTGCTTAAACTGAAAGGACACTTTGGGAGGGTGGGGACTTATAGTCACATGCAGCTGTGCAATGGCCATGACAGTATTACAGTTTCAAAAAAAGCTTGTGCCCATTTCAAGATTACTTGAAAAGAGAATGAGGCTATGCCTGTTCAATGCTTAACTAATAGAGAAGCAAGATAAATAATCCATTGCTACATCATTATCCTCTGATATTTCTGCTATTTGTTACACTGATGAATACCAGATTCAGCAAATAATAGCAGCGGGGAAAAATGGATTATGTTTTTATTTTTCTCCCTAGAAAAATGGTACTCCAGACTCTACATTTCAAAGGTGCAATTGACATAAATAATTCAGATGTAACCCTTGCAAATTGTTACAACCGAGTATTACAAATGCAATACAAAGCATTACAATGATTTGTTTTACAGCTGTGGGTTTGTCAGTGCCTTCTAGGAAACCTTGGCATTGGCAGCTTAACCAAGATCCTTGTATGCGTTGTTCACAGCGCTGAACAAGAAATCCCCAAAGATAGCCTGTTTGGCTCAACAAATTTTCCTTTGAAATGTGTAGCCAGCTTCTTTCCAGGGAGTTACCTTGCCCCTCTCAATTTACTAGAGGGCTCATCTAACCCTTGCCACCACACCAAATCCATAATTTCTGGGAGTGCATTTCTTCTTAAAACAGGACGTACGGGGAATAGTATATTTTAAACTGATAACACACCTATTTCTCCACTGCTGTGACACTTAAATATGCTAGAATAATGGGTGGTGGCATCCAGGGATCATGAGGGTTAAATGAGATAAACTCCTCTTTCCCTTTCCTGTTTGAGTTTAAGAATGGAGGAGCTTTCAAACTGGAGGCAATTATTTAATGACATGCCAGTCCAGCCACATTACCACACTACACACTTACGGTGCTGCTATTCTACTTTTACTGCTCTGGTTGCCTCCTGTTGCATTCTGAGGCTTGTAGTTCAGTGAGGCATAAGTGCTCTCTGGCTATGAATTCTAAATGCCCCTCCTTAAACCGCAAATCCCAGAATACAACAGGAAGCAGCCAGAGCTGCAAAACTGGAATAGCAGCACTATAAGAGTATAGTGTGGTCATCTATCAGATGTCAGCATTCCAGTTGGGCAATCTGACACTAGTGCAAACATTCACCTTACCATGTTAGCAGTACAGTGAGCCCTCGGTATCTGCTGGGATTTGGTTCCAGAACCCTCCAAGATCCTTGTATGTGCAAATCCCATTAAATGCAATGGCATAGTGAAATGGTTTCTCTTATATAATATGGCAAAATCAAGGTTTGCTTTTTGGAATATATATATATATATATATATATATGAATATCTTCAAATGAATCTTTGGAGAGAAAATCTGTGGATATGGAAGGACAATTGTATTGGAATATCCACCCAGCAACAGCACATGGCAACATACAGAAAATGATAGCTATATTGTAGTGAATCATTAAACTTCAGTCATTAGCTGCATGAAAATAGTTAGGATCACACAAAACGATGGGCCAATATGCTGCATGCCTCTGGTGTAGCTGTTTGGGAGTGTTCAGAGTGCTCTACAGTGCTGTCTATTGAAATAGTGGTGGATGGGATCATACCCAAAGTGTGTGTGTATGCGGTAGTGGTGAAGGTTGTCCTTGAAGTCAGTAGGTATACAATTGTGAAGGACACTTAGATATTTTTTATTAATTAATGTCCCTAGGTGCATGTAGACAGCCTTAAATACAAACAGGGGCCACAAGGATGGGAAAGATTGCCTAGCAACCAAATGGAGCTAAAATAGTTTCCTTCCCGCCTAGACTTCGTGTGTATAAAAGGCCAGTTCTATTTAGTATTCTCATCTTTTCCGTAGCCAAACAAAGTTTACCAAGCCTTGGCTTCATGGACTCATTTTGCAAAGCCTTCGCATTTGGACTCAGTTTTTCAGCCACTCATGTTAATACAACCTTCATTTATTTTGGGTAGGGATGGGACTCACAAGGCTTAGCTTGCAGTCTGGATGAACTGTGGATTGCTTGGAATGATTCCCCTAAAGCTTTGGAACCCCCCTAGGGTTCCATGATGGCTGTGCAGAGATTCCTCACCCACAGAGTGCTGGTGGCTTAATGTCTGCCATGTATCAAGATGACAACATTGCAGTGCTTGTGGAGACCCCTGTGGCAATTTAGAGTGCACATAGACTGTAGAAATAATACAGTTTGACACCACTTTAACTGCCATGGCTCCATCCAACAAAATCCTGGAATTTATAGTTTGGAGAGGCACCTGCACTGTTTGACAGAGAAGGCTAAAGATCTTGTAATACTACAAATCTGAAGGCCTCATAGGATGGCACCCCATAGCTATAGCAAGTGGTGCCAACTGCACTGTTTCTACAGTGTAGATGCACCTGTAGTTCTCTCAAGGATATTCCAGCCTGCACCTCTACTTTGAATGTGCAGGTTATACTTAGGGGGGGGGGAGTATCTTGTTCTTTGACCAGTACCCCTTTAAAGACAAAGAAGAGCTTTAGAGGCACAGAACAGAGCAAGGGAATCGGCTACCAAGAATGCATCAGTTCAGTCACAGTTGCCTTCAGGTTCAAAGGACACTAGGAAAAAAAACCTGGTTTGTCCCTACAGTTTATGAAATATGTATACTTCAGAGAAAAGCAAATATATTGAGTTTCCCAGTTGTTTTGAAATATAGCCTATAGCTCCTGGTATTCATAGGTTGTACTAACCAGGGCTGACCCTGCCTAGCTTTCAAGATCAGTCAGGATCTGTTGTCTTTAGGCCTTAAATAATTCCCTCTTCTACACAACCATTACACTTTTCACTCTGGCAACCCTAAATTGCTATTTTGCATGCTTGCTGACTTTCTTTTTGTTTGCTTTCACTATACCTACATCACTGTAACTTGCAGCCATGTTATCTTCTCTGTCTTTCCTCCATTAGTCCACACAAGTTTTTGTAGATAAACTAACGTTTATACATTTTACAAAGAAGACTAAGGGGCTGTACAGACAGGCGGCATGCAGACACTCCTTTACTGGCCAAATAACGGGCCGCGGCAACCCCAGTGCCTCCTTTTTGTGCCCTGCAAGGGCTGCCATAGTTGCGGCAGCGTGGCTTTATTATGCCCCTTTGGTGCTGCACCATTTGGATGCATCACCGGAGGGGCACCACAATGGTGCACACCAAAATGATGCCCTGGGGGCAGGGCTAGGGTGTCCAGCATGTGGACACTGCAACCTAGCTCTGCCCACAGGCCAGCACAAAGTGCCAGTCTGTATTGCCCCAAAGCTTATTTCTTAGGCTCTTTGAGAGTAGCTGGGTGGGTCGGGTGCTTGTTGTTCAGCTTCTGTCTTGCCAGTTTGATTACCAGACAGTTCCACTACTACCGCTCATATTTCTCAACAGCGATCCCAACACTGTTTTAGAAACCTGCCAGGCCCCTCGCAGTAGAACAATATACTTTTCAGATTGTGATACTCCAATTTCCCCCCCTTAATATTCTTCAAGGAGCTCAGAGCTGCATCCATGGTCTTTATCCTGCTTATTGCTTCCTCTCACAAAAATCCTAAAGTGAGAGGCTGCAAATAGCCCAGAATCCTTCAATTAGCTTCAGAATGATGAGGCTTGAATCTGAGCATTATGAGTTCATGGCACCACAATAGCTTTCTGCTTTAGGACCAGCACAGTTTCCCTGTGTGCTCTGCTTTTGTGTCCCATTGACATCCACCAAACCAATATATTGGTAAATGAATGGCTATGAGAACATTTTCCAAATCTTTAAGGCATTCGCCTCCAAAGGAAATGGCCCCTGTAAATTCTCCACTTACTGATGACAGGAGCGAGGGCCATGAAACAATATTGTTTCAAACTCAGTGCCAAAGCACATTGATTGTAAGAAAGAATGGGGGTGAATCTGGTTGCTGGATAAAAGTTCCTAGACAATGTTTTTCTGCCTTGCCCCAGGCGAGATGATAATATTTCTCCTTTGCAACGATTTTACAATTGGAAAAGTTCATTTCGGGAAATGTCTGGGAAAACAATAGGACCACTTGAGGGTGGAAGTTCTTTTTTTTTTTTTTCTTGGAGAATCTATCATTTGGCAGCCAAGGAATCGGTGGGTTGCCTTCTCCTGCTCTATCTTATATCAATCTCTGTTTGATTACTATGTTATTGAGTTGCTTGTACTTTGAGAGATTAAAAACACAGCTAGGTGAGTGAGAAGCGAAGTGCTACTGTGTGCTTTGAATATAAGTCAGACATCAAAATAGGTTTTGAAGTGCAGAATTACTGAGCCCTCACTTTGTCACCCAAGCCGATATTGCCCGAGGCAAGGAAGAGAATAGAAGCTGTATTTTTTCACTCTGCAACTGCACTCGCTTTACCTGAAGAACCATATATTCTGAGGAGTCAGTGGTTCAATGTGTTTCAAACCAAACACCTGCCTAAAGGGTATCAGATGTGGTGTTGAAGGGAAGTGTCAGCTTTTTGCTAGTCCCATCCTTTGTAGACAAGGCTCCTGCTGCTTTTTGCTGTAACAAAATGCTGGCTCATGTTGGAATGGGATAGGGATTAATTAATTTAGGAGTCAGATTGTCCTCTCCTTCTCTTTCAAGGAAAGCTCTTGTTTTCTTATTGACTAATGATACCATCAAAATGTTCTGAGTTGTTCTGGGTCATAACTGTTACAAAAAGAAATGAACTGGAATAAAAGTTGGAGGTAAAATTCTCCCCCAAAGTAGGAATGTCAATGCTGCTTCTTTCTTTTGCTATTGGTTTTGTTGCCAAATATGCATTTCTTCCCAGCAAAAAGACAATACATTTATGTTTCTCTCCCTTTGCTTCTACTCCTAATTCCCTATCCTTGTTCTCAATTGCTTTCATTTGGTATCAGGAAAGTCATCATACAACTAACTTTTTTAATTTGCATGCTGCTTTCTTTCTGTGAAGTTCATGTTTGCGGTTAATATTGGAAGGAGGAAGAAACAGCAGCCAGAAAAAAATAATGCTCTTTGTCGAGCATTATTTTTGACCCCTGTGATTCAGATCATCTCATGATCTGTCCAAAGTACATCAGTCTCGGTTTAGTCTTCTTGACGTTTGGTGAAAGTTCTGATTTTGCCATAGGACACATTTATTTGTCTTTTTAGCCATCCATAGTGTTTGTTGAACTCTTGTCCATTCCCATATTCTAAATAGTTGATTTTCTTCCTGCGAACTTTCTTCACTGTGCAGCTTTCATACCCATACATAACAATTATTTTGATTTTGGTATCCACTGATATAATCTGGCCTCTGTGTCTGCCTGTGGTATAGGCTATGAGATGACTTTCCGAGTGCTATGAACATCATGAAAAAAAGGTAACAATATAGTTAGGTAAGGATGGCTGCCACAAATTGTATATTTGCTCAATGGGGATAATAGGTATATTGAGTGTTGTATGAACTGATAGTTCTGTTTTAGCAATCATATAGATTTATGAGCTCCCTTCCTTTTGTAATTCATGTCTACAGGCTCAGAAGTTAAGAAAACAAATGTTAAGGGTTGACTGCAGAGGTCACCACTCCTTTTTGAACACAGTGTATTGAACAATTCCATCATTGCAGCCCTCACAGTGAATTTAGACTGATGTGACAAAACCAGAAACAAAGTACCTAATAAAATAGCCCACAGTTTTTAGCACATATACAGAGCTGTACATTCAGTAATGCACATAGTTTTGAGAGCCACTGTGTTGTAGCAGTTTGAGTGTTGGGACTATGATTCTGGAGTCCAGGGTTCAGTTCCTGGGTTGGCCATGAAACCCACTGAATGACACTGGGCAAGTCACATGCTCTCAGCCTCAGGGAAAGGCAATGGCAAACCTCCTTTGAACAACTCTTGCCAAGAAAACCCCATGATAGGGTTGCTTTATGGTCATCATAATTTGTAAATGACTTGAAGACACACAACAACAAAAGGGACATTTAGCCTTCTCTATCAGGGAGCCCCGGTATCCTAAATCCATGGCAGTTACAGTAGTGTCAAACTGGATTATTTCTGCAGTGCAGATGCAGCCACAGTCATTACTATGGATGGCTTCACACAAAAAGTACTTAGGAAGTTGTGTGTTAAGAATTCCTTGATTCTACCCTTGCTCTAGAAAAGAAAAGTCTCCAGCCAGTTCTATCCTTGCTCTGGAACTCATTACTGCTCAGGTCAGTTTGGTTACCTGAAAACTAATTAATATTTAGAGGCAGCCTTCAGAAATGAAACTCACAAACTGTCTTTTCCTCAGTTTTAATTACAGCATCAGTGCCGAGGAATTCCTTCTGGATCTGCCTCCCACCTCTCTGCCAAACAATTTCCGACTTCTGCAGTAGCCTTAGCTACAACATCCTTAACTCATGATCTGCTGTCATTATGTTATAATTACTCTAATGCATCTTCACTCCACAATACTTTCCAGTGCTTGGCAAAGGGAGGGTGGGCATAGTTGAGGGAAAGGAAAAACCAGAGAGAGGGGGCAATTAGGGAACAGAAGCATTAACATAAATGTGAGTTTACTTTGCCTGGTCATAATTTATCAGACAGAGGAATTATTTGAAAAACATGGGAACGCTTCAGCAAAAAGCCAGCAACCCTCCGGCATCTTCTAGACCACAAAGAAATTTCATGTGAACTCACAGTAGCGTGGCTAAATTGAATCAAGGCACAAGTAATTTGTTTAAATAGTAATTTCACTTATAAGAAATCATTGGTGTAATGTTGCCTGGTCTGCAGGATCAGAGCATCAAAAGTTTCTGATAAAGAGGGGGAAAGTATTCATCTGTCCCTCCCACCTAACCCCGGCTTGCCCGGTTGCCTGGAGTTTAGCTGCAAACCTTATGGCAAGGACGATAAATAAATTTTCCTAGGAGTAATTTTAGTTATTGTAGACAGCAACTGGTAGTTTGCTTCCTCTTAAATGGGCAATTAACACCAACTAGTTTGTGGTGTAGTGGCTTGAATGTTGAACTAGGTTTCCAGGAAAACCAGGGTTCAAATATCTGATCAACCATGGAAATCCACAGGGTGCCCTTGGAAAAATCACACATCCTCAGCTTTCTAGGAAGGCAATGGCAAACCTGTTTGGATAGATTGTAAATATGTTTTAAATAGTACTGTTGTTGTTGTTATCTACCTTCAAGTCATTTCCAACTTATGGCAATGCATGGTTTTCATGGCAAGTTTCTTCAGAACGGGTTTGTCATTGCCATCTTCTGAGGATGAAAGAACATGACTTGTCCAAGATCACCCAGTGGGTTTACGTGGCCAAGCTGGGATTTGAATCCTGCTCTCCAGTGCTCAGTTCTGACTCCATGTTTTGAATAATTTTGTTGTTTAATTATATTTCAACTTTTGTAATGAGTGTCTTAGGTAATAATTGCTTTTTAAATGAGTGTAAGCTGCCTTAGGGTGCATTTACACTGTAAACATTATGCAGTCTGTTACCACTTTAAGTTGAAGTTGATGTAATTCCTTCCTATGAAATCCTGGGATTTGTTGCTTTACAAGGTCTTTAGCCTTCTGAGCCAAAGCGTGCTGGTACCTCACAAAACTACAAACACCAGGATTCTATAGGATCGAGATGTTTCAGTTAAAGTGGTGTCAAACTGTATTATTTCTACAGTGTAGATGCACCCTTGGATGCCATTTTGGGAGAAATGCAAGATATAAGTGCAATAAATAAGTAAAGATAACATTAAGAAATCTTGGCAGGAAAATTCTGTGATAGGTTACATTCAGGGTCTCCTAAAGTCAGAAATGACTTGGAGTCACAGTTTGGTGGTGGTGGTGGTGATAACTACTATAACTCGCTTGTTGGTGTGGATTAAAACAGCTGGCTGCATTTTTGGAATAATCTTAGGAGTGTAAATAATGGCAACAATAAGTGTGAGCACTCAGTCTTCAGCAAGTATCACTATGTTGTCATCATGAATTGAATAAAGGCTGAGATCCTACATTAAGGAGACAACATATAACTTTAAACCTGTTGTGCTCTGTGACAATATTTCATTTGAGAATTGCAACATTGCGCAACTAAATGTGTAAACCCATGCATAATGCACAATTACATTCACCATGCACATCTGATGTTCAATAATCTTACTCAGTAGGGAGAAAATGTTTCATCTGTTTTTGTTTATTTATTTTTGTTTATTTTCATATATGATATTGAAAATTATAAAATTAGAAACTAGAAGTTCAGACCTTTCTACCATACCCTTTGAGAAGGCAGCCATTCCTGATATAAAATATGCAAACTCAGGGCAGAAATAGGGAGTGGATTACTGTGCCTTTGTATTTTCTTCAGGTTTATAGATTCTGCACGATTTTCTGGAATGCATCTTTAGACAGTACCGAAGGTTGGAGAGTTCCAGTATATCAAAAGAAAATATTGCACTGTTGTCACATCACATTCCAGCATCGTGGGTTGATTCATACGCTCTGGAGGATTGAGGTATTAACAGCTCAGCACATCTCCCTGGCAATCATCATTTGTCACATGTGAATACCTCCTGGGGTCCTACCATGGATTCCAAACTCCCCACTCCTCACATTATTGGCAGAAAAATGAAACAATCTTCATGGCAAAAACCAAAAAAGGGAATAGAACCAGAATGTTATATTAAACGTGCATGTGTTGTGTGTAAGGATGTGCGTGTGTAATTGGCTGAGATCCTACACTGCCCAACATAAGAGTTCTGCAGCTTCATCACTCCCATGATATACAATTTTGCTGTGATAGTCCCTTTGAATGACTATTCTATCACCACTAGAGATGGCAGGGGCAGGATGAGAGCAAAGTCTGGATATGTCCCAATGACAGCTGCAGGCTGATGGCACCCACTACAAAGATCTACCAGGATCCTCTGGAATTCTAAGCAACTATTTAGTATATTTTACTAATAAGTTGCTTAGCTTACTTAACTAAGGAGCTTTTTGCACAGCTTTTATAATGTGACTTAACACTCGCAAACTGAGGCCAAATTTGGGCTGCATCCTGGACCTATCGGCTTTTGTCTTCCAAACCACCATTCAAATACAGCCTGGCTGCAGCTTGCATCCTTTAATTTGCTTTGATGACCATTTTTTAAAGCTGGGCTGTACTCAGATGGTGGATTGGGAGACAAAAGCCATGTGAAAGGACCAGGATGCTGCCAAAATTAGGCTTCAATTCGGGAGCGGTAAGTCGCATTATAAAGTTGTGCAATAAGCCCCTTAGTAACCTCTCCTGGTTTGACCCTCCTCCCCTGCCTAACCTGGAGAAAATGTCATTTCGGTTCAGTCCAATTGTCAATAGAATGAACTTCCTTCTGCCAGTTCAACTGATCCCCAGTAAAGTCACCACAATTCAAGAAGGATATGTACAAGCTGGAGTGTGTCCGGGGGAGAGCAACAAAAATGGTGAAAGTTCTAGAAACCATGCACTATGGGGAGTGGCTTAGGGAGCTGAGGATATTTCTCATGAAGAGAAGGTTAATGGTGGCATGTTTAAATGTTTGAAGGGATGTTATATTGGAGATGGAGCAAGCTTGTCTTCTGCTGCTCCAGAAACTATGACACAGAGCAATGGATTCAAACCACAGGAAAAGAGATTCCCCTAAACTTTAGAAAGAACTTCCTGACAGAGCTGTTCAAAAGTGGTAAAAGCTGTCTCTGAAAGTGGTGGAGTCTTCTTTTTTGAAGCTTTTTAAACAGAGATTGGATGGATATCTTTCTGGAGATAATTGTTTGTGATTGGTTTCCAGACCATTGATCATCTTGGTCCCTCTTCTCTGGACACCTTTTAGCTTATCAATATCCCTTTTGATCTGTGGTGCCAAAAAACTGAACACAGTATTCTAAGTGAGGTCTGGAAACGCAACTATTACTTCCTTCAATATGGACACTATACATCTGTTGATGCAGCCCAGAATTGTACTGCTCACATTAATACATTTTTTTCTGGTCACCCCATCACATTGTTGAGTCATGTTTAACTTATGCTCTACCAAGAGCCTCTAAATCTTGTTCACATGTACTCTTGTCAAGCCAGGTGTCACCCTTCCTGTATTTGTACTGTTCATGTACATTTTTTTCCTGGCTAAATGTAGTAAAAGAGCTAACCTGGGCTCTGAACCTGTTTTGTGGATAAGCATCTTTGATAGGTTGGATTACAATCCCATTCAGATTCATCACCCATTGCTATTTAAGCTATCATCTTCTGCTGATTTATTGAATAAGAAGGTAGGTTCTAGGAACTTGTGCTTTCTGTCTTTAGCCTCTACTCCACTCCACTTTGTACAGACAGAAAGCACTGAAGAAAGGTCTCCTTCTTAGAATTTATGCAGTGCAAATGAACACAGTATCAGTTGTTGCCAGGTGTGCAGCACTTTCTAGTGGAGTATTATCTGAAGGTAGCTTCATGGAGATCTCAACAGTGTTTATTGTTCTGTACCTCCCCATGTATCATACAATTAACAGTCTTATTATTATTTTGCAGAAGTAGCAGCCACCCTTTGCCATGAGCACAATGACCATTGTGGTGGGAGAGAAAAAAGGATCGAGAGAGAGAGAGAGAGAGAAGATCTTCACTTTTTAAACCCGCTAAAAATAATAGCCGGACACCTTCCAGTCTCAAGCTGTGTGATAAAATAGATCATGTCGACTGAGCAGCTCTGCAGCTGCTTTCCGGGCTCATTCATCTTGCCACCCCTTGCTTTTTCTTTCACTACCAAATTTAGCAATGAAGTCAGCCCTATCAAACGCCAGGAGCTGGATGGGCCGGAAGGGAGGCAGAAGACAAACCAGGAATAGAATCACAAGACCTGGTCTAGTACATATGAAACAGAATGAGGTGGTATGATTTTGAGGTGGCAGAGCAGGCTGTTCCCTTTCAGGATGTGCAGGGTACCATTTATGAATCCAGGCCCTTGTAAATCAACAGTTCTCTCATCTCTTTAAAATAAGCTCAGCCTCTGGCTCTGATCACAAGGAAGCTGATGGAAGAAGAAAACAGCACACTTTGGTCCAAACTAAGCTTAATTTTGTCTTTTTCATTGGGAATGGGAATTGTGCAGCCCACAGGCATCAGATAGATGGGGGGTATATGGCTAGTGTGGTGCATGAATGCTTCCAGACCCTCACTGATCTTCCTTGAACCCCTGGGGCCCTCTGAATTTTTCAGCTGAAACCCCACCATCACCATTTCCCAGTTGAAAACAAAATCATTAGGGAAAGATTCCACTTTAAAACACTGTTTGAGTGGGATCTCCAACCGAAAACAGCAAGAAGAAGACCTAAAATGAGCTCCCCAAGCAAATGGGAGTAATAAAATATCACTTACAGTTATTCAAAATGCATACCCTCCAACTGTCCCAGTTTAGCACAGACGATCCTGATTAATCTGCTGTAGTCATAGTTTTTCAGCTGCTTTGAAAGTGTCCCAGTTTCTCTCTTGTCTTGCTATTCCCCTCCTTTTGTTCTACGTTTATTTCATTTGCTGCAAACTGAGTTCAAAGTCAGTTAACTTAGCTGAGGGCTGAGTTCCTATGGGCTAGGGCAGTGATATTTTTAGTGCCATAACCTCCAGCTCCTCTTATTTGGCAGGGACTGTCCTGGTTAGTCTTCTGCCATCTGACTTTACAACTGCTTTTAAAATGCTCCCATTTCTGTCATCTCCTTCCTCCCCCCCCCACCCCCCATTCTCAGCTTCTGCTGACTTCAATTGCTGCAAACCAAGTTCAAAGTGCAAAAGTAGTTTGCATCAATTAACTAAATGCAGGGAGAGGAGAGGAGGGGATGGAGTCTTGCTTTTTCCAGTAGGCTCCCGAAAAAGCAAATTCCTTCAGCTTCTTCTAGCTAGAATGAACTGCCTCATTAATAACTTTTGCCAAATGTTGGAAGGTATAACAATGGCAGCTGTTGTGACCCAATGCAGCCTTCGGAGGTCTTGTAGGAATCAAAAATTGTATAACTGGAGTTTGTCCACTCCATGATTTACATGTTATAATCCAACATTTACTTGCCGTTGTTCACAGTCAGCCTACACCAGGTATCAGCAACCCATGACATCTGACCTAACTCAATACTGAGATGTGTGAATCTGAGACACATGAAGGAAGAGGAAGCAAACAGGGAGAAATGGATGGAGCAATGAAAGGAGTGAGAGAGACGCCCTCATTCCAAGCAGTCCACTGAGCTGTTTAGCGAGAGTGATCAGAGCAAAAGTATGCTCATACCTGCTTTTGGGTCTGCCACTGTATACCATCCAGCATTTGACAGATGAAAACTGGGACGCATGTGGCCAAGTGTAGTGAAGATGGCAAAAGTTATGACTGAAGAATAACACATAAACTAGGAGAGGCTGCAGCAGTTTACTTTTGTGTAAGTCTATAGAGAAGGGCAAGATTCTGCTACCTCCTCTCGTCTCTCTGAATACACACTACTTTTGCATTTTGAACTACATTTGCCAAAACTGAAACAAGCTGAAGACAAAGGGAGAATGCGAGAGGAGAAGAGAGAAACCGGGACATTTTAAAAGACACTGAAAAAGTAGGATGACAGAGGATTAATTACGACCTCCCCTCCCAAATTTGAACAGTTGGAGGGTATGTCACTGCCCCCAGTTTTCTTGCAGGAAGTGCTGTTGTTGGATCTGTTGTTGTGGAAGCAGTGAATTTCTCATCACTTTTTTCCTCCTGCAGTTTCATAGAATTGTATAGAGGAAATCTCAGTGCTATTCCCCTGCTAAAACTACGGTCTAACACCTATATGGCCTTTGTACAATTTGGAGAGGCTGCAAGCAGAATGGCTTCACAAAACTCATTCATCACCCCCATAGCAATAGATCCAATGGCTACACATGGCATGTAGAATCCATTAGGTGATTCCTGAAGGAATGTGGCCTTTTAGAAGACCAACTTTCATATCTTTTACACTGTGCATGTGTCCGTGCAATTTTATAACATGCAGTAATCCCCTATACTTAAAAAAAAAAAAACCTTATCTTTAGTTATTTAAACAATTTTGGTTTCCTGGAAAAATGATTACGGTGAGAATGAAAAAGGCAAAAGTTGTAGCTCAGTGTTTCACTCCTGTGATAACTGGCATCTCAAATATTAACATTGCAGATTGTCTGTAATTACAAAGTGTTAATGATAATGGAGCAAATATGAATTTTGTAGTTAAAAATGATTCATATAGACTTCCTACAGATAATGTCTCTTTCCTGTTCATCATGTGCTGTGGGCCGTCGGTATCCACTGGGGTTTGGTTCCAGGGTCACCCATGGATACCAAAATGTGTGTATGCCGAAGTCCTATTATATACAGTCATATAGCAAAATGGCATATCTTACATAAAATGGCAAAACAGATTTTTGAAATCTTTTTTGGTGTGTGAACAATATAAAACTTTGCTTGGTTGAATCTGTGGTTGCAAAATCCATGGATATGGAGGGATGGTTGTATTGTATTTCTAAAAACAAGAAATGATGAGATATTCTTGTAGATTTTCTTAGGTAGAGCTTTTGAGGCCAGGGGTAACTGATGGTATATAAGGGTTATATAAGGATGGTGAAGATTCCTTTCGGAGTTTTATTCCAAATATTTAGAAAGTTTTCAAAGCTGTTAAAACTATTTTGGGGATATAGTGAGTTGAAATCCAGGAAGAATGTTTTAAAAGGAGAATTAGGATGATATATGCAAATTGTTCCATTATACAGGTTGAGTCTCCCTTAACAAAAATGCTTGGGACAAGAAGCATTTCAGATTTTCTTGGATTTTGGAATATTTGCACATACATAATGAGATATCTTGGATATGTGTGCACTCTGTTTGAGTGTACTCTACAACAGAATTCAAGCCTGAATGTTCAACTCAGAAAATTTACTTTTTGGATTACAACTTCTAGCATGCACCAGATTTCACCTGCTCCCTTATCTGCAGCCTATACAAATATTGAAGGATTGAGATTCAATTAATTGATTCAATGGGTTTCCTCTAGTTGAGAACTTACAATGTGGTAGGATCAACCAATCACTTCATTTTTATCCCACTTCCTCTCCTCCTCCTCCGTCTAATTATAAGATTGTATGTACAGCATTGTGTAAATTTACAGCGCTATATAAATAACAACAAAAACAACAACAACAACACTTTTCCTACAGATTGTAGGAAGTAGTGGATTCTGGGAGCTATAATCCAAAAAAGTAATTTTCTGAGCTGTGTAATGAACTTTATCAGTATAATTCTATCTCAGTATGATTATTTATGTGGGGGAAAAAACATCCCTTTTTCTATGAGCAGCCATGTTGGCTGGGAAATAACATTAATTATAGACCAGCACATCTAAATGGTTTAAAAGGGCTGAATTTAGGGTTAGTTCTGGTTCAGTTTGGTTCCATTTCATAGTTTTGACACATCTGGAACATGAATGAACAATTAATTCCATCACTCATTTCACCGGAGAACCATTGTGATCAATATGAACTAAGGCCTTAGGAACACAGTTCTTCAGTTTTACATATTGGAACATTTATATAATTTTCTTGAACATTGTATGGTATTGAGTCAATAGTTTCTCATTAAATGGAGACACATATTGTGTAAAACTAAGGCAGCCGAAGTCCTTGTTTACTCGTCTTTAGTGGTTTGTAGGTTAGATTATTTGCAAGGCAGTAACTCTTAATCAACTAGGTGCATATTTTTTAAATTACACTCACTGCTTGGAAAATAGCAGTAAATGTTTCTATTATCAACTGTTACATACAATATCCAGAACATGGGATAGTCAATCATCTTATGGATTACTTCAACCATAATTTCCATCCCACTAGTTCAGGGGTGGGAATCATGTGACTCGCCAGATGCTGTTGGACTACAACTTCCAGCCTTAGCCAACAGAACCATACTTGGGAAAAGAGGGAGCTGCAGTACAGCAAGATATTGAGGACTGTAAATTCTTCAGTTGCACTAGCTTGTGGAATTATATTTAATGTTGGTAGAACAAGGATTTGGTAAAGCAAGACAAGTCTTCCACAGCCTGGGAGCAGCCACCAAAAGAACTCACCTTTGTTCTTGCCAAAAATATCTGTGAATGAGATAGGGTATAAAGTATTCCACGAAAGTTCTTAAAATTCAGACAGGCATCATCTTCCAGGTAGTTCTTCTCAGGAGTATTGGGGTGTCAGGCATTTTGCTGCTTCTCTTTGGCCTGGAAAAATGCCAGATTGGGGCCACAGGTTGAACATCCAGTTACTGTGGCCCCAATCCAGTGCTTCCAGGGGTGGCATAGAGCTGTCCCTTACAGGGCTTTCTGTACAGCCCTGTTGACTTGGAAACTTCTATCCTT
The DNA here is from genome assembly GCA_034509955.1 of Urosaurus nigricauda. Lineage (NCBI taxonomy): Eukaryota > Metazoa > Chordata > Lepidosauria > Squamata > Phrynosomatidae > Urosaurus > Urosaurus nigricauda. The sequence goes on from JAOEGL010000013.1 coordinate 12,631,324, forward strand.
ACGTACTCAAATTCTTTGGTTTTGTTTTGACATCAAAGACGGGTTGTTTGCATTGAGGGTTGAGTTCACAGTTCTGACAGATGGAGAGAATCAATCAGAGAGGTCATGGGCCTGAATTTACATGACCTGAGCAGAGCAGTGGAGGACAGAGGGTCTTTGAGATGTCTCATTCACAGGATCACCATGAGTTGGAGTGAAACATCTCCAGGATGTCTCCAAGTCAGGGTCAGTTTGAGGATAATTAACAAGACAGGACCTCAGTTGGTGAATCCATTCCATATTTTAGTTTGAACCTCAAGGAGATATCCAAAGTCCTATTGGTGAAATACATCAGTATGTCGGATGGCTCAGTTCAGTCTAAGACCCATAGTGGATTCAATGCTCCATTGACATGGCAGTTGCCACTGTCATGAAGCACCACCAGCACACCACTGTCATGAAAGACGTGAAGCAGATTTAAGAAATATGAGGAGATATTTCTTGAGCCAGTTCCACTCAGAACAGCGGCAGTCAAATGCTTAAATGAAAAAGGATTGGTAGGCTTAGACTCTCAAAGAAGGCGAGTTTGCTTCAGTGAGTCCAATCAGTCAATGGAACCGACTCACTTCCCTTTGCCGTCTCTGCTGCTCTCTTGCTTCTAAGTGATTGATTGTGAGGATAAGACTCTGATTGTATGGAAATTGCTTCATGGTGACAGGACTCTTTTAGCAGAGTGGGGAGAAAAGGATGAGCATCTTGAACAAGGAATTGAGAGGCCAGTAAGACAGTCTTGAGAAGAAATCTTCATCATGTGATATGCAAATCACAGAAATGTGTTTGATACACAAAGAGCATGGATTTGCCTTTGTATAACACTTTTGTCCTGACTTTTTCTTATCACTAAACCTGCATCTACACTGCAAAAATAATTCAGATTCACACCACTTTAACTGTCACGACTCAATGCTATGGAATTTTGGGAATTGTAGTTTTGTGAGACATTTAGTCTTGTCTGAGAGCTCTGGTGGCACTACAAACTAAAGTTCCTGGAATTCCATAGCATTGAGCCATGGCTGTTAAAGTGGTGTCAATCTGGATTATTTTTGCAGTGCAGATGCAATTTACCTTTCAGATGAGGTGGTCACATAAAGAAAACCCAGAGCACCTGGGAAGTTCCAGCTGTATCCTCCATTGTAACTGAATTTAAAGTGGATTAAATTTGGCACTCCTCTGCCAAATGACTGTGAGCTGATTTAGATTGCTTAGCAGGCCACAGCATTATTCCTCTGATTGAGTTTCATTTACCTTCCTCCTAATGCTATACTTGTGAGCCAGCATGGCATAGTAGTTTGAATGCAACAATACCAACAATGCTATATGTGGCATGAGCACTTGTCCACATGAAAGTTTTTTAGGTTTGGAACAGAACAGATGCTTGTGGGTATAGTACCAGAAATCTTAGGCTCTATGCACAACTGCCCTATGTCATGGATGGCCCTTGTGATCTCTTCCAATTCTATGATTCTATGATTCTATGAGGTACCAGAACTACAACAGGGAAACTTTTCCTGGCAGGGAAGTATTGAGGCTTTGGACTGGTCCTGTCCACTTTTGCATGGCCACTGCCAGCATACCTTCCAACATTTTGCAGGTGAAAAAAGGTACATGTGTGGCCAAGCAACCTCAGAGTGGTTAAGACACCAATATTGATGATTGGAAGATCAGAAGGTAAGCATTTTAAGGCCCAAGTGCTGCGTGATGGAGTGAGCTCCTATCACTAGTCCCAGCTTCTGCCCACCTAGCAGTTTGAAAGCATGCAAATGCAAGTAGATAGAAAGGTACCACTTCTCAGTGGGAAGGTAACAGCGTTCAGTGCAGTCATGCTGGCCACATGACCACCACAGCAGTCCTTGGACAATGCTGGCTCTTTGGCTTAGAAATGGAGACCAGCACTGCCCCCTACAGTCAGTTATGACTAGACATTCATGCCAAGGGACTACCTTTACCTTTTTAAAAACACTAAACCAGTGTGGCGTAGTGGTCTGAGTGTTGGACTACAACTCTGTGTTTGATTCCCAGCTCAGCCGTGTAACCCACTGGGTGACTTTGGGCAAGTCATATTCTCTCAGCCTCAGAGGAAGGCAATGATAAACCTCCTCTGAACAAACTTGCCAAAAAAAAACCTCAACAACAGGGCCACTTTAGGGTTGCCATAAGTCAGAAATGACTTGAAGACACACAACACACACTCACAATTTCATACTAGTTTTAATAGACATGTTTAAACAGACTTCTGCTCAATCTGGGTCACTCTGGAATTTTACTTGTGCTCCAGCACTGCCAGCCTGCATAACATAAAGGGGAAAGAAAAGAAAAAGAGGGGTGTGGATGGCAGTCTTCCAACCACTTATAGTCCCGTTTGTTTTATTAGAAGCAGTGTTGGTATTTTAAGAGGTGTTGCTCTTCTCTGCATGTCAGATCTGAATGACAGCTGGGAAGGAGCATGAAGTGTGATATGAAGTAAGCAGCAGGAGTGATGTGCTCCTGCTGCAGTTCAACAATGCCGCAAGGTCACTGGAGATGTATTCTTTTAGGTGATTAATGCTTAACTCCATCTAGAATACTTTTTCTCAACTTGATGCCTGCCAGAAGAATTGGACCACAGGTCCAGTCACTGGCCATGCTGGCTGAGAATTGTGGGCTTTCAATATTCTGAGCTGCAATACCTTGATCTGTCTAAATGGGCCATTTCACATTACACAATTGTAGCACTATGATTTCCCCATGGCACATTGCTATAGAATTCTGGGAACTGTAGCTTCATGAGATATATAGCCTTCTCTGTCAGAGAACTCTGATGCCACAACAAATTCCATAGCACTGGGCTGTGGCAGTTAAACTGATATTAAACTTGATTCTTTCTGCAGTGCAGATGCAGTTGTGGTCTAAGTATCTCCTTCTCTCCCCCATTCCCACTATCCCCATGCTAGCTCCAAGCAGGCTAGTCTTCTGCTTTTCTTACTTTCTTCACCTCCCCCACCGCCAAATCATAATGCTGTAATTCAGTTAAAAAGAGAAGTCAACAACAAAAGAACAAAACTGAAAGACATTCTCACTAAGGCATGCTTCGGCAGGAAGCCGGAGTTAAGCAGGAGTATGGGAAAGAGAGCCCATGCCACAGTAGTGTTAATGGAGGGATGGTGTGATAAGGAAAGCTTCCAAACCAGTATGCATCTAGTTTCTTTCTCTAATGCAACTGAGGCAAGAATAGGGCTTGTGTGATAAATACCTTTCTGCCCCTCTAAATGCCCATGGAGGTTTTTGCAGCAGGAGAGAGATATGTTGGATGAACAATGGGATATTGCAACTGGAGCTGCTGGGTACCTCCTTCTGCAATGCCCATAAAAGAATTTATGCAGATGTAATGTAACATCGGGGATGTGGTGGCTTAGTAGTTAAGATGCCAGTTCTGACAACTGGAAGGTTGGCAGTTTGAGGTCTGAGTGCTGCATGACAGGGTGAGCTCTTGTCACTAGTCCCAGCTTCTGCCAACCTAGCAGTTTGAAGCATGCAAATGCAAGAAGATAAATAGGTACCACTTTGGTGGGAAGGTAACAGGGTTTGGTGCAGTCATGCTGGCCATGTGACCACCAGAGTAGTCCTTGGACAACATTGGCTCTTCAACTTAGTAAGAAGATGAACATCAGCCCCTATAATCGGTTACAATTAGAAATTCATGCCAAAGGGCTACCTTTACCTTTACCTTTACCTTTAATGTAACATCAGGCCTATGTATATCATTAACAGAATCTGAGCCCTTTTGTTCTTTGCATGGAGTTCAGAATCCCCTCATGAGTCTAATTTCTGTTACAGACCATTTAACTTTTGATAAAACAAATTCTTGGGACAGGAAGGAATTTAAATGCCAGATCTTCCCTTCACAAGTCTAAAACTGGAGGTTTCTGACTCTACCTGATCATAGCTAAAGCTTACACAAATGACACTGCTGTAATAGAGCACATCTTCTTTGATATTAAATTGTAACAAAAGGACATTAAATGCATATTAAAAAGAGGATGTTTCCAGTAAGTGGCAGATGTTACGAATAATAAACCATAAAACTCTTTTGAATTCTAAAAAGGTCCGTTCCATAAAGCTTTCATATAAATCTTTAACCAAGCTCAGGAACTCAGAAAAGTAATTATGGTAAATTTCTAATTGAGCTATTTGAGTTAGCCAAAATAGGATCTGAAATGTGTTAAAAAATAATGTAGGTTACAAACCAACTCCTCCCTGCTACCACCAACCAGATCATTTCACAACTATTATTATTAGGCTAAGGAAATGAATGATGTGAACCTTGGGTTCAGTTTTTTCCCTTTATGTCCAGGTAAATCATCTCACATTCTTTCCCCTGAAGTATTGGGAGCCATTTACGTGTCATTTAAATGACAAAACTTAATGTGATCACCATGAAATAAGTACTCAGCAGAAACCATGTTTTCTTTTCCATCCTTAGATTATCTTGAGAAAAAGGTGGGAGTCTTGCAGCTTCCAGATGTTGCATCACCCAACAGTCCTCGCCATTGATTGTGCTGGCTAGGGCTTCTGGGAGCTGCAAACATCTGGAAGGCCACAAATTCTCATCCGTGTCCTAATGTTGAGGTGGAATCTCTTTTCCTGTAGCTTGCATCCATTTTTCCGGGTCCTATTCTCTGGAGCAACAGAAAACAAGCTTGCTCCATTCTCAATATGACATCCCTTCAAATATTTAAACAAGGCTATCATATCACCTCTTAACCGTCTCTTCTCAAGACTAAACATACCCAGCTCCCTAGGTCTCTCCTCATAAGGTATGGTTTCTAGACCCTTCACTGTTTTGGTTGCCCTCCTTTGGACACTTTTCAGTTTCTTATTGTCCAGAATGGATTGTAGTTCATTGATGATGTGCTTGGGGGGCACGGTGGTTGCCCTCAGGGTCCCACATGGCTATGGCCATACAAAACTTGGAGGGATGGGAGGGGGGGGGAGTTTGCTGCCTTCCAAGTCCTGCACAGCCATGGCTATGTGGGACTCAGAAAGCCATGGGGGCAAGCTGTGTGTGGACTCCACCTGGCTGCCATGGTATTATTGTTAGTGCTGTGACAGCAAGGTGGGGAAACGCCCATTCAACCCTACCCTCAGAAACCCACCCCCACACTGGGTGACACTCTGGGTGAGAATACCACTGCTCTGAGGTTGAGAGAATGTGACTTGTCCATGGTCACCCAGTATGTATCCATGGCCAAGTAGAGATGCCTATCTGACATGGGAAGCCCTTCCATAGCACTGCTACCATCAGTGCTCTTGCCTCACAGAAACATGCAATCCCACCACCATGTTCAGGTAGTGCCATTAGTGGGGCCAATTGACTAGCCTCTGTGAAAAGGGCTTCTTTAATCATTCATGTTATCCTTTTAATTTTTTTTATAGCTTGGTTAATTGTGTCTTAACATCATAAATTTTCTTCTCTTTTTGTCCTCTTTTGTACCTCTTTTCAATCTTCTTGTGAGCCACCTTGAGTTTCAGTTGTGGGAGAAAACTGTGATATAAATCAAATAATTTAATATAACACAATGCCCTGGAGAAGTGACTGCAGAGATGCGATATCATATAAGATTACTGCATTGTGTTCTCAGAACATTCTCAGAATGGTACAAAATGGGAGTGGATGGGACCAGAAGTGGCCGTTCCTGTTTTGTATCATTCTGAGAACGTCCTGAGAATGCAATGTGGCAAACTTAATAGTCATCAAAGATTTGAAGGGCTATCAAGCAGAATATACTCTTGTTTCTTTTTCTGGTTTCTTTTCTTATGGGGTGAGGCTCTTGGATGGTCAGATATTGGGATGCTTTAAATAAAATCATCACTTAACGGGGGTCACCTTTGGGGCCTTGGAAACAACTGTGGAGCTCATATGCAGCCTATGCCAACCCATGCTATAATTAATGCCTAGAAACCCATCCTTTTTATTCTTCCTTTCAGATACAAGCTCATTATATGGAATATATGATTGTTTATCCATGTAAGGAAGGTTCCCCTAATATAGGAATAGCTTATTTCTTCTTGTTCCTTTTATCAGTCTTATTGACTTGTTGTTTATTCAAGAAGTAGAATACACTTCTAGGGAGAAGCCTCACATGTCAATGTAAATCCAGTGACTTCCAAGCCCATTTTTTTCACCAAACATTGCTGCAGTAATCCCCCCTTGTCCTTTATGTATCATCCAAAGAGTTAGGAGATCCCTTTCATGATTCCAGAAGGAACTGAGGTCTTGTGGGTGATGAAAATAGGGAAGGACCATCAGCACTGTATATTTGCATTGCCGAAAGTGGCAATTGAGCTTACCCAGACTATTTGCCTTTTAAACTTATGAAAAGGCATCAGTATTGACTTATGAAATGGAGATATCTTGCACAATACAGCAATAATAGCAGAGGTGTAGGGTGAAATGGATGGAGGAAGGACAGCATTTAGATGAGTTAATAATCTGATAATCTGCTTGGATGATCAAAAAGCAATAAAGTCATTAGTTTAATTAAGGGGCAAGAGGATTTAATGAAACATTGGTGGCAAAATGAAATTAAACATTTAGAAGATATTAAAAATACATATTAACTCATCTGGTGATATTGATTCAAGCAATGCTTTGCTGGGGGGGCGGGGGTTGGAGAAATGGGGTCTAGGAGTCCCACTTGTAAAATGAAAGAGCTGAGATTTGATACTGGACAAACTTTGCAGAAATGGCTTTTCAGCAGAAGAGACAATCAGATTCACAGGTCTACTTTTCTGAAACGATTTTGTGAACACTCGAGTTCAGGGTTGCCTCTCCAAGTGGTTGCCCTTCATAGCTTCAAAATACACTGTAAAGTTGTTTGTCCAAGGTAAACAATAAAGCTTACTTTCCTCCTGCCTTTTCTTATATGCCTTATCTGATATGGCAGTAGTTCTAAGTCTTTGGTCTTCTATATGTCTCAGCTTTCACCTCCCAGAATTCCTGAACATTGGCCATGGATCACTTCACACTTTAGTCCAATCTTTGGAAGGGCTATCCAAGCTGCCAATCCTATTTTGAGGAGAGCGTTCAGCACCTTTGAACTTTAAAGCTTTAAAGTTAAAGTGGATTCACTACCATACTGAACTTGGAATCAGCAGTCTCCACTGTGCTGAAGTTCAAAACATCTAGAAGGCTAAGAATGAATAACGATTTCTACAGAAACCAAAGCCAATAGTTCCCATATAAGTGGTGGTAGGAAAGTGCGTCTGGCAATGGGGGCTCAACTTATAAGACAGTGGAGATCAAGTGGACCATTAGTCTTATAAAACAGTGGCTTCACATGGGCCTATGCACACAGCAACATTTTGAGTTATTGTAAGCACACAAAGTGGATCTATCCATACTTTACAGTTCACCTGAAGGCAATGGTTCATATAATTAAAGCCTCCGTGTACAGTATCTAAGACTGAGGGTGTTGCACAGTACACAGATATATCATGATTTCACATTAACTGCCAACCACTCATTTTCTAAGTGTAGTGCTACAGATCAAGTGAGTTAGAGTGCAAAGCTCTCTAGCAGAGAATTCTAAGTACTGTATTGAACCAAACTACAAATTCCAAGATTCTGTTTGATGGAGGCACAGCAATGAAGGTAGTATCAAACAGCTATAACTGTGTAATGGAGATACATTTTGATAGTCAATAGTTCTGTCTCTCAAAATGTATTTCCATGGCCCATGGTGTTTTTTGTGTTGACCCGGGTACCAGTTTTCCCAGTTCCACTCTTCCTGTTTTCAAATTTGCTAGGAGTGGAAACAAGGTCTGAAGGCAGTTTCTACTAAGGGAAATGGGGAAATTCAATTTCAAGAATGATGGGGATGGGGCAGCATTTACAAAGATATTGGAGGTGGATTAGGTCAATGCACATGTCCCCATACATGTGTTTATCTACCCCCCCCCCCCTTTGGGCCTAACACTTGAACAGGGCTGATTTCAATCCATTTTGCTTCCTCCATTTTAATTTCACACCTTATCACTTTCATAGACCTGAAAGAACAGTTTTGTCTGATTGGGTAACTGGATAAAAAGGAAGGGAAGGGAAGGGAATCAAGTCAGTGATTGGGATGAATATGTAATTAATTCTGCCGATAATGACTAATGTGTGCCGTAAGCCATGTTCAAATATGTTTGAAGAGGCACCGTTTAGCTAGGTCTGCTGGAGGCAATTAGCTACATAAATGTTTGTTTAAGTTAATAGACCAGTCAAAATGGTCGTGTTCAGGAAGGGAAGAGAAGGGAAAGGAAATAACTTCTAAATAAAACATAAAGTTTAACCTTTGACTGTAGAATCCTCTTCTTCTTGCACTGAATCCTTTTCCATACAAAAATAGTACAAAATGAAGATGTCTATATAAAGAATTGGCAGGAAGGCTAGGACAGCATGTATCCCCTTGGCTGTTTAGTTTTCTATGTGCAGACCTAAATCACTGGTCGATAACACTGAGAAGTATTCAGTCACATGAACCCCCATCTTTCCAGTGAAAGGGTAAAGCTGTCTCAAACAATGAAATACATACTAAGGGTGGGAAAGGGCCCTTGCTTAGTGGAAGAGCCTAAGTTTTGCATACAAAGAGCAAGATCCTATTCTAGTGCCAGAAGAGCATACATTTCCACCAGCATACCTATGCTACTGATCTGGATGCCAATCATGGCATTCCTTCCCCAGGTGCACAATGAGACACAGATTGCTCCTAGGTACAGCTTTGCTGCCTCAATCACTAATTGAGCATGAGGGTGAATCCAAGCACTTTCTGGTTACTATTGTACACCTGGGGAATGAATCAGTGCCATCATCTTGCAATGTAATGCTGTTCTTCTTCTCCAGTGTCCAGGCTCCCCATCCAGTGACCAATGAATGGCTGCAGTTGCATCTGGGCACTATTTTGTGTTTGCACATCTGGGATGAATGTGTTATGCAAGTGAGATAATATACTTCCTTCTACAACATTCCATTGAATACTTACAGTGGCATACCGATGGGTTATCACCCACAGGATCTTGGCTAACTAGCATCTTCAAGGATGGTTCAACTCACCTCTGAAATGCTAGACAAATGTCTGTTTGTTGCAGCTGGGACAAGCAACACACACCTTGTAGCTAGTTTTCTTTCCCTCTCACTCTCACTTATTTGCTGATGCCAATACAGGTGGACCACTAAATTTTGTTGGTCTAGACCAGGTTCTCAAACTTTGATCCTCCAAGAATTTTGGACTTCAGCTCTCATAATTCCCAGTCAACAGACAGACGCTCTGGAAAGTGACACTCAAAACATCAGGAGGACCAAAGTTTGAAAAATTCTGGTATAGACATAGGATCCATTTCCTTCCTTCCCTTTTGGAGGGGAGACAATTATTCTGTCTGCCTGTTGGCAGGAATCTATGTTAGTGGTGTGATCAAAAACTATTTTTGATGGTGTCTCATGTAGAGAGACAATGTCCAGCAGTAAGGGATGGGAGATCCCCTGGCCCACACCTGCATGACACTGCGATAATGAAGAGGGAGGCAGCATGCTTGCTTCATGGGTGGATGCAAGCTACAATGGATGCAAGCTACAAGAAAAGAGATTCCACCTCAACGTTAGGAGGAACTTCCTGACAGTAAGGGCTTCTTTGACTGTGGAACACACTCCCTCGGAGTGTGGTGGAGTCTCCTTCTTTGGAGGTCTTTAAGCAGAGGCTGGATTGGGAGTTCCTGCATGGCATGGGGTTGGACTGGATGGCCCTTGTGGTCTCTTCCAACTCTATGATTCTATGATCAGAAGGACATGAGGGAAGACATCCTGGGATCTGGAAGCTATAGTCTTCCATGAGCTTTCCCTGGTTTTCCTTCACCTACTCACTGTGTAACATCAGGAGACAAGTCTACTCAAGGGTTGGGGGAAACTGAGAAAGGAGCAAAGGGTTCTTCTTCTTGTTGTTATGGTTTTGGACACTATAAAAGTCTCTTTGACTGGTTTTCCCCTGAAGCATTCAAATATTCTTTCCATCCCTAAGAGAGTACCAAGATGGGGAAGGCTGATGTAGACAATATTATCTTTGATGGATTGCTGGTCTGTGTTCCTCCCACTTGAGCAGTTCTGAAACAGTATAATTTTCTGTGTTCAGCTTTACAACTACAATGAGAGAATCAGGTCTTCGTCTCTAGCTCACTATGGTTATTATAGTTTAAAAGAATAAACACGAGGGCTGCAGAATTACCCCTATAACATTATATAAGTGTGCCACTTCGTTCATTATTCTGTACACCTTGCAAATCCATGTCAACCCATGTGGGATTCCTAGAAGCAGAGAAGCATAATCTGATGAAGCATAATTTTATTTTTCTGCCAGGTAAATTACTTTTTATAGGAAGCATATAAGAACACATCTAATGAAACCTACCATAATAAATGACTGGGCTAGAGTGTTACTGCACAGTGACCAAAGGACGGTACCAATAACTTGTACTTCCATTACCATAAAAGACTATTTATCAGCAACACAGGATTTGCCAAGGTCTCAAACTATGCCTTTTCCAGCCAGGAGCTGAGAATCTTCTGCTGTTTTCCATTAACTACATCTTATGATCTAATATGTCTATGTACATTTTTATTTCATTTTCTTGTACACACTCCAAACCATGGGGAAATTAGTTCATTGCAGAGCTTGGAAGTAACTACTTATGGATAACTAGTTATTCCTAATTAATTCAATAAGGCAGTCATAAGTAAGTTGCATTATGACTATAACATAACATGGGATACTTTGCAATGGTGTCAGTAGAGTTAGTGTCACCCAGTATGGTAACTCATGGTGTTATAGGAAGCATATAAAAACACATCGAATAAAACCTGCCAAACCAAACGAGAGTGCCAAGTGTCACTTCCAAGGACCTCCTGGGTGTTGGGGTACAGATGCAAAGTGAGTTCAAAATATAGCAGTAGTTTGCAATCAATTAACTCAGCGGGGAGTTATAGAAGAGGAGGGCATGGAATATTGCCCTTCCCACACATCTCCCAGTTTTCATTTGTGAAATGGCAAGTAAGATCAGGCAATATCCTTGACTTTCAAGGGGTCCTCCAGAGGTTCAGCTGGATGACATTGTTTCCTGCTTGGCTGCCTCACATCATCCCCTTGGCCTGCCCTAACAGGCACCCACCCTGACTACAGGTAGAATGAAAATTTTGAGAAAGGAAGGACATCTAACTACACCTAGTGGAGCCTTACTGTCTAGTAGAGCAATATGAGATTTGGGCCTAAGTGTTGTATGATGAGATTATCATCATTCCACTATCATATTTGGAAACTTTATTTTTGTTGTTGTTGTGTGCCTTCAAGTCATTTCCGACTGATGGCAACCCTATCAGGGGGTTTTCTGTGCCTGAGAGTGTGTGATTCACCCAAGGTCGCCCAATGGATCCCCATGGCAAACTGGGGGATCAAATCCTGATCTCCAAAGCCATCATCCAGCACTCAAATCACTATCCCACATTGGCTTTCACAAATTTTATTTGCAATTTGTTGTTGTGGTGTTCTTCACTGGTATTCTTCCAGGTGATGCAAATTAAACTACCTGAGACTTTAGGGTTTTTGGTTGTTGTTGTTGTTGTTGTTGTTGTTTTTAGCCAATGGAACTGACTGAGGTTTTAAGTTTATTTGTAATTGTAATTCCTTTCTAAGCATTTTGCTGAATTTCCCATTTATTAAACATGTGCATGTGTACATTTAGATTTAAAGCTGCTTTTGAGGATTTCCTTCATGGAATCTACATTGTTAAAACCTGTTTTCCTTTATAAAAAGTGGAAGAACAATCAAACCCCCCGCCCCAACTTAATATAAGAGCCACAGTTTCCCTATTAACATGGGCTCGTAGCAGGAGGCTCATAAAAATGGATAGTGCAATCATATCTGGAATTTACACAGGGCCCTATTCAATAAAGCATATTCTGCCCTCCCTGTAATGGAATCCTCCAGAGCTTTAAAGTCTTTCAAGTGGAATAAAGATGTTACAGTAATGACAGTGAATGTAATGAGATTAAATGTAGTTGAGAGTTAAGGTAAATGGCCTTACATCAAAATGAATGTCGGAACAGAGGTTCCGTATAATGAAGACAAAGGAGATTATTGTGGCTTTTTGGCTGCACTTCCTCAAGTGAATGGTAGCCACAGCGGGGAGGAGTGTCACAGAGCAGGAGCTGCAGGGGTCTGGTGAGATTTTTCACTGTAGAACATTTGCAAGTTCGTTACCATAAAGGCATAGAGCAGAAGTGGAAAAACCTTGAAGAAGTACAAATTGTTGTGTTACGGATATATTACTTCCCTTTGAATATGAGCAGTGGTGGGCAAATGCTTCCATGTCAGGGGTGAAGGGAAAATACTCTAGGTTTTCCACCCAACTTTGAAGGAGGAAAACAAGGAAATGAATATAAGTTGGGTGTAAAGGCTTAGCACCTTCGATAGCTCCTTTAAAGTCTAAGTAATAAAAGAGAAAGCAAATTCACTGCACTTTGATGCAGAAGACACCAGCCACCACTGAATATGAGTTTGGTTGTGCCATCATTGCAGATATATCATAAGCTGATTCACACATTTGTTTGTGTGCCTTCAAGTCATTTCTGACTTACAGTAATCCTAGACAGCCAACGTGGCATAGCGGTTTGAGTGCTAGACTACGACTCTGGACACCAGGGTTCAATTCCTGCTCAGACATGAAACCCACTGAGTATCCTTGGGCAAGTCACATGCTCTCAGCCTCAGGAGAAGGCAATGGCAAATCTCCTCTTGCCCAGAAAATCTCATTATAGGTTCACCTTAGGGTTGCCCTAAATCAGAAATGACCTGAAGGGGCACAACACACATATACGAGGAAAACTATCACAGGGTTTTCTGGAGTGTGTGACTCACCCAAAATCACCCAGTGGGTTTCCATAACCAACAGGGAAATAGAACCCTGGTCTCCAGAGTCATAGTCAAACCACTACACTTTCACATATATTTGTTTCTTAATGGCATCACATCAGTGTTACATGATGACAGGTATGTGTGAATGGAACAGATCAACACTTCACTGACAGAACTTGTATGGCCTCAGATCGTCTGAAACATCATGGTGTAAATATGAGATGGTGCTCGAACCAGAGGCTGTGTGCCCATGAACTTCATTCACTACATAGATCCTTGTTAGAGATAATGCTTCCATCTTCCAGCTACTGCAGTGCCATCCCTCCAGGTGGTCAGAGGATGATATTGCAGCCACATGATTCAACAATGGCACAGAGTGTCAAGAGGGTTGTATTTGGTTTTGTAAGCCGGGTGATCTTGGCCTCCCTCTTCAGAAATGTCTTCCTTAGACATAGACTGAGCTGCCCTTGAACCACCCATCTTCTTTCCAAAAGCCAGCATAGTTGGTGGTCCCATCTGAACCATATATACTTCTCCCATTGGAATCATTAGCGTATGTTGGTATTTAATGTGTGTGTGCATGATTGTCCATGGGACTGTGATATCATATACAACATATGAAATCCCTTCTCTGAATTTTACAATGGTGTTCTCTAATTTAAAAATATATACAAAAATTGTTTGTTAGGAAACACATACTAAAATGCATACACTAGGTGATATACAAGCATACACCAAAGTGTACATTAGAAGAAAGAGTCTGGACATACGTGTATTTTGGGAACTCACATACAAAATTTTACATGTGAACTCCGGTGGAAATTATATTATGTGAAACAGATTTGTCCTTCCCTAATATATGAGTTATCTAATGTGCCAAAGGCACCAGATCATTCATGTATGATATCAGAAACTAAGCAGAGTCAGGCTTGGAAGGAAGACTGTCAGGAAATACCAGGTGCTGTAGGCTATACTCGAGGAATACAATGGCAAGCGTCTGAATTAATCTTTCCAAGAGAACCCTGCAATAAGTTTATCATGAGTTGTAGTTGACTTGAAGGCACATGACAATAACAAACATATGTGTATACATTGATTCTGTTATCTTAAAAATGGAAAATAATTACAATGGCATTCTGTCCAAATAGCTGCACTTGGAAGTTTGATAGCGGCATTTTGCATTTTTTTTTTTAAATGTCCTTCAGGGGCCTTCAAGGAAACTCAGAAACAAATATCTTTAACACAGTATGATCATTAAAAGCAACACCCCTTAAAACCATAGATCAGTCACATCAAATCAACAGTCAAGACCAATGTTTACATCAGGAGTCCATGTGTAAATCAGCCTGACAAGGCCAAAGATTACGTTTTAGGGCACAATCAAACAGTCATTTTGTATGAGGCAATATAATTCAAAGGGCAAAATTAACAGTCTCAATTGTGATAAGGTGGAGATATAATAAAACCCACAAGCTTCAACAACTTCCTCTGTCTAATTTTACTATTTAAAAAAAAATTAAAAAGGGGGGGGGTCATAATAGGTAAGTTCCCTGCCCCTAGTAACTGGGGAAGTGGGCACAATAAACAATTTTTATAAAACTAAAGTGCTATTGAGTGTTCTGTGCCAGCCCCATTTGGAATAAAAAGGAGCTGTATAAAAAAAGTGTACTTTCATTAGCAAAGGACATAATCCACGGTACTGATTTTAGCAAAGGCCACAGTCTAGTATGATTTTGTGCGACCACCACAGATATTAGGGCCACTTTTGTGCCTAGAGACCTTCTGGTAGCCACATGGGCTCCATTAAAAATGAAACAAACCCCCCCAAAGTGGCTGGTTACACTTCTGGTTCTCAAAAATGGGGATGTTTTGATATTAAACAATAAAGGAGTTCTTTCAACCTCTTTAGAAGGTAACTTGCTGCACCTGTAGGCTTCACCCTCTTTTTTGGGCTGCGGATCCTGGAGATGTCAAAACATCCTTAGACCTAACACCCTTAGGGGTCCCTAGGGTTGCACTTTCCCTGGTATATTTCCCTGGTATAACCATCACCCAGGACAAAAAAGAAGCACAACAAAAACACTGGTAGACTGAGCAAAAAGGATCTGTGAACCTCATTTCCTGAAAGCTTGAAGCACCTGGACTAATGGTTACTCCAGCTTAGACATCAGAAGGGCTGCCAGACCCAGAAAAACCCACAGGACTGAAGACAAACAACCACCTAAAGACAAGGTGTTTATACCATACATCAAAAGGGTCACAGACAGAATAGGGAAACTGGTGAGGAAACACAACCTCCAAACAATCTATAAACCGACCCAGAAAATCCAGCAAATGCTGCACTTAGAAAAGGAGAGGAAAGACCCTCTCACAACTGCAGGAATTCACAGCATACTGTGCAGCTGTGGACAGGTCTACATAGGGACCACCAAATGCAGTGTCCACATATGAATCAAGGAACACAAGAGACATTATAGACTGGGTCAGCAAAAACAAACAAACAAACAAAAAACAGCAGTAACAGAACACATTATAAACCACCCTGGGCATAAAATGATTGAAAACACTGAAATTCTGGAACATGTCAACACCTATCAGGTCAGAATGCACAGGGAAGCCATTGAAATCCACAAACACCTGGACAATTTCAACAGAAAAGAAGCAACCTTTAAAGCAAACAAAGTTTACTTTAGTCCTGAAAAACACCAAAATCAAGACCCAGCCCATGCAAATGAAAACCACCCAGGGTCAGGGGTTTTCCTAGCAGATAATGGATCACTAATTCAATAGACACCTTGAGGCCTTACCATTCAACAACAGACAAACACAGATATTAACATATAAATAAATTCATCTCAACCAAGGGGTCACACAGTGTATATATATCCCATTCACTCCCATGCCAGCATTCTCAGAAGATGCCAGCCCCAGATGCTGGTGCCGCAGAAACATTCTCTATGACATTGATGTGCTTTGTACAAGGAAGTTCAATGTCCATAAATCCTATTTAATATCCTCTGAGATGTTTTTCAATTAGAATATCCAGAATTATAATCTTTTTTAAAAAAAAAAAAACCACTCAAACAGCAACCTTCATATTTGCCCATGTATTTAAGTTACAAAATCAGAAAAAATACTCCTGTCCACAATCAGAAATCTTCCTATATTGCTTCCTGAAATGAATAATGTTGACTTTTTGCCCCACATCCCATTGTCCACTGGATGGTATACCAGAACATATGAAATGGGTAGTATAATTACTGCATACTTAAAAGGTTATGCTTGCATTGGACTTAGAGCAAGGCTTCTCCATTTGTTGATGTGCACGTAAAAAGAAAACAAAAGAAAAAAAGAAGGAAGGATAAAAGAGGAATGTCAGATAAATAGCAATCTTCTTTGCTTTATGCCCCTGAACAGATAATGGAAAAATCTCTAAATATACCTGACTGCTGAAGGTCTGGAATAGTGTACCTACTACATATATCTGTAAAAACAAACAAATGAAACCATGGCAACCCTAAAGACGCATGTTGGATTACCTTGAATCTCAGAAAGGCGAAAGTGTGCTGATTGAAATAAATGACGCATAATACAGCATGAGATTTAGCACTTGTAACATGCAGAGCTATCCTAAGTTTGTACATCTGAGTACACTTAATAGGGGCTTACTTATGAGTTAAAAGTGTGTATGTGTGTGTATGTGTGTGTGTCTAGGCTGTAAAGCCAAGAGCTTTGTGAAGTATTTGTTCTTCCATATGGAGGAAAGCTCCAACCAAATTGAAATCAGGAGCTAAATCACCACACAGAGAGATGCGTGGAGAACAAAGTAAAATCTCTGCTGCTATGGACACTTCCACGAACTCCTTGTTTCCTATGAGAAAATGAGCTCTTCCAAACCAGTCTAGAAAAACGTGGGTCCTTGCAATGTAGTTCTTTGGCTTTTGCCAAGTTTTGTCAAGCGGTTGTTGCTTCTACATGTACTCATTCCAATCTTTGTAGTGGCTGTTTATAGCAATTTATTGAATCTGTACATGCTTCTTCCAAAGGATTTCAGACATAAATGAATTTGTGAAAGTGATGAGTAATCACCATTACGTAGGGGTGTGAAGAGTTCCAGATTCTACTCAAGACTGCTATTGCACTACAAGGATGCATCAACTCAAAGGGTAATTCACTCTCCACAAAACCGAGATACCAATTTTTTTTCCTTATTACAGTTTCTTCAGTTTTCACAAAGATATTTTGCACAAAACTCCTGTTTGCACAAAATGATTGTCTGATCTCCTTTATGATTCCACCTCCCCAAATGCATCCAGTTCTGGTTGTTGTGTTCCTTCAAGTAATTTCCTAAGGCAAAAATATTATGGGGTTTTCTGGGTCTGAGAGTTTGTGACTTTCTCAAGGTCACACATGGCTGAGCAGGGAATTGTACCCTGGTCTACAGAGTTGTAATAATAATTGCTCAATAGCTCCAGAAATCATGCTTCTGTCAGGACAATAAAGTTTGATTGCTCAAGCTGTCTGGGCTTTCTGGACCTTACCTATTGTCTCTCTGACACTTAGGGCATGTACAGACTGCCCAAAAGGGGCGTTCTGTAGATGCCCAAAGAAGTGTCGGGATGGGGCCTGGGCTGCCTCACTGGCAGCCCCAGAGGCCCCATCCTGGCACTTCTCCAGGCCATGGAGAAGTGGCGAACTGCCGCTTCTCTGTGGCCTGAAAGCGGGGTGCAGCACGCGCCCTGGGCACCCGCTGCACTCCGCCATCCCCAGCAGTTCTGAGGGGAGAAAGAGGCGAGAAAGTTATGAGTTCGATTCCAGAGGGCTCCAGGTTGACTCAGCCTTCCATCCTTTTGTAGCTTGTTGGGGATAATTGGCTTACAAACAGTAAAAGTGCTGAGTTCACTATTAAGTGGTATAGAAATGTAAATGCTATTGCTATTGCTATCAGAGGCCACAAAAGTGGGGTGCAGGATCTGCATGGGGCCTTCAGACCATACTTTCCCCACCCTGGATTAGGGTGTAAATAAGTTAAGGTGATTCATCATAGCAAAGCAAAAAGGCAATGGCATGGAATCCAGATTTTACATATAAGCCAATGAAACTTTGCTCCAGTCCCCAAAATAGAAGATCTTATCTTCCTTATTTACATTTGAAATATTCCGAGCTGTCAAAACATTTAACTCCAGGAGTAATTTAATAAGCAAGCCCAACCAAGATGATCTCCCACTGAATTAAAAAGCCTTAAAACTATCAAAAAGATTCATCTACTAGATGCAGGAAAAGTCTTCATAGATTCCATTCATTGGAATTAGTTATGTTATTGAATTTCAATTTCATTGCCTTCAAACAAATCGAGCAAGGAAGGCATATTAAGTTTACAGAGGCAATGCCAGCAGGGTAGGGAAAACACTTATTCTGGGTAATCAGAATTTAAATACACATACAGAAACATACATACACGAAAGATTAGGGTATACCCACCCCATAATGTGAAAAATCTCTTCTAAGCAACTAGACAGATTTATCTCAAAATGGAAAAAAAATCAAAAGAGATAAATCACTCCTACAACTACAAAGGTGGGGGGGGGGAGGAAACCCTTACACTATCTAACATTTTTTTCTTAAAGGATAAGGAAATGATTTTCTGATTATTTTTCAAAGATTAGTAGAGAATTTTTAATTATTATTTTTCAAAGAGTGATGGGGAACCTGAATTGACAAATAAATATGCATAGTATACTAGTGTGTCAGCACATAAGTAAATCTGATTTACTTATCTGCTTTCTGATTCTTCAAGTTATTTGAAGAGCTTTTCCCCATTTTTTTTAAAAAAAAGGGTTCTCAAACTTTTGTGGTTATGAATAATACATGAGCCATGTATTCTGACTTTTCATTGCTCTTGTTTTCTCCCCTTTTTCCCTGCAATGAAGGAATCCACCTATCCAGCACAGCAGCTAGACAAATACCTGGAGGGCATGCATCCCAAGTGCATGTCCATTGGACAAAAAGACATATGTGTAGCCTTAACCTTCTCTCCATGATTACATTTCTAAGGCCCAATACAGATGGCCCCAAAGGGCCATTTGTGGGGCGTGAGTAGGGTTAGGGAGGGCGCAGTATTTACACCCTCCCTAACCCTACCGCGCATGGACAGCACCATCTTTTTTGCGCACCGTCCATACTCCATTGTTGCCTCATTAATGAAGGGTTAAAAGAGCCCATAAAAAAACAAGCACAAGAGCTTTGATTATGTGATGCTTTCATTGCAGTGACAAGGGAAAAAACCCTCGATTTCATTTACAAACAAAACAGCGACAATGAACATTTTAAAAATGCTTTTCTTTCTCAAGACTTCTTTTTCCTGAGATAACATTATTTATGGCACTGTGGAGGAATGCAAAATACCATAATTTTAACTTGCATGATGAATATAGAGAAGCCCATGTAGGATTTATTACAGCATTCAGAACATTATATATTATTTATGAAAAATATAATTTGCAAATTTCTGTGCACGTACATGATGGCTTGTTGTAATGTTTTCGGAAAGGAAGTTAAAATAATTGGTTAAGTTGATGGGAATGCTTCCCCCCCACCCACCCACTCCCACCTTAGCTCATTTGGATTATTTATTTATTTTTACAATTATACCAAAGGATAAGGAAGGTTTTTTCCCCCAATTAGTATACAGCCACACCAAGCAGAGAGTTCATTTCCTACAACACCAGCCATAAAAGCATCCTGAACTGTTTCTCAGTGTCTAAGCAACCCTGAGCTATCTCAACAACAAGACACCAATAACCCTGTAATTTCAATTGTTCAGTCTTTCCTTCTTTATCTAAAAATGTGTTCTGAGTCTTAGCAAATTCTCCCCTCTATAGCTTGCTGCCACAGGTTAATAGTCTGTAACAAAGCTTACCTTCAAAAATGTCAGATAAAATGAGAAAAAGCAACATCACAGAGGAGAAAGTTGGCCTTCATCAAATCCGATGGGGCTAACTCACATTTTCTTTAGGATCCGTTGTTCTCTTCTTCCAATAAAATTGAATCAAAAGCCTACAGTAAATTAATCTACTTCACTTTCTTGCCCTTCATTACTCATTACCCAGAGAAAGATGACACTATGGGCTAAGAGAACCTACTCATACATGATGAAATGTAATCATACTTTGCACAATTTCTTGAAACTGCATGGTTGTTCAAGTTCTCTTATGATCTAAATCAGGGATGAGAATAATGTGGCCCTCCTGGTGATGTTGGACTGCAAGTTTCAACATAAATCAATGACAAGGAGTGCTGGGACCTGCAGTCCAACCAAAAATGGGTGGGTGGGGGGATATAGTTTTCATTCCTTGGCCAATTTCACTGATAGTCCTCTTGAGAGCAGACCAATTGAGATCAATATGACCATGGAAGGGAATTCCTTGACCCTCTAGATGTTCTTGAATTGCACCACCCTCCATTCTTCACTATTAGCAACACTGACTAGAGATACTGGGCACTAGTGTCTATTGATGAATTTTGTGTATTCTCTGTAGAAGCTGCTCTTCTACCAAAGGAGCACATTTTCTATTTCAAAATACATTTTCTATATGGTAAAACAACATGTAATTTTGCATAAACATGTTTTCATCAACAGCGTCTTTTAAAAATAATTTTTTATTCAACACATAGCTTTAATTATCTAAAAAAGCATTAACTGAAAAAACTTTCTTTACAATAAAAATAAAGGTCTTTGATGGTTAACCATATTAGCTGTGTTCTTACCTTTGTTTCCTTAACACACTCTGATTTGGATGCTGCATAGTTATTAATCTGTCTACTGGTCAATTTCAATATAGTTTTTATAGACAGTTATTATAGACAGTTATTAGTCATCTAGAAGGTCTGATGTGGCAGAAAGCAAGACTTGATTTTGGTGGGGGAGGGGATATAATAGAAAAATACTTTTTTTCTACAAGTTAAAATGAAATTTCAAAAAGTAACACTTCATAGCTGTTGCAAGGTTTCACACTTTGCAGGTAGATCCAAATCTTTTGAGCCAAGTAAGTGCTAACAGTGTCCTCTACCTTGTTACTATGGGAATTCTCTGGTTTCTCTGTTACATGTACTCAAAATAATTCATTTTGAACTGTGATCAAACATTCCATGTGCCTTATAGAATATATTTTATGCCATACATATATATTTAAAATCAGAATTCAAAACATTTCCCTGGTGTGCTACATTGATTTATGGCACCACACAATACAACATGCCACATTTATTGAATAACTAACACATGTAGCTACAGTATTTGCTGCACTGAAGAGATGTTAAGTGTCAAGTGTGTGTTTTTTCTTGCCTTCAGGAATCACTACAATCCTTTCCCAAAGAAAAATGCTTTGGCTGAGATCCTACATTGATTTAGTGGAGACTGCAACTAAACCTAGCATACTTCTCTCCCCCTTTGCACATATGCACCCTACCTTTCTGCTGCCTGTGACTGCATGGCAGTTTACATGGCTGGGGAAAGGATCAGCACTAGCCTTCCTGGACCACTGGAGGATTTCTGGGAGGTCTGGGAGGATTCGAATTTCAGGGCATATGACTACAGAAATACCAATGGACATTCTCTAAACTTTGTCAGACACTAGATGGCTGTGAAAATGCACCCTGGCAGCAAACGGGTAGGCTACCTGTACTAGATGTTGCCTAAATGCCAGGGTCCAATGAGGGTACCCACAATTAATATTCAATAGTGCAGTTTTATTAGCTCAGTTAAAAACAGCCAAGAGGGCTTGGGCAACTCAAAGCTGGGATCAAGCCTGAGTATACAAGTTGTGAGAAACAGAACTCCAAAGTGCAAGATCCACAATAGTATTAATTGCAAATTGAATGGGAATCACTCACTCACATTCACATTCAAGAATTAATGAATTGAAAGATGGTAGCAGAGAGAAACTTAAGGGGTTGCAGAGAGCAATACTGTACCAATTCCAGAAGAAGGGTTCTATTCAGGGGACACTGTGAAATGGAAGTGGCTCAACAAACTGCCAGGGGATCATGGTGTGGCTTGCAATGCTGAGGAGTCAAGTGAGATATGGAAAGAATATCTGTCTAACTTCAAGTGAGACCAAATTGGGGTGCCCAAGCAGGCATATTTATAGGGCAAAACTTGTCCCAGGTTATAATTTGGAATTAAAGTGGAGTTTCCAGGACAGAACAATGAGAAGGGAAGCTGTGAATAGCCAGACAATCAGTGCAAATGCCTCTGGACAGAAGCACATCTCTCCCAGTGGAAAGTATTCTTGGATTTTTGTTCACTTGTAAACACAAGGTCCCGATCAATGAAGAGATAATGCAGATTCCAGTCTTGATCAATCTATCCTGGCTATGTGTTCCTGATCTCCCACCGTGCTGAGTCTCCCAGATTTCTTTATATGGTAAGGATATTTTCCCATATTGGGGTGCCCTCACAGTTGCATGGCTTAAACATCCTTTTTGGTGTCAATTTGATTTCAGAAAAAAGGAAGTGTGCAGAGGGCCAGACCTTGAGATAACGTAATAGTCACTGCACAAAGGCGGTACTGAATACGTTCTTCCACAATGAACTTTGTTCTTGCTGTTGTTCTTGTTGTTTTGTGCCTTCAAGTCATTTCCACCCTATTATGTGGTTTTCTTGGCAAGGTTTTTTTTTCAGAAAGGGCTCTTGTCTTTCTCTGAAGGTGAGAAAGTGTGACTTGCCCAAGACCACCCAGTGGATTTCCTTGGCTGAGTGAAGACTGGAACAATGGTCTCCCAATATTTTACTTTAGCACTCAAGCCACTACACTGTGGTGGCTTTCTTAAAAGGACATGCAGAGGTGTAATGGGACTTGTGTATGTCACCAACGCAGTTCTGCCCTCTGTCTGCATTAAGCTCTGAAACTGAGGTCACCTCCAAGTGTTGCTTTCTATCAGACATCATACTGCCATTGAGTAACAAATTTAGTTCACAAGAACTAGCTCAATAGTGTGTGTGTGTGTATCTCAATAGCAGAAACCCAGCCATGGAGGACATGTTTGGAAAATCTTCCTTGTACATGTACACTATGTTACTAAATTGGTTTATCAGGATGCTTCCATATCCTTTTCTTTGAATACATAAACTGTATTTCTGAATGATCAATTGCAATGCTAGAAAGTTGTGGACCGAAGTAAAAAATTTAATAGGACTTTGGAAAGAATACTTATTTGGGGATAATAACTCCATTCTCTCCCCCATCCCCCCAACTGCTACACTCTTTAACTTGCTTAGTGCAGAATGGAACAGGTCTCTGTTAAGTGGTGATTCTGGTTTTGAAAATACTACCAAAGAAACCATGGTATACCCATGAGTTCCCTAAAGCACTTGCATCCAGAGGAAACCCATTTTAAATAAATTTGGACGCCAAACTAGATTTGACATAGCAACTTCAAGCAACTCTACTAAGATTTTATTTTTAAAAACAGCTGGTTCTTTCCTTTAAAGATGCACACTGCAGTTGGTTTATTTGTCATTTTTGAACACTGGAGCCAATAATATTTTCTCTGCTTCATGGGGGGGGGGGGTTTGATGTTGAAGGGGAGAGTTTGGTTCAGCTTTGTCCCCTGTAGATTTCAGTAACGCAGAAGGTAGGCACTTGAAATTAAATAGAGAGAACTCTTCTAATTTCCTATGTGTAAAATGAAAAGAGGGAGAAAGAGAGAGAGACTTGGATAATTTCCAGACCTACATCTGTGTGTTGGAGACAGAGTAACACAGAGAACCAGTTTTAATTAATGTTGGGGGGTGAGTGGCATCTATAGTGTAGATATTGCTTTGTTGGTTCTTCACCCTACTGTTGTTAAGGACAACACCACTATGCTTATTTTCTTCAGTTTCATTCAACGCCCAGTTCCTTTCATTTCAAGGGAAGGCAGCAACAGGTATTTTGCATTATTTTCACTCAAAGACTTCACCCTGACTCAAATGCCTTGAACCAGTCAGTAGCCGTCTAAGAGCAGAACTGAGAGGTGCAGCCTGAGGCAGACATTGAATCAAATGCAAAAAAGATGCTGCACATGTGATGCTTTGTAGGTCTAGTTAGGGGCCAGCCAGAGCTTTGAAAACCAGAGCTTTGGAAATGTTACTTTTTGGACTACAACTTCCTGTATGCCCTGATAGTCATGCTGGGTGGGGGATTCTGGGAGTTATAATCAACAGTGGCATAATATACATTAATTAGTCTACATCCGGGGCATGCAGCTACTTTTGTGGCCCCAATTTTGTGGCCCCTGAAGCCCTCCAAGTTCTGAGACTGACAGTAGTTTTTAAAATTGGGACAATCCCCTCAATTCTCCCACAACATCTTAAAACTTCTGCAAAATATATCCACCTCAATCTCCTCACTCCTGCTTAAACTGGAAAAAAAATCTGCCAAAAATGAAACCAGAAGTGTCACTTTGTTTGCCTGTTCCTTTGCTACTATTGCATTCTTCCTTCTAGAG
Organism: Urosaurus nigricauda; assembly: GCA_034509955.1. Classification (NCBI taxonomy): domain Eukaryota; kingdom Metazoa; phylum Chordata; class Lepidosauria; order Squamata; family Phrynosomatidae; genus Urosaurus; species Urosaurus nigricauda. The sequence goes on from JAOEGL010000013.1 coordinate 12,655,770, forward strand.
ATGGAGAGTGGGGTTTATGGGATATTTTTCCTATCACCAAAAGAAGTTGGCAGAACTGGCTCAGCTATGTAACTCCCCTAAGCTGTTTGGGATCTGTCTAACTGACCCTAAAGAATAGTTGTGATGACGATATGGAGACCGGAGCAGAGAAATGGCATGTACATTACCCTGAGCATGGAGGACATATGGGATAAATCTATGATAAATAAACATAATTTCCTCCCGACAATAAAAGATGACCTTGTGTACTTAGACTAAAAAGGCAAAACTTAATAGATTACATTATGCGTACACAACGGTTCATTAATTTCATTCTACAGTTCTACAGAGAGTATAATAAATGTTCAACACAACAGCGTCTTACACCTGCTGTTCAGAGATTATGCAAATCTTACTTCTTTTATCTTCTTTGAAAACACATGAGTAATTTTTAGCAAAGAGAGCAAAGAATAGAATTAAAGACCAACCTTCCCCACTATGGATCAAAGGTGGACTACAAACTCCATCATCTCTGACTACCATGACCATGGAGGGTGTTCAGATGTTTATTGTATGTGGGAAAAGAAAAGTTCACAGAATAGAAAGTATCATGGAATCTGCTAGTGTTCATCAATACATGGTGGTAAACCAATTTGGATTTCAGTCCAGACTCATTCAAGGCATTTAACCCTAGCCCTGAAATGGATTCAGCACCTTAGGTTCAACTCCTTTAGTGTTTAGTTCTTTTACAGTTTGAACTAAATCCCAGAACAAATTTACTGCTCTACAGATATGGAAGCCATCAAGTGCTACTTTCATAAAGTACTTTCACCAAATACTTTCCAGGCAGTTTTAATAATTACAAAAATGGAATTCAAGATGAGACAACTATATATGTACATGGAGAGAGAGTGTGTTGTCTCTGTGTTTGATTGCTTTTTAATAAAACAAACACACACATATATGCATGAACATGAATGAGCATGGTTTGACAAACCATTTTGCAGTGACATCTCTATCCTCAATTTGTTTTCTCTAACGTTTGGCATTGCATCTCTCTAGGGCAGGGATGGAAAAGTGGAGCCCGTGGGCTTATGCAGCTCTCAAAGGCCACATGTGGGATCCTGAAGCCACCTGGCAGTATCCCACAGCTGCCTCCCCCTAAAAAAAAATCTTGATTTTTCTTTCTTTCTTTCTGGGGGTGATATTTAGCCTACAAGAAAACTGCTCACATTGGAAAATATGTGCAGGCATAATCTTTTCTTTTTTTTTTTCTTTTCTTTTATACAATATACATCCCATGGTTCTATAATTATAATGTAACATTTCATATGCTTACTAAACTGCATAATCATTACGTAATCTTATTATGATCTTTTCATCAAGGAACTGTGTCTGAGGAAATCTGATCTCCTGACTGTTAGGAAGGTGAGGGGTAAAAGAGTAGAAGGTAAAATCTAGAAATAATGTTCCCATTCTGGAAATAATGGATTTGTTGAGAAGTAAAAAGAAAAAACAAAAAAACACCATCATCAGGCCACCTTTTGAGAGACCCAATAAAAGACAGAAAGAAAGAGGTTAAAGGTGGGGAAAATGATCAGGGGAAGGGACACAAATTATTGCATGGGGATTGGAGGCAAGAAATACATAGCCATGCATTATGCTGTAAATTAAAGCCATTTATATGGTACCATCAGTACCCAGATGTAAAGGAGAGAAGCTTAGTCAGCAGTGTGTGATGCCATTTGTCACTACTGAGATAATTCTCTCATCATGAGATCGGTTTATTAATTGTTATTCCATGCTTAGTTTAAAAGATAACAGCAAAGGAACCATATCCCGCAAATGAATTCTACACCTTGGATAGCTCCCTAAAATTTGGACGAAAACTCAAAGTGTCACCCCTGACATGGAACCACTAAGTGGCGATGGATGAGGACCTGGAATTGGTTTCCCCACTCTTTTTTTTTTTTTTTTTTTGGCAGGTGTTAAAGGAATTAAAGGCACATAATAACAGTTAAAGGAACTATCCAAGATGTTTAGTTCCCCCCCTCCACGCACGATTCAGAACCTTGACTAGCTGCTTTAAAATCTTTAATACAATCCAGAATAGATTGGCCACACCACAAACATGGAAGCGTCTGGCCAATCATGGATTTCTTTTCTTCTCTTTTTATAAATCCCAGTCCGTTTTGTTCCTAAAGGGCACAATCCTGAATACCCTCCATAAATTGGCCATATTTGGCATGTTTGAAAGTCCTGGATCCTGGCATGCCTAAGTCCACGCATGCCTAAGAGCAGCACATCATGCTGTTTTGTGATATTTAAACATTGTAATAATGCAGTGGAGCACAATGCAATCCTAGCAGCTGTTCAACAGTCTGAATGTATCATGCCACAACAGGGGGCAAATGGCCTGGGGGAATGTCCTGCTCACAGTGAGATGAATCCAATTGAACATAGTGGTCCTCCCACACACCAAACACATTATTGACTCCTTTCACTAGACCTTCAGAAAATGAAGTCCAAGGTGAGTGGGCAGAAATCTTTGTAAACTAAATTAACACTTAACGGCATTGCTTATGGGCAAGAGATAATGCAGCAGGTATCTTTGTGCCAGAACACTGGTGGGTTGATTACTTAGCATCCACTGGAGAGATGAGCTCCATAAATTGCGTGAGCAGAGGCGATTCACCATGGACAGCAGAGTAATTTAGTTATTGATTTAGAATTGTGAAAAACCAGCCATTCTGGTCTCAGGATTGTAAAATGCACTTGTGAGGATCTCTGCTTATTACTTTCCGAGCTAAGCTACCATGTAGAAGTAGATAAATGTTTTTGGACGAATTAAGCCAACATGAATTGCTTCATCAGCTCATGTGAAGATTGCCACTGAAAATCCATATTCTCACAACCAAAAGAGACTTGAAGGTTGTGACTCACTTTCCCGACCCCTCCAATTTGGCCATGATCTCCATTAGACTCATCTGACAAGGATGATTCCTAGGGTCATAGACCACCAGAGAATCGTAGAGTAGGCAAGAGCCCCCATAGATTATTGAGTCCGACTCCCTGCTTAATGCAGGGACTCCCGCTAGAACATCCCAGCAGGTAGCTTTCTGGCTTCTTTTGGAAGATGTCCAGAAAAAAAGACCCCTACTCCTCTTTAAGAAATTGGTTCCATTGCTGAACTACTCTTACCATCAGTAAGTTCCTTCCCATTTTCTATCAAAATCTACCTTCCTGTAACTTAAAACCATTAGAACTGGTCCTCTTGGTACCACACCTGCATTCTGCTTTCTCTGACACCCTTTTAAATAATTAAAGACTGCAATCATGTCAGTGCTCACTCTTCTTTTCACCAGTGCGAACATGCCCAAATCCTCCAGCTTTTCCTCATATATTTTGTTCTCTTCTTACCATCCTTGTTACTCTTCTCTTAACCCACTCCAGTGTCTCTATATCCTTTAAAAAATAAGACACCCACATCTCAATACAACACTCCAGATGAGGCCTGACTACAATAGAACATAGTTGGGCTATTACTTGCTTTGAAGCCATCACAGATGCAGAGGAGAAATAACTAGTTACAAAATAGTTGCCTATAATTGGTTCCTTTTCACTTAAAGACAACAGCAGAATTATGTTATATCTTGATTATAATGTAATAAGACACAAATTCACTGCTTGTACCGTGTAACTGTAATTACTTTGCTTACATATGCCATTATGGAGGTATGGCCTCACTAAATGATGAAGGAGGAATGTCACACAGTTCAAGACCTGCCTCATGCTGCTGCTTTCAGAAGTTTCTTTAAAAGTAATGACAAGTACTAACTACTATAGATTCATGGAATCAGTGGAAACTTGGTAAATCAACAGTGGATCTGATCTAGTTGGGGCTAACAAGTGGATTTAGGCTATGTGTGAGTGTGTGATCTTTCAAGTTGTGACCTCCATGAATTTCACAGGGTTTTCTTATGCAAGGAATACTCAGTGGAGATTTGATATTGCCTTCCTCTGAAATACAGTCTACAGCACCTGATATACTTCCCATCCAAGTAGTAACCAGGGCTGACCTTACTTAGCTTCCAAGATCAAATAGATTCTAGTGCCTTCAAGGTATTTAAGCCTCACATTTAGGCCTATACCTGAAACTAATTACTTTGGTATGATGGGGGGGGGGCAATAGAATTATAATTATTATTAATTAATTTTTAAAAGTTATTTTGCAAACTCCAGAGTAGAACACAATACAGATGACCAAATCTCAAACTTGGATGACTGATTTTTTTTTTTCATTCTATGAAATTATATTATAATTGTATTTTGTGTAAGCAATGTACTCATCCCTCTACAAAAAGCAGGCCAGAATTTCTTTGTGGTTGTTTCTAGGCTGTGCTACTCCCAAACAAGGGAGAAAAGATTGACTTCTTCCATATTGTCCTTCCACTACCAGGAAAAAAAAGACCGTTTTTGTTCAGAAAGACTTTTGATAGTTACGCTGACAGCTTTTAATGGGTTGTCGGTTTTATTTCTATATTGATACATTTTAATTGCTTTCAAATCCCGCCTCTTAAAAAGCAAGGGATTCAAGGCAGCTAGCAATAAGATGAAATAAAGCAAATATCATTAAAACATAAAAGTGATTAATTGAAACACATCTGTTTTATGTTCTAATGCTATTTGCTCTATTTGATTTTATGGCTAACTGCCTTGAAGCCCCCCCCCCTTTTTTTTTTTTTTTTTTGGAAGAAAGGCATGATGAAAATCCAGTCGATAAATAAGAGTGAGGAAGTTGTAGTCTGCAGCCCAGATCTGCACTGCTGTTTCATTTCATCCAACGTGTTGTCTCAGTGATGAATCCAATACAACTTCTGAAAGGTACTGTACTTAGAACATCTTTGACAAGCAATCCCCAATGGACTTTCCAGAGACTGTGTACTCCTGAAAGGGTGCTGTTGTTGTGCACCTTGAAGTGATTTCTGACTTATGTCAACCCTAAGGCTATCATGGGCTTTCTGGGGCTGAGAGTGGATGACTCACCCAAGATCATTCAGTAAGTTTCCAAGGCCAAATGGGAATCAACACCTGAACTCCAGAGTTATAGTCCAGTGCTCAAACCACTACACTATACTAACTCTCTCCTTAAAGGTTACCTTTTCTATTTTAACTTTGCAGGTTCTCCTATTACCCATGGTATCCGTTCTTCTAAAACCATCTCCAGGGTTACCTTTAAGAAAAATAAGGTGACACATACACTGCGTGTCCTTGTGTTTGTGCTGGTGCAAAAATAACTCTTACAGAGACTGCTCTGGAAGAGGTTAAACACAAACAAGAAAAAAATTGGTTTTATTTTAAAGCATAAAGAAAAGCAGGCTGGTTTACCAGTCTCGCTTAGTAGGTTGCCATTGTATCTTCTTGTAAACTTTCCCTGAACTCTAACATATTCCCACCTTCCCTCCTTCATATGAGATGGCCATACCTTTCAGTAAACATTCATATAATACTCTTGTTGAGTTCATCATATTATCTTAACTCTCTAAAGCCCAAGATAGATGGCCCCAAAGGGCTGTCTGTGGGGCATGAGTAGGGCTGGGGAGAGCGCAGCATTTACACCCTCCCCAACCCTACCGCATATGGACGACACCATCTTTTTTACACGCTGTCCATACATGCACGCCATGATGACGTCATGGTGCGTATTGCGTTTAGACAACACGGTGCACACCTGACGTCATGGCGCCGCAGAAGGGCGCCCTCTCTGCGGCGCCAAAAGGAGCTCCAAAATGGAGCTCCTTTTTTGTTGCTGGTCCTTTCTATTAGCTTACACTTTGTGAACCGCTTAGGGAGTGCGTAAGTGCACTCATAACTGGTATAGAGATGTACTTGCTATTGCTATTGATAGATGAGGAAGCCAATGGAGCTTTGAAAGCTTGCACCATGTATTTTGTGCTTTTTTGGTTAGCCCAATAAAAGTATCACTGTTTATGGTTTGTAGATGTTGCTCTTCTGTCTATCAGGCAGTTGCTTGGAGGATGCATTCACGAAAAGCCAAACAATTACCCCCTCCTTCCCCTAAGAGACGTTTGCTCTGATAAAGTGTGACAAATTTGTTTGTTTTTTTTTAATATATAATTTATTTTATTATGAATATAATACAGACATCAAAATTCAACCATAAACAAACATATCATGAATCATACAATATCCTTCCTCAAGGTAAACCTGTGCTTCTCTGTGTGCCTTTTGATTGGGTAAGACCTTAAAATTTGAATTTGTGAGCCATTTCATTGGTTCATTGGGGAGGAGGAAAGAGAAATCTCATTTTATAAAACTGCTAGGAGAGGCTTCTGGCCATACCTTCCTCAAGGTAAACCTGTGCTTCTCTGTGTGCCTTTTGATTGGGTAAGACCTTAAAATTTGAATTTGTGAGCCATTTCATTGGTTCATTGGGGAGGAGGAAAGAGAAATCTCATTTTATAAAACTGCTAGGAGAGGCTTCTGGCCATACCTTCCTCAAGGTAAACCTGTGCTTCTCTGTGTGCCTTTTGATTGGGTAAGACCTTAAAATTTGAATTTGTGAGCCATTTCATTGGTTCATTGGGGAGGAGGAAAGAGAAATCTCATTTTATAAAACTGCTAGGAGAGGCTTCTGGCCATACCTTCCTCAAGGTAAACCTGTGCTTCTCTGTGTGCCTTTTGATTGGGTAAGACCTTAAAATTTGAATTTGTGAGCCATTTCATTGGTTCATTGGGGAGGAGGAAAGAGAAATCTCATTTTAGGAGAGGCGCGCGCCTAACGGCGCGCGAATTTTTTCTTTTCATACTCATTTTTATATTTGATAGCCAAGGCAGGGGGGAAGTACAGAGGAGAAGGTAGCCTGAACACAGTGAGGACAAACTCATTCAATATTTATACTTTTCTTCCCACTATTCCCTTAAGGGGCTGTGGGGATTCAGAGGAAGTGAATCAGGGACTTGCCTCTAGAAGGAGCTAGCAGCCAGGAACTTTCTAGATACCTATAGGCCCAGTTGATTGAGCTCACTAACAGAGCTTGGGGACAAAGGCCAGCCACACAGGGATTTTTTACACTGGTGTTTTACAGGAGAAGCCCACAGTCTTGTTTCATTGCCTCCTTAAGACTTCTCACTATGGACACTGAGGGACCTGCAGCAGTCACCTGCAACACCTGTGGGATGTTTGTCTTCTTGCCTATAGATGTGGGGAACTTCACCTGCACCAAGTGCAAGTTGGTAGCCCTCTTAGAAGGAAGAGTTCAGCAGTTGGAGGCCCAGGTGTCAACACTTCAGCATCACAGAGAGCAGGAGGTTCTCTTGAACAGAAAGGACCAGATGGTCCTGGACAGGAAACACACAGAGAAAGTTGCTGAGGAAGAAGAGGTCACTTCACACACAAAAGAAGGAGATGGTTGGAGGAAAGTTACACGCAGAAGTAGGGAAACCACGGTTCGTTCTGTGAGCTTGCAGCTACAGAATCACTTTGAATCTCTCTCTGTTATCAGAGATGATGAGGAAAAGCAGCAGGGACAGACATCAGGGACAGAGCAGGGGAGACTGAGAGTACCACGAAAGGGAACAGCCGCTGCTAAGCCTCGGAGGAGGCGTGTGGTGGTTGTGGGGGACTCCTTGCTGAGGGGTACAGAAGCAGTGGTTTGTGGGCCTGACAAGATGTCTCGGGAGGTGTGTTGTCTCCCTGGGGCAAAGATCCATCATGTAACTGAGAGGCTGACAAGACTTGTCAAGCCTACTGATCAACACCCCTTTCTTCTGGTTCATGTGGGAACCAATGATACTGCAAGGCACAGCCTTCAGAATATCATAAGGGATTATGAGGCTCTAGGAAGGAAGCTGAAAGAGATGGATGCACAGGTTGTCATATCATCTCTTCTCCCAGTAGAAAGGCATGGTCCAGGAAGGGAGAAGAAAATAGCAGAGGTGAATAACTGGCTCCGTAGATGGTGCCGCCAAGAACAGTTTGGATTCTTGGATCATGGGCTGCGGTTCCATGAGGAGGGACTTCTGGCAAGGGATGGGCTGCATCTCACACCAGTTGGCAAAAACATTTTTGCCAAAAGTCTCAAAAATCTGATCAAGAGGGCTTTAAACTGAGTTATATGGGGGAGGGAGACATTATTTTGGAAGGCAAAAGGGCTGGAGAAAATAATCAAACTGACATAGAGGGAACAAGGCAAACAGTGCAAGGACCCAACAGTGGGAAGCAAAAAAATTTGCACAGGCAGCAAGTAAAGGGAACACATGTTCTTAGATGTCTCTACACTAATCCACAGAGTATGGGAAATAAACAGGATGAACTCGAACTCCTAGCACAACAGAGCAAATATGATATAATAGGCATCACTGAAACCTGGTGGGATGAGTCTCATGACTGGAATGTAGAAATAGAGGGATATAACCTTTTTAAGAGAAACAGGCCAAACAGGAAAGGAGGAGGAATAGCATTATATGTCAGGGATATTTACACCAGTGAAGAGATCCAGGAAGTCAATACTGGAAGCCAGGTGGAGAGCATCTGGATAAACATTAAAGGAGAGGGAAACAACAGGGATGTTACTGTGGGAGTCTACTACAGACCCCCGACTCAGGCAGAGGAATTGGATGATGCCTTTCTAGAACAGATGAGCACACACTCAGAAAGGAGAGATGTAGTAGTGATGGGGGACTTCAACTATCCGGATATTTGCTGGAAGTCAAACTCAGCCAAATCCTCAAGGTCTAGCAAATTCCTCACTTGCCTGGAAGACAATTTCATTGTCCAAAAGGTGGAAGAGACAACAAGGGGATCAACTATTTTAGATCTGATCTTAACCAACAGGGATGACCTAGTCAATGGGGTGCAAGTGGTTGGATCCTTAGGGGGAAGCGACCATGTTCTCCTGGAGTTTGTTATACAACGGAAAGGGGAAGCCAGGCATAGTCAGACACGCATTCTAGACTTTAGGAGAGCTGATTTCAATAAACTTAGAGAAATACTGGGGGAGATCCCATGGTCAAGAAAACTAAAAGAGAAGGGAGTTCAAGACGGATGGGAGTTTCTCAAAAAGGAGATACTGAAGGCGCAATTTCAAACAGTTCCAATGAGGAAGAAAAACGGGAGGTGTCTCAAGAAGCCAGGATGGATGACTAAGGAACTTTCAACTGAGATAAGCCTTAAACAGAACATGTATAAGAAATGGAAAAATGGGGAAATCACGAAAGAGGAATTCAAACAAATAGCCAGCACATGTAGGGGTAAAGTCAGAAAAGCTAAAGCACAGAACGAACTCAGGCTGGCTAGAGAGGTTAAGAACAACAAAAAGGGCTTTTTTGGGTATGTCCGAAGCAAAAGGAAGAAGAAGGAAACAGTAGGGCCACTGCGTGCAGAAGATGGCAAAATGCTCAAAGATGACAAAGAAAAGGCAGAATTACTCAACACCTTCTTTGCTTCAGTCTTCTCAGAAAAGGCAAAGGGTGGTCAACCTAAGGATAATGGAGCAGAAGACAGAATAGGGGAATCTCAGCACAGAATAAGTAAAGAGATAGTACAGGAATACCTGGTTAACCTAAATGAATATAAATCTCCAGGACCAGATGAACTACATCCTAGAGTATTAAAAGAACTGGCGAATGTAATATCGGAACCATTGGCAATAATCTTTGAGAACTCCTGGAGAACAGGAGAAGTCCCAGCAGACTGGAGGAGGGCAAACGTTGTGCCCATCTTCAAAAAGGGGAAAAAAGAGGATCCCAACAATTATCGTCCAGTTAGTCTGACATCAATTCCAGGAAAGATTCTAGAGCAGATCATTAAGCAGAGAGTCTGTGAACATTTAGAGGCCAATGCCATAATCACAAAAAGCCAACATGGGTTTCAGAGAAACAAGTCTTGCCAGACAAATCTGATCTCTTTTTTTGATAAAATTACCAGTTTGGTAGATGAAGGGAATGCTGTGGATATAGTATATCTTGATTTCAGTAAGGCCTTTGACAAGGTTCCCCATGACATTCTTGCAAACAAGCTCGTAAAATGTGGGCTAGACAAGGTAACCATTACATGGATTTGTAACTGGTTGACTGACCGAACTCAAAGGGTGCTCAACAATGGCTCCCTTTCATCCTGGAAAGAAGTGACCAGTGGGGTCCCACAGGGTTCTGTCCTGGGCCCAGTGCTATTCAATATCTTTATTAATGACTTGGATGACAGAATTGGGGGCATACTTATCAAATTTGCAGATGACACCAAATTAGGAGGAGTAGCCAATACTCCAGAAGACAGGATTGAAATTCAGAATGACCTGAATAGACTAGAAAGCTGGGCCAACGCTAACAAAATGAAATTCAATGCGGAGAAATGTAAGGTTCTGCACCTAGGGAGGAAAAATGAAATGCACAGATATAGGATGGGGGACATCTGGCTGAATGAAACTATGTGTGAAAAGGATCTAGGAGTCCAAGTAGACCATAAGTTGAACATGAGTCAGCAGTGTGATGCAGCAGCTAAAAAGGCCAATGCTATTTTAGGTTGCATCAATAGAAGTATAGTGTCTAGATCAAAGGAAGTAATAGTGCCTCTCTATTCTGCTTTGGTGAGGCCCCACCTGGAATACTGTGTCCAGTTCTGGGCACCACAATTCAAAAAGGATGTGGAGAAACTGGAGCGGGTCCAAAGGAGGGCAACTAAGATGGTGAAGGGTCTGGAAACCATGCCCTATGAGGAACGACTTAGAGAGCTGGGGATGTTTAGCCTGGAGAAGAGAAGGTTAAGAGGTGATATGATAGCCCTGTTCAAATATTTGAAGGGATGTCATATTGAGGAGGGAGCAGGCTTGTTTTCTGCTGCTCCAGAGACCAGAACGCGGAGCAATGGATGCAAGCTGCAGGAAAAGAGATTCCACCTCAACATTAGGAGGAACTTCCTGACAGTAAGGGCTGTTCGACGGTGGAACACACTCCCTCGGAGTGTGGTAGAGTCTCCATCCTTGGAGGTCTTTAAGCAGAGGCTGGATAGCCATCTGTCGGGGATGCTTTGACTGGGAGTTCCTGCATGGCAGGGGGTTGGACTGGATGGCCCTTGTGGTCTCTTCCAACTCTATGATTCTATGATTCTATGATTCTATGATCCCCTAAACGTGTACACTTATCAATCAACCTCCCATCCGTCCCTACTTCCACCATTCTAAATACAGTATAAAACAAACATACAAATATATATACACAAGATAATCCTATTATTCCTAAAAGCTTATCTGTATCTTCCTTGACAGTTGTATTTTCCTCTTATCTAGAGTTATTTGTTAGTTCCTACTTAATTCCCGATTATCTTATTTGTTATTTCAGTATTAACTTATCTTAAGATTTTTGTGTTGAGATCTATATACTGAAAAAGAAAAATTCTTATATTAATTTCCCGGATTTATTTCTTGTTTACTGTTGTATGCTATATAAATTCATGCACTTCCATTCTTCTTCATAACTTTCTTTTGTTTTCCCTTTAAGTAAAGCAGATAATATGTCCATATTTTTAGCTTCATATAATTTTAACAACCATTCTTCAATGGTTGGAGTATTTGGATTTTTCCACATTTGGGCATAGAGTATTCTTGCAATAGTTACCATGTAGAGGAGTATTCTCCTATATTTTATGTCTTCTTTGCTATTTATCATATTAAGTAAAAATAAGGTTGGTTCTAGATCTATAGTTATTTTAAGAATGTCTTGTATTACATTTTGAATCCTTCTCCAATATTCTACTGCCTTAGGGCATTTCCACCACATATGGTAAAAATTACCCTCAGGTTTTCCACACTTCCAACATTTTATATATCCAGTTTTATATATTTTATTTATTTTCTTAGGAGTTAGGTACCACCTATAAAACATTTTGATGTAATTTTCTTTGTAATTTTGACATAAAGTAAATTTATTCGTTTCTTTCCAAGATTTTTCCCATTTTTCCAGCTTAATTGTTTTATTTATATCCATAGCCCATTTAATCATATTATGTTTTATCACTTCATCTTCCAAATCTCTTTCTTTCAATAATTTATAGTACTTGGCTATGTGTTTAGTTTGTCCATCAAAAATTATCTTATCAATCTCATTTTTTTCTCTTGTAAATCCTAGTGCTTTCTTATCCTTTTTAAATTGCTCCTTTAATTGATTATACAAAAACCAATCCTTCTTCTTTTCCAAACCATATATCTGTTCTAAAGATTTCATACACCAATTCCCCATTTTGTCTAATTCTAGTAAATCCTGGTATTTTACCCATGGTTCCCCCTTGACTTTGGTTCTTCCATAATAAGCTTCTTGTATGGAGGTCCATAAAGGAATTTTATAATAGTATTGATGTTTTAATTTATTCCATACCAATATTAATGATCTTCTAATTATATGATGTTTAAATATTTTATTTTCTTTCAATTTAGTAGACCACATATAGGCATGAAATCCTAAACTTAAATTGGAGCCTTCTATTTTTAATAAATTTTCATTATTTAGTGTGATCCATTCTTCTATCCAATTCATACATGCAGAATAATAGTATAATTTCAGATTTGGTAGATTACATCCTCCTTTTTCTTTCTCATCCGTTAATATTTTCCATTTTGTTCTTGGTTTATTACCCTGCCATAAAAAATTTGACAAATCTTTTTGCCATAAGTTAAAACATTTTTCGTTAGTTATAATCGGGATGTTAGAGAATAAGAATAGCATTTTAGGTAACACGTTTTGTTGAATTACTGCTATTCTTCCCAAAATAGTTAATTGTAGCTTGGACCATTTTTCTAAATCTGTTTTAATTTCTGCCCACACTTTATTGTAATTATTATTAAATAAATCAATATTCCTCTTGGATATATTGATTCCCAAGTATCTAACTTTATTAACAATAGTGAATCCAGAAATAGATTTTAATTGTGCGTCTTCATTCTTAGTTAAGTTTTTAGTAAGTATAAATGTTTTGTCCATGTTTATTCTAAATCCTGACACTTCTCCATATTCTTTAATGATTGTAACAAGATTTTGTATAGATTCCATAGGATCTTCTAAAAAAAGAATTATATCATCTGCGAAAGCTTTTATTTTAACCTGTGTTCCCTTGATATTGACTCCCTTAATACCCTGATCGTCTCTTATTTTATTGTTCATGATTTCTAAAGTAAGTATAAATAACAGCGGGGATAAGGGGCACCCCTGTCTTGTTCCTCTCCGTATGTTAATATATTTAGATTTTTCTTGATTTATTAATAATTGTGCCTGTTGATCTTCATATATTGCCTTAATCCAACTTATATATTTGGTCCCCATTTGCATCTTCTCAATTAACTCTATTAAAAACTTCCAACTGACCCTATCAAAAGCTTTCTCCGCGTCTAATAATATACATGCTAACTTTCTTTCATTGTAATATTCATAGTGTTCAATAATATTTATTACGGTCCTTATGTTGTCCTTCATTTGTCTCTTAGGCACAAACCCATTTTGATCTTCATGTATTATTACACTTATAACTTTTTTCAGCCTTTCTGCTATTAAGGACGTAAAAATTTTATAATCCACATTGGTCAGAGAAATAGGTCTATAATTCTTTATATTTGTTATGTCCTTATCATTTTTGGGTATAAGAGTAATCGTTGCTTTCTTCCATGATTCTGGAATACCTTTAGTATTAACTTCATTAAAAGTTAATTTGAGTGGTTCAATTAATTCTTGTATAAATTTTTTATAGTAGATTGCTGTTATTCCATCCGGTCCAGGTGCTTTTTGTAATTTAAGTCTTTGAATAGTTTCTTCTATCTCTTTATTGGAAATTTCTTGATTCAAAATATTCCGTTGTGCTTCGCTTAGTTGTATTTTATTATGTTTATCAATATATTGCTTAATCTTTTTTGTATTTCCCTCTGTTTCTTTTTCTTCATTGTATAAGTCTTCAAAAAAATCTTCAAATGCTTTACAATCTCGATTTGTGTCGTAAGATGTTTATCTTTATATTTTATTTCATTGATGTATTTCTTTTCGTCCATTTTTTTCAATTTTTGAGCTAATAGCTTCCCTGCCTTATTCCCGGCTTCAAAGTTCTTCTGTTTTGCCCGTGCTAGTTTCTTCTCTATTTCAGAGACATATAATGCTTTCAATTTTTCTTGTAATATGTCTAATTCTAGTTTTAAATTTTTATGGCCTTTATTTTTCCAATCTTTTTCTTTTCTATCAATTTCTTCTAATAATCTGGTTTCTTCTTCTTTAATTTTCTTTTTATATTCTGTGTTATATTTAATAAACAGTCCCCTTACCACCGCCTTGCTAGCGTCCCAGACTGTTTTCATCGGCATGTCCTCAGTTTGATTTTCTTTGAAGTACCATTTTAAATTTTGTTTAATATTATTTACTATTTTTTCATCATTAAGTAGATGAGCATTCAGTTTCCATGAAAAGTCCACTCTCTTTTCTTGTATATTCATTAATATAGGATTATGATCCGACACTGGTTTCTGCAGAATTTCTAAAGTGTGACAAATTTGGTCTGTTGAGTTTTCTTTTAAAAGTTGGATTTTTGTTTTTGTTGTGTACCTTCAAGTCCTTTCTGACTTATGACAATCCTAAGGCAGCACACTCATGGGATTTTCTTGGCAATATTTGTTCAGAAGAGGGTTACCTTTGCATTTCTCTGAGGCCAAGAGAGTGTAATTTGACCAAGGTCACCCAGTGGGTTTCCATGGCCAAGCAGGGATTCAAACCCAGGTTTCCAGACTCTTTGTCCAGCGCTCATACCGCTCTACTCAATCCCTGAGTGGCCCCAGAAATGGATGCAACTTGTGGTTGGGAGTCTACATTTGGGGACTTGCAATGCATTTCATGAAAGAAAGAAAAAAAAATGCATTCAACACTGGGTAACCTCCGAAAATTTCAAAAACACATTTTAGTCAATAAGGGCATGTGTCAATTACTGGGTTTGTTTGAAAAAATGTGTACTGTCTTTCTCAGTGTGTGTGTGTTTGTGTATATATACCTGGCACAGAGGAGACTTGAAGATGGAAAGGAGGGCATTTATAGAAATAGATTTGCCAGTCCACAATGGTGAAGTATTATGGGGTCCACGGAAAAATGGATAAAAACTGACATGGAGAAAACCTGGCTGCCTCCCTTTATTTTTTTCCCTTGTGAGTAAATGATCCAGACAAAGGGCTACATATTTACACCATAATCAAGAACCTTGCTGGTTATGCTGTGTTTGTGAGCTATATCAAATCCCAAAATTGTATCCTAGTTATCCTTTCTCTCAGTTCTTACTATATAATCCTGAGCTGAATTTACTTTACACTCCCATCTCAAAAGTTGAATTTTTTAGATGTTCCCAGAGCACATTACAAAAATTAGATGGCCCCACTCTGAATTGCATTTTACATTGGTTGGTTCAAGAAAAACAGGCCAAAAAGAATCACATTTTTTAAAAAAGAAAATGCAATTGGTCATGGGCCTTTGTGTGTTTTGTGCAGCATTTGAATAGTATGTCCTTTTTGCTGAGGAAGCCACTGTCCACAGGGTAATGGATCAATGGGTGGTGTTGTGCATGACAATTGCTATTTGTTTTACAGAACTGTGTGTGTCTCTCTCGCTTCCTCTCTTCCCCATTTCCTGCAATGCATGAAGAATAAATGACAGAAGCAATTTTTTTTGTTCTTGTTTCACTTTCATTCATCTTATTTGATCAGCTCTGAGCCAAAGTGACATCTCATCAGACCCCAGAAGTGTGTTTCTGCAGCAAGTTCATCAGAAGGTGGCATTTAAAACACAGACATTGCCGGAACAAATGTATTTGTTGGACCCGTCCATCAATGTACACCTGACCTTTATCCTGTAAAGGTATTGACACCCTGGTGCTTTGTATCATGTTTCATTATTGTGTGGAGGAGATGGAAGACCCTTTCCAGCAAAACCCAAACAAAACCCACTCTTTCTGATCAGTAAGTGGTGGTGTCCTGGACAGGAACTCCAGAAAGTATAAGCAAGTTTCTGTATGAAAAAAGTATCCCAGAGGAAGAGATTCTGTATAAGAAGCTAGCTTATTCTAGGACTTCATGATCAGTTCCCCCCCCCCCCCCCAAAAAAAAACTCTTTGGGATCTCACACAGAGAGGTATATCACATTACCCAGAGCCAGTGTGATGAAATGGTCTGAGCATTGGACTATGTTTCTGGAGACCGGGGTTTGAATTTCCGCTCAACCATGGAAACCTTGGGCAAGTCGCATTTTCTCAGCCTCAGAGAAAGGCAAAGCTGAACTTCCTCTGAACAAATCTTGCAAAGAAAACCCTGTGATAGGTTTACTTTATCATGAACATAAGCTGGAGATGACTTGAAGGCACACAACAACAAAAGCAACAGCAACAATGCAAAAATATGCATAACAGGTCAGGGCATATGAACTTTAAAAAAAATGGAATACAGGATGAATCAAACTTAAGACTAAGGGAATTCTCAAAATTCAAAGTTCATATATTAAGACCTGAATTTAACATAGGAATAAATAAAAATTGGAACTGGACAATTTTCATCCATTACAAGTAGAATTAATTGGACAACTGAGGCAGATTCAGGTGCTGTTTTTCTGTGCCCAGAATCCTTCAGAAGCTGGACAGATGGCAGTGCAACCTATTAAAAAGGTAAATTGAAGATTCACTTTTTCAGGGTGGGAGGAGTAGAAAAAGGATAACTTGTAGAAATTCTGGAACAGTTAAGGGCCAATTTTTTTAAAAAAAAGTAGTGGTCACATGCAGTGCCAGGGTCACATTTTGCCCACCCTGAACTAGAAGGTCTAAGGAGAAGTATTGAATTCATGGGTAGGATGAGAACTTTTGGTGTGTAACTCCTTTGCATAGCTATTACACAGCGCTGGCTCCCTGGCTTGACAATCTAGCTTGCAGCTGCTCTTCTGCCTCATTTAAACCTGGTCTCTAACAACCTGCCCCATCTTCTGTGTATCAAGATCTTCCTTCACTCAAACGATCCTCCAAGGAGTAGCAAAAGCCATTTTATGAATAGCACATTTATTCTCAACATCCTCGTAATTGACACATATCCATATTAATGGCAGATAAGAGGGACTGCATTCTGGCATTATGTTCAGTGCAGAGAAAGTTTGATGAGAATAAATAAAAATTAACAACACCGTCTCTTCTCGTTGGAAGGAAAACAACAACCGTCTCCCCATTTTCTTAACTAATTGGCTAAATAATGCGTGGTGGGATTTTGTTACATACCTTAAAGAAAGAAAAAATAATGATAATAAAGAAATTGGATTTTTCCCCCAGCAACCCAGAACATTGCAGCACCATGCTGGTAAATCCTTTGTGAATCGCAGCTGTGCTGTTGTTTTCAGCCTTCTAGGCGTCAACATATTGAAACAGTCAAGATTTGGCAGCTAAGCAAATGGGAGGGGGCGTTTTGGAACAGAAAAACAAAGGAATTTAATATCATCACATTGGATTTTTCAAACACCAATATTTACCCTCGCTGAAAGGCTATATGACTGAGGGCAAAAACATGAAAGCCATTGTCAAATGCACCACCATATTAACATTCATAAACAAGAATCTAAATTAAAGCACAGCCGCAGATGCTGGCGAAACGTCAGAAAGGAACTCTTCTAGAACATGGCCACATAGCCTGAAAGCTCCACAAAAAACTATGGATGCCGGCCATGAAAGTCTTCGACTCCATAAAGCGTTGGCTGCTTGAGTGCATGGCTCAGTATGGCTGCATGCAAGCAAAACTCAAAGGAACACTAGCAAGGGATGAACATGCTATTGGCATATTGACAAGTTGGAGCATTTCCAAAGGAGGGCAACCAAAATGGTGAAAGTTCTGGAAACTATGGCCTATGAGGAGCAGCTTAGGAAGCTGGGTATGTTTAGCCTGGAGAACAGAAGGTTAAGAGGAGATATAATAGCCCTGTTTAAATATTTAAATGGATGTCATACTGAAGATGGAGCAAGCTTGTTTTTGGCTGCTCCAGAGATTAGAACATGGAGCTGATGGTAAGAGCTGTTCAACAGTGGAATACACTCCCTCAGAGAGTGGTGGAGTGTCCTTCTTTTGATGCTTTTAAACAGATGGCCTTCTGTCAGGAGTGCTTTGATTATGTATTCCTGCATGGTAGAATGGGGTTAGACTGGATGGTCCTTGGAGACTCTTCCAACTCTATGATTCTATGATTCTTGGGCTTGAAATGAGAGTCATTTTTGTTCATTTTTAAAAAATCAAAAATGCTCCTAGGCCTGTGTTCCTCAATTTTTTGACCAAATATATTGGAATGAGGGCAATTGTAATCCAACATATGTGAAAGATGCCAGGCTGGGAAAGGTCTTTTAGAGCATGCTGGGAAAAAAGAGCTACTGTTGGGATTTGTAAAAAGGTTTACTTAGGCCGCATTCCCACTCAAAGTTAGCCTCAAAGTTCCTACAAGATCTCTTTGCATAATAATTTTCCAGGCTAACATGGCTATGTATTTGAATTCTGCCACTATTGCCTCATATTCGCCAGGTTAGGCCAGCACTTTATGCTTGTTGCCTGGAAACAGATCTCTAAGGTTTCAGGTACAGGAATCTGTCTCAAGGATCTTTGCTCAAGGACTATTAACTGGAGAGGAAGATGGTTGAATCTGAATCTTATCTATGCAAAGCATGAGCTCCGCCTCTGAGCTAAGGTCTAGCTATCCCATTATTTTCGCACAACACACACACACAAGACAAATTGCATATAATTGCATTGTTCATCCTCCATCTCCCTCATTGTCTTTCCTCGTATGTGTTGTTGTTGTTGTTAGGTATATTCTGCTCTTCTACACAGGCATTCATGGTGACAAACAATCTCTATAAAATCACAATGTTAAAATTACAAAGATCAAAAGGAGTAGATTAGAAAAAGTCTCCTAAAATATAACAAACACAAGAGAGGGTAACAAAATATAAATCAAACACTAGATTATACTTCAGGAACTTGTACCGATAGATATGTTTTGTTTTGTTTTACTGGTGAAAGACAGGATCATGGGGAAAATCTGGTCATCTAATGTGAGAGAAATGTCACCACCAAGAAAGTTGTGTGACATGGGGCAGTCCTAGGATGGCACTACTCCCAGACCCCAGAAGCCTCCAGATGACAGTGGGTTGTTCTCCCATTCTCAAAATTTCAGTGGAAATGTTCATGAAAGCAGATACTAATTTCCTATTTCCTTTTGAAGTGCCATGGGCTTCCTCCAACTTTGAAATACAGTGAATTGCTATTCAGTGTAAATGACCCTTGTTCTCATTTGAAACCAGTTCCTGTCACGATGTGATCAAATCCTGTCATGATGAAATGGGGCAAAGGCAAAAAACCCGGTGTTGCCAAATAGTACTTTGAGAGAGGTGTGTGCTTTTATTCAAGAAGAATCAATTCTAAAGATAATAATAATAATAATAATAATAATAATTTATTATTTCTAGGCCACCCTCTGAACGAGCAATCAGAGCAGGATACAGGAGGAAGTTAAAACATCAACAGTTAAAATATCCAATCCTATCCCCACCTCCCCCCCTTAAAAAGAGATTAAACCAACAACAAGTTAAAACATAGTGCTATTAGTTCCATAAATGGGAACAACAGCTCAGAATCAATTCATTCTGGAGGAGAAGGACAAATACCAGAGAGGTGTTGACCATCCCTACTCCATTTTTGACAGATCCTCCATTCCCCCCCCCCCGGTGCTGCCTTTTGTACTTTTTTAAAAAAAATAATATAAAATAGATCAAAAAATTGATACATTGATTTTGCAACTACCTGCAAGGTAAGTAGTTGCAAAATCAATAAACCAAACTTTCAATCAATTTTACTTTTTTTTTAAAAAAAAAAACATTGTCCTTCTCTTCATTCTCTGTCCCCAGCTATGTCCCCCAGCCTTGTCTCCATCCCCCCTCCATTACCATCCTCTTCCTCCCACCCCCTTCTTCCTCTTCCTTCCCCTCCAAGGGTGGCAGAGGCCTGAGAGGGAACGCCGGGGGTCTCCCTCCCCATTGCCACCCTTGGATTGCCCAATCCAAGGGTGGTAGAAGACCGAAAGGGGCCCCTGGGGGTCTCCCTCCCCACTGCCAACCTTGGATCATCTGATCCAAGGGTGGCAGAGGTCCGGGAGGGACCCACTTACATCACTGATGACACACATGATTGACATGCATTTTGAAGCGGTGCAAACAAGTGGGGACAACAATCGTGCCAAAAAAGAAGTGATTACAAGGAGTAATGAAAAGATCAGCTGTCATAGTGGGAACCAAGGACCTTTTTCCATAACGGAGCAAGGGCGAGTCAGGAATAGATTCAAACTGCCAGTGGGAATGACCCCTCAGTAAACAAACAATGCATGTGTGTATGTGCCTTCAAGCTGCCTGTCAACTAATAGCAACCCCATGGATTTCATAGGGTTTTCTTAGGCAAGGAACATTCAGAGGTGGTTTTGCCAGTTCCTTCCTTTGAAATATAGCCTATAGCACCTAATATTCATTGGTAGTCTCCCATCCAAGTACTAACCAAGGTCAACTCTGGTTATTTCAAAAGAACTGAGAAAGCCATCGCTGAGTATTTCTTGCCTTTAAAAAAAAAACCCATGAAATTTGAAATTTGTGGGGGGTCTCTATAAGTCAATGGGTGACTGAAAGATGAGCATCCCCTCCTATGTACAAATGTTGATTTATGATAGTGGGACTGTATTTTCCTCTATCCTTAAAGGAACTTCTGTCTGTACAAATTAAAATGCAGAAAGCAGCTCTTACATTGCTTTTGTGTTTAACACCGATTGCTAGAGGGCTTCTATTTTTTCCCCCTTTTTGTAATCTTTGTTCTGTTTAATGAATCTTTCCAATTGTGCTCTCCCAGCAACTCCAAGGTTCATTTTCCCCTAGTGCATGGCTAAACCTTGGCACTCATAAAATGGCCATGAATTCTTCTCTTAACAAGTTATTATAATTTTGTTAGGCTGGTCCAAAATACATGTTTGTGTGTGGCACTGTCTCCTTGGAAAATGTGCAGCCTGGAAGCTTATCAAAACAATTGTGAGATGGAACATATTTAGAAATGGGATCAGAATATTATATTCAAAGATCTTAAAGTAGAGAATTTGTTGCTGTTAAACAAAAATGGCATTAATTTGGCCTTTTTGACTATGCTACAGTATTATCAAGGCATATTGTCTGATTTTGGCGATATTATTTCCATCTCTAGCACTAATGAAACAAAATGTGGGTGAATTTTACAAAATGGGAAGCTGGATGTACACAAGGAACGTTGCTGGACAGTTTGTAGTGAGTTATTTATTTATTTGTTGGATTTCTATTATGGTTTTCTTCCAGCATGGGATCCAAGGTGGCATACATTTTTAAAACACAATACAATTAAAAAGTTTACAGTACAAAAGTTAAATTACAATTAAATCAAATCTGTATTTAAAAAACACTAGTTAAAAATGCAGGTTAAAAGTACTTTTCTTTTCCAAAATGCTTGGAACCAGAGGTGTTTGGCATTTTGGCATTTTATTAATTTGTTTGTTTAGGTTTTGAACTGGAATACTTGCATTTGCATATATGTACATAATAAGATATCTTACAGATGGGATCCAAGTCTAACTACAAATTCATTAATGTTTCACATATACGTTACACATAGCCTGAAGTCACTTTTATACAATATTTTAAATAATTTTGTACATAAAACAAAGTTTGTGTACACTGAAGTATCAGAAAACAAAGGGGTCACTATCTCAGCCCTGCATGGTGAAAAAAAGTTTTTTGGGGGATATCTGACATTTCACAATTCCAGATAATGGAGATTCAACCTGCATTAAACATAATAAAACAGAAACATCTGTTTCCCAAGCTGGGAATTGAACCATGGTCTCTAAAATAAATACGTTGAAATTACAGATTTAAAACACAGAAACTGTATAGGAATGGAAGGAACAGGAATCCGAAATAAATAAAAATAATTTTAAAAATTGAATACTTGGTCTATGGATGTATTGCAAGCTAACAGTGACACCATCAACAAATACATTTTGTTTTCCTTTGGAAATAACTTTCTCCTTTCTAAATTAGAGCATTTTAAATGAGCTGCTGCTCTTGTTCACCATTTGTTAAAACAGTTGTCACTAATCTAATGGCTCAGGATCAAACAACAGCAAATAGCCAATTAACAACAGAGTATTTAATCTCCTGGACTTTACATTCTAATAACACCAGGAGTTTAAAAGAAAATATTGCTCAGAGAGCTCCCAATTACTTTTTTCATGTTCACCACTCATCAAATGAGTGGCATAGCTCCGTAAATCAAGGAGAAACAGGAGAATCCAGAAAGTTTCTAAAGTCATTGTGAATTTGGTTTAGCAACAAACAAAAATCAGAGAATCAAGCGTTAAGAAGGGGATTGATTTTTCCTATTTGTAACCCCCTACTCAAGTTAGGTTTATACCTAAATGCCATAAAGGCACCAGATCCCATCTGATCTTGGAAGCCAAGCAGAAACAGGTCTGGCTGGTACTTGGATGGGAGACCAGCAACAAGGACCAGGTGCTGTAGGCTGTATTTCAGAGGAAGGAAGTGGCAAAAATCACCTGACTTCTTGCCTAAGAAAACCCTATGTAATTTACCATGAATCACCAAGAGAGCTTTGAGGTGATCTCTCTCTCAGACGCACACACACACACACACACATTCAAGGAGTTGGAAAAATTGTTATTTTGGATTACTTTAGGCTACAAAGACTGCAAATGTTCACATTCTCAAAGATACCTCATTTGGGAGGCACCTCTTGCAACCACCCTGAGATTTTTCACCCTGTCACCAATTTATTTTAAAATGTTTTTTGCACAAATACATAGTTCACACAAAAATATATTTTATGCAGCATTCCATGTTTTTTTTCTGAAAAGACACCTTAACTATTTTATTTTATTTTATTTTGCAAAAAGAGAATGAAAGTCCGAAAATGTATAAAACATGTGGAATTCCCTCTCATGGGCATCCATCTCTTTTCTCATTTTGGTGGCAGATAAAGATCTCTTTATTTAAACAGGCATTTGCCAACTAACTGGTTGTGCAGAAGGGTTTCTCTAGTTATATTTGTGCTGTGCTGTATTTCTATCATTATGGTGTTGGTTTTATAATTATTTTGTATTATTATTATTATTATTATTATTGAAAGCTGTTGTTTAGAACAGTTTTAAATTATACTTTTAAAACACAATACCCTCAAGCCTCCTCGGTTTCCATGCTGGAAGAATGGTGGGATATAAATATAATTTATTTTAAAAATTCATTCTTGTTCAGTGGAACAAGTGGGAAAGATCTGAAATTGGCCATTTCATGTCAGCATGAAATAAGCAAGAATGTCCATGTCTAATATCTAGCCATTAACTAGCAATGAACTTGGAGGAGGAAGGGGACAGATGCTTATCCACAGAGGATCTGTGCAAGAGGACAAGAAAAATGGTGGACCCACCTGCTGATGATGATTGGATTCATAGAGCAAAGTCAGGAAGTGTTGTTCTACCTCTGAATGGCTTAAGGATGATGCTGAATAATCAGAGCATCATCCTGAAACTAATCCGAGCAGTGGCTCAGGCAAAAGCAAAGTGATGTAGCCTCTCTTAGCTTATGCATTCTTTCTCATTAATCATTTTTGCCATCTTGACCCACACTCTTGATGTCGCTTGGCCACATGTGCCCTGGTTTTGATCTGTGAAATGTTGGAGAGGGTATGATTATGTGAGCAATTAGGAAGGCTAGAAACAAGTAGAATATAGTGATAAACACAATCTTCCTTCCCCCTGCCCTCCGGTCTTTTATTCCTTGTATGTCATGTCTTCTGATGAAAATTCAAGCCTCAAGGCCATGAGTGTTATGCTACTTATCCTATAAGCTGTTTGGGAAGCCTTTGGGGCTAAAAGGTAGACAGAATAGCGATGCTTTGCAGGATACAGTTGGGTAGAATGAATTAAGCACAAATTGTACAAACTGGAAATTAGTGTTCAGTAATTGTGCAAAGAGGTTCAATATTAGAAATGCTAGAAATAGGTTTGCAGTCTCTGAGCTTTCACTGGATGTTCCTCCAACTCCAGTTATATCACTGGGGATTTTATTTTTATTTTTTTGCCATTGTATGAAGCAAGCCATCCCAGTAGGACCAGGCAAGCCTGTTGGAAAGGAAAGTTGCCTTCTCTGGCAGGATGAGGGTCTTGCACCCCATCCATTAATAATGATCTGAGCTGGAGTGGAGTAGCCCAAAAGGTCACACATCAGCTGTTTGCTTGAAGCAGGTCACCTCAAATGAGTGCAGCTCAGACAACATCGCTGTACATTGTATAGATGACACACACCTATTACAGGCATCAGCCATTTGATGTATATTTTAGAGTGTTAGTACTGAGGGATTTCCTCCGCCACCCTTACTGATTCCTAGCTGATGATCATAAAATTGTGAAGTCGAAGGCTTTCATGGCCGGAATCCATAGCTTTTTGTGGGGTTTTCAGGCTATATGGCCGTGTTCTAGAAGAGTTTTGCCAGTGTCTGTGGGTGAAGATGCCAGCCACAGATGCTGGTGAAACGTCAGGAAGATACTCATCTAGAACATGTCCATATAGCCCAAAAAACTCACAAAGATCATAAAATTCTTTTTTTTAATGGTTTTTGAATATCAGGGGTAAAACAGAACTTCCATGGTGAAGGGATATGTGTGTGAGAGAAATAGCATATTTCTTTGGTTTGGCTGGGATAGGCCTGGAAATGCTGGAGTAACATCTGGTCTGGCCAATCCCAGTCTAGGACTACTGCCTTGCATAATCTGTACAGGATGATGGTAGGCCGGGGGCACATGGGCCTTATGGCCATGCATTCAAAGCATGAGAACATGACGGAAGGAAAGAGCAGAAGTCTAAATGCATGCACATCTATAAGTCCCTGATAGGTTCTGCACAGGTAGAAAACAATCCTTAAGTGTGAGCAACAAAGACCAAAAAAAGTAGTAGCTTTTCCAAGTGCAGGGATATGGTACTCTCCACCTTCTGTCTATTCCACCATCTTGGGATTCAGACCTCTCATTCCTCTGCATGTATGGTTCAGGCCAGTTCAGGAAAATGTTGTGAACACCATTTTGCTCTTAAATGCACAATGATAGGGAGGAAGGAAAAGCTAAATAAAGTACACACAACGATGGCAATCTGATCTCAAAAGCCCCTCTACAAACCAACAATTGAGTGGCTGCAATTCATTAAAACCTAATTGCAAACAAAAAATCAATAGTGCAATTTGGCTTCAACCAATATTCATCATAACATGTCACAGACTCTGGGAAAAAAGCCAGCAACAGACCCAACCTTGGGCTTTATGAGCAAGCCTTTTCAATGTCCCCAAACACTTCAGTGCCGCAATTAGTGAGGGCTATTCAATTTTACTACAAACAAAGGCAAACAGCAAAGAACAAATCTAGTGCTAAACCTATCTCCAACAATAAATAACTGCTTGTTAACAGCAGCTATATCCTACCAGAGTCTCTCCTAGCATGTAACCTGGGGAAAATGATATATTATTGTATCAAAGGAGTTTATCGCATGAGGGAGATCAAAGGGTTAATCCAAAAATATCCCTGAAAAATCGCAATATTACATGACACCGTTTCACACGACGTCACCAAAAACCAGCAGTTAAACTAGATTTAAAGTAGGATTAAGCGACACTATTTCACACAACAGCATGAAAAACTCACAGTTAAACTAGGATTAATCCACATCTTTTCAAGTTCAAAATTACACATGAACGTTAATTGTGAAATAAAGTTATTTCCATTTTAAATTCACTTTAAATTTGCTTTAAATTTGTGAAGGCTCAAGTTTGCTTTAACACCTCTTCAATGTCATTTTAACATCAAAATTGTCCCCTAGTATGATAAACTCCATAGTCAGGATTATCCACGCCATTGTATTTCCAATTCCTATCCATGATTGTGAATGTTGAACAGTGAAAAAAGCAGACAGGAAGAACACATTTGAAAATTGATGCTGGAAAAGAATTCTACAGATACCAAGTACTCCTAAAAAGACAAATGAATGAGTCCTAAAACAAATCAAGCTTGAACCTTTTCTAGAAGCCAAATTGATGTAACTGAGGCTGTTTTATCTGGCCATATGATGAGAAGACATGACTGATTAGAAAAGGTGATGATGCTTGGTAAGGTAGACAGCAGTAGGAATGGAGAAAGACCACATTACATGTGGATAAACTCCATCAAGAAACCACAGTTCTGAGTTTGCAAGCCCTGAGCAATGCAGTTGGTGGCAGGGTGTCTTGGAGGCCACTCATTCATAGCATTATCATGGGGCAAAGCAGACTTAATGGCAATTAACAGCAGCAAAATCCTGCATGGGACTGGGCAGGAGATTTTGCCAACTTATCAGTCAGAAGATGTCCTAATCCTGACAAGAGATAGTGAAAGTTTAACAGATGGCTTGAAGCACAAAATGAAGTTGGTAAGACTGGATCCCCAGTGAGGATGACAACAGTTAAAAGGACTTGTGTTGGTAGTGTTTCTGTGACATGTACTTTATTTACAAATATAAAAGTAGAGCACAAATGGAGACAGATGGCTGTATTCTTACAGTGTAGAAGATCCATTATTACACATCACATCCTCCAAAAGAGGCCATTATCATACATCACCCCCCCCCCCAAAAAAGTCCATTATCACACATCACATCTGGAAAAAGAGGCCATTAACACACATCACGTCTCCCCCCCATGCCATTATAAAGTAAAATGAATAACAATTCATTATTGCTACTGTCCATTTCTTCCACTGTGGTTGGCCTTCCAGTATCTTCTCAGCCCTGGTTTTCAAGCAAAAGATACTGAGTCCTGTAGCCCATTCTCCCACCCTATGTCAATGGAATTCAAACAGATATGTGGTCCTTGTTGACCAGGTGACGAATAATCTGGTATGGAATATGTTTTTGTTTTCTGCACCATTTTTAATGGGTTTTTGGAAACTTTAGTCTACCCTCTTGGGAAAAATGTGTCTGACTTGGGACTATCATTGATAGTAGCAATGCTGCTGTCACCATCATCACTTGCATCTCATAAACACACCATTCCACTATGGCAGAAAGGTAGTGCCAATGGGTGGGGATTACCATGACATATGAAAAGCGTGAAGAAATTATTGAAAATGGTGATGTAAAAATCCTATGGGCACCACAGTCCAAGAAGCTGGAACATGTCCAGAGAGGTATGACCAAAATACTAAAAGGTCTGGAAACCAAACTTTGTGAGGAACAGCTTAAATAGCTAGGAATTTTTAGCTTGGAGGTGAGAAGATTGAGAAGTAATAGCCATCTTTAATTACCTGAAGGGATGTCATGTGGAAGATGAAACAAAGGTGTTTTCTACTGCTCCGGAAACTAGAACACAACCCAGTGAGTTCAGACAGCAAGAAAAGAGATTCTACATAGGACCTTATCAGATGTCGGAAATTGGAAGTATAATCCAATGGCAATCCGAACACTATCATGGGGTTTCATGTTATTGCAAATTAAAGTATCTCACACAATTTTGGGCAAAAGGGAAATCATTCCGAACGCAATCATGGGTTTTACCTTATTGCGAATTAAAGCATCTCACACAATTTCGGGCAATGGGGGGTCATTTTCGGGTAATGGGAAGTCATTCTGAACGCATTCTGAATGCAATTGGAATTCAGTAAATTCGCTAAACTAGCAAATTCATGTGAATTCGAATTTGCTCCATTCGCAATAAAGAGAAATGTTTCCCATCTGATAAGGTCCATAAAGTCTAGAATACCTTGAGAGCTGTTCAACAATGAAATGGGCTGTCTAGGATATGGTTGAATCTCCTTTATTTAAAGCCTTTATAGATAAGATGGATGGTCATCTCTTAGGGGTGCTTTAGCTATGTACTCCTTTATGACAATGGCTTGGATTAGCTGCCCCTTGAAATTCAAGCATTATCATTCCATGGTTACTTGAGCCCAACGTTCCCCAAGATGATGAGAAAATAGGATTCCATCCTTTTGGAAGGTCCCAGACACAATTCACCAAAGCACTAAAGCTTTGATGCTGAATGATGCTTAGACTGGTTTGGGCTAGCTGCAAATGATATTCTTCTGCTACTCCCCAAAATATTGAGGAGTAAGACAGAACTGTATCCATACCATACAAACATAATTGTCTTTTCTCAAGTCCCTGTAGAATTTAATAGCAAATATCCTTTCGGCTATAGAAATAATTTTCTTTTAAGCATAATAGCCCTACACACAGTTGAGTTTCGATCCAATTCTCTGGGATTTTTCCAGGAGGATTCAGCAAGTTTATTTGCAAGAAGACTGGGATCTCATTCCTCCTCTAGGTCTGTTTCTGAGCAACAGTCCTGACTCAGCCTAGGAAAGATCAAAATTCCATGTGGACTCCAGCTCACTCCTTGGTCTCCTCTTCGGCAGGTTTTTATATCCCCTAATCAATCAAGATAATTTCAATTAAGCTTAATTGTTCAGTTGGGGTTCTGAGCTACAGACAACACAGCAGGTAAGGATCCACCTAGACGCTCCGATGACTTAATCAGTTCTTTAATAATGCCTCTTGTGGTTTCTAGAGAACTAACCCTCTGTTGACTCTCAGCTGCTTTTGCTTCAAGAAGGGAGGAGGAAGAGTATATTCCTTTCCACAATCTAGGCCATTACACAGGATTCTTGTTGATTGTTTGAGGGAGAGAGAAGGGAGAGAAACAAGACAGCAATAGCTTCTCATGGTCTGTCTGATCCAGCATGCCCAATCATTTTTTTGTTGCTCAGAGGGAATATATTATATAAAGAAATAGAACTGATACTGGAAATACTGTATCATGGAATAAAACCTGATATTAACTGCAGCTCCCAAAGTAGCCTCTCTCAATGTCTCTTTGCTCTCAATCAAGAAGGACTTTGTGCTAAGAAGGACATCACACTGAAGTTACATTTCAAAAGTAATATAATGTCTGAGCACTTACATTAAGGTTGTAGAGCATAAATCATATGCATTAATCATGCTATACAAATTTTGTGTTGAATGGCAACATGACACCATTGAACCAAGACACCAAAAGGATAATTAAATGCACATACACATCTAATTGCAATGTGCATGCATAATCGCACTATAAGTCTATTTTCACAAATTTGAACCAAATGCAGACCTTCTTCAACCAACATTCCAAAACTAACATTCCAAGGTCTTATCCACACTGCAGACATAAAGCAGTTTGGTACCACTTTAACTGCCATGACTCAATGCTATGGAATTCTTGGATTTTCAAAGCAGTAAAATTACTTTATTTCTGCAATGTGACAGCAGCCTTAGACACTTATATGACAACAGGATTCCAGGTAAATGAGTGTGAAGGAAGTGCAAGTGGGTAAATGTATTGTAGCCACAAGTCATAGCACACATCAAAACATACACACAAAATGCAAATAACTTGAAGATGCCTAATAACAGCTGCAGTGCCAATAAAGGGGTAACTAATGCTAATACAAATACTAATCACAATCCTAAAAATACCATTTAGCAGTTTTAGCAGGTTCTATCCTCCTCCTAATCTTAAAAAATAACAAAGTACATAAGGCCACTTGCTAATAGATATAAGAAAATAGATCTGCTAGTGAGCAATCCATCCACTTTGCACTGGAGCCTGTAAAATTATTGATAATTTGACCCACCCTTCTCCCTTTTACTGCTTCATAAATGCAGTGAGTGCCCTGATACAATGAGTAATATTTTTTCCAGTTGCTTTTAGAGTTACCTTTAAGGACATTTTTAGACAGCATTAAAGGTATTTTTACTTGATTTCCCCCCTATGTTTTATGTTATTCTCCTGTCGATCCTAAATTCCTCTTCAAAAGCAATGAAAACTCAAAATAAAACAATGAGTCATACAAGGGTTTTTTTTAAAAAAAAAAATCACAACAAGCAAGAACAAAAAATGCTTTCAAGAAATGTAAGAAAGGGCAATGAATTACTTTCAAAAAGTAATTTTCAAAGAGGTAATCATGTTTCCTACTTCAGGAAGGGAAAGATAGTCTAGTGGACTCATGGATATATTGGGGCTGGGGGAAGCAAAATAAGAATGTTGCTCTGCATATGAACTCTGCTACCCTTCAGTCCCTCCTGATCACAGACGGAGAAGACAAAATTACCAAGTTAATGCAAACACAGAAAATATCAGAATTCTGAAGGAAATTTTCATTTAAGGAAGCTGAATTCTTATTTGGGAGCCAATGCCCTCATTTTTTCCCCCAGAGTATCTAGACCCCTTCCCACTTGTTTAGGAAGATGGAATAAGGAAATTTAGGGCTGATACAGATGGCCACGAAGCTCTGTCCTAGCGGCAATGCTAGGGCTCAGGAGTGCACAGCAGCTACACGCTCCCGAACCCTAGTACGTGTGGGGGCTGCCACTATGGCATGTCACCACCCACACATTGCACACGTTGGTGATGTCACAAATGCACCATGTCCAAGCGGCGTGGCACACCTGAGATGTCACTGCACCATACTGTGGTGTAACACAAAAAGGAGGTGCTTTTAAGTGCTCCTTTCCCGCTGCGCGGCGGTGCTGCGCAATTTGGCTGCCCAGCAAACAGTGATGGCTCAAGCCCTCCTTTTTCAGGCAGCCTGCCAAGCACCTTAATCTAGTCTACTTGCATCTAGTCAGAAAGTGGATGCAGAGCAGAGCAGAGAGTGAGCAATGATGCCCCTGTGACAAACTAAATAAATGCACAGACTCACCAACAGTCTTTGCAAGTTGCAGCAACTAGAGAACTAAGCCTTGCAAATTGCAGCTAGCTGCTGCTCTCTTAGTTGAACTGGAAACATGCACACACTCCTTTCTTCTTGCCTGGAGTTGAGTCCCCCAAAACTGGAGAGTTTCCACCAGTCTCCCACTTGGGATGGCCCATGAAAACTAGACACTCAGTGCCAGCTCTGAAATCTAGAAACCCTACTCACAAGCACGTCTCCTTGAACTAAAAAACCACCAGAAGAATAGCAATATTTAGCCATTTTGCTATCTCAAACCCGCTGCCTGAGGCTGCCTATCATATTCTGTATAACAATATGGACTAGAAAGGTCATACCCACACACATGCACATAAACACACAAACACAGAGAGAGATGAGAGGGGGAGGTAACATGACTGAGGTGACAATGGAAACTACAGGGAGATAGGCAAGCCTCAAGGGCATTGCTGAATTAGAACGTTTATTCTTGCAAAATGGGGATTACAAAAAGACCACTTTTAATTTCAATTAAAAGTGAATCTTCTGAGGAACGTTGCCTAGCCAGAATTAGATTCTTGATCACTTTAGTTGCTCTTTTGTGTATATTTCCTTTCTCTGTGGTATATGTTTTGTTTTTGAGTGGGGTGAGACAGGACAAACAGTACTGGGAGAAGAGAATACCGATGCCCTCCCTAGAATTGTGGCACCACCTATTAAATATTGATGCAGTTATACATTGCTTTGCCTTAAACCAAACAAAGCCATAGACTTTTCTGCTTCAACATGAACTCCTGTTAGCATGTGCCATCAACATGCTTGATGATCTTTCACACATGCAGCCTAGCTCACCTCTAATAGGGAATAATGAGGATCTAAAAATGAAACATGCTGACAAGGATCTTTTAAAAGGTAAGGAAACATCCTTACATAAATTGCAATTAGAATGGGAGCCATATTCTGGATTAATAAGAACTAACTACTGTACTGTAGAACATCCAAAAGAAGGAAATTGCAAGGGCAAAGATAACAAAAACACCATTAGAAGCAGAGCATATTGCAGTTTTGTATGTATTGCTTTAAAAAAGGTCAACTCCTTGGGTGATTCTAGCTGAATGATACTAGTTTCCTAGCTTCACACTGATGCCAACAGTGGCAATCAAAGACTTCACTTTTAAGCTGGTAATATTTTTTTAAAAATGTTGTGTGTTGGAGGGATATTGTCGGGAATATTGTTCAGATAAACTCATGATATGCAACATGTGCCAGATGGCTGTCCAGACAAGGAAACAGCTGTTTTCAGAACTCTGCCATTCTGTCCCACTTCATAGTGGTACCAGGGAACATCCTAAACACCAAAATAATCTTGACGGCTATTTCTTAGAAGACAGGACTTGGACTGTGAGAACTTGGAAACATTACTCTTTTTGGACTACTGCTCCTAGAATCCTTCAGCCAGCACGGGCATTGATCATGTTACCTGGGAGACCTTGGCAACTGTGGTCTGAAAGGGAACCTTTTCAATATGTTGGTAGGACATGAGCTTTGCTGAAGGTGGTATCTGTCTAATTATCATTGGCCTGAAGCAATAGTCCTGGGGTTAAGAAGTCTCACACAGGAGAAAGGAGACATTCATTATTTGCAGACAGCATTAGCTGCTCTGGATAGAAACAGTTTGAGGTTTTACAAAATTGAAAATGGGAAGACCCCAGACTTACAGATTTGCTCACCCAGGCCCAGGCTTTGTATGCTTAGCTCTCACAGATCTGAGTTTAAATCTTAGAATATCCATTCCAAACATGTTAATAGTGCTATAATTTAGAGTTGCCTCCCTCCTTCTGTCTGAGCACTTCTTCATCATCAACACCTGCCTGGCAGAAGGTCCTTTCCAGGTTGGGAATAGTTATATCTATGGAATCAGGCTGAAGCAAATGGAACAGAAATTTCATTTCATTTATTTATTTATTTGAGTATTTATACGTTGCCCTTCAGCCTTAAAGGCTATCAGAGCAGCTTAAAATTATTATTTTTTTATTAGACGGTTCCCTGCCCTCAGGCTTACATATATGTCTTTACATAGAAGATGTAGAGACTGTACACACTGGCCAAAAGGGCTGGCATCGGGGTGGAGAGGGGGTGTGCTGACTGCACTCTGGCTACCCTGACTCCACCCCAATGGTGGCATCACACCACCTGTCCAAAGAGATGGCAGGTGGTATTATTCCATTTCTACAATGCAACGTTTCCACATGCTGCACTGGATTGCTGGAGTGGGTCCATGGTATGTGGTTGCTGCAGTCGGGGCCATGGCATGTGGTTGCTGCAAGCCCAATTTGGCTCTGAAAGGGGCAATAGGACACCACTCCTTTGGGGCTGTCTGTACAACCCCATAACGAGTTTAAGGGTTTTTTTTTTTTAAAAAAACTCAGTGTAGGAGAAAGCAGTTTTCTTCCTTCTTATTCTTCTGCTGTCACTCCCAGTTTCTGTATGTTAACATTTGCTGAAAATGAGTAGGTTTATCCCATTCTTTTCTTTGATTGTTCCTTGAATTCTTTCTGCTCTGCTCCACACTTTCCCCACATTCCAATTGAATGGGATAATATCTGAAGTTCTAAATTAGTTACAGGATTGGAATGCACATTGTTTGTGTACCTCTCGTTTCTTCTTTCATTTTTTTCCCATTTTTTCCTTCACCATGTTTTTATACGAGTCAAGATAAAACACTGAATAAACAACATTTGCTACCATACACATGATTGAGTCATGATTCTTTTTTGTTGGATATTTTACCAATACAATCTCATCAAGACTGTTTGGACTTATTTTACTGAAACTATCACAGAGGTCTATAGTCTTTTGTTCTCCTAGTGCTTTTTCTAGTAGTAGAAGCTTAACCACTATGTAAATAAGGGTGCTGCACTAAACAGACCTTAGATTTGATCCTCCAGAGCACATCTTCTTATGTTAACCTGCTATCACAGAATTCTCCATTTGTACTCAAGACTAATAATGACCTTGAGTGAGATTAATGTTGTTATGAAGTTTGCATGCATAAACAAGTATAATGTACATGTTAAGTAGGAACTTTATGGAAATTTATTGCCAACATTGCATTTATTTCTCATATATTGGTGTTGTGCCCTGTTTCCAATGAACTTGGGCAAACTGCAAGCTAACGATTATTCCAAGTGCACTGAAAAAAATTCATGGTTGAACAGGAAAGAATCTCAGGTCTCTGTGGTTGAAAGCCTTATGACTTATTCATTGCACCAAATCAAGAACCATAGTTGAGGGCTTGTTTAGTTTCTTGGTAAGTTCTTGGGAGGGGGGATTAGTAAGGAGGAAATTTTCTGGGAAGCCCTCCCTAATCCTGGCTTTTTCCAGACAGAAGTATTTTAGAAAGACTGTGCTGGAATGATCTGTAGCCTTATCGGTCAAGCAACCCTATCTCATTGACAATGCCCATACTTTGCATGCCATTCCATACTCAAACCCTGGCATCTCTGGTTAAAAGGGAGCAGGGAGCAGGTGAAAGGGAGAAAAGGAAGACTCAAGTTGCATCAGACCCAAAGCCTATCTAATCCAATATTCCGTTCTCAACATGCCAATCAGTTGTTTATAGGAAGCCATCAGTGGGACATAAGGGCAACTGCATACTCCATCCCACATTCTCCATCACAGCTTCATGTCCTGTAACAATGAAGGTAACAAATAGTCATCCTCACTTATATCCTATGATGTGAAAGACATCTTCTTGAGAAGCTCTAGAACCTACAGATAATGAGTGAGAGGGACAAAGAACCTGACCAGGTATGAGGCAGTTTCCTGTGATTAGGTTCTGCTAAGACTTTGTATGCCTACCTAGGCTGGGAACTCCTTTAAAAGCCTTCCCTTTGGTGAGGTGGAATAAGATAAGAGCTGGGAAAGAAACTGATATAGACAGGGAAATATTAAAAAGAACCCCTGATATACATGGCTCAAGGCTATCATGGATGCAGTTCCAACTCAGTGGCGTTCATTCTCTACAGCAGGGATGGGAGATGTGTGACTCTCTAGTTGTTGTTGGATGACAGTGGAGGAAGATGTAGTAGTGGTTCTCCATAGCTGTACCTTAAAGCCATCCTCACAGAGATAGGAGTGGCACCCTGTTGACATCCTTATAGCTGACCCTTGGATGTTGTATGTATGCTGAAAAAAATAATAACCCAAGTGTCTCATGTTGAACTGAGTTTCCTTATGTGGTGAATCCGAATCTAGGCTGGCCCTGAAATGCTAAGCCTTGGGATCCTGTCACTCACTCTGAAAGCCTTTAGGGATGAAAGATGGGGTATAAATACCATAAATAAATACATAAGATCCCTCCTGGATTTAGTACTTGGCCCCCAAGGGGAACACTACCCTGGACAAGCAATTTTTTTTTATTTTTGTGTACAGTTTGGTAATACATGGCCAATTCTCCTCATTAATACTTAAATGAATATATATCCCAACAGAGATGTAAACAATGAAACAGTTTATTGCACAAGATTCAAGTGAAACATCTCACATTTGCCAGACGATATAGACAACACAACACTTTAGTTAAAACAATGTTAATGCTCTTTAACTTTTTCCAAACACTTTCCCCACATTGTCAGCTCCCATCATCCTGAAATCCCTGTTTTGATCTTATCCATGCCTAGTTTAACAGTTTCTCTGGTCATAATTGCCCCTGTCTCTAATTGTCTCTTTCAAGATTTAATCCATTCTTATGTGCATCCTGTCTCTCTCTGTTTTCCTAACTGGCCCTAGCTGACAGTTTAACAGACAACTCTTTAGTTTTATATTTTTCCTCCCTTTACAAAGGCTATGACTGGCTGGTCATGGAGGTTAATAATTTAGCCCTACTGGATAACTTTCCCTGTAGAAGGAAAAGCATCATGGGTGCCTAACCATAAGTAGCACAATCGCAGATTGGGATTTTGCCCTTGGTGGCCAGAGGGATTCAAATCACATGATTTATCTTTCTGCCAAGGAGCATAGTTGGATGCCAAACTTGTTAATTATCAGTATCTTAAAACTCACAAGTGGTGTTACGGAATGGCTGCTTTCACTGTCTTAACACTTCAGAATGGGAAGACAGCAAAAGAGAACGAAGAGGATGACATTAAAAGCATGTCATGAAACAAAAGGACAAGCCGAACAACAGGAACAGCAAATGGTATCGCTCTGCATCTTTAATGAACCTCTGGGAAAAAAAATACACCCACATAAGGTGCAGAGAGAGTTAAACAAGAAAATGTGGGTACGATGAATGGCTATAACACTGTCAATGTAATGGGTTTCCTATTTAAATTTTGTGAGGATTTAATCAGCCGGGCACAGCTGCGCAAGATGCACCATAAACAATGTTGAAAAACATGGAGACATGTACATTTATCTGCTACAAATTAAGCTCACTTAGAGGTGGTCTTAATGGACCATGTAGCAATCATTACAAACATAAATTCTAAACTGTCTGTTTCCGGTGAATTTGCTTTGGAAAAATAAAAAAATTATTGCTCATCCTTAGTGGAGCACAGTAATAAATGGAAATACCCTTAATTTGCTAAGCACTAATAACCCAGCGATTATTCACTGTAAGCCCCATGCTGGATACTGTACATCAGTTATGGTTGCATTGTTGACAGCTGTACCTTACCTGCAAAAGGTATTATTTTGTATTGTTATTGCTATATTATATCTAGCTGTATTGGTGTGCATTTATGTACTGTCTGCTTCCATAATATAAAACCATTGTGTCTCTCAATGTCCTTATTCTGTTAGTTTCAGACACAAGGCATATGATTCCTTCACCACTGTGGCGGACCATTGGGTGTGTGCGAGCCTGTGAACATATCTGAAATATATTTTCCATTCCTCCTCTTCTTCTTTCTACTCTTTTTTCTAGAGTTTGTTGTTGTCGTGCACCTTCAAGTTGTTTCCAACTTATGACACCCCAAAGATGATGCTTTCATGCAGGGTTTTTGTTAAGATTTATTGAAGTAAGATTCCATTGAGAAACTAGTTGGTTTCTGTAATGAAATGGAATGAGTGCCATTCTGGGTTTTTTAATACAGGCAGCAAAACATTTTGGGGTGGCAATGCAAAGTACATTTGCTTGGAGGGGATGATGTCAATGAAGAGCCAGCCCAAATTTCACATAAATGGGAAGGGGTGTGACTTAAAGGTTTTCATAGGTATCCGTGTACGTTTTGAGCCTTCTTGTTCTAACAGCTTTCCTCCAACTCCCAAGTGCTTATTCTTTGCTTATCTGGGTTGACTTCTGGTTCTGAGGAGTAGGAATGAGATTTATTATGAGTGGTGGCTGTGAGATGATTCAGAATATTATTTTGTACACATCATTGTTGCTCTCTGTTATGCTCCAACCTTTACTTTACTTGTGATTGGGACAGATACTGTAAGTATTGTCACCATAGGCCAGAATGTTGTTGTATGGTGATTTTACACAAGGAGGTATCCAGTACCTCCTTGTGTAATGCCTTGCACAGGTGCTCAAGGACAAGTGAATGGCTCTAGGGTTCAGCTCTGACCCCAACCAATAATTGTAGCAGGGATGAGCTGGACACCACCTGGCTGCCCTTGAGTACTGGGGAAAGAAGCAAGTGCCTTTTGGGCCCAGACCAACAGCATACATCATGCTCTGTCAATTATCTATTGGAGAATAGCCAAGGAATGAGGTTTTACCAGATGTTTGAATACCAGGATGGGCAACTTGGTGATCTCTCTGACTATTATTCCCACAACTGGTGGGTCTGATGGAAGGTGGAGTCCAGCAACATCTGGAGGACCACAAGTTCTCCATCCCTGCCTTAGAGCAGAGGCCTCCAGGTCACTGACACCAGTCTTAGGTAAGTATGGGATGAAGGGGAAGAATAACAGGGTTGAGCAGAGGACATCATTGGTCTATGTGGTTGTTGATGTGAAACAAAGGAACTGTGTATGTATGTACCTTTAAGTCATCTGTCAATTTATGATGACCCCATGGATTTCATAGGCAAGGTTTCCTTAGGCACGGAAGACTCAGAAGTTGTTTTCTTTTATTTTACAGTTCCCTCCTCTGAAATATAGCCTTCAGCACCTAGTATTCATTGGTGGTCTCCCATCCAAGTACTAACCAGGGCTGACCCTGCTTCACTTCCAAGATTAGATAGGATCTGGTGCCTTTGAGGTATTTAGATCCTATTTTATTCAATGATATAGTCAGGAATGTTTCATGATTTGTGTTTCCAAATTTTTAATGCAGTGTTGTTTCCAAATTTCCAACACATGATTAGAGGTAAACATAATTATTTTCCATCATATATATATGTATATATATATGGAATATCTTTCCTATTAACTGAATCCAATTCCATGCTGAGGTGAAAGAGGATTATTAGGAGTGAGCAGGGATTTCAGGATTATAAATATTTGCTGACGTGTCCTCTCTCCACATAATTTTCTCTTCAGTGGTTTTCACTTCCATTATACCCACTCCAGACATCAAATCATTTTTAACAACTCAGGGGAGTGCTTTTTCAAAATGTACTGGTTTTGTCAATTTGGCTCATACATTGGCGCTGCCAGATTTAGAATATTGCCCCTGGGAATTTTACTAGACTTTGTTTAAGTTATTTATTGGTTAAATCAACAGTGCATTGTTGACTGGACAACTAACTGCTTCCTCTCGATTCACTTTTGCTCAAAGAGTGAATATATAGGAAATATAGGCGAGAAAGCTTAAAGAAAGCCTTAGCTGGAGCCTTTATAATCACACAGCCACACAAACTCAGAACAACAAGAAGCATGTCAGTGTTGTTGGCTGTGTCTTGTTGTGTTTCAAAATGGAGAATACCTTAGCTGTGTATACATAGCACAATGAGCTCTGTTTTCATTCTTTATCACACAAAGAATGTTCTTTCCTTTCCCAATAGAGTCCTGAGACTGTGTGGTTTGTTCACAAACTTCTACTGTGGTGGACTATTGCTAGTTTGTTGATGGGATAAAAGAGGTATAATACAACCACAACTGAGAGACCTTTGACTCTCTCTTGCTCTCTGCTGTCTCTCTGTGGTTGCTCTTTCTCATCCTGCATCATAATAAAAAAAAATAAGGTGGACAATACTCAATAGGGAGCTTTTTATATGAAGCTAGTTGTTGAAAGAGTCCAGTGTCACTAATCTAAGTGCCTATTTCTTTCATTTTACTCTTTTACACATTATAGAGGTTGAGCCTGCCTTTTCCAAAAACTTGGGACCAGAGGCATTTTGGATATTGTTTTTGTTTTTATTTTGAATATACATATATAACAAGATATATCTTGGTGATGGGCCTGTATAATTTTCAAACTTGAACAGTGTGGGAAGTGCACAACATATTTAGATGAGAAATTTCTCTCTCTCTCTTTCTTTTCAG
Source organism: Urosaurus nigricauda (assembly GCA_034509955.1). Taxonomy (NCBI): domain Eukaryota; kingdom Metazoa; phylum Chordata; class Lepidosauria; order Squamata; family Phrynosomatidae; genus Urosaurus; species Urosaurus nigricauda. The sequence goes on from JAOEGL010000013.1 coordinate 12,695,046, forward strand.
CTTGAAGAACGGTGATCTGTGGAATCTGGTGGACCTGACCATAAACAGCCTCTTGGACCACACGCATCTTCACAACTATACAATGACCACCACTGCTTTATTGAAAGGACTATCCAGCCCAAATCCATGTCAAAACTGGGAAACCTTGATGTGAGCACCTGGACAGCAGACGGAGCAGACACATTGGTCACTTGGTCTACTCCACAGTGATGAGTTGTTGTTTTTTTAATTTCCATTTAAATTACCATAATTATTTCTAAATGCCGACTTGTACCTATAAATCAGCATGTTGTTATGGATCCGATTCCAAATTATCATGCGGCTGTGAATCTTTTGTCCTCTCTTTTTGATTATGCCTTTCTTCCCTTTTGGCAATACATTTAGTGCCAACCCCAGGCCTGACATTTGCTGTCTGTGGAATGGAAATGGAAGGTTGGATGGCCCATTAGGTAGTCATCCAGTTCACAGGCAGAGGCTGCAGCATTGTTCAGCCCATGGGAGACTCTTGTGAAGAAGAAACTTTTGTAATCCACACTGGAGTACTGGTTATGGGAAGTCAACAGTCTTGTCTTGATACTTCTATATAATATATACAGGTATATAGATATATACTGGATGGAAACAAAAGCAAAACTATAAACTGTATAGCATTGGCTGAGATCCAACATAAGGGCTGTGGGGCATGCATCTTTATATATGGATTATGCTTTAAAACCTGTGTGTTAAACTGCAATGTTGTACATCTGACTGAACACATGAATGTGCATCGCATGCAATCTCGTGTGCTGCATGGAGATCTCATGTGTATCTGCACAAACAATGCAGTCCCACTTCTTCATCGTTGCACACTCCACAATGAACAAAATATCAAATCACTTTCAAAAGAAAACCTATGCATGCATAAGACTCAAACTGGCTTGTTTGTTTGTTTCATGCCTTTTCCCCAGTCTGGGGCTCAATGCTGCTTACAATAATGAAAAGAAATTAGCTTTAAAATATACTAAAGTTTAAAATATCTAGGGTTTATTTAAAAATCAAAAACATAGCTATTAACAAGAAAAAAAAATGCAGACAGACAGTATAGCAAAGTTCCGCAAGGCTCAGTTCTATTAAGCAGTCTTCAAAGCCCTCTGAATATTTTTTTTTTAATTCTTCACTTGCATATGGAATAATAAGTTGCAATATAACTGCACTTATTTATATCACACCTGCATTATCTTCCCATTCTTAAGGTCTCAGGTCTTGCAAGCCATTTTGTACTGGCTTGTAAGACCTGCATTTCTGACTGCAACCTTATGAATTTTTCCGTAATGTATGAATTTATTTAGGCATTTTATCTGTTTTATACATTGACTAAAGCATGCTTATGCATACCCCTCCCCCATACTATGCATTTCAGTTTTTCAGATTGTATTTGTTTGAGGTCCCCATAAGTCTCACAAATATACCAATTCTTGAGGTGAGGCACATTTCTTCTCAAAATGAGCCTTAAAAGGTACAAAAAGCCTCATTTATCAAGGCTGTCCAATCCAATACAATTATTTCTCTTTTCCATGTGACAAAGAATTGTCTCTTTTTAGAAGTGAGAGAATTCAGTTAGGCATGCCTAACTGTTTAGATGCTGCTTGTTACTCAGAAACAGTCCCCTGGCTTTGAAATTCTGAATTATTTTAGTTAGATCCTTGGAACAACTTGGGTGTTTAGGAAATCTGGAGTCACATCTGCATACCTTAGACTTAAGCTATATTCCTTCTCTCGGGGAAAGCTACAAGTCTTTGAAGGGAGCTCACAAAGAACCCTCAAAATCATCCCCTAAATTATAGATCCCACTGTTCCTCATGAGCAGCCATAATAGCTAAACAATAACCTCCAACATTTCAGAGATGAAAACCAACACATATGTGGTCAAACATCAACAAAATGTGATCGCAAAGGCAAAAGTTATTAAAGAGGGAAAATACATAAGCTAAGAGAGACTGCAGCAGTTTGCTTTTGCCTGAGCCATCCTGGGAAAGGCAAGATTATTTCCTCTCCTCTCCTTCTTGCTGAGTTAACTGAGTGCAAACTACTTTTGCACTTTGAACTCAAATTGCAGCTATTGAAATAAGCAGAAGACATGGGAGGAAATGGGAAGGGGAGAGAAAAACTTTGACATTTTAAAAATAGTTGGAAAAGTGACACAACAGGGGATTAATCAGGACTGTCCCTCCCAAATCAAGACAGTTGGAGAATATGCTAAACTAGTGTGACACCAATATGTATCTGTAGTGCAGATATACAGAGACAATGTATTGACGGGCACAAAGAGTTCTGGACTGGGTAGTTCTATACAAACAATGCAAGCTGAACCTTCGTGTTTTATGAGCTGTACTATGACAAGGGCTTAATAGAAGCAGTTTTTTTTTCCTGGGTGTTTCTAACAATACTTCAGTTCATTTAAATACTGCCAAAGCAAGAGACATTTTGCTTTTATGCTCCACAGAAGGCCATTAGGGCCGCTACATCTGTTCATGTATCTCTAGTAAATCAAAGTAGAACATTTGTCTTCTCCAGCAAGCATTTTAGTGTCTTCCTGACTTTTGTTTATTCTTTAGTGGCTGCTTTAACTCTGTCCTCTCCGGTCCATGTTGGGGAGGGAGAAATTACAATCTGAGGTGAAAGATTAGCGAACAGAGATTCCAAAAGATCTGAGGACTGGGAATGAAGCCTCTAGAACAATTTGAAGTCTGTTAGACAAACAAAACAGAGAGAGAGAAAGAGAAAGAGAGAGAGAGAGCGGGGGCTAAACCAATAACATACTGACTGAATGGGTACAGTATGATCTTGGTATCTACAGGGGTTTGGTTTTAGGACCCCCATGGATACCAAAATCTGTGGATATTCAAGTTCCATTAAAAACAATGGATGTTATCACATGGGAGGAATTTCTCTCAATTTGGAAAGAAAGGAAAGTGGGGTCAGTTCAGAAATGAACGCAATTTTGTGAATTTGCTAGTTTACCAAATTTACGTGATTTCATATTGATGCTGCATTGTGTTCAGAATGATTTCTCATTGCCCAAAATTGCTTCCTATTGCCTGAAATTGTGCATGATGGTGTCTCACGCAATAACATGAAACCTCATGATTGCGTTCGGATTGCCATTGGATTATACTTCCAATTTTCGTTGTCTGATAGCATCCAATGATGCAGTAAAATGGTGTCTCTTATTAAAATGACAAAATCAAGGTTTGCTTTTTGGAATTTTTCTTCTTTAAAATTTTCAAGCCATGGATGATTGAATCCATGGATAAAAATAATCCATGGAGGATATGAAGGGCCAAACATAATTGTAGGCTAAGGACCACTGAGTGCTGCCACTATTTGGGTTTGGGGAGTGTGCACAGCAATGGTTGACCCCCATCAGAAGGAGTGACACTGCCAAGGAGACAATGTCCTTTTCCCCTCCATGGGAGATGGGAACCTGTACACACACCAAGCAAGGGCACATGAAGAGAGAGCAGAAAGGAAGTCTTTTTAGGGACACTTTTATTCTAAGCAAGTGACTCATACAAGGGTATTTTGTACATGAAAGCACCTTCCCTTAGGTGTTACTTCAGAGTAGTTACAAGGTCAAAATATAGTCTTAAATAATATTCATGCACAGCTAAAAACAAAACATAAGCCCTACTATGACTCTTACTTACCATGAGGCTGCCATTCTGCATGTTCAAGGGGAAACTGGACTTCCTTGTCCAGCCTATGACCATGTTTCCTTAGGGACAGCAAAGGAGGCAACACTTGACTTGCCTCTTTCCCATCAATCCCAATTGTCTATCTTGTACTTTATGGTGCCATGTTTTTTATTACCTCTCATCTTCAAAGCATCAGGATCAGGTTTTGCAGGTCATTTCTACTGGATGATTGTCTCTCACAGTTTCTAAAAACCCTGATGCTGTGATGCTTACCCCAATAATGAATCTAATTCTCATTTCAGTAACCTAATTCTCATTTCTCATTTCACTCATTTCATTCTCATTGTTCATCTGGAAGTGAACCTACACCCCTGTGTTGCCTAAAATAATGGGAGAATGTCATTATCAAGCCATGTGTTAAAGACCCGCTTTGTACTGTTGTGGCTATGGGAGGTTTAGTTTTGTGAGAAGACAGAGAAATCTTTTATAACACTTACTTAGAGGAACAAAAATTATCGATATGTCCCACATTATTTAAGCAGCTCTGAAGGAGTTCTCCAATTTTGTGAGAGTACTGAGAAATCTTTTATAACATTTACTTAGAGGAACAAAAATTATTGATAATGTCCACATTACTTAAGAAGTTCTGAAGCAGTTCTCCAAAGCAGAAGGATAATAAAGCATGAAATAGATCTTTAGGTAGCATGGTGTAGTGATCTGAATGTTGGGTTAGGTCTCTGGAAAACCAGGATTTGACTTCCAGCTCAGTCATGGAAAATCCTGCATGACCTTGGGCAAGTCACGTTCACACCACCTTAGAAGAGGGCAATAGCAAACCTCCTCTAAATAAATCTTGCCAAGAAAATCCTGTTATGGGGCTGCATTAGATGGCCCCTTCAAAGATCATGGTTAAAGATAAAGCAAAATTGGCATGATGTTATTCCAAGTTGGGCATCAGTTAATGAAGGATTTTTGAGAAGAGACGTTTTAAAGACAAATACGTGAATGACATGCAGTGATCTCTAGATTTGCGAAGACTCAATTATTAAGCTAAAATTTCAAAACCAGTTACTAAACAAGGGTTTCAATTCAAGCGGGAGAAAGGTGGCATATAAATAAAATTTAAAATAAAGTAAATCAAATGCCAATATAGAACTTTGCTTTCCTGCCTCTACACAAGAAAAAATCCTGTAGACATCCTTGCATTTGATGTTACAATTAAAAAAACATATTGCTGGACTAGGTAGACTCTTAACTTAACTTCTAAGGCAGTTCTTTATATGTTCTTGTCAGAGTCTGGAAAAGTTTCTTTTTGGACTACCACTTCCATGGCATTGGTATATGCTGCCATGGATCTCCAGAAACTGGTGTAAATTTGGTTCATCAAGTGCATTGATGTACAAGAAAGTAAATTTTTACCAGAAACAGATAGATGGCTCTTTAGAAGCCCAGTCTTTTGTGCTGGGGGATGGGGATGAAATAAAGCAAACAATGGACTGAAGTTGTACAAATATCTCTGTGTGTCGGTCACTCTTCTCCAGCATGTGCTAATATCAAAGAGCAAATATCAGTAACTCTACAGGGAACGACATGACAAAATCTCCCAATACGCTGTAACATAATTAAGACATCTAATTGGAGTCCATTTTTGGAAGCAAGGAAAGAAGACACTTATAAATAAGGACAACCCATCCACTCTGCTTCAGTGGAGTTTATATATGGTTTTGTGTAAGAACTTTGTCTGGTTACACTTCTGCTTCAAACTGCTTGGATTTGTCATCTGAGCTGACCGGAAAATAAATAGCCTGAGAAGCAGCAGAGGTTGGTAGCTTCCATGAGAGATATATCCACACTGGGCTTTTGGAATTCAAGGACATAGCCATGTTAGTCTAGAACAGTGTGCATTGTAGTAGCTTTGAGACTGAGAGAAAGAAGTTAGTAACATAACTTTTTGTACTACTTCATCAGATACATAGAGTGATGTGCCTAGAAACAGACCTTTATTGCTATGAATGGACACACCGTGACACAGAAATGCCAAACATGTGGGTATGGTGATGAGGTGACAAGTTCAATTTTAATGATGGTCTTTGAGGGACAAAGGCAGGAGGAAAAACATCGCCTAAAGCCAAACGTGGATCTATTCCATTGTTGATCAGAAGAAGCTGCCTGACATCCCTACCCCTTGGCCCTTGGTATTTGCAGGGGTTTGATTCCAAGACCCCCTGTGGATACCAAAATCTGTGGATGCTCAAGTCCCATTAAATATAATGGCATAGTAAAATGGTGTCCTTTATATATATATTAAAAAAGGCAAAATCAAGGTTGTCTTGTACACTTCGGTCCTCTGGGAGGAACCTGCTTCAGCCTATAAAAACTAGGCTGTCCCAGACCTCCCAGAGGGCCTTTTCTGCTATTGCTCCCAGGCTGTGGAATGACCTGCCAGATGGTAGTAGTAGTAGCAGTAGTAGTAGTAGTATATATTATATTTATTTTCAAGTATTTTCAGGCTGTGGATGCTTGAATCCGTGTATAAAAATATCCGTGGATAAGGAGGGCTGACTGTAACTTGTTCTTTGTAACAAGTCATTTCCAAGTTCTGAAATCCAAACAAGTAGAGAACAACATTTATTGAAAGCTCAGCAGAACAGTGTTATCTTCACCAATAATCTAAAGGACTATAGGGAAGGAATTCCTCTCTGAGGAAGGAGTTCCGCAATGAGATGCTGCTACACGAAAGAGTTTATCTAATCTCATTCAAGAAGATGGAGCACATTCATTGATTGTTAATTGAATAAAATCTTGCATCCTTCATTTTAATCTTATTTAGCTCAAGAGGGAAGAACCTCGTGTGTTTGTACAGCCACGTGCCCTTCTGCTTTAAATTCTGCAAAATTATTGGTGTAGGGGAGTAGAATTTAATCTGCGATTAAAATTTTAGCCATAATCTGGTATTCTGGAAAATGCTCCCTGAGGAATGAACTGCATTGAACACAATGGGTTCTGATTAAATGGGACATGATTGTACAGGCATCTGATTAGCCTAGAGTTAAATCCAATGCAGTTTGCATCCTGAGCCCTTTCTTTGTTAGAAAATGTCCATTTTACATTTCTATTTATCACATCTCTCTCCTGAGCTCCAGAGAAGCTGACGGGCTGGGAGGGGGGGGGTGTTTCATGCTGGGAAGCATACATGTTATCTGCCACCTGAGATGTATTTCTATATCTTGGTAAATGTACACGTCTGCCGTTTTAAAAGAACTCCTATTTTTAATGGAGAGGAGGGGGAGCTGTGATTTTTTTGACACAAACTAGAAAGCCAAAGAATTCCACAGTGCAGGGCCAACACGTTATCCATAATTCATATGTTTTTGTGTGTTTGTTTTGTTAGCACAGCAGCGGGAGTTTTAAGGATTGAGGGTGAACTTTTTGCTTTCATTCTTTGGTCTCTGCAGTTGTTGTGCATCAGTGTTTTTGCTACATTCATTTTAAGGCAACGTTGGAAACTTTTCCTTTGGTGGGAATAACAGCCGTACACAATATTCTGATATTCCATAAATCCCCCTTTTTTGCTGTTTAGGTAAGGCCATTTAATAAATGCTGTGGGAAAACTTGGCATATACCCAGAGTATCATGAACAGGAGTGGCCATCCAGATGACCACAAATCCTATTTAGTTCAACTCCTGATGGTACACGAAAACCGCAAACACAATACAACTGAAAAATTGTTGGCACAATAGGAAAACACAACTAAACAATTTGTTATTGTTGTTGTTGTGTGCCTTCAAGTTGTTTCTGACTCTAAGGCAAACTTATTGTGGGGTTTTCTTGGCAAGATTTGTTCAGAAGAGATTTGTCATTGCCTTTTTCTGAAGCTGAGAACATGTGCCCAAGGTCACCCTGTGAATTTCATAGCTGAGCTGGGAATCGAACCCTGGTCTCCAGAGTCATAGTCCAACACTCAAACCACTGTGCCACAATAAGAGGGTTTTTTTTTCTTTTCAACCAAACAGATGGTGTGTCTTCTGGATACCTCTGTAATAATTTGTTCAGCTCTTCTGTCTGTGTTCTACTGGGATTCCAGGGGTCGGACCTTACATTTTATATAAGCAAACATAACTTATGGTACTACTGGACTGAGATGTCTCTGTGTACACTTTCAAGCAACTTCAATGAGACAAACCTAAAGACCATCAGTTAACAATCTGATGCACTTTCAAGTGTGTGAACCCAAAGCTTGGAAAAGTTACATTGGTGGATTCCATCTCTCACAACATTCCAGCCAGTATGGCCAGTGGCTTTGATGGATGGAGAATTCTGGGAGCTGTAATTCTCCATCACCACCACCACCCCAAATTCTCTGTAAATCATCCCCAGAAATTTACTCTTCCATAAACTCACTCCTGTGGTCTCTGAAATCTGTATTGTTTTCCAAAAGCGGGGCTTGACAATTCTTGTATCTCTTCCTGAGGCCACTACATGGAGGAGCCCAGCAAGAGTCAGGCTTAGCAACAGAGCCAAGCTCTTGATATTCCAGTGCCTCAGAAGGTTTGGCCAGCTGGCTGGCAGGGACAGCCAGGCTCTTTGCTTTCTGCTGCCTCTCATCTGCCAACTGGCACCGGGCAAAGCACATCTTTGCACAATGATAAGTGGGGACACATTGACTTTGCCACCTCTGGGCCTCACTGGGCCAAGCTGTCTCATAAGCAAGAATTTCTGAAGCGTGGACATAATATATGCGGACAAAATGCAGAGTCCACCACATTCTTTCTACATGGAAGATGAGCATTTCTCAAATAGATTTGAAACAAAACGCAGAGTTTGGACAAGTTACTTTTTAACATCCTAGGTTCTCCAACTAGCTATCATTTACAATTGCTAGACTCCTCCACCTCAGTGATGGTCACTGCCCATGCTGACTGGGAATTCTGGGAGTTGTAATGTCCAAAATCAGTGGAGGCTGTGATGTCAGAAGAGGTCAACAGGCCACCCACTGCTGGCCAGCAGGAAAATTTTTTAACAAATCAGGTCTTTTATAAGCATAAATAAGTCACTTGAGGGAAAGCGCTGAAGTAACGTGTCCAAGTCCGTGGAAGAAACTATCACCAACTGCAACTCTTGACAGCACTCACAAATTTTAAAAAGTCATCTTTGCAGACTCTAAAATACAGCGGTCACGTTTGCCCAATGGTCCCCTCTAGAGTCCTTCTCCTCTTTGGCTGGGGGGAAGAGATTATCCAATACCATCCAGTTATTGAGGAGATAGGAAACAGGATTCTGGACCCACACAGGACTACTCCGAATCCTCTATACCAAGGGGTTATTTTGACCACTTGAAAAAGGTCTTCTAAGCAATCTGTCACCCCGGTATTAGTCTCTCAGCTGGCAAGGCTCAGGGCTTCTCCACTGGAAGCCATAACCAACCAGAAGTATGCAGTTTATTCTACTGCTGAGCAACTCTTACAGTTGAACAACCCCTTTGCACCAGAAACAATAGCTGAGAACCTGGATGAAAAGAAGTAAAGGGAAATTTTTGCCCAAGTGAATCTTCATTTTCTCCCCTCTCCCTTACCTCAGGACCCAGTCTTATACTTAATAGCTCTTGTTCTTTTTTAAGCATGTTTTTTGCTAAGTATATTTTCTCTTTTTTTATTCATCTTAAATCCTGAAAGTTTACCAAAAGAATTTAGTTATTCTAACAAAGAGTCTATACTACTAAGGGGTTCCCCCAGAATCCCTTTTGAATTTTGGCTGCATACTCTGCGGTATCATGTAACCGTTATTGTTCACAGACGAAGGCCATCACAATTTTGTACATAAAAGCAAAACACATATGAAAAGCGGTCTGCAAAATTACTTTAGTATGTCATTTACACTTATCAAACATCATTCCTTTAAAAACTAATATTGTTAAAGGTAACTAAAAATGAAAAAATATATAAAAATATTTTCCCTCCCTGTGCTAAAAAAACCCACATACATTGAGCCCCTGTCAGCTTAAAACATAGGTACAGAAGACTTAAAACGACAAGGCAGCACTTTATTTACCTCTCTGAATTTGTTATTGGGCTTAGCTCTTAGTTTTCTAGCAACCAGGGCAAAATTAGCAACCTGCATAGTAATAAAAATATTGCTGCCTCCTAGCAATACACAGATCTGTTCCAAGGGGGATCTCTTTGCCAAAGAGCAGAGGAAAAAAAAGCAAGGAGTTTATGCCTTGAGGAATTACACAATGGGTATCTCAATAAATAGTGAGAAATATCCTCAACTTCACCAGGCTTACAGACACAGGCTGAGTTTCCACACCACAGTCTATGTTTTTATGGTTTTATGAATCTGTAACTACATTGCAGAAATGCAACAGAAATCTGATAGTGAATTGCAAAGATGTGCATCTGGGTATCCCAAGAGTCTTCTCAGATGCACAGGACACTTGTGATGGGCATCAAGTTGACTGGTTTACACTCCAGCACTTTCTAGGTGGTTTCTGGATGGGCTTTGGGAGTGCCCTGATGTATAGTGGTGCCCATTCAGAGCTTTGAAAGTTGTTCTCAAACTGCATTAATTCTGCAGTGTAGACACAGCCCCAATCACAATTTGGTTACTACAAAATGGGATACTTCAAAGTAGTTTATTATTTATAATTAGCGACTTCCAAGTCCCACGTTTTCCCTCATTACATTGCAATCAAAATGTAACTTAGTTAGGACTTTGTTACTGTGAAAAAACAGTGTTCTTAAAAACAACTTGTTACTTACAAATAGTTACTTCCCAGATTCATTTGGTAAAATAAAAGCTCCAGAAAAACAATGCTTGTAATTATGTGTCATGACTAGCGTGAAACTCAATATTCTGGTTGAGATTTCGGTTTAGTCTTGAACTTTCTTCATGATTTGGGCAGCTTATAGGATGAATGAGCTAGGAAAATTTGGTTGTTCACTCTGAGCCTTTAAAGTCTGCACAAACTAGACATCTGAACTTATTAATTAATAAAAGAAGGACAGAGATTGGAGTGGAGATGTCTCTAGAGATGGGGAAGGAATGAAAAGAAGAAAATTTGTATCTGTTAACAAGGACCTTTTAAAGATAAGAAAGGCACGGAACTATTTTAAGCCAAGGGCAGATGACACAAAATTCAAAATTTAATGAGCCTTAAATGCCATAGAATCTGCCAGATGTACTGTCTGCGGCGCAAAGGCTCGGCACAATCATGTACCTTTCCATAACATTTTTAAATGCCCCTTAAAATGCACACACACACACAAATTTGCTCGTAAGAGTCAGGGACTTCACCCAGAACCATTTGCGAGAATCAAAACAAAGTGTTTTGGGTTCAGGCTTTTCAGAATATTAATGTAGTTATCTAGATTGGATAGTTATGGACAGCTTAAGCAAAGATCGTAGAAATGCATGGCTATTTAATTGTCACCGCATGGAAAAGTCACATTTTTTAATGGTGGAATGCTATCTGTGGGATTCTGGAAATTGTAGTCCAAAAGGTAATTTTTTCCATGCTTTATATATTTCTCAATGGTTGCCTTCCTTAGTTGTATTAGCTAACTGGAACTAGGCTGGCCAAACTGGTCCAGGATATAATCAATGTCACCCATTGTTTGATTGAGTTATCAATGGATTTATTGTACTTTTAAACTAGGCAAAACTGAATGTTCTCTGAGAAGTGTATATTCTATTAGAGAGAGAGAGAGAGAGAGAGCAATAATGCAGTAAAACAACTATCGACAGGAAATTATGAAACTGAGATACAAACAAGAGTATTGAGCAAAAGAGAAGGATTGTTTAGTTGTTTGAGCATACGACTTGGGATTCTGGGTTTGATTTTCTGTTCATCTATTTTATTAATTTTTATTTACAGTATTTATACCCCACCCTTCAGCCCTAAAGACTCTCAGAGCTGCTTATAATTATTATTATTATTTTTAAGTAGACGGTTCCCTGCCCTTGGGCTTACAATCTAAAAAGACACAATACAAAAGGAGAAGGGAATGGAGGAGGGGAAGGGGATCAGGTCCAGCAGTTCTTCTCTCCCTCTGAGGCCTGGACCAAGGCAGATGGACTGGAGAGAGGGCTCTGTTTCTTAATCTAGGCCAGGCCCAATGGAGCTGGGCCTGCATCTCTCCCTCCATGGCCGGATGGCACCAGATGGACTGGAGGGAGGCCTCTGCTTCTCAGAAGGCACTTGGAAGGCACAGGTCCAAGTAGCAGTAGAACCAGCAGCTTCTTATTTCTCCTGGTCCCGGATAGTCACTGCGATCCTTCCTCTCTCTCTGCTGGGGTATTTTTCAGCAGAGCCCTGTCAGGTCCTGGTTTATAGCCCTAGCAGGCAAAGCAGCTGTGAGTGATGGCAAACACAGTGCCTACTGAGCCTGAAGAGAGAGGAATCCATTTGGAAGGCAGAGGTCCAAGTGTCAGTAGAACCAGCAGCTTCTTCCTTCCCATGGACTCCTGATAGTCACTGTGACCTCTCTCTGCTGGAGTGTTTTACACTCTTCTCTCCCTCAGAGTCCACAGCAGTGACAGTTGGAACGGAGGGAGGGTGCCTCACCAGCTGCTGGGACTGGCAATGATGACTCTCCTCTCCCTCCTCTCAGGTGACCCCATGATAGGTTCACCTTAGGGTTGCCATAAATCAGAAACAACTTGAAGGCACTCAGGGACCTAGTTACAAATGGGGCACTTTCATGTTCTGTCAGACAGATCCATGATTTCAGCCAGAAGTGGTTAGTATGTTAGTGGACCAGTAGACCTGCTCTGTCTTTTAGAACAAAATTTAAATGGGTTTTGTTTGGAGAGAGGATTCAGCACATTGCAGAGTTCTTTTAATGTTGGGTATAATCCAGGGTAGCTTCAATGTGCCACTGACACTGAAGCCGCTAGCAGCCAGGGAGAGAAGTTCTCAGGAGCCATATTCTGGTGAGAGGTGTGGCTGAAAACAGAAGGATGCTACCAGAAATACTAGCATTTTAGCCCAAAATTTGTACCACAACTTTCTGGAATTTTTTTCATTTCATTTCCATTTTTCCATAAGGGTGAAAACCTCAAATCTTAGAATCATAGAATCATAGAATCATAGAGTTGGAAGAGACCACTAGGGCCATCCAGTCCAACCCCCTGCTATGCAGGAAATCCAAATCAAAGCAAATGTAAATCTTGGAGATCACTAGTATAATGGGGAAAGGTATGTGGCCTTTGAAGATGACTAAAGACCTGGATTGAGTCCCAGGAGGGTCAGATTCAATCTCAGAACTGCATATTCTGATCCCCATCTCCATTTCTGGTCTACTACTTTTGTGTCTAGTTGTAGACTACAGTTGTTCTCAATATCCACAGATTTTTTTTTATCCATGGATTCGAGCATGCACAGATTCAAAATATTCAAAAAAATATATAAATTCCAAAAAGCAAACCTTGATTTTGGCATTTTATATAAGAAACATCATTTTGCTATCCATTGTATTTAATGGGACTTGAGCATCCATGGATTTTGGTATCCATGGAGGGACCTGGAACCAAATCCCAGTGGACACCAACGATCCAATCCTCTTGGGGCAAAGATCTATTCTCAATAGAGTTTAATAAAGAAAAGTCATATAATGTTCTGTTAACATGGAAAGGCCATATCCCAAATAATATGCCTTTCTTCTACCACATTTCTTTTCTTTGGAAATGAGGGAGTATTTCCCAGCGAGAGAAAAGGTAGTGGCAGTACTGGTGGGAGTTGTGTTATTTTAAGTTGGAGGAGGTTCTCATAATTGTTTGCTGACACAGCTTGTTATTCATAAAATATCATAAAGAGTAAATGAGTTGATAATGTAAAGCAGTAATTAGGATTTGGTGCATGCTTATGCTATTTACATATTTTAATGCTTTGATATTAACGTGTCAACTTTAATAGGATGTAAATGAATTCTTTTCAGTGTGATTTATCCTGTTAAGCATTAGATGCTCTTCATTTGCCACAACTGTAAATTTCACTTCCCTCCTCTGTCATTTTGAGCATCATCTTTTCCCCAGAATCTTAGGAGAACATTTTCCCTAATGAAATGTTTCAGTTTGGATAGATTATCGAACTAGAGAATACTAATAACCAGAAGACATATCACAGAACCAACACTCATTTTAAAAAAATCCAATCCAAGCAACTTTGTTTACATCAGAAGTAGTGAGTGTATGAATCTGCTGACTGGACTACAGGTCCCATCAGCCATAGATAGCATAGCCATGGGGGATAATGGAGGATGAAGTCCAAAAAATATAGATGGTCACACATTTTATATCTCTGCTTTATATAGGCTTGCAACCTTTGTGGCCACATCCAGAAGAAAGAGGCATTGATTGTGGGGAACATGTAATTGAATTTTAACAGCAGCTCAAAACTATGGGAACTGGTAAAGGCCGGAATTATCTGTCAGCATTCCCAGATAATTCCAGTTTGGCTATAAGAGTTGTTGGAGTAGGACTCTAAAGACCAGGTCTGATTCCCAGCTTGGCCATAAAACCCACTGGGTGACCTTGGTCACATTACACTCTCTCAGCCTCAGAGGATGGCAATAGCCAATAGCAATAGGTGGGATTTGAACTTTGGATTTTAATGCATAAACAGTACAACATCCCGGGGGTCTTTTTTTCCCCTTGGCTGCCTTTGCTCCTACTTTCCACAGACAGATTTATATCTTGGCTAACAGGAGCTGATGGTTTTGTTGAAGTGTGCACCACAAGCACTGCACAGATTTAATAGTTTGTGTGTGAGGGATCATTATTACATAAGAGGGAGTTGTTATGGTCTGTGAGCAAAGAAACTACTTGAAGCTATTATTCCAGGAGGAGGAAAAGATGCTTGCTTTCATGAGGACTTGTTCTCTTTGAGTTCTAAAGTCTTTATAGCTGGCAAAGAAAGTGTCATCGGAGCTTTCCCATCAACCGGACATAAGATGTTGCATTCAAACCTCTCTTCACTCCCCCAACCAACAGTTCAAGAGTTGATTATAGTTTCAAGGCATCGAAGTGTTTCATAAACACTACGTAGTATTTTTAAAGAAAAAGAAAAAGAAAAGAAATCTGAAATGTGATCTTAAATGTATGTTAAATGAAAACACAGAATGAAATGTACCTTTCCTGTGACTACATCCTATTGTTTTTCCCAATTACAGTAAACCTACTGAACCATTTGGATTTGGTCTATATGCTAACTCACCATTCAACAATTCAGTAGGTCTACTCTAATTTGGACTAACTAATGGGAGTCTGGCCATGGTTTAGATTTAGAGCATCCCTCCACAAATGTCAGAATAAATAAAGTTAAGAAATAAATAAAGTTAATAATAATAACACCCATTATCCCCAACCAACACATGTGGTAGCAGAAGAGATGGAGAGCTGTAATCTAAAACTTCTGGAAGGCTGCCAGTTTGGAACAGGCTGCTTAATGACAAGCAGGATTTGCCTGCTGGATAATGTCAAGCCACTTTGAGTCTCATTTGGAGAAAAGTGGGATAAAAATCAAATAAATAAATATATAAATATCTAGGCTGGACTCCTGTTAGTGCCTTACACATGCAAGAGTTTCCCTACAGATGTTGCTGGACATTTTTGTCCCATGCAGAATGGCTGTATTCGGTGCAAGATTGTGTAAGCAGAGTTGTGCATGTGATACCATTGCACACTGATGTGCATTTCACAAAGATGCATGTGTGCATCTTCTCTGAAGATGCTAGCCACAGATGCTGGCGGAATGTCAGAAAGGAACTCTTCTAGAACATGGCCACATAGCCCAAAAGCTCCACAAAAAACTATGTATGTGTGCGTTTGGTTCAGCATTCAGTATCACATTTGGTGTCTTGGTTCAGTTGCACAACCTTGCCATTCTACAGATCCTTGTTTCACTTGATGCAATTAGTGCACAACAATGTAAATGAAGGGTATCCATTGCTGTAGTATTTTGGTGGCTGTCTTTCTAAATAAAAAGATGCAAAGTGGATGACAGCGTATTTTACTGAAATAGGAAGTGTGTGTGTGTGTGTGTGTGTGTGTGATTCTGCATGCTGGAGTGGAGATTCTTGAAGACCATTGTCTCTGTGACTTTTTGTACAAACTGACCTGATTTTCACCTCCCGGATTAATGCACGGATCTGAACACAGCTAGCCATCAAATTTTGCACTTCTCTGCACACAGAAACAGAATGCTTAGTTACAGAAATGCACAAAATGTATTGGAAGATTGTGTTTTGAAAGAAAAATAATACACTGTGCTAAAGTATGCACCCGTGACTTTTTTATTAGATTCAGTGAAGATGGGTGGTGGTAGGTAGTGGCTTCGATTTTGATGGGGCAGTGAATCCAGTGTGGTGTAGTAGTTTAAGAGTTAGACTATGACTCTGGAGACTAGGCTTCATATCCTGGCCCGACCAGGAAACCCACTAGGTAAACTTGGGCAAATCACACTCTCTCAGCCTCAGAGGATAGCAATGGCAAAACCCCATCTGAAGAAGCCTGCCAAGAAAACACCTTGCCTTAGGGTCATCATAAGTCAGAAATGACTTGAGAATACGGGATAAGAAACGACAAAGTGAATCCACCAGGAGTTTTTGTTTCAACTTCAAAGGAGCTATCCAAAGAGCTGTTATTGTATTCATTAAAATAGGTTCAGGTCCTTGGACAAGTCTTGGAAAGCTCAGACAAAATCCCACGGTGACATGAGAACCATCAGCCACCACTGGTGGTTGGGGGTCATCTAAAATAAAGTCTTGAATCGAATTGGTTAGTTCCAGCTACAGTCAGCTGAATGAATCAGTTATTGAATAGTAGGTTGTTTATAAGCTAGATACCATTAATTCAGTGGGATTACTCTGTTTGGAATTAACAGTAAACTTCAGGGCATGATGAAATCTTCTTATTTGCTAGGACTTGCTATCAAGAGAGGAGATTGTAAGGGAGTTCATGACTCTCTCTTTCTCTACAGGGAAATGGCATCATTCTCACCCCAACAGGGGTGATGCTACATCAATAATCCTGTTGAGAATACCAGGTATTTAGACATCAGGAGGCATGAGGTCTAACTGGGAGGGCAGTAGGGGAAAGAGTCAAAAGTGTCTTTACTTCACACCATGGTGCCCAAACAACATTATACCATCTTCTTTCCTTATGAAAAATTGCATGACAGGACTGATGACTTGATAGACATTTTATCTACTTTTCTCTCTCAAAACAATTGCATGTTCCTTGGATGTTAATCACGATATACCTTATATAAAATGGCAAAATCAAAGTTTGCTATTTGGAATGTATCCTTTTTTTTCTTTTTTAGTATTTTTAAGCCGTGGATGCCTGAATCCATGGATTAAAAAATCAGTGGATAAGGAGGGCTGTGGATAAGGAGGATTAAGAAGATGATCACAGGTTCAGTCCTTGGCATCTCCATATAGAGCTAGGAAAGAATCCTGCCCAAACCCTTTGAGAGCCACTGCCATTCAACAATGACAATACAGAGATAGATAGAGTCATAATCTGAACCATCTTCCTGTGTTCGGTGTGTGCTAGTGAAGCCAATGCTTATAGGGGCAGAACATGAGGCCATTAGCAGGGACAATGACATCTTACTTATTTAAAACATTTACACCTCATTTTTTCAGCCAAAAAGGCTCTCATGGCAACTTATAAACCATTAATATGAACCATTAATTCCCTGCCCTCAGACTTACAATATAAATACAACATAAAACATAGAAGTAAATGGCAGTGCAGGAAGGAATTTGGAACGGTGGGCTGAGGCACAATGGAGCTGTGTCATGCTGCTCTTCTCTTCCTCAGAGGCCATGATAGTTGCATCTAGAACATTTGGACTACTTACTTAGCAACCTTGCAATTTCATTTAATTGACAAACAAACAACCTACACATAGAGTAATGCTCGGATGAGAAACACGTGCCCCCCTCAGATTTTTTTCAGGCCACAACTCCCAGCATTCATCACCTTTATCTATACTGGCAAGGGCTGATGGGATTTGTAGTACAACAATATTTGGATTCCAGGGGAGGAGGACAAAGGTGTTCAAGGAAAAACAAGCCTTATGAAGAATGGATTGGGAAGAGCTGGGAGACGAATGACAGGAAGAGATGGTAGCTGATGAGAGCCAGCATGGGGTAATGGTTTGAGTGTTGGAGTAGGACTCTGAAGACAAGGTTTGATTCACTTGGTGACCTTGGGCAAGTCACACTCTCTCAGCCTCAGAGAATAGGCAAACCTCTTCTAAATAAACCTCGCCAAGAAAACCCTTAGGGTTGCCATAATTTGGAAATGAATTGAAGGCACACAACAACAACAAATGATAGCTGAATATCTGAAAGTATGTGTCACGAAGCAAGCTTGTTTTCTATGGCACTAGAGGGTAGGGCCTGAAACAGTGAATTCAAATTACAAGAAAGGATAAACATTAGGAAGAACTTTCTGGCAGTGACACCTATTCAACAGTGGAATATGACTACCGAGGCACTTTAATGTTTTTAAATAGAGGTAGGATGGCCACCTCTCAGGGATGCTTAAGGAAGCATGGATGAGATTATGGCTAAAGTTATGACAGCACATTAAAATCCCCCGTTCACTCCATTTACTCAGAACATTTAAAGCTGGATGTTACTGACAAGGGGTTGAACTTGATGCAGTGGCAGGGAGTTGGATTAAAATAGCCCTTCAGGTCCCTCTCAACTTTCTATAATTCAATGAGAATAATGAGAACAGGCCCTAACAATCCAGTTTGAGAAAATGCGATGAGCTGGAAGGCCATTGATGTAATGTTGGGCACATGTTTCTATGAGATCATGTTCCTGAACAGATGGTCCTGCAGATATCGGTTTTAACGGGCACATGGTTGAGACAATCATACTTAAGTGATCTTCATCCGCCTGGGGAGCGAACCAGATCGTGCCGAGTGAAATGCCCATGCTCCCTGCCCACGTTGTCTGCTGCTCCTGGGGTTTTCATTTCCTTCTCTGCTGTTGGCTTTATCATACAGCTCAGTGGCCAGGCAGGCTGTGCCCTCAGTTCAAGAAGCTTATACCGAAAGAGAGAGAGAACAAACACTACTGTGTTTCTAGTCTCAATTTGTAATTTCCTCACAATTTTTTACAAGCCTCTTCCTTTACACAGAAAACTGCCCTCAAGAACAAAATAGGCATATTACAGGATACTTGATATTTGATCACTAAATAGAACAAAATCTGTCAGGAGTGAAGAAGGCACATGTTTAGGGCTTAGCTGATACCATTCCTTTTGTCATTTTTAGATTCTCTGAACTTCAAGTTGCTTCCCCTTTTGTTGCTTTGTAAAGAGTTAGAAAAACAAAATCAATGAGAAGAAGGGACATGCACATTACAAATCCCTCTTCAGAGCATTGTTCTTGGACAGATGTAGACATCTTTATTTTATTTTGATTGATTGATTGATGGATGGAGAGTTCCTGCATGGCAGGGGGTTGGATTGGATTGCCCTTGTGGTCTCTCCCAACTCTATGATTCTATGATTCTATGACTGATTTCTTACATTTGTGGCCAAATAATATGTGTAGTTCTTCTTCCCCTCTTGAACATTCAAAGCTGGGAAAAGCAGGTGAAGTCAGAGCTTGGAACATTTCTTGCTCTCTTTTTTTGGGCTACCGTTCCCTGAAACCTCCAACCACTACCACTCCCAATCTACAAAATCTGGATAGGGGTGAGAGATAGCAATTTGCCCAAGGTCATCCAACAGGCCTGGGATTAGCATCTTGTGTGCTGGGACACAGTGGCAATGGGTGTGTTCCATGTCTGTGGTGTGGTGAATCCACCCTGGATTTAATAGGAACCATCCAAGTTACTTAGAAAAGACAATAATGCTTGGTAAAGTAGGGGACAGTAGGGGGTCTGTTTCCACTGTGATTTGAAGTGAATTGCTGATCACTGTATATATGCCTCATCCACATTGGAAAAGGTTTCAGATGTGACTGCAATCATTTGGAACAGCTTGGAAGTGAGACAAACAATTTTTTTTTTTTTAAAAAAAAGGTCTTTCCAAACACTAATTTTTTGGTAGTTCACTCTCTGGGGCTCTGATCCTGCACAGAGGCATCCTGAGGCAGAAGTGGAAGCGGAGGTAGAAGCAACCATGTTAGAAAGGGGGGGAGACAGGGAAGGAACTCTCGTCCAGCCCAGGCCAGCCAGCACGTGGGATTGGGGCCCCAGAGAGTGCCAGGGGGTTGCCTTCCCTCTCTCTCCCAGCCTCCCCTCATCTCTCCTGAGGAGCCCTGGGCTGGGAGGGCTGGAGGAGTCCAACACAGCCTTCCGGGGAAGAGCCAGGCAGAGGATTTCCCCAAGAGCCAAGGGGCCCTTTTGACCATTCCTTTCCCCCCTCCCCAGGCAATGCCCCCTGAAGCCCCTGGGGACTGGAGTTCAAACACATCTGGAGGGGGGCACAGGATCTACAAGCCCAGCAAACCTGGTCCTCCATGAGCTGTGGCACAAAGGAAATAGTGGGAACTACATAGTCTAAGGTCTAAATTCACTTCCATGGTGGGAACTAAGCATTAGGCTCAATCAATTCAGCCACCAGTATCAAAATGATTCACAAACCAGGTTAAATGGTAAGTGGGCCCCAGGAAAAAAGGAAGACATTCCCAATGGATATACTTAATCAAGAAAGCCACAACCCTGACTCTGCAGAACCTAAGCAGGGCTGTTGATGATAGAGTGACTAAGATGAAGTCAGGATGATGGAAGTTAACCAACAACAAATCTAAGATATTAGCCTCCAAAGAGGTTCAGCATCTTGGATAGCTTTAGTGCAGACTAAAATGCACATAGATCTACCACCCTGCTGACATAGGAGAAACCACTTCTGAAGTATGTACTAGAATCCATGCACCCCAACAAGTCTCACTAGAGATGACACTTGGCCTAGTCCAACCTTCATTGCCCACCACTACTTAGGTCCTCAGCAGCAGCCTTCTTAACATCAACCATCCTTGCCTCGGGATTCTGGGTTTCTATGACAATTTCTGCAACTTTGTGCCAGTTGAAGAAATATAACAGATTCCAGTGCAGACAAACAAAGCATGTTATGTTATGCTCATAGAGTTCAGAGCATTTTAAAAGAAATGTTGCCTTCAAGTCAATTCTGACTTGTGGTGATCCTGCCATAGAACAAAATTTATTCTTTGCAAGATAGTTGCCATTGCCTTACTTTTAGTGTGTGGTTTGCCCAACATGATCCAGTGGGTTCCCCTGGTTGTGTAAGTACTCGATCCTGGGCCTTCCAGAGACAAAATCCAACACTCAAAAAGCTACACCATGCTGGTTCATGGGACCATAAGACTGCAGCCTGATTGCTCTATAGCTATTTTTATCATTGTATTTTTGTCACTCTGATTTGACTCCACTGACACTCCACCTAGTGGCACTGTTTATGACATATTTATGGAAACAGATCACTTATTATTGCATAATAGCCTTACAAATCATGCACAGGCACCATTAGGGGAAATGTGAACCAACCATGCAAATGCTGTTGATGCCAATGTGACCATGCTGGGGAAATTTCGTTGCATGAATAATAGCCTAATTAGCAAGGTGGCCGACCATTTTAAGATGGTCCTCCAGAGGGAAAGAAAAGTTTCAAAGCTTTGCATGATGCAATTTTAAGGGAGGTGGAAGGTTTTCAATCAGTCACACTTCACATAGACAGCTGGCTCCATACATACAAGACACAAGGCTGACTCCTGGTTTAAGGAAAGGAAACAAAATGATTGTCAGTCAGACCTTCTCTATCTGTGAACTACCACAACAGTCGGACAAACTTAGAGAGTACAGCCAGAACTGGGAATCATTACTTCTTGACATATAAATCCCAGCATCCTCCAGTCAACATGATTAATGGTCAGGGTTGTCAGATTGAAAAGTGGAGATGTATGTTGTGCATTTAATGGTTGTGCAGAAGAAGGCATTTCACCAGTGTGCAACCAAGTAAAAAGCAACACCTACTGAATTTGTCTCTGCTACACATCTATTAACAAGAGACATCTTCAGGTTTCACACTGCTAATACTACCAATGATAGCTGGGGATTCTGGGACCAAAAGTAACTTTTCCAAGATCTGATTACACTTGTGCCTAGGAAGCTGCCGGCTTTGTTAAATTTCTCACAATGACCACGAGTGATCCAAACACTGAGACTACGGGGCAAAACACGCAGTCCCGAATCAAGTGTCAATGAGGCACATAAAAACTGCTTTTAGCCAGTTTAAACCCAGTTTAAATCATTGTGTGAATGAGGCCTAAATTTACTATCTAGTCCTCCGAGATCATGGATTAAAGTCATTGCTCACTTTGCAGGAGAGTCACAAATCTTGTTGGATAGATACCTAATAAAGACAACATGGCGGAAATGTTCTGAAAGCAAGAAATATTGCTATTAATATCATATTCTCAGATGACGGCCCTGAATCATTATCCCATTCATTTCAACATTCACTTTGATTTTCTCTGGCCCCCTAACCAATTCAGAGTTGTCATTTCACAGCTGTTCTAGTCCATCTAATCTCAATCAATTAAGTACCCCTTTAAAGCTCTCATTTCCTCCAATAGAGATAGAGCAGGGCAAATTGATAGTACAATTGTTTCAGATAATGCAGACAAATGTATCTCTCTGCAAAATAGGATTTGCCATTATCAGAGCTACTTGTATTAATAACAATCATAATCCTAGTCATTTGTTCTCTATTAAAATGGATGGCAGGATCGCCTAAGTTTGCATGAGGGAGAAACCACAATTTTTTCTGAGATATATGGAATTATTTGGGTGGCTTTCACAATAAGAGCAGCTGCCAGATTTTGTTTCTAAATTGGGCGGGGATGAAAAGCCAGAAAAATTTTGATAAATCTAGATAAATATCTCAGGTTGCTGCTACACCACAGAATTAAAGCAATTTGTCACCACTTTAATGATCATCGCTGCATACTATGGAATCTTGGGATTTGTAGTTTGTTGTAGCACCAGAGATCTTTGCAATAACTGAAAATGGTGCAGGAAGTTATGCTCCCATCTTCTCTTACACTTTCATCCCCACCATCATCTACTCAAGTGCAAAGTAGTCCAATTTGTAAATTTTCATCCAAAGCCATGCATGTGTGTGCAAAAGGGATATGAGGGAGGAGAAGGATATTTTATTTTAAAAAATTGAAGAAACTATCCTGAGCTGTGTTGAGAGTTTCTTTCCTAAATAAGGCCACTAGATTTTATGGCACAATTGTTGAAATGTTATGATGTTGTTATTGCAAAGCCATGTTCGTTGCTTATGTTGGTGAAATATCAAAAGGGCAGAGTTTGCTCTGAAAACTAACAGCCCACAAAATATTGTTTTCAGTGCTAAGCGATTGGGCTGCTTTAGTGATACTTTGCAGTCATTCTTTTACAGTATACAGTCAAACCTTCCAAAGATGGCTCCTTCACTTTTCCATTGCTATCCCAAAATTTTCCTGTCCTAAAGCTACCCATCTAAAAAAAATGATATCAGATACCTGTAGTAGTCTGTTGAGTCAGTTATTTTAATTCTATTCCATCTTTCTTTTGTAGTTCATAACCTGGCATACTTGGGGGCTCTTTTTGACCTCCCATTAACCATAGGCCATAACTTCATCTGACATAATGCTTCAGGAGCTTTTGGATGATGTCCTGGCAGCATACTCTGACTGAATCCAAAGAAATAGGTTCAAGTCTATGAAAACTCATTTTGCCAACTTCTGTCTTTCAGTTAGTCTCAAAGGTGCTGCCAGACCCTTTGCATACTGATATTCCAAACCAACACAACTATGTCTTTGAATTAATCCTCTGTTATCCCACTTTTCAGCTGATTTTAAAATGTCCTAGTTTCTCTCTCTTTTCCACCCACTTTCCCCACAGCTTACTTTAGTTGCTGCAGCTTATTTCAGATGCAAAAGTAGTTTACACACAGTTAACTCAGCAGAGGGGAGAGGACAAATGGCGGCCGAATCTTGCCCTTTCCAATAGGTTCAAAAACAAGCAAACTGCTGCCGTCTCTGCTAGCTTGTGTGTTCCATGCTTTTATCTTTTTAATGGTATTCATTTTTTAAAAAAACAAATGACCTCTTTTAATCTTGCAATAGGGGGCAAGTGGTTTACAGTTGTAAACCGCTTAGACACTCCTTAGGCGGTATGAAGCGGTATATAAATGAAGCTGTTTGTTTTTTGTTTTAATTGTCCCTTTTGTAGGTCTTTAACTGTGTTTTTGTAAAATTTTAATTCTAAGTTTTTAAATTGTAAACTACTTTGGGTCCCAATTTTGGGAAACTAGCGGATACAAATTAATCTAATAAATCTTAAATAAATGCCTCATTAACTACCGTTGTGACCACACTCTGATATTCCTTGGCTACATGTGTCCCAGTTCTCATCTGTAAAATGCTGGAAGCAATACGTTTACATCTCTATAGTGTTTAATGGTGAACTCAGCACTCTTTAAGTGGTTTACAATCTGTAAGCCAATTGCCCCCAACAAGCTGGGTACTCATTTTACCGACCTACGAAAGGATGGAAGGCTGAGTCAACTTGGACCACTGAATGATCGAACTCACAACATTGTGGCTGCAGTTTCGGCAAAATGTTGGAAGGTATGTACCTAAACTGTGCTTCTACCCAGGAAAACAAAAATATCAAGATGTTCAGAAAGTGACTGCAGGAGGAGAGGAAGCAACCCTCAGCACTGGGACCACGGCCAGTGACTGGCCTGGAGTGATTGCACCAATTGGACCATTGATATTTTCACCCCTGGTTGTGCCTTTCTGTGCAAAGTATGCATTGTGTATGTATTTGGTGGAGGAGGAAATGATGTGTTTATGCATGCCCTCTGAAGATTTAGATTTATATGTTTAAATGATACCCTTATGTATAGTAGCAGACCAATTACTTGCCAAATGCTTCCATGGGCAGGATTGCTAGACAGACAGCTGGTTCCTGATTGAGACTCCCAGGAGATCTGAAAGAGGAGAAGTAATAAGGTCTGGCAGGTTCAGTGCATAAAGTCAAGGAGGATGGTAGGTACAGATCCCAGCTGGGCCTGTGTACTTTAATAATAGTCGCACTCCTACCCGAGGGGATGTATTTATTAGTTCTTTAATACAACACAGCTCTGTCAATCTATAACCCGGTGTCAGATAGCACTTTCTCAAATTGCAGATGGAAACCTATCCCTAATAGAGAAAATTCCTCTTCATTTATTTGCCAAAAAAGAAATTCTTTGTTGCTGCTTGTAAGTTGTCTGCCTTGTCTCCAAGGCACCACAGGGCTATGCAAGGAAAGATCTGCAAACATTTATTTATTTTATTTTATTGATGTCATTGTTTGGGGGCTAGGGGTCATTATTGTCCCCATTGCCAAACGACCTTGGAGGCTGCATCACCAATGTACCCCCACCGTGTGTGTGTGTGTGTGTGTGTGTGTGTGTGTGTGTTGGTGGGGGTAAAGTGATGATGCAGCCTTCATAAACACACACACACACATACACACACACATTGCCCCTGGGAGAAATTTCACCATGCTTTTTGGGAGGGCAGAGTGTGGCCGATTTTGAGCCCAGGTCAGGTCTTTTTCACAACTCTTCAAGCCAACTATTTTTGCACTGTGGGGGCCATAAAAAGAGACCTAGGAGCCACATGCAACCCACAAGCCAAACTTTCCCTACCTCTGACCTATACCCATATGAGCCACCCAAAGTTTAAGATGAGCTTCGGAGGCCTCCCTTTCCAGATTAATCAGGCTGGTAGGACCTATGGATAGGGCCTACTCAGTCATGGCAATATCAGGACAGTTAGAGGGTATGCTGAAGGGAATAATCTCATAAAACTAGTAGCCAGTGAAAACACTATCCTTTGTGAATTTTATCTAAACTCTTGAAAACTTTTGAATTTGTCAGCCACCACAACACTTTGTGGCAGTGAATACCACCACTTAACTATGTGTGTTGGGAACATTTTATGAATCTGTGCTTTCATAGCATTCTAGAAATAATCTCGTCCTGTATTTCTAGGATTGGTTCCACATTATTTCAAGTATAGTGACTAGATTATAAAATTGCAGATGTACACTGTTCTAGATAATTTCAGTTGTACAGGGGAAGCAATCATCTGTAATAGGACTAAATACACCCAAGTAACATTCCTGAAATGTATCACAGATCACCTGCAGCTTTCGTTTCCTTTATAACCTGCTTTTTGTATCTATATGAAACCTGCTTGTTTCTCTTCAGAATGCTTTGATATGCGTTCTTCAAAACTGTCTGGTGCTCCCCATTCTGTAATACCTTTTCAAAAGAAACAAAAGCTTGATTTGATTTGTGAGTGTGCTGTGAGCAAAATTATCATAAATAAAAATGTTCCAAAATGTTTGATCCTCCAAAGACTTTGATCCTCTCTTTGTCTATTGGTTTCAGGCTGAAAACAAGAATCACCAAGGTAGTAAAATGATATGTTTATCCATTTTTTTCCTTCACATCATAATTCTCTACAGTAAGAATACAAGAATACAAAGAGCTGCCTTATACTGAATCAAGTTATTGGTCCATTTGATCCAGTACTGTCTGTTTTGACCAGAGAGTCTCTAGGATTTGGGGCACAGAGTCTTCACAGAGTTGGTCTTGGTGCATCTGAAGAAGCCAACCAAATCTATGAAAGATTATGCTACAAATTATTTTTTTCAGTCTCACAGGTGCTGCATGATCCCTTTGTATTCTTGTGAATGAGTCCTACAGGTATGGGATAAGGAAGATATGACAAAACAAAAGGGTTTTACAAAAATGAAAAAGCTCCTTTCTGATCCTCAGGGTTACAAAGAAAACCTTACAATTTACTAACAGTGTTCTACAGCGGTTGATGATGCTGGCTGGGAGATTCTGGGAGTGTTAGGGCAAAATATAACATTTTGATCATACATACAGCTACTCAGTACTTTGGTGTTTTCAGCACGATCCAGGGAACTATGAAGTATGCAAAATGATGCTCAGGCTGCCAATGGGGACTAAAGACAAGACCAAGAAGGGGAAAACCCTAAACTACAGTGAAACTAGGGAAATTATTTTAAGAGGAATGTATGTAATGACATGATGAAGCCATCTATATCTGAACAGTGACAGGGTCTTTATCTGTCATTAATACTGGAGAGTTCCCCCTCTCAAGAAAATGTTGGGGAACCTCTTCTCCCCATGGGAGAATTTATGGAAATGGTCCTCCACCTTTCCCTGCCCCAACTTCTCTACCGCAAACAGAAGAGGGTGTTTGGAAATAACTATGGTGTACTTTAATATACTTAAGCTCTCCTGGTCTGACCTCCCCTCCAAACCTGATGGAAACATAATTCACCCATATTGGCAGAATTGCTGGCAGAATACACCTCCTCCCCTTGCAGCTAATCCCTGATAAAGTAGGTTTCTGGAAGAGTTACAGTTTTGGCAACAGTGTTATATTGTGGCTCAGTAATGAATACAGAACCATCACGGATAAATCTAGGTAACGGTTCCATATTCATGACCACTACTTAGAGCCTTTTTGCATGAGAAAAGTAATCTGAAATGGAGTGGGAGAGTAGTAGCTTTCTCCATGCCTTTCCACATGACATCATGGCACTTCCATTCTCCTTTCCAAGAAAGATTTTGTAAAAGCATGCCTTTTGTCAAATGGGTTTTTCCAACTGATGTAGAAGAATGGTCAGTATTTCAAGGCATGATACAAAGCCCAAATCCAAAGGACTCCCCCCTCCCCTCCAAAAAAAAAAGTCAAAAATGTTATGAAGTATTTTGCAGCACTAAGCTAGGAAGTTGGTATAGCCACACACATCTCCAAAATAAAGCATCTTTCATTTTCATATTGTGAAAGAACAGATCAATAGCCCAAAAGGAATTTGCTTTGGGTTGCTTTAATAAGGGAAATTGTTTTGTGGAGGCTCAGATATTATCTACAGTTTTATTTGTAACTTGGAAAAAAAAGTTAGAACTCCCTTTTCAATCACATAAGAAGGGAAGCACTTTGATATTTTTTTCTTTATACAAATCGATATTAAAGTTCTGTAGAAAAATGAATTTAGGACCTTGAGAACACATATTTCTTGTTATTTGCAGAGCCAGTATGTGATGTAACAGTAAAACTCCTTGCAAACATTTCATCTGGGTAGAAATGTGGAAGGAGAGTCAGGATTGAAGCAGTTATCCAAAGTGCTGAGCTTTAACCCCTCCAAAGTTCAGCACCTTGGACCATCAGGTTGAATGACAGAGTAGAGTCATGGCCCCACTACCATTCCATCCACTGTCACTGTCTCAGGACTAACATCATACCCTGTTTCCCCGAAAATAAGACATCCCCATAAAATAAGACCTAGTAGAGGTTTTGCTGAATTGCTAAATATAAGGCATTTCCTGAAAGTAAGACCTAGCAAAGTGTTTGTATTTAAGCATATATACAGTATATAATAAATGTTCTTTGTTTTGTTTTATTTTTGTTCAGCAATAAATGTGAATTCTTCTTCATGGGAAAAAAAAAACCAGCCCCTGAAAATAAGACCTGGTGCATCTTTCGGAGCAAAAATTAATATAAGACACTGTCTTATTTTTGGGGAAAGAATAGAATTCTAGAGCTGGAAGAGATCACAAGGGCCACCCAGTCCAAACCCCTGCCATGCAGGAAGGCACAATCAAAGCACTCCAGAGAGATGGCCATCCAGCCTCTTTTTAAAAACTTTCAAAGACAGGGTATTCAACTGTCAAACATTTCTTGGGAACTGTCAAGTCATTTCTGATCTTTAGGTGGAATCTCTTTTCCTGTATTGAATTCATTGCTCTGTGTTTCAGTCTCTGCAATAGCAGAAAACAAGCTTGCTCTATCTTCAATATGACATTCTTTTACATATTTCAACATGGCTATCATGACATCTCTTAACTGCCTCTTCCCCAGACTAAACATATCCAGCTCCCTAAGTTGCTCCTCATAGGGAATGGTTTCCAGACCTTTCACCACTTCCCTTCCTTTCTCTCTTTCCACAACCTTGGTGTTATTCCTGAGAATGGGCACCCAGAAGATGCCCATTCTCAGCTTTGCATGCCAGAAGATGCTGCATGATGAAGATGCTGTGGGCATGCACAGAACCAAGCCGGAGCACTGTTCTGTCTGCCTGGTGAGAAAGTGTTCAAATGTGTGGATATTGTGAGTGTGTTTGTATGTGAGTGTGGATGAGTAAGTGTGTGTACTCAAGAATATATTTCCTGCCTGCCTCCACCCCTGATCCTTCTTGGGGCTGAAAAGATCACACACCCCGGTTTTAAGTTATTTAGTCATCTAATCCAACATGGTTTAAGAATCTAAGAATTGCTGTGCCAGTCAATAGCAATTGAATAAAACCTGCAGGAGTGGAATATTTGAAAATCCTCAAATACTCCTATGTTGCCTTCAGTAACTTGGTAACTTCTGAGAAGTGCCACCCCCCCCCTCCCCAGATTTGCAACCATTGCAAGCTGAGCCTAAGTCTCCCTTGACATTGTATCACTCAGGTGTAATGTGTATTTAAATTCTAGGTAATCTTCTGTACTTCTGACTGAAGCTAAGGGAATGCATTAACTCAAAGCATGACAAAGATGGCCAGTAACCAAGGAGGCTTGTCACAGTGATCAACTTTATTAACAGTGACTCATATTATAAAAGGACTCATGCTCCTTTGGGTGGAGTCACTGCATTTCTTTGATGCACAGCCTGTGTTCACTCAGCATCCGTCATGCCCAGGGACTTGTAACTCTGTAATTAGTAAACGATGTTCTGCGAGTCCTTTTATTTTATATTATTTAATTTTATTTTATTTAAAAACCCTCGCGCCTTTCAGTGCAATCTCTTTCCAGCTTTTAATGTCAGTGATGTGCTCCTTTTGAAAGGGGCTTTAAGCACAAAATGAAAGCCAGTCATGATCTTTCGGATAAGGAGCCATTCTTCACTTAAGGATAACCATCTCAGTGGCTTAATAATTTCACCAATTATATCCAAAACAAAATGTTTCATCATGCTCATTGATAGATTGAAGAGCTGGGTGCCCAGTTGCTCAGTGGTGATGAACAACCACCAAGTCCTGTTCCTCCTATATTGAAGTTCTCCATCTTTCAACTGGACCTGGATTAGACAGCTCTTCAAACAGATCTTATATTCAAATGAAGGCATGTCGTCTGTAAAAGAGGACACCTAGCCCTTCAGTCTACCACCGAGCATGATTAGGCATTTTATTTTGGAAATAATTGGTGAAATTATTAAACCATCGAGAAGGTTATCGTTAAGTGAAGATTGAATGGCTCCTTATCCGAAAGATCATGACCTGATTCTTATTTGGTGGATGGGTTTTAAGAACTCCTGCAAATGAATGCAGGACGGCCTAAAATGTCAATGGTGTGGTGAGGGTAATTAAAGATTTTCTTCCCTCTCTGTGTGTGTTTGAAGACTGTCAGCTCAGCCAACAGGGCAGCTGGGTGTAAGGAACTCACTCTGTGCCGGCTGACAGTTTTCCCCTCATGAAGTCCTCTCTCTCCCTAACTCTCTTTATCAGGTAAAAGGTTTCTAATCCATTGTCAGCTCTTTTGAGAACAAGCAGAAGGAGGTTCCCCTCCATCCTGCTCCGGAGTACGAGCAGCTTATGAAGTCTCATTAAAGAAAATAATGTCTTTTTACGCTCAGTTCTATTTGGCCGGCATTATAATGAAGCTCTTGCCACAAAGTGCAAAGAAATGTTATTCTAATGAATGCCAGGGAGGCGTTTGGCACCCTCGTGGGTAGGATTAATAAGGTGAAGGTACTTGTGAAGTTATTGGGGGTGGTTTGGGGTGACCTTTGGATTTGAAGGATCCTGCAAGTAGGAGAAGCATAACAGGAGATGAAATTACATAGTTTTGCACACACCATTTAACAAGGGAAGCTTTATCTTTAGCTACCATCATTTGCTTAGTTTCTGTGATGTCACAGATGGACAAACCAGTTTTCCCATGCTTTCCAACATTTGATAGATGAAAACTGGGACGTGTTGCCAAACAACTTCATAGTGGGGTCAAGATACCAAAATTCTTAATGGGGAGGAACACACAATGTAGGAGAGCTCACAGAAAATTGTTGTTGTTGCTGCTGCTGCTGCTGGATGAGGGGGCAGAATTGTCCATTTGCAATTCAAGGAAGATTTTTTGAGAAATTCAGTGTTCTCTACCTACATAAGAGTCTGTGGCTTCACAAAGGAAGGAAACATGCTGGATTCCAAGGAAACAGTTTCCTTGAGTTGCAAATGAACACTAAATTTCCTTGACTTTGAAAATCTACCAGTGACCGCATGGGCAAAGGGGGAGGTGCCAGCCTTCAGATTGCCCTCCCTTCATAGCCCGAAAGCTCCACAAAAAACTATGGATGCCGGCCATGAAAGCCTTCGCCTCCAAACATAAGTATATGTTTTAAAAGTATATTAAAAATACATATTAAAACACATCAGTAAAAGTCATTGGGCTGCTACCATTCATCCCCCTACACATTATTCAATATCTGCCACTATCACTTTGCCTAATGGTAGGGCCAGTGCTTAGTCTTTCTCTTTGTCTGCACTGCCTGAAACAAATACCAGTCTGTCTAATGGTGAGGCTAGTGTTTATCCTTTCTGTCTTTCTGCCTAGCTGCTTATTCATCCAACCATCTGAGTATACTTTTCAATTGTCTCTTAGGATTCTAAAGCAAAAAAGCCAGCATGGGGTTCCAAGCAATGCGCGAAAGACAAAATGAGAGAGGATTGATTAGTTACTTTGTTCACACTGGGCAGTGATCAAAATGATGAACGATCAAAGGCGTTTACTGCAGAGTGCCGGATGCTGCAAGACAAGACTTCACAGATGCATAGACTTCATAGGTGCACATTTCGTTTTGGTGTTCTTTCTGTATGAAGTTAGGGAGGGAAAGAAGCCACTACATATTAGCTTGGCATCAGGGGAAAAAAAGGAAGCATGGGAAAACAACATCAGTGGTTTTCTATATCTGTGAAAAGGCATCCTGAATTCTACACTGGAAATTAACAAACCTGTGTCATTCTCCTAAGGGATAAAGGTCATTATGAAACAGAAACAGCACATAAGTATGTTATTTTACCCCCAGCTTAGCTGTGCTCAACAGTGAAGAGAAGAAAATGAACCACCACCATCTCTTCCTCCTCCTTCTCCTCTTCTTCTGGTTCTAACTTCTTCTTCCTCCAGTTTCCATATCCTGAGTTGGAAGTGTTAGTTGGACTACAAGCCCCAGAAACCATGAGTCAACCTGATCCGAAGCCAAGTTGTCTGGAGGATTGTTGGAATTAGAGTTCAAATATGCAGTTGGCCCTCCATATTCACAGCCTTGAGACTTACAGTTTCAATTTTTCGTAAGCATTCCTCCTCCCTTTCCCTGCCTGATCTCTCCTTGGGCATCCCAGAGAGAGATCGGGGAGGCAAAGGCAGGAGATGCCTTGCCCCCCCCCCAAAAAAACCCTTCTCTCCCCCCCCCCCCACCGCCGCTATTATCTCCCTGGGCAGGCCAAGGAAAGAATTGGGAAGGAGAAGAGTCTCTGAGGGGCCAAGGCACCTCTTGCCTTCTCCTCCCCATCCTCTTCCTGGGCTGCCAAAGACGATCGGGGAGGAGAAAAGTTTTGGAGGGGCCAAGGCACCTCTTGCCTTCTCTTCCCCATCCCTTGGGATGTCTAGGGAAAGGAGCAGGGAAAAGAAATGTTTTGGAGGGGTCGAGGCCCCTCTTGCCTTCTCTTTCCTATCTAGGTGGGGGGTGGAGTTATTCATGATTGTTCCATATTCGTGGGGGTCTCATTCCCCTAACCACCATGAATATGGGGGGAGAACTGTGTAACATTTTCAGACTCTGCCCATATTCCATATTTTGAGCATTCATGTCACTTTATGAACCAACAGCTCCCAATATTTATTAGTTATGATAGCTATTTATTATCTCCAGGCCAGATTATCAGTCAGTCTGAATACTGGTTCCTAGGGAACAGTAGTGACAGGAGAAGGCTATAGCCCTTAGGTCCTTCCTTCAGTCTTACAAGAGGCAGGTGGTGTGGTTATCTACTGTATGAAAGAGTCTGCAAGATTAGATAAGCCTGTGGTTTAATTCAACCAAACTCATCACCCACCATTAGTTATTATGCCTAGTAATTCTATATCTCCTAAACATCTTGGTTTATCCCAGCTAACACTTATTCCCTCTATCTTTTAATTTTTTTATTTTATTTATAACCCACCTTTCTTCCACAAATGGCACTCAAGACAGCATACACAGTGCAACTTCAATTAAAACATAACATTATTCAAAAGCCTAACCATACTATAACACAGTTTTAAATGTTTGCCTGTAGAGCAGCTAAAAACACACTAATAAAAGAAAAACATACCACCCTTGAAAGGTAAAAAAATAAATAAATCCCTAAGTTTTAGGGGCAGGGGGATTTTGACTGTTGGCCTTTGGTGCTGTTAATTGCTATTGTCGGTGGAGAAACTATATACTCACTGATCCTACCATAGTTACAATTGCGTATCAGCTGCAACCCTACACCAATTGTCTTACCATACTTTCACATCACACAATCATAGCAGTTTGATACCAGTTTAACTGCCATGGCTTCATCCTATGGATTCCTCGGATTTGTACAGTCCTCCTTCTGTTCTCGTGGACTTGGGATCTGTGCCATTCCATTATCCATGGGGGGGGGGGTGGATGGAGGGAGTTAAAATGGGGTGCACACCCATAGTGTGTGTCCACACACACACACCCACAGGAGTACACCTCCATTCAAGCCAATAGGGCTTGTATATGCACTTTTTAATTATTCTCTGGGGGAGAGGGTGTCTGGAACGGATCCCCATGAAAAAGGAGGGGCGACTGTAGTTTAAGGAGTTGTTTAAAACAGTTCCAAGGACTCTACAGGATGCAGTCAAGGCAGTGAAAGCAGTTATGAAGCTACTATTATTGGGCAGTGTAGAAGAGACCCTTGTCCCCAAAAAGGAACTCTCCAGGAAAGCCACCACATATGTTGGGGAAACAGATTCCATTCCAGAAGAGTTCCTATGAACATTCCTACCTGGAGGAAATGGGATTCATTTGCAGTTCAGTTCATTCACAGGATCCATTGCTATGTAGCTGTTGAGAACTCTTGGTGTGAGATCAAATCAATACCAGTTTCATTTGTACAAGCAACCAACTAAGAATTAGTTCTGGGAGCGGCATGTTCCAGTTGACCTCAATAGAAGTTCTTTAACAAGAGTTTTAAGCCGTTGTAATTGGTTTCTTTGGGCTTCTCTTTCATTTAGTGTGCAGCTGGCTCCTAGATGTAATTGCACAAAACAACTCTCAACACTGTTGTGTCTCTACAGTTTTGCAATGAGCCTTTTAAAAAAAAAAAAAACATAAATTGACAAAGTGCTTCCTTGATAATAACAAAACCTTTGAGGAAATCCTGACCATTTCGCTGGTGCCCAATGTGCATGTGTGTGTTTTAAAAATGGAAATTGGGAGCCAAACATTCATGTTTTCCACTGTCAGAATGATCTCACCTTGAACTCCTGGATTTATTTGGACCTGAAACTTGTAATAAAACCTTGAAAGGTTACCCAAAACCTAAAACTCAATAAAACGTGACCTCACATGTTTTGAGCTCTATACTTCTCTTCCAGGGGCACAGAAAGAGATACAGAAAGCATGCCTGGTCCTCTTCCACACAGAGCCAAAAAAGTTTCAGTAATTCATTGGGGAAGTGGAAATACAACTGAAAAGGACAAGACGCATAAAAAATAAACTACAGATCCACTAAAAAAATTTAATCATATGTAAATAGATACATAGCACCACCATTTTGTAAAAAGCCACATGCGTATGCAAGTCTTCCAACATTTCTTGCACGAAAACCAGTACATGTGGCCAAGCAACATCAGAGTGTGGTTAAAATGACAAAAGTTATTAATGAGAAAGAACACACAAAAAAGGAGAAGTTGCAGCAATTTGGTTTTGCCTGAGTCCACTGGGAAAGGATTTATTATCGGGATCTACACTACATAACTTTATCTATACTTAGCTATACAGCAGAGGCTCTAAGAAACCCTGGTGGTAAATTGTGAAGATTCATAATGGACACCAGCAAGAATATACTGATGTTTTTTCTGAAATTGTCAGCACACTTTGACACTCCTTAGTCAGTGTCCTGAAGCACATTGGTCCTGTTGTGCATCTGGTCCCATTGTGCATTGGTTACTTCGCTGGCTCCTCTATGTGGTAAGTTAACAACAGGTCCTTGCTAAATACAGACACTGCAAAACTGCTCACTTCTATTTCCTGCAGATGTAAGTCCACTAACAAAGACATATGCCCCTAAGTGAATTATTGACTACTTTTGCCCTTTTGAACTCAGTTTTCAGCAACTGAAATAAGATGCAGATGAAAGGGAGAATTTGGAGAAGGAGAGAGAAACCAGGACATTTTAAAAGCAACTGGAAAATGGGATGGCTACATTGGGACATTTCAAAGGTATGCCTTTTGCCTGTCCCTCCAATCCTGAACCTTCCTTTGCCTGCATCTGTTGCTTTTCTTCTGTAGCACAGCAAATTCTCTTTCTTCCTCTTGTTCTCTCTGCCCTTCTCTCTATGTGTTTTTAAAGACAGCCAATGAATTTTCAGAGGCTGCACAATAATTAACAGGGTGTCTCTGAGTTGGTCTATGAAGCATAGGACCTCCAGGGGAAGCAAGAAAATTGCAATAAGAAAATTAAAATAACTTTGCATCATTGCGTCGGTGGGAGCTTGAGGGGAGCCTGCTGTGACATTTGCCTCTCTCCTGCCTGTGGAGAGCCTTTTGGGCAACGCTACTAAAGGGGGGGGGGGTGAGCATGAGGGGAAAGCTTGAGGAAAGAGTAACAAAATAAAATAGAGCAGAATCACACAGCCGGATGCTTCATCTGAAGCAGTAGTTTATCCTCTAAATATATACGTACAGGACACAAAAACCCTATTGTAATCCAACAACAGCACACAACATCCTAAATTTCATTTTGCACTATTTCAGAGTATTTTTCAGAAGGCGTTAATTGTTAGCAATAGGGATGCTGCCGAAGTTCTTAATTGTAATATTCAGAAATGATGCTCCTGCTGATGGTAATGTGAGATGAGGCTTATTATTTTCTTGCCTTATTCCTACAGAATCCTGGGATTTGTAGTTATGTGAGGCAGAAGCACTCTATTGGCAGAGGAGGCAAAAGACCTTGCAAACTACCAACCCCACCATTCCATAGGATGGAGTTACAGCACTTAAAGTGATGTCAAACTGCATTATTTCTAGAGTGAAAATGCATCCTCAGTTTCATTTAGTCTAAAATTCAGACAAAAGTCCTCCCCTTTGTCCTCAGCTTACTTCAATTGTGCAAAATGAGTTCAAAGTCCAAAAGTAAAAGTATTCACAAGATGGAGACGGTGGACAAAATGGTGATAGTTCTGGAAACCATGCAATATGAGAAGAGGCTTAGGGAGCTGGGTATGTATAGCCTGGGGAAGAGGAGGTTAAGAGGTGACACGACAGCCATGTTTAAATATTTGAAGGATTTGAGCTAAAAATAGCGTGTCTCCTCTGAATGAATGCCTGGAGGAGGTAATGGGCTGGATGAGGAAAAACAAATTGAAAATGAATCCAGACAAATCGGAGGTGCTTGCCATCAAGGGTCCTAATCTGGGAATGGAGGTGTGTCAACCGGTTCTGGATTGGTTTACACTCCCCCCTGAAGGACTGTGTTCATAACTTGGGAGTGTTCCTGGATCCATCTCTCCAAATGTCAGCCCAGGTAGCTGCGATGGTCAGGAGTTCTTACTATCAGCTTCAACTGATATGCCAGCTGCACCCCTTCCTAGATCTGGAGGACCTAAAGATAGTGGTGCACACGCTGGAAACTTCAAGGCTGGACTTCTGCAATGTGCTTTACACTGGGCTATCTTTGTGCCAAGTTTGGAAACTTCAGTTAGTTCAAAATATGGCAGCCAGATTGGTTACAGAACATCCAGGAGTGAACATATTACACCCATAGTCAAGTCACTCCATTGGCTGCCAATTAGTTTCCAGGCAAAGTACAAAGTGTTGGTTTTGACCATTAAAGCCCTACATGGTTTGGGTCCAGGTTATCTACAGGATCGCCTTTTCCCAAACAATCTTACTTTCTGACAGTAAGAGCTGTTTAACAATGGAATACACCTGCCTCAGAGTGTGGTGGCGTCCCCTTCTTTGGAGGATCTTAAAGAGAGGCTGGATGACCATCTGTTGGGAGTGCTTTGATTGTGTTTTACTGCATGGCAGAGGGTTGGACTGGATGACCCTTGAGGTGTCTTCCAAGTTTATGATTCTATGAATCTAACTCACAGGGGTGACAAAATGAGACAGTGGAATCTCACACTTCACAGCTGGCAAAAGCTTTGTCTGCACTGGCCAGGATACTCCAGGGGCAGCCCAGGATATCCTGTCCCTGAGCAGCTGCTTCAATCTGGCCCCCTTACTTTGGCCTCCATTTCTGTGCCATGGCGGCTATCTGCATGGGCATCCTTCTGGGCTGTCCAGTACATCCTCCACTGCCACCACCATGGGTTGCTTGCTTCTGAAGGCAAACAAGGCATCCAATGGTTTTTCACATGTTGTGTGCTTCATTCTGACCTCAGAACAAGTGATCTCCGATGGTGGACACACTTGGTGGCCCAGAAAAGCTGCCATGGTGCAGAAAGGGAGGACTCTGGGTCTTCCTGGAATATCAGGAGCTACAGGTGAGTTTATAAAATTTCTGTTAACCTTGTTGTGCACCAGTTCTGGTGTCACATGTGCCAGATGTCATCCAGATTGCCCACATGAGAACCTGAGTTCAGGTTGTGCATTGTCCAAACAAGATGACACCAGGAAGGGAAAAAAATGTCATTTGGCCCATGCAGGCAAGGCTTAAAACTTTTCCTAGCTTACATTTTCATTCTCATTAGTACCTTTTGCCATCTTGCCATAAATGTCTTAGTTTTCATCTGTGAAATATTGGAGGCTATGGAAACAAGAACAGCATAGAGTACTAATGGTGGAGACAGTGCTTTCCTATAGCTTGCATCCCTAGGATCGTTGCCATCTACTCCAAACACACACAGTGCCTGGCTGGAAACAGCCTGCAATCTTAGAATCTAAATGGAAAGATTGTAACTCTCAGAAAATGTATGAGAAAACTGACCCACACACGCACATCAATGGAAGGGCTTCAGTGCAACAGTGCAATAAAAGACAATCACTAGATACTGAAGCTTTCAGAACAAACACACCTTGTAGCTATTGTTTTCATCACTCTCTGCCTTTTTTCTCATCTCACGTACCAGAGAAATGTCTGCCACCTCTAGGATATGAGAAATGGGTTAATCAAAATCAATTAATAAAAGGCTAGGTCTCCAAGCCTTCCTGAGGTGGGATTGTGAGGTTCTTGGTTTATTGCAGATCATGTCTGTCTATCTGCCTGTCTTGGAAAAGAAAACATACCGGCCAATCACTGCACTATCAATTGTCACACTGGAAATCACTGAAGTGATGGGGGTGGAAATGTCAGTATATTTTGCTTCAGTTGATAGAACAAACCTTTGCCTTTCACTGCATTCTTCTGCCCATTCCCCAAATCCTTCTTTACCAGGTAGAAGCTGCAGTGAGAGACAGAGGTCTGTTCTCCTTTTGATTGGGGCATGATGTACGGACATTTCCACCACCACCCCTCTAGTGATCTCCAATGCAACAATCAGAAGAAGGATCCTGTTGCAATTTTTTCTTGTAGCAGAAGACACTGGCATGAAAAGATGTAGAAATATCAGTATGCTGCATTCTGATTGATAGATTTTTGTTACTCGGAGCAACTGCCCAGTAAGGCAGCATTGGGGGACTTTTATGATCATGGCAATAGTCCCATGATTGTGAACATATAAGGCTTATGAGCAATACAGTAGCTTAGTGGTTAAGATACCAATTCTGAAGATTTTAAGGTCAGAATGTTGGCAGTTCGAGGCCCAAGTGCCACATGATGGAATCATTAGTCCCAGCTTCTGCCAACCTAGCAGTTCAAAAGCATGCAAATGGAAGTAGATAAATAGGTACCACTTTGGTGGGAAGGTAACAGCGCAGTCAAGCTGCCCACATGACCACAGGAACCATCTTCAGACAACGCTGGCTCTTCAGCTTAGAGATGAGTACCACCCCCTACCATTGGTTACAGCTACATTTGTGTCAAGGGAGACATTTACCTTTACCTTTATGAATTATGAATACAAATCACTTATAGTTGTGTAACTGTGGGCTGTGCATCTGTACTGATGTGTAATTGTACATTTTTATCTGTAACTGTTAGTGAATTCTAGCTGTCTTCTGCAGGTAGCACAAAAATCAATCAGATCAGCTGAGAAAGAATGGTAGAATAATCAAATCCTCCTAGGATAGCATGCCCAATCACTTGTATGGAATTCCTGGTCACCTCTGGTAACCAGGGATGGTACAGTGCTGCTAAGGGATGCTAGGAATTATGTGGGCCGGGG
Organism: Urosaurus nigricauda; assembly: GCA_034509955.1. NCBI lineage: Eukaryota > Metazoa > Chordata > Lepidosauria > Squamata > Phrynosomatidae > Urosaurus > Urosaurus nigricauda. The sequence continues at coordinate 12,734,367 of JAOEGL010000013.1, forward strand.
GGACGGGTAGCTAATATGAGAGTAAGTGGATCTCCCAAACAGAATACAGTAATGGCAATGGTGAGCTAGAAACTGAACAATAACCCTTCTGGCATCCATATTTATATAAGATACAGACAGCCTCGTAGAGAAAAAAAAAAGTCTTAACCGCCTTTGTATAACATATAAAAGTAGTTTTACTAACAAATTACTTGTACAAAATCTAATCCATAGTCTAATGGAGGAAAGAGAGAGGGAAAGACTTCAGGTTAGATGATGGGGAATAAAAAAGGTGTGGCAAAACAAGTGAGATGTTACCCTAAATATAAGCTGTGCCTAAACTCCTTTATACCGTAATATAAAAACTAGTAATTAGTAAATATAGACATACAGAGGTTGCTAACTCTAACAGTTGCAGCCCTAGCATGTAACTTTTCCAACTTCTGGCAAGATGTTAAATATAAGAATGGTCTACACTTGTTTTAATTGTATTAATTGTGAGTTAAGAATAGGAGTGTTAATGCTCACTTGTCTCGTGCTTACCACGTTTTTTTTTTCTCCTTCTCTTCTGGGTGAGATATTTTCTGTCTTGAGGGACCTTTCACATTTATGAACATGATTGGGTGCTGCTGCCTTTTTGCATGAACTTTAAAAAGATGGCAAGCATCAGATGTTTTATTTGCATCTTTTTTATCCATTAGCTAGCTCCTCTGTGTTCAGTGTTTCTATGCATGTCGTTTGTTCTAAAAAAGAGGAAAGACAGTGGTTTTGTGCAGGGACCATTTTGCAAAAATTACAGAAACTCTAAAAAACAAACACCCAAAGCGTTATTAGAATCATAGAATTATACTTCTCTTGCTGTGTGCCTTCAAGTCACCTGTGACTTTTGGAAACCCTAATGCAATCTTATCACTGGATTTTTTTTTTTTTTTTTTGGCAGAATTTAATAATATGATTTATTTATAGCCTGCCTTTTCACAAAGAATCAAGGCAGGTTACAACATTGAAAAAAACAGTAAAAACAGTACATCAAAGTCAATCACAATTTAAAAACAATCCCCTTCCCATCCCCCCTTTCCCATCATAAAAACAAAACAATATAAAATAATTTGTTCAGATTTTTTTTTGTCCTTCCTCTGAGGCTGAGAGCATGTGACTTTGACAAGGTCACCTAGTAGGTTTCCATGGCTGAGCAGAGATTTGAAGCCTGGTTTCTAAGAGTCATAGTCCAATACTCAAACCACTGCACCATTACATTACATTACAATATTTTTTGTGAATATTCTTCACATTTCTAGTAAAGAATCAGGCTCCTTGTACTGAATCCACAAAGATCATTTCCTGGCTGTTTCACCCACTTCAAAACTGGTTCTTTATATTTTGGTTATATTTCCAGGACAAGGAGAAATTCCTTTGGAAAAAGGCAGAGAATCAGTGCAACCACCATTTTGTTTCCCCTGGAAGGTAAAATATGAGACATTTAAAATGGCCACTTTCTTTGCCACTTTCTGTGGGCTGTGTGGGTGGACGATTCCTTGGGTAGCTCATTTTATTCAAGAGGCGTAGTATTAAATACCCATCTAAAGAAAGGACAGTGATTGAAGCAAGCTTGTTAAAAATATAAAGACTCAGTATGCAGTTCCATACAGACCTATTTTTACACTTAGATGACTAGGAAAGGATTTTTTAAATAAAGTCACGGGGGTTATATAAGAATGTCTTACAAAAGAAACAAACAAAAATGAAACAAAACTGAGAGGTGCTTTGTTCAAAAGTAGGCCTAAAATTTTAAAAGATATCCAATGTCATTTGGGTGGAGGAAGAGCAGGAAAAGAGAGCAGCAATGAAAATCTATTTATGTCTATACTGCCATGAGGCCCATTGAGTTCAATGGAACTTAAGGGCTTTACAGATTAGAAGAAAGGGGCAGCCAGAGGCCGCCTCTTTCTGCTCCAGATCATTGCCACAGCAACCGCATGGACACAACAACGATCCACCCCAAAAAGGAGATGCAAAATGCAGATCCTTCTGGTGATGCTGCTAAGGCGCCATTGGCATCCTGGCATGCATCAATGACACGGGTGCGGTGCCACGATGTGCAGACGCTGCACCGTGCTTGCATCATCATGGCAGGCCCCATGTGGACAGGAGGCCACCATGATGATGGTGGCATCCATACAGATTAGGGTTCAGGAGCATGCGGTTGCTGCATGCTCACAAACCCTAGAATCAGCGCAAGCACGCCGCTTAACCGCCTGTATGTACTGGGCCTTATTCTCAAAAACACTTGCTTTAAAGTGGGCTAAAAAGGAGCAGGAACATTTTTGTTGTCCTTATTCCACCCCAGTCCCCAGTTACCTTAAACTATCACTATTATGCCGAATTTTGGTAGTGTGTGTAGAGCAGCAGGCCTGCAACATTTCATATATGAAAAGTGGACGTGTAGGGCCCAGCAGTGGCAGTCTGTAACCAAAATGGCAAAACCTACTAATGAAAAAGAACCTATCTAGTGATTCCCAAACTTTGGTCTTCCGGATGTTTTGGCCTTCAGTTCCCAGAATTTCTGACTGTTGAACAAGCTGGCTGGAGCTTGTTGAAGTTCAAAACACTTCACCACCAAAGTTTGGGAATCACTGACAATCTTCAGTAGCCTGTTCAACAGTCAACTTTTGCATGAGCCTCCTGGGAACGACAAGATTTTGCCCCTCATATCTTCCCCACTTACTGAGTGAATTGAATGCAAATTATTTTTTTCCACTTTGAACTCAGTCTGCAGCAATTGTATTAAGCCAGGGACAAAGGGGGAAGTGTGAGGAGAACAAAACTGGAACATTTCAAAGGCAGCTGAAAATCTAGGACAACAGAGGATTAATCAAGACACTTGGAAGGTATCATAAGACTCCCCTCCTACAAATTCACTTTTTTGTGTGTCTTCAAGTTATTTCCAACTAATGGAGACCCTAAGGTGGACCTATCACATGGTTTTCTGGATTGAGAAGGTGTGATTCACCTAAAGGCACCCAGTGGGTTTCTATGGTTAGCAGGAAATTGAATCTTTATCTCCAAAATCATAGTGCAGTGTTCAAACCACTACACCACACTGGCTCTCAATATTAAATCAATATTAAATATTAAATCAGTGTCAAATAGATAAGATATATATATATATATATATATATATATATATATTACATATATGTAGTATAATCTAAATACTTATCTTTATTTATTAATATATATAATGTACATACACAAAAACACAAACACAAGCTCTTCAGTAAAGAAGGCATAACAGGACAAATAGGTGAAATCTAAAATTCCTTGGCTTATGTCCTCATAGTTGACTGCAGCAGCATTCAAAATTGGAAATCTTAATACCACTTTGTATAAAATGTCAAGTACTAAAGTGGAGGCCAGCCACACAGAGAGGTTTGGACCCTTTGCTACACAGTCAGAATACTAATAGTTTATTTCCCAACAGAAATGTGTTGTTCGAAATGGCAGCCAGTATCTATTTTACAAAGCCTAGGAAGGGTGAACTTTTTTCCTGGAGGAAATTACATGCATAAATATAAAGCCACAAGACATTGCTCTATAGAGGTGAGATCTATTTTAAAGGTACATGTAAAGGTTTCAGATATCATGCACGTATTTAAGAGGCAGTCTGAATCCATGTACCCTTCAACAATATGAGCATTATTTATAAGGAGCCTGAGCACTTTCCTCACTGTTGATCCTTTCTGAAGGCCATATTTTGGAAACATTAATATTTTGAAATCTAAAGCGCATACTGGCTGGGGATTCAGGGAATTTTAGTCCAAAAAATAAACCTAATCTTTCCAAGGTCCACTGAAGGCTCTTCCCTAACACCTGTAAGAATCAGAGCTCAGAAAGGTTACTTTGGGGAACTATAGCCCCAGAATCTCCTGGCCATGCTGGTTGAGAAGCCTGGTATGTGGATAAGTAACTTATCCAGACTCTTACAAAAACAAAAGAAAAGCTTTACTAGATACCAAAGATCCCTCATGTCCAGCCTGCTGAATAAAGTGATCCTGATCCCAAGTGTGCAGAATCAGAAGGAATGGGAATTCTTCCTCCAACGAGAACATCATTTCCAGTAAGAATGCAGAGATGGAACAATGCCATCATTTCTCAGCACCCTCTGTTCACTCAGAGCTTAGTGATCATCCTCACAGTTTCTCAGGGCAATGGATTTTGCCAATGACTGTGCAATCCTTCTTGGAAAGTCTTAGACTTGAACAGACAATTAAATTCCATTACCTTTACAAAATATCTTCTCCTGGTGGAGAACTCAACTGGTAGAAACATAGAATCTCAACGTTGGAAGGGACCACAAGGAATGCACAGCTAAAACATTCCTGAAAGATTTCTGACCAACTTCCATTTAAAGACTTCCAACACAGGAGATTCCATCACCCTCCAAGGCAGTCTATTCCATGTTCAACAGTTCTTACAGTCAATAAGTTTTTTCTAATGTTTTGGTGGAATCTCTTTTCTTGTCATTTGAATCCATTGGTTCTTAGTCTGGTCTCTGACCAGCTCACTCCATCTTTTGCATGACAACCCAAAGTAATTTTGTAGAGGAAACCCAAGGTGAGGATCACCATATTTTTATAGCTAGTGTAGCATAGCAATTTGAGTGCTGGACTAAGATTCTGGTGGACCAGGGTTCAATTTCCTGCTCAACCATGGAGACCCAGTAGATGACCTAGGCAAGTCACACTCTCTGAACCTTAGAAGAAGGCAATGGCAAACTTCTTCTGAAGAAATCTGCCCAAGAAAAACCTGTGATAGGTTTGTCCCAGGTTTGTCACAAGTTGAAAATAACTTGAACTGAACTGCTGGCCTGGACAAACACAACTGCCTGAATTTTTCTGATTGTCTGGAGGTGGTCTGGCTCTGGAAACTGTCACAATGAATGCTTCCATTCAAAATTTACCATTGCACTACTACAAGAACCTTGTTGAATACTGATGTTTTTAAACTCATACCTCTGCTTAATTTTAGAAGTGATGGATTAAAACCACACTTACTTTGGCTCCTAAATGTTTGCATGTTAGAACACCTGCCTTTCTTTCCTCCAATAATTGGTTTGCATCCTGCTTTCTAGTAAAGAATCATCCCAATCTATCATTATTCTTTCCCCTTTGATATATTACAACTGTTTCCTCCAAGCAGCAATCAAGGTTGATAAAGCATCACCCTCAATTCAATAAACATGAAGCACATTTGGATGTAAGTAAGATGAGTTTCATTTTCCTTTTGTAAGAGCAAACCTGAGTCAATGGCTTCAACACTGCTATGAACTGATATAGTCAGAAAATCCATGTTGGCAATCTAGGTAGTTTCAAATAAATTCACTGATGTAACAATAGACAGAGCCACAAATCTGTTGCCAGTAACAGAGGTTGGAAAAGTGACTTTTGGGGACTCTTACTTATTTATTTTATTTAGATCTCACCTTTCTTGCAATGTGTGACCCAGGAAGACTTACAGTGCAGGTTAAAACCAAATGCAGCTAAAACAACATATATAAAATATAACACAAATGTGTGGGTTTTTTGAAAAAAAACTTTTATTATTTAAAACAATGTGACAATAACAATAGAAGAACAATATAAAAGTATGTAATTACAAAATGTTCCTCTTTTACTCCAAACCCTCCTTTGAACATATAATAATAAAGCAAAATTACATGCTGATGACTTAAAATAATACCTATTTAGAACTAAACTTTATATCTTCCAAATAATCTGTCTAAATGATGTGAGATATTAAATTAAACTTAACCACTTCTTCTAATCTTACATGTTAATGGTTACTCAAATTTCTAAGTTTAATGTTGAATCCTTAAGAAATAAAATACCAACTTTGGTGTCAAATCTAAAACAACCAACTCAGGCAAAGCTATTTTTAAATGTCCATTCAGAACGGGAAGGTTTCATTAGGAATCTAGCTACTAATGGGAGGGGGGTGGCATTGTCCCCCGTCTATAAAGATTCAGACAAGTTTGGCCTTCATTTTGTTCTTCTTCATCCAGAATATGAAGACACGCTTTGGAGAGCCTCAGCTGAGCCTCCACCTCCAATGGTCCCAGAGAAGGGCTACCATCCAAAGCCTTCAGTTTCTCATCTGCTGGGGTGTGTCATCTCATGCTGGTTCCTGTCATCTAGGTTCTCCCTCTCATCTGAGGAGCAGTGCTTGAAGGAAGCCATGACAGCAGCAACAAGCATGAAATTGTAAACATGGCTGCATCATGGTTTCCCGCTGAAGAATGAAAACTACAGCACAATGCATCCTATAAAGTACACCATTGGAGCAATGGAAGAATCCAATAATTGACTTTCTGCAATGGAAGCCAGAGCAGGAAATTCAAAATACCCAATCCATGATTGAAACCTTCGTATCTGCCTGACTGGCTACTTCGTGACAGAATGTTGGACTAGATAGGCCTTTAGAACCATAGAGTCATAGAAGTAGAAGAGACCTCAAGGGCCATCCAGTTTTTACAGTCCCCATATGTTATCACCTATCTCATCCTAGGAATATGTGATTCTAGTCATTTGCTGCAGCTTTTATTATTATTTTTAAAAAGCTCTGACATGTACTATGCTGGAAAGTTTTTGACTGGGAGGTTATGAGGGTATGTCTTCATGTTGCCAAATTAACTGCGTGCTGCCAATGAACTGTCCATCCATTATTAATTCACTTACCTGAACAGCGATGAAGATAAGAATAAAATTTTTTCCTTCTTCTCCCTTCTCTCGCCTCCTTTTTTTTTCTTTTACGAAAAGAACAGGCTTACAACATATCACATTACCCTAACACAGTGATATACTATATAATTGCAACTCAGTAGGGATTTGAACCAGAGAAATGTAGACTGTAAAATCAATGGCTTTTGGCAAAGCATTACCATCCTATTACAAAGCTAAATTGTGATTTTTAAGAAACCTATAGAAAAAGTGCAGAGATTTCACAGTAGGAAGGAATCAGAGCTCTAGCCACAGGGGATTCTATGGCAGCCTGGCCCCAATGAAAATGTCTTGCATGCCTTCCCCTTTAGCTTCCATCCTTAAAAGTAAGTTTATAGCCCTTTATATGTAGTCATGCAATATACCGCCTATATTCTACCCCAAGTGTTATCCCAAGTGTTAAGAGAACTAGCAGTGTGATCTTAGGCATGTATACATAAAATTAGGTTCACATACCCTCCAACATCTCACAGATGCAAGTTGGGACATGTGTGCTCAAGCAACATCAGACTGTGGTTAAGATGAGATGGCATCTGGGTGGACATGGAGGTCACAGGTGGTGTGTTTGTGTGATGGTGTGCGTGTACGGTGGGGAGGCTTTCTGAGGTTCTGAGTGTTTTGGTCAAGAATAAGAAAAGAACATGGATGAATCTGAGGTTCTGTACAGACCAGCAGTTTACACCACCCTGTACATGGACTAGGGTTTGGTGTCCACACAGCCAAGAACCCTAGTCCTCTGCCTGGTTGCCATCATGGTACATGCCCATTTACATGGGGCACACCATAATGACACACGGACGGTGCAGTGTCCAAATGTCACTGGCCGGAAGGGGCGTCATTATGGCACGCAAGTGCACCAATGATGCCCCTTCCAGGAAGCTGCTCAAAGCAGCTTCTTTTGGGGTGTGGGTTGGTGCCTCAGCATGCAGCTGCTGCAGCACCGATCTGGGGCATACAGGGGCAATGTTTAGCTGTCCATCTGTATAGCCCCTGAGACTCATTGCAAGGTTCTCACAGGTTGAAATAAAATAACTAAAAATGATTTGGAGAACTATTAGGGTTGCCAGGTAACATACAAGATAGAGCTCTTCTACCACTACTAGTGGTATAGAATAGGAGATTTTAACAAATGTTCCTAATGTGACAAACCACATCAGCTGAAATCCCCTCTATTAAAGGCGCAGGAGCCCTGTCCTATATTTCACCTGGCAACTCAAGGAAATATGCTAGATGTACATATGGGAGCCACTAGAATTTTTGTTGTTGCTGTTCTATGTTGATTAGGTTGCTAATGTCTTTTTAAAGCCGTGATCAAACAAGAATATCACTTTGAAGGGAATTTCTAATGATATGCATTCTAAACCTTGGGGAATAAGAATGAGGTCAATATAGCTAAATCTCCTGATTGACATTTGCAGTAGCTATCAGCAGACTGGAGACTAAATTAAATTACATCTTATGCAAGTATAGCAAAACACTTTCATTGCCAGGATTTTCATTGAATTGTAGAAGACTGCCCTTTAAACATTGAAAGGAGAAGCATTGTACTCAAGAAAACTGACCATGGATGAGATGCCAAAAATCCCATGTTTGACATTCCATTGGCAATGTGAAAAGAGGAAATACAACACTCACTTCTTCCAGCTATGATTTCCTAACAGGTGACATGCTACTGTGACTTTGTGTCTTGCCATTTGTCCCCCATATATGAGTTTTTCCCCTATGCAAAAACAGTAATTTGCCATGGAAGGGGAGGCGCTGTAATGAATGACCACACTACAACCAATTGGAAGGAAAAGGCCACAACTTTATTGAATACAGCTGACAAGGTAGGGTTTGCCCCAAATCCATGAGGTCTGGATCTGGCATCAACCAACCTTTTGTTGATCGATGAACCAACTTGCCTGGTCATGGCCATGCATTGGGATGACAAAGGAGTAACCGGTTAATCGTATGTTTGCATCATAAGTAACAGGTTGATTGCATGTTCGCATCTCTACCCCTTTGTTACCAGAGAACGCTGATCTGGTGTTGCCCCCACAATGGCAACATCGCAATGGTCTCAGCACCCTCGGGTCCCTGATGGACTCCCAATCCTGTGCTCCACAGCAAGAGAAACCACACCCAACAGATCGGAAACCCATACTACTGCCACCAAATGGTCATGGCCAGGCCCACTCAAAAGCCTTCCTTCTACAAACCCCTGACAGCTTATCTCACCCCCTCCTCCATAAACTTTAAGGCAGCCTCGAACAAGAGTCCATTTCCAGGCAAATGTTTCCTGCAAACCCCCCAGATTTCCACCTGCCCAGCCTTTTTATAGTGTCCACCAGCAAGCCACATCCTGCAGCAGTTATAGCCACTCCAATGCAGAAAGAATGACCACCAAAGTCAGTGTGGAAGCCCTGCACACTGTAAGGCCAACTGAAGTCATTGAGAGCACAATAGTTAAAGAAGAGGGAAAACAATAGTCATCAGATTAAATATATAGGTGGCACTAGCCAATCAAGTTTGATTATGTGACCATGTCATCTGTCTCCTTCATATGGTAGTCATGTGACTGCAGCTGGAGAGTGGAGGCCACCTCTGGATCTCCATATGTTCACAAGAAAATATGCAGCGAAGAAGCTATGCAGGATCTTGTGAGTGTGTATAATTTTTCATCTGATCAGAAATCATGTGAAGGTTTTGACCATGTGAAAGCCTTCATATAAATACCATATATACTAGTGTATAAGTCGACCTCATGTATAAATCGAAAGCAGGTGTGGGAGGCAAAATGTTTTGATATGACCCATGGTTTGAAGGTCAAACTCAGTGGCATGTAATAGAGGATCTAAACGGAGGGGGTGAGGGAAACACCACTTTGCTCCCTTTTTCTCCCTCTCTGGACCTCTCCCAAAGGTCACAGTCTGAGCATGCAAAATGTGGACTCAAACCTCCAATTGCCCTCCCTTCCCCACAACCTTTCCCAAGGTTAATGGCCTGCAAAGAAGGGGGGGGACACAGACCTCTGATTTCCCTCCCTTCCCCACAACTTTCCCCAAAGCTGCTGGCTTGCAAAAGGGGGACAGAACCCTCCAATTTCCCTTCTTTCCTGATGGCTTGCAAAAAGACCTCTCCTCCCTGAAGGCTAAAGGCTCATGAAGAAGTATATTGACCCGTATAGACATCTACCTAGGATTTTCGAGCCCATTTTTAGGCTTAAATTTTTCAACATATACAAAAGTATATACGGTCGCTGTCCATGCATAGCATTTTCACTGCACTTGTTTACAGTAATATGTGAATGACCTTATGTATGTGTGCAACCAGGAGCACATTTGATACAGGATTACAGGAACAGGTATGTAGATTGCATGATTCTACTTTCACATGATTCACACATGAAGGGAGTTATAGTGGAAAGATGACATCAACAGTGAGAGAGAGTAAGCAGAGCAAAAAAAGGGGCAATATTGATAACATAAACAAATAATTAAAACATAAAGAGATGGAAGTGGGTTTCAACAGGACTGGAAACATTTTCCAAATAATACTGAAAATGCTGGATGACCATCACCAGCTCCAACAGTTGGTGAGTTCTCTTGATCTGGAAGAAATGACCCTGGAAAACTATGACCCTGTGCATGTTATTTTTTTTTTCTGATCTTCTCAGATGTTCATCACAAATAGCAGTACTTCTGAGGCAGTGTGCCAAACTTTGGGCTTGACCTTGCAATCTTCTGCAGCCACCTGTACTACCAGCAAGTATATACTGATGTTCTTATGCCTCCAGAAGTGATACATTATTCTGTTTCCTGTCTTCTTTGTCATTATTGGGCCACTCAAGTGGTTTATCTCTAGTGGTTTATAAAGGCAACTCTACATTTCTTCTTGCTGATTAGATTTGTTGCACCTTTCCCCAATCCTTTTTTCTTTTAACTACTTTAGTTCTCTGTTGTGAAACAAAATCTATAAATTCCATCTTCAGAGGAGGAAGAAAATCCATTCCCAACTGCTATCATCCGGTGCTATTCTCACATTTTGTATTCTTACCTGGAAAAAAAAAGTCTTCTCTGACCCTTTTCCTTCTCTCTGGATTCATGCATGCATTCTATGTGGTATGTCTTTCTCTTTAAAAGAGATATATCAACCCCCCAGCTTCCCCAGTGTCCCTTCCTTGGCCACTGGTAACCAAGGAAACCAGATACTATGGTAACTAAGGGATGAAAAACAAGACATTCAATATTCCTTAATCTCCAACCTAGGTTGAAAGTCCTCATCTCATACTTTCCCCAGGTGCTGAAGCACCAACAATAAAAATGTGTAGCTTCAAACCCCTTGTCTGGATTCATGCGGTGTATTTAACTAGGTAAATGTTACACTTTTTATTTTTAAAGAAAAAAAATATATATGTGAGGGATCAGTGTTGTAGCCATTTAGGGCTCAATACATACAGATTTGCAGAACAAAACAAAGGAAGACATCCCCCATGCTTTGTCTACAACATGCTGTAGGGCATGGAGTTGAGTTTACATATTCTGGCTGACAAGAAGGCCTTTTGACTGACCAAATCCAGTTTGACTGCTCATTGAGTTCAATACAACACCCATTTTGTTTGCCAACTAGACAATATGTCTATCATGTTCTTTTACACAGTTGCTCCTCCAAGTGATGAGAAATGTTTGTTGGACACAGCACATAATCCTCACCCATGTATTTTTCAATGCTTTGTTGTGTGATTGACCATCGAAAGTAAGCATAGTCTTAAGTGGCAAGTTGGATTGTCGAGGCACGTTTTTGGCTTGTTTGTTGTTAATTGCCCTTGAGTCAACCCCAACTCATGACAATCCTATGGATGAGACATCTCCAAGCCCCCCTACCCTCCACAGTTCTTCTTAGGGATGGCAGTAACAGAGTTGTAACTGCATGCATGCAGAACTAATATAAACCAGAAATACCAGTTAGGACAGGTTGATTCATGTGTTTTCATCAATGCCATTTCCTTGGTTTGCATGGTACAGGAAAGAAGAGGGATATAATGGTTTTATTCCAAGAGACAGAGGAATATAAGAATAACCCTGTACAGTCAGGGTAAGTCGTCTCTTTTCCAACATCCTCTTTCCCACATGGTCAACCAGGTGCTACTGGGAAGCCCAGCAGGACAACAGCTTTCTCTTACTGTTGTTCCCTGGCAACTGGTACTCAAATGAATGGTGCCCCTGATCCTTGGAGGTAGCATATGAAGACCAGGGCTGGGGAACCTCATGCCCAGGACCTTAACCCTGGAGCCCTTCTAGAGTCCCAGTTCATCCTCCTGTGTTTGCCTAGATATTCATACCACCTACCTCATAACATCATCCCTTGGTTGTTTCCCAACTTTTTTATGAGTTCCTGTCCAATTCTAAAAGTTTGAAAGGCCTTTTCTAGAATTAATGCAGAATTAATGCACTTTGACACCACTTTAACTGTCATGGCTCCATCCTGTGGAATCCTGGGATTTTCAGTCTGTTGTGGCACCAGGCCTCTATGACAGAGAAGGTTAAATATCTCCCAAAGTACAAATAGAAGACCTCCATAGCAATGAGCCATGGCAGTTAAAGCAATGTCAAACTACATAGTATAGATGCAGCTTAAGACCAAGGGTGCATCTACACTCAGAAATAATGCAGCTTGACACCATTTTGACTGCCATGGCTCCATTCTATTGAATCCTTGGATTTGTAGTTTGGTGGGGCACCAGCACTCATCAGCAGAACTACAAATCCCAAGATTCCATAGGATGGAACCATGGTACTTAAAGTGGTGTCCAACTGCATTATTCCTGCCGCGTAGATGCACCCTGAGATATAATGGTATTTGGTCTCGTCTTTTTGCCATTGGAGTTCTTGTGGCCCACAGGAACTTCTCTGAAATTAAATTTGTTCCTGGGGCCAAATCCCCATCCATGTTATGTACCAATATTGGTTGATCATGCAGATCCTCTGTACATTTATCTAAACTATTAAACTTGGTGGTAATTGTTATCATCTTGTGACAATTGATTCCATAGTTAAGGATCCAATTGCTTTATCATGATATTTTCAAGACTGTTTCTTGCACTCTTTCTTCTATTCCTTCTTGTCTATTTTGTTTCTAAGTAACCTCTGGGGTCCTTTACAATTCTACAGTTTTATTCATCTATGATTCCTTTCTTCCCCCCTGCCTTAAGCACATAAAATTAGCTGAAGTGATATAATTTAGGACCAATTCAAATAGTGCAGTTTAAGGCTTGATGATGAGCAAGCACAACAGAGAGAGGATGGGAAAGAAAGAGAGAGAAAGAGAGTTAAAAATGGAAATTATGAAGGCACACAGATGAAGCCTCAGCAAGGGCCCAAGGAAGGCGGCATTCAACAATGAAATGTCAGTGCACACAACACAAAGCTCTCTTTGTCAGTAGCTTAAGAAATGTTGTGGAGACGGTCCTTCTTTGAAAGATGAATGTGAAGATTTGGGTAAGAAAACAGACCTACAGCTACTTTGTTTCTGTCATGAAAAGGAAGCTTTGAATTCCTACCTAGCCGCTATCACTCTTCCAGAAGAGGATGCCGGAAAATTCAGCCATAATGTTTCCAAATAATGGAGGGAAAAACATCTTTAGTAGACTGGGGAGCTGCTTTGTCATTACCTAAGAGAAGGAAATCACACCATTGGTTGGCGTCTGTGTTTGACAGCAGGTCTCCTGCAAACAATGAGGAGTCCTAGGAAAAGATTGATGAAGCCAGGTCAGTGGTATAGCAGAGGGAAATTTCCAAGTTATTTTACAAAATTATAATAAGAGAGTTGGCTTGAGTCATCATGGATGAAATAAAGCATATGCCACCTAGGATTTTAAAACAAGCTGTCTTTTCACACCGCTGCAGGCAGGGAGCCGTCATGTATTCAGTAGCGCTATTTTGGTATATTTAGTAACCACTCCCAGTTGAGTTAAGATGATAGATGTAACCCTCCCGTTAATGTTTCCTTGAATTACCTCCAAATTCTAAGATTATAAGAAACACAAAAAAGCTTCTTTCTCTCCACCATGTACAATTTTATGCAATGCTGTAATGTGTTGTTCTAATAGTAGTTGTGTGCCTTCAAGTCATTTCAGATTTATGAAGACCCTAAGGGGAACCTATCTTGGGGTTTTCTTGTTAAGATTTGCTCAGAGGAGGTTGGCCATTCCCTTTCTCTGAGGCTGAGATCATGTGATTTTTCCAAGATCACCCAGTGGGTTTCATGGCCAAGCTGGAAATCAAACCTTGATCTCAAGAGTCATCGTCCAACACTCAAACCATTATGCAATGCTGGCTCTGTGCCCAACCATAACTATTTTATCGTCCATGTTCCTAGAGAATCCTGCTCCAAGTGAGGTATTTGCGTCCCCTTGTATTCTTGATAACCATCAGTCAAGGGGCAGATCTGGAATGTTTTTAAACTTCTAAAAAAGTAGTAACAAGAACAGGGAAAGCACTGATTATGAGTGGGAACCACCAATTCCCATCTCCATCCTTTTTCTACAATGGAAATAACATCCTAAAGTTCCTATCAACACCATTGGCACAGGAAAAAGAGATGTATATTTCCCGTTGTTGCCAGTCACTAAACCATCCAGTGAACAATATGGATGTCAATAGGGAAGAGAATGTATGGTGTAGTGGTTAGAGTCTTGGATTTAGACTAGACAGGTTCTGATGCAAGTCATAGAATCATCGAGTTAGAAGAGATCACAAAGGTCATCCAGCCCAACCCCTTCCACAGTCAAATCATTCCCAACAGCTAGCCCCCCAACCTCTGTTTAAAAATCTGCAAATCAGACTCCACATTGAGAAAGACGCTTAGAAACTGGGGGGAAAATAATTGTTTGGGGCTATGGCCCTAGTCATCAAGCTGACTGTGAAATCCTGGGAGTTACAGTTTTAAAAAGTAACTTTCATAATCTCTGAAGCAATAGGATCTCCCGTTTCATGAATTATTTGGGCCTTTTGCCCTTATGATGGTCAGGAACATCATAGCCCAGGATTGGGCAACTGTTCAGGGGATAGAGCCCATTTTTCCACCCTGTGCCCACTCAAAAGACTGTACTAGTATGTTATGGCATGCCTAAAGTGATGCAACATCACTTCCAGCCACCATTTGAGTTGAGTTTTTAAAATCTCTTGTGTTTCGGGGAGGTTGGGGGAGGTTTGGAAAGTGAGGGGAAGCAGAATACTTTGGTTAGGGCACAATTTGGGCAGTTTGGGGGCAAAGAAATCATCTGAAAATTGGCCTTTTAAAAAAATGAGCCTTGGAGCTTTGGAGGACTTCAGGAGACACACTTAGGGGTCTCAACGGCTGCATTACAGGTCATCTCCCAACCGGTTCTCATTATTCTTTGTTTGACTCTCACCAAGCTTATGTCTTCTTGTTCAGAACATGTTTGACTCTCACCAAGCTTATGTCTTCCTGTTCAGAACATAACATTCACAAATAACTTCACCATGTGTCTAAATGGCCATTTAATCTCAGACACTTTTTGTACCAGGAGGAATGACTAATAGGAGATAATCTGATGGTTTCACAGAAGTGGTTGGGTTTTATCCTTGTCTTTATGTTTTGCCAGTACATTCTGAGCAGAGGAAAGCCAGCTGAAAGACAGACCCAAGCTTCTGTCATGGTGTATAGTTCTTTCCACCTGCTAACCAATTCACATTTTACTTTAAGCCCACCGGGGATTCAGATAATATGACTCTGTTCAATTCAAGGGTAATAATATTCTTCTCCTGTTTCCAGAGTCTCTTAAATATTGAGCTGAACCGGTAATGGGAACGATCCTGCCAAGACTTTGAAGGACAAAGAAAAGCTCAAAGCTTGAGTTTTTCATTGTCCTTCCATACCCTAAGTTTTCCCCAAGGTTTTTTTTTCTGAGTCTTGGCAGGATCATTCCCACAACCAGTTCAGCTGGTTATATAAGAGACTCTGGAAGCAGAGGAAGACCATTATTACCTTTGGATTTAGCAGAGTCACAGTATGTGAGCTGAGGAATTGATTTAAAAAATTTTATATATTGAATACTTATAGGCCACTGAGGAAGACTTTACTCGAAACACATCTGGCCTTGAGTTTTGATATTTTATTATTATAATACCATTTGTTTTTGATTATTTGCATAATTCTCAGTGGGGTATTGTTACCCTTTTAGAAATCACACTCTTTTTTTCTGCTCCCTAGATTAGTCATCTTTTTATTTCTTTATAAAGTTGTCTTTTGGTATTGGGAAGTGAGACTACAGTTATCCTGTTCCTTTACTATCTTTGGCAGAACCATAAAATGATAGACACATGCCTATTAATTGATTTGTGAATACATTGCCTCAGAATAATATCATCATATTTTATTACATGTCCTGTTTTATTCTGAGGATATTGTGAGATGCTGAACACAGATTATCATGGAAAGACATGTGAAAATCAGACAATGAGGATGATCATGCAGACGTTCAAAAAGTAAAGTGTGGAGCAGTCCATAGACTTATGCTATGTAAATTATTTTAGTCACATATCTCTTGGGCTCATTGTCTCCCATCTGTGAAATGGCAATAAGAATGAACTTCCTGCTAGGAGCACAGTGAAAAGGACTAAGATGAGAACCATAAGCACACTTTGCCTTTAGGCAGTGTTATACAGAAGATAAACAATTCATCTCATGTGTTCTTCACCATGGGATGGATCTATATTATCCTCCCTTTATGAAAGAAAGAAAGAAAGAAAGAAAGAGAAAGAAAGAAAGAATAGTTTGTGTGGCACTAACTTTGTATCAAGCATCTCTGGAGCATCAAAAAGCAAGCCATAAGGTGCTGAAGTTTGATGAATTCCTTAACCGTACAATCTTATGCATGTCTGCTCAAAGTAAGTCTCACTGAGATACTTCCTTCCCATTGAGTTTCTCTAGGTTTGCAGTCTAAGCAAATTTCAGGGTCACCTTTGTGTATTCTGATGCCTTTATAGGCTGTATTTTGCATGCAGAAATATGGTAGTCTTAACATGTAGGCTTTCCATTTTTCTACTTATCAGTGATGTTGATCTTCATGTTACAGTGAAATTATTGGCTTTGCTTCAATTCAATCTACTTTTGGTAATGCAGATTCTAAATAAAACATTTCCTTCATTCTCAGAAAGCAGCAGTGACATAGAGAAGCAAGAAAACTGGCAATGCTTTCAGATAAGAGGGAAACAGGAGTTGCTGGTCAATTACTGGAGAATATTGTGAAATTTGGATTGTTTCATTATAGTCTAAAAGGAAACATGTTGCTCCAACCTTGCTGTGACTGAATGTTTAATCAGAAATGTTTATTGCTTAGAAATGTTAACTTTTCAGGACTGGATCTAGCCATGCTGTAAGGGGAATTCTGGGACTTGCAGTCCAAATAAGTAGCTTTTGTGAGCAATTTATGTGACTCCTAGTAGAACATGGTTTATCTTTCTCCCTAAATAATGGCACTTCAAATAACATTATCTAAATGCAAAGGATATTATTTAACTTCATTATTGTTTGATCCATAGAACTTTCAAAGATCTATGTATTATGTATATTTTACCAGCTGTAAAACACTTTCCTTAATAACCATATCTTGTGGGCTTTCAATGTGTTGCTCTATGTGTGTGAACACACCTCTGTATCCACACTCCATCACAGCACAAAAACATGATCATTCAGGACAAATTCACATCTGAAACTGTGTGGCAATGCAAATAGGAGGAACAAAGCCCAGCAAGTAATATTTTCCAAAGTGCCTGTTTTTATTCAGTGAGTTTAGTCCGTTTTGTACAGTGAATCTAAGCTATTATTGGTATTTTGTGTGGTTGCTTTTTTACTATTATGGCTCTAGCCAGCATATAGTTATCCCCACTCCCGGGTGTAACTACTGGGAGAAGGGGATGAAATTAAGGCATTGCCTTAAATAAATATTCTGCCTTCCCATGAAATTTTCCTTCAGTCTCCAAAGTTCAGTTGAAAATTTAGAAACACAGTTTAAGCATTCAAAGAAAGTTCCCAATGGAATGAGAGCACAACAAATATGAGAATTCACAATGTGAATGACTACCAATGTGTCACTCTCTGTATTGTTGTCTCCTCTCTCCTCCTATATAGATATACTACTTTGTTTCAAAAATTATTATAGTTGAAGCCACACTTCCCAAGGCAAGGGGAATTCAGATCATTTGCCACAATGCTAACTTAAAATAGGATGCATTGAGGGAATCTTCTTCTACCTCAAAATCCACTTCGGTTAAAGACAAGAGATGTGGAACAAGTGTTGATTCCGTTACGGCAAAAATTCTACAATTGGAGTTAAAGTTGTGGGACTTATTCCTCCCCCCCATACACACACACACACACACACATATATATGGATACTGAGAGCATGTAGTACACCAGATCTGACAAATTCTTAACAGGGACGCCTTCACAGGCCTTGCTTCTATTTGAATTTCTATTTCAAGTGAGCAAGTATATTCCATCTCTGATACTGTATGTTCCTATTCTGTTGGTGTTGTCCTTTTACTGTTTTAATATCTGGTTTTGATATACTGCCTGTGTATATAATTATTGGCATCCTGTTAATCATTTATGATGTTATACATTAGACTTAAGACATCATAACCATTTTGTCTCTTCATTTGCAATTGTGGCACTGTTACCATAACTGCAAATGACCATTAGCCATGCTGCCTCAAAAATTCTGAGAGATGTAGTCCAAGAAGGAACTTTTCTAAGCACTGTTTCTGAGGTGTTTCGAGCACAATGCAACAAAGGAGTTTATCACACGGGACGAATCCCATGCAGAAACTAAATTTAAACTGAAAATAACTCTCATTTGTGGGTTAACCCACATTTTCAGGGTTAATCCAAACAGAAAGTTGGGGGGGAAAAACGCATTTGTGGGATGATTTTCAGATGATGTTTGCGTGAAAGAAAAATGATGCAAAAATAACCCAAATGCAAAGTCGTCAAAACCAGCTCCTTTTTACTTTTGCTAAATTCTGAAAGTACAAAGGAGCTTTCTATTCAGATTATTTTTATGTTATTTCTCTTTCACGCCAACTCATCTGACAAACAACACCTAGGTTTTAAAATCCCGTTCTTCACAGGATTTTACCAATTCATCCTCCCTATGGTAAATTCAAAAAAGAAGCCACAGCCCCCCTCACAAACCAGGATCTAGGGAGTGGATTGCCCCAGTAGTTAGGAGGTGCTTCTTAGACCTCAGAAGTCTGAGAACAAGACTTCCTTACGTTTTCATCATTTACATCCTCAAGGAGAGACTTGAAGTTTGTCCTCATCCTTTCATGCTTCCAAGATGCTTAGAGCATCCAATAGCCCAGGGGAACAAATCATGGCAATATTGCTTCTCCCCTTATCTAGTAGGGGTTGTGGATGCCATTTTTGCTGAAGCTGTTGGATATAAGTGGGGAGGAGGATGGAGTGGTTTCAAAATGGCCTTGGAGAAATGGGATTAACTTTCCTTACTTCTACTCTAAAAGTCAGTTACAGAAGTAACCAGTTTTGTTTGCCTCCCTCCTTCATAGTGTAAACCTATTCCTCATTTCCTTCAACTGTCCCATTTTGGCAGGGCCCTATTCCAATTAATCCTCTGTCATCCCAAATTTTAATGTCCTAGGTTTTTTTTTTCACTTCCTCCCACTTCATCCCTTTGTCCTTTTTGCTTATTTCAATTGCTGCAAACTAAGTTCAGCAATAATCATTTGTACTCAATTAACAGCAAATGGGGAGAGGAGAGGAGAGGACTGAATCTTGCCCTTCCCAGTAGGCTCAGAGAAAAGCAAACTGCTGCAGTTTGTGTGTTTTTCCTCATTAATAACTTTTTCCATCTTGATCACACTGTGATGTTGATGGTTTTCATGCATGAAATGTTGGAGTATATTCAATGAATGTGCTTTTATCAACACTACTCTGATTGTTTTCTATTACTTAATGAATGAAAATATTTCTTGGTTTCAAAAAAAAGTGATGGGAAGAGTTTACATAAGGCATAGGAAAGGTGACAGGGTTTAAAACAACTTTTTCTATAATGACTTTCCCCAATGATCAATGACTGAACTTTGCTGAAGTCCTTTATTCCTCCAATTTATCCTCTCGCTGTGTGGCTCCAATGAAGTTGCCAATACTCATTCTTCTCTGCCAGACATTTTACTTATCTTGCAATCTATGGAAATCATGAAAACTGTTTCCTGTCATTATTTATAAGCCATAGCATTCTTGTTTTACAAATTGGCTCAGAAATTTACTGAGGAGATTAAAAAACAACAACACCCGGAGCCTTTTCACCAGCCATGCAATGCATCTGCCTGTCATACAATAACCCTTGGGGATAGTGGTGGTCATAAGTCATAATTCCCTTTCCTTCTCTTTTATAAAGCCAGTTTAAAAATATATGATGTATTGCTGGGGAAACTCTCTCTAAGGTTCTACAGATAGATACTAAATTGAGAAATAGAACAGCATGCCCTCCAACATTTCCCAGATGAAATCCATGGCCAAGCAACATCAGCTGTAAAAGTTTGTAACGCGGAAGATTGCACAACTAGAAGAGGCTGCAGCATTTTGCTCTTACCTGAGCCTAGAGGGAAGGGCAAGATTTTACCCACTCTACTCCCCACTGCTAAGTTAAATTCATCTATGTTTGGACTCAGGACTTATCACAAGGCTCTCATAGCAGAATTACAGCAAAATAGTAGCATCTGTGGCCATATCTTATCACACAATGCCATGTCTGTTCTGTAGTTGCTTTATCTTCCATCCACTCCTGGTCAATCCTTTTCACTGACCTGGGAAACCTGTCAGTGCCTCCCAATCATGCTACTTTTCTACTATGTATTCACATGTGATAGGTTCCTCCGACTGTAGTTCCAATATACAGCGTAGCAAATGTCCTCCTTTTCCAAGATGTGTCCTATATTTCAACCTTCTGTCCAGGAAGAATTCCAAAATGTCCTCCATTCTGAGCATCAGTTAGAGGTATATTGAATAGCACCACATATGCTGTTCCCCTTCCAGAAATGTGTCTACCTCTCCTCATTGCAAATAGAGAGATAAGATGGATTCTTCTAGAGGTTGGCTTTTTCCCCCTAGGAGGAGCTTGCACCAGAGCTCAGGCATCATTTGTTTCTTGGAGAGACCAACAAACATGTTAGACAATGGGCTACATGAGCACACAATGCAAATGTATAATGGTTTTCCCCCCCTTAATTTGAATACAATGGATGGAATGAAAGCAATGATTTAAATGTTG
Source organism: Urosaurus nigricauda (assembly GCA_034509955.1). NCBI lineage: Eukaryota > Metazoa > Chordata > Lepidosauria > Squamata > Phrynosomatidae > Urosaurus > Urosaurus nigricauda. The sequence continues at coordinate 12,755,421 of JAOEGL010000013.1, forward strand.
ATTCAGTCAAGGATTTGTTGCTAGTAAAGTATAATTTTAAGCATTTGTTTTACTCAGAATTCTATAAGTATATTGCAAGCCAACAAGGCATTTTTACCAAAGATAAGTTCATCAGAAAAATACAGTTGGTACACCCTGCCACTGGAAAGCCACTTTTCACTTTCCATGGTACAGTTGGCCCTCCTTATCCATGGATTTTTTTATCCATGGATTTGAGCATACACGGCTTGAAAATATTCCCAAAAAGTATAAAGTCCAAATAGCAAATCTTGATTTTCCATTTTATATATGGGATACCATTTTGTTCTACCATTATATTTAATGGGACTTGAGCATTCATGGATTTTGTTATCCACGGAGGGTCCTGGAACCAAATCCCAGTGGATAACAAGAGCCCTCTGTATATGGTTATTTCTTAAAAGGGAAATACTGGTATAATTAGGCCAACTGGGCTGGGTTACAATTTCGCATAAATAAGGATAGTCAAAGTAGTCTCTGTGTAGCAGAACAAAGTCTCTCTCTGTCTCTCTTTGGTATTCCCTTTTCCTTTGGTTCCTGAACTTTGATATTCTCTTTGGACTCTTTTCTCTTCAATAACCCCTCGCTGGCATTAGACCCTGTTTGGACTGCTTAGAACCAGAATTTCTACAGACCCTCTATGTATAACCCTGGTCTAGTTTCTCCACTGTTTGTTTCTTGAACATACGCCCTGTCCTGAATATGTAAGGTGCTAAGAGCTGTCCAACAGTGGAAGAAACTCCCTCAGAGTGTGGTGGAGCCTCCTTCTTTGGAGGTTTTTAAACAGAGGCTGGATGGCCATCTCTTGGGGGTTGCTTTGATTGTGTATTCCTGCATAGCAGAGGGTTGAATTGGATGGCCCTTGAAGTCTTTTCCAACTCTGATTTTGTGATTCTATGTGTTGCTCTGAAAGAGGACAGGAAAGAATGGACAACTGTGATTAGATTTTTAGGTGAGGGGACTGTGAATTTACCAACAATAAATTCCTGGACATGCAGAATCAGTGGCATTCTTGTTTCTTGGGTTCCACTGTTTTCTACCTTGTTCAAGGTTGTACTTGGCAAAAGTACCTTTTTGCAATGGCAGCTGGCGGTTCTGATATCAGTGGGGTAACAAATCTACTTTGGGTTTAAGTCTGGATGTTTAATAAACTATCCAAGGTGCTGAACCTATTTGAGGAATGACTACTTAAGTTCATTCAAAAACCAAGCCCCACTGACATGGAAACCAACAGGTATCACTGCTGTTTGGATTATGATTATGATTATGATTCCCATACAGGATGGAAGATTCCAGGAGTTGTAGTCCGAAAGGTAACTTTTCTATGTTCTGCTCCCAGTAAAAGGCAAAGGAAATCCCAGAAGTAGAGATGCAAGGCTTTCTTGACAGAGGTTATAAGAAAACAATTCCTTTAAAATTCAAGATAAATTGCTCTGTATTACTGTCATCTTCAACCTAGTAGGAAGTCCAGTATGACAAGTAGTTATTATTCTCAACTTAATGGAGGAACATCATGAATGAGTGGTTTAGGATAAATATAAGTATGAGACAGGAGTGTTTTCAAAGGTGTTGTTGTATTTTCCAGCAACTTCTCAGCACTTTGTCCATATTTAAGCCCTAAATTAGATAATCCAGTGTTCTCAAGCAGAGGATGAACGTCTCCTCTTTCGTTCCGACAGACAAGGGTTCTGCAAAGCAAGGTTTCTTTTCCGTTCTTGTAGGCTGTGTTTGAAATGCTTATAAAAGCTTCTGACACTGCCTTTGGCAGTTTAAGTGTGCACTGTGCTCTACTTGTCAGACTTATTGGAGAGCCAATAACCATCATTAGAAGGTGAGATGTCAAAGACACCAGTCTACTACTTAAGGTGTCTTGACGAAAGAAAATTCAAAGGAAAAAAGAAAGACCTGCACAAGTTGTGACTTAGAAACCCAAATGCATCCTACCAACCCTGTTTCAAGCAACCCATGGGCTAGTCTCAGCAATTAAAGACTGGAATATAATACCAGCTGCTGGGAATAACAGTAAGAGAATTATTACCTTCTACTTGTTGATAGTGATAAGAGCATCTCACATTCTCTTAATGTCTTTTGTATTTTCTTCCTGACATTCTTTCATATTAGCCTGTGAGAATTTGTTTTTCTTTCTCACTTAAAAAAATCTAATTTTTTAAGCAAAAAGACTGTACAAATGTATGCACTGTTTCTTTATGTATTCATTTTTGTATGCATTTTCCCTATGGGTGAAAAGCATGTTTCTACACAACATTCAAAGATACGCACTTGGAGTTGTGCATATATGAAAATTTAAAAGGGGGGGGGTAGACTTTCCTAAATTTTCAGCCCTGAAACACTGAAAAATCACCCAAACTGCTGTTAAAATATAATGTTGTGGTCCCTTTATCTTTCACCCAGGTTGGATTTGGGATGGGGATCATGTTACTTTAATTCCTAAGAGATCATGGGCCAGCTTCCTGTTGTTGTGTTGTTGTTGTGTGCCTTCAAGTTGTTTCTGGCTTATGATAACACTAACGTGAACCTATTGTGGGACTTTCTTGGGAAGATCTGTTCACAGTGCAGACCACCAGGTATTATGGATTTCTGCTTCTCAAAGACTAGCTCCCTGGCCAGCTATTACAGAACCTGAGGGTGGGTTTCATAGAAACTGGTGGTGTGGTAGTGTCTGAGATCTACTTATAAAGAACAAAGAAAACAGCATTTTAAAAAAAAGTCTCCTAAATTTATCCTAAAATCACTTTTTGGGTCATGTAATTGGTTGATCAGTTCCAGACTGATTAGCTATTAATCAATTAGAGGCCACAACTCATTAAAATACACTTAGAACATAGAACTGTCAGAAAATCATCCAGAATTCTCTGCAATGTCAACCATTTAGTAGTTTCTGCTGTTGAACAATAAAGCCTTTGCATTTCTCATCCTGTCTCTTTTATTTATAAATTCATGCTAAAAAAATATACTCGTTAAAATGATAAAAACAGATAAGAAACCAGTACTAAAATATAGCAGGGCCATAAACAATGAAAGAAAAAGCTAATAAAATGTGGACTGAAAGGAAATACATGAAAACAGTAGCAAGGAGAGGGAACTAAAAATGAAACAAACAGCTCATTATATACCTACTCATACCGTACCATAATCTTATCCACCTTGCAAGTCCTTGTAAAATTTGCAACGTGGTTGCAAAGGTGTGTCTTGATATGCTTGAAGAAGAAAAGGCCAAGCAGGGCAACACAATCTTCTGTAACAAGAAAAACTGCACAAGAATAAAGAGCATGTGAACTGCTCTGGAGAGACTGTCCTTTAACCTACATGTCAACCAACACCCAGTTTCTGTATTTCTGTTATTTTAAACATAGGGGCATAGCTTTTGCATTGCATAGCTTATGCAGCTTGATTCCAACTGCTCTCTTCCTCCTCCTCCTCCTGCTTCTTCTAAAAAACCAAACAAACCACTTATCTTAATTCTCTACAAGCTCCAAAGTCCTCTGATTTAGTAGAGAAAATTCCTGGCGCAATAATGAGCCAAAATATGACAAAGCATCAATCAAAGAAGCTGATGGCTTCTGACCCCTTTCTAGGTTTGCTTTCATAACTTTCATATCTTTGAAGTTATGAAAAGAAGACAAGATGTGACAGGTGCTGCGCTTGGAGAAACCACTTAGTCAATTTAATTCCAGCCACCTGTGAGTAACTCGACAGAACTACTTCAGCACATTTGAAAGTTTCCATGCCGGTTGCAACTCAAGATGAAGCCAGCCCTGCAGCACCCACACGTTGTTTCAACACTCCCTGCCTTTAGACTATCATCAAGTGAGAAATGTTTTAGGTTCTAAAAGGCATAGTCCTTAGAGCTTTCTCTCATCTGAATGCAGACGGAGGGATAAAAATGGTTCCAATCTAAAAAAAGAAACAAGGTTGAAAATATTTATGAATAATAAAAAAGTAGCTATGGTGGATCAGAGCAAAGATCTATTGCTGGCATCCTGCTGGTGTCATACACGTGCATAAGATCCCCTATAAAGGCAATGAGACATTTCTATACAATACAGAATGTCCTCATTTAGTTCAAGATTGCAGAAGCAGAATTGCCCATGTGGTACTATTATGCGTGATCATGCATTGATCATGATCTGCATATGTTTTGTGCATGGTTGTCCATTGACACATATGTGCATTGCTCCCAAATGCATATTGTGTAGAGTATGCCTTTGCATTTGTCTATGCAATGTCACAGTTCAGTAACAACGGCCTCTCATTCCACAGCTAATGCATAACTCTATGAATGTAAAGTTATACTCCATTTCCATGATGTAGGTGCTCAGCCTGTATCGTGTAGCTTCCTTCTTCTGACAGTAGATAATCAGGTGTCTTCCAGGAAACAGACAAACATGATGCCAAGGAACCTCTCCAATGTTGTTCCCCCACAACAGTATCTGTGGCAAGTGCATCTATGGCAGGAACAGGAAACATCCAGGTGTTGTGGGGCTGCATTATAAGCCCCAACTCACTAGGCGGGGGGTGCCTTGCCACTGTGAAAATTCAGTGATTGTTGCTGAGATTCTCCAAAAATACAGTGACCTTTCTATGGTGATAGAGAGTACCAGAGTCTCCTCCCACACCATAGAACCCTGCTGACTGATCATCCCATTCCCTTCCAAAAGGCATGGAAGAATGAGAAGGAACTATTTTATGGTGGTGCCAGATATTGGCACTGTGAATCTCCAGTGATTTCAATAGCGATTTCACTTGGAACAAATTAAATCCAGTTCTCAGGAGAAGACTGCATGTAACATTTTATCCGTTCCTCCATAGTCTCCTAAAAACACTCATGAAGTAAAGTTGCAGGGGGAGGTACACTCTGCCCTTGTCTGTAATCTGAGAATTAGGCAGATGTTTTCTTTTCTAAATTTACCTCTGTGCAAATGAATCTTGGAAGCTAAGCAGGATCAGCTTTGGTTAATACTGGGATGGGAGACTGCCAATGAATACTCTGTGCTGTAGGCTATATTTCAGAGGAAGGAGCAGGCAAAAACACTTGAATCCCTGTATTGGGAAGAAGGCAAGATATAAATAAACATCATCATCATCATCATCATCATCATCGTTCTGAGTATTCCTTGCCTAAGAAAACCTGTGAAAACCAGGGAGTGGCCATAAATTGACAGATGAATTGAATGCACATATACACAAACGTGTTTTTGTCCTTCCTTCCTCCCTTTTAAAGTCAGGTCTCCATTGCACATATTTGTGTGTAACATATAATTTGACTCCATGTGGTTTGTTTGCATGTCTTTATAGGAAGACTTTCCCTTTTCATTTGCAGAACTCAGCAACTGTTTAAGATAGATCTTTCTTTCTTTCTTTCTTTCTTTCTTTCTTTCTTTCTGACTGGGTTTTGGGTGTTTTGTTTTGTTTTGTTCTTTTGCCTTACAGAGTATTTCAAACACCTGACTTCAAATGTTTTAATTGTATGCACTGCTTTAGGTGATTTATTGGAAAAGCAGCTTGTCAACGATTTAAATAACCTTTAAAAAATTGTTGTGTGGGGAAGGGCAGGAAGAAGAGTGCCCTCAAGTATAATTCTGGTGTTTCCCTCTGATACACTGGATTGCAATGAAGTTTATTGGGTACAGATTCTCACAGCATCTTCTGCTGCCTTTAATATAAGAACTCAGACGCCAAAGTTATTACTGTAGCACCAGCCTAAGGCAGGGAAGAAAGACTGGCATAAACTTTCACTTGCTTTCATACAATGAACTTTTAAAGGCTTTGGACTCTGTAATCATAAGCTAGAGAGGGTGGTGGTTGTACCCTTCTGTATGGAGAGCAAAGGTGGACACATTAAAAGTATCTGTACACCTTGGAGCTGTATAGTGCAGTCTCTTACCTCATTCATCAGCCAGCCTGCTTATAGATCTTGTGAAGATGGTTATTCTGTTCACATGTACAAAAATGCTGTTGTTGTTGTTGTTGTCACATGTTTTTCTTGTCAAGGTTTGTTCAGAAAGGGCTTGTCCAGTTACCATTGTCTTCCTTGGAGGCAGATAGAGTGTAACTTACCCAAGGTCACCCAGTGGATTTCCATGGCTGAGTAAGGATCTGAACCCTGGTTTCCAGAGTCCTAGACCAACACACAAACCAATTCGTTCACAAAAATGTTAATGGTATGAAATCCCTTAATATGGGAAGTATCATAATGGAACTAGTGGAAGGAATATACAAGTAGAAGAAAAGGCCTAGGAGGGGAACAATGATTATGGGATGGGAACTGGACTAGCCCTAACAATTTTGCTGCCTGAAGCAAAGGACAAGATGATTGTCTCTTGTTTTGCTTCTGGATGGACAGTTCCCTCTTTCTTCAACACCGATGATGTTTCCGTATCAACGAGGCAGTGAATCTGCTCTGAGCTTTAGCCTGAAATGTAATGGAGCTATCCAAGATTCTGAATTCTGTGTGCAAAATAGACACAAAAGGCAGATCCAGGTATCCATGACACCATCATGCCATGGTTTCCCAGTTTTTTATACAAGATTTTCCCTTTCAAAAAAGTTGAAATACCTAAAGGGCTTAGCGCAAGGGTGAGAAAAAAGCTCCTCCCTCAAAGTTGCTGAAGCGCAGCTCATCAGCCCTACCCAGCTTAACCAATGGTGAGGGATACTAATTATTATTATTATTATTATTATTATTATTATTATTCTTACTGGGAAATAAATACTGGGAGTTGGAGTGCAATAAGATCTGGAGGGCCATTTGGTCCATCCTAACTAACAGATCTAGAACTAACAGATCCTAACTAACAGATCTAAAAGACAAGCCTTCCCCAGTGCCTATGTAGTCAACAGCAGACACAAGCAGGGCAAATACCTCAAATAACGGTGGAGTTTAAACCTGTCAAAGGAACAAATGAAGAAAGGTTATGGGGGTACCATGATTGGGATGAAATAGGGAAGGGCAGCAAAGACTGGATGCAGCTATGGCTGATGGCTCCCATGTCAGTATGCTGGTGAATCCTTTCTGGGTTTTAGTCCAATAATAATAATAATTAATAATAATAATAATAATAATAATAATCTTTATTTCTAGCCCGCTCCTCTGTGAGTACAATCGGAGCGGGGTACAACAAGATTAAAACATACAAATTAAAACACTTCATTGACCCATTCCCAGCCACCCACCCCTTAAAAATAAATTAAATTAGCAATAATTTAAAATCAACAACATTAAAAACATGATTCATCCTCCATAGTTCTTACATTGAGGAAAAAATAACACCAGGCAAGGGGTCAATTTATAGGTCCCATTCGGAGCTGGGATCTAAGAGGTGTCAGGGAAGGCCTGCCGGAAGAGATGCGTCTTCAGAGCTTTTTTAAAGCAATCAAGAGATGTTATAAGGCGCATCTCATCCGGCAGACCATTCCAAAGTTTGGGAGCGGTCACGGAAAAAGTCCTCTGGGAGGTCTGTGACAGCCTAGTTTTCACCGGCTGTAGCAGGTTCCTCCCAGAGGATCGGAGTGTGCGGGGGGGTTCATACGGGGAGAGGCGGTCCCTGAGATAAGGTGGACCCAAGCCATGTAGGGCTTTAAAGGTTAAAACCAACACCTTGTACTGCGCCCGGAAACTAATTGGCAGCCAGTGGAGAGCCTTGAGCACCGGTGTTATGTGCTCTCTCCTTGATGTTCCAGTTACAAGCCTGGCTGCCATATTTTGGACCAGTTGAAGTTTCCGGGTTAAGCACAAGGGTAGCCCCATGTAGAGCGCATTACAGAAATCCAGGCGTGAGGTTACCAGAGCATGTACCACAGTTTCCAGGTCCCTCATGTCCAGGAAAGGGCGCAGCTGGCGTATCAGCCGAAGCTGATAACAGGCACTCCTGACCGTCGCATTCACCTGACAGGTCATGTGGAGCGACGAATCTAGGAGTACCCCCAGACTGCGAACACAGTCCTTAGAGGAGAGTGTGACTCCATCCAGGACTGGAGACTGTATTCCCAAGTCCAAGGTTTAAAGGAGCTCCTGAAGATGCAAAACAATTTGGAGAATAACTTAGAGCTCCTTGGCTATTCCTTTAAAGCAATGGTGTCACTAGAGCTGGTGTCACCTGATGCAGTAAATCAGGGTGTCACCTCTTCCCAGCCTACACCATACAGAATCTTTAGTCATGATTTTTATACTAATGTTACTCATTCATTGAAATTCCTGCATATCACTCAATGTCATGGTAACAGTTGTGACATAAACAACTAGAAAAATTAAAATTATACCTTTAAATTACAATATATATGCACAGCCTCAGTGCATTTACATATACATTGTTTCATGTGGTTGAAGTGAAAATTTTCGTAAAAGGTGATGTTTTTAGTGAAAATTTAAAAGCATAAAAAAATTAAAACGTTTTAATTTTTTTAAAAAACTGGGACCTTCCATTGAACCTCACCCTACTCACCCCATTTCTTCAGCATTTTACTGGGACACTGGCAAATCCCACAGCCCATTCCTGCCCAAAAGCAGATGTTTGAGGAGCAGTGCTGTCACCCCTCTTAGGGTGTCATCTGGTGTGGTCCTCCCACACACCCCACACCCCTTTTGTGATGCCACCACTTTAAAGTTCAGGTTGAAGCAAATTCACAGATTTCTGTCCCCACCAGTTGCCATTGGAGGAGGAGCAGGCTCAGGAATATAAAGAATGGGGTGGGAATGGAACTTACTTCCCATGGGAAGTATGTTTTAATAACTCTTGAAGTTCATTTCTGTGTTTGCCTTGGGAGAATTTGGCCAATATTTCTAATCCCCATCTATCTTGGCAGTCTTAGTGACTTCTGTCAAGTGACTGTTGGCTTCTCATCTTAAGAAATTTCAGGTGGGCATATAAGGACACAAAACTCATGATTCATCTTCTCCGCCTAGAGTTGCCCATTGCTAATTTCTTTCTAGGTCAACTTAAACTAATGTCACACACATCCATAACAACCACCACCTTTGCAACAAAAGTGGAAAACTACTGAAGTAACTTGGCAGAAGAAAACACTGCTGTCAAATCTCTTATGCACAAAAGGACGGAAAAATGAGGGAAGTGGGGGTGGAGAGATATTTATTAGTAACTTTCTACCTATTAGAAAGCACCTTGAGTTGTCTTGGCACAATAATGTGCCATATGGAGCGAGGTGTGACCTGTGTTAATTTTGTATGTACCAAGAGAGTTTTTGCAATATCAACTTCGATGCTGTGATGGGAGTTATTGTCCCCATATGGCTGCAGGGATACATGGAAAATGTACAACTCTCCTTTCTTTTTCTTTTTAATAGAAAGGAGTATATTATTCTCCACATTGAACTGAAAAGTCCTTGGATGGTTTTATTGCCCATGAGTAGTCTCGGAAACTGGTGGTGTCCATGTCATTGGGGCAGTGAATCTGCTCCGTTGTTTAACCCAGGGTCACTCCTTCACAGTTCAGACTTAATCCAGGAATTCACTGTCCCATTGATATGAGGAGCATGGGTCCAAAATCTGCTCTATAGAAGCACAAGAACTTGCTTTTAAATATTTTCTAAACTAGTTCAGATTCATTCTTGATTTTAGATTGTAGGAGGGGAAATAAGGTTTGAAATAAATTCAATGAGATGTTTTATGACAAGAAAAACCAACAACCTTGCTTGTAAAAAACCAACATGTTGGTCACAAATGTTTTAGGTCAGCCTTTACATAAACACATTGGCTGATAAGAGTTGGGATCTATCGCTGTAATGTGATTTTTGTGTCCACCTATATTTTGTTGTGGTTCATTCCAGTGATTTATAATTGGATCTGTTGTTGTATAGACTTAGACTGGTCCTCCCTGAAAATCTCTCTGGAAAGAAACATGGTGAAACCTCTCCTGGTCTGGTTTGTACATATACAATATATTACATGACTATGACATATTGGGAAGAGTGTATTACCCACAGAAAATAAATATATCGAGAAGAGAGCTGAACTAGAATGCCTTCCTTTGACAGCTAGATTTCTATGTGCAAGGAGTCTGTTACACCCCTTGAACAACTTAAGGGAGGTGTCCAGTTGTTGAACTTTATCTTCCAAATAAGCTCAGCACCTTGGTTTGGACTCAGATTTGAAGTGAATGTACCACTGCATTGACATGGGAGATTCCAGCTGCCATGGGGTCTGGTGTCATGTCCACATGACAAGTTATTTGTTTAGGGATGTTTCCGAGTTCTGGTCCAAATGTAGAACATTGCAAAACTTCATTCATTGGCAGCACTGTAGAACGCAACAATATTATAAGCTATCGTGAAGATAGGACACAACTCACTTGGGGTGGGATTGCATCAAGGTATCAGCATGTCATTCCTTACCAGCAGAGTTCTAATCAATACCAAGTAATCACAGATCACTTCACATAGATCTCCGTGTCAATGCTTTGACGAAATAATGAGTTACAGCTTCTGCCAATCTTTTTGGTCTTCACAGGAACCTGATTTCAAATAGTGACCAAGATTATCAAGTCTCCGTGACTTCTTTCTGATATGTTGCAAACCTTTTTCCTGTGCTACAAAGGATTAACTTATAAAAAGAGTAACATGAAACAGAGGACATCAAACAAGCAAAAACATATCAACAATTGGTCAAGAAATAACTATATTCATTTTTCAATGACTTCCAAGGAGACTTGCTTGATATTACAAGTTCAAAACCTTGACATTTGTCTGTTTCACAAAGAACATCGATGATGGGGTAAAAGAAAGTGGCATCATTCAACCATGTAGGGTTACATCTGATGTCTTTCAAGCCAAGCATTAAATGCGGCCTTGACAAATCCAGTACAATATGGCCTGCAGAAAGCTGTGCTGTTGTCATAGTTTCATCAGCCAGCCTGAGGGTTTTGATACATTTATTAAATTTATACCTTACTTTTCTGCCCAAAATAATACCTAAGGCAGCTAGGAAGTATAAAATGAAAATTAAATATGATTGAAACATAAATGTTTAAAACATAAAAACACATTAGTTTGTTGGGTTTTTTAAGTTAAAAAACCAGTCTCTCCACCTATTGATTATTATTAGTTGGTTAATTTCGAATCCTGACTTAATTCCAATGAGCTCAAGATGACCTTCGTGCCTGAAGATTCACAGCAATCCCATTATCCTTCAACATTTCACAGATGAAAAATGGGACCCAAGTGGCCAAGAAACATCCGAGTGTGATTAAGATGGCAAAAGCTATTGATGAAGAATAGCTAGGAGAGGCTGCAGCAGTTTGCTTTTTCCTGTGCCTACTAGGAAGGACAAGATTCGGCTGCCACCTTTCGTCTCTCCTCTACTGAGATGACTGCAAACTTATTTGTGCAGCACTGGAAATAAGCAGAAGATAATGAGTAGACAAAATGTATCCCTTTTAAAAAATTAAAGAAATGTTTTGCCTCAAAGTGTGCACAAACATCCTCTGGAGAAACATTGCACAACTCTGGGTTGTTTAAGCCCGAGATAAGACTTATTTAAAAATCAGTAGGTAAACTAGAAGTGACTTTCAGGTCATTTTCCTTAGGACTGCCAAGTATATTTTAATACTGTTTTATGTTGTTGTTGTCATTGTTGTTGTTGTTGTTGTTGTTGTGTGCCATCAAGTCATTTCTGATTTAAGGAGACCCTAAGGCAAATCTATAATGGGGTTTTCTTGGAAGGATTTGTCCAGAGAAGGTTTGTCATTGCCTTTCCCTGAGGCTGAAAGAGTGTGACTTGCCCAAGGTCAGCCAGTGAGTTTCATGTCTGAGCTGGAAATTGAACTCTGGTCTCCAGAGTCATAGTCCAACACTGAAATTACTATGCTGCACTGGCTCACGTATTATGTTATACTCATAATATTTCAGGACCAGACAGCTTGTCCTGTATCAACATTAAAAGTAATCCCCCAAATGCCTTATTTTACATTATCAATTGAACACAGTACCCCCAAAATTACACATGAAATGCTAAGGAAATACAGTGTACATGACATGGCAGTGGTAAAATTGTGATGGCCTTTGTGATGGCCTCTGGCTTGTCATCATAACATTTCCAGCAGCTCGGAAGAATCCATTTGGATTTGAGATCTCATGGAAACCCAGACTTCTTGTGAGAGGGCCTCCTCTTGCACAATTTGAGGCCAGCCTTTTGTATGTCTGCCATTCAGGTCTGTCCAATTCCAACTGTCCCTTATCAATATTTTGAAAACCTGACAACCCTACTTAGGTCTATCCTGGCCCTAAAATGGTTCAAAGGAAGACAAAAAAAAAAAAAAAGGCAAAAATGGCCCCCATTCTGCTGAGAAATTTTTGAGGGATATTTGGGGGGGGGGGGTATTTTTCAGTGGAGGTTCAGCATATAGAATGTGGCTCTCCCAGGTCTCTGAGAAGAGTGACTTCCAGAAGACCTCCTGCAAAAGATCTCATTCCTTAGAAGAAGCTAGAAAAGAACTAGAAAAAATTGTATGAAACCTAAGCCTCAGTTGTATGAAAAATGAGGAGAGGCTTATTCAGACTTGTTGAGTCCATTTTGGCCTCATCATTCTCCTCAGTATGACGTCTGCCCAAAAGACTAGCCTAATTCAGGCTACTGTGTGTACACAAATTGTTTGATCAAATGCTCCCAGGATACACATCTGACCCCTGTGAAGACCTATGAAGAGATGGACCTGCAGCTGTGACCTGGGAGCAGTTATATACCAATGGCATTCACAGTCTATTTGCATTAACAAAGCACTGTGAACAAAAAAAAAAAGAAACTTAGCTCCAAGTCTTCAGGCGCTTTGTTGCCATGATTACAAATCCAGAGAAAGTAATATCCTTTATTGGCAATCAAGTGTAAGAAGCACATCACCAGCCCTCCATTGATTTCCCTATTTATCTTGAAAAAAAGCCAGAAACAGCTTGAGCTTCATAAAGTAAGAAGAGAAGGAGAAGGAAAACGATAGGAAGGTTGTCCCTCCCCACCTCCACATCCACTACCAATCAATTACCTTTACATATCCTACCTTGCTTCCTCCATACATCTTTGCTTAGCATCCCTAAGGCTATCACCTTCATACCTATCATGGCATTGTGAAGTAGGTTAGACCACAGGTAGGGATCATATGGCCCTCCAGATGTTGTTAGACTGTACCTCCCAGAGGCCCTAACCAGCAATGGTGAGGAATAATGAGAGCTGCAGCACCACAAAGGCCCTTTCTCCCATTCCCACCAAATATGCCTCTGAGGGTGGTAGGATTGAGAGGAGATTCTCCTCTGAAGATCTCAGACCTTGGTTCAGATGATAAACCAAGAACCTTCTCCTGTGTAGAGAACCTTTGATCTGGTTTTCAGAGGTCCAAGACCAGTGATTGCTTTCTTGTATCACACTGCCTCTGGTGGAGAGATTTTGCCACTGCATTTGGGCTTCACGGACCTGGCCCTAACTTTAGGCAATGTGAGCCAGTTTCCTTGATCAACTGATGTGGAAAAGTGCCAGCAAAATGTTGGAGAGAAAACCTTATGCCCTGCACAATTCAAGCAAGCTACAGTGGAGGACATCTGAACAGTCTAGGCTAGCCGGCTACTATCCCATTCCCAGTATGGCAGAAATATTCCAGTACCAATTAACTGAATGAGAAAGGATGCCATTTTACTCTTACCCTCAGGCAGCCCAGTGATTTAGATTTGGCCCTCGGGCATTAAAATGTTCCTGGGGGAGAGGAATTTTGGAGAAATGTTTTCTTTTTTTCTGCAAATGCATCCCCAATCCCCCTTTGTTTCTGGGTCCCCTTTAGATATATAGTTATATTAATCGTGTTGTGTATTCGGTAAAACACTTTTGTTGCTCCCTCAGGAGAGTGTGGAGTGAAAATAAGATGAGTCTGCAGTCCTCCTTTGCACTCAGCAACTTTGCTCAAAGCTGTTTCGGGATAAACATTGGATAAATCACCAGTGCCGTTCAAAAGCAGCAGGACAACACTCTGTCCCAGACAGTGCTGGGAAGGGCTAGAGAAAACCGTCCTTGTATAATGACTCCAGTGGCCTTCAGAGAAAGTCAAGGAAGTGATTGACTTAGTTGAAAAAAATAGAATGAAGTTACCAGAGAAGACTCATATTTAGGAAGGAAAAAGAATACAACACCCATAACCTCCATTTATCAACACTTGGGATTGCAGTTGCTCGCAGAATAAGAAGGGGGAAATGCTCCTTTGCCCATGTTAATTCATTTAAATGCATGCAAAGTTGAGTTGGCCTGTTGCCAAGCAATGAGTCTAAAAAGCAAATGAACAATTCAGCTAGTTTACAATCTGTAGTCTTTCAGCAGAAGTCTCCACGACTCCCTGCCTGACTCCTTCTGACCTTGGCTGCAGCCATAAAGGCATGCAAAGTTGCACTGAAAGCCACAAGACTTACTTCCAAGTGATGCATCAATAGCTTAGTCATGGCTAGTGATGATGGTTGTATATTTCCTCCAATATTAGAGGCACTATCCCTCTCTGTACTAGTTGCTGTGGAATACAAGTGGGAAGTGGTTCTCTTCGTGTGCTTATGTTCCACTTGGGGGCTTCCCATAGGTATCTGACCAACTTCTGTGATAGATTCAGAATGCTGGACTTGATAGGCCTTTGATTCCAACCAATACCAGCTCTTCTTGTGTAGCTACATTTTGCAATTCTAGCAAGACTAGGTCTCTGAGACCTCAAAGCAAAAGTAACATTCATATTGATGAAAATCAGTTCAAGTGTAACAGTGGCTCCTGTTTCAGTGGGAGCATTGAATCCACACTGCATTTTACACTGAAACTTAAAGGAAGTGCTGAATCTATTGGGGATTATGCTTCATTACCTTAGATATCTCCTTTGAAATTCAGACCAAAACCCAGAGTAGATTCACCATCTCACTGCCACAGAAGCCACCAGCTACTGCTGACTTCAAGACTTCATGGTGTAGTAACCAGCTGTAGAAATTTTTGTAAAAGGATGAAAATCTGAAGCCAAGAGATCACATGGAAGATACCAATGTCATGGTGGCATCCCATACCATTACTATATCCATTCACTACCTGGAGGAGGCCTCCTCAAATGAAGAAAGGAAAGAGGAGAGCCATGTTGGAGCCAGAAGAGGCTGACAATCCTGGCATGGCACTGGCAGAAGTAGCTTTCCATCCATCCCAGGCAGCAGCTGCAGATTGGGAGGAGAAGGCAAAGGCACTTCACCCTGTTGACTGCCATAAATTACAGTGTTGAGAGCAAAGAGTCAGGCAGCCTTCTGATCTAATTTAAATGTAGGTGCAGACAATAGCTCCAGAATTTCCATACAATCCTGTCTCACATCTTGGGCTTTATGGATCTCTGACCTTCAGCATGGGCCTTTGGAGTAATCTTTCAAGCTGTTTCCTTCAGCGTTGGACTCTGCTCTGCTTTTTCCCTTTGAACATTGGACTGTTTGGATCACATTTCTGCTTATAACCCTGTTTTCCCTTGCCAGTTCCTATGACTGTAGGTGTCCTCATCTGGGCACTTGCCAGCCTCAAACAAGAGAGCAACATTGATTTCCACTCCACACTATATGCTTGTCCACTCCCTTCTTTAATCCTACAACTGGAATCTTCTTTTCACCTCATGTATTGCAGGACTCCTGAGATCTAGACATTATTAGCATCTACGAAAGCTCATGCTCCCAACTTCTTTACCACAAGATCTCTCTACATACTGATTCGGCAGACTAACATGGCTATATCATTGAATACAGCCACAGAGTTAAAGTAGTATCAAAGTGGCTAAAACTGGGTAGTACAAAAGGGCCCTGAATGTGTGATGGAATGCACAACCAAATGTGGATTTGGCATGCACAATGGCAGCCTTTGTGCAATTGTGCTTCTTCATTACACATACACCAACAGGCTCTGGCTCATACACATACACCAACAGGCTCATTCTGTACCCTTTGCTAGACAAGAGAAAACATGGCACCTTTCTTAAGCAAATAAAAAAAAAATCCATCCAACCAACCAATGAATCGGAAAGGTATTTTTTATGTCTTTTGGTAGAGTCCAGCATGCTTTGTATCATATACCTTAAAAGGCTGTCAGTCTATGTATAATACTCATTGGGTCTTCAAACCTTCCACTTACATCCATTCATGAAATGACACTGAGAAACAAAAGCCAGTGAAACAATCTTAGCTATTCCTTTACAAATTAAATGATACTAGACAAGTGCTGTTGCATGGGAGAGAGATCAAATATCACACAACTTGATCCTTGAGGGTGGAAACTGAAGGGAGTAAACTTTATTTAAAACTGCAGGGTAGAAGTGAGTTGGGTCAATCTCACTGAAATTAAATTACGCTTCTGTATTAGCAATACAAATTTGGTCTAACTACACCATCATGAATCTAAGTGACAAGCTAAAGTCAAGCTCCCACCTATGTGGGGAGAGCTTGATCAAGACAGAAGTGAGCACAGCTCACTCATATTTAAAACATTATTTCATATATTTTTAATAAAACAACTGATACAAATTCAAAACTGCCTTCATAAATCAAACATGATTCAATGTACTAGGCTCCAAGGTTTTCCCCCATTGAACCGTGCCCATCTCGGAGATGGGGTGGGTGGGAATTGGGAGGGTGCGTGTGTGTTTTTTTATTTGTTGCTTTTTTTCACATGAATGCTTGAGGTTTTATGAAAGGTTTATTGGATTTCATAGTCCCTAAAGGGGAAACCTTTTAAATGTCTCCACAATTATAAGACTAATAACACTTTCAGCTCCTGGACACAGCCTTGACTTGACAAAGATAAGGAACTGGAAGTTACTCAGTCAATACAAAGCTATTAATCTCTGTCACCCTGCTGTCAATGCAGCTCAGAGAAACAATGTAGTTTCTTGACCTACGTGGAGTCGTGTAGTGATTTTATTCAGGATGTCAGCATTCATTGGGACAGGTTTTGTCACACCCCGACTCCCTCCAAGAAGTCCTAGTTCTTTATCTTAACTGCCGTGACACCCTTCAGATAGCGGTAGTTTGTTTCCGACTTGGCTTATTGTTGTTATTTAGCAGTTATTCATGAGTAGAACCTTTCGGAAAATAAAATTTCCCTTCTCTGGAGGAAAAAAGAAGGAAGGAAAGCAGCTTGAGAAAGATAAATAAACACAGAGCTTGGAAGTATTACTTTTGGTGGATCTCACACCCAGGATAGCCAGTGGGCCTGCTAGTGGAAGGATTCTGGGGACTGTAGTCCAAAGAAGTCTACTTCCTAAATGCATCTGAGGAAGTAGACTTTAGGCCCTGTACAGACTGGCACTTTATGCCAGCCTGTGGGCAGAGTCAGGGTGCAGCATCCTGACACTGGATGCCCTGACTCCACCCCCATCATGATGCTGCGCACCATTCCAGATGGCGTGTGGCAACATGGTGCACCTCTGGCACTGAATCTAGATGATGCAGTGCCAAAAGGGCACCATACAGCCGTGCTGCTGTGGCTATGCATCTTTTGGAGGGTGCAAAAAGGAGGCACTTTTTGTGGCTCCTTTTTGCACCCTCCAGAGGACAGATTAGAGCCATGGCATGAGATTGCTGCAGCCCCGATCCGGCTGTTTGTACCTTTAGTCTACAAAAGCTCATACTGCCAACTTCTTTATATCAGTTATTCTCAAACGTGCTGCAAGATCTCTGTACATTATTATTATTATTATTATTATTCCGCTCTTTTCTCAGAACTGCACAACAGGCTAGTCAATAGCAAATAGCTCCATGTGCACCATCCAAAGCATTACCGTACACATAGGTAATCCTAAATTACACATGTATACGTAGCATCCACCCACAGATTTGGAAGAACCTAATTTTTGTTTTTTAAACTGAAGATGAGAAAGTAAAACTGACAAATTTCTCTATCCTTAGATCTGACCCATCAAACTAACTCCAGGAAAAGACATGACACCTGAGCCAATTTAAGTCCAGGCAAAGATCTTCTCTCCATGGAACAAGCCATCCAACCTTGGGTTTCAGTTTTCCAAAATCTGACTCATGACTGGCAGGGAAAAGGGCTCCTTTTTGAATACACAATCAGTTCTGGAACTATCTCCTTCATTGTACTTTATGTTAAATGTGCACTATCTGATCCTGTCTCATCATTATATCTTACACTTCTGGACTTTTGCCAGCATCACCTTGGAATCTGACAGGATGTACTGTAAAGTCTCCCTGTCTCTGATACTCTGTATGCAGGTGTCATCTTCACTTAGCCCCTCATAGTGGAAATTGAATGTGACTGTCAGGAGATGATGGGATGGGTCGAGCTCAAATACTCACAGTTCTGGGACAGGGTGTGCTAGACAAAAAAAACACATCTTGGAGGAAGGCATCTCTTCTGACTGCCCTTGTTACACTGTGGCTGTGCCTTCTTCTAAAGCTACCTTTCAACTTTGCTTTTATGGAAAAAAATTGAGATGTGTTCAGAGTCTGGAAAAGTCCCTTTGTATTGTCTAGCCTGTGTCTGTGAAGTTTGCTAGGTTTTATCCATTCCATTTCCACACCCAGACCATTAACCTGTGGTAGCTCTTTCACACATGTATGTCATGCTTCTCAAACAATGCTAGAGTGAAAGCATAACAAATAAGTATTTGGGACATACCTATTTGGAAAGTCCATGGCCCTGGTACAGACCTGAGGATCTAATTAGGAAAATTTTAATTAGCTCAAATTGCCAAGAGGGGGGTCCTAACAAATACACCGCAAGATTGTGTCCCTTCATGTATATTGAAGGACCATATAATCCCTTTAGGGATGACGTGGAAACGGACTTCTTCAATTACAGTCTAAATATTTATTAAAAGGGGAAATCACATACAACAAAAGCAACACACACATTCAATGCTTGAGGAAAGTAAAGGTGGGAAATAGGAAGATAGATTGATATGTCCCTCTGAAGGCTTCTCCAAGGGTCCGATGCAGACGTGGATAGTGGAATGAGCACAGTTGAAACGAGGGGAAGACATGGCCGAGGGAGCTAAAATCAGAGCCCAGTCTGGTGTGAACTGGGCTGTATTCTGATAATAGCACACCGAGCGAGCAAATCTAAGGGTTCTTATAGGCGAAATCTAGCCTCTAGCGATGAAGCTTAATGGGGGTGGCAGGAGCCAGGACAAAGGCACTAGATTACTGGGGCTTTGTTAAGGCGAGGTGAAGAAAAGCTAGGTCAACGCAGTTGGGTCTTGACACAATCGAGGAGGACAAACAGAGCGATGGGTAGGTCG
This sequence comes from Urosaurus nigricauda, assembly GCA_034509955.1. Classification (NCBI taxonomy): domain Eukaryota; kingdom Metazoa; phylum Chordata; class Lepidosauria; order Squamata; family Phrynosomatidae; genus Urosaurus; species Urosaurus nigricauda. The sequence continues at coordinate 12,774,698 of JAOEGL010000013.1, forward strand.
TTCAGCTGATCACCAGCCCATCAGGTGTGAGGCTGGAAACAAACAGCCAGCATTTGTTCGGTTTGGAGGTGATGGTTTTCCATTTAGCAACTCCCAAAACTCTTCCTGTGGGGAATTTCCAAAGTACTTTTTCAGGGGTCTTGTTAGCTGTGACTAGCTCAAGCTCCATTGTTTTCATGAACAATTGTACTAAACTGGAGGTAGTGTAGAGAATGTTTACTCATCAAAGCAACCCAGTATGCAATGTCAAAGTTTTGTCAAGAATTTCTGCATATCCTGATATAAACAACTTATAATAAGGGATGCATAACATTTATGCTTCATTTTTTTATCATTCATTCATCAGTTTTGAAGCAACAGCTTAAATGTTTTGTCACTCTAGATGAAAACTGACCAATAGGATAACCTCTAAAGAAAATACTTTGAATCTATCTATCATCCGTCTGTCTGTCTGTTGATAATTTCATATCTGTCTGTCTGTCTATCTGTCTGTATCTATCTATCTATCTATCATCTCTCTATCTTTCCATACAATTAACAACAGTGGTTGTTCAGATTTAATCATATGTATATTAAACCCACTCTCATAGAAGTCATAGAATCATAGAATCATAGAATCATAGAGTTGGAAGAGACCACTAGGGCCATCCAGTCCAACCCCCTGCTATGCAGGAAATCCAAATCAAAGCACCCCCGACAGATGGCCATCCAGCCTCTGCTTAAAGACCTCCAAGGAAGGAGACTCTATCACCTTCCGAGGAAGTGCGTTCCACTGTCAAACAGCCCTTACTGTCAGGAAGTTCTTCCTAATGTTCAGGTGGAATCTCTTTTCCTGTATCTTGCATCCATTGTTCCGGGTCCTGTTCTCTGGAGCAGCAGAAAACAAGCTTGCTCCCTCCTCAATATGACATCCTTTCAAATATTTAAACAGGGTTATCATATCACCTCTTAACCTTCTTTTCTCCAGGCTAAACATCCCCAGCTCCCTAAGTCGTTCCTCATAGGGCATGGTTTCCAGACCCTTCACCATTTTTGTCGCCCTCCTTTGGACACACTCCAGTTTCTCAATGTCCTTTCTGAATTGTGGCGCCCAGAACTGGACACAATATTCTAGGTGGGGCCTGACCAAAGCAGAATACAGTGGCACTATTACTTCTCTTGATCTAGACACTATACTTCTATTAATGCAGCCCAAAATAGCATTGGCCTTTTTAGCTGCCGCATCACACTGTTGACTCATGTTCAACTTGTGGTCTACTTGGACTCCTAGATCCCTTTCACACGTAGTTTCATTCAGCCAGGTGTCACCCATCCTATATCTGTGCATTTTATTTTTCCGCCCTAAGTGCAATACCTTACATTTCTCTGTATTGAATTTCATTTTGTTAGCTTTGGCCCAGCTTTCTAGTCTATTCAGGTCATTTTGAATCTTGATCCTGTCCTCTGGGGTATTAGCTATTTCCCCTAATTTGGTGTCATCTGCAAATTTGATAAGTATGCTCCCAATTCTGTCATCCAGGTCATTGATAAAGATGTTGAATAGCACTGGGCCGAGGACAGAGCCCTGTGGGACCCCACTGGTCACTTCTCTCCAGGATGAAAAGGAGCCATTGTTGAGCACCCTTTGGGTTCGGCCATTCAACCAATTACAGATCCATTTAACAGTTCCTTTGTCTAGCCCACATTTGACAAGCTTGTTTGCAAGAATGTCATGGGGAACCTTGTCAAAGGCCTTACTGAAATCAAGATATACTATATCCACAGCATTCCCTTCATCTACCAAGCTGGTAATTTTATCAAAGAAAGAGATTAGATTTGTCTGGCATGACTTGTTTCTCTGAAACCCGTGTTGAGTTTTTGTGATTATGGCATTACCATCTAGATGTTCACAGACTCTCTGTTTAATGATCTGCTCCAGAATCTTTCCTAGAACTGATGTCAGACTAACTGGACGATAATTGTTGGGATCCTCTTTTTTTCCCTTTTTGAAGATGGGGACAACGTTTGCCCTTCGCCAGTCTGCTGGGATCTCTCCTGTTCTCCAGGAGTTTTCAAATATGATTGCCAATGGCTCTGATATTACTTTTGCCAGTTCTTTTAATACCCTTGGATGGAGTTCATCTGGTCCCGGAGACTTAAATTCATTTAGATTAACAAGGTGTTCCTCTACTATCTCTTTACTTATTCTGTGCTGAAATTCCCCAGTTCTGTTCTCTGCTCCATTATCCTCAGGTTGAGCACCCTTTGCCTTTTCTGAGAAGACTGAGGCAAAGAAGGTGTTGAGTAATTCTGCCTTTTCTCTGTCCCCTGTTAGCATTTTGCCATCTTCTCCACGCAGTGGCCCTACCGTTTCCTTCTTCTTCCTCTTGCTGCGGACATATCCAAAAAAGCCCTTTTTATTGTTCTTAACCTCTCTAGCAAGCCTGAGTTCATTCTGCGCTTTAGCTTTTCTGACTTTACCCCTACACATGCCTGCTATTTCTTTGAATTCCTTTTTCGTGATTTCCCCCTTTTTCCATTTCTTATACATGTTCCGTTTCAAACTTAGCTCGGTTGAAAGTTCCTTAGTCATCCATCCTGGTTTCTTGAGACACCTCCCGTTTTTCTTTCTCACTGGAACTGTTTGAAATTGTGCCTTCAGTATCTCCCTTTTGAGAAAGTCCCATCCGTCCTGAACTCCTTTATCTTTTAGTATTTCTGACCATGGAATCGCCCTCAATACTTCTCTAAGTTTACTGAAATCCGCTCTCCTAAAGTCTAGGATGCGTGTCTGACTCTGCCTGGCTTCTCCTTTCCACTGTATTACAAACTCCAGGAGAACATGGTCACTTCCACCTAATGATCCCACCACTTGCACCCCATTAACCAAGTCCTCCTTGTTGGTTAGGATCAGATCTAAAATAGCTGACCCCCTTGTTGCCTCTTCCACCTTTTGGACCATGAAATTGTCTTCCAGGCAAGTGAGGAATTTGCTAGACCTTGAGGATTTTGCTGAGTTAGACTTCCAGCAAATATCAGGATAGTTGAAGTCGCCTATCACTACTACATCTCTCTTTTCTGACTGTGTGGTCATCTGTTCTAGAAAGATATCATCCAATTCCTCAGTCTGACTTGGGGGTCTGTAGTAGACTCCCACCGTAACACCCTTGTTGTTTCCCTCCCCTTTAATTCTTATCCAGATGCTCTCCACCTGGCTTCCATGATTGATGTCCAGGATCTCTTCACTGGTGTAAATATCTCTGACATATAGTGCTATTCCTCCTCCTTTCCTGTTTGGCCTATTTCTCTTAATAAGGTTATACCCCTCTATTTCCACATTCCAATCATGAGACTCATCCCACCAGGTTTCAGTGATGCCTATTATATCATATTTGCCTTGTTGTACTAGGAGTTTGAGTTCATCTTGCTTATTTCCCATGCTCTGTGCATTAGTGTAGAGACATCGCAGACCATGGTTCCCTTTTACTTGCTGCCTGTGCAAGTTTTTTTGCCTCCCACTGTTGGGTCCTTGCACTGTTTGCCTTGTTTCCTCTATGTCAGTTTGACTATTTACGCCATCCCTTTTGCGTTCCTTAATATTGTCTCCCTTCCCCTCGGAACTCAGTTTAAAGCTCTCCTGATCAAGTTCTTGAGACTGTTGGCAAAAACATTTCTTCCAACTGGCGTGAGATGCAACCCGTCTGTTGCAAGAAGTCCCTCCTCATGGAACCGCAGCCCATGATCCAAGAATCCAAATCCTTCTCGGCGGCACCATCTGCGAAGCCAGTTGTTCACCTCTGCTATTTTCCTCTCCCTTCCTGGACCATGCCCTTCAACTGGCAGAAGAGACGAGATGACAACCTGTACATCCATTCCTTTCAGCTTCCTACCAAGCGCCTCGTAATCCCTTTTGATGTTCTGAATGCTGTGTCTTGCAGTATCATTAGTTCCCACGTGGACCAAAAGGAAGGGGTATTGGTCAGTAGGCTTGACCAGTCTTGTCAGCCTCTCTGTCACATCCCGGATCTTTGCACCTGGAAGACAGCACACCTCTCGAGACATCTTGTCAGGCCTACAAATCACTGCTTCTGTACCCCTCAGCAAGGAGTCCCCCACTACGACCACACGCCTCCTCCGAGGCTTAGCAGCGACTGTTCCCTCGGGTGGGACTCTCAGGCTCCCTTGCTCTGTCCCTGAAGTCTGTCCATGCTGCTCTTCTTCATCCTCCTTGATAAGGGAAAGAGCTTCGAATCGATTCTCTAGCTGCAAGCTCCCCGAACAATTCCTTCTTGGTTTACTACTCTTTGTGACATTCCTCCAGCTGTCTGCCTCCTCTGTTTGGCAAGTGACCTCTTCCACCCTAGCATCTTCCTCTGCATGGTACTCATCCAAGATGGTTAGTTCTATTGTGTCCAGGAAATCCTCTTGTTCCCTAATCTGCTGAAGTGTAGCTACTCTGGACTCCAGCTGCTGCACTTTCTCCTCCAAGAGTGCTACCAACTTGCACTTGGTGCATGTGAAGTTCTCCACTACTGTAGGCAAGAAGAGAAACATCCCACAAGAGTTGCAGGTGACTGTGGCAGATCCCTCGTTGTCCATACTGCAAAGTCTTTAGTAATAAATATAACAGTCAATCTACTGGGAATACTTCTTTAGGGGTAAGTACTGGCTGCTATCTTACACTTAAAGGGAAGGTTCTGTTTCAATATCTGATTCTAACCTAATGCCACTTGAGCAGAGTTGTTCAGTTAAAGAAAACTAAAATTCTCTGGAAGGTGGTATATAAAGCTAGTCTGCTAGCTCCGCCCCCTTGTGACTCACAGATGTGACTCACAGAAGCTCCTCCCCTTCAGCAACAAGCACACGGTCTCAAGCACACGGTCCCAAAATGGCTGCCAAGCAGCTCCTCTCCTTCTCCTCTCTCTGGCCGGACTGTTCTGGAAGGCTCTGGAAGGTGGTATATAAAGCTAGTCTGCTAGCTCCGCCCCCTTGTGACTCACAGATGTGACTCACAGAAGCTCCTCCCCTTCAGCAACGAGCACACGGTCTCAAGCACACGGTCCCAAAATGGCTGCCAAGCAGCTCCTCTCCTTCTCCTCTCTCTGGCCGGACTGTTCTGGAAGGCTCTGGAAGGTGGTATATAAAGCTAGTCTGCTAGCTCCGCCCCCTTGTGACTCACAGATGTGACTCACAGAAGCTCCTCCCCTTCAGCAACAAGCACACGGTCTCAAGCACACGGTCCCAAAATGGCTGCCAAGCAGCTCCTCTCCTTCTCCTCTCTCTGGCCGGATAAATTAATCATAAATTTAAGTGTTGTTGATTTCAAAGGGTCTGCTTTAAGTATGACTTGAGTCCTAAATCCTATTTTAGTCCCACCTAAAGTAGACCCACTGAATCAATTGGTAAATCAACACATGCACGATTTTCATTGATTCCACTGATCTATTCCATTTGGGACTCACAATAAGATTCAGACCTATGTTTGGATCGAACCCAATGTATTTTTTTAAAGCCATTGTTTACTAGGGAATAGCGTCTGTTGAAATAAATGTTTAACCTCTTATCCCATGTTCCCCTCAAGAGAGATTACATTTAAAGATGCAGTGGAAGAGTCTTAAATTTGTCACCTCTGGGAAAGGGGGCATTTAAAAATATCAGAACATTTAAATTTTAGTGTATGTTAATGATTCGGCCACAAGGATATTTCACTGTGTAATAAGTTAATTTCGGAGCTGTGTCATAAAAGTAAGAATCTCCTGAATTCTTTTTTTAATTTGATGGAACAACAGAGGCAGAGCCAGGATGTTTCTCCTGCTGTGGAGGCCATAAATCAGACCAGAAGCGGTATGTAGGAAAGTAATGTGTCTTTTTCAAATTGCTGCAAGGAAAAATGGCTCCATCTGCTTGCTACTCAGTAATAAATAATGCTATATAAATGGATTTTAGAATAACTGGGGATATGCTGTTTAAAAGAGAGTTTGTAAATGGGGGCGGGGGTTGGTAGAATTGTGGATCTCCCCTACATGCATACAAATACACACATACACTGAACCTCAACACCTATAAGGATTAACCAGCCCAGTCAAAGCACCTCCCTCTAAATGAGTCTGATGTGACATTTAAGAAGTATCTTTATACAGCCCCAGTGCTTGGATGTTTGGACTATACGTCCCACGACCTTCCAGTGGCTACATTGGCTGGGGGATCCTGGGAACTGCAGTCAAAGCCCAGAATCCTGTTGGTGTGCTATACTGGTGTAACTATGCTAGCACAGACTGGAGTCAGGCAGAAAAAAGCCATGGGTATTATGGATAGGGAAACCTACTGGGGGACATTGGTTAAGTCACACACACTCAAGCTCGGAAAAAGCCAATGGCAAAATCTTGCCAAGGAAATCCCTGTAGACTCAGGCAAAAACAAACTGCTACAGCCTCTTCTAACTTGCCTGTTCTTTCTCATTCATAACATGTTTTGCCATCTTACCACACTCGGATGTTGCTTGGCCACATGTTTCCCAGTATTTATCTGAGAAATGTCAGAGGGTATGAACATGTAGAGCACAAAATTTATTTATGCAACTGTAGTTAATGTGTTTGCTGGATTGGAGTATTTTCTGCTTCAGAAACTCCTTACGTCTGAGCCCATGAAATTAAAAACAGGGTCTTACAAATTAGTAAGGGTGGCCAGGTGTGCAAATAGAGGTTCTCCCACCCAACTTCCATTATCGGTTCCATGCCCTCAATGTCGTCTTTCTGACTAAGCTTTGGAAGGTGTAATTAAAGTTGCACGCTGACAAGCTGGTGCTAAGATTAGGTCTGGGTCAAAGAAGCTTGAGAATAGGTTGGGAAATCTTTGAAGTAGGGCTAGACTGTTACGCAAAACAAAGGGGAGTGTATTATGTTAACTTCAGAGAAAAATAAAGAATTCACAAGCACATCCTATCTTTGGCTGTATGGTAGCAGTACATGGAATTATTCTCTAGACCAGTGGATGCCTTATGCTATTCTCCGAAAGGTTTCCTTTTGTTTACCCCTAGGGCCTACATAGTGTATGACGATTTCCAGCCAGGAGGCATGATAGATTCATCTTTTTTCTCTCCCCTGTGTTATCACCTTGCTGTCACCTTTGACCTCTGGGTAAATTGGATTTGGGTTTAAATTGCACAGATGCTGTGTCTCCATATTTATTTTGAAAAGGCAAAAAGTTCAAAACCTGAATGCTTGGCTCTGGCTGTAGAATGGACGCTTGGAAAACACAGGCAACTCACTATTCAGCATTAGCATTTATGCCCTTCAGAGGAAGGGTGTAGGTTTTTGTCAAGCTTAAATTAATTTAAAGAAAAATGATGGACAGTATTCCCCCAGAAGATAGAAGTGGTAAATTGTGCTTCCCTAAAATTTTATTCCCCACCTCTCAAATTTTCAAGTGAGCTTCTGCTCATTTCTCTTTAACCTTACCAAGTCTTTGTTACTGTACCTGAAATTTTCCCATTGGAAAACTTTCAGGTTAGTCTTAATTACCATCATATACTCCCCTGAGAAAAGCTAGTTTTGGACTACAGTTCCCACAATCCATGGACTATGCTAAAACACTCACCGAATGAAAATGGTTTCTCAGCTAGAGGTTTCTCTCTCCTCCTTTGCAGGGAATATTTGTATTTACTTTAAATTTTATTTTTTTAAAAAAAAATTTGTAACAATAGCAAAAGGCATCAAGATTTATGCAGATAGGCTTAATGCAATGTACTGCAAACAATACTGGTCTTTAATATAGGTTGTTGTTTTCTCTTGTCCTTTTTCTTTTATCTCCTTATGTCTTTGCAGCTGAAATTGACACTTTGATGTATCTTATTCAGCTCCAAAGTCAATATTACTGACAACTGCTTGTCTGTTAAAATAGGTTTCTCCAAAGCAAGTGGAAGCTTTTCAATGAAATGCCTTCAAGCTCTGGCCTGACTCCCTCTAACCAGGTGGTTACTCTAGAACAGAAATGAATACTCCTCTATCTGAGTCTTGTTTGACCAAAAAGGTCTTCCTGGAATCTTCATCTATTCTTGGTTATTGTTCAATCTCATTTTTTTCTTTCTTTATAGTCCTGTCACTGGGGCCTTTTCACACTACATGGTCATAGACATTGTACAGTTGACCCTCTGTATCCACGGATTCTTTATCCACAGACTCCAATAGTTTGGAAATATTCCAAATATATATATAAATTCCGAAAAGTGAACCTTGATTTTGCCATGTATATAAAGAACACCATTTTACTATCCTTGTATTTCATGGGACTTGAATATCCATGGATTTTGGCATCCACAGAGGGTCCTGGAACCAAACCCCAGCAGATACCAAGGGTCCCCTTGAATTCCACTTTAATGACTATGTCAATATCCTAAGGAATCCTGCTATGAGTAGTTTAGGGTGAGGTATTTAGAATTCACTGCCAGAGAGCAGAGAACAAATATTGCCAGGAAAACCCCCATGATAGGTTTACCTTAGGGTCGCCATAAGTCAGACATGATTTGAAGGCACACAACAACAACAAATCCACCCAGAAAGCAACTTTCTCAAGTTCTGATTATTCCTAACAGCATCTGAGCAGACTCATCTGCAGATGCAGCAATGTCAAGGGTTAAAGAATTCTGCTTACTTATTTTTTCAATGAGTTTTAATTTAAAGGATGGAATGCCCCAGTTATTTTCTCCAGCTCGCTTTTCTCTTCTGACAATTGCACTAACAGACCTGATTCTATTTATGCAATGAAATTTATGTCTCTTTGCTATGGGAGAAGCTCATCTATCTGCCAACCCATGTCAGCAGAATTATAAACCTGTCAACATCACAGTATTTCAGAAGTGACCTATGCCGGCTGTAAAAACCAATGCAAATGCTGGGATAATGTATGACACGCAATGAAACAATTCCCAGCAAATAATAATAACACTATGAAATAAAATGAAGGCATACTTCCGTGTCTTTAGAATAATGAAGAGCTTATATATCAATTCCACTGCACTATTTAGAGGTGCTGGTGTTGAGAGTGTTGCATTTAAGAGATCAGCATATATTTGTGTTCCTTTTTAATTTACTGAGAAAAATGAAACTTTTACTGCCACTAAATAAGAACCAGTAATTTGGGCCTGGGCTACTTGCAATCCAACAAAGCAAACAGAAATGCTGGCAATGCTGCTGTGGTCAATAAACTTCTTGTGTTTACTGCAATGTGGTTTCTTTTCCTGAGCATTAGTTGTCAAAGAAGACAGGGCTACTAATATATTGTGTTCCGGGCTCAGTTCAGAGTGCCGCTTATGACCTATAAAGCCCTATACAGCTTAGGTTTAGACTGTTTGAAAACCTGGGTATCACCAGAGAAGTCTTCTTGAGTCTTAAACTTCAGGAGAGGGCTTTATCTCTGGCCCACCACCCTCCCAAGATTGTCTGGTGAGGACATAGGAGATGGCCTTCTCAACAGTTGTTCCTAGGTTATGGAACTCCCTCCCAAGGAAGACTCAACTGACCCCCTCTTTACTATCTTTTCACCAGCTAAGATCTTCTCATTCAAACAGACCTTCAGCCTCAAATTGATTAAGGGTAGAGGGATGGCATTGTGGCTTGGATGTTAAAATGGGATTCTGGAGACTAGTGTTCAATTCCCTGCTCAACTGTGAAACCCACTGAGTGATCTTGGGCACGTCACATGCTCTGAGCCTCAGGAGAAGGCAATTCTAAACCTCCTCTGAACAAATCTTGATTAGAAAACCCCATGATAGGGTCACCATACACAGGAAATTACTTGAAGGCACACAACACAGTAGGAATGTGCTAAAGTTTTAATTCTGTGTAATGTAAAATATAAATATAAACATATTTATGTGTGTATTTATATTATGACAGCCAGTGTGATGTAAAGGGTTGGGTGTTGGATTAGGATTCTGGAGATGAAGATTCAGATCCCCACTAGTCCCACCGGGTAACCTTAGGCAAGTCACACTGTCAGCTTTGGAGGAAGCCATTAGCGATGCCAAGAAAACCCCAAGTAAATCTTATGGTCATCATAAACTACTTGAATGCACACAGCAACATCAATTTATATATTTAAATTGGACTGATTAATGCTTTTAAAAACTTTTGTATCACATAGTGTTTTAGCTATTTTTAGTCTAGGTGACACTGCCCAAAAACCAAATTTAGGGACCACATGTAACCCCTGGGCTATCTTGGCTCACCCTTGTGCTACAGCATCTACTACTCAAAGGCATACCACCTTTGTTCCATTGTAGGCCACAACTGTCAATAGAACTACCCACTGTAAAAATTTGTCTAATCCCAAAGCCCTCTAGGACTGTGGTTTTTGTGGTTTCTAGCTTTTCACTGCCAGCATTAATGAAACGACTTTTCAGAGACTGAATGAATTATAAAAGCACAGGGTGGAAAACAGACTTCCAATGCCGCAAGGGACTTGCACATTGCACAACGACAAAGCCATGCATTTTGAGGAATTGTACGGTTTGAAATCTGTAGAAGCACTAGACCTCTTTGGAAGGTATTCAAAATGTGTGTGTGTGTCATTTCCATCTTATGGCGACCCTATCATGGGGTTTTCTTGGCAAGATTTGTTCACAGGAGGTTTGCCATTGCCTTCCCCTGAGGCTGAGAGCCTATGACTTGCCCAAGGTCACCCAGGGAGTTTCATGGCCAAGTTGGGAATCGAACTCAGGTCTCCAGAGTTGTAGTTCAACACTCAAATCACTATGCCATGCTGGCTCACACCTCCTCCTAAACTGCAGATCCCAGGATTCCACAGGATGCATCCAGGGCACTTATGGTGGAATCATGGTGCTGTAACTGTGCAATGTGAAAAGGCCTCTTCCATGCGTGTTAATCCCCTTAATATTAATGGCTAAAGCATATGATGAATAAACACATAGGATGGTTCAATTTCTTTCTAAAGTTTGTATACTGGTAGTATTTACTGTGTTTGCAATAACTATTGTAAGTTAAACTATTGAATCCCAAACTGGATATAAAATAAATAAATAAATAAATAACAATGAACTGGGCTACTTTAGGATAGTAATAGAGCATCAAAGATTTAGGCTTTACTATATATAGTAATATTTACAATTAGTTTGACTGTTACATGGAAAATAGGAAAGGGGGAAGGGGGGATTCAACATAAAATTTATGTCAATACTATCAATGAAGAAGGTTTTTTTTAAAAACAGAACTTTCCCCCAGCTATCCTATAAAATTCTCTTTAAGAGACTATAACGAAAAACAAAGAAAATTTTGGAAAGCTTGCAGCAACTGGACCAACAAGTAAGCAAAGTATTTTGTATATGGGAGGTCAATGCAGAAGAAGCTCTGCCAATTGGTATGGATCACCAAAACAAATGTATGGAAAGATTTCAGGCTCCTAGAATCTAGTTTTGGTTGTGCTCTTTTAAAACCAGAATCCCAGGACTTACTAGTGGGAGACAAGTACCCAATTGTAACTCTGGGAAGTAGGGATGGGCCAAATAAAATTGCTTGGTTTGGGGGTGGACTCCATCCCCTGCTATATCCCATGAACCAGCCAACACTGGGATGACTGGTGTCTGTTGTTGTTTTTGTATAGTTATGGGAATGTTAAAATTACATTAAAACAACAGACACAGATCATACCAATGTTGGCTGGTTCATGGGATGTAGGCTATGTATCATTACTCACGCAGGTACATTCTTATACAAAACTGCTAACAATAATCCACTTTAATATATTTTGTTGTCTTCTCTTGTCTTCCTCTCCCCTTCTCTCTCTCCCTTTTTAAATCTCCTTTTGTCTTTACTGCAGAATCAACACTTTGATATAACCTCTTTGGCTCCAAAGTCAATATATTGACAATTCAATGCCCACTAAAATAAATCTCTCCAAAACTTCAGCTGGTTTTGTAATGAAAATCAAAGAGATGATTCTTCATAAGCAAACGCAATAAACTGATACCATAATGAAACAAAGTTGTCATACTGATTTTCATCACATAATGACCTTAATTTAAATGTCAATTTTTCAAGAAGCGTCATACACCATACTATCTTAAGCCAGGTTCTTAAGCATCTTAATAGGTTTATGTGCCGTCAAATCAACTCCAGCTTATTATAGCAAGCCTATAGAGTTTTCTTGGCATGGTTATCTCAGAGGAGGTTTGCCATTGCCTTTTTTATTATTATTTTTTTTATTATTTTTTTTGAGGCTGGGAGAGTGTAACTTGCCCAAATTTACCCAATGGCTTGCCACGGTTGAGCGCGAATTCAAAGCCTGGTCTCCCAAAGTCCTAGTTCAACACACAAGCCATTATACCATGTTGATTGTCAGCATATTTGTGCATATGAACATTAACATGCATATGAGTTAATATGAATCAGAGATTCTAAACAACCTGGTTTAGAAATTAAGAGAGTGCCTTATTCTTGCTGAGAAACTCCTGGTGAACCAGCAAGATCTAAATTAAATCCTGATTTATCTTTTGTGCACCCCTTTGCCAAAGCAGAACAGAATAATAAATGAATGACACCTCAAAATGATCCAGAATACTCCTTTTATCTTTGTATGTGAGGTCCAAAACCAGATCCTAGAAATAATTTTTTTTCTTCATTGTTTGCTACAAAATTCAGTTCTCCTTCACTTTAATTTATATTAATTTATATCCTGCCTTTCCTTCAGTGAGCTCATGACAGCATCCAAGCTCTCTTTGTCTACACTTTACCTTCACAACTACCCTGTAAGCTAAGTCAATCTGTGAGAGAGAGTGCACCCAGTAAGTTTCATGACTCAGTGCAGGTTAGGGCCGAGATCCTACATTTTAATTGTTTTGTTGTTGGTATGCCCATTCAGATCAATTCTGACTTATGGAGACTCTGTCAGAAAATAACGGGATGTCAGAAAATAATGGGACATCATCCACATATTTGGGTACCATGAATGGTTTCAGTGATACCCAAGGATGTGATATCCTGTTAATGAGAAAATGGGTTATCCAAGGCTTCCCTGCTGACGATGCCATGACGGGAACGTAGCGGGGAGCCTCATTACAGTTTAGTAGTGCCACGGAGGATCACACCCTGGTGCTCGGATTATGTTTGGCTGACAATTATCCCACGGAAGGACCTCCTTGTAATAATCTCCAGTGATAATCCCCTTGATTCAATGGATCTACTCAATTCGGGATTGACAACAGGATTTAGGCCTAATTGTGCCATGCAGCCATAGCATTGTATGGCAATCTTGCTCACCTGAACCATGGTGAATGTGAATCCATGTACAATACACAATGAGCCTATGTGTTCAACTGCAAAAACAATGGCACTGCATGTGCAAACCTTGATTATGCATCCTGATTGCGCACCTCATCACTTCTCTAACCAGTTTCAAAATTGAGTTAAAGAATATATTGCTTAGGGAAGCATTCCCAGTTGTGTGCCTTTGTCCTCCCCAGAATGTCACATTTTAATTATTTATTCAGAAGTCTGTCTGCCTTGGTCCTGGCCTCAGAGGGAGAGAAGAACTGTTGGACCTGATCCCCTTCCCCACCACCTTTTCCTTCCCCTTTTATGTTGTGTCTTTTTAGATTGTAAGCCTGAGAGCAGGGAACCGTCTAATTAACAAGATTTTATGTACAGCACTGTGTAAATTGACAGTGCTATATAAATAAAGGTTAATAATAATAATCCTTGAACTCAATATGACGTTCTGCATAAGACAAAAATGTCCCTCTGATTCTCTAGAGGAATTTATCCAAAAGGATTCTAGCCTAGAATTCTCTTTTTAAGATTTCAGACCCCAGACTCTTTCCCATTCCATTCTTCTTATTTGATCATTATCTTTTTCTTTATTTGTTCATGTGTGTGTGTGTGTTTACTTGCATGTGCCTTCAGTTCAACTGCCAATTTATGGTGACCCCATGAATTTCATAGGGTTTTCTTATGCTCCGAAAATTAATCTTAGTACTTTAAAAAGTCAACATCACTCCCATATCATTGGATTGCATTACATGGCAAAGTCCAATTAATGTAACCATAGCAAATTAGCTCTGTTTCAGGAATCACGTAGACTAACAAATCCCATCCCTCACTCACTGCATGCCCTAGGATTATGAAGGATTTGTCTTATAATGGCTTGACTAATTACATCGACACATTTTGAGTGGTTGTTTTTTTCTGAGCCTCAATTCAAAGCTTGAGTCATTCTATTAAATGATTAAGTGTATTGAATCATCAGACTATATTCTGCTAAACACTGGGAGGAAACTAACCCAGTCAGGGCACATAATAAAACTTAAAAGGTAAATACTTAATCCTTTTACTTATGTATTTACTGACAACCGTGCCACTGGGGACTGGATTTGTTTGCACACACAGAGAGACAGACACATTCTGGATAATCAGATGGGTTTATCTTGGCAAATTATAAGTCTTATAAACTGAGGATGCATCTATACTGTAGCAATAAAGCAGCTCGGGTACCACTTTAACTGCCATGGCTACAGAATCCTGGGATTTGTAGTTTTATGAGGCACCTGCACTTTTTGACAGAGAAGACAAAATACTTTGTACAACTACAAATCACAGGATTTCATAGGATGGAGCTACAGCACTAAAAGTGTATTAAAGTGCATTATTTTAAGAGTGTAGATGCACCCCAAGACTACCTTAATTCCTAGCTATGCTTCATATATCCACAACAGTAAAGGTCAACCTACACCAGTGTAAGATGAAGAGAGTGTGGTGCAGTGGTTAGAATACTGAATTTGTGATCCGAGTGTAGCTATGGGAGAAGGAGACAAACCAATAGAGCCAGCATGGTTTGAGTGTTGGACTAGGACTCTGGGAGATCAGTGTTTGAATCCCTGAGTGGCCATTCATTCCACTGAGCCATGGTGAGCCAAAATATTGGCAAATTAAATTGAGTCAATAGCTCTGTTCCAGTCAAGACTAAGACAGAATTTAGCACCATGTGAAATGGTAAACCTGCATGCATAAAGGAACTTACCCAGATGTAGGACACCAACAGGTTTCCATCCAGATGCTTTTCTTCCTCGTTCTGGAAATTCCTCCCCCAGCATGGAACTCAAAATGGACAGGGCTAATAGAATTGCTTCTTAGCCATATTCTGAGGCCATGAAAAATATACCTGTCTACGCCTCTGTCCATTCCATATGTTTGAGTACCACTGATGGTGTCAAGCGTGGAAACCAAAGCTTGGGAAGTTATGCTTTTAAAAATAATTCACTGCCATCACGTCTTTCAGTGCCTTCAATAAATAATTTGTTGCCTTTATTTGTGGTGGTTAGGAATGCATTCCATTGTCTTCTTTGCATTATGATGCAGAAACAGAAACAATCTCATTAATTTAACCAAAATAGCTTTTACATTATGAAAGCATGTCGTAAAACTCAAAATGCTCCTATCACAATATGCCTTTAAGAAGTAATATTTAAAAATAAGTAGGAAGCATTACTTGCTACATTGATAAGTTCTCAGTTTGTTTTAGGGGTCTGGTTTAACACCTTGGATAGCTCCTTGAAGTCAGCCTTAAAACCTGTTAGAAAATTTCAGCATTCTCTCTTTCCTCCCTCTTTGGACTTTACATAGCATAGTATTTGTAGCATGTCAAACTCTGCTATCTTCCCTTATTTAAAATCTCCCATTTGCTCGCTACTAGCATAGAATTATATAGTAGTAAATATTTTTTGTAACCCAGTAAACAAACCATGTGATTCAGGGCACTTCCTTTTCAGAAGTTACTCACACAAAGAAATTCTCCTCTCCCTGTTGGATCACCTCTTCCCAAATCAGAAAGATAGTCAGAAGAAAGATTTCTTTCTTTTCCTGATTTATTCATTACCTAGTTAGGATGTAAGTTCCCCATGTATATGTAGATTCAAGCCATTAGAAAACTTTTCATTAATGGCAAGCTACCTGTCTTGTTTGGTATTTGAATCCGTTTAAATTCTCAGAGAAGCATCCTGAGACTGGGACATGTTCTTCTGTTACTCTGCAAATGAAAGCAAATCTCTAGCAGGCTTGGCTATGATATTTTTGATATTTAAATATTTTATTTCCTAAATAAAGGCTGAAGACTTAGGAAACTTGAATTGCCCAACAAAACCTAGCACAGATTAATCACTCCACTCCACTGCTATGGAGGCTACTGGATGCCAGCAACTTCATTACTTCTAACTTTTAACTTCCATTTCTTGAGAGAGACAAAGGCTGCATTCACTGCAGAAATAATCCAGTTTGATACCACTTTAACTGCCACGGCCCAATGCTATGGAATTCTGGAAACTGTAGTTTTGTGAGACATTTAGCCTTCTCTGTCAGAGAGCTTTGGAGCTGCAACTAACTACAATTCCTAGTATTCCATGCATTGAGCCATGGCAGTTAAAGTGGTGTCAAACCGGATTATTTTTTCAGTGTAGATGACTGAATTTACACTGGGCATTATAGTGGGGAAAGGATAAACAACAGAGGCCTATCATTTTCAGTGGCAGAACCTGCGGGTCTTGTGGTGTTCCCTTCCACCCGAAAAAAGCATGCCACAATGTGTGAAGAACCATAACTCATTCAAGGCAGTGCTAGTTCTGATGCCATATGTATGTGCTGCAGAAACATCCAGGAAAAAGGGACTGATTTGCTGCTCTTGAAGAGGAAAAAAAAAAGCCATGACAAACTAGGCAGCTGAGGGACTCTAAAGTGATTGTTGTCTGTCTCTCTTGACTGATGCGTCTGCCAAGACTCACAGACTCATGGAAGGCTGACCTTGTGTGGCGGGTGATCCGTCTTCATGGGAACTGTCATGTGCACAAGTCTCAATTTCACAGAGGAAGAGCCAGGGCTGTAAAATGAGAGGACCTTGGACACTGCTAAGGAGAAAAAATGGGGGAAAGCATCAGGGTCTCACCAGTACTTAAAAAACCATCTGCAAAGGCTCCCATGGCTGTATTCCCCTCCACTTCACCCCCAAATTGATAAATATAGGCTCAGACTATGAATTGCATGGACTTACATTATTATCTGCCCTTTATCCACATTTTAAACATTTTTATTGCCAATAAGTAAACCTGAACCAGCATGACGTAGTGGTTTGTGTGTTGCACTAAGACTCTAGAGACCAGATTCTGGTTCCTATTCTGCCATGAAACCAACTGGGTGATCTTGGTTGAGTCACACTCTCTCAGCCTCTTGGGAAGGCAATGAGAAACCTCCTCTGAACGGATCATGTCAAGAAAACCATTACGGTTGCCATAAGTTGGAATATGAGAGCTAGTGTTTGTTTAGTAGTTTGAGTGTTGGACTTTGACTCTGGAAAGCAGGGTTTGAGTCCTGCTTGGCCATGTAACTTGGATAAGTTGTTTAAAAAATACAAAGGGCTGATTGTACTCAGTTTCATAACTAGTGTCTCTGAAATGGAGGGCTGAACCAAGCTGTCTTTGACCTCAGGCAGCAAAATGTCTTGGGTTGCCCTGGAAATTCAATTCCTTTCCCCCTGCTCCATCCATGATTAGGATAGATGTATAAAAGCTGCTCATGGACAAAGCAGAAGGAGCACCTTCCCTTGCAAATCTGAGGTGAGTACTCCCTCATCTCAGTCCAAAACCCTCATTGGTTACCACCCCAAATGTCTAGTCTGGCTTTAAGAAAGTACTTGCTAAGAAGAGATCAGGTTCTATATGGTTTCTTGGTTTATATCTTACCTTATTCTTCCAGTACAGCCATTGGGAGGAAAGGGGCCAAAGTAAGTATGATGTTTTAATTGCTCTGTCTTTTGGAGTGTTAGGTAAGCTGTTTCTTCTGCAGACACTGACAGTTCAAACAGATTTCTCTCTGGATTCTGAAACAGCATTAAAAACAGCAGACAAAAGGAGCTGACAGGAAGCACTGACTGATGTCCAATATTCACTTATTAAACAAAATAAATGAAGCAAGGATGGGTTGGGAGCTGATTTGATCTGTCCATCTGGGATCATTTTTTGGAATGACAGGAATAGCAGCATATTATTAGATGCCAGAATTCTGTTATTCTGGGAGATGCCAAGTGAATCAATGCAATCCTGTACAAAATAGGGTGGGGGAGAGGAGGAATGAAGCCTTGCACTTACGTTCAGAATCTAAAAAGGGTTGAAAGCCATTCTTAGTCATTGTTGCTGATCTTTTCAGATGGGATGTTCTCCAGTCAGCAAAAAAAAAAAAAAAAAAAACAGAAAAAGGAAAAAGAAAGGAAAGGATTGCAAAGCAACTTCAAACATCCACCAATCTAGTCTATCCAGAAGACAAGTCAAAACGTTTACAATAAATCAAAAGTTAAGATAACTGACAGCGCCATTTTCATAGAAGAGCAGAGAAATGGGGTTATGCAGACAGAAACAGAACAGGAAGAAAAGGGAAGTATAAAGTGAAAAAGTTTGTGGAAGTGAAGAATAAGCTGTGTTGATCCCATACCTTCCAATTGTCCTGATTTGGCAGGGACGATCCCGATTAATTCTCTGTCATCCCACTTTTTCAGTGGTTTTTAAAATGTTCCAGTTTCTCTCTCCTCCTCCCACTTTCCCCTTTTGTTCTCCGCTTACTTCCATTCCCGCAAACTGAATTCAAAGAGCAAAAGAAATTAGCACTCACTTAACTTAGAAGGCAGGAGGGGACAGAGGGACTTATCTCATGGACAAAAACCCCAACTGGACCCCAACATGATACAGTTGGGTTGTGGGATGCAGGTGGGAATTATTACATGTAATTTGCTGTCAATTCTGCCAGGCGAGTATAGCCTGGCTGCAGCCCAGGGTCAGGTGCACTTTGGAGGCAAAAAAAGTAAAAGGCATCATAGGGTGCCTTTACGACGTTGCAACTGCACAGTGCCATACGGGTGCCACACAGCTGCGACATCATTGCTACGTATGCTGTTTAAATGGTGCTATGTAGCGATTTTTGTTATTGGAATTGTCTGGAATAAAAAGAACATCTTTTGGAGGACACTCATTTTTATAGTAGCAATTCTACCTAGTAAAGAAAGATTTAAATTTCTCCATTTCTTCACATCTTCTTTAATCAATCCCCAGATTTTCTTATTAGCAAACAGTCAAATTTTTGTTTGACTATAGCACTATGATTCCATGTTAACAACCATGGTTCCATCCTGGCAGTTTAGGGAAGATTCAGCCAGAGAACTCTATGGCCTCATCAGACTACAAATCCCAGGATTTTGCAGGCAGAAGTTGTGGCACTTACAGAAGAATCATAGTGCTGTAATAGTGTAGGGTGGAAAGGGCCAGGACATCATTTCCACCAGTAGCTTTGTGTACTCCATTATGTCTAGTTCACCCCAAGAGTTGTTTCTTCCTATCAATACATTTGATATTACACTCAAATTTGCCAGGAAGAATTAGGAGTGTCCAAAGAGGAATTATTGGCAGATGAATGTGTGAAGAAGGGGGGAAAGTAGGGGAAAGGAAACAAAATCCCCAGGGAGTATAGAAAAGTAGACAAATCAGGAGACTTAATGTCAGCAAACATACTCCTTCTACAAATATGCAAGGAAATCCAAAATCCAGCCGTGCAAGCAGATGGCAATAAAAGCAGTGTGATAAAACAGATTACCAGGGGCTCACCCAAACAGCAAACCCTCAAATGAAAACAAGGCCTTTTTAAAAATGGTATTGAACAGTATGTGAGCAAGCTGTTGGGATATTAAGTGGAGAGAGTTAAACAAGCAGAGGTTTGAATATGCAAGGATTTCAGTAAGCCACAATGCTGACTGTTCAGAATTCTGACTGTAATCTCATCCTGTTCACAACCATGAAGAAATATATCAGTGATGTATTCAAGTCTTTCACTCCAAGTCTTGAGCAAAGCCTCACGTTCTTGCAAGATACTTTCCAGTCAAGTCTCAAGTTGGATCTCAAGTCTGGGAGGCAACTTTAATAGAAAAAAAGGATTCAGAGCTTATAACAGAGGTCATGTGTCTGGTTGTTTTAGCCTTGCTCACTGGTGTAAGAGGAGTGGAAACATCCTCCTTATGCCCCAATTGGAAGTTCCTTTGTCCAACCTGGCTGCTGGAACTTAAGGTGGGCTAGGGTGGCATTTACATAGGTTTACGTTAAAACTATGTAGTCTTATCGCATACACAACAGCCATGGATCCATAACTCTGTGAATCTGTAACTGCAGTACTGAATACCAGCCACAATAAATAAATACAAGCTGGCATTTGACCATCAAGAAGTATCACACCTACATTGTGATGAAAGTCAAACTGATTGGAAAGTTGTCAAAGGAAAAGCCAGTGGGAACAGCACCAAACAAGGGCACATCAATAGATAGACTACTGTTTACACAGAGAAATGAAATTTCTGCATTGCTAAATTTCATTCCAGGGTAAATTTGGCCCCAATGACTGTCATAAAAATTTCCATGTGATTATGTGAATATGTGGGCTTCCTTCCCTCTTCCAACTGCCTATGTTGATCCAAAGCAAGTCACAGCGAAAGAAATTGGGAGGCAAAGATGCTATAAGTTAGCACATGGCAAAGGGGGTCCTGGCAATCACCTGATACAGAAAACCACTCAAGTGACTTACACTTGACAGTTCTGCAAGATTAAAAGGAAAACATACTGTGGTAGTGAAAGCCACAAAGCTCTAAAGGAGACAAGAGATCTGTGGAGAGGAAAATTGGGCTACCTACAATTAGGAGAGGTTGAAAATCATCCAGTCTCTTCAGAGGTGGCATACACTTTTCAGAAGGGAAAGCAAAGAAGGATAGAAAATTACCCAGTGCCCATAAAGCACAGGAAATAAAATGAATAAATAGATGGAATAAATAAATAAATGATACCCCTATTTTTTGTCTTGAGGCAAAGTGGTTAAATGCTTATACTGCAGCCACTCACTCACAAACTGCAAGGTTGCAAGTTCAATACCAGCCAAGGGCTCAAGCTCGACTCGGGCTTGCATACATAGGTTGTTAAAATGAGTACCCAGCTTGTTGGGGGCAATAACATTGTAAAACGTTTAGGGAGTGCTTAAATGCACTGATCAGCGGTATAGAAATGTACTTGCTATTGCTATTGGGGGTCATTGGCCATGGAAATTGTTTCCCAAAAGTACCATCTGGCCCTTGGGTTGTATATCCTTCAACATTTCACAAATGAAGGCCAGGACATGTCTGGCCACATAACATCAGAGTGTGGTCAAGATGGTAAATTTTATGAATGAGGAAGAACACACAACAGAGATTTCTTTTTTTCCCCCCAAGATCTAGGCCAAGACTGAAGAATCCCTTTCAACACTTTAATGTGGAAGCCAAGATTATAAAATCGAGGCTGTTGTACCTTGTCCACATCATGAGATGGCATGACTCATTTAAAAAGACAATAAATCTCAGAAATCTCCAATGTGTATCCAGATTTCCCAGTGTGCATCAGAAGTGCCTAACCAGCAGGAGCACCCAATGCACATTGGAACACTCTTGCCCAGATCTGCATCTTCACTATTCACTAACATGGTTTCACTGTATTTCTGCAAAGTAGCTGGAGATTCGTGAAGTTATAAAATATCGACAACAATGTAGAATTTTGGCCACTATTTTCTGAGCAGTACTAGAGCTGGCTACTGCCTTTGAGAAGCTGAAGCAAAGCAGAAGCCCTAAATATTTATTCTTTTTTAATCTCTCGCTTTGTCCTTTCTTTTTTCTTTCTTTTTTGGAGACAGTCCTTGACTTCAATCCTTTGGGTGCGTTCTCTAATTAGTATGATGGAGAATTAAGAGGCACAAGGGCAAGAGGCTGTAGTAGGAGAGTGACTCCTTAATAAGCGTGAATTATCGGCTGTCCCTCCCCTTCCATCTCTTGTCCAGCCCTCTCCATTTTCGGCCTGCTGCTTTATTATAAAACAAGCTGGAGCAGGGGGATGTAAAAGAGGAGGGGAAAGAGGGGGAGAAAAACCCAAAAAGGCAGAGAGAATTTTAAAAAGAACATGATAGAAGGAGATTAATGCCAAACTGGCACCCACTGGGCTTTCAGTCTTGCCAGAACCACTCATTAGATCTGCTGGAACAAAGTGTGAAGAGCATGCTGATACTGCAGCTGCTACTGAATTTGTTGTGTCCTGTGCAATGGTTGGAGCTACAATAAGGAACCCTTCCCATCCAATCCTGTTCAGCTCACACCTCAAAGGGAGCCGGCTGCCAAAGCACCCACTTCAAATAGATGCCCAAAGTTGGATGGCCATCAGCTTAGGTGAGCAAAAGCACAGCCCAACTGGATCAGACTAAGAAGACCTCAATCACTGCCCCACTGCCTCTGAACTGGGATTGGCCCGATTTTTAGTCTAAGTGACAGACAGATTAAAGTGTTGTGCTCCACCTTGAGAGAGACAGGTTCAAGTCCCAATTTTGAGATAAAGATGGGATATTCTTACTGGGTAACCTGGGGCCAGTGTCCCAACCACCACCATTGTGTCCTACCGCATAGGGCTGTTATTGTGAGAAAAAAATCAGGAAGATAGAGAGCTGTGAACTTATTGGAAGAAAAGCAGGATCTAAATGCAGCTAATAAATGAATAAGGCAAAGTCATCAATGCTCTTACCTCTGGACTGTATCCGCACTGCAGAAATAATCTAGTTTGATTCCATTTTAACAGCCATGGCCTGATGCTATGGAATTCTGAGAAGTGTGATTTGTTGTGACACTAGGGCTATCTGACAGAGAAGTTGCTGTTGTGTTACCATTGTAGAAGAAAAAATCAGTTCCTGATGTCCATCTCAGATGGCAAAATGCCTTGGGTCACCACAAACTTTGCTTCAAGCTTGAAATCATTAAACAATTTTGAAACAGCTTCTAGCCTTCTTAGCTCGTCTTTCTACAGAATGGGGGATGTACCAGTGTCTTACCTCACAAAGTCATAGCATTAACATGGTAAGAGATACAAACCTTGGAAATACACTGAATAAAAAGAAAATGTTAACCATTTGTCTCATCTGTACCTGTTCAGTTGTTAAATGGCAATGAGCTCTGGTGGCACAGTGATTAAATGCCAGTACTGCAGCCACTCACTCAAAACCATACGGTTGCGAGTTCAATGCTAGCCAGGGCTCAAGCTCCACTGAGGCTTGGATCCTTCCAAGGTCACTAAAATGAGTACTCACCTTGTTGGGGGCAGTTCGCTTACAGTTGTAAACCACTTAGACACTGCTAATTCAGTATGAAGCGATATATACATGAAGCTGTTTGAAAGAAGTTTCTTTATTATTCTTCTCTCCTTTGCTAACAAAAGGAATTGCTTCCTGAGCAATTTCACAAGTTCCATTGTGAAATCTGTCAGTACCACATCCCTAATTCATTACAATACTGCCCTGAACCTGCTCAGTTGGGATCTCTTTGTGTGCTGCTTGGAATATGCCAAGATCCATTTCTTAACCCTTGTTCTAAATTTTACAAAAGCAGCATTTTCCCTGTTCCATGAACCCAGTTTCTGAGCGGGTGTTTGCTTTACAAAAAAAATCAGATCAAGGCCACGACAAGCCACTCTTCTCTAAATTCATTCATGCAGCTGGTAATCCCTGATCTGTAGCGTAGCTTAGAGTTTTGTGTGGTAAAAAGTGGGTGTAACTCATTTAAGCTGAATAATTTATGCACATATAGAAATGCTCAGCAGCGAGAAGCTGGAGATATATGCCTCCTGGAAATAAACTAGCGGTGGTTAATAAAAATTACTTTCTTTTCATAGCTCTCCAGTTTGCCAGTTACCCAGACATTTTTTTTTCAAAAAAAGACAAGATGTCTTTTACATCAAAATTATTGTAGATTCTACAAAAGGCTTTCAGCATCATTCTTTTTCTTTTCTTTTTCCTTTTTTCTTGAACAAGCAGACAGATCACAGTCTGGGGTAGGGAGGAGGCCTGTAAACACAGTTCTAGTCTTGTTCCAACTCTCCTGATCTTGGTCCCAAAAAAGGAACAAAATGTTGTGCTTTCTTGATCACATTCTACTCCTTAGCTGAGTTGTACTTGTAGCTAGGGTTGCCAAATCAGATCTACCTCAGGCCCTGAAATGTTAGTGGGAAAACCCCTTGTGGTGTCACAGGACACATCTCTGGTTATTTGCGGTTGTGTCAAATCTAACTTATGGCAACCTCCTATGGTTTTCATGGCAAGATTTTTTTTAAGAAGAGGTTAAACATTGCTTTCTCTAAGGCTGAGAAAATGTGACTAGTCCAAGAACACACAGTTTCCGTGGGTGAATGGGGATTCAAAACTGGTCTTCCAGAATCCTAGTTCAACAGTCAAACCACAATACCACACTAGCTCCAGAGGGTGTAGGCCTGTGTTGGCGAACCTGTGGCACATGTGCCCTCTCTGGCAAGCGAAGCCAAGAAGTGTGTGGCAGCCCAGCTCCTTGCCACAGCCTGGTTCTCCTGCGGAAAACCAAGCCCCAACCAGGCGGGGCAGTGTGAAGCACTTCTGGGTGGAAGCCCCACTCTTTCCAGGTGGAAGCCCACTTCTTCCAGGTGGAAATCCCAACCCCACGGCACCTTCTCCTCCTCCTCCCAGACATAGGTGAGTGTGTGCGTTGTGCACTTTCATGTCTTTTCTGATGACCCTAAGGTGACCCAATGAAAGGATTTTCTTGTCAAGTTTTATCAGAGGGGGGTTGTCATTACTGTCCTCTGAAGCCGAAAGAGTGTGATTTGCCCAAAGTTAGCCAGTGGGTTTCTGTGGCTTCATGGGGAATTGAACCCTGATCTCTCAGAGGACTAGTCACAAACTCACAACAAACCTGTTACAGGATTTTCTTAGCAAGATTTGTTCAGAGAGGTTTGCCAACTGGCTTTGTTGGCCATATGCCAAAGTACAGTAACATACAAAATCTACAAAATAGTGGTATTCGGCCACTGGTGTTAGGGCTGCATCCACACTACAGAAATAATTCAGTTTGGTGGCACTTTAACTGTCAGAGCTAAATCCTATGGGATTCTGGGATTTGTAGGTTGTCAAGATATTTAACTAGAGAGCTCTGATGCTACAATAAGCTACAATTCCCAGGATTCCCTAAGACTGAACCAGGGCAGTCAAAGCAATCTCAAACTGAACTATTTTTGCAGGGTGTTTTGGACCTCTGACGTCAGCCATAGTGACGGTAGCCTTGTTAACCTTTCTACTCTCCTCCCTTTCAGTCTCCTGTCCAGGAGGCTGTCCAAAACGTCCTTGATTTTGAGCAGGGCTGAGAAGGATGGATTTAATATTTAGATGAGTGGGGTTTTTAATGGGGGTTTTTTTGTCTTGAACTTTCATTTGGTCAGGTCCTCCATTTTTTGCTTCTGTGTTTCCACTCCAGAAGTCCTGCCCCGGCACCCGGTGACATCCAGTTTGGGAATGCCACTGAGTTTGGGCACTTTGTCTCTAAAAGATTTACCATCACTGTTCTAGGCATATGAATTCATATTTTGAAGCCAACATAGAGTAATACTGTCGGAAAGGAGAGTGGATGCTTTGTCATATCAGACATGGACATTACAGCTGGTAGCTTCTATATTGTTCAAGGGGTTTTTGTCCAGATTTTAATGGAAGCATCCAGAGTTTGAAATCTGCCTCCCCCCTCCCCCCCCATCTGCTGGTTAAACACCCTCTATGTAGGGTGCCATTTTTCTTGCCGTGTGCCTTCACGTCATTTTTTACTTACAGTAACCCTAAGGCAAACATATCTGAAAATGGTATTGCTGTCAGTAGACTGAGTTGCATCTCCCGGCTATCCCTTTGGCAATGCACAAGTCAAGGTATAGACTTGTCCCAGGTGTACAGGCTGCCTTGCATTGCCAGTGATCTGAGGCCTATGCCATGGGAAGGAAATTACAAGTGTGACTCACACTCTGGCTCTGGATCACATTTTGAAGACCACATGCAGACCTCTTCTCAGGGATTGCATCCAAGCTCTCACCAGTGTCCTTTGTCACACACCTGTCTCTAAAATCTGTCTCATCTTTCCACCCTAAGCATTTCCTTCTCCTCCATGTCATCTCCTTCCTTTTTGCAAGGATTACCTCACTAACATATAATCTAGGTGCCTGCATGAAGAAAGAAAGGAAAGGAAGTGTGAACATGAAATTACACTGAATAGCCCAAGCTTCTATTGGAATGGTGGACCAAGACCAGATAATGGCCCCAAGGCTGTGTTTGTGGTCCTGAGCCCTTCCAGACTCCCTGGACTGCCCTTTTACTAGCCAAAAAGGTAATCGTATAGCCTCTCCAAGAAGTTTCCAGAAAAGGCAATACACCTTTTATGTAGATTGCAGTCCCCACAGTGTTTAATGTCTAAAAATTCCCCCACCTTTTTTTCCAAGCCAGAAGTTATTGTTTTATATTGTTTTGGCAGCTTTCAAAGGTGTGATATTGGGTTTCTTGTGTTGCCCATTTTCTCCTTCCTTCCCTTCCCTTCCAGTTGCTGGTTCTATGATTTAAAGAGTTTTCCACTTTTTGACATGACTTGCCTTGTGTGTGAAAATGAACACATTCACTTTTGGTGAAGGGCCACATGCTTCCCCACTCTGCTAGATACTAAACCTGCAGGGATGGCTGGTAAGGTTCAGATCAGAGCTTGGGGATGTTACTTTGGGGACTACAGTGTACAAAATCCCCCAGGTAGCTTGGCAGAAATTAATATTCAGGGTGAGCTGATAGTCGAGCCATAGTGTTTTGTGAATTGGGATCCTTTTTGTGAGCTCCAGTGCTGCTCCACAGTTAGCCATGCAACTCATTCAGGGCCAGATTTATGAGGGGGTATCCAAAAGTTTTAATGATCACCTTTTTTTAAAAAAATTGACAGAAAGTTTTTGATTTGTAGTTGTTAACTTATCTCTATGTAGTCACTATCTAGATTTATACATTTTTCCCAACTTATCTTGACCATCCGAATACCTGATATTGTAGAAGCCTGCAGATTGCGCCTTACAAGGCGGGTATCATAAAATAATAATTATCACCTGGAAGTTATTATGGCATATTGATGAAATTTTGCCAGTGTCATCATTGGTCCCTAAGTGCACATTGCTGAGAAAATCAGCTCATTGTGTCCTTTATTTTTGTGACTGGCTGTGCTAGAAGTGACTAAAGTGTAAAATCCTCATCAGGATGAAAAAAGATGAAAAAGAATCCACCAGGATGAAAAAGATCCATTGCTGAGCACCCTTTGGGTTCAGTTGGTTAATCAATTAGTAATCCACCTAACAGTTGTATTGTCTAGCTTTTTTAATATCCTTGGATGTAATTCATCTGGTCCTGGTGACTTAAATTAAAGTTTGGCTACCAGTACTGAAAAACACCAAATCAAGACTCAGCACGTGCAAATGAACTTCTCCCAGGGTCAAGGGGTTTCCCAGCAGACAGTGGATCATGAATTAAATAGAAACAAGCCCCCCTCACATATTCTCCCACCCTGAGGCTTGCCATTCACCAACAGACCAACACAGAAATTAACATGTAAATCACTTCATCTCAACCAAAGGTCACACAGTATATATACCCCACACACCTCCATGCCACCATTCTCTGAAGATGCCAGTCACAGATGTTGGCCACATAGCCTGAAAAACCCACAAAAAAAACTATGAATGCCAGCTGTGAAAGCCTTTGAAAAAACTTTACATTGTCTTATGTTGTCTCTTCTCCTGGCTCAAGGAGTTGCCAAAGTGAAATACCTTAAATCCAGAAGCATAGAAAGGACTAAAACATTTGTCCCTATTGATCTACCTGCTGTTGTTGCAGTTCAAATCAGCACTTTGATCTTATATCTTTCCTCATTACTCCATGACCATTAGTGACATTTTAAAAAGAAATATGAAGACGCAGGACTGTTAATTGCAAGGCATATATGCAGAATGGAAAATCCACCAAGGATCTTTCTCTAGCCGTGGTGTGCATCTGGATCGCATAGCTTGATGGTTCATTGTTCTGTACCCAATAAATCTCAGGAGGCCACAGCCATTTAGTATACTTTGGACTTGGCCATGCTTCATCTTTATGGCATGGGGCAAGTAGTTCAATGCATGGGAGGCAGCAAGAGTACCTTGAAGGTAACCCTGGAGGACTAAGGAAGAGGAAATTCTTTCAAATGATGAAATGCAATTGCTCGTGTACTGGGCAACAATAGACTAGTACACAATTTTTCTATGCTTAACTGGTGTTCTGCTTTCCCAACACCATAGCAAGACCCAGAGGTGTCGCTACTGATGGGGATGAGGGCATTGCCTCACCAATGAAATTTTTCTTCTGTCCCCAACTATCTAGCAACCCAGGGTATGAGACACTAAAAACTGTACATACTTAGAACTCTTACATTTACTGTGTTTGCCATTCCTTAGTAGGTTTGCTTCCCACTTTTCTTTGGATGCTTAATCTGTACTTCTAAAAGTTCTCAAGTGAAGTTTTGAGTTGCTACAATGCTAGACATTTTATCACTGAAGGAAACTTCTTGGTGAGAGCAGAATTTTAATGGGGCAAAGTGCCTTCATCCCATCACCACCCCACACTTCTGGCAGGACATCATGGACTAGAACCCACTGGACTTTCTATTGCTATCACATGTGGTGAGCAACCGGGGCTACAAGGTTTCCATATTCCTCTGGAATGATTCAAGAAACAAAACCTTTGCCTTAGAACCAAAAAGTTTGCAGAAAATGTGTTAAAGCAAACTCTGAGATCTCTACACTTCTATAACTGCATTTCATTCCTCTTCTCTAATGTTAGAGGAAGAATGAACACAAGAATTGCATTGCTGTGTGTTGTTCCCAGTGTGAGTGGGTTTTTGGCATGATGGATAGACCCTGACAAGTCAGGCTGGTTTTTGTGACATGGGTTTAGCAGATCAAATAGTAGGCCTGAAATTAACACTGCCTTGGTTTTTAAAGTATATGTGTAGGTGTCAGATTGGATATTTGTGTACTTTTATTTCATTGTGTGTGGCTATAATTGAGTTTCAGGCCTTTTGTACAACCTCAGCTGAACATCCTAAGAGATATCCACTTTTGTCTGTAATGGATGGGTGTCCAAAGATGGATGGACATAAAGTATATGGTGGTACAACTGCACAAAGTTCTCAGCTGTCCCAGAGAATGGAAAACACTCAATGTGTCATAATGGTTATTGAGCAGTAAACAAGGGTGTTTGGTACCAGCTCCATTTAGCAAAGGTGGAGGTGGGGGGAGAACAGGAACACACAAGTTCACATGCACACTAAATTTCACAACATATGCTATAGAGGACTGAAGGGCATCTGTAATCTTTCTCCTTTATTCTGCCTTGATAACGCCTCAGGTATCCTGTTCTGGAAACAAAAGTTAAAGAAGGATATCAAAACCTAGAACATGGAAGGCAACCATGATGATGAGGGATCCAGAGTGTTATGGCAGGCAACCCACTATTTGCAAAGAAAAGACCTAACTTTGCCTTCTTTTAGCCTGTTCAAAATCAGCTTGGAGAGACAGAGAGAAGGAGGAAGAGAGGCAGAAGTGGGAGTGAGAGAAGGTATAAAACATGGATGTGGAGTCTTCTTCCTTAGAGGTCTTTAAGCAGAGGCTGGATGGCCATCTGTCGGGGATGCTTTGATTGTGATTTCCTGCATGGCAGGGGGTTGGACTGGAAGGCCCTTGTGGTCTCTTCCAACTCTATGATTCTAACCCCTGGGACTGAATGTGGCTTTCCTTTGATTACAGTTTGACCCACTGACCAGATCCTCTGATCTTCCCTTGCCTTCCATTCCCCTTGACACCATTAGTGGTTAGTTTCTCAGCTTTTGTACAGTTATTTCCCATTCTAAAAGACTGGGGATTCTTTTCTAAAGCCAAATTACTATAGGAGCTTTGAGCTAAGACATCCTTGCATTTTATGTTATACCATATTGTCTTTGGTCCCATCCACCACTGAAATATGGCTCCTGGGAAATTCTCTGATATTGAACTTAGCTACTGGGCTGGAATAGATCTCTCATGCTTGATTTAGAGAAATGGGACAGTATTTAAAGGAAAAAGCAGGAAATGATGGCATGGTGGACTTCTCCCTTGAATGTCACTGCTATATCTCTAGAATCACTTTCACTATTAACCAGAAGCCCACAGCATCATCAGACTTACTGAACATTCAGGCTTAACAGGCACTTAAGATATACTGAGCCTAAATATCTTCAGGGCACCTCGTCCTGTCTGATTGTGAATGCTGAGCAGAGTCAGCCCTGGTTAGTACTTAGATGGGAGACAGCCAACAAATACCAAGGACTGTAGGCTAAATTTCAGAGGCAAACTGGCAAACCACCTTTCACCATTCCTTGCCGAAGAAAATCCTATGAAATTCATGGGGTCACCATAAGTCAACAGGTGACTTGAAGGCACATACACATACCTACAAGGTATACTGTATGTAAAGCACTGTGTAAATTTATAGCGCTATATAAATAAAGGTAAATAATAATAATATACTGGACATTTCACAGTAAAGCATAATGGTTGGCTTCACTAGAAAAGTTATACCCCTCGAAAGGTTCTAGAATGCAGCCCATTTCAGGAAAGATCTAGTTGTTTCAACCCTTGAATATCCTTGTAATTTGCACTTCAGGTATCTATGAACAGAGAGAACCCAAAAAAATGTCCATGTCTTCAAGAGTGACACATTCCATTAACTTTTAAATTTTCACCACAATCAAACACTGCAAAGAAATTTAGGCAGAAGTGGTCTGGATTCAAAAGACAATCAATGCTAATTTGATCTTGATGATTAATTTGTGCAAAATGCATCATTCTACAAGAGTTAGCGCTGAAAATTAAATAATGTAAAATGATCAAAACAACCATGCGTAATGAGCATGGAATCAATACAAACGTCTTTATGGACAGTTCTGAATTCTAGTCCATTGATTGCCACCACAATTCCACCTCTGGCTGCTATTTATAGCAAAGGCGGGGGAAGGTGGAATTGAGATGCTTTTCATCAGTGCCATTTGGCTGGGAAAGCCATTTCAGCCATGGATACATTATGTTATATTTTACATTCTGTACAAAGTGAGTGCAAAAAATTGCATCTAGCAAGAAAGAGGCTGAAAATGTAGCCATAACTTTATCCACAGGTTGTTGGATTGCAACTGCCATCAGCCTTAGCCAGCATAACCAAGGTTGAGAAGCTGGGAGTTTCAGTCTGACATCCCTTTGCCTACCCCTGCTTTAAACCGGATTCCATGCCTGGGGCAGGAGGGAAGGAATTTCTTAATCCAGTTAACTTTAGCTTGGACATATTTCTTTTTTTACTATAATGCCCAAAATGCCTGGATGAGGATTCTCAAAGCTGCAATCCAACAAACTAAATTTATTCAAGCTCTGATTTTGTTGCTGTTGCCTTCCAGTCATTTCATTATGGTGACCCTAAGGCAAGCCTATCACAGGGTTTTCTTAGCAAGATTTGTTCAGAGGGAATTTTGCCTTAGCAAGATTTTCTAAGATTTGCCTCTTAAGTGAAGAGAGAGTGACTTGCCTAAGGTCACCAAGTGGGTTTTCCATGGCCAAAACTGGTCATTGTGCTCTTGACCATGAAGGTGCAGAGAATGAACATAAACTGACAGGAGGTTTGACCAGCTCAATGCATGGTTTCTGAGTGGCATGTGAGGAATTGTATACCTGGAGCATGACACATGGGAAGTGTGTGCTTTGGTTGTTTAATGTACGTGCCTCTCATTAGAGAACATGGTGACCTTTAAATGCCACACAGTTGCAAAGCTGTGATTCCATTTTAATTGATATGACAACATCCTATGAAATCCTGGTATTTGGAGTTTAGGAAGAGGCATTTAGAATTCTCAGCCAGAGAGATCTAGTGCCTCACCAGTCTGCAAACCTCAGGATTCCTTAAAATGAAACCATGGCAATTAAAGAGGAATTATAGTGCTATAATTGCGTAGTGTGAATGGAACCCCATTTGTTGATTAAGATCATCTAATATGATCACCAGTTCATCCGCGAAAGCTTTTAATTTGTACTCCATTCCTTTGACCCTTGTGCTGCGTATTGCTTCACCATTCCTAATTTTGTTAGTTAATTTTCTCAGTCAAATCACTACATCACACTGGCTCTCAAGGATGCAATATGAATGTAATACATCCAAAGAAGACATCTTTTTCTTTGCTGATGAGCCCTATCATGAATATTTGTTGTCCAGCCAATATAGAGCCAGCATGGTGTAGTGGTTTGAGCATTGGACTATTACTCTGGAGACAAGGGTTCGAATCCTGGCTTGGACATGAAAATCCACTGGGTGACCTTGGGCAAGTCACACAATCTCAGTCTCAGAGGATGGGAATGGCAAACTCTCTCTGAAAAAACCTGCGAAGAAAAACCCATAGGCTTTGCCTTACCGCTGCTTTAAGTCAGAAACGACTTATTTTACATTGCTTCTGTCACTGACTTCCTATTGAGCAGCAGTAGACGGATCAGATTGCACTTTGAACTATTTATTTTATACTGTTTTTTTAAAAAAAAATTGATCATCCTAGAGATTTAGCCTGCCAAAAAAACCCATATGTATTGCATCACAAATGCAATATTTTGCATTATAATTATATCTCCCCACCACCAAAACATTCCCCTTCCAACAACCTCCAGAGAAAGAAAGCAGCCTTTAAGCTGCTATGAGTACCTGGAAGGAAAATGTATAGATACAGCAACCTGTATTCCAACACATTGAACATCCTTGCCCCTCCTATGCTTCCAACTCTGATTTCTTCCTTCCTTTCTTTTTCCAGTAACTGTGGAAGTTTACGAAGGACAATAAGCAGGATTTCCCAACGAGGAAACAGTCCATTTAGATCCCCGCTTCTCCATTTCACCCCACCACCACCGCCGTATACTCATTAGGGCTAAGAATGCATGGCCAGACCAACAATCCTAGCAAAGCTCCCCTTAATTGTGCATTCTATTTGCCCCTGATCCGCGCGTTCAACCTGCGGAGAAGAAAGACATTTAAAGATTACCAAGGCAAGTTTTGTAATGAAGCGGATGCCTCTTTGTCTGTCCTTGTGCCAACAGTGGCAGAAGGGATACTAATTAGATGGTGAATTATTAGTTTCCCATGGTGCACTGCAGGGGCATTAAAAATGAGTGTAGCTTGTGGCTTGACTCTTCTTTTTTTTCCGCTGGTAGTCCCAGTTTAATATATTCCCTCTTTCTAGGTGAGCAGCGGGGGACAGGTTTTTTTTTTTATGATTATAATTGTTGCATAATTACTGGCCTAAGGTTGCCTATTGTTAAATAAAAATGCTGAGATGCTAATGTTTTATTGAACAGTACAAGTAGATAAAACTGTAATATATTTTCCCGAACAATATATATGCTTGTTATCTGGGAAGCGTGGTGACAAGCTAAGTTGTCTTGAGGAGAGAGGGACTCATCTTTCTTTCTCTGGAGGTTGTTGGGAGGGGAAATGTTTTGATGGAGGGGGGAGATATATAATTACAATGCAAAATATTGTATTTGCGATGCAATACATATGTTTTCTTTTGTAGGCTAAATCTCTAGGCTGATCAAATGGTTTTTAAAAAAAATAATAAACGGTCCAAAGTGCAATCTGATCCATCTACTGCTGCTCAATAGGAAGTCAGTGACAGAGGCAGTGTAGAATAGTGGTTAGAGTGCTAGAGTCCCCAGGGGCTCAGATCCACAGTCAACCACGGAAATCACGGAATGGCCTCGAGCCTCTCTCCACTTAGTTTAGTTCATGAAATTGCACAGATAACCCAAGAAGATTCCTTTAAGCTTCTATGAAATCCTGGAAGAAAAATGGATAGATCAAACAGAAGCCCTGTTTCAGACAGATCATTCATGCTAGTCGGAACAGGAGCCGAGTAAAAAGAAACTACAGTCAGCCCTCCATATCCACAGATTCTTTATCCAAGGAATCAATCATCCACAGCTTAAAACTATTCCAAAAATATATTAATACATACGACTTGATTTTGCCATTTTATATAAGGGACACCATTTTACTACACAGCTGTATTTAATGGGATTTGAGCATCCATGAATTTTGGCATCCACATGGGGTCCTGGAACCAAACCCCAGTGGATACCAAGGGACCACTGCAGTTGAATAGATCAGCATGCAGCTCATTCTCAAGAATTATCTCTCTGTGCAAAAGCAGCCTCTGTCCTTTGCTTCAGATTCAGTATTCTTTGCGTTTATTACTTTTATTTCTTTGTTTGTCTGTTTGTCAAATTTATTTCCTGGGATGTTATTAAGGTATATGTCACTGTGGGATATGAGCTCTTACAATCTTCATGGATGACTTTTTCTCGGTCCCATTGCTCTTTCAGGTTTCTCCCAGGGGAGACTCAGGCTGCATCCATACTGCAGAAATAATCCAGATTGACACCACTTGAACCACCATAGCTCAGTGCTATGGAAACCTGGGAACTGTAGTAGCTCTCTGACAGAGAAGGCTAAAAAAAAAAAGTCCAATTCCGAGAATTCCATAGATTGATCCATGGCAGTTAAAGTGGCATCAACCTGGATTATTTCTACAGTGTGGATGCAGCCTCAGGTCACCCATTCTCATCTCTCTTTCCTCCTGCAGGTAAAGACCTTTTTGTTTAAACAGGCCTTCAGCTTTTAGCACATTGAAGCAGAAGGCTTTTTAGGGAGGTCTGACACACACACACACAACTTTAAATATGTCTTTAACAATTTTAAATCAACATTTTCATTGGATTGTTTGTTTAATTTTTAAAAAATTGTATTATATATTGCTATAGAAATATTTTGCTTTAACTTATACTGTAAGTCGACATGGGCCCCCATAAGCGGAGAAAGGGCAAGATTCTGCATCAGGAGATGTTTTTCCAGCACGTAGCTACATTACATTTCTTGGTGCAAACCCACACACTCACAACCCACCTTTTCAGTATGGCAGCGCCCCCAAGATGGCCATGTCCTTGTTAGTGGAGAATGGAGAGAGAGCAGCAGACTTGGGTCCAGTTATTTTCCTATAGTTGGGCGCAAAGCAAGACGCTTTCTCTGGGACCTCCCAGGGGTCCTCTAATGGTCCCTGAGGTTGATATCACTGTTGTGCATCTGGCTGTAGGAAAATAGCTGGATATGTCTCTGCTGCTCTTTCTATGCTCCCTCTATGCTGCCATACTTAAAAAGTAGGTTTGGGGAAGGGGGGAATTTTGGTTGTTGCAAGTTCAGACCAGAATTCCATTCATCAGAAC
The DNA here is from genome assembly GCA_034509955.1 of Urosaurus nigricauda. Classification (NCBI taxonomy): domain Eukaryota; kingdom Metazoa; phylum Chordata; class Lepidosauria; order Squamata; family Phrynosomatidae; genus Urosaurus; species Urosaurus nigricauda. The sequence goes on from JAOEGL010000013.1 coordinate 12,809,940, forward strand.
CACCAATTGATATAAATCGGACTTCTACCATTGCATCTCACAAGCAGGTGTTGCCGTTGTTGTTGTTCCTTCAAGTCGTTCCCAGTTTATGGAGATCCTAAGGCAACCCTGTCATATGCCATTCTCTTGCAAGACTTGTTCAAAGCGGGGTATCCTTTGCCTTCTTCTGAGGCTGAGAGAGCTGACTTGCTCAAGGTCACCAAGGGGTTTTCCATGCCGAGCGGGAATTTGAACCCTGGTCACTAGAATCGTAGTTTAACATTCAAACTGCTACACCATGCTAGCTCTCAACAGGAAGCCAGACATAAATTAAATAAGATCATCATCATCATCATCAAATTGTATTTTTATTACAAGAAGAGATTATTGGATGACAGAAGAGAAAGAAGTCTTTTACCCCTCTTGGTGACTGTATATGATCCTAGAGCCATTTTGATGAATAAGAATGAATCAGTTAATGATCAACTATTAATTATTAACCACTAATGATTAATTAAATAAATTTTATTTATTTCTTTATTGATATAAGGCTTTTGGTGTATCTTAACATGTTTTGTTAAATTGATTTTTATCTCTTTCCTTTTTAAAATCATTGTTTATGATCTCAGGGAGTCTATCTTTTTTGTAAACTTCCAAAAAGTTTAGTCCGCTATTGGGCAATAAACATAACTCATCTGAACTCCTTACAAATGCATTAATTCCCCCCAAATTTGTTATCATCTATAACAACAATTTTTTATTTTATTTTTAATTTAATCATTAAAGAGCAACGCTGTTACGTTCTTGAGTAACAATTACTATTCAGCATTAATTTATTTTGCTACTTTGAGAGGATTGCCCATTGGGGACTATTATGTTTGCTCATTTTAATTGATTTTTTTGGAATCAAGAACGAACACATTCATAGCATGGTAATAATGCTTGGTGATACTGGCAAATTAATGTTCTTTAATGAGTTAGCATTAATCCATTAGCATTAATGCTAAATATTTCCAAGCTCTAATTTTTTAAAAAAATCTCCCAGCTCTTTCCCTAGAAAGAAAATTCATAATATCAATAGTGTTTCTTTTTATTAGAGTTGGGGGTTATAGAACTGTATATCCTGTGAATCCAAAGCTTCCCCCAATCCACCCCAGCAAGCTCTAGAATGCCCTCTTTTCTACATTTGATCCCTACTAATGGAAGAATATGGATAGTGAGATGGCTATGGCAGCAGAAAGTATGACTGTGAATGTCTTAATAGGAGCCAGCCTGGTGTAGTGTTGGACAAGGACTCTGGGAGACCAGGCTTCAAATCCCTATTTCGCCATGGAATTTGGCGACCTTGAGAAAAATCACACTCTCTCGGCCTAAGAGGAAGGCAATGGTAAACCTACTCTGAATAAATCTTGCCAAGAAAACCCTATGAAAGGTCATTATAAGTCAGATTTGACACCTGACAACCGATGTCCAAAATGCTGCAGAGAGACTGCTGACTAGGGCTGGTTCTAGGTAACATATAACTCTCTTGTTGAAAGAACTTCACCAGATATTGGCCCAATTCAAAGTCCTAGTTATGTTCTATGAAGCCCTATACTGCTTAAGATTCTAAACTCTCTGAAAAACATAATTCTTTGTAGTAGTCTGCCCAAGTAGTCTGTTCTTGCTAGCAGTCGTGTGCAATCTGTATTTAATATGTTTTTAATCGTTTTTAAAATTCTGATTAATCATTTAATGTTTTTAAAACTTTTGTACAATATATTGTTTTAGTATCCAAAGGGACCTTGCAGCACCTTTGACACTAAGGGAAAGATACAAAAGCCGTTGGTAGCATAAGCTTTTGTAGACTTAAATCTGCTTAGTCAGAGTCTATGAACCAACTCTTTCTTTCTCTTTTGTGGTCCAGGAACCTTTCTCTATTCATTCCATGTTATTTCTGCCTCCAGTACCAATTTTTTGTTGTTATTGTTAAGGAAGTAGTGCCCAGGAACATATCTACTTTAGATATACCTGTTTGTTTGTTTCATTCAGTATATGCTGCTTTTCTCCCAGATTCTAAACTCAAAGTGGGTGACAAAAGGAATCAGCTAAAATCTGAATGACAAAATGTTAAGCACAATTAAAATAATATTCAAACAATACATGATATACAGTATAAACTCATTAAAAAGCATACACGTGTTAAAATAAAGTGCACATATGTACCCATAAAAAGTTTCCCTACAACCATCACAAGCCTGCTTGAACAAAAAGGTCTTAGCCTACAGGGGAAAGGAGAGCAGCTCTCCTGTGGATGGGAGTTCCAGAGATCTGGAGCAGACGCTCAGAAAGCTCTCTCTTGTGTCTTCTGTCATGGACTGCCCTGGGCCTGACTTAGAGGCACAGTCAGAGGACTCAGACTCTGAAGAAATGGAGGAGGCTGAGACAGAGGTGTCTTCAAGTCCCAGAGCAGGCTCAGGAAGCTGCAGAAGGAGAAACACACTCTATGGACTCTAGATCAAGGAGAGAAGGCAGGTCAAGGAGTCTTTGAGGAGGTCTTCCAGGCTAGAAGCCAAGAGGAGAGCTAATAGGTTTCAGCTGAGAGAAGCAGAGGCCTTTTAAAAGACCTCCAGCTGCAGAGGTTCTTTGCAGCCAACAATCAATTCCTGTATTCCTTGCTCTTGGATTCAAGTTATCTTGCCTCTGCTCTGACTGACTGGTATTATGTGACCCTTGGACTGGACTCTGAACTACTCCTTTGCATATCCCCCTGCTGTGCTGCCCTCAGTAGAGGTAAGCAGGACATCCTCACCCATGGCCTATGGCCTCCAGATCTCCTCTTAGGGACCAGTGTAGCATTTAAGTTTGAAACAGTCATGTCCTTGCACTGACCTCTATAGAGAATGCCTGATACAACCAACAATAGCAATGTTATTGTTTTCAGGCAAGCAACATTTAGACAATTCCTCTGTTACATTATTAAAAATCCTTTGATCAACTAAAAAGACCCAATAATCTGGAAGCAGATCTTTTTTAATCAGTTCTTTCACATCAAGCACCAACACAAACTGTAGGTGGCAGACACCGCCTTAGAAGAGTCAAAGACTTTTCCTCTCATCCAGGAGAGAAGGCGTTTGCTGAGAAGAATGTCAGCTTTTCTTCTTCGATACTGTTTCTCCGCATGCAAATTTATGCACATGGAATGGATTAATTAACTGATTGATCAACTAGAACTTATGACTGGTTAACTAGAGATCTTCAAATGGGATGACAGCCCTTATTAATTCACAGAGGTGAAACCAGTAGCAGCTGCTGGCTTCCAAATCAGCCTAAACTTTACAGGAATTATCAAAAATGCTGACCTTCTACCCTCAAAATAGGTCATCTCCCTTAACTTCAGGGAGACCAGGGGCCAATTCCATCTTGACCTGACTCACTGCACACTCAAATGCCTCTATTTTCCTCTGCAGTCTTCTCAAAATGGCAACATTTGCATCACTTCTTGTCACCATCTTGAGAAAGACAGTAGGGGGAAAACAGACATGTTTAGAGGTGGTTCAAGATTCTGGGGTGCTTGGAGAGGTGTGGGGGTATTTTATCTGTTTTCATGTGTACTTGTGAGGCAAAAAATATGCCCAGTAACATGCCAACATTTTAATAGTTGGGTTGGGGGAAGTTGTGGGACTGATGGTGGGCACAAAGTCAAGTCCAGTGACCACATGCATCCCTGTGGCCCACCATGGGTTTGGGATGGAAAATCCCTCCCCTCTGTACAGTTTCCCCCCTTCCTCTAACACCTGACATATAACTGCCATAAGAGTCAATGTGGTGTACTGTTCTGTATGTTGGGCTGGATCTCTGGGAGAACCCTGCTTGGCCATGGAACCCTGCTCAGAGGAAGGCAATGGCAAACCTTGTCTTAACAAATTTTGCCAAAAATACCATGAGAGGTCTGCCTTAGGGTCACTATAAGTCAGAAATGACTTGAAGGCACAAAACATCAACAATTATATTCACCACTCCACTAGCAGTGGAATCATCATCACTTGTTGCTTGAAACAATATTCATAGTACTTTACCCAAAGAAGAGTAGGAAAGAAGAAGAAAAATCTTTCAAGCTGTAATGTTTACAGCTTGGTAAGCAACAAAGGGAAAGGTAGAAGCAAAAGTAGCAAAGGATGGGATGCCTTCTTGTTGCTCCCTGCAAAAGGGACTAAAATCGGTCAAGAAAGGTTGTTTACTTGGAAGAGGTGGACAAACTACGGCTGTTGGTCTAATTTCATGCAGGAGAGGAGAAAAAGAGATCAACAGAGGAAAAACTGGGGAGGGGTAATGTGGAGATGGATGGAGCAATTCAAGGGAAACATCTTCTGTGAGAGATCAGTTCACTCCCACTCTCATCTGACAAGAAAAGAAAATGAGAGTAAAACAGGGAGAAGGGAGAGAGAGTGACAGAGTGGCCCATTATGTCCAAGAATAGACTATAGTCCCATTATGTCCCAAAACAGACCACTTTGGGCTCTTGCGCTGCCCACCACCGTCCCTGGATCTGCCCACTGCTAACCTGACACACTAATCTCTGAAGGAAATATTTCTCAAAGGGGTAAAGCCCTCTTACCACAATGGGAAGGGATAAAGTTACTGATCTCTGCTTTAAAGTCACTACAACTAAATTCCCACGTGTTTATATTCCCTGGCATCATTTTTTTTTTTTTAGATGATTATTAAAGTCCGCTCACTAGTGGATTCAAAGATCTACAATGCATTTTTCTTTCAGGGGAAAATGTTTGATGAATTCCAGTTTCTTTACTTATTGCTGTCAGAACCATGGACAGTGTTCAAATTGTCTTGCATGGTGGGGAGCTCAAAGGGTGAAGGAACTCTTCCTTCAAACATAGTTCAAGATCTGATATAGTCTTTATGTAGACTATTATCTTCCCTTACAGCTCCTGATGGCCTTCCACAAATGTATCCACTCCTCCCTGCCATTCCCCATAACCAAGTCATGAGGACCCTGGTTTTCCACCCCTCAACATTTGTGGTGACAAAGGGCATATTGGGAAACATAGCTAACCTAGTGTCAGTTTTTTGTATTGTTTGATTTAGCTCATGCGGCCAATTGACAGGTGTATCCTGTATCTAATTTCCCCTCCATATGTCTCAGGTAGACAACTGGGCTTACTGGTGCTGCTTTTGTTACCGTTCACCCTAAAGTCAGCTTCAACCTATGGTAACCTTGTAGACATCTAAGTGCTTCCAAGTGGTAAGTCAATTTTAGTTAGTGTTAGTTGCGTTAATTGGGTTTGTGTTTATTGTGTTAACTGTTATATTTTTGCATAAGGAAGGACTGTGGTGGGGGTTAGGATAGTTAGTCTAGTTTAATTTAGTTTAGGGATATTTTTGCAATTTAGTATAGGGTTATGATTTTATGTGTTTGTGTGATGGAGTTTTTATATGTATGATTTATGTTTTATGTTGTAAATTTTAATAAGATATATTAACAACAACAATATAAAATAAAATAATCATTTTCTATTTTTGTAATAAAATGCTGATCTATGCAAACCTATAGTCCATGTTGACACATGCTGCCAGTTGCCAATCTCAGGCAATCCGTGATGCTGTCAACAAAGGAAGACTGCTGACCTTTCCTTCCTTTGCATTGAAAGGCATTTGCAAGAGGAAGGTGCTGGAAAGATAACCAGTAATAATAATAATGGTGATGATAAAGAGAGATGGCTGGTGTCACATATTAAAGGTGTCAGTTTCTGGAGCCAAGGTGCCATTTTGTGCTTTCAAAACACTATGCCAAAACAATTGAAATGATTCCATTTTTCTGCATGGATATCAGGGTTGGGGTGAATTATTTGCAGTAAGTCAGTATGGTTTTATTTTTTCATAGACGAAAACAAAAGCAATTCAGTGTGTATGTACCAAGCTGACTTACACCAACCCCATGAATTTCATAGGGTTTTCTTAGGCAGGGAATACTCCGAGGTGGCTTTGTCAGTTCCTTCCTCTGCAATAACCTTGGTGGTCTCGTACCATACTTTTTAGGCTGCTTAATGGCCCTTTTTTTCATCTTCCTGCTTTCCCCTTTTGTCCTCACTTTCCTTCATCTACTGCAAAGTGAGTGCAAAGTGCAAAAGTACTTCACATACAATTAAGGAGAGGACAGTGCAGAGTCTTGTCCTTCCCAGGCAGTACAGGCAAGGCAGACTGCAATAGACTCTCCTAGCTTACTTGTTAATAGCTTTTGGTATTCTGATCCCAATCTGAGGTTGCTTGGCCACACATGCCCTAAATTTCATCTGTGAATAATCAGATGCTTCTTTGATTGCCCCCACACATAGATCTTCACCAGCAATGGGACGGCCATGGGCAAAGTCATTGCAGAAAAATTCTGAGTTGTGAAGCTGGTGACATGGGAGTTGTAGCAGTGTATGGAACTCTTCCATTACACTCAGCAATGCATGATCTCCAGCTCTAAGAAATATTATCATAACCCAGGCTGGTTATCATTGCTTTTTTAAAAGAAGGGGAAAATAATATCTGCTTCAACTAGACTAAGTAAGATTGAGCATCACTTTTAAAGGTCTTGTGTAAGCCTGACTGGGTTTGCCTTCTCCCTACTATCCAAAAGCAATGGACTTGCCTAAAGTCCATGGACTTGCCTAAAGAATGATCGCTTAAGCAGAATGACAGATGACAGCAGCCATCAAGGTACTGTACTACACTCGAAAATAGCCCATTAAAACAAGAAAGGAAAGGGAAATTCCTTTGGGTGTCTTTTCCTCCCCCCTTTCTCAACAAAACAGCTAGTCTTCTGACTATAATTTGGAAGTTGATTTCTGGAAGAAAAAGCAATTGAAGAAAATGTGGTACAAGATTGTAGAGGCAATCCTCCTGCACCCCATAGAGCAGATGCCCCTCATTTCAAATATTTCATTGTCACTTTCAAAAGGACCTTTATATCACAGAGCAAAGTGAGTCCAACAGACGGAGGCTGTGATCCAGAGATTAATGGAACTTGAACAGATCCACAGGATGGTCAGTCAGAAGGCCTTTTTGGCCTGAAAAGTCTAGCAGTACAGTCCAATATATGTCCACCCACAAATTTATCCCACTGAATTCAGTAGGTCTTACTCCTAGGTAAGTATGTATGGAGATTTACATGTGGGAGCTTATCGGATGAATTTTAAAACAGGCTCAAGTGTCCCAGGCTGCAGCCAAGACTCGCCCTCCGTCAGCCTGGGTTCAAGCCAGGTCCCAGATGCAATCTGCCAGCACTTTTTCGAAGTTGGAAGCTTTCCAGTTTCAAAAAAGTGCTGCTGGAGCATGGCTGGGACCTGGGCTGATGGCAGGTGGTTATTAGGCAATGATTCAGCGTGTAATAACCCCCGCCTCCATCCCACATCCCAGCTGCAGCCCAGGAAGCTTAAGCTGGTTTGAAAGTTCATAACTAGGACTTGGGAGCACACAGCAACCACATTCTCTTGAGCCCTAGTACATGCAGGTGATGCCATTTTGATGTGTGCGCATTTACACAGCATGCATAACAATGACGTGTCTTGTGCAATGCATCCAAATGGTGTGGCGCACAAGACATGTCACTGCGATGCTCCAAGTTGCTAATCATGCCTTGGCAGCGTCACTGGAAGGAGCTCGATTTCAAAGCTCCTTTTTGCAGCTGTATGGTTGCCTCTGGCTTCCCCTTTCTTCTAATCTGTCCTGGCCCTTGAATCCCATTGATTCAAACTGCCTTGAACCCCATTTTGAGAGAAAGGAAGAATACAAATCCAATAAATAAATACTAACTCTCAAGACTAACTGGTTCTGTTGATTTCAGTGGATCTGCTCTATATAGGACTAAGTCAGGATCCAAAATTCTGACTTGGCACAGTATTTTCCTTACAGTCCTCATAAACCCTTTCTATTTCTGCCTTTAAGTTTATGGTTATTGAATTTCAGCCTCCCCCACTCCCATTTAATTAAAATCATTTCTAATATTAATAATACCCTCTGCCTCCTTTTCTTTTCCCTCCTAACTCCCAGCCTAACTCATGGATCAGTAATTATGGCATTTTCACCAAATGAGAACGGCGGGCTAGATTAGTCCATTGCCTCTTGGCAAAACTAGGAGCAAACACCAGCTCCGAAACAGTGAAACGAAACAATATTGTTGATAAGAGGGCATGGCTCAAAGGGAGAGCTAATAAGTTGTAGAATAAAGAAATTAGCATTAATTAAAGGAAATAAAATATTTAAAAAGGGATTCAACAGAGGCTGGAAAAGATGACAAAGAAAAAGAAAAGCCAGGGAGTTTGGTAAAATATGAAATGCAAAACTGAAAGTAGCCGCTTCTCGCTGAATCCAGAAAATGTCAGGGAATTTTAATGCTTAATGAGCCTATCATGCCTCAAATGCATTGACTGTAGCATTTTCACTAATTGGCTACAATATTTATTCTCTTTGCATTTTCCCCCTCCCAAGGCGTGGGGTGCAGAAAAAGATAGAAGGATGAGGACATTGAAGAGTTGTGGTGCATTAGAGTTCAAGAACAGTGGCTATTTTGGCCAGCAATGGGAAACCCATGGTACTGGGATGTGCCTGGACTGCAGCTCCTGTCTTTCTTCACTTTGGCTGTGCTGGGAGCTGCAGTCCAAGGCTGATGGGAGCTGCAGTCCAAGAAAATCTGGAAGGCCCGATGTTTTTTCCAAGCCTGATCCAGAGAGAGTGGGGGGGGGATCACTCCCTTGAACCACAGCTCCCCAAAACCCATAGCCAGCATGGCTTTGTCTCCGTTATTTGAGAGAACATTCTTCAAATTACCAAACAAGTTGTCAGGCTCAGAACTAGGGATGTAAATCTTGGCAAATTTCATTTTTACAGGCAAGAATCATCATCATCATCATCATCATCATCATCATCATCATCATCTCCTCATTGTGAGAAAGTCATTGCCATTTTCAAAGACTTATCCTGGGCAGTTTGGGAATTATTCTGGGTAGAATACAAGAGGAGGGGGAAGATGAGGAAGAAGGTTTTTCTGGTTTTTCTGCATAGAAACTACAAAGGATGGAGGCATTTCTGAGTTTATAAGGAGGTTGTGGGTTTCTTTTCAAATTCAAACTAAATTGATAAACTAAATTGCCTATGGATCACTCTGTATGAAATCTAATATCATCATGTCACTGTGAATCCTGAATCCTATTGGCAGCCCCAACAAAAGCAATCCCACTGAATCATGAGATTATTATAAGCATTGGCTCATAAATGTCTATTCTCGTTGAAACTCTCCATGAAATTCAGGCTGTGTTACACTGGTGTTATGTTGTGGAACAGTAATGCTAGGATAGCAATGGGAGGTGCTAGAAGGAATTTTTCTATTGGACTAAAGCATTTCCTATTACGGATGAGTTACATGGCATATTTGTAAACCCCTTTGCAATTGTGAGCCATGCCACAGTTTTGACTAGAGGGGGAATATTCAAATAAAAGAAAAAGGGTTTTAAAAAAAAAAACAGGTTTCTTGAGTGACAGGAAACTTTGATGAGAAGAATCCTAGATGGACAAATATCTTCATAGTTTGGGGCTTTTTCTATCTGAAAAAAAGTATGTGGAGTTTGTGTAAGGTTCCTTTGTCAGTGGAAGATAGGGAATCACTACTCTTTGTCCTAAATCCAATAGTCAGTTTTAACTAGAGTAGACCATTGAATGAATGGAACTTATATAAGTGATTGCTTACCAAGTTCCCTTTGATTAAATTATCAATTGGACTTCAGTTAAATGACCAATTGGACTTAAGCTGGAACCAGTTAGACTTATGCCTACTGACAAGGCTGACAATTATATGGGATTCAGTTTCTAAATAGAAAAAAATGATAACTTTTCCTGACATTTCAGCCTAATGGAAAAAGCTACCTAGCTTAGATTCTATTAACAATGGTCCAAAACACAGTGCAGCAATGATCCAGCCTTCACTGCCATGGTTCAGTGCTAGGGAATCCTGGAAAACGCAGTTTATTGTGGCACCAGAGGTCTCTAACAGGGAAGGCTAAATGTCTCACAAAACTACAGTTCCCAGGATTCCCTCGCATTGAGCCAGGGCAGTTAAGGCAGTCTCAAACTGGACTGTTTTGGACCTTCCTTTACTGAGATCTTTTAACTGTTGAAGAAAGCTCAATATCTCAAAAGCTTGCATATAGTTTGTGGCTTTTTAGGTGGCCTAATCTATTGCCATAATATGAGTTTTGATGCAATATGGGTTTTGATTCTGTTCCCTAATAACAGCTGAGATCCAACAACATAACCAAACCAAACAACTGACGGTTTTGAGAAGACTGTTATGCTAGCTTTTACGCAAGGGTATTTGTGGGCGGAAAGGGGTCGAGTGGAAAAATATGAGACACTTGCCCACCCTTCAGTGTGAACTAGTCCAGTCTATTAGCATCCCACCAGCTTATTCTGTGTAATGTACCATTTAGGCCATAGATTTCAATGTCAGAAAGAATGTTTCTTGGGTTGTAACTCTGACATTTCTTTTGACGGATAACAGCTGAGCTGAGGCAAGCAAGAAGGGAACAAGCGATTGTACTGTGCAAATGTTTGATTCTTTTCCCCCTTTCTGCAGAAGCATTTTTCTTTCTTTTTTCTTGCACACACACACACACACAAAGCACAATGCAACAGAGACAATGAAACAGCAGTCCTCACCTGAGCTGAAAACTGGATTGGTTATCCCTGGCAAAACACCAGGGCTTCATTATAAATAGGTAACAGAGAATTATAAAGTTTGAAAAGACCACAAGGACCGTCTATTCCAATCTTTTGCCACTCCTGAAAAATGCCTATCCAACCTCTGTTTAAACATCTCCAAAGAGAGTTCGCCTCATCTGAGACAGTCTATTCTATTGTATAACAACTCTTACAGTAAATAAGTTCTTCCTAATATTTATGGTACTGTAAATCTTTTTTCTATTGTTTGAATCCATTGGTTCATGTTCTAGTCTCTAGATCATCAGAAAGCATGCTGAATTCCATCTCCTACATGACATCCCTTCAAATATTTAAAGATAATTATCATGTCACCTCCCAGTCTTCTCTTCTCCAAGCTAAGCATATCCAACTCTCTAAGGGGCTGTCCGGACTGCCCATTAAGGTTGGCCTGGGGGCAGAGTCGGGGCGTGGCATTCATATGACGCATGCCCTGACTCTGCCCCCTTGGTGGCATGATGCCATGCCCCACTCCACACAGTGTGTGGCATCATGGTGCTCCTCTGGCATAGCATTTACATGATGCAGTGCCAAAAGAGCATCTTAAAGCCATGGCACTGTGGCTATCATACCCTTTCCAGGGTGCAAAATGGTGTCCTGGAAAGGCCAGATTGGGGCCGTGGCATGAAGTTGCCGTGGCCCCAATCTGGCGCAGCTGGAGGCAGATGCAGGCTACCCCTTAGGGGCAGTCTGCACAGCCTCTAAGTCGGTTGTTAGCTCCAAATTTTTTAAAAAATAATTTCTCCCAAATAATTATTGGATGATCTATTGACTGTTCCTGTTGGCTTTCTTTTGCTGCTTGTTTTGAGTTTTATATCAGTTGGCTCCAATAGATTAATTTCCATTGCAATCAGTGGGATGTAATTTCAGTGAGACCTAAATTCAACAAGCTGCATATCCACTGCAGAAATAATGCAGTTTGACACCACTTTAACTGCTGTGGTTCAGCATTTGTGAGATTGTGACTGACAATCTCATATCTTTTAGGATTCCCAAATCTAAAATATCCTTTAAATTAATAATGGAGCTTTCCCATTTACATTTGGGGGGCGGAGTTGAGGAGGAATTATCCAGCAGAGCAAATCCTTCATTACAAATATAGGAGAGATGCTAAGAATTAACCAGATGAAAATCTACTCTTGTTTTTTGTTTTTCTCTTAAGGCAATAGCAAATGTCTCCAAGTAGTGGATGATCCTTCTTTCCCCATTGTTAATACCTAACACATTATGCATGAATAGAATGTCAAACTCTTGTTTGTGTTTACTGCCTTTGAAGGTCGGGTCCTGCCTGGTATTTGAAAACAGATGAAAGAAAGTCAGGAAAGTTACATTAAATATCATGTATTTATCAATAAAGCGTTTTAAAAATCAATGTAAATCAGAGTAATGAAACTAAACATATATATATATATATATATACACACACACACAAAACATATTATAAATGAGACAGTTTTACATCAATTGCTGCAGACATTGCCACTATGCATAAATGGGCTGCAATTTTTGAATGCACAGAGACGTTTGTGTTCCTATCATTCCTTTTTGGACTACAGCCATGACAACTGGGGATTCTGGGATGTGTAGCCAAGGAAGGAACTTTTCTGAGCTCGGAGCAAAACTGTGTCCCTTATCTCTCCAACCTAAAGACTCTTTTACTAAAACCGCAGCAACGTCCTGGCCTCCATCCATTTTTCATACACTTTTGGGGGGGGGGGGGTAGGACTGCCTTTTGAAAGTATGGTGAATATATTTTATTGGAAGATTCCCCCCCAAAAAAGCATCCCTCATTTCTGAGTGATTGATACATATTAGTGTAGTTAGAGGCAGCTGGTAGCAGCTGGCCTTATACTTCATCCAACTTGCCCATTAAACCTGCCTCAGTGCTCAAAACGAGTTTTATATGGCCAAACAAATTGGCAGAACTCACAGAAACCCATGGAGTAACAGCACTGTAATGGTGTCACTATATTGTCCATTGTTTTACCCATGGGGGAGAGAGAAACAAAATATGATGATTGTATCACTTTTTTAAAAAAAATTAAGAAAAAATTAAGAAAAAGAAAACCATTGATTAGCTAAATCAGACGCAGCAGGCCTGACTCGGTTGTTTTGGTTCTCTGGTTAGACTGAAATGACACCTTTCAAAGGCTGCCCTACTCTGGCAATATTGATCCATTCATCTCCGCAGCTGCTAAATCTCAGCAGATAGCTGAATGACAAGTGTTGAAAGAGAGAGCGGGAGGGATTGAGAGAGAGAAAGAGAGAGTCTGTGAAACATGTGCAATTGATGATTTCGTGGCCGCAACCTCCACACTGGTGTTACATATCGATTCTCACACTTGCGATGGAGCCTTCTTCGTTCATTCTTTCTTCTCGTCCCCCTCCTCTTTTTTTCTCCTTCTCCTTCTTCCCTTTCTCTCTTTTTTTTTTCCAGGAGGGGGGTATTTGATTGACGACAATGGTGTTTCATGTCAGCATAAGCCACAATAATATTTTATAACCATGCTTGTCAGGGACTTGGCCTAAATGAGAACAATTGGATCTGGAGGCCTTCAGTCACATTTCTTTGATTTAGGGAAGCAGGGAGTCCATCTTTATTGCACAGCAGATAAAAGAAGAGGTAATTAACAGAGTGTGTTTAAATTGCCAAAGTTCATCAAAGACCATGCCCAACCTGCTTGTTTACTGATCAAAGATGTGCTCAGCCAGTCTGGCTAAGACAGTCTTTTGTAGACGATGGGAGACAAGTGAGACTTTTTCGACAGTGGTGATGCCAGAAAACAAAAATCAGCTAGTCTCCCCCTTAAACAGCCTAGCATTAAAAGTTGAAGGTTTTATTAAGGCCTTCTCCCTGGAGCATACAACAAAATCCAAAATCCACAAAAACGGTGATACCTTAATTAGCTAACCAAAATGCCAAAAGTGTATCATGCAGGCTTTCAAAGCTTTGCTGGCTTCTTCATCAAGCAAAGATGTTAAAAATCATACAGGAGAACAAAAGAGCTGATGTTAGAGTCCAGGGACTACATTTTGTCTCAGATGTTATTTTTGTTGCCAGCTAAGACAGTCTAGAGGGATCTCAATAGAGGAAGACCACTTCCCTTCTTGATCCTTTGGGGACCGGAGACAAAAGGCAATAACAGACAAACACCTGAGACAAAATGTCGGCCTGTGACTTGACCATAATCATTTTTCATCTCCCGTATTTTTAATTAAAAAAATATAAAATCAACAAAATTGGTACTCCAGCAAGAACAAGCTTAAAAGATACAATCTGCAAATAAAATATGAATGTTACATGTACTAAACATCAACTTGAAAGGTCCGATGCTATAGATATGGGTTAGATATGTGTATGGTTTGTTGTCATTCTTGTGTGCCTTCAAGTCATTTCCAGCTTATGGCAACCCTATGGTGAACCGATCCAGGGTTTCTTCAGAGGGACCTTGCCATTTCCATCCTCTGAAGCTGAAAGAGTGTGACTTGCCTAAGGGCTGTAGTAGACCATAACTATTTACGTTTTTTAAAAACTATTTTAAACATACAGAGAGATGCGTGTAGAGAGGGAGACAGAGACAAAGAGTGGAGGAATCCTGTTAGCAAGGTATACAGCTGGAAAAAAAATCTGTTTGACAAAAGGCACACTTTTACGACCATCTCCCCCAAGAAGAGAATGGAAGCGTGTGCTACAACAGCATGTCGACAGTCATGGAGAAAGCTGCTAGTCTTCCACTCCATTTCAGTTTTCTTTCTTCATATAGTGGTTTTTATAGCTAAATAATAACAATAATAACCAGTGAGCAAGCAATATGTTGCTAATCAGTATGCCTACATCACTAGAGAGGCCTCTTTTGAAACATCATGAGAGATTTTTATTTTTATTTTTTGCAACTTGAAATGAACAGAAAGTTACTCCCATTCACACCCTATAGTTCAAAAAGGCCTCTTTGGATCTAAGATAACCTAAGGGAGCTTTTAAAAGGCAAAAATGAATCTTAGTTGGCGCTTGGGGCAAAAAATTAGGGATGGCATGGGTTGGAGCCCCTCCGAAATCTCCTGAGAAGCTAATGCAGCCCCCTACAGTTTCCGCTGTTGTCCTCTGCTGTCCTAGTGGTTGAACAGTTTTCTTCTGTAGCCCGTTTGAAGGCTGACTGGTATTTCCACACATAAAAACCAGGAAAAGCAGTGACAGCAGGTCAAAGTTACCGCAGCTCAGCTGCCTCTTTATACCAGCAAAGCTCATGCTGTAACAGAATAACCACGTCATGCTACCAGGCAGCTGTGCTGGAAGGAAAATGGTATTTTAATAAGTCACTCTTTAAAAAATTATAATTGGATTAACACGAAGTGAACCATCTAAATAGCTGCAGTGTAATTAACTGTGTGTCTTACAGCTTGAGACAATAAAAGCAAGTTTTATAGGCCAAATGTTAGTTAACCATGTTTCTCTCTCTTCTTTTAACCAGACCCATGTCAGTTTAAAAAAATAAAATAAAATCTTTTTTTTTTTTAAATCCCAGCTGGGTTCTTTTCATTTGATACAAAAGGGAAGAGAGGCTGTGTTCTCTGCAACCTTTTTGCAATTTGTACAAAAAAACAAAGAAAATACACAAACACACACAGCAAGAGAGAGAGGTCTAACATAAGGATGAGTAAGTGACCATGGAATTTAAATTTTCAAGGCACTAGGTATATCTCTCAATGCAACAACTGGCTAACAAAGCATTTCATTTTGCTGCAAGATCTCTCTCCTTCCTGATGACCCCAAAGTTTTATTGCTATAAATGACCCTGCAACAGCTCATAGAGAAACATCTCAAGGCCAGTGGTATAATAGGAGGCATCTTTCTCATAGAAAATAGGGGTGGGGGCTAAACAAAAACATTTCCCAAGGATTTTTCAATATGGTTCACAATGTTAAGCGCCACTCTCTTGAATTGAAACATGTAAATTCAGTCAATATACATCCACAATGCGTTTTGTGAGGCTTCCTTTTTAAATGCATTTCACTTCACCATACCATGCTTTGCTAATTTCTAAAGGATTTTGCGACCAATGCCACTTATTAATCCATGGAGTGGTCAAGATGATGATGATGATTCCCATTTTACAGACTGGGAAAAATAATTATACTTCACTTTCTTCCTTCTTCCTTGAGGAGGGAGCAAGCTCGTTTCTGCTGCTCCCGAGAACAGGACCCAGAACAATGGATGCAAGCTACAGGAAAAGAGATTCCATCTAAACATTAGGAGGAACTTCCTGACATTAATGGCTGTTCGACAGTGGAACACACTCCCTCAAAATGTGGTGGAATCTCCTTCCTTGGAGGTCTTTAAGCAGAGGCTGGATGGCCATCTGTCAGGGATGCTTTGATTGTACATTCCTGCATGGCAGGGGGTTGGACTGGATGGCCCTTGTGGTCTCTTCCAACTCTACGATTCTATGATTCTATGATTCAGCTGCCCTGTTGAATAGTTTCTACTTGGCACTGGTGGTGCCCTGATAGGATTCCATCAGCCACTTCCGAATGGCGTAGGCACTGTCAGCAAGCAGGAGGGGGCAAATCTACTGGCCCCTCAGAGTGATAGTGGGTTTCCTTGACACGTAGATGCCAACCTCCATGGTCTCAAAGATGATGGAGTTCCTTTCCACCCTTGAACCATGAGTCGCCGACGCCAATCCAAGTTCCACATCCATAAAGCATCCTCTGTGGTCACATGTCCCTTGCCGGATGACAGAATAGGTGTCCTTTTGGTTCACAAACTTGTTCCTCCCCCACAAGGGTGGGAAAAACTGACAGTGTCACCTTGTCTTCAGATCCCACTACTTGGGGGAAGCAAAGCTCAGCAAAACCTTCTATGATCTGTAGGTGACAAGAAGGGGACAACTCTGACATACCTGTGCAGGTACCAAAAGATCAGCCCAGGTCATTCCCCAATGGGACTGTCATTATGGCAGCTCCTGTGGCTGTTCATTACAGGCTGAGTGGCAGTGCAGGCCACATGAGCAACGTGGCATCCATGATGTTGGTGCCCATTACAGTGCAAATGTGCCACCAGTGATGCCAACATAGGTATTCACTTGGCAGTGATCCCTCCTTTTTTCCTGCCTGAGCACAAAAAAATTAAAACAGTGCCACAGCTCAAAGCCGTGTTCACTGCCGCCCCGTGCAGTTGCTCCTTCAACCTTTACAGCATCCTCAGAGCCAGTGATGTGGTTGGTGGTTCTTGAATATGACTCCACATAAGCCACAAACACTCCCCACCAGTGTGGTTGCTCTGTGTGCCTTCACCATGCCCTCAGGTTTGGTTGCTAAGCTTTTTGGAAAAGGCAGCTTCGTGCCACCTTTTCCTGACTGTCCGTATATCCCCTTAGAAGGCTAATGCTATTTGGAAAGGAAGTTAAATTCATGTGCTGCAGCAAAATGAAGCATGAGGAATGCTCTTGTTCAGTGTTCCAGCTAGTCAACCCTTCCCTCTTCTTTATACAGTTGGCCTCCACATTTGTAGCTTTGACCATTATGGATCTGATTATTCTCAGATTTGATTAATATGTTCTTTCTTGAAATCTCTAGGTTCTCCAGCACAACTCTGGCAGAGGTCATGCTGGAAGTTCCTGGGGATAAAAAAAAAAGCCCTTTCTCTAAGCATTTGAAAGTCCTCCTGGGCAATTCTATGGTCACCTTCTGCCAGATGTTGGCCACAGAGTTGCACTAGAGGACCTAGAGATTCCTAAATGCGTATTCTCTCAAGTTTTTTTAAAAAGTAGCTTCTTTCTTCACTTTTACCAGGGTCCTGTTCCCTTAACCCTATTGAATGTAGAAGGCCCAGTGTATTCCATTCCCTTTCTCTCCTTGCACTGGCTGAGTATTTCAGCAACAACAACAACAGCTCCAGGAAGCATTGAAGCCCACTCCTGTCATATGAAAGCCCCCTAGGTAGTCTATCTCTTTATAGGAAAAAAAGCAACTCAATTTCAATGCTAAATTTAAAGCCGTAAGTGTAAATAGGAGGGTGGAAAGAGGGGAAATCTCCTTTCTTTCTTTTTTCTCTCTCTCTCCACTCTAACAAGTGTTATAAGTACAGCTGCTAAATCAAGCATTCCTAATTGGTGATTTAGCTAAAGACTGCAGTAGTCTGCTCTGACCCTTGATTGTTACTACTATTATCGCTTCTGAAAAGGTGTCACTTTCCTTTTATAGCCTCTTTGTTTCACACAGTATTGCAAAATATGAGAGTGAAGCCACATCAAACACTTCCATCACCATGGTAGAGGTAAACTTGGCGGGTGGGCAGAGTCTTTTTTTTTCCTCCCCCCCCCCCCCCCCCGAAAGGAAAAAAAGAGATACTAAAAGACTAAATTGGTTTTCATTACAGAAGCATTTCCTCAATGATCCAATTAAAAATCCCTATGGACTCTTGCAAATCAAATAAGTGTCATTTTTCTAAATTTCCCTACGTATGTGTTCGTTCCTTTGTGTAGCTAAAGCCAATAGAACAGACAGAATAAAGTGGCTGTTCTCAAACTGGGTTCAAATTTCTGGTCAACAATGAACCTCATTAAGACTGAAAACAGACAGCTCCAAAGGGGGTGGCATCATGCTGTCGCTTTATGGGCTGGATCAGGGCTGCAGCAACCACACACTGCAGCCCCGAGCCAGTATTTTTCCAGCCCCAAAAGGAGTGGCAAAATGCCACTCCTTTTTGAGGCAGAAAAAAACCGTCCTTGCCACCACTGCAGTGCTTTTTCTCCATTTCTTCAGTGCAGCATGTGTAAATGCTTAACTGCAGGAGCATTCCCACACCACCCGCTGTCTGGTCAGGCAGGCAGCATGATGCCAGTTTGGAGGCAGGGTTAAGCGGGTGGCAGGTGGTGAGCAGGTGCCACACTCCCATTCCACCCTATCGCCAGCCCTTTTGGCCAGTCTGTACAGCCCCTAAGTAATCTGACACAACCTGCTTCAGGTGGAGTGATCCACCTCTATTGCCAGAGAGAGAAAAAATTTACTGTCTTGCCTTCCATTGCTTTAGTGTCCCAAACGTATCATAGCCAGCAAGAGGTTTGGCCTTCACCTGCATTAAACCTTTCTTCGTCACTACCTTAAACTCAGCTTCAGCATCTCAAGAAAGATGCAGCTCCCATCATCACATTTATTCCCCCAAAATAATTATTGGCATCCATGTCTGATGAAGGAACTTGTGAGTTTTGAAAGCTTGTGGAATATATTTTGAACCTTTTGGTTGTCCTAATAAATGTATTGTTGCATTTTCTTTTGTTATGTTTTCATTTTTGTGGGGTTTGCTGCATTTTGCTGCATGGCAAACATGTCTGCTCCTGGAGATAGATAGACAGACAGATAGATAAATAGGTAGGTAGGTAAATATGGTCAGTTTAGGCTGTCGATCTAACTGGATTGTTGTGCACCTACAGCACCTGGTATTCATTGGCCGTCTCCCATCCAAGTACTGACCCTGCTTAGTTTCCAAGATCAGACTGTCTTATCTCTGCAGTGACATACAAATAACTGTGTAGAGTGAAATCCTACATTGCTAAATAGCCATGGGAAAGAACGATTCCCCCACCCTCTTCCTTCTGCACAAATATTTCACCAGCTCTGCTGATGCAGCATAATTAAAATGCAGGGCCATAAAAATTCTAATGCTACCTCTAAAATTTCAGTGTATTCTTTTCAAGTGGATAGTTGCTCTGCATTCCAAATGGATCTGGCATAAATCTGTTGTGGCAAATGATGGCCATGGACATCGCAATTGTAAAGGCAATGATGACGATCCCAATTGCCGAGATGGTGGCATGCTAAGGACTATACGGCTGGAGAGTAAGAATCCTATGCCCTTTTACTAACCAATAATCTGCTCTGTTTTCAGTAGGGATTGTGGTCAGATAAGTGGGCATAGGTTACAGTTCCAGATCTGCAAATGCTCTGGGCACTGTGGGCTTCTGACATTCCCTGGTTATTGTTGATCCAGTATAATCTAGAGAGCCCTGTGGTGTAGTGGTTAGAACTACAAGAGAGAAGTTTATGGCTATAGACTGTAAAGTGTTGAACTTGGACTTTGTTCCGGTTTCCACTGACCACAAAACTCACTGGCATGGGTTTGGGCACATCACTCCCACTCTTAGCTTGACCTACCCCACAAGATTGTTGTGAAGCTGAAGGGGAGAGGAAGACACCAATGTACTCGGTCTTGAGCACATTGGAGAAAAAGCAGGCTATAAATGCAATTAATACATAAACAACCTAGAAGCTGATGTGCAGTTGACTTTCTGTGATTTGAGTACATTTGCTCATCCAGAGAGTACCAAAGTTACTTTTTTTAATGCAGCTCTCAGAATCCTCAGAATTATTCTGGGAATGATCATTCAAAAATTCCATTACCATTTCTTTTTGTAGCAAAACACTACATTTATTAATATGTACTATTAATGCGGGCAAATTTAGTGAGTTTAGTGAAAAATCCATTTTTAAAAATAAGATACCAAGATGGCATAGATGGTTTGCTAAAGCAAAGAAACATGTGGACAGGGCTCAGCTGTCTGAAATGCCATTGATCTCATCAAAACCGTTCCCTTAAAAATGAGGGGGAAAAGTACGAGCATTCACCCATTTCTTATACACACACCATATTTTATGATCATATGGTAAGTTCTTACCCAAAGGGGGGAAATGAATTCTGTGACATTCCTTTCCCTCTATAATATAAACTACAATGGGCCCTTGTTATCCACTGCTGGTTGGTTCCAGGATCTCCCATGGATAACAAAATCCGTAGATGCTCAAGTCCCATTAAATATAATGGAATAGCAAAATGGTGCCCCTTATATAAAATGAAAAATCAAGGTTTGCTATTTGGAATGTATATTTTTTGGAATATTTTCAAGCTGTTGATGCTTCAATCCATGGATAAAAAAACCCATGGATAAAGAGGGCCAACTGTAGTTTAAGAACATCCTAAACTGTCTTATTTATAATCTCTAGAAGACTAGATTCAGACTCTTTGTTGGAAGGGGGGGAACACAGGCTTCAAAATCACATTGATTCAGTGGTGCTACTCTAACTAAAATTAGTCATTGGATCCAGGTCTCAGTCTGTTTGGAATTCTGTTCATTTTAGCCACAACATCAAAACTGCCTTTTAAAATATGTACATTTCTTCCAGCCATCAAAGCAAAGATGCTTTTATATACAAACCAGGAGTGTAGGTGGGTGGATGGGTGGGTGTCTTTTCAAACATGACATAGAAAAATACAAACGCAAGTAGAAATTCCTAGCCTAGCAAAATCCTTGCTTCAAAGATTTGCACGAGCGCAACTGAAACAAAATGTGCTTCTTCACATTTACAGCTTGATATTTACTTCTATTTTTGGATGTGTTCAAAAGAAGTGCTATTCTGAAATGAATGTATCAAAACGTGCATGGCTACAAAGATGAACACCCTGATCTGAATCCTCTTGCTTAGGCCCGTTGAAATAGATCCTCAACTGCTGAATGTTGAGTCAACACACAGGTAAATCTCATACTGTGGTTCAGTGGGTCTACTGCATTTGAGAGCAATAAAAGCATCCAAACTTACATTCCTATTTGACACAGTGTACCATGCTGCAAGGTGGTAATGACAATAATCTCCAGTGATGAAAGAACTAGATAAGATCCCAAAGTGTAAAGATACACAACCAAGCACTAAAGTTAGAATTGTCCAAGCGATTATATTCCCCATCACCATGTACAGATGTGAGCGCTGGACAGTTTGCAGCCGAGTTTCATGGAAATTCCACCAAATACAATATAGTTTAAACATGCAACAGATTAATATTAAAGTAGATTTAAAGTATCTCAACTTAAAGCACACGATTAAAATGTCTTAAAATTTTCAAAAAGTGCAATTGAAACAGTACATCAGACTCTTACAAGAACCTCTTTTTAAAACCTTCAGTTCTCAAAAGCCTGTCAGATTGAAAGGTCTTTCCTTGCCAACAGGATGGCCAGGAGAAGGTTGTTGTCGACTGCTTAGGATGAGAGTTCCAGGGCCTGGGGGAACCCATGGAGACGGTCCTATCACACATCTCCAATGATTGTACCTCTGAAAAAAGGGATTGAAAAAAAGGCCATCTCCTGAGCATCTCAGGGCCCAAGCAGTCTTGTACAGGGATATACAGTCTGTCAGATAAGGACTGATTCTTTGACTCATTTGGGCAATTTGCTGCTAACAAACCAACTATCCAATGACTCTCAAATGTAGCCATAGCTCCAGGAGGAAGCAAGGTGCTGGGCTTGTAACAGACAGGAATAATAATATTAATAATAATAATAATTTATTTATATACCGCCTTTCCAAAAAAGATCAAAGCGGTTTACAAAAGTTTAAAAATTATTATTAAAAATAATCACTTTCAGAAAACAATCCCCCCTCCCCACTCCTCCTGTTACATCTTTACCTAGTCACCTGCTAGATATCACTTCTCCCCAAATCTGGAGATTTAGGGGAAACTGAGGAAGTACAAACTTACCCCTCTGGAATGTGCTTAATATTTGAAATATGAAATGCTTGATGCAAGATTTAGGGCTATTAACAGGTTAGATGTTCGGCTGTGGTGGTATTGACAAACAGAACTTTAGTGGAAAGGGGGAGAAAAGAGATTTCAAGGAAGTGTGAAGAATGCAAGGGCAAGGGGGTTCAAGGCAGTAGCTTATCATGTTTGATACGATGCAGAGTAAAAACATTTCATCAATAACACAACATTTGCAGCCTAGCAACTTGCTTGGCTCCTCATCTCAACAGCATCCAGCCATCTTCTCACTCCTCATACAAAGCATTTGTTTCAAAGACCCTGTATTCAGTGACTGTGCGGATGCACAAATGCTTAAAATGCAAAGCTCTTTCTGGAACTCATTCTGTCCCTCTGAAACTAGGAGTGTTTCTTTGTTGTTGTTGTTGCTGTTGTGTGCCTTCAAGTCATTTCCTGTTTATGACAACTCTAAGACAAACATCATAGGGTTTCCTTGGCATGTTTCTTCAGAGGGGGTTTGCCATTGCCAACCTCTGAGGCTGAGAGACTGTGACTTGCCCAAGGTCATGTAGTGGGTTTATATGGCTGAGCCAGGATTCAGACCGTAGTCTCCAGAGCCATAGCCCAACATTCAATCCACTACATCATGCTGGCTGATAGTGATCCTTAGTAGTTTCATTCTATGATAACATTGACTTTTCGTATGTTTCAACCAGTGTTGTGTTCAAGTCTTTTACTCTGATTCTCAAGTCAAGTCTCAACTATTCGCAAAATACTTTCAAGTCCAAGTTGAGTCTCTAGTTTGGGACTTGAGGGTGGGAGGGAAGGATGTGGGGCATGTTTCCCAGAGGGGGATAGCAAACACTTTAGGCAATGGGCTGGAGGTGAGGGTTGACATATGCATGGCAGCCTGTCCCCACTGAACATTGGAGGAGCCTTCTACAGCTTTTCAAAAACTATAAAAGGATCCTTTTACCTCAAACGCTTTGCTTAATGCATTTTCTGTTCCCCTCCAAGAAATAGGCTTTGTGCTCTTGGGGCAGGTGTTGCCTGCTGCTCAAAGTAAATGGCACCAATAAGTCAGTCACTAAAAATATACAAGTTGCAAGTCGAGTCGAGCCAATGCATCATTTATTGCCAAGTCAAGTCCAAGTCAAGTCATTGAAGTAACTTGAGTCCAACTTGCATCTAAGTTAATTGACTTGAGGCTACATCACTGGTTTCAACAGCACTGAAATCTTTTTACTGTACTTTGTATTGAATCACAATATGGGTCTTTATTTGATGATGATGATGATGATGATGATGATGATGATGGAGATGAAGATAATAATGGACAATCCTGGAGCTATATTTTATACTTAAGCCACAAGGGAGCTGTCTTGAAACATTTCTGTATCTTTCTGAGGTTAGTATGGCTATTAAAAAGCTGAGCAAAAGGCCTATACTGTGTCCTCATTCAAGAAATAAAATAATGAAAAAAAAGCAAGAGAGCAGTGGATGCCTTCATGCTATGCAGAGGTAGTTCAAATAAAGTTATACAGTTGCCTTTGAAATAATCAGGGAATGGAGAAGAAAAACTGAATCTTTCTCTAGTTGGCTGGATAGATGCAAATTAACTTGTTTACTTGTCAAAATGTTATCAAGATCCTAGAAGAAGGAACAGTCTAATTCTTTTCTTCTTCTTCTTCTTCTTTAAACAAGACAGATCACTTTGATGCAAAATGTTTAAAAACAACGAGCAAGCGCCAAAGGAGAGTTTTTTCATGTGGAGGAGGAGGGAGACCTTGGTATTCTTTGAGGTTCCATTCTATGAATTAATCATTGAGCATGTTAAATTCAAAATAAACAGAGCTGAGTGCTGGCATAACAAGAAAAAGGGGGTCATCGATAGTTGTTAATGGTCAGCATTTTGAAGGTCTTATATACATATGAGAAATATAAAAGACTACGTGGTTTATTAATCCAAAAGATTCCTTTGTCCAGTACCTGATTCTGAGACTTTTTCATTGGTGGCAGGTGCTGCCATGATAATGGGGTGGGGAATAGGATTTAAAGGCGTTTTCCATGGTGCTGAACCCTATTTCTCTTTCTCTTCCCCCTATTCAGCATCTTGGACAGCTCCTTTACCACTATACAGAATCTCGTGTCGATTCATTCCCTCATTGACATGGCAGCCACCAGAAGCCCTTGGGCTAGTGGTTCCCAAACTTTGGTTGTACAGATATTTCGACCTTTAGCTCCTAAAAGCCTCACCCATCTTGGCCAATAGTCAGGAAATTATAGGACCTGCAGAGAGCAGTGGCTTTGGGGTGTTGTTGGTTCCATTATTCTAAGAATTATTCTATGTGTGCCTTTCCTCTGCAATAACCACACTGCCGAAAATGTGATTGTTTCACAACAAGTGTGTTTTTGTACTGGCAGGAGACAGTCCATTTTGCACAAGATGCAATACTTCTTGCATATAAATGTGAGATTTTGCACAGAAAACCTGCACGCCTTCCTGTGCAGAATAATCCTCCTTAAAACTTCTCAAAGTGCAAACACAGGGAGAATACTGTACAGGCATCTTTGCATCCCCCCACAGCAGGGGGAATATGAGGGAAACTATTCATTCTTGCATGCAAGGATGAGCAATGAGAAGATCTGCCTCCCTATCTTGCACATCTTACCAAGTGGAGAAAAAACAAAACAAAAACAGAGCTGTCAAGGCTAGACGCTACCATCAGGTGACAGGATGAGGGGGGGGAAGAGAAGATGACAAACGTGAGCAACTGTGAACAGTATGTCACCTGATAACAGGGGTACTTAAGTCCCGCTAATGAAACAGCAATATGTATAGCAAACAGCAGGATCTATGGATTGCTGTGCAGCTTTTAAATGATTTGCACTAATTAGCCATATCATAAAAAAAAAACACCCAACCTCAAAAAGAGAACACATTTAGAAGGAAGTTTAATACCTTCGTAGGTACGTCTTGCTCAACATTTCCAAACAGCCAATTAATGCGGGAAACCTTTCAGCCCAGAAAACTGCACTTGCAGAATGGGGAGAGCGCCATTCCTGAGCAGCACCCTAATTAAAATGTAAAGGCGGCTGATCGCGGCATAATTAAACAGAAAGTGTCAGGTGGTCTTTTCTCTTTTTTCCTCCCAGCTCCATCCTCCTCCAGCCATTGGGGAAACGGCTAGGCCTAACGGCATTATCGCCTTCAATGGGGCCTAAATGAATGTCCGAGATGGCAGCCCCGCAGCCTTTCAAAAGAAATTGGGAACCTTATGGTCATTATAGAAATAATATCCTCCCCAAAGGGGTTGCTATTGCAGAAATAAATGGCAAGGGTTTCCATCTCCCACCCACTTTCCTCTTGAAAAAGCTGAGGCTTTCTGTATGTTCAGCTTTCTTCTTAATTAGCCCGGAACAAAAAGGCATCTAAGGCTAATTAACTTCTGACTACTGTAGTCTAAATATAAAGAATCAGAAACGTGTGTGTGTGTCTATGCCCATTTTCTCCATGGTGACACTTACAGCTTCATCACAAACAAGCAAAAAGCTCTATGTGTTTGTGTTTGGAGAAAGCATTTTTGTATTGGGACTTCAAAGTAGCCAGAGTTCAATGGGTACAGAAAGTGTCAGCCTTAATTCTCAGCAACATCAATGTAACAGAGCTGTGAAAGACCTTTCCAACAACCTTCCAGGCCAACAGTTTTTGACTAGGAGGACAAATGGTAAGGATAAGTACGAGTACTTCTTCACCTAGTTCATAGTAAAAGTGCAGAGTATTTTTCTGGTGGCCTGGCTCACACTGCTAAATTTCAGTGAAAGGGGGTTTGTGATCTATGAAGAAAACCTTCTAACAATGTTTTAAGGGAATTGGTGAGCAAATAAACAAAATAAACAAATATAATTTAAAACAAGAGTTTGGGAAAGTTAATTTTTGGCCTTTCAGAAAGCATGACCTTCCAACTGGAGGTTTCTGGAAGTTGTAGAGTCAATGTAGTGTAGTGGTTTGAGCGTTGGAATAGGCCTCTGGAGACCAGGGTTCAAATCCCAGCTTGGCCATGGAAACCCACTGGGTGACCCTGGGCAAGTCACACACTCTCAGCCTCAGAGGATGGCAATGGCAAACCCTCTGTGAAGAAATTTGCCAAGAAAATCTCATGGCCTTAGGGTCACCATAAGCTGGAAATGACTCAAAGGCATACAACAACAACAAAGTACAAAGAAGTTTCTCTTCAAAGCTCTGGACAAAATACACTCCTTTTCCCATTTAGTGTTAAATATATCCCAAATTGAGAAGCCACACCTTGCTGTGAATACCGGCATCACTGCCTCTGGTGTCTCCCTGGCAATCTTATAAAAAGAAGGGGTTGCATTTTTGAAAAAGAAATATATGGATGAACACACAGATTTGTCCTTTTTTTTGTCTCTAGTTGGATTTAACCTACACTCTTGCTCCCTTTGCTATAAAACAAGGGATAACTCTCCAATCGTTTATGAAAGCACAAGTCATATTTAACTGAGCATCCTTTTGAAGACTCACACAGATGAGCTTCTTCATAGGAAGCCAGGGAGCAGTATCTGTTCGGCATCCAATCGATACCTGACAGTTGTATCTCGTGCTTCCCTGGACCCATCCCTGGTGGAATGGTTAGAGATGTCAGATCCTGCCTTTTGATCATTCAGTTTGAGGTTATCACACACTCACAGCCTTTGTCCTTTTGAAAATAAAGATAGATCTAAGCAAACTTGGATGAACATACACACACAGGTATATATATATACACACATATGTACATGTCCTTCACAACACAGGGAGAACTAAATGTAGACATAATGGCTTCCAAAGCATTGTGGTGTGACTGACTTTTAAAAACCTATTTTTATGTTTACATTGTATTTGTTTTTGTTTCATTTTTACTCATTTTCACTTGGAGTGCCTTTTTAGGCAGGAGAAAGGCAAGCTATAAATTAAATAAATAAACTGCAGAACTGGCCTTAAACTTAAGATGGAGAAGTTATCTGGAGGGGATCTTCAGCTCTCTTTTAGTACTAAAAATAAACACCGTAAAAAAGCAGAAAGAATTGTTTTCGCTGGAAAATGCTTGCATTGTTACTGCAACAGAGCAGCCCTTTCAAGAGTTGGATGCCATTCAAATTGGTAAGCTGACAGACGCAGTGAACTTTATGAACAGCGCTGTACAGCAGACAGTATCATTTGCTAATTGTACTGGAATAATCATATTCAGCAGATTGGATAAATCTATTGTCTATAAATGAAAAACTGAAATATTTTATAATTAAGTCTTTTTGCATCAGAACTCAGTCCTATCATCTTTTAAACCTGCAAATAAAAGAACAATTAGTGAATGGACTGTATTTTTAAGCCCATAAAAGAGAAATGTAGTTCAGATTCTAGACTACTCATATATATAATTCAGGTCTGTTGACTTTTTCCTAGAATCCTAAAGCCACAAGCTGAACTTGGGAAAGCTGTTTTCTTTTCTCACTAGAATTTCACAGCAATCAATCACAGGTGGATCTTGGGGAAGTTTCTGTCCACAAAATAGGTTCAGCATCTTGGATCCCTCCTTTCAAGATCAGGATAAAATGCAAATTTATGATAAAGAAGGAAGGGGAAGTTCACAGGCTGAAAACAGGTTTCTCGATAGCCACAAAAAAATGATAGCCCAAAAAGATAGCCTCCCCCCCCCCCCAGTAGTCTTCCATCAAGACAAGTAAGAAGTGTTGTGGGAGAATTTTTCTGTGGAGAAAAACATGATTTTTCATTAACACCCCCCTCCACACACAGAGAGACAGTGTTTTCTGTGCAGGAAAAAAAATTCTGTACAGAAATAATATTTCTAGCAACAACATCCCCCCCCCCCACACACACACACGTACACACATATACGTTTTTTTCTTTCGCTTCAGAACTTCCAAGATAAAGGCAGGATATAGATTTAATAAATTAATTAATTATTCTGGATGTTTGAGTACAGGAGGAACACACTGCAGAGAGAAAATGACAATAATTATTTGTCCTTGCACGTAGTGACAAAATAGTGTAGGAATTACATCCCAACATGAGGGTCACCAGCCACCACTATAAACCCTACCTAGTTGTTTTGCCCATTTTTCTGTACTGTTGGTGTATCAAACTGGCAAATTAGTCAGAAACATAAATGCTCATCAGAAGTGATCATGTGATAGACTGATTATCTGATTGATTGATTGATTGATTGACTGACTGACTGATTGCCTTAGGGTCGCCATACATATGTCGGAAACAAGTGGAAGGCACACAATAACAACATTTGTTAAGTCCCCAATGTTTCCCCTAAAACACAGTGAGATAGCGTTAATGGGAACTTTGTGCTCCTTCTTTCATATACACAGGTTGCCTGTCCTTGAAAGCAGAAGTGGATGAGTTGATGTGCATCGCAGAGAGCATGTGCGTTGCCAATCACCCTTCCTACATCTATATAACTGTAAAATGCAGCAGTTGGTTTTTCAACCACCTACATTGTGAAGAGCAAATCATAATACCGGCAAGCCTGCAAGGTCACACCTGGCATGTCAAAGCACACCCACACTGACCAAGGGCTCAATTTAGGAAAAATCTTTTTTTAAAAAAAGAGGAGAGAAAAAGAGAGGAACTCACTACATTCAGTCTTTAAAAAGCACATGCAGCAGTTGTGTTTTTGTATTGTTCTTCCAATTCTCAAGCCATATATATATATATATATATAGTCATTTCCCTTCCATGCTACCTCTTTCACATGCTATACACTTGACAGGTGGAAAGATAGCATCCAAATGATGGATGCCTCAGACATCTGAAAAACTGCAAATATCCCCATAGTTGTAGGAATTCTAAATATAATTTGCAAATTATCAGGCTGGTGACAAAAGCAAGTCGTTGGAGGTGTTCAGGGGATAGGTGATTTAATGAAAAGAATATATGAGTGATGGTAAACTTGGCAACGGACATATTTGTTTTGCAAAAATTTGGAAGAGAGAGAAACACGCCTATTGCAGAGAAGGGATCTGGGGATTCCAGAGATATGGACACCAGAGGGAATACTGGCTTTCATTAAAGGAACACATCAGATAAGATGAATTATATATACATAAACACGTTTGTGTATGTGTGTGTGTGCATGTATATGTCCATAAACCAGTATTCTATCAAGTTTAGGGCGTCAGAAAGGAACGTGGAGTGAACCTTGTACACTAGCCTTGCTCTGGTGCATTCTGGAAAATATAAAATGATAACTGCTCAGCATTGATGGGAGGGAAGCCTGAGGTACCCATCAGAAGCCCCACTGATGGATGATGGAGGAGGGAACCTCAAACCTTGAACTAGTCCTGCTAAGATGTTCAAGCTTCTGTTTAAAAAAAAATCCTTCCTTTCTTTGAAGGAACTGAGAGACCGTAGAATATTTTTAGCTTCATGGAGATCATCTGGGGTAATTCTGCCTGAAAGGCTACAAGGGAGAGTTGGGAAGATTCTGATAACGGGAAGGTATCCAATGACAATACTGGTTTCTCTGTCCCTCCATCTGCCTTCTTGCATTTCTTTCTTCTCTTTGCTATCGTAGCAGGCCCTTTAGCAACCTGTGTGTAATTGTATGTATGTGTGTTTCTGTGCACTAGTCTACATGTAAGGAGTTTATCATACGACAGAATTTGGGGGTATAATGCAATGGCAATCCAAACGCAATCATGGGGTTTCACGTTATTGCGCATGAGTGTATTTCATGCAATTTTTGGGCAAAGGGAAGTCATTCCGAACGCAATCATGGGGTTTCACGTAATTGCATATTAGAGTATCTCACACAATTTCGGGGAATGGGGGGTCATTTTCTGGAAATGGGAAGTCATTCTGAACGCATTCCGAATGCAATTAGAATTCACGTAAATCCGCTAAACTAGCGAATTTACGTGAATTCGAATTGGCTCCATTCGAAATTGGGAGAAATTTCTCCCGTGTTGTATTATGCAAATTGCTGTAGATTTTCATACATTCACATTGACACTTAATTCTTTTCACCTTTCTGTGCACATCTCAAATAAGTTTATTTTCTTCTTATCTGCTTTCTTCACTGTCCAGCCCTCACATCCATACATGGGAGTGGGAAATACAGTATTATGGCTTGGATGGTTCTAACTTTAGTGCTCAGTTCTTTATCTTTACACTTTAGGATCTTACCTAGTTCCTTGCTAGCTATCCTACCCATTCCTAATCTCCTTATTTCTTGACTGCAGTCACCATTCTGATCAGTTTGATCCTAAATATGGGAACATTTTAACTATTTCAATGTCTAGGTTGAAGGTTGAAGGAAGGTGGAAGCTGAAACTTTTGATGCTTTTTATTTAAAAAAAAATACCTTTTTTTCAATAATTTTATTGGATTTTATTCAATGATTATCAAATTTTATAGTGTTCTTCTGGATCAAGGTTTTATCTGAAAACTATCTGGTTAGTTTATTTTTTTCAACACATGCACACACACACAAACACACACACACCACGTATGGATAAAAAAAAAAAATCCCTTATTTTGTTGTTTGCCAGAAATACAGGGCATCTCATTTTCAGCTGTCAATATAGTTGACAGGATATGGTGGTGCCATCAATAAATTATTCAGAGACTCACACCTAAAACAAAAGCAGCTCTGGCATGTCTGTGTATGTGTGTTTAAAAAGCTGACATTTTAAGTTTATATTGAGGCTAATATTGCCTTGATACACAACATGAAGAAGAGGACTGTGCAGAATGAATTATTAACTCCTGGCAATTACCCTTTCTTGAAATAGCCTGAAATTGCTAGATAGGCTAAATCGGATTAGAAAGATGTGTCTGTGTATCTGTGACTGTGTCTGTCTGTATTTGTATGTACCTCTCTCTCACTTACTTTCTCTCTCCATTTCCCCATTGTATCTACGTCTGGCATGGCCCAGCCCAAAATATTTTGGTGCCTGAGGCAGAGCAGTGCATACTCTCCGACTATCCCAATTTGACATGGACAGTCCTAACTAATCCTCTGTTATTCCACTTTTGTTAATGTAATGTTAGAGTACATACATAAATTCCATTTTTTGTTCTCTGTCTCTCTGGGTGCATCTGCACTGCAGAAATAATCTGGTTTGACACCTCTTTAACAGCCATGGCTCAACTGCTCCATTGTGGCACCGGTGCCACAAGAAATTACAAATCCATAGCATTGAACCATGGCAGTTAAAATGGTGTCAAACCAGATTATTTCTGCAGTGTGGGTGCATCCTTTCTCTCCCTCACTCCCTTCTCAGTTTATGTGTTGGGAGGGATTCGTGGTGTATGGTTACATAGTTCCATGCCATGTATAATGGTGTGGAACAGGCTATTGAATATATCCCGAAGTGAGTTGAACCAGAAATAGACATGTGTCCAGGGCAGCCAACCTTAGCCTTACGGGGGTAACCAAGTAACTCAATGGCTTCGAGCTGGGTGGGAGCAGCAGCTATTTAACATCACCAGGGCTTCCATATTCCTCCATCCTGAGGCAAAGTCCTGTCAGGGAGGAAGACAGAGGAGAGGAGAAAGGCACCCTGCCACCATCACTGGAATGGTGCTGCAATGGCTACAACGAAGGCTTGTCTTGTCTGTCAGATTGACTCATCTGAGGAGCAGTTGCTCATAGGAGGAACATAAGAGCATAAGAGCAACTACTCCTCAGATGAGTCGATCCGACAGACAAGACGGGCCTTCCTTGCAGCCATTGCAGCACCAACTCCCTGAAGCCTATCTAGCATTTAAGTGAGAGTCGCCATAGCAGTCAGTGCTTTGAAGTATTCCTTTGGTGCGTGCATCTTCTTTTTTGGCTTTTCAAAATATGGTAACACTAGTAGAACTTCTTATTCAAAGAGTAACAGTCCATGTTGCTTAAAGGCCTATAGCAACCTGGTTCTTATGGGCAAGTCATATTGGACAAGTCACACTTTCTCAGACTCAGAGCAACGGCAAACCCCCTTGGTGGAAACTTGCCAAGAAAACCCCATGATAGGTCGCCTTGAGTCAGAAACACACTACAACTTTCCCCTAACAAAATGAATGGAAAGTAATGGATTCAAGAATGTGGGATGGGAAGGATTGTGAAATCCTGAGTATGTGACTGACAGCAAAGGGACAAGGAGATGGTAAAGGGAGGTTGTTGGAGCTGCTAAAGGTGCACACACAACATGGGGGAACAGACTTCCACTTGGTAATAGCGCCCCGATGAGAAGCTGTTGATCGATTGGATCTCAAGCATATCAGCCTACATGGGAACGGGCTATTTTTGAGTTTCCGTGATAGCCCAGATTTGACCCCAAGGTATCGGGAGATCAGAGGGGGCCTGACGGAGATCCATCAACACTCTTTCTCATCTGGGCTATTTTTGAGTTTCCGTGATAGCCCAGATTTGACCCCAAGGTATTGGGAGATCAGAGGGGGCCTGATGGAGATCCATCAACACTCTTTCTCATCTTGGATCTATTTTTTTCTAATTTCAAGAAAGAGAAGAAGAAAGTGAGGGATTGTAGGGCATTCCACGCCCACATTACTTTCCACAAAAATTGGACAGAGGTGCCATCAACTTTTAAAAAGTTTTTTTTTCCTATAAAAATACTAGATATACAACTATGATCTGTTTCTCTTCCAGCTTGGATTATGTTTAATCAATTATCTCTGATAAGTGACATATAAATTTGAATTCAAACAAATTACTAAAAGGATACGTTGATGGACAGAATTAAAAACCGGTCTTTATCCCATCCCAATTGACTTCGACTCTACAGGATATGGCATAAATAATTTCATTTGGAACTATAAAATATCTGAAGAGAATGGACTAGAATGGACTTGAGTTAAATAATTTCTCTTTCTGGCATACATAGATATATATTTGGGACCTTACATCTGAAATTATCATTATTTTATTTTGTGCCTTCCTTGTTTCTCTCTCCACCTCTGATCAAGTGGAGTTGTATTACAGACTTCAATGGCTTAGGCTAATTGTGAAAGGTTTTTGAACATCTCATCCTCCCTGGTTTCCATGTTCTGACCATACCACCATATGTTCTGTGTGTGCGTCTCTGTTTTCAAAACTCCAGACTGTTTTGATTTCCATTTTCTGCCCTTTACTTAAACTGACTTCAAACGGCAGATGTGCCGGATTTGTTCCTCACCAGATCCAGCCAGTGTTTCAAGTCTGAAAGAAGAAAGGGCAGCACTGAGAGTGGAGCAGCGGGAAGAAAGGAGGAGAAAAGTCTTTGTAGGGGGTGATATTTTAGAAAATGCTCACTAGGAATGCATCCTGGACCAAACTGTGCATGCATGTACAAACACATAGACAAGAGATAAAAATAAAAATAAGGGAGATCGCTGTATGCAAGATGTGGGAAGCTGCAGTAGTTCTTATTTTCTGTCCCAAGATCTTGCAGGGACGGCAATGAAAAACACCAAGAAACAAACCAAAGGTGAAATTGCCAAGAAATTTACTTTTGGTTTTGAAAGACACACATATACACAAACAGACACACATATAGACAATAGCTCCTGCCTTTTGCTTTTCTGGTAACTAGACCAAAAAAAAATATTTTTTATTGGTATTGAGTCTGACATTGTGTGATCCTGCCTTAAATTGACACATTAGTTTAATGTTCATTTGACTGAGTGCAAGGAGAAAAGCATGCAATCCAACATGATTAAAAATTAACACTAATCTTAGTAGATTTGTTTGGTTTGGTTTTGTGTTTCTTTTGTAGCAAAAAGTACAATATTGGAGCACTGACAATATTTACCCAGGCTTAAGAGTTTTCTAAACAAGTGTGTTGGATTTGTTTTGGACATACGGTCGCACATGCCCTTCCAAATATCACATGCTAACTTCCCTCTATTTATCTTAAGTGGAGTTGAGGGGGGCAACACACTTACAAAAGAGTCAAGAAATGATAAATTGCATTTTATTGTATAAAGTCAAAGGTTAAACTTATTATTGTTCACTGCAGGCCAACCTTAACCTCAGAATTAATGCCATAAACAAAAACGAAATTCGGTTTGCACTGCAGGCATAATGTACTGGGCAGAAATGTCTCCAAAGAGTTACAAAAGAGAAAGGATGCCCCCTACTGGTTTTTATACAGTATCAATGTGGTATGTTTTGAGTAAAGTTTAAAATCCTCATTTCAAAACATCCAGTCTTCCCAGGTTGCTCACATATATTGTTCTTTTCATGTTCCCAAAGGGATCTGTTTCTCTTCTCCCTAGGTCAACACATGAGTTGCAAAATCAGCAAAGATGAAACCAAGAATGTTTTCCTTCCTGTACTTTCTAAAGGTTTTGCATCCTCACAAATCAATGTAAGATTTAAGGCATTCATAATTTGGGGAAAATAATTGTCTCTCTTTCAGAACTATGAGTATTATGATCTGCTGCCTTAAAAACATAACAGACCCAGTGTTAGGAACAGTGTTAGGAACCAGACTAGTCAATGTGGACTTCCCTACCTGAGGACATTCTTGGAGCTGTAGTCCAAAAGCGTTACTTTTCTTTGAGGCTGAGAAAGTGACTTGCCCAAGATTACTTAGTGGGTTTCCATGGCTGAGTTGGGATTCGAACCCTGGGCTCCAGAGTCCCAGTCCAATCAATGCTCAAACCACTATTCCACACTTGCTCTCTCAGTAATGTGTTCATTAGGATAGATCTATATGAAAATGCATAGCAAATTATTTTCAGACTTTTTAAAAGAAATTATAAATCTTTCTCTCATACTTCCTGAAACTTAAGCTGGAGCTGGGGGAGAAATTTGTTTAGTTTCAATTTGAATGCTCATCTGCTTAATTTGCACTTCATGAACCAGTACCCAACTGACATATGGTTACCCATCAAACTTTTGCAACACCCTATCATATCTGCATATATTTCAGGATTAAGCATACAAAAACCTGCTTTTGCTCCTCATTTGGGCTGTCATTTTCTACTGAACAGATCACACTCTACCATGTACCTCCCCCTGTGTTAAATGTGATCACTTTCTCTTTGAACAGTTCTATTCCCTCAAATTTGCCTCTCACAAATTATGTGCATCTGTGTTATTTACAGAAGATTCAAAATTACTATGCTGTATTGTGTATATATATGCTAGTTTTTCAAAGCAATGTTTAAAAAAATCCCACTTGATGAGTTTGTGCCCCTTTTTTATGTGCCTAAAACATCTCTTTGGACTCTGGCCAACATTTCCTCCATCATCATCATCATCATCATCATCATCATCACCACCACACACACATCCAAGCCAATTCTGGCAGAGCTTCTGAACCATGTAATATTATTTTCATCTCCTTCAGAGCAGAGCAATTAAGATTCCAGTAAATGTGGCGTGCAACATTTTGGTGGTATGAGGCGCAAGGCACAGTTCCTCAAAGACATCTGCTTTACAATGGAAACATAAGTTGTCATTCTTGTTGGTATCTTAATAGCATTTCTCTTGCTCTCTCCAACTTCAAGTGATTCTCCCTTCTGCTTCTGCTTTCTTCTCAGAAGCCAGACTGTTTTCACCACAAGCACAAACCTGAAAGCATGGAGAACTGTAATATTACTCATCATCCTATGACAAAATATTGATATTTTACACACACGCATCGCTCTGTTTGACTCTGTGGCAGCCAAAGAAGTCTATGCCAGCCCACCTGCAGGCTTTTAGAACTAATTACTAGCAAACACTCAAAACATGTCTCTCAAAAACAGATGCAGAGTCCATTAATTAAAAATCACAAATGCCCAACTTCTAAACCACTGAGACCATAATTGGCAAATATTTGGCTTCTCTCCTATTTGAAACATTGATTTTTCGTTTCTTTTGTTTTGTTTACAGTGCTTAGCAATGGGGCAGAAGCTGCAGCAGTTCTACTGTGTGAACAAATAGGATCATTGCTTTAAGTGGAAAATTTGGGGTGCCATTCAATGAAACTAGCCTATCTATAGATGTCTGGATGTCAATAATTGGGGCTGGGATTTCACTTTTAGATTTGGGCCAAGCTGGGGGAAGACAGAGGGAAACCAATAAGCTCACAAATCACATTTGTGACTCACATCTTCATGCTGTTCAAAAGCCACCAACCTTGGTAATAAAGTTCTGTCATTTTTTTTTTTACTCTGAATTAAATTGTTTATTTGGGTTGGGTCAGTACAAGGTGTTGGTTTTAACCTTTAAAGCCCTACATGGCTTAAGTCCTTACAGCCTATGAAGACTAGGCTGACACAGATCTCCAGAGGGCCTTTTCAGCTACTGACCCCAAGCTGTGGAATGACCTGCCGGATGAGATGCATCTTATAACATCCATTGAAGGTTTTTAAAAAGCCTTCAAGATGCATCTCTTCTGGCAAGCCTTCCTAGACATTGCTTAATTTCCCTGGCTCCAAACCTTATCTTTTCGTTTTTCACCCAGCTCTTTTCTTTCCACATTTAATCTTGCCCATACAGCCCCAGGAATTTTGTTTCTAAGGAATCGCTTTATATTTTGGTATTGTGTTTTAATTCATAGCTAATTTAATCTTATTTTAAGGGGTGGGAGTTGGGATGGGATTCAGAATGACTTCCTATTCCCCGAAAATGACCCCCCCATTGCCCGAAATTGCATGAGATACCCTAATACGCAATTACGTGAAACCCCATGATTGCGTTCGGAATGACTTCCCATTGCCTGAAATTGCGGGAGATACACTCATTCGCAATAACGTGAAACCCCATGATTGCATTTGGAATGCCATTGCATTATACCCCCAAATTCTGTTGTGTATGATAAACTCCCTGGAGAGGTTATACTGTAGTAGGTTACTTTTGTTGGAGCCTACTGAGAGGTGGCCCTTTGTCTTCTCTCCCCATTGCTGAGTTGAGTGTATACTACTTTGCATTTTGAACACAGTTCGCAGCAACTGGAGTAATCTGAGGACAAAGGGGGAAAGTGAGTAGAGAAGAGAAAAACACGTCCATTTTAAAAAGCTTGAAAAGTCGGGCGAAAGAGAATTCATCAGGACTGTCCTTGCCAAACCAGAACAGTTGGAGGGTATGACATTGGTGGAAATCACATCTCTATATGCTCCGTATTTATACATTCCAGGGAAATACATGCAATCATAATATCAATAAAGAGTTAGGGTAATATATAACATATTTTAATCTGTCTATATTGTGGACAGTATGCTAGATTTCTTCACACATGTGTGTGTGTGTGTCTTCAAGTTGTCTGTTAACTTATGGCAACCCCATGAATTTCATAGAGTTTATCATATGATGCAATTTGGGGGTATAATGCAACGGCAATCTGAACGCAATCATGAGGTTTCACGTAATTGCGTATGAGTGTATTGCACGCAATTTCGGGGAAAAGGGAAGTCATTCTGAACGCAATCATGAGGTTTCAAGTAATTGCGCACTAGAGTATCTCACGCAATTTCGGGCAATGGGGGGTCATTTTCGGGGAATGGGAAATCATTCTGAATGCATTCCGAACACAATTCGATTTCACTTAAATTCGCTAAACCAGCTAATTTACGTGAATTGGAATTGGCTCCATTCGAAATTGAAAGAAAATCCTCCCGTGTGATAAACTCCTTAGAGAAGGAATCCTCTGAAGTGATTTTTGCCAGTTGCTTTCTCTGAAATATTGGGTCAGTCAACACTACAGAAATAATCGAGCTTGAGACCACTTTAGTGATAGTGGTTTAGTGATAACAAACTGGATTATTTATTTCTGCAGGGTGTTTTGGCTCATGGCATTCATTGGCAATCTGTCATCCAAATACTAACCAGAACTGACCCCTGCTTAGTTTACAAGATCAGAAAGGTCTGTCTGGTGCTTTGGGGGGTATATTTAGACCCTTTCCCTTAAAATGTACCTTCCTATTTTTTGCACTGTGACCAGCTTTTCTAAGCATTGATACTGTGCTTCTATGGAATTTATCATGCTTTGGAATTTGGGGGTTTAATCCGAACGCAATCATGGGGTTTCACGTAATTGCGTATTTGGGTATCTCACACAATTTTGGGAAATGAGGGGTCATTTTCGGGTGACGGGAAGTCATCCAGAACGCATTCCGAACTCAATCAGAATTCACGTAAATTCACTAAACTAGCGAATTTATGTGAATTGCGAATTGGCTCTGTTCGAAAATACCCCCAAACTATGATAAACTCCAATAAGGGTCTTCCTCATTCAATTTGTTGTGGAATGTTGTACTGGCTTTGCATGAACAGTTGATGGCACCAAAAAACTCAAAATATTGTAATGTCAAGGAAGAATGTGGTTCATTGTACAGTTTTTTTAATGCTGTGAAGCTTCTCTGAACCCCAAGGGCAAGGAGGGACATGATTTGCACCTTTCCAGATCCTATCCACATCTATATACTTTATATACATATACAAATACATATATGCTCCTATTTCCAATTCTTGACAGGATGCCCTCATTAAAAATGGCGCTGGAGGCTTCCTCCATCTAAACAGCGGGGCGCTTAGTTGCCCGGATGTTCCCATGATTTCATAGCCTTCTCCCGAGAAGTTCCCTTACTAAAAATGGCGCCCGAGGCGTAACCCATTCACGAAGCGTCACTCCTTTAGTTACCCGGATGTACCCATTTCCTAGCCTTCTCCAGGAAATGCCCTTATTAAAAATGGCGCCCGAGGCGTCACCCATCCACACAGCGGCGTGTAGTTGCCCGGATGTTCCCATGATTTCTCCAGGAAATGCCCTTATTAAAAATGGCGCCCCTTCACGCAGTTGCCCGGATGGAGGTGCCCAGTCTTCCTCGAGTGTGTGTGTCCCGCTGCCCTGGACGCCTCTTGGTGACGTCACGGTTGCCTAGCGATGGGGCCTAGCGCTTCCGGTAGGGGCGGAGACAGTGGGAAGGAACCGGAAGTTGTTTAGATTCCTGTCAGGAAGAAGAAGAAGAAGAAGGGATGGGAAGAAGTTGTTTTGGGTCTCCTCCGTAGTCATGGCGGCCTCGGAAGGAGAAGGCCCGCGGCTCCTGCTGCTCCTGGACGAGTTCACGGCGCCGGCGGAGAAGAGCGGCCTCCTGGAGCGGAGCCGGGGCTCCATCGAGCGCCTCTTCAGGGTCCGCCTCGCCGTCCTCGGGGCCCTCAGCGGCTTCTTCGGAGGAGGAGGAGGAGGGCAGCCGGCGACGCAGCCCCCGGGGAGAAGGATCTGGCTCAGCCTCCAGGGAGAGAGGGAGGAGGAGGTCCGCAGCGCCAAGGTAGGGCGATTTAGTCATCACAGTGCGATGCAGCAGCTAAAAAGGCCAATGCGATTCTAGGCTGCCTCAATAGAAGCATAGTGTCTAGATCCAGGGAAGTAATAGTGCCACTCTATTCTGCTTTGGTCTGGCCCCACCTGGAATAATACTGTGTCCAGTTCTGGGCACCACAATTCAAAAAGGATGTGGAGAAACTGGAGCCATGTGTCCAAAGGAGGGCAACTAAGATGGTGAAGGGTCTGGAAACCATGCCCTATGAGGAACGCCTTAGGGAGCTGGGGATGTTTAGCCTGGAGAAGAGAAGGTTAAGAGGTGATATGATAGCCCTGTTTAAATATCTGAAGGGATGTCATATTCATTCAAACCGCATTCTGCCATGCAGGAACTCTCCATCAAAGCATCCCCGAGAGATGGCCATCCAGCCTCTGCTTAAAGACCTCCAAGGAAGGAGACTCCACTACACTCCGAGGTTATATATTCCACTATAAAACAGCCCTTACTGTCAGGAAGTTCCTCCTAATGTTGAGGTGGAATCTCTTTTCCTGCAATTTGCATCCATTGCTCCGCGTCCTAGTTTCCGGAGCAGCAGAAAACAAGCTTGCTCCCTCCTCAATATGACATCCCTTCAAGTATTTAAACAGGGCTATCATATCAGCTCTTAACCTTCTCTTCTCCAGGCTAAACATCCCCAGCTCCCTAAGGTGTTCCTCATAAAGTTGTTGAACAGCACTGGGCCCAGGACCGAGCCCTGTGGCACCCCACTGGTCACTTCTCTCCCGGATGAAAAGGAACCATTGATGAGCACCCTTTGGATTCAGCCAGTCAGCCAATTACAAATCCCTTTAACACTTGCCTTTTCTAAGGATGTAGACAAACTCTACAAAAGCTTATGCCACAACTTTTTTTGGATAATTAGGGGTGAAACAGACGGCTCTGAAGGGGAGCTTCACATTGCCCCTTTGAACGTCAGATCGGGGCTGTAGCAACTGCACACTACGGCACCAATCCAGCTATTTGCTGGCTCAAAAAGAGACCGCAAAATGCCGCTCCTTTTTGAGTCTGCAAAAGGGCTCCCTTTACATCGCCGCAAATCTGTGCCAATCAGGTGTCTTGCAGCATCTAAATGCCCCACTGCTGGAGCACCGTAAAGCCAGGGCACCTGTGGGCAGGCGGGTGGCTTCTGGGCAGGGTCAGGGCATCCATCATCTAAATGCCATGCCCCGACGCTGCCCCAAAGCCAGCACTTACTACCGGTCTATTAGTTTTAAAGATGCTACAAGATCCCTTTGCACACTGATGCTCCAGATTAACAACAGCTATGTCCCAGAATTCTGTGTGAAATAAATTTATCTGTGATAGAAATCACTTCCAAGGGAAGCATATAACAGAACGCTGCCAAGAACTGTCCTCTTCTTCCAAATTTTCCAAGTGGGAAGGTTGTTTTCAACATTGCACATGACATGTCAATACTAGGAAGACTGTAGCGGTTACTCAGCTTGGAACTCAAGGTGTTCCCATTTCTGAACGCTTGTTTGTATTTAACACAAATATTTGGATTTAGTGTGTAGAGGGAGGAGGAGGAAGAGATTTTAAAAAACAAACAATGCGTTGTGTAAGAGGGAGGTTTGAGTTGGTAACTGGGCAGGGAGCACATTTGCATCAAAATGGGCATTGCCCAGGATGTGCTTATAGTCCTTCTTGTTGTGTGCCATCAAATCGTTTCCAACTTAAAATGTTTTCTTGGCAAGATTTCTTCAGAGGAGGTTTGTCATTGTCTTCCCTTGAGGCTGAGAGCATGTGGCCTGCCCAAAATCGCCCAGTGAGTTTCATGGCCAAGCTGGGAATTGAACCCTGTTCTCGAGAGTCCTAGTCCAACGCTCAAATCACTATCCCTTGCTAATCCTGGGCTTGCTTTCTGTTTTACTGCACAGTACACACGTATCTAAGAGACTTGTTGTTAGAATGCTAGCATTCTACCAGTATAGTATAGGTTGGGGATGATGGGATAGTAGAGGTCAGGGCTTTCGCTAAAGCTAGGAAATAGCAGAGCTGAGCGGGAAAGGTATGAAAGAGGCCAGATGCGACTTATCGGTTTGCAGAGACCTTGAAGTAGAGCTTCGACGGTTTGGAATGTGGCAGCTAAGGACACTGGAGAAATAACCCAGTTTGGCACCGCTTTAACTGCCCTGGCTCAAGGCTATGGGATTCTGGGAGTTGGGCTCCGCTCCGAGCCCCACAACAAACTCCAACTCCCAGAATCCCATAGCCTTGAGCCAGGGCAGTTAAAGCGGGTTATTTCTCCAGTGTGGATGCAGCCTAATAGTGCTTGGTAGAGTAAAGAGCAGGGAGGTAGTGGGGGATTTTAGACTTTTGGTTGGAAGGGGGTGGAGTAGAGCTTGGGATTCATGGGATGGTCTAATTGGGAAAAGGCGGTCTCAGCTTAGAAGCTGAATGGAGAAGAACCACTGTCTTTGGACTAATCAGTTAAACACCGCTTATACTTCTGAGCCTGAGTATTGATTTACCCAAGAGCTGTTTCCCTTTCGCGCGTAGTTTCATTCAGCCGGGTGTCCCCCATCCTATATCTGTGCATTCCATTTTTCCGCCCTAAGTGTAGTACCTTACAGTTCTCTGTGTTGAATTTCATTTTGTTAGCTGAATAAAGGTGTTTTTTTTTCCAAATCTACTGAAGGCTTGTATTTCTAAGATGGAATTAGCTTGTACATTACAGGTGGACTCATAGAGCTAGAAGAGACCTCAGGGCCCATGCAGGAAGACACAATCAAAGCACTCCTGACAGATGGCCATCCAGCCTTTGTTTAAAAACCTCCAAAGAATGCTCCTCCACCACAACTCCGAGGGAAGTGACTGTAATGCTAGTTTGCCCCAAGGTGGTCCTTCTGCCTTGCTTGTCTGTTTTGTTTGTCTGTCTGTCTGTCTCACACACACACAAACAAATGTGTTATCCCAGTCACCACTTTTTTAACATGAACAGTTTTTTTTTTAAACACTGTCCACTTCATGCAGAGGCAAATTGACCTTCAGACACCTTGACTATCTAAGAGTTTTCTAGTAAAGAGCAGGACCATAAGTTGTGCCCAAAAATGAATTGTTATCCTGTGAAAGATATAACAATGCCTTGGGGACTTGTTCCCCAGTGAAACAGTGCTGCTGACTGTTCTTTTGAAGTAGGTGTGGGAATAGCTAATGTGGAAACATGTACTCTTTGGATGTTTACTATCAAACAGTTGCCCAACTGTGGCTTTATTGCTAGGAAATCTTCAATGTTATGTTTAGGGGTAAAACCAGAATGTTGCAATTGGTGTTACTTCATTTTTTAATAGTAAAGGAAAACGCTCTAACTTTGAACATAGTAGTTCAGATAACACTATCAAGAAGCATGACTCTCTTTGAAGCTGACTGGAATGCAGTAGAATTCTTTTTTCCATATTTCCAGGGTTGTATTTCCGTACTTTCTTTGTAGCTCGTTTCTGGAATATTAATTTTACTCCCAAAATATGAAATAACCATCAGCTGCATTGCCATAGCATGGCACAAAATGGACATTGCCAGTCTAAGGGCGAGATGGACAATAAAACCCTCTTTAGTCCTATACTCAACAAGACAATCTGTCCTTGAAATTGCCTTTGTGTGTGTGCACACTTAAAAAATGCCTAGGATGAAATTGCATTCAAGTAACAACAGTCACCCCACAGAGGCTTTGCAGGATGTGATTTGCCATGAAGCAGGGATAAAACATTTATTTTGGGCATGAGTCAGTATCCAAAGTGTGAATCCAGTCTAGAAGGAGAAAGTCACATTGGCTAACTTCCTTTGAAAGCAGGATGGAGTTCATTTATTCGTCTCTATGGCATGGGCTTGC
Source organism: Urosaurus nigricauda (assembly GCA_034509955.1). Classification (NCBI taxonomy): domain Eukaryota; kingdom Metazoa; phylum Chordata; class Lepidosauria; order Squamata; family Phrynosomatidae; genus Urosaurus; species Urosaurus nigricauda. The sequence continues at coordinate 12,853,359 of JAOEGL010000013.1, forward strand.
TCTCAGGAGTCCTTTTTATTTTGTCATTCCACATACTTGGGAAAAATTAGTGTTATTAGAAGACTGCAATTAAACATTTGCATTTCCAAATCCTTCAAGAGAGTTGAGTGTATCTCTCAGTAATTGTATTACCTGCTTCCAGTGGAGCATCTACATTGTTGGTTATGTAGAAAATTTGACCTGAGCCAAATTTTCCCTTCTGCTTCCAACTTGAAAAACGTGGGACAATGAGGAAGTGATATCTGTGATAATATGACCTCAGGGTGTTTTAGGGTTTGAAAGGAGAAGAGTTTCCTGTCTAGGTCCTTCCTGACAGATTACCTAGGGAATTCTGTTGGGTAGGGTGTGGGCAGTTGGAGATTGCACGCGAAGAAAACAAATCAGTTCCTTAATGGAAATGCCCATGGTAAAGGAAAGGATTTCCTCTTTTATTAGTCTTCCTTAAAAGGAATAGCAGACATTTGCTATAAGAATGCAATTTTCCCCCAAGTTTCTGAGAAGCCCCAGAGTTCATTGAGATTTTTGCAGACGTCTATAGCTTTTTTAATGATTTTTATTTTTATTGTTTTCGATATCAGTGCAATGTGATGGGCTTGGGGAAGCATGGGTTCAAATCTCCACTCTCCCATGAAGCTTACTGCATATCTTAGATCAGTTTCTCTCCCCCAGCAGTCTAACTTCTCTCACAGAATTTGGGGGGGGGGGGGGGGGGGAATCACTTTATCTGAAGATAAATTGAAGGAATGAGGCATATGTGCTGCTGCTGCTGCTGCTGCTGTTGCTGCTGCTGCTGGACAAAGTGACAGAAGTGTAGATTTGGACTGAGGGCTGGAAATTACACAACCCTCCGTATATTGTTAGTCTACAACAGAGGTTCCCAAACTTTAATCCTCCAGATGTTTTGGACTTCATCACCCAGGATTCCTGAATCTTAGCCAAGGTGGCTAAGGCTTCTGGGAGATGAGGTCCAGAGCACCCAGAGGACCCAAGATTGGGAACTACTGGTACTGGTCTACAACTTCCAGTAACCCCAACCAGTGGTCTGAACTGTTGGGAGTTTCAGTCCAATGACATCTAGTAGATCATTTGATTTCTGTGCTGTAAACAGAGGGAAAACAGGGGAAGCAGGTTGGCAGTGGTGAAGGCGAAGGCATGGGTAAATAGATGACAATATAACTCCATCTGCACTGCAAATTTAATGCAGTTTGACATCACTTTAACTGCCGTGGCTCAATGCCATGAATTCTGGGATTTGTAGTTTTGTGAGATATTAAGCCTTCTCTGTCAAAGAGCTCTGGTCCCACAACAGATTACAAATCCCAGAGTTCCATAGCATTGAGCATTGGTAATTAAAGCGTGCCAAATTGCATTAATTCTGCAGTGTGACAGCAGCCTATGTGACACATTAATAGTAAAGACGGTCTCTTCAGTCTTGAAGTAAATACATAGGAATCAGTGTGATCCACTTGCATTACAAGCCAGAGAGAGAATCCTCCTTTTTCGCAAACAAATGTTGAAGAAAGGCACTTGGGGAAGGAACTCCTGTTGTTACTAAAAAAAAAAAAAAAAATGTGGTGTCATCACAGAGGCATTTTGACATAGTTCAATCTTGTGTATAGTATCAATTCTCCCAGTGTGAACAGCCAAGTATAGTATACAATTCCTAGAGGGGTCCAGGACTATTTTTTTAAGTGAGGTGTACTACCATTTATTTCTTAGCATGCCAACTGACTATGCTGCAAGCAGTAGTGATAACAAAGATACTACTATTGTTCTTTTTTAAAATTATGATTAATTTTTGTGTTATCAACAAAGATAACACAGGGTGCGAGGGGAAAGGACCAAATACAGCAAAGGAAAAAATTTAAACAATATATCAGAAACTCAACAAGTAAAATAAGACATTATGAGGAAACAATGACAAATACATTCACATTGTTTAAGAAAACAGCATGCCATTCTAGGGCTTATACTAACAGTACTCTTGACACACCTGTCCTTTCCCTATACGGTAGTAGCAAATACTTGTTCTCTGTTGGATGCCATGTACAGCTATAGCAATATAAACAAATACTTGTTCTCTGTTGGATGCCATGTACAGCTATAGCAATATAAACAATGTATAAATACACAATAACATATCCAGCAGTGCTTTCAAAGCCAAGATAATATTTGCCCTTTTCTTGGACAGTGCTCAAGAAAGCTTGTTCTGTATTGAGTTGTCAGCTGTTCAGTATAAAGGCTGCTAGAGTCCTAGGAATGATGCTTAGACCTGAACAAATTTCATATGAACAAATTTTAAAAGTCATTTCTGAAATGGGGCACAGTTTAAAGATTAGGAATGGTGATTTCTCAGGTGTGGATGCTGTAGAGTTGGGATTGTTCATGTTGTATGGAAGATGCTTAAGTCAAAAATTGTAACTGTTAGTCTCCTGCCCTCCCCGCTCCCCAAAAAACAAACAAAAATTGACAAGCCGTCCTCTAAAAAAGGAAAGGCTGACAAGGAGATCTGCTTAAAGGTACCTGCGTATCTTCATGCAGCAACACCCAGCATTCTATATTTTAACTGCCATGGAACACGGAGATGATACCTGATTTAATTCTTTATTGCCAAAACTTTCCAGTCCCGTGCTATTGCTCCAAAACCCGAGGACCTCCTCCCAGGTTTTGAGCCAGAATGCCTGCAAGCTCTTCATTTTCAAGGGAGAGAAGAAGACTGGCCATTTGTCATTCCCACTATAACATGGCAAGCAGAACTGTTGAAGCCTCTGAGTATATAACTTTGGGTGTTGCACCTTCACCTTGTTTCTAAAAAGGGAGCTAATTGTTTTCATGAATAGTGGCATCGCAGAATAATGCAGATAGGATTTCACCTAGTCTGGTTTCATTATACCTTCAGCTGAAAATTCTAATTCCTTCTTTCTTCTCTAACCTTCTGGAAATAACTTGCGTGGACATGTGAGTTGTAAGATGCCTGTTGCCCTAACATTTGTTCTTCTTTCTTGTGTTATTGTAGGAATATATTAAAGGACTTTGTGAACCAGAATTGGAAGAAAGGGAATATTATCCCAAGGATATGCACTGTATTTTTGTAGGAGCCCAGAACCTCTTCTTGAACTGCCTCATTCAGAGAACCTCTGCCGATGTTACTGTCATAGAGATAGGCACGCTCAATATTAAGGGCGCTGCGGAACCTGTTGTACTGGCCAGAAGTCATATTCAACAGTTTGTGAGTCTCTTCAAAAACAATGCAAGCTTGTCAAATGGTGGAGAATCTGAAGTGAAGAAAAGGTTCAAACATCTTGTTGAAGCCCATGCAGATAAATATACTATGGACTTGTTGATCTTACCAACCTCACTGAAGAGAGAACTACTCAACCTAGCCCAAAAGGACATCCACACAGCAGAAGATAAAATCCTAGATCTTGCCACATTTGAAAGCACATCAGAATTTCTCCCAGATGAAATACAGAAACAATCTGGGATAAGGAATGATTGTGGAACAGGTGCGGAGGAAGCAAGAAACAATGCAGGTACCCCTGTTGCTGAGTTAGCAGACAGAATGAATGCAGTTTTCCCAGATACTTCAGAAAGGCGGTTTTTACCTACAAATGGTCTGAGTTCACTAGAGACTTCTGCAGGCAAAGAGAGGCAGTCATGTAAAAGGAGGTCATCAGATGCTGAGGAGAGGCTTCCAAAGAAACAGTTTTCTTTAGAAAATAATCAGGAGAACAAATGGACACTACCCAGCTCTTCTGATGATATAGAGGTGATTGATTTAGTCACCGATTCAAGCAGTGAGTTGGACAATCCAGGCTTATGCACTAAAGAAGGTGATGAGATAAGTGAGGAAATGGAATATAAAATTTTGGTGAATTTTTTCAAAAGCATGGGCTACTCACAACAGATTGTTGAGAAGGTAATTTCGGAGCTTGGACAGTTGGCTGAACCCCTTCTGCTTCTGGAAGAGATTGAAAAAGAGAGCAAAAAGTCTTCCAAAGACAAAAGTGAGTTTGTCATACCTCAGACTTTTGGGATGTGTGCAGAGAAAGATAAAGGCAGTTCTAGCAATCAAGGTCTGGGACATAGGCCAGAGCCTTTCAAAAATGCAAAACAGTGTGTGGTCGCTGTTCTACAACCTCAATGCAAAGCTGAAGGGAAAGCACATGTGTCACACAGTGAAAACCAAACTACTTTGTCAGGCGGCCAAAATCCACAGCATAGAGACTGTAGGAAAGTATGTTCAAATTATTACTCTGAACAGTCTCACATTTCCCAAGCAAGTAGTTTAGAAAGCGATGGTCATGTGAATCCACATGATCATGAACAGTGGGTAATGAAGGATAAGAACGTTCCTGACTTGGTGGCGAGGGGTGGCTCAGAGATACTGCGTCCACCAGTTCAAAAAGAAATGTCAGTCCCTCAAGCATGTGTGGCACAGTCATCCACAAAGCACAATCAGCAGGGGCATTGTAATCCTCTACAACTTGGAGCCAGATACCTTCCTTCCCAAAAATCAAATCAGCTTCTAGACTCTGGAGTTTCCCCACAATTAACAGGAACTTATCCAGAAAGGAGAACAGGAGGGTCACCTAGTCATCACATTGATCCTTCAGTCACTGGGATTCAGAGGTTTCTAGAGTCTCTGAAAACACCATACAAGCTGGAATTGAAAAATGAGCCAGGGAGAGCAGACTTAAAATACATAGTAATAGATGGCAGCAACGTTGCAATGACGTAAGTATGAATGATGCTTAGATTTCTAGAGCATGTGTGAATGAAACTGGACAGGAGGAGGGAGGGGAATTTACCGAAAGCATGTGCAATTGAAATTGGAGAGAGGTGCATATTTTCCCAGACAAGCATTGTATTTCTTGATGAGAGATGTATGAAGCTGGGATTACTTTATAGTTTCACTCACTTTGACATAAGTCCTTTTGAACATTTTACATTGATGAGTAATATCCAGATATCAGATGAAAACAAGATGGCTTGTGTTCCTATCCCCAAAAGGGGAAGGGGGGAAGAAAAGTATGGTTCAGAAGCCCTTTTCAGCTCCCTAGCAGCTCATGTGATGTTCATGAATAGTAAAGGAAATGAATTAGAAATGTACAGTGGGTCCTTGGTGGTTTAGTTCCAGGGCCCCTGTGGATACCAAAACCCATGAATACTCAAGTCCCAGTGGCATAGTAAAATGGCAAAATCAAGGCATCCCTTTCAAACGTCTGAGGCCGCGATGGGCCTTCAGGGTAGACACAGCAGCAGCAGGTAAGGCACATGCTGACTATCTGGCCCACCATGCTGACTATCTGGCCCACCGTCATCTCAATGTTTCCAGAAAACTCTGCAGCAAGCAGCTGGTCTTCTTGGGACTGGATTAAATATCCCTTGGGCTGGTTTTGGGATGGGACCACCAGATCAGCGTCTGGACTGGCTGATCTTGGCCCAGGGCTAATGGCCTGTGTTATCTGGACAGGATGATGCAAGGCTGAGGGGAACACAGGACTTTTGTCCCATGTATTTTGGACCGTATATGGTCCTTGAAGAATATTGGAGCAGAAAAGTGGCTCCACCATTTGACAAAATCATGTGGGCAGTGAAACTAGTTAGACAGGATGAGCAACAGCATTTTGAATGGTGATACAACGCTGGCAGTGTTTACAGCTGGGTTTACCTAAATCAGGTCCTTCCATCCCAGGTCATTTGCTTACCTTAATTTTCTGAAATTTCTTCATTTGAAATTGAGGAAAGTACAGTATAGTAAAGGCCTGCTGGTGTGAACAGTTTTTGTTTGTTTTTTTTTCATTCCTCTGAAGGCTCAGCAAATAGTGATGTAAAATGAAAGTCACAATTATGATTCATTTTAAATTCCAAGTAGATTGGGACTGATGAGAAGAGCTATGCAAATATTTGAAGCTGTGCTGCACGCATCATTTTAGCTGTATTCAGATTAAAGGAAGTATGTGACCTCTGCAGGAAATTATAACAAAATACTTAGTTCATTTTGTCCAAAGCATAAAATGGAGGGAGATAAAACATTCCTCTCCCTTCAGTTCATTATTTTTGTGTGTGTGGAAATTTTTTTAGGTTAAAATTACTTTTTATGTTCCCAGTTCTTCTGCATCCAAGAGAAAAAAAACCTCAATATTTTCATCCACTCTTGCCTCCAGCATTAGCAAGCTACATACAACTATAGGAGTTATAGTTATAATTATTAGTAGCCATTGACAAGTGGTACCTGTTACAGTATAGACAGCTAACATTTCATGACCATTCAGTCCTCATTGGACTGCTAGCTGGGTCAAGTCCCCCCCACCCCACATTTTCTGGAAATCTTGATGTTGCCCAAGCCTCCTGACACTTCCCTCTTCTGCATGATTTTGTTTTTGTCTAGCACTGAATCATAAAATAGAATTGGCTTTGCTAAGGGAGTTCCTGTGCAAACATGCCTCAGTTGCATAAATACAGATGTACCTCTGCCACAGGTTCATAAGGCGAACAGGGCACATGGGGGGAGGGCTTAGATAATGTAGTGGTAGATAATGGTTTCACAAGCAGATCAGCAGACAGCCAGGCATATGCCAGCATGGTAATAAATACATAAATACCGAGTTTATATGTAAGGAGAAACCAGGATCGAATTGACAGTCTATTCCTGCGCTTACATGACATTCCTAAGCTGGCCCTCGCATTCAGATGCAATTAAAACCTTGGAAATTATATGTTTAGACCAGTGGTTCCCAAACTTTCGTCCGCCAGATGTTTTGAACCTCAGTTCCCAGAATTCCTGATTTTTGACCAAACTGGAGAGGGCATCTGGCTGTGGAAGTCCAAAACACCTGGAGGCCCAAAGTTTGAGAAACCATGGTTTGGGAAACACTGGTTTAGACTATAATGTGAGATATAGTTTTCTAAATACCAAATCAAAGTAATCAGCACAAAATAAGTGCAGCACCATTATCCAATTTATTAGTTATAATCTTTCAAGATGTGGTGTCCTAGGCAAGTAGGCACACCCCAAACTTGCCACAGCAAGTTTTTGATTCCTTTTACCAGCAGCATTTTTCGTCCCCTGTGGCTTTAGTGCCTTAAGTCATCGAAGGTTTATAACCTTTCCCATCTGCCTAAACACATTCCAGGAAGTCCCGCCTCTGTTTACATGTTCTCCCCAAGAGAGGTTTTTAATAGATGATAAGTGGGTGTAACGAATCAAAAAATGGAGTTAGATGAAAGAAAAAGTGTAATATCTAAATTTTACAAATTATGTCTGAAGTTACAATTAGAAGCAAGAGAAACAATGAAATATGGTGGAATGGGCAAAAAATGTTATGCAAAGTATACTGCTTGCAAATTGGGAAAGAGCATGGGATAAGGATTTAAAGCTCACATTACGTGTAGGTATCAAGGAAAATTTTGTAAAAATGTTGTACAGAGGGCATTTATCCCCCCCACAAGATTGGCCAAAATGAACAAAAACAAAGAAAATGTATATTGGAAATGTCAAAAACAGCCTGGAACCCTTTATCACATGTGGTGGACGTGCCCTCAAATTAACAAATATTGGATTGAGGTGCATAAAATTATGCAGGAAACACTCCAAATTAAGATCAAGCTGAAACCAGAGCTGTGTTTATTAAATACGGTGGATGACGTAAATGCAAAGAAAAAACTGAAACAATTATTGTATTTAATAACTACAGCAAGAATAATAATTGCAAAAAGGTGGAAAGAGAATAGCATTCCTGAAATTGACAAATGGTTGTCTAAAAAAATGAATGAATAAGGATTAAGAAGGAAACTTTCTTTTCTTCTGGTAGTACTAAAGTAGTGTATAGTATTAGATACTCGGTTTTATCAAAATGTAAGAAGCAATGGAAATGATACTATTACTATCAATTTAGATAAGAGATTTATTATAAGAATATAATATTATTACACATTCTTTGAAAGGATAGGAGAGAATAAATGATAGTGAGATAAGGGAAGAGACGCTAAACAGGAAAGAGGAAGAAACAAGAAGGCTGTTTAATTTTGTATGTAAAGCTAAAATCTAAGTAAAGGGTATAGAAGGGGGAAGAGGAAAGTAAAGACAAAATACAAGAATGCATGTTGTAGACTATGTGTTTTTATTGTATTTGCTTGTTTTGTTAATAAAATGTAATAAAAAATGTTCCCCCCAACCCCCAATTTTTAATTTAGAAACCTCCTTTTAGGGTATACCTTTGGCATGATTTTCAGCAAAAGTGAAACCTATGCAGTTGACCGAAGCTTGAACTGTGATTTCAAGCTGAAGTCTCCTTATTACTGCAACTGTTTGTCTTTCCTTTCACGTTTGCATTATCTATCTTTTAACTTGTTAGCTACGTTTGCCCAAGAAGCTTTTTCTGCCATCTGCAGAGCTTCTTTCTGCCAAAGGATGACTGTGTCCATCTAATTAGTGTTCTACCTTCTTACAAAGTTTGTGTGGAATTCAGAAGATAACCACTTTTTCATTCGGTGGGGCCCTGGAATCCAAACACTCTTTTACAGGGTGTGTGTGTAATGTGTGTATTTTACTAACTGTTTCTGCCTTTCTATTCTAGAGGCCCTTCTAAAGTCTAAACTCTTGATTCTATTTCTGCTAGCTCTTTATATATTTATTTGTGTATATATATTTATTTGTGTGTTGACTCCAAATATTAACGATTTTCTCATATAACGCTCGTAATTCTATAGCCTGGTTGGAGAAGTCTGGAAATTGCGGTCGAAAAAAGGTGAACTTTTCCACTTCTGGACCTACTTTGCTCTGCCACCTGCAGATTTATTTGTGGGATAATCAATGGGAAGATTTGGGCTGCATATGTAAGCCCATATTTAAACACGTGCGGATGTCAAAGTCAGCTAGGAATGCGTAGATCAGATTGAGCAAGCATGATTCCAGTCCTTGGAGAAAGGTCTGCAGAGGAGTTTCCTGCATGTGTGCTCAACCTGTGGAGAATCATTATCTAACACACAGTGATGACTTTGCCTTTTTGTTTGTCTGGCTATTTAAATCAAGTGTAAGCAAACAAAGGCAATTTTCTGTTGATAATAATGACAGAGAAAAGGCTTAAAACTATTAGTAGTAAAACGAAAAGCAACTTGATACTCTTCTTGTAGGAGTACGAAGTTCATTTTGGTTTTATTTTCATATGCATTCTTAATCATTCCCCACCTCACAATAAAAGGGGGGAAGGAAGATGGATATAAAAGAAAATAGAGGAAGAATATGCATTTGGTACAGTTACATGCAAAGCCTGAAAACAAGGTTGTTTTAGGAAGAGCAAGTGTCACATAGTCATCCTGTTTGAGAAGGTAGAGAGTTCTCTGCCTAACCCATATCACTCTTTCCAGCCTGCTGAAAGGCCAGGGACTAATTTTCACCCATTTTCGGGTATTTGGGACTGGGGAATTCTGGTGGAGTGAACAAAATAAACTGCTTCATATATTGATAGTTTGGGTGCAGTTGAAGTTGGCCTGGTTTTTATTTATTATTTACTTACTTACTTACTTAATTTCTATGCCGCCTTTCTCCCAGAAAGAAACCCTAGATGGCTTACAAGATAAAAACATCTAAAAACAAAACTTCACAATAAAAATGTAAAACAAAATTGTCTCTTTATAACAGTATAAAATTCACAATAAACATACCAAGTTAAAAAGTCACTAAAATGCAAACCCCATATAAACCACCTCTGTTGACAACACATTAAAAAGTTTGCTTGAATATAAATGTTTTGCTTGCTGGCGAAAAGCAAACAGGGTGGGGGCCAGCCTAACATCCCACGGAAGGGAGTTCCAGAGAGTGGGAGCAGCCACCAAGAAGGCTTTCTCTCATATCCTTACCAAATGAACTTGAGATGGTGGCGGGACCAAGGGAAAGCCTTCCCCCAAAAATCTTAGGGCTCTAGCTGGTTTGTATGAGGAGATACAGTCTCTTAAAATAGTCTGGACCTAAGCCATGTAGGGCTTTATAAGTCATGACCAGCACTTTGAATTGTGCTGGTAGCCAGTGAAATGAACCGGTAGCCAGTGAAGCTGTTTTAATATGGGAGTTATATGCTCCCTGTAACTGGCTCCGGTCAGAATTCTGGCTGCGGTGTTTTGAACTTACGTCTTCTTAAAATTAATGTTTCCAAGCTCTGGTTGCATGCACTAAGATAGAAGAGATCTGGTGACTGATGTTTCATTGGTTTTATCACTAGTTTCATCAGATGATGAGGGCATGAGGTTTCACAGAAATAATCAGGAAATCAGTTGCAAATCAGCATAATTGTCAGGGGAATTGGATCACCCTCTTTGAACCTTGATAAAATTTTGGCTTGATTGAATCTTTTACACGTACTGCCCTTAGTCCAAGAGCTTTAGTTGGCCTATGATAAAAGGCAATTATTTGCGCTATACTAAAACATTGTCAGAGTGGCCAATATAAATGTCAAAATAGTAAGAGTAAAACTTAAGAGCTGTCAGGTCTCAAAAACCTTGTCTGCATTTTACTTTCATGTGTTACATAGGAACTGTTTTACATGTCTGTGTTGTACACAAGATATGCCACAAGAAGAGGAAAAAATTCCCTATAGTGGACTACATCATTAATTTGTACTAATTGCCAACTTTTCCATTTACATGGAATTTAATGTTACATTTTCAGCAATTGGTAATTTGTAAACAAATGCTATGAGATTAGCAAATGCTACCTTTCTCCCTCTCTCTTTGCTGCAGTCATGGGTTACAGAGGTTCTTCTCATGTCGAGGAATTGCAATTGCTGTTGAATACTTTTGGAAGCGAGGTCACAGACAGATTACTGTGTTTGTCCCACAGTGGCGAACGAGAAGAGATTCTAATGTCACAGGTACAGATTGGGGTGAGAGTATGCTGCCTTGCCTTTAACAGCTGACTTCTCCCAAGTTTTGTTGTCTTTATTTAAGATGCTGCTAAACATGACTGTGATGACTGGAACCTGGATGCCTCTTTGCAAGCTAGGGAAATGGGGCTATTTGTGGATCCTGAAGGCCTGATCCATTCAGGGCTCCCTCACAACAGATCTGCAGATAATATCACAGACATTTGTATGAAAGGATAAGACAAAGTTTATTGGTTATAGTGGAAGAAAATGGATGCAGATTGTAAATACTAGAGGAGACTGTGCATGTCCCTCAATGTCACCATAAGGTAGTGAGTGGGGAAAGTGCCAACCACAGGCTGTATGCCCCATCCCAAGCTATTTCTATATCTCCCAAAATTTAGTCCTCCAAATGACCCATAGGATTTCTATCATGTCAACCTCCATCAGATATTTTAGCCCATACAAGGTCCTTAAAGAAAGAAGGAGAAGAAAACAGAAGTGGCTTCCAAGTCATTTCCTGCTTTAAAAAGGATTCTCCAGGGCCAGGAGAACAAAGCTTTTATGAAAATGCCTTCCATGCCACCTAGAAACAATGTGGAGCCATTTGTGTAGTAAAATAAATTTTTGATTTTAAATTTTTGATTTTAAGGGGGCAGGAACTGCGGGGGGGGGGGGCACGTGTAGCCTTTCAAAGTTGCCTACAGGGCAGTGCAACCTCCTATCTCCCACCACATACAAACCCTTGCTGTAAAGGCTTCCTGTTTACTAGATGGGTTGCTGGACAGATAGCATGCAAAAAGAAGGTTTTGCTTGACATGGATTTTGTTTTATCTTCCCAAGTTCTAGAAGCTATTAGAAATTACCAGAAGGGGGAAGCACATTCAAAGGGAAAATTACTCTCTTCAGTAGGACAGAGAGAGCCAAAAAAAAAGTATAGAAGGCTCCAGATGTTCTGAACATCTCCTCACAACTGCTGAGAAGAGAATAGTTTGAATTAGAACTCTGATAAAATTTAAAATAATTTAAAATAATTCCTTCCAAATGTTCTGGTATTGATCTCAGTACAGACCTGAGGGCCTGCTGCTCTTTTATCCCATAGACCTTTCACTGCCATGTCTAGAACATGGCCAGTGCAAATCACTTTGAATTCTCTGATATGCTTGGTGTAGTGTAGTGGTTTGAGCATTGGGTCATGACTCTGAAGACCAGGGTTCAATTTACCGCTTGGCCATGGAAATCTACTGGGTGACTGGGCGGGTTACATACTCTCAGCCCCAGAAAAAACCATGATAGGGTCACTGCAATTTAGAAATGACTTGATGGCATACAACAACAATAGTAGTATTTAGTGTTGATCAGTTTGTACTCTTCCATCAAATAAAATCTTGCACTAAAGATATAAATATTATTTGTTTTAATGTTGTTTTAAACATGGTTTTATTGTTTTTACTTTTTTACTTTTAATAGAGCAGCACTTCTTAACCCAACTGCAAGATGTTGGCATTTTGGCTCTCACTCCTGCAAGGATTGTTTGTGGAGCCAGGATTGCATCTCATGATGACAGGTAAAGGAAGGGTTTGCTCCAGTTTGCTGTTTCTTTGTCGCCAAGTTCTTCTAGAGAGAAATAATTTACAGGAACATCTAGACCATTTTCTTGGTAAAATCATACTCATTGTTGGAAGATACTCTTGAAATATTATGCTTTGACATATTATGCTGGTATACTTAACTCTATATAACCTAATTAAGCCCATTACAGTCTGTGTAATGAAGTTGTTATAAATTGTGCAGAAGTTGCTGGTTGCCTTTTTTGTTCTAGTTGGCTTCTTTCATAAAAATGACATTTTGTAGTAGTCAAAAACCTGAGTCAGGAACATTTATTGACATTGTCAAACTTGACAATTAATCACAAGGTGAGTTTTTAAATCATAATTTCTAAAGAAGGTGGTACATAAAGTGGGCTCCTTTTGGGTAGACCCAGCAGAATTAATTTCCAATCTCCTTTCATATTCGCAACTAGGTGTTAGTTCGTTTTTCATTAAGGCTTAGCTAGAATATTGCCTGCTGATTTAATTTGGAGCAGTTGTGCACCGTACCAAAAAATGTCATTGTGGTTTATCACATATGTTACTCTAGGTGGATCACACAGTCAGGATCTATGAATCCCTGTTGGGTGGTAGTTGTAAAAGGTTGAGCTTCTGCAACAAAGCAGATGGGTTTTAGAGTCCTTGTTAGCAGCATGGCCAGATGTTTATAGCCATCCTTGGCTTGAAAGGCTTCATTTTTAAAATGACTTTGTTTGATGCTACTGTATTTGGCAGTTTGAAGCTAAGAAAAGCTATGAAAGCTGGGAAGAGACTGAGAAAGTGAATTTTCCTGTTACCTAAGCTGATTGTTCAGTTTTCACAGCTGATTGTGTGAGATGATTTTCTTTGTCTGCTTCTGTACTTCCATTGGCCTTGCCCTGGAGGGGGTACAATTTAATTTTTCCAGAAGTAGTGAATCTGATTGCCGGCCAAGGAGAGTCTGGGCAGAATTAGTTGTTTAGGGAAGGCAGTTCCATCATCTGCTGTGAGGGGATGCCGGGCCACATCAGTGAAAGGGCTGGAAAGCCTTTCTTGTGTAGACCATCTGTTGCACCATTTACTATATCTTATCTATAACAGTAAAGCATGTCAGTATCAAACAAACTCTTGGGGACGCCTGGAACTACAGCCTGTTCCTGTTCAGAATATTAGAATATGACCAACATGTTGTGTAAAAGCTGCATCTTGAACAGGCTTTGAGTTAGTATTTATTTAGGGCAAGAATGATGATTCTCTTCACAATTGTTGTCATAGGTTTTTGCTGCACCTTGCTGAGAAAACTGGAGGAGTAGTTGTTACCAATGATAACCTGAGAGAATTTGTGAATGAATCCACTGCTTGGAGGGAGATTATTCAAAGGAGGTACTTGCATTTTTGTTACAAAATTTCCAAAGGGGAGATGGACATGTAATTGGTTGAGTTATGACATGGGAAAATAATTTGCTACCTGATCCTTTTAAGTAAGATAGGGAAGGTATGGGTCCCAAGGACACTTCTGAAGCTCCCAAACCCCTCCCCATTACACTGTGGGCGTTGTTAAGAAAACACTTTGACTTGAAATGCCCTCCATTTGCTTTTGGGGTGGAGATGACAGTTTTACCATGTGTTACACTCTTGACTGTTTTAGGCTCAGGAGAGGCCTTTTGATAACCAAGAGACCTCAGCATTATATCCTGATTAAAAACCTTGCCTAGGCCTGAAGAAGCCAGGTGAAGAGATGCAAAAATCAGGTGAAATTTCTTCCTCCATCCCCTAAAGGGTGCAGGGATGGCATATTGAATCAAAGGGGGATTGTGAGGTGAAGAGTGATGGCAGTTGCAACCCTCTGAGATCCACTGAAGAGCATGTGGTAGACCCAAACCTGGGGTAGTTTTCTGTCCGTTAAATGAAGATGCTAGGCATAGAATCTGAGGCCTTTTACATGTAAAACATGTTCTTTACCACTGGGCGCAAGATGAAGAGTTTGTGCAATGGCCCTAAGGGGGCTTTTTACCTCACTTCATTGAGTATTCCTGTTGTAATTGTTCAAATAGCAGCACTTCAGTCAGTTGATTGGAGGACAAATGCTGTTTCCTAATATTCTAAGACCAGCTCTGTATATGCAGCAATCTTTAGCAGATGTGATAGCCAAGTCTTTTTTCTCCTCCGTCATAATAGATAGAAACTGAATTTTTAAAGTAAAATATTGCAAAACTGATTCTCAAAATCAGTTTCTGTGATGGTAGGTTCCACCCAGTGAGTCTACATTGGTAGTAGATGTAGCCCCATAGAATAGCAGCCAGTAGATCCCAGATGATAACTCCCAGTCTGCCCTGCTTTTATTTAAGGATGAATGCTTTTTCAAACTTCCTTTATCACTATGGGATAGAGAACAAAAGAGGAACAAGTTCAGGCACTTGTTAGGGTCCTCTGATGACCCACAAGAGTCACCCGATACAGCTCTTTTCCCCTTATCCAGAGCATTCGAGAAGGCTGTGAGATATTTCCCATGTTATAGAACTCTGTTATTTATATGAAGGTAGAACATTGATGATATGGGCAGTAGCTCAAGCGGTAGACCACATGCTTCTGAATGTAGAGCAAGTCAACTACAAACTGAGCTCTTCTCTCTGTGGATGCTTATATGAATTATTTTTCACTTTGTCTTCCCAAAATACCCATTGGCAGCTGATAAGTAGCCTTTTCTTTGGAGAATATCTTTATGTGAGCCATGGAATTCAAAAATAGCTGTGTCAGTCTGTAGAATCAGTATATAGAGAGATCTGGTAGCACCTTTGAGACTAACTGAAAGAAAGAAGTTGGCAGCAGGAGCTTTCGTAGACTACTTCCTCATCTGAGGTGTGTTAACCCTTGGCAGGAATCCAAGAATTTATAAATTCTGTAGTGCTAGACTGCACTCAAAGTGGTTTGCATTCCCCAAATAAACATTTTAGTCCAGCAATAATAACACATTTTGCATGTAGATGATCCCAGATGCAGTCCTTGGCATCTCTCAATAAAGGAATCTTTTGATAACATGGCCAGGGAAAACCTTTGGAGACCTGGTGCAGAGTAGAGATCAGCAAAACCAATACCAATTGTATATTTAAATACAGTGTGTTTGATTAAGTAACATAGAAATAAATGATAGATTTGAAAGTTTTTTTTTTATACTACTCCCCCACCTCCTTTCTGTTGTAGGCTGCTCCCATACACTTTTGCTGGAGATTTTTTCATGGTTCCTGATGATCCTATGGGACGAAATGGACCAGGATTAGAACGTTTTCTTGAGGAGAACACCCATGTCAGGTAGAGTTCTCCCTGGCACATCCAACGCTTTTAGGTCACAGGTGGCCAAACACGTGCTGTTGTCCTGCAACTCTTATCACTCTTAGCCCACATAATCATTATTGAGAAATGCTGGGAGACCTATAACACCTGAAGTGAGGCACTTTGTTCACTCCTGCCCTAAATTATTACTGTTGTTAAATGGCAACATAGATGCCCCAACTGAAATAGAAAAGTCCTGTGCTGGACTGAAAAGAACATTACCGGTAAATACACAAGACAGTTAAGATCATTTGTTTTGCTAAAGGATTTTTACATCTTCCATTGCCACAGCTTACTGTGTATATTAATGCTGGGGTGGAACACAGATAGGTAAGACTAGCATATCACTGCACCATCCTCTGAGGTCAGATTGATGTGCGTTTGCCATAAATATGAAATATTATATGGTCACAGAACATGCCATCTCTGGTGCCGTTTCATGAAGATGTGGTTTGTTGGTATGTCAAATGTCATAGTATTTGCTACTTTGGGGGCTGAAGAGAAGCATTTACAGGGCTTGCTTAATCCATAGCTGAGAAGGACATTGATTTTTATCTTTTTATCCCTTAAAACAAAATAAATACAAATAAATAAATAAATAAATAAAGCAATACTTGACCTGAATGTTCTGTGTCAGTTTCAGGGCATTTAAAGGGGAAAAAATTCTATCTTTCTATGCTGCTTGATAGAGTGATTCAATAAACTTTTAAAAGTTTTGAGTTGCTTGTATCTAATGACACAGAAAATAAAAAAGTGCTAATCACATGCTTAATGGAAATTGAAGTTAAAATATGAGCAAGACTACAAAATCTACACAGTTGTTTAAAAAGACTGATTGTAGGCCTTTCTGTAAGAAGAGCTTGAGAATGTGGCTTGAAAGCCCATAGAACTGTGGGAAGGTTGTGGTTCTGTCTTTTTCATGGTTAACCATTAGTAGGCTTTTCAACATTACATATTCCATTGTTTTGCAGAGATGATCTGCCCCAGTATGGCCTTACAAGTGGAGGTCTTCCACCTTTTGGGACATCAAATTTCTTGATGCAACCGGAGAGTAGTGGGAACTCACCTAAGAGCCTGCTACCCGGTCTTGTGACTTCATTACCTAAGTTTCCACCTGCATCACCAGCCAACTCAGCTCTCCCACCACATCCAAGATCTACAACAGAAACAATCCATTTGAAAGAAGCCTTGAGAAAAATATTTCCTACCTCTGAGCAGAAGGAGAAGATTGAGCAGATACTTGCCCAGCATCCCCACATGAGGGACATGAATGCTCTGTCTGCTATGGTACTTGACTTGGGCTGATGGACAGAACTAGAAACCTTTTGATTTTGCAGTTTGGATTGTTTCAGTTAAGATGCATATGAGCTGGTGCCAGGCCATCTGTGAACAGTCAAAACTTAATCCTTTTTGTATAAATATGTGAATATTCAAAGGATTTGCAGATAACCTTTTTATTCACTTAAGTTGCATTGCTTTTACAGATTTGTATTAATGCCTCATTTTCAAAGAAAATTAGTCTTTATTTCTGACTGGCTTGCAGTTGTTTACAAAAGCTAAAGCAAGTTTCTTGGGAACAAACACAATCTGACAGAAGATCTAAATGCTGGTTAAAATATCCTTGCAGGTTATGTGACAATTCCATTCTAATAATGGAATTTACAGTTTTGAGCTCTCATTGTTTGGGTGAAATTGCATAAGAAGATGGTGAGTCATTGGTGAGTAAACAATGACAATTTCTCTTTAAAGATGCCAGCCACAGATGCTGGCGAAACATCAGAAAGGAACTCTTCTAGAACATGGCCACATAGCCCGAAAGCCCCACAAAAAACTAATGACAATTTCACATATCCTGATTATGCAAGTGGTAAGTGCATGAGTTCTCTATCTTAGCATCAGAAACCTTGCAGATGCTTGACTGTGCTTAGAATAAGTAAAAGTAAAAACAAAATGTTACATACTTGCAACAGTAAGTAAGTAGCAGTAGCGATAGGCAGAACATCTGAGATGTCACAATACCCAAACAAAGAACATTTGGGCTTATGAGCATGGACTGTGGCTGGTTTAATTAAGTCATTGCATTCTCAGAGGGGATGGGAGTAAAATTCCTGAAGAGGATCAGAAAACACTCTTGTGGCCTTAAAAAACTTTCATGCCACAATAAAGTGATATAAAATCAAATTAGTTGTTACTATTCATAAACAAATCTGCTTATCTTTAAAGTTCCACAAGAGACTGTGTAGGGAAAGAGAAAAGTCTGTTATCTGTTGCCGATAGGGTTTGGAAACTAGCTGCTGTGACAGCAGAATAAGGGACCCTTAATGTTATGCTGATTAAAGTAGATACGGCATTTGTCTCCCTTGTTGGGTTTGTAAATTGGCCACAGATTCTTCGAATTCACAGATTCACAGAACATTGCTTTCTGTAGTGACAGCAATTGTCCTTGGGTTGATACTAACTTACAACAATGAAGCACTTTACTTTTAGAAACAAGAGGGGGCACTATGTGTGTTTTTTCATTATAGACTGTTGTCTGTTATTTCTTAGGCAACACTCTTTTAATATACCTTCAAGTCAAATACTTGGGATTGTGTGTGTCCCTTCAGGTCAGGCCTCACCTAGAATACTGCATCCAGTTCTAGGCACCACAATTCAAAAAGGATGTTGGCAAGCTGGAGCATGTCCAAAGGAGGGTGACTAAAATGGTGAAGGATCTGGAAACCGTGCCCTATGAGGAGAGACTTGGGAAGCTGGGGATGTTTAGCCTGGAGAAGAGAAGGTTAAGAAGTGATATGATAGCACCGTTTAAATATTTAATGGGATGTCATATTGAGGAGGGAGCAAGCTTGTTTTCTCCTGCTCCAGAGGCTAGGACCAAGAACAATGGATGCAAGCTGCAGGAAAAGAGATTCCACCTCAACATTAGGAGGAACTTCCTGACAGTAAGGGCTGTTCAACAGTGGAAGACAAGAGTTGTTACTTAGCTTTGATGATGTGCAGACACTGATGTTCCAGTGTGACTTCTTTTAGTGCTTTTGAACAGGTGTTTGCGCTTCATATCAGCACATTAAAGTATTTGGAAAGTCTGTTTGAAGACTTTCACCCCTTTCGTACTCTTTGCAGGATAGTTCTTTGCAGGGTCATTTTGTTCAGGCGCATATTACAACACAGAAACAGCAAAGCAAGTTATGAAAAAAAAAACTACTACTCAATGGGGCAAATCTGAGGTGGTTTTTGGATTTTGAACACCAAATTCCTACAAAACTAGCGTGCATTGTATTAAAGAGTTTTTATGGCTCTCAATTTGGCAAGGCTGGGTAATTAGTGAATTTGCTCAGGTCAGTTTGATAGACGCTTTGGTTCTTCCCCTTTCTCAACAGACTTTGCACTTCTGGTTTGTTGCGTTGGGTTAATTGATTCCATCTGCTAAAAGCATGGCCCAGCATTTTCAAACGAGAGAGAGCCGCATACCTTTTTGCAAATATGGAAGAAGGTGATTTACAAAGCAGCTTAAGCCCGAGTATTTAGTTAAGCTAATTGACTCGGCTGGCTTTTTGCCACGCACTCTGACTTAATTGGTTTGCTGGAAAGGGAGACTGCAAAAAGCTATTGTAACCTGGTAAGGATGTCATCTGGGATATAGCTGTCTTTGCATTGCATGCCTGGCTCACTGCCGTTTTATCTAGTGCTCACTTGCGTATTCTGGGTTTGTTATCCACAATATGGAACAGCATTTCTGCAACTTCCGTTGCTTACACATGCAAACGTTTGAATAAAGATGGAGTCAACGATGTGAATGCATTCAGAACACATTCAAGACATGCACAGTTTTATGCTGGGTCTATTCGGCTATCTATCTATCATTTATTATCGACCATTTATCACGACCACCATCACCATCATCTATCATCTATTTCTCATTTATTACCTATCTGTTATCTATTATATATCATCATCATCATCATCAATCTAAATATCTATCATCTTATCTATCTATCATTTATCATCATTACCACCACCACTACCACTGTCATCTATCTATCTATCTATCTATCTATCTATTTATCTATCATTTATCACTATCATCTATCATATATTTATCATTTATTACCTGTTATCTATCATTTATCATGATCATCATCATCTATCTAAATATCTATCATCTTATCTATCTATCATTTATTACCTATTATCTATCATTTATCATCACCACCAGCACCACTACCAGTGTCATCTATCTATCTATCTTTCTATTATCTATCATTTATCACCACCACCACCCTCTATCATCTATTTATCATTTATTACCTATCTGTTATCTATTATATATCATCATCATCATCATCATTTGGATCACTTATTCACACTACTGATGATCCGGATATTTAAAAAAAAAACTCGGGGGGAGGACCCGATACTGATTACGAAAGGGGTGAAAGTCTTCAAACAGACTTTCCAAATACTTTAATGTGCTGATATGAAGCACAAACACCTGTTCAAAAGCACTTGGCAGCCCCCCCCCCCCCCCAACTTAATCGGGTGCAATCAGGATGTGTGTGAACAACGGAGATTCAACCCAGATTTATCCTGGATCATTTTCACCTTCTGAAGAACCCAGGCTGCTAGGTCTGAAATACTCTTAGGAATCTTGGCATGGCAACCCAACCTGTGAAAGTGGCATTCTTCATCCATTGCTTATGGCATGTTCACAATATGAAGCAATGATCGCAGCTGAATGAAGCAATGATCGCAGCCAAGTTTTCTTTTTAGCAGGTAACCCAATTACAGGACACCGCGGTGAACATTATGAAGAAAATGACATCTGTACAATGCAAGTCAACAGCAAAGCTGTAAGCTTTGCCTGCTAATAGAATTTCAGGCCAATAATGGAAGCAAAGTGTTGCATCCCACAACAAAACATGCCGAAGAAGCAAGCTGACAGTGGGTTTTGTAATATGAGCTGAAATCCATTTGTTCACCCCAACTAGAACAAAGCCATTGAAACAATAGCCTTACCCTCAACGTTATCATTTAGGAAGATGATGCTAGGTTGCCTAGCAACTAGGTTGTTCACCTGATTAAAGAAACCTTAGTGGATGAATTACAGGGGCTTTAATTGAGCACACGAATACAACAATAGGGCTAAATCCAATTTTAGTGTTGGCTAGACAAGACCCCTTGGAATCAATAGGATTTGTGTATGTGATGCCCAACAAGTCCCATTCATAGGTCTGTTTTAGCTGGGGTAGTGATTTGAGTGTTGGATTATGACTCTGGAGACCAGGGTTTGAATCTCAACTCAACCATGGAAACTGACTGGATTTTATTTATTTATTTATACCCCACCCTTCAGCCCTAAAAGGCTATCAGAGCGGCTTACAATTGTTATTTTTAATTAAACAGTCCCCTGCCCTCAGGCTTACAATCTAAGAAGACACGACACAAAAGGAGAAGGGAATGGTGATGGGGAAGGGGGTCAGGTCCAGCAATTCTTCTCTCCCTCTGAGGCCTGGACCAAGGCAGATGGACTGGAGGGAGGGCTCGGCTTCTTAATCTAGGACAGGCCTGATGAAGTTTGGCCTCTCCTTTCATTCCCTCCTAGGCGACCAGATACAGTTGTCATGAAGGGAGGGCTCTTCCACTTGAGGCCAGATTGATTGCTGTAAATCTAGGAGGGAGACTATCACACCAGTATTGAAATCAACCCACTGGCTTCCAATTAGTTTCCAAGCAAAGTGCAAAGTGTTGATTATGACCTATACAGTCCTATATGGTTTGGGTCCAGGTTATCTATGGGGTCACCTCCTCCATATAATCCATCCTGTACACTCAGTTCCTTTGGGGTACATCTACTTCAAGTGGCCTGAACTGTCACCCAGAGGAGCTTTTCATCAGCCACCCCTAGATGATGGAATGACCTGTCAGGAAAGATTCAACAGCCAAACATGCTGTCATGAAATCATCCCTGGCCAGGAAAAAGCCCCGACAGGCCAGATGAAGATGGCCCTAGCCACTCCAATTTACCAAGTTGGGCCTCCAGTACTATAGATCAGTGATTCCCAAACTTTAGTCCTCCAGGTGTTTTGGACTTCAGCTCCCAGAAGCCTCAGCCAGCTTGGCCAATAGGAATTCTGGGAGCTGAAGTCCAAAATATCTGGAGGATTAAAGTTTGGGAATCAGTCAAGAAATTATTCCAAGTTACATGTCTGCTCCTTTGGGATGCAACCTCGCCCGAGACAGATTGCTTAGCCAATCCCTGGATCCGAAAAAACAAACACCCACAGATCTGCTATTTTATTAGGATTTATGTACAGGGCCTCATCCAGCCCACTAAAATATCAAGAGACCAGCCTAGTGCCTGTATAGCCTCATCTGACTCTGACAGCAAAGAGAGGTAGAACTAGATGTTGCTTGTACCCATCTCCAAAATTCAACTCCAAAACTCCCACCCATAAATTCATATTGATTCTAAACAGCGTGAAGGATCGAATCAAATTGATCTTTGTAGCTACTCTACAGTTCAACAGCCAAGTTGCTGAGCTGAAATCTTCCATCCCTGCTCCATAGTGCACCTTTCGGAATGGTTAATCCAGATCTTTTCTTTTCTTTTGTTTTTTCATTTAAAAATAATAAGAAGAAAAAATGTGTGAAGGAAAGATGGGAAATGAGCTGTCCAACTAATAATTTAAATAAGCAGAATCACTACAGCTTTCCTGAACATTAGAGTGCGTAACCTTTCAGTAATAATCTAGACAAACATTACCTTAAAATGGCTGTAATTAATTAAATTAGAATAACACCTCCCGCTTATATTAGAATAAATAAAGTTCCAGAGTTGCTGTTTGGTTAAAGGCTTGGTTGTCACCCTAATGATTTTTTTTCCCCTTTTGCTTCATTTATTAATTTACTAGCTCAATAACCGTTGGCTGCCCCTGGGAGATGTTTGTTAATATTTTATACCATGTAAACATCTGGATCCAATTTAGCCAAGGAACATTTGTGAGTCAAAGCTGGCACCTTGCCAAACCCCTTGAGTAGGTGCCTGGCAATCGGACCGTTCCGTTTGCACTATTCTTTTGAGATAAAATGACTATCGGTTGAATTTCGCCAGCATTTAGTTAAGATCTATTCTTGTCTCTACCTGAGAAAATGCCACGCATCTTAGAGGAAACAAGGGAATGAAACTTTTAGACAGAAGTAGGATTCCACCTGGGAAAAATTAAGAAATTATTCTGTGTGTATGATTCTATGTTGGGGGAAGAAAACTGTTAGCAGAATAGGATTGTGCATAGTAACTGGTAAGTGGCTTTAACCCTCTGAAATATCAGGGATTTTTTCCACTCTATGCAGTTATAGCAGTACGATTTCACCTTAACTGCCATGGTTCCATCTTATGAAATCCTGCAATTTTCAGTTTAGGGAAGGGCATTTAAAATTCTCAGCCAGAGAGCTCTAGTGCGCCAAACTGCAGATTCCATAGGATAGTGCCTCAGTAGTTACAATAGAATCAATGTGCTATGATTTTGTAGTGTGATGAGGGTGACCAGATGTCCTCCTTTTCCAGGACATGCCCTAGATTTCAACCTTTCCTTCACCTAGAAAACTGGCATGCCATAGGAAATAAAATAGAACTAAGTTCATCACCACCGTCATCTGGAGACCATGGTTCAAATCCCAGCTCAGTCCTGAAACAACCTTGGTGACCTTAGGCAAGTCACATTCTCTCAGCTTCAGCTATTGCAAACCTCCTCTGAACTAGTCTTACCAAGAAAATACTACGTCTTCTTTATTTCAGTGGGTCTGCTTCATGTATGACCAAGTGTAGATTTGATCCTGCCAACAATTAGCAACAGTGACCTGAGAGTCAATTTAGAGCCATTTCAGGACAAAGGAAAGAAAAGAGTAAACAGAAATGTTATAGTATATACTTATAAAATTGCTTCAGTCACCTTTGGACTCAGGACAGTTCTCATGACAGAATTGCCTTCAAGTCAACTTTGATTCATGGTGACCTGTGAATGCGGCACCTCCAAGACCCCCTGTCCGAAACCCAGGCCCTGCAGGCTTGGGGCTGAGACCTCCTTGGTCAAATCTATCCATCTGGCATGTGGTCTTCCTCTCTTTCTACTACCCTCCACCTTTTCTAGCATTATAGTCTTTTCCAGTGAGTTCTGCCTTCTCATGATGTGGCCAAAGTACAACAGCCTCAGTTTAGTCATCTTGGCTTCTAGGCTTCATCTTTGAGCTGTTCTAGGACCCTTTTTGGCCATCCACTGTATTCTCAGCACTCTTCTCCAGCACCAGATCCCAAATGATTTTTTTTCTATCCGCTTTCTCCACTGTCCAGCTCTCACATCTGTACATAGTGATGGGAAATACAATGGCTTGGATGTTCCTAATTTTAGGGTTCAGTTTTACTACATTTTAAGTATCCTGGCTAGTTCTCTCATAGTTGCCCTTCCCATTCCTAGTCTTCTTCTGATTTCTTGACTGCAGTCTCCTGTCTGATCAATGATTGATCCATGGTATCACCCAAATCCGCTGATTCCTTCATAAATGGGCTTCTTTAAGCTCCTCATACACACACTCCATTTTTACTTGGTCCTCTTTTTCATCCTTTCTTGCACGTGTCTTGCAAGTGGGGCCAAACAGCAGTGCAGAAGGATTGACATTCAAGTAAGTTTGAGCGAAGAGGGACGGTAGAAGGTTTGAAGAAAAGACACAGTAAAGTGCACAAACACACAAGTTACCTTTTAACATAATGGTTTATTATCATAAAATTCATGAATAACAACGGTTCAGAGATAACAGCTATAACAAAAGGCTAATGGTGGCACTAATAATTTTAATAATTTTTACTAATATTCATTTTAATAATTTGAAAAATAGTAACAACAGGAGAACTTTTGTTCACCAAGCTTCTTGGTTACCTGCTCCCCCTTTCATGGGACTCTCTGCTGGGCTCCACACTGTTGGAAGCTGGCTCCTGCCATTCTTTGCAGATGGCCAGGAGGGAGGAAGGGAAGGAGGGAAGGAGAAAGGAAAAGGGAAGAGGGAAAGGGAAGTGGGGAAGGGAAGTGGGGAAGGGGAAGGGGAGAAGGAGGGGAAGGACAAAGGGAAGGAAGGAAAAGGAAAGAAGAGAGGAAAGAGGACAGGAAAGAAGGGAAGGAAGGGAAGGAAGGAAGGAAGGGGAAAGAAGAGAGGAAAGAAGACAGGAAGGAAGGAAGAGGAAAGGAGGGAGGGAGGAAGGAAAGGAATGAAGGAAGGAAGGAAAGAAAGAAAGAAAGAAAGAAAGAAAGGACAGAGGGAAGGAAAGAAAGAAAGAAAGTGGAAAGGGACCAAAGAAAGAGGAAAGGAAGTAGGAAGGAAAGAGAGAAAGGGAAAGAAGGAAGGAAGGAAGGAAGGAAGGGGAAAGAAGAGAAGAAAGAAGACAGGAAGGAACAGGAAAGAAGGAAGGAAGGAAGGAAAGGACAGAGGGAAGGAAGGAAGGAAGGAAGGAAAGAAAGAAAGAGGGAAGGAACCAAAGAAAGAAGAAAGGAAGGAAGAAGGAAGGAAGGAAGGAAAGAAAGAAAGAAAGAAAGGACAGAGGACTCTTTCACACGGGAGGAATTTCTCCCAAATTCGAATGGAGCCAATACGAATTCACGTGAATTCGCTTGTTTAGCGAATTCACGTGAATCCCCATTGCGTTCGGAAGGCATTCGGAATGACTTCCCATTACCAGAAAATAAACCCCCCCCCTTGCCCGAAATTGTGTGAGAAGCTTTGATTCGCAATAACAGGAAACCCATGATTGCATTCGAAATTGTCTGCGAAGATTTTATTCACAATAACATGAAACCCCATGATTGCGTTTGGATTGCCCTTGGATTATACTTCCAATTTCACACGTCTGAAAGAGTCCAATGGGAAGGAAAGAAAGAAAGATGAGGGAAGGAACCAAAGAAAGAAGAAGGGAAGGAGGAAGGGAGGGGAGGGAAGGAGGGAGGGGGGAAAGAAGATTGGAAAGATGACAGGAAGGAAGGAAGGAAGGGGAAAGGAGGAATAAAGGAAGGAAGGAAGGAAGGAAGGGAGGGACGGACAGAGGAAAGGAAAGAAAGAAAGACGGAAGGAAGCAGGAGGGGAGGGGAGGGAAGGGAACGGAAGGAAGGAAGGAAAAGGAAAGAAGAGAGGAAAAAGGACAGGAAGGAAGGAAAGAAGGAGGAAAGAGGAAAGGCAGGAAGGAAAGGAAGGAAAGAGAAAGAAAGAGTGAGGGAGAAAGGAGTGAAGGAAAGGAAAAGGGAAGGAAAGACAAAGGAGGAAGGGAAGGGAAGGAATGGGGGAAGGGAAGGAAAGGGAAAGAGGGGGAGGGAAGGAAGGGCAGGGGAGGAAGGAAGGAAGGAAGGAAGGGGAGGAAGCAGGCC
The DNA here is from genome assembly GCA_034509955.1 of Urosaurus nigricauda. NCBI lineage: Eukaryota > Metazoa > Chordata > Lepidosauria > Squamata > Phrynosomatidae > Urosaurus > Urosaurus nigricauda. Next base: position 12,879,522 of record JAOEGL010000013.1, read on the forward strand.
CTTAGGGGAGCCCGGCCAACTGACCAGCAGTGGCAGGTTGAAGGGCACGGTGCGCGGGGGCTGCTGGGAGATGTAGTTCTAGTCCCTTTCTTCATTCCTCTTTCTGCCTTTGTTTGTTGAGTAGGGATTTGTATCCAGCCAGCGTTCAAAGCACCCGGCTGGACTCCAGGAGTTGAAGCCCCAGAGCTCAATCCAGACCGGGCTTTAGGGTGCCAGCGCTCACTTTGTCTTCCCTTCTGTTGCAGAGCTCCATCCCGTCACTGGAACCCGGGACAGGCAACTTGACCTGGATGGCTTGACAGGCAGCTTAACCCTGGATGGAACCGGTGGGGTTGTCCCGCCCCAAATGGGGAAACGTCCGCACCCAACGTCCGCGTGGCAAGAGTGGCAGCGTGGAAAGGCGTGGTGGTGGCATCCTTCTCTTGTTGCATTCAGATGAGACCAAAGACCGCATTCATGAGCTCATCACAGACCCTACAGAAAGCAAAGGAAGGAGAGAATGGCATCCTTGCTGGACCCCCAGCCCTTGAGAGGACAAATAGGGATGCATGGGAGAAATCCGCCTACTTTTCAGAGGACTCCACGTAGTGCTCTACCATCAAATTTAAATGCCTGGACGCCACCTTCTCTGCCACACGGATCCTCTCTTCAAGGGGGAGACGGGAGAACCTCACACACAGACGATGTAAGTCTTCCTTTGTCTGTCAGGAGGGAAAAAGAGAGCAAGGAGGGGAGGAATGAGGTGATGCCATTTGCTGCATGTGACTAACCTTGAAAAAGGGTCAGAGACTCTCCTTCCTCACCTTCACAGTGTCCAAGTCCTCCAAGTGAAACTCCTGGGAACTGCTCTCCTCGTCACAGGAATCGCTGTCTAAATCCTGCAGAGAAATGGAGAGTGCATCCTCAAAGCCTTTCTCTAAGACAAGGAAGAAGGGAGAGCCCCAACCCCAGTTTCACCCTTTTCTTACCCAGGAGTTCACAGAGCCTTCCTCATCATTCATCTCCTCCTCTTCTCTTTCTCCCTGTGCGGCTCCGAAAGGGGTTTCCTGAACATCCTCACAAACCTATCAAGGGAAAAGAGTGGGTTTCAGCAGTCCTCCAATGAAAAGGGGGAGAGAGAGGACTCGTTCCTTACCGTCACAGAGAGAATATTCTCCGCCACAAACTTCTCAGGCATGTCCTCCTCAGAATAGGACATCTGTGATTCTGGCAAACTGAAATAGGGACAAGAAAAGGATATTATTATGATTATTATTTACTATTACTACTGTACTGCAGTGGGCCCTTGGTATCTGCTGGGGTTTGGTTCCAGAACTACCCCGCGTGCCCCATGGACCCCCACATCCAGGCTGCGTCCCTGGGCCTGGCTCCAGTCTAGCAGAGGAAAAGAGAGGATCCAGCAGCCAGCAAGGAGAATGCCCCGCTTCCCACACTTTGTGCTGCCTCCCCAAAGTCCCAGCAAGAAGAAAAAGTGTAGAGAGGAAGGAGAGAAGAAAGAAAAAAGGAAGGAAGGAAAGAAAGAAAAGAAAAGAAAGGGAAAAAAAACATGAAACAAAGGGGAAAGAGTGCCTTACCTCTCTGAACTCTGCCCAAGTTTCAATTTAGCCTCTGCGGAAGAGTTGTTGTCTGCATACTATAAATAAATGGAGGCAGGAGAGAAGTGAAATAGAGAACATGGGATACAAGTGTCTAGATGTGGCCCTGATCCCAAAAGCCTCCAATGAAAGGGGGGGGGGAGAGGACTCTCGTTCATTACCGTCACAGAGACAATATTCTCCGCCACAAAGGGCTCACAGATGTCCTCCTCTGAATAGGTCACCTGTGGCTCTGGGAAACTGAAATAGGGACGAGAAAAGGATATTTTTATCATTAGTTACTATTACAGTGGGCCCTTGGTATCTGCTGTGGTTTGGTTCCAGGCGCCCCATGGACACCCAAACCGTGGGTCTAGTCTAGCAGAGGAAATGAGAGGATCCAGCAGCAATCAAGGAGAATGTCCTGCTTCCCACACTTTGTGCTGCCTCCCCAAAGTCCCAGCAGGAAGAAGGAGGGAAGGGAAGAAAGGAAAAAGGAAGGAAAAACCATGAAACAAATGGGAAAGAGTGCCTTACCTCTCTGAACTGTGCCCAGCATTAAACTCAACCTCCGCAGGACAGTTTTTGTCTGCATCCTATAAATAAACGGAGCCAGGAGAGAAGTGAAATAGAGAACATGGGGTACAAGGGTCTTGGTGGCCCTGATCCTAAAGGCCTCCAATGAAAAGGGGGGGAAGGTGGCCGGGGGGGGGAGAGATTCTGTTTCCTTACTAAGAAAGAGGTAAGGCTGTCTTGTGGAGATAGATCAGGGATGGTCATCAAACTGCAATAAGAGGAAAAGGATGATATTATTATTATTATTATTATATTATTATTATTATTATTATTATCCCAGTAGGACTAGTCCCAGTGGGAAGGAAGGAAAAAAAGAACTTACCTGTCTGATCTGTGCACAGGTTGAAATCCAGCCTCCAAGAGACAGGGTTTGTTGTCTATATCCTATAAATAAATGGAGGCAGGAGAGAAGTGAAATGGAGAATGTGGGGTACAAGGGTCTTGGAGTGGCCCTGATCCTAAAGGCCTCCAATGAAAAGGGGGGGAAGGTGGCCGGGGAGGGGGAGAGATTCTGTTTCCTTACTAAGAAAGAGGTAAGGCTGTCTTGTGGAGATAGATCAGGGATGGTCATCAAACTGCAATAGGAGGAAAAGGATATTATTATTATTATTATTATCCCAGTAGGACTAGTCCCAGTGGGAAGGAAGGAAAAAAAGAACTTACCTGTCTGATCTGTGCACAAGTTTGAATCCAGCCTCCAAGAGACAGGGTTTGTTGTCTATATTCTATGAATAAATGGAGGCAGGAGAGAAGTGAAATGGAGACTGTGGGGTACAAGGGTCTTGGAGTGGCCCTGATCCTAAAGGCCTCCAATGAAAAGGGGGGGGGGGTGAAGGGGGAGAGAAAGTACTCTGACATTACCATCCAAGAGGTCTCCGCCTCAAGCATTTCAGGAATGCCCTCCATACTGAAATAGGAGGAAAAGGATATTTATTATTATTATTATTATTATTATTATTAGTGCCAGTGGGACATCTTCATGTGTCATTCATTTGGTCCTCAGCCAGGACCCAAGGGGAAAAGAACTTACCTGTCTGATATGGGGCCGGGATCCAATTCAGCCCTCGCGGGACAGAAATCGCTCTCTGAACCCTGTCAATAAATGGAGGCGGGAGAGAAGTGAAAGCGAGAACATGGTGTACAAGGGAATGTGTTGGGGTGGCCCTGTTCTTAAAATCCTTCCCCCAAGGAAGGCAAGAAGGGAGAACCTCCAGTTTTGTCCTTTTGGAACCAATGAGTTCAAAGAGACCTCATTGTTCATCTTCTCCCCATCTTTTTTGTTCCTTGTGGCTCCTAATGATGCTTCCTGAACTTGCGCAGGATGCTACCAAGGGAAATGAAGACTGGGTTTGGGCAGTCCTCCAATGAAAGGGGGGGGGGGAGAGGACTCTGGTTACCGTCAAAGAGAGGGAGTCTTCCTCCACACAAGTTATCTGGATTTTTGGTAAACTGAAATAGGGACAGAAAAGGACATTATCATTATTATTGTTATTTACTATTAGGGCTCTCCTCCCAAGGGCATTTGTGGCCCTTAGCCCTCATGCCTTCTGGCCATAGCAAGGGTGAGAAGGCAAGGAGGAAGAGAAAGGGAAAGACCAGGGAGAATCCCAAACCAAAGGTGTTTAGGAAAAGGGAACTTGGCTAGCTCTTCCAAAAGGCAACCTACTAGGAGTCTAGGCAGGGAAAAGGCTGGTTTCCTAAGGGGGCCAGAGATGGCTTTTGGGTTTATTCCCTGCCTACTCAGGAGCAAATGGGAGAAGGAATGTAGGGAGGGAGAAAGGAAATGGAGACTTACCCCAGACACTTGTCCTCTTCCTTGGGGGCTGGGCGACCCGAGAAAAGCCCCCTAAAAGGCTTCTTCAGTGCCTGAAAAGGTTTCTTAAGAACCTGGAAAGGTTTCTTAAGTCCCCTTTTCAGCCCCTGCAAGCAAAGGAGAGAAAGGAATAAGAACGAGAGAAGGACTGGTGGCCAGACGCAGCAAAGCCAAAACTGCCCCCGACTCAGTTGACCTGTCCTCCTCACTCACTTTGCAGAAGAAGCACATTGGAGTACACATGGTGAACGGACAGCCTGAGCAGATGCCAAACCAAGGAACCTGCCACTAAGCTGTCTGACCACCGGCCGGAGGGAGATGGTCAACAACCAGCAACCGTTGGCTTCCGGAATGGACTCTACATTCCAGGCCAAAGACAGAACTTTTCTGAAGAAAAACAACTCTAGAATTTTCGTGGAAACTGCCCAAGTGGGCAGAGGGTTGCCATGGATTTTCCTGGGCCTTGACCCTCTGCCTCCAAGGGCAGGTGTCTTCAATATTCTCCAAAATGGCAGGTCACACTTCCAGAGGTTTCAGAGGGGGCACGGTTTCCTAAATATAAATCCTGGGGATCCCATAAGAAGCCCATATCAGTTCAGGGTATTGCTTGACTGCAGCTCCCATCACCCCGCATCACTGGCTATGCTGGTTAAGTGACCTGATGGAAACTGTAGTCCACCAATATTTGGAAGGCCTCGTGGCTCTCAACATTGTTCTATAGTTGCCAAGGTGTGTTTCTTCAACTCATTTCTAACATATGGTGCTCCTAAAAGGAACCTATCATGGTTTTTTAGTGGCAAGATTTGTTCAGACGAGACAATAAGTCATTTCTGACTTATTGCAACTCAAGCTCATGGAATAATAGTGTCTGTGTAAAGTTTAAGACTCAAGAAACATAATGAAGAAGGCCAAGGTATGACTAGATACAAGAAAGAAAGAAAGAAAGAAAGAAAGAAAGAAAGAATAACAACCTTGAGTGGATTTATAGTTTGAAATATTTCTAACATTAGGATTCCTGGCTTTGAGTGTTTGAGAGGCTGTTATTGTTTTGGATGTTTTGTGATATTATGTGATTGATTAGTTGTTTGGATGTTGTATTTAATTAAAAAAATGATTTAAAAAATTAATTAATCAAAGCCATTGTAAGCCATAAATGAATTAAATTTTTATGTACTGTCAAACTGTCATTGCCTTCACTGTAGTTTTCAAATACTGCCACTGGACATGGTACATTACAGAAAAGATGTCCGTGCCTTAAAGAATTTGCCATCTCTTATTTTAGACAGGCAAGAGAAGGAAGGGAGCAAAATGGAAGCGAATAAGGGAAGATTTATTCTATTTTATTGCATTTATTCTGCTCTGTTCACAAAGGCTAGGAGCCAGTGGGGCATGGTTTGAGCATTGCACTATGACTGGAGACTAGGATTCAAATCTCCCCTCAGCCATGGAAACCCACTGGGTATCTTTGGGCAAATCACACACCCTCAGCCTCAGAAAACCCTCGAATAAGCTCCCCTTTAATGTTGCCATAAGTCGGCAACAACCTGAAGGCATGCAAGAACGACAACATAAAAGATGAGTTTCAGTAACCCATTTTGGGTTACGTAATTCTTGAGGGCTAAGTGTTTGTGCTGAAGTCTTGGAGAAAGGATTTAAATGGAGAGGGAAAGCTAGCAGTATAACGGTGTCCATGGAGCTGCTTCCAGGTATGAGGAAGTTCCCAAGCATCTGGGGTTGGTGAAATCCAAAAGACAAAGATAGTAAGATATGGATAAAAGGTCTGTGCCAGATCTGGGATCAGGCAGGAAGTCGATATAGGAATTTAAGGAAAGGCCCCAATGTCAAATGGAAATTGATAATATCTTAAATGGCACAAGGATTGCCAAATTTCCCTTATTATAACGAATGCACTTATTGGAGGGTTGGAAAACTTGTTCCTTATCGGGCTGGCAAGTGTATCTTATTATAAGAGATGTTCCCTATTTGGAAAGCTTTTCCTTTCATATAGACAGAATGTGATGCTCCCCCCAAATTCTCTGTTTGGGGGTGTGGACCCTTCATCAAAACAGAAATGGTGCATCATGTAACTTATGCATCATGTGGACAATATGTTAAGTTTTCAGAGGAACACATGGCTAAGTTAACAGAAATCAATACTTTGGTAATCAAAGCACACTTAACTGATACCTAATTTCTGATTGTCAATCCAGCATGTCCTGAATTTCAGCTGTACCTTAGGGCTGTTTTGAGATCCTAGCAACACTAAATGGGAAAAAAAACACAGTTTGTGCAAGGCCCAGAAGTGGCTGTGTTCAGGAAATTATTTGCGAGGAAGAACTTGGTGTATGAGAGAGGGGCAAAAGAGCAATACGTTGCTAGCCTACAAAATGTGATAATGTAGGACAAGTCACATGCTCTCAGCCTCAGAGGAAAGGCAATGGCAAACCTCTTCTGAGCAAATCTTAGTAAGAAAAACCCATGATAGGTTCTCTTTAAGGTCACCATAGGTCAGAAATGACGAAGGCACACTACACAAAGGTTCCTTAAGCCCCTTTTTGAGACCCTCCAAACTAGGTTTCTTGAGCCCCCGCAAGGAAAGGAGTGAGAGGAATGAGAGCAAGAGACCCAGCAAAGCCAAAACCACCCTGCACCCGCTTAACCTGTTCTTTTCACTCACTTTGAAGAAGCACGTTGGAGTACACATGGTGAACGGACAGCCTGCGCAGATGCCAAACCGAGGAACCTGCCACTAAGCTGTCTGACCACCGGCCGGAGCGAGATGGTCAACAACCAGCAACCGTTGGCTTCCGGAATGGACTCTACATTCCAGACCACAGATAGAACGTTTCTGAAGAAAAACAACGCTAGAACCTTATTTGAATATGCCCCAGTGGGCAGAGGGTTGCCATGTATTTTCCTGGGCCTTGATCCTCTGCCTCCCAGGGCAGGTTTCTTCAATATTCTCCAAAATAGCAGATCACATTTCTAGAGGTTTCAGAGGGGGCACGGTTTTCCCGCTAAATATAAATAAAGGGGATCCCATAAGAAGCCCATATCAATTCAGGTTCGCACACCCAACACACACATATATACATATGCTGAGATATATTAAAGCAGATAAGGAACCATGTTTCCCCCCAATGTTATGCAGCATTTTTTCATTGCCATCTGGATAGGTTTTCTCTTTATCCTAGCTGACCAGATCCAATCTGTTTACAAGACTGTTCAAGCCCAAATGGCCTGTTGTTCCAAGATCGTCACATTCATGCGATCCCTGATGCATGAGGGAGAGAGGGGTCCCAAATATGATGGCCCCACCCTTCCTGTGACGTTGTCAATTGTGTCTTCCATGTGTTGCAGAACGACGTTCTGGAGCAAGGAGCCTGCCATATGGGATCACAGAATGTCCCAAGAAGGCTCCAAAAATACCTAGGACATCCAGGAAAGATGCCAAATGGGAATATACCTTCATAAACTAGCAGAGGCATCACTATGGGGGTGCAGATCACACCGGGTGATACCACTAAATGAATCCTGCCCCCCTTGCACTGGGTGACACCAACCTCAGCAATGACACTGTAAAATTGGGGGCAATGGTCACATGGCAATGCGATGAAGAGATGGAATTTAGGAACTTCAGTGTACAGATCGATGACACTCCATGGGTTCATATTTTTCCCCCAAAGCGGTTGACAACACTGGGCTCAATATATAATATCTAACAAAAGTCCCATTTATTAATGATGTTATTGTAAACAGGCAGCTAATATGTTTTTCAGCAAACAGCCTTATTATGTTTATTGGCAATTTTAAAAACCCACAACACTGGCAATGGGCAGAATAGATTCTCTCATTAAGCAGATGCCAGAAGTCATTCCATTCAAACCAATTCAACGGTACGTCTTTCCTGAGATGCAAGTAAAAGAAAGCTTATAGGTTTCCAGTTGTCTCAGATTGGATCTGTAGAAATTTTGTTCTCTAATTCTCTTTTGTTAATTATTCTGTCACTATAGTCCAACTTAATAAACTCAGTTTAGGCTAGATTCCTATACACATTTTCCTGTGACTAAATGACACTGAACTAGGTGTGACTGAGTTCTGACTAGACAACTTGGGCCAATCTATTTGAATGCCAACTGACAGCATTATCCCATAGAAGAGTGTCTGAGTTTTTAGATCTTTAACGGAAGTATTTCTTTTGGCCCCATCTTACATTTATCATGTTGATGGGGGCATGAAATAGGGCTGATCCCAGGCCAGGGTTTTTAAAGTTTGCACACAGACACAAAATATGCCCTGGTTGGGAGAGAATGTGCAGTCCAAAACTGAGAGGAAAGGTACAGCACATGTTATGTTTATGCCTTTATTGATAAGTTCATTATCCATGAATTTCAGGTATAGCATGTACCACAAATGGTATAAAAGTAAAATGCATTCTTCTCCATAGATCTCATCAAGGAGGAAAATCTAAAGATGGGACATGGGAACTTTTTGACACAAAACTCCTTCCTTTTCATCTCACAATTTCTGAAACATCAAGTACTCTGGTTCTCTTCTGCAGCCAAAGCAAAACAGTTCATCTGGATCCCATTCAACCAGGAGTCACTACAATGGAGTACCAATGTAACTTTTCTTAAATAAATATAAATGTTGTTGTTCTCACGTTGTTTTCGGCTTATGGCAACCCAATCACGGGGTTTTGCTGGGGTCACCCAGTGGGTTCCCATGGCTAAGTGGGGGACTCGAACCCTGATCCCCAGAATCATTATCCAGTGCTGAAACCAGTACACCACACTGGATCCTTAAACATGAATACAAAGACGGATATGAATATAATATTAACAACAGCAACAATTAGAACTCAATGTGACATTTACTTCGTGGTTTAGCCCCACAATCGCCATAAAGGACCAATTAAAATGAGAGGGGTTGCACATGGAGAGAAAAGGTTAATGCTCTGTGGCTACAATGCCTTCTCTTCTTGTTTCCTAATAAAAGAAGAAAAAACAACCTGGTGTTATGCTTGAATATAATAATACATTCAGAATGTTATATTCAAAAGTTCTGCAAATATATACATATATATATAGTATTTACCAGGAAAAAGCCACGGCTACATGAGGCATCCCCAAACTCTTAAGCACCATCAATGGCACTAAACATTTTGACTAATTTTGATTGACCATAAATATCTCTTCAGGGAATGCTGTAAACTACTTCTGAAACTTTCTGCTTGGTATTACAGGTTGAGTCTCCCTTATCTGAAATTCCGAAATCCAAAATACTCCAAAAACCAAAAACTTTTTCATGGATGGATGAAATAGTGAACCTTTGCTTTCTGATCATTTGTGGACAACAAATTGCTCACCCCTGTACTGTTTGGGCATTACACTAGGGACAGAGAAGAACTAAACACCCTAAAGGCATCAGTTCCCATCTGATCTTGGAAGCTAAGCAGGGTCAGCCCTGGTTAATACTTGGGTGGGAGACCACTAAGGAATTCCAGGTGTTGTAGTCTGTATTTTGGAGGAAGGAACTGGAAAAAGCACCTCTGAATATTCCTACCTAAGAAAACCCCATGAAATGAATGGGGTCGCCATAGGTTGACAGGCAACTCAAAGGCGCATGCACACACAGAGAACACTTGCTATGAAAAATGCATCATTTCTCATTTCTAAATGGCAGCATGGGGTGGACTCCAATCCCGACAGAGGCAATGGTGTGCAGAGGAGAGAGTTAACCCTCTGTAAACCCACAAACACAACAAAATATGCTCCCCACTAGCTGCTATTCCCTCAAGGATACATTTTTGTTGATTTCTTTCCCGCCTCTCCTCAAGGCTCAAGATGGGACACAGCATATAATTCTAATTATTTCATAATTACATTATAATGGTTTCCATTCCAGGGATAAAGAAATTGCAGCTTTGAGAAAAGGGGGGTATGTGTTGAAGGTATGAGAATGTAGTACAGAATTAGGATAGAATGAGAGGAGAGAAGGAGGAAGGTTGAGAAAGATTTAGAATGAGAAAAATGCTTAAGAGCAAGGCATGGGACTGAGGTCAAGGAAGTTAGAATGTCAAGTTAGGAAGTTTACAATAGATCAAGGGATGAAACTTTTATAATTCGGAAGGTAAACAACCAGGAAATCTCTGGACGATCGACAATTATGGAAGCACACAATTATCAGAAATGTTTATAGGTCGTGCAGATTATACATTATAATATAAGTTATATGTATTTGGAAATTAAGATACTTTTTGAATTTTTTAATAATGCTCTTCCTGTAACCTCTGTTAAATCTGCGACTGTGTAATTGTGTATGTAGATGTTTTTTAATTGCAATAAAAATTAAAAAAAAAAAACGAGAAAAGGGGGGGATTTTCATAGGAAAAGCACTGTCAGGAGAAGGATTACATCCTTTCCTCTTGACTGTGTGGCTGCAGTTTTTTAAAAGAAAAAAATAAGGATGCATTAAATGTCAGAATCAGAATCAGCTCCCGAGATGCTGTTCCTGAAGTCTAGGAAATTCCGATAGAGCTCTTCACACTGGGAAAGATGGCTCTGGTACTCAGCAACCAGAGCAGACGGGACACGGTTTTCAATGATGTCGTAGTATCTAGAATTGAAAGTCGGAAGAAGAGGCCTGAAAATGTTCTGTACCAGAAATCAAGTCTGAAACCTCTACAAAACAAAACTTCAGAAAGTCTGAAGGACTTCTACAAGTGACCATCACTGATCCATTGGCTCTGGCCTCTTTGGGGGAGAAGCACAGCCGGCATCTCTTGGACTTAAGCTACTCCCCAACTGTCATCCCCTTCTCCTCATGTGTCATGTCTTATTGAGATTGCAAGCCTGAGAGCAGGGAAGTGTCAAATTAGAGATTTGGAGGCCTTTTGGACTGAAGTCTGGGGTACAAATACTCTAAATAAATAATCCCAAGTGCAGACTTCCTGCATAATAAATAACTTTTTTTCTGGCCATGAGGAAACTGAAGCTTACTCAATGAAATGAACTGTAGCTAATTCAGAACAGCCGGGGGAGGGGGGGGTATCATTTGATAAAATGCATCTTTCCGAAGTTGTGGCCCTCCAGATGTTGCTGACACTGGCTGACATGATGTTAATGCCTTACATACAAGTAAACACAGCTTGCAAGGTGTGCAAGTCCCTTTCCAGATGGGTACAGGGGTTTCTTCTCTTGCCGTTTTTCACTCCATTCAGACACCTCCAATACCCTTTACCTGCCAAGCCCTGGGATGGCCTGCTGTTTCTTACCAGTGAGGAAGGAAGGAAGAGGGAAGCAATTCATAGAATCATAGATCCGGCTACTCTAAGCTCCTAGGGGAAGGAAAAGATGACTATAGTCCATTTGAGAGAACACCCTCATTGCTTCTTCCCTGACCAAGCTGAGACCATCTGCTCCCGATCTGAATCACCTTCCCTTCCTTCCCTCCACCAGTAACAGCATCAGCAGTCCCTCTCAATGCTTAACAGCTGCCAGGCAGTGGGAGGATGCAAAACTGCATGCACAAGGTTTTGTGCACACGTAAGATTGCAGCTTCGGACTCCCATCATCCCAGACCACTGGCTATTCTACCTAGGTGTGATGGGATTTGCAATCCGATAACACGGAGAAAGGAGAAACTCCTCCAGATGTTCCAGCGGATGGATGGCAGAATTCAAAATTAAACTGTGAAAGCTGGATGAGATCAAGCACCAAAAACGGCTCATCCTTTTCTTCTACAGAATGCACACACACTACACACACACTATACATATATATATATATATATATATATATACAAATAAACATATATATATTTATATATGCACACAGACACACACACATATACATATATATACCATGGAGAGGAGCTTGGTCCCCCAGGGCCTCCTCCTCCTCCAGTCCGGCCAAGGGCTGCTCCTCTTCCTCCTCTTTGGGCTGGAGCTGCTGCAGGACCGTTATTTCCGAGGAATCCGTTGAGAGAGCAACAGCCGCTCCTCCTGCGAGACGGACTCTGACTTGGACTCAGCCAATTTCAAACTTTCCGGGGCAGGGCATCCCTGGATAACGATTATGGGTCAGAATGATAATGTGATTGCAGCTTTTTCAGATTTCCCCCACGCAGCTTCTTTCTGTCCTGAGCCAAGCCGATAGAGTCCTTGGTGATTGATTGATTGATTGATTGATTGATGACTGATTAATTTCTGTTTGCGTAACTGTCCCTTTCCAGAGTGAAGGCTAAAACACTGAAGCCGTGTATTGTTTGCTTCTTCTCTTTTGCCGCTCGCACACAAACACACTGAAGGAGCCTCCACGTTTTACACTCGACCTATCCACGGTGGATCATGTCAAAATCCATACTTTTGGCACCAAAACTTGCCCTCAGCTTCTACGTGAGATCAATTTATAGTCAAATCCATACAGTAATTATCAATCCGGATACATGGGGTCCTATTTAATGTTGTTGTTTCTGGCTCAGGACCACCTGTTTATATTGCCAGTGTGGAGTGTGAAAACCTACACAAAAAGGCTACTGGTGAACTAGGGTCTACGCTGCTAACAGAATACTTTTCAAAATAAATTTAGTAATACAGTTCTGCACCCAATTTTCCTGGGCTGCAACTCCACTGTAGAATTAACACAGTTTGACGCCGCTTTAAATTGCCATGGCTTCATGCTATTGAAGTCTGGGATTGGTAGTTTTGTGAGCTATTTAGTTTCCTCTGTCTGGTACCACAGCAAACTATAAATCCTAGGATCCCATAGTATGGAGCATTAACTCTGCAGCATGGCAAGAGCCAATATTCAAAACGTAGAGCAAGGGATTTGAGTGTTGGACTAGATGGCCACACATTTATAGCATTCTTCTTACTGTATAAGCTAAAACCTACTTTAATGTAAATGCTTTGGCACTGCTGTTAGAAGCTCACAAAAAATTATGACCAAGATATAATCATGTAAAAATGTTATATATTTTGAAAAGGCTAAAGAAACTACACAAAGTAAAATCAGAAGCAAAGAGTCAGCTTGGGATCAGACAAGCATTAAAAGTACAGCTTCAAAAGAGAGACGACAAGAATCTTTCTCAACTTTGGAAAGAAAAGATCCAAAGAGCCGCCTCTCCGCAGTGTGCATTCTGTGGGAATGGGGATAATAACACTGAGAAGAAGGAGAGTCCACCACACGCCATTGAGGCAGCAGCATCTTCATAGATTCGTAGAGTTGGAAGAGAAGCCAAGGGCCATCCGGTCCAACTCCATTCTGCCATGCAGGAACTCCCAGTCAAAGCATCCCCATTGACAGATGGCCCTCCAGCCCTGTTTAAAGGCCTCCAAGGAAGAAGACTCCACCACACTCTGTCTTCCACTGTCCAACAGCCCTTACTGTCAGGAAGATCTTCCTAATGTTGAGGTGAAATCTCTTTTCCTGTCGCTTGCATCCATTGGTCCGGGTCCTGTTCTCTGGAGCAGCAGAGAACAAGCTCGCTCCCTCCTCAAAATGGCATCCCTTCAGATATCTAAACAAGGCTTTCGTATGACTCCTTCACTGTCTTTTTTCCAGACTAAACATACCCAGCTCCCTAAGTTCTACCTCATAAGCCATGGGTTCAAGACCTTTCACCATTTTAGTCGCCCTCATTTGGACATGCTTCAGCTTCTCTCCACATCCTTTTTGAATTGTGCCCAGAACAGTATTATTCCAGGTGGGGCCTGACCAAAACAGAATAGGGTGGCACTATGACTTCCCTTGATCTAAACACTATACATCTATTGATGCAGCCTAGAATTGCATTGGCCTTTTTAGCTGCCGCATCACACTCTTGACTCATGTTCAACTTGTGATCTACATGATCACATGTGGTCTTGTTCAGCCAAGTTCAGCCATCCTCTATCTATGCATTTCATTTTTTCCACCTAAGTGCAGTCCCTTACATTTCTCTGTGCTGAAATTCACTTTGTTAGCTTTGGCCCAGCTTTCTAATCTATTAAGGTCATTTTGAGTTTTGTTCCTGTCCTCTGGGGTGCTAACTTCTCCTCCTAATTTGGTGTCCCCTGCAAATTTGATAAGCTTGCCCTGTATTCCTTCGTCCAAGTTATTGACTGATCTTCGATTGCTGCAAAGCTCTTACTGCCAGGAAATTCTTCCTAATGTTTAGGTGGAATCTCTTTTCCTGGACGTACCCTGAGCCCAAACTCTACCAGGCTTTCAAACTGTCTCCTTACCCCCTCTCCCTCCCCAAGCAACTCAACAGCCTTTCTATTCATCATCCTCATCATCCTCATCATCATCATCCAAGCAGGGTGCATGGCCAAAGCGCCAGAGCAGAATACGAACAAAACAAGGGCTCCTTTGGGATGGTGAATTGGGTCTGGGTTTCTCTAAGCTCCTCATACACACACTCCATTTTCACTTTGTCCTCTTTTTCATCCTTTCTTGCACGTTTCTTGCAAGTGGGGCCAAACAGCAGTGCAGAAGGATTTACGTTAAAGTAGGTTTGAGCGTAGTCCATAGTAGGAAGGGATGTCCTCAATGTAGAGACAGAGGAGCAGCGAGACAACTTTGGATTTTCCGAAAGGAGCTCTCCCTGGTGCTGGATCTATTCAGGGATCAGGCTCAGCAACGCGGAGGAAAAAGAGAGAGAAACCGGGGCATTTTAAAAGGAATGGAGAAAGTGGGAAGGGAAAAGGATTCATTGGGACAATTGGAGGGTTTGCAATGGAAGGAAGCTGAGGCTAAAAGGGGAAAGTGGAAGAGGAACGGGTGCATTTTTAAAAGCAGATCAGGAAGAGGGACGGTAGAAGGTTTGAAGACAAGACACAGTAAAGTGCGCGAACACACAAGTTACTTTTTAACATAACGGTTTATTATCATAAAATTCATGAATAACAACGGTTCAGAGATAACAGCTATAACAAAAGGCTAATGGTGGCACTAATAATTTTAATAATTTTTACTAATTTTAATTTTAATAATTTGAAAAATAACAACAACAGTAGAACTTTTGTTCCCCAGGCGTTTTGGTTACCTCTTCCCCCTTTCATGGGACTCTCTGCTGGGCTCCACACTGTTGGGAGCTGGCTCCTGCCATTCTTTGCAGATGGCCGGAAGGAAGGAAGGGAAAGGGGAAGTCCATTGGTCCCTGAGACTGGAGCTGCCTGGGCAAAGAAGAGGATGGCAGCCGCAGGGCCATGCCAGTCTCAGGCAGCATCCAAGGGGCAAAGGACCCCCCCCCATCCGCCTCTGGCTCCCATGGGGCTGGATTGCACTGGGAGCCCTCCCCTTTCATGGGACTGGTTCTCATGGGGATGGAGGGAAGGAGGGAGAAAGGAAAAACAAAGAGGGAAGGAGATAAAGGAAAGGGAAGTGGGGAAGGGAAGGGGAAGGGGAGAAGGAGGGGAAGAAAAAAGGGAAGGAAGGAAAAGGAAAGAGAAGAAAGAGGACAGGAAGGAAGGAAGGAAGGAAGGGACAGAGGGAAGGAAAGAAAGAAAGAGGAAAGGAACCAAAGAAAGAGGGAAGGAAGAAGGAAGGAAAGAAAGAAAGGGAAGGAAGGAAGGAAATGGAAAGAAGAGAGGAAAGAGGACAGGAAGGAAGGAAGAGGAAAGGGGGAAGGAAGGAAGGAAGGAAAGAAAGAAAGAAAGAAAGAAAGAGGAAAGGGACCAAAGAAAGAGGAGAGGAAGTAGGAAGGAAAGAGAGAAAGAGAAGGAAGGAAGCAAAAGGAAAGAAGAGAAGAAAGAGGACAGGAAGGAAGGAACAGGAAAGGGGTAAGGAAGGAAAGAAAGAAAGAAAGAAAGAAAGAAGGAACCAAAGAAAAAACAAAGGAAGGAGGAGAGAAGGGAAGGGAAGGAAGGAAGGAAGGAAGGAAGAGAAAAAAGAGAGGAAAGAGGACAGGAAGAAAGGGAGAGGAAAGGAGAAAGGAAGGAAGGAAGGAAGGGGAAAGGCAGGAAGGAAAGAGAAAGAAGGGGATAAGGGAAAGAAAGAGTGAGGGAGAAAGGAGTGAAGGAAAGGAAAAGGGAAGGAAAGACAAAGGAGGAAGGGAAGGGAAGGAATGGGGGAAGGGAAGGAAAGGGAAAGAGGGGAAGGAAAGGAAGGGCAGGGGAGGAAGGAAGGAAGGAAGGGGAGGAAGCAGGCCTTAGGGGAGCCCGGCCAACTGACCAGCAGTGGCAGGTTGAAGGGCACAGTGGGCGGGGGCTGCTGGGAGATGTAGTTCTAGTCCCTTTCTTCATTCCTCTTTCTGCCTTTGTTTGTTGAGTAGGGATTTGTATCCAGCCAGCGCTCAAAGCACCCGGCTGGACTCCAGGAGTGAAGTCCCAGAGCTCAATCCAGACCAGGCTTTTGGGTGCCAGCGCTCACTTCGTCTTCCCTTCTGTTGCAGAGCTTCATCCCGTCACTGGAACCCGGGACAGACAACTTGACCTGGATGGCTTGACAGGCAGCTTAACCCTGGATGGAACCGTTGAGGTTGTCCCGCCCCAAATGGGGAAACGTCCGCACCCAACGTCCGTGTGGCAAGAGTGGCAGCGTGGAAAGGCGTGGTGGTGGCGTCCTTCTCTTGTTGCATTCAGATGAGACCAAAGACCGCATTCATGAGCTCATCACAGACCCTACAGAAAGCAAAGGAAGGAGAGAATGGCATCCTTGCTGGACCCCCAGCCCTTGAGAGGACAAATAGGGATGCATGGGAGAAATCCGCCTACTTTTCAGAGGACTCCACGTAGTGCTCTACCATCAAATTTAAATGCCTGGACGCCACCTTCTCTGCCACACGGATCCTCTCTTCAAGGGGGAGACGGGAGAACCTCACACACAGACGATGTAAGTCTTCCTTTGTCTGTCAGGAGGGAAAAAGAGAGCAAGGAGGGGAGGAATGAGGTGATGCCATTTGCTGCATGTGACTAACCTTGAAAAAGGGTCAGAGACTCTCCTTCCTCACCTTCACAGTGTCCAAGTCCTCCAAGTGAAACTCCTGGGAACTGCTCTCCTCGTCACAGGAATCGCTGTCTAAATCCTGCAGAGAAATGGAGAGTGCATCCTCAAAGCCTTTCTCTAAGACAAGGAAGAAGGGAGAGCCCCAACCCCAGTTTCACCCTTTTCTTACCCAGGAGTTCACAGAGCCTTCCTCATCATTCATCTCCTCCTCTTCTCTTTCTCCCTGTGTGGCTCCGAAAGGGGTTTCCTGAACATCCTCACAAACCTATCAAGGGAAAAGAGTGGGTTTCAGCAGTCCTCCAATGAAAAGGGGGAGAGAGAGGACTCGTTCCTTACCGTCACAGAGAGAATATTCTCCGCCACAAACTTCTCAGGCATGTCCTCCTCAGAATAGGACATCTGTGATTCTGGCAAACTGAAATAGGGACAAGAAAAGGATATTATTATGATTATTATTTACTATTACTACTGTACTGCAGTGGGCCCTTGGTATCTGCTGGGGTTTGGTTCCAGAACTACCCCGCGTGCCCCATGGACCCCCACATCCAGGCTGCGTCCCTGGGCCTGGCTCCAGTCTAGCAGAGGAAAAGAGAGGATCCAGCAGCCAGCAAGGAGAATGCCCCGCTTCCCACACTTTGTGCTGCCTCCCCAAAGTCCCAGCAAGAAGAAAAAGTGTAGAGAGGAAGGAGAGAAGAAAGAAAAAAGGAAGGAAGGAAGGAAGGAAAGAAAAGAAAAGAAAGGAAAAAAAAAACATGAAACAAAGGGGAAAGAGTGCCTTACCTCTCTGAACTCTGCCCAAGTTTCAATTTAGCCTCTGCAGAAGAGTTGTTGTCTGCATACTATAAATAAACGGAGGCAGGAGAGAAGTGAAATAGAGAACATGGGGTACAAATGTCTAGATGTGGCCCTGATCCCAAAAGCCTCCAATGAAAGGGGGGGGGGAGAGGACTCTCGTTCATTACCGTCACAGAGACAATATTCTCCTCCACAAAGGGCTCACAGATGTCCTCCTCTGAATAGGTCACCTGTGGCTCTGGGAAACTGAAATAGGGACGAGAAAAGGATATTTTTATCATTAGTTACTATTACAGTGGGCCCTTGGTATCTGCTGTGGTTTGGTTCCAGGCGCCCCATGGACACCCAAACCGTGGGTCTAGTCTAGCAGAGGAAATGAGAGGATCCAGCAGCAATCAAGGAGAATGTCCTGCTTCCCACACTTTGTGCTGCCTCCCCAAAGTCCCAGCAGGAAGAAGGAGGGAAGGGAAGAAAGGAAAAAGGAAGGAAAAACCATGAAACAAATGGGAAAGAGTGCCTTACCTCTCTGAACTGTGCCCAGCATTAAACTCAACCTCCGCAGGACAGTTTTTGTCTGCCTCCTATAAATAAACGGAGCCAGGAGAGAAGTGAAATAGAGAATATGGGGTACAAGGGTCTTGGTGGCCCTGATCCTAAAGGCCTCCAATGAAAAGGGGGGGAAGGTGGCCGGGGGGGGGGGGAGAGATTCTGTTTCCTTACTAAGAAAGAGGTAAGGCTGTCTTGTGGAGATAGATCAGGGATGGTCATCAAACTGCAATAAGAGGAAAAGGATGATATTATTATTATTATTATTATTATTATATTATTATTATTATTAATCCCAGTAGGACTAGTCCCAGTGGGAAGGAAGGAAAAAAAGAACTTACCTGTCTGATCTGTGCACAGGTTGAAATCCAGCCTCCAGGGGACAGGGTTTGTTGTCTATATCCTATAAATAAATGGAGGCAGGAGAGAAGTGAAATAGAGAATGTGGGGTACAAGGGTCTTGGAGTGGCCCTGATTCTAAAGGCCTCCAATGAAAAGGGGGGGAAGGTGGCCGGGGAGGGGGAGAGATTCTGTTTCCTTACTAAGAAAGAGGTAAGGCTGTCTTGTGGAGATAGATCAGGGATGGTCATCAAACTGCAATAGGAGGAAAAGGATATTATTATTATTATTATTATTATTATTATTAATCCCAGTAGGACTAGTCCCAGTGGGAAGGAAGGAAAAAAAGAACTTACCTGTCTGATCTGTGCACAGTTTGAAATCCAGCCTCCAAGGGACAGGGTTTGTTGTCTATATTCTATAAATAAATGGAGGCAGGAGAGAAGTGAAATGGAGAATGTGGGGTACAAGGGTCTTGGAGTGGCCCTGATCCTAAAGGCCTCCAATGAAAAGGGGGGGGGGGTGAAGGGGGAGAGAAAGTACTCTGACATTACCATCCAAGAGGTCTCCGCCTCAAGCATTTCAGGAATGCCCTCCAAACTGAAATAGGAGGAAAAGGATATTATTACAGTATTATTATTAGCCCCAGTGGGACATCTTCGTGTGCCATTCATTGGGTCCTCAGCCAGGACCCAAGGGGAAAAGAACTTACCTGTCTGATATGGGCCCGGGATCCAATTCAGCCCTCGCGGGACAAGAATCACTCTCTGAACCCTGTCAATAAATGGAGGCGGGAGAGAAGTGAAAGCGAGAACATGGTGTACAAGGGGATGTGTTGGGATGGCCCTGATCTTAAAATCCTTCCCCCAAGGAAGGCAAGAAGGGAGACCCTCCAGTTTTGTCCTTTTGTAACCAATGAGTTCAAAGAGACCTCATTGTTCATCTTCTCCCCATCTTTTTTGTTCTCTGTGGCTCCTAATGATGCTTCCTGAACTTGCGCAGGATGCTACCAAGGGAAATGAAGACTGGGTTTGGGCAGTCCTCCAATGAAAGGGGGGGGGGAGAGGACTCTGGTTACCGTCAAAGAGAGGGAGTCTTCCTCCACACAAGTTATCTGGATTTTTGGTAAACTGAAATAGGGACAGAAAAGGACATTATCATTATTATTGTTATTTACTATTAGGGCTCTCCTCCCAAGGGCATTTGTGGCCCTTAGCCCTCATGCCTTCTGGCCATAGCAAGGGTGAGAAGGCAAGGAGGAAGAGAAAGGGAAAGACCAGGGAGAATCCCAAACCAAAGGTGTTTAGGAAAAGGGAACTTGGCTAGCTCTTCCAAAAGGCAACCTACTAGGAGTCTAGGCAGGGAAAAGGCTGGTTTCCTAAGGGGGCCAGAGATGGCTTTTGGGTTTATTCCCTGCCTACTCAGGAGCAAATGGGAGAAGGAATGTAGGGAGGGAGAAAGGAAATGGAGACTTACCCCAGACACTTGTCCTCTTCCTTGGGGGCTGGGCGACCCGAGAAAAGCCCCCTAAAAGGCTTCTTCAGTGCCTGAAAAGGTTTCTTAAGAACCTGGAAAGGTTTCTTAAGTCCCCTTTTCAGCCCCTGCAAGCAAAGGAGAGAAAGGAATAAGAACGAGAGAAGGACTGGTGGCCAGACGCAGCAAAGCCAAAACTGCCCCCGACTCAGTTGACCTGTCCTCCTCACTCACTTTGCAGAAGAAGCACATTGGAGTACACATGGTGAACGGACAGCCTGAGCAGATGCCAAACCAAGGAACCTGCCACTAAGCTGTCTGACCACCGGCCGGAGGGAGATGGTCAACAACCAGCAACCGTTGGCTTCCGGAATGGACTCTACATTCCAGGCCAAAGACAGAACTTTTCTGAAGAAAAACAACTCTAGAATCTTCTTGGAAACTGCCCAAGTGGGCAGAGGGTTGCCATGGATTTTCCTGGGCCTTGACCCTCTGCCTCCAAGGGCAGGTGTCTTCAATATTCTCCAAAATGGCAGGTCACACTTCCAGAGGTTTCAGAGGGGGCACGGTTTCCTAAATATAAATCCTGGGGATCCCATAAGAAGCCCATATCAGTTCAGGGTATTGCTTGACTGCAGCTCCCATCACCCCGCATCACTGGCTATGCTGGTTAAGTGACCTGATGGAAACTGTAGTCCACCAATATTTGGAAGGCCTCGTGGCTCTCAACATTGTTCTATAGTTGCCAAGGTGTGTTTCTTCAACTCATTTCTAACATATGGTGCTCCTAAAAGGAACCTATCATGGTTTTTTAGTGGCAAGATTTGTTCAGACGAGACAATAAGTCATTTCTGACTTATTGCAACTCAAGCTCATGGAATAATAGTGTCTGTGTAAAGTTTAAGACTCAAGAAACATAATGAAGAAGGCCAAGGTATGACTAGATACAAGAAAGAAAGAAAGAAAGAAAGAAAGAAAGAAAGAAAGAAAGAATAACAACCTTGAGTGGATTTATAGTTTGAAATATTTCTAACATTAGGATTCCTGGCTTTGAGTGTTTGAGAGGCTGTTATTGTTTTGGATGTTTTGTGATATTATGTGATTGATTAGTTGTTTGGATGTTGTATTTAATTAAAAAAATGATTTAAAAAATTAATTAATCAAAGCCATTGTAAGCCATAAATGAATTAAATATTTATGTACTGCCAAACTGTCATTGCCTTCACTGTAGTTTTCAAATACTGCCACTGGACATGGTACATTACAGAAAAGATGTCCGTGCCTTAAAGAATTTGCCATCTCTTATTTTAGACAGGCAAGAGAAGGAAGGGAGCAAAATGGAAGCGAATAAGGGAAGATTTATTCTATTTTATTGCATTTATTCTGCTCTGTTCACAAAGGCTAGGAGCCAGTGGGGCATGGTTTGAGCATTGCACTATGACTGGAGACTAGGATTCAAATCTCCCCTCAGCCATGGAAACCCACTGGGTATCTTTGGGCGAATCACACACCCTCAGCCTCAGAAAACCCTCGAATAAGCTCCCCTTTAATGTTGCCATAAGTCGGCAACAACCTGAACGCATGCAAGAACGACAACATAAAAGATGAGTTTCAGTAACCCATTTTGGGTTACATAATCCTTGAGGGCTAAGTGTTTGCGCTGAAGTCTTGGAGGAGAGGCTGGGTTTGGAGAAAGGATTTAAACGGAGAGGGAAAGCTAGCAGTATAATGGTGTCCATGGAGCTGCTTCCAGGTATGAAGAAGTTCCCAAGCATCTGGGGTTGGTGAAATCCAAAATACAAAGATAGTATGATATGGATACACAGACCTTGAAAAGGTTTGTGCCAGATCTGGGATCAGACAGGCAGTCGATATAGGAATTTAAGGAAAGGCCCCAATGTCAAATGGAAATTGATAATATCTTAAATGGCACAAGGATTGCCAAATTTCCCTTATTATAACGAATGCACTTATTGGAGGGTTGGAAAACTTGTTCCTTATCGGTCTGGCAAGTGTATCTTATTATAAGAGATGTTCCCTATTTGGAAAGCTTTTCTTTTCATATAGACTGAACATGATGCTCCCCTCAAAATCTATATTTGGGGGTGTGGACCGTTTGTAAAAACAGAAATGTGGGCATCACATAACTTATACATCATGTTGACAAAATGTTAGGTTTTCAGAGGAACACATGGCTAAGTTAACTGAAATCAATACTTTGGTAGTCAAAACACGCTTTACTGATACCTAATTTCTGATTGTCAATCCAGCATGTGCTGAATTTCAGCTGTACCTTAGTGCTGTTTTGAGATCCTAGAAACACTAAATGCAAAAACACAGTTTGTGCAAGGCCCAGAAGTGGCTGTGTTCAGGAAATTATTTGTGGAGGAACTTGGTGTATGAGAGAGGGGCAAAAGAGCAATACGTTGCTAGCCTACAAAATGTGATAATGTAGGACAAGTCACATGCTCTCGGCCTCAGAGGAAAGGCAATGGCAAACCTCTTCTGAGCAAATCTTAGTAAGAAAAACCCATGATAGGTTCTCTTTAAGGTCGCTATAGGTCAGAAATGTCGAAGGCACACTACACAAAGGTTCCTTAAGCCCCTTTTTGAGACCCTCCAAACTAGGTTTCTTGAGCCCCCGCAAGGAAAGGAGTGAGAGGAATGAGAGCAAGAGACCCAGCAAAGCCAAAACCACCCTGCACCCGCTTAACCTGTTCTTTTCACTCACTTTGAAGAAGCACGTTGGAGTACACATGGTGAACGGACAGCCTGCGCAGATGCCAAACCGAGGAACCTGCCACTAAGCTGTCTGACCACCGGCCGGAGCGAGATGGTCAACAACCAGCAACCGTTGGCTTCCGGAATGGACTCTACATTCCAGACCACAGATAGAACGTTTCTGAAGAAAAACAACACTAGAATCTTCTTGGAATCTCGCTCAGTGTGCAAAAGGTTGCCATGTATTTTCCTGGGCCTTGATCCAGTTTATAGTAAGGGCATCTGAGAATCATAGAAATAACAGCAGATCAGCGAATTAGATGGTGCACAGACCATTTTCTCTGTTTCTTATGTTCACACCTAGACTGCTGCCACCCATGTATCCAAAATGGTACCATCACGCATTAAAAAGGAGAGCTCAATGATTGTGACCCCAGTGCCCTAAACAGCAAAAACGAACTATGTAAGAAATCAAATGCTTCAATGGATTGAAAATGAGGTTACAGTTCATATTTTTACCACTGAATATGACTTGTTGAATCAAACGAGACTAATTTCTCAATTGACACCTATGGGACAGAATTGGCAAGGCACAAAGAAAGTAGCTTTTTCTAGTTGGCATGTAGTGAAAATTAGGCTGCAATTGCATACCATTTGTGGTTTTGTGCCTTCAGGGGAAGGTTGCTATTGCCATCCTTGAGGCTGAGAGAGTGTGACTCTTCCAAGGTTACCTAGGAGTAAAAAAAGAACCAGTGTGGTGTAGTGGGTTAACTGCTGGACTAGGACTTTGTAGACAAGGGTTTGAATACTCGCTCAGCTATGGAAACCCACTAGGTTTTCTTGGGCAAGTCACACTCTCTCAGTCCCAGAGGGAGGCAAAGACAACCCTTCTCTCTTGATAAATCTTGCCAAGAAAACCCCATGATAGATTTGTCATATAAAATGGAAATGAGTTGAAGGCACACAACAACAGCAACATAGGAGTAAAGGTATTGAGACTACCTTGTGAGTAGACCTGAGCAGGATTATAGAGGGCAACTACTATATAGACAGGATAAAAATATATTGATAATTCCTAGGCCTAAATCCAGTGGTTAATCCCAACTAGATTGACCATTATATCAATTGGGACTTGGAAGGTCAACATTTATGTGACGTCCACTGCTTAAGTGATTCTGGTCTAGTGCACATCATGATGATGATAGGGATGATGATGATCCTTTATGTATACCTCACCTCTTCCCAAAACTGGAATTCAAGTTTACAAATTAGGATGCAAAACAGTTAATACATACAGAAGGTCAGTATTAAAATGGAATTATACCGCCAACATTTAAGAACAATCTTAAATTTACAATTAAAAATGATAAACAGCAATTTCTAAAAACTTTCCTTAAGGCTGTACTCTATCTGTAGTCAGAAAGCTCCTATTCCCTAGAGAAGTTCAACAGTCAGGGTGCATGCAACATATTTTTCTTTTTTATTATACTGAGAGCCCATATTTTCTCAAACAGGATTACCTTTTCCTGTTTCATAATTGCAATGGCTTTTAAGAGTAAGGCAGCACAAGACATTTTGGTTACCTAAAACAAAGGACAAAATGATGTGCAGGATTGGGCTGGACTCTGTCTGCACTACACAATTCTTAACAGTTGCATACCACTTTAACTATCATGGCTCCATCCCAAATGAATCCTGGGATTCGTTCTTTGGTGAGGTACTTAGACAGCACCGAGGTGGGTTTTTTAAGTATTAGCTGTGTGCCTAAACTATTTGTTGTTGTGTGCCTTCAAGTCATTTCTGCCCCCATCACAGGTTTTTCTTGGCATGACTTGTTCAGAGGAGGTTTGCTATTCCCTTCCCCTGAGGCTAAGAGTATGTGACTTGCCAAAGGTCACGTGAATTCGCATTGGCTGCATTTGAAGTTGGGAGAAATTCCTTCAGTGTGAAAGAGTCCCATGACTGAGCGGGGATTTGAACCCAGGTCTCCAGAGTTATAGTCCAGTGCTTAAACCACTACGCCACATTGGCTTGTCTTGCATAGTATTTTATTTATTGTCCATTTGTGTATGTACTTTCCCATGTAGCAGGCCAACAACAAAGCAGCTAATAAGGATTTGAAAACTGTGATAAATACAAAGAAAATTATTCAGCCAGCTTAATACAATATAACATAAGTGTCACTATGGGTCTTGATGGACACCTGGAAAAGTGGGGCTGGAGCCGTCCCTGTTTGCTGTGCAGCGTTGCTTGGAAGCAGCTCCTTTTCGCATCGTAGTTGTGACGCCACAAGATCTGCAGGACGTCACAGTGACATCACAGGTGCGCCACACTGTTTGGACGGGGAGCATTTGTGAAGTCACTGACATGTGCAATGTGTCGGCAGGGCTGCGCCATCATGGCATCTCCTACATGTATTAGGGTTGCCAATGATTGTTCATAGAATCATGGAGTCACAGAGTTGGAAGAGACCACAAGGGCCATCCAGTCCAACCCCCTGCCATGCATGAACTCCCAATCAAAGCATCCCCAACAGATGGCCCCCCAGCCTCTGTTTAAAGACCTCTAAGGAAGGAGACTCCACCACCCTCCGAGGGAGTGTGTTCCACTGTCGAACAGCCCTTACTGTCAGGAAGTTCCTCCTAATGTTGAGGTGGAATCTCTTTTCCTGGAGCTTGCATCCATTGTTCCGGGTCCTGTTCTCTGGAGCAGCAGAAAAAAAGTTTGCTCCCTCCTCAATATGACATCCCTTCAAGTATTTAAACAGGGCTATCATATCACCGCTTAACCTTCTCTTCTCCAGGCTAAACATGCCCAGCTCCCTAAGTCGTTCCTCATAGGGCATGGTTTCCAGACCCTTCACCATTTTAGTCGCCCTCCTTTGGACCTGCTCCAGTTTCTCCACATCCTTTTTGAATTGTGGTGCCCAGAACTCGGCACAGTATTATTCCAGGTGGAGCCAGACCAAAGCAGAATAGAGTGGCACTATTACTTCCTTTGATCTAGATACTATACTTCTATTGACGCAGCCTAAAATCGCATTGGCCTTTTTAGCTGCTGCATTGCACTGTTGACTCATGTTTAACTTGTGGTCTATTTGGACTCCTAGATCCCTTTCACATGTGTGCCTGAAAGTCATTTTTGACTTGTGGCAACCCTGAGATCATAGGTTTTCAGTCGAAGGGTTTCATGGCCGACAGCCATAGTTTTTTGCGGGTTTTTCAGGCTATGTGGCCATGTTCTAGAAGAGTTTACTCCTGACATTTCGCCATCCTCTGTGGCATCTGGCATCTTCCACAGGTTTCTGGCTGGTTTCTCTGAAGATGCCACTGATGCTGGCAAAACGTCAGAGAAAGGGACTCTTCTAGAACATGGCCACGGAGCCCGAAAGCCCCACAGAAAACTATAGTCATAGGTTTTTCTTGGTAGCTTTCTTCAGAGATTTTGCCATTGCCATCCTCTGAGGCCGTGACAGTGTGGCCTCCAGGCCCTTTCTAGGAATTTCCGGGTCCTCCAGTGCAACTCTATGGTCAAAATCTACCAGAGGTTGACCACAGAATCACGACAGAGGACCTCCAAATGGATAGAGAGGTGTTTTCTCCAGGAGTTTCTCCATCACAACTCTATGGCCTACTCCTGGCAGAGAGAGGGCCATGTGTAAAAGACTTAAAAGAGGAGAACATTTTATTATTAATCAAATCTTTTCAAGTCAAAATGGCAAATCTGGGTGACCAACTGTATTCTGGGGAGTGTATATGTATTTGTATGTACATATGTGTATACAGTATATGTGTGTACAGAGGCCAAGTGTCAAAACAACCCACTCTCCCATAATCCCCCTCAGAGAAAGCCTGAAAAGCTGAGGAGAAACAACAAGGAGGGACTGAGGAGGATTATTGACAGCAGGGGGCAGACTAGGCCTAGTGCGCATGCGCCAAACTGGAGAGAAGCAGGGAGGAGGGAGCGAGGACCAGAAAACCAAGCCTTGTGCGCATGCGCCAGAGAAGGAGAAGAGACGGAGGGAGGAGGGACTGGGAGTGAGGGCCGGGAAACCAAGCCTAGTGCGCATGCGCGGAAGAACCTGAGGCTCGGGCTCGGAGCCGCGCATGCGCAGAAGCAGAGAGGGCTGCGCGCGAGAGGAGGTGGGCCGTTTGGAGAGCCCTTTCAGCCGTTGGTTGGTTTGGTTTGTTTCTTTCTATGCTGCTGAGCCCAGAGCAGGTGAGGAAAGGGAAGAAGGCCTCGGGCCTAGTAATCCCTCAGAAGAGAAGCAGCAG
Organism: Urosaurus nigricauda; assembly: GCA_034509955.1. Lineage (NCBI taxonomy): Eukaryota > Metazoa > Chordata > Lepidosauria > Squamata > Phrynosomatidae > Urosaurus > Urosaurus nigricauda. The sequence continues at coordinate 12,906,565 of JAOEGL010000013.1, forward strand.
GGACTCGGGGACTTCCCTTTGGGCCCCGCTTCAGCGCTTTCTCTCACTCGCTGCTATGGAATTCTGGGATTGGAGTGCGTTGTGGGCCCGGTGAGGAGCGCAGCGAACCCCCAGCTCCCAGAATCCCATAGCAGTGAGCCAGAGAAAGAGTTGAGCCTTGAGCTCTGGGCCCCACAGCAAGCCCCAGCTCCCAGAATTCCATAGCACTGAGTCAGAGAAAGATTATTGGTCCATAGGGGAACATGGGGGTGGTTCGTCCAAAGGGGATTTATATTTCTCCCTAGGGGAACATGGAGATTATTTGTCTATAAGGGGAAACATGGGGACTGTTTGTCCATAGAGGAACATAGGGAATGTTGGTCCATAGAGGAACATTGGGGATTGCTTGTCCATAGGGGAAAGTGGAGAATATTCGTCTATAAGGGGAAAAAACATCGGGATTGCTTGTCCAAAGGGAAATATGGGGGTTATTTGTCCATAGAGAATCAGAGAGAATATTTGTCCATAGAGGAACATTGGGGATTGCTTGTCCAAAGGGAAATATGGGGGTTATTTGTCCATAGAGAATCAGAGAGAATATTTGTCCATAGAGGAACATTGGGGATTGCTTGTCCAAAGGGAAATATGGGGGTTATTTGTCCATAGAGAATCAGAGAGAATATTTGTCCATAGAGGAACATTGGGGATTGCTTGTCCAAAGGGAAATATGGGGGTTATTTGTCCATAGAGAATCAGAGAGAATATTTGTCCATAGAGGAACATTGGGGATTGCTTGTCCAAAGGGAAATATGGGGGTTATTTGTCCATAGAGAATCAGAGAGAATATTTGTCCATAGAGGAACATTGGGGATTGCTTGTCCAAAGGGAAATATGGGGGTTATTTGTCCATAGAGAATCAGAGAGAATATTTGTCCATAGAGGAACATTGGGGATTGCTTGTCCAAAGGGAAATATGGGGGTTATTTGTCCATAGAGAATCAGAGAGAATATTTGTCCATAGGGGACCATGGGGGTGGCTTGCCCCATAGGGGAACATGGGGGAGGCCTGTCCATAGGGGTTGCTGGGAAGAGGTGGAGATGGATAACCAGGCTTTAAAGTCAGCTCATTACAAAAATCAGGCTTTCTCCTCCTCCCCCCCATACCTCTTACTCTAAGGACTTTATCCCATAGGGACCTATGCAACCACATGCCACGGCCCCGATCTGGCGCAGCTGAAGGTGGTTGCAGGTTGCAGGCACAATGTCTTGGACAGAACATGTTTGGATAAGATTACAGGTCCGCGTACCCACACGGTATCTACTTCTCACTGGTGGTAGACTACGGGGGTTTATATCTAAAATACTGGATAAAAGAAAACCAAATCTATTTCAGAACTAGCCCTTGCCAGGACTAGATAGGCAGCCCCATTACTGCGTTACAGTACTTAGAAGCTAACGTATTACGAAGTGAACTGAAGCCAAGATATAATCTGTTCAGCAGAGAAAATAAGTAAACGGAGGTGTCTGTTTCTGGGACCTGCTTTGCAGTATGCCTGTAACCATGGGAAATGTCAAGATAACAAAGAGCACCCAGATAACATGCTTAATTAGAAACAATCCTTCAAAGGCTTAAGATCTGGATAGATCTGGCCTTTATTGGGGATCAAAAGTTATTTATTTATTGGGGATCAAAAGTTATTTAAAATTACTGCTTATAGTGAGTTAATTTCTTTAGCTTTTTGTGTTTAATTTGTGTTAAAAGGCTGTCTGAATGTGTTTTGTCTTAATGTATTTAAGGATAATATCCAATGTACGTATGTTTGGTTTTTTGAAATAAATAATTAAAAAAAGAAAGAAAGAGGAAGGAAAGAGGAAAGGAAGGAAGGAGAAAGAAAGGGAGAAGGGAAAGAAAGAGTGAAGGAAAGGAAGGGGGAAAGGAAGCAGGAAGAGGGAAAGGAAAGGGAAGGGGAAGCAGGAAAGGAAAAGGAAGGGAGGGGAGGGGAGGGAGGAAGGCGAAGGAAGCAGGCCCTTAGGGGAGCCCAGCCGACTGACCAGCAGTGGCAGGTTGAAGGGCACGGTGGGTGGTGGCTGCTGGGAGATGTAGTTCTAGTCCCTTCCTTCATTCCTCCTTCTGCCTTCGTTGGCTGAGTGGGGATTTGTATCCAGCCAGTGCTCGAAGCACCCAGCTGGACTCCGGAAGTTGGCGCCCCAGAGCTCAATCCAGACCGGGCTTTTAGGTGCCAGCGATCACTTTGTCTTCCCTTCTGTTGCAGAGCTCCATCCCGCTACTGGAACCCGGTACAGCCAACTTGACCTGGATGGCTTGACAGGCAGCTTAACCCTAGATGGAACCGTTGAGGTTGTCCCGCCCCAAATGGGGAAACGTCCGCACCCGTCTGCGTGGCAAGAGTGGCAGCGTGGAAAGGTGTGGTGATGGCATCCTTCTCTTGTTGCAATGGAGTTCAAAGGAGACCAAAGACTGCATCCATCAGCTCATCACAGGCCCTACAGAAAGCAAAGGAAGGAGAGAATGGCATCCTTGCTGGACCCCCAGCTCCTGAGAGGACAGACAGGGATGCATGGGAGGAATCCGCCTACTGTTCAGATGACTCCAAATAGTGCTCTAGCATCATATTCAAATGCCCGCACGCAACCTTGTCTGCCACACGCATCCTCTGTTCTAGCAGGAGACTGGAGAACTTTGTGCAGAGATTATGTAAGTCTTCCATTGTCTGTCAGGAGGGAAAAAGCGAGCGGGGAGGGGAGGAATGAGGTCTAATTATTATTATTATTATTATGCCATTTGCTGCATGTGACTAACCTTGAAAAAGTGTCAGCGAGACTCTCCTTCCTCACCTTCAAAGTCTCCAAGTCCTCCAGGTGAAACTCCTGAGAACTGCCCTCTGAGTCACCAGAGGTCCTCTGAGGTTTTGGGACTCTAAAATGGGGCAGGAAAAAACCATGAAACAAATAGGGTGAGGTTGATGCTACGGAAAGACCACTTATGGGACATCTTCATGTACCACTCATTCGGTCTGCAGCCCAGACTCAAGGTGAGAAGAACTTATCTGCCTGAACTGGGCCCTGGACAGGAATCACTGTCTGAGTCCTGTAAATAAATGGAGAGTGCATCCTCAAAGCCTTTCTCTAAGAAAAGGAAGAAGGGAGAGCCCCCACCCCAGTTTGGCCCTTTTGTTACCCAGGAGTTCACAGAACCTTCCTCATCAATCGTCTGAACTTCCTGAACTTCCTCAGCAGCCTATCAAGGGAAAAGAATGGGTTTGAGCAGTCCTCCGATGAAAAGGGGGGCGAGGGGGGAAGAGAACTCTTTCGTTACCGTCAAAGGTACAATATTCTTAGTCTCAGGGATATCCTCCTCTGCATAGGTTATCTGTGGTTCTGGGAAACGGAAATTGGGACAAGAAAAGGATATTATTATTATTATTAGTTACTATTACAGTGGGCCCTTGGTATCTGCTGTGGTTTGGTTTCACACGCCCCATGGACACCCAAATCGTGGCTCTAATGTACCAAAGGAAATGAGAGGATCCAGCAGCAAGCAAGGAGAATGGCCCGCTTCCCACACTTTGTGCTGCCTCCCCAAAGTCCCAGCAGGAAGAAAGAGGGAAGGGAAGGAAGACAAAAGGAAGGGACTTACCTCTCTGAACTGTGCCCAGGGTTAAGTTCAGCCTCTGCGGAACAGTTGTTCTCTGCATACTATAAATAAATGGAGGTGGGAGAGAAGTGAAATAGAGAACATGGGGTACAAGGGTCTTGATGTGGCCCTGATCCTAAAAGCCTCCAATGGGAAGGAGGGGGGAATTTTGTTTCCTTACTATCAAAGAGGTAAAGTTCTCTGCTGGAATGGCCTGCACTTCAATAGGAGGAAAAGGATATCATTATTATTGTTGTTGTTAGTCCCAGTGGCACTAGTCCCAGTGGGAATGGAGGGAAGAAGGCAAAAGAACAAGAAACAAATGGGAAAGACCGCTTGAAGGGACATCTCCATGTGCCATTCATTTGGTCCTCAGCCAGGAGCCAAGGTGAAAAGAACTTACCTGACTGATCTGTGCCTAGGAATAAATTCACCCTCCATGGGACGGGTGTTGCTGTCTGTATTCTATAAATAAATGGAGGTGGGAGAGAAATGAAACAGAGAACATGGGGTACAAGGGTCTTGAAGTGGCCCTGATCCTAAAAGGCTCCAATAATGAAAGGTGGGGGGAGAGATTCTGTTTCCTTACTATCAAAGAAGTACGGCTCTCTGCTGGGAATATATCGGGGATGGGCCGCAAACTGCAATAGGAGGAAAAGGATATTATTATTATTAGTCCCAGTGGGAAGGGAGAAGGGAAAAGAACAAACAAATGGGAAGGGCTGCTTGAGGGGACATTTTCTTGTGCCATTCATTTGGTCCTCAGTCAGGTGGAAAAAACTTACCTGTCTGATCTGTGCCTAGGATGAAATTCAGCCTCCATGGAACAGGTGCTGTTGTCTATATTCTATAAATAAATGGAGGCAGGAGAGAAGTGAAGTGGAGAACATGGGGTACAAGGTTTTTGGAGTGACCCTGATCCTAAAAGACTCCAATGAAAAAGTGAGGGGAAGGGGGGAAGAAAGGACTCTGTCATTACCGTCAAAGAGATACCGCTCTCCCACTGAAACATCTCAGGGATGTCCTCCAAACTGAAATAGGAGGAAAAGGATATTAGTAGTAGTAGTCCCAGTGGGACATCTTCATGTGCCATTCATTTGGTCCTCAGCCAGGACCCAAGGGAAAAAGAACTTAACTGTCTGATATGTTCCTAGGATCAAATTCAGCCCTCGCAGGACAGGAATCGCTCTCTGAACCCTGTCAATAAATGGAGGCGGGAGAGAAATGAAAGAGAGAAAATGGTGTGCAAGGGGATGTGTTGGGATGGCCCTGACCTTAAAATCCTTCCACCAAGGAAGGCGAGAAGGGAGACCCTCCAGTTTCATCCTTTTGTAACCAATGAGTTCAAAGAGACCTCATTGTTCATCTTCTCCCCATCTTTTTTGTTCTCTGTGGCTCCTAATGATGCTTCCTGAACTTCCTCAGGATCCTACCAAGGGAAATGAAGACTGGGTTTGGGCAGTCCTCCAATGAAAAGGGGGGGGAAAGAGGACTCTGGTTACCGTCAAAGAGCAAAGGCTCTCTGCTGTAGGCATACGAGAAGTGTCTTCCTCCACACAGGTTATCTGGATTTTTGGTAAACTGAAATAGGGACAGAAAAGGACATTATCATTATTATTGTTATTTACTATTAGGGCTCTCCTCCCAAGGGCATTTGTGGCCCTTAGCCCTCATGCCTTCTGGCCATAGCAAGGGTGAGAAGGCAAGGAGGAAGAGAAAGGGAAAGACCAGGGAGAATCCCAAACCAAAGGTGTTTAGGAAAAGGGAACTTGGCTAGCTCTTCCAAAAGGCAACCTACTAGGAGTCTAGGCAGGGAAAAGGCTGGCTTCCTAAGGGGGCCAGAGATGGCTTTTGGGTTTATTCCCTGCCTACTCAGGAGCAAATGGGAGAAGGAAGGAAGGAAGGGGGGAGGGAGGGAGAAAGGAAATGGAGACTTACCCCAGATACTCGTCCTCTTCCTTGGGGCCTGGGCGACCCCAGAAAAGCCCCTTAAAAGGCTTCTTCAGCCTCTGAAAGGGTTTCTTAAGAACCTGAAAAGGTTTCTTAAGTCCCCTTTTGAGCCCCTGCAAGCAAAGGAGAGAAAGGAATAAGAGCAAGAGAAGGACGGGTGGCCAGAGGCAGCAAAGCCAAAACTACCCCCGACTCGCTTGACCTGTCCTCCTCACTCACTTTGAAGAAGCCCTTTGGCGTACACATGGTCAAGGGCCTGAGTAGATGCCAAACCAAGGAGCCTGCCACTAAGCTGTCTGACCACCGGCCGGAGGGAGATGGTCAACAACCACTGCCTGTTGGCTTCCAGAATGGACTCTACCTTCCAGACCAAAGATTGAACTTTTCTGAAGAAAAACAACTCTAGAACCTTCTTGGAATCTACCCAAGTGGGCCGAGGTTTGCCATGTATTTTCCTGGGCCTTGACCCTCTGCCTAAAAGGGCAGGTGTCTTCAATATTCTCCAAAATAGCAGTCACACTTCCAGAGGTTTAACAGGGGGCACGGTTTCCCCCCTAAATATAAATAAAGGGGATCCCATAAGAAGCCCATATCAATTCAAGGTATTGCTTGACTGCAGCTCCCATCACCCCACATCACTGTCTATGCTGGTGGGAACTGTAGTTCACCAATATTTGGAAGGCCTCATGCACAGACCATTTTCTCTGTTTCTTATGTTCACACCTAGACTTCTGTCACCCATGTATCCAAAATGGTACCCTCACACATTAAAAAGGAGAGCTCAATGATTGTGACTCCAGTGCCCTAAACAGCGAAAACCAACCATGTAAGAAATCAAACGCTTCGATAGATTGAAAATGAGTTACAGTTCATATTTTTGCCTCTGAATATGATTAAACCGTCCCGGCCTCAGGAATTACCTCTCCTTGGAGATCCTTCTCAGATGGATACAATGCCACTGCACTCGCAAAAACTAAGGTGACCAACATCGCAGAAAGTGGCATTTATAAACTGTATATGTGATTTTTGTCATTGTTTTAATCTGTTTGTTTTAATATGTATTGATTTAATGTTTTTTAAAGGGGGAGGTGAATAGGGATTGGATGTAATTATATTTTAATATTGTTAGCTGTCCTGATTGATCGCAGAGGGATGGTATATAAATAAAATTATTATTATTATTATTACTTTTGTTTCCCCATTTAACTTCAAATAGCTCAACTGTGTATATATCTTTAAAATAAAAAAGATGCATCAGATACGAAGGCAGCCTGGAAATACTGCACTGTTCCTCGTTGCTAAAAAGTCCCATATTTATATGGCTGCTTTCTTTTCCGTTTTTTCTCTCTCTCTCTCTAATCCAGTGTAGAACTTCCCATGCATCTTTCAGTGGGAATCAACAGGCAGAAATCCCCCGTACAAAAGGTTAATAGTGCAAAGCTACAGCTTGATGACATTTTAATTTCCTGTGGCACATGACCAGATCCACTTCTCGCTAGCCCTTGCTAATTCATCAAAAATTCTCTCTGTTGCCTTTCTTTTTTTCCTCTTCCATTCCTCCTGTGGGGCATCTCATTAACAAGGCAGGAATGAGATGGAAAGAGAAGACAAATTGTGTGGTAACTGTGGAACTTAATTTAGAGCCACCGAATGTTGGCTTTTATTCCCTTTGTTGTCCAACAGTTATTCCAGAGAGAATACAGGAGTACACATACAGCTAAGAAATTCAATTACAGCTAAGAATTTGTTTTTCTTTTTTCTTCAAGCTGGAAAATTTGGAGAAAGCAATTAAGTTTGCCCATTAGGTTCAATGTCCTTGGCAGGAGTGAAGAATCTAGCATCCAACCTCTCTGGGCTTTGCTCTTCCAAGGGGTCTGAAAGCTGAGCTTCTGTAATAATCCAATTATTGAAAAGGAACCTTGTGACAGACAGAAGCTACCTGCAACTGAAGAGGAAGAATTTTCCCAACAGCAGATGACATCTGAGAAATCATGTTTCGGCTGACAGATATTAAACCTGATCAAGTTCCCACTCTTGCTGTGCCTCCCTTTCACCATCTTACAGAGGAAAATAAGGTCACACTAGCAATACCCATGTTCTCATACAAAGGATTACTGCCTGAGATGCCTCGCTGCACATTTCCTAAAGGCTGTACTCTTATCTGCAGTCAGCTGTATTCATTTATTCTGCAAGAAACTATCCAGAAAGCTCCTATTCCCTAGAGAAGTTCAACAGTCAGGGTGCATGCAACATATTTTTCTTTTTTTATTATACTGAGAGTCCATATTTTCTCAAACAGGGTTACCTTTTCCTGTTTCATAATTACAATGGCTTTTAAGAGTAAGCCAGCACAAGACATTTTGGTTACCTAAAACAAGGGACAAAATGATGCGCAGGATTGGACTGGACTCTATCTGCACTACACAATGCATGACTTTCCTCCCACAATAACAGCCCTGATGGAAAGCACACACCCTTATGCTAATCCATCCAAACAGGCAAAAGGATCTGATCCTTTGTCACTCCATGTCCTGGCCATAAGGGCTGCAGGATTTGAGAGTTGTAATCCACAACACGTTTTCCTGGTGTAAACAGGAATCGTTCCATATTCCAGAAAATTTGGTTTGCAGGTCCACGAAAACAATGCTGTGGAGAAGCTGTGCTGTGCTGTGTCCATCATGCTGTAAAGCAGTGGTTCCCAAACTTTGGTTTTCCAGGTGTTTTGGACTTCAACTCCCAGAAGCCCCAACCAGCTTGGTATACAGTCAGAAATTCTGGGAGCTGAAGTCCAAAACATTTAGAGGACAAAGGTTTGGGAACCAGCACTGTAAAGCCTATTCTTTCTTTCCCGGTACAACTGGTAGTTATCCAGAGCTGGCCGGCAGGGAAGCCACTGTGCCCCACCCCACATCTGAGAATGTGCTTCTCTTTATCCCCTCCAGGCCGGCTCGAGCAGGATTTATTCCATACATTATTGAAATGGATGTTTATTTTACGCTGCACAGATGTTCAGACAATGCGCCAGCTTTATTTCGTTTAGAGAGAAATTCACTTTTCAGCAGGATCCACCGAAAGCATGGGCAGAGCTTACAAAGGATTTCAGCTCACTGCCTCATTGCGCACTGCTGCTATGTCATCTACTCACATGTGTATTAACAGAGAGAGAGAGAGAGAGATCAAAATACTTTGGAACAGGATATCTTTATGCAGCTGACGAGTGATAAATTTTCTCCTAGTCAGAGCTATAAATGTATCATCTTCCATAAGTTATTTGTATTTTTTTTAAAAAGAAAAGGAGGGAGGGAAGAGAAAGATCTGAAATTTATTTCAAATAGAAGAGCTTAAGGGATTTTTGCATGTAATGCTGTGTTTACTTTAGTATATTTAATGTTGTGTGGATGAAATCTAGAGAGTTTTTGGCTTTAAGTCAGGAACCTGACTGCCTTGGGGACAAGGTAATATGATACATTTAGAAAGCAGTAGTTTTCAGAAGAAGAATTAGGGAGACACTGCTGGCAAAGCTCAATATTACCATACTAAATTGGATGGCTTGCATAATCCCACTATATTAACTTTCTTTTGAATGAAGCCGCACAGCGGACAGCACTTTCCAAATGGAGACCTCCCAACACCAGAATAATATTATTATGGTGACTTCAACAGACAAAAAGAGAGAGCTTGGGATAGCTGTGCGGTGTCTTACTTAACAAAAAAGGCAGGCATGGAAGCAACCATGTAAAGCATCAGACTTGGAAAAGGAGGTCACCATCCTCAAACAAAACATTTTCTTCATAGCCATTCTTATCAGTGAACATATTGTTTCAGGCTCCTTTAGCCTGAATGGCAATTAAAGTGGTGTCAAACAGGATTATTTCTGCAGTGCAGATGCAGCCTAGATAATCTCCAAGCCAAGGTGCCTTTCAACTCCACATCTCTATCCAACCCATGCCAGGGCAGGTGTTCCAAGCTGGGTGTACCTTCTTCTATGCAGGCAGTTTTCCATTATACAAGAGGAGTATCTCTACTACCCAGTTGCCTTATACATCTCAGCCTCAACCAAAGTGAGGAACCTCCAGCCAAGTCTGCCAAGCCTCAGTCACAGTTGGAAAGAGGCTCATTCATTTGAGCTCAGTTTCTTGCCAATTTCTGAAGTGTTGGACTCTCATGATAAAGAGCTTTGCAGTCGGGCTCAAGCAGAGAGACATTTGAAACCCTGCCTAATTTTGTAAATATTTTCCTTTATTTTACACTCACTGCCCAGAGCCATATTAGAGTAGGGTGACTACTGTGAGTAACAACCCAAAAAGAAAACAATGGTGAAGCAGGAGATCTGGGGGAGGCAGGGAGATCAGGCCAATTATGAATATGCAAATGAAATCTAAATTAGCAGAGTCTTTGTGTTACAACTAAAGGTGTCTAGAAAGCAGTGATTCTGTGCAGATCGTCCAGACTTCTAATATAAGTGCTCAGATAAATGGGCAGGATGAGAGAATGAGCCTTATCACACGACAGGAATTGGAAGTATAACTCAGTTGGATTTTATGGCTGGCAGTCATGAAAGTGAAAAGTGTAACAAGTTCTGTGTGTTGTGTTTGCTGTTCTGTGCCTTCAAGTCATTTCCAACTTATGGCAACCTCTAAGGCACACCTTTCATGGGGTTTTCTTGACATCCTCTGAGTGAGGATTTGAACCCTCGTCTCCAGAATCATAGTCCAGTGCTCAAACCACTACACCACACCGGCTTGTCTTGCATAGTCTTTTATTTATTGTCCATTTGTGTATCTACTTTCCCAAGCCCTATTATCACTACCAAGATGGAGCTTTGTGGCCGTCTGTTTTGGCCCTATAACATGTTTTGCCAATTATTGTTGTGTGCCTCGTTTTTGACTTGTGGCAACCCTGAGGTCATAGGTTTTCAGTCAAGGCTTTCATAGCCGGCAGCCATAGTTTTCTGTGGGGCTTTTGGGGTATGTGGCCATGTTCTAGAAGAGTCCCTTTCTGACATTTCGCCAGCATCTGTGGCATCTGGCATCTTCAGAGAAACCAGCCAGAAACCTGTGAAAGATGGCAGCCACTGACGCTGGCGAAACGTCAGAAAGGGACTCTTCTAGAACATGGCCACAGAGCCCGAAAGCGCCACAGAAAACTATAGTCATAGGTTTTCCTTGGTAGCTTTCTTCAGAGGAGATTTTGCCATTGCCATCCTCTGAGGCCGTGAGAGTGTGGCCTCCAGGCCTTCTAGGAATTTCCGGGTCCTCCAGTGCAACTCTATGGTCAAAATCTACCAGAGGTTGACCACAGAATCACGACAGAGGACCTCCAAATGGATAGAGAGGTGTTTTCTCTAGGAGTTTCTCCATCACAACTCTGTGGCCAACTCCTGGCAGAGAGAGGGCCGTGTGCGAAAGACTTAAAAGAGGAGAACATTTTATTATTAATCAAATCTTTTCAAGTCAAAATGGCAAATCTGGATAACCAAGTGTATTCTGGGGAGTATATATGTATATGATTATGTATGTACACATGTATTTACAGTATAGGTATGTACAGAGGCCAAGTGTCAAAAAAACAACCCACTCTCCCATAATCCCCCTCACAGAAAGCCTGAAAAGCTGAGGAGAAACAACAAGGAGGGACTGAGGAGGATTATTGACAGCAGGGGGCAGACCAGGCCTAGTGCGCATGCGCCAAACTGGAGAGACGAAGGGAGGAGGGAGCGAGGACCAGAAAACCAAGCCTTGTGCGCATGCGCCAGAGAGAACACGCGGAGGCCGCGAGGGCCAGAAAACCACGCCTAGTGCGCATGCGCCAAAGAACCCGGAGCCGAATACACGGAGGGAGAGAGGGAGAAGACCCGGCCTCTAGTGCGCATGCGCAACCGAACACAGAAAAACAGAAGGGAGGGAGGAAGCAGGAGAGCGGTTCTGTCTCCGCTCCGGCCCCGAGCCGCGCATGCGCAGAAGAGGGAGTTGCGCGAGAAAGGGAGAGAGCGAGAGCGAGAGCGCGCAGACTTAGGGGCGCGCGCGGGGCTTCGTCGTCCGTCGTTTGTTTGTTTGTTTCTCGGCTTTTGGAATAAAACCCCAGCTCGGCCGGGCGGTCGCTTTTCCTCCCCCCCCCTCTATTTTCCGCCTCTTTTTTTTTTCTTTCTGCGCCCGCCCGCCTCTATTTTTTTTTCTTCCTTTCCTCCCTTTTTTCCTTCCTTCCTTCCTTTATTCTTCTTTCCCTCCTCAAGAAGAACCTCGCAGCAGCCATTCCGGGGGTCGAGGGGGAGCCAGGCCGAGGCTCTCCGCCCAGCCCAGGTGAGGAGAAGGAAGGCCTCAGGCCTCCTCTGCGGCCTAGTAGTAGAACTGAAGCCCAGGGAGGTGGCCACTAGGCCCTGCTCCGCCTCCTCCACGGCTTCCCTTTGTGCCTTGAGGCCTCCTGGAGGAAGGATAATCCGGTTTGGCCCCGCTTTAACCCTTTGTCTGACTCACTGCTATGGAATTCTGGGAGTTGGAGTTTGTTGTGGGGCCTTAAGGCCCCACAACAAACTCCAACTCCCAGAATTCCATAGCAAGTGAGTCAGACAAAGGGTTAAGCCTGGGCCCCACAACATACTCCAGCTCCCAGAATTCCATAGCAAGTGAGTCAGACAAAGGGTTAAGCCTGGGCCCCACAACATACTCCAAATCCCAGAATTCCATAGCAAGTGAGACAGACAAAGACTATTTGTCCATAGGGCAACATGGGGGATTGCTTGCCCCATAGAGAAACATAAGGATTACTTCTCCTTAGAGGAAACATAGGGGTTGCTTGCCCCATAGGGAAACATAAGGGTTTATTGCAGACAAACAGATCCTGTGGGATCCTGGGATTTGTAGTCCTACAAGGGTCTTGAGCCTTCTCTTCCAAAAGGGGCTGGTGCCTCACTAAACTGTGAATCTCAGGATCCTGAAGGATGGAGTCATGGCTATTAAAGTGGGGTCGAATGGCATTGTTTCTACAGTGCAGGTTGCATCTTCTTTGTCCGAAATGCTTGGGACCAGAAGTGTTTTGGATTTCATCCCCAGATGTTTTAAAAAAATATTTGCATATACATCATTAGATAATGTGCCTCCCCCCCCAGGTTCATTATCCTCAGCCAATGAGGGTTGATGCCTCACCAAACTACAAATCCCAGGATCCTGCAGGATGAAGCTGTGGTAGTTAAAGTGGAGTGGAACAGCATTATTTCTACATTGTAGTTGCACTCCTGCTGGACAGCTTTGAAGGCAGCATCTGCGCTGCAGAAATAATCCAATTCGACACTGCTGTGGTTTGCTGCTATGGAATCATGGGATCTGTACTTTGTTGCAGCACCAGGGCTCTTTCTGACAGAAGTCCACCAAACTACAAATCTCAGAATCCCATAGCCGTGGCACTTAAAGCATTGTCAATCTGGATTTTTTCTGCAGTGCAGATGTGGCCTATGTGTTTTGAAGGCGTTTACAAAGGGTGAGCCAGGCCGTGGTTTTAAGCACTAGGAGACGTAATTGTGTGTTGTGATTTACTCATAAATAGAGCCAATTCTCTTGTACGTTTGTAAAAGCCTTTCACCTTGTTGCTAGCATTCCTGCAAATTTTTGCTAATGGTCCTAAGGCAAGTTTCTGGTCTCAACTACAGAGTAGCTTCATTGAGGTCCAACACACTGCAGAAATAATCCATCTTGAGACTGCTTTAACTGCCCTGGCTCAGTACTTGACATTTCTGGGAATTGTAGTTTATAGTGGCACCAGAGCTTTCTGACAGAGAAGGCAAAATGTCTCACAAAACTACAGTTCCCAGGATTCCCTAGCACTGAGCCAGGGCAGTTAAAGCAATCTCAAACTGGATTATTTCTGCAGTGTGTTTTGGCCCTAGATCTTGTGCTGCATCATGTGTGTGTTTATGTTCCTTCAAGTCACTTGTTGTCTTGAGGCGATTCCATGAATTTCATAGGGTTTTCTTAGGCAAGGCATACTCAGAGGTATTTTTGCTAGTTCCTTCCTCTGAAATATTCGATAGGTCCAAAACACATAATTTAATATTATAGCTGAGAATTGCAGTCTAATGTGTGCTTGATATCAGTGTCCTTGTGCTTGGCAGGGCTTAATTTTCAGTAAGTGTGCATAACCTTGTAGCCTTAATTGTCAGTAGACTGTTTTATTCTCTTCTGACTCTCAATTTTCCCCCTAAAAGGCAGGGATGTTCCAGTCCTCCTTTAACCTATCTCTCTTTTTCTTCCTTCCTCCCCACTCTGCAATATACTTTTGCCTGATTGGTTCTTCTACCCTGTGTGGGATACAACAGGATTGTACAATGGGTCCTTGTTATACTCTGAGGTTTGGTTTCAGGACCCCCTGTGGATAACAATCCGTGGATGATCAAGTCCCATTAAATACAATGGCATACTAAAATGGTGTCCCTTATATAAAATGAAAAATCAAGGTTTGCTATTTGGAATTTATACTTTTAAAAAAAATTTGAGGCATGGATGCTTGAATTTGTGGATAAAAAAAATCTGTGGATAAGGAGGGCCAACTGTATGTTACTTTTTAAAGTATGTAATGTGCTATGTTACTTAATCAGTATAGAGTTGAGGAATTGGATAAAATATAAGAGATGATAGTCTGTTTTGTATTGCAAAAATGGTTGCTGTTCATGTCTGGTGTAGTGTAATTTAGGATTGGTGTTGGCAATTTGTCGGTTTGGTAAATTAAAAGGAGAGAACTTTTTGCTGCAAATGATGCAGTTCAGAATGAAGAGGTCTGGAATATAGCTTGCCATTTCTGTTTTATTTTAAACACACACATACACACACATGGATAATGGAAATGGGGCTGATACAGGTTACATACCTGTTACAGGGAAATAACTGTATGGTAAGGACAATGGTATTTTTCCAGATGGTTTGACCACATACGACAAAAGTGTGCAGTTGCATAGTGGAACATATTGCTCTTTAAGAATATAGTTTCACTCTTTCTCTTTTTTTTTAAAAAAAATGATGCCATGACCTAGTTCTTTCCATTCTGTGTTAAAACTGTATACATCAAGTGAGTTACTTTGCAATCATTGGCATTTCCAGTATGGAATGTTTGCTTTTGTACTCTGACACCAATGACAGTTGGTTCATCGGTGAAGTAACTAGGGGCCTTGGATCACAGCATTAGCAGATCTTTTGTGAAATTGCTAAATATAGTCATCCTTCCACATTTGCGGGTTAAACATGCACGGATTTGGTTGTTTTGGGTCGCCATGTTTCCACAACCTCCACTGCTGCTCTACACCACTTCTAATAGAGACTTGGACAACAGAAGGGTTTCTGGATGGAAATTGTACTGACAGGGTGGCTGGGTCTGGCAGTGCCAGGTTCCCTTGCTCAGACACTCAGATGGGATGGAGGGGAGGTGAATTATTATTATTATTTATTAACCTTTATATAGCGCTGTAAATTTATGTAAATGACCCCTTACCCCACCCAATCCCCTTTCCCCCCTCCTGCCCCAGTGAATGGAGGGAATGTTTGCACAGCCAGGCCCAACCATCCCGCCAGTACAAGTACTTATTTGTGTGTGTTAAATATGGTTAGGGGGAGTGTTAATATTCATTGTTTTCCCACTTTCCTGGGGTCCTGTGACATAACCTGCGTGATAGTTGAGGGTCGGCTATAATACTTATCACTTACATAGCATGATTTAGGTTTTAGTGTCTATTATTATTATTATTGTTGTTGTTATATAGCACTGTAAATTTACACAACGCTGTACATAAAATCTCATTAATTAGACGGTTCCCTGCCCTCAGGCTTACAATCTAAAAAGACACGACACAAAAGGAGAAGGGAATGGTGGTGGAGAACAGGATCAGGTCTAACAGTTCTTCTCTCCCTCTGAGGCCTGGACCAAGGCAGATGGACTGGAGGGAGGGCTCGGCTTCTTAATACGTAATTAAAACGAGGCATCCTGGGGCGGACAAGGACATGCACCTGGGAATGCTTCCCTGAACAATATAGTCTTTAACTCGATTTTGAAACTGGTTAAAGAAGTGATGAGGTACGCATGTGGGAGAAGAAGGTTCCAGGAGTGAGGGGCAGCAAGTGAGAAGGGACAGCACTGGGCAGATTGGGAAGAAAACTGGAGAAACACAGACTTTGAGGATTAGGTTGCAGCAGCATGTCTACAGTAAATAAAATAAAGGCCTGAGCTGAGGAAGAATCCCATCTTAGTGTAGTTGTGTGTGCCTACCTACAATAGGCAAGATAAACACCAGTTGCCTACAGAATCTCTTGAGGCAAGGACACGTGCCTGCTCTTCTTTTTAGTTGTCCAGGGAACTGCCTGTTGTTTTCATGTTATTTCTGGGTCTGTTGACAAATTCTCTGCTACAGAAGTAATACCCAGGAGCACATTTACTTCATTAAGAGAGCTATAACTGTACATTTGAGTCCTAACCCATAATATGCTAGTTCTGTGTAGCTATGACTTGGATTTCTGAGGATAATGTTGATGGAAAAGGTAATAAAGGCTATGTAGGATGCCACCTGTGGCATGGAAGAAAATATACAGATGATCAGCTAGCTAGCAAGGACAGTGTTTGTGTACATATGTGTATCTGAACGTTTAAAGGACTTCCTTTACTGTGTTCACATTTTTCTACTTTTTGATTGAATTTGCAGAAGACTATTTGACACATTGATATTTTCTATGGTGAAAAGTTCATTATGTAGGGAAGTGTTTGTTTATTACAAACAAAGCATCCTGTGGCACCTTGAACACTTAACAAATTTATTATGACAAACCTTTGGGTAGTAAAGTCTTACCTCATCAGATGCAATATATAACCAATAGATGAAACTGTAAAGTCCAAAAGCCTATGTTTTAATAATTTTATGAGATCTCAGCGTGCCATAAGACTCACTTCAAATAGTTGGCATGATGTTTTTAATTGATAGGAAAGGATAATTTCCATTTCACAGTTTTGTACAACCTAATGGTACCAATTTTAAAAAATGATCGCTAACTTTGATTCAACTATGATGGTTTTGCTGTTACATAAAAATGAATGGGGGGCAGGTATTAAAAGTACAGGTCGAATTGCCAACAATAAAAGTCTTACTACAAGCACCCGTAATAGTTACCTTTGGCGTTACTGCAATATTTGCTTTAACACATTTAAAGCTTCAGTCTTATACAGTATATGTGTGTGTGCGCGTGTGTGTATGCCTTCAAAACGGCTGTCGACTTATGGCACCCCATGATTTTTACACTTACCAGGGAGTAAATACCATTGAAATTACTTCTGGTTAGCCATGTATTTTTCTGAAACTAAAATTGCAGGGAGGCTGAATATTTTGATCCTCTAAGTCAGTTGCTTTGTACTAATCTAGGTGTAAATTAACCTACTAAAAGATATTAACAATAGTACATTCCAAAAAACTTGCTTTTGCCATTGACTTAATCATTGGACTAGCTGTCCTATGTTAGAACTGTCTTTAGCAGATCAAAGCAACAGTCAGCCTCAGCACAAATGCAGTCTTCTAATTCAGAGCAGTGTGTAGAGACACTGTATTATGGGAACTGCCATGTAAGCTTCCTCCGGACTTAGAATGTCCCTGTAATATATGTTTTATTTACGGTTAAGTAGAGCGTTGATGAAGACAGACACTAGAAGCACTCAGACAAGGAGCAAATCCACTGTCTTTGTTCAGATCCCTAAAGACAGGCATCTGTGCACTCCAGGATGCTGTCAACTTGTAACTCCCAGCTCAGGCTCTCTCTACACTTGCATTCAGTTTCAAAACAGAAGTCTTTTTTAGGATCAGGATGGGCTTATAGTGGTGGCTTGCACCTAATCTCAAGGTAATTTTCTTCAATTCCTTTTTTCGATACCTCATCAGGATGGCTGACTTTCTTCAAGCTGATAGCCTTCTCTGTTCAGTATCCAGTAAACTGCCTAACAATAGGTATAGCCAGGCTCAGATTCATAACATTATTATTTGTTCTTATCCATTCGTCCTTATACATTTGTTCTCTGCTAGTGCCTAGGTGGCTTAGGGACAGACATAATGCATGCCAGGGTAGATAAGTCAGGGGAAACCTACATTACTTATTTATTTCTCTTTTGGAATGAATGATACACTTTTAGAGACAAGATTTTATTTAGAACACATTGTGAGTATACAAATTTATTTATTTATTTTATCCTGCCTTTCTCCCAGTATGGCCCCTGATGTGGTTCACAGATTTGAGTTAAAACACAATATAGTTAAAACTACAGATAGTACAAAAGTTTTTAAAAAACAATTGCATTAAAACATCAATGCAGATCTTGGGAAACAGTTAAAATACAATAATAGTGATAAAAATACCAATTCAAATGCAGCATACCCTGATTAAAATGCCTTCTGCAACTGACAACACTAAAAGGCCTGGGTAAATAGAAAGCTCTTTGCTTGTTGATGGAACTTGTTACTTGTTGCATCATGGTAGTTTTAAACCTATTAATCTGCTGTGTAAACACTTGCAACTTTGGGCATGTGTTCAGATACTGTGTACTGAAATGTTGTAGTTTGTGTTAGTTGCATTTCATCTTGCATCATAGTGAGGCTGATAAACACCCAAACACAAGTACCCAAATCAAAGAGCTCGGGGTGACTTCTAAAGTGATACATGATTAATAAAGAACAATTTAAATCAGGACCATAAAGGCAGTTAGATTCCTGCCTTTGTTCTGTTCAGACTGATTATTTTGGGATCCAGAAACAGATACAAAAATCAAAACATAGCTAGATGCCTCAAGTTCTCTGGGAGGCAACAGGCTAAGTCTAATTAAATATAAAGGGATCTATAGTTTCGTGTTGTTGTCATATCCTCTCCAAGTAATCCTGGAAGAAAGGCTATTACAAGTCTATGAATACTGTATAATCTTTTAAGGATTCCTTACCTCTTTAAAACTGCAATTCTGATTACAAGTTGGTTCATGCTCAGAATACTATTTTATACATGCACACTTTCAACAAAAGCTTTGATACTAACCATGCTTTTAATTCAAAGCAATTGTCAATATAATACATGGAACTTTCTTCCAACTCTACTTAGAAATATGAAGATAATTAAGCAATGCATCGCCTCGATTTGTTAAAAATATCAAAACCATGAAAACCCCAACTTGTTTGCTCTTTTTTCTTTCAGTAAGCTTCTAACATTACACCTAACAATATAAAAAGTACCACTCTGATCTATTTTAAATATTTGAGCTGTACCATGTATACTTATTGGGAGCGAATGCTCTGTCTTTGAAATCTACCCATGAAGCTAGCTATCCTTAGGTATGATGAACATACGTCAGAAATGAACTTGTAAGGACTAACATTTTTGGACTAAACCCTGATTACCTATGTGCCTAAAAATCAGAAATACATTTTCAGCCCCAAGCAAGCAGTTTGGATTTTTTCCCTCCTAGAATTGCCTTTACTGTCCCTCATTTAACATAATTTTATTGACTCTTAGGATAAGAGGCACACTCTCATTTTTGCAAGTTTCGAAGAGAAGTCTCATATGGGGCTTACACTAAATGAAAAACATCAAAATTAAGGGACGACAGCAATGCAACACATATGGTACGGTCTGCTTGTAAAAGAAATGAGGTTAGTGAGAAAATCTGAATCAAAAGGAGATTCTCAAGGGGGTATTGTATAAAAGATGTAACAGTTTTCAAAAAGACAAATACAAGCTCTGAACAGATAAAAAGCTACTTAATATAATTATAGTTAAAACTGCTAAAATGTGGCTCTGTATTCAGATTAATGAAGAATGAAGATTCCTCAGTGATAGGCAGGTTCCAAAGCATTTATGCTACTAGTTGCAGTGAAAAAAATTACTTTCTTTAAGAAATGGCATTCTGGTGAATAATTAAAAATTTGCTTGGTTATAAATAAATACTCAGTCTCTTTGTTGTGTAGAGACTGCTTTGTAACACACTGATGCCATTATACAACAATATGGAGCCCATGTTGTTACTGTGGTTGTGTACCTTCAAGTCATTTCTGACTTACAGCAACCCTATCCTGGGACTTTCTTGGCCAGATTTGCTCAGAGGATGGTTGCCTTTGCCTTCCTCTAAGCTTGAGAGGGAGTGGGTTTTCATAGCTGAGTGGGATTCAAACTTAGGTCTCTAGAGCTGTAGTCCAGCACTCAAACCACTACACCATGGTGGCTCATGGAGCTCTTCCTGTTAAATGTTGGCTTTGCCTTAGCAGAAGTTGTTTCTGCCTGTGCAACTTTGGCAGGCATGGGGGAGTGCTCAGTGGTATGAAGGACTGGCGAAAACTGGGTGCTTGTCTTTTGCAAGTAGATGTACTATCTACTTGTATCACCATTAGGAGCATAGGAAAATGTCTTGTGCTGAGTCTTATCCTGGATCAGTACTGTCAACGCTTGCTACCATCAGTTTTCCAGGGTTTCAGGCAAGTACCAAAAATGATCACACATCCATGTGGCAAGTACCAAAAAAAGATCATGCATCTTTCCTAACTTCATGGAAAGATGCCTGGAATTGGATATGGAAATGACTCTGCTGCTGCATTCCAACCATTGGACACAAGCTGATGTGTGTGTGTGTGTGTGTGTGTGTAAATGTTTGTTTGCTTTTAGGGCATATTTGTGATGTTAGAGCCAGAAGAAAGCACAAGATACATTGAATTTGAATCACCCTTGGACAAGAGGGGAAGAGCACTTTTTCATACCATAGCTAGGGCCATGTTGTTTTTAGCATCTGCACAACTGTCTGCACACTTCCCTTGGCAGGTCTGAGGCAAAACTAAACAAAGCCTACAGAGTGGGATATATATCAAGGTGCTCATTAGAATAGCACCTACTCTGGACATAATTTGTGGCAGATTATACTTCCTGAAGATGTTGCACACTGCAGTTCTATAGATGGACTGGAGTTTGTCATTGCTTTTATTGAGCACAATCCTGCAAGCACTGCTGCTGAACAACCTACATTACTTGCATCAGACTTATTTTGTGTAGGCAAGGCTTGAAAATCTTTCCCCTTCCTCAGCCAGTTTGGGTGGAGAGCTGCTGCATTAGAGGAAGAAGATACAGCAGCGCTGCTGTGGCAGATGAACTAAACAGTAATAGGCCGTCTTGCCTTGCTTGCTGTTGTGCACCATTTCCTCAAGAGTGGGATTACGGTATGGTGCCTGTTGTGCTTGGTTCTTCCCACCCTGTCAGGCTAGTGTTTTTGGTAGTAGAAACAAGGTGGTCTTTGAGTCCCAAATATTTATTTGTGGGTACAATAAAACTTTGGGATGCATTAGAGTATTGAAATGTTTTTCTGCTGTCTAAAGAGTCTATGTATCTCCTAGATAGTTTGTGAATTATTTTAGTTTGCAAACAACATCCTGGTTTGATATTGGAAGCTAGCTTTCCAATAGCCATGTAGCTGGTTGGCTAGATTTGGTCCGAGTCCAAAGGACTGCTGAGTGAAGTGTGTGTGTAGTGCTGTTCTGAATTTGTTACTTCTAGAATCAAAGCCTCCTATAAAGTTGAGGAAACTTCAGAGGCTGCCCCGACACAATAAGATGCTTATGGCAGGAAGGAAATAAGGTTGACTGTTCTAATATGTGTGCAGTCCATTGTATAAACCGAAAGGGAGTCTCTTAAGTCGTACATTGGCACTTTGAGTATCAAATATTCTTTATAAGCTATGAGAACAAAGCCTCCTTATTTAATATTACCACTGTTGTTTGTAGAATATTTAGTCCATCTGCGGATGCCACATGTGAAACTGAGGGAAAATTATTGCAGTAGTTTTGTAGCATTTTTATTGCTGTTGGAAGTATTTCAAGCATGTTTGAATAGTATTGCCGCATTACTGGCTTTGTAAATAGGCTAGTTGTTCAGCTCATGGTAAGTTTCTGTTTTTATCTAATACAGAAGTGCACAAAGTATATTCTGCAGGGTGATGTAGGTTACCCTTGAAGTGTCCTTGTGCGCTTCACCATTTTCCTTTCTTTTCTCTGATAGGCTTGCCTTAGGGTCACCAGAAGTCACAAAAAACATGAAGGTATACAACAACAACTCCGTAATGAAAACACTTTCTAAAAAACCCCAACAACTTGGGGTTGATGGATGGGGGAGAAAGGGTGAAAATCACAAGGGTACAGTCTTCTGGTGTCCTGGAGAGGTGTTTCCATACCTTGATATAACTAATAATACGGATTGAAAGCTGGAATTTGATGTGAAGTTTCTTGCTCGATAAAAGAGTTTTAGTAAACCCTTAATCATTTCTGTTGTGTATTATGTGTTTATGTTGTTCAAAAACAACCACAATGCTTTGTTGACAGTTTTTATTTTATTTTTAGATTACTGTTTTGAAAGAAAGATTAAGAACATATATAATCTTAAATGAGACATAATTTAAGGTTGGTAACAATATATAATAATGTAATCATTTATGTTTGTTTTTGTCTATGCAGATGGCTGTGTTGTAGGGAGGATTGCAGAGAAATCGCTGCTGTTTTGGCAAACATTTCTGTTTTCTTCTGTTCTCTTGTGCCGTCTTGAGAAATACATAAATACAGTAATATTTGGCCAGGTTTAGAATGGAGGTCAGCAATATATGGATACCTCACCTTTCACCTGCTGATACATATTATTATATATATATATATATTTAAAAAACCAGGTATCCAGGACAAATTCAAATGTAGCACTAATCTCTGGCCACTTTTATCTCTTTTCCTAGAATACCTCTGGCATCATGGCCATTCTTAGGAAGTAAAGATTCTGGAGGCAGGAGGTAATTGCTTTGTTTGGAAGCACTTTGGACTGCCCCTGAAATAAATACAAGGATAAACAACCTCATATTCTCACCGTGTTCGTGTTTGTTCTTTCTTGGACCATCACTTTGGTGTTTTTTTTTTTTACTGCATTTAATTATCCACGTCAATTCTTTAAAAGCCTTAAGCAGTTAAAAGTATATCCATGCCAGAGGTTGCAGTTGCTTTCTCTGTATGTCATCACTTGTCATGTTGCTGTTTCTGCTATGCCTGGCATTTTGTATATGGAAGCTGTCCCTCCCTTTGACTGCAGAGGTTACAACAACCTGCATCCCTAGACAACAGACTCTCCTTTCTTTTATACCATCTTACAGGGTTTGGGTTAACTAGTTTCTGGAATTATATCAGCCGAATTTGCTAGGCGGAGTCCTCTCAGTATCTGCAGGGTCGGGGGGGGGGGACAGGCGGACAGTACTTGCTCATGTTATCTCATATTCATTTGTGTTTTTAATATACTCCTATTAGTTCAGATAATGACCTTTTATGGGAAGGTCGGAAGCTCAGAGACTCAGCACATGCTGTGCTTGCAAAAGGTTCCAGATTCAGGGCCAGGTAAAGGGCGACACCCCCCCCCCCCAATAGAAACTCTGGGTAATCATTGCCAAGTTACCCTAGAAGAAAACATTGCACAGATGTTACCAAAGGGGACACACCACTGGTCTGTCTCAATGGAAGGCACCTTAGCGTGTATCAGAATATGAGTTATGTATTTAATACGAGTTACATATTTAATGTATTTAAATTTAAGTTCTAGAATTCTCAGGGAAAATGGTGATAGTGTTCTGTGCCTTCATGTTATTTTCTAATTATGGTGAGCCTAAGGTGAACCTATCATGGGGTTTTCTTGGCAAGATTTGTTCAGAGGTTTGCCCTTACCTTCCCCAGAGGCTGAGAGAATGTGACTTGTCCAAGGTCACCCAGTGGGTTTTATAGCTGAGCTGGGAATTGAACCCTGGCCTCCAGAGTTGTAGTCCAACACTCAAACCAGTTTTTATTTATTTATTTCATTTTTATACTGCCTTTCTCTCAGAAAGGAGCCTAATGCGGGTCATGAATAAAACTTTACAGTATTTTTTAAAAAAGACAATTTAAATCAACCAGCTAAAAATAGTATACAATTTATAAGCATATACAAGTAGGCCCTTAGTATTTGCTGGATATCTGGGTTTTGGTTCCAGGGACCTCCCTTGGATACCAACATTTGCAGATGCTCAAGTCCCTTTAAATACAACAGCAAAGTGAAATGGTGTCCCTGATATAAAATGGCAAAAACAAGTTTAGCTTTATATATAATTTTAAAGGTATTTTGAAGCCCTGGATGGATGAATCTGTGGATAAGGAACAAAGGTTATTGCACAAAAGTTAAAAAAAACATTATGCAAATGGATCTTACAGCATCTTGAAAGAAAGAAGTTGGTAGCATGAGCTTTCGTAGACTACTTCTTCAGATAAATCTGAGGTTCCATGAGGAGGGACTTCTGGCTAGGGATGGGTTGCATCTCAGGCCATTTTAACTGGGGCCTCAGGGTGGCTGGTGCTGTCTAGCTCTGTATTATTCCTGTGCAGAAAAGACAGTATAGTAAGTGAAGGCTGTCAGCTGCTGTGGTAGACTTTGCTTAATCATGGCTGGAGGGGGGTGGCGATTACCAGGTTCCCCCATTGCTTTTCCCTTCCAGAGCATCTTTGGGGCCAGTGGAGGATGGGGTGTCAATTCATGGCTGTGAAAGAGCTCCCCAGCCCTCCTTTTCCCGACCTTTCCTTTGCTGCGCTAAGCAGTCTCTTGCTCTGCTGTGCTGAGTGCTTGCCTTTGCTGCCTGCCAACAGAGTCTGGAGGATCATGTGAGGCTGATCCGCCTGTTCCCCTCCCTGGGACGAGGTGGGACCTCCTCTACTTCCTCCTCCTCCTCCTTCTCCTCCCTTAGTGTTTGTTAGTTAGTAGCTGGAGCAAAGCAAGAGCAGGAGACTTTCTGCACAGCCCATGGCTTTCCAACTGAGAGTCTCAGACTCAGCTCAGCAGCTCTTTCTTCTGCTTTTGTTGCTTTGATTGTACTATTTTATTTTATTTTGAGCTTGAGCATAGCTGTCATCAGATCCAGGGTGACCAGACACATCCTCCTTTTCAGGACATGTCCTCCTTTCCAAACTTCTCTTCCAGGAGGAATTCCACAATGGCTTCCATTTGGAGTATGACCAAGAAGCATGGATTTATATTTACAAGAGTGGTCTTTTAAAGCTTTTGTTTTGTAAGGACCTCCATTTTTCTTGTAGACCTTACATTTTTTCCCGAGGCCTTGTCCTCCTTTGCGGTGATGAGATCTGGTCAGATCGGACTCAGAGGAGGGCTTGAAATTGCACCAAATGAGTTTCTTTCTGGTGCTGGTGGTGGAAATTCCAGGGGATCTGTTTCAGGGAGCTTTGGTGATCGAGTGGATTTAATCGGAGACTAGCCATATCGACAGCTTCATCTCTTTTCTACTTCACCTCCCCCTTCGCTTTTCACTCTGGATTACTTGGAGAAACTTTACTTAAAACAACAGGGGCTGGATTTTCTCACCCTTGCCTTGCCTTGTTAAGGGAGCTGCTTTCTTCTCCTGGATTTGTGCCCCCTTCTGGGTGCTGTGATAGTATCGGCTCTTTGGAGTTTCCAGGAGGGGGGGAAGTCTCTGTTGTGGATTGTTTTTTGTTTCTATGGAGAAACGCAATGAGCTGTTTTACTCCTCATGACGGGGAAATCCGCCTTCAGTTTTTTATACGCGTGGAAAGGAGTCCTCAATACATGTCTGCCAGGGAATAAAGCCAGCAAAAGAAAAGGTAGCAATTCTTCAAGCAGAATAGTTAGGCGCTACTTCTCAGTGGTCCAAAACACACCGCAGAAATAATCCGGTTTGAGACCACTTTAACTGCCCTGGCTCAGTGCTAGGTAATCCTGGGAATTATAGTTTATTGCAGCACCACAGCTCTGTAACAGAGAAGGCTAAATGTCTCACAGAACTACAATTCTCAGGGTTCCTTAGCATTGAGCCGGGACAGTTAAAGCAGTCTCAAACTGGATTATTTCTGCAGTGCGTTTTGGACCAATGTTAAAAGTTTCCTGCTGCCTGGGATATCGCAAGCAGGCACCCTTTCTTCTTTGGCGTAGTATCATAAATGCCTCTAGGCAATTCTCCAGTGTACAAGAGCTGATCCTGCAGTCCTTAGTCCGGCTGGTCATTTCCTTTATGTAAACTCCAAGAGGTTTAGCTGAAATAGGTTTGTTGCTTGTGCCTTTGAAGTAGGTTTGTTACTGTGTGCTTTCAAGTAGTTTCGGACTTACGGGTCCAAAACACATTGCAGAAATAATCCAGTTTGAGACTGCTTTAACTAACTTGGCTCAATGCTAGGGAATTCTAGGTACTGTAGTTTTGTGAGATATTTAGCCTTCTCTGTCAGAGAGCTCTGGTGCCACAATAAACTACAGTTCCCTAGCACTGAGCCAGGGCAGTTAAAGCAGTCTCAAACTGGATGATTTCTGCAATGTGTTTTGGACCATTGCGACCCTAAGGCAAACCTAATATGGGTCTTTCTTTCAAGTTTCTTCAGAGAAGGTTGGCCATGGCCATCCTCTGAGGCTGAGAGAGCATGACTTTCCCAGAGTCACCCCCAAGTGGGTTTCCATGGCTAAGCGGGGATTTGAACCTTGTTCTCCAGAGTCATGGTCCTGTGCTCCAACCACTACACCACACTGCTTGTGCCTTTGCTTGTCTTTAAATACATGTTTAGAAAGTGACAAACATGCAAAACAACTATCTCTACCAAACAACCCTATGGGAGAACAGAATATAGATCACTGTGGAATAATATCCTCATTGGAACATTCCACACTCTAAAGTAATGACACCATCCTGGAATATAGCATGACCTATATAATACCAAAGAAATCTGATTCTTCCTGAAGTCCTGCCAAGTATGGATCTGACTTAAAATGTTTCTCTTTACTGGTCAGAGTTTTAAAAATAAGAAGGGGGGGGGGGAGAAAACAGAGAGAAGGATTGCCATTTCTTTGCTTGCACCTGAATGCCAAGGCACAATGGATGCCAGGTTTCCCCCCCTTATGCTGACAGCAGACAACCTGAAAGTATTTTATTCCTTGGGATTTTGGCGTATGCAGCGGGGGACGCTGGGCTTCTCACATGACCGCTGACTAAACTGGATTCTTGTAATGGTTGTCGAGGGAAGTCTTAGCACCCTCAGAGAAGATGGCACTTACAGGCTGCTGAAGGTTTTGGATCTCTTTCAGAATTGGGCAGGACCCGACAGGCTCCGTGATGACGAGAAAGAATCCCACACTAACCACACCCTGTGGCTTGTATTTTGGGAAGATACACAAAGCACACCTAAGAGCAGTGACTCACTGGCTACCCCGGTTCTCCTTGTTGTATGGAGATAATGTTTTCCACCCTGAATAGCAGACCTTTGTGCATATCTAGATCTTATGTTGATGTTGATCCATTTAGCTTCTGGAGATAAGTGTACAGATTTCTGTGGGCAAAAATGGCTGTGGTGGTTAATTTTCTTATTTGAACATTGCTTCTGCTTTGGGAATTAATGTAGCAATTTATTAAATATAGCCTGCAGAAAGGCAGTATGGAAGTTGACTTGAATCTCTTTTTAATCTTTCTCCCATTATTTTGTATACGTTCTGTAAAAGCTGATGGTGACTTTACTCAAGTTATTGTACGTATTATACATATTATTCAAGATAAAGTTTGAACTTGGAGTCATTAGTTTTATCAAAAGCTGGGCCTGGTGTTGGTTCCACAGCAAATAAATGCTGTTAGCTGTTAGAACATAAAATTGTGCATTTTGATAGAAGAGAAAATACCGTGACTACTACAGAAGTATGACTATCTCATTCAATATCTAGTTCTCATGGTGCCTTTGGGATTAACTCTTTCAGTTCATTCACCTCTGTATATTGCAGTGCTGTTGTATTTTAATTACTCCTGGTTTTTGCCCATTTACTCACTGCTTCATACTGTATGGTTACTCATCAGCTCCTTGAAATGGAATGCAGATCTCTCCACTTGAAAAATACATAATTATTGGGATACTTGGCAGTAATTTAAACATGGAAGTGTACTTCCTTTATTTATGGTCCCACTAAAAAGCAGATTAATTTAACATGACATCGTCTATGGTAGAACATAAATGTTACAGTGATAGCAACTGACTAGCTGTTACTTGTAACAAACATAGTTTGTTACCATAGTTAAAGAATGGATAATGTTAAATTTTATTGGTTCAAACACTATTTAGGTTTTAAAATTTGAACCTTCATCTCTTAACAGATAGCTTATCTAGACATAGGTGTACAAAGCAAAGGTGGAGAGAGTTGAGTTCCCATATGTAAATTGTTGACTATCAGGTGCTTATTAGAAAGACTCTCGGCTCTCTTGATTCAATTGCATTTGGCTCCATTCAGAGAGGATTTGGTGTGTAGGTTTCAAGATGTTAATCTTTATGACAAAATTTGTAATATCGACATTCCCTTTGTAATTTTAAAGCATATAATACAGGGAAATAAGTACTTGCTTAAGAGATTAGTAAGGTAAACATGCGGAGGCTCTTAACGATGCTGACTCTGTCGATTGCAAGAACAGCAGGTTGGCAGTTCAAGGCCTGGGTGCCACAGGATGAAGTGAGCTCCAGTCGCTAGCCCCAGCTTCTGCCACCCTAACAGTTTGAAAGCATGCAAATGCAAGTAGATAAATAGGTACCACTCCGATGGGAAGATAAACAGTGTTCTGTGCAATCTTCCTGGCCACATGATCACAGAGTAGTCTCTGACAACACTTTTAGCTTAGTAATAGAGATGACCTCCCCCAATGGTTGGACATGACTGGACACAGCCTTGTCAATGGGGAATACCTTAAACCTACCTTTAAGGTAAACATACTGGGTAACATCATTTCTCTTTATATTAGGTCTTGATGTCTAGTGACCACAGAATCATGATGTTCAGTCCTTGTCAGATGGCGTGTCATATCTCCTAGCAAGCCTTAGCCGCTATGGAAAGAGAACACATTGTTATAAGTAAACCTAAATGTGCATAAAACCTTTGTTCTAATATGTTTAACATAAAATACTGTTTTGAAGGGCCAGCTAGTTGCAAATGTTCAATTTGACACGGGGCACCTTCTAATAATCACTCTCAATGCTGCTTTGGATATTAAAAAGTTGTGTCAGAACGGTTTACGCGCCCCAGTTATCTAGGTTCAGGCTTACTAGCAAGGTGTGGGTTGTTGCTTTATAATGTTGATATGATAATTGAATAAGATTTTGTTAACATTGTCTTTGTGAGGTTATGTGCCTTCATGACGCCTGTAGACATATGGTGAATCCATGAATTTCATAGGGTTTTGTTAGACAAAGCATACTCACACGTGGTTTTGCCAGTTCTTTCCTCTGAAATATAGCCTACAGCACCTGGTATTCACTGGCAGTCCCCCATTCAAGTACTAACCAGGGCTGATCCTGCTTAGCTTTCAAAATCCATGTCAGCACACATGTGCATGAACCTTTTACTACTTAAGTGAAATGAATATATTCACCAAAGCTAGCAAGTTTCTCAACTGCTGTTTTGGTCCTTTTGGATTATTCAGGTATGAAGAACTCTTTTGGGCAGGGAGACTGACCTGAGAGTTTACCAAATTATGGTGAACCCTAAAGGATAATTTGGTAAATTCATTGATTTCTCAGGTCAGTCTCCCTGCCCAAGAGTCCTTCCATAACTGAAGGATCTGATAGGCACAAAACAGTAGTTGAGATGCTTGCTATTTTTGATGGATTTATTTATTGTACTTGGAGATTCATAAAAAAGTAAAAGGCATGTGCATTGAAATGTTTGTGGTGACTGTGTTCATGTGATGTCTAGCTTTTTGGCATACATGTAGGAATGGCTGTTTTACAAGATGGAATATCAAAATAAACATTGGGCTGTTTCCATGACGGGTTATTTATTTGCTTGGGCTGCCATATGGTTTAAACAAAGCTCAGTTAGTCATTGGTTTGAACCTGTTAGCATGCAAATAAAACAGATCTTAAGGAAAAAATACGTTTAGGTGCATATTCCTGTTGCAGCAGGGACTACTTTAAAGGGGCATTCTCACAAGTGGAGGAAGGATTCTTCTTCTAAAACAACACCATTCTTTTCATTCCTTTCTAAGCTGTAGCCAGCTGTCCCCAGCATGGGAGGAACGGCCTGGGGAGCCTGCGTGCAAGCCACCTCCTCCCATGTAGTAGTAATACAGTCCACCCTTCATATTCACAGACTTGGGATTTGCGAATTCGGTTCTTTGCGATCTGAGCCTGAGCCTTGCCCACCTCCTCCCATGCTGGGGATAGCTGGCTACAGTGAATATGAAGTCCATGAATATGAAGGGCTGACTGTATTACTACAGTTGCCCCCCACTGTTTGCACGGACTTCAGATCTGCGACCTTAGCTTACGTGCGAGGAGCAAACCAGGGTTTGGGATGGGGGTTAAAATGGGGCACGAGCCAGCAGCTGCTCACAGGCATGCACCCCCATTGCAGCCCCATGACTGTGTTCACTCAGATGCAAGTCCCACTTGTTAAATGAGGCCTACTCCTATCCAGTGCTTATGATTCATTTCTAAACATTGGGAGGAACCCTCTGACAAACACACTCCCTCGGAAGGTGGTAGCATCTCCTTCCTTGGAGGTCTTTAAACAGAAGCTGGGTGGCTATCTGTTGGGGTGCTTTTATTGTGTATTCCTGCATGGCAGGTGGTTGGACTGGACAGCCCTTGAGGTCTCTTCCAACTCTATGATTGTATGATTCTTTGATTGCATTCTTGGATTCATAGAGGAAACCTCAGTCCGGATATTTGGGGGCATTTTAATTCAAAATAATAATAACTTAATCCAGTCACTTAACCATTGCTTTAAACTGCAGCCCAGGTTTTCCAGTGTATACAAAAAGTCCAGTGTAAGGTTCTGAGTCTGCCTCAGTCCAACAGAATTTAGTTGTATTTTCTTAAGCATCTAATAGTGTTGCAGCTACAAAGTCATGAAGCCAGATGGCACATTAACTGCATCGTGAAAATATTTTGACTAATGTGAGCAACCAAATCTAAGTGTTTCATGTGTGAAAAGTGCATCGGACTGATGTTTTTGTCTCCTTGTTTTAAAAGGAACTGGCTTTCTTTTAAAACCCTCTCACGATAGTATGTAAACCACTGATGTTATACAGTTGTCCCGCCACATTTGCAGCTTTGACTTTTACAGATTTGATTATTTGTCATTTTAATATGTTCTTCCTAGGACTCTCTTAAGTGCTCCAGTACAATTCTGCCAGATGTTGACCATAGAGTTGTGCTGGAGAACCTACAAAATCTTAGTGAAAACACTTCTCTAGGAATTTGTAGGTCCTCCAGCATGATTCTGTGGTCAACTTCTGACAGGTGTTAAGCATAGAGTTGCATTGGAGGACATGGAGATGCCTAGAGAGGTAAAAAGAATAGGATTTTTTATTTGCATTTTTTCCACAATCACAGGGGTCCTATGCCCCTAACCCCAGCGAATGTAGAGGGACCACTGTTGTTCTTCCCATAACAGTGTTGCTTGGCTTGCTAAGTCATAAAGAAGATAGTGATTTTTGTTAGGCAAATGTCCTGGTAAAGTGGCTAATTACTGCCCAAGATGTACTGTGTAAGTTTTCTGAATTTATCAAGGAGCTGGTTTCTTTACCAGCACAAAATGACGTAGAAAAGCTCTATGCGTTTATGTGTGTTTGATCAAGCTGCTAATAGGGCTGATTCAGTAATGTTGGAAAGCAACATCATCTCCCTCCCTCTCTCTCTCTCTCTGAGGTCATGAGCAGTGGATGCTGCTGAATGCCTAAGGGCTTCTCTACATGGGATAAAAATATGTAGTAAGACAAGCCAACTTCAAACCGGTTGGTTTTGCAAGTGTAGGTTTTTGTTTTTAGTTGTAACACATGAATTATGGCTGCATTATGCTTATATATGCCATCCAGGGTGTGGTAGCAATCATCGGTTTGATGATAGCTTCATGGAAAGAGATGTTCTTGGGTTTTTGTGTTCTTAGAAACTTTTTCTTTACAGATATATTCAAATAGATCAGCAGTTCTCAACCTGTGGGTCATGACTCCTAAGACCCATCAGAAAACACATATTTTTAAGTACCGGTACAGTTATGAAGAAGCAACGAAAATAATTTTATGGTTGGGAGTCACCATAAGATGAGGAGCTGTGTTAAAGGATTGTGACATTAGGAAGGTTGAGAACCAATGATATAGATCATGGCAATTTTATGCCCTATCTAGTTGCTCAATCGTAATTTTTAATAGTCTGTTTCAACTTTGGCAGCCACCCAGCACAATTAAATACAGTTGCATCCCATACCTTTCAGTGGGACCTAAAAGCACACGTGTGTAATCAACAGTGACTTTTGTTTCAACACAAATCATGAGTTTGTTTCCCATTGGTTTAAAATGTTACAGTATTTTCTTTTCGTTGGTTTACTTAGTGAAAAATACTGGCAGCAGATGTAGATTGGCAGCAGAAATAAAAGAAAGTTTTTCTTCTTAAACCATTTAATATATGGATCTCACTGACACTAGATGTGGTAATGATCATTGGCTCAGAAAAGGCCTTTGTGTGTGTGTACATGCCTTCAAGGCTTGATGCCTTGAATTTCACAGGGTTTTCTTATGCAAGCAATTCTCAGTTTTGTCCTTGGAAATATAGCCTACTGTTTAAAAAGATGGAAACTCCATGGCCATTGCTGGAATGAGGAGTGCATAGTTTTCCAGATATTAGATTGCCTCTTCCATTGTCAGCATTACCAGTGGTTAAAATAATTGGATTGTGTGATTGATACTTTATTTCACCTGAGAGGAGCAAAAACAGAAAATGAAATATGTCATGATAGGTTAGGAAATAATGAGCAATTATGGTCAAGTAACATCTGGAGGGCCACATGTTCCCTACCCGTGCTTTACTTGAATAACATTTCTTTATTATCATTCGTTTCTTATCACATTGATTATTGAAATGTGATAGTATCACATTGATTATTGAAAAAAAACACTCATTTGTTTATATTATATATTGAGTCTAGTACAAGTAAAATGTTTGGATCTTATTAAACCAACTTGAAGAGGATCAGTCATAGTACAGTAGCCACTTCCATGTTCATTGGTAGTATGCCTCTGCTTGGCAGTGGCAGATGGACAGAGATCGCTGTTTTTTGGGTTATTTTGAGGTATCTTAAGTGGCAAAGGCAAAAGCAAAAACAAAAAACAAAACCTCTCTGAGCAAATATTGCCAAGAAAACCGTGTGACATTGGCACACAACCACAACAGGGTGACCAGTGTGGAAGCAGAAGGTGGAGTAGATCCTTAGTGTTCTCAACAATGCATATTGCCCCACTCCTGTTTGCCCTGCTCCGCCCATCCCAAAAGGAAGGACCTAGGTTGTCACTAATTTTCCAGCGACAACTAATGTGCTTCTTATCTTTTCTTTGCAGAAATGAGTCGCCAGACTGCTACAGCACTTCCTACAGGCACCTCAAAGTGTACACCATCTCAGAGAGTGCCTGCGTTGACTGGCACAACTGCTTCCAACAATGACTTGGCCAGTCTCTTTGAGTGTCCAGTGTGTTTTGACTATGTACTACCACCGATTCTGCAATGCCAAAGTGGCCATCTTGTCTGTAGCAACTGTCGTCCCAAGCTCACATGCTGTCCAACTTGCCGAGGCCCGCTCGGTTCCATTCGTAACTTGGCTATGGAAAAAGTTGCCAACTCTGTACTGTTTCCTTGCAAATACGCCTCCTCTGGCTGTGAGATAACTTTGCCCCACACCGAGAAAGCAGACCATGAAGAGCTGTGTGAATTTAGGCCTTATTCATGTCCATGTCCTGGTGCTTCTTGTAAATGGCAAGGTTCTCTGGATGCTGTCATGCCCCATCTCATGCATCAACATAAATCAATAACAACACTACAAGGAGAAGATATAGTTTTCCTTGCTACAGACATTAATCTTCCAGGGGCTGTGGACTGGGTTATGATGCAGTCTTGTTTTGGTTTTCACTTCATGTTAGTACTGGAGAAACAGGAGAAATATGATGGTCACCAGCAGTTTTTTGCTATTGTACAGCTGATAGGAACACGGAAGCAAGCAGAAAATTTTGCTTACCGCCTTGAGCTAAATGGTCATAGGCGGAGATTGACTTGGGAAGCAACGCCTCGATCGATTCATGAGGGGATTGCAACTGCCATTATGAATAGTGACTGTCTAGTCTTTGACACCAGCATTGCACAGCTTTTTGCAGAGAATGGCAATTTAGGAATTAATGTGACAATTTCAATGTGTTGAAGCTGCAATCTAATGTTTTCAGGCCAGTGTCTAAAAAAAAAGTCAAAACTCCATTGTATTCAGTTTCATGGAAAATAAGGTAAACATCATTGACTGCCAGATGTGAACCATTTGGTAGGGAAAGGCTATCATATATGAAGGCAAATTCATGGGAAGGTTGTTCAACTACAGGACACAGTTGCATGTAATAACACTAATATATTTAAAGTGAGTCAGCAGTAAACCACTGAATATATATATATATATATATATATATATTTGTGTGTGTATATATATATATATATTATTATATTATATTATATTATATACCCCCAATGGGCATCCTTTTGTATTGATAATTGATTTTAAGAAAAGTGCTGTAAAATAATTCTAAACTTGTTTGTAGATTAATTGTACTTTTGAAACAGATACTGTTTTGTGTTTCATTTGTGCTCTCTTCTTTTGACTGACAAGCCATGCAAAGGCGGTCTGGTGTCTGGCCGCTTCTTCTCCCTACTCCTTTTCCATAAGTCACTACATAGTATTGCTGCTGTTCTTCTGTAAATTTTCTGTATATTTGTTAATTTTTATTAACTCCAGGTTTTTCATTAAAAATGACTTTTCCTTTCTGTAATTCAGGTCCCCCCCCCCTTCTCTTTTTTGGACCTTTTGACATAAATTACAGGTGTCATCTTCTGATTCACACAGTTGCTTATGGTAAATTGTATAATTGTTTATGTTATGTGTAACATTTT
Organism: Urosaurus nigricauda; assembly: GCA_034509955.1. Classification (NCBI taxonomy): domain Eukaryota; kingdom Metazoa; phylum Chordata; class Lepidosauria; order Squamata; family Phrynosomatidae; genus Urosaurus; species Urosaurus nigricauda. The sequence continues at coordinate 12,941,133 of JAOEGL010000013.1, forward strand.
TGAGGGGTGTAATCCTGCCATTGGTCAGAGTACAGATAAGTCCCATTTGTGGAACTTAGTGCTGCATAATACTCTGTGTAGGATTGCATTTCTTGGTCTTTTTCCAATAGTTCATTCGATGATGCTGTTGTTCATTGAGCTATTTTTTGTAAACATGCTGGTCTCTGAAGTGAGATCTTTTTGGACAAATTCCTTAAAAAAAAGGCTTCTTTTAAACTGTAGATGCCATTGTATTTTGAGTTCAAACATAACTTTGCAGATTTGTTTAAGAATGTTCTAATTTAAAATAAGTGGAAATTCAGACACATTTTCCAAGAATTTTAGAGACCTTTAGACATTTTGAAGTCATTCTTGTATCTATTGGTTGTGCACTACAAGAAGACATTGTCTATATACAGTATTTGTAACGATAAAATACAGACCATTTGTTTAAAGGAGACAGTTGGAATAAGCTGTTTTTGGTCTTTTTAAAAATTCTGTCATTAAAAGAATTCCTGGCAAACTGAAAGCTTTTAAGTGATTTTTCCCCCCTTCATGGAATGGAAGCTTCATGTGGCCTTCTAGATATTGTTGGATTGTGATTCCCAGCAACTCTTGTCAAAATAGCCAGTGATGAGGAGCATTTAACTGTTGAGAGAGACACATGATTCCCACCCCTCTATTACTACTTGCAAATGAACTGAGGCAAACAAGAGCTTCATTTTAACACAAATGGCAAAATGCACTTGTTCTTTTGTACAGGTATAGAAGGGCAAAAGAGAGATATGATTCATTCTGCGAGGAAAACTACTTTATGTCTGTCCTATGGGCTAGATCACACCCATTTATTTATCTATGTATTAAAAAGGGAGGGATGCTGTGCTCTTTTTGAATACATTGGTGTTAAATCTGCTGATTCCAGTTGACCAAATGGAGTGCTTGCTATGCTACTAACCAGTTTTGACTTCAAAGGAGGCTACTAACCTGTTTTGACTTCAAAGGATGAAATCAACAGCTGTACTAAGGTAAGCAAGTTTGCAATTAAGGCTTTTGCTTAATAAGGTGTAACTTGATCAATGTGTGTGTATAAATAAAGGTTTGCTTAAGTGACTTTTGACTAATTAACTCTAAAAGAATGTTCTACAGCCTTTCCTCCTTTTAAGGAACATGATGATGCGCAGCAGCAATTGACATACTGCTGTATTATATACTTACATTCCCTTTGAATGCTTTCCAAGGATATATGGCTAAAGAAATCTTGGTGGTTTTGTTGAACTTGCTGTGGTTGCTGTGGGCAGCAATATATTTTGGAGCATCCAGTGCAGTCTGGATGGGGTGATCCAGGGCCCTTGACACATGCGTGCATTCCTACAATTGTGTTCCACTGTCTCTGGCACTGCAAACGTTTCTTAGGGAGCACCTTTGACCATGCGGAACAATTGACTGGGCTGACTGGGGTAGTAAAATGTACCATAATGGTTACTTGTTTGAGGTAGCAGAGGTGTTTTCTGGTGGCTTGATTTCAGTTTTAGTTGTGAGTTACTCTTTTCAGGATTTACCTGACCTCATCTTAATGTTTTATATGGAGAGACTGATGTGCTTTATGTCATGCCTTTTGAATGAAGTGTATGGAGACACTAATTGTCTTGTTTTCTGTGATAGTACTCAGGGTGATACACATGGGCTCCTGAAGTCCATGGAAGGAAGTCTACATCGAATTTTCAGGTCATTCCCATCCCTTAACAGACTTATTCTAATGGCCAAGCTTTCTGAAGCCTTAGATGGAAATCTCTTCCCCTTCCCCCTGTTCTGCTGCATGAAAAACAGATGGCAGAGATTGAATGCAGAATCCTCTTTATACAAAGCATGGGCTCTGTCTCTGAGTTATCATCTTTTCCACTCTTGCTTGTTAAAGCTTTTGTTATTACAAAGTGCTGATTATAACTGTTCAGATTAAACAATTGGTCTGTATCACCTACCTGAGAGACTGGCAACATCTGGCTTTAACAAATTATTTTTAATGTTCTGATGTAAATAGTCTGAATTGAATGCTAAAGATATTTAGAAAAACAATGTTGTTCTTAACTTTCTGTGTCATCTCCATACAAGCTGAAGAGCTGTCAACTACCTCTTCTTTTTGTTTTTTTAAAGTCCATTCAAAGGAGCTAAGCAACATTGCTATATGTAATAAAAACAAGCTTAACACAATGCTGTTAGAGTCAGAGTTTCTCCCATGTGCCATATTTTATGAAGAAATTTGGCTGTTTTATGGAATAATTGGTGTGGCCACCTTGTGCGCATACCTGCTTGCAAGTGAGACCAACTGTTTTCAGCAGAACTTGTTTTTGTTGTATGCATTCATTTTCTGGCTTATGGAGAACCTATCACAGGCTTTTCTTTGCAAAATTTGTTCAGAGGGAGTTTGCCCTTCCTTCCCCGTGAAGTTGAGAGAGTGTCCAAGATCACCCAATGAGTTTCTATGACCAAGCAGGAACATTTCCATGCTGAAATATAACAGAGAAACCCTACTGTTCAGAATTGGGTACTGTCAAAATATCTGCATCTTGGGTAAAACCCAGGGAATAGGGAATGTGGTTGTAGGATCTATTCTTAGACTGAATATAGTGCTTTTGAGACTCACTATAATCCTGCAGCCTGTTTCTTTCTGGATGTTAACAACAGTTCCATTAATGTCAAATCAAAAGGCTTTCACGGCTGGCATCCATACTTTTTTGTGAGTTTTTTGGACTAGGTAGCCATGTTCTGGAAGAATTTATTCCTAACATTTCACCTGCATCTGTAGCTGGTATCTTCAGAGAGTAAATTCTTCCAGCCCACAACCACATAGCCCCAAAAAACCAACAAAAACCCATAGTTCCATTAATCATTTTACCAATGATAGTTGTTGTTGTTGTTGTTGTTGTTGTAAAAAATTGAATTCAAAATATTCAAACTAAGTTAAGCTTCAAGCGAAGCTGAAGAGACAACAGATGACCCTTCTGCCCAACATGCTTGTATTGCTAGTCTTATTTTTTTAATATCCTTATCTCCTATATGGTCCAAAACACACTGCAGAAATAATCCAGTTTGAGACCACTTTACCTGCCCTAGCTCAATGCTAGGGAATTCTGGGAACTGTAGTTTTGTGAGACATTTAGCCGCCTCTGTCCAAGTGTTCTGTTGCCACAATAAACTACAATTCCCAGTATTCCCTAGCACAGTTAAAGTGGTCTCAAACTAGATTATTTCTGCAGTGTGGTTTGGACTTACGAGACCCAAGCGGTCTTCCACCCAATTCGTGTAGACTGGGGATTCCCAGGCTGTGGGTTTCCCCAGTGTAATTGGACTACAACTCCCAAACCCCCTCACTTTTGGCTGTACTGGGGATAAATTCTTCTGCAGATTCCAGGCTGGGAACTACTGTTATAGAGCACTTTTCTGCTGGCTCAAGATCACTATTCTATTGTAACCTTGCCCTGGTGTTTGAGCAGGAAATATACTCTCCCTGTCCCTGTTATTTCCTGCCTTGCCCAATGGCTTCCTGTCAGAAGCATTTTGCTGTGGAATTTCTAACTGTGTAGCTTCCTATTCCAGCAGGGACGAAGGTGCCTGTTGATTTTTCTCTTCCACAGGTCTCCAGAACAAGCTAGCTAGCAGAACAAAAGGTTGCATTCCTTCACAGTGTGGGGGTAGGACGGAGGACACGGGTCTCTACAAAGCTTGCAGGGCAGAAGTGGAGGAGGGAGAAGATCAGCTGCAGAATGCATTTCTTCATCTGAGCCAAAGAAGGAATGCAAATAGAACAGGGATCAAGAATGACAAAATTAAACAGGAAGAGGGAGAGAGTGGAGGAAGAATACCAGGAATGGTGTCATGTTCTAATCTGGAGGAATGTAAGTAGAAAATCCAGCACACTCAAACTCTATTCTAGCCTTAGGAAAACCTCCCCCAGACTGCTGAGAAAAGGAAATTTAGGGGCCTATATCACTACTACTATATTGTGTCTAAGCTATCATCTGAGGCACGGTTTTCTTTTAAAATGAGACTTATTTGGTGAGCACCAGTCAGAGGCCTTCTTACACAGGGATACCTCCTTTATTGAACTGCTTTTCAGAGGAGATCCTGCAGGCTTCTTCTCTGCACCTTTAAACCATGCATTAAGATGCATTTTGTTCCACCAGCAAACCTTTTGTGTATGCTGTTCCCTTATTAAATTTTTCTAGCTATGTTGTTTTAATACTGAATTTTTTTAACAGTGCAAGATGCATTGCGAATATTTTCTGAAAAGCAGGGAATATGAATCTATAATTAATTACAAATCCCTTTCCTGCCAAGGTCAAGTAGTGAGTTTTCTCCAGCTTAGAGCCAAATTGAGGTCACTGAGGATAAAAAAGGGGATGGGACCAGCATGTATAGGGTAACCCCTGAGTTAGAAAAAGTAACTAAAATACTTAAATCTAAGGAGTATCTCCCATTGCTTCTAGCAACCCAATGAAAACAAGGCCAATAGCCACCAAATGTTGACTGTTAGGAAAGAAAAATGAAAAATGCAGGTTGTGGGAGCAGGAGAGCGAAATAATCTGTTTACTTCAGCCCCTTACAGATTTTAATATCTTGGACAACGCTTAGCTGGCTGACAGATATGCTGAATAGGAACATTCCTATCAGAAGCCGCATTTATACTGCAATATTAATTATACGTAGTCATTTTTTGTACTGTAAGAGGAATCTATTCAATCTAGAACACATGCAGCCTAGTTACATTGGAAATCCATTTTCAAAATCCATTTACTGCTTTATCACACTAGGGGGCAAACTGGATTTAAACAAGAGTTAAACAGTGATAAACATAGGGCATTTCCTGTTTAACTCTCGTTTAAATCCTGTTTGCCCCCTAGTATGATAAAGCAGTAATTGTGGTGTTGGGGTCACATTTAGTTGATTTCATGCAAAAGCCTACCCAATATTAACTGCAATTTACTTTGTGAGTAGGTGACAGAGAATTGCAGCTGGCCTACTTAAATATGTCTAGTTTAGCAAGCTGGAGCATCTGCCTGTAGGTGTTGGTATAAAGACAAAACAGTGGGTGTGTTAAATTGTTCAAGCATAACTGACCCCACCAGTATTACTTGCACTCTTGCATTGATCACATTCTGCCAGGTTTGATAAGGCTTTGACTTTGGAAGCCCTGTGCTATTTATTACCAGAATAGACTTGCATGGTTGGTGTGGAGGAGGGCAGGGGGGGGGGCATGAACAGCTGAAAGAGCAATAAATAAAATGCAGTGGAAAATGATCCAACCTTGTAAAGTATGCAGGGTGTCTGTAAGGAATGCTTGTAGTCTTGCGTCTTAGCAAAAAGCAAACGCTGAGTAACATTCTACTTTGCATTAGCTTTACTTTGCAATTTGCACTGTAAATGAAACATAACAGTTGGTGTTCATGTGATCATTTGTATCACTCAGATAAAGCGAGTTGTCCATGTACCCTTGGAGGAGTTGGTTATAATGTTGGTAGGCACTATACTAGGAAAGGTCTTCCCATATACTTGCAGCAAGACTTGGTTAGCCTATTTGGTCTGAATCCAATTGGTAGTCCAAACTCAAGCAGGCCTGATTGTTAATTGCATTATAAATACATTGAATAATGTATCAGTCGAGAGATGTTCATTTTCAGCAGTGGTTGGAGAAACCTCCTACAGCAGTCTGTTTTAAAACCCTTTGTTCCAGCCCTGGCGTTGCACTGAATAACAAAAACAAATATAGCAATACTCTGCAAATGGTAACCATTGCACTGTATTATTTGTTAACAACGGCATGACAATTTGCTATAAAAATAACTAAAAATGTCATAGAAGGCTACCTGATTGTTAATTGCATTATAATTGGCTTGAATAACATCAAGGCTGGAATCGGCCAAGAGAGTGGCCACTTTCAGCAGTTCATTAATTCACTGATGTAAATAAAATTGCCCTGGAGGAATTTACTGAGGAGTTCCCTGGCCCATAAAATAGCAGATCTGGGGAAAAAGATATAACAGAAGTAGCTCTAATTGATGGTGAAGAAGCCTCAGTAGGATCTTTTGAGAGCTGACTTGGTCCTTCTCTCCTCAGGGAATCCTTAATGTGTTCCCACTATCCTTAGTATAAAGCCAAGTTTACAGAGGACCCTTTATAAACCAAAGGTTTAGGGCCAGAAAGACAATCTGCTATTTCCCAATACACTTGGATCCACCTTCCAATTACATAACTGCGTAAATACTAGTGGCTGCAGAAGTGGATTGAAATCCATGAAAGCTTTACTAAATTGCCTGAAAGGTGCTGTTGGATTCCTTCCCACATTGCCTTTTTATGTTGAAATAGAGTAAAACAGCCTTCTCTTTGAAAATCATCATTCAACAGTTAATTCAATGTGTCTGATCTAGTTTGGACTACCAGGAGAAGTCTGATCTTGATTTTTGTAACTTGAGCAGCATTTTGCTTAGTCAGAGAACAGGTAACTTGGATGGGAACATCAGAATTCTCCAGTTACGGATAGGAAGGAATGCTGCCTGAAACCCTAGAGAGTTCCAGCTAGTCAGAATTGACACTACTGTATTCGATAGGCCAATACGGTGACTTGGTAGAAAGCAGTTTATGTTTTATTACACATCAAGTCCCTCCTGGCTAAAATTGCAGCTAGAAAGAATCCCTTGCAGGAGATAATATATTGCTATATTCTAATATGGATGTCTGCATTTGATGGAACAGCAGAAAGGCCATTTTTTATACCATTATTGTTCATGAGAGCCAAATAACCTCTTGTGATGTAAGTAGTGTGCTTTCCATTTTGTACTGATAGCTGTCTGCTCGAAATTCCTCTGGAAGATGGTGTGCAAAGTCTGCAAGGCAACTATCCATTTAAGGACCCAAGTTTTGTCTCTCAAGGATGGGATCTCCTATGGGAATTAATGGATTTGCTCTAAGAATATTATACAGTACGGCAGTTTCGTTCAGTGCATGTTACATAGATTCTCATTTGTGTTTCATGTGTACACAAACGGAATATGTGCTACTTCATCAATGCTTGATATGTCTCTATAATGCTGGTGGCATAACCTTGAGGCTATACACAATTGTCCCCCCTCCCCTTTAAATACTACAAGTGACTTCTTTTAGCTAGATAGGCCTGTGCCTCTTCTGTGAATTACTGTAGGAGATGTTGCCATTATGCCCACCATGAAAAGAAATTTGGCTCTTGTGTACCAGTTTCTTTTTTCTGAGCCTGATCTGTAATATTCACAACTGTTCACTAAATAAAGCCTTTCTAATACTAGTTTCCAAATTAGACACTTAGAATCATAGTAAATAAGTCAGACCATCTATCATAGAGAAAAGTAGTGAATTATTTCATCTTCCACCACCTTTTAACAAGATTGTAACATTAATTTAAAACAGTGAAGGAAATCAACAGTAGTCAGTGCCTACGATTTCTATACAATCGTTGCTTAAATAACAACTCTTATTTTCCACTATCTATAACATCCTCTAACTCTGGACACTTGATAGTGGCCTAAGTAGTTAACATATTTTAAGACCATAGAGTAGCCATGTACAAAAGCTTCATTTGTGTACATTTGTGTGTGTTTTTTGGGGGAGAGGGACACAACTCAAAAACAGAAAATAAATGGCACTAGTTTAAGAATGGCAATTTATAATCCTGATATTCCAGCAAGGAGAATCTCTGCAGTTGCAGAAGGCTCTTGAAAAAGAAAAAAACTGTCAGGTTCTCATTAAATTTAACAGGCTAGTGCTTTCATGAAAAGGTTTGTGTGATATGACATTATTATTCCACCCTCATATAAGTCTATTGTTTAATAGCCAAGGTATGGTGGGGATTCAACTCTCATTAAGAATTCAGCATTCAAATATATCTGTGGGTTGCTCCCCAATAATGCACAGAAGGGCCAATAAGGGACAGCAGGTTTTGAATAGTCCTAGTGAAGAATAATTTTTCCCCAATTAAAAAAAAACCCAACACCTTATGGCTAACATCAGTGTTCCAGTATTGCCCTTTCTCTACTTTCTCGTGTTTTCTTACAGGCTGCCAGACGAGCATCAGCTTTGCATTTAGTGCCTTGGGCAAGCCCGGTCAATCTGATTAGAGTTTACTATTGAAGTGATCAAGTCTGGTCTTGGCTGAAAATCCCCCGTCAAAAGCTGCATTAAGAACTTCATCCAGGCAGCTTGTCATCACAAAATTCAGATCCTGTCGTACATTGGCTGCAATCTCTTCCAGATCCTTCTCATTTCTTTGCGGAATGATAATTCTCTTCAGACCCGCTCTGTGGGCTGCTAGGACCTTATCCTTAATTCCTCCAACCTGTAAAATACACAAAATAAAAAAGGGGGAAAACAGAACGTGATTAAGCAGGATAATTTCAACAGAATAACATGGTGTTTGGTAGTTGCTAACATTGGTCGAGATCCATGTTTAGTCATATTACAAGGAGATCAATTGAAATTAGTGGGATATACAATAGATATGAATAAGTCCCAATGATTATTACTGCCAACTCTGGCTGGAAGCAGCTCTTCAGCATCTTACGCAGAGATCTTTCCCACAAACTCTCTGATTTTAAATAGAAATGTCAGGAACTGACCTTAGGACTTTCTGTATGCAACCCTTGGGGTCCCAAGAGACCTTTTAGAATCCTGTTTGCTTGATCAGAGTGAATGCTACAGTGAAGACTAGTTTGGAACTGTGCTTGCACTGTAAAGAAATACAGGTCTCCTTGTGGAAGAAGTGGCAAGCTGACCATAGGGAAGGCACTGCTGAGAGGCACTGAAGCTTTACCTAAGTCACTGGATACCACACAGATACTATGGAACAGAGATTGGGAAGAAATTTCTCCCTAAAGTAATTCCCATCAGCCTGATGACAGCTGCAGTCTTACAGTATCTGGAAGGCCACACATTCCTTACCCCAGGCCCAATTAAAACATAATGTGGTACCATCAAGGTTTTGGGGAGCTTTGTTCATTTCTGTAGATCACATACACAGAGCCTGCAATTTTGGACCTGCTGAATGCTACAGGGAAGTGGATGAACACTATGTACAAACAACCAGGGAAAGTTACTTTTTGGGACTACAATTGCAGAAGTCAACCTGATGGCATGAGGCAGGTGGTTTCAGGGAGTGGAAATATCCAAAAGAAAGTATGCCCGAATGAGCATAGAAAAGCAACAGCAAAACAAAACAAAAAACTTATTTGTCACCAAGCATGTGTTTCTTTGTATGAAAGATGCATGATCTGCAGCAAGTTTATTGGCTGGCTAAACGTAATCCGTTATGTACGTGGCAGAATTCCCCGTAACTAAAGCCACTCTTTCATATGGTACACTTTTGTCACTAAAAAAAATACTGACACTTCTTCGTCCCACCTCCTAGTTTTCCCATGCATTCCCATGTTGGGAAGAGACACTCTGAAATAAGAACATTTAGACAATTACAGTTAGCACATCTGATTCTCGATACCAATATTTATTAAAAATTGAATGTCCTAGCTGTCATCAAGATGGAAGAAAGCAAGCTAGTTGAATCTGCTAAAGAACTGCTTTCTTTTAGCAATTCCCTGAGAACAAAGTAATGATTACAGCCACTATTTCCATTTAGGCAGCATCTAACAAAATTAAGATCACTGCTGTAGGAAATTACTATTATTTCCTCTTCTGTTCTCTTGGAAATGTTGCCCCGGTTACTAGCTTACTCTAATGCATGGCAGATTTTTTTTTAAAAAAAGATCAAATCTATGATGTCAATTTTATAGATTTATAGACAGCAGGCCTTTGCTATCCACTGGGGTTTGGTTCCAGGACCCCACGGATACCAAAATGTATTGATGTTGAAGTCACATTAAATACAATGGCATGGTGAAAATCAAGGTTTCATTTATGGAACTTATATTTTTAAAACCTTTTTAAGTGTGGATGCCTGAATCCATGGGAAAAGAATCCATGGACAGTGAGGGCCAGCTATAGAAGACTGCTACAAAAGGATGTCTAGGAGCGAAATGTAACAAGCCTGGATATGTGGCTTAAAATAAAGACTGAATGGAAGCTGGTGTAAAAAAAGTTGTGGTGGGGAGAGGATGGCAAGGGAAGAGAAGTGAAGACAGGTCTAACAATATCATTATCTCCAAACAATACTTACTGGAAGAACAAGGCCTCTTAGTGTAATTTCTCCAGTCATGGCCACATCTGAACGCACGAGCCGCCCACTGAAAAGTGAGGCAAGGCAGGTTACTATAGTAACGCCAGCAGATGGTCCATCTTTTGTGACGGCTCCAGCTGGGAAATGCAGATGGATGTCTGTGTTGTCAAGGAGATCAAAACTTCCCGAAGCTTTAAGAAAGAGAGAAGGGGAAGGGGGAATTCAGCGTGGAAATTTCAAACCTGTGGTGTTTCTGGTCTTTTGTTCTTTAAATAAATAAATAAAACCACTCCAGCTGCTGGGGGACTTGCATTCCAAACATTGCCTGCATTTGGTTGCAATCCCATTTCCAAGAAGATTTGTAATGGCAAAAAAAAGGGGGGGGGGAAGAATGAGAGAAAATGCCTGCGTCAATATAATGCTACCCTCCTTTTTAGTTTTCTAAGAAAATTCTAATTTCAAAGGCAGTATAAGTATGCTTACAGCCAGCATGGAATAGTATTTGGAGTGTTTGACTATGACTCTGGAGACCAGGGTTCAATTCCGAGCTTGGCCATGGAACTCACTGGGTGTCCTTGGGCAAGTCACAGGCTCTCAACTACAGGGAAAAGCAAAGGGTTTCCACCCCTGAACAAATCTTGCCAAGAAAACCCATGATAGGTTCACCTTAGGGTCGTCATAAGTCGGAAACAACATGAAGGCAAACAATGATGGCAAGCAAATGTGTGTGCTTATGCAGTCCTACTCATAATTTGTCAGTGCTTGACTAATATGCTCCCTGTTTAAGGGAGAGTAATTTTAAAAGTTGTTTTTTAATACATTTAATACATTTTAAATGTATTGATACATGTTAAAGTGCTTATCCAGCTAAATGTGTTCCATTAAAGATGTTCTGTGGCTGCCAAGTCTCTCACTGCAGTAGGCAGCAAAATCTGGTGGTGTTTGAAAGTCCTTTGACCTATGGTATGAGACTCACGCTGCTTGTGCAGTTCCACGTACCATTTGTCAGCTGGTATTTCTTTGCATTGCTGCGTAGCCAGCTGATGGCAAGATGTGCCGATTCCTTCATCACATCACCCAGCTGCCCAGTCAAAGTAAGCTGGCCTTCTCCATCCATACGACTGGCTTCTACAAACATGATCTCCCCCCCTAAGGGAGTCCATGCTAAGCCGATTGCTACGCCTGGTTGATTCAGTCTCTCAGACACCTGAAAGGACAGATGACACAATATTTATGGAAAAGAACTAGAATACAGAAAAGTTCCTGTTTTGCAGGGACTGTACTTCTGAAAGCTGCCCCTGGCCACCTTGGCTGAGGGAGGGGGCTCCTGGGAGTTTAGTTAAAAAGGGAACTTTTCTATACCTCTGAAAATAACTATGGAATCTCTGTGGCCCTGAGCACAAAACAATGCTAAAACAAAGAATGCCATCTTGAACTACTGCTTCTACCTACAAAATTATTCCCCTCTTGCTGAGACTGATACAATGGAAAGGTGCAAATGTGTTTCCAAAATATATAATTTGCAAAACTCAGTAATTTGCAAAATTAATTGGTTTATAAATATGGGAGACTGTCATAGAGCCTTATCATATGAGAAAAGAAAGATGTTTTTTTTTTTATTACGTATAGTACAACAATCTACATTTATTCAAGTCTTCTTCTGGAACATCATCACGATTCTCAACCCTCTTATCGGATCGGTCCTGGGAAACGGCCCTGGCATGGAATGAAAGGGAGCAGAACAGAGATATCACCCATCTTCCTGCACAGGGGAACGCTGCGAGAATGTTCCACAAAATGTTCAGAACAGTTCTTGAAAATCAGCCTCTGTGGGATAGATGGGGAATGGAATGGGGTCTTCCGGCGGTGTTCTCACAGCGTTCCCCATGCGGTAAGATGTGTGATATATCCGTTCTGCTCCCTTCCCGCCCCTTTCTGTTCCACACTGGGCCTATCACTGTGTCTTATTTTCGGGGTATGGCTTATATTGCACAAATGCTTAGAAATCCTGCTACTGCTTATTTTATGGGTATGTCTTATTTGCGGGGAAACAGTATTTGTAATGTTTTCAAAGAGCTAGTTGCATTAGTCAATTTAGCCTTAAGAAAGGGAGAGCTTTAAGACTTATTTTAGAATGACATTTTGTGGATTTCACACCACTTCTCTTTGATGGAAAAGCTTATACCCCTTACTATTCTCCCGCTTAAACATAAAACATTTAAATACTACATAGCTATGCTTACATCAGAGATGCTCTTAGCATTGCTTTTTATTGTTAATGCTGATTTCCTCCAGCCCCTTCCCCAGCTTTTTAGCTGAGGCATTTTGCAATGTCTTTGGATGTTCAGGACAGTACATTACTGTAATCTTAAAAGCATTTTTAAAGGTGTACCATATCCTTTAGGCTCCAGGAGGCGAAAAATCTCTAATCCCCATACCTGGGAAATACTATTTTAGAGTAAGATGTCATTTTCTCCCTTAACAGAGCAGGTTTTGCTTCTATTATACAGTGACTTTAGAACAGTGGCACAAAGCATTTTGCACACAAAATTATACTGCCTCATGTTAATTTTAAAAATATTTGATTAACAAAGGCCTTCTCTTCCAGACGGCCAATCAATTCAATTACTTTAGGTTTTCAATTTTTCTTCAAGCTGAGCCTAACTAAGTGCCACGAATTGCCTTTGCAGGGTGTAGATTTCCAGCTAGTTATTGATGGCAGACGGAAGGTTAAAGGTGAAGCTCTTAGAGCTAAGGAGAGCGAGAGGCCCTGCTGCAGAAAAGAAAACAAATAGAACCAATCTGGAATGTCTTTCCCAGAGAGGGAAGCTGCAGTTTGGAAAGCAGGGGAATGGCAACTAAGAATAAAAAGCTGAAGGCTTTCATGGCCGGCATCCATAGATTTTTGTGGGTTTTTTCGGCTATGTGACCACATTCTAGAAGAGTTTATTCCTGATGTTTCACCAGGATCTGTGGCTGGCATCTTCAGAGAAATGCCTCTCTCATTCCTGTCACTTTCATAGTTTTTTGTTTAAAGAGTTAGGGCACTCCTGAAACAACATTTACAGGGCCAAACAGGCCTCCTGGAGCCTACTTAAGGACAATTTATCCCTACCTAATAAACTGGGTGCCAAAATACTCTGAAGGCACCAGATCCCGCCTGTTCTTGAAAGCTAAGCAGGGTCAGCCTTGGTTAGTACTTGGATGGGAGACTGCCAAGGGATACCAGATGCTGTAGGCTATATTCCAGAGAAAGACAATGGCAAACCATCTCTGAGTATCCCTTGCCTAAAACAACCCTGTGAAATTAATGGAGTTTCCGTAAGTCTAAATTTGACTTGAAAGCACATACATGCAATAAACTGGGATCGAGGGCCAAATACCACAGAGGACCTTTTCAAGGGCCACATGCAATCTGCACAATTCAGTTCCTCCTTTAGAACCATAAGCCAACAACAGTTCCAACATTCCTATAATTTGGACACATGCTGATGATGAACACAGAAAAAAAAAAAATAGGCAAATGTCCATCGAATGACCAAATGGCTGTAAACTACCTGGATCCAGTTGCCAAATTATTCTCCTGCCATCTAATTCTACTGGGATGTGTACAATGTGAGTTACGTATGCTAATCCCCATGAAAATCCTCTAGTAGTGCAACAGAAAGGAAGTAAACTACAGGAGTTGTGGCTGATTCCTGACCTGTCACTATGCCAGTGAAGTGCTCCAAAGAAAGGAGAGATAACATGAGACTAGAGCACAGTCATCACTGCCAACCCCATGCCCTCAAAGTATTGAGGGAAGGAAAGTTGGGTTTTCAAACATCTTCAAGGACTAAGAACTATAACTTGCCTTTTGCTGGAATATGAGAAGATCTGGCATGGCATAACTCAATATCAAGTCCTATACGATTGCCAAACTACTCAGCATGGTTGTCCAACACCATCTATTTCTAAATCAATGGCCTCCATTTATGTCTAAAACCACAGCTTGGTTGAAGCAGATAAGTTGTGGTTTTTGGGATCCAGTTCCCATGGTCTCTCACCACTGGCTATGTTGGCTTAGGCTGGTAGGAGATGAAGTTCAATAAAAGTTGAAGGATCACAATATGCCCAGTGCTGATTTAAAGAAACTCCTTAAATAGTTAAATGCACATAGTTGGGCAAATTTGTATTTCAAGATAAAAATAGCCCTGGTGGCGCAGTGGTTAAATGCCTGTACTGCAGCCACTCACTCAAAACCATAAGGTGGCGAGTTCAAGACCAGCAAAGGGCTGAAGCTTGACTCAGGCTTGCATCCTTCCAAGGTCGCTAAAATGAGTACCCAGATTGTTGGGGGGCAAATAGCTTACAATTGTAAACCGCTTAGACACTCCTTAAGGGTATGAAGCGGTATATAAATGAAGCTGTTTGTTTGTTTGTTTAAAATGAGAGGGAGTCTCCACCTTCCCTATTACTCGTTTCCCAACTTGTTTTTTCGGGAAAAAAACTATCAATAAAATCATTCATACAAGGGACAAGGCAACAATAAGAAAAAGCCTATGAGAATAAAGAACATTAAAATAGTTACCTCCATTTCATACATTGGTGGCCCAAGAATGTCTTTCAGGGCATGGAAGTCAATTAAAATTGGCATTTCAGGTGGTAGAGCAAGGTCAGCAGTGTCACTGATGGAATCAGGTTTTGCATCTTCTGCGATATGCTCTCTGCTCTCTTTTAAAATAATAATAAAAAGACATGTATTCATGAGTAACATTCTGGTGGCTGTTTCTAGAAAAAATCTACATTCAGTGGAGCATATCTTGGCCTAATAAACTAAAAGGTGGACACATCTTTTGCTTAGCATGAGTAAATAAACAAAGATAATATTACTCTCACTACTTACTTTTTCTTCTCATCCAAACTAAGAGATTATGATGAACATCTTGCTACAGTGGTATCTATAGAGCTTTGAAAAGTTTCCCATCTGCCTCAGGGAGTTGGCTAGACTCAGAGGTCAGAAAACCTGCTTTTCTATTATAGCTGGGGGATTATGGGAGCAACCCGCTGAGATCCATTATGTTTACTGGCAGAGCATTGGTCTCTGCCAGTGTACTTACTCCAATATCCAGGGTGAAAGCTGCTCCTTATTCTCCATGTCTTCTCTGGGTGCACAATAGCAATGTCAGGGGTGGGAAAGTGCAGTCTATCCTGTCCACTGGTAGGCTGTGGGAGCCTGTTTGGGCATGGCCAGGCATTGTGTACCCAGGGAAGAAGGAACTGCAATAGCCAACAATTCTTCAAGTGCTTTCAGCCAAGAGGAGTTGCACAAAGAAGTAATAAATATTAACTAACAAGATTCTAGCGATGCTCTCTCTGTCTCTCTCTCTCTCTCTGTATACAGTATGTATGTATGTATATTTTCCAAACTCTGCCTAAACCTAAATAATTTTCAATGGAACCAAAATATGTTTTCAGTCAAGTGTCAGTGTTGCTGGAAATTCCTTAAGGTCAGAACTTGTCCAAGGTCAGACTGTATCAAAGAATGAACACCTTCCCAAACGTCTTTTTTGTTTAAGGAAATATTTCTATATGTTCAAATTTACTTTCTGTAGAGCCAGTGTGGTGTAGTGGTTTAAGCACTGGACTATGACTCTAGAGACCAGGATTCAAGCCCCCACTCAAGTATAAAAACCCACTGGGTGACCTTGGACAAGTCGCACCCTTTCAGCCTCAAAGATGGCAATGGCAAACCCCTCTGAAGAAACATGCCCAGAAAATCCTGTGATAGATTCACCTTAGGGTTATCATAAGTCAGAAACAACTTGAAGGCACACAACAACAACAACTATCCGCACTTATGTGGGCCGGAACCTGAATTCATGCATACAAGGCATTCAAAAAGTGCCGCCCCCCACCCAAAACCAAACCAAACTACAAAACATTTTTAGGAAAAAGGAGTGAAAATATTATTCTGGCAGCTCATGCAAATTTAGTGGGAGTAGAGGGACCACAGTTTAGGAGCAGATTCATATGCTTGCATGGAGAAATTTCCAAGTTTGATCTCTAGCATCTAAGCCTCTACTAGAAGGACACTACCCAGATAATACTGAGCTAAATGGACAAATCATCTGAATCATAGCTCAGAAAAATTACTTCTTGTATATTACAATTCTCAGACTCTCCAAGTCTGCAAGGCTTTCTGGGATTTCTCACAGACCAGCAACTTTTCCCAAGTTCTGAGCAGCTTTCCATAGGAAATGTCATGAGACACTTTTACTTCAAAACAAACATGGATTGTTTTTTGTGGGTTTTTCAAGCTATGTGGCCATGTTCTGGAATAGTTTATTCCTGATGTTTTGCCAGCATCTTCAGAGAATGCTGGCATGGAGGTGTGTGGGGTATATATACTGTGTGACTCCGGATTGAGACGAAATGATTTACATACATGTTAATTTCTGTGTTGGTCTGTTGGTGAATGGCAAGCCTCAGAGTGGGAGGATATGTGAGGAGGATTAGTTTCTATTTAATTCATGATCCACTGTCTGCTAGGAAACCCGCTGACCCTGGATGATGTTCTGGCCCAGTCTGCAGTGTCTCTCATGTTCCTTGATTCGCATTTGAACACTGTGTTTGGCGGTCCCTATGTAGATTTGACTGTAGCTGCATGGTATGTAGTACCCTCCTGCAGCCGTGAGAGGGTGAAACATCAGGAATAAACTCTTCCAGAACACGGCTAGCTCAGAAAACCCACAAAAAACTATGGATGCCAGCAGTGAAAGCCTTTGACTACACATTAAACATGGATTGTCTTGGGGTGCGAGCCAATGACTGGGTGTAGGTATTGTCCCTTTTCACGGAGCATTTGGGACACGATCTAGTGGAATATCCTGCTCTTTACCCAGCTTTCTTACATTTTAAGATGTCTTGGGTGATAGAATTTACCAGTGGGTTTTTGGCATTGGATTTTAGTCTTTATACAGAGAAGGGGGAAAATTTGGGGTTGGAGAAAGAGAAGGTGCCAGAGATCTGGGGCCTAGCCCAAGTGCTACATTCTTGCTGACATTCCTTTAAGTGTGTTAACCACAGTGGGGCTTTATTCAAAGCTTACAGCTGCCTCCAGCCATATCACCTTGGGATTTGTCCTCACCGGGTTTTTGTTATAGTTCCTGCCAAGAGATTGGCTGAAGCTGAACTCTGTGCTCTTTAGAAGAGAAAGGCAGGCAAATTAAAACAAAACAAAATAAAATACAAGCAAGACTGGCTACTTTTTTGGGTTAAAAATCCAGGTGTTTTCAAGTCACATGCTTGCTAAGTCAACAAATGAATTCAATTATTTTTTTTAAAAAACCCTGATACCCCAGGATTTTATACACTGCTCATAAAAGTCCACATTTTGATTGAAACATACCCGAGCTTGACCATGCTTGGGAGGGGAGAGAGTAGTAGGAGGCACTGTGAATTATTAAGCATGATACAGAACTCAGAGGAAATTCTTAGGGTTGGCATAAATCAATAGGCGAGTTGAAGGCACATATATACACACATAATTCAGAAGGCAGTTTTACTTGGAATGAAAACTCATATATTTTTCCATGCAGCCAAGAACTGCCCTGAGTAATTGGTGAATTAATTCTTTTTTTTTCCTTTTTTAAAATAGCATTATCTTGCAACAAAAGCAAGAAAGACAATTTGATTGGGCCGCTGATCTAGGCTGCATCCATGTGCCACAACAAACTACAATTCCCAAACGATTTAGGATATTTGGGTTTTGCCTAAACATAACTTAAAGCATTGGACTGGTCTCCCTCTTATTTTTCTAGCCTTAAAAGTCATGTACAAGGAAAAAAAAAACACTCCATGTTAAATTAACTATCTTCTATGTTCATAGGAATATTGTAGCACCTTTGAGGCTGAGAAGGAAAAATAGTCTGTAGCCCAAACTTTTGTAGACTTTAGTTCAAAACACTCTGCACAAATAATCCAGCTTGAGACTGTTTTAACTGTCTTGGTTCAGTGCTAGGGAATCCTGAGAATTTTAGTTTATTGTGGCACCAAAGCTCCCTGATGGAGAAGGCTAAATGTCTCATAGAACTACAATTCCCAAAATTCCCTAGCATTGAGCTAGGGCAGTTAAAGCCGTCTCGAACTGGATTATTTCTGCAGCATATTTTGGATTTTAGTAATCTTCAGGTGCTGATGAAGATGACTTCCTTCTCTCAGTTTCAAAGATCCCATTGTATAATGACCCAGGCTAACACAGCGACATCTTAGAATACCTTCTGTGTTGGTCTGGATACTGAAGGCTCAGCGTATTATCTTGAGAGCCCTGTCCTACTATAAACTCTCAGCTGAGACCTTCTGCAACCCGTGATCCAAGATGAAGGGATCCATCAACTACATATGACAGGACACTGATGGTTTAACAAATGTCTTGGTTAAACCTGGTTTTCTGACTAGAAACTGATGAAACCAGGAAGTTGGCAAGGATTTGACAACTCACAATATGTGGCTGGTGGACTCCCTTCAGCTTGATGGCTTCCAACCAGACAGGCCCACACATAACTACTCCAAATAGCTTGATTCACTAACACACTGTACAAGTCCAGTTTGCATGTTTTCAAAACATTTGCCCTTCTCCTCCTTTTCTCTTATTTTTCTGAAATAAAACCCCATGCCTTTTGAGAAGACGGCAGCAATGAATGCCAGCGTAGGCTGAAGAGTGAATCCCTCCCTTTCTTGTCAGGGTCTCTTTTATTATGCGCTGTTTTGCCTGCTGCCAATTTAGGCCACACAAAGACAACTGTTCACAGCTCAGAACTTTTGGGTTTCCTCCAGAAAAACAAAACCTTGAGTTTTACACCATTTGGAAGCATTCAGAACCCTATTACTTTCCTAGCTGGCAGCAATTTCCAGCTCTAATTTTAACACCGTAAATAACTTATTTGCTGGATCCACTGGTATGCTGAGGACAGCCACTCTTTTGTTCTGCATTAGTAGTAAACAAGTGAGTGTATCATGTGAAGGAAAGAGCTTCCAGAGTGGTCTGCAGATAAACCTAGAAAACTAAAGTGTTAGATCTAAATCAAATAGACTTTGGAGAGATATTACATAAATTGGATTAACAGCACTACATATGGGAAAGTTTTAGGATGTTCCTAGGCATGAACCTTCTGTATCAAGCCGAACTGCAAGAGGTACATGCTACAATGGGCTTGATGCAGTGTAGAGGCATGCATGCACTAGTGGCACAATTTGAAAATATTACTTTTGAGCTACAACTCCCAGCATCCCCAGTCAGCATAGCCACTAGGCAAAGTTACCAAAACTGTAGCA
This sequence comes from Urosaurus nigricauda, assembly GCA_034509955.1. Classification (NCBI taxonomy): domain Eukaryota; kingdom Metazoa; phylum Chordata; class Lepidosauria; order Squamata; family Phrynosomatidae; genus Urosaurus; species Urosaurus nigricauda. The sequence goes on from JAOEGL010000013.1 coordinate 12,960,616, forward strand.
CTTGGGCTAGGCTACAGGTCTATGACATCTTCTATTTCTTCAACTCCGATCCTGGTTGGAGATTCTGGTAGTGCAATCCAAATAGTAACATCTTCAAATCAGTTTTAGTGAGTGATATAATTTGCTCTCCCTGTCCTTCCTTCCTTCCTCTCATGTTTATCATGCTACTGCTTGCCCCAGGTAGTCAGCCAGGGCCAGCACTACCATCCTTTTCCTCTCCACCTTCTCTCTTCACTGTTGTATGGCCAGGGTTATGTGCTCCCTGACAAACTGATCAATCCCTTCTGCCCTACAAAAGCACAACCAAGTGCTTTCAAATGCACCTATTTTTTGCCCCCTCCCAATACCATACTATAGGGGTAGGCAGGTTTCAGACTTGTGAAACCTATTTTGTGGACTCTTGTTTGTACCAGAATGGATATCCACCAAATGGAACTAAGTATAAAATAGAGGGTGAGGTGGATGGGCAGATATTAAGAATGAAAGGAGTCTCCTTCCTTAGAGGTCTTTAAACAGAGGCTGGATGGCCATCTGTTGGGGATAGTTTGATTTGAGAGTTCCTGCATGGCAGGGGGTTGGACTGGATGGCCCTGGTGGTCTCTTCCAACTCTGTGATTCTATAATTCTGAGGTTGTAATCAGTATCCGAACCAGATTCACATATCCGCTCACCCCAAAATTCACTTCTACTGTTAAGACAACTAGGAGTGAGAAACTCATACGAACATAAGAACATAGAAAGAACACACTAGATCAGACAAAGGAACTATCTAATTCCATATTCTGTTTAAAAAGGAACCAACCAGTTACCTTCAAGAAGTTTGCCAGCAGGACCTAGGCACAACTACATTGTCTCTTGTTGATCTACTGCAAAATCTACCAATCTAAAATCTACCCTTAGATCTCAAACCAACCTTCTACCCACCCTTTCCAGATGGCAAGCTGTTGATTTAAAAACAACAAAACAGTCTGATTATGCAGTATTGATAGATACAAGACCAAAGATGTTTTGAGTATGGAGAAATATGTCACATGGTCATAGCGGAGGTAGTCACATATACATCTCTGCTTAGGGTATCTTTCCTTAGAGAACTAAACCCTAATCACATACGTGCAGCTCTGAGAAAAATGATTTTGAAATGCATTTGCGCTTCAGCCATATGCTTTCTGAACTATAGTGAGTTCTGACACAGAAAATGTGCCAAATTTGAGCTTGCTTGTCATGTGGGGATTTCAAAAGTACTTTAGTTTAAAATGATATAAAGTAGCAATTTTAGCTTATCTCTAATGCCACTCTGGACACACAGAAATGCAGACAGACTTGTGTAGACATCTGTATCACCCCAGTTCTCTGGCATGAGGTTCACAACCGACCACTGCATCAACACCTCTGCTAGCCAATTAAAGTTGAAGGTTGTTTTTTTTTTTTCCATTTAAAGAAATTTGGAAATGATGTGAAAAGACAGGCTTTAAGACCATCCCACATTGTACAAATCTTCTAAACCACTGTGGCAGAAAGAATGCTGACTCGTTCTTCAAAATGCCTTCCAGTTTTCCATCCAGACAAGTAATTACTGCTAATTAGTCACGGTTAATCTGCCAACCAACATAGGACCATCTGAATCATTAGCAAGATTTGAATCCCAGATTATAATGATTGTATGTAGATGCTTATGGCATGCACATCCATCTGAAATACTAAAAGTCTTAATCTTAATATTAAAAAGGGCACATACATGCCTCCCTACAAGCTTATTTTAAAATTCTGAATATATAACAGCAAGAAAGAATGGTCCCACAGATAAAGAAAATCTATTGTCACTCTTCATGTCTCCTTGCCACTTTTGTTACTCTAAACCAGAAAAGGGGGACAAGTAACCCTCCAGATATTTTAGAGCATTAGTCTCATAAACCCTTGCCATACACCCATGCTGGCTGGAGCTAAAGTTCCCCAACATATGAAGGTTCAAATGTTCCCTAGGCCCATTCTAAGCAGAGATCATTTTGGTAGTCACATTGCAAGTAATTATCTGGTGCCATTGCTTGGGGATACTTCTGGTACTGGAAGTACAGGACGGCAGATGCTGTCTCAAACGCTGGAGCCCTAGTGATCATACCACAGAAGCCAGGTGATTAACTGCTCCATATCACAGGATCTCTAGTTACCCAAGTGCAGAGGCTAGAAAATAGCCATGAAGCCTAAGGGATTCTGGGAGTTGTGGTTCATAAAATTAACTTTTTCAAGATCTGTTCAATTGGCACTAGACAATGCCCAGGTTTGTGGAATATCCCAGTGAAAGGGACTCAGTAACTGTGTGGCACCCTCTGGGGACACCTCTTTTTATAGGCAGTTATGTTTGGGGGTTGTTGCTATGGGGAAGAATAACAAGACACAGGGAGGTGAGAGCTGCTTCTGTATGCCATGACATACAACTTAAAAACTGAGCTCAACAATTCCATCCTTATCGTGCACTTATCTTTCATCCAAGAAATCAGATAAGGTTTCTTTCCCCACCGCAACAATGAATGTGGTACAAATAATTCTATTGCTAATGATGGGAGATAAATGGCAGAAGTGAAACTGTATTTATTTTAGTGAAGGACAAAACAAATGCAAATCTAAAAACCCAAACATGGCAGTGGCCCTTTTCTTGGGCAATCTTCCAAACTAGAGAGTTGGCAAATGCTGGTAATCAGCAGAAGGATATAAAAGGCACACAAACCTCCTCCTTCTGTGACTTCAGAACGGTCTGGCTTTGTTTCCTTATGCTGGCCTTCTGCCACTTTCACAGCAACTGCTCGGCAAATGGCTCCAAATTTGCGATCCAAGGAGCGGACTCCTGCTTCCCGGGTGTATCTATCACAAAGCAGCAGCCAGGGTTAGCTTTTTAGCATGTATCTAAACAGACATGAACTGGAAAGTCTGGATTTAATCCATGAATTTCATTAGCTGTACCAGAGATATTTCTAAATTTGGTGAGCACATTGCTCAGGATTACTGAAAATGCAAAAGAAATACTCATACATGCAAAGGGTCCCTGATGGCCACAAGGAATGAGTATCCATTTCTCAGCATCCACAAAGAGAGAAAATGATTTGTTGTGCCATTGTATGTAATGAGTTGGGTTTGCAAAGGATATGTATGGAATGTAGTACTGTACCTGGGCTTCTTGTTCACTTATACACATTTATTAAACTACACTACTGTATTATGTATATTAGCTTACTTTAAAGCCCATATTTCATAGTATCATTGTATTCTGTCCAAGTTATTTAGTAGAAACGACTTAACCTTAAAGGCAAACAAAGATGCAACTAGGATAATTGTACTACTCCTTGTGCTGATAAGAAGCTGTCTCTCTCTGAGAGTCAGAATTGCCCTCATCGCTCTGCCTTGGGGAGGAAGGAAGACAGGGACTACAGCTTTCCCAAGCCTGTGCCTATCAGCTTTAAGGTTTTAGAAAACCAATCTTGCCAAGTAAGGTAATGCCCACCATGAAGGGATTTCCTTTGGCCTGGCCTTGGAGAGGGAGAACACTACTGCCTTGCCCAAGAGCTTGAAACACCATCTGAGCTAAGAGAACAACACAGCATCTAGCAGTGCAGACCAAGGGACCATGTGCACTTGAAGCTGTGTCAGCATCTGTCCAAAGGAACAGGAGAATGCTTTGTTTATATTTTCTATTTCTCTACATTACCCCATCTATGTGTCACCAATGAAGTTATGATTTGTACTCTGAGTGACTTAGAGGTTGAACAGATCGGTGTTTAACGCCAGCCTCGAGACAGAGTGGGGATGTGGTATCCGCATGCTCCGACACTGCCCTGACACCAGTATCACGCCGTGTGCCCAACCGCACATTGTGGGACGACACAGCGCTCCTATTGTGTAGCATTTAAACACGCTGCGCCAAACGACCACTGAAAAGCCACCGTGGCCATAGCAAGGGCGCCTTTTTGTTGACACTAAAAGGAGTGGCATTTTATAGTTCTTTTTAGCACCAGCAAACTGCTGGATCAGTGCCACAGTATGTAGCTGCCATGGCCTTGATCCGGTGAGGAAAGGGGCAGCAAGACGCCACTCCTTTGAGGCTGTCTGTTGAGCCTCTTAGTCTTACTTCAGTGTATCCTGGAACCTAAACTAAGTAGGATGTGAGTGGATCATGGCTTCCATATCAATACATTACAGACCACTCAAGGTTTAAGATACCTAAGCCGAAAAGGCCCTGCTATCAGTATTGCCAACACCACAGCTTTGTAGATCAGCAGCGAATAAAAGAGCCTACACTGTGTTGTGCCTGATGTGGAAGTCCTTCCCCACTAGGTACATCTGACCCCTTCACCATATGCTTTTCATCAGCAAGTCAAGAGTCACCGTTTTGGGAGTTGCTGAAAGATGAGATTGCATTTTCTCCCTGGAGTGAAGCTGCATGCTGTTAACAGAGCTTTGAAAAGTACTGATTTCCTAAGCAACAATGAAAATTCAATGCAGAATTTAGGTGCAGCAAAAAGGAAACAATTTACCGAGTGATGATTGCCAGAGTTGTTTCTTGAGGGATCTGAATCTGCTGAGGAGTTAGTCCATGCTGTTCAAGCTGCTTTGGAATCAAATGCCGATGTGCAATTTCTAGCTTTTCTTCCTGCGTGTATCCTTTGAAACAATGAACTCAGATCAGAACTACATGACAATAATTTAAGTGACATGATGGAGAAATTGATACACTGTGCCATACAGAAGCTGTATACAAATTTTCACCCCCTGCACCTCACATGCATATCTGTGCACATACGCCTTTCCCCCCACAAAAAAAATACAATGCAAGAACAATATGATAATATGAATACAGTAAAAGGACAGCAATAAAATAAAAATAGCCAAAGCAGAGCAGCATAAAACAATCCACTGAGGGTAAAATTCAGTTAAAATATCTGTAAGCGAGAATTCCAAGTACAATGGTCCCTCCACATTCATTGAGGTTAGGAATGAAGGACCCTGTGAATATGGAAAAACCACAAATAAAAAAAACACTATTCTTTTTACCTTGAGAGAACACCTCTAGGAATCTCCAGGTCCTCCAGTGCAACTCTATGGTCAACATCTGCCAGATGTTAATCACAAAATCATGCTGGAGGATCTACAGATGCCTACAGAAGTGTTTTCTCTAGGAACCTCTACGTTCTCCAGCACAAATCTATGGTCAACGTTTGGCAGAATTGCACTGGAGCACTTAAGAGATTCCTAGGGAGAACATATTAAAACGACAAATATTCAAATCTGTAAAAGTCAAAGGGCCAAATGTATATCAAAGGCAAACCTCCATACTGATACTATTCCAAGACCACCGCCACCAAGAAGACCCTTTCCCTGTTTGCTGCCCATTGACTAGATGATAGCAGGGCCACCAAGAGATAGGCCTCTGAAGATGACTTCAGCACAAAGATAGATTATATTGCTTGGGAATCTGCACTGCAGCAGATACCTAGCTTCTGCAGATGACTAAATAAATTGCAAGAAGTCATGCCCAACTACAGTTGTCAGCACAAATTTTAAACTGAAAGGCCAGAAAGCAATACAGGAAAGGTTATCTGTGTGTCAGGAGAGGTTGTTTGTATGCCAGAAGAGGATAACTGGGAGGCAAATGCAAATGTTCCAGTGTTGTGAAGTGTGAGGCACAATCACACAGCAACACTTATCAGGTTTTGCATTATATTGTGCTATCCTTATTTTGTATGGTGGCTTATTTTCTATATCTCAGAAAGCAAGCGCAGGGTCCAAGGAGAATACATAGTTGATATTCTAGGAGAAAACATCCAGGGATGACTATCTCAAATTGTACTTAGAAACGTGCCTCAAATAGAATCATAACCATTGCTCCGGTTAGCCCAGTACTGTTTGCTAAAAAACCCTTTAATCTGAGATGCTAGGAAATGAAGGGTTAAGTAACCTGGAACCTGAATATTTTGATCCCCAGCTCTCAGATGCCTGTCTGCCTACTGCAGACTCTTTCCCCATTTGGAGCTAAATCCAATGTTCCTGGGGTTGGAATCCAGCCCTCTGGGCTTCCTCAGACAGCTAGACTTTCTTTCCTTAAAAGCATAAATTAATGTTTATCCAGTTTTTGTACAAGTCCCCCACCATACATATTTTAAAAGGTTGAAATGCCTTTTCCAAGATTTAGTTAATGGCAGTAAAATATACTTGTATTTTTGATCTCACCCATTTAACTGGATTGTGCCTTTCAAGAACTCTGGTAACAGAATTCAGCCCTTGAGCTCCAATACTTCCTACTGGAGTACAGAAACTGTGGTCCAGAATATTTGGAGATCATAAGGTTGCCTACCTGGTTGCCTAAACCATGTAGTCTGCCATGAACTGTGGCTCTTGTATCATGCCTATTTGTAAACTTTTCAGTTTAGTTACTGTTAAAGACAAGGCCAGAAACATTTTGATCTATCACAGTAAAACTACTTTTACAGTCTTATAACCAATGGCTAAAGTCATTTCTGCATTAGTCTCTTTTGCATTACCTGGAACCTGAATGATCTCCATTCTGTCCAACAAAGCGGGTGGGATAGTGGCAGTAGTGTTAGCTGTGGCTATGAAAAGGACTTGAGACAAGTCAAAGGCTACATTTAAGTAATGATCAGTGAAATTATGGTTTTGCTCTGGATCCAAGACCTTAAAAAAAAGGAGGGGGAGAGAGAGAAACAAAAAAGATAAATTTATTTTGCAAAATTAACTCCTTTCTTAAACTATGGTCCAGCTCAGTATACATATCCACATTTTTCAACAGAGACATTAACACAGCATTGTACGTGTAAGTAAAGTGATGTACTTTAAAAGACAACCCTATCACCTGTGGCCCTAGCCTTCGGTGGATTTGACCAATGCAATTCTATTGGACCCAGTTCAAACCTTTGCAAAAGCAGTGTTTTCTTCCTCTGGTGCCTCTTTGCGGGAGAGGAAAAGGGGAAGAGTGTGAAAAAGAAGGGTTTTCACCCACTTTAGAGCCATACCCCACTTGCTATCAGCTTGCAGACTTAACAGATCACTCTGAAGAATGTGGCCTTCAGAGTGACAGGGAAAAAAGGTTTCCCTTCCATCCTTAACCCCTTCACAATTAAGTGCATCTTAACAATCAATTTGTGTTTGAGTCAACACTTGCTTTTCTGAGTGGGGGAGAAGTTTAAACACTAGTGTTTGAGCATGTGTATGTCTTCCAAGTTTCCTATTGACTTATGGTGACCCCATGAATTTTTATAGGGTTTTCTTTGACAAGAAATACTCAGAGGTGGTTTTGCGAGTTCCTGCCTTGGAAATATAGCCCACAGCACCTGGTATTCGTTGGCAGTCTTCTGTCCAGTTACTAACCATGGCAGACCCTACTTAGCTACCAAGATGCGGTGCCTTTAGGGTATGTAGGCCTGCAAACAGACAACCCAACTGGTTCTGGCACAGGGGAGAAGGTAACAATCCATCCATCCACTAAGTTCATTTATATCCCATTTTTCTTCCAATGAGTTCCCAACAGTGTATGTGGTTCTCCTCTTCTTCAATTTATCCTCACAATAATCTTCTGAGGGAGGCTCAGACTCCAAGTGGGCCATTTGTCCAAGGTCAACACATGAACCTCATAGTTCGCCGGACGCAGGAGGACCAACACAAGGGAAAATTACTGCATTTATGGACTGAGTGGTGGAAGCATGCAATCCTCCCTGTACTGTGACTAATGTCAACCTCGTGGGACAGAGTGAGGCTCACAGGTTCCAAGTGAAAGCAAAGCAAAGCAAAGCTGTGCTTCAGATATCAATCACCATTTTTAATAGACTTTAAAACACATCCATGTGAAAAAGAGAGGGTGGGAAGACAATCAATGTCATACACAACTGGCTGCTTTGGCTGCTTAACAGCCAGAAAATATACAGTTGAGTGGTTGTTAGCAGGGATCTCTGCCCAGACAATCAAGAAGGAAACAGCAGGGTAATTTACAATCCATTAGTGGATGAGCAAGTGCCACTGATACAAACATTTATGTACCTTCCCTGTGCTTATACCCTGTCAACAAACCACCAAGAAAAACTGTCACAGTCACTTGAGTAATGGGAGGCTAATTAAAGCTAAATTAAAATGGACACTCCAGACTGGTGCCTATTGTGTTTCAAGGTGAATTCGGGAAGCACAAGCACCAAATACGCCACTTGTTTCAAGTGGTCATTGGATGAATTACTCAAAAAAATGCAAGGCTATTATTAGGTAGCTGGTAACACGGCGCTTTCATGTTTCATTCCAGACCTTTCTCAGGGCTGATTTACGCATCAGGGCAAATGCTGGAAGCCTAAATGATAACCTCAGAAAGACTCTTAGGTGGATGATGTGCTGCATTTTGTTAGTAAACTGCTTTTAACAGAATGGCTACTCCTTGAGAGAGGGCCAGCTACATTCTCCTATTGTCGCTCAAATATAGAGTACTGCGGCAACCAGAATATCTTAAAGGCAAAAATACAGCATCTGAAATAGATGAAGTGATAATGTCTGTTTCTCTGAAAGACTCCGAACTGTAATATAATGAAGTTTTGGATCAGTCTTGATACAACCTAGTGATAGTTTTGTGTAGAGAAGACTTGAGGACCTCTTTCACTTTGAGACTTGGGTTCAATTTCCAACAGGTTTCAGGAGTTCTACTGCAGTGGTGGATGAGGCCAAAGACAAAAGGGTAGGACCAAAAATAGCAGAACATTTTAGTGTAAGCTTTTACTATCAGTAAACTTCAGCCTCGGGAGAAACATTTCAATCTTTCGGAATGGGGGGAGGGAAACATATAAAAGCTGAGAACCCACAAATGTGGGCATCATGGGGAAGGGGGAATTACTATGTGGAGAACTGAAAGGCTCAGACTGAGACCCCATAAGAGCCAAGTTCAGCCCCAGGGCCTGATGTTCCTCATCCCTGGTGTATAGAAGGCCACATATTTTATTTCACAGAGTACAGTTTTCTATCTGAATTGCCGCCAGAGGCAGTCCTCTGAGAGTATCCTTTATTTGAAGGTGTTTTCATTTCAAATCTAGTTGAAAGAGAATAAATGCTTGCTTATATAAGAAAGAAGAGCAAGGGTCCTGACATTGCCCAATTGCACTTGGAACCTAAAAGGCAGAGTGAGCAGCAGGTACAAAAGTCATTTTTTTCTTATAGCAAGATGTATTCCACTCGTTCTTAAATTATATTTTATATTCCTAAATTTATATCTATGTCTATACACTTTAAATGCAAATCTGTGTCCTCTTTCTTGGTGGTAACGTTCCCTTTTTCTACCAAAGTATAAGTGGCTGCCCCAAATGTGTACCAAAGCACTGCTGTTCTCTCCATTTGCAAACACATGTCCCAGTTCTTTCAAAGCTCTCTTTAGCTCTCCTATTCCAGTGCCAGAAATATCCTCTAAAGCCAGCTGATATAGTACAGAGGAAATGGAAGAACTCAGTTGAATGAAGTAAACAAGCTAACTTTATAGAGGCAAACTGCAGTCATCTTTAAAACAACTCCTCCCAATAATATTTATTTCTACAAAGCAAGGCAGCTTTCCAGAAAGAAGTCTGCACTATAGATTAAATGCCACATGGAGTTTCAGTGCTTTTGATATGAAGAAGCATGGCTGGCATTCGAAAGGAACACACAACCCATGGAAACTGAAACCTTGTAATTAATGCAATGAGTGAAATGAGATCTAAGTAGTGGGTGTGGTTAGATTAAAGAAGAGTGTCAGCATGTCTGAAGCTGTGAACCCTCCATTTCATCAAAATGCAGACTCCCTAATCTCTGCATGCCTTTCAGCATGATACACAGCTTTGAGTCACTGTAAATGCTGAGCCTTATATTCAGATGAACACCAGAAAGAAGGCTAATTCTAGGCTATTCATACTAAAACAAGGCAAGCCATCTGCATGAGCAAACCTGACCCAGTTAGCTAGAAGCTTATGCGGTCCAGTTTTACACTGCTGAAGAGATGACAGTGCCTTCTGAGTAAAAGAAAAATCTATCCCTTGATGTTTGAAGCCACACCTGTGGAGAAAAGACACTGCCGTGCATAACTGTGGTATTGAAAACCATAACAATTATCCCTCCCTGCATTTATCATAACCATACAGAGCTATGACTCCAGTTCTCAACTCCGTTGCACTGAAACATTAAGTGCAAGATTCTGCTTGAACATGTATGAGGAGAGGCTCCCACTCCTGCATCCTCGCTTTGGAAAGGGAAGCCAACCCCATACTTTGCCCCAAAACAAAATCAGCCATCCTAAATTGAGCTGCTCCAGAATAGGGGCAAAGAGTCTTGCATGCAGATCCTATGAGTGTTAATTATACAAAAACAGAAGGGGGAAAGAACAGGGTCTTTGACAGTTCCCTCTGCCTTACAATAGAGTCTAAGAGCAGGAAACACCATTTCTAGTTGTTTTTCCCCAACCGTGTCTTCAAGTGCTTCAGACTATAACTCCCATTATTCCTGAACATATTCACTGGGGCTGATGGGAGTTGAAATCCAAGTTGGAGAAGGACGTCTTAATTCTAGCCTATAACTACTGAGAAACACAGCTGTCTACTTCTATCTGCTTTTAACAATCATACGCCAACTGGCTCATAGAAAGGGAACAGACAAACAGTTGTAATGCACAGATGAAGCAACAGATTCCATTTAGGAGGAGTTTCCACCAGCAAGATATTCTGTGGCAGTCCTTCTTTCCCCAACTGGGTGCTGACTACAATTCATCAGAGATTCTAGGTGTTCTAGTCCAATAATTTGAAGGGCACAAGGATGGGTAAGGCTGTTCTTACTTACATTTCACCACCTGTCTGTAACAGGCAACATTAAGAATTATTCACAGATTACATGGGAATGGAAAACATTGAATACTGGCCATAAAAACGTCACACTCTCATCACAAATCACCTGGTATAAGTGTTAGGAAGTGTTTATCCCCCACGCAGACTAGCTCTCTAGTCAACAAACACATGAACTAGTCTTCCTTTGTGCTCCAACACTTGTTGGAATACAACCTATATGCCTATATTTAATTTGTCTACATTTTATGTCCACAAACAGAGTCACATACACACTGGTAAAAGCTAAGATCAGACTCCTGATGGCACCGTGAAATCTTCCTCCTACAGACCTCGGTTATGACAGAGGCTTCTTGGGTATATATGTGTGTGTGTAAGGCAACTCCTTCCTTCATCATCTAAACTCCATCAACATAGAAAGTGATCTGGCCCACCAACATTACACTAATCTAATCCCTTTCTTCTACATTCCTTCCTTGAATTCTAGAGCTTTCTTGCTTCACTGATGATAAATAAGAAAGACTGCTTTGACAGCAAAAATTCTCCCATAATACATGACAAGACCTCCACAATGCCCAAGCAATTTCATGGCACCATCAGGATAATTTATCCTTTCCATAATGGCATTAATTCAATCCTTTGGCTAAGCATCTTGAATTATGGCCTAGAAGAGTACTACTAATTAAAATTATACAGCACACACACACATATCAAATCTGAACATTTGTCAAGAACTGAAAGCTATCTCAATTAGCTTTCATTACTTTAACTTTTAAAAAATATTGTAATATGTTGAAGAAGAAGACATAAAACCATGAGACTCTAAAATAGCTCAGGAGCTTCTACTAAGATATTTCTCCCTTCTACTTACTCCAACACATTTTGAAATTATTAGAAATTTCTACTGCCAATTTGACAAAAAGGGGCTTCTGTGTTCCTTGGTGTGATGGTCGTGGACTGCATTAATTAAGAAAGTGGCACTTGGATTTCAACAGGTAAGACTGTGAAGGTTCATCCCTTCTCAGAAATTCCAAAACAGGTTTGTCAGCTCTTGTAGGAAGGCACCAAATAGCTCTCTCCTCAGCAGGCACTCACTGGCATTACTTCTTCTCTCAATGTCCTCACTTGAAACAGAAAAAGCCTAAAAGTTTTTTCAAGAACTGCCATCCTATTTCCCAATCTCCCTTAAATTTAGATATCATTTTGGTGCCACACATTAAATGTAACCATTTTCAAGATAAAAGGTGCATTTCAAATGTAAGGAAAAAGTACTATCTGTACCAGTCCTGAATGAATTCTTCATGGTCTCCCAAATAAGATACTTCCCAAGGTATTTCACACACTTAGAAACACGACTCCAATCAGTTCCATGAGAAGAAGGGAGTCAGTTTCCCAAACCAAAAGGATATTACATTACAAATGATAGATAGTGCCGTCTAGCCATCAAGAAACTTAAGAGTTTCACAACATTTGAAGCCAGACCATGAAGCCATACTTCATAGTGAATAGTGGCCCATAAGATTGAAAGCATCCCAGAGAGGAATACATACATATTCTCAAAACAGAACTACCACGCTAGACCAGGCTGATGATCCACCCAATCTTCCATCCTGTTTCTAACCTAACAGCTTGGCAGATACCTCTGGAAAGCTCTTAAGGGCATGAAGAAGGTAGATTTCTCATTTGTCTCTAGCATTTTATACCCTCGGATTGACAGACCCTGTATTTGGACACAGGAAGGCCTATCTTGCTAACATGGCTAATGCCAACAACCTGGTATTCAGTGGTGCAAGTGATTCCAAACCCAGTTCTCTTAAGATCAATAACACTGGCTGACCTATATCCTCTAGTAATATGTCTACTTTTTAACCAGCCATCCCCAGTCTGGGACCCTCCAGATGTGTTTCCCTATAACTCCCAAGCCAGACATACTACAGTTCCACAAGTACTCAGAAATCCCCAGCTGGAGATTCTAGGAGATAAAGTCTAAGATGTAACTTTTCCAAGCTCCTAGGATATTTATATCCTTGCACCTTGTGCCTGGTTTAACCGAAAAGGTAGATGGATCTTGTTACTGAAACTGATTGTTTTTATGAAATTGGTCAGTGTAAAAGAGAGGTTGCATGCATTGAAAACCTTCATTTCCATAATATGCAGAATGATCTCTTTGAACATTTAGTAGCCTGCCTTGTTTTCCTTGCTTGATTCCCTCATCTACAAACACTCTTCTCAATGAGAGGTACATGGATCATTTTCTGTCTAGGACAACCTTCAACAGGGGTCATCTAAATATAGAACATGTGTCCTTGCTGATGGACAGTAACTAGAAATAGGAAATTCTGCTTTGCTCTAGCAACAAATGTACCTCAGCCCCACCATCTGGATTGTCAATGTATCTAACACTGAAAACATTCCTTCCAAGTGTATAAGGCAAGAAATGTTTGTTCACTTTCTCAGTGTGTATTTTGGGGCTTGAATCCTTTTAGGTTTGACACAGCATCTTAAACGATCATCCTTGGTGCGTACATATCTGGGAGTGTACACCAAGAGCCCTGGTGGTGCAGTGGTTAAATGCCTGTAGTGCAGCCACTCACTCACAAAGAAGGTGGTGAATTCAATTCCGGTCAGGGGCTCCAGGTCGACTCAGCCTTGCATCCTCCCGAGGTAACTAAAATGAATACCCAACTTGTTCGGGGAAATTAGCTTACACATTCTAAACCACTTAGGGAGTGCTTCTATACTGATAAGCAGTATAGAAATGTACTTGCCATTGCTATTTGTCTAAATGTTCAGCGTTGGTATTTGTGAATCCTTTGTACTGCAATTGCCCATACAAACTACTTATTATTCTACAAATGTAGCTGAACTGTTCACCCCACTTCTTTCCTGCTGTTGCATGTTATAAATAAAAATGTCTTTCTGTGAGAATGTCAGCTAGTCCCTTGGTAATCAATTCAAAGCATGCCGTCGCTGCCTAAGTTCTTTCGCTAAATTTCTTTCAGGCTCATAAATCATAATAGCTGCCATTTTCATTATACCTGAAAACATCCCCAATAATATTATTTAATAATAATATTTTAATTGGTTTTAATAAATAAATAAATAAATTATTGACAACTAAGAGAGCTTATTTGTCTAACACCAAGTATCAGTGCAAGTACGTTATTAGCTCCCTGGTAAACATGGTTAATGGGTTAGAAACGAGTCTCAGGCATTTGTGTCCCAACTCTATAGCCTCTAATTTCCCTAAAGCAGTCCCTGCCCCTTTTCATAGTTATTAAATAGTTTATTCCTGCTATTAATAACCGGTGTGATAGCCAGTGCATATATTAACCAGGGCTTCCCTTTACCACACCAAACATTCAGGTTTGTTGTTGTTGTGTGCCTTAAAGTTATTTACAATTTATGGCAATCCTAATTTTGTTCAGAGGACGGTTACCTTTGCCTTCCTTTGAGACTGAGTGTAATTTGGACTTTGGACATTTTGCAGTATAAAATAAACAGCACTGCAGGTGTAGTCCGAACATTTGTTATGGATTAAGTCTCTTTTTTGAATGGCTAAGAGGAAAACCAGAGGGTTTCCAAGGCTGAGCAGGTATTCAATTCCTACTCTCCAGAGTCATCCTCCAATGTTCAAACCACTACACCATGCAGCTATTAATTCTCTTTAAAAATCTGCTTTCTAGTACAGAATACATTCAGGCATCCTCACATGACTCCTGGGGGTCTTCAGTGAAGCATGTGCCCAACCTGTCCCCACAATAGCTTTCCACAATCCCATCAGTCTACAAAGAAGCTATCTAGATGTCTATAGGCTTACTTTTCCTACATCTTACTCAACTCATCTGTGTTCTCGTCTACCTACCAAATTGCTTGAAGCAGAGCAGTGAAGAGCAAGAGACAGAAAAAGAATGAGTGACTGTGTAAGAAAAAATCAGTATGTCAAGAGGGCTAGGAACAGCCTATGAATATGAGGAGAACCCTGGCTCCACTCATCACAGTCTCTGGCCCATCCATTTTTTAGCAGTCCATGGTATCTGCAGAACTCTCCTCCAGCACCACATTTCAAATTAGTTGGTTTTTTAATATCAATTTTATTTACCATCCAGCTTTCACAACCATAATTTGAAACAAAATGGCATGGATTATATCCTTACATTTCAGGATCTTGTCAAGTTCCTTCACAGCTTCCTTTCCAAGGCCTAGTCTTCTTCAGATTTCTTGACTGCAACCTCCATTCTGACTAATAACTGAGCCAAGGTATGGAAAAGCAACTGTTTAACTAACAATTATTAGGGACAAAGAAGTGGGAGAAGGATGATACCCCAATTGTGCAAATCTTAAAGGCATTTAGTTAGTCACTGTGTGCAACTATGTGATATGCTCTAGATCAGTTGTTCCCAAACTTTGGTCCTCCAGAGGTTTTGGACTTCAGCTCCCAGGATTCCTGACTGTGGGCCAAGCTGGTTGCAGCTTCTGGGAGTTGAAGTCCAAAACACCCGGAGGACAGACGTTTGGGAATCACTGCTCTAGATGGACATTTTATCTGTAGGACTCCTAGGTATTTAAACATCAAGAACGACAGCTTTTCAGACAACTGGTGAACAAATCACACAATAACTAATGTAACTACCAATCAATCCAATGTCACCTCCACTACCCCAATCCCCAAAGGCCAATGTTTTCATTAGAAAATGCTCCTCCAGTTCATCAAGTCCAGAATGAAACATTTGACCTGAAAAATAAAGATAACATTCAAAATGAAAGAAACTCCATTTCTTACCTCTAGCAAGGCAGCTGCAGGATCCCCTTGCAGGCTTTTCCCAAGCTTGTCAACCTCATCTAGCAGAAATACTGGATTGTTAACACCAACAGTCTTCAAGCCATTGATGATTCTCCCAGGCATGCTGCCAACATAGGTGCGCCTTGTGGGGGGGGGGGGGGGGGAATATGTAACATAACTAAGAAAAAAGGTGCAATGCTTGACACAATCTATTTGTTTATGTACTTATTCCAATGTCTGTCTGTTTGTCTCTCTTTCATAGTCAAAACAAGGCATTGGCTAAGCAAAAAAAGATAGAGCAGCATGGGGCATACTGATCATCTGAAAGCACTGGAACAAAAATGAACTGGTTGCCTAATGAGACAGATAAAAATGGCTTCCACAGAATCAGGCCATTTTTCTAGCTATCTATTACTGTCCACAGCTAGGAAAAGTTACCTTTGTGACTACAACTCCCAGAACTCCCTAGCCATATTCTGAGAGCTATGGTTGAAAAAGGGTAACTTTTTTGAGCTTGGGTATTGTCCATTCTGCCAGACCGTGGCTCTTTGAGATCTCAGGCAGCCCTCTTTCACATAATCATAGAGTTGGAAAGTAGTCTTCCTCTGAATTCCTTCCAACTTGTATTCATCTTAAAATGAGGTACCCAGATCAGTACACAATACTTCAGCTTGACCAGCACAAAATATAGGGGGACTATTATTTCCCTTGACTTGCAAACCATGCTTCTATTAATGCAGCCTAAGACAGTATTTGTCTTCTTTGCTACAGCATCACTTTACTCTTTGCTGTGGGAAGCTAGTCTGACTCCTCTTCTGTTGTTGCTTTCTATTCAGATGGGCTTTTGGTATTTAAGACAGACTACTGTTGGACGGGATTTATCTGGGTGGGTGCTACTATTTCTTTTTAGAGATGTGCTTTAACTGTGCTTTAAATCTTCTGTTATGTTTCCACTTGCCATATTTATATGATTTAGATTATTAGCCACCTTGACTGTTATTTTTTGGCAGAAAGGCCAGACAGATATTTAACAGATAAATCTATAAATAATATATATTAAGCCTTTTTATTTCCTTTTGCTGAATTTAAGCTGAGCAGTGACGCATAAGCCACAGGAGATAAAAATGGCTACAGGCAAGCAAGTGAAACTTGCCTAGTAAGGTTGAACCAGGAGCACAAAGATCAAAACAACTGCAACTCCAAACAAATCTAAAGATAGGCAGGCAGAGCTGGGGGTAGGGCTTTAGCAGCATTTCCTGTCCTTCCCCTTCATTCTGAGAACTACAAAACATTCATCTAAGAAGAAATAACGAAGACATAGACTGTGAGCCAGTTAACAACATGCCAGCTCAAGGAAAGAGCACTATTTTAATACATGGGCGTATTAGCTATTAGCTGGAGGGTTGAGGGCTGCACATGTATGTGTGCATGTATAAACACGGACAACGGTCCCATTGGCCAACACTGTCCTATGAGCCACTCTTTCTTTTCAGGGAGTCAGCGTGACATAGTGGTTTGGCTGTTGGATCATGACTTTGGAGACCAGGGTCCGATTCCTGCTTGGCCATGAGACCCATTGGGTGACCTTGGGCAAGTCACATAGGCTCAGGGGAAGGTAATGGCAAACCCCCTCTAAACAAATCTTGCCAAGAAAATCCCATGACAGGTTTGCCTTAGGGTCGCTATAAGTCAGAAACAACTTAAAGGCACACAACACACACATTATTGGGAACATTTCATGGTATCAGAGCAGTCTGGTCAATGGCCGGAAAGGCTTGCAGGCCACTAACTGGAAACATTTTGCAGCACTGTACATTTCACCGTTGAATATTATCTGGGCAATAAGGGGACATATTTCTTTCTGCTGGCCCAACTCTGGTTTGCTGTTTATAATTACCAAATGTCTTTCGCTTGGAATCTTTATGTTGGTACAGTTCCCAACTTTAAAAAAATAAACTATTCACTGAGACTGCATCCAACCTCTAAAATTTCCACTATCTTTCCAGAATAAACAGGGGGATTTAATAAGCTTATACACAGTATAAAGGAATAAACTGTGAGAACTTTGCTAAGCTCAGAGCAAAACTATTTTCAATTTCGGCTTCTGCAGGGTGAGTAAGGATTCCTTTGAATTGAACAAGGTTAATGACCAGAATTAGACTAAAGAGGCAGTGATGTAATGATATTCTTCTTTCCCAGACAGCTCCATTACTGGTTAGAAGCAATTATGAAGACTCCTACTAAAACACCATGAGGATCACATCAGCCAGGTTCAGATGCCATGGTTGAACCAGGATCTAGCCTCTGGGAATGGGCTACTGGTTCATCTTTTCTGTTAGATTCTCTTTTCTAGTTATCAGCAGCTATTATTTGTCATGACATTCACAGCACATAAAGCAAGAGTATAGTGCAAAAGCACAAACTGCTGTGTAAAGAGTTACTGAATGGCTTGCAATTTTTTATTCATGTTATTTGTAATCCTGTTTGGTAACTATTTATTCAACAGTTTGAGACTTTAGCATTTACTTATACGTTGGTCAACTGTTGTTGATTGTTTGCAAAATGTGGATAACACCATTTTGCCTTCAAACCAGAAATTCAAACGACTGGTTGTAATTTAAAGGGAAGTCTCTCTGTGTTATGGCAATGAACTATCATGGCTAGGGCTGATGGGACCCACAATCCCTGCTATAGGAAACATTATCTGGCAGTTTCCACATCTCTTCCACAATTCTTTGTTAATATATAAAGTGTAGCTAAAGGAATTTCAGAACTTGGACATATTACTTTTTTTAACTAGAAGTCATCAAGTACCCCAGGCAACAAAGCCACTGTCCAAGCTGGCTGCAGGATTCTGGGCACTGCAGTACAAACATTATTTCCCAAGCTCTAAGGATTTAATGAGAAAAGCAACAATGAACAGTGAGCCAACCAGGAGTCATTTGCAAACCAGCTTTGGACCACACAAATTCAACAGGGGATTTACTCCCATAAATCTGTCCATGGTGGAAAAACAGTGGGATTCTGAAGTGCTTAACCCTGGAAAGGGAATCAGTGAGAGAGAAAAGGTGGATTTTGACCAGTGAGACCTGGGTTCAAAGCAAGGCTAGCTATGGAGTTCAGAGTCAGAATCAGAAGAAATGTACCAATTCCAATTCCAGCTTCAAAATAAAAAAAGTATATCATTAAATGCCTAGTGTGTAGCATATTTACTTTCATAGGAATTTAGGAAAGTTTTCTTGTTCAGAAATTTATATGTATATACCTATATATAAGTGCTCTATCGACCTAAGTAGCCTGATTGTTCACATGCTGGTGATGAAATGCCTTTTGCTACCATTTACATTAAGTTTGTTATTACTAATTAATATACTAATTAATACATGCTTGCCATTTATGGAGGAATTGGAATCAGACAGTGGAAAAAACAAAAAAGCTGGAGTCAAAGGTTTGGTGCCCTGACTCCACAGCACTGGTTCAGAGTCTCCATTCAACCATGAAGGTCAACTTGAGCCAAACATAATCTCTCTGTGTGCATAAACTATCTCACACATTGGTGCAAGATAAAGAGATTAGGAAAGTTGTTGGGGGATGAGTGTCGTACCACATGGATCAGTGATACCATCCGCTGCTGATCCCTCAAGAGTTTCTGAAAAGGAAAAGATAATTGTCTCCAATAGATACATATATGGTGCCAATGCTCCACATTAGATAGCACTGATGTAGATCAGAATGAGCTCCACAGGAGAATGGAAGCAAGAATGATGACAACAATATGTTTGTAAAGAGTCTATATTTAGAATCAGTTGTTTTGATTCAATTAAACACACACAAATATACAGCATATCCTGTCAAGTGTTTATACAAAGACATTGCAAACATTTTGAGAGGACACAACAGAGTGTCTCATTATTGGCCAAACAGACTAACCATGTATTTTTATTTTTTTTAACCCTATGCTAATTTCACTTTTACCTACCCAAATAAGGAGATGACTGAAAGCAAGTGGCTTTCTTCCAAGAATCAGACGTTATCCCCAGAGCATTTCGTTTTAAAGAAAGCAAATCTATGCAAAGAATGAAGCCAAAATTGTGAAGCTCTCTCCAGTTCTATTTTTCCAAAGAGGGTTAGTCTCTCTCTCTAATGAGATGGGGCAAACATTTTCACACTGAGCAGCAGCTGCCTAGCGAAAACTAAGGACAGCTGGAAAATGACTGTTTTGAGTTTCATATTATGATGTTAACTTTATTTGCAGAATGGAAAACACAGAGAACCCTTGAAGCCCTAGTAGAAGGCAGATGCGTTTGCAAATTCAACTCCAAGCACATGAGCTGCCCTTGCATGGAAAAAATTCTGGGTGTTCCTTGCTTCCCACATGTGAAATGCTCATGAGAGGGCACTCTCATAAACATGCCTGTACCACAGTGTTAGAAAGACCTCTCCAAAGATGAAGCTCTTCACAGCACTGGCTTCCTCACTGGATGACATAAGATAACACTACATTGAAAATGTTCACTCAATAAAGATCTAAGCAGCCTTGGACCACACAGCGAGGGCAAAGAGCAAACAACAACATGTGAAAAGGCAAATGCAGTCAGAAGTGCAAAAGGTCCATCTGCTACTTGAGGATAGCAAAGGACCTCTGAAAACCTGCAAGACAACAGAGTCCTGGTAACAAATCATGTGTTCCCTCCCCTTCCATCTTATTACACATGAATGGTCTTAAAGAGCCAATGGCTTTTTCAAAGCAGGAAAGAGAATGTCCACATGTGTAGGCAGCAGCAGTTTTGTACCACTACTGTTCCTGGGAACAAGCAATATCCCCAAGACTCGAGATTCGTTAGGCTTCCTTTCCAGACTCACAAAACGTGAGAGAGAGGCAGCTGGTATGGAGGAAGTTTTGCTAGTTCCTGGAAAGCCCACCCAATCCAACCCCAGTTCCCCACCCATTCACTAGACTCATGCTATTTTTTATGGTTAGAGTGGGGGCACTGCTTACATCCCTTAAATGATTTGCTTTCTTTAATGGCTTCTTGTTACCTGAGAAACCATTAGCAAAGAACAATAAATTATACTCATCAAGAATAATTCTCAAGGGCTCAACACGTAATTTCTTCTTTAAAATGAAAATGGGGGAAAAGATGAAATGAATGCACCCACACTTGATACTTGAAATTGGAGAGAATTTCAAAAGTGAAATCTAGGGAGATTCACAGCAGGTAGGAGAAGGAGAGAGGGAGAAAGAAGAATGGACCCTGTTGCTCACCAAGAGGAAGTGTTGTCTCTTGATCCATGATCTTTCAGAATATAACAGCAAAGTTCACTGAAATTAGCAAACTTTGTACTGAGGTCCCAGCAGATGTTTCAGATAAAGCATTTAACACCCTCTAGTGATTCCTCTCTGAATAACAACATGCAACTGCTATTCTTGAAAAGCAAGTTAAACAGGTGAGGAATGTATCCCCAGGTTTACCTGCTTCAGTCTCACAGAAGTAATCAACCTGATGCAAGAGTATGACATTGGATGGATTTGGCACATGATGTGTACATTACAAGAACGAACAAGTCCCTTGAGATGGGTTGCATGATCACTCCTGTATCTGGCTCACAAGGGAAAAACCAGCATAACAGCTGGTCAATTTATAGTCCAAAAACAAATAAATAAACTGGGTTATGGTCCTAAATAAATATTCCAAGTTTTAGTATATGCACACAGTATACTGTATGTGGTATAGAAAGATGGAATTGCCAAAATATATTTCCCAGTAAATAAAATTGTGTTTCAGTGTTTTCTATTGATTTTTAAAATTGTTTTATTTGATAATTTGTTGTTGTTGTTTTCAATGCTTCATAGATACTTAGAGGGTTTGTTTTAATTAAGTGGAAGGGCAGGATAAAAATGTAACAAATCGATACACACCCACATTCTGATGAAAGCAAAGCCCTCTCTTCAGGTTACCATACACACCAGACAGATTCAAACACTGGCAACTGTGCTGTCTGACCATAATAGTTCTGTTCAAACCATATTATTGTGTATTAAACTTGAAAAATGACAGAGTAATAAACATGTGGGACATGAGGCCATGTTCACCAGCCCTACCTCTACCATCCCTCCACGTGTCAACTAACTCTGGCACCTTATGCTCTGATTTTCTTTTGAGGAGTGGGGATCATGTGTCCATTTGCTTGACCAAAAATAGCAGCCTCCAAGTAACTCCCTGATAATAAAGGATGTGGAGAACTCTCTACTTAGACTTACAGAATCATAGAGTTGGAAGAGACCCCAAGGGCCATCCAGTCCAACCCCTGCCATTCAGGAACTCTCCATCAAAGCATCCCCGACAGATGGCCACCCAGCCTCTGTTTAAAGACCTCCAAGGAGAGAGACACCACTGCTCTCTGAGGGAGCATGTTCCACCGTCGAACAGCTTGCACTGAAGCAATTTTTGTTCTTAGACCTTTTGAACCTATTCCTGTGGGCCAACCTACTATCTACTTCATGGACAAGCTTTGCATTCTATTTTAATTCTATGTATTGCAGTATTGTGTGTTTTACTGCTGTGCACCACTTTGAAAGCATATAAATATAAATAAATATAGGGAACAATGACCCTGTCTTATCGGACCATCAACACAGGAAGCACAGAAGCAGGGAAGAGGAATAGAGTAGGGGGGGTGCAGATCTGGCATATAAAACTTTATGTCACTTACATGCCTTGCTCTGTGCCAGGCATAGGGAATGCAAAACCACAAAACCAGTCCTCTTCAGCATAATGGGAAATGACTAGAACTGCTCTGTGGGAATTGCAGTCTCACACCACATGGAGAGCCACATGTTCCACAGACCTGTTTAGGATTTATGCTTCCCAGTGGCTATTGCATTAGTATTACTTGAACAGCTAATGGAAGCAGCAAAAGGGTTCTATAAATCCAACTTGAAACAGACTGATTTACAGCCATCTGCGATTATGTCCTCCAGATGTGTTCTATTGAACAATCTCCATCTTTCTCATGAATTGCCTATTCTGATTGAGGAAGACAGAAGTTGCAGTCTAACCTATCTGTAAGGCACCAAACTGAGGAAGATTGATACAGAAGTATGGAAATGATCTGGATGGCCACGTCATGATAAACAATGCAAAATAGAACTGCACAGGATTTAAGCAAAATAGCTTTCTTGTGTATGGAAGAATAAACCCTCTTCCTTCTCTGGGGCAAAGTTGCCTTTTCTTGGAATGTATTCCCAGGTTTACCTGCTTCAGTCTCACAGAAGTAGTCAACCTGATGCAAGAATATGACATTGGATGGATTTGGCACATGATGTGTACATT
The DNA here is from genome assembly GCA_034509955.1 of Urosaurus nigricauda. Lineage (NCBI taxonomy): Eukaryota > Metazoa > Chordata > Lepidosauria > Squamata > Phrynosomatidae > Urosaurus > Urosaurus nigricauda. Next base: position 12,983,565 of record JAOEGL010000013.1, read on the forward strand.
ACAACAATGAACAAGTCCCTTGAGATGGGTTTCATGATCACTCCTGTATCTGGCTCACTAGGGAAAAACCAGCACAACGGCTGGTCAATTTATAGTCCAAAATAAATAAATTAAACTGGGTAATAGTCCAGATATATTTGAAATACTTTTTAAAAACTCAAATAGCAGACACCATCTTGAATGTGGCACTCCTTTACTAAGAGAAAAACTTCTTTGAATAAAGCACTTGCTATAATAGGAACATGAAGAGTCTAAACAAAGTATTTTCTCCACTCAAATAAAAAGCCTACTGTTTTAACCTGGGAGTGAGGAAATTGTAGAACCACAGATATGGTTGAATTCCAGTTCCCATGATTTCTTACCACTGGCTGTGCTGCCTAGGACTTCTGGGAGCTGCAGCTGAAGAACATCTGGAAGGCCACACTACTCCTACCTCTGAGTTAAAGAATGAAAGTTAAGTTACCTGTGTCCTCGGATGTCAGACTGGTCACACACTCCACCCAAGGCAATTCGGTGGAACTCTCGGCCCAAAGTTTTTGCCACAGATCTTCCCACACTAGTTTTGCCAACTCCAGGGGGACCCACAAAACAAAGGATGGGTCCCTTCAAGTTGTTCTTTAGTTGTCTGACTGCCAAATACTCCAACACTCTCTTCTTCAGTTTTTCCATTGCATAATGGTCATTGTCTAGAAGAATTCTGGCTGCCCGGATATCTAGACAATCTGTTGACCAAATGTTCAGTGTTAACCATCAAGGTAAGGCACTTCTGTTCTTCAAATGACTACAACAATCTGCATTCCTGGAATAACACCATGAGCATATAACTACAGAATTATCCTAACTTTTCTTCTTGCTAACTTACAGCCTCGAACCTGTGGAAGCACATAAAGTTCCCTTTACCTTTTGTACTTTTGTTCCAAGGCAATTCAACCATCAATTCCAAATAATTTCGGGTTAAGGCATATTCTGGCATTGACTGAGGCATTTTCTTTAACCTAGAAAACAGATAGAATTGACCAGGAGCAGCCCAATCCTAAACTTTCATATATGTTACACACGTATTACACCAGAGAAATTCAACCAGTATAACATAAGAATCCCTGATTATATGCCAGCTTGCTATAATAAACTTAAATCATAATGGGCTAAATAATTAGAACAATTATACCAGTCCCAACAAAGGCTACAGTCATAGACTCTACTGATGTAGCAAACTCACTAAACAGGTCTAGGTTAGGTAAATATATGGATGGGAAATGTCTCAGAAGTTCTCTCTATATTTCCTTGTGCTTTACATATACAAATATTTTATATAATGGATATAAATATAATGAATAAATAACCAGACTTCTCCATTTTCAATAAAACCCAGTTTTTACCCAGAAATTACATTTCATATATGTGAAATGAAAGTGTTAAATATCAGAACTCAGGACCAACTTAATGAAATGAAGATTGTAACCCCAAACATGTGTGTGTATTCAAGTTGCCTGGTGACTTATGGTGACCCCTTGAATTTCATAGAATTTTCATAGGCAAGAAATATTCAGAAGAGGTTTTACCAACTCCTTTCTTTGAAATATAGCATTGAGCACTTGATATTTGTTGGCACTCTCTCATCCAAATACTAACTAGAACTGAGCCTGCTTAGCTTCCAGGATCAGCTGGGATCAATCAAAAGTCTAAAATACACTGCAGAAATAATCCAGTTTGAGACTGCTTTAATTGCCCTGGCTCAATGCTACAGAATTCTGGGAACTGTAGTTTTGTGAGATGTTTAGCCTTCTCTATCAGAGAGCTTTGGTGCCACAATAAACTACAGTTTCCAGGCTTCCCTAGCACTGAGCCAGGGCAGATAAAACAGTCTCAAACTGGATTATTTCTGAGGTGTTTTGGACCTCTGTGTCATGTGTGTGTGTGTATTTGTATGTGTGCCTTCAACTCACCTGTTTACTTATACTCCCTCATGAATTTTCATAGGTTTTCTTAGGAAAGTTTTGATAAATGAAAAATGTCTTGTTTTTTTTCTAGTTAATAATAAAATCTTCAAATCAAAATTTGGGAGGCCTCAAAAAAGCTATGGAAGGGCTCACTAGCCTTTGTTGCTCATCCTCAGCTTTGAGAAGCCTTAGAATAAGAATGAAACAAGGGGTTTCAAGCTCTTCTATTCAGTCTTTAACCAGTTATTAGAAAGGTTCCTAACATGAGCATTTAGGGATTCTAAGCGCTGAAGTTTTTAAAAAAGTGACTTGTCCACAATTTTACCCTTATGCTTTACATGTTTGTCCACTTATCCCTTTTTGTCTCAAGCAGATCATATCCCAGAAGCTACATTTAGATGTCTTCTTTTAGACAAACAACCCATTAGGAAGTACTGAAAATGTGATATTTCAAAATACAGGAAAACAATTGAGCACCCCAATGCAAAAATCTGATATTTAAAGAATTTTAAAACCTCAAAACCTTAGAAATGAAATACGGTAGCTTACCTCTTTACCTCCTTAATACACACTTTTAAAGCCTGCTCAGGCATACTGGAAGCTCGGATTTTCTTTTCAAGAATAACAATATCATCATGATCTTCATCCTCCTCATCCTCCTCAGCAGTACCTGGAATGTGGGTGATCCTTCGAATGGGACGTATAGCTATAACCTAAGAAGTCAAAATTGTGCCAGCAGCTGTTTGTAAGACCTTGTGTTTAATGTAGTAAGCAACAGGTAACAAAATAATTCATAACTGAGTAATAATTAATTAACTGCTACTAAATCCAAGATATTTCAAGTCAAAAAACATTTAAAAGCTCTAATCAGACTAAAACATAATACTGACAGTAAAATTTGTTCTCTGCTTTGAACATAACAAATCCCATAACTGTAATGAACAAACGCTACACACTGAACAACTGTTTTCTTAGTTCATTTGACAGAAAATGTCTGCTGTATTGTACACACATTAAGATCATTCCAGTTTCATTAAATGAGATGATAGTGCATCTTCAAATAGTTCAGGTTATAATCTAAATATGCACTTATGTCACAGTCCTATAAATTACTAACATAAATGTATAACACTGGGGCTTGCTTCTTGAATAAACATGCATGGAACTAAGCTGTGCGATGCATGAGAGGAAGATGTTCTATTGGGCTTGCTGTGATATGTATCCTTGTTGGGAATCTGTTCAAATTGGTAAGAATTGCATTCATACATGAGTGTTTGTGTAGCCCTTGCCCAGAGTATAGCCCACATATGGACCCCAGGGTCAAAAAGATTGTGCACCCTGGTCTTCAATGGCTAGAAGGGGTCCCCAAAGTTTCAGAACAAGGGGCTTTCCTCAGCCCAACCTGCATGCCAGAGACTCAATACAAATCTACCAGCATAGCCATTCCCCATTTTAAACTTAATAATGTTCTTTCTTTGTTGGTTAAATCACGAAAAGTAACTAAGAACACTTGCCTTGTGACTTATGTTTACATTATTTTCATCATTCAAATATATATATATATATATTTCTTCAACTGATTAATACAAGAAAAAATACCCTTTTGTCATCATCTTGTTTAGGTTTTCTAGTTTTCTGAAGAAGCTTCAAACCTTCGATCTGCCTGACAAGTAAGGGTATGGTCATCTTGAAACGCTCCTCTAAGCCAACAGCATCTAAAATCTTAAAGAAACATATAACACACAATATTAAGTATTGTTTTTTCAAAATATTCTCATATCTCTACAGTGTTCAGGCCCCCAAAGTACTAAGGAGGCCCAAATGGCACCAATGTTGGTACCATTTCAGAACCAAGTCAAAATATGGCTTTTTATTGCTGCATTTGAACCTGGTTTTATCCAGGATGCTGATAGGCTATGGTTGGTACCATTTTAAATTGCTTTAACTGGTTTAAAACTGTCTGTTTTTTAACTGATAAATGAGGGAAAATGCAGGACCTTAAATCCCATTCCTTTCAATAGGTGTGCGTCACTGCATGCATGTGCATCCATTGAAAAAGCCGGGGTTTGCCATCTGCGGAAGCTCAAAACACAGATGGCAAGCCCAGGGTTGGTATGGACACATTGTATTGTGCTTTTCTTGAGACTGCTTGTGTTTTTGTAAAATTTATATTAAAAATAAAAATTATTGAATGTAATTATTCATGTAAACTCTTCTATTTTTCATGTAAACTCTTCTATTTTTTGGTATCCATGGGGGAGGGGGTTATGGAACGGATCCCTCACAGATAGCAAGGGACAACTGTATCAAGAGTAGCAACCATCCGGATTTCTGATACGGATTAAAGTCCATGCAAGAGCTCCCTAGTTTTATTTTTAAAAAATAGTTTTTAATCTCCAATTACTGAATGAAGACATCTGCAGATGCTTGTGGGATGGATGGCAAAACTCACGTGGAACAAATCAAAGATGGGACTTCCCTGTCCTTGCATTATACTACTCTAAAGTTGATGGAAAGACAGGAATGTACTTATAAAGGACCTGTTGATATGAAGAAAAGAAAGATGAGTGTAAGTACCGTATGTGGTGCCAGTAAAATCTAGGTAGATATGAGCAATCAAGGATAGAAAAACATAGCACATATATGTTTTATGGTCAGTCTACTCTGTACTTTCTCTTCTGACTTGTTGTACATCTCTTATATCTTCAGCGGAGTCCTGCTATCCAACATATTTTAGCTGGATGGACCATAGAACCGTCTACATCCAATTTATTTTTTCGGTAACTTTTCAACATGAATGATGGCCAGCTTGCTTTAGATAATTTGAGCACAACATCTCAATGCATGGTCCTAGTGTAAATACATTGCAAATCACTACAGAAGAATTTAAAAAAAAGCAAAACCTGTATATGGAAAATGCAATATTAGAATGGAATTACCACGGCAAAATTTATTTATTATATACTGGGACTCAGAGTGGTTGAGAATTTATTCTGAAGATAGCATGATTTCAAAGATGGGGACAAAAGGTAGCTGGGGTGAGTGGTAGCGAATGGACTCCTTATGGCCATATCTCAGTCAGCTCCTCCAGGTTTTATGGGAGTTCTCCTAGTGCTGAACCTCAAGGTGGCTCCTAGATAAGCCAGAGGATCTGCACAAGGAGCAGCCATAAAATCAGGGGTGGATTCACTATCCCTGCAGCCCTAAATCCACAGCCACCGCAACAGACAGATCTGTCACTCAAGCATGACCAATTACTATTATTATTACTGGTTGTAGTAGTGATGACAATAGGATTGAGGGAATTGTTTTCCCTTCCAGCATAGTCATTTTACCATTTTGGTAGCTGTGAGAATTTGAAAACAAAACATGGATGGTTTGAACAAAAAACATTTGTTTTGTTTTGTTTTATGGAGCAGTCATACCTGAAGCTTCTCCTGGTTGCTAGTGCGGATGATCGAAGTTAATATATCAGGTAGAGCTTCCCTGGGCAGATTGTCTAGCAGGCGTCTCAGTTTAGCCACGGCAGGTATTGACATATCAAGCATCTCAACCAGCTTCATCAGAGGAAGAGAGAAAGAATGGTATAGAAAATTATTACTATCAGTATTATTCAGGATTGTATAGCTCTGCAAATTGAAATCACCATTCAATATAAAAAGAGATCTATTTACTATAAACTGTCTTAGGGGCTAAACAGACCGCCCCAGAGGAGCAGTTGGCTGCTACTCCTTTGAGCACCGGATTGGGGCTGCAGCAACTACACACCACAGACTCAACACAGCATTTTCCCGGTGCAAAAAGTGGAAGCGAAATGCCACTTCTTTTTGCACCAGGAAAAAGGTGCCTTTGCCATCACGGTGGTGGTTTTTCTGTGTTTTGGTGGCGTGTGATGTCTAAACGCCACACCGCCAAAACACTGAAATGCTGCTGCTGTCTGGTCGCTCAGGCAGCTTCACGGCAGCCTCCTGGCAGCTTGGGGACATGCGTAGTGTGTATGCCATGCCCCCAAGCCACCATGATGCCGGCTCTTTTTGCCAGTCTGTCCAGCCCCTTAGTAATTTTTTCAGCTCCAATCATTTAAGAGTAATTTGTCTTCAGTCAAGTCACCTTTGAGAGTCTAGCTGAATAGTAAGGTTGACTTGCACAACAAAGTTGGTTAGCATTGCTGACTCAAGTGCTGGAGGGTTTTTTTCTGCTGCACAAATTGAATGCCTTTCTGTTGTAATTATCCTCAGAGCTTATGTCTTTGCACTATGTTTACCTCTTTCCCTTGGGGCAAGCAACACCTGTTTTACTTGCTCTAATCACATGCAACTCCAACCATATCCTAAGATAGCATATATAGGTAACTTATTTTGAGGCTTCCTCACAGAATCCAGAATGATCAGCACAATAACAAAAAGACCTTTTGCCATTTATTCAGGTGGGCATCTGTGTGCCTGAAGGGTTCTCAACAAAGGTTAATGAGAGCTTTTCTCAGTAATGTATAACAGGAATGTCATCACACATAAACTGAAAAACAAGTTGTTCGACCAATACCATTATACTCTGCACTTTAGCTTTTTAAGACCAGTTCTGTAAAGGCAAAATTCACACATGGACTCACTGTAGGTTTCTGATAAGCAGAGGAAGTGGCTTGAAAAAATATCAAACATTTAACTAAAAGATCCTTTAGAGTTGGAAGGTACACAGAGGTATTGATGAAAGACATTTTCTAGTTCAGTAATGAGGAGCTTTTGGACATTTAGATGTTTAGAATGAAAAAATACAATACCTTACCAGTGGTTATGGCAGATGATATTGACAGGAGTTACAAACCAAAACATATGGAGGACCAACCATTTCCAAAACATAGGGCCAACCATGGCCAAATACTATCTATGCTATGTAGGAGCAACTCTCAAAAAAACCCAGGCAGAGTCTTTCCAAGGCATACCACCCAAGGTCTTTTTAAGTAGAGATGTCACGAACTGGATCTAGATCCTCCTGAATGCATGTTCTACTATTAAGTTATGGGTCTTTCCACTACACTCAACAACCAAGGCTTATTTGTTTCCACAAAGACATTTAGCTCATAACATTCCTACCCCCAAGTCATCTAACCTGTACTGCATATTTATAGAACTGATCCGACAGCTCCCCCAGCTCTTCCTCCGATGCAGACTTGTTGGTAAATTGTTCCAGCCGGTCCAACTGTTCCACGTCCGCAACAGGATAGGGCTTCTCCTTCACCAGCTGCAAAATCTGGAATCTGCAGAGGCCTGTTATCAGCAGAGTATAATGTGGCTTCGGCCAGTTGCTGCCAACCACTTGAATTGCCAGTGCAGCTGTGCCAATCCTGAAAACGTGAAGAAGATCTGCATTATTTGTCATGCTGACACAGGAGGTCTTTGATGGGATCAGCATAAAATATAGCTTCTCATCAAGATTTTGCTTGAGTGAAAGGGGCTTAGCTTTGGTCCAAAACACACTACAGAAATAATCCAATTTGAAACCTCAACCTTCTCTTCTCCAGGCTAAACATACCCAACTCCCTAAGTCTTTCTTCATAAGGCCTTTCACCAGACCTTTCATCATTTTAGTTGCCCTCCTTTGGACACACTCCAGTTTCTCCACAACCTTTGTGAACTGTGGTGCCCAGAACTGGACACAGTATTCCAGGTGGGGCCTGACCAAAGCAGAATACAGTGGCGACTTTGTTGTTGTTGTGTGACATCAAATCGTTTCTGACTTATGGCCACCCTACTGCAAACCTATCAAGTCAGAAATGACTTGAAGGCACGCAACAACAACAAGGCAAACCTATCATCAGTTTTTCTTGGCAAAGGGTTTGCCATTGCCATCGTCTGAGGCTGAAAGAGTGTGACTTGCCCAAAGCCACCCAGAGGGTTGACAGCCTTTAGACTCTGTGACTATTTACTCTGAACAGGTTCACTTTTTAAAAAGATACTGGTTGCACAACAAGCTGGGTACGCATTTTACTGACCTATGAAAGGACGGAAAGCTAAGTCAACCCTGGAGCCCTGCAGGATCGAACTCACACAACCTTGTGGCTACAACGTTGAACCTATCACAGGATTTTCTTGGCAAGATTGGTTCAGGGGAGGTTTGCTATTGCCTTCCCCTGAGGCTGAGAGAGTGTGACCCATGGGTGTTGCCAAGTCTCTAGAGATGTAGTCCAATGCTCAAACCACTATGTCATGCTGGCTGTCTAGCTCGCCATAAGTGGGAAAGGACTTCGAGGCATACAACAACAAGCAACAAATGAAAATAAAAATAAACACTATAGTGTATGTGCTACTATTACTACCAATATTACTCGATACTTGATCCCCGTCTCCTTTTGCCATTCCCTTCTCTTTTTGTGTTATGTCTTTTTAAGATTGCAAGCGTGAGGGATGGGGACTGTCTAATAATAATAATAATAATAATAGTAATAATAAATATTTATTTATAACCCACCCCTTTGAATGAACAATTACAATTTGAAAGCCTTGATGGCAGGAGAGCAGGGTACAAATACTCTAAATAAATTTTAAAAAATTAAAATAATAATAATGAATATTGTAGCAACAAAACAACAGTAACGTATAATGTTATTAATAACAGTAATAGTGTCATAATAATATTGTACTATTAATAATATTGTAATGTTAATGTTGTTGATTAGGTAATATTATAATCATTATTAATGAAATTGTTATAATGATATCATTCTGATTTATACTACTACTGATTTATACTACTGCAATATTATTATTACTATCATCATTATTAATTAATTATGACTAAGGATATCATTCTGATTTTTTATGATATTGTATTATTAATAATAATACTGTAATGTTAACACTATCAGTTAACTATTATTATAATCATTATTAATGAAATTATTACGATTAACGATATCATTCTGATTTATAATATTGTAGTGTTAACATTATTATTACTATCATTCTTAATTAAATAATTATGACTAATTACATGATTGTGATTTTTCAGGATATTGTATTATTAATAATAACAGTGTAATGTTAACACTACCAATTACTTATTATAATAATCCTTATTAATTAATTATTCTGATTTATGATATTGTAGCAATAATAATAATAATAATATTGTAATGATAACACTGTTGATTATTATTATTATTATCATCATCATTAATTAAATTATATATTTTTTAAAAAATAAAATATTATTTTTGAAATTAAAAAAATATTATGATTGATAATATCCTGATTTAATATATTTTTATTAATAATAACAATGAAATGTTGATTAACTATTAATTTTATTATCATCATTATTATTAATGAAACTGTTATGATTGGTGATATGATTCTGATGTATAATAATAATAATAATAATAATAATAACTGGGATAGAAGGCCCATATTGAAAGGGAGGGCCTGGTCGCCATGACAACGAAGGGGTGTTGCCTTTGCGCATGCGCGCCGGAGCGTCTGCACGGCAGGGTGGGCGTCGCCATGGTAACAGCGGCTCGAGGGTCTCACAGTGAGTGGGCGAGGCCAGAGCGAGGTTGCCATGACGACGAGGGCGTGGCTCGGACCTGTGGAGCGGCGGCAGGGCGTCGAGGTCGCTGGCCGGGTCGCTGGTGTCCGGGATGACGCCGATGATGGTGCTCTTGAGCGAGGTGCCCTTCAGGAGCCGGCTCCGGACCAGCTGCATGTTCCGGGGGGAGTCGACGCTGGCGCGCATAGTGGAGCCCGGGAGCAGCACCGCCTCCGGGGTCAGGAGCAGCGGGAGCCGCGTCGGGATCTGGATGGCGCTGCCGCCCGACGAAGAAGACGAAGACGACGCCATGGCCGCCCCGCAGACTTTCTCTCAGTCAGTCAGTTAGCGGGGCAAAGGCCGCGCGCGGAGATGACTAGGCCGCGCTACGGAAGCCGGCGAGGGCCAAACTTCTTCTTGGACGCGGCCGCGCCTCTCGAGCTCCCTCTGGAGGCGGCAAGGAGAACTGCAGACCAGCCCTCCTTTCTTTGCCTCTCATCAGATTCATTATTATGGTTTAAGCTCAGTGTATTATTAATCATTGAGTGAATTTCCATACCAAGTTTGTCCAGCAGAGAGGGATTATTCTGGGAAGTCAAAAACATCTGGACATTGTGTCTTGGACTTGTCTCTTTGGACTGTAAGCCTGAAAGGTCTAATTAATAAATGAATAATAATAATAATTTAGCTGAACTTCTGTGTGAGAGACGGCTTGGCGTAAGGGTTTGAGTGTTGGGCAATGACCCTGGAGGCCTGGGTTCGAATCCTGGCTCGGCCATGAAGCCCACTGTGTGGCCTATTGGTCAGGTCACACTCTCTCAGCCTCAGGGGAAGGCAATGGTGAACCTCCTCTGAACAAACCATGATAGGGCCAGACGTCGGAAAGGACTCGAAGACCACATTTGTCAGAGCTGGGAAAGGTTACGTTTTTAAAAACTTGAGAAAGCAGGCTCAAGTCTATGAAAGTGTATGGAAGCTCATGCCACTGGCTTCTGTCAAACTGTGAGATCCCGCAAAGCATATACATAAGATAGTCCACTTTACTCTGCCACTGTATATAATGGGACTTGAGCATCCATGGATTTCGGTGTCCACGGTGGGTCCTGGAGCCAATGAGGGCCAACTAATAAAATTAAATGAATAATTAATTTAATAAAATTAAATCAATGCACTTAAATGTCATCCTGGTGGGGAAGGGTCTTATGGGTGTGTCACACAATAAAATGACACAACCCAGGGTCTTGTAAAATGACACAAACCAGGGTTCCATAGGATGGAGCTACAGCACTTAAAGTGGCTTTATTTCAACTGTGTAAATGCACTCAGAGACCCACAATGGGACCCATAGAAACCCATAGTGAGACACATAGTAGGACCCATAGTGAGCCTCATACAGACCCATAGTGGGACCCATACAGACGATAGTGAAGGGCCTCTGTAGCAATCGAAACGGGGCCAGACGGGTGAGACATTGCTACAGCGAAGGGGTCTCAGGGACTCGGTTTCCACACAACTTCAACCTCAACCTTCCCCTCTACACTGTCGATATAATGCATTTTAACACCACTTCTTACTTACATAGTTCCATCCCACAGAATCCTGGGATTTGTAGAGGTCTTAGTCCTCTTTGTTGTCGTTGTGTGCCTTCAAGTCATTTCCAACCCCTGGCGACCCAAAGGCAAACCTACCATGGAGTTTTCTTGGCTTAGGGGTTTGACCGTTGGGCTAATATGACTTTAGAGACCAAATCCTGGCTCGGCTGTGAAAAAAAAAAAACCCACCGGGTGACCTTGGGTGAGCCACACTCTCTCAGCTTCACAGGATGGCAATGGCAAATCCCTTCCGAAGAAACTCGCCTTAGGGTTTGCTGCCGTGAGTTGGAAATGAAGGCACGCTACAACAGCCCTCTTTGGCAGGGAAGACCTTGCCAAACTACAGATCCCAGGATGGGCAGCCCCATTGCAAAGGCTTCTCCCAGGGGTCCTAACTGAAAAGGAAGAGAAGGCATCGCCAAAGGTAGGGCCTCCCGGAAAAACGGAGGAAGTGCCCAAATCAAAGCTAAGAACGTTAATGTAAAAGGAGGAGATCTGGTCACCCCGGGCCAGGCCGTGGGAGAGCCCGGGCAAGTCACACTCTCTCAGCCTCAGAGGATGGCCATGGCAAACCCCTTCTCCAGAAACTGGCCAAGAAAAGCCTCAGAATAGGTCCTCCCTTTTGGTCTCCAGAAGTACAGGGTGACCAGACGTCTTTTCAGACTCGGAGTGACCCCAAGGCAAAGTTATCCCAGGGCTTTCTTGGCCAGTTCTTCTTCCAGAGGGAGGGTGCCCTTGCCATCCTCTGAGAGAGAGGCTGAGAGAGTGTGACCCAAACAGCAGGAGGATCCAGGGCAGCAGCAGAAAGGCCCCTCCAAACAGAGCCTCTCCTCTCAGGGCAACCCAGGGGCTGACTGGCGCTTCCAGAGAAGGCCAGCGTCGGGGGGTCTCTTTCCAGCCGCCCCTGGCTCCCAAAACCCCCAAAGCTTTCCTCCTCACACCGGAAGTCGCGACATGGGGGACCCTTTTCAGTGACGGACTCGTTGGTTTCTCAAGCCGTACTCTTGACATCCGGGCATTTGAAGGCTAGGTGGGTGCACCGGAAAACAATCCTCGTGGAGAAACAGGGGACTCCTAACAAAGGTTCCGGGTGTGACAGGGCTAGGAAGGAAGGAGGGACTTTTTAAAAACTCGTTTGATGAAACAAGGCATCCTTCCAGCGCTGCTCTTTCTTCCCTGGCTGTGACTGTCTCCTGTTGCATTCTGGGAGTTGTAGTTTAAGGAGGGCTTGTTAGGATTCTCAGCCAGAGAGGCCTCTCTGAACTACAAACCCTGAAATGCAACAAAAGGCAATCAGAGCAGTAATAATAATAATAATAATAATAATAATCCCCCCTCCCCCCTTCTTTCGGCGATCGAGGCCTCCCTTCCCCTTCTTTGGTCGATCAATGCCCCTCCCCCTTTCTTTTGGCGATCAAGGCCCCTCCCCCTTTTTCCGGCGATCATCTAGGCCTCCCTCTCTCCCTTTCTTTGGGCGATCAAGGCCTCCCTCCCCCCCCTTCTTTGGGTGATCAAGGCCTCTCTTCCCCCTTTCTTTGGGCGATCAAGGCCCCCCTCCTTTCTTTGGGCGATCAAGGCCTCCCCCCTTTCTTTGGGCGATCAAGGCCCCCTCCTTTCTTTGGGCGATCAAGGCCTCCCCCCCTTTGAGCGATCAAGACCTCCCTCCCCCCCCTTTTTTGGTTGATCAAGGCCTCCCTCTCCCCTTTCTTTGGGTGATCAAAGCCTCCCTCCCCCCTTTCTTTGGGCGATCAAGAGTGGATTTTGATAAGTTGCTGTGGTTATGTTTTGCGAGAGCTGGTGTGCAGGATGGCCCAGAGGAAACGTCAGCATCAATTGTGGATGCTTGAAGAAGTAGACCTCCTTTTGGATGCCATTGTGGCGGAGCCAGATGCTCCAGGGCAGTTAATGCGGTCCACAAATGAGGAAAACAATCATTTATATCAACCCGTTGTTGATACGCTTGCCTCTTCAGGTTATGTTAGAACGACTGGGCAGTGTCGTTCTAAATTTAAACACCTGAAGCACACATTTTATGAGTTGATGAATAAATACAATGGGGACCCTCCCCGGAATAAAAGGCCTCCCTATTTTGAGAAATTCATGACATTGTGGAGACTTGCGGGTCGTCCTTGTTGGAGGAGGAGAGGTGCCCAACGTGAGTCAAAGTTTCTTGCTCTGGACTCTTTCAGACGTGGGAAATTGGAAGTATAATCCAAGGGCAATCCAAACGCAATCATGGGGTTTCACGTTATTGCGAATTAGTTCTTCTCACGCAAATTCGGGCAAAAGGGAAGTCACTCCGAATGCAATCATGGGTTTAACGTTATTGCGAATTTAAGCTTCTCATGCGATTTCGGGCAAGGGGGGGTTATTTTCGGGTAATGGGAAGTAATTCCGAATGCCTTCCGAACGGAGCAGGGGTTCAGGTAAATTCGCTAAACAAGCGAATTTACATGAATCCGCATTGGCTCCATTCGAAATTGGGAGAAATTCCTTCTGTTTGAAAGAGTCCTCTGTTGTTGTCAGGACCCATTTGTGGGTTTCTGCCATTAAGGGTTGGATGTGTTTAGGGTTGGATGGAAAACGGTGGAAGAGTCGGCTGGGAGCCTGGCAGTGGTTTCCGGCCCTGTCTCATGTCTGTTCTAACTTGTGCCTTTATTTCCAGAGGATTGCTCCAAGGTGACCAAGGAGGAGGAGGAGGAGGAATGGGCAGGTCCCTCATTGCAGGCACAGCAGCCGGAAGCAGAGGGTACGGAAGTCATCAGTACATACCGTGTTTCCCCGAAAATGATCAGACAGTTTCTTATATTAATTTTTGCTCCCAAAGAGCAGCTCTCTCTCTCCCTGCTACTTGTTGCCTCTCTCTCTCTCTCTCTCTGAGGATGGCTACAGAAGGGAACATCGGGGTTGGAGGCAGAAAGCTTTGCTAGGTCTTACTTTGGGGGCCGGGGGTTATATTTAGCAATTCAGCAAAACCTCTACTAGGTCTTATGTTCTGCGGATGTCTTATGTTCGGAGAAACACAGTATCATGGCACCATGGTAATGTCACACAATTTATGGGAGTGTGTGCGTGTGTGCACATATTGGGACATATGCATAGGTGTATACGATGGAGGCATGCATGTTTTTATGCACATCTGTCTGTCTGTCTATCCTTCAGCCTATCCACCTATTCATCTATCTTTATTGTACTGACTGCACCTGTGTGACCAAATCCATAGTTGCTATATATGCCTATGTCTGCACATGTACTGAGGTTCAGGTAACCTAGGACTCTGCTGAGATGTCACAGGGTTTACGGATAGGCGCTCCAGCCCCTTCCTTGCCACACTCTCTCAGCCTCTCCTCCTTCCTTGCCTCTTTCTCCTTCTTCAAGCAAAGAAGAATCCTGTTCCATTATTTCCAGGTGCTGCTGAGACCAGGCAGGAGAGCCAGTCACTTGTCCCTCCAGGAGCATCATCTATTTCTTCAACAGATGAAGAGGAAGAGGAGGAGGGTGTGTGTGTATGTCATGGGATTACTGGAGAGAAGGCGATGGCTGGTTAGAAATGGCAGTGTTTGTGCCACACTCTCTCAACCTCTCCTGCCCCTTCCCTGCCACACAAGTCACTGCGCTGGTTCTTCTCCTTCTCCTCCTTCAATCAAGGCTGCTCTTTTTGCAAAGGTGGTGTCTTAAGGAGCCTGGCAGTGGTCCCCTTCCCTTCATGCCATTTTCACCCCTGTCTCATGTCTGTCCTACCTTTCCAGTTGCGAGCAGGAGGAGGAGGAGGAAGAGGAACAAGAGGAAGAACATCCCTTCCTCCAGTTCCTCAGATGTGGAACTGCCTGATGCCAGATCACTGTCTCAACAGGGTATGTATGTCATTAGATTACTGGAGTGTAGATACCTATGTATTTGTCATTATTATTATTATGATTTATAGGGCAGGTTTGGGGGACAATATTATGGATTTCAATCTGAACCATGGATAAGAGTAAAACTTAGGGGCATACAACAAAGGATCTAAAGGATGAAGCAAATGAAAATGATGCCAAAGAACCTACTAAATTATTCTCACCTGAACTTATACATGAGGTCGCCTTATAGTCGAGTATATACAGCAGCATGCCTCTGGGTGGGATTGCATAAGAATAGAGATAAATCACATGGTGATATAACAAAGTAGACAAAAGACATAGTTGTGTGTGTGTTGGGGTTCAGGTAACCTGGTACTATCCAAAGAGGTCACTGTGCTTGCAGACAGGCCAGACCCCTCAGCCGCTTCCACTCGGTCCCTGTCTGAGGCGTGGCACACAGGGACATTGGCCACATGATCTCCGATAACAAGGGAGTGTGCCAAATGCTGCTAGCACAGTACACATGATATCTATATGCATTTCAAGATGTATGCAGTTCAAGATATATGCGTTTCAAGGGAGCTGGGGATGTTTAGCCTGGAGAAGAGAAGGTTAAGAGGCTTTCGTACAATCATAGAATCACTGAGTTGGAAGAGACCCCAAGGGCCATCCAGTCCAACCCCATTCTGCCATGCAGGAACTCCCAATCAAAGCATCCCAACAGATAGCCATCCATACCCCTCTTAAAGACCTCCAAGGAAGAAGACTCCACCACACTCCTGTTTAAATATTTGAAGGGATGTCATATTGAAGAGGGAGCAAGCTTGTTTTCTGCTGCCCTAGAGAATAGGACCCAGAACAATGGATGCAAGCTCCAGGAACAGAGATTCCACCTTAAGATTAGGAGGAACTTCCTGAGAGTAAGGGCTGTTTGACAGTGGAACACATTCCTTCCTTGGAGATTTTGGTGGGGTCTCCTTCCTTGGAGGTCTTTAAGCAGAGGCTGGATGGAGAAGAAGGAGGTTGGACTGGATCAGGGTATGATTCAATACATACCTATCATATAGATATATAAAACCCACATATATACATATAGATTTACAGGATTAGATTTATATACACACAAGGACAGACACATATTTTCTTGTGCAGCTTCCTGCTCATGTAAGGGTCCTCTTACACACTGTTGGCAACAAGTGCTCACATATGTTTGGTAAATCTTTAGACATGCACCTTTCATAGCACATATGTACACATACATACACAAGGGCAGCCACACACTATCAGATGCAGCTCACCACACATCTGGCGCAGAAGCAATTAGCCACACGTGGGCATGTGCATGGCAACAATATTGAAAATGATTCCCTTTTTCCACGGAGGATGAGAATGAGAGGATGACTGAACACCTGGCAAAGCAGATGCTGGGCCCTACACCACAAGACTATGAGTAGACATCATTAAAATCCTTATTGCTTTCTGCAAGGTTGGGAAGTAGTGAAAGCACACCTCTTTCTAACATTTATATGTAGATGTGAGCATGTGAAGGTCCCCTAAGACTTTTGGGGAATATGTTGGCATTTCGATTGCATTGGTATTAAAACTGGGTCCTTTTTTCCTTAGTTGCAATACTGTCAGAGGAATTAAGGAATGAGAGGAGAGAAAGACACCGAGACAGTAAGTAGACATCATTAAAATCCTTATTGCTTTCTGCAAGGTTGGGAAGGAGTGAAAGCACACATATGTAGGTATGCACATGTAGGGGACCCCTGAGATATTTGGGGGCAATCTGTTGGCATTTGGATTGTATTGGTATTAAAACTGGGTCCTTTTTTTCCTCAGATGCAGAGTTAACTGAGAAAATCCGGAACCTGGAGAGGGAAAGACTCCGAGACACTCAGATCAGTAAGTAGACGACATTAAAATCCTTATTGCTTTCTCCAAGGTTGGGAAGGAGTGAAAGCACACTTCTTTCTAATTTACATATGTACGTATGCATATGTGAGGGTCCTCCGAGACATTTGGGGCAATCTGTTGGCATTTGGTCTTATTGTATTGGTATTAAAACTGGGTCTTTTTTGTCCATAGTGGAGGCACGCCTGAGGGAGCTGGAGAGGAAGCTAGAAGGGATGCAACTCGCTCCGCCATAAGTATATAAGACACTTACAATGGTGTCAAGGAGAAACAACTTAGGACCTTATCACACGAGGCAATTTGGGGGTATACTCCAAAGGCAATCATGGGGTTTCATGTTATTGTGTAATAACTTATCTCATGCAATTTCAGGCAATGGGGGGTTATTTTCGGGTAATGGGAAGTCACTCTGGATGCATTCCGAACGTAACTAGAACTCACGTAAATTCACTAAACTAGCGAATTTACGTGAATTCGAATTGGCCCCATTCGAAATTGGGAGAAATTCCTCCCATGTGATAAGGTCCTTAGACTGGACATTTTCTTGTCCTGACTTTCACCCTCTCTCTTTGTTTTTGCAGGGCATAAAATCTTGGATGGGACCATTGTTGGTGATCAATTTGGCCGACCTTGAGATGTTGTTTCAGGGAGTCCCTGTATCTCTTCTTTTTTATATAAATCTTTATTGTTTTTACATAAAATTATTAAAATACAAATTGTGATCAAGAAAGAAAAAATATTTCTTGTATTTCTTATCTTAATTTCTAATACAAACATCCATATATTGCCACCCTCTTGACCAAATCTCCAATATGCTGTATTCGCTCCCTTATAGCTTCCTTTCTTATAGGTACAGATACTGCCTTTTCCCTGGGAGCTAAAGTCCAAAAGCCCCTAAAAGAGCCTGAAGCCTTTCTGTGCCCTTGAGGGGCTTTTGGACTTCAGCTCCCAGAAAGTCTCAGCCATAGGGCCCTGAACATACGAGCAACAATACACATAAAGACTGAAGGATAAAGAAAGGAGACAAACTCTGTGATTCTATGATTCTATGCAAAAAACTTACACACGCAGCCAATTGGCAACATATCACAATAAGCTTTTTAACAACTTCCTGTGCCTATGCTTTTCCTGGGTCTTTAAAATAGAAAAATCTCTTTAAATATAGCTGTATGTAAAGGCAAGACAAATGGATTTAGTCGGTAGGAGGTTGGGTAGCCCTGAAACTTTCTTAAAAAGCAAAGATAAACAATAACAATATAAAAGCACTTAAAAGAGAGACAAGAGCAGGAGATTGAACGAACTATAGAGATCCTGAAGCCAAACGGTTTGTGAGAGATGGTTGCTCCTGTAAGATAAAATCTGCAAGGTTTCTGGGGATCAGCATCAATTGCATCACACAGGAACACTGCTTCTTCTCAGAAGCTGGCTGGGCAGGGCTATAAAAGAGCCTTGACAGGGAACGAAAGTGGGTTTTATTTTGTTGGAGTTTTGAGGAAAGGGACACCTCGGAGGGAGAGTGTGCTCTTAGGGTTCCTGTGGGAAAATTTATAGGATAGTTATAGGCCAGGGAAGGGTCTGAGAAGTCCAGTAGGGACTAGAGAGGCTTGAGGGAGTCTGAGAAAGAGAGGCTCAGAATAAGCCTGGAGGTTAAAGAAGCTTTTGGCCTTAATACTGGAGATAAGGTTGCCTGAGTGGCTGTAGTAGTATTGCTTAAGGAACTTTTGTATCTAAGGAACAAAACAAACAAAGCTTTAATTATATTTTATATTTTACAAATAAACTTTATTCATGTTTTGAATTACCACTGTTAAGCTTTTGAAGCAGCTACCAAAGATATCAGTGCCTCGGAGGAGATAGGTGTTGGGCGAACAGGAGAGGGTTCGTTTGGTTCACCACAAAACACCCACATTCTGATGAAAGCAAAGCCCTCTCTTCAGGTTAACGTACACACCAGACAGATTCAAACACTGGCAACTGTGCTGTCTGACCATAATAGTTCTGTTCAAGCCATATTATTGTGTATTAAACTTGAAAAATGACAGAGTAATAGACATGTGGGGCATGAGGCCATGCTCATCAGCCCTACCTCTACCATCCCTCCACGTGTCAACTAATTCTGGCACCTTATGCTCTGATTTTCCTGTGAGGATTGGGGCTCATGTGTCCATTTGCTTGACTAAAAATAGCAGCCGCCAGGTAACTCCCTGATAATAAAGGATGTGGAGAACTCTCCACTTAGACTTATAGAGTTAATTTCCATACCAAGTTTGTCCAGCAGACAGGAATTATTCTGGGGTCTGAAGCCCAAAAACATTTTGGAGGATCCCCTTCCCTTCTCCTTTTGTTGCCTCTTTAGATTGTAACCCTGAATGCAGAGAAAGGTCTAATTAATAATTTGTAAGCCGCTGAAGAGTTTGCCATTGCCTTCCCCTGAGGCTGAGAGAGTGTGACTTGCCCAAGGCCTTAGGCCACACAGTGGGCTTCATGGCCGAGCCAGGATTCGAACCCTGGCCTCCAGGGTCATTGCCCAACGCTCAAACCACTACGCCAAGCGACGCCTAATGACTTCCCTTTTGCCTGAAATTGTGCGAGATACTTTAATTCGCAATAACGTGAAACCCCATAATTGCATTCGGATTGCCATTAGATACTTCCAATTTCCAACACCTGATAAGGTCCCTGGAAGTGGAAGCTGGATTGTTCTGGATGGAGTTCTGTTTCTTTTTCAAAACACTGCTGCTGCACATGCTATGTCCACAAGATGTCAGAACAGGGCCAGAAATCAATTTCTCTCTCTTTTGGTGGAAATGAGTTTCTTATTATTTCACAGTCTAGTGGCTGTGACATTTATTCAACTGAGTAAAATATTTCCTCAAAATGCAGATAAAGTTGGATCCAGACCTAATCATATATGTAAGAGTTGTTAACTGCTTTCAACTGAACCTTGACTCATGGCAATCATGGGAATGAGAGTCACGTAACTGGACACTTCCAAGACACTCTGAAATCAATGAGACTTACTCCACATATTTCAACATGTTTACTCTTTAACTCTTTTCCAAAGGGTATTGATGATGGGTTTTAAAAAATAATTATATTGAAATACAGCATAGACTTTAACATGAACTACAGTTGGCCCTCCATATCTATGGATTCAACTATCCTTTCTCAAGAACTCTGGAATTCCTGATTTTTCAAAGTTAATTTCTTAGGAAGCATTTTATTGGTTTTGCATCAGCAGGTTGTTGGTTTAATTTTTTTATTTTATTTTATTTTTTGGCTATGACTCAGCAAGCCCCGAAAAATCAATCATTGCTCTGGTTTGCTCTCATAATTGCTAGAATGAGGACAGGTTATGCATGTTTATTGATTTTTTATTGATGAGAAAATGGAATGGTTAACTTTCTCATTTGTAACACGATGTGAAAGTTGTTAATAAGTAATGACGCACTGAGTACTTTGACCAGATGTCATTCTGTGCAGAGGTAAAACCTCCTGTTATCAGTGTTTTTACTTCTGTTCACAATGATGATTGTGCCAAATTAATTCACTTATACAGTCACGTGGCAAAAATCATCCTTAATTGAGGACAATATTTGATGGAAGATCTGTGCCAGATGAAAACGTGGGGTTTTTTCATAGCAAAACTGAGTGCAAGGTCTAAATACCGTAAAGGCACCAGACCTCATCTGATCTTGAAAACCACAATGGGTCACCTCTAGTAGTACTTGGATAGGAGACCAGCAATGAATAGCAGGTTCTGTAGCCTATACTTCAGAGGAAGGAACTGGCAAAACCCACCTCTGAGTATTCCTTGCCTAAAAAAACCCTATGAAATTCATGGGGTCACCAGAAGTCAACAAGCCACTTGAAGGCACATGCATACAAAGCTGAATGCCTTTTAAAATACAGACTGGTTTGTTTATTATATTTTTGCTTCTCTGAACAGAGTTTTGTAAAAATGGCAATCTCCTCCAAAATGTTGCAACATACAAGTACTCCTGGTCAGTATCTCAGCCGGCCAAATATTCCAAAATACTCTATTCTTCTTCCAACCTATCTAAGGGATCGCCTACTTCCGTATAATCTGCTCCGCACTCTCAGGTCCTCTGGGAGGAATTTATTACAGCATATAAAGACCAGACTAACTGCAACCTCCCAAACTGTGGAACAGCTTGCCGAAGGAGATATATGTATTCTGTATTGTGTTTTAAATATGTAAGCCACTTTGATTGTTTTTACAACAGAAGAGCAGGGTATAAATAAAAGTGTTTTATTATCACATATTATTATAAGATGCCAGCCACAGAACCAGATGAACCATCTGGAATAAATTCTTCTAGGACATGGCCACATAGCCCAAAAAACCCACAAAAACTATGTATTGGATTGCTTTTTCAATTTTTTAGGTCTATATTCCTTAGAGTCCTCTGCATGTAAAACTGTAAATTTGAAGAGTATTTCATGTCTTTAATGGTTAACAGTCAAGGTTTCTCCATCTCCATCAAGAATGTAGAGGTCATTCTAAATCATAGATGCATGGAATGGGGGGGGGGGATGTTAGCTTGTATACTTCACAGCTAAATAATAGAGCGAAATTACAAGAATTTTAATGCATTTTCCAGGGGTTGTTCACATTTTAAATACTCTTTTGTGAAAAATTCATTTGTGCAAACACAGGGCTTTTGTGCAATAAAATAAAATAAAAATCTTTGTGCAGAACAGCATATCTTTTGTGCCAAAGGCAGTTTTTTGCATTAAAACCCCCTTTTCCTCCAACATTTCTGTGCAAACACATTTTTCACACACACACACACACATACACACACAAGTCATGAGAAGCTGAACACCTCCAGCCAACTGACCATTTTCTTGTAGGGCATCTTCTCAAAGAAAAGAAAAAAATATCATGCATTGTTTACATCCCTATTAAACGTATACGGCCATCTAAATGGCATTAAATGTTATGTCTAAATACTAAAATTAGTTCTAATTATCACAGGAGGAGAAGATTTTCAGGATCCTGAACCCTGCTACCTAAAAGTCATGAATCTGCAGTTGAAATGAATCTTCAGAGTCTAAAGGTTCATTTGATCACAGGTTCATGACTGATTATCTAGGCAAGTGCCAAATATATTGTAGCCAGAAGAAGAGATTTGTCAGAAGAACTTTGTCCGGCACACAAGCACTTGGCTCACAACAAGGAGACAAGGAGGCCACTTGGCTTTCACATGGTAAGACTTATTCTTACAAAATGTGGGTTGGGTGAACCATTATCACCCCCTTATTGTCATTTCTTCAGTGTTCAAGTGTAGTAAATTATTTATCCTGGAAATATTTACCAAATAATGATTCACTTTGGTAGTTGTGGATATTTTTGATGCCTTATGAAAAAAATGCAAGCATAGTGGGGAAATGTCAATGGGAATAGATTTGAGTTTTTAATATTTAAAATTTTGGTTGCCCTATTATTTCTGCCTTGTTTTAAATCCTTTGTATTTGTGCTTTCTCTCAATAATATTTATTATGTGAAGCCATTGTAAAAAAATAAAATGTTCTTCTTAGTATTATAAATGTCTACCAGAATCTTATGGAGCAGGCAGCTGCTGTTTTTAATCCCAGGAGTATATTTAATTTTGTGTTATTGAGAAATTCAGGGTTGCTTTCATTTTTGAGTATACTGTCAGCCCTCCATATCCACAGATTCTTTATCCATAGATTCAAGCATCCATAGATTGATATCTCAAAAAGCAAACCCTGATTTTGCCATTTTACATAAGGGACACTATTTTACAATGCCACTTTACAAAATGGGACTTGAACATCCACAGATTTTGGTATCCAAGGGGTCCTGGAACCTAACCCTGATGGATACCAAGGGCTTCCCAACACTTTCATTGTAGAAACTCCCATATTGACCCTAGTAAAGTAGATAAACAGGGCAACATAGCATATGAGTGTGTGCTGTTGTCTTTTGTCGTCAAGTCGTGTAATGTGGATTCCTGATTGTCTGGAGCCCTAAAGCAAGAGCGGGGAACTTCTTGCAACTCAAGGTCTGGATTCTATTTCAGAAAAGTTGTTGGAGACCATATTCCAGTGATGGCAAGAGTCAATAGCAAAAGGGGCAGGACCAAAAATACCAACATATTTTGGCTCGAAACATTCAGTGCCAATAACTGAGCACTCATACCTTTCAGGCTGTGTCTGCACTGCAGAAATCATCCACTTTAACTGCCATGGCTCAATGCTATGGTATTCCAGGAATGGTAGTTTGTTGTGGCACCAGAGCTCTCTGAAGCCTTGCGAAACTACAATTCCCAGAATTCTATAGCATTGAGTCTTGATAATTAAAGCGGTGTCAAACTGGATGACTTTCTGCAGTGCTGATGCAACCTCAGAATGTCCATGAGGCACACATAAAAGCTGGGAAACGACCAAAAGGTTGTGCCATGGGAAAGGGGCATGATCATTCGGAGAAGCCTAGAGGACTGGGTTGGGATGCCAGGAAGGTGGGATTTGGCCCTACCATTAAATGTTCTATGCCAAAGTGCAGCCACTACCAGTAAACATTCTTGGCCATTCCCATTTGTTGAGGTTAAGGACCTGCACCCAACTTTGTTCTTCTTTAACCTCCTTCACCATCACAAGCTTACTAGTATCCCATCTTTGCTTCTCACTTCTTTCACTGATTTTTCCCTTCCATATTTCTGATTTTTGTTCACGAAACCAGGGCCCCCAATGGCACTGAAGCTTCTATTTAGGGATCAAGTTATGCCGTATTTAGCCCTTATGTGATCTGACTGAAAGGCCTGCATAGGGTTCTTATATCTTCTGAAAGGGACCAGCGCAGAGTTTCCATCATCCAACTATGAGACCTCGACAGAGCTTGGGAAACTTACATTTTGAACTATAACACCCAGAATCCTGCAGTCAGCATGGACAACGGCTATGTTGGCTGGGATATTTTTTGGGAACCATAACCCTCAAAGTATCTGTTTGAAGCGCTTTCAACTAGCCATCTATAAGGGAAAGTATAAAAGAGATGGCTAGAATCTAATAGAACCTAATATGATTTTTCTCTGTTCGATTAGGAGCTATGCCGACTGCCTCAAAGGGGCAGCCTGCAGCTGCCCTTTTACAGCCAGATCAGGGCCACGGCAACCGCACGCCGTGGACCCCATCCTGCCTTTGCAGGGTGGAAAAAGAAGCCGCAAAAAAGCAGTTCCTTTTTGCTCCCTGCAGAGGGTGTGATAGCTGCAGTGCCGCAGCTTTATGGCACTCCGTTGGTGCTGTGTCATGCGGACACAGTGCCAGAGGGGTGCTGTGACGCCATGTGCTGTGTGGTGTGGCATGCAGTGTCATGCTGGCCTGGGGGTGAAGCCAGGATGTGCGTGGTGTAGACGCTATGCCCCGTTTCTGCCCCCAGCCTGGCCAAAGATGCTGGTGTGCACAGCCCTTCAGTTCCTTTTATAACACATTGGAGTTTATCATACGACAGAATTTGGGGGTATAATGCAATGGCAATCCGAACGCAATCATGGGGTTTCACATAATTGCATATGAATGTATCACACGCAATTTCGAGCAAAAGGGAAGTCATTCCGAACGCAATCATAAATTTTATGTTAGTGCGTATTAGAATATCTCATGCAATTTTGGGCAATGGGGGTCATTTTTGGGAAATGGGAAGTCATTCTGAATGTATTCCGAATGCAATTAGATTTCACGTAAATTCGCTAAACTAGCGAATTTACATGAATTCGAATTGGCTCCATTCGAAATTGGGAGAAATTCCTCCGGTGTGCTAAACTCCTTAGCTGCAATGCCTTTGCTCTGAAGTTTTGCTATTATCTATACAAGTAGCAAGCATTCCCTTGCACAAATATATTTAATGACCCAATCCTTCCTTCTCTTTTCTTCCTTTTCTCTTTTCTTCTCTCTCTCTTTTTCTTTCCTTTTGTTTTTGTTAATTGTCTTGTAGGCATTTTAAATAAATAACCTCCACATTAGTGGCCAAAGTGAAAAAGACAAAGTGTGTAATTTCCTAAATCAATATGAAGAAAGGAAAGAATGACTAATAATGCTAATTTCACACTCATTTGCTAATCAACACGTCATGTACTTGGTGCCAAAAAGATACGCTTCTTGTCAGTCAGAATGAACTGTGCAATTTTGCCAGATTTGCATGTCTTTTGCATAATTTATTTCTCCACTTCCAAAATGTGGGTGTTTCAACTGATTAAGAAATATTTTTCAAAAACTGGGGATGTGAAAAATGGAAACATAGGAATTTAGTACTGCTCTTCTGTGCCCTGTATTTATTTAGCTATTATTTATTTAGTTTTACTTCATATCCTTCAGCTGTCCTGACTTGATATTGACAGTCCCAATTCATCTTCCGTTGTCTTAGTTTTCTCGCTTCTTTTCCTTTCCCTTTTGTCTTCAGCTTACTTCAGTTGTTGCTGAGTTCAAATTGCAAAAGATAGTTGAACATATGGATTAAAAAAATCTGTAGATATGAAGTTAGTGGTATGATTCCACTTTAATTGCCATGACAGCATCCTGTGGAATACATTGGTGAAGAACTAGTGGTCTCTCATTGAGAATGTTAAGTTCCTCCCTCTAAAACAATAATCCCTTGATGCCACAAGATGTTGCCATTGCCTCTAGTCCTGTAGGATCAAGCATAATGTAGTAGCTCTAAAGGAGGAAATATGGTGGGTTACATCTGGCCATTCACTGACCTCTCCAGACCTACCATAGAGTCCCTTCAGACCCTCCACATGACTATTCTGTGCCTGGTGAGAACTTGGTGTTATTGTTAATTGCCTTCGAGTCATTTCCAACTCAAGGCAACCCTGCGAATGAGACATTTCCAAGACGTCCTGTCCTCCACTGCTCTGCTCAGGTCTTGTAAATTCTAACATTATTTCCATTTCCAATGAGTCATTCCTTCTCATGACGTGACCACAGTACAACAACCTCAAATTTATCATCTTGGCTTCCAGGGATATTTCAGGCTTGATCTATTCTAGGACCCATTTGTTTGTCCTTTTGGCTGTCCATGGTATCCTTAGCAGTCTTCTCCAGCATCATATCTCAAATGAATTGATTTTCCTCCTATCTACTTTCTTCATTGTCCAGCTCCTGCAACTGTACATGGTAGTAGGGAAAACAATGCCTTGTACGATCCTAACTTTTGTGCTCAGTTGTATATCTTTACATTTTAGGATCTTCTCTAATTCTTTCACAGCTGCCCTCTCCATTCCTAGTCTTTTTATTTCTTGACTACAGTCCCCATTCTGATCAATATTTGACCCAAGGTACAGGGATGCTTTTACTATTTCCATTTACTTGTGAGAGCAGAATGGGGGGAATTCAGAGAAGCATCTGATTATATTTCCCTACCCAGATGCAAAACCATCTGCTGAGATTCTCTGGAGTCCTCCAGGAGTCTCAATGAATGAATTTGGGTCTAGCTGCAGAGATAGAGCCAGATGCTTCTCTAGTCCCCAGGCACAGACTGGAGGGTCGTTGTACCAATTCTACAGTAGGTCCAGGGAGACTTTAGTTGGTCTAGAAGGAGGAAGGGAATACCAGCCTCCATAATGACCGCTAACAAAAAAAGAAACATGCATTTGTAAGGTTGACTTACATTTATTAATGCCACTAACAAGACGCCAGATAATAGTTGTGTACAGTTGTCTCTCTGTATCCACCACAGATTCTTTATCCACCTCTGTCTTAGCAGAAAAATCACTCTAAATGTCCTTGCAGAAGCTCTTCTGAAGGAAACGAAAATCATCCTGTGATATGCCGTTCATGGGTTTTGGAAAGACAGCATGGTTTAAAACTAGTCCCCCAAAACTAGGATTTCAGCTATTTAAGGAATCAAAGATTATTCCACTACATCTTTAAGTCAACATCCAAAGATAGTTTTAGTCAAAATGCTTTGTTCGATCTTTCTGAAGGGATGGGAAGACAATGTGAGTGGTTGAGAAACCCCAATGAAAAACATCCTGGACTGATGATAATCTTTGCAGATGACAATCTGTGCAAAATATGCACATAGCTGTTTTGCAAAGAAAGCAATATTTTATGCACAAGGAAAACCTTTTGCCGTACATATATTTTATTTTCTGTGCAGATAAAAATGTTTCTTGTGCAGAAAATGCTGTCATTGGCTATTTATTCTGCACAAAATTTACACGTGGTTGATTTGCATAGAAGACAGCATTTCCTTTACAGGAAACAATATTCCTGTGCAAAAAAATGCTGTGTTCTTTGCAAAACAACCACATCTAAATATTGTACAGGTTTGTTTATTAATTTGTTTATTTAAATTACGTGTTGCTTCCTTTAAGAAGAAAATTAGTGAAAAATTGCATTTTTGTCTTTATGTTCATGAATAAACTTCTTGCTTGGCATCAAGCATCAAGCATGCTGAACTCTGCAAGGACAAGTCTACTAAATCATTCAGGTTGTTCGAAGAAGATTAAAGGGTAACCTCATTTGCATCTGATCATGAGCAGATCATTCTTTTATGCATTAGTCAATCATTAGCTGACAACAAATACAGTTTTGCAGCCCCAGTGCTGCCAGGGCTCCATCCTACAGAACCCTGGGATTTGTAGTTTTGTGAGGCACCAGAGAAGCCTAAAGACTTTGTAAAATTACAAATTCCAGGATTCCATAGGATGGAGCTACAGCACTGAAATTAAATTATCCCCTCAAATAAGAGTTCCGTATCCCAATGAAATTTTCTTTCCGTCCCCAAATTTCTAGCATTGCAGAAACTCAGACACTGAAAAAAATCATTCACATTTAGAACGCACATTTGCTGTGTTTGCATTCCCTTGGTAACTTTGCCAATCTTTTTTCTTTGGATGACTAAACTGTATTTCCCAATTTGGCAAGGACAGTCCCAATTAATCTTCTATTGTCCCACTTTTTCAGCTGTTTTTAAAATGACCCAGTTTCACTCTCTTCCTCCCACTTTCTCCTCTCTGTCCTCAGTTTACTTCGATTAATGCAAACAGACTTCAAAGAACAAAAACAGATTGCACTTAAGTAACTCATCGGGAGGAGAAAACATGAAGGGCAAAGTCTTTCCTTTCCCAGTAGACTAAGGCCAAAGCAAACTGCTTCAGCCCTCTCTCATCTTGCATTTTTTCCCCTCATTACTACCTTTTGGCATCTTGGCCACACTCTGATGTTGCTTGGTCACGTGTCCCAGTTTCTGTCTGTGAAATGTTGGAGGGTGTGTATTTCTAAATGCTCAAATAAATATTAAAGTTACTGCAATGCTAGAAATTGGGGAACTGGAGGAAAATATCACTGGGAGGTTCAGAATTCTTATGCGGGGGGTAATCCTGTCCTTTTGTGGAGACCCGTGAAGTCCATCATCATTACATTTATACTTCCAAAACAGAAGAGCATCCATTGCCCAACAAATTGTGCATTTGAAGCCTCTTTTGCGTATGGCTTAAGTAGAGATGAGATTCTGTATGGGCAAGTGCCCAGAAGAAAAAAGTTAAGCCATCTTCCCTCACTCAACTTTTAGACTTGATGGCAGCTCCCCAGAGCTTCTTTTTAGTAGGAAGAAGAAAATGGTGGGGAAAGAAACTCACAATTACTTGTAATGTGTAGTTTTGTCCTCAAGTTATTTCTCAATCGTTTTAATACCCTGGCATGAAAGAAACGCTGTTCCAGCTGAACTGGAACTTGATGGCAATTAGTTGTGTAAGCTCTGGGCACCAAAGTCATGCCAAGACCTGTGGGCAACTATGCATGCTTGTCTACTCAGAACTGACCCCTCAAGTTCTCTTTTCATCAGCACCATACAAAATTAATACATCTTCTTCCCCACAGCTCTTCCTTATTTTGAACATCCTTTTGCAAAGCTATAGACAGACTCTGTGTGCATCAGCATTGAAGGAGAACTCTTTAACAGTAATTGTGTACTTGGAATGTTTATTGATGAACTTTGCAAGAGGAACGAAACAGAAAGCCCAGGCAGTGAACTGTCTTCTAACAAGAGATCTGGGAGAGTTTCAGTATAAGCATTGGGTGAATAACTGATTGTACTGAAGCATTGGCAGAAGTGAAGGACAAAACTAGGGAGGCTGTTGTTTCCCATTAATTTCAAAATTGTTATTTGCAATGCAAATTCTTATATTATTAACATTTTTTAAAAAATATTAATCTTAATACAAATCAAATTTAGAAGGTCAAAAGTACTTCTCGTAGCAGGAAATTCGCCTGCTTTTTCATTGACATTTTTCCCTTTTGGTGCAATTCTGATCTTGTTGTTTTCTTGGTTGTTCAATAGCCCAGTGCACATTTCCAGTCTTTCTCTCTCTCCCCCTTTCCCTTCTTATTACCACAGGGCTGCTTCTGTGATTTTATATGAAAATGTCCAGGAGAAATAGATCTTTAATTTCAAAATCCACGAAGAAGAAAGCTGATGAAAAGGAGCACAAGGAGACAAATGACATCACTGGTTTGACCTATGTAAGTAAAAAACATTGTTGATGTGATGCTTTGGACTTTTCAAGTGAAAATCTTGTTTCATTTATTAGATATTAGAGTAATACAGTTATGTGTGCACTGTATAACAGATGTGATACAATGAGTATCTGTCAGGGAAGGGATGAGAGAATACTCCTAAACCCAACTAATAAGAACCATAGCTCTTCATTTCTGCCTGCGTGCCAGTTTTGTCCACACAAGCCTTGTAGGACAAAATGGAATAGCTTCTCCTCTTAATCCAACTATCAAGAGAGAATGCCTGGGGTCATTCATATTCCTTTAACACAGATCATAGGGAGGATGGAACATATGTTCCAGAATGTTCCTTACAGGTTCAGAGTGACTGTTGAACCAGGCAGTTGGAGACTTGAGGCCGGCACACTGGAAAGCTTCCTTCCAGGTGGAAGCGAACTAAGGGAGGAACAAAGTCAGGAGAGAGAGGAAAACAAGTTTTTTAGAATGTGAAGAACCACCTTTAATAGAGATGGCACAGCAAGAACTAAGATAAGTATTTGCAAGGGATGGGGGATACTGGGAACAGCTTGGAAAGGTTTCCAATCACAGCTTGGAAATCACAGCTTGGAAAGGATAAATCACAGCTTGGAAAGTTTCCCAATTCCCAGAATCTTCCAGGAGCATGGCTACAAATTCTGATTCTGGCTTACATTTTGATTCAGACTACTAACTACTAACACAGCTCCTGCTTCTTGTTTTCTGGTTCAACACAGATTCCTGACTAGGATTGGCAGGCCAGGACCATTCCAGGTCCTGAAATTTCACAACCAAATCCCAGTAGGGTTGCTGGATTTCAGGACCTGGACCCGAATGTCCAGTTTTCATGTGTGACCTCCAGGTGGGAGATAAGGATGCCAATTATCCAGTTTGGAGGGGCTCTGCTCCAGGCAACAGGAGAGGACTGCATACACATCACCAGCTCAGCTAGTAGAGCAGCATCTTGCTACAAACTGCAATGCTTAATTCATTTGTTGTTGCAACTTGCAAAGACTCTCCAGACAATCTATGTATTTATTTACTTAGTTAGCTTCCTCTTTTTTCTCTCCAGTCATTGCAGTGCCAGAGCTCACCCTCTGTTTTGTATCACCTTCTGGTTAAGAAACATCCCAAATAATCCTCTGATCTGGCATCAGACCATTTAACTAAGATTTGTGTCTTAATTTCCAAACAGGAAAATATGAATTCTCTCTTTTTCTCTGTGTGTATTTGAATGACTAGCTGTGAGCCACCGTGCTTCTTATTTGATACATGATGCTTAATGGCATCACCAGGGTCTGTCCCTAGGTCTCAGGTTTTGGCCCAGAAACCTCTGGGCCTGAGCCAATCCTAAACTGGAAACCCTAAAACCCAGGGATGGTTTCTTGTGATGTCACAGGAGAGGTCCCTGGTTAATGTCACAGGAAGCAGGCCTGGGTTATATCGCTACGCATGATACATTAAACGTCAACCATTGTAGAACACAAACAATGAACGAACAAACAAAAGAAACAGGCACAACAGATGAGGATACACATACACCTCTTTCAAGGGAAGGTTCTTGCCCGGACATTCCTCTCCGTTGCTTTGAAGACCAAAGAAACAGGACTAGACCCTGAGATCAGGGAACCTTACTCTTGCCTGTGGCCTCATGCTTAGTTCCGACATTTTGAATAGAGCTTAGAACAGTTAAATGTTTTGGATAATAACTCCCAGAATCCTCCAGGTAGCATGGAGATGCCGGCTGAGGGATTTTGAGAGTTACAATTCAAAAAAGTAAAATTTCCAAGCTCTGATTTGCTGTTATGTGCTTAAGTTGGACTTTGACTCATGGTGGTTCCATCATAGCGTCTTCTTGGCAAGATTTCTTCAAAGGAGTTTTGCCATTGCCTTCCTCTTAGGTTGAGATAGCATGACTGGCCGAAGGTCACCCAGTGGTTTCCATGGCTGAGCTGCAATTCTGACCTTTCAATGTCATACTCCAACCCTTAAACCTCTATATATGCTGGCTATAGCTGTGTTTGGGGCATGATTTCAGAAGAATGTGGTATCTGCAAAGAATAATGCACTTACATAGCATTTCCTCCTCTATCACCCTCCTCACTTTTTGGCACAATGGACTTGTCATGGGACATTTAGTTTGGCCATCTTGGGATCTCTATTATCGTGATTTTATAGATGAGGAAATTCCAGATTGCCTATGGGAAAGAGCCCGTCCAAATCTTGTAGTTTCCTTGTTTTCTCTCATTTGCTCAAGCACAGCCCATTTTGAATAGGGCTGTTTCTAAGGTTGCCAGATCTCATTGCCTGGCTCTTCTTCTCCATTGCAAAGAGTTAGGGTGAGGAATTTCTGGGAGAGAGCACTGCCTTGAAAAAAAAGGGTGTATATCCAATTTTCTCATTTCTTAGACTTGATACTTATTTGAATGGCATACCCTGTGCAACTGGGGCTTATGGTTGAGGTTTCATGCCTAATGAGAGTCAATGTGATGTAGTGGTTTGAATGTTGGACTGACTTCTGGACACCAAAGTTTAAGTCTCTACGCAGTAAAGGAAACCCACAGGGTGATCTTGGGCAAGTCACCCTCTCTCAACTTTTAGGGGAAAGCTTCTGTGGAGTTTTCCATCTTATATGCTAACATAACTTTGTTAGGTTTGATGTTTGACTTTGAGTAGTGATGGGACAAGGTCAGGCAGTACAGTTTCTTGGGACTGCCTTGGGCATGATCATTGGTAGGCATAGCTTAACATATTGCATTTCTCCCTTGAGAACAAAGCCAACTAAGGGAAAAACAAGGACAATGAAACTTAAAAGTCATTAAAATGAATCACTCTCTCTGTCTTCTTTTTCTATTTTACTTCAAAGAGAGATCTGGCTGACAGCGATGAACCATGGTATCAGACGGGCAGCATGGCAGCATCAGAACATTATCTCCGTCCTCCTGATTTCAACCAAGGAGGTGGTGAAAGGACATTCTGCCAGAAATATTCCCCAAGCTTAAAAAATATGATTCCCTTCCGCTTTCATCAAAGGCAGGTTGCATGTATTCATGATCAGGGATGAAAAGGCTTAACTGGAATTGTGATTCCTTATGAAAATATCCGTTTTGTACCTCACAAGACACACTGCAAGACAAATGTATTTTTGCTTTGGGAGGCTTGCAGTACATTTTTGAGAATCAAAATAGAGACAAAACCAGGCATACATTATTAAAAACAGAAATGACTAAGTAATGTGTCCAATTGAAAAAATTGTATGAAGACATTGTGGTCAATGAGAAAAAATGCATATAGAAAATGCGTACTTTGTGGGGAAATGCATTCATAAAAAAGAAGAAGGAGCAAAAGCATAAATCCACTCTGATGCTGTTGGTGTAGTTTTGCTGGATCGTACCATTGTATAAGCAGCACTTTCCAGTTGTGCAGTTGTGGTACATGGAAAATGCTTGCACAAGAAGAGATTAGGTGCAAATGTGCAAACTCTTGTCCAATGAATAATGACACAATACAAGATATAGTGCAAATTCTAACAATCTGATATGAACAAATGATAGGATTTCAGATGGGTTTTGGTGAACTGTGACAAAATTGAAACAGACTTATTTTTAAACAAACCAGGTTAAAGACAATAGAAATTATGGAACTCCTTGAAAAGATAGTCTGGCCTGGTACTGTTGCAATGCCCTTCTAAAATGTTTATTTCCTCCCCACCCACCAGATCTTCTGCAAATCCAGTGGATGATGCTGGTCTCTTCTCATTTGCGACATTTTCTTGGCTTTCGTTCCTAATGTTCAGAGGATGCAGGCAAAACATTGAAGTTGCCAGCTTGCCTCCATTGTCGTATCATGATAGTTCAGAACCAAACTCCAAAAGGTAACCCTATTACAAGACAACCTTTTTATGCAAGAGCTTTCTGTGTATGTCAAGGGTAAGCGGTGGGAAGGAAACTTAGATGATCATTTGCATTCTCCAGCTCCTGAGGATGTTGAGCATAATAGGCAATGCTTGGCTGGAAAAAATAATACTGCTTGTAGCTTCCTGCTGTTCTGCTCTTGCAAGGAGTGGGGAAACAGGGCGGAAGGTAAAGCAAAGCACTATAATTTATACAGAATGTGTATTTCGCCTGAAATATTTTCACTCAGCTTCACACTGATTTTGTGGAGAAGGAACGCATTACGAGGGTTGGCAACAAAACAGGAATCCTTGGACTGATGTCAGGGTCTCAGTAGCCCAACAGGGACTTATACTGATGCCTGTCTTTTATTAGGCTCTTCACATAAAAATAGGCTTGATCCTCTGAGCTGGATGACATAGTAATATGATGATAAACTTTATATACAGGATGACCTGATGTCCTAACCACAAAGGAGGACAAGCCACCGTAAAATGTAGGACATTCAAGCAAAAATGTAGGACATGACACATTCATTTAAATGGTTTAAAAGGCCCGTAAAATAAGATAAAAGTGGTTTTAAAAAATACAACTCCCCCCCCCCCCCCCACACACAACTAAGGACTTTCTACAACAGATAGCAAACACCTGGAGACACAGTAGACAGAAAGGTCTGCCTTTGCTGGCACAAAGGGAGCAGAGAGAGAACCAACCTAGCTTCTCTTGGGTGGCAATTTCCCTGTTTGGGAGCAGCCACCAAAAAGACCCTTTCTTGTGTCCTTTCCAAATGTTCTTGTGAAGGTGGAGGGATCGAACACAGGTCTTTGGGCTCAGGGCATCTTCAGACCAGGAGTCAGCTCTGCTTGTCAGCTACTGTTGTGTTGAAGGGAAAACTGAACCTGGAAGAAAGTGATAGAATGCAAACCTTGGACGTTATCACATGGGAGGAATTTCTATCAATTCTCTCAGATCAGAATTGAGTGAATTTGCTAATTCAACGAATTTACATGATTGCGTATTGAGGCCACGTTGCGTTTGGAACGGCCCGAAATTGCCTCCAAGTGCCTGAAATTGCGTGTGATAGTTTCTAACATAATAACGTGAAACCCCACAATTGCGTTCCAAAGGACTTCCCATTGCCTGAAAATGCATGTGATCAGCTTTCACGCAATAATGCGAAACCCCATGATTGTGTTCAGATTGCCATTGGATTTTACTTCCAATTCCCATCGTGTGATAAACTCCTATTTTATGCTTTGTGAAGGAATCAGGTTAGGCCAGGGATGGGGAATCGCTGGCCCACAGTCTGGATATGGCCCACAGGCAATCCAGCCCATCAGCTGCTCTCTCAGACCCTTCCCTTCTCACAGATTTGAAAAATTCTGATGGTTAATAAGCATCAGAAGTGGAAAAATTGCTAATTTTTTTTTTTTTTGGAGGTGCAGCTGGGGAACAGGACACAAAAGGCAGGCATTGCCCCCCAATAAGAATTCTGTCCCACCCACGTGAAATTTTCTTTCAGTTCCCACATTTCTGGTAAAACACAGAGAGCAAGAGAACAAAATAGACAGAGAGGTTAAAAAATCATTCACACCTTGAACTCTTTAGTGTTCCCTTGGTAACGTTGCCTCCTTCTTTCCTTTGGAAGCCTAACCTGTATTTCTAAATGTGCAACTCACGTTTTAAATTCAAGACCAGCAAAGGGCTGAAGCTTGACTCAGGCTTGCATCCTTCCGAGGTCGCTAAAATGAGTACCCAGATTGTTGGGGGCAAATAGCTTACAATTGTAAATGAAGCTGTTTGTTTAACAAATTGTAAGCCGCTCTGATAGTCTTGGCTGAAGAGCGGAGTATAAATAAAAACATTATTATTATTATTATTATTATTATTATTTTACTGCAAGGTTACAATTTAGGGACTGGAGAAAAATTTCATTTTAAGAAACAGAATTCTTATTTGGGGGGCAATGGCTCCTTCTGCCCCCTCCCAGGGTTCTGTACCTGGTGGAAATATCTGATCACTGACTGGGAATAAATCAGTTTCCCTAGCTGCCCTTTCACTATGCTGCAGTTTACCATGTAAAAAGCCTCCATTGGTGCTTAACTGTTAAGCAGGGGATTCCAAGAGGACAGAGGGAGGCCTTTTCCTGCTGTTAACCCCAGTTATTTAAAAAATAAGAGAGAGAGAGAGAAAATGCAAAGCCCTTTCCACTTTGCAGAAGGCCTGTGGCACGATGCATTCAGATCATGATAAGACTTGAAGAGGTGGCCCATGTCTAAAAGCAATGCCAACAGTGGCACTGATAAGTGGTGTCCCTAGGGTTGGTGTCACCTGGTGCAGTAACTCATGATATCACACACACACTCCTATTGACCTCCTCCCGTTTCACACCTAAGGAGTGAACCCTTAGGAATGCTTTTGGGCACTAATGTTACTGGTAAATCATAATTCCATATACCTCTGAATGTAATGTGAATAGTTGTGACATAAACAACTGGCAAAATTAAAAAATTATACCTTCAAATTACAATATCAAACACACAGTCTAAATGTATTTGCATATACATAGTGAAGATTTGGTTAAATTGTGAAGTTTTTGAAGAAATTTTTAAAAGAATATTTTTTAAAAAATCAAAAAAATTCAATTTTTTAAAAATTAAATTATGAAATTTGAAATTTTATATTAAAAAATTCCAGGGCCTCTCCTTTCTCCTCCCACTGAGCCTCACCACATCCCCATAATCTCTTAAAGCATTTTAAAAGGAAGCAGGTGAATGCCGAAAGGTAGTTATTAGAGAAGTTGTGTCACCTTTCCATGTGGTCCGCACCCCCCACATATGCCTAGTGATGCCACTGGCACTGAAAGAAAACTTTGCACCTTTGAATAACAGTTTAAGATGGATTTTGTTCTGTCCTTGGGGAAGGGCCACAATTCTGTTGCAAAACACCAGCTTTACCTACATGCAACTTCACGCAAAATGTCTGGTTACAGAAACTTTCTCTACCTTGGTGTTCTATAGATGCGTGGGACAGCATCATCCTTTGCTGGTATTCCTCCCTCCATACAACCATCTTTTTAGTACTGACTGATAAGGCAAAACCCTGATTTTTAATAACAGTAATAGTTTCTTGCATGGAATATGTGAATGGAGGGAATATGAATTGCAGTTGTTTGTTCTTGACAGATTTCGACTCCTTTGGGAAGCAGAGCTGGCCAAAGCAGGCCCTGAGAAAGCTTCTTTAGGCAGAGTGGTGTTAAGATTTCAGAGGACTAGAATTTTGGTGGACGTCATGGCAAATGTCACTTGCATGATTTTTGGTGCTCTAGGACCGGTGAGTACTGTGGAGATACATTTATAAACATGCGTACCCATGGGGGAGATGTATGTGTTGCAACCAAAGTACTTTTGGGTGCATGGATTGTAGGTAAACTTTTCCTTGATCTCCCACTTAAAAACAAACAAAAAACTGCAGGCAGCCAAGTCAGGAAAGCACTCTTTCCAAGATCTTGTAGCACTCTTTCTAATCAGAGGATAGCTTAGAGAAGTTATAGAATCCTCTATTCAGTATGACTTGTCCAGAGATTCACATATCCCAATGGGATGATATTTTCTGCCTCTCCTAGATAATTCAGATTTGTACTCTTTGTCTTTTTGCAGACAGTGCTCATACACAGCATCCTACAGTATGGTGAAAGCGGCTCCAGGGACCTGGTCAGAGGGATTGGCCTCTGTGTAGCACTATTTCTGACCGAGTTTTCCAAAGTTCTGTTCTGGGCATTGGCATGGGCTGTCAATTACAGGACCGCTATCAGGTTAAAAGTTGCCGTGTCTACAGTTGCCTTTGAGAAACTTCTGGCATTCAAATCTTTGTCACACATCTCTTTTGGTGAAGTAAGCCTTGTGGTTTATTTGCCTTCCTAGAGATAATTTCAGTTGTAAAATGTCTCTAGTAAAACGTATTTAAAAAAAAATTTAAAGTTTTGATTTTGAAAATTCTTTGATACAGGAGTGCTTTCAAACTGTTTGCCATGTAGTCACTCTTGTTCCTTCACATCTTTCAGGTGATCAATCTATTAGCCAACGATGGTTATCGGATGTTTGAAGCAGCCTTATTTTGTCCCCTGCCAATTGCTGTGCCTCTGCTAATGGTTGCTTGTTCAGTCTATTCTTGCATCATCCTTGGTCCCACCGCACTCATAGGAACATTAGTGTATATTGTGTTCATACCCATACAGGTAACACGACAGTTCTCTAAACAATCATCATGTGTTTATTTCAGCAAATGTTTAAAAAGATGGGGTTGGGTGGAGTGTTTTATAGTAGTCATTTATGAGACAGTGGCAAGTGGTTTTGTTCAGAATGCCAAAGCCTACTGTATAATTTAAGTAGAATTGTAGATAATTTACTGTTTTTGGACAGCGCCTTGTAGTTTTAGATGCACTACTGATAAAAAAGACTTTCTAGTGGCCATCTGGCTCAGTGTTGTCTGAAACTAGCAGCCATTCTCCCAAGTTTTTGATTCTGCCTATCAACACTGACTCCATCTTCTCTCCAAGATCAGAGGCTCCCTACTTC
Organism: Urosaurus nigricauda; assembly: GCA_034509955.1. NCBI lineage: Eukaryota > Metazoa > Chordata > Lepidosauria > Squamata > Phrynosomatidae > Urosaurus > Urosaurus nigricauda. The sequence goes on from JAOEGL010000013.1 coordinate 13,021,363, forward strand.
TTGTTCTGTGCACAGACAGCTATTTTTAAGAATGAATATAATGACACCATGAAGCTGTCCATATATGACCAGTGATGCCCAGAATGTCTTATACTGTATTCAGTTTTCTTAAAAATAACTTTCCAAGCTCTGCTTTTAATAAAGGCTGCTGGAGACAAAGAGAAGACTATCATTCTCATAGCTTGCTTTTGATTGATCACTGTGGGAAGCAAGACTACAGATTAGAGCTCAAAAAGTTCATTTTGGGGTACAACTTTCACAATTCCCCAGTCATAATTGGCAGTCCCATTATGGGATTTGTAATCCAGAAAAGGAAAACTTTTCTAAGCTGTGATCTGATGCAGCAAGGCCAGATATAGAACCTGGGACCTTTTGCATGAAAAGCAAGTGCTCTGCCATTGAGCAGCTCTTTCCTATGTTTATATTAGTAGAAATCGAAAATAATGTCATCTAAAATTTTGGATGAAAGTATTCACTTCACATACCCCAAGATTTGTTGCAAATCAAAGTCTACCCTCATAAATTAACATATTTGTGAGGTTTGTGGTATATTTGGAGAAACAAAATGTGCACAAAATTATATGTAGATTTTAAAAAATGAACAACTACAAGTGTATACAATTGATAAATATTTATTGTATTTTATATCCTGCTCTTCAGAAGTGTTATCAGAACAGCTTGCAAATTTTTAATTTGACAGTTCCCTTCCCTTAGCCTTACAATCTAAAAAGATGTCACATGAAAGGAGAAGAGAATGGCTGTTTAATGGGGACAATGGTTGGAGTCCTCTATCACAGTGTATATCACACAATTTTACATGTACTTAACTATGTAACAGAGGTGCTAAGAAAACCAGTTAATGAATTGCAAAGATGCATAACAGGACCCTGGCAACAATGCTCATTGAAACTCCCAAGCCTGATGCCCAATGGAACCAATGCACAGTCTTCTTGTACATTGGTCCCAATGTGTATCGGCCACTTTGTCGACTCCCTATGTAGTACCATAACATCAGACTTTTACTGGATATGTACATTATGGAACTACCCAATTCTGATTCCTGCAGATGTAAGTCCACTTACAAAGGCATAAGTCCAAACAGGATTCTGGACATAATGTACAAAATGTTTATACTGAACAAAAACTGTACGAAAAATGTGTACATGCAGGAAAAGAAAGGGAAGTCTTGCAATCTGATACAAAAAAAAGCTGAAGAAGGTAAGAGTCAGAGAATACAGGAACTGGAGAAACATAACAAAATCAATATAGAATGTTTGTCATATCTTTCTAAGTTAGTTTAACAATCTCTTACAGAAATGTGTGTTGTATTTGTTTTAAAAAAGAAAAAATAATATTTGTCTCTGTGTTAGTTGTTTTTCTTTTATGACATTTTTCCTATTTGCTACAGATGTCCATGGCCAGGCTTACTTCTGTGTTCCGAAGAGCTGCCATTCTGGTGACGGATAAACGTGTACGAATAATGAATGAGATTTTGACATGCATTAAGCTGATCAAAATGTATGCTTGGGAGAAATCTTTTGCCAAAGCTGTCAGAGGTATGAGAGAGAAAGAGAGAGATTAAAAAATAAATAAATAGAGAAAGGATTTTTAAATTTCAATGAAATGCCTTAACTGGATCATTCTCGACAATATCTGTGATTCACTGTTAATTTGAGAGGCAAGGCTATAATTTGCAAAATGACATGCCATTGTCTAGTAGGATGTATGATTTATCACTTTTCTCACATTATAACTGAAGGATGTCTTTTACCCTTTACAGGCATCAGGAAAGCAGAGAGGAAAATACTGGAAAAAGCAGGATATGTTCAAAGTGTGAACTCTGCCCTTACGCCAATTGTATCCACCCTGTCGATCGTCATGACATTTTTCATCCACACTCTTTTAAAGCATGAACTAACAGCCTCTGTTGTAAGTTGCAGTCCTAAATCACCATAGAGAAATAATAATTTGTTTTTCCCTTCAGTTGTTCCTGTTGTCTATTACAGAACCCTATAGCATTCTAAATTTTAGGGGCCCAACTATGTATTCTATTATGTGCCCAATTGCTGTCTTCATCAAGAGTGGTTTATTATAGAATACCAGAAGTTTCATGAAGGCAGGCTGAGCCAAAGGCATTTTGCATAGGGCAAAATGCACTCTTAACCATCTGTTGCACATAGAGACACAGAATGGTTTTGCAGAAAATCTTATTTCAAGGTTGGTAATGAGAACCGGGTTCTCCTTTGCACCCAAGAATAGCAGGCTAGTATTAGATAACCAAATGCTATTGGACCAAATGCTCTCAGTTCCACAGTGGTGATAGCAAACAAATGTTCTTTCCAGTTTGCTGGGTCACAACTCCCATCAGTCCTCAACTGTGGGATATGTTGGCTGGGGATTTTGGGTGTCAAAGTCCAACAACACCTAGAAGGCACAAGATCCCAATCCCTGAAACAGACCAAATATGCCAAGTTGGAACTGGGAACATATTAAGGAGAAAGAAACTTGGCAGCTGCAGTTTCTTCTGCATGTTCTTTCTTTTGCCACCCATCTACTGGGGGCAGCTGGGCTCTAGGTGTGCACACAGCAAGTGGAGAAGAGAAATGGATAAAAGGACTGGAGGAATGGAGAAGGTATAGGGTTTCTGTGACTAGTAATTTCAAGGAAAGTTACAGCGCACTTAGTCAAATACAAGACTACAGAGACGTTCCAAGGATGGCATTAAAATCCTTATTCTAAGATGACAACCCTAATACAGAATTCCCAGAAAAAAAATGGCAACCCATCTCAAGATGCTCACAGATGGTTATCTTACTGTTAAAAAATTGGCCATTTTGTTTTGGCTTGAGTGTGCTCTTAAGGCCTTCTTCAATTGGCTTTTTTTTAAACAATCAATAGACCATAAAATCCTCAGATTACAAACACATTTGCTTTCGAGGGTCTATATGCTTATTCTTATTGATAGAAAAATACACAGGAAACAGATGCAGCCATAGTTATGCAGCAGTTGGGATTGGAGTATGTCTTGACTTTACAATCAACAATTGAGTCATTGAGTTTAACTGGGGCTAACAATACGGTTTAGGCCATGAATCTAATCAGGTGACCTTCAGATGTTGTTGGATTGTATACAACTCTTTGAAGTCCCAGCCAGCATAGCCAATAGTGACGAATGCTAGGAGCAGCAATCCAGTGACATCTAAAGGGCTGCATGATGCTTACCTTAATTTAGAATTTGAAAATAGAATTCATTGTATTAGGTTTTAACCATACACCCCATCAACTGATACGGCACATTGTCTCAGAAACTCTTAAAAGATATAATATGAAAACTGCTGTACATGATCCTAACAGTCTTTTACTCATTTCCTTTTGCAGGCCTTCAGTGTGATAGCAATGTTTAATGTAATGAGGTTTGTCATCGCCATTTTGCCATTCTCTGTGAAAGCTGCAGCAGAAGCGGCTGTTTCTTTAAAAAGACTGAAGGTAAAATTGAAATGATTTTAGACATTCTGGAACTGTGCCCTCATTCATGTTGCGGTTCCTGTACTATATTATGTTCTGATGGTTAATGTATCCAAAGCTTAGGGAGTTCCTTTTTTTGGACGACAACATCCAGAATCCCAGTGGCTATGCTGACTTAAGGTTTCTGCAAGCTGCAATTAATGGGATTTACATAAGTGTTGATTTATCAAATTCCCATTGATAGAATGGGTCTATTCTAGTTGGGATTAACAGTTGGATTTAGATAATAGGGTTGGGGGGAAAAGAGGGGAGACAGATTTTTTTTCTTTTTGATATTATATTAATTGCATGTTAGCTACTTTCTTTATTCATATGGAAAATGGTCATCAATAGATAGATAGATAGATTCCATTAAAAAATAAAATAAGCCTACAGCAGAAGAAAATCCATTCTAGATCAGACCAAAGGACTCTCTCTCTCTGCCTCTTCTTTTTCAGAAAATTCTGGTTACTCAAATTCCTCCAACATATGTGGTGATTTTGAAGGATTCCCCTAATGCTGTGGTCTTGGATGGTGCCACGTTGTCTTGGCAAAGTTGTTTCAGTGAACCCACCACCAAAGTGATCAAGGAGGCAACCCAGAGTGTCACTTCTGCCAACAAATGCAATGACAAAAAGAGCAAGGAGACAACCCTGAATGGGAACAGCATCTGCAAAGACAAATCAGTGTCAAAATCAGTCATTTCTCCCTCTCAGATAACAGTTGCTAGGAAAGAGAGCAGCTGTCCCTTTGCCTTACGCAACCTAAATTTTGCAGTACCAAAGGTAGGTATACTTTTGAGCAAAAGTGTTTAAGTGGATTTCTGTTTAAGCTTAAGTGGAGGTGACTGAGGCACAGCAGGAATGTGAACACAGTCTTCATCCTGTTTGTGTCAGTTTTTCATGTATTCAACAGAACTTGAAAAAGTGGTGTGGGTTTTCAAATAAGTGCAGAAGAGGGAAGATTAATTTGGATAATTTGTGTTGTTTTCTTTTATCATGGACTTGATTGCTATAATCTATATGGAAGTAGGAGATTGGAACATGAACCCATTTTACTTTATTGTTTTCTTTCTCTTTTTTGTTGTTCTAGCATTAATTTGCTGAGTAGGAGTGTGAGGTAATCGAGGAAGGGGATACTGCTATTTCATGTAAAGTTTTGAAATTTAATAAAGTTATTAAAAACACATTCCCTTTGCAGGGCAAAATCCTGGGGATCTGTGGAAATGTTGGAAGTGGAAAAAGCTCAATCATTACAGCAATATTGGGACAGGTATGAGCACATTTAAACTTTGTGTTGGTATATATTCTTTGACACTTTTGCTTCAGAGTCAATCTCCAGTGGAATGTCTTATAAGCCCTTACATTTCCTGACAGTTAAATTGGGCTTTGACTATACTAATCATATAAGAATATTGGTGAGTAAGTGCAAAATATAGACATAAGACCTGCAGACTATGCACCTGAATTAGCATCCCCGAGCTTCTCTGTTTGCAGTGATTTTTACCAGTTGCAGCTATTTTGGGGTTGGGTGGTGGTGGGAGGCAAAATGAGGGCATTGTGCTCCAAATATAAATTCTGCTTCCTCTCCATAAAATGTTTCTTCAGCCCACAAATTTCTAGCATTGGAGAGAACGAATTACTGAAAATCGTTCACACCTAGAACTCTTCTATTTGCTTGGTCATTTTGGCAGCCCCCTTTTCTTTGGATTGACTAAACTCCTTGTTTCAGATGTATTTGCATAAGGGGACAGTTGCCGTGGATGGTTCATTGGCTTACGTCTCACAACAGGCATGGATATTTCATGGGACAGTCAGAGAAAATATACTTTTTGGACAAACCTACGACGAACTAAGGTAAATATGAAAACCAATTAGAAGAGGCCAAAGGGGAATATTATGGATCTCTTCTTGTGCTTTGCTTTTCATTTTAAATTGTAAAAAAACCTCTAGCTTTTTGCTTCTGGAGATATAGAATGAACCGTACAAGTAGAAATTTTTCAGAGCTAGGAAAAAATTGCTTTTTTGATTACAACCTCTAAGAATCTCACAGTCAGCATAGCCAGATAGTTCAGTTAGGTAACTGTAAACATATTAACTTACCTGTTCAAGGAAATTGATAGGCAGCTCTTCAGCAGCACTCCCAGGACAACTTGCAATAAAATAATAAAAACCACAAGTTGAAAGCAGTAAATCACAAAGATCACATCAAAGCAAAACACAGCAGGGCATAAAATGAGATAACATACCAGCATAACATTTCAAACCGGAGGGAGAAAGTGGGGGCTGTGGCAAAGCCATGAGAGCTGCTTTCACCTCTCCGCCTCAGTGGGACCCCACCAGGGTGTCACCCCTCCTATGGGCTGTCACCTGGTGCAGTCCATACCCCCTGCACCCACCCAGTAATGCCACCAATGTTTGGCATAAAATTATCTCTTGTGTTGGTTGTAGACACACAACAAGGTCAGAATCCACAGCCCTGATCTGGCAATCCAAGGGCTGTCTTTTCCGGCCCTAACTGGAAAAAAGAAGAAGTTGGTAGCATGAGTTTTCATAGACTTAAATCTACTTCCTCAACCAAATGCATCTGGGGAAGTAGTCCTAAGTCTAGGAAAGCTCATGCTGCCAATTTCTTTCTTTCAGTTAGTCTCAAAGGTGCTACTAGACCTCTCTACATCTTGGCATTTGGTTCAAAATGATAAAAAAATAATAATAGTGGAGGCAAGGTGTCCACATCAACACTAAGTGGGCATTACTGGTTTAGATGGACAAATAATCTGAGTTGGTGTGAGGGTCTCTCTGTGTCCTGATGGTTGTGGCTCTAACAAAAGCAGATTGCCAAAGAGATGTCTCAGAGGTTAGACACAGTTCAGTATAATGTTGAAGCAAATTTGTAGCGTGTCTTCTCCTTGGAAGAAAATAATATATTTCAAAGAAGGCTGAATACAGTTCATTTTTAATATTCTAGATACAATTATGCCATCAAAGTCTGCTGCCTGAAGCCGGATATGGATATTCTTCCTTATGGAGATATGACTGAAGTAAGTGTTATAAAAGAAGCTGATTTAACTGAGTCTTTCAGCATATGTGACAGAGAATTCCTCTTTTCTTTTTAAAATGATTTTCTCCTACAGGGGCTTTTTATAGTGAAACAACCTCCTTATTCTTGCTCTATTTGTCATGAAGCTCCAACCTTAGTCTGCCAGGACTGTCTGTTTCAAATTAGGACAGTTGAAGGTATGGATTTGGAGTGGCTCCTGGCAAATATCAGGCCCCTGGACTTCTGGGGTTTGTTTTCTGCTATACAGTGCAATTTGACTTGTTAAACACTGACCAGAAATTGGCTTGCTTCTACTTTTCAAAGTAGGCTGCATGGACAAAGTAGGGCTCTAATTTGTTTCAGGGCCACTAGACAATTTGTTCATTTTTGACAGTGCAGTTTTTTAGTAGGGCAGAAGATGAAAGTCTTCGTTAAATATACCCATTTTATTATCCAAGTTACACTCTGAATTGCTGTGCATCCCTGTGAGTGACTGAAATGAAAGCAGGTACCTGTCCTGGGGGACCAAAAAGTTATAATAATAGAATTTGGCATCATGTCCCTCCAGGCCATCTTGTCAGTTTAAATTTTCATTAGAATGCACTCTTAACAGGGAACATCCTCTAGCTTGGGACTCAATCGTATTTAAAAAATATCTTGGATCTGGCTGTGGCTCCAGTTTTCTCAGCCGATTATTTGAAAGAAGTCACTGGTTGCCCCATCTGGATGCCTACCTGCAGATCATTTCTCAATTTGTTTCATGGGGACATCTTCTTGAAGATATGTCCAACACCAGACCCCAGAACCCTTAATTATGTCATTCAAAATAATTTCCAACCGGCTCTGTCTATTTTATTTGGCCCAAAGGTATACATGTTTATGTACACACAAACTCCTGACATAGACAGGCATGCACACATGGAAGCAAAACTCCTCATGGGGCAAGGAAAAAAGGGTGCCCCAAAAGCAATGGCACAGCTTGCCAATGTTTTCAGCCTCAGCTCCTGTCCCCCAGATAACCACTACACCATTCGGTTGTGTACCCACTCCATTCTTGGAACCAGCTCTTGGAAAAGTTATTTTTTGGACTACAGTTCCCAGAATCTCATAGCCAATGGCCATGCTGACTGAAGGATTCTAGAAATCATAGTCTAAGATAGTAACCGTTCAAAGCTCTGGTCAGAACAACTGAACTAGCCAGGAGGCAAAGTTGAGGAGCAAGTCAGGAATCAAAACAGAAGAATAACCAAGGATCCAAGGATGCCAGGGCAACTTTGCTGCTTAAACAGAGTTCAGGTGGAGCAGGTATCCATCTTATACTACTTCTTGTCCAGAAAAGGCAATGGGCTTCCTGGGTGGATGAAATAAACTCATAGCCTAATGATGATCCACTGAGAAGCTGCCATTTGTCGTTCAAAGAGCTGCATACAAATCCAATCACTTTTGACAGAAGGGAAGGTGTGGAAGAAAAGTGTGGAATCCACAACTCATAACAACACAGTTCCCTCTCTGTTTTAACTATACTGCCTTTTATCTTTCTGAAAACATTTGTGTGGAAGGGGGAGGAAGAATAAAAATAAAGTTGACAGGGATGTTTCCACTACCCAGTAAATGAGAAAATTTTCTTGCCCCATCTAAGATTGGTCCCAAGACTTCTTAACTTTCAATGAGGCCATTGAATATTTGCCCAAAACATTTACTCAAAAGTAGGTTAAATAAACACATCTTTATGGGTGTTTGCAAAACTTCAAGCGTTTGGCAGAGAGATGAAATTTAGCTCAGTGGTCACACATGTGATAAGCATATCAAGTCTGTGTTCAAAAAGTTATTTATATGCAGAGAATCATTATATCATTGCATGTAAATAAAGAGCTGGTAATGTGAAAATTTATCATGGATGCTGGGAAAATTCCATGGTTGGAACTCAGCTGTGAATCATGACTCGGTAGTTGCATCTTAATAAGCCTGTAAAGCTTTTATGAAATGGGAAACTCTTATATAAAAATTATTATTATCCCTTGACTGATGCGGCAATTTTGTCCTTTTATAGATAGGGGAAAGGGGTCTCAACCTTTCTGGAGGCCAAAAGCAGCGAATCAGCTTAGCTCGTGCTGTCTACGCCAATAGAGATATTTATTTATTGGACGATCCTTTGTCAGCAGTGGATGCACATGTCGGGAAATATATTTTTGAAGAATGTATTAAGGTTGCCCTGGAAGGGAAGACCATACTCCTTGTTACCCATCAACTTCAGGTAATGGAAAGAGTATGAGGTTAGTTTCAACTGTTTGATCCTACCAAATAATAGAGGTAAAGGATGAAGTGGTGAGGTAATAATGTACAAGCCTAGGCTGGGGCTGCCCATAGTGAAATTAATCCAGTGATCGATTTTTAAAACATGGAATATAAGAGCTGATCCAGTGGTTAATACCAGCAACAATAAATGCATTGAATCCATGTTAACATGGTAAATCAATTCTTATATAAATCCCATTGATTGACAGGGCTTCTCTGGTTGAAACTAAGAATTCGATTTAAGGGTAGATTGTTGGTTTTACTGGCTTTTAAAAAAGTGGGTGAAGTAAAATCTCACAGTGTGAAACATTGCGTATATTCATGCATAAATCTAGAAATCAAAAAAATTGACCCCCCCAAAACTGAGTTGACTTATCCATGAGTCAATATAAGTAGAGTACTTTTACTCTTTAAAAAAGGCAAGAGCATACTCTCTGATCCATTCAGTCTTTCAGCGTGAGCACAAACAATTATGCCTGCTGGGATTTTGTACATCCTTTGGCAACATTTTCCTTTACTTCATCTTTTAGATCCTTTGCTACATGACTCTTCACCTATCGACAAGTCATATCAAAACCCATAATTTTGGCCCTAAAACCTGCCCTCGATTTATACATGAGGTTGACTTATAGTTGAATATATATGGTACTAAGTAGAACTTGGGGGCCATTCACACTACAGAATTATAGAGCTATGATTCCACTTTAATTACTAAAGCTGCATCCTATGGAATCCAGGGATCTGCAGTTTACGGAAGGATTATTTAGAAGTCTCAACCTAAGTGTTGCAGTGTCTCACCAAACTACAAACACCAGGATTCCACAGAATGGAACAATTAAAGTGGAATCACAGCACTATAATTCTGCCGTGTGAATACACCTTTGGAGCTATCAGACCAAGAATGTAACCACAATATGCCTTGGTCTTTTATTGTAATGTATTGTAATAGTTGTGTGGTTTGGGGTAAGGTTCATCAAATGATCTATGGTGTGAAAATTGAGGTTTTACTAGTGTCTGGCCGGGAACTTGGAGGTTATTACACACCTCCTATGCTATCCTTTTGATGCTTGTGTTTATTTCTCATTATTGCCCAAGAACCTTCAAAAACATCCCTGCAGTTGTCTTTCTCTTGATTTAGCATTGTCTCCAATCCAAGCCACCTTAAAAAATAAAATGAAATGGGGAAAAATCCACCAGCAGATGGCACAATAAACTCAGAGCAGTGAAGGTGTTCAGCTACTAAAAATACATTTTTTCCCAAAAAGAAACAGATAGAAAGCAGAACAAGGGGGGGGGGGGATGGAATGGTATTTCTGCTAAGGAACACAGAGAATTTGTTTTGCTCAACATAAGCAGAACTGTTCCATAGACAAAATGAGCACCCTATCAAAAGCTATACTGTATAAGGTTATCCCTAGACATTCCTCTAGAGTTCCTCTTGTTTTCCTGATTCAGCCAGGAATCGGAAAGTATCATGCGCTGCCTGTATATTTCCGTCAGTCCCCGAAATTCACTAACCTCTCCTCATTCAGTGGGTTTTGGAGCATCCCATTTATTTGTGTAGCTATTTGTTTACAGGTTCCGCTGGGAATAGATGCACAGAGAAGCTTAGAAATACCAAGAATGCCAATACCAATAAAACTATGCTAGTACTATAAAATGTAGAGATCCAGTGTGGTGTAGTGGTTTGAGTGAAGGACTCAAGAGATCAGGTTTTAGATTCCCCACTCAGCAATGGGAACCAGATGGGTGACCTTGGGTGAGTCACACCCTCTCAGCCCCAGAAACCCCCATCATGGGTCTGCTAGGGTTACCTTAAACTGGAAACTACTCGAAGGCATACGACAACAACAAAACATAACATGTAATAGAAGGATATTGTCCTTTTACTGGCAAGCAAAGACTTTTTAAAAATTCCAGCTGACTAGCTTCAGAGGAAAGGGCTTTTGAATGGGGTCGGGGAAGGAAATGTTCCACTCTCTTTTGCTGGTGTGCTTTTCAAATCCGTCTAACTGGGTTCTAATACTATGGGTTCTTATGCTTTTAGATGAACCTGTTTTGTTTTGGTTTGTTTTTAATCATGACTGTCTTTGAGTCTCAATTTTGCAAAGATGGTGGAACAGAAATTCAATCACTAAACAAGCCAAACAGTTCAAACGTGACAGCAATACAGGCATACCTCCATAAACAAAGTATCTGGAAAAGAACCTTCATTTTGCAAAGCCTTTTTATGCTCGCTCAGTCCCTTTGTTTAGGAGGATGGTTAAAGAGTACAGAAGACAGACTTTCAGGCTGCAGTAGTGTGTCTGCAGTAACTAGTGCAATAAAGCTTGTGCTAGAAAAGAATAGGATTTTACTCAAGCCAAACCTATTGTAGCCATGTGTGCAAACAGCAGGTAACGTAAACAGCAGCTGCCTCCAGAATCCCTTACTGAGCATATTTGAAGAGTAAAACAGAGAAAAGCAGATAAGCTAGCCTTACTAACTACTCCCAGCATGGTTTTGGGGTATGTTTTTTAAACCATAGATCTGTAATTCTGGCCACCAAAACAGAGATCAGAAGAAAAGTAGAATCTGGCGAAAGAAATAGAAATCCCTGGATTCATTTTGGAAGCTGCTTCCAAGAGGTCTCTAAAGTCCAAAATGTTTTTGTTTATTTATGTAAGGCTTGCCTGACCTAGTTGTGTCATTTCACAAGTACGTGTTACAAATTTTGGATAAAGAGTTTGTTGGAACTGCTGTTTCACCATGAGACTTAGGGAACAGTCCAGGAAACTTAAATAAAGAGTTTGTTGAAACATGTTGACACTGTTCTTTTTCTGTGGTATAAGAACTTTTCTCAGTTTTCCTCATATTATTTCTGCCTCTGGTACCAAATTATCAGTTAAAGAAGTAATGCCTAGGAACACATCTATTCTGTTAACAAAGGTGTAACTATAATTTAATAAAAATCAAATAATTTATTGCATCCCCCCACCCCACCCAGAGAAGAGCATGGGAAGTGAAATGATTCTGTATTTTTTAAAAAAAGTCTTTTAAGCTTAAGTTCAAAAAAATATTCATGATGTTCAAAAATATTCACATATATTCTGTTTCAATTTCTCTTTCTTTTTTTTTTTTAAATGACAACACACCAGTATTTAGAATTTTGTGATGAAATCATATTGCTAGAAGAAGGAGAGATATGCGAGAGTGGCACTCACGAAAAACTGATGGAAGCAAAAGGACGCTATGCACATCTAATTCAAAATCTGCATGCAGAAGAAGCAATGGTGGGTTTAGTCTTTAAAGTGGCTTGCTTAAGAATGACAAACAGGAGCGTATGAACAGTTCTGTAAGATCAGACCAAAGGTTTATTTAGTCCAACATTCTGCTCACACAGTTGCCTATGAAATGAAACTGCACTCTCCATCTCACATTCTCGCGCAAGTGATGCGTAGAGGCAGTGTGCATTCAAATACTGGTTGTGATCTATAACCATCCAGACAAGTAGCCATTGATAGTTCCAATCTTTATGCATTTATCATCCAGGTTTTAAATCAGGGATGAAAACGTGCTAAAGGATAGGGCTGCAATGCCCCACGGAGATCTTGGGAGACTATATTCCTCTTGCTCCTAAGGTTGCCAGACTGAAAACTGGAGAAAAGGAAATCTCCTGGGAATAATGCTGTATGTGTTGATATTATATAGTTTCCAGAGTAGTTATGGGAAATAAAATGGGTAGGCAATTGGCTGATAGCAGTTGGTCAGTGTTCCACTGCCACCATTTTGAAACCAGTGACAGCAGTAAAAAGACAGCGGCTGTTGTGAATAGTTTTAACACACGGTCCCATGATGATATCATCCAAAACCAAGAGCCTTATCACATGAGAAAATAAAGCCAAAACATAGCAGAAGAGTAGTGGCTTTTTCATGTGACATTGTAGCACTTCAGTTCTCTTACTGAGGGAGATGGTAATAAAAGTGTGCTTTTTGTCATGATGGAAAAAACCCGTTTGACAAAAGGCATGCTTTTATGATTGTCTCCCTTGAGAAGAGAATGAAAGTGCTACAACAGCATGCGGAGAGGAATGAAGAAAGCCACCACTCTTCCGCTCCATTACAGCTTGTCGTACAACCAGATAACAAGCAACACCAACTGAAAGTCCCACTTTTACGCATCGATTAAAGGTACAGGAGCCGTCTTCAGTTTTCATTCTGGCAAACCTACTTGCCTTCCCCAGCCGAAAAGTCAATTTTTGCCCCTAAATGAACCATGTGGAGGAGCATTTCACCATGCCTCCTCCAGGCAATTTGAGGTCCATATCGCTTCCTATTCACTTTTTTGTTTAAAAAGGGTATTGCAGTATCATTGACTTTGTGGGGGGATTTTTTTTAAAACAACAACAGACAGGCTTATATGTTCATGTATAAATCCCATAGACAACTGGTTGGCCCCTGTGTAGACTAAGCAGACCAGTATGGCCTTTCTTACATTCACTTTCATCTTGGGACCTGGTTAGCCACTGTGGGAAAAGAGGACGTTGGACTAGGCAAACCTTTGGTCTCACATGGCTCTTTTTGGTTCCAAAGTAAAATTTAACATCTGTGTTTCCTTATTTCAGAGTCCAAACAACGGTTTCCTTACCTCAAATGCAGCGACACAAACAGAAGAAGAGATTCTGGAGAATATGTCTGAAATCTCTTACAAAGGAGTTGAAAATCCTGGTAAAATAATTGAAAAATCATGTTCTACTTTTAAACAGCTCACATACTTTGCCTGACTCTTCTCTCATGTCCCCAGCTTTTGATATGTCTGATGAGGCCAATGAGGAATCGAAGAAAGACCTTGAAGTGAGGAGAGATGCAGGTAGGTTACAAGGCATAAACTGAATCCATAACATAATAAATATAATAAATATCTGTGGCTGCCATCTTCAGAGAATGATAGCCTGAGGTCTGCCATTAGCAACAGAACAATACATTTGCAAGTTACTCCTTCCTTCCCAGGATCACACTGGATATATACCTCCATCCTTTTCCAGGCTATCATTCTCTGAAGATGCCAGCCACAGATGCTGGCGAAACGTCAGAAAGGAACTCTTCCAGAACATGGCCACATAGCCCGAAAGCTCCACAAAAAACTATAAAAAATTATTATTTTTAATTAGACGGTTCCCTGCCCTCAGGCTTACAATCTAAAATGGCCATGCAGCAAAATACAGCAAAATCAAAAGCTTGTGGAATGTATTTTGCACCTTTTGTTTGGTCTAATAAAAGCATCAGAGGACCAGCATGGTGTAATGGTTTGAGGATTGGGCTAGGACACTGAGACAACCAGGTTCGAATTCCAGCTTAGCTATGGAAACCTATTGGTTGACCTTGGGCAAGTCACACTCTCTCAGCCTCAGAGACAAACCTCTCTGAAGAAACTTGCTGATAGGGTTGCCTTAGGGTTGCCAGAAGTTGGACATGACTAATAATAATAATAATAATAATAATAATAAATTTTATTTCTATTTTCCCGCCTCTCCCTTCGGATCGAGGTAGGATTCCAACAGATTATTAAAAACAATATCCATATCCTAAAATCACTTGATGGTACACAACAATAAAAGTATCATTGCAGTATATTTTTTGGATTTTGCTGTGTCTGTTTTCTTGAAACCTCTTAAAGATAAGGACATGCCCAAGATGCAGTTCAGAACTGAACCAAAACTTGTGGGTTTTTAACAGTAAAACTCCAACATGAAATTGCATTTTCTCAATAAACAGTCTTCCCCCTCCCCGCCCGACATCAGCTTCAAATTGAATGCAGATATAAAATAGCTCAATGATAGAGGATGGGGAAGAGTGAGGAAGAGAAACTGGTCCCTTTGTCAGCTTATCCTTTTGTCTTGTGTTATTTTGCTTTATGTATCATTGGATGGGAAAACAACAGCAGCCATAGGCTTTTGTAATCGATCACTTTTGGTAAATCAACGCCCATCACCTTTGAATTCCAGTCACGGATTTCAATTCATTCAAGAGCCATTAGGAAAACAGAGGGAGAGCATTTACCATATGGCTTCATCCAGGGGAGGCTGGCTAGGGGAATACATTTCACCGAGCCTCCCATGAAGACTCAAATGTTTATTTTAGTGGATAGACTCGAGTGACGTCCAATTTTGCTTAAAATGCATGAGATTTGTCAGTACCGGGTAACATTTCATCGTGAATAAATACTTGATGGTTTCTGCGACAGCTCCTGCAAACCAACTTGTTCAAGAGGAAGGAAGGCAAGAAGGCTCCGTGACGTGGAAAACGTACCGCACTTATATCAAGGCGTCTGGAGGTACCTCCTAAGGAAGCTGCCTTTTCAGGCAAATTGGCCTTTCTGTCTTTGTTGATTTGGGCTAAAATGTATGCTTTTATACTGTGTTTAGTGCACAGAAGGAGAACAGTTGGGCATTAAATACAGGTTGCTTACCTGTAACTGTATTTCTTCAAGTGGTCATCTGCAAATTCACACAAATCCCACCCATCCTCCCCTCACAGTTGTGCCCTGACTCTCCTTCAATCCTGGGCTGCTGCTTTGGCATCCATGGAACTAATGGGTTGGGTTGGAAACCAGCCACTAAGGCAGGGCTACCACCAAAACACTTCTAATAGCTTTAAGAAGGTTCCAGTCAGGTCTGTGCAGGTGCAGAATAACCCATTTGTGTGAATTTGCAGATGACCACTCAAAGAAATACAGTTACAGGTAAGCAACCTGTCCTTATTTGTGTGTGTATGTAAATATATTGAAATGCATATGTACATAAGAACCTACACACACACACACACACACACACACACACATATTTGCAGATGACCACTCGGAGAAATACGGTTACAGGTGAGCAACCTATCCTTCTCCATCCCTTTTTGAAAGAATGGGATTTTCCATTTTTTCAAAAACAGATTCCTCGTTCTTTCAAAAAGTGCTGGAGAAGTACGGATCAGGTACAGGATGACAAGATCGGTACAGGATGCTTCCGGACTGGGCACAGAGGTGTGCGATAACATCTGTTTTTTAAAAACATTTTTTAAAGTTTCAGTTTGGGCCAAGGCTAGGAGGAAAAGCAGTGTGATAATCTCCCCAGTCTTTTTGTTCCCTTTGTTTGGAAGGAGCATCCATGACGCTCCCGCCTCAATAATGGAAGTTAGTTTACCACACATGAGACCCAGTTTTTGGGGGTGTTTCCAACCAAAGTCTTTTCTCTTTTACTCTCCTAGGATGGGTTTCCTGAGACAATTAACATATGTATTTCTTTCTAATCTTACAAGAGCATCCAAAGTCATTTCTCCTGTCTCTACCACAAGCTCATATTGCACTAGCCCTGCTGCAGTCTCCTTAATATAGATACCAAAAATTCCTGCAAATTGGACAATATGGGGATTAGGCAATTCAAGGCTCATAAGGCTGTCAAGGGCTGCTAGGCATAATGGCTGCGTTTTACCTGCAAGTGACAAAGGTAGTATGTCTCTCAGAACCATTATGCCTCTCAGAACTATTCCCAAGAAGAATTCAAAATGTTGGTAATGATCTATAAAGCCAAATGTGGCTTGGGTCCAGACTGTCTGAAGGACCATATCACCCTCTATGAGTTTGCCAGCATTTTAAGACCTATGGGGCCTTTTCTTTGGCACACAACAGTCACAGTCACAGTATCCTGGCCTTACTGTTGCCCTGACCTGCTCGGCCATGAAACCTACTGGCCAACCTTGGACATGTCACATGCTCTCAGCCTTAGAGGATAGCAACAACAACCGCTGAATAAATCTTGCCAAGTAAACCCCATGATAGGTTTGCCTTGAGGTTGCCATAAGTTGGAAACAACTTGAAGGCACATAACAAACAAACAAACAAAGCTAGTTACTGGGAGCATGAGCTCTTGTGCTAACCTCCACTTCCCACGGACAGCTGCTTTTTCATAGTGGGAAACTGAATGCTGGGCTGGGTGGGGCTGCAGATCTGATCCAATTGATCTTTTCTTGATGCTTATTAGTACAGCAGATTTATTTGCTTATTTAATATTCCCTTGTTTTCCCAGCATGGTACGCAAAGAGGCTGACAATGGCTCAAAATAACGACTAGTTTAAAATCTGATAATAAAAAAAGTTAAAACATAGTTAAGCAATCATCACCTTAAAACACGATTACATTTTAAATATGTTTATAGTGCATGCACACACACACACACACACACACACTGAAGACTCCCTGCAACTAATTTATCAAAGAAACCTTGTCGGAATAAAAAGGACTTTGTCTGCCAAGGAAAAGAGACCAGAGAGGGGGCCAGCCTAGCCTCCTGTGGGGTGGGATTCCAAAGGTTGGGAGATGCCACCAAGAAGGTCCTCTCTTGTGTCTTCACCAGACAGGTCTGTGATGGCTGTGGAACCAAGAGAAAGTTTTCCAGTGAGGGATCTTAGGACTATTGATGGGTTCATATGGGAGAGTATGATTTTCTGATAGTCTGAACAATCCTATGCTTACAATAACTAATTGGACCCAATGTTTCATCTTAGGTTTCATCTTATGGTTCTTCATCGTGCTCCTCTTTGTTCTCATGATTGGTTGTTCAGCCTTCAGCAACTGGTGGCTCAGTCACTGGCTGGAGCAGGGATCTGGGGTAAGTGTAGCACTCACAGCTATAGTATTCATCTGTTTGCTTTCTCCACTTTCTTTGGAGGCAGACTAGGAACTTATAAAAATAAAGTAAGGCATATCCAGGGGTGTGGCTATGAGGGGGGAGGAATGTGTACATTGGTCCCATAAAATTTTCCTTCCTCCCCCCAATTTCTAGCATTACAGCATCTTAAAATTTCAGATGAGCATTTAGAAATAGAGTTTAGAAATCCAAAGAGAAAGGGAGGAAACGTGATCAAGGGAATACAAACAGAGCAAATACAAGAGTTCATGCTGCAAAATATTTGCAGTGTCTTTGTAATGCTAGAAATTTGGAGATGAAGAAAAATTTAATGGTGGGATGCAGAATTCTTAATTTGGATGGTATGCCTTCATTCTCTTCATGCATGTCTCTACCTCTGGTGTACCTAAGTATTTTTTCTCTCCCAGTTTTTGAAGTCCACCAGACTTGATATTACCATCTCCCCCCCCCCCTCCATCAAATAAGCCAGAAGCAAAGAAAGGGTTGTTCTTTTGCCCAGAAAAGAACAGGTTTTCAAAATCAAGTACTGCTCTCTGGAGACAAGATAATTATCCCCTCTGCAGTACAGGGTGCTTTCCAAACATCACTGCGCTAATACAAATGGCTTTCTTTTCAATTTAAGAGAAACATCACCAACATGTTTGAGATTAACCCTTGGACAGGACCAAAAGACTTTGCTTACAGTAAGGCAGGAGAACAGATATTACCTAAATGCTGCACACAACATTGCTATTAAATCAAAGCCAAACTCTAAAAAGTTTGCACATTTTGTAATGAGAGGGCCAGGACCAGCCCTAATGTAAGGCAGAGTGATGGGGGCAGAATTTGATGTGCTGTTTCAGGCAGCAACATATCTTGGGAAGGCTTAAGAGAAGAATCAAGGTTCAACTAAGCCAAGAAATGGCAATGATTATGTATATGAAAGGATAGCTTGGCAGAGGTAGAGAAAAGCCTTTTGCAGCAATATGCTTTAAATAAGTGCGACCCACAACAAAATGTTGCAATATCTGATGCTCTTGTTCATGGCTCCAGATGGGGCTGGATTAAGACATGCTAAAGGTTTAAGGAATAGCAAATTTAAGAAGCCCCATAGTGTTGCCTTGTTCTTATGCAGAGTGTAGCTACAGGAAGGCAAAGATCTGCCATGAAATATTTATTAAGTCTCCAAATATTTGGCATTCCACAAGTTTAAAACTTCAGTTGAATTTAGTAAATGAAATTTTAATCATTATTTTTATTATAATACTTATTATTAAAATTATTTTGCTTTTTGGTATGTTTAACATAAGGGCTGAGATCCTGCATCACTGAATTAATTATGAATGTGAAGCCAGTAAGTGTTGGACTACAATGCTGGAGATGAAGAGTTCAATTCCCAGCCTGGCCATAAAATTCACTGGGTGACCTCAGAGGAAGGCAATGACAAGCTTCCTCTAAACAAATCTTGCCAAGAAAACCCCACAATAGGTTCCCCCTAGAGTCGCCTTAAGTCAGAAATGACTTGAAAGCACACAACAGCAGCAAACTATGCGTAATCTCTTGACCCAATTCACCAGGTCTGCCTTAACAGCTTGCAGCTGGAGCAAGCAATCTAGGTTTGTTCTGCTACTGATCAGGGGCACAGCAGAATGATGTTTTCAGCTCCTTCTCAGCAGCAATGTACAGTGACGCAAGGAGTTGCTTCCAATTGTTGCAGCCTTGCTAGCTGGTGGGATGGGGCTGGAAATGTCATTCTGTTGTGCCTTGATTGAAAGCAGACTTCCATTGCTCCGAGAAGCTTCCTGAAGTTTAAGGTGAGATTTGGGAGCCATTGTGCTTGTGACAATAGTTCCTAACTGAATACGGAGCAGTTATGGACCCATAACTATAGTCATAATAAGACCATTGCCACCTAAATAAGAGTTCTGCCCCTCCCCATGAATTTTTCCTTTATTCCCCAAATTTCTGGCATTGCGGTAACTTAAAACTTCAGCTGAGCATTTAAAAATGCAATTTAGGCCTCCAAAGAAAAGGGGCAGGTAGTGTTCCTAAGGAAATGCTAGTTTATGGATCTGTAACTGTAAGACGGAATGCAAGTTATTAAGACTGTTGGATGTGGTGTTAAATGTCTTTAACAGTCATTGTTTTGAAACCATTGGGGGCTGTCTCTGTAACACCACGATTTCGAGACTTTTGAAATATCAACGTGTGGTTCAAGAAGGCCATCCATTGTCAGAACCTATTGCTGGCAATGCTTTGCAAGTACTTTATATATCTTGGTGTGACTGAAGATCTATTTAGCCTGATCTTGCTTTGTTTCCTTTATTCTGAATAAATTTCATAGACTTAACATCTCAGCATGCTTTTGGGTAGTAACTCAATGGTAGTAGCACAAACTTCTGATAATAAGAAAAAGGATAAAAATCCTTTTCTGATCCCTTCTTTATAGTAATTAGCTTGAACTTCAACCAGCCCAATCCAGATGATATCTCCCTCTTCTATGAGGTTGATGCCATTTTGGCTGCATAAGCCTGAATGTTAGAAATATATGTTTTAATATGTCACAAAGCCTGGATGTTAGAAATATATGTCTCAAATGTTTTATACAGGATTTCCTGTCTTCTTTCCTTTGAGTAAAATCATTAAGTTTCTCACTAGGCAAAGTGAAGTCAACCTCATTAGGCAGCATAAAGAGCCAACCAATGCTTCTTTAGTCTCAAACTGCTATTATTTGGAGAGGAGATTCAATGTAATCTGAACTCAGGTAGAAGGTTGTTGTTGTTGTTGTTGTTGTTGTTGTTGTTGTTGTTGCTATTTGCCACCAAGTCAACTTTGACTTATGATATCCCTATGAATGTGAGACCTCTAAGAAGTTGTTTCAAATCTCTTCCTTTAAGGGGAACTGCAGCTCTACACAGAATATAACCTGCATGGAAGGAAGCATCACTGATAATCCTCGACTGCACTTCTATCAGCTGGTTTATGGAATGAGCATCATCTCCATGATCATCCTAAGCTTCATCAAAGGTTTTGTTTTTACCAAGACGACATTACGAGCTTCATCAACTCTACACAATACGGTCTTTTACAAGGTATAGCAAATCTTTAGTCTGTGGATGTTATGATGATGTGTTTGAATGAGGACTGGATTTTATAATATTAATTTGTGGGGTCAGAAAGTCACAGAGCTAATCATTTACCCTGCAGTTACAAATGATACTTTCAAACTTCTAATATAGTTGAGTATAAAACTCAGAGCTGAAACAAGATTAATAAATCGGTGATAAACGACTAGTGTGGATTTGTGTGTTGGTATGCTTGTTTGTGTGCTGGTATGGCCTCCAGATGTGGGTGGTTTACAGATCCTCAGCTCTGGCCAGCACAAGACAGTGGTGAGAGTCAAAAGGAACTGAGGCCCAAAAACATCTGAAAGGGTCACATATCCCTATGCTCCTGATTTAGGGTCTACCTGGAACTTCAAATTTCATATTATTTTTATCATTTCTAGAAAGGGTCCTGCAGTCCCTGACAAGAGTTAATCCCTCACAGAGAAAAATAATATCTAGATTTTGGGCCAGTTAGGTTTTCTTAGAAGAAAGTCCTGGGCCAAAGCATCTAACAGAAGAACAAGGCAAAACTGCATATTGAAGAGACTAGTGTAGGGCAGTTCATCAAAGAAACTCTGAAGGGAGAACTAGGTGACTGGGACTGCAAAAATAATCCAGTTTGGCAGCACTTTAACTGCCATGGCTCCATGCTGTGGAATCCTGGGAATCTTAGTTTTGTGAGATTAAGCCTTCTCTGTCACAGAAGTCTGGGACCTCTGTCCCCAGCATTCAGTCCCCAGCATTCCATAGCACTGAGCTATGGCAGTTAAAGTGGTGCCAAACTGGATTGTTTCTGCAGTGTGGACACAGCCTAGGAGATCTATAGGAACATGAGTAAGAGATATAGAGATGTCTTTGAGGGCACGTGGACATACTGTGCACTTCCCACAAAACAGTGCTGACTCTTAATATGCTCATTTTCTGCTATGGAAACTCCTTGCCATCACCAAGAGCAGTCTAGCCCATGGTGAGGGATGAGGGTCAAGCAGTCAGTGGCATCTAGCATTGGTGTCACCCATTGCAAGTGCCTGGAAGAGGATTGGGGGGAGGGGGGAGAGTGGCAGTGGTGGCATTCCCTGCCCTGCCCTGCCCTGCCCCCTTTCCTTCTGATGCCTTGCTTGCTTGCTCCTTGGGCCTTCTGGCTGCCCACCACCCATCCAATGCCCACCCAGAACTGCCAAGGACCAGGTGGCTGTCTGAGCAATTGAGTCAGTGGGAGAGAATGGAAGGGGCATGTGCTGCCTCCTTCTCTGGTGCCTTGGGTCTCTCATCCAAGCAAGCTAAAGCATAGGAAAAGGGGAGAGGAACATGCACATGCTCACCCCTCCTTCTTTGGTGTCTTGGGACCCTCGTCCAAGAGAGACATGGCACCAGAGAAGGCTGGAGGGGCACTCTTGCGCTTGCCCCCTCCTTCTCTAGGGCTTCTCTCCCTCATCCGAGAGAGCTATGGGTGGAGGGTCAGATTGGGTGTCACTCCTCCTCTGAGATGACACCTGGTGCAGTCTGATCCCACCCACCCCCATGGATTCATTATCCACAAACTTCCACGTCTTGAAAATATTTTAAAAATACATAAATCCCAAAAAGTAAACCCATTTTATATAAGGGACACCATTTTACTATCCCACTGTATTTAATGGGACTTGAGCATCCACGGAGTTTGGTATCTACTGGTGGTCCTTGAACCAAATCCCAGCAGATGCCCAGGGCCCACTGTATTTCCACTTTAAGCGCTCATTCCCACTACAAAACACAGCAAATTGCCAATCGAATTATATGACCCTCGTTCCCATTTGAAACCGGTTCTGTTCCTGATGAGATCAATTGCAATCACAATGAAGTGAGGCAAAAGCAAAAAACCCGCTTTTTTCAGCAAGTAGTTTCTACGCAGTCCTTTTCAGAAGAATCAATTCTGAAGCGAGTTCCATAAGTGGGAACGATAGATGAGAATTGATTCATTCTGGAGGGCAATGACTATAGCAGAGGGGTGTTTAACCATCCCTCCTCTGTGTTTGACAGATCCACCATTCCCCCCCCCACAAGTGCTGCCTTTTATACTTTTTAAAAAAATAAAATTGATCGACTATGTGATAGATCCCTTTCATCCTCCAGCTCCAGCTCCAACTCCTTTCCCAGCCTTGCCTCCTTCTCATTCCCCAGCCTGGTCCTTCCCTGGCCTCACCTTCATTGGCTTTAATTCTCCCAGACTCTGACCCTTCCTCATCACACTCTCTCAGCCTCAGGTCACTCTCTCAGCCTCCACCCCCACCCCCTAATTTCCAAGCCAGGTTGCCGGGGCTGCCGCTGATGTCACATATGGTTGACAGGGGAATTTGGAAGCACCACTACCAATGGAAATGACTATCGTGGCCAAAAAAGTGATTACTCAGAAGTAAGAATAAACCCTTTCATAGTGGTAACAAGGGACCTTTTGGAACCGATTTCAAAAATGGAGCAAGGGAGAATCGGGAATCACTTTAAACTGCAAGTGGGAATGACCCCTAAGTAAAATGTGTTTACTTCTGTTATTGCAATTCCACTATGACAATTCTCCTGTGTAATACTGCATGTTTAAAGTCATGGCTGCAGCAAGAAAGAAAACTGAAATCCATGCTCTTCCTTTAGAGGCTGCCTTACAAAGAACCCCCTCAAGTCATCAAATGAAAACAACACCACATTGTTTTATTTATGCCATAGCTCAGATTAAGCCAGAAACATATATCTGCCATGCAGTGCTGCAAAAGACACATCCGTCCTCCCACAAAATCCTGTTGTTGTTGTTCTGAGCTATTTCTTTCCACCCCCACCCTCTTTTATCCACAGATCTTACAGAGCCCAATGAGTTTCTTTGATACGACTCCCACTGGCAGAGTAATGAACCGTTTTTCTAAGGATATGGATGAACTGGATGTGAGGCTTCCATTTAATGCCGAGAATTTTCTGCAGCAGTTTTTCATGGTGCTCTCAGTTGTCATCATCGTTGCCATTGTATTTCCTTACCTCCTAATTGCAGTGGCTGTCCTAACTGCTATTTTCATTCTGCTTTTCCAGTAAGTTTTTAAATTAAATTCTGATTGTAAATGCAAATAAATGAATGAGCGAAGGGAGAGAGAAAGAGGAAATATATAAGAGACAGTCTTGGGCCACAAGTATGCATTAAGTTGACTACATGTCCACAAAATATCTACTTGCAGGTGGAATCTCTGGGTCAGAGATTATGCTATTTCTCTTTCTTTCTTTCTTTCTTTCTTTCCTTGTTGGTTGGTTGGTTGGTTGGTTGGTTGGTTTCTTTGCAGAGGTAGTCCCTCAAATAGTGAAAGACATCTGTGTGTCAGAGTACTTTCCCCCCCCCCCCCCAATATACATATCTTGCATTTAGCATATTATATTCTGTAATTGGTCACAGGAAGACAGACATGGCCTTAATTTCCACATGTGATTGCTGAGACACTCCCCACTAGAGAAGGGAAAGCCAGTTAATTCCAAGAAAGATGATTTGCCCTTACTGTCTAGTTAGACTCTATAAAATGCACATTAAGGCATAGATGAAGCAGTTGGATTTTTCACCACTGAATAGTGAACATTTGCTATTACAACCTTGTAGTGCAAGGCTGGATTACTGTTGGGGCATTATTCGATGTGGTTAATTGCCTTCCAGTCAGCTTCCACGTATGGTGATCCTATGAATGAGTGATCTCCAAGACACCCTACTCAGGTCCTGCAAACTCACAACTGTGGCTTCTTTGACTGAATCTACCCATTTGTAATGCAGTCTTCCTCTTTCCTACTGCCTCCCAGTTTCACCATGCATTGCTGTCCTTTTAATGAATCATGTCTTCTCATGATATGCCCAAAGTACAATAGCCTCAGTTTGGTTGTTCTGGCTTTTAGAGAGAATTCAGGCTTGATTTGCTCTAAGACTCATTTATTTGTCTTTTTTAAAGTCCATGGTATCAGCATCTACTTTGCAGGGGATAAGTAACTCAGTGGAATTTACCTCTGAAAATACAAACAGAGAATAATTGAAAGTTTCCATTAGTGACAGAACTCAATTTTTTTAGTAAATTTATTCAGGGGTAGCTGTGTTAGCCATATAGCAAAGTACAGTAACATCCAAATTCTACAAAACAGTGATACCTTTATTCAAATTGTTTGGCCAACTAAAGGTATCACTGTTAATTATTTTTATTATTTTGATTTTATTGTTCTCAATTATTTAGCATTTTTCAACCCATAGTGCTGGTTTTGAAAGTGGTAACTCTGCACACTAATCCTGGTTTTTGTTGCAGGGTTTTTCAGAACACTATTCGAGAGCTGAAACGAGTTGAAAACACCAGCAGATCTCCATGGTTTTCTCTGATCACGTCTTCTGTCCAAGGCCTTAGTACAATTCATGCCTACAATAAGATGGAAGACTATATGACTCGGTGAGTTGCCTTACTCAGATGTCAAATTTTTCTCTGCCGGTAGCTTGGACAGGGATGGATAAAGCTGTGCTGCCATTCTTCCCCAGACCACCGATCTTGTCGATTTTGCACCTGCAGGCACACCGATGAAGCCACTCTGTTATTGTGCTTCATAAGCAGTTGAGATCCTGTGGCTTTTCATTTGCAGAAAATGACAAGCCACAGGGAAGCTCCTGGATTGCACCATAGCTGCCTCAGAATTGTCTCAAAGAGATTGTTATGTTTGCAGCTGTATGGTATTCCCACTGGAACTCTTTATATTCTTTCTCCTAAGCATGAAGCTCTTGTTAGGTGCTTGGTTTTTTTCCCCCTGTTTTTTTTTAAGTGGAAGAATTGAACTTGACTGTGAATCTTCTGCTATTTCTTTTGTAACCTGAGGCCTGGCTGGAAATTCTACAGCATGAATCCCTACTACATGGGATCTTTCCACACAACACAATTATAGCACTATCATTCCACTTTAAGTGCTGTGGCAACATCCTATGGGATCCTGGTATTTGCAGGTTGTTGTTATTGTTAACTGTCCTCAACCCTGACTCATGGAGACCCTGTGGATGAGACATCTCCAAGATCCGCTATCCTCCACTCTGCTTAGCTCCTGTAGATTCAGGCCTGTGACCTCCCTAATTCAGTCTAACCATCTGACATGCAGTCTTCCTTTTTTCTACCACCTTCTACCTTTCCTAGTATTATTATCTTTTCAAATGAGTCATTGATTTCTCATGATGTGGCCAAAGTACAACAGTCTCAATTTGATCATCTTGGTTTCGAGAGAACATTCAGGCTTGATCTGTTCAAGGACCTGTTTGTTTGTCTTTTTGCTGTCCATGGTATCCTCAGCACTCTTCTCCATCATCACGTCTCAAATGAGTATGCAGTTTAGGGAAGTTTACTTAGAATTCTCAGCCCAGAGAGGTCTAGTACCTCACCAAATTACACACCCCAGGATTCCATAGGATGCAGCCGTGACAATTAAAGTGGAATGGTAGTATAGGTTGAGGCTCCCTCATTTGGAATTCCAAAATCTGAAATGCTCCAAAATCTGAAATGCAGGTATTCTGAAATCCAAAACACTTCTGGTCCTAAGCATTTTGGATGACGGAGACTCAGATTGTACTGTATAGTGTTAAAGAATTCTTGGTACCAGTAGAATCTTTCTCCTCTGAACCAGTGTAATTTTCCAGAATGTGTCCACAGAAAAGGGAGGCATTGGCCCTTCTGTGCATAAGTATACTTCGGGAGATTATCAGGAGTGTTGAGGAACATCATCACGTGGATCATTCATCCAGCACAGCATCTCTGACGCTCTCATGAAAAGCATATTCATGGGAATATGAAAAGTGTGTATATTTATGGGAATATGGAGAGAATGTATAATGCATCCTCCATAAAATGTACAGGCTAAATAGTATGGTGAAGGAAAAGTGTAAGACCCAACCCATCCATCCAGTTGGTGGCTGATGAACTTGTTTTGGGTCTGAATGCAAATTTCAAAAGAGGTGTCCCAGGTGCTGAACCTGTTCAGGGGGTGCAAAAATCTAGAACTCTAGATAGAATCTTTAAATTCAGACTGGAGTGGATTGTTCAGCCAGACAACATTGGAATCACTGGCCTGTACTAATCCATCATACAGATTATTTCTAGTGTGCTTTCCACCCAAAAATACAAGGAAAAATCATGCTTGTTATTCTGTGGAAAACAAGTAAATCATAAAGGAGGAACAGTTTGTTCATCTGTTTGGTTGAAAAACGTCTGATGTCGCACCGCCACCACCCTGTTTCAGTGCTAACCTGGATGAATTGGGTGGAGGCAGCAAGAACTGGGGCTTCATACATTAAAATGCAAGCCTGATAAATTTCTTATTCAGCCCCTAGTCAGAAGAGCAAG
This sequence comes from Urosaurus nigricauda, assembly GCA_034509955.1. Classification (NCBI taxonomy): domain Eukaryota; kingdom Metazoa; phylum Chordata; class Lepidosauria; order Squamata; family Phrynosomatidae; genus Urosaurus; species Urosaurus nigricauda. The sequence continues at coordinate 13,048,315 of JAOEGL010000013.1, forward strand.
CCCAGTCTTTGCATGCTCAAATTGACTTGAGACAAGTAGCAACAACTTTCATCTTTGCTTTTCTATTTCAGCTTTAAAATGTTGAATGATGAAAACTCCAGCCATTTCATGCTGTTTAACTATGCCTTGAGGTGGTTTGCAGTGAGGACAGATATCCTTATGAATACCATGACTTTGATCGTAGCCCTCTTTGTTGTGCTCAGCCCTGCTACCATCAGTGCCGCAGAAAAAGGCTTGGCTTTATCTTACATTATCCAGGTAAAGGATCAGTGGTCAAAATCCTGGGTCCATTGTTACATGGTCCAAATGGGATCTTAGCTAGCTCAGCACTACCTTCCTTCCTTCTTTCCTTCCTTCCTTCCTTGATTTATATACTGCCTTTCCTCTAAAACCAAGAGTCAAAGTTACTCACCAACAGTCTAAAAACAAGTACACATGAAATAGGCAAAAAGATAGACAATTGACAAGTGCAATTAAACAAATTATACTCTTTCCTCCACATTCAATGGGGTTAGAGGCACAAGACCCCCATGAATGTGGACAAACCACAAATAACAAAAACACTGTGTTTTGATCTGAGAGAACACCTCTTTCAGAATCTCTAGGTCCTCCTGTGCAACTTTGTGGTCAACATCTGCCAGACAGTGGCCATAGAATTGCACTGAAGAAGGTCCAAATGCCTAGTGGAGTGTTCTCTCTAGGGATCTCTAGGTCCTTCAGTGAGACTTTTGGTTAAAGTTGAATATGGCTCTAGAAAGAACATATTAATAAAATCCATGAATAATCAAATCCGCAAAAGTAAAAGCCACAAATGTGGAGGGACGAGTGTATTACGTGAAATCATGACCATATTAAAAAGAAACTTAAAAAACGAAGCAGTATAAAAAGTGCAACACTGACCTATTAAAAGCCTCTTCATCAGTAACCAATTAGCTACTAAAAGCTACTCACTTGAATAAAGTCATGGATTACTGTAAAAATATGTGAAAATGATGAAAGATAAGGGGGGACGGGGAGAAAAGAAAAGAAAGGGAGTAGGAAAAGTAAGATCCAAACCAGTTGAACTTACAGTTAACGACTGGAGAGGCAATAGTAAGATCGGATAAATTAAATCAGAAGTTGGGAATATTGAGGGAAATAATTCCTTACAAAATCAGCTAAACAAAGGAAAGTACAGAATTAAGGATATATAGCAAATAGGAGATAGGCAAATGGATGTGAAATAGTAATGGTGAAAGAAATGAGGTGTAAAATGTACAAACTACTGTTTTGTTATTTATTTTATGATTGATATATATATATATTTCTTCTTCGTGGTCTCTGCGAATCATACAAATGGGTTATTCTGCGCCTGCGCAGAATAACCCATTTGTATGTATTCGCAGATGACCACTCGAAGAAATACTGTTACAGGTAAGCAACCTGTCCTTCTTCTTCGTGGTCTCTGCGAATCATACAAATGGGTTATTCTGCGCAGGCGCAGAATAACCCATTTGTATGTATTCGCAGATGACCACTCGAAGAAATACTGTTACAGGTAAGCAACCTGTCCATATTACTTGAATAAAAAGGTTTTTGCCTGCCAGCACAACAAAAAAGAAGGAACCAATGTAGTAGCCTCCATTCCCTAGGAGCTGACATCAAGAAGGCCCTCTCTTGCATTCGCACAAAATGGCCAGTGAAAATGCAACCTTTCAAGATCTCAGAGCCCAGGCAGGCTTGTAAAGGAGATGAAAACTGACTTCTTTCATGGCATGTGAATAGTGGCACATGGCAGTCACCTACCATACAGTTGTAATTCTTGTGTAGGCCCCAGGCATACCTTCACCTCCTACTGTGTACCTATTTTGCGAAGTGCATCCTTCAACTGTGTCTAGTAGAGTGTCTTGCAGTAGAATCACTTTATTAGCATCACATGGGCCTTGAAAAGTTCAGTGCTGTCAATTATGAGGGAGACAGTTTGAGGCTTTTCAAAGACATACACATTTGCGGTATTCATTGACGCACTTCAAAGAGGCTAGTGCAATGTGTTGGTATTCCTTAGAGTTTACAGCCAAAGTAAAAGTGTGAACTGGAGGCATCTGTTACTAAACACACAATACCTCCTCGGGGGCTCCAGCTCCCTGGGGATCTTTGGACTGGCATGGTCCCTGCGTTTGTGCTCTTCCAAACATATATTTCCTTCATATTTTAAAGGCATCCATCACTGGAGTCAATGGCCAATACACAGTGTCTCATACAAATTATCCATGATGATTGCATGTACCTAAACAACAATTGTTTAAGATACCATTGGGAAATATGTGGACTTCCAGACCTTGTTGAACTACAAATCCAGTTGTGGAACATCCTGGCTAGAGCTTGGGGGTACAAGGTGCCTTCCTGCATTTTTTTAAATAAACTTTATTTACATTAAAACATATATTACATAAAGATTCCAATAAAAATAAACCCAATAAATTATGCATAGTAAAATACAAATTAAACAACTAGCCCATGTCATCTGCATATTAGCAGCACTGAATGCCAACCCTCCACACTTCTTCTTCCGGAGGTCTCATGAAAATATTAAATTACATGAGGAAGAAGATTCAGCCCTGGGGGATGCCACAAGTCAAGAATCAGGGCACTGAGCAGGGATCCTTCAGCATGACTTTATGTACCTCTCCCAGCAGGAAAGGCCAAAGCCACTGCAAAGTGGTGCCTCCAAATCCCGTTCTGCAGAGGTGATCCAAAGACTGCCATGGTTGATGGGAGTGAAAGCTTCTGAGAGACCCAGCCGAACCAACAAGTCTCTCTTTTCCCCTCCCAGTGTAGAGGATCTAGGAAGATGACCAAAGCAGGGCTGAATCCTATATATAAGCATATATACAGTGGAATATAGAGAGCCATTCGTTGTTATTGCAGGATTAATGATGCGTTGCTCATATAACTCATGCAGCTTACACATAAATACACAGAGGAAAGGCACATTTTGCTTAAAAAGTGCAATATTTCCTCCCTAAGTATGAGATATTTTCAAAACGGTAAATTATGAGTCCTTTTATTTGCACATTTTCCTAAAGGATAAATATTTCCTAGGCGCTGGCAGAAACACCAGCAAAACACAGGACCCGCAAGTCTGATTGTGAAAGATGTTTTTTCCAGGCCTGTATTTAGTCTTTCTCCACAGGCAATTGTAATAGCTCTGAAATTGCCTCAGGGTTTTATCACTTTGGAGCTGTGGTTTCTGGGCCTATGAGTCACTTTCTTTTCTTTAAACTCTCTTTCTGCTTCAAACATTTTCCTTCCTTTCCCTTCCCTCGTCACAGCTGCCAGATAAATGAAAAGGGATGAAAGATGGTTTTTTGATCCCTGTAAGCAAGATCACTCCTATCTGCCATTACGTGGAGTGAGGAAATTGGCTCAGGTGGCAGATATTTGGGGACCACTGTGGCAGCTTCCCAGCTGTTCCTTCTGTTAGAGGACACCACTTTGTATGTCACACAGTTGTGTATGCATATCTTCCAACTGTCCTGGTTTGGCAAGGATACTCCCAATAAATCCTGCACCTTCTCACTTTTGTAGCTGCCTCTAAAATACCCCCGTTTTCCTCTCCCCAACTTTCTTTCCTTGCCTCAGCTTATTTCAGATGCTGCAAGCTGAGTTAAATATGCAAAACTAGTTTGCATTCAAAGAAATAGAAGTGTTAGTCCATAGAATTAATATGTATAGAGATTTTGTAGCACTTTTAAAAACTCCTCAGTGATCATGAAGAGAAGCCATGAGTTCAGTGTGATATGTAATTTGCAAAGGGTTCTTCACATGCAGGCCTTTAGGAATGACATCCTGCGGCTTGCCTTTGTTGAGAAAGAAGATTTCTGTCTGTACCTGAGCAAGTTTCTTGAAGAGGTTGATGGGTTTCCACTTCATTCTGAAGAGGTTGATGGATTTCTACTTGATTCAAAAAGAATTAACTCAGCAGGAGAGAGAGGAGAGGAGCAGGGAATCTTGCCCTTCTGTGTAGACTCAGGCAAAACCAAACTGATGTGACATACCTTGGGTATTCTTCCTCAGTAACATTTTACTATGTCATTCTATATAATGTATTGAACATCCACAGAATTTGGTATCCACAGGGGGTCCTAGAACCAAAGTGCACCAAATACCAAGGGCCCACTGTATGTTAATAGTTACATTTTTATCCCATGTTTCACCCAGTGAGCTCAAGGTCATTGTGTCTCTTCCTCCTCCCTTTCTTCTCATAAGAACACTGTGAGGTATATTACGGAGAGAAAGTGTGACTTGCCAAAGGTCATCCCCTAAGTTTTACAGTTGAAAGAGGAGCCTAAAACCTTCACCTTTCAAGTTCCAAGCCTACATGTTCATGGCCTCTTGATTAACTATCCCCAACTGGAATTCTTCTGGATGTTTTGCACTACAACTCTCATTATCCCTTACCTTTTGTCATGTCACCTGAGGGGACGGAATACAAAATATCTGAAGGGCACCAGGCATTAGATACTTAGGCTCCAAAGCATACGAGGTTTTTAAAGTAAGCATCCGGACTTTTTTTGCACTCAGATTGACAGTTATAGCTGTGCAGCTCTTTTGAAAACTGGCATCATGCCTAAAGCCTGGCAGACACCAGGAGGCAGCCATTTGGGAAGAGTGACTGGATGTGTTTTCTAAATGCTTCTTTTCATAGAATCTTGGAATCATAGAGTTGGAAGAGACCACAAGGGCCATCCAGTCCAACCCCCTGCCATACAGGAACTCACAATCAAAGCACTCTTGACAGATGGCCATCCAGCCTCTGTTTAAAGACTTCCAAGGAAGGAGACTCCACTACACTCCAAGGGAATGTCTTCCACTGTTGAACAGCCCTTACTGTCAGGAAGTTCCTCCTAATGTTGAGGTGGAATCTCTTCTCCTGTAGCTTGCATCCATTCTCAATGTGACACCCCTTCAATACTTAAGCATGGCTATCACGTCACCTCTTAACCACCTCTTCTCTAGGCTTTTCACATAATAGTAAATTTTCCTGATCATGTGCCCTCATTTGTTCATTTGTAGCTAAGTGGACTTCTCCAAGTATGTGTGAGAACAGGAACAGAGACAGAAGCCAAATTTACTTCTGTGGAGCAGATCACAGAATATATAACGGTAAGAAAGACACAACCAGGGTGAAACCTCAGTGTTAAAGGTGTCTTTTTTGGGGGGGAGGGGTATTCCAATATTTATTCATTCATTGATTCGCTAAAATATTTATATTCTGCCCCATATCTGAGGAGCTCAGGATGATGTACTATGAGATCATTATAGGACAATAAATAGCAATAACAATAACAGTAATTTTTAAAAACAAACAAAACAGCTTCATTTACATACCGCTTCATACTGCCTAAGCAGTGTCTAAGCGGTTTGCAACTGTAAGCTACTTGCCCCCAACAATCTGGGTACTCATTTTAACCACCTCAGAAGGATGCAAGCCTGAGTCGAGCTTGAGCCCATTTGCTGGTCTTGAACTCGCCACCTTATGGTTTTGAGTGAGTGACTGCAGTACAGGCATTTAACCACTGCACCACCAGTTCTGAGGCAGGTATATATAGTGATGTATAACCCCTATAATACTGGGGACTCCCATGTTTCTTTTAAACACCAGTGTTGCAGTGCTACTGATAAAATACTATGAGAGATGTTTAGGGTGAAGCCAGGGATAATAGTCTTAACAGTAATTACATCACACACTTCATGTGTAGCAAGGAAGGGGGAACCTTTGGGTTTTCAGATGTTTTAGACTTCAACTCCCGCATGAGCAAGACAATTTGGACAGTTGCAACAAACAATGAAAGTACAAGTTCAAAACAATCTGGAGGGTCAAAACCCCACACATCCTTGATCTATGGTGTGAATACAGCTTTGGAATCTGGATTGATTTTGTTTGTGTATAGACACAGAACAGGGGAATAAAGTGCTGAGTTCTGAGGTAATGGGAAACATTCATCCACTTCAAACTATAAAGGATAAATGCCATTTCATAGCATTCCCATATGTTAATAAGTCCCTTCAAACAGAACACCTGAAAATGGAGAGCAAGATTAGTTGTTTTATTTTATTTCTACCCACAAGCATTTTAAGAAATAGTATATCTCGCCTGCAATACAAATACAGTCACCCCTTGGAACTCACGGGGGGATCCATTCCAGACACACACACCCCGCGAGTTCCAAATGTTGTGCATATTCAAGTCCCATAGGCTTGAATGGGGCACATGCATGTGAGGGGCATGCCATGGGCACACACTCCATTAAGGTTAATGGTGATCCCCCCCTGCGGACTTTCAAGTCCACAGATTTCAAGTCCGCAGACTTGGAGGGGCAACTGTACAATCTCAGGACTCATTCTCCTAGCATAAAACAGAATTTACAATAATACAGAGACAAATTCTGGATCATCTCTTTTATGTCTTTCCCATGGTTGTTTCAAGTGGGCCAGCTGCTCTTAAAAACATTAAAACAGCATATTTGTTTATACCGACCTTCATTTACAGATATGTTCTACCATTTATGTGTCCATCCTTCTGCTTAAGCTCATTCTCCCAAACTGGCAGACATTTAAAGAACAGTACTTCGGAGACATTTGGGTAGTTGTTAATAAGTTACAGGTGTCAACCAGGCACTGGCCTCCATAGCTGACTTTTCTCCAATATACTAGAAGTGTATAGGATTTTTTTGGAGTAGAATTTGCCCCAGGTCATGAGATCATACATGTGGATTCTTGTAAAACAACCTTTGGGACATTTAAAGCACGACATCGGCCTTCACAATTATTATTTACTAAAGCACTCTCTAAACCCAAGTTGGATAACTTGTTACCTTCCCAATGATGGGAGCCTTAATGATATTGTAAAGAGTAACAAATATTAACACTTGCCTCAGTGGTCCAGAACAGAAATGTTCCAAACCTCTTCAAAACTGCAATCCATGCTGTGATAGGAAGATTAATGCCATTCCACACATCCTTCTCTGTTTCTTTCAGAAATGCGTTCCTGAGATAAAAGAGGGCACTACAGTTGTTGTCCCTCCTGTAGATTGGCCAGATAAAGGTGAAATCATGTTTAAAGACTATCAGATGAAATACCGAGAAAACAGTCCCATTGTGCTTCATGGCATCAATGTGTACATTCATGGCAAAGAAAAGATTGGGATTGTTGGTCGGACTGGCTCTGGTATGATATATTTGGTTACGTTCTGCTGATTTCTTTATTTCATGCCTAGTCCCTGTGCCCCATTCACGTCTCCCTCTACATTGCACTCATGCTGTTGGATGAATTGGCCTGGATTTCCTTGAGAGACAAGTTTGCAACATGCGCCTTCCATGGGGAATATCATGAATCCTAATGTCACCATCCTGAACTTTCCAGGAGTTTTTCCATTAAAAAAACAGCCAATATAATATTCTTCAACTCTTTCAGGAAAATCATCTTTAGGTGCTGCCCTGTTTCGACTAGTGGAACCAGCTGCCGGTACCATTTTGATTGATGGTGTCGATATCTGCACTATCAGTTTGGAATCGCTGAGGACGAAGCTGTCAGTCATTCCTCAAGATCCTGTTCTGTTTGTAGGTACAGTAAGGTAGTTGTTGTTGCAATTATCCATTAACCTTTTCCCAAAAAAGTGAAGCCTAGCCACTAATACATTAGGATCATACTTCAATATACTATGTGTCAGAAAGGGAGGGGGCCTTCTCAGTTGTGGAAATCCCATAGAGGTGCGAACTGGCAGTAATAAGGATGCTGCAGTCATTTCAGTGCCATACCCAAACTTTTTTTGTTTGCCAATTAGTTTTAAAATCAGTTGATTTGGTCTTGGTTATTGGTTTTGCTGTTTTTCTTTGGGCCCATCCACACTATCCAATTTTAATGCCATGGTTCCATCCTATGGAATCCCATGACAGTTAAAATGGAATAATAGTGCTACAAGGGTGTAATGTAAGCAGGCCCTTTGTTTTGATTGTACACCTGAAGTATGTATTTTCCATCTTTCTCCCAGACCTGGATGTATTGATTGTAGACCCCATCATCTCCAGCCAGCACCATCTCCAGGCAATCTGCCACATCGAGCAGATATTAGGTTGGGAAAGCCGCCATGGGTCCAGGCCTTATTTTTTTTAAAAAAAGCCTTCAGCATCAGGACATGTAACAATCAATTATTTTTAAAATGTGTTTGCTCCATTATTCTCCACTTAAAGGAATCATGTAAGCCAAGCCCTGTGCAGCCTCACAGAGTTCAGTAGGTCTTACTCATGTTCTCAGTAAAGCAGATTTCAAACTGCATCCCCACAGAGGGACACGCATCTGAATCAACTTGCTTACGAGTGTGGTGTGTGCCTTTCTGTTACTAAGGCATAGGAAAACCACATTCTTAGTAACTAAGCTCTCAGCGATTGCAAGGTTATTAAAAAAACAGTTTTGTAGTTCATTTGGTCAGATGTGAAAACACAAGAGGAAATGAGAAAGGAATGTAAAGGCTGGCCTCCTGGAAAATGAGACAATAAAATAAAAAGTAAAAGAGTTCTTCCATGCCACATACACACTGCACTTGTTAGTATATGTACTCCAGGTTGTCAGAGGAGAACAGAAGCATACTTATCTTCTCAGTCTTTCCTCCATCCCAGATGATGGAGCTAACAGTCCAAGTAATGTTTCCTTGGCATTAAGACAGAATCAGAAAGACCAATGCAAAGTCAACTACCCATATGCGTGCATAAGCTACCCATAGAGTTTTCTCTGCAATATAGCTTGCTTGCCAACTGGCCGGAGAGGGGTCTGCAATCCATGCTGTGAGCTGGTGTGTTCTAAGTGCCTCTGGACAGAGGACTCTGCATGATTTGAAGTGCTTTTTCTTGATTCAGAGCAACTGTTTGCATCAAAGAGCGCTCCATTACCTAAATCCAATCACTAAACCCATTGATCAATTTCTGAATGATGAGTCCACACTTGTAGAAATGCCATTGTTTTACTGGTGCATACTCTTTTTGGAACTATGAACAGGATTTAGGGCCAGTTCTGAAGGGGCAGCAGCAATACCTCTGGTTTTCTCTTTATCATGTCACCCCCCATTTCAAAAAAATACATTGCACTCTAACACTAGAGGTTCTTATACTCCCATCAGTTAAAATGTGAAAACCAACCCATCTCAAGACTTTCTATGCAAGGATCATTGAGCAATCTAAATAATGTGGTTACCGTTCCTGTTATCACATTTTTCTTCTCATACTGCAAATGCGTTTATGTAGTTTCAGAAGACAGCAGTCATTCTGAACAACAAGACAGTAATAGAAGCAGAAGAGAAAGGGACTATGTGGGCTTTTTGGGGAGACTGAATCAATTCGAAATTGCCCAAGTCCTCCCTAGCTTCCCTTTGAGTTCTTACTTGCTTTAAAGCAGGAGTAATGGAATATGCAAGAGCAAATATATGCAAGAGCCAGAATGGCATAGTGGTTTGAGCATAGGACTACATTGGGGTTCGATTCCCCATTCAGCCATGAAAATCCCCTGGGTGACTCTGGTTCTCTAGAATCATAGTCCAATGCTTAAACCACTACACCAAGCAGGACCTGATAGAAATTATTCTGGGATTTTAAAAAAATGTGTATAGATCTCCAAATAAAATAGGAAAGAACAGGAATAAAATCTGAGATTTTCTGGTCTTTGTAATCAGTCTGAATGCACTCAAAATGAATTTCATCTGCGAAATAATCATGAATTAAAAGCATGGTCCTCTAGAAACATTGCTGTTTTCTGAAGTTTTATTGAAAGTGAACAATGTGCACCTTTCATACTAACTCCTTCCTTTCAGGTACAACTTAGATCCTTTTAATGACCACACAGATGATCAGATCTGGGAAGCTCTGCACAGAACATTTATGAAAGGCACAGTATGTTGGGTTTTTCCTCCCTCTCCTTTTTTAATCACAGTCTATTATTTACTGATTTTAAAAAGTAGCAGCACATAGAACATTTTGATTTTGTTTAACATTGGAGTTTGTCATATGACGGAATTTGGGGGTATAATGCAATGACAATCCGAACGCAATCATGGAGTTTCACGTTATTACGTATTAAAGTATCTCACGCAATTTCAGGCAATGGGGGGGGTCATTTTCAGAAAATGCAAAGTCATTCTGAATGCATTCCGAATGCAATTAGAATTCACATAAATTTGCTAAACTAGCAAATTTATGTGAATTTGAATTGGCTCCCTTCAAAATTGGGAGAAATTCCTCCCATGTGATAAACTCCATTGTATCATTGAGAACAAGAGACTAGAAACAGCAGCAATAATAATGCCACTAATATTCAGTCCCTTTAGAAATTTGAACACTTCATGTACATACATTACATTTTTCACTCTTTATTTTAAAAGGGAGAAAAAATGAATTATTGTAATAGATGGTGGTATTCAACATTTAAATACAATATTTCATGAAACTCAGGTGATAATTTACATATAGTATGGGAGTGTCTTTATCATACTATCTTTATGTTGGAATGTGCAATAGTGTTATGGAAGCTAAAGAGATTTGTGCCTGATTACTGTCTACATGATAGACGAAGTCCCAGTAAGCTGCTTTTAGCTTTCTAGAAAGGAAAAGAGGAATTTGACAACATGGGATATATGTATTAAAATATATAATCTATACTATCCTCAATGATCTTAGCCATACAAGTAAACAAAAAGAATTAGGGCATGAATGTAAAATATATATGCATATATATAAAGATTTATAGCAAATATAATAAAACGCTAACATCATCAATTATTCAGATTTGCTCTACACAGTTCTCACTATAAATAGCCTTATGGGAGGACATCTACTGGGCATAAATCATTTATAGAAGGAAAAAAGATGTCCCGAAGTCTCATCCAATTCTTCATTTTAAACTAAAACAGGATGAGTTTTGACTAGCAGCCATAATCGGTGGCCAATGTGAATCTTGTGTTGCCCAATATTTTCTCCAAATAAAAGGCAACACCAGAGCATAGATTTATACAAATATACTAACTAAAATACCAGGCTGTGGAAAGTGAAGGATAGGAGGAATTATTATTTTGTATACATTTTAAAAGTACCTTTTAAAATACTTTGCTCCTTTATGCAAAAATTGCCTTACTTGATAGGGCCCAGCTACACTGTGTCCAAAAGGGTTGTCTGTTCTCTGTAATGAGGATTACAAATATGAGAGACTATTGAAGACAGAAGAGGCAGTAAGGTCTTATATAACCTTTTGCTCCACCATCCTATGTACAATGTGTCATGACACATTGCTCCCAATGCCATTATCTCTGGCTTCTCTACCATAGAGACCATCAAAGCTAGTCCCTCTCTCACAGCACCATTCACTCTGCAGCTCTAGGGTCATACAATCATATGTGGCATTTCTCTTTATCGTCTAGGTTTCAAAGCTGCCAGGAAAACTGGAAGCGCCGGTTGTTGAAAATGGAGAAAACTTCTCTGTGGGGGAACGGCAGCTACTCTGCATGGCGAGAGCACTCCTTCGAAATTCAAAAGTAAGTTCAGGCAGTACTTGGATTGCTCTTGAATGCACAAGTACTCTCTTGACTTAATTCAGTAGTTCATTCAATATTTTTAGTTACTTTTGCAATTATCATAGAAAAAAGTCAGTCACATAAGCACCACTGCAATGTAGTGGTTTGAGTGTTGGTCTATGACTCTGGAGGTTCTCAGGGTTCAATTCCCCACTTGGCCACGAAACCTACTGGGTGACCTTGAGCAAGTCACACTCTCTTGATCTCATGAGAAGGCAAAGGCAAACCTCCTCTGAACACATCTTGCCTAGAAAACCTCATGATAGATTTGTCTTAGAGTCACCCTAAGTCAGAAAGGACTTGAAAGCACACGGCAATAACAATACGGCCAACATACCCACTGGTATATTTTTATGATTTTTAAATGTCTGTGTGACAGTTATATAGCAAAAGAATCTTGTAGGTCTTATGAGGAACCACCCAAGGTCTGCATCTGGCATCCAGGCTGGCTTGTCATCCCTGGCATAACCTCTACACAAGAGAAGTATGCCCACATAAAAACAAGACATGTGCTGCAGGCTATGACTTTGCATGCAGATTCCTTTCTTCTTGCCATCCGTCCTTACAGAAAGATGCCTGTTTTGGTTTATGTTTTAATTCCAACTAGCCTTTGAGAATTTGTTGTTCAGTTTGTTGTTGTTGTGTGCCTTCACACAACAACAACCCTAAGATGAGCCTATCATGGAGTTTTCTTGACAAGATTCATTCAGAGGAGATTTGCCATTGCCTTCGAGAGGATGTGACTTGCCCAAGGTCTCCCAGTGGGCTCCACCGATATGCCAGCCTTGTTACTAACATTCTGGCTGGCATCCTGCTGGTGAATTATGGTGGTGTTAACTCAGACTTTCACCATCACAACTCACTTCCCTCTGATCGTGGAAGCTAAGCAGGGTCAACTCTGGTTAATACTTGGTTGGAAGAGCACCAATGAATACCAGGTGCTGTATGCTGCATTTCAAGAAAGAAAGTGGCAAAAAACCCTCTGAGGACTTTTTCACACACTGAAAATTGGAAGGTTAAAGGAACCTCAATCTAGGGCCATCCATGAGGTTTCATGTTATTTTGAAAGAGAATCTCAAATGACATCGCGGGCAATCCAAAGGCGATCCGAATGCAATCACGAGTCATCCCAGGAATAGGTAAATTTGGAAAAACACTGAATTTATAAAACCTGTTCCACTCCAAATTTGCAGTCAATTTGCATTTGCCTGAGTATGAAATGCAGCCACATTTCATAGCTATGTATCCTGACACAGGATCATGGCCAATGCTATGCCTGCTTATAGAAGTCTTATTCCTCCTACAGATTATACTTCTCGATGAAGCCACTGCCTCCATCGATTCTGAGACAGACAAGCAGATTCAGCAGACTATCCAAGAAGCCTTCATAGACTGTACAGTCTTGACCATTGCTCATCGGATAAACACCATCCATGACTGCGACCGTGTTTTGGTGATGGATGGTGGAAAGGTACCAAAACCAGAAAAGTCTGAAACCCATATACTTCCTAGCTATTTTCATGATCCAAATGCCCCTGTTTAACTCAAAGGATGAACTATTTGTTGCAGTGCACAGGAAAATTGTGTGCACACAGAAAGGGCTGCTCCTTTCTCTTTACACTACATCACTAGTCCATAGAAGGTGGGGAGGGGAAGACATGCATTAAGGAGGAAAACATATAGGCAGAATTTCCCTTTCAACATACAGAAGCAGTTCCAAGGAGGCACATGCCCCGTTGCAGGCTGATATTACAGTCTGCTATGGGTAGCCAGATGAATACAAATACTGTGTGAAATCAAATCCAGAGAAGAAACCCTGTTGCAAATGTGGCCCCAAAGCAGAGGGCACGGTTATATATGTGGAAGACAGACATGGAACTGGAGCCAGTTCAGGAACAAGGTTACTAGAAACAAAAGTCAGGAACAGCAAAAATTCAGCAGGCATCTGGATTACACAGATATTGGATTGTAGGTTCCAGTAATGGAAAAGGCAGAATTGTAAGTGCCCTGGTTCTCCAAAGCAGCATCCAATGTCAGCTGTAAGGATTTAATCCACCTTTTGAGATTTCCTGCTCTATAGAGTCCTCTTCCAATGAGACCTCTTATTTTTTAGGATCTCCAAGTTATTAGGCTTGTCAAGAGAAATCTAAACATACAGTCGGTCCTCTATATCCATGGATTCATTATCCACTGATCCATGTCTTGAAAATATTCCCATATAATATAAATTCCAAAAAGCAAACTTTGAATTTACTGTTTTAAACAAGGGACACCATTTCACTACACTACACCACTGTATTTAATGGGACTTGAACATCCATGGATTTTGGTGCCCATGGGGGGAAGTGTCCTGGAACCGAATTCCAGTGGATAGCGAGGGCCCACTGTATTTTTGATATATAACCAATAAATATACTGATTTTTGTAAGAAGGCTATAAATAATTTTTGCACCAAAGAATTCAATATGAAATGTACAATTATAATTAATTGTAGTAATTTTTTTTTAAAAAAGTGTGCACACGTGTACTGATAAAGTAGACAGAAGCAAAGATACAGGAACTAAACGTAGTAGCAACCCACATATGATACCAGTTCTGGGATTAGTGCTAGAAATTCTTCTACAGAGGATGAAACGCTGAGCAAAGCAAACCCACAATAAAGGAACCAAGGGAGGGAATGCTACTCTTTCCTATTCCTATCATGACTTGTTGCTATTCTCCTTCCCCTAGGCGATTTTTATATGGTAGGAATCTCATAAAAATCCTCTGTATTCTTTCTTCATACCTGACATTTACTAATGCATCTGACATTTGTTGTATCTTTTTCCCAATGACTTTCAGGTAGCAGAGTTTGGCAAACCAGATGAGCTTGCTCAGAATCCCAATTCTGCATTTGCATCACTCTTAGCAGCTGCGAACAAAGTTGGAGCTTAGGACAGGAAAGTATTTATTGGTGCTTGCTTTGTGGCTTTTGGGAAATGAAGGCTTCACACGGACAAGAAGGAGAATAAAAACTTCTTAATATCTAAATCGTCAAATCCCATTTACAAAGAAGTATTGTAAACTTTCTCTAAGGTCCTGTCTACTGGGAAAGAAGCTTAATATAATGCTGGCAATTAAAAACTAAGAACTGGAATGAAGGAAACGGGAAGTAGCCATGCCAATGTATGTGACAAAAGACTCTTGATCTTGTTCAAAACTCAAGAAAGAAAATTAGCCACTACATTCATGGACTGACATGATGCTTTCAGTAATCAAACTTGATGGAGAGTTGTCCATTTCAGATCTCTTCATATCTCAGAAAAGCTAAATATTGCACTTTCAGACACAAATACAGACAGAATGATGTTAACGTCAACACTGTTTAGGGCTCCTATCTAGCTAGAGCTAGAAATGAATAATTCCCAACAAAAATGAATGGAATAAATTAGCTATGATTCCCTGATGTTTGCTGGAATAGCATTAAAAACACTGGATGGCTTTTTTGGGAGGAAAAAAAATACCCAGTTGGAATCCATCTCATATACAATTAGGCTGTCTAAATCCCACTCAGACATCAGTGGGATCTGAGGATCTTAACTGGGTATAAGATTGGAGCTTTTGTCTTTAACCTTGATCTGGTGCATGCAATGGAAAAATGCCACAGTGTTTCAGTAAAAGAAGCCCGAAGTTCAGTATTATAAAGTCCCCCAGATAGCAACTAGAGTAATTTAAGCACCTGCTTTACATTCCCTTTGGAATCGAGATATTAAAATATACTTGTATTATCTGGATCGTGCCCAATCGTTCTGTATATCCCTGTGATATATTCTTCTCTGTATGTCAGAAAAAGAAAGAATACGTGAACTCCAGTGGAGAAAGCACAGCGAGTTATTTTGATCTCTTTGTGCTTGGTTATCGAAATATGTAATAAAGAATATTGTCCATAGCAGCTTTGCTTCTTTCTTTCTTTCTCTCTCTCTCTCTCTCTCTCTCTCTCTCTCTCTCTCTCAAGTATAAATTTCAGTGTTTTGCCTACTGATTTCTTCTCTTCAGCAGAAATATTTCTACAGATTCGAATGTCTGTAAATTACAAGATCTTAACCTCCTGCTGGAGCATTTTCAAGTAGGCAATAGCATGGAGTATTGGTTTGAGCATTGGATGACAAATCCCCACTTGCCCATGGAAACCCACCTTGGGCAAATCACACACTCTCAGCCTCAGGGGGAGGCAAAGGCAAACAAATCGCAAACAAATCTTGCCTAGAAAACACTGTGATAGGGTCACCTTAGCATTGCCAGAAGTGACCTGAAATGGGACAGAAGAGGAAGCTGATGAGAAAGCTAGAAGACAAGAGCAAAAAGGATATTTGTTCTTTCAAGGCAAATAGGTTTCTGGATGCCCCACTTCCTTTGTGTGTTAAGGTCTAAGTATAGGATGGTGTGAAACCCAGTGGCACAATTAGATAATTTTTGACACTACCCTTAATGGTTTTATGCAGGTTGCTGTTCAAATAGTAATGTGTGTTACTTTAGTAACTTCAAGTGGTCTTATGGGAACTCATTTTGATGGTAATATATTTTATTTATTTGGTAACTCAGGTCTGTCACTGGTGGAGACCCTCCACCAGTTTGGAAGTTTGGCCCTAAACTCTACTGCCCAATGTCAAAGGGCATCATTTCAAACAACAACCCTGGTGTATTATACACTAACATTTTGGCTACTATATCATATATCACCCTTCACTTCTGAGCTGTGTCCCCTGTTAGAGCATCACTTTCCCCTCCTGTTGGTGGTCTTTTCTACCTTGGAGCTTTCTGCACTTTGGCTGAATCGTGTATCTGGTATCAATGAGCACTCAGAGCTCAGTGGTTAAGTGTCAGTACTGCAGCCACAACATTGTGAGTTCTGTCCCAGGACTTCAGGCTGACTCAGCCTTCCATCCTTTTGTTGATCAGTAAAATGAGTACCCAAGCTTGTTCGGGGCAATTGGCTTACATGCTGTAAACCGCTTAGAGAGTGCTTAGTTCACTATGAAAGGGTATGGAAATGCTAAATGCTATTGTGTGTATTGCTGTGCTCTCCTGCTCACACACAACACCAGCAAGCAGAGTGCCCAAAGTTAAGAAGCTGACAGAACAAGAGGTATCTGGATTCAAACAGTGCAAGTTAAGAGGCCACAGAGTTCGAGTAGGACTCGCATAGCAGCAGAATCAAGAAAGAGTCCAGGGTCATAAATCAAGTACTCACAGCAGCCAATGCAAGTCAAGAGGTAAACCACAAGTTTGCTTCCGGTAATTAAATTAAATTAAATTAATTCCAGTAATTTGAAAGGACGAAGGCTCCTGGCTTATAAAGCCAGTCAGTTTAGCCACCCCATATTGCAGAATGTAATAGTCAATATTGCATTTCATAGCTGTACATGCAGAAGCTCTCACTTCACCTGCAAGGGAGGGTTTTGGTTTGTGCCAAATGTTGATCCTTGCACCTTTCCTAGGGACATGGAACTTCTAACTCATCTTCTGGAGAACTCAACTGTTTGCCAGACTGAGCTAGAAGAGGATTCAGCTGGCTCTCAGGCAACTGTTCCAGCTGTGGCATGCTTGTTTCTTCATCCAAAGATGAAATATCAAGAGGTGAGGGCATGGCACATGCTTCTATCCAGAATGCCAACAACATCGGTACTCCATTCTGTCCCCCCTTTCTCTTGGTTTTCTTTTCCTAAGAACCAGCATTTTGCAACAATCAATGCACTGGCATTGGAGGGGCACAACCAGTATCAACATAGGAGGGGAGTACGTGTGAGCACAATCCCTCCCTCCTACCTCCATCACATCTATGCATGTTTGTCTGCACTACATTCTTCCTTAAGCACGCTACAACATGTTTTCACAGTGGCAAAGATGAAATGCTGTGCAAACCACTGTGAGAGATCTGTCTGTGTTTCATTTTGTCCGGATTTCATCCCCACCTCCTGCATCAGTTCAGTGCATTCTGTTAGCAAGTATGGATTTTTATAAAAACACCCCTAAATTCCCCACATTTAAAGTGCTTTGGCAGAAGTAATTGGCTGTTCACATACTGGCATTGCTTGGACATAGATGCCTCTAAGCTAGTCTTAACATTCTTAGTGTGAAGGCATTCCTCCTTATGACCCTAACAGAGGGCATAATTGCAAATGGCCAGTGTCCTAAAAGCCTATTTAAAGCCCTGCCAGTCCTTTGTCCTTCGTTCTGCATGGGAATCCAGGCAGGATCTGTCAGTCTGTGTTTCGACATAGTTCCACATATCCCATCCATTTCCCATTGCTCATGTTGCTGATATCATGGTGGATTCTGAGGATACCATTTAGGCAAGTATAACTCTTGTTCTTTTCTACTTTTCCTCCCTTTCTTCTACTAATCTTGAGTGAGACAGTGAGTGCATGTATGTGTGTCTCTTCCCATTAATACACTATCTTTTAATGGGAAGAGTCTGCCCCTGCACTATTTCTTGGAGTATCTGGCCCCTCTGTAAACACCTTGGCATTCGATCCAAAAAGGGTACTTGTAAGAAGCCCATTCTTTCAGTAAATTGAGCTAATCAAAATTCCCCATAGAGCAAATAATTCTTACAATTATATCTACTGAGATTCCTTTAATGCATTTATTGGCACTGGCCTTCCAGGCTGAACAATGTCTGTCGATATGTTGACTAATCCCTTATCATGCCTTGGAGTACTGGCCAAGAAAGGAATAAAACCTGCTGGAGAATGGAGTCTCTTGTACTCGCTCAAGGTGAGAGAGAAAAACCCATGATGATCACATATATAGCTACTACATCACTGCATCCTTCATGAGCTTTCAATCTTTTGTTCACATTTATCTGGACAGCCTGAGGCTTCTAAGAATATTTATTAGCAAGGGAGTCCTATACAATCCAGTAAGACATCCTTCCAAGCAGTTCTGGATCCAGGAATACACACATACACACAGACGTTGGAGGAGGGATCAGAGAGCGGCAAAGCAGCCTTGGTGAGCCCATTTCCTCATCCCAGAAGACCACATGGGACATGCAAACTAAGAATTTCCTTTTGCCACCTCTGGTAATCCTGCTTCCAACCTCTGCTAACATAGAACAGAAATGCTATTAAACTGCAAGAGTATGGAAAAAAAAGTGGGTTAGATCATACACGTGGCTTTTGCAAACCTATCCAAACTTTGGCCTGCTCCAATCTGGCACATTGTTTTCCTTCCCAGAGGAATAAAATGCTTACTGGAGTAAGAGGTGGGATTCAGCTCATTATTTTTGGTCTTTTCATAATCTCCATAATCTTTTTGTCTCTAGCTGGAGTCAGATTCACATTGTTCAGAATGAAAGAGGTTTTAAATATTGTGATAGTGCCTTTGGGAAATATGCATCTTAAATGTGGATTTCAAGGAACCTTCATAATATATATTTCAAGAGATATAGAAGCATTGGTTTCTGAAAGAGCTAGAGAGCAACCCTGTAGCAATTATCTCTTCCAGATAATTGCAGTTTCTTGCTTTAAACAAATCAATCTAGTTGTTACCCTCATGAAATCAATTTAGATTCAAATGCATAGTTGCCCTGTTGTTAGTATGACCGAAACCATAATAAGAAATGTAAGAAATATAAAAAATGCTGCTGCTATGCAGCCCCTCCAAGGCACTTTATTCCATTCCACTCTCATCCTCGGTAGCTATTCAGCATTCTGTGGCCACTGAATGTGTTCAATTCTCATCTACTGGTTTTCAGCAGATATCGATGGAATGATCTATATATTTATTTAATTTATATCCCAACTGTCACCCAACAGGGAACCTAAGGTGGCTAAAAATATAAGTGAAAACAGCAATACAAGGGGCCCTTGGTTTAGTTCTAGGACTCTCCCGTAGATATCAAAACCCATGCATGTTCAAGTCCCATTATATACAGTGGCAGAATAAAATGTTCTTCTTGATATAAAATGGCAAAATCAAGGGTTACTTTTTGGATTTATTTACTTAATTTATTCATGGATTGTTTGCAGGCTGTGGATGGTTAAATCCATGGATGCAGAATTTCTGGATATGGAGGGTCGAGAGCATATTTTAAAGCAACGTACAATACCAAAATTTTGTAAAAAATTAAACTAACAATTAAACTCACAATCAAGCAATTAAAATAGAATAATAGTGATAAAAGTACAGCACACTGTAATTCAAAGACCTTTTGCAACAGATAGGTAACACCCAAAAGCCTGCCTCCCTTGAGCAACTCTCATGCCCCCCCCCCCCCAAGAGTCCCATCCCACAGTTTGGGAATGGCTGAGATACAGGATCTTGGCCACTGAGTTACTTGTAATTAATTTGCTTGTAATTAGTTCAAAGGTGTAAATTAATAAGGAGTAATGCTGTTCTTTCTTTCTTTCTTTCTTTGGCAGTGCAGTTGTAACTTTTCAATTGCTTATCATGTTGGGGATGCACACTGAATGGTGGAGAAAGAAAAGTCCATGATTCAACAGCTGAACTTTAAAGGCACTATCACAGGTCCTGAATCTGCTTTGAGGCACAAGTTCAACACCTTGAATAACTTAAAGTTCAAACTAAAACCCAGCACCTCTCCGATATAGCACTCACCGTCTGGCACTTGACCCGTGGTTGCGTTTTTTCTTGAACAAGGACCGTGCAGCCTCTTGCATTCTCTCTTTTCTTTGAATCAATGTACTGATGAATCAGTAACACCCATAATGGATAATCAATAACCCTTTAAAAACACCTTTAGTTTTAGCCTTACTAAAACAAATTAATGCAAGTTACAAAATCACCCCAAGCTAGCATTTCAGATTTTTCGGTTCCTCCAACTAAATAATAAGAAATGAAACAATGTTCTACTGCTTCAATGAAATATAACATTTCAGCGTAAGCCCTGGGCTAATTTTTTGACTCACTGTTTGAAGGCAAGATGGTTGCTAGGCTAAACAGCTGACAGGGAGAAAGACAGGGAAAGAGAGACCAGCCTTACCTTAAAAGGAATTAATGACAAGTATAAAAATCAACCATGCAACGGACCCAAAAAACAAGGGGCCAATGAGGAAGGAATGTAGATGAGAAACCCATAATGACAGGGTAGTTGTTTGATGCCTGGATGACATTGAAACAAGGGAAACTGTGCTCCTGGATGACAGTGATATATAGCAATGATTTCTGAGGCCTGGAAACATAAAGGGGAGATAAAGGATAAAAGACAAAGAAATAAAACATGTGATAACAGGGACATGGAGCAGAACCCAAAGATTGCTGGCTGATTTCTTTTTAAAAGCAGAAAAATAGTTTTATAAAAAATACTACATGGGCCCAAGATAATGATGCTTTCTTGGGGCAGATGCCTGGCACTGTTGAATTCCAGTCCTTGATCAGAATGAAAAATGGGGTGTTTTTTAAAAACACGTTTGGTGAGGAGGTGGGGTGGGTGATGGGTGGAAGGGCGAGGAGATGGCAGAGCAATGTGACAGCAACGATGATTGCACTTTAGCAGAGCACAGACTCTCACCAAGGCCTGTCAAAGAGCTGAGCATTTCAAACTGTAATGAATTTAGCACCATCCTGCTGCCAAGGTAACAACTGATGGGTGAAATATACCACCCAACATTTCACAGATGAAAATCAGGACACATGTGGCCACATCAGAGTTCAGTCAAAGTGATAAAAATTGCTAAGAGAAAGAATGCACAAGCCAGGAGAGGCTGCAGCAGTTCGTTTTTCACCGAGCCTACTGGGAAGAGCAAGATTCCAGCCCATTGTTTTCCTTCCCTTCTGCTATGTTGAGCGCAAACTATTTTGGTCCTTTGAATTCAGTGTGCAATAACTGTAATAGGCTGAGGACAAATGGGGAAAGGGGGAAGAGGTGAAAGAAAAGAAGTCATTTTAAAATCAGGGGAAAACAGAACTTCCCCTCTATACACTGCAGAAATAATCCAGTTTGAGACCACTTTAACTGCCCTGGTTCAATGCTAGGGAATTTTGAGAAGTGTAGTTTTGTGAGACATTTAGCCTTCTCTGGAAGAGGGTTCTGGTGCCCCAATAAACAACAGTTCCCAGGATTATGTAGCACTGAGCCAGGGCAGTTAAAGTGATCTCAAATTGGATAATTTCTGAAATTTGTTTTGGACCTAAGTAGCTGATTTAGAATCTCAAGGTTTTTTTCCCCCTCGCAAACCAAATTTTTGCAAAAAGTCTGCAATAATGAAAAAAAATCTTGCAATGGTTGACTGTTTTATTGACGGGGTATTTTGGTATGCCGAGACACCCTTGTTCACTGAGAAACTGTATTTGTGAGCATTATTTACATACCTCCATGAGTACAATAGTGCTGTCCTGATAGTTCTCCCTAGAAAACTCTTATGGAGAGGTTTACTACCTTTGATTTTAGAGGTACTCTATAGCTCTCATAACTAACAGTCACTGGTAGTCTTAGTACTGTAAAAACAACATATATGAATAGTGTTTTCTTTCTGTTTGTAAATTTCCCTGGGAGATGTTTTTTGCATGGTGGGAGGTAAAGAATATAATAATTTTTCAAAAGAACAATTCTGTTTCCAGTTCTTAATCTTTCAACATGAAAGGGGGAAATTGTATTTTAACCGATGGGAAATAAATAGCAGTTGCCCTTTACATTAACAAGAAAAAGAAAGAGAAAAATGGATTAGCTAGGCAAAGAGCTGGAGACTTGGCTGGTGCTAGTCTCACAAGTGTATAGAGGGGAAGTTAAATAAAAAGATTGGACGGGAGAGGAAGATGAACTGAGGAAAGCTGTCAGTAAAAGTTATGGGGGAATCAAATTTGCTGTCAAATTTCATAGATGCTTTTGGTGTTTATTCTGTTTGCTGAACACTCTCTGTCTTTTTGGGCTATCCTTCCAAACACTCTGTCACACCTTTTTATCTTGTTTTGCTATCTCCTCCAGTGTAGCTTCATGGTACAAATACACACTAGATCACACCACTGACAACTGGCAGGGATAAAAAGAAAGAAGACTTTTACCCACACATTTTAAACTTGATCCTGAATAGGAACCAAGAGCCATGCTGGCTGGAGGTTTTTGGGTATGTTAGTCCAAAAAGAAATTTCTCCAAGGTCTGATAGAAAGCAAAGAAATATTGTTTGGCTGTTAACCCATCTATCATTGTTGCATATCACAGCCTAGAGTGGTTTTTTCTCAAGATTGAGTCTTCAGGTGGATGATGATGATGATGATCATACAAAAATGTGTGTGTGTGAGAGAGAGAGAGAGAGAGAGAGATCAAATTATACAGGGTAGTGAAACTAAATTAGACTATCAGTAAATTCATTTATTTTGTCAAATAGCATATAAATTAAACTAAAATTTTATGAGCTTAGAATTTTAGTTAAATTAATCTGTGCCTTCCATCATCATGTACCAGTGTGATCGATAGTAGGAGATGATGGGATTCATGACCCAAAAGGTATGATCCTACGGTAACTATTCCAAGCTCAACAATGGAGAAAAGATCTTAAGAGTCAGAAACAGAACATTAAAGCTCACAATAGGAGATTCTTTGTTGTTAATTGTCATCAAGTTGACTTTGACTTATGGAGGCCCTATGAACGAGAGACCTTCAAGTCACCCTGTTTATCAGCAGTGCACTTCAGGTCTTGTACATTCAGTACCATGTTTTTCTTGGTTGAGTCAATCGACCCATAATGAAGTTCTCCTCTTTTTCTACTGCCTTCCACAGTACCAAACATTATCTCAGATAGCTACTAAAGTTAAGGTGGTAACCAGTGTGTGACTACACCATGTACAGAGGCATGCAACGGACCAAAATACATGATGTAGTGAGTCTGGAGACAATGGAGGGGGAGTATATAAAGAAGAAAGGAAAGGTTGTGAAAACAGAGAGGAAAAAAAGAACATATGCTTGACATAGTAGAGTGGTTAGTATAAAAGGGAGAAATCTGTTATTAACTCGTCCATCTGCACTGCGTGGTTAAAAAAAATTCTGCCAGATGTTTTCACATTTGTCTCCCCTCCTTCTCATAATGTAAGCTCTTTGTTCACATGCTAAAAATCCTAGAGATCTTAATAACAGTATGCAGATTTAATTTCTGCTATGGTCTTAGCTCATATTTATTCCCATATAAATAATCATGTGCATTCCTTGTACGTGCAGAATTGATGCTTTGGTTCTTGATGGTAATTTTTAAACTATTTCTGCTGAAGTCATTATATTGACACAAAAATTGCACAGAAATGCTGTTGCAGGGAGACTATCGCTTTATTACCTAGTTTGGTCCCCTCCCTAATATTGATCTAAGAATTAAAGAGCTACAGATTTCCATGTACAACCCTCCCACCCCTGTATCTCCTTGACCAAATTGTCTCAATGGTTAAACACAGCCTTTCATTAGCTAACCTCACTTGAGGAGACTAATTGCCATCAAAATTATACATCACAGTATTTAGCTCGCTTGGAATAAATGGAGACATTGCTCCATGTCAATTAAGTGCAGATCAAGAGTTGCAGTTCCGCTACTCAAAATGTAAATTTCCCATCAAATGGAATTCTAAATAACATGTTATCCCTTTGCACGACGCAGTAAGATGATATCCAGACGAAGCGAAAGGCGAGGGTTCAAATAAACCACTCCAGAAAAATTGGCTGAAACACCAGAAGGAAGAAATGAACATGGCAGGAATGAATTTCTCCCTTCCTTAAGTTGCTTGGTTAAATGATATTGAAAAAGAAAATGAGAGAATAGTACCCAGTTTCTTGTTCAATATTCTCACAAAGAATTGCACTAAGAGCCAGAAATAACCCCATTACCACAGATGGAAGATTTTCCTTTCCGGACAGATTACAAAGGGGATGGGGGGAACTGGGAAGCAAAACGTGGGCAGTTGGAACAAGTCCCTGGATAGAAATGCTGTCTTTTTGTTGTTGTTCTTGTTGTTGTGTGCATTCAGTTTCTGACTTATGGAACCCATAAGGGGTTTTCTTGACTATATTTGTTCAGAGGAAGTTAGCCATTTTCTTCCCCTGAGGCTGAGAGTATGTGGCTTGCCCAAGGTCACTCAGTGAGTTTCATAGCCAAGCAGGGATTCAAACTCTGGTTCCAGAGTTGTAGTCCAACATCCAAATCACTATGCCATGCTGTCTTACTTCTACTTTAAGGACACCCCTTGAAAACCAACCTTTTCTATACAAAAAGCATAGTGGTGATTTGAGTGTTAGACTAAGACACTGAGAGAGCAGGGTTTGAATCCCTGCTCAGTCATGGAAACTTGTGGAAACCTTAGGCAAAACCACCTACGAAAAAATTCGGCCAAGAAAATCTCATGATCGGTTTGTGTTAAGATGTGATAAGTCAGAAATTCCTTGAAGGCAAACAACAACAAGAAGTATAAAAAACATATCATTAACTATCACTGTAGCTTACCATCAACTGAAGCCCATGGTTAGCATACCTTCCAACTGTCCCAGCTCTTCTCTTCTCCCACTTCTCCCTTTGTCCTCAGCTTAATACAATTATTCAATTAATTCAGCAGGAGGAAGAGGATAGGAGTGGGCAGAATCCTGTCCTTCCCAATAGGAAAGCTGCAGCAACCTGTCTTAGCTTCTGTGTTCTCCCTCATTAATAATTTTTGCCATCTTGGTCACTCTCTGATGTTACTTGCCAAACGGGTCCTGGTTTTCTTCTGTGAAATGTTGGAAGGCATGGTTAAGGGTGACTTTCCCCTGACTCAGACCTCACTCTAGCCAATATTAAAATTCCCTATGATTCATCAGAATGCTACTATGTTCAAGTGGATAGTGGGAAATTAAAATGGCTCCTACAACCAGTTGTCCAACAATGCTTGAAGGGCCTCTGTTGCTTCCACCATCGGGGTCTGTCAGGGTCCATCAGTGGTTGGAGTTTATCACATGGGAGGAATTTCTCTCAATTGCGAATGGAACCAATTCGCAATTACGTGAATTCGCTAGTTTAGTGAATTTACGTGAAATCTAATTGCATTTGGAATGCGTTCAGAATGACTTCCCATTTCCTGAAAATGATCCCATATTGCCCAAAATTGCATGAGATACTCTAATACGCAATTACGTGAAACCCCATGATTGCGTTCGGAATGACTTCCCATTGCCCAAAATTGCGTGAGATACACTCATTCGCAATAACGTGAAACCCCATGATTGCGTTCGGATTGCCATTGCATTATACCCCCAAATTCTGTTGTATGATAAACTCTGTTGTGTTACCCAAGAACAATAAGAAACAGGAGCCAAATCTAATAGACATATCAAATGGAACTCTGACCAGTCTTGGAAAATTGTCCTTGGAAAATTGTCCTGGATGGATAAGTTCCGATGGATAAGTTTGATTTTCTAGTTCTATGTACAGTTGAGAAAAGTTATTCTTTGGATTACAGTTCCCAAAATTCCCCAGCCAACATGGCCACTATAGATGCTGGATGTGGAGTGGGGATTCTGAGATTTCTTTCGAATCTCTGGTTCTACGGGCTAAAAAGAAAGTCATATATTTTGAGCACTTCCTGCAGATTCCATTCCAAGTAAGAGGAGTCTCAAGCACTTGAGTGTAACTTCAACTTCAGTTGAATTATTTTTCCAGAAACGTAGAGAGTGAAGGGCGAAAGGCGGGAGGGAATCAAGAGCTGTAAACAGCTGAGCAAAACATTTGCAATCAAGCTGCTTTTAAGGCAGTGCTTCAGGAGAAAATATGGATGCAAATGATGGAGGTTCTGCACTCATCGATAGTAAGCTTGCTGTAAAATGTTATGGAATTATCCCTCGCGTGGCTGGAAGCTGTCATGCAAAGCTGAAGATCAGCGGTTTGTCTCGGGTTTGGATTTTTCATCTGCAGCATCTGTTGCACTAGGTAGAGAGAGCCTCAGGAAATCCAGTGGTTTTAAGGAGAAAAGGAAGGGAAAAATCAATGCTTATTCTGTGATGGGAATAACAACTCAGTTTCAGTGTGCTCCTTCACAGTCATTTCCCCCACTCCAGTCCTATACCATCTCTTGCTTTATGGTTTATTCCAAGTGATTTTAAAATCTGGGAAAGTTACCTTTTGGACTACAACTCCCAGAACCCTGCAGCTGACAGGATTCTGGGTGCTGTAATCCAAAAACAAATTTCACCAAGCTCTTTGTAATTTGGCAGGGATAGAACACCTGATGTCCTCTACATTTTTTAAAGGTATGTCCCATAGGTTCCATAAATCAGGGAATATGGGATGTGTAGTTCAAAACAGGTGGTAGGCCAAGCTAGCCTCTATCTGATCACAGGAATGCATGCCATTTGATTTCCTTCTTGCCAACTCTGATGAGTCAAAGTTGAACTTGACTTGTTGGCTCCATTGAAAAAGCATGACATTGGACCCAATATGAAAATACTACATATAGTCTGGCATATATTCATAACTTTCCCATGGAAGCAGCTCAGGGATTGTGCATGCACCATCCCAAAAAGTGCCTTCGATTTATTCCTCATCTGCAGCGGCTGCTCCTGGGTGTGCTCTTCCCTCTTGCTTGGCTGTATACCACTGCATTGACATCTTCTGCTGCTGAATCCACACCGTGTGCTCAGAAAATAAATGAGCAAAGCTGTTCAGGCTGTTCTGTGGCTGGGAAGATGAAGCACAGCTAGAATTACGGCACCTGTCATAGAGTGCACATCCTCATTTATATAACTGGAGGAAAGACAGTGGGCCTAAAAGATGAATGTAGGGACTATATTGCAATGGATGTCTGCCAAGTCTCCTCTCCAGCATAAGAAAAATGATAGTTCAAGAATGGGAGGCTATAGCATTTAGGACAATGTTTCCAAACAACTACAGCAGATGACAAAGCATCACCTACAGGCAGGAAGGGAAGATAGTCTTGATAACACAGCCTGAATCCTATGGATAACCCCCAACTAAATCAAATTCACTGGAACAATGGGATTTACATAGGTGCTGAATCACCATTCAGCAATTAGTTCATATATCCCGCAACATTTCAGATATGAAAACTAGGAGATATGTGGCCCAACAATACCAGAATTTGGCCAACATAGCAAAAGTTGAAGAGCACACAAGCTAGGAGAGGCTGCAGCAGTTTCCTTTCCCCAGCATCTTTTGGGAAGGATAAGATCCTGCCCACTTCTATCATCTCTCCCTTCCTGATATAACCAAGCACAAACTCTTTTTGCAATTTGAACTTGTTTTGTAGCAATGAAAATAAGCTGGGGATAATGAGGGAAAGTGGGGAGAAGATAGATAAAGAGGGACATTTTAAAAGCAGTTGAGAAAGTGGGATGGCAGAGGATTAACTGGGACTGTCTCTGCCAGATCAGGATAATTGGAGAGTATGGGTTGATGGATCTCCTTTAGCTGGAACCAGCAATAAGATTCAGGCTGAAGATGGCAACCAAATGAGACAGCAAGTAGCTAGCATGTAGCTGAAAGTACCAATTATGTTGGTTAAGTCATTTTCTGAGTCTAATTTTTATTTATAAAGTCCCTTGCATTCTGGAATTTGAGCATTTCACTTTCTTTCTAAGGCTTCCACTCATAAGATCTTGCCTAGGACCCTCCTTAGCATGGTTTTGATTTCAAACGAGAGATTGAGCAGGACATTTTTACTTACAGTATAGATCCAGCATCCTGGAAATGACATCCAGAATCATCATCTAGGACATCTCATCTTAAAGCTTCCTTCCAAATTATCTGTTTATCCATCCATCTATATATCTGTTCCCTACACTGAAGGGAGTTACAGTCCAGCAACATCTGAAGAGCTAAGTTTTGCCCACTCAGGATTTAGCTGAACATTTTAAAACTTTACACTTCTTTTTAAAACTGTAAATAAGTGCAAGAAGCCATGTATGATCTATGCAAAGAATGCACTTGATGCAGCTGATGTTTTTTTTTTTTTAATTGGAGATGCCAGCAAATGATCCTGTAACATTCTACATGAAAAAGCATGCACTCTCCCTGGAAAGTGTTACCACTCTAATGCTATCTCCTCTGGCTGTTTTCCAGCATCCCAGTGGAAGGCCTGACATGAAGCTGTTGAGCAACATGTTCACACTCTTGCTTCTGCTTGATTGATGTTTCTGAGCTGCAGGGAGTACAGCCATATGGTCTGGCCCATGGACAAAATAATCTATTACTTTTTCCTTCCTTTTCTGTCTTTCATGCTGAAGCAGTGTGAGCATCCCAAGCTGTGCCCTGAACCATTTGGGAAGAAAAACGTGCCCCAAAGTGATATTTGCCACTCCCACTGTTCTTCTGGTCTGCTACACTTTTTCCTCTCTTCTCATGCAAATAGATGCAACAGAAATCATTTGCTGTAAACCCATCTTCCTTGAATCTTATACTTTGTGCAGCCATCTTGTTTATCCAAGGCTCATCAATGTTTCCTGAAAGCAAAGCACAAAGGCCAGCTACATCTCCTTTTAGCAGTCTTCACTTATTTAGACAATGACAGATCCAGATATGGATTCAAATTACCAGATAAGAGATCCCACCAAAACATGAGGAAGAACTTCCTAACTGCAGGAGTATCTACACTACACAATTATACCACTTTAACTGCCTCTGGATTTTGGGGCTTATAGCTTCATGAGACACTCTAGTGCTATAGTTCAAGGGAGTGCAGTAGGGATTCTGGACTTATGTCATGAAACAACAGGTCCCAGAATTTCAAAATTTCAAAATTGTTCTCTCTTCCTTGGAATTTATATGTTTTTAAAATATTTTCAAGTTGTGGATGCTGGAATCTGTGGATAAAAAACATATTTGGATACAGAAGGCTGACTGTACAATGGTGTAGTAAAAAGATGTCCCTTATATAAAATGGTAAAATCAAGGTTCACTTTTGGATACATCTATTTAAGCTGTGGATGCAGAATCCATGGATATGGAGGGTTGACAGTACTCCTTGACATGGAAACAAATGCTCTGCCAGTGCTTATCATGGACACAGTGTAGCCATCTGCTATTGGTACATGTGTTTACGGAAAGAAAGGAGATGAAAAACATTCTCAAATACACCATAAATCACAATCCACAACTGTCTACCACTTTACATCAGTAATATTTCCCATTTGTTTCTAGTCTCCATTTGTAACAGGTCCACACTCGTTGAAGACTTGCACAACCCAATCAATTTGCTTTGGGAAATATACTACCATTCGTTTATGCCTTGCTAAGGAATCAATATTTGACAAGTGCAGGTCAAACCATTCTGCTCTAATCTATTGATTCGGTGTGTTGACAACCCTGAGTGTGATGTATCATTATGTGTAGTCTCAATAATGTATGATCTATTGTGACTTTTGACTGATAAATTACTTGGTAAGCCCACTATACACCTCCTCTTTTTACACTTGGTACATAGGTTTTTCAGTCTGGGTGGTATCTTCATCTCATCTCACCATTCTTGTAGATTTAATGTTCTCCATTTACTGAAGCCTTCTGCTGATCTTGAGCTGTGAATATCAACTGTGCTGGGGCAGATAGCAACAGTATTATTGAAGTATTTGCTTATCACTTCCCAGCTTGCAAGGGCTCCTGAGCAGGATTGCCAGAATCTGAGATTTTAGATGAAAATCTGATATCAAGGGAGAGCTGGTAGTGATGTCATTAAGCATCAGCTACTGTTGGTCAGAGTATGTCATTCCATTTTTTAAAAACCAAGTCTAGCAAAGGAGAATGCACACACATACTTTTCACTGCAGTGCTCCTGCCTTGAGATTCTTCGCCTCCACCTATAGAGCATAGAAGAAAAGCCAAGCCCTCCTTCTGCAACATCAAAGTGTGGTCAAAAGTTATTAATGCGGAAGACCACCCAAGCTATGAGAGGCTGCAGCAGTTTGCCTTTGCCTGACTCTGTTGGGATGGGCAGGCCTACCCAGTCAATTTGAAACCATACAAAGATATGTGAAAAGATAGGAGAGAGCCTTTGTTTTTGCACTCTGGCTATAGAATGTCCTCCCTTTGGAGAACAAGTTGATGCTCACACTAGTCTTATTTCATCCAACCACTGGGGCCTCAGTGACCACGGCTTGACTATGTCCTAGGTTGCATCCACACAGCAGAAATAATCCGGTTTGATACCACTTTTTAACTGCCATGGCTCAATGCTGTGGAATCCTGAGATTTGTGGTTTCTTGTAGCATCAAACCTCTCTGACAAAGAAGGCTAAATGTCTCACAAAAGTACAGTTCCCAGAATTCCATAGCATTGTGCCATGGCAGTTAAAATGATGTTGAATTGGCTTATTTCTGCAGCGTGGATGCAGCCTCAGCTGTATTGCTTGTACATGGTTTGAGCTTGCTGAATTATTTTACCTTAATCTAAATTGTTTCATAATGATTTCCTGATGGTTTTAATTGGCACTGGAACCAATTACCTAGAGGGTGGTGGGGTCTCTTTCTCCAAAACAGGCTGGACAGATGCCTGCTGGAGAGGCTCTAACTGGAGTTTGGAGTCGCTGTATTGAGCAGGGCTTGGTCTCAATGGCCTATGAGACTGCTTCCCACTCTATGATTCTATGAAATGAATCCACTCCAAAGGGTTCTTTTTTGTTGTTATTGTCTTAGGAGGGGTTCAAAGTTCCTTTAAATAAAATCTTGAGTAGACTTCATCAGGATGGAAACCAATCACTGTCAATGGCAAGGAATGTTGGGAACTGTAATCCAACCAGTCCTAGCTAGCCACATGAATTTCACTCACTCACATCAGCTATTCCGATCAATAATGACATAGGCTAAATTGCCATTCAGAGATGATTGTCCATTAGATTATTGACCACTAGTGTTTGCTTTATATGCAGTGCATGCTTTATATGCAGATGATCTTGATTACTTCCAGGTACAACAAGGATGGTGCACAGCTTGGAAATTTACTTGTTTTACTACATTACCCAAAATATCTCGCTGCTGGAGATGTTGTGGGTGTGGGTGTTGGAGCTTGGATCTTCCACATACAAATAGAACAAATGGCCACTGTGTTAGCTGAGATAGTTTGGGACTTGTATTCCACAAAAAGAACATCTCCATGCTCTGCAGTGTGGAATATTTAGATGTCCAGCTGTTCTGGTTTCCAGCTCTGAGAACCCTTAGCCAGCATAGTCAATGATAAAGGATTGTGGGAGCTGTAGCTGGTCAAGCCAAGTATCTGGGAAAGGTTTTCCATCTCTGAGTTACAGGAACTGAGGAAGAAGTCCTTAGACATGGCTCTCTTTGCCAAAGACCTTGAAGATCAGATGCCATTTAAACTACTCAGTTCTTGGCTGAGTAGTCCAATGAAGCATCTTCTAGTCTAGTTCAATACAATCTCAAGGCATATTTTGCATGTTTGAAAAGAATAATTACATTTGGAATTTTCATCTGTCTTTCATTCTATTTTCTGAAGATGCTGGAGTCATTGCCATATCGGTCAGGAATTGAAGCACAAAAAGTAGCATTTCCAAGTTCTGAATATTTTGCAAGGTCCTGGGACCCTTGTAGACTTTAACGCTTGTCAAAGCCAACTAGTTTGTGAGGTGTATTTCCTCATATAAATTTACTTTGGGAACATATAAATGAGAAGAATGTGTATGCTTTTATTAAAATATACTTTTAAAAAGCACAAAGAAATCCCATTTTAAGCTTGCAAAATCCAGAAAGAATGGGGGTGGGGAACCTCTCTCTAAAGCTCCAGATGAGTGACTTTTGAAATGCAGTAAGCTTCTTTGGCTAGAATGTGTTCTGTCAGACTTGCTTTTCCACTCTGCAATATTTTAAAGCTTCCCAACTATAAAAGCGCCACTACCTCCTTCTGAGCAACCAAATCCACTTGTGCTGATTATTTTTCTTCAAATGTATTGACCCTTTTGACCAGCAGATGCAGTGACACACTGGGAAGTCCATGTATTAATTAATTTATGTATTGGTAGGGGTATTAATATTTTCCTCTGAGATACAAAGTACTTTTCCTTTTGTTATAGCTGCAGATGGAAAAGCTGCTTCTATATTCTCTTCTGAAAATGAATTTAGGACAAAGCCTGTTTTCATAGCCTTCAGAAGAAAAAGAACAAAATCCTTTTGCAGTTAAATTTTAGATTCTTGTTTTACTCTCAGGGTGGTACACACGATTCTGCCTTCCAGCATCTTTCCAGTATTTCATGTCATCTTCTGCCCTATCAACACCTGCTGCCTGAGGCAATCCAATGGTAAAGCCAGTCTTGTTGTCTGCTTTTGGCCACTCAACCTGATGCTTTCCTGATTCTCTCTGAATCAACCTCTGGAGTCAGCTCTGCCAGGTTCAGTGCTTGGGAGAAAAAACTCTTGCCAAGAAAACTTCATGATAGCTTTGCCTTAGGGTCACCATAAGTAAGAAATGACTTGAAGGCACACAACAACAGCAACCTCAGAGTGGCAGAGTGAAACCTCGGAACACAGTCAGGGCTCATTCCCACTTACACTTTAAACCGATTTCCGATTCGCCTTTGCTCCATGTTGATAATTGATTCCAAAAGGTCCATCGTTCCCACTATGAAACTGGATCTTTTCATTGTCCTTGTGCAATCACTTCTTTTCTGGCATGATTGTCATCCCCACTAGTTTGTGCTGCTTCAAAATGAATGTCAGTCATCAGTGACGTAAGTGGCAGCCCGGGCTTGCCGTCCACGGATTTGATCATCCGCAGACGACAAGTCTGGGGGGGGGGGGCAGAGAGGAGGAGGAAGAGAAGGAGGAAGGCACTGCATGGCAGGAGGAGAAGGAAGAGGAAAAAGAGGAAGGCGAGGCAGGAGGAGGAAGAATGTGGTGAAAGGAGGAGGAAGAGGAAGAAATGTGGTATGAGGAGGAGGAAGTGGAAGGCGAGGCATGTTGCAAAGCGGGAGAAGGAAGAGGAGAAAAAGGAAGGTGAGGCAAGAGGAGGAAAAAGAGGGATCAAATGTTCTATGATTTTATTTTTTTAAAAAAAAAAATGCACCACAAGCAAAAAGACAGCACTGGGGTGTGTGTGAAATGCTGGATCTACCAAAAACTGAGGAAGGATGATAAACACACCCTGCCATTAGTCTTTCCCCTCCAGAATGATGCGTTTTAGACCTGTCATTCCCACTTGTTGAACACGGTTTGGAAACGATTATTTTCAAAAGAACTGATAGGGAACTAGTGTCTGGAAAAACTTTTTATTTTTATTTTTTTGGAGTTTGTCTCGCTCTTGTATCATAACAGAAATCAATCAAAATATGACAGGAACCAGTATCAAATAGGATCAGAAGTCTCACCCCCTACCCTCCCCAAAATACCCAGCCTTCTATCCAGATAATGCTCTGAATCTTTTCAACATTTGTTCAGGAATTGAGCATTGATAGGGAAGGGATACTGTTAGTTTTCTGAGCAAATAATATTTTTCACACTTTGTCCAGTGGTGTGTAAAGTCAAAAAGAAAAGAAAAGAAAATGAGCAAACAGAGATAGGGAAATTCTGTGGAACACAGCAAGATTACCTTTCCTACTGATTTATTGCTCCAATTGTAAATTAGGTCTGTCTGAGTGATGTACAACATTATAGAATTATTGTCAAATATATAGCTAAATTATGGGCTTAACTAATGCAGTAATTTAATTTAGAACTTGCTCAGGTGGTACTATTAGCCATCGCAGAATTCTGTAATCAGATATGCATTGGAAATAAATATAAATGTGACTGTCTTTTCAAAGCTCCAGGAGAAAGCACTAGCTTATATAAATACAGCCATTCGCCCACTATGAAATTAAATTAGTTGCCCTTCTAGAAGTAAGGCAGAGGGGATGATGTGGAATGCTTTGAGTCCAGAGATGATGAAGTGAAAAGCCACAGAATATATGTAAGAAATAATATCTCTGTGCCCTGGCTTTAAGTGCAGTCATTCCACAAAAGTGGCATTTCCAATTTCCTTCCCTGGAGCTGAGTGAGCTTAGAATGTGGAAACACATGTTAACTTACTGTAGGGTGGATTTATAAATGTTATCAGCTGTCTCGCTTCTGCTAGCAAGGACTTTGGAGCAGAGCTTGGTAGTAACAAGTTACAAATAATAAGTCGGAACCAAAAGGATATAACAAAACTACACCATGATTATAACTCCAGCTTCACTTCTTCTGTCACTTCTAGGCCAATGGTCCCCAAACTTTTTCAGACCACTGCCCCCTTTCCTCTTGGATGACAACCCTACCCCCCCCCCCCTGCATATTTCTTAATATTAGGTCTACTGTTTTACTGCAAATTCAGAACAAACAATCCCAGTTGGTGCTCCATTGGCATCCAGTCACCTTCTCAGCATGAAACACATAGCTCACACATCACTCAGTTGCTATAGCTAGATTAATCATTGCCAGAAACTGGAAAATAGGTCATCTGTCCATGGATCAATGGTGGACAAAGTTCTGGGAAGGATGGTTAATGGAGAAGCTTACAGACGATGTCAGGAGAACGTCTGAGGCAAGGAACTGAAACCAGTTCAAGGAAACATGGTTACCTCTTATAGAATATATTAACTCCAATTCTCATGCTTATGTTCCACCACAGCACCACAGGAGATTTTAGTTTGGAGTTTTGAATGAGACCTCAGTTTTGTAAATCTGTATTTTAGCTTGTGTTTTTAAAGCAGAATGGTGATGTAATTCTGTTTTATCTTTTGTAAACAATAAAATTATATTTAAAAAACAGGGGGAAAAAAGAAGCACATAGCTGAATGAGCAGCGACTGAGAAGCCTCTCACCCGTGCCAGCCTTGTGCCAAAGGATGGCACAGGCAAGAAGCTTCTCTGTTGCTGCTCAACTTGCTGCACAGTCATTACCCCCTTTGAACCCAGTCATCCTGGGAGCAGCAACCAAACATGTCTTCTCCACAGAGCTTTCCACAGAGCTTCTCTGGTACCTCTTAGCTCGCCCGATGAAAGAAAGCAGAAGCCGCACTGCAGCTCCAACAGTGTGGCCAAGTCCTGGCAAAGCTCACAGCACTTAAGCAGGGTGCAAAATCTGAAAGCTCTTTTTTGATGCCCCTTCTACCCCACTGCCATGTGCTCTAACTACTTCCTCCAGTCAGTCAGTCATTCTATCCCAGAAGTGATGCCCTGTGCCCTAACCTCACAAGAGTTTCCCAGTCACTACTACTAGTGAATGATGCTAAGGGAGTGAGGTTACACAGGCAGACAAAAGAATGAGAGACACCAACACCCAGAGCAATCAGCGAGACTATATGGTGGTTTTAGGGGACCTTGGAAAGAAGTTTCATACAACCCTCATTCCTACCATGATCCTAAAGCTGCTGATCCCCTTTGTCTTTATTGAACACCAATAATATTTATTTATTTATACCCCGCTCTTCAGCCAAAAGGCTATCAGAGCAGCTTACAAATTGTTAATTAGACACTTCTCTGCCCTCAGGTTTACAATCCAAAAAGACAAGACACAAAAGGAGAAGGGAATGGCAGTGAGGAAGAGGGAATGATCTTCTCTCCCTCTGAGGCCTGGAGGACCATGGCAGATGGACTGGAGGGTAGGCACTTTTATCGCACCAGCCCCTCTCTCACTGCAATAATGGGGAAAAAATTAAAAAATTAACATACCACTTTTATTGCTGCCATCACTGCACCCATTTGCTTTCCATGTGACTGGGGGCTGTTGCCACCATGGCACCCCTTCCCATCCTCTCCCTTGAGTTTGTCCTCCCTACCCAGCATGCTTTCTTTTTTTAAAAATTAACATTCCTCATTCCATTTTGGGGCTCTGCAATCCTGATTTAATCTTTTAACTTAAAAAAAAAAATTAGTTGGCAGAGCTCTGAAGCTCTGAAACTGCACAAAAAATACAGGGGGAAAATTTTTAAAAAATAGTGCAGAGGAGAAGAAAAAGAGGGAAGGAGGAGACAGTGAGACACCATGTGGCTGCCAAATGTGTGAATGCCTTGAAGTTTTTTGTGGCACCACTGACAGCAAAGGCTAAATATCTCACAAAACTATATCCGCAGTGCAGATGCAGCCTGGTTTTAAAAAATACACACACACACAAGAAAAAGGGTACAGCTACAGTGAGGTCAAAATGAATGCCCTCTTATATTTTCTTTCACTTCCCAAATGTCTAGTTTTTCAGTAACTTAAAACTTGTTGAGCATTTAGAAATGCACTTTAAGCATCCAGAGAAAAGAGGCAGGCACAGACACCAAGGGAATGCACACACAGCAAATATAAGAGGTCTAGATGTGAATGGTTTTTAGTGTCACACTCTTTGCAATGCTAGAAATCTGGGGACAGAAGGAAAATTTAACGAGGGGACATAATTCTTCATTTTGAACCCGACCCAAAGCTGCATCCTTGTAACATAGCACAGTATTACCAATACTGACTGGCAGCAGATTTCCAAGTTTTCGAGGAGGGCTTTTCCACAGCCTTATCTGGATCTCACTGTTATGGATTTTGCTTTTAGATTCAGAGCCTGGAAAATTTGCTTTCACGGATTACAAGTCCCAGAATCACCATCCCGGGGATCTCTCAAATGTGTAGTCCAAAATCAAACAAACAAAAAAGAATTTCTTACAAGGTCTTGGAAGACTGCCAACATTTCTGAATGCCACGGGGCCTGTTATTTTGTTTTCCAAAATCCTTCTTCCCACCCAGCAGTAGCAGAAACTAGTGTGAAGAGAGCAGGAAGGGTTTTGATAATCAGAAAAACACCCCCACTGTTGATTCATTGTGGTAGGCAGACCCTAATAAGTTACATGGGCTTCCATTTATATAATTTCCTGCCTTCGCATTGTTTTTCATGGTCCTCGGAAATAACATTGGCCTCTCCTGTCAGCTCCGTGACCCTGGGAATATTTGTTCCTCGGAGTCTTTTTAAGTTTCTTAAAACAAATCTTTGGCTCAGATGGCAACTGCAAATAGAGTCTGTTCTGAGGTGGAGATTTTTAATGCAAAGGCCTCACCCTTCCTCCCTCCCTCTCCTCCTTAGCTTGCTGGAAAAGTAACAGGAGGTGAGGCTATGCAGGTCTCTGCTAAGATGACAGAAAGGAGATAAATTCCACAAAATGTTTTGTGCACGATTGAACTGCAGTGGAAAGATTTTCATCCACTGCTGTAGCTTCACAGGCTTGCTCCAGCTCAGATGAAGAGACAGTATCCTCTACTGCAATTAAAAAATAAATAAAACAAAACAGGCTGGCATAGTGGCATCCTGTTACCGAATTATGCAGAAGTTAAGTCCAACTCATGTCTGTGTAACTCACTTTTTTGGTCAATGTGCAGGTCAGAATCATGTACTGACTGTGCAGTGATCAAACTATCCTCACCAAAGCCACCTGCTGCTGCTTCCAGAATATAAAGTATTAGAATCATAGAATTGGAAGAGACCTCAAGGATCATCCAGTCCAACCCACTGCTATGCAGGAACACACAATCAAAGCACCACCAACAGATTGCCATTCAGTCTCTATTTAAAATCCTCCAAAGAGGGAGACTCTACCACATTCCAAGGCAGTGTATTCCACAGTTGAACAGCTCTTACTGTCAGAAAGTTCTTGCTAATGTTTAGGTGGCATTTCTTTTCTTGTAGTTTGAACCCATTACTCTGGGTCCTGTTCTCTGGAGCTGTTTAAAACAAACTTATTCCATCTTCAGTATGACATCCCTTCAAATACAGCAATTACGTGTAGTGGTTTGAGCGTTGGATTTTGGCTGCATCTGCATCTGCTCTGCCCTATGGAACCTTGGGTTTGTAGTTTGTTGTGGCACCCGAGCTCTCTGACAGAGAAGTCTAAATATCTCACAAAATTACACATCCCAGAATTCCATAGCATTGAGCCATGGCAGTTAAAGTGGTGTCAAACTGCATTATTTCTGCAG
Source organism: Urosaurus nigricauda (assembly GCA_034509955.1). NCBI lineage: Eukaryota > Metazoa > Chordata > Lepidosauria > Squamata > Phrynosomatidae > Urosaurus > Urosaurus nigricauda. Next base: position 13,086,769 of record JAOEGL010000013.1, read on the forward strand.
TGTAGATGCAGCCTAAGACTCTGGAAGACCAAATGTTTGAACCCCTGCTCAGCCACAAGGACCCACACTATGTGATCCATAAAAAGATGCCATGTCAGATCTGCACAGGCTTAGAAGGAAGCAGTAGGAAACTTCTGAATAAATCCTATTAGGAAAATTCTATAATACAGCTTTTACAAGTCAGAATGAACTTGAAGACACAACAAAACTCAGCGCCAAAACCAGTTATTTCTGTTATGTGTTGAATGGGAAGAATGTAGCTTCATTGTTTGGTTGTTTGATTATTTGTTACACCTCTAGAAATGGTGCCAAACGCATCATTGCTGTGTGGCCAAAAATTGTGCAAAATAGCAAAGAAAGAAAACTTTTACATGAGAAACACAAGTCTAGCTAAGATGACATAAGAGCCTTTGAAACGTGGATGGTTGTCTTAACATCAAGTCCAATGACAATCGTGACACAGTGTCATTGTGTCCAAAGCGCAATGTCAAATGAGCAAAAAGTCAATATGCTCAATGGACACCCCCACAATGGAAAACTCCAGTGAGCATTTTATCAGCAACAGCCACCTCCAGGATGCAGCAAATAATGAGAACAAATGCAAAGCCAAACTCATTAGCATTTTATCTTATTCACTAGAGAACAGAAGAAAGATCCTTCTGAGTAGGTTACTGGTATTGGCAATAACATTTGCATAATGAATTATAAAATTTTAAAATACATAAATAGAAAAGTCTCAGTCCTACGTAGCATCAGGCTTATCTGAAAAGTCTCGTTGAGCACAGTGGGACTGACCTCCAAGTAAAGGATTTTACTCCATGCCTACATAAGAGCTTAAACATGGCTGGCTCTGCATTGAATTGTTGCCCCAGGTTTATATAAAATCTATCTAATTCCCCTTCCATCAAAACAGCAACAACAACAGCCAACACTTCATGTTTTCCAGAAAATTATCAAAAGAAGTGGATGCAAAAACAAAGGAACATTAGTTGTTGTTGTTTTTTAATTTAAATATTAGAAATATTGAGGCTGCAAGTCAGAGGTGGGAATTGTGTGTGCCTCCTGATGTGCTTTCTAGACCAGTTCCTGCTGGAAAGAAGGAGAAGGAGAGCAGTTCTGGGTGACCATTTTAAAGTGGGTGAGAGTTGAATTTTTGATAACGCTTGGGAGAGTGTGTTGTTGCTGGGGGGGTGGAGCTTCTGTGAGTCACACCTGTGAGTCACTAGGGGCCGGAGCTAGAAAAGCCTTTCTGGACCTTTCTAGAAAGTTCCAGTGGGGGTGGAGCTTCTGTGAGTCACTAGGGGGTGGAGCTAGCAGTCTAGCTCTATATAACCCCTCCCAGAGTTTTTGGACTGGATCAGCTCCAGACAGCATAGCTCCCGGTGAAGAATGCTGGGGGTTTCAGTCCAACAACATCTAAAGGGCCAAGTGATTCTCATCCCTGCGGTATACATATACCTAGGATAAAATCTCATTTAACTCCATGAGAACCAACTTTTCAGTGGCCTGAATAGCACTGTGCTGTGTGTTTCTGCACACAAAGCCCCATACATCTTTATTCCAGGTTACTTTTTGGGCTACAATTCCCAGAATCTTCCAGCCAGAATATACCACACAGGCTGTATATTCCTCGTCCCTGGTTTTTGACAGTGGATCCCCTGGTGTGGTTAGGATTTCCATGCCAGGATAATGACCTGGTCCCATCAAGAATAGACGACAACTGGGGGATAGCTAGTTTATAGGCTGAGGCCCTATTGTCTTAGGAGTTTATCAGACAATGGAAATTGGAAGTTAATCTAATGGCAATCCAAACACAATCATGGGGTTTCAAGTTATTGCATATTAAAACATCTCACACAATTTCAGGCAATGGGGAGTCATTTTTGGGTAATGGGAAGTCATTCTGAATGCATTCCAAATGCAATTGGAATTCACGTAAATTCGCTAAACTGGCGAATTCAGTTGAATTCGAATTGGCTCCAATTGGCTCCATGCGAAATAAACAGAAATTCCTCCTGTCTGATAAACTCCCTAGTGTAGCATGGGTATCTACCAGCAAAGTTACACTACACTAGCAATACACAATCCCCATATTAAATACCACCATGACACAATGATGAGAAATGACGAATGCACCTAGCTGTCACCACATTACAATTACAGCACTATGACTCCATTTTAACAACCACAACCAGTGGTTTGCAGTTTAGAGCAGGAGTATCTAGAATTATCAGCAGAGACCTCTAGTGTCTGACCAAACTGCAAATCACAGGACTCGGTAGGATGCAGGCAGGGCAGTTGAAGTGCAACCATATTGCTTTAATCACATAGGATGAATGTTCCCTGGGTATAACACCTAGATGACCAGCTGGCCTGGCTGTTATTGTGAGGAGAGGGACAAGAAGAGATGCTGCAGAGAACAACATGTATCTGATGCCATGTCATGCCCTGCCATGCCAAGTGCCATTCCATGTCTGTGCTGTTTCACATGCTAAAACCTGTTTGCTGCTGCTTCCATCATCTGTCACTCTCCGGGCAATCATTTGGCTGTGATGTTCTGGACTTTGATTCCAAATTCTTGCCTTGGGCGTGTGCCACTTGAGTGACTTACCCAAGCTGATTTTTATGCAACACCTTCTTTCCAGCCTTCATTGCTGTTGCCAAAGACTTAGCTGTACCAGCTTTTCTCCTCTCTCTCTCTTTGACCAGATGACTATGCATTAGCTCATAAAAAAAATCCCATTCCCCCCAAACTGCTGTGTTGTGAATTCAGAATCTAGTTCCCTTGGTATAATTAGACTTGCAGTATCAGAATTAAACTCGAAGTATCAGAATATGTATCTCTTTTTATCTGTAATGTTACATCTCAGTTTAATCTCTGGTTTGTGGCAGGAGTTTGTGGAAATGCCTTCTGAATATTAAATATATGCCTATGAATAGGTTAGACACTGTTTTGTAGGCATTTTGCAAATTTTAGGTTTCTAGGTTCCATTTTTAAAAAGGAACAATTTCCAAGGAGTTTCTAGGGTTTCTTCCTCATAAACATAGTTTATGACAGTTTCTTCCTCATAAACATAGCTGACAGAACCTGTGTTTCTTGGCTTCCCAAGAAGTATTAACTAGGACTGACCTTGCTTAGTAGGCTCAGGCAAAAGCAATCTACTGCAGCCTCTCCTGGTCTGTGTGTTCTTCCTCATAAATAATGTTTGTCATCTTGACCACTCTAATGTTGCTTGGCTACATGTGTCCTGGTTTTCATCTATGAAATGCTGGAGGGTATGCTCATGTGGCCTGAATCTGGCCTATGGAAGATCTAGTGGAGAACCCTTTCCATTTCAAAGCTCCTCTCAGTTGGGAAGTTGTGTGCTATATCAAGGATTCCAGCATTTTTTCCAGTCTCTGGAAAAAAATGGGGGTATAGGACATGCCATTTGGAGTAAGCTTACCTTTAGGATAGCTGATTTCCCAGCGATCGGAATGACTACTTCTCAAGAAACCTGCTGTATCATGTGTTTCACTATGGTAAGCATGGTCTATTCCATGCCCTTTCATTACTATGGCACAGCTATCCAACTTGTTATACCAAAAGTGTGAGAAAATCCCTTGCTTATATTAACAGTAATAGATTCATGGAAAGGAATTTCTGCCTTGAAAATGGGGAGGAAGTTTTTAATACATAAACATTGGTTCTCTTACAGTAAGGTCTTTGGTCTGTAACACTTTTGGCCACCAGATACTTGGGTTATGACTTCCATCATCTTCTATCACTGACCATGCTGAGGTTTGAAAACAAAAAACTTCCATGGTTTTTCATCCCTGTTATGCAAAGCTTTTTTATAAATGATATAAGCCTCTTCCTTTTGCAATATCTTCAGTGTCCGTTTATCTACTCAGACCACCTTGGTGTGTCTCCCTTTTTTCTGTGCCCATTCTCTATCTCAAGGTTCACCCCCCCCCCTTATCAACTTCCAGTTTCCTATTAATGCTCTTCTCTCATATTCTTCGAAGTAAGCAATTATTAAACTTTTGCTCTCATGCCAACCTGGCAAGCAAATTATCGCTTTCAATGAAATGAACTCATAGAAAAGCCTGGCACGCATATTTTAATTCCACTAATCTTTTCTTCTTAATACACTTTGGCATATTATTATTATTATTACTTTCTATGCAACCTTCACTTCATTATCTATTTTAAATTCGCTTAGCACATTTCGTATGCCTGCTAGCTTGACTACTTCTGCTCCATCTTTTCTCAACTGGATATTTTACAAGTAAAGTCTCTTTCAATCAATGTATTGTAATCTTTGATTACTTTCCCCACTTTTTTTTTTATTCGTTCACACTGACCTTTTCCAGTCTCATTACAAAAGCTATTTGCAACCTCTTAGCAAATGCTAATGTTTAGCAAGCAGATTTCTGTATTATCTCTTCTTCAAGCCCTTTTGCTTTGTTACATACTGTACCTTCCTTTCTGAGACCAACAGTTGTGCTGAAATGATACATCACTACAGTTCAACACTTTGATTTGTACCAAAATAATACAGCATTAGATGTACCTCCAGTGGTTAAGTGAGAGCACTAAATCTCATTCGAGACAATTAATTCCCTCAGTGTTGGTCCTGGCATTTGTTATGGTCTCCTTTGATTTGGGGGCAGCATTTTCATCTTTCAAGTCATCAAAACAAATGACTCTTAATAATCTTGCCTATTGATTAGATGTCACTCAATATGATAGTGCCAACAGAGATGTCAACTACTTTTCCTCTGCATTAAAAAATCAGAGCAGGTGCCAGAAAGATCTGCTGGCAAACAGTTTTTCTTCTGTACTTACATTTTAAAAAGCAAAACACTGTGTGTGCGGAGGGAGATGACTTCTATATCAACATAAGGGAATCTTCACTGGTTTGCAGTGATGGTCTGCATCACTGGATGAAATAAAATCCTTCAGCTGACATGAACTGTACATTATGTTGCTTCCAAACAGAATATTCATATGGAAAAAGAAGAAACAAGGAGCAGTCTTAACAATGTGTTAGACCAGTGATTCCCAAACTATGACCTTCCACCTGTTTTGGACTTCAGCTCCCAGAATCCTAGACCATTCAACAAGATGGCCAAGGGAGCTGAAGTCCAAAACACCTGGAAGACCAGAGTTTTGGAATCACTGAGTTAGACCATTGCTATATCTAGCATAGTATTGTCTGTAATATACTACTTGTGTGGCCAATATATCACATGCAGCCCACAGAAGGTCCTTTGTGGCCCTTGGCCCTAGCACCCTCATTAAAAATCTACTAAAAAGAGACTCACTGCCTGGGACCAGATTGGGGTTTTTCTGTTTAAGACCCCAGGAGACCCTAATTCCTCTTGATGATGACCAGGAGAGTCCAAACATCACATGCAGTAGCTCAAAATCAAGGTCTCATAGGATCTGAAAATGACCTTCTGAGCATGTCCAGAGAGACTCAGTATGGTGTAGTGGTTTTAGTATTGTACAACAACTCTGGAGATCAGAGTTGGAATCCCTGCTTGGCTTTGGAAACCCACTGGGCGACCTTGGACAAGTGTCACAGTCTCAGCCTTAGCGATGGCAACACCTCTCTGAACAAATCTTGCCAAGAAATCCTTGCGATAGATTTGCCTTAGCGTAGGCATAAGTCAGAACAACATGAAAGAACACAATAATAAGTAAGTAAGTAAAGCTAGTTACTGGGAGCATGAGCTCTTGTGCTAACCTCCACTTCCCACAGACAGATGCTATGCCATAGGAGGGAAACTGGATGCTGGGTTGGGTGGGGCTGCAGATCTGATCCAATTGATCTCTTCTTGATGCTTATTGGTACAACAGATTTATTAATTTATTTAATAAAATATATTTAATAGAAGAATCTGCCTCTGCAGTTCTTTGCCTCCAACCTCCGTAAACATAGAGAAAAGATTCCAAGGCTGATGTAACCCAGCCATAATTGAGCTAAATTAATATTCCCCAGACTTTTTGGTTACACAATGAAATCTTGTCTGAATAAAAAGGGCTTTGTCTGCCAAGGAAAGGAGACCAGAGAGGGGGCCAGTCTAGCCTCCTGGGAGGGGGTTTCCAGAGGTTGGGAGATGCCACTAAGAAGATCCTCTCTTGTGTCTTCATCAGACAGGACTGTGATGGTGGTGGGATGAAGAGGAATTCTTCCACTGAGGGATCTTAGGACTCTTGATAGGTTCATATGCAGGGGGTTCCAATTTTCAGGTAGTCGGGTAGTTCCAACACTACACCTATGCTTACAATAACTAATTTGGCCCAGTGTTTCATCTTAGGTTTCATCATACGGTTCTTCATCATGCTCCTCTTTGTTTTCATGATTGGTTGTTCAGCCTTCAGCAAATGGAGGCTGAGTTACCGGCAGGAGCATGTCCAACCCTGACCAATACTGACCAGCAACCCTTCCCAATGATTTTAAACAGCCTCTTTCCTTGGCTGAGCACAGCGATGTTGGTGATTGTATTTTGGACCTCTTGTAATGAAGCAATATATAACGATGCTATTTCAGACTGCGCTCTTGGGTTTGTGTGTTTTGCCCTACAGTTCCGTCTGGTAACTGCCACTATGTAAACACATTTAAAAGAAGTGCACATAAGAGCGGAAACAGTCTATGCAACAGCATTGTAGGACTTTGAGTATTTTTAGCATTTCTTTCATCTGCAGTCCATCACAGTGAGAACAATTCCTTTGATTACATTTGGTTCTTTTCAGTTTTTCCGTAACACGGAGAGGTGACTTGTTAATGTCAACATGGCCTCTGCTGACATTTCTCTGGAGAGGGTTTTAGCAAATATGAAAAGCAACTGGAGTCTGGTACATTGAATTAGCTTTTATTCCTGATTTCCTGGGTGACCCGGGTGCCCTCTTTTGGCTTCTGTAAAATGCAGATAATGCTTTATGTTCTCACAGCCGTGAGGATTTTGAGAGAATTAATTAATGCTGGTAGAGTTCCCCAGAATCCTAAGAATGGAAAGTATAAAGTGAAGTAAAAATATGATTACAATGTATGTTGAAAGACCCTTGTTTTTGTTTTCTCTGATCCAGAATTAAATAACCCCTCACCTTTACTATGCCGATGGAATGACAGAGTATTCTGAAATGGCTGTTGTTGTTGCTTGTTTTGCTATTAGGAACAAAAGGTAAGTCCCACCTATCCTGCAAGGAAATCAAAGTAGTCTACATGTCCTCTTCCCCATTTCTATCCTGACAACAGCCCTGGAAGGCAGGACAATATGCCAAGATAGTGCATACTATACAAGCTTTCACAATTGAAAACCAGGACACATGTGACCAAGCAAAATCAGAGTGGGATTAAGATGGCAAAATGAGGAAGAACACACCAGATAGGAGAAGTTTGCAGCAGTTTGCTTTTGCGTGACTGTACTGGACCTGGATCACCATTCATGCCATCTAATTTTCATATTTTTCATATTCCTAAACTGCTTTTTCAGCCAAATTGGCCTTCAATGAGATGGAGAAAAAAGTCTCTTTTACAAAAATGAAATATAACATGCAAATATTTTTTGCAGGCAGCAGACAAAAAAATTGCAACACCACAGCTATTAAATCCCAGATTCATTCTGAATCAGAGGCCCAACAGGTGTGGGGTTGGGAGAATATGTTTAAAAGACAATTGAAATGGCACTCTGTACCTTTGCCAAGAAATAGGGCTTCTTCTGTTAATCTCAGTAGACTGGAAAGCTAATATAAGAAAAGGGAGCCATTTAGATGCCCTAATCTCAGACCATATGGGACTTTATGGGGTTATAACCAGCAACTCAGAAAAATATGACTTTACGTTCATCATATATACTAATAGCAAACTCAGTGCTCCAACTATCAGTCATTATGTGGTCAAAATGGCACTTCCTGTTCTCAAAAGGGTGCTATCCGCACGTTTGTGATGGTGTGCGTTCTCTTGCCATCTTCAAAAGATGAACATACACTTAGATAAAAAGGACCCCTAAGGATTTCTTTGGAGGGGAAGACTGCCAAGCCTTTCAAGAGGACTGAACTCCTTAAGCAGTTCAGTGAGAAGTGAAGGCAGCCATCAAATGGACTTTGCTCTGCTCTGAAAAGAAAAGAAAATTTAGAATCCACATTTGTGCAGCATTCAGATAACAGATAAGAAAGAGACGGGGCATGCTGGGCTTTTGGCCTTTGATACATGGCTGTGTGTTCATGGACCTATTGTGTAGGTGGCTCAAAACACCAACTTGCAAGAAGGATTATAAAGTGAGTTTTACTCCTCCTATATACCTGCTGGCAATGCCTGATGTGTTCCTAGGTGTGAAGGTTTTTTTTTTTCCCCTGAGTACCAAAACAAACAAAGGAAAGACCCGTTGAGCAAAAAACTTGGCATGCACAAATTTTATCAATGCAGTGGACAACTTTGAGTCATTCTATGCCATAAAAAGAAGAAAAGGGGAATCTAGTAGTACCTTTGAGACAGTTTATTTCATTATTACAATATTTAACTGCCTTTAAATATTGTCTGAATGAACTAATGTGATGTTATGCCTCAATTTTGTTCTTCTTATTTTCTAAATACATAGAGAATCATATTAATATATGTTTTAAGCCTTTGTTTAATTGTTGTAAGACATTTGAAATCTGATTTGTTAAGATTCTATATTACAGTGATCTCTCCACATTTGCTGGGGTTAGGAGTGAAGGACCCCCGTGAATGTGTAAAAACAGAAAATAAAACACCATTCTTTTTACCTAAGAGGATACCTCTCTAAAAATCTCCGGGAAGTGCTGGGGGACTCTTGCATGACTCCCTGGACATTGAACCATGAAGTCCCTCAGGGTCCTGTTTGGTCTCCCATGTTGTTTAACATACACATGAATCAGCTGGGAGAGGTCATCCAGAGTTCTGGGGTGCTGTGCCATCTATTTGCAAATGATACCCAACTCTATTACTCCTTATCCCAATCCAAGGAGCATGTTCTGGTCCTAAACCAGTGTCTGTTATCAGTAATGGACTGAATGAGAGCAAACAAATCCATACACAACAGAGGTGCTCTTGGTCAGCTGGAAAACAGATCAGATAATGGGAATTCAGACTGTGTTGGATGGAGTTACACTCCCCTGAAGACATAGGTTTGCAGTTTGGATATACTCGTGGACTCAGCTTTGAACCTGGAGGCCCAGCCAGTGGCCAGAAGTGCTTTTGCACATTTAATGTTTGTGTGCCAATTGCACCCATTCCTTCAGATGCCATATCTTGCCATGGTGGCACAATCCTTAGTTACATCCCATTTGGACTATTGTAATATGTTCTACTTGGGGCTAACTTTGAAGAGCATTCAGACAAAAGGCTTCAAGCAGACTGTTAACTGAAGCAGGTTACAAAGACCATACATCATCTCTGTTGAAACAGCTTCACTGGCTGCCAGTTTGTTTCAAGGCACAATTCAAAATGGTGGTTATGATCTCTAGTCCTATATGGCTCAGGTCCAGGCTATTTGGCAGCCTGTATCTCCTTGTATGAACCAGCCCAGACTCTGAGATCCTCAGAAGAGGCCCTTCTTTCACTCTTACCACCATTGCAAGCACAGTTGGTGGGACGCAAGCGAGGGCCTTCTCAGTGGCTGCCCCCAGATTCTGGAAGACTCTTCCCAGGGATATCAGAATGGCCTCTTCTTTGTTGTCCTTCTGCCAGCAGGCTAAGACATTTTTATTCAGACAGGCTTTTAAAACACAGCATTTATAAAGAATGGGCTAGGAGGCGCCTGTAACATCTTTTTAAAATTGCATTTTACACTTCTATTGTGTGATTTGTTTTAACACTTTAGTAGTTTGTTTCTGCTTTAATGCTCACTTTTTGATATTGTTCTTTTAAGTTGCAAGCCTCTTTGAGCCCCAATTTTTTGGGGAAAGCAAAGTATAAATAAATATAACAACAACAACTCAGAACCCATAAATAAATGGATTGGCTTCAACTTGGGTGGATCTTCAGCAGGATAAGAACACCCCATATTCAAATAACAGGTTTTATGTGAACACTGGCATCTATAAGAAAAGGGCATGAATGCTCCATTGTAGAAAAAAGAAAAGAAAAGCTAGCAAGGGAGAAAAACATCGAAAAACTAGCCATGCTGTATGGGTTTATCTCCTCTCTCCCTTCTCCCTGTCTGGTTCAAAGTAGGAGTTCTTTTTTCTGCAACAGAAAGCAGACACTTTTAAGAAGAAATGAGCCAGGGCAGCCAGACTGGCTATGCAGTGCTTCAGGGCACTAAATCATTAAGTCTCCCCATCTATTATCCAATGACAGGAATCACGGTCCAGTCCAGGCGAAGCACCTTTCCAATGCAGAAGGCCCAGATTTCAAGTGATGATGTGTCTTGGCTTAAAATGCTCCCGAAATCTTCAGATTAACATTTGGAGTAGGGAAATGATTATATGATATCATGTGATTAACGGTCAAAAGATCATTCAGTGACTCTCTGAATCATATCGACATCAGTCCCACCTCCTCAGGTTTAATAATTCCAAAATCTGGCTCCTGCTTTACATAATAATAGCTTCTGCGTAGATATTCTTGAACAAAAGTCAGTCCCCCATTTGACCAAGGAAGTATGGTTGCAGTCTCTTGTTTTCTCCCCATGCAGGTGGCCACTGTGTGCTCCAGTGCCAAGTGCAATGCATCCACTTTGGACTTTAGAACTCCTTTAAAGTTTAGAATTAAACCCAGATTGGATTTGCCTGATTTTGGAGGCCTCAACCACCATTTCCCTAAGCTAGAGCTGGGGACTCTGTTTGCTTGTTTGTTTCAAAGGACTGAATTTAATTTCAGATTAATTTAATTGCAGGAAAGTTTGGGGGGCATACTCCAATGATCAGCTCATCCAAAGAGAAAAGAGTAGGGCCAAAATTATTGGCATATTTGTTTGCTTAAAATCTTTACTGCCATTAACAAAGACTACATTTTTGAGTCTCCAACCTTCCCAAACCCCTTCAAATTAAAATTTGGATGAAAATACCTCAATCAATCAATCAATCAATCAATATCCCTGACATGGTGCTTCACTTGTAAACACTCCTACCCTAACAGGAATTTTAGACATTTTTTCCTGGTAGCCAATGTTTCAAAATGTTGCTCGGGAATGGAGGTGGGTTGGATTAAAAACAAATGTGTGACTTTCTCCACTGAATAATTCCTGTACAACACTTCGGGATGGTTTAATGAAAAAAGAATATTGTGGAAGAATACTCATTTTCTCCCAGAGCAGGGAGAAAACTACTTTAATTATTTACTCTTACATGTGAGAACAAAACAGGACTGACATCCCTAGTCAAAACTATAAATAGACTTCCAAACACTTTTGGATGCTATTTTTGGCAAATTTTTGAGCAAAACTCATCTACTACTAGGGCTAGATTTTCAATGGTGGAGTTGAGCAAATGCACCAAAGCCCTCAGTGGCAAGAGAGCCCATGCTGCTGCTGGTGTGCCACATACACACAGATCACATCACAACATATAACACAAGCTTTGTGTGCTATATTATGATGCTGTTGAGAGACAGCTTCCTCACGGTAAGGACTGTTTAACAGCAGAATGCACTGCCTCAGAGCATGATATAGTCTCCTTTTTGGGAGGTTTATAAGCAGAGACTGGATGGCCATCTGTCTGGAGTGCCCTCTCCATGGCAAGGGGTTGGACTGCATGGTCCTTGGGGACTCTTCCAACTCTATGATTCTATGATTCATAATCCCTATTGGCCATCACATCTGGGACTGATGATTGTTAGGAGACCAACAACTTCTGGAGTAAAAAAGCATCAGTGTGCCACCTTTTCCTTCGGTGCATTATAATTTCCTGAGTCAAATGAAAGTGTATGCTACCTATAGGAAGTCCCCAATCTTAGCTTAAATGCCACATGTTTTTACAGGGTTTCACAAGGGCTAGCTGACCATGTTTGCACCCAAGTGGGGGCATGGAGGAAAACAGCACTCTCCCCAGGTTTGGAGGGAAATCTGGCTGGCCAGACAATGAGATATGGGGTTGGTCTACTTGAGGATGGATCCTTCTGGGTGGACCTGAGAAGAGAAGTTCCTTCTTTGTTTCTCCTGGGAACATCAAACTGTTTCCCAACACCTTATAGCTCACTTCCCGTTACCACCCTCCACCACCAAATGGCTTGAGGAGACCTGTGGGCCTTTCTGAAACATATCCCAGCATGCTCTTCTGAAGGAATCTGTTACTGCGTTGGCCATATTATGTGTTCTTAACCCATGGCTATGTTCCTCTAGTGAGCAAGCCTCTTATGTGGGCACTTATTGCCATAAATAGGCCAGGAAACATAACATGGTGAACCTGCTTTTTGCAGCGATGCTGATCCTTCACCATTGTTCCCTGCCTCCTCATTTATCTGCATTATCATCTGAAGCATACACCTTGTTTTTTTACTTGCTTAGATAAATCCTTGTTCCTTTACCTATGTTTGGCAAGTGCTCATTCCAGCTTCACATTTCACATTAATCTCTTTACTCTATCTGGAAGTCTCTTGATAGTCTGCCTTGGCGTATCAGTTAGCTCATTTTTCTGCATGACTACAGAATATGATGGAGGCTTGGTGCCTCATTAGCAGGGATGAAGCGCTGTCTTAGCTTGGTAATTGATACAACCAACTTCCATAATATGCCAATGATTACTGTGTAATGACACCTTAGAGAGGGCTGCCTTAGGTCACTGCCTCAAAGATGATGCACCCCCTATTTCTCCTGATGGAAACATTCTTCCTACCTTCAGGCAATGCAGTACTCACCACTAGCATTCTTTCTGGGTACAGTCAATTCAGATCAAAATGGTAGCAAATGAGGAAAATGCATTCCCTATAACTCTAATCCAGAGATTCAGAAATGAGTGAATTCGTTAATTCAGCGAATTTACGTGATTGTGTGTTGATGCCGCATTGCTTTTGGAACTGCCCAAAACTGCCTCCCAGTGCCCGAAATTGTTTGTGATAGTTTCTCACACAATAACATGAAACCCCACGATTGCGTTTGGAAGGACTTCCTATTGCCCGAAAATGTGTGTGATTGGCTTTCACGCAGTAACGTGAAACCCCACAATTGTGTTCAGATTGCCATTGGATTATACTTCCAATTCCTGTCGTGTGATAAACTCTGAAGTGGCTATGATCAAACAATTAATTGTGGCCTTGTTCTACTTCCTCACCCATGTGTATGACTTGCTCCCAGTAGGAGGACAATTCAAATTTGGCAATGCGTTTCCTGCTGCAGAATGGGGGACAACTTTGAACAGTGCACCAGCACCCTATGGGAGTATATTTGCGAATAACATTGTTAGTTTTTCTTCTGCTCCTAGCATGGAAGGGAGGGTGAGCTAATAGGCATTTTACAAAATGAGTAACAAAATGGCAGCCCATGAAGGGAGAAACGTGATGCATGAGAAGAAGCTTCAGTCACCCAAGAATGACAAATAACCCTGGATGGAAAGGAAATTATAAATAATTTAATTATGTCTTTTAAACTTGTTATAGTCATTATCATTAATTGTATCATGTTTAATCTTGTTGTAGGCTGCCACGTGTTCCAAGTTTGGGAGAAAGGTGAGATATTTTTACTTACTTACTTACTGTCTTCTTTCATTTCAAAATGGAGAGAAACTCTCAAAATGAAAAATAATGACTTCTAGTTTAAAGCAAAAAGTTATTGCTAGAGCTGTTATGTGTCCAAGCAAGGAAATTCTGACAACAGATCAGCCTCACCCACCATGCTAAGTCAAAACATTAGACCCATACAGAGAACTTCAGTCCTACTGAACTGTAATGTTTTGCATAAGAGCAGAGAGGCACATCTTTGCTCGTTTCATTCTTGCATGCTAGAACAAATCATTTTAGCCGTTTTCTTTACTCTGAATATGAGAATTTTTGTGCAACTTTCTGTCCCCTGTTTCCAATTTGGGGTTGTTTTGTGGGGAACTGTAAAGACATACAGTGCTTCTCCTTCACGGAAAACCTTTGTATAAAATACACTATTTCTTATGGACAGAAAATAAGGACTGAGGGTCTTGATCACCTACTTAGTTAAAATAAGACTTGGTACAAATTGCCCTAAAGGGGATGATTGATGCTGCCCTTTTGATCGCCAGATTGCGGCCACAGCAACCACATGCCGCAGCCCCGATCCAGCATTTTTCCAGCCCAAAAAGAAGCAGCAAAATGTTGCTCCCTTTGGAGGTGGAAAAAATCTGCCCTTTCCACCACAGCATGGCAGCACGCAGTGTATAAACGCCATACTACAGAGTGCCACAATGCTGCCTGCGATCTAGGTGGGCGGCATGACGCCAGCATGGGGCATGCATCATCTAAACACTATGCCTTTGTGCCACCCCCAAGCTGGCGTATTATGCCAGTCTGTTTTGTCCCTAAGTAGCCTTTCCTGGCCCGATCCCCACAACCCTGACTTACTGCAGCCACTTTGAGCAATGGGGTTCTGTTCCTTTGTCAATCAGGATGCAGCAGACAAACATTTCTTACCAGTTCTGTTTGCATACCCAAATTCTGGAAGCAGCTCTGGGATCAGCACTGGACAGCTCCCTGGACCTGACATGTCTTAACAGAAACATCGCACAAGAGGCCTGGACAACTCCAGTCCAAAGCTGCTCAGGCTGACCACTTATCTTATGTACACAGCATTAGGCAGCTTCAGTTCAGTGCAGTCATGCTTTGGGTATGAAACCGATGGCTGGATGGATGCCTGCGAAGGCAGACACGGCTGAAGACACTGAGCCTTTCACTGCTCATCTGTGTCAAGTCCCTGACAGGCAGGGGAGGAGAAGGCTTCATATTTCATATTCTAGTCCCAACTCCAATGCAGATGCACTGTGAGGGGGGGATGTCTCTGCCCAATATCCCTAATGCATTCTCTGCTTGGTCATGGCGCAGAGATAGGACTATTATTATGCGGTGGGCAGAAGCATGAAAGTGAGACATGCTCTCGCAGAGTCTCCAAATGTATTCTCTATGAGGCCTTGTGGGATATGCAGAGTGGGGAAATGCTGTGGAAAGAAGATGAAAATGTTTCTTAGGTGGGGATCTGGAAACAGAGGTTCCTTGGCTCTTGAACACAAACCATAGGGAAAAGGCTAAAGCAAAACAATATTATAGATAGGCCTCCTTTTCTGAAAGTAGAAGGAAATAAGTGTAACTTGAGCATACAGATAGGGTGAGAGCTTAAGGGGGTCACACATGAAATCTCCTCCCTCCAGAAACTAGTGGGGGTTGTACAGACTACCTAAAGTGCAATGGGGAGGAATGGCTAGAGGTTTTCAATACTTCTGGTTTTGAAAAAATGTTATTTGGGGTTTTAAACAGAGAACGAGAGAGCCACTAGGACTCTGAGACCATATCCCACTCACTTTCAGGCTGCTGTCCATTGCAGAATAATGTCTTCAAAAATTTTATTGGCTGTGTTTTATTGTCCTTTGTCCCCAGTCCCCACGTGGCCAAGAAAGGAAATGATCTCTGCCTGCCTGGGGATTCCTCTAGACCAATGGTTCCCAGCCTTTGGCCCTACCTTTGTTTTGGATTTCAGATCCCAGAAGCCCCAGTAAACTTGGCCAACAGTCTGGAGTTATGGGAACTGAAGTTCAAAACATCTGGAAGACCAAAGGTTGGGAACCACTTCCTAGACCATCTTGACTTCTGACAGAAGTAACATCAGAGACAAAATGTTGGCCTGCGACTTTCAACATAATAACTTTTCTTCTCCTTTGTGATTTTTAACATCTTTGCCTGAAGAAGAAGCTGTGATGCTTCAAATGCTCATATGATGTATTTTGGCTTTTTGGTTGGTCCCCTAAAAGATATTGCTGTCTTGTGTGATTTTGTTGTGTTTTCCATGGCTATCCTTGAATATGTTTCATGGACTAGGGACCAAGAAGACCAGCTTTCAAATCCTCACTCAGTCATGGAAACTCACTTGGTGACCTTGGGAAAGTCACATTGTCTGAGCCTCAGAGAAATACAATGGTGGCAAACCACCTCAGAACAGATCTTGCTAATAACAACAATGACAACAACCAAATGAGTGTTATTCTGTTGAGAGGTTAAAGCCAATGTCATATGTCATATGTCTATGTCAAAGTCATAGAGGCTTTTAAGAGAGGATGTTCCCGCTCTTTTTACCAGAAAAAAGGCGGTGATAAAAATAGCCTTGCCATCACATGTGATAACCTGACACCAAGCTACATAGTGACCAGGTTTCGGGCATATGAATTTCCCTTAAGACTCAACTTTTCTCTTAAGGGACCTCATACACACTCACCTTATCAGACACATATCCTGTCAGAACTCAGGGATGGGGAATGTGTGGTCCACCAGCTCTCCGTAAACTACAAAGCCCATCATCCCTCCAAATTGGCTATAAGTTGCCTAGAAAGGAGGAAACTGCAGTCCAACAACATCAGAAGGGCCCCGCATCCCTTCTACCCCTACATTAAATAACATCCAAGTCTGCAGTTGTCCCCTTGGTTAACACTGCAACAGCAAGTCAACCCAGGATCCCGATGGCTGTAAAGAGAGTTGAATAAGACAAGCATGCTGATACCAATGTGAGCAACAGCTTCAAAATTATATTCATAAGAAGGCACACAGAGCTATCAAGTCATCCAACAGGAGTGAAATGCCTCAGAGCACCGTGAGGGGGCAGATGCCAGAATCCCCTGTCATCCTCTGTTCAAATTACAGTGACTTTGACAACGAAATAATTGGGAATTTGTGGGCCACAGAGACTTTGGAGAGGCCTGTCTTATAATTAAATCCACACTGTTCTGAGAGCTAGTGCCCAGGCTGTGGCGAGACTTTGAGGTTAATAAGAAGATTTTTAAAAATCAATCTGTTATTTCATAGGAAGCCGGTACAGCGACTGGAAGGGGGAGGAAGAGAGAGAGAAAGAGAGAGGCAGACTCTCTGTGCCTTGTGCTTTCTTGCATGAAATACGATGCTGGCAGCTGCAGAAATTTTGCACAAGCAGAATCCTTAATAATCAAGCTGTTTGATAGAGCAGCAAGCAGGCCTTGTGGTGATCTAATCTAGAGAAGATAAAGGCATGAATGAGCTTTTGGAGAGAAACTGGAGAGGAATACATACGGGGAAGTGCATGCATTTGTCAGTGGGCGGGGGGAAGCACTTTTCATTCCTTCTTTTTGAAAAAGCTTCTAATTCTCTGTGTATCTGGGTCATAGCTCAAAGATATTTTCCCAACGTCTCTTTCCATCATCTCATCTAGCTGAATGACACTCATCTTCATTCTGCTTGGCGCTTCAATTTCAGGAACAAGAAATGCAAGGTGGTGTGGGGAGGGGAGACTTGTCCAGTGGAAGTTGTTGGCTCCAATGTCAGTGGGGCGGTGAATCCGCTCTGGGATTTGGTTTGAAATTTAATTGAGCTATCCAAAGTATGGCGCTTATGTTGACATCCCAGAATCATATAATCACAGAGTTAGCAGACACCTCAAGGTTTTAAAATTTTACTTTTCTTTTAATATTGTGAGCTGCTCTAGGTCCCATTTCTGGGAAAAGAGTGGGATAATGATCATAGAATCATAGAATCGCAGAGTTGGAAGAGACCACAAGGGTCATCCAGTCCAACCCCCTGCCATGCAGGAACTCTCCATCAAAGCATCCCTGACAGATGGCCATCCAGCTTCTGTTTAAATACCTCTAAGGAAGGAGACTCCGCCACACTTGGTAGTGGATTCCACTGTCGAACAGCCCTTACTGTCAGAAGTTCTTTCCAATGTTGAGATGGATTCTCTTTTTTTCTCTAGTTTTAATCCTTTGCTGCATGTCCTACTCTGTGGAGTAGCACAAAACAAGCTGGTTCCATCCTCAATATGACATCTCTTTAAATATTTAAACATGGCTATCATCTCACCCTATTTCTATTCAGTTAATTTGAAGAAACAATGGGAGAAACAGTTACCATTTAAAACTGTAGTTATAATAGTAAGTAAATATTCATATTGGCCCTTGGAACTTTGCCTCAGTGGTCTCAGAAAAGGAAAAGTGTGCTCAACCTGAGGAAAATGGAGAAGAGGACACCATAGGAGAAATGCAGGACAGAATGAGTAAAGGGGAAGGACAGGAATACCTGGTTAATCTAAATGAATTTTAGACTCCAGGATCAGATGACCTACATCCAAGAACTGGCAAATGTAATCTCGGAGCCATTGGCAATATTTTTTTAGATCTCCTAGAGAACAAGAGTAGTCCTAGCAGAATGGAGAAGGGCAAATGTTGTCCCTATCTTTAAAAAAAAGGGGGGGGGGAATGATCCCAACAACTATTGCCCTGTTAGTCTGACATCAGTACTAGGAAAGATTCAAGAGCAGGTCATTAAACAGAGAACATTTAGAAAGCAATACCATAATCACAAACATTCAACAGGGATTTCTAAGAAACAAGTCATGCCAGACTAATATAATCTCCCTTTTTTTTTTTATTAAATTGTGGTCTTGTGTTGTGCTTTTGTATAACTTAGATGACAGAAAATCCCAATACATGGACCAACATCCACCTCTCTGTGTGACCTTATTTTCAGCAAAGGGAATGGCAGCGCAGGACATAGGAAGGAACTGAAACAAGCTAGTAAGCAGAATCTCACAAAAGACTAATGTAAGTCTGATTTATAGCTCTGTCAAAATCAAGCCAGAAACTCACTTGTTTAGCCCACACGTGACTCTGGGTTTGTCGAATTCTCAAATTCTGCGTCAAACCTAAATGGATATCTGCCTACCTCTGCAGTTCAATAAAGTGATACTTTCCTTCATCCAACCAATTTTGTTTTCCTTTCCCCCCGTGTGGTTGCATTCACTTTCCAGCACTTTCCTTCCACTGTCTTGCAACACCCACTTCCATGAAATGAGCTCTGCACAAACTATGTCCAACTCAAAAAGGGTGAGTTTGATGACTGTTCTGTGGAAGGTTGACTATTTAGGCTCAGAACCTCATATTAAACCTCTGAGCCAGAGGGAAGAACTTTTGTAGGATGAACTTTCCCCTGGTTTGCAATGCAACCATGCCTTCTCAGCTGGACTAATTTGTATTCTGAACCAGCTCATGCTGAACTTTTGCAATGACAGTAGTGAATCACAACTCTGCAGAGTTTGGAAATGTTACTTATTTGTGCTACAACACCCAAAACCTCTCAGAGATTGACCATGCTGGCTGGGGAATTCTGGACGATGTACCGTATATACTCGACTATAAGTCAACCTCATGTATAAGTCGAGGGCAAGTTTTGGGGCTAACATTATGGATTTTGCTATGTTCCGTGGATAAGTCGAGGGTAAAATTTAGGGGCATATAGGAAAGGATCTAAAGGATGAAGCAAAGCAAAACAATGTCAAATAACTTCCAAAAGTTCATCAGACATAACTCTTTGTACTTATTCTTAAGACTGGATGGATGAGAGAGTAAAGGGGGTCAGTGCTTCCAGGATAGATTATACTCTTGCTTTTCATCAGGGATGGTTCCTTCTTTTAAATAAGAGTTAAGATGCAGTACTTACATTGACCTGTGAATAAGTCGACTCAGGTTTTTTGGGTCAATTTTTTGACCTAATTTCTAGAGTTATACATGAGTATATACAGTAGCCCGAAAATAATAATCCCAAGCTCTGCAAGTTTGTTGACATTTGCAGATTCAAAGGGCATCAGAACTTTCTCTATGCCCCTTCAGACTACAGCCTAAGCAAGGCATTGATATGCTGGCAGCCAGTGTTGGCACTTCAGCAGCCAGGAGCCAAGAAACAAATGTGTAATATGCACCCTTTCTCCTTGAACCCTAGGAAGCAAAATGCAAGACAGTTACTTCTCTCATTTCCTTTTATTGATTCATCACATCTTTTTCTGCAGAAAACAAACTTCTCCTCTTTCAGCTCAGTCATTATAAAGTTATTTTTAGCCCTATCCTGTTGAGACAGAACTCTCTACAGAGGGAGAAAATGCTGCTCTTTTGATGAAAGGTGAACTCCTGCACTGCAGGAAGCAGAACCTTGGTGGCATTTCAGGAAGCTCAACGCAACCCAATGGAGCCATTCAGGGGTGCTGGTGACTCGGATATCAGTGTGGTGGTGATTTCACTCAGAGTTTTAGTTTGAATTTTAAAGGAATGGTCTGAGTTGCTAACCCTATTGGGGACTTGGGGTTCAGCACTTTATTGTTCAAACTGGAACTCACATCCAGCTTGAAACATGGGAGATACCAGCCAACACTGCAGCCATCCAGTCCAGTGTTCTGTTTCTAAGAGCCAGCATGATGTAGTGGTTTCAGCAGTGGACTACAGCTCTGGAGATCAGATTCCAATTCTTCACTTAGCTATGGAAGCCCATTGGGTGACTTTGGGCAAGTCACACACTCTCAGCCCAGAAAGCCCCATGACATGTTGTTGTTCTGTGTATTCAAGTCATTTCTGACTTATGCTGATCATAAGGTGACTCTATGGAGTTTATCATACGATGAAATTTGGGGGTATTATGCAATGGCAATCCAAACGCAATCATGGGGTTTCACGTAATTGCGTATGAGTGTATCTAACGCAATTTCGGGCAAAAGGGAAGTCATTCCGAGCACAATCATAGGTTTTACGTTAACATGTATAAGAGTATCTCATGCAATTTCGGGCATTGGGGGTCATTTTCGGGCAATGGGAAGTCATTCTGAATGCATTCCGAACAAAATTAGATTTCACGTAAATTCGCTAAACTAGCAAATTTACGTGAATTCAAATTGGCTCCATTTGAAATTGGGAGAAATTCTTCCCATGTGATAAACTCCAGAGACAGGTATTTTTGGCATGATTTGTCCGGGGGGGGGGGGATGTGTGCCTTTGCCTTTTTCTGAGGCTGATAAAGTGTGACTTGCCCAAGGTGACCCAATGGGTTTCCATGGCTGAGCAGGGATTTGTCCTAGTCCAACACTCAAACTATACCATGCTGACTCCTCCAATAACAACCTCCCTCCTGGCCTAAATTTTTGCCAGCACTGGGACTGTTTCCTGAGGATGAATGATGTTTGGTTCTGAAATAACTCAGTTCCTCCTTCATCCTTTCCCTTCTCTGCCACTGTTTTTGGTTTTTCTGTTAGTAGCTCCTAACCAAGAGGTTGTTCTGTCAGTAGATTCCTCTGTTAGTAAATGTTCTGTTGGTAGGAAGGTATTTCTGCAGTAGAGGAGGTGTATCCCTAAGTATAAGCTCCTTTGGCTGACACTAGAGTTTGGGTTGCATTTTTGTTGTTGGTGTGTGCTTTCAAGTCATTTCTGACTTATGGCGACCCTAAGGTGAATCTACCACGAGGTTTTCTGGGGCTGAGGGGATGTGACTCACCCAAGATCACTCAAAGGGTTTCCATGGCTAACCAGGGAATCAAACATATTTTCCAGGATCCTAGTCCTATGCTAAAACCACTACTCCACACTGGCTCTCGTTATTAGCATTATTAGCACAATTGGAATTTTTTGCGTTATTAGCATTTCAGAATCGGTGGTGGTATAGATGAACAACTGAAACACATGTTTTAAGTCTCAAAGATGCCATAAGGTTTTAATATGTTAGGTACTACTCACTGGTTGTGAGCCTTCTCTACCAATGTGTGCTTCAGCTTTGCAGTAAATGCTCAAAAAGTGAGTTTGTGTAGTAACTGTGCCAAAAAGATGAATCCTAAACAATATAGATATATTGGAACAGAAGAGATTTAACAGATCAGACCAATGGTCCTTAAAAGACAATGGCCTATTTTCACAAGCTGAACATGAAGGCAATAAATCTCTCTAGAAACTTATTTAGTATCACAGTGAACATGGATCGTGCTTATAGACTTTAGGGAAGGGGGACACATTTTGTTCAGTTCACATTTTAATGTGAGCTTACCTAATTTCATGCTTCCAAACAAATATGGAATATGAAACCCGGTTGTTATACAGACTTCTCAAAACTTTGCAGTGGTTATTCAATAAAATGCATTCAACAAAACTATATCAGGAGAAAGGGCACAGCAAAATAAATTAAATGTACATTTTATTAGGAACAGTGCTTGCCAAAAAAATCTGTAAGTTAGGCAGTATTGTACTAAAAAATTCATGTGTTAGGAGAAATGGTCCCAAAAAAATGTATGTACATTCTCACAGATTGAGGAAAAATCAAATTTAAGAATGGGAAAAGAAGAAACGGAGAGAAACTAAAGCTAGCAAATTAATCCATCTTTCCTAAACACACACAACGCTTTTGTCAGTCTCAGAGCAAATATACCTAGCATTTTCAGAAAGAGCAACTGCAATAAGAACATGAATAAATTCTTAAACAGACAAACTCTTCTGCATTTTGTAAAATAAGCATTCAGAATCCAGGCTAGAGAACCAGAGTGAAGGGAATAAATTAAGCTACATAATGTCTTTTAACAAGAACTCTAATTTGGGGAGCTTGCTGTAAAGAACGCCTCTCATGATGGAAGGAGCCACAGGAAAAGCTGTTTGGAGCATTCGAAATCTTGCAGATGGCACAGTGATGACTTTGACATGTAATACAACACAGCATAAAACTAAATGAGATCTTTGGGACTTTGAAATTAGACATCCATATGGCTCCTGTTAGAAAGAGACACACCAGAGAAAATTTTCAAGTTTGTCAAACACTGGTTATAATAAAAGTTTATCATGTACGTGTGGGAGGGGGTAGCAAATTGCTGTAAATGGAGACATACGATCCATCCAAGAACTTTTATTTTTTTAAAAAATAAATCAATTGTTAGCAGTTACCACTTGGTCAGGGACCCTAGTTTTGAATTGCTACAAATATATTTGTTTGTGGCAGAAGGTAGCTAACTGGATTAAAGAATGGCAGAGGGGCATTTGCAAGGAAAATAAAAAGAAACACAGGAGAAGAACATTGATAGGGAAAGTGTGCTTGTTCTGGCAAAGCTGCACTAGCATCTGGATACAATATGGCTGAGGTTTTGTCCTCGTTGCAAACCATCTAAGCAGAATCCTCTTAGGTAGAATCATTTTAGTAAGCATAGCAATATTGAATATGGATTTCTGGGAGTGGTGGTCCAGGACTAGGATTCTATAGGGGCAAATCTCTCATATAATGAACCATCCTGCAAGGGGTAGAATATCCAAGATATCCAAGATCTCCCTACATGAATGATAGTGGTTGCAGCAATGTGTACTACCAAAGAACCTGGATTCAGCAGCAATAAATGGTGGAGGCCACTGCGCAACTCTGTCTGTCTGCTGCATTTGTACGCTGCCATCAGAGAAGGAAACAAGACCACAGGAGGCATCTCTCAGAAAAGACTGCTTTTACTGTGAACTGCCTAGTTTTTTAATGCCTGGCACAGATCAGTCCTCAGAGCCAAGTTACTATGGAAGGAGAGGCTTGGTTCTCAGGACTGCTCTGTGCCATTTGTCAATCAGTACAAAAAACATTACTAAGGATTCTGTATAGTGTGGCATGGGAGGAGGTCAAGGGAAGGTGAACCCATGAATTACCACACCAGGTGATGCCAACCCTAATGATGCCACCTAGTACCTACCACGTCAGGTGGATAATCACCCTGGCAACCTGTTGGTTACTCCCATCTATAATAGACCCATTCAATCGATTGTTAAATGGCTATCAACACATAGGACCTTATCAGACGTCAGAAATTGGAAGTATAATCCAATGCCAATCCAAGTGCAATCATGGGGTTTCACATTATTGCAAGTTAAAGAATCTCATGCAATTTTGGGCAAAAGGGAAGTCATTCCGAACACAATCATGGGTTTGATCTTATTGTGAATTAAAGCATCTCATTATTGTGAATTAAAGCAATTTCGGGCAATGGGGGTCATTTTTGGGTAATGAGAAGTCATTCTGAATGCATTCCGAATGCAATAGGAATTCACGTGAATTCGCTAAACTAGCAAATTCTCGTGAATTCGAACTGGCTCCATTCTCAATAAAGAGAAATTCCTGCAGTCTGATAAGGTCCATAGATAAACCACGCACTGATCCAATGGGTCCACTCTGGTCAGGACTAGCAACAAGATTTAGGCCTCAGTCTGTTTGGCATCACCATCTATGCCACACCACAAACAGCCTTTGACAGAGCTTCTTTGCCTTCTGCTCATTTAAAAGTGAGGAGCTGGGAAGAAATGAGATTGTAGAGTTGCATTTCAACAGCGACCTATACTCCCTTCGGCCTTAAAACCCATCAGCAAAGAAGAGAACATTGACTGCTGCAATCAGCTCAAACATTTCCAACGATAAAATGTAATTATTCTCAATCAGCTGGGAAGTGTAACTTTAGACAGCTGAGGACTTTACAAACCATGCTCTTATAATTGAAACAGAGGGGAACGAGACATTGGGGTAATTAATATGAATTTCTGCCACAAGGACTCAAAAAAATTCAATATGGGTGAGGAACAGATTTTTTTTTTCTTTTTAACACTTAGAGCAATTGCAGTGCTGTAAATGTTCATTCTGAACTTTGGAAGTCAGGTCTACATATCTCTTTTATGGCTGCAACTCGGGCATTGCTTCTGTGAGCATTTTCACTAACTCTTTTAACATCTCCGCCATCCTTTGGCAAAGAGAGTAAGTAGCTATGGGAAAATGTTAGAGGAAAAACAGTGGCCCAATTGCATGCAAAAAAAAAAGAAAAAGAAAAAAAAAAGAGGACTCAGCTATACATTTCTTTTTTCATAAAAAAATCAATCGTCTATACACATTTTCCCCTTTTCACTCAGTTAACGTTATATTTATGTCCTTTTTTCTATTTTAAGAACCAAGTGGCCTACAAAGCAAAATAGGGTGTATTTGTACAACACAATTAAAGCACCACAGTGACTGCCATTGCTCTTTCCTATGGAACCCTGAGATTTATAGTTTTGTGAGGTATTTAGATTTTTTTTAATGCTGTACTTCAGGAGAGTGTATCAGAAAATTCTATGTACTTTATCAAACTACGAATTTAATAGGAGGGAGCAATGGTATCAAAGGCTTCATCTGCACTGCAGAAACAATCCAGTTTGACACCACTTTAACTGCCATGGCTCCATGCTATGGAATTCTGAGATCTGGAGTTTGTTATGGCACCAGAGCTCTCTGACAGAGAAGACAAGAGTTATATCACGCTTGTGTACCACCTTGAGTTCCCAGGTGGGAAAGTGGAACTAATCAATGTAGCTAATCAATGGAGATTATCACATGGAGACATAGATTCAGGATTGCAAACTCAAAAGTGGTTATTATCACATGTAAAATCTTCACCATTGACACCTGGCAACTACAACCGAGGTCCCAGCTGAGCTCAGCCAGCTGCTTTGCAAAAATGGGAGCTTTCCATGTTTTGCAATGCAGCCGATTGTAGTCACCCAGCAGCAGTGGCAGTGATTTTACATGTGATAATACTTGCTTTTGTGTTTACAATCCTGAATCTATTTTGGGTTTTTTCCCCTCCGTGCAATAATCTCCAATATCCTTCAGGTCATCTGTCAAATTTATGGGATTTTCATAATCAAAGAATACTCAGAGGTGCCTCCCTCCCCCAATAGAGCCTACAGCAATAGGTATTAGTTGATGGTTTCCCAACCAAGTACTAACCAGGGCTGACCCTTCTTTGCGTCCAACATCAGGGATCTGGTACCTTTGCGGTATTTGGGCCCAGTAGTAAAAAAATCTAACTCACCACATTAAATTAGGGTGTCCAATAAGGTGTCCATTTTTGTTCAGGCCAATTGGATAGATCCCATGAATTAGTGAATGTGCTCTGTGATGCAATCTTTCTTTTTGTTTATCCAAAATCAGGCTGCCAATCAAAACTAAGGGGTAGCCCTAATACTTCAAAGGACATCAAGCAAGTGCTTCTGGAAAGATGGTTGTAAAATATGCTAGCAATCATTTTATAGCAACTGAATTATTTTTTTTTAAAAAAAAAAATCTTCTGCATTTCCAAATGATTGAAAAGACGCTTGAGAATAGCAGGCGTTTCCTAGTTGTTATTGCTCTGGCATGTTAACAGCAGGCCAGGTACCAAGGGAGAGAAGTGTGCCATCAAATTTTTAAATACATGGCTGGTAATATCTCGAGAGAGTCTGGAGACGTTTTCATTTTAACAACCCTGCATTTGCCTTCTGAGTAACAAGAGTGTGGAATTGTCAGAGGAATAATCGCTTTGTAACTGTTTGCCATTGCCACGTCTTCACAGAGTTGTGGTTGATCTTTAGCTAATTAATTGGACAAAATTTTGCCCTCAACAGAAATCTGATCTTTGCTGCATTTTTATAGCATTTGCAGAAGGAAACTGCAAGCAAATACCTAGCTATTTCTTTTCCACCCCAACACCCCTTACAGCCATTATTCAACTTGCAAAAGCAGTATAGAAAGCAAGGACATAATGGGAAAATGCAGACAACTCCAATAGCAGTGCTATAATCTGAATGGGAACCATCAGTTTTGCAAATTCATGAGAATTTATCTCAGCCTGGCTGTTTCATGTTTATAATAAATAGCAAATTGGGAGCTTGATAAAATATCAGGAAAAGCACATGGCTCTCTATTCAGATAAACACTAAGTGATAACCTTTTTCATCAGTGAGGCAGCAATATATGAAGACAGTGTGTATATGTATGCATCTCTCTAACTATAAATTCAACAACGATTACTAAGTTATTTGTCCTAGAAATTCCTATGATCGCAGGGAGCTGTCTGACAGTGAGTAAGGTTCAGGAGAGATCATAGTTCAATGGCAGAGTACATGGTATGCACGCAAAAGGTGCCAGATTCAATTGTTGGTTATCTCTTGCATGGCAGGAGGAGGACTAGAGACAATACTGGCTAAATGTCTACCAAAGAATCAGGGCTTGGAAAGATTTGGTTTTAGACTACCATGTCCAGAATCGTTCTGGTGGATTCTGGGAGTTGTAATCTAAACAACTAAGTTTTCCAAGTTCTGACTTAGTACATCATCTTCTTAAGTCACTACAAGTAACCAATCTGCTCCTTATTCATTGCTGCACCTGAAGAAATAGACCAAGGCTAAATTTGAATTGCTGAAATAATGTAGTTCCATGCATGGAATCATGGGATCTGGAGCTATATCACTTAAAGAGGTGTCTGCACTACAGATTCAGCCCAAATCTATGAACACTTATACTTTGATATCTTTCATTCAGTCTCAAAGGTGTTACAAGATCCCTTTGCTTAGTGACATTCCAAACTAACACAGTTATTTCTCTGGACTGTTCCTTGTCAGCTAAAGCAGTGCAAGGGAAGTCCAGGGACCAGTGATGGTCCACAACCCATAAGAAGACAGTCCCTGGTGAGTTCTAAGAAAGAAACAGTTGTAGCCTATGTCACAAATATGGTTCCCGGTTCTTGATACGTTGGGGAACCCCCACATCACACCACTTGGGAAGCAGTAAGCCAAAGGAGACAATCTGAAGCTGCTTGGACATTTAGGAAAGGAAGTTGCTACCGCAGCAGAGCAAAATAGCTTCCTCGGGCCACAGATCTCAGGAGTCAACAAACAGTTGTTTCTTTAACTTGATACTAATGTATTTCTACCATCAGAGTGGGGCTGTATTTTTGGGATGCTGTGTTTTGGATGTGCCAAAATAGCTGCGCTTGCTTTAGCTGCTCTGTAGGTTGACTAGACAGAATGGGTACCATTTTGCTGCTCTACCCACAGGCTGCAAAATTTCTCCAGATCTCCGTGTTTCTGGACAAAATGTTTCACCTCTGGCTGTTTTTTAACTTGCAAGGCTTCCGTTAGGAAATTTTCCAGATATTGAATATTAAGGTGTGGGCTGATGAATCCCATCAGCATTTGCCATTTCTCTTAAATCCAGGTGTTCTATTAAAAAGTATCCCTCTAGAGATGTGAACAGCTAGAAACATATCTAATACCTAAAGATAGCAAAGATGCAGCCATGATTTCTCCAGGTCACTAAGGTGGTTAATTAGTCATAACACTAATCCATTAATGTATTAATTATATTTAAAAGTCATGGGAATCATATTGGCCACAGGAAGCCTTCCTTGGGTTATGGACATCATTAACCTGAGCTTAATCCACACCAGAAGGGCACTTTGCATTTCCTTCCAAACTCCTTGACCTAAATGTTTATGTGAAACAGGGAACAGGGGAGACGCTGGAACCTGGATGAAGGTGAGTGTCCATAGTCCAAAGCTACTGCCACACTGCAGAATTAATGCAGTTTGACACCGCTTTAACTGTTAAGGCTCCATCCTATGGAATCCTAGGGTTTGTAGTTTGTTGCAGCACAGAAGCTCTCTGACAGAGAAGGATAAATATCTCATAGAGCTACTCATTCCAGAATTCTGTAGCATTGAGCCAAGAGCAATTGTTCAACTCCATTGATTCTGCAATATAGATGAAGACCAAGTCCATCTCATTGTCTTCTGCTGTGAGTTCCAGATGCAAATTGTATATGCAATAGAAGAGACAGGTTTGAAGCAGAGGTGGAGAGCTTTTAGCCCTTCAGATCTTTTGAACTACAGGTCTCACCTGAAATGTGATGATCCAATAACTTTTATTTCTTAAAAAGCCCAATGCACTCCAGCCTTATCCAAAGGAGCTATTTCGCCCTTTCCATGGCACAAAAGGGAGCTGCTTTTTGTGCCTCCTTTTTTGTGCCACAGAAAGGCCAGATTGGGGGCACAGCGTGCAGTTGCCACTGCCCCATTCCAATGAAGAAAGAGGCAGTTGCCCCTAAGGCCAGGAGATGTTAACTATTTATGTATGCATATGTATACAGCCAGTGTAGTTGAGCAATTGTTTGCTTGGACTTTCCGTTTATTTTATTTATTTATTTTTACAAAGACCTGTACCAAAGACTCCTGGACAAAACCAGCAATCATGCAATAAGTGGAATGGTATCTGTTTTTCTCTCTTTTCCTTTCCTTCATGAGAAGGGCAAAGAGCAGAGGAAGCTGATTACCTTTATTTTATATCGACTGCCTCCAATTTCAGGTACCCTTGGTTTATTCAAGCATCCCAGCCAGTGAGCTATCGGCAGTTGCTCAATACGTGCCTCTGTAACAACTTTGCAAAACGACCCCTTAACAACACCACTCTTTATCTAGAGAGGGTCTATGCAATACATGTGTTTCTGGGTCAGGGAGATAAAACTATACTTATCAAAACAGCCTTCATTTAGGGATGCAACACAGGCAGAGCTTTGAAATGTTGCCGAAAACTAACGTGATATTTTGTTATGAAGCTGTCATGAAGATCCAAGCAATGATAGGATGTATATGTGTCAGTACTGAGGAGATACAAATATCTGCATAAACCAGCAACACATACTGACAGCTGGATAAGGTAGCAAATTCCTGTGGCTTAATTCTGCTCGATCATGTATGCAAAAAGGCATATGCCATTAACATCTGCAGTTAGTGACATGGCAAGGGCATTGGTTCTGGTGTACTGACAACCTTTTGGTTCCCTAAATGCAAATAGGAATTCCTATTTTTGCACACAAAACAGGACTCATTTTAAAGCTTACAGAGGAGATCATAGCTAGCCTGAAATGCATGCTCATTAGGACATAGATTAGCTATTTGGCTCATTGGACTGATGGTTTGAGCTCATCCAGTTTCTGCAGTGTGCCATCATCACGGTTTCTATTGTTCTTCTCAATCTGTGATTGTCTCCTACCAGGTTTGAAGCTTGACCAAGAAGTTGGAAGACAAGTATTCCTTGCTCATTCTATGAAACATGAATTTTGGCCCTTGAGTCTACTATAACACAAGGGTGGGGAATGGCTTTCTGCGCAACTGCTGTATCCAATTTGAAAAAAGTTCTCAGGGGCTACACTCTAGTATGAGATGATCCTTAAGGGTTAAAGGATAAAGGCAAAAGTATATTTTTAACTGAAGGCTCTTACTGCCAATCAGTACTGAATCTGATCATCTTACTGCATTACATTCAGAATATATATATATATATATATATACACACATACAAAATTCAGCAAATAAAAAAAAAATATCAGGCAAAGGTGGGAAAATGCAAAGGTGCCTATAATGTCTCCTATCACATCTTTCCCTCTGCTCTACTCTAAAAACAAACACTTTGGAAGATATGTTAAAGGATAGAAAACGGCCCACATAATACTCTCAAAATAAAATGGATAAACATTTATCTGTTGAGTTTGAGGTTTAGAAAAACAGGTCCAGGGTACAGTCAAGGGGAGGGCAAATTACTTCTATTCATTATCGTGCAATCATTCTTAAATATTAAGATGCTCACAAGCATGATGTGTACTTAGAGGTATCCTCCAGGTATTCAATGCGGTTTATTTGGTTTGTGTATGTTTGCTTAGTATATTTGTGATAATTCCTAAGGAGACTCAACAACATAGAATGCATGGTGGTCTAATTCTCAACCATTTTGATGGCAGGGGTGGTGGATCAGGTCCCTCAGCCTTGTCTTGGGTGGATGGGGTTCCTGAAGCCCTCCTGTTTCAAAGTCCATGAAACCATCAGTCGGGGAAGCTTCGATTAGGAGTTCTTGCATGGCAGAGGTAGGACTGGATGGCCCTTGTGGTCTCTTCCAACTCTATGATTCTATCCTATCCTATCCTATTCTAAATAACCAATTTTATTGTCATGGGGAAGGAGTGCTGGTATCTGAGGAACTCTATGGGGACAGATTGAGAATCCAGGAGTTCTGGGTTTGGTCCCAGGGCCAATGGGTCTTCCTTGTTGCTGTGACATCTTCTAGTACTGGTTGAACTCACTTTTAAAATGCTTAGCAGTTTATTGGTCATTTTGATGCACACTTTATGAACGGAATTGTGTAAGTATGAATGCAGACACAAGGATGTGAACCCACACATACATCAGAATATTGTCCATGCCACAGTCACAGGCCTCATTCCCATTATCTTTTAAAATGGATCACAAATCAGTTTGAACCAGTTTAAATGACCCTGGTTCGCACTTGAACCGAATCACTGAAACAATTCGGAGAGGGAGGCCATGTGCTGGACTCATGTAACCCGCGCCTGATTTTTCCATGTCTTTTTGGATAAATCAGTTCCGCACAAATGTGAACCAGATGTGAATCGGAATCGATTTAAATTTGTCCTTTGGCTGGCTAGAGCGGGTCCATTTTGAATTGATTCATTTGTGAATGTGAATCACAAGTGGATTATTTTATTTTATTTTGCAGCAAGAAAATGCGATCAGGGCAAATGTAGTGTGAACCACGCTCCACTGCCAAACCAATCCATCGATTTGGTTCACAAAGTGATTTATTTGTAAGTGGGAATGTGGCCACAAATGCATTTCTCTTCTTTATACTACTGCAATAGGTTTCTTTCTCATTTCCAGGGTGAATGGCGGGGGGGGGGATGCCTAGGTGGAGGGAATTTAAGATTCAATTTCTCTTTCTTTCTAAGGTTCTACTTATTATTTTGGAGGAGAAAAAAAATTAAAAGCACACCCCTATTACACAGATGTCAGCTTCCTTGATTTTTGTACCAGAATCTGGAGCATTGCATTTTCTCTCTGTCGGTCTTTATAATACACTCACAGTGACAATGTGGCCTTGTTGCTGATTAGATTTACCAAAGGAGGAGATCACTCTGCAAGATAATGCCTTCCTTAACCCAGAGGGCTGCTCATTAGGGATTCCTTTCACATCAGCCAGCACTTGCCACCTTTGGATCAAAAATGAAATTTGATTCCAGCTTCAGATAATTACTTCCACCCTGGGCAGAAATTTTTAGATCAAAGATCAGCAGCCAGACCATAACACAAACTCCTCTTCTGAACTCCTGTCATCTTCTCACTCCTCCTCCTGGCTGGCTGTGGACTTTAGGAGCATGAAACTGTAAAGGATGTCAGAGGGGGAATCAGTCTTTCTTGTACTGTCCAACTGCCCAGATTTGGGAGGGCCAGTCCACATTAATCCTACTTTTCTGGCTGCACTTAAAATTTGCTTTTTCTCTCTCCCTTTCATGTTCCCCCTTTGACTTCAAAGTGTTGCTGTTGTTGTTATTATTTCTTATCTGCCTCTCACCATGGATCAAGATGGGGAACAACAACAGAACAACAAAGGTCCAAAACACACTGCAGAAATAATCTAGACTGAGACCATTTTAACTGCCCTGGCTCAATGTTAGGGATTTCTGGGGACTGTGATTTTATGAGATATTTAGCCTTCTCTGTAGAGAGAACTGGAACCACAATGGACTACAGTTCCCAGGACTCCCTAACACTGAGCCAGGGCAGTTAAAGAGGTCTCAAACTGGATTATTTCTGCAGTGTGTTTTGGACCAAATATGTGTCAGTTAGAAACACAACTTCAGTTAAAAAAACATACATCAGTTAAAAAACAAAACAAAAAGATACATAAGTATTAAAGCAATCTAAATTTAAAATTCATTGTTTAAAATTAGTTTTCTAAAAGGAGTTTACAGTCAATTCGAAGGGTGTGGAACACAGGAGGCGGCAAAATCTTACTCTTCCCAATAGGTTCAGGCAAATGCAAAGTCTCCAACCTTGTGTGTTCTTCATTATTAATAACTTTGGCCATCTTGATCACACTCTGATGTTACCTGGCCCTGATTTTCATCTGTAAAATGTTGAAGGGTATGCTCTCCAGGCAGCTCAGGATTGTGGGACTTTTACAATCCTTATGTATTTCCTGGGCCTAAATATCCTAAACGCACCAGATCTTGACTGATCTTGGAAGCAAGGCAGGGTCAGCCCTGTTTAGTACTTGGATGGGAGACCACCACTGAATACCAGGTGCTGTAGACTATATTTCAGAAGAAGGACCTGGCAAAAACACTTCTGAGCAGCCCTTGCTTAAGAAAACCCTCTGAAATACATGGGGTTGCATGGGATTGTGAATAGGAATCAGTTGTGAATGTGTAACATTCGATTACACATTTGTAACTGCAATGATGAATTCCAGCTGTTGCTTTTGAACTACAGGTCCCAGAATCTCCCGCCAATGGAAGCAATGGTCACAAATGGCTGGAAGATTCTGGGAGATATAGCCTCCCCTCTATAATTTTTCCATGG
Organism: Urosaurus nigricauda; assembly: GCA_034509955.1. Lineage (NCBI taxonomy): Eukaryota > Metazoa > Chordata > Lepidosauria > Squamata > Phrynosomatidae > Urosaurus > Urosaurus nigricauda. Next base: position 13,119,886 of record JAOEGL010000013.1, read on the forward strand.
TCTGGTTATGCTTGTCCTTTACGGTATTGAAAAGACAGTCTGGCACTCATCATCTGCATATAATTATCACTTGGCTAATGAGAATCTTAATTCAAGATGTGTCCTCCGAAGACCCTGACCCAGGCTGCGGCCTATTCTCTTTGGTATCCTGTTGGGAGATGAAATTCTGACAATGTGGTTTTGCCCAGTCTTGTCTCAGCTGTTCCTTCAGCATCTGACAGCATTAGCAACCAAACTGACGTTTGCCTTCATGCACTGGCAAGCTTGAATATTTCATGGAAATAATAAACTAGATAGGCCATTTGCAAAGAAATATGATTGGAGGGGGGGAAAACAAGCACCCAGTGAAGGGAATCATAATTTCTGACAGTAATGTGTATTGCAATGAAAACACTCTTATTTCCTACAGAAGCAGGGGAGGGGGAGACCTTCTTCTGAAGCTTTTTAAATGAGAAATATTTCATGCATGGCAGCATCCATTTTAGGGATATTGTATTAAAAATAATGTCCCCACTCATTTTTTTTATTTTTTTTTTGGCTACATGGGAAGCTATGAAAGCAAATTTTAAAAATATGATTTGCCATTAGGGAATAAGTGTAAAATTGTCAGTATGTCAAAGCATTTCTTTCCCCACTTCTCAGGCACACAGTTCAGCATACGAATGCCAGCATGTGTAATACGTTTGCCATTTAACCCCCAGCTGACAATCTGCTTTGTAGTCATTTTATTAGAATAGTGGAATAGGGGACATGGGGAACTCACACATTCAATAATAGTATTACATTAAACACTTTCTTCCAGCAAGTTGCAGAACTTGTGGAGATGATATTTGATCCAAAGGAACAGTATGCCCGCCAACTGTCCCAAAGTGGCAGAGATGATACCAGTTAATCCTCTCTCCTCCTTCTTTTTCAGCTGGTATTCATCTGTCCCAGTTTTTCTGTCCTCCTCAAACTTTCAGTCATGTTGCCAAAATCCTGTCTTTTCTTCCTGCATTAAAGTTTACCATTTTTAAAAAAACACGTTTCTCCTAATTTGCATATTTATTTGTGCAATTTACCCAACTGGCACATCTTTTTCTCATTAACTGAAGCATCTGCCTGCATATTTAGAATCATAGAATGATAGAGTTGGAAGAGACCACAAGGGCTATCCAGTCCAACCCCCTGCCATGCAGGAACTCTCCATCAAAGCATCCCCAACAGATGGCCATCCAGCCTCTGTTTAAAGACCTCCAAGGAAGGAGACTCCAACACACTCCAAGGGAGTATAGCCCACTGTTGAACAGCTCTTACTGTCAGGAAGTTCCTCCTGATGTTGAGCTGGAATCTCTTTTCCTGTAGTTTGTATCCATTGTTCCGGGTCCTTTTCTCTGGAGCAGCAGAAAACAAGCTTGCCCCCAATATGACATTCCTTCAGATATTTAAAAAGGGCTATCATATCACCTCTAAACTTTCTCTTCTCCAGACTAAACATACTCAGCTCCTTAAGTTGTTCCTCATAGGGCATGGTTTCCAGACCTTTCATCATTTTTGTTGCCTTCCTTTGAACACGCTCAAGTTTCTCAACATCCTTTTTAAATTGTGGTGCCCAGAACTGGACACAGTATTCCAGGTAGGGCCTGACCAAAGCAGAATACAAAGCAAGTATACTAAGGGTCAGTCTGCACTTTAAATTGCTCCTCAATTGAGTGGAATAGAAAAAGATCCAGTAACACAGAATTCACAGGGGTTTGTACTTTTTGTACTTCCCCACCACCAAAAAGACCTCCTTAAACTCTGCAGAAAAAGGCTTCTTGGTGACAGTCTCTCTCCGTGGCAGGATGGGGTGGAAACATCATCCTCCCACACCACAAACACCAACAGAACAGAGTTGTTTCAACCATTGCAACTGATGGTACAGGAAAGCAGGTTGTTGGTAGCGGGTTATGGGATGTTACTTAGTTGCGGGTACATAACTTTTAAAAATATGATTATTAAATTTATTATATTTTTAAAATTATATTTATTTATATCCTACCCTTCTCCCTGGACTGGGATTCAGGGCAGCTTACAACATTAAAAACCATTCAATTTAAAAGATACAAAAAATAATACATTAAAAATAATATTAAACTACTACAATAAAACCACAAAAAGAAGATAAAAATGTATAAAATGCATTAGAACAATATAGCATGCCAGGGCATTCTTTGAAAGCTTTCTGCTTTGAATGCCTGTTTGAAAAGGAAGGCTTTCGCCTGTCGGCAGAAGGCCATCAGAGAAGGGGCCATTTTGGTCTCCCTGGGAAAAGAGTTCCAGAATCGAGGGGCAGCTACAGAAAACTGTGCTTGTGATGGGGATGGGACAGATACAAGGGCCTGCCCTGAGGATCTCATAGAGGGAGACACGGTCTGCCAAATATCCTAGACCTGAACGGTATAGAGCTTTAAGGGTCATCACCCGCACTTTGAATTGTGCCCGGAAACAAACTGGCAGCCAATGGAGCTGTTTCAACAGGGGTGTTGAACCTGCCCCTGTTAGCAGCCTGGCTGCAGCTCTTTGAGCCAGTTGAAGTTGAATACATTGAACAGGGAGTCAATTAACAAAGTAACTGAAGAATTAATTGTACATACTAATTTTATACATTATACTTTAACAAATTAACTTTCTTTGATGGTATAAGACCGAGGTGGTAAGATTAACACTCCCTTTTCTTTGGACTGCTTCACACATAGGAGTTTATCAGACCACGGAAATTGGAAGTATAATCTAATGGCAATCCAAACACAATCATGGGGTTTCACGTTATTGCATATTAAAGTATCTCATGCAATTTTGGGCAAAAGGGAAGTTATTCCGAATGCAATCATGGGTTTTACGTTATTGCGTATTAAAGCATCTCAAGCAATTTCGGGCAATGGGGGGTCATTTTCGGGAAATAAGAAGTCATTCTGAACGCATTCCGAATACAAGTGGAATTCACGGAAATTCGCTAAACTAGCAAATTCACGTGAATTTGAATTGGCTCCAATTGGCTCCATTCGAAATAAAGAGAAATTCCTCCTGTCTGATAAACTCCATACAAATACAGTGAACAATAACATCAGGGATAATGCATTGGTCCATAATACATTTATGTCAATGAAATCCTGCTAGTATAAATGCAGATCAGATCCAGAAGGCAGATTAAAAAATGTGTCATACACTAGAGACATAAAAACTGCGTCCTAGCCTGCTTCTGACCTAATTACATTTGCGACGGTTGTAAAATGGAGAATAATCAGCACTGAAATTGGTTTAACAACACATTGGCCCTGACAATAAATGGTTTTCATTGGCATCGTTCCTGCTCTTTGATGGCTACTCATACGATACTGATGAAGCCCAATAAAAATATGATGCATGAATGGTACTTTTATCCATTGAAATGGCAATTAATAGGATTAAGATATTGCTTGTGCTTATAGTGTGCCCGGTAAAGCTCTCGTGGATGTAAACTCTGTGCTTTTTATGGATTATAAATGGAGAGATAATAGAGTCAAGTCAAGTTAAGCCCAACCTCATTAACATTTGAAGCTACAAAACTTGCCTGTCAGTTTAGCTCAATCTGGCTAGCTGGGTAAATGGCTGTCTGATGTTTACTTCAGTGAGCCACCTTGAAAAGTAATATACAAAGAAAAATGACAATGAGGCTAGTGATGATGATAACTACTTATCATAGTGGAGTTCTCAATAGCTGAAAATGGAAGAGATGACCAGCTAGAATTAAAATGGCCATCCAGGGTAAATAGGGGGAACCATCTTGGAAAAGTTACTTTTGTGTTGGCCACAGTGGTTGGGGGATCCTGGAAGATGTTGTATACCTCTAACTGTACTGATTTCTCTTCCTATTCCCCCCCTTTGTCCTTGGCTTTCTTCAAAGTGCAAGAGTAGTTTGCAGTCCTTTAGCTCAGAGTAGAGAGTGGATGAGGTCTTGTCCTGAATGGATGAGGTCTTGTCCTTCCCAGCAGGCTGAGGAAAAAGCAAATGGCTGCAGCTTCTCCTACCTTCTCTGTTCTTTTGCCATCTTGAACACACTTTGCATTGCTTGGCTATATATGTTCCAATTTTCATCTACGAGAGTGACTTGCCCAAGATCACCTAGTGAGGTTTCATGGCCAAGCAGGGATTTGAACTCTAGTCTCCAGAGTTGTAGTCCAACACTCAAACCACTATACTACCGTGGCTTCTTTAGTAACTTATTTAGGGTTGCTCTCAGAGTCACCCTCACCAGTCACTTACCAAGACCCCAGATGATAGCAGTTGACCAACGGAACCCCTTTTGCTCCTCTGATGGCCCATTTCCATCTGGATCTTTTCTGAACCCCTTACACCAAGGGAAGGGCAACTAAGGGCTCTCACATCAGTGGGGTGATGAGTCTGGATTTTCATCTGATTTTACAGGAACTATCCTGTCCCACAAAGAGCTTCAACACCTTAGACAGCTTCTTTACAGTTTAGACTAAAACCCAGATTTCATTCATCACTCCACCGGCATAGAAACCACTTGCTGACAGTGACTGCAAGCTGTGGGAATGGATAGGAATAACAGGAGTTCCCACATTGGCCATGGAGACCACACATATATCAACATTACTTCCCACTGCTGGAGAAGAAGAAATGGATGTGGGGGGACACGTGCTGTGAATATATTAGTCCCCTGCATAAAGGACAGTGAGAATAATGCCGTCTGTTTTGCTTCCCGTTGAAGCACTCTACAAATAAGAGGCTTGGGGGATTTTTAAATCTCCAAAGCTATTTGTCACAGTATGCAAATACTTTTCTTTTCTTTTTTACAACAGTACTTTCCTCCCTTTTGACAGCTGTATCTCAACAGGGCCATGACAGAAGCCCCAGCCCCTGCTACAGTTCCAAAATCAGGCTTCCCACCCACCTTCTCCAAACTGGGGAGCTGAAATCATCCATTGCATGCCTGAAGGGTTTGCTCCTGGAAGTGCAAAATCTTTGGTGGAGTGACAGATGGCCTGACAGTTGTAATGTGGCTCTTAAACTACAGGGAGGAGTGGCAAAATCAAAGCCAAGAAGAGAAGCAAAGGTTAAGAGGGAAACCCCAGCTAGTTACTTTGGCCTGCGTCCAACATTGGACTGAAAAAGTTGCCTCAGTGAAAACTGGAGAAGGCTCCTGTGCCTTTGACATGTAGAAGAGGGAATTTTGGCAAGTCTTGTTACTTGGTTGCAAGACAAACAATACCTACTGAAACATCTTCTTTTATGCAATGCGCAGTTTTTACTGTGGTAACCCTATGTGGAGACACTTAACCTTGCAGTAGGTTCTATTGGCACCAGTGGTGCCTACCTCAGAGTAGACATTAATCCTATATACACTTACTTTGGGATAAAACCAGCTGAACTCACTGAGGCTTAATTTTTGACTAGTTGAATATAGGACTGTTAGTTGTTGTGCACACAGTATGCACCTTTAGTTAGGGTAGGAGCTAGAATTTATTTTATTTATGTATTTACTTGGCTAGTAGTTCTCTTTCTGCCTTTCTATCAAGAAGTTCAAGGGGGCACTTCATTCTCGTAATAACCATCTGAGAGGGGTCAGTCAGAGAGAGACAAGGACTGGCCCAAGGCCACAGAGTTCATGTCTTGAGTGAGTGATGATTAAAATCTGGGTCTCCAAGTCCCTGTCTCTCAGCACTCTGATCATTCCACCACAGATTGGTTTGTGATGACAACTGGAATGTAATTAACTAAGAAGATGGAAGGATGTGCTTTGAAAATGGCATGGGAGTCTCCAAGGGTGTAGTGATAGTCTGGTGTGTATGAGAAAAGAACTTGGTGTTATAGAAGATAACTAGCTGTCTGATTATCTCCTCGCATCCCCTGTTCAGCTGGAAAAAAACCCAAAATAGACTACATTAATGTTGTTTCATCTTTACTTGTTATGTAATATGCTGTCAAGACATATGGAATTATGGAGACCCTATGATTGACAGACCTTTAAGCTCACATCTTGCAAAATTCAGGACCATGGCTTTCTTTATTGAATCCACCCACCTTTAAGCTCAAGTCTCCCTCTTTTCCTAATGCCTTCAACTTTATTTATTATTTTATTTACGGTATTTATACCCTGCCCTTCAGCCCTAAAGGCTCTCAGAGCATCTTAAAATTATTATTATTATTATTATTATTATTATTATTAATTAGATGGTTCCCTGCCCTCAGTCTTACAATCTAAAAAGACACGACACAAAAGGAGGAGGGAATGGTGGTGGGGAAGGGGATCTGGTCTAGCAGTTCTTCTCTCCCTCTGAGGCCTGGACCAAGGCAGATGGACTGGAGGGAGGGCTCTGCTTCTTAATCTAGGCCAGGCCCAATGGAGCTGGGCCTGCATCTCTCCCTCCATGGCCGGATGGCACCAGATGTACTGGGGGAGGGCTCTGCTTTTCATATCAAATGTAGGTATCGTAACACATTACAGGCACAAAAGCCTGAATCTTTCTTCAGCATGGGCAATGGGGCAGTGCCTCCTCCATTGCACCTAAAGGCATTAGGCCAACTAAGAGAAGGCAGGATGCACTTGATGGCACACAGATCTCCTCCCGCACTTCACTGCCACCTCCTAGAATCTTCTGCCCAAGGCAGCTGGTTCACTTTGCCTATGCATCAGCATTGATGTTCAGTCCCCATGGAGCCCCAAAGGCAGCAATTAGGTAATGCATTGCGTAATGTACCAATTGTGTGAATGGCTGGTCAGATTGCATTGGCCAATCTATCTTGCTGTTTTTAAAAGCTTTAATAAAAATTGGTCCTTTGAGCTTGGAGTGATTTGCAAGGACAACACATACACACACATATCTGCCTCCACAAACCAGAAGTCAAATAAAACCTCTGTTTGTTTAGATCTGATATGCTGCACTCTCTGGCTTCGCATTTGTACGACTCCCAAGAAAAGGGCGAATGCTGATGTCATACTAGATGTAAAAAACATTTCTGCCTGTATTTGGAGAGATCCATTTGCCCATATTTCCATCACAGGGTATATTACTTAAAGGTAAACTCTGCTGAGTTTGCTTTCATAAGAAAAAATTGAATGAGCAAATACAATTCTTTCTCCCCTGAATATTCACACCGTTAGATTCTACAAGACATGGTTATTAAAAGTTAACTGTTCTATAGGCCAAGGTATTCCTGTGCTTTGTTGAGACAAATAGTACAACTGTGATCAAAAAATAGTGTTTTATCAAATGGCTCTCGGGGGATGGAGGCAATACTCAGCTTGCCATTTTTCATTTGTGTCCCTGTTGAAAAAGGCAACGGTTCACTGGATCAATTTCACCTTTATACCTCCCTCCTCCTGGTCTTTTGTATACATTTCCAAGAGGTTCATAAAAAGGTCCTTGCTGAATATCTAAAATATCACACCCATCCTATTAAAAAGAGAGAAGAAAAAAGCTGAAAGCAGGAAAGCATTAAGTAAAATCAGTCTCATGTACAGATTTTGTTGTTTGTAATCTGTAGAAACAAGCCACTCAGAGGCTCTCTCCTGCCCCTAAAATCTAAAATGGGCATTGTACAAATGGTGACCAGAAGGACAACCTGTGTCTTTCCATTTGGTCAACCACACTACTTATGAGCATAACTGGGTGTTTCTCACCCTCCTACATTTCACAGATGAAAACTGAGATGTGTGGCCAAGCAATGTCAAAGTGAGGTTAAGACAGCAAAAGTGATTAGTGGGAGAAAACACATAGACTAGGAGAGGCTGCAGCAGTATGCTTTTGCCTGAGCATACTGGGAAGGGCAACTCTCCTTCCTGCTGAATTGAATGCAAACTACTTTTAGACTTTCAGTTCAATTTGAACTCAATAGGAATTCAAAGGAGTTCCCATTTCCAGGAAACAAAGGAAAGAATTGGGAAGAAAAGAGAGAAACCAGGACATTTTAGTAGCTGAAAAATAACTGAAAAAGCAAGACAAATTATTATTTGGGAATGTCCCTATCAAATCAGACAGTTGGAGGATGTTATATTTATTCTAGAGCCTAGAGTCTAGAAGAGGATCAGGTAACCATAGCAGGTCCAGGGGCCAGTTTTATGCCATGGGATCCTACAACAACAACAACAAAAGTCCAAAATGGCCAGAAGTATACTTCTCATTTTTTTTAAAAAAAAAGCATATTTTTTTATGTTACATATTATCTGGAGACCTTGCACAACCTATGGAAAAGGTAAACCCTTCCATTTAGAAGAGTCTAGGAGCAGCATTCTGGAATTCTTGAAGGGCGACATATACTTAGGGGTCACACTGGTTTAGAATTATAGAGCCATAGGAAAAGCTTTTCTCTTGGTCTTATAACCCTTCTTGGCATGCTTGATGAGAAAGTATGAAAGGGTCTTCTTGTTGGTTGCTCCCAGGCTGTAGAATTCCCTTCTATAGGCGAATAAGCCAGTCTCATTTTTGTTGTTCTTCCTCCAGCGGGTAAAGATTTTTTCATTCAGACAGGTTCTCTTTTTTGGCTGTTAATGGGTTGTGCAGAAGGGACTTTTAATAAGGAATTCTGTACTCTTTCCTCCTTCCTTGTTATGTTTTTAACTGATTCTAAATTGTTTTAAATTCAGTATTTTGTTTTACTGTGACAGTTTGTTTAATTACATTTTCATTGTTCTCTATCATGATAAGTAATTGGTTTGAGTAGAATTCTGCTTGAACATTATCATAAAGAGAGAAAGAGAGAGAGAGAGAGAATTTCAATTTCTTAGAATATAGGAGGGTGCTGAGGAATACCTAGGGGAGAACAAATAACCTCAGAGGGCCAGATTAATCTCCAGGGCCTGCGGTTTATCACTCATTCTGGACAATGACTTTAATATATATATGGGGAGTACATATATCTAGATAGATAGATAGATAGATAGATAGATAGATATCATGGCCGAAGAATCTATAGATATTTAGATAGATGGAGCATAACCTTTCATGAACAGAATATATTTCATTGGATGCATGGAGTGAGGTGCCTATGGACAGACTTTTATACCCATGAATGAGCAGAGTGTGTGTGTATGTATAGTAACAGAAATGCAAATTTTGTGGGCATGGTGATGTGGTGACAATGTCAGCTTTGGGGACAAAGTTGGGAGGAAAATATCTCTCAAACCAAGCTGAGCAGATAATCATATGAATGGTGGATGAAGTTCTTGGAATGAAGTATGAGTCTGGATGGGAACCAGTAAGGAGATATGATAAAATGGGAAAGGGACAATTTATGTGCCTGGGGTGGTAACATGTGGACCTCATCACTTCTCTAACCGGTTTCAAAATTGAGTTAAAGACTATATTGTTTAGGGAAGCATTCCCAGGATTATGCCGTCTGCCCCAGGATGTCTCGTTTTAATTATGTATTAAGAACCCGTGCCCTCCCTCCAGTCCATCTGCTTTGGTCCAGGCCCCAGAGGGAGAGAAGAACCACTGGTCCTCATTCCCTTCCCACCACCTTTCCCTTCTCCTTTTGTGCTGTCTCTTCTAGATTGTAAGCCTGAGGGCAGGGATCCGTCTAATTTATAAGATTGTATGTACCTCACTGTGTAAATTTACAACACTATATAAATAATAATAATAATAATAATAATAATAATAATAATCTGAATTCTGCTATTTCTCTTTCAAATATCCCTTTGATTTTTTAAAATTTGATTTGTTGTTGTTATTGTTGTCATTCAAGGTCTGAGATGGAATGTCCAGGAAGACTTAAATGTTCTGGAACTGGTTTTTGTTTTTTCCCATTCCTAATGTCTGATTTAATGTCCATTCATCTTCTGACATAGAGATTGGCCTGTTTGCATATATATTAGTGTCTCTTAATAATGCTATCCAAGATAATGGAGGTGGATGATATCTGGTATACAGCTTGCAAAAGTTACTTTTTGTTTATAACTTCCAGAACCCACATCCTGCACATCCATTTGTCCAGGACATGATCTGGCACCCTTGTAATCAAGCATCATCTGGGATTTGGTCATCATTATTAAGAGAGAGAGAGAGACAAACTATCTCTCTAAATGTCCTTCCATGATCTTGAAAAAATGGGTCCCTGGTATAATCAAGAAGAACAAAAATACAAGAAAATATCAGGAAAGAAGTGTGAATGAACCTCTATCTGATAGCCACAGAAGGCACGGCATGCGAAGATTAAGTGGCGCTCAGTTCAGTAGCTAAGAAAGAAGTATAAAATTGGAAAATGATGGGGAAGCAATTTTCAACAATATGACTATTTGACAAAGGGGAAAAACTTGTCAAGGGGATACACTACACTTAGATGCCTTAATATATGAACTCTTTCCTTTGAAGGTAGTTTTGCTCCTGGAGGTGACTGAGTTGTAAGATTAACCACCATTTGAACATTGTGTTATTTTTGTGATGCTATTTTTATGGATGAATTTGGGTTTTGATTTTTTTTTTAAAGAATCCTTTCGCTCTCTCTTTCTCTCTCTTTCTCTCTTTTAGATTCTCCTTCGTCGCTTCAAGATGCTATTGAACTTTTCGTGCAAGTCATTTCATATTTCTATAGTCATTCTTCCAGAGGAGTCCTTTGTGTGGTGTCTGACCGGGGAGGGGGAGGGAAATGGTTAGGTTGGTTCCTGCTGTTTGTATTATTGTCATTACAGTTTCCACACTCGAGAGGGCTCTTTCAGAAATAAGAAAAGCACAGAAGACATTGGGGTGTTGTTTTTTTCTGGAAAGGCTTTTTAATATATTGTATAGCATACATAACAATAATCTGAACTGAGAGAAACAGCTTCTTTTCTTTACTTTGTTTATCTTGGCCCAGTCTTTGTATAAAGCATGAGCTGGCAGAATCGTAGGAGCTTATCGCTCACCTTTTAAAACTGGATCCAGCTTCCTGGGCTGGAGCCGGGACATAGGATGAAGGTGGGGATTATCACTCACTAAATCGCCACCAAACTGCCGTCCACCATCAGTCCAGCTCCAACTTTGAAAAAGTGCTGGCCTAGCACAGCTGGGACCCAGCTTGGATCTGGGCTGATGGTGGCTTATGGTTCGGTGGTGATTTAGTGAGTGATAATCTCTACAACCCAGCGCATTCATGTGCTGTGGGAAAAGCAGAGCCATGGTCAGCTATTTTTCTGTAAGTGGATTAATTGTATGAGCATCATCTGCAGGGATCTCCTAAGCATCTCAGGGGGCTTCGTGGATGCCTGCTGTGGTCCATCCATCTACAGGATAATACTGAAGGCATTGCTGCCAATCTCCCAACTCTTCAATGACACAAAAATGGCTTTGCTGTCGGGGTTACATCCCTGGCAGAGTAGCATCGAGGCAGGATTCCAGGAGGATACTTTTGGGTTTAAATATACATTTCAGCATATTTTTGATAAAGAAGCCAGTATGCCAATAGTGGTTTGAGTGTTGGACTAGGACTCTGCGAGATCAAGGCTGAAATCCCCACTCAGCCATGGAAACCCACTGAATGACCCCATATCGCAAGTCACATTCTCTCACCTTAAAGGAAAGAAATGGCAAACCAATTCTCAGAAAACCCTGTCAAGAAAACCCTGTGATAGGTCACCTTAGAGTCACCAGAATTTGGAAGTGGCTTGAAGGCACATAAAAACAATAATAGTATAGTTTTTCAATGTCTTCTCTTTCAGAACACAAATTTTTAAATACCATTTATCCCAACATGCTCTTTTAAACATGTTTTAATACATTTTGTATTTGTTATTACAAAATGACTATAATTTCAATATTATGTTATGTTTACCTTAGTCTGGAAAGTACAGGCTTCGTCAGGAATTCACAGTTTGTAGGCTTCACAGAATTTAATTATGATTATAATAATAACTAGGTCTATCTCCTGCGTTTTGCCCCTGCGTTGGAAGCTGAGCAGCAACAATTGCTTATTAAAGACTAACAAGAGGTTCTTGAGATGGTCCCTGAAGAATTGTGAGAAGGTCAAGCCCAGGCAGCTTTCATCAGCAAAACTCCACATTCCTAGCAAAAGAGGGAAAGGCCTTTATATTCAATAAGCATCGAGACTAGCCTTTGAAACAGGAAGAGATTTCATTTCCTCAAGGAGAAAAATGATCTTTTAAATATTTCTGGATGGAGAGATTTTAATATGTGCTGGCATTTTTAAGTAACGCAAAAAGAACATTCCTAAACCATAACAAAGAGCCAATAGAGGGTGGGATGCTTCTGTCACTCTACAGTATTTTCCAGGGACTTTACCGCATGCACTTGTCAAACCATTTTGAGGACGGGAATGGGACTCGTGGGGGCGCATGTGAACACATTTTACCACACACACAAGCGTCCACAAAAAGGTCCCGTTCCGGCACCCATCCCGAAGCCATCCGTGTTCAGTGCTGGCGGGCGCCCTTTTTCCTGCACAGAAATCTTCCAAGCAGCACATTTAATGCTTCATGGCATGGGACAGGGACGGGTGGTGGAACGGGACCTTTTTGTGGATGCTTGTGTGTGCGGTAAAATGCATTCATGCACGCCCCCGCGAGTCCCATTCCCATCCTCAAAACGGTTTGACAAGTGCATGCAATAAAGTTCCAGGTCTGGCAGAGCTACTGGGTGAGCAGGAGAGGGAAGAGACTCTACTGCCCAGCCAGCAAACCTGAAAGACCCAGAAAAGTTCACAAAATTTCACACACACACACACACAAAGAAAAGCCCAGTCCCACCAGTATGCTATGTGACATCCCCCTTTGAGGTGTCACCCAATGCAATCTGAACCTCCTGCACCAACCTAGTGATGCCCCTGTTCCACAGAATTTTGCAAACCCATAAATGTATGGACTTTGAACTGAAAATTGCATCCATTTCCATCTTCAATCCAGGAGGCCACACGCACAAGCACACACACGGACACTTGCTTCAGTGGGGCACATTTCTCTCACAGCCCTATTCCTCCTCCCATGACTAAAAGGGACCTCTTGGTTTTGCCCTTTTATCTCACTTCTGAAGGGGAAAGGATGTTGCATTTGTTTGATAACTACACAGAATGCCATCAACTCTGAGTGAGCTTTGTCATCACATTTGTATAGCCATGAAGCCAACAGTTTTGGAACCAAGGGTTTTCCAGCATAGAGAACCAGCATGGGTAGTGATGGTCCACCAAAGTTCAGCCTCTGGTCCTCCTGAAAACAATGACTGATGACGTTGTCTTTTACAGGAATGGTGCTCTGGTTTACAGTTGTCTTAGCGAGTTACGTGGGATGCTCATTTTCTGGTACAGTACAATGTATCTTCTTGGAGTCTTTCAAAGCCCCAGTCTATTGTACGTTCCTCTTAAACCTTCAGGCCTAGTAGTGTAAGTGACCTCTGTTCTCAAAGGATGATGGAGATGACCACAGATTAAAAGTAAATATAAAATACTCCCAAACTAGGGAAGAGGAGTGGGGAAAAATGCCATTTAAGAGACAAAGAAAAGAAAAATTCAGCATCCTGAGTTACAACACTGTCTCTAAAGTGCTTAAATTCACATTAGCACCAGTTCAGATGCCCAGAATAAAACAAGCAGACCCTAAAATCAAACCCACAGGGTAGATATTTCACTGAAAGATCAGAGGAAATGGATGAAAACATATTAAACCACTTCTGTTAAGCTCTACCTGTTGTGTATTATTTGGGTCCTTAGACCCTCAGGGGAAGATGCCGTCAGTGGCCTTGATGGAGTTGCAAAGTATAACAAACATAGTTGTATTTAGATGTTTTATATTCTAGGCTAAAAGAACAACAGCGAAGAAAGGGATGGGAGCATGGATTGTAAAATGCACAGCGTGGGTGCTCTTATCCTGGCATTTAGCATTTGCTTAATGATGCAACCACTGCTGCCTGAAGTACCTCTGCCATTATTAGAAATGGGACATTGAACTATTTATAGAACTGTTTGGTGTTACACTATTATGTAATATGCTTACACCCACATAGGGCAACAATAGCTGTAATGTGTACACTCTGACAAATATAAATGCTTAAGAAAGGTCAGGAAACTGTTAGTTGTTAATGCTCTTGCTTTATTCCTAAATTATTCATGCTCCTATTATATATTTATTTGGCATTTGATAATGTGATTTTAAATAACAAATAAAAACAAATGCCTTCTCTCTCATTATTCCTTTCCTTTTAATGTTCAGTCTATGGGCTTGAAGAGTCAGTGTGGCATAGTGGTTTGACTGTTGGAGTAGGACTCTGGACTCTAGCGACCAATTGTACTAATCTTCTCAGGCCAGAGAAGGCCCAATATAAGGGGGAAAATGTCTAGCATGGCAGGAGGTTGGACTGGATGGACCTTTGGTCTCTTCCAACTTTATGATTCTATGATTCTAAAAGATTGCAGAATTTTGCATTCCGGTAAAAGATCTAAAACAATCTGCAGATGACACAGGTTGACTCAGTGGTCCCTCTACATTCACTGGGGTTAGGCATGAAGGACCCCCATGAATGTCGAAAAATTACAAATAAAAAACACTGTTCTTTTTAACTGGGAGGACACCTCTCTAGAAATCCCCGGGTTCTCCAGTGCAACTCTATGGTCAACATCTGGCAGAGGCTGATCATATCATAGAATCATGTTGGAGGTCCTAGAAGTTTTTCTCTAGGAACTTCTAGGTTCTCCAACAAAATTCTGCAATAGAAACCTAGAGGTTCCTACAGAGAACATATTAATCAAAATTACAAATAACCAAAGCCGCAAAAGTCAAAGCCACAAGCATGGAGGGCTGACTGTATTGTTAAACTATTTCACTATTTCGCACATACACTTTTGCAATGTACATTTTAGCCAACTTCTATTTTAAAATTTGTAAGCTACATTGGGTCCTTCGATGGGAGAAAGACAGAGTATAAATTGAATTAATAAATAAATAAAAATAAGAATGCTATCCCACAGCTAGAATTGCATTAAAAAATCCACTTGCCCATACATTTCATTTCATCATTAACAAGGGGCTCTCTCCTGTGCTTTGTCCCAAACACCAAAACATTTGGGCGAGCCCAGATAACTGGGATTTCTTTCCAAAAACGAAAAGTTGCTGTTCTTAGATATTTTCCTGAGTCAGTATTTTTCTGTGCCCTGTCCTCTGTGTTCCCTGAAGAATCCAGTTTGTCAAGCTGACATATTTTTCTCCTTCAGAGAATTGATCATTAGCTGTCTTCCTTTTGTCTGAATCTGAACTGCTCTGTTTCCAAGAAAGATGAAATACCTACTTTATGTCATGTTCTACTGTAGGTGACTAATGAGAACATAATGTTTATGAGCTGTGCGTTTGTATCTTTAAAAGCCTCAATTTAGCACCATTTTTATTATAACAATAATTGTATTAACATAATTTGCTCACTTTTTTGAAGGAATAACATGCTATCATCGTGCTAAATGATAGCAATTTCTGGGCTCTTTTTACATAGATAAACTATCTGGGAAGTGGTGACAGTTCATATTGTACCCAAAATGAGACTGAGCAGCGTTCATCTTTGTCATGGTTAATGTAATCCAGGGTAAATTTAATTTCTCTTTTTCTCTTTATCTTAGCTGTGTCTGTTATATGCTTCATTCTTATCTGGTCAACTAATATGAATCTGTATCTATGAAGACCTGAGACTCAATCCAGTAAGTGGCTTCCACGTAGGGTTGCTAAATCAGGATTATTCTAAGCACTGAGATCTTGACACAAAAATGTGAAACCTAAGCATGATTTTTAGAATAGACTCAATGAGTGGTGAGGTCCCCATCTTTGGGGAAATTTTTTAAAAAAGAGATTGGATGAGCATTTATCAGGAGTGCTTCAGTTGAGTATACCTACATGGCAAGTAGTTGAGCTAAATGGCTCTTGCGGTCCCTTCCAACTATAAAATGCTCTGATTATATTATTTCAGCTGTGCAGATGAGGTTTTTGCTGTTGTTTTTTGTTGTGTGCCTTCAAGTAATTCCTTGCTTATGGTGATCCTAAGGCCGCCCTATCATGGGGTTTTCTTGGCAAGATTTGTTCACAGGAGGCTTGCCGTTGCCTTCCCCAATGTTGAGGGCATGTGACATGCCAAGGGCACTCAGTAGGTTTCATGGTTGAGTGAGGAATCAAATCCTTATCTTCAGAGTTGCAGATCAACACTCAAACCACTGCACCAGAGGTATACTATACATACACTTTCCAAGGCAACTTTCTCCCGCTGAGATTCCTGCCTTTCACCCTCAGGACTGGAGACTCAGGTCCAATACACACTGCAGAAGTAATCCAGTTTGAGACTGCTTTCACTGCCTTGGCTCAGTGCTAGGACATTCTGGGAACTGTAGTCATGTGAGACATTTAGCCTTCTCTGTTAGAGACCTCTGGTGCTGCTTTACTTCAGAATGCTTTACTTCAGCCCTGATGCCTCTGCTGTGAACTCTGTTTTGGAACTGCATTATCTCCAGGGGCGTCATCACAGTGCTATTTTTATGCAAGCACGGTTTTTAAAAGGCCCAAGGGAAATGACGTGCCCTAGATCCAGAACTTGGTTTACTAGAGGCCAGGCTTTGATCAATGCCATATGACCCCTGAATGCCACTTGTGGAAACCGTTTATTTAAAAAATGCTGCCTGCTGCCTGATGCCTTCATTAGTTTTGCCTTCCAAAAACAAAACCAAAAAGAAAATGAAAAAGAAAACCCTGTAGGAGAACAGAAACTTTTGTACTATGAGAAGAATGGACTTTAAATCCCAAGCTGAGAATGTGGCAGGTCAAAGGATCAAGTTAAAAATAATCTCCCCTACTACAGAGAAGCAGAATTTAAATCCTCTAAGGTCCTGCCAGCATGTTTTCTAACACTGCCACGGAGTGAATGTGATACAGTCTTCCCATTCTAATGAAGGACTGCTAGCTAGTGGATTGGAATTTAAAAACCATCCAACCCATAGAAATGATTGAGCACTCAAAATATGGGCAGGTTCGTAAGGGACACTACGGTCCTCCAAGTAACCTTGACCTGAGCCACTAATGTGCATGCCCATTGAGCATAGTTATGCAATGTGCATGTAGATGTGCCTCTGCATGTTGCAGTCCCCTAACAAGGTAGTGTTGCACATCACTCCATCAGAAGAAAGCTATGTTCTGTGTCCTCAATGCAAGATCCCAGCCATTGATCTGTTCTTTGTTTTTTGTTCAGAACGGTTCAATTTCAGACAATATTCAATATTGTCTAAAATACTAGACAAAGATACAAAAGCAGACCAAACTATCAAAGTTTAGAAGAATTACAACTCTGGGCTCTGATTTGCAGTTGCAATCCCCCAAAATTGCTTTTCTAAATTCTAAGTGAAATCAAAGATGAGAACTAGGTTTTTTGTTTGTTTGTTTTTTTAACATTTGGGTGGTTACAGACACAAGTAAAACCAATCAGCCCTTCTTTAATCCTGGTGAAGATTGTGTGACATTTTCATGTCATTACACACAACAGACCAATTCAAAGATGGCACTTATCACAGCAAAGACTGGAACAGGCTGGCCTTCCCTTCAGTCATTTCCAAACTTTTATACATTTGCACTGAAGTTTCCAGGTCAACAAGTATGTCAGAACCCTTGGGACAAGCACAAAATGGATAAATAAGCCATTCGCTCTCCTTTTCCCCTCTGTTCTTCATTTTGTAAACAACATTCAAGGTTACACAAAAGCCCCTGTTCACCTTTCTAGCTTGCATTTGAAAGGACAGTGATTCAAGCAGGCAAGAAGGGGAGATGGGGTTTTTGGTTAAGATGCATTTGGAAAAAAGTGAATAAGTGCTAAAGAGGCAAAATGAATTTGTTACCAGGTTGATTCCCAGCACATTGTTCTTTCTCAGTGGGAAACCTGAAAGCTGCAGAAAAACAAGTACTTGCTACAACCTGACTAGAAAGCTGGGCCAAAGCTAACAAAATGATATTCAACGCAGAGAAATGTAAGGTCCTGCACTTAGGGCGGAAAAATGAAATGCACAGATATAGGATGGGGACACCTGGCTGAATGAAACTACGTGCAAAAGAGATCTAAGAGTCCAAGTAGACCATAAGCTGAACATGAGTCAACACTGCGATGTGGCAGCTAAAAAATGCAATTTTAAGCTGCATCAAGAGAAGTATAGTGTCTAGATCCAGGGAAGTAATAGTGCCACTTTATTCTGCCTTGGTCAGGCCCTACCTGGAATACTGTGTCCAGTTCTGGGCACCACAATTCAAAAAGGATGTGGAGAAACTGGAGCATGTCCAAAGGAGGGCAACTAAGGTGGTGAGGGGTCTGGAAGCCGTGCCCTATGAGGAGCAACTTAGGGAGCTGGAGATGTTCAGCCTGGAGAAGAGAAGGTTAAGAGGTGATATGATAGCCCTGTTTAAATTTTTGAAGACACTGGTAGAATATATACATTTGGCACAAGGTACCAAAATCATTTAGACATGCCATTGCCGTCTGCCCACAATGTGTCAGAAACTTTCTGGAGGTCTTGAGAACTATCAAAATCAAAATGGCAAGCCCAGTTATTGGTCTTCCTTTGCCAGTAGGAGCAGTAGCTGGTAGATCAATTGTAACATAGCCATTGATATCTACTTTGGTTGTACACCATGTCTCATGGAAGACTATCACACATACTACCATGAATGTAATCTATAACATCAGGGTCTTTGGCCTTAGAATTCCAGCCAGCTATGTTCCAGGACATACACTTGAGTAGGAATAACAGTAAAGATGGTATTACATTATTGAAGATCATAGTGTCAAGATTGGGAGAAAATTTAAATGACTTGGGAAAACTCTCATATTGTCAACCAGTGCTATGCACTGGCTGTCCACTTTCATCACAGAATACAGACCATTGTTCAAATTCCACTCTACCCAGAATCTGTTCCCCAACTTTTCTAGAATTGTTCATTGACCATACCATACTGCTTCATACCTAGGGGAATCTCTTGAGAGCCAGTGTGGTGTAGTAGTTTGAATGATGGATTATAACTCTGGAGACTGAGGGTTGATTCTCAGCTCAGCCATGAAACCCACTAGGTGACCTTGAGTAAGTCACATGCTCTCAGCCCCAAGGGAAGGCAATGGCAAACCTCCTCTGAACAAATCTTGCCAAGAAAAACCCATGATAGGGCCACCTTAGGGCCGCTTTAAGTTGGAAATGACTTGAAGGCACACAAGGGGAGTCTCTTGTTACTTATTATGGCTTGTTTCAGACAATGTCAGACAACAACAATGGGAGGCTCTTGTTCCTTATTATGGTTTATTTCAGACTATTTAGGAATATCATTTTTGTCTGAATGGGATTTTGTCCCATCTCAAGCCCATCACTTATGAACCTCTATCTTATATACTGTAGTTAGGCCCAGTACAGACCGGTGCTTTGCACCAGCCTGGGGTCGAAAGTAGGGCTTGATAGAGCAGAGCGTCTGCATGATCTTGAGCCCTACCCCATGCCGCAGGCGCCATCTTGGCATGCCACCATTTATATGGGGCGTGCCATGATGACATCACTCATGCATGGCACACAAACAGCGCTGTGCACAGGGAGCATCACAAGAGAGTGACGTGACCCTTATGGCGCTCCTGTAGCACCACCAAAAGAAGCTCCTTTTGGGGGCTTCTTTTCCTGGCAGGTTGGGGTCAAGGCATCCAGTTGATGCATCCCCAACCCAGTACATCTAGGGGTGTCACAGAGCCGCTCCTTTTGGGCTGTCTGTACAGCTCCTTAGTCTCCAAGTCCAAAGGGATTGTTGATCTCTGTCCTCTCTTTCCATGTAAGATGAGTAAGTTTGATCTCAAATTGATTTTGGCACCTTGTGATGCTACATGTATATATTTCACCATTCCACCATTGTCTAGCAAAAATGTTAGTTTGCTATGTGTGGAGGGATCTAAAAAAGAAAAAGAAAGAGGAAAATGCAAAGGGAGGTGTATTAATATTGAATGGAATACCTTTGCCCTGTATGCATTTGGGGGAGATTTGTATGCTAGCTCTAGGGAACTCATTTTTGAGAGCTAGAAACAAAATCCATAGCTTCTGTGTTGTGTAGAAAATGTCCACTTTCTTCTGCACTCCTGAGCACACAGAAAATTGCTTGAGGCTCAAATAAAAGAACCCCAAGCTCCCAATAGCAGGATATAACGTGGTAATAAATATCCTGACCTAAGAACCTTCCTGCGTGAAGGATGGGAACACTGCAGTGAAATGAAACTCAAATTAATCTTCCTGAATCATTTCTGCACAGGTTAACATTCCTTTTGATTGGGAAATTTTGAAGTCTGCCTTTCTGCAGCTGACGATTTAAAGAAGGAGGAGGCTTCGAAAGCTCTGGATGGCAATATGAAAAATAACAAGAGGGAAAAGTGAAGCAGCTTCGTGTTGTAAAACATATGCATTGATAATGTGACATGTTTACTCCAGAATTACATTCTAATTAGAAAGCCATTCATATTCGTGCCACATACTGTCTGGTTTGCAAAACGATGCACTTGGTAAATCACAAAATCGTAGGAAGACAGGAAGGTGGCCTCAGGCAGTATTTTCCACCACCAGTCTTTTGATCTCCTGGGAATTCTTTCCACCTTGACCTGTCTTTGATCAGACTGCTTGAAACTGTGACATTGTGTGGGACCCCTGTGTGAGGCATGTTCTTGGATGCAATGTCAGTCCAAGGGGAGCCCTGAGCATAAATCCTTCTCATCATGAATACAGAAGACCATTGCAGAGTAAACTGGTTGCAATGATGGACAAATATCTTTTTGGGGGGGATAGTTTGTGTACATGTGCATGCATGCGTGTTTGTGGTAAAAGGTACAGACAGGTGTGTGAATCAATTTTTGAAAAAGTAGTCAAAACTCCTGAGGTGAGTTGATATTGGGGGAAATTAGAATAAGTTCAATGAGGAGGAAGATAAATATAGTCTCTGTAGTCAACAAGAGCAAGGCTCCTATTGGTTGAGAACACTTAGCCCAGAAGATGTTATAGTTGCTCCAGGATGAGTTCTTGTGACATGCAGAGAAATTAATATTCACAAGCAGAAGGTGAGTAACAACCAGTCCCATCCTGCCACCCACCCCATACTGTTTAGTAGAGGAATAAAACTAGCTTAGTCTTTGTAAAAGACATAGGTTTAGATATATAACTTTTCGTGATGATAGGTTCTGCATCATGTGTTGTTCAAAGAAGGTGGAGAAAGAGAAGTGCATTTTCCAAAATGGAGGAGGAACAAACTTAAACTAATTGATTCAGAAAGACAGAGAGACCAACAAACAGGAAATTACATGAAGCATACTAAGCCGAAACTCTTAGAGAGAGACAGAAAATAACAACTACTGTACTGAGTATAGGCATACTAAAGCTACTGCCTCTAAGAATTCTGGCCTCTAGGTTTACTCACATGAGTTGAGTGTATAGAGAATGCTAAATACTCCTCTCTGAAGTGTAAATCCCAGGAATCCATAAAATACAACCATGGTAGTGAAAGTGGAATAGGGCTGTACCATCAGCCCTCTGTATCCACAGATTCAGAGTCAACCATCCATGGCTTGAAAATATTTTTAAAATTTCAAAAGCAACCCTTGGTTTTTGCCATTTTATATAAAGAACACCATTTTATTATGCCATTGTATATAATGAGCATCCATGGATTTTGATCTCCACGGGGGTCCTAGATCCAAATCCTAGCAGATACTGAAGGCAGATTGTAATTGTGAAATGAGTGTGAAAGGGCCCAAGAGAAAGTCCGTTGCTGCCCTCTAGATGTGCGCATATTTTCAATCTGTCTATAGCTTCCTGATTGCACCAAAACTGGTGATGGCATGGCGCACAAGCTACAACCCAATATTGTTTGAATCACCATTTTAAGGGCTTGAGTTGTCACTGTGTTTGAATTGTCCCTGACATGCCTCCTCCTTGAGTAAATAATGAATTCTAGGCAACAGCAGAGATTAAAACATTCTGGAGCCAGAGCATAAAGAATAAAGATGCTTCGATTTGCTTGAAGTCTGCCAACAGGGGAGACTGCATACAACTGTTTACCGCAATTCGCAAGCTTCAGTGTTCCTATCATCTTGATGGATGCTGCTTCTTCAAGGAGAGGGTATTTCTGGCAAAACTAGAGGCATGGACCTCTTTCATTCTATTGGAAAATGTTTTGTGGTTTTACTTTGGCTTTCAAGTCAGGTCCAGGAGCCTCTTGTTGTTTTCATCCTCTAGCAGTGATTACATTTATCAAGCGAATGATCCACAGCAGATGAAATCTTTGGACTGAAGATGCACTAACACCACGAGATATAACTTGTGGCTACAAATTAGCATCTCCTTGAAGGCTCCGGGTAAAAAAAGATCTAGATGGATATTTACTTATTTATTTATTTAGCTGACATCCCTACGCTCAGCCATATCATGTGGAAACCATTCTAATATAACTTGTCTACTTGTTCCTCTTGCTGTTGTTTTTGTGCCGTTGCTATGTGCCTTCAAGTCATTTCCAATTTATGGCGACCCTAAAATGTTCCGCTCACCAGGTTTTCTTGGCAAGATTTGTTATTGGGGTTTTTTTTATTGAGGCAGAGAAAAGGTCACCCACTTGACTTCCATGGCCAAACAGGGATTCAAACCCGGATCTCCAGAAGTCTTAGTCCAACACTCAAATCACTATACAACGCTGGTTCTTACTACGTACTAGTTATCTTAATTCAGTTAAGGACAAGGGAAATTAAATCTGGTTTAGGAAATTACCTACATATTTAAGCATGTTTCTCTGGACCTGAGACCTTTTGAATGCCATGTGTCCTTCAGCTGTCTCTCACCACTTTCACATCCTGGAATACGTAGTCTCATTAATTCTCAGATGGAGAGATGTAGTACTCCATGAAACAGTGCTGGCTGCTGGATGGAAACATAGAATGGCAATGCACACATTGTATTGCATTGGGTAACATATAAAATAATATTATATTAATTTAAGTAAGGTTTCCTTCCTTAAATTGCACAATTATAGCACTTCGATGCCATTTTAATTGTCAGGCCTATGGAATTCTGAGATTTGTGGTTTTGTGGGGTACTACATCTCTGCATCTGAGAATTAAGACCTAATGAGACTACATATACCAGGATTCCTTAGGATAGAGGTATGGCAGTTAAACTGATATCAAACTGATATAATTGTATACTGTGAAAGAGACATAAAACAATTATAAAAGGTGTATATTCATGTAAATCATACAGACATACTCAAGAAAATGAAAGAAAAATCAGTGGCAGTACTTCTGGACACACATTTTTGCTGTTTTAATTAGACTTTAATATATTATGAACAAACCTCAAGTTCCTTAAAAAACTGAGATTTTTCCCGCCTATAATATTTTATCATGTGTTATCTTATATATCAGCATAAGATACCAATTATTTCTTAGCTTCACATCTATTCAAGGTATCTCCTCCTGGGTCCAATATTTTGCAAGAAGATTTGACATTTATTTAAGTGCATAATTTATACTCTACCTTAATATTCTGACATGGATTCAAGGTGGATTGCAATGATAAAACAGATTAGCTTGCTGATATAAAAGCAGCTATGTTCCCTTTTGCTTTGTCCACTCTCTACCTAAGATCCTGTTATGTCTCTGAATAATAACTGGATTTTGTATTGACAGAATTGAGAGAACCAGCTTTTACATGTCTGCTTGTTTCGATAGTCTTAGGTATAATCTGAAACATCTGCATGACATCATCTGGGGACCAGCGCTTGAAAATGTTTCTCTTTTGGATGACCTCCCCTGGGATTCCCTACCACTGGCCATGTTGGCTAGGGGATTCTGAATGCTTTAGTCTGGTTTTCTGCTAGAACCCAATCTGTTTAAATCCATACCTCTTCTTCCATTCCATCTTGAGACTTCAGGGGCCCTTTCAACAATTATAGCACTGTTATTCCACTTTAATCACCATCGTTCCACTCTCTGGAATACTGAGATGTAGCATTTATAGAGTGGTATGTTGAAGTCTCAGCCAAAGCGCTCCAATGCCTCCCAGACTATGAACCCAAATATTCCATAGGGTGCAGCAAAGGCAGTTGAAGTGGAATCATAGCACTACAATTGTGTAATGTCAAAGGGCCATGGGACTTTATCATTAAGTAAGACTTTCCCTTCTTCTCTCTCCAACTTACATTTTATAACGCCTCTCCTGCAGAAGAGATTTAAGAATGTTAAAACTTCACCCATCAGTTTGTTCCCATTTGATTGCTCTTTCTAATAAAAGTACTGATAGAGTATGGATTTTATAATTCACACAGTGGAAACAATTCTACATATTCATACTTGGATGTCAGTGCCAGTGAATACACTGGTACTTACTTTTTGAGAAGACATATACAGCATTGGAGTATTCCTTCTGGGTATATACTTAAAAGACTGTACTGTAAAATAAAATAATAACATAACATCAGAAGAACTCATGTTAAGATACCCTGATATAAAATATTGTCAAAGACCCACATAAAAGCAATGTATAAGATAGCCAAATGGCCTTTTCATTTTAGGTTCTTGTACGTTATATATGCTGTCTACATCCAGAATACAGAAGAGTAAAGATGTACAACTGAACACAAACATTAGAGTTGTCCAAGCCATTGTATTCCCCATCACTACATATGGATGTGGGAGCTAGACAGTAAAGGAAACAGACATAAGAAAAATCAACTCATTTGAGACGTGGTGCTGGAGAAGAGTGGTTAGAATACCATGGATAGCCAAAAAGACAAACAGATGGCTCTTGGAATAGATCAAGCCAGAAATCTCATTAGAAGCCAAGATGATAAAATTGAGACTGGTGCACTTTGACCATAAAGTGAGAAGGCATGGGAAAGGCATTGGAAAAGATAATTATGCTAGAAAATATAAAGGGCAGAAGAAGGAGAGCAATACCATGTGCCATATGGATTGACTCAGTTGTGGGGATACGGGCATGGGATTGCAGGAATTAAGCAGTGAAGTAGAAAATAGGGGTTCTTGGATGTGTCTCCATGAGCCGAGGTCGACTCGGGCAGTTAACAACAACAAAATATCCATCATCAGTGAAAGAAGAAAGAGCATTTCTAAACCAAGAGCAAAACAGACATGGGCTGAGATCTCATATGATACAGTGTTGCTTAATAGTTCTGCATGTGGAACTACCCTACACTTCACCATTCAACACCCCCACTTGGACTTACTGTTGAAACACTGTAACACCACCAGAGCTGTTCTGTGAGGGGAGAAGCAGAGAAGCATCTGCCTATATCCCTGTAGCCTTATGTAAAATGATTTCGTTCGTCCATTGAGATCCACCAGGGTCCTCTCAGGTCTTAGCAGTTTGTGTAATCATTTTGCATCTCACTACATGGACAGAGCCAGATGCTTCTTAGATTTCCCCTCCACACACCTTCCACCAGCCACAAAACGGCTGTGGGAGGCTACATTGAGTAAGTCTGATGGTGATTGTTGTAGATGATGAAAGGAAACACCGACTTCCAAAAAATGAAGGGGAAAAAAAAGAGATGTGCACAGGTGTAAGGTGGACTTGTTTCTGTGTGTGCCACTGACAGGATGCCAGTCATAGTCTGTGTTCCCTGGCTCCAGAACAGAAGTAGGCAAATGTGGTTTCCATGTGTTCTTGAATGTAATTCACATGATTCCTATCCAGTACAGCGCTTGGTAAGGGCTGGGGAAGCTACAATCTGGCAACATCTGAAAGACCACAGCTGCCCAGCCCTTCTCTGAAAAGACTGAGTAACCAACAGAAAAACTGTTTTTGAAGGGGAGAACCTAAAAGTGTGGCAACACTTCTCTCTGCTTTAGACATCTTGCAGTGTATATGCCCTTGACAGGTAGCACCCAAATTCAGGCTGCTTCTGTTTCTTTCCTGTATAACCTGCCTCACAACTACAGTGTAATTTTAAAAAGAAAGGGAAGGTGGGAAAAGCATTTGACAGCAAAAATACACACATCTCAATAAGCCTCCCCTAAGCTTCCATTCACAGGAGATGCTTCATTTCTGTTACCGCAACGTCAGCGATATGGGATGTCTCTTGGTTTGCCATTCAGGGCAGCTGCTCGGTCTCCTCTCAGAAGGATGTCATCGTACCTCCCTGTAGCCTTGAGTAAAGCCATACGGTGTCAACATTTCACAGATGACAGCTCAGAGGCTCTTCCTGTCTCCTTGCATTGTGTCATTCCCATTACGTTACATAAGAAGATGTGAATTATTCAACTTGACATGCTGTTATCTAGTGGGATTTTTTCCCCCAGGTCAACATTTAAAGCAACACACACACACACACACAACCAAACCTGCAAGAACTTCCCCCTCCCTGTGAAGAAAAATTAAAACAGACAGTTGTTTTTTTAAAGAGCAAATCCTTAATAATATATTCCTTCATAAACTAAGTCTCTCTTATGGACTGCGTGACACACCAGCATCATTCAGGAGAATGCAGTTTTCTTGGCCTCAAGCCTGGCCTCCCTCCAGAGGTACCCGCCATGTTACCTTTGGTTTCTTGGGTATAAATGACCCAACTCCCCCAGGAGTTGTAGATTTATATCTACATTATATTTCTACATAAAATGTAGATTTTTATCTACTTTTCATGAGTCACTGTGATAAAGAACAGATAAATCAAGAAAAGGAAAGGAATGGAAGGAAATAGGAGGAAGTAGCACACCTCCTCTGAAGAAATCTTGCCTCGGTACATTGTGGTGCCCTCTGGCCAAAACTAGGGCTTGGGAGCATGCAGCAACCACACGCTCCCGAACCCTAGTACATATGGGCAGCACCATTGTGATGTAGCACCGTCCACATGTTGCATGTGTCGATGACATCATGTGCACACCACATCCAAACTGTGTGGCATGTGCATGATGTCACCGCATCGCCCTATGGTGCTTATGGGTGAAAAGGCAGCCAGTTGTAAATATGTGGCTTTTGTCAAATAGATTTTCCAGCAGCACAAAAGGCACATGTTTATGATTGTCTCCCTCTGGAGGGAGAATGGAAGTAATACAATGTCATGCAGGAAGGTAAGCAAAAAGCCATTTCCGTCTCGCTGCCTCTCGTCTTTCTTTTGTAATTTAATAAGTCTCTAAGAGCAGATCAAGAGGGCCATTATATTCCTTATCTCTTCCTGGAACAACTGTGCTAGATGACAGCTGGAAGATGCTATAGAGGAGGCAAAAATGAGGCTTTTTCACCCTTTCTTAACTGTCACATGATAAGCAGAATGAAGAACTGTTGCTCTCTTTGTGTCCTTATACTACCCGAGCTTTAGTTTGCTTTGGGTCTCTTTCATCACTCATAGATGTTATGTAATCTAGGGTACATTATGGGTTTCACAGCATCAGAGTGGGTGCCTGGGGCAACTGTGCAGATAGTCCTTTCCATCTCACCCTCTTCTGTCATGATGCCTAGGTTTCAAAATCATTGCAGTATAAGATGGAGGCTTTGTATGCTGATGTAGCTAATTGTATTGCTGTTGAATTAAATCACTTGTTATCTTTCTGCCCATTAGGGCATCTTAAAAGGCAACAATGCCTCTGCTGAGAAAAATCACAGACAGCCAAATGGTCATCAGGACATGAAATGAGTGGCCAAGTAGCTGTGTAAGGCAGTTTGCTGTGTTACCCATTCAAGCATCACACTGAACACAAGTACAACAAAGGGAAACTGGAAGAAGCATTATTAACTTTCCAAGAATGTATCACTGAAATAAAGAGTTGTGAAAGTGGGTTGCAGAGGGAAAATATAATATAAGAGTGCTTAGTCATCTTCTATGGAGCTGAGGTTCTACTCCTCTTGATGCATCTCTCATCCTTCAGAAGCAAGAAGAGAGGAAGTAGTAAATCATTAGATCCAGAACTCTTCACACATTTACTCCATCAATCAACTTTTGCTGTTGATATTCATCATGTACTTCAACAGCTTGGTGTTGGCCTCCCTGGCTCAGCGTGCTTATCCATCATAGAACATAAGCTTCCTATTACCTTGTTTGACAGAATGTGAATTGAAGCCCACCTTCAGCACAAGCACTTCTTCTTTTAGCCTGTCTTGCACTGCAATGGTTAGACACCTAGACTAAGATTAGAGAAGTGAAGACTCAAATCCCCACTGAACTATGAAGCTCAGGCCAATTGGTACTTTTCAACCTAACCTACCACACCGCAGGGGGGGGGGGATTAAAAATTTCAAATTCCTGAAGGATAGGCAATATAGAAACACAACAAACAAAAGTCCCCTCCCCACACCCACGACACCATGATGGACCCAAGTTTCCAAAGTGGCTAAAATTAAACTGAAGGCTGATTTTTGAGAATAAAGTGCTTTATTGCCCAGAACTTTGGGTCTGATCCTTTTAAAGAAAGGATGCTTTTAAAGAAAGACATTTTAAACAAGTAAATGCATGGGTCAAAAGCCTACTAAGCTACTGACCATGGTGGTTGTGGTATTCTGGAACCTGTAGAGCAAACAAGTAACTTTTACCCACATGCAACCTCCAAATTCCTAGGCAGTATAACTCTGAATAAGAGTTGCTGTTAGACAACAGTTCAAGAGGGCGACTGCTCCTCTGTGCCTTGCTCTCCTATGTCCAGACATCTGGTTGACCGTTGTGGGAGGCCAATTTGGTCTGGCAAAGCTGGGTCCAGGAATCTACTCAGGACCCTGAATTCCTGTTACTGCCTGTTGCAGTGATCTGTCCACTGACTAGCTAGTTGGCACCTGTTTGACCTTTTGGTAACTAACCCACCTTGCAAAATGAGACCTCACGGGATGTAAGCTTGATTTATTGTTGTCTTTGCTGCTGTTGTATCCCTTCAAGTCATTTCTGACTTATGGCAACCCTAAAGTGAACCTATCACAGGGTCTTCTTGGCAAAAAATTTTTCAGAGGGGGTTTGCCTTTGCCCTCCTCTGAGGCTTAGAGAGTGTGACTTGTCCAAGATCACTCAATGGTTTCTGCGTCTGAGCTGGGAGTCATGACCTGTTGTTTTTTGTTCAGTAACTCACTGAGCATAAAAGATTACTTTATTTGATAACATAGCAATTTCCATCTCAAAGATCATTAGGAAATGGATCAGAAGTAATATCATTCCACTTTTACGCAAGGCACTGGTTGTGATTACAGCTAGTATTATGCATGCGATTCCATCCACCACATCCTCAAAAAAGCTTAACGTACATCTAGGAAAGTCACATCAGGGGTGGCTTGGAGCCTCCAAGTCAGTGGAATCATGAATCCATTCCAGTTAAACCTCCTATTGGGAGGTTAGGGTATAGCATCTCAAAATAGCTCTTGGACTAAAACTTGGAGTGGATTCACTATTCCCTGGCATGAAAGCCATTAGCTGCCACTGCCTGAAAATGGGGTTCCTAGGAACATCTCTTTGGTTGCTATGACAAAGAAGTGCTTGTCTTTAGTCTGACGCAGCTGGACTCTTCTTATATTCTTCCCTCCTATCATATGAGAGCTGGGATTCAATGCTCAAGCATTCTGTGTTGTCCCTGCTCTGAGAAAACCAGCCTTTAAATAACCCAGAATCCCTGGTAGTCAAATGGTTGCATGGGAGGTGCTTCCAGGGAGGTGCTTTCTGTAACATGAATAAAGCAGGAGCTGCATAACGAGGGGACAAAATCATTGACTTAGTCCTTTGAAGATGCATCCAGCTAGCAATCTCACTAGCCAATGGAGTCATTGATTTGTCTTTCTTTTTTTAAAAAAAGTGCTTATTTCCCCATACAAAATCATCTCACGTGCATACACACACACATCTACACACACAATGGCTCTGGGACACTGGATCTTATTATTGCCAGAGGAAACAGCTTTTGGAAATAAGAACAAAAAAGGCAATCCTCATATCGGTATTGTTCATCTCTCTAGATTGACCTATTTGGTCCTGTACTTCTTATAATCAAAATGAAATGAAATAGATGGACTTTATGAATCACTTGTACATCTATAGAAAGAAAGAAAGAAAGAAAGAAAGAAAGAAAGAAAGAAAGAAGAAAGAAAGAAAGAAAGAAAGGATTCCCAAGACAATGGAGATGGGGGATTACTTGCTCGCTGAAAAAGACTCCTAATGCATACTGAAATAAAAACTAAGCTGCATTTCTTTCTAGAAACCAAGGCATTTGAGCTGGTTCCTTTGTCAGATCAAGAGCTGAAAAGATTTGGAGCCATCTCCCACCAGGACATTGTAGTAACCAACATGCATGTGTGCAGGCAATGAAGAATCTTTTATAGTGAAAGCAAATCACTGCAGAGGAGTAAGCAAACACCTCTCCACTGTGCCGCTGCTTAATTTCCCCCTCTTCCTTCCCCATCCCTACTACCTTGTATGCCCTCTCTCAAGTAAATTGTAAACCTGAGGTTAGGGACAGCTGAAATAACTATTTGTAAGACACTACTGGAATCATTTTTGGCTACAAGGCAGCATATATATGCTTCGAAAAGTAGATGATAGATAGATCCAGTTTATCGTTGGCTTTCATTGTTCTGTTGTAGGTCAGTATCTTCCAGTAAAATCTGTTTACCATCACTGACAGTTCCACCACTGTCCTTTTCCCTTTAACAAAACCGTGTGGCACAAAGACTCCTCTGGAGAAGATGGAGAAGCATTGGCATTTTTCATATCCAATGCTGTTCATCATCAAGGTGTCTGTCTCACTGAGATTAGTCAAGTATTTATTAATCTGAGATGCCATTTTAGACAAAGTACCCTCCCATGGCCCTAAGTTCCCTCCTAGCAATGTGTAACAGCTGGACCATTGAGACAATAAACTAGTACATGTTCCAGCACAGGAAGAATACTCTTGGGGAAAGGAGACAGAAATAAACTCAGCAGCAATCGTTCTCAAGATATTGCAGGACAAAATGTACCATTGGTGTCTTCTGTGTGTGTGCCTTCAAGTTGCCTAATGGCTTAGGAGACCCCATAAATTTTTCATAGGGGTTTCTTAGGCAAGAGAAGATTTGTCAGTCCTATCCTCTGAGATACAGCCTGCAGCGCGTGACATATGTCAGTAGTCTCCCATCCAAGTACCAACAAGGGCTGATCCTGCTTAGTTTGAAAGATCAGACAGGATCTGGTGCCTTTAAGATAGTCCTAATTCAATACACCAAGCATTCAATCACACTGGCTTTATTAGATCACTACTGGAGTGTAAAGGTCTGCCAATTTACCTGCATTGGGGGACAAATGCTGATTCTTTTCTCAGCTGTTTGACTTTGCTTTCCTCTGAGGATGAGAGTGTGTGAATTTTCCAAGGCAACCCAAGTGGGTTTCCATAGCCCAGCAAAGATTCGAACTCGGGTCAATCAGTGTCCCTGTCCAGTACTCAAACCACTAGACTATGCTGGTTCTCTCACAATAACAAATTAATTAATGCTACACATGGCACCAATGTCCTGCATTCTGTTTAATATCAATAGTGCACTGATAACGTTGGAGAATCGGAATAGCATTCTGTTCAATATTGTTGCTTTACAACTGACTGAGAGGCTGTGACACCTTAGGCTCCTTTGAACATATGTGGTTGGACTGTCCCAAGGTTAAAGGTTTTTGGAATACAATGCTGATTCAAATCTCTCTTATTGTGAAACAAATTGTAACTTTCTGTCCAGGCATTTTCTTATTGTCGATTTATTGTAAAGAGAACACTCGTCTGAAACGTCATACGTAACCTTATCACATTTCTCATTTCAGCAGCCAGGAATATAATTGCAAGAAGCTGGAAAACAGGGAATGTACTAATAAGCGACTGGCGGGAAAGAGTTTGGGACATTTGGCTATTGGAAAAGCTTTCTGATACTTTTCGACTCTGTAATGGACAAAAGAAACCAGATACCTTTTTTGATGATTTTTTTATCGATTACATCAACACAACTCATTTGCTATCAGACCTTCTACTCATCAAACTATCCTTTGGAAAGATACTTTGATCCCAACTTCATCAACTAGCGAATCTGAGTGATGCCCACTACTATGGCTGCATGCTGTGGAATTCTGGGAAGTACATTGTTGTGAGACATTTAGTCTTCTCTGTCAGATTGCTCTGGTGCCACAACAAACTACAATTCCCAGAATTCCATAACAATGAGTCATGGCAGTTAAAGTGGTGTCAAACTAGATCTTTTCTGCAGTGCCGGTGCAGCCTCGGTTAACATCTAGGAAAATAGATCTTGAAAGTCAAATCCGCATGAGGTAGCCAAGTGTTCAGGCTTTACCTCCAAGCTATGTAACTATGTAACATGTAACTATGTACATGTTCAGAGACATTCTCATTTTGATTATGATACTGTATATCCCTTTTAAACATTAAATTAATCAGCCCCTTTGTGGCATAGGAGTTTGTTTCATGGGATGCTTATTGAAAATCTGCTAGATGAATAGGAAGAGTACTATGAAAGCTCTGGATGCAGAATCTGTATTTGTATTTGTAGATGTCAAGTTCATCGTTCTTTTGTCCTTCAGCTTGGCTCTGTTATGGAGAGGATTAGGAAGGCAATAAATCTGAAGGGTGGCAACAGAGTTATGGTCCACTGATATGCTTGAAACAAAAGGAGCAGACTGTCTCCAAAAAATAAATAAATAAGAAAAACAAGCCACTTGTGATCGGAATACAGGGAAATCAGAAAAGTATTAGCAGCATTTCTAGCAAATCCCTATGCATGTTTGGTGAGAAATAAATCCAACATTTGTTTGTTTGATTATATTCTGCCTGTCTCCCCAAATTGAGGCTTAAAATGGCTCACAACAAGATTATCAAAAGTATGTAGATAAAAGCATTGGAAGTTATAATATTAATAATAAACACAATTAACCAAGTTGTGTTAGTAAAAGACTATGGCAATGAAAGCATTTTTAAAAAATATACAGTAATACAAAATACAAAAGAACATCTTATAAAAGTTCCTTTCTCTGAAGCTGGTCAATTGCTGAAAGGACAACAGGGAAGGGCCATCCTAATCTGCCTTGGTAGGAAGGTCCAGAATCTGGGAGCAGCCACCAAGAAGGTTCTCTGATGGTGGCAATACCAAAATCACAGGCTTCCTAAGCCTGGGAGCAGCCACCAGGATAATCTCTTCCATATCTCCACCCAACAGGCTTCAATAAGATGTAAACTACTTGAAAGCAGACAACAATATTTACACTGCGCTGGAAGGATTTAGGTTCTTGGGATATGTGTCATATGAAAAGCACCATTATGAGCAGGGAATGTTACTTCATCAGTGCAATGGGTAATGGTTTCTAGTAACATTTACCCTCTCTCAGCCCCAGAAAACACTGTGATAGGTTCACGTTGTTGTTGTTGATGATGTTGTTTTGTGTTGTGTGCCTTCAAGTTGAATCTGTCTTATGGTGACCTTAAGACACCTATTCTGATGTTTTCCTGGAATGATTCACTCAGAGGAGGTTTAACATTGGCTGAGAGCATGTGACTTGCCTATAAGGTCACCCACTGGGTTTCATGGCAGTGCTGGGAATCGAACTCTGATCTCCAGAGTCAATACACTGGTACAACAGTCCAATATTCAAACCACTACACCATGGACTCTAGGGAAACAACTTGAAGGCACACAGGAACAACAATAGCCACATCTATCAGAGCTTGGACTGTTCCTTTTTGGACTGCAACACCCAGAATTCCTAGTCAGCACAGCTAGGAATTCATAGTAAATGTCATCCTTAAAAATAACTTTTCCAAGCTTTGGCTCTGATCAAGGTCAAGGCTGGCTTTCATTTCTGTCCCACCATTTCACCTTCATCTTCAAGGTGACAATTTATCAATCGAGCAGAGAATAAACCAATAGCAACAACAATCGCAAGTATATTTTTATATTGCTTATCAGTGAACTAGCACTCCCTAAGTGGTTAAGGACCAGTAGACCCATGGAATCAATGAGATTTCCCTTCCATTGACTCCCCCCTCAACAATGGATTGAATGAGTCTACTCTAGCCATGACTAACCAGTGGAAGGTCAGCCCAGATACAGTAGGGGTAAAGTAAGATTTTAATATAATTAAAATTAAAACGCCCTTGCAAAAAGTCTGCCAGAATTCAGCAGAAGAAATAGTTAAATTAAAAGAAGGACACGCTGAGATCAGAAACAATCACACCAGTGGAATTAAGCACATGCATACGATTGTGCATATATTCAAGACTGATAGTGGGTTGAAAGTCTTACTTCTTCTTTCAGGCAGGCATTTGACTAACGAAAGAGAGCTGCGTGTAATCTTTGCAGCAAGAGCACTTCCATCAATTCTGATGCCAGCTCTCCCGGTCCTCAGATGTGATCAGTTTATTTTTAATTAAAGGGAGCTGCCTTGTGCAATTCAAATTAATCAAACCCCTATTAGAGAAGGAAAGAAGGAGACATGTCACTAAGCTGCGTCACTCAAGCACTCATGGCTGGGGCCATTTCGCTCAATTGACCAATTTATATGGACAGTTTTTCTCACAGCACAAAATGCTGGACACATTTGCTGAAAAGCCTAACAGAAGGTTCCATAATTATTTTTTGAATGTAGAAAAGAAAGCTAATTTTCTGGCTCCAATAAAGTGAAATATGGATGGGAATATGCAGATTAAAGGTTGGATCATATCTTAGAAAAGTTACATTTTGGACTGCAATTTCCATAATTGGCAATGGTTATGCTGGCTGGGGGAATCTTGTTAGTTAGAGTTAGCACTTTTCGCATGCTTATGCTAACCAACTGTTAGTCTGGTGATGTCCTGATTTTTATCACATCTGTTCACTCCTCGAGTCATGTTAACATACAGCTAATTTCTCTCCGCTCATCTCCATTAGAAAGTATTTGATTATACACAAGTAATTTGTAAGTAAAACTATTTTCTATGTTTCTACAAAATCTAAACTGTCTTCTTTCTCTGCTAGACGCTGGGGGTGTATGGGACTGGTTGTTGTTAACCTGCTTCCTTGCCAATTTGATTGCTCTGCAAGAGAAATGTACTACCAAGATCTCATATTTCCTTACAATTTTGGGAACCACAGTCCCACTCTGGACATTCCATATTTATTGACCATTGAATAACGCTAGGGTAATTTGTATTATCAGCTACTGTGACTGTGAATAGTCATTGTGTTTATTTTGTATCATTTATTCTCTAATTGAATTACCATGACTGCACTCATGAAATGTATTACCATTTGACCCCACAAGGTACTTCCCCCTCTTTATCCTTGACTGCATTCACGTGGGAATGTACACTTGTATATACACGTCAAGTAAAAATGAACACATCTGTAGAAGTAAATTCTGACTTATGCCCAGGAAAGAATGATGTCAATAACTGTGTGTTCAAGATGAACACACCAACAAACCAACTTATGTATTTATGGCTATTTGCATGTATATTACACTATTTCCCTAATAAATTCAGTGCAATTTATATTCTCCTCCTCCAGTTTATTCCCACAAAATCCCTGCAAGATAGGTTGGACTGATAAAGAGTGACTGGACCAAGATCACATGGCGAGTTTAATGGCTCAGGAGGGACTAGAATCTGGACCTCAAAGTACTCAGTCCATCCCTCTAACCTCTACCACCAGTTGCCAAGAAATCCCTGTGATAGATTCACCATCGGGTCACCATAAGTCAGAAATGAAGGCACGCAACAACAAAAACAAACAGATGCACAGTTCCCTGTTATGTGTAACTTCCATGCACTGCTCCTGTGCTTAGGAGAAGTGTGCAAAGATGTTAAAGAGGAAAACAGACCTCTTATCAGGTTTCGTAAACTCTATTTTTTCTCTTTTTGAAAGAGAAAGGTGAACTAAGTTATGAAGGGCTGGAGCTCATATTGATGACTTGGGAGTGGAGTGTGAGGATGCTTTGAAGTCTCATCTGATGAACTTTTTCAGACATTGAAAAGATTCACTACAGACTTCACTGTCATGAGCAATCTCACAGGCATAGCTGTTCTTTCTGGAGAGAAATTCATATTTAATATCAAGGCCTTGAAACGAGGATTGTGTTGATAGCTTTCAAATTACTTGCAGGCAAAATTAGCACAGAAGTGCCCTCTGGCCTGCCTAGCACCTTTCATTAATTGCTTTAAGAAGAGCAGAAGCCTTGATCACAAAAATTATGGTGATTCTTCTATTACTTCATTATTCAGATATATACTGCCCGTGCATATGAATGGCAAAAGCAAAAAAAGATTCGGTTTCTCTCCAAAATCTACAATTTTGTAACAACATTTGACTTGAAGAGGTACAGAGAGGAAAAGTAAGAGTGGCAGATTGGCGAGCAAGAATGAAAATGAAATTACAGGTCTAAATTCCTGGAGCCTGGAAACAAAAATAACTAGTTACTAGAAATTAATTCTGCTTCCTATAGAGCTTTGAAAAGATACGGTTTACAATGTAGCTCCCAGGACACACCAACCAGCCTGCCCACTGACCATGCTAGGATTCTGGAGCTTATACACACAAAAAAGTAACTTTTCCAAACCCTGTTTTCCAGTATTAGGTAGCAATAGCATTTACATTTCTATGCCACTTATCAGTGAACTCAGCCCTCTCTAAGCAGTTTACAGTCTCCAAGCCAATTGCCCCCAAGAAACTGGGTACTCATGTTACTGACCTATGAAAGGATGGAAGGCTGAGTCAACCTTAGAGTCCTGAGATTGAGCTCACAACCTTGTGGCTCCATTCCCAGCATTTAACCCCTGCACCACTAGGGCTCCTTATAACGACTATATAACTGTATATAACTGTTTTGCATCAAAATAATAACTCAACAAGAGACAGCTTTGCTCCTTTTGAGATGCAACTTCTGTCACTTCTCAGTTATTTTATACATATGGGAGTGTGGCCTCATTAAATAGTAAAGGAGGAAGGTGACATGGTTCAAGTGCTGGCTTTTTCTGTACTTTGTTCTGATGCTTTATGCTGTGTTGTGGGTGTTGTTGAGGCAACTTCAAAGTGCATGGAAGTTCAGTGTTCCCTCTACATTTGCTGTGGTAAGGGGCACAGGATCCACGTGAAAGTAAAAAACACACAAACAATAATCTACTCTTTTGTTACCCTAAGAGAACACCACTCTAGGAATCTTTGGGTTCTGCTGGGCGACTCTATGGCTGACATCTGGTGAAAATTGACCATAGAATTGCACTGGAGGACCTACAAATGCCTAGAGAAGTGTTCTCGATAGCAATCTCTAGGTCCTCCAGTGTGACTTTATGGTCAACCTCTGGCAGAGTCACGCTGGAGGACCTAGAGTTTCCTAGAGAAAACATATTAATCAAATCTGTGAATAATCAAATCTGCTAGAGTCAAATCCAAAAATGTGGAGGGACAACTGTACAGTGTGATTTGTACTATAGGCCAGCAGCCTGAAATTGATTTTTTTTAAAGTAACTAATAAAAAAATCTAGCTATTTCTGAAAAACGGGAAAGAAGGGGTTTGGTTTTTTTAAGGCTATAATAGTAACTCAGTGGCTAAATAGACCACCTGCCGCCTGCAGCCACCTCTTTCATCGCCAGATTGGGGCCACAGCAACTACATGCCATGGTCCCGATCTGGCATTTCTGTGGTGCAAAAAGAATCCTCAAAAAGCGGCTCCGTTTTGCGCCGTGGAAAGGGTGCCATAGCTGCCGGTGTCATGGCTTTTCAGTGCTCTCTTCGGCATGCATAATCTGGATGCAGCACCAAAGGAACACTGTGTCTCCACCAGCCATGCGGCTGGACTCACGGCATGATGCCAGCATCAGGGCAACGTCAGGGCATGCATCATGCAGATGCCACAGCCCCATTCTGCCCCGAGGCCAGTGTTAAGGCCAGTCTGTCAAGGACCTCACTATTTTGACATCCTTAGGATTGCAAGTGCAATTGATTTTTTAAAGGGACTATTTACATTCAGTACATACTTATGCTTCTTTCCTGCTCAATGCACACCAGTCCTCTCTCTCCTCTACAAGAGAAAAGGTTTTTAAAATGGGAGAGTCCTTTAATTTATTTAATATGTTAAACAAAGTCTTCTGCAAAAAGCTGCTGAGGAAAGAGAGCCATCCAACCTGAATTCTTCAAAACAGGCTTTTATGTATCTGGACTGTGTGCAGAGAGGGGGTGAAATTAGCTAGCCAGTGTTTTTATTTTTCCAGCTCCTGGATAGCTATTGTTATCAAGCCACGTTTGTGAAATTAAATGGCCCTTAAAATTAGGTTTTCAAAACACTTTCTTTGTTGTTCAGGATTTTGCAGTAATCACGGATTTAAATGCAGGATTGCTGGGTTGTTGAGGGGTTCTTCCCTTCCACAAGGACAAACAGTTCTTTGCAAGCTGTGCAATTATGTAGTACATAATGCCTAATTACCCCCAACAACGACCCGCTTCCTTGCGCTGTGGAAAAATCAAAGTGTTTCTAAAATAACACATTGTTCAAAGCAAATGAGAGTGGGGGCTACAGCCTCATCACAGTGAAAACAGAGACCTCCTTTGCCTTTTTTCTTAAAGTCCCTTGTCAATTTGGGATTTTTAAGGGTTTTCTGAGATGATAGCGAGGTGGGAAGCTCGTAATAGTCATAGAACAGATGAGCAATGGAGTGCAAATTGTCCTTTGTTACAGCTGTGCCCTCCCTCCACCAGCCCTGAAAGCTGCCTCTTCTGTATGAGGGCACACTTTGGGATCATTCAGATGTTGGTGTTTTGTTTTGTTTTTTAGTGTAAAAGTGTGAATAATTTCACTCATGTATTCTGGGCTTGTTATTCACACTATGGAACTGCATCAATGCGCATCTCTGCAAATTTGGTTGCTCACATGTGCAGCACTCAAAGATGGAGCCAATGATGTGAATGCCTTCAGAACACGTTCAAGGCATGCAGAGTTTTATCCCAGGTCTATTTGCATTGATTATTCACACTGCAGATGATGTGAATCTTTTTAAAAACTTGGGGAAACTCCCAATATCAATTCTCCTGGATTCAGTGGGAGTTTTGGCAGACCCCACCTCCCAAACTTAATAGGATGCATTCAGGATGCATGTAAACAAGATTCAACCTGGATTCAACCTGGATTATTTTCACTGCCAGAACACAGCATTTGCTGGATTTTCCTGGTTGGTCGGTAGATCATTTGGAGGTTGTTTCCTCATCAGTTTCCCTATTCTGTCCATGTATGTAGACAGAATAGCAGAACACATTATAAGCCAAGCAGGGCACGGAATGCTATTTGAAAACACTGAAATTCTAGATCATGCCAACAAATACAGGGTCAGAATGCACAGGGAGGCCATTGAAATCCACAAATACCTGGACAACTTCAAGAGAAAAGAAGAAATGCTGGAAGTAAACAAGGTCTGTCTGCTAGTCCTGAAAAACACCAAAATCAAATCTCTGGATGAGCAAATGAACACCACCCAGGCTCAAGGGGTTTCCCCGCAGACAGTGGATTACCAGTTCAATAGACGCAAATCCCACCACGCATCCCCTACACAACACACCTCCAGGCTACAACATTCAACGGAGTAGAACACACACACTAACTCCACCATTAGCATAGAAAACAATTTCCTCCCAAACAAGGGTCCCACAGATATATATGCTACACACACTTCCATGCCATCGCCCTCTGAAGATGCTGGCCCCAGTTGCAAGCAAAACATAAGGA
This sequence comes from Urosaurus nigricauda, assembly GCA_034509955.1. Lineage (NCBI taxonomy): Eukaryota > Metazoa > Chordata > Lepidosauria > Squamata > Phrynosomatidae > Urosaurus > Urosaurus nigricauda. Next base: position 13,159,536 of record JAOEGL010000013.1, read on the forward strand.
ATTAATTATTTCAGAATGTGGCCACAAAGCCTAAAAAACTCACAGAAAACTATAGTCACTAGTAAATCATTACTTCCAAGCTCTGCCTGAACCCTGAGCCTGGAAAAATTAGAAAATGATCCTGGGATTGTCTGGATGGACAGCATGTCCTTTTACCGCTGAGCCATAGCCTTTCACTTCCCTTGAGGATCAAAGTTATAATGAATTTTGAAATGCAACATTGAGGATTGTTTCACATTAATCCAAAAGAAGGATTGACCTCCTTGAGTCTTGAAATATTTTTCCATTGACAAATGAAAGTAATGGATTATGCGCCCAGTTTTGGGGGCAGGTAGGGAGGATTTGGCTGTCCTGGGTTCTTTTTAAACACATAAGTCCTTCTATTGTCTATTTTTAGGAATGTCACCACCACCTTTCTTTTTTCCTTTTTCCTCTTGCAAATTAATTAGGTATGTCAAAATTTCAGATTTAATCCTGAAGGGAATTTATCAGCAATGACACAGTGTAAATGGTTTACAGCTGATGTTAATGGTTGCTCATTTGATGTAATACACCAAACCGCAATTCAATTGCTGGGGGGAGGGCTTCATTCTAATAGTCAATCTTGTCTGTAATTGCAATGGCTCTGCCTCCATCTGGCTTGTACAGCAAAAGCCTGAATGTAAAGTGCCTCTAAACCCGGAAACTGTTCAACAGAAATGTTGCCACTGAGTGAATAGAAACAAAGGAAGAGAGGAGAAACCATCCACAGTGGGTCCTTTGGAAGAATCGTAGTTCCTCCCTTACTGGCTCAACAGATGCTGATCAAGAGCATCACATCCTTCACAAACTCCATGAACAGGGTTCATGGCTTTGCCTGGCAAAAGGCATCCAAGCTATTGCAGCACACTCTTTGGCTGCAAAGATAATACACACAGAACATCCTTGTCCAGCAAAGAAGCTTCCCAGATGAAATAAGTACATATTGCAAAGATCTCGTTGTCCCCCATTGAATACTGGAGCCGTCTAAAGAGGTAGAGGGATCTGCAGCAGGCCCACCAGGGAGATCTTGGCTCCAATAGATTGCAGAGTTGTGTATAAATGCAGAGTTTTAAACAATATGTAGAGAGATCTTGTAGCATCTTTGAGACTACCTGAAAGAAAAAAGTTGGCAGCATGAGCTTTTGTAGGCTTAGGTCTACAAGTAGACTTAATTCTACAAAAGCTCATGCTGCCTACGTCTTACAAGTAGACTTAAGTCTAGGAAAGCTCATGCTGCTAACTTCTTTCTTTCAGTTAATCCCAAACGTGCTACAAGATCTCTCTACATACTGATTGTACAGACTAATACAGCCATATCTTAGAGTTTTAAACAGTTTAATATGACCTAAAACCAGTCGCTTCTTCCAAGTAGATTGCGCACCAATTAATTCTTGGCCATCACACTTTTTCATCTGCTTTTAAAATATCACAGTTTCTCTCCCCATTTTATCCTCGGCTCCCTCTACCAGCCCTCTGTCATGAAGCCACCTCATATGCCCATTCTGTGCTTCATTGCATGCAGCCAGGATCAGAGAAGCATCTGGTTATTCCATTTCCCATAGCCAGACACACAATGATTACAGAAGTGCTGAGATCCATAAAAGTCCTCCAGGAGACTCAGCACTTTTTAAATCATTGTGTGTCTGGTTATGGGGGACGGGAGGGTAACCAGATGCTTCTCTGATCCTTCCTGCTTGCACTGAATGTCCCTTGTACAGAATTTGCTTCTGGAAATTAAAGTAAGTTGGGAGACAGGCTTTGGGGGCTGTGTGGAGAAGAAAGGAACGCCAATTCCTGTAGTGCCCAAAAAGGACATCCACATACCTAAGGAGCACTTAGGTATGTGGATATCCCTACCTAAATTCCAGCCAATGTGTATCCATATCTGCCATAGTTGAAAGATCATGAAGCCTAGACACTTGAGATTTGGTCTGGATACTAGCCGGGCACTAGGAATGTCCACCTCAAGGTTACTTTGCCTTTAGAATGGATTGATTTTTAAAATTAAAATATGCCTGTAGCCTGTGCTACCATCTCCATTTACTGGGTGGCAGATGTCCCTTAACCTTCTTAGATAAGTAACAGTAGCAGAAGTTTTAGTTGTTGTTATTTCTACCCTGCTTTCCTCTCAAGACTGGGACCCAAAGCAGCACAACCCAATAGTTGTGATCTGACAACCAAAATGTTCTAGTGCCTCACCAAACCACAAAGCCCAGGATTACATAGGATGGAACCACTATAATTCTGTAGTGTGAGTGGGCCCCATAGAAATGATGGCCTTAGTCGCTTATCTGATCCACTGAATCTAGACTTTCCTCTTCCTCAGATACCTGCTGCACCAATTAAGTGATTTATAGAAAACAACAGGACTCTCATTTTTATGCACTTAGCAAAGTAATCGAAAACCAGCATTCTGGATGAGATATGCTGATGGTACCACTCAAACCAGAAGTGAGTACTTTAAACAATAAACATATATTTATGGATGGAACATTACATACAATGTAGATAGTCACTTGATAAAATAATTAATAATAGTTCTCTTTGTGAATTTCATCTATTAAACAATCTTTCCGTAAACGGGTGCTCTCGGGGAACACTCAGCTCCCAACACAGATAATGGTCAAAGTTGGTGGGAGTTCTAGTCCATGTATTAAGTACACATCTGCTTGGGTCATAGCAACTGCTAGATTTAACTGCAAATTTCTCCTTCTTTATTGCCCAGCCTTTTACCGCAGGAACTGTTGGGACTACTTTGCAGGCACTGAGCCTGAACATCTCCAAGTGAGAGTTTCTCTCACTAGAGACCTTTTTCTAAAAGCCTCTCCATCTTTAGAAGGATTTCATATTATGCCAAAATAGAAAGAGAGAGAAAGAGAGAGTGACAGAAAAGAAAGGCAAGGGGTTTTGTAACAGGCGTCCTGCTATTATCCTTACATAACATCACTTCTCCCATTTGTAGGCACAATTAATTTAATATTGCAAAGAGCATAAGAGCCTTCTTACAATCAGCACCATCAAGGGAGACCATTATCTCAGTGGCCCCTGCTGGCTTGATGAATATTGAACAGTATCTCCCCTAAGGCCAGAGTTACACACACACACACACACACACACACACACACAGCCTTGTGTAACATCAAGTAACATCAGTGTCTGAAGCAGGGTACATAATGGGTTCCATAGGCTTCCGTTATGCTGATGTATATTTTTAGGGGAGTGCTGTAGAGGCTGAATCTGCATGGCAGAAATAATACAGGTTGACGTCATGATAACTGCCATGGTTTAATGCAATGGAATGGTGTGATTTGTAGTTTTGTGAGTTATGTAGATCTGCCAGCAAACTCTGGTGCGGCGACAAACTACAAATCATGGATATCATAGGGTTTCCTTAGCAAGCGGTAGTCAGAGATGGTTTGCTGTTGTCTTCTGAAATATAGCCCACAGCAGCCGGTATTCCTTGGCACCTGAGCACGAAAAATGTCTGACCCTGCTTTGGTTTGATGATAGATAGGATCTGGGTTATTTCAGAGTATTTTGGCCATTTGGCATTTGTAGTGAACTGAGCTTCTGGGTTTTGGATTCCTTTTTGGCATCATGGCCAAATATTAATAACAGTCCAGTGGCATGAAAGGGTTTGTTTATATTATTTACTTATTTATTTAAAGTATTTTTCTCTCACCTCCCAGCCCCGAGGCAAGGAACAAATAAAAAACAATTAAACCAATATAAAGATCAAATGTTTTCAAAAACACATTAATTAAAAATATTCTTTAAAAACTCTTAAAGGCAGCTTTAAAACTATCCTAGAATTCAGTTTTAAAACAGTTAAAATGACAATTTAAATCACTGTGTGTCTTGTTGGATACTTTTTGCAATTTGAGTTCTGGGGAAAGAAATGAAGGCTGTGAATAAACTGGAGGGGTTAACTTTTTTCCTGTTGCTAACTGCTTGTAAAGTTTACATAGCTGTTGTAGTGGAGATGGGGCATGTTTGCAATACTTTGGTTTTTGTTTGTTCTGTTTGTTTGCTTCTGCACTGGATAGCCTTTGGGAATCCATCTTCAATTGCCTTGGCATAGGAGGGGGCACACGCCAACCCACATGCTTCATTTGTCCAGTTTTGACTTGAGTGTCATCCAAAGGGATAAATCTGGATTGAATTGTTAGCATCCACACTGTTTCTCCCACAGACCCACCCACTCACCCAATCCTTTTGAGAAACAGCTTGCATTGACTATAGACTGTTCTATTGGTTCTTGCCACTATCTTTTTCTGTCTTTTTAATAAATAAATCATTGTTTTTTTCTGCAAAAATCGGCTTGTCTTTCCACTTCATTTTTCTTTGCACTCACTTTGGTTAATTGTCTGTTTTTAAAGCCTTCAGCCTGTAGGATCCTGCAGAGAGTTAGTGTCTAGAAGAGCTTTTCCCACCAACCAAAAAAATAATGCACTGCTCTTAACAATAAGGCTACAGGGGCCCAAGTTGAAATTGGCACTGCAAATGCAATGTTTGGAGAGTTTCTGAACTCCATGCTGAGAGTCTCAGCATGGAAGAATAATGACGCTTGCATGGGAATGGAAAAGCCATTAGAGCTTGAAGAAGGGGATGTTCTTACCCGGATCCCAAACTGGGTCTATGTGTCTTAGGACTGGATTTGGGAAGAGTCTCTTATTGGACTAGAACTTCCAGGATCTCATGCTGGTGGGGTGGCTTCTGGGAACGGTAGTTCTAAATATTCATTTATTACTTATTTAATTTAAGCCTCACTTTGCTCCCAGCAAGGAACTCAAAGTGGCTCACAGAGCCTTCTCCGCTTCTGCTCTTGAGCTTAAAATACTGGCGGCAGGATGCATCTGGTTGCTTCTGGTTTATATGTTTGAATGTGTTCTGAGTGACTGTGTACGTGAAAATGGATTCTACACATATGGGGCAGCATAAGATCAATTTTAATCCTAGTTCAAATCAAGAGGGTGGGTGGCAAAATCTCTTTTTTCCTCTTTGCACTTTTCCCCGAAAGCTAGCAAGTGTGCATTTCAAGTGACCACTTTCTGGTCCTGCTTTTTACGGTTCTGTTTTTAGCACTGTGGCTGCCAAGCTGGGTGGAAAGTGTCCTCTCTAGTTTGTTGCCACTGGGGAGAAGGGGAGGTTCATGTCAGGTTGCTCTTCTTTTCTGTCTCGCAGTCAGAGGGAGCCTGCTGTATGGCATGGCACAGTGTCAAAGCAGATTCTCCAGAAGCTTTTTGTTTAAGGAGCCACAAAACCCAGAGAAAGCTGTGTGCTTTTACATACAGTGAAGATATATTCTGAAAGGGGAAACACTTCTTTTCCAGTAGCATTCTACTTTTGGAAAAATTGTGAAATTAAGGCAGACTAGACTGGACTAGAGCTTTGAGAAGTTATGATAGGAGAGCTAAATCCAATTGTTAGAGGAAAAACCTGCTAAACAAATGGAATATACTGTACTGAAGTAGCTTGATTTCATGGGTCTGCTTTAGACAAGTGTGGTGTAGTGGTTTGAATGTTGGACTGGGACTCTGGGAGACCAGGGTTCAAATCTTCGATCAGTCATGAACACCCACTGGATGATTTTGAGCAGGCCACAGTCTTAGAGGGAGGAAATGGTAGACCTTCTTTGATTAAATCCCAGGTGCTCACTAGATGTTGGAAATCAGGGTACCTTGATTCACAGAATTAGAGAATCACAGAAACTTAAAATTGAAGGGGGCCACAAGGGCTACCTAGTCCAACCACCCTATCCCAACTGAAAGATGATCATCCAATCTCTGCTTAAATATTTCCAAAGATGGAGAGTCCGCTGCCCTCTGAGGCAACCTATTCCACTGTGGAACAGCTCTTACAGTTAAAAATGTTTAAGTGAAGCAGCACATCTAGAAACAGCTAGATGTTGGAAATCAGGTGACCTAACAATAGACAATTGGTGAAAAAGAATCCTGGAAAACCAGCGTCTTGTTGCTATAGACTTTAACACAACACAAAACAACAACAACATTTTGTATTTATTTCAAAGGAAGTATGTGCTACCATCTGAATTTGCAGCCTCGGAGGAAACAGAAGGGATTTCATATATACGTGAGCTGCATAACATGCTTTTGGAGAAATCGTTCATTCTGTAAGATTTACCAATCTTATATTTTAAAAAATACATTTGCTAAATAAAGATTGCAGACATGTTGATTTATATTTTATTGTTTAAAAGAAAAAATAGAGAGAGACTGCTACTCCTTGTCCCATATTGAGTACTGCAGTGAGCACCTCTACCTATTTATCATTAGACCACAACAGCTGTTCTGCTGTTTCTCATTGCATTTGCTAATGGTAGGTTATTTAATTTTATTACATTTATATTATGGCCTGTCTTTGCATTTTCATTTACAAGAGAAAATTGTACTCTTAGGCATCACGCTTAAGATAAATGTTGTTATTTATTTAAAAAAAAATTCCAGAGAGAAATGACCAAGGAAGGGAGCTCTTCGCAAAGCAAGAGAGCAATTATTCTTTTTACATCTTGGCTTTCTATACTTTAAATCCCAGGTCATGGTTGGAGGGTATATGATACAGTCACATCACAGAAGCTGAGTCAAAGCTGGTCAATACCTGGATGTGACTGTATGCTGGAACTCCATGTCAGCTATCTTGGATCTGATCATGAACAAATAAATAGGTGTAACAACATTTGCAGTATCTTGGAAAGGAAATAGTACTGTCTTTGCAGCACAGAATCATAGGAACATAGAGTTGGAAGAGACCACAAGGGCTATCCAGTCCAATTCCCTGCCATGCAGGAACTCACATTCAAAGCACCCCGAGAGACAGCCATCCAGCCTCTGTTTAAAGACCGCCAAAGAAGAAGACTCCAGCATCTTCAACTGTCGGAAAGCTCTGACCATCAAGCAGTTCTTCCTGAGAATTATAGGTACAATCTTGTACCTATCAGGGTCATTGAAAAGAACCATCTATGGTGTGAGATCTGGATGACCCAAAGATAACATACTCAGTGTCACAGATAATGCGTTTGGATGAGGATTTCATACATTTCTGTTCCTTGCTTTTGAAACAAAAAGCAGAACAACATTGACCAAGGCTAGTCCAGTTGAAAGAGGGGTTAGCTTTTGTATGCCATTGAGGAATGATTATGGCTGAATCTGCTTACAGGGCATGCCTACACTTGCTAGGCAGAGTATCAAATTTTATATAGCAAATTTGATAAATAAGGGTTCTTTAAAAGAGCCTTCAATGGAATGAGGTCTGAATGACCCAAATGTAAGTTACTCTGTGTCACAGCGATCATGTCATTGGTTTAAGGTTTCTTACAATCCTGTTCTAAATTGACCCTCTCATTTCAGATTCAATGTCGAATAGAAGAGTGAAGCAGAACATTGACTATGGCCATTCCAACAAAAGGAAGATCATTGTTGAGATCTGCTTTTCCTCCATTAGGACAATTCTAATCTGTGTGATAACATTGATTCTGGTTAATATGGAATTTCCATGCTTACACCTAGAGTTCTCAAAATCTGAAAGACAAACCTGTTCATATCAGGGTTACTGAAGTGAACCTTCAATAGAATGCAATCTTAATGACCTAAACTTTAAATACTGTGTGTCAGAAAGAGGGTGTCTTTGGATAGGGATTTCACGTGTTCCTTATCCTTTTGACCCTATCATGGCATCCTCTACTCAAATGTAAAGCGTGCAGCAGAACAAAATTGACCAAGGCTATTATAGTTGAAAGAGAGATGAAATCTGCCTTTACTTTGCTTCCAGAAGTCAAAGCTAAGCTGTCCAGTATTAACACAATATACAGTGGACCCTTATTATCCACCAGGGTTTGGTTCCAGGACCCTCCATGGATAACAAAATCCATGTATGCTCAAGTCCCATTAAATATAATGTCAAAACAAAATGGTGTCCCACATATAAAATGGAAAATCAAAGTTTGTTATTTGGAATTTATACCTTTGGGGAATATTTTCAAGCTGTGTATGCTCAAATCCGTGGATAAGGAGGGTCAATTTTATTTGGTATCAATTAGTACAACATGGGGGTGAAACAGACAGGCAAAATAACATGGCTTCCAGTGGGTGGGTGGAAAGGATTCTCTCTGGTGCGGTATGGGAGAAGGTAGATGGGCAGGAGGTTGACACCTTAAATTACCCCACTGGGTGATGCCAACCCTAGTGATGCCACTGTTTGATAAAGGATGACTCCCAAAATCCCCCAGCTACTATGACCAGTGGGCATGCTGACTGTGAATTTCTGTGAGCTGCAGTCTACTACAGATCTGTGCCGGGCTCTGCTACCTTTCTTAGTTACATGTCGTTTCTTCCAAGAAGAACCCAGAGCTTAATCTGCATTCAATGCATTTGCTTCCTTGGGTAGCATCCCGTGCTTTCCTGAAAACCTTAAAGAGGTAATTTTGAAAGAACCATTGCTTTAGTCCTCATGAAAATACACATGCACTTGAAGCTCCTGATTCAAAAACAACTGAGCGCTGGAAGTGGCATCCCGGAATGTGATTTAGGAATTGTAGTTCCATAATGTTTGATCTTGAAATCTTGAGCTTGAAAACCTTTCTGCGTAGACACTGAGAAAGTGTCGAGCAGAAAGGTTATTACCCACTTGCTTCCCTGCTCTGCATTAATTTTAATAAACTCAAGTAAGAGAATTTGCCAGGCATGTTTATATTTCAGAGCTCATAGCGTGTCTGCTTTTAATCTTCTTCCTTTCGTATATAATGTTACAGTGCTTGTACAGCCCTGAAAACACATGTGCAAGAGACAGAAAGGGGCGGGGGGATAAACATTGTAGAAGGAAAGAGAAATCCTTTCTCCCCTATGGGTTTATTCACTTTCGGAGAGAGAGAAATAGTGAGCACGAGAAAAAAAAAAGATGCCTTTTATGTCTGTGCAGCTAAATTCAGATGCTGCTGCTTGTTCTGCAATCCAGGCAGCGGGAAAAAAAAAAAATGAAAGGTGTGCTTTTAAAAAACCCATAAGATACACCCTCAGCTTAGGAACCTTTAACCTACCTAAGGGGAGGCTTGGCAGAGGAGGCACAGAAATAGCAGGAAAATGACAAGATTAAATGAAGAGGAAATATAGAAACACTACATTATTAATCAAATTGCCGGCGCCAACATCGTTCCATCTTGGGAAGAACTCGGAAACTTGCCACCAAGTGCTAGGCTTTCAGGCTATGATGAATTATAAAGCTTCGATAATTCTGCTCCATATGTCAAAAATGGTAACAAAGTTTTGTTTGGGAACTGTTAAAGGGAAAGGACGGGAAGCAAAGCAACACAAAGTGAAGTGAAGCAAAGGGAAGGTACACTGCATCCAGTTTTGGGCATCACAGTTTAAGTTTAATATCGACAGGCTAGAATGTTTCCAAAGGAGGATGACCAAGATGGTGCAAAGTGATAATGTTGGCTAAATAAATAAATATCTGTGCAGACTGACAAATTTTCTTCAAGACTGACCATAAAATGAAAACAAACCACTATCTCCTTTACTGCATGAGGACGAATCAAGTCAGGAGCAATTTCCTTAAGGCAAGCACAGACAGCTCCAGAGTGATGAAAACTTTTACATTTATTTGTTAAATTTGTAATTATTATTCTAGATGTAGGACTCCTGTACACATACCAATGACCAGCTCCCTTTGGTGACCCTCAACACACATCAAGAAGCAAAATTTTTCATATATCTTTCTGTGCCAGTTGCCCTGTAAAATGCAATCTTCCCTTTGCCCATCCCAAGTTCAGCAACCTGCCTGTTTCCTTATGGAATCATAAATCCTCAGTCTAGTTCAAGGATTTAATTCAGCAAGAGAAGATACCTGGATCTCCCTGGATTACTGTCAAATATTCTGAATTTTTTAGTCCTTTACTAAAAACAAACAAACAAACAAAGAAGACAAAATGAAGACTATAAAAATGCTTCTGTTCCATTGTTTATTTTGAGAATGTAGCTAAATACTGTATTTCATGAGAAGGCAATTAGGTCTTTTATTGTCAAGGTATTTTATTGTAAAACTTTACATGACTGTAACCCACCGCTCTCGGACTTATCGGGGGCTTCAGTACAGTAGTTTTATAATTCCCCCAGAATTAAAAAGAGTAGTTTGAGCCAGATGGCATTTTAATAAATGCTGCAGCACTTGTAAAGCAATTAGAAAGACATGTTCCATTTGTATAACCTGAATAGCGGATTGCTGTACAAAAGGGATGGGTGAGGTTTGATTCACTTAATGGTTTTGTAATAATACAACAACCATCAGCTCTGGATAGCATGCCAGTGGTGTGATAGTAGGGAAATTGCAGTGCAACATCATCTAGAAAGGCGGAACCTTCCCCGCTATATAAACCTATTGCTACATGTGCTTAAACCTATTCCTACAAGAGTTTAAATTGTTAAAGGTTCCTTAAACCAGTAATCAGAAGCTAACTAATAATTTCCATATGTTGGAAACATACGGTTTCAGTATAAGAAATTATATAGGATAGAAGTGGGCCACTGTTTTTACCTGATGGCCCAGGTCAGGATATCAGGGGCCACATGCCAACCATGACTTACAACTAGTATGATAATAACCAGGTATGATCAATTATCAGATATGATATGAATTGTAGGTCAGCTATAGCAAGGGCCTATAACTTTAAGACATCAGATCCAATCTAGCTTCCAAGGAAGCTGATTTATGGGTCACCATAAGTCAAAAACTTACATGAAGGCACAGAACTATAACAGCAAAAAGTTGTTATTCCCCCAAATATGCAGACCCTGTTATTTCTAAAATAATTCCTACTCGTCAAATAGATAGATAGATTGTGGCCTCAAGTCATTTCTGTAAATTACAGATGATGGCTATCCTAAGGTGAACCTCTCACGAGGTTTTCTTGGCAAGATTTATTCAGAGGTAGTTTGCCTTTGCCTCCCTATGAGGCTGAGAGAATGTGACTTGTACAAAGTCCCCCACTGGATCTTCCATGGCTGAGTGGGGTTTCAAACCCCTCCAGAGTCCAATGCTCGAACTACTACACTAAACTGTCTCTCTCATGCACACACACAGACACACATTTTGAAGAAGTGCAAAAGTGTAAGGTTTTGCAGAATGAAAACACGTTGGAAACAATGGCCAAGAAAGTTACTATTTAAATTTCAACTTTATGACTTCTCTAGACAGCATGGTTAGTGGAGATTTTGAAAACTGTAGTCCTAAGAGCTGATTTCCCCCAAATTAGGAGGGTTTTAACATACACCTATACAAACTAATTCATTTCCAGTACTCCTCAGAGACACTCACTGTTTAAAAGGAGAACGCTCCTGATCATTGAAGAGAGTTTCTGGCCATTAGGACTTTACCTAGAGCTTGGCAGTTGCTTCTGAACCCCAAAACTGGCAAGCTTCCACTTAAATTAAGAATCCTGGCAGGGGAAAAATGGAATAGAAAGTTCTAAAGAATTGCTGCAGGGCGGGGGATGACTTTAAAAGGTCAGTTATTGGAAATATGACAAACCGTCAGGTGCTTTGTCTGGAAAACATATTAGAGAATGTGGGAGAAGCCAATTACTACTGGGCATGAATAAAACATACACAGAGAATGAAGCCTGCAGCTAAGAGGAATGGAAAGCAGTGCCGGTTTAGAGACTAAAGATGCAGGGAACACACAATACGTATGGCCTGTTACGCCATGCTGGCCAGAATGTGTCTCATCAAATGGGCCACTGAGCTTTTTTGTTGGAGACTGGTTGGTCCTCTGTGGTTGTGCTATTTATAAACCCAAACCTGCCATGGTCTCTTATGAAAAGTGTTATAGGCACAATTGAACGCTTGTGGACTCAAGTTGCCATGGAAGTGGTTGTTCAAAAGAGTTTGTCAGTGGAGGGAAGGAAACTGAGAAGGGCAGAAAAGAAGAAAAAGATGGAACCCAAGATGTCTTCCTGTTGCATGCAGAGGAAAGATGCCTTGAAAGAATGTGACTTGTTTGAACTACAACACCACAAATCCCCCAGTTAATAGCGATAGCAAGAGCATGCACATTTCTATGAACTCAGCACTTCTAAGCAGTTTACAATTTGTAAGCCAATTGTCCTCAACAAGCTGGGTACTCATTTTACCGACCTACGAAAGGATGGAAGGCTGAGTCAAACTTGGAGCCCTCTGGGATCAAACTCACAACCTTGCGGCTACAATACTGGTATTTAACTACTGCTCCACTAGGGCTTCCTGGTGCCAACATAACATAAAACAACTTTCTTTGGATTTGGAAAGACACCATTTCCTGGTCTGGTTGGGGGATTCTTTGAATTATAGTCCAAGTAGCAACTTTCTCAAGAATTGAGAAACTCCCATTTATTGTGCTGGCAGAGGAATTCTGGAAGTTGCAGTTCAAGTAGTAATTTCTCAATACTTATAAAGTCCCCATTTGCTCTGCTGGTCTGGGTATTCTAGGAGTTGTAGTCCAAGCAATTATTTTTCTGAAGATCTGAGAAGACTCTATTTTGCTCTGCGGTCTATAGGATGCTGCACAGTGCAGTCCAAATAGCAACTTTTACTTACATCTCTCTATTTATTGAATTTTTACCCCACTTTTCTCCTGGGATGGCATCCGAGGTGGATTTCTCAAGATCTAGGAAGAGGCAACTTTCTCAAGTTCTGGGAGGACTCCATTTACTGTGCTGGCTGTGGGATTCTGGGAGTTGCAGTGCAAAGAAGCAATTTCCCCCAGGATTCCATTTGTTTTCCTTCAACAAAACAAACACAGGAAAACAAAACTTCCAATGTTAAAAGCCTGTTGATGCAGAAAAGAAATCAATACACTTTCAAATATCGAAAAAGTAAACAAAGAGGACCCCTCCTAAGAGCTCCAGCTGATTGGAGAAGGAACCAAGAAAACGGTAGCTTTTTAAATGTAGTTGACGCAGCTGGATTTATGAACACAGAGGCCTTTAATGCCTTTTCAACAACTCCTGTCCAAAATTCTGTTCCTAGAATAAACAATGTACAATGCAATGGTTATTTCTGATCCTAATGTGGGATAACTCCGACGCTGCTGCCCAAGTTTGGAACTTGGTGGTTTCTTGATGGAATTTGATGTTTGACTTCAGCAGAGAAGGAAAAACAAAACAATAAGACTAAAGAAATAAAGGTGGGGGGAGCTGTGGATCTAAGTATCTGCTGGAAGTTTGTGGCTGCAGAGAGCACAGTTATGAAGTTATCTTCAGTCACTTTTCTTCTGTGTAGAAATCAGAACTAAAAAAGAAGAGCATAGGCCAGGCTGGTTGTAGGAACTTTTGTCCAAAAATTAACTTTCCCACCTTGCATCATACTGCAGTTAAAGAACTCCCTCTACCATTCATATGGTTATCTAGTCATTTTTAATAATAATAACTTTTATTTTTACCTTGCCTTTCTGTAATAAAACAATCAAAGCGGCTAACAGCAAGTTAAAACATCCACATACAAAATTGTATCATGATATCCCCCCCCCCTTAAAAAAAGAATTAAACATCTATGATTCTATGATTCTATCGTAATTTGACAGATCTTGTCTGGCAGGTCATTCCATAGTCCGGGAGCAATTGTCTTAAAAGGCTGCAATAAATTCCTCCCAGAGGATCTGAGTATGCGGGGTGGATTATATGGAAGTATGCGATCCCTCAAATAGGTTGGACCCAAGTCATGTAGGGCTTTAAAGGTGATAACCAACACCTTGTACTGTGCTCAGAAACTAATAGGCAGCCAAGGAAGTGATTTCAAAACAGATGTTATCTGGTTACTCCTCATTTTCCCGGTGACCGGCCTGGCTGCCATGTTTTGCACTAATTGAAGTTTTGCACTAATTGAATTTTTAGGTAATACCTTTCATCCCAACGTTGTCTCCCAATGGCCAAAGCTGATGTTGTCACTTCATCACTATGCCCACAAGTTTGGCATTTCTATTCATACACACAATCTGTACATTCATAGCTGTAAAGGTCTGATCCTAGGCACTTTATGCATCTGATGAAATAGACTCAACCTATGAAAGCTTGTTCTACAAATATCTTTCTTTTAGACTCATAGGTTTACAAAATCCCCTTGCGACCAAACTCTGCGAGGGATGTGAAGTCGAAGGCTTTCATGGCCAGCATCCATAGTTTTTTGTGGTTTTTTTTCTCTGAAGATGCCAGCCATAGATGCTGGTGAAACATCAGGAATAAACTCTTCTAGAAGATGGCCACATAGGCCAAAAAACCCACCAAAATCTGTGAGGGATCTTCATTTTTCAGACAACATTTTCATTTCATTTCCTTTAAGAAGAGAATGATTAAATCCTGAAAAGAGGTATCTCTTGATATTAATTGAAGTTACATATGTAGGATGAGAGTGCTCTGTAAAATATTAAGATTTTGCAGGATACAGAAAGAAGCAATCCATTGATGTCAAGAAAAATGGAGAAGAGAACTCTTCTCTCTGAGCTTCTATTGTGGGCAGTCTGACCCATCAAATTAGCAATCAAAATTCATTACTGAAAAGAGCTTGGCAGAGAGATTTGGCTAGAAGAAAATCCATCTTGAGCCTTCTGCTCAAATGTGAACTGAAGTAAATAACAAAAACTCCAAAACAATTTAGAACATGTTTTTATTTGGCTTCCCTGGGACTTGAATAGTAATAACTCAATATGACTCAGCTTATCTTCTCTTGTGAAGAATTGGACACAAAGCAAAGGAGTACAAGGAGATAAAGAAGCAAGTTAAACTCATATGAAAAAGAAAGGCAGACATGCACCACTGTGAACTCCAAATTCCAAGACCAGAATTCAGTACCAAAGGAAGCCAAATACAGTGTTGACTCCTAACAACACATTGGATTTGTGTTCTATATTCAGCCTTCCACATCCATGTATCCATTTTGAAAATATTTCAAAAAGATATAAATTCCAAAAAGCAAACTTTCAATTTGCTATTTTATATAAATTACATCATTTTAACATGCAATTGTATTTAATGGGACTTGACTGTCCACAGATTTTGTTATCCATGGTGATTTCTGGAACCAAACTCCAGCAGCTACCAAAACCTACTGCATCTAGATTATGCTGTTTCAATGTAGTTGGGAGGTTTGCACAATCAGAACAGTAGAAGTCCCCAGAAACAAGTGATTTCTAGATGCATGTACACAAAACCCAATGTTAAGTTACATGTTGCATTCTCACCTGAGAGACATCTCTGCCAACTAAAGTCCATAGCAAACAATCCAACTGTACAAGAGGCCTGGGAGAAACTGATGGCCACAGTCAGGATTGCTGCCAAGTCTGGATCAGCCAGGACTTGACTATAAGACATGACCAATGAGCCAGCCCTTATGCTAACACCAGCACAATCTTGAAAACGATCCTTCATTTGTCACAGGAGCCAGGAAGCTGCCTACACAAACAGCTACTGCTACTGCAAAAAGGGAAAGTGAGCATCTTTTTCTGCCTGTGCTGCAGAAGAAACTTTAAAAGATTAATGCCCCCACCCTCCCAGAAGAGGAAGGAGGCTGCTAATGGAAGTGATGATTGAGCCAAGCTGTGGGGTAGACTATATACAGCTTCAGTTTTGTACAAGACGCAACATTTAATTGGCTTTCTATTCCCCTTTTTCATAGTCATTGAGCATTTCCAGTGAGCACATAACAGGCACCATTAGGGCGGTGCAGGGAGTATGGGCTGCACCAGGTGATATCCTATGGAGGAGGAGGAGTGACACCATTGCTCTCCAAAGTCTGTCTTTTGTCAGAAACAAGATTTGGTGTTCACCTGTATCCCTTTAAAATGCTGAAGACATGGTGTGAAAGGGGCAAGGCTCAGTGGGAGGAGAAAAGAGAGACCTCAAATTAAAAATAAAATATTTCTTAATTTAATTTTTAAATTTTTAAATATTCTTTACAAATTTTCTTTAAAAACTTCACATCTTACCAGATTTCACTTTAGTAGCATGAAACAATGTACATGTAAATACATTTAGGCTGTGCACATGATATTATGAAGGTCTAATTTTTTTATTGTTTTATGTCAGAACTATTGCTATTATATTCAGTGACATATGGGAATTACAATTTACAAGTAACATGAGTACAACAGACATTACTAAGGATTCTGTATGATGTGATGGAGGAGGTCAATGGGGCAGGTGTACCATTTAAGATTCCCCCCACTGCTCCCCTATTTGCAGGTGGACCATTTTTGGCTGCCTAAAGATCCATACATTATGGGCTTGCTCTTGAATATAAGTTTAAAGGGGTCTAATGTGGTCAGTAGAAAGGTTTGATTTTTTTTTTCAATTCTACCAGTGATCAACAAATGATGTTTCAGATACAGATAGAGATTCTGTCCCATAGCAGCGCATAGAGTGGGATCAAAGCTACCTTTTCAGAAGGGTGGTCTTATTTTTGAGGCAAGAAGCTTGGAAAATGGGACAGCCATCTAAATGGCATACCTTACCCACATTTTAAAGTGGTGCAGTCCACTTCTCCATTCCAACATTTCATTTTGTAGAAGGAAGTCCATGTAAGTAAACCCAGTAAGAAAACAACAGTGATCCTTTGAAGGAATATTTCCCTCTACAAAAACCTTTATGGCTTTGGAAGTGTTTGCATTATATATCAGAATGACAACTCAGCTTACTATGAACGACACACCAGTTGGGACCTACTCTTCTACCTTGTCATGCTTTGTTGTCAGGCAAAGCAAGCAAAACTCTCTGTCCGTTCAGCCCCTGCTCCTGAATTATTTAAACGGGAAGTTTCTTGCAGCAAACAGTACGGCTTTCTTCTTTCGCAGCCACAACATGTAGTGATGTCTGCCAATGGACAATTTTAAACAGGGATGCAGTCAAT
This sequence comes from Urosaurus nigricauda, assembly GCA_034509955.1. Classification (NCBI taxonomy): domain Eukaryota; kingdom Metazoa; phylum Chordata; class Lepidosauria; order Squamata; family Phrynosomatidae; genus Urosaurus; species Urosaurus nigricauda. The sequence continues at coordinate 13,176,443 of JAOEGL010000013.1, forward strand.
TCACAAGAGCTAGTGCCATATCAAAGGCAGCGTGCCTCTGAGTACCTTGCTGGGAAATGTGAGGTGAAGGGTGCAGTTCTATTCACATTTTGTTGGCAGGCTTCTTATAAACAAGATTAGCCGCTGTAGAAACAATGCTGTAGTAGATGGATCTGATCCAACATGTCGGTTCTTATGTTCTGTTATTGACAACATGTCATGGCACCTTAGAATACACAACACAAACGTGAAGTATCTCCACCTACGTACAACTAGCCCAGGATCACTCATTACTGTTGGCAATTTGCTGCCCCCCAGATGTTTGGGATTGCAATTCACATAGTCCCTAAACTTGTATATGGCAGCTAGAGCTTTGGAAATGTAGTCCCAAGCATGGGGGAGGACATCAATTTGCCCCCTAATACACAGACTGGAGGAAGCAAGAGTTAGTTTGTCAAAAAACACCCACCAGCAGGCTGACATTAAGGAAAACTAACTTTCAGTCATGTCCAATAGGGCTGTGATACTTCACAGTGCAGAAGGAGGCTGAAAATGCTTTTGTGTGAAATCTCTCCACACTCTGAATTTGTCAGGAAAAATGACACTGGTGGAGTAAATTTTATACCACTAGATACAAATGCCACACCAAGTTTCATACTACAGGGCACTGGTAAGTTGGAGGATATCTTTTGAACAGTGCATTTCTTGCTGCTGCATTCAAGTAGCAAACGGTGCATACAATAGCCACACTTATGCCAGAGCTGTCACTGTAAAATGCTCTGCTAAGTGTGTTATTTTTACACCGTCTATCCTGCAGCTGTTTAAATATTTGGAAGCCAACAAACGCCAGCAGGATGCATTTATCCTTTATAAATCCTTAACATCCAGTGGTGCTCTAACTTTTCTGTTCTATAAAGTACATTCTGGGTTGTGTTAAAAGGGTGACATTCTTTCATGGAATAGCCTCAATGTATAGCAGCGGTAAGAGACCTTTCGCTCTGAAAAAGTTATATCTTACTATGTGGTCGTCAGATAAAATATGTGCCGATTGCCAGAGGTCCAACTAACCAAGCTACTACGAAGGGTACGAAGTCCTATCATATCTGATCATATTCAAGTGTGAATCTTGCCACTTCTTCCAGGAAGATCAAGATGCTATATATCAAAGCTAGAAGTTTTCAGACTAGGAGGATGGGTTATGGAAGCTCCTTTCCTCTGGACACTGTCTAGCCTGTACAAAGCAGGCTTCCTACCGACCTGACAAGACTTGGTTATTTCATAAGGTTTTTAACTCTATCAGCTTGCTGTAGTATCTTTTTAAAAAATGGATGTCTTGTGGTGCCGCTTGTAGTGTTTCCAATACTTTGCATTAGGAGCAGACTATCCATCTATATATTAAATGAAATAAATAAGGTAGCTGCAGGGAGAATATTGATTTAACTTGCAGACAGGGCAATGTGGTGTAGGAGAGTGGCAGGAAACAGAGGAGTCTGGCCTGATAGCAAAACATAGTTGTTGACCATCACAGTATTGTGAAGCCATGTGTAGAGAGCAAACACCACTTTCACCAAAGCCAGATTGACGTTGTAGCATCCTGCTAAGGAAAGGATGAACTCCTCATTGGCTGCTTTATAGGCATCTGCTCAGAGGTGTATGCATTCTTAGCTGAATGAACCATATCTTTTCTGGGTGGCTGTGTTCCCATTGCCTTGTATGTCTTATCTGCCATAATTCATCTTACGTTAGAACCTTACCATATTTATAGCATAATTTATTTCCTTTCAATTTCTATTCTTCCCCTTTTCTCCATTCACTCCCAGAAACAGGAGGACTTTAGAGTACTTCAAATATGTGCAAGCTAATCTCCCCACAATGTTTTGAGAAAAAAATGCTATTATGATTGCCTTGGCCCTACAAAACCTGAAATTTACCTTTGGGATCAAGGTTGGCTCAAATCTAAACACAGCTCTCTCCTTGTGAAAAATGCACAGAGTAAGTGTCGATCAGGAGTATTCAGCTTTGCAACTCTCGGCGCTTCACTGATGATGGTAGATACTCTTTGAATGCAAAGAAAAGTGAAGCACCAGGCAATACAAACTAGAATTTAGTTGAATATCCTCAGAATATCCCTATTCTATTTATTTATTTCCAGGATTTATGTCCCACTTTTCTCCCACGATGGGATTCAAGGTGGTTTACTATATTCTACAGTTTGTATAATTTGCCTTATATCATACAAACTGTAGATGAGGTAGAAAAGCTGATGCTGGACTTTACCATTTCAGGATGTTGCTGGGAAAAATATGTATAAAACTGGAAAAGGATTGATTAGTTTCTCTTCTGTTTAGATGTAGAGGAGAACACATAATTCAGTGGCAAAGCAAATATTTGCATGTGGAAATCCCAGGTCCAATCCTTGGGTCTACCTCCAAGACCCACTACAGGCTGCACCAACCTCAGAAATGTCAGCGAGAGAAGACAAACAAAACTAGATATAGCTGGAAATCTACTTATATTTGAGGGGTAGGGAAATACAATAAGGTACAGGGTGAACCCAGAATCAAAGTTCACATGTAACCCCACAAGGCACACATTGTCCACCTGAATTAGATGCTCCAGTTGTTGGGAAAGACCTTTGTCCAAGACCCTAGAAAACTGTTGCTAGTTGGAATGTATAATACTTAGCTCACCTGACAACTTCTTATATTCTTTTTCCTATGGAGATACATTCAGTTAAATTGGATGTAAGTGAAATGGACAATGAGCCATCCTGTACTGGATGAAAGGTCTGTGTAGTATACCATTCCTTTCAGTGTCTAGCCAAAAGCTTACAGGAAGCCCACAAACAAGGATTGAAAACAAACCCTTCCTTCTGAGATACCCTTCATATTCTCCAGAAAGTGATATTAAGAGCCACATCACCTCTGACACTGAAGGTAATTCATTATCAAGACTGTGATAGTGTTACTCTCCATGAATTTGTATAATCTCTTTTCAAGTCACCCGTTGGTTGGTATCACTACATCTTGGGCAACAAGGTCAAAAGAGTTTATGAAAACTGTTTTGATTCAACTAACACATTCAACTAACACATACACAGGTGGGCTGGGAGGAAACAATTAGATGATTGTACAGGCAAGGGCAATAAATCACCAGCACCTAGAAAGCATCATTGCCTGGGGGAGTCTGTCCAGAGAAAAGGGTTTTTCAAGCAGTTCAGGGGAAAAAAAACAAGCAGTGAGCTCAACACAGTCCAAGGGTCGAAGAAGTCAAAAGTCTGAACTGTAGGAATCTGGAGACAGGAATTCTGTCAAGGAATAAACCTGGGAACGTATAATCCAAAGAAATGTACCCCAGCACGAAACTGCACTTCTTCACAGAGATGTGTTATGAAAAGGAGTGGGGATGTTCTGAGGTTCCTTGCAGAAGCTCTTTAATTTAGGACATTTCACATGGTATAGTGCTCTGTCCCTTTTGATACAGACCATGCCTTCATTGTAGCATAATTTAAATCTGTGGTTTGTAATTTTTTTGACAGTCTGATCAAAGCTACAGACCTCTATCCAGAAAAAAATACACCTAAACACAGTTTTCAGTTAACAAAAAGGAAAACGGAAAGGGGAAAAATACTTTCCTGGTTCACAGAATCCCAAAACACATCTATGGATTCTAGTGGGGTGCATGAGCCACAGGTTAAAAATCCCTGATTTAAATTATGACCTTTAAAATGTCTGTGTTGGATTAAAAGAAGAATGTGACAAGAAAAGATGCTCACAAAAATAATTTCCCTCCAATTTTTAACAATTGAAAAGTTAGCATTTTTAAGCAATTAACACTCTATGTAATTTTATGTAATTCATAAACAAAAACCAATTATAGACACAATTGGAACATGGATTTAGTGTAGAAGTTTTTATTTTACCCTTAAGCTTCATTGGAGCACTCAAACCCAAAGCAACAGTTATCTTCACAAAGTTAACAAATAACTCAATTGGTTAACTCTAACAAATAACTCCAACACGGGGCTCATTCATTCTTTTAACTTTATGCCTGAGCTTCATTTAGTATTCATGATGATATCTTTCAATAATGAAGTACAATGCAAAGGAAAGGGGCAGAGGTGATGGATGCTACAATGCACATCTAATACATAATTACATATATAAACATACCACTCCAATCATTCCCCACCAATGCTTAAATTATAATTAAATATAAACCTCATTAATTTTTCTTAACTATATGAATTCTCAAACAATATGAACTACAGTGCATTTCATGCATTTGCTCAGCCATCATGTGACCACAGAGCGTGGGTGGAAAAGTGCAGGTTGCCACTGGACCATAGACAGAACACTGCCCCAAATGGTCTCCTCCCATTTCCAATGAGAAATTAAACAATAAACAAGCAAGTTTATTAAACAATGAGCTAAGCAATTAAAAATCCAATAAACTCCATCTTATGTGCTGGCTCCATCTGCTTTAACTTATAGAACAGGGGTCATCTGTGCTGGGCTTGACTTCACCTTCCAGCAATAAATTCATCACGGCTTTTGTTAAATAGCTGCAGGTTCCTCTTTTTCCTAGTGGAGGCATGTTGTAAAAGGAAGTCATGTCATCCTGTATAAACAAACAAGATTTGATCTTAGTCACAACATTGATGGATAACAATTAGGCTTAACTAACAGCAAGGAGAGCCCCAGATGGAACGCAGTGTGGTGATGAAAAGTGCACTTCACACTCTTGGCATTCTCTGTCATTTAGTATGATGAATATTTTGGATGCCCACCAAATAGCCAGGGATGGGTGGCATACTGAGGAAGCAGAAGCACTAAAAAAGAGGGGAAGGACTCTAAACATTTACATCCAAAACACAATTTTGTGAAAGATCTGATAAGTATTCATTAAAAAAATACTGTCCATAACAAGATGAGTCAGACATTTTTTATTGTGCTTTAAATATCACCTTTACGCTAAGGAACAACAGTAGGAAATCATTCTGTAGTCTCTGAGTGAGTCATTGCTTTATTGGTGCTAAATGTGCAGAGTGTATGAACTGTAGGCTCAACCTTCATGAGCAGCTGTTGCCTCAGCTACAGAGAGAAATGGAATATAGTTATGTTTACTACAGACACAGTTCTGTTGGGCTCGATGGACCCACCATATTTTTAAGGGCACAGACAACATGGCAGAGTTACTAGAGGGCTGGGGAAGAGAACTGCAGCAGAGGAAGGACAGGAAAAGCAGAGCAGATCCACCAAAGTAGGTGGAAAGTAGGTGGCCAGTTCTAGGGGTACAAGATAGGGATTTTCTGACTTTAATTTGGATTCTGAGGGTTTGCAGTATTTTCATCTACCTGCAAGAAGTCCTAGATCCTGTGACGTGCTTGGGCCCAAGAGTCTTTCAGCACCTCTAGCTAAAAGGCACTGAGGGAACAATTCACAGATCATGATTCTTACAACTACACACTCCTGTGAAAGAGAAACACTTCTACATTCTCAAGAGTTTATGTAAAGGAGCTGACTTTTATCCATCTTTACAGGGGCAGGTGATTACGTGGTTATTCAAGAATTATAGCATTGTCTAGTGTAGAGACAAATTATTCAGAACTAAAAGGTTGAGAAATGTATTTCTTAAGTGTCAGGATACTCTGACGAGGAAAAACTTGCGCCAACAGGAATCTTTACAGTTCAGGAGCGATTGCACAGAATTTAAACATTTTTGTGCAGGAAAAAAATGTCTGTGCAGGAAACAGCCTTTTCTATCAGAAAATAATATTTCTGCGAAGAAACATATTTCTTGCACAGAGGATGCACACACGTTCACACAGAGCCACATGTGAATTTTGCACAAAATAAATCCTGAACTACAGCACATTCTACATGGGAAATGTACAGAAATTTTATTTCTGATGCTATTCTTTCTGCAAGATTTTTTTTTCTGTTCAGAATTAGTCTTGGAAAATTGTGCTATTTTCTAATTCTCTTGAAGTAAGAAGCAAATTGCTGATTTGCTTCCTTCAAAAATGACATTAGTGAAGACTTACATAACTAGTCTTGCATTACTACCTAGATTAAGTCTAGATTATAGGTATTTGACAATGTTAGAACTTTAACAAGAGAAAATTCCATCCATCTTTGAGCAGCTGCTCCCAGGCTGCAGAATTCCCTCTCAAGAATCATAGAGTTGGAAGAGACCACAAGGGCCATCCAGTCCAACCCCCTGCCATGCAGGAACTCCAAGTCAAAGCATCCCTGACAGATGGCCATCCAGCCTCTGCTTAAAGACCTCCAAAGGAGGAGACTCCACTACACTCCGAGGGAGTGTGTTCCACTGTCGAACAGCCCTTACTGTCAGGAAGTTTCTCCTGTTATATAGAGCTAGACTGCTAGCTCCACCCCCTAGTGACTCACAGAAGCTCCACCCCCAGCAACAACACACTCTCCCAAGAATTTTCAAAAATTCAACTCTCACCCACTTAAAAATGGCCACCCAGGAACTGCTCTCCTTCTCCTTCTCTCCAGCAGGAACTGGTCTAGAAAGAAGGTTAGCCTATTCTCCTCTCTGCTCTCGTTTAGTTGGCAGGTAGGTATCTTTTTATTCATATAGATATTTAGTGATTAATTGGTTGTAGGGCATCTTTTTATAGGTTATATGTGCTGCATTTTTAATGTCACTGTTAAATAATGTTACACTTTTTAAAAAAATATGGTTGACTTTGTTTAAATTTTTGTGTATTAACTTTCTTAGTATCAAGTTGTTACCTTACAGCTTTTTGTTAAGCTGTCTTTGGTTTCATTCCAGGAGAAAAGTAGTTAAAGTCTAGAAATTTAGGTATAAGTCTAGTAATTTAGTTTAAAAAAATGACCCAAAAAAACCTGAATCAACTTATCTATGGGTCAATGTAAGTACTGTATTTTAACCCATATATATCATGCATATATGGTGAAAGGTAAGAGTTTAATCTGCCCTTGAGGCCCTTCACCCCCTTCTACTCTCTCATCCATCTAGCCTTTTGAATGAGTACAAATAGTTATGCCTGCTGGAATTTTTTAAGTTCTTTGGCATTATTTTCCTTTAATTTGTCCTTTACAATGTCCATTACATGCACCTAAGTTTTACACTCAACTTATCTATGGGTCATATCAAAATCCCTATTTTGGGCCGCAAAACTTGTCTTGCACTTATATATGAGGTCAACTTATAGTCAAGTATATATGGTAAACAAAAAGGAACATTCGTTCTTACCTGTAATATATCCATTTCCAGTAGATAAGAGTCCCACATCCTGTAATTAGTTTGGGTTATGCTCCTCCCACTCACCCCACAAGAAATAAGACCAAAAAGCATTAACTATTGAATGAGTATTATACTGACTTGTTTCTCAATGCCCTTTAGTCGGTTCTGGTCCTTCTGGAAATCATGAAATGCTTCTTTCACTAGTTTATCCAAGTCCACTTTATCCTGAAACTCTAATTCAGGGTTTCTTTCCAGAATAATGGAGACAACCATCAACAGCTAAATCATAAGAGAAAGCAAGAAGATTCAGACACACTACCTTATATTTCAAGAACCATTTGAAATCCAGTTTAAGTAGATGCACTGAAGCCACAATGAGAAAATACACATGAACACCAGTGAAAGCTTTTTGATTTGGCTGACATTAAACATATTAAGAACCACTATTTCTGGTGGATAAAGGTATGTATATGCATGAGTTTTATTGAATTATGACTATATATTGCAATAAACATTAACAGATCTGATGGTGGCTCTGTGCAGGTGCAAGACAACAGAGACCATGAAGAAGAACATAAAATATGAGCTAATAGTTTAAGGCCAAAAATAATCTGGACTATTCCCAACATTTATGAGTTAAGCATGGATGTCCAAAGAGCTTACAAGTAAGCACGCATGGAGGCACCACAAAGGAATCCAATTTACATGGATGCATCTGTAATGTAGATGCATGAGCACCTACTGGGTTGACGTAGTCCATCCCAGTTGGAAACTGAACAAATTGGCAAAGAGCACGCAGATACATTTATTGATTTCAGGCATTGTAGCAAAATGTAATTTACAATCTTTGCAGCATCTTTGTGTTGCTTTCTTTTTCTTCATTTATTCATGTAAACATCCCTATTCTGCCCAGTTTTCCTAACTTAAACTTCTATGGAAAATAAAGAATTTTCTCTCTTTCAAACAGCAGCCCTCTCATCTCATACTACTGTCATCCCATCATATATCCCGATTCTCAAAGAGGCATTTAAAAGATAATGAAAAAGACGTTTGCTGTATATGAAACAAAGACCATGGGAATATTAAATCAGACTATAGGTCCATTTAGCTCATTATGCTCTACTATTAAATGTGGATAACTCTTTTACCCCAGAGTACCAAGTACAAACCAGCATGATATTTGTGCCCAGTGGTTTCTTTCCACCCCTGAAAATTCAACAAGGACTGGCAGCTAATGACTCATTTACAACCCTTGTGAGTAGAACTGGTCAATAGTATATAGACTACACTGACTGGGAATTCCAAGGTACTGGATTGGGGAAGAGCTTTCTCTGGCACATCTGGGGATATCAGGGATTGAAAAGGGAATCTTCTGCAGACAAAACATGTGCTTGTCTTTTAAACTCTGAGCTATAGACCTCTCCTATTAACTGTATACAGGCTTGTGAGCAGGCCCAGTGACAGCTGAGGATATTCCAATCTAACAGGTTGATTTGGGGAAACTGCCTATTACTTTTCTAATGGCAGTACTGGAAGACTACAGGCCAAGTCCTCCTGCTGCAGTTTGAACAGCTTTCTATTTGTTTGAAACTTCTTCATTCTTATTATCTTCCAACACACTTAGGCCCGGTACATACGCCAGGAAGCAGTGTCCTGGCAGCAATTCTAGAGTTAGAGATCGCGCACCAATCTCACACTCCCTAACCCTAGCATGTAATGGCGGCCCCCTATCCACACAGGGACTGCCATCATGATGTAAGCAACGCTAAGTGTATGGACGTCACTTGGGACATCTGTGCGGTGTCCCAAGAAGAACCCAGTTTTTCTGGGTTCTTTTTGGGGCGGTGGGACACTGCTCAGTTCGGTTGCTGCGGCGTCCCTCCGGAGGAAAAACGGGTGCCTCCAGCCCGCTCTTTTGGGGCGGTTTGTTTTGCCCCTATGTTACCTATTTTGTTCTTAAAGGTAAAAGGATTTCATACCTCATATTTCTCATTGATATTATGCAATACAAACCTCTACAATTATTTGTCTGTATTCAGGTTGATCGATATTCTTTAACATATCCTCGACCAGAAGGGAAAAATTCATTTCATACATAGTCATGTCTGACAAGGTTGGTTGCTGTAAAAAGAGAAAAGCAACAACAAAAGTGAGCTGATTGTTTAAGAAAGGATATAACTTGAAGCTATTATCTAGAGGTCATCTGTTAGAGTAAACTGATGCTTCCTTCAGAATAAGAAATTTTTGTAATACTGACATATTACATACCCACATTTCTTCAGACAACAGGAAAGGAATAACACTCCCCACCCCAAAACTGTTGTTATTCTTTATCCTCAAAAAGACCAACAGTGCCATGTATTTGGGGAAAACACCACCACCAGTTGCTGGTTATACCTTGAGATGTAATGCCAAGTTCAGCTTTACGACCACTTGACTTTTGCACTTGTCTTTTTTTTTTTTAAATAAAGATAAGCATAGAAGAATCACAGAGCTATTAGGGAATTCAGAGACCATTAAGTCCTGGTCTAAAAACCTGTTGTGTGGCCTGTTTCATTCTGAATGTGCCTCTACCAAGGCTTAGTTACTAGAAGTAAGAAATTTAAGCTAATATGTGCTGGTATATTTAGTCCAACCCTTTAAGGTATGGCCCTCTCTACCACTGGAATGAGGGTGAAGGTGGTTCCACAATCTTTGTTTTAATCCAGTTCCTTTCCAATGTGGGAAATTTTCTGCTAAAGCATCCGTGATTGGTGGGCATCCATCCTCTGCTTAAAAATGAAAGTGGCCAGAGTACTCTGCATATAAATTTACCTGAGGCAAAAAATTACCAGCCACTATTAAACCATTGGGAGTCCTCTCCAAGATTTGCCACACCCTGTCATAGAAACCACTTGGTGTTCGATTCAAAGAGCCATCAATCTGACGTCTGTTCAACCAGCATCTGTGAATCAAAAAAGGCAAACAAAGTGAGTATTAGCTCACAAAAGCAATCTGCTTCCAGATCAAAACAATGCTTGCTTTTGTGGACTAATTAAGCTCAGTAAGAAATAAGAGCAGAAATCAGCCCATCAATGATGCAAAACACAATATGCCATGGTGAATTTCTTCTTTTATAAAATTCTTTTTATTTTCAAAAGAACAAAACTAAACTCTTAAACAAAGCAAAATGCTGAGCTTTAAAAGTAGACGTGTAAAGTTAAATGTGTGCTTTATAAACAGGTCAAAAGGTTTTCAAAAAATTAATTCTCCTTAAGGGGAAAGACAAAAGAACTGAAGCAAATCAATTGCTTTGGGTCATGACCAAAAATTAACCTGACAGAAGAAGTCAAAATGTTCATGCAGAAAAACATTGTGACTTTCAGATATTTTCATCTTGTTGCGCTTGGAAAATTTAAGAAGAGACTTTTTTGGGGGGGGGGGTCACCTTTGTTAATGGCTGCCCTTACAACATTTCTTTTCCAAGATTATATTTAATTTAGGACTCTGTTATTATAAGTTCTCTTTAGCAAACAAATATTCGTGTTTCATCATGAATAGACTAACACAAAACACATAGAAAAATAAAAAATACATCCCAAACTGACTTGAGATAGGTATCAATACCAATACATAGACATAGAAAGAGACAGAAGACAGACATACAGAGATCAAATACACATAATAGAATTAGGGACTATTGTCTGCTTTGCATGTACTAGGTTGGACTATGACTCTGGAGACCAGGGTTCAATTCTCTGCTCAACCATGAAACCTACTGAGTGACCTTGGGAAGTCACATGCTCTCAGCCTCAGGGGGAGGCAATGGCAAACCTCCTCTGAACAAATCTTGCCAAGAAAACCCCACGATAGGTTCACCTTACGGTCGCAATAAATCAGAAATGACTTGAAAGCACACAACAACAATAGGCAAACCTATCACAGGGTTTTCTTGGTAAGTTTCTTCAGAGGGGGGGTTGCAATTATCCTTTTAAGCTGAGAGAGTGCAATTATCATCCTCTTAGGTTGAGAGAGTGTGACTTGCCTTTCACCCAGTGGGTTTTTACATGGCCGAGCCAGTATTAAAACCCTGGTCTCCAGAGTCATAGTCCAACTCTCAAACCACTATACCATGTTGGCTCTACAGCACAATAAAAACCCCTTTTCTTGTTAAAAATAAGTTCACAAAGAATTGCTGGAAAAGAAAGGTCTTAACTTCAACAACCATCATCCCTAGGTCAACAGACAGGAATTCTGAGAGAAAGGTCTTTGTCTTTTCATCTGAACTAGTTAAGACTGTAGTAACAAATTATGCCTTGTTACAAACCAAGGTTAAAGGAAGGATATCATAATGCGCAAAGGAAGCACAGAAGGAGGTCCTTTACTACTTAATGCTAGACATTTGGCATTTCATTTGAAAGCTGTCTTCATACTGTAACCCTAGTAAACAGTTGGGAAATTGGTATTAAGACAAGAGGCAATTATATACTCTGCTGGGTTTATGAACATAGAGATGTCATAAATGTCACATCAGGGAGTTTTTATATAATGTTCCAAAATTGGTGGGGAGGCAGAAGAGTTTTCATATAATAACATCCATTATGGAATAAGCTTTCATGGAATGCATGCTCTTTCAGTTTCATACTGAACAATGGATTAATGGACTACCCCACTGAAAGTTATATAACAAGAAGCAATCCTAATTCTATGCAATGAAGAATGGGGCTTTTGAGAAATCTGCATGTCACTGGGCTTTAGGTGGAAAAAGAAATAAGTTACAGTAAATATTCTGGTGCTTCCCCTCAAAGGAGTACCAAGAAGAATTGGGCATTGAAGGATTCGAATAAGACATTTGTGCATGTTTTCTCAGCTTTTCTGGGTTAAAATCAGGCAAAGTTATCACATTAAAATTAAAGGGTGCAATCACTGCTTTGCCTTTTCATCCTTTTTTACATGTGTGCATTATTCTTAGCCCCATGTATGCCTGGTTGCCTCATTCACACATCACAAAGCCATGATTAACCATCCATCCGGCCTTTAGGGTAAGCAAAAATTGTTATGCCTGCCAGAATTGGCATTATTTTCTTTTACTTCATACTTTATATCCTTTGCTACATGCCCCTAAGTTTTACCCTTGACTTATCTAAAGTCTGACTTTGGCACCAAAGTCTGACTGATTTATATGAGATCAATTTACAATAGGGAATGGGGGGGGATAGGGATTCAGCCTGCGTTAGATGGGGTTACCCTCCCTCTGAAAATTCAGGTTTGTACTTCTGGATTCAATGCTGAGTCTGGAAGCTCTGTGGTGACCAGGAGTGCCTTTGCACAGCTAAAACTCATGCGTCAGCTGTGCTTGTTCCTGGAGAGGTCAGATATGGCCATGGTGCTACATGCCTTGGTTACATCCTGTCGGGATTACTGTAATGTGCTCTACGTGGAGCTGCTTTTGAAAAGTGCTCAGAAACTTCAGCTGCTCCAAAGAGCTGCAGCCACGCTGTTAAATGGAGCAGGCTAGAGGGAGTATACAATTCCCTTGTTGCAACAGTTCCAATGGGACTCAAGCAGTCTGTTTCCAGCCACAATTCAAAGTGCTGGTTTTGATCTATAAAGCTGTATACAGTTTGGGTCCAGGCTATTTGAAGGACTGTAGCTCCCTTTACAAGCCCCAAAGAATATTGAGATCATCGGAAGAGCCCTTCTCTCTGACCCACTACCCTCTCACCATGTTTGGTGGAAACAAGAGAGATGGCCTTCTCAGTTGCTGCTCCCAAGGTATGGATCTCCCTCGCTAGAGAGACCATTTTTTTGATTTCTTTTCGGCAGCAGGTAAAAAAGTTTTTATGCTGCCAGGCCTTCGCATATTGACATGGATGCTGTTTTGTTTTTGTTTTAAAGAGTTTTAACTTTTTACATTTTAATAATATAATGTTTTTAATTGTTTGAATTGTTTAACTATTTTTTAAACTCTGTATTTTTAATGTTTTATACTGTTTTAACTTGGAATGTTTTAGATTTTTTAGCTGCTTTGAGTCCCTGTACTGGGAGGAAGGTAGGCTAATAATAATAATAATAATAATAATAATAATAATAATTATTGTCACCATAAGTTGACTGGCAACTTGAAGGTACACATTTTTAATTTATACAAAGTTTTCTGTTTCCTCCTCATATTAGCTCTTCCCTTTGAAGATTTCTCTCTAGGTGTCTGCAATTTTTTTAAAAAAGCCGTATCGCTGATGCTGTACAGAAATTTGATTTCACAAAGAGATTCGGGATTAAAGGAACAGTTTTACTCAGAACTTCCTCTTCCCAAGTAGAAAGTGGCTAGGAAAAAGCAAGTGAGACATTTCACCAGCAATTTCTCAGCTCAAAAGAACACATTTTCATCAAAATTAGCAGAGCTGCTATCTTAGAGAAAATTAAGTTCTGTCTCTTTGCGGGTGGGTGGGAAGGTGTTGATATTAGAAGCGCATATACACACATGCAAATTATTTGGCAGGGAATCTGCCACACCAAATGTTCAGTTATTTTAAAAACTTGTTTTGTAAAAACACTGAAGTCAAACTTGCTATAGATGTCATAAGGAAAAATGAGCTGGACCCAGGAAAGCTGGACCCAGGAAGACTGTTGAAAAGATGACCATCTGTCAGGGATGCTTTCATTGTGATTTCCTGCATTGCAGGGGCTCAGACTGGATGGCCCTTGTGGTCTCTTCTAAGTCTATGATTCTATGATCCTATGACACAAAAGGAGACGGGAATGGCAGTGGGGAAGGAGATAATCAAAGACAACTAAGCATTTGTTATGACTTATAGCAGTCAATGCTGAAATTCAGCACAGCAGAGCCTCCACTATGTGAAAGCCATTCCCCCACCTCCAAATACTACACTAACTGTGCAAAATTCTACATTACAGTTAGATTTCTGCCGCCCAGCAGCGATTTAGTCACAGTATGACACTACTGTCCTCAGCATCCACTGTGGTTGTTTGTGGTACACACATGCATACTCACACAGGCAGCTAATTTTAACCAAGTGAATCTTGAAGCAACACGCACCAGGCAATATGCTGCAGCCTGAGCATGCTGATGAGAGAGGGGATTTAATAAGAAAGCACAGAAGAAAGAAGTCAGTGATCAGCAGATAAGCTTTGCTCTAACTGAAACAAATTTCTGAAGTACCTAATCTTTGGGTTATGCTGGACGCCCAGTGTCAAGCTAGGTGAGGGAAATCCTACACAACAGATGCCTGTAGCTACTGCCAACTAAATATCAAAATCTGATGATAGAGCAAAGCCCTGTGCAGGGAGACTAGAATGAGTGGATATACTCATCTGTGTCTGTCTTTGCTTTTGCAACCTCAAAAAAAAAGTGTGGTGAGGAACAAACTGGTCGCAAAGGGGAAAGAAAACAAAATCCAAAGAAAACAGAGTAAGGAACACCACTGTGAGAGAGAGCTGTTACCTTCCTTGCTGCTGAGGCTGAAGAATATCCAAGAGAAGCTGCTTCACCTCACTGGGTGACAGCTGGTATAAATCTGTGGGGGGCATCTCCCCTGCACGGATCTGCAGTTCATACTTCATGGCGTGCACAATCCATCTGAAAAATAAAAACAACCATGAGTTCAATCTTTATTTTGATGAACTGAGTAGGAACAAGAAATATTGGTGAGTGAAATCACCTCCATCAAGACAGGAAGGAAGAGAAAATCTGTTATGAAAGAACTGTACTAAACCTGTAAAACATGTAACACAGCTAAACAAACTCAGTTAATATTGTGTAGTTCACTAAAGCTGAAACATGTCCATGTTTTGCTGTTTGCTAGATGCCACAGGAAGGAGGTTTGAAGGAGGCAAGACAGCTTCCTAGACTGATATGCTTCCCAGTACATTCCAAGCACAAAACTGTACATACCAAAAGACAAAAACCAATACAAAAACTTGCACTAAACAAATACTACATTTATTTGACTACACAATACCTGTGCATGCAGTTGCAAATAAATAAAATTATTTTTAATACTCATCATACAAAGCCATGCACAAAAATATAACATCTCTATATTCAAAGTATAATAGTCATGTGAAGAATATCAAAGTATAATAGTCATGTGAAGAATATCTACTTTAAAAAGGCTGTCAGGATGCATCTCTCCCGGCAGGTCTCCCAGCAGGTCTGTGCTCATCTCTGATTATTTTAATGGAACATTTTAATGTTTAAATGTGTTTAATTAATG
This sequence comes from Urosaurus nigricauda, assembly GCA_034509955.1. Taxonomy (NCBI): domain Eukaryota; kingdom Metazoa; phylum Chordata; class Lepidosauria; order Squamata; family Phrynosomatidae; genus Urosaurus; species Urosaurus nigricauda. The sequence continues at coordinate 13,191,877 of JAOEGL010000013.1, forward strand.
TTTTAGGAGAGGGAGGGAATAATTGGGATTATTTTTGTATTGTATGGATTTTTTTTTATTGTAAGCTGCCTCGATCCTCATGGAGAGTTGGGATAAAAATAGAGTATTATGATTTTATAATATATATATTTTCAAGGTATGCAGGAAAGATCATGGCCACAGTTTTTTGGGATAAGGAAGGTATTTTGATGAATATTTTAAGAAGGGCCAAATAGTTAATACATACTCCCGTACTATTCCAACTTACTGCACTGATAAAAGAAGGCATTGAAGGAAAAATGGCGAGGGAAGCTTCAGAAAGGTGTTTTCTTTTTGCAGGGCAATGCACCTGCTACCAGGTTTGGCAAAACGATGGATGTTTTTAAAAATCTGGCATTTGAGTGCATAGATCATCCATCCTACTTATCAGATCTTGCTCCATCTGGCTATTTTCTGTTTTAAAATCTTAAAAAGAATTTGAAAGGAAGGAAATTTTCAAATGAATCAGAGGAGATAGAAGCAGCAGATCAACATTTCAGTGACAGAATCTCAGAATTATTTGGGAAGCATTAAAGAAACCTGAGAAATAATGGGCCAAGTGCGTTGAATCTTGAGGTAGATATGCAGAATAGCATGTAAGTTTCATTGTTCCTGGGTCAGCTCCTCTCATGTCAAAGGCCAAAATACAGACTTGCTGAAGCAACATTTAATGGTGATCAGAAAGGGAGGGACACAGTGAAGAAACAATTCCCAGGCTCAATTGCAATTCTGGTCTTCCCTTCAGACACAACAGCACTGTGCTGATGCAACAAATACAGGATCATGTTTCTTGAAAAATCAGCCTCAATGAACGGAGAGAGAGACCGAGAGAGAGAGAGAATGGAATTCCACTCATTGACATATTCTCCATTGGGGTTTCATGAAATGTTCCATTACTATAAAAGTTAAGGTGAAAATGGCATATAAGCACCCCTTCCAAACCTTAAGAGGCACTGGCTGCAAAAAGAAAAATTGACTGACAAGGTCTGTCTAGAATACATTTGATTGGAATTCTATATAGTAATGGGCTGTCAGGATCTGGATCTACTTCACTAAGAAAGCTGGCAAATTAATAATGAGACACCAAATCTAATCATTATCAGGCCAGAATTTCTGGGAGAATGTTAATTTTGTTCACTGGAGTGGATGATAATGAAATAAGGAAATTGAGGGTATGGAATTAACGTTGGAACAAAGAAGAAGACTGGTTTTCAGACATGAAAAAATAAAAAAAAATGACTATTTTAGTGGGGGGAAGAGAGTTAATGAAGGTTTTCTCTCTTTTTTCACATACTTCTAGCCTGTCTTTCTTCCACCTTGGAATTTAAACCAGTATACAAGGGATTCTCAGGCTGTCTGTCACCTAAGCACTGACCAGACTAGGGATGGAAAAAATATTCGTTATTCATTCCAAGGTTGAAAAATAGGATTCCCAACAATTGGGAAATCCAAAGCTGGGAAAAGTGACTGCAGTTATTTATACCCACATGTGAGGATTAAAAACAGTCGAAGATTGATATCCGTAGGTTTGATCTACGCATTTTCAGCTTCGGCAAGGTACCTGTATAATGAGCTCCCAGTACACATCCTTAAGAAACTCTAAACTATTTTCCAATATGCACCACCATTTAAATGAAGAATTTGTACATTGCAGCTGGAGAAACTTTCTGCTCCCTATAAAATATATTTGATTCCTATTAACAAAGCTATTTTAAAAAATTATTTTGTTTATTTGAAATGTGCAAAACAAATTAACTGAAATACAGTATTGGGAAATAATATTGCTACCTACCGTATTTTTATAAAAAGAAATCAACAATGATAACTGTACAGATAATTACCTATTTCTGTTCAGGGTTTAAATCTGAAGCTATCATACCAAAATTTTTATCCCTCTGTTTAGTGCATCCCTTTAAGCAGATACTGCCCCAGCACATTGACACTCTTTACAAAAGTCTCATTATCAAGTTGTCAGGAACAAGGGTGGCTAAAGTGAAACTGCAGAGGAATTGAAAATAAAGCCTAGATGAACTTAGCATGCTACCTGCAAACTGAAGAGTTAACAAGCTGACTCCTACGTTCCACTCCTAATTAACACCTAAATAAGCATTCAGTATCTAAAAGCAGCTAAGCAGCTTGTAAGAGGAAAAGGTGTGCCCCTTAACAGCAACTAATTAACGTGCAAAAGAGAATGAAGCACATAATTCATCTCTTAGAAAAGCAATAAAACAATTTCTGGAGCTTCTATAAAGACATTTTTCATGTGTCTTGTGGAGCCTTCCTTCTTATATTTTGTTCTCTATAGCCATTTGTGTACACTCACACACCAAGATGCACATATAGTTATGCACAAACACAGATCTATAAAGCCTATGGCAATAATAAACATATTGCCATCTTTAAGGTAGTGTAAGGCTATCTGTTCCATTGAGCAAAGCCATCTGTTGCAATGAGTCAAGAAGTAAGGAGATGTTCTATACATTTCTTTATCTCAGACTGTAAAAAAAGTTACTTCTTTGGAGTAATACTCCCACAAACCTCTAATCAGCATAACCATGCTAGCAGGGAAAAGTTGGGCGTTGTAGTCCAAAAGGGAACTCTCCTAACTTTATTACTGCCCAACACAGTATGGCTGAAAATAAAAATCACCAAAGCATTTAAACAGTTACTCTGGGTTAAATGACAGGCAATAACACTTTCAATGACGATTTCATATTCCTTCCTGCCTAAACCAGGTAATTTGTCCAAGGACAGCTCACTTGTGATTTCAGCCCTAATCCATCTGGACCACATTATGTTACATGCTGATTTGCAATAATTTTAGTATAGACAGCTCTCCATATCTATGGATTCTTTATCCACAGATCCAAGCATCCATAGTTTAAAAAATTATATAGCAAACCTTGGTTTTGCCATTTTATATAAGATAAACGATTTTACCAAGCCATTGTATTTAATGGGACTTGGCTATCCATGGATTTCGTATCAGCAGGGGGTGGGGTCCTGGCTGCCAAGGGCCTACTATACTGGATAAAAATAAAGCAAGGAAGTCCTAGTCCTAGTTCTTGACATATTAATTTTTCCCCAAGGTATGGATTTAAAAATTAATAAATAATTAATCATATCAATCCTGGAATATTCTTGGGTGTGTGCTGGAACGGTACAATAATTTAGTTCCATAGAAATCTAATATAATCCATTCATTTTCAAGTCTACTTTCTTCTGTAAAATCAAGGATTTAAAAATGTAAATAAGATTTAAAGAATATGCCATATCTTATCATTTATTATGTTCATGTGGCTAAATGTACCTATTCATGCCATTTAGTCCTACATTTACAGCACATTTAAGCAGAAAAAGTGGTGCTTCTCAAGCAAAGCAGGTAGTGTAAACAGGAAAAACTAAGGGGTTTATTTATGGAAAAAAAGAAGCATATGTTGATTGTAAGGCCTAAGGAATCTCAGAAGAAGAGGCTGTTATCTGATGGAAAGAAATTTAAATCCTGCCTTTGAAGGTAAACTAGCAATAAGACCAAAACATCAAAGGCAAGAAAATATAACACCATAAAGTTCTGAAAAACAAACATCACTATAAACTTTGTTTAAGGGTTTATAAAATGATGCATCTAAGCAATACTGTAACTGGGAGGCTTATACTGCATGTTATGGGCTCTTTGGGGTCCTTCTGTGCTGAAATCTGTGGCACTAATTCTTTCACCTCTGCAGGGTACAAAGCTTTAGCTGTGTGAGACTGAAGGAGTAAAACTGGCAATTTACAAATCAGCTGGATTACTCCCACCAAAACTGATGGGGAAGTCCCTGTTTTAAGCACATACGTGTTGCCTTAAGTGGATTGTGAATTACAGCCTCTGTGTTAAATGCAACTGCAATGGAACATCCCATTTCTAATTGCCATCGCAATCAAAAGATGTATGGCGATACAGAGAAGATAGTCTCAGGTTTCTTTGACCTTTAGGCAGCTAGAAGCCCCAGATATGGCCCCAGGTATGCAATCCATAATTTATTGCTCTCTATTGTGCTGTCAGTGTTCCAGCATAGAGTGTTGACAATCTAAAGTGTCATTGAGAAAACAGCATATGCACAACACTAGATGAGAGCATAAATTGCACAGGATTTGCTACAGGGAATATTTGATGAAGGCCGGGGGGGGGGGGGAGCACCTGCCAGGTAAATCTGGGATTTACTCATCAACAGGATTGGTTGTCTCTCCATCAGTATGAAATAGGAACAGTTGCTGAGGATTATGAGAGAGTGGTGCTGTTGCACTCATGTCCTGTTTGTGGTCTTCCTATAAGCAACTAGCTGGCTTCCATAGGAACACAGAACTGGATAGGCCTTTCTGATCAAGTATGGCTCTTCCTATGAAGAGTTGTTCCTGTTTTGTTTGTGGGAGCTTCCCAAACTTTAAGAGGCAAAGGGCAACCAGAAGTCTCAAACATTCATGCAATAGAATAAGAGTCTGATCTACTGACCCTACTCGTATCTTCAGCATGCCATTAAATAATTCAGGGGAGTTGGAGATGATCCAGCCAATATGAATGACAAGTTCCTGCTGAAGAACAGCTTCCCTCTCATCCTGCAAATTACACTTGTTGTAGATGATGTCCTTAATTGCGCTTGGAGACAAGGGATTAGATATAATTTCTTCTTCCTGGCCAAATGCCCCAAGAGTCACCTAAAGGAATACATTAGTAGCAATTAGAGTTACAACCTGAAACAAGAAAACAGTAAAGGGTACCTTATTCATTATACCTTCTTGACTCAACTTTCTGTGTTTGTACTAGCACCAAATATAGGGGAGGCTAATTAGCTTGGTGAATTAAATTTATAACTGATGAGTAAATGGAATTTTGCATGCATCTTTTATTTTCTATTAATACAGCATTTTGTAACAAAATGTATCACCTTTAAAGGCAGAATAATGAGTTGGCAAACTGTTTGTTCAGAAAGAGACTGCCCTATTACTTCTTTATGATTAAAACACCCATTGGGCGTGTACAGTTCACAGACTTGGCCCCATGAAGTGCTTCCTCCAGGCATATATGTCTCTGGAGTTTTACTCAGCCAAAAATTTCCTTGCAGGCCCAGTTTTGCTGCCTAAAGTAAAGGACAAGATAGCAATCCCTTCCCATGTATACTACTCATTTGAATTTTGTTTCATCATTTGTAATTGAATGTCATTCTCTGTTGCACCTAAAACAACCAGCTTGTTTGCAGGAGATACGGGGAGCAAGCCTACTTGTGTGACATATACATTTATGTCCTTCAATAGAGGAAAATGGCTGGTGATGCTAATGTTCCTCTTCTCCCTGCATCTACCATACGAGATTAAGGTCTCACTCTGCCTAATGGTAAGGCCAGGTCTGGTGCCATACAAATGAGATGTAGGAAATGTGTTCTTAAATCTTTAATGTTTCATTGGTGCACTCAATAATATTTTCTATGTTTTAACCTTTTCTATAAATTTTACATATCTATTTCTATAAACATGTACTTCCCTCTATCTTTAGTCAGTGCAGTGATAATGTTGTCTGTCCCTTTAACAATATGATTTCCCATTCTCTCCAACCCCATAAATTCTCCAGCAACACCCTACTTTAGTAAGGTTAGTCATTATCTTATGCACCAGTGTTAACTGTGGAATTGTTAATGCTAATTACCCTTCTTTCCTAAACAGGAACTAAAAATGAGGTGGGATCACAGAATCCCATAGTCACTTTCACTAACTATTGCCAAGAGAAAGGCAGCATTACATCTTCAGTGGTTCATTAACCCAAGCAGATGAAACAGTAAGTGATCCAGACAAACAAAGCCAAAGCAGATGACAACAAACAGTGCCAAACCATGCCATATAAAAACAGCCTTATCACAAATTATTACACAGTAATGTGCTAATGGAATCCACAAGGACGGATTGAGGTGGAAAAGATCTCTGAAACCACACTGCCTCCCATAAGGGCATGCTGCTAGTATTATATGCACAGTTTTGCAAACACGCCTGCTCAAATGCTTCTTTGGTTCAGAAATGCCTAAGGTGCCTATCAAATGCAAACAGAAATGACTGTCTATTTTCAAATCATTTACATTTCTCTTATCCTAATAGACTATCCATACTTTGTAGATAAACTCTATAAAGTCTGGACTTTTAAAAAGTTATCAGAGTACTGTAAAAAAAACTTTTAGCATATTCAAGTGAATAAAGTTTCAAAAGACGTGCCTTCAATGTGTCTAAACTTGTGGGTCTTGATAACACTGGCAGAGACAAATTAACATCTTAAGCTGATTTGGTCTCTAGAAATTGTTGGAATTAGCATGCCAAAAGCTGTATCACTCCCTCTCTAGAATTTGCTTTGAAAAAGGTCATGGTGCTAATGGAACAATGACAGACACCCACCCAGTCCTGGGGAACTGCTTTCTGTCACATGTCAAGATATGAATATTAAAAACCTTCCAAGATTTAAAAGCAGGTCGGTAGCCCTCCCTCCATGACAACACCATCTGGCCTAGGAGGGAGTGAAAGGAGAGGCCAAACTCCTCGGGCATGTCCTAGATTAAGAAGCAGAGCCCTCCCTCCCATCCATCTGCCTTGGTCCAGGCCTCAAAGGAAGAGAAGAACTCTTGGATCTGATCCCCTTCCCCATCACCATTTCCTTCTCCTTTTGTGTCATGTCTTTTTAGATTGTAAGCCTGAGGGCCAGGAACTGTCTAATTAAAAATAATAATTGTAAGCCACTCTGATAGCCTTTAGGGCTGCAGAGCGGGGTAAAAATAAATAAATATTATTGTTATTATATTATTAGAATATCACCAGTATAAAACTAATGGAAGTATTTGAAATTTCTTACTATTTTTACTGTTTTTTCATGAGATGCATGTTTGTTTGTTTTTGTTGTATATGAATTATAAATGTAAGTTATCGTATTCAACTGTTCTTGAGTGGCATAATGCTGCAAATTCTAGAACCCACATAGCAATAGCAATAACATTTCTATACTGCTTAATAGTGAGCTCAGCACTCTGTAATGAGATTATCACACTAGGGTCAATTCCAGAACCATCCCACAATCATCCCATTACCATTGCACAATTACCCCACTGCCAATAATGGGATATTCGTTGCCAATAATGGGATGATTGTGGGATGGTTCTGGAATTGACCCTAGTGTGATAATCTCAATTTTTAAAAGCGTTACAAAAATATCATGCAAGTGACTTTAGAAATCTAAATTTGGTCTGATTGATAATCTGGAAGAATACAGACTTACCTGTTTGCCCTGAACTAAAACATTAGTAATAGATGGTGCAAGGCTGTCCACTAGTTTACATAAAAGACTTGCTGCGAAGCGCACAACAGACCTGAGGGCAGAAAACAGAGCAATCCAGCTAGAAATCAAACACTGGTTTAATGAATTCAAGAATCTGATTGAAATGTTGTTGCCTCAGTTGATCCATCCTGAAACACTAAACATTTCAATAAGCATATGATATTTTGGACATGAGATGTGTCTTCATAGAAGATCTTTTTTGGGAAAAGGCTAACTCTTGAATTATTTAAGCACTGAAACAAGCACACTTTAATAGCTGTGCTGAGAACATGATCTGAACTCATTAAACAGCATTTTGCTGTTCTGTTTTCTGGCAGAATATGGCTTAACAAAATTACACAAGCAACACCAATTTTGTTGCTTCAGACCTCCTTAATTTGCATTCAATAAAAAGATTTTCACATGGGGGTTCAGGCATTTTCAACCAAATTGCACTATTCCATTTTTGCAAAGAAAACCAACGTGGTTCTCAAATGTCTTCCTCAGAAAACTGACAAACATTTCTCTGTTTGCAATGTAGAAAAGAACAGTTCTAAGATGTATTGTACATCCTGCCTTGGATGAGTCAAGGAAACCAGATATGCATTTTCCACTGACCCTCACTACAGTCAGATTGAGTGGCCACTTTCTGAACATAAAATACTGAACAGCATTGTTTTTCAATCCTCCTGCTCCACCAAAAATCCAGTCATCACTTGCTCCACTGAAGTGGTTTCTAACATACTTTCCTTGTTCAGAGCAAGTAGGGATAAAAGCAGAATAGACTTCATTTGTGTCATTTTGGTAAACTGCAACTGTACAAGGTCTCAATTTTCTGAAATGCCTTCTGGGCCAAAAGACAATTCTAATGTTCCATTCCTTTCATGAAAATATGCAATCCATCAATAGATAATCCAAATGAGAATGTGGCTAAAACCTCATCGGGACAACAGATAATGTAAAACGAACATTTTATATATGTATGTACATATAAACCCAAGGAGACCAGGGTTCAATGCCCACTTGGCTGTGAAACCCCCTGGTGACCTTGGGCAAGTCACATGCTCTCAGCCTCAGAGGAAGACAATAGCAAACCTCTTGCCAAGAAAACCCTATGATAAGTTCCTCTTAGGGTTGTCATAAGTCAGAAACAACTTGAAGGCACACAACACACACACATACACACACAGAAACATGGAAAATGAGAACCATGTAAAGTGCTGGGATTAAAAACGAGCTGCAGCTTTAAAGACTGATTTGGTAATAACAGATATTACTCCAAAGAAAACCCAATATATTTTTGTTTCTGTTTTCTGAAGTAGCAGGGATGCAGCAGAACTGAGTGTTTCACATTGTCTAGTACTGGCTTTGTAACTGAAACAATCATTTATCAGGAGAATTAATGAATGAGCGTGTGACATTCCACTAAGTTAGCACAAAATTCATCAGCCAAATTGACACTGACTTCCATGACAACAAATGCACACACTCTTTAATATCAAGAGCAAAGCATTTTTTTTTAAAAAAGAAACAGATTCCAACACAAGCAATACCATCAAAAATACAAATAAGCCAGCACACCTCAAGCAGCGCTGTTTCAAACCTTAGTGCACTTTACCTGCTTCCCATGGACTAGCAGAGTTGTAATATGAGGGGCTAAAGAGGCAGAAAATTTCTGATTGCATGCCGCACTGCAGCGTATCACCAACCTAGATATGGCACAGAACAATTACGAAAGAGGAATTCAGAAGGTGACTGTTTCTACACTGATCCTGTACAAAATTTATTTAGTGTTCCAGGTATTCTGGGAAGGCATTTCCAAAAATGGGGTTGCAGCCAGAGAGTTTGAAGTTGAAAGATCTATAAGGCATGCAGAACGAGGAGTGCTGTACTACTTCAAATATCTTGTTATGGAAATTTCTACGAACAGAACTACTTTTGAGAACTAGTGTGGCTTGAATATTGGACTCTACTGGGAGAACAGGATTACAATCCCTCTTTGGTTATGGAACTCACTGTGTGACCACAGGGAAGTCACAATCTCTCTTAGAAGAAGGCAATGGCAAATCTCTTCTTAATAAATCTTACCAAGGAAGCCCCATGATCCCTTTGGGTCTCAATAAGTTGAAAGCAACATGAAGGCACATAAGTACTATAAAGGTCCATTATGGACACGTTTAAATATGCTATAGGCCTAAGGACCTGCTACGAGCCACATTCCCAACACTTCTTTTCAGGGTAACCCCACCTGCCATGAGGGTGTGCTTTGTTTTAAGGGAGAATGCCCCCTGGTTATGAGTCTCCTTTTAAAAATAATAATTAAAAAAATGACCAGAGGATACAAGCGTTTCTAAGGGTCACCAAACCAGACAGGAAGCTGCATGGACACATAGCCCACCTTTTCCCTAGATGTTCTGAAGTACATTTAAAACCCAGCTGGCATGACCAGTGGTGAGGGGCATGTAAGCCAATACATGATAGAGACCAGGTTTATAAAAACTGCATTAGACAAGGCCTCGATAACTATATGTGATTCCAGGTAAATAGATAGCATCCGTCTGAATAAAGGATGCTGCAGACAGACATGAAAAAAGTGGCCAAAAGCATTGTGTTGTCTTGGAAGTATCCAGAGGCATTTGGTCAGCTATTGCTGTAAACAGAAGGCAGACAGACTAGTAAAGCAGTTCTTATAATCCTGGCCACTCACTGGATTACTGAGAGCACATCCATTTCATTTGATCCAGATTGAAACACATTTCCCAAAGATGATTGCTAGATTCATTTTATGACACAGCTGGAAGGGGAGCAAAGGAGATATTTATCAGGAGCTCTATGCAACGCCTGATGGTTGCAAAGGGGAAAGAGACTGCTGCACAGCCCCTCTGTTTCAACATGTACTTGCTAAAAAAAATTCTAACAATACAGGGGTGAAGTACTGACATGAAAAGCAGAGCATCAAAGAGATCATAACTGGATGGGAACTGCAGGTGTCATCCATGGACTTCAAAAAATAATAGATCTTTTTAAAAGCTTCATAAATGTAATTTAACAGCTGACTAATTTCCAGAGCAGCAAAAAGGGGCCCAGTCATAGCAATCACTTTGCAGAAATCATGAGCATTTTAACAGCCTTTTTAATAGTACAAATTGCCTATTACAATAATACATTCTTTCTGAGTTATTTGTTCCTCCACCCCTACACTCTAACTCTACACTCTAATTCCCCACACTCTAATTCCTTGTCAGAGCTCAGTTTGGTTGCTCTTCTCACAGTCCCAGTACAGTACGTTTGAATTTCCAAACATCAGGGAACAAGAGAAAAGATTTCTACATGTTCTAACCAGAATTTAAGACCCTATTTTCTTTTTCCTGCAAATGAAGCACTGGCTGATACCACAGAACTGGACAAAACATGACACTTTATTAAGATTCAACATTAGAATCCTAGACAACGCAGCTCTTGTGAAATTAGCCTAAACATGCTGTCTTTAAATGGAAAAAAGATATGCAGTAGAGAATTCAAAAATGGTAATGTGACAATATCAAGAGGAAGCAGAAAGATAATAAAATACAAACCAGAGCTTTTTGCTGCCAGCTTTTCGATATATTCTTTCAATATGATCAGAGACTGTACCTAATTCACATATAAAATGAATGTGACACAAAGAAAGGGAGAGTTATTCTCTAGATCATAATGAACTTGTTCTGTACATTTTATCCCACCGTCTAAGATCAGCACTACCTATTATGTGTAAGCCTGTAAGGAACTGATTTTTCCCACACTTGCTTATGCAGGTGTTTAAATATCAGTTTTTATGTTATTCACTTCATGGGTTTCCAGACGAAAACAGCAGTTGTGGCACTGAATTTCTCTTAGCAATAGTAACCTGCAGTGTCACCTTTATAGCCAATAAGCAAATACACAGTTATGTAGTTTAACTCCAGTTGGGTAGTTAAGCATACCAATATTAAATATTTGCACTGAGACTTTGTGCAATGATAGCTTGTGGTTGATTTGAAAATTTATGCTAACAGAGCAACAGGTAAGTCATCGCCTAAGCTCTTATTTGTTCAGCTTTCTAGAACTGGCCACAAGGGTCATTTTGCTGGATATTGTTAGTTAAGCTAAAAAACAGAGCAATCAGATGCACTCAGTTACCCAATTGCTATGAATCCCAGTACAAATTTTCACTGTAGCCTTACCATAACATTTCAAGATTTGTTATATAATATTAAGATTTACACTGTATGTAAGTAAAATGTAGCTATCTTTATATACTGCCGGGGGGGGGGGGGGAATTCTCCTTTATAACAAATGATTTTTTTTAAACGGATGCAATATTTGCAACATACCGTGTTTCCCTGAAAATAAGACAGTGTCTTATATTAATTTTTGCTCCGAAAGATGTGGTAGGTCTTATTTTCAGGGAATGTCTTATTTTTTTCCATGAAGAGGAATTCACATTTATTGTTGAACCAAAAAAATTGAACATTTATTATATACTGTATATATATTTATATACAAAAATTTTGCTAGGTCTTGCTTTCGGGGGAGGCCTTATATTTAGCAATTCAGCAAAACCTATACTAGGTCTTATTTTGAGGGGATGTCTTATTTTCGGGGAAACAGGGTAATACTATGCTTGCGTACTCAGAAGTAAGTCCTACTGTGCTCAATAGTTTCCTCTCAGATAAATGCACACAGAACTGTACAGTTAAATAACCATACTCTGTTCTACATAAGCATCATTTGCAGGGTCAGATTATCAATTGTTCAATGCTCAAGTAAAAGCCATATCTCACTTTGGAGCAAGATAGGCTGCCCCGAAAGGGCGGCCTGGAGCTACCTCTTTTTCCTCCGCATCATCGCCGCAGCAACCAAACGCCATGGTGACAATGCGGAGGAAAAAGGGAGCGCTGAGAAGCAGATCCTTTTTGTGCCGCACCTGCGAAGCCATAAGCACCCTAGGGTGGTGCAATGTCATCGTCACGTGCGACGTGAGGACAGGGCTGCATCACGATGGTGCTGCACATATGTACTAGGGCTTGAGAGCGTGCAGTTGCTGCGTGCTCCCGAGCCCTAGTTTTGGTCCGAGGGCACCGCAAGGTTCCCGTTTGTATCGGGCCTATCTCTTCTTTCCCATGTACTTCCAGAACCTCCCAATATTTTGTGTTGAAAAATTGAAAATTTTGAAAAATTGACTAAAATTACATGAATTAGTCTCGCAGAAGTTCCACGGCTTCAAATATTCACATGTAATGACTTTGTGCTGCTGCTTATTTATAATTTTTACTAATTATAAATATTTCTTTCTTTCTTTAATTTTTATGCCACTATTCCTAGAATGGCACATTGGGAACTTAGGCCCTTTTCAGACCAGCAGTTGGGGAGTGGGCAGGGCTACCGCCAAAACGCTTCCAATAGCGCTAAGAAGGTTCTGAAGATTACTGCTCAGGATAACCCATTTCTGTGATGCACAGTGACCATGAAAAAAACCCACAAATACAACCTGCCTTCCAGCTTCACCTAAACAGATGAAATCTATTTCACCCTCACACTAAATGCTCAGAATTATAAACAGATGACCTATGGTGTATGAACTATTTTAAAGAGTTAATATATTTAATGGTTCATTCCACTCTAGAGAGTATGAATGCCTGTTTCCCATTTAAAAGAGGAAGTACTTTAATGGAGAGGAAAATAGCAACACCATTTTTAGTATGGTGCCCATTACTCATGTGCATCAGTAGATGTGCAAAATTGCCTCCTGCAATCATGTTAAGGTTGTATAACAGACGTCACAGTGGAATTCACCTCCAAACCTCTGTATGCATAAAACACAACCTCTCACACAAGGCTTGCAGATGATGGTGACTCAGTAGGCTTTTTATTTACTTTTTTAGTGAGCAACTAGTATTTACTTTCATACCAGCTGCATATAAGATATATATAGTCCTTGAGCACAATGTCCTTCAGTCTTGGTTACAATAGAAAACAAATATAGTTCTTGTTGCTTAGTCCTTTAGCAATCTTCTTTGCAGCATAAGCATAACCAAAATATTATATTATATTATATTTATTTATTTATATAGAGAGAGCTGTAGATTTACAGCATATATTTATAAATTAACAGTTTCAAACAACCGAGTCTTTTAGCATTCCTTCTAGCAATACCTTCCACAGGCATTCCTTCCTACTGAGCTTTGCTGCTTACACATTCCTTCAACTCCGTACTTCATGCTCTCCACTTCTTGTGCTACATTGGGTTTGACACACTCCTTTTTATAGCTGTTTCATGATGACTCAGCTCATCACTAAAATCATCTGTTTGTTTCACAGTTTGTTTTATGCTTGCCATTCCTTTCTCATTTGTAAAAATACATACTACTAATTTACTACTATTAACAAATCATACCTTCCTTGGTGATGAAATTTGGGCCTTCTCTTTTGAGCAAAATGTTCAGCAGAATTGCTTGGCTTGCTAGGCAGTTGCAGTCCTGACAATAGATAGCCATCAAGTATAAATCAATAGCTTGGAATCACAAAATATAACAATTTAAAGGAGAAAAGTAGCTTTTCTGTTGGTGTAACACACACACACACACACACACACACATACACACACATTTAAGAAGATACCCAAAATTTTAAGCATCTGCCTTATTTCCCATTGGAACTGATGCATTTCAAGGCTTCCAGAATTCAATACATTCAGGAAAATCATTGTGATCATATGGAAATCCGACAAATAAATACCTTGTGGATCTAAACAAAGGGGGAACAAGCTGCAGATGTTTGAGGACCAATTTTGGAAAAGTCTGAAACACATTTCCCATACTCCTCACAAACTGGCAATAGCCAGAATTTAGGACTTGCAGAATTCATTAAATTCAAGTGAATCCTTGAAACAAAATGTTGGAAAGGAGAGTGTTTCTCTCCAGAATTCCAGACATGACAATTTCCTCTGTGTCCAGATTTACATGCCCTTACTTTCATAGTAATTTTGGGTCCACTGGGACCCAGAACAGAGAGTCCAGGCTGGTTGGTTGGTTTGGCTTTTTTATCCCTCCTTTTGTTTTTGGAGGGTGAGGGGGACAGGCACACTTGTGTTCAATCCACAACAAAATTAAGACCCTGGATTTCTCCACTGATTCCTATAGGACCGCTCAACAGGAGATTATTTAAAAACAATTCCCTAGTGTGAACCAGGAAATGACTATCTGGACAATGAGAAAGTTTTCTCTATACATCTTAAAATATTTATGTGTCCCCCTGCAACCATGGTCTTTTCCCATCCACTCAACTCCATTTCCCCTCCACCTTGATTGTCATCTCTTTCTCTCTGACATTGTCATCTTTTTCTCTTGCTTATAATGGCAAATTTTGAGGGATCCTCCCCCCCCGCCTGACAACGTTGGGCTTATCCTGAAGCTACCAGTAACTCCATCTTGTTGTGTGTGTGTGGTATGTCCTGAGCTATATTTGTGTTAGTATGCAAGTTACAGAATTAGAAAGAGAGGTGATGTGTGTAAGCATGAATCGGTTGGATACCCACCCCTCAAATTATCCCCAGTCTTATAATTATTTAGAGCAAGCATCAACAGAATCTGAGGCCAATTTTTAGCTCCAGGATCCAGCCAGAGTCATGACAGCCTCATAAAACTAGTAACTGGTTTAGTTAAAAAGCCATTTGGGTGGAAACAAAGGATAGGATGGAGGCAATGCTTTGCTGAAACAGGGAATCACTACTCCTGGAAGCTTCCAGGAGTAGTGATTCCTAATAAGGGAGGGGTCAGAGACTTTAAAAAAGGCCCTAGGGAGTTGCAGTCCATAAGCTACATGATTCCCATCTGTTGCCTTAGAGGAACTCTTGAAATGGTTACAGTAAACTATATTAAAGAGGCAATCCAAAACACTCTGCATTGATGGAATTAAATTCTTTATTTCCCCTCATATTCTCAATACCTTTCAGATTTTCTATCTGTTCTGAGAAAAAAGGGGGTTGGTGAATATTTTACAAACCTGACAGCTTATTCAGATTAAATCAAGCAGTGTGCGTGCGTGTTTGTGTGTGTGTGTTTCAATTAAAAAAAAAATCACATTCAGCAAATAATGGATCTTAAGAGAAAATCACAAATCAGTAACAAAAAATTAAATTTCTTCTCCTACTTTCTTACATTTAGTTTCTGAAGAATCTCATAGGTTGGCCTGGTTTTCCAATCATTTGCATTGATATCTGGCTGTTGTTCTAATTCAGTCACATTTGGTGTGCTGGTTTGTCTTTTGACTTTCGAATGTTTGGGAAGGTCAAGCTCCTCAAAACTCTTAAATTCTGGAGGCCTGAAAATAAAAAGCACTGTTGAAATCACAAAAATCTAGCAAACATGATGACTATTAATGACTGGTCTTTATATTTTTCTTTCAAGTTATGCAAACTAAATAAATCTGGAAAGTTGTTTTGATATACTATGGGTACATGTTTTATTACAATATGATTTAAAGTACACCTACTCTTCTGTATCAGTGATTCTCAAGAAATCCAGTTGTTCAACCACTGCACCAGAAATTAATGTCTAAAATGGAGAAGAATGAGAGAGAGAGAGAGAGAGAGAGAGAGAGAGAGGTTAGTAGTAACATTACTATTTCTGTACAGAATAGTCTTGTGGTCTTTCAGGATAGGGGTTTTTTGTTATTTTTTGTTATAATTACTATGTATTTTGTTGTTGTTGCTATAACTGCTATGTATTTTTGCTTTGTTAATTGTTATGTATTTTGCTTGGCTGATTTTACTGTTACTTAAATTACTATGTATTTTGTTGATATAATTGTTATGTATCTTGCTATACTATACTGATTACATTCTCTGAAACAGAATTTGTATCTTTGTGCCACTGCCATTGTGATCAGTTTCTTCCAAGGAACAAGTGTTCTTGGCTCTGTTTACTATCACCACATAGCCATTATTCAGACACCTATACCCAGCAGTTTTTTTAGCAGAATTACAGATCAGGGGTATCTAAGCTGTCCTTCCATAAATGAGAGGTCTGCGAAATATGTTATTGCCACCGGCCATGGTGTCATTACTCCTTCCTCCCAAATGGTAAAGGACAGCTGTGAAATACTTCTGTTGTTCTCTTCCCATTCTGGGTATGTGTGAAGGCAAGGAGACTAAGATTTAAACCTCACTGTGTCCTACAATGATTACTCCTGCCCCGCCATGCCTATTCAGGATCAAGAATAATTGCTCTTAGCTTGAGTCCTGGTAATTAAAGGATTAGCTGAATGTTCCTCTAAGCTTTTATAAAGGAAATTAAAAAAGGGGAGAAGATACTTCTGTATCTTAGGGCTTCACAATGAAGCTGTTTGCTGATGAAGAAAGGCCAGATCCCTTCATCACTGTAGGTGGAGACTGGCTTTTACTCCAAGGAGATTATCACAAAAATGCCTTCCTCAACTCCAAAATCATGCCACTGCTCCCCATTACCCTCAAGTAACTCTGCATTCCAAAATGTTGACAAGAAGGGATGTGACATGACTTTCAGTTGCCATTTTCGTAAAGCAATGGAGAGTAGCAGAGGTATTCTGGAGCAATGGGGGAAGCACAGCCCGTGGGCCCCTCTCACAGCAAGCTGAACATTGGCCCCTGGCCCCTACACAGTGACCCAAGTCTGCTCCAGGAAAACACCCTCAATTGTTCTATCTATTTTATTTTATTTATATCCTGCCTTTCTCCTTGCAGAGGACTTAAGGCACCTCACATCCAATTTAAAAAATGGTACATTAATGGCCTTATCAGGCTATTCCTGGTCTTTCCAATGCTTCTCTCTTATCCATAACTCCTCCAACTGAATTCTTTGGCCAAACATTTGTGTTCTATTGGAGAACAATATTGCTCTTTCCATTATTAATATTTGATTAGGTGCATGTATTACTTGCTACTACAATTCAGTAAATATTCACATATAATTTCTAGGAAAGATGGACTACAATGAAACAATTCTTAAAGTCCTTCCATTAAAACAAGTTCCTCAGGAGTGAAGGAAAAGAAATAAGAATCAGTGAATCTTTGAACATATATAGTGAACAAGAAGAGACTAAGGCAACTGTGGTGACCGAGTTGTTTGGCATTATTATTGCTGATGTTGCCCTTCTCTGTTTAATTTATATAAGCCCTTGAGCACAAATTATGATACAAAAATTATATGCTGCAAACATGAAAAGTATTAGGACAGGAAAACTTATAAATTTGGCAGCCAAAAGGGATGGAAATATTTTTATGCAAATACTGCAAGCAAAGATTATGCAGCTCTGCCATGAATTAACACCTAAAAACCTAACTGAATATATATCCTGACATACGCATGCAAACGCAAAAGATAGAAGTAAATTATGAACAGGCAGTACATATTCCTTTTAACAGATCATGCATTATCGGCATTTTACCATCTCAATATTTCAGTTTCTCCTTGCTGCCTTAATGAAATGGACAATATCCAAAACATAACAGAAGATTAATTTAGGAAATTAATGTTTAAACATTAGCGAGAGGAAATACAGCATCATTAAAATGGGAAAAATTTTAATGTTTTAATATTCAAAGATCAAGTTGATAACTTGAGTATGGCTCTAACAATCAATTCAAAAATTATGCACAGGGAATTTTGCAAAGACATATTCACACAGAAGTAGAGTTAAGCACTCAGGAAGTGTGGAAGGTGAAGACTTAAAAACCAAAACAACATCAAACCAGGCATTTGCCATATACAAGCTTGTTTCTCTTTCAAACAAACAAACAAAAACAACAACACACAATTGAATAAAACATAAAATAAAGGTGTGCAACATCAGCCCCTGCAGTTGGCAGGTAGCAAGAAGACTTTGGATTGGTCAGTCCTAACATTAAATACAATGGTTGCCAGCCTCTTTTTTTGGTCTCCAGAGCAAGATCTGTTACATGTTACCCTTTAGATTCCAGTTCCAGTTCATGACCTTGATACAGGGACCAGGAACAGAAAGACTTTAAAAGAAAGATTTGGGGAAACAATCCTCTGAGACTGGATCTTGCTATGGCTGTTCACCAGGGGCCTACAGATATTATTATGACTTACAAATCAACTGTTTTTTGTAGTTATTACAAATTCCCTTCCCATTTTTTCTGGCAAGCATAGAGAGACTAGTAGACACATAGGTCCCTTGTTTATATATAAATATAGAAAAGATAAGAAACAATACAAGTCTCTCATTCCCTGCTCAAAAGAACATCTGCTATGTTTTGCTTCGGCAGAAACTGCAGTAGAAATAGACTTGAGTTAAGGAGACTCCACTGAAACCAAAGACTAAAAAGCAACATTTTAAAAGCAACTTTGTCCCTGTTACTCATGGTAGTGTTTCAAAAGTAATACTTTGATATTACTTGCTTCAGTGTATAAAGAGTAAGAATAAGCTATCAAAAAACCAAGCAAATTCCCCTATATGTGTGGGAACAGAAAATGTGTATGTGCCTGCACACATACAACTAATTTATAATAACAATTAATACCGTCAGGATCACCTGAACTATGAGATGACGACGATGATGATTTGTATCCCGCTCTTCACAGCATTAAAAACAATACAATTAAAACATTTTTAAAAGTACATTAAAAAGGAATTAAATTATTAACAGTATTAAAACAGATAGTTATTAAAAGAATAAAGCATATTTTTAAAATATAAAATTACATCTAGAGAAATATATATATATATTCAAATGGCTCTTCTAGTTTTCTAGAATAAAAGAACACCTAAATTCATTAGATGATTATTAATAATTGCACTTATATAAAGGTCATCATACCTGCAGCCTGTCCACATGAACTTTCACTCCACCAACAACACCTTTCTTGAAGCTGGCAAGCATGTCTAGTATTGGATTGAATCTGCTTCCCCTGAGGGTTAGAGCAAAATCAAGATTCAATACAGCAAACTTTAAGCTCAATGTAGAAGTGTTAAACTTTATGTCCACCTCTCTGTCTGTTATAGCTTACCTTATATTATCCTCTCGAATCAGCACAAGGAACAAAGGCCGACCGTGCATTTTCCAGTACTGCTTAATGAACTGCAAAGCATTCTACACAAAAAGAAAATGAGGGGTAGAGGAAGAAAGATATGACGATTGCAATTCCGATAAACTATTAAAATTAGCAACAGGTTTTGGACAGGCAGATTTTTTTTTTTAATTTGAGGCTCAAAAAAGTTACTTTTTAGACTGCAAGTACTAGAATCACCAATCAGCATGGTCATGGTGACAGTCATGGGGGATTCTGGAATTTACATATCACCCAAGCTTTGCAAATACATACACCGGCCTATCTCATTTTAAAGAGCTTTGTTAATATGGCACTTTTCAGTTATA
The DNA here is from genome assembly GCA_034509955.1 of Urosaurus nigricauda. Taxonomy (NCBI): domain Eukaryota; kingdom Metazoa; phylum Chordata; class Lepidosauria; order Squamata; family Phrynosomatidae; genus Urosaurus; species Urosaurus nigricauda. The sequence continues at coordinate 13,211,613 of JAOEGL010000013.1, forward strand.
CAGTACAGCACCTTTTTGTTACCCACATTCAGTTTGCCAGTTGGCCAGATGTGGCTATATCTAAGGATGATTTTGTGACATGGAAATGACACCTCTGAATAAGTCTTCATTAAATCACACCATACCTATACAAAGGGATATTACAGAGCAACATTTATTATGTCTTATTTCTGAAACAACCTCTCTGATCCAGGTTCCCACTCATTGACTTTATAAACAAAGGCAGAAACCAGAGAAGACAACCTCCATCTCATCTGAACCTTTGGTTGGACATTCTGGACAAGATTTACACAAAGACAGCAATGGACTTTAAAATGACCTCTTACATTGAACAGAACCCAAGAAGGAGACTTGCAACACCATTCAAAGTTGTGAGATGAAAGTGACAGTTGGTGGTGCAGGAACAAAAGCCTCAGGATGGCGCCTGTGGGGTGCTACTAGGCTTGCTCCACTGCCTTCAAAGTCCCACCAAATTGCTGAAGATCAGCATCGACAAATTCCCAAGGGTTTGCAGGGTGCCTACACTGAAGCTGGAGGGCTGACTGAGCTTCTTTTGTTTATTCTTTTCTGCACTGTCTGCCATTGTATTCCTTGATAGCTATCGCCTTTGGGGGTCTCATTGAGCAACTGTTTCTTTCAAGATTTGTGGGTATTGTGATGCCAAGGGTCTCAAAAATTTGCATCACTTGGGCTGTGGTAGAAGCAGTTAGGGTCTCATCGCCATGGAAGATAATGAGATGAAGGGGAATCCCCATCTGTATTTTATTCCCTTGGAGAGCAGAACAGCTGTAAAAGGCTTGTCTTTTCCTTAATGTCTCAATTGAAAGATCTTGGTATGCCACTTTATGCCCCTCATAATTAAGATCTGCTACTCTTGACAAGGTGTTCAAAACTAAAGTTTTCTTATGATAATATCCCTGGGGGCCTTGTTAGCTGGCTGTTGAGGCTTTAGGGAGCAACGCATGCATTCTATGTCTAATGGCGATAGATTTAGCTCAGGATTTATTTTATTCATCCATGCAAGTATTGAACTTTGTATGAAGGGGGGGAGGGGTCACCGATTCTGGAATACCCTTTAGACAAAGGTTTACCCATCTTTCTCGGTTTTCCAAATCCTCCAGTTTATTTTGCAGGTTAGAATATGCTTCTTCAAAGGTGCAAATTCTCTTTTCATGATGAGATCCCTGTTGAAAGGCGCTGTTTACTGTTTCCTCTATATCTTGGATTTTATTGGAAATCTCAGAGATTTTCAGACTAATTTGCTCTAAAGCAAGTGACCAGTATCTTTGTAGATCTCTGACCAAACTTACACATAACTTTCCCAGTAATTCTGGAAAGGGAAGGTCTAATACAACAGGAGATCAAGGATTCCCTGTTCCAATTGCATGTCATGTTGGTAGTTAGCAGGCCTCTCTCTTCTAGATATGGTTTTCTTTCTTTTGCAGGTGTGCAAAAAGCCATAATAAGTTGATCTTTTTAATCTGCACATCAATACCGACTGCCTTGTTGATTTTTAAGTTGAATTCTTGCTTTTATTTACAATTAATCATCAAGATTGAGGTGAGCTCTTCAACTATGTGTTTGCCATGTCTGATGGCTGGGCATGCCCCATAACTGCCCCTATTACACCAGCCATACTTTGTCTTGCCTGTATGTTTTACAGACTTTTCAGATTTCTTTCTCATTTTACTTTTAGAGTGATGTCATTAATACTAAATCTAACATCCTACAAAACTTGTTCTGGGTGACTAGCCTGCAATTCATGTTGCCTTTTAACACCGCATTGCACTTTTTTTAAAAAAATCAGGGCTATCTCCAGTCTACATTTTTGTACTACATTTATCTTACTTAGAGCCATTTGAAATACTGCCATGACCCACACAGAAAGCATTTCTCTGTAGGAAAAGAAAAGCAAAAGAAAAGGAAAACATGTTTTATAAACAATATACCTTAATGTCATCGATCAGCATCATAACATCCTGGGACATGTAGAAATCACTCAGATCAAAGATAATTGGGTAGCAAACAACAGTTTTGCCCAATATCCGATAAATCTACAAAGCAAACATAATTAGCTTTTTTTAAAAAATGTATAGAATGCAGATAAAGAAGCCTTTGTTTTTAGGGAAAATAAAATCCACATGTTATTTTAAAATTAAACCCAATCAATAAAAATATGCCACATCAATTAGACAGGAAACCAGGCAAAGCAACAAACACTCTTTGGTGATACTTCAAAGAGATATTTATTGCAGCACGAGTTTTCATAAGCAAGCCTCTATTTCAAGCCATGCATTAAACTATCACATAAATTACAACCAATATGACTTTCTGAACAAAGCCTTTGGTAGAGATAAATTATTTCAGGTTACAATCTTATATACACTTGTCTGGGAGTGAGTCACACTGAACTCAGACTTCTGAGCAGAGATGTGTAAGATCGTACTGGGGTGTGAAGTAATCTTGTTCATTATCTTGTCTTCATTGAGGCAAGCTGTAAAGAATTTGCTAACCCCTAAAGATTTCTCACCTCCACCACAAGTTTAAGATGAGCTCTTTTTAAATTGATTGTTCTATGTATTGTGCAAAATGTCTCTAATCAAAGCCAATATGTTTTCCATTTGTGAAGCCGAGTAAAAATACACTGAGCTATCACAGAGAGATGGGATGATTAATCAAAAAGATGGAAACAACTCATTCAAATCCTTCAGTTTTTAAAATCCATGCAACAAGACAGCAGCTATCATACATTCCGTAATACTGCAAAATACAGACCAAAAGCTGTTTTGTAAATACAAATTCTTATCTAGACTGGCAGAAAAAAAACTTTTTAACATCATGCAGGGAAGGAGAGTAGTTTCTATAAACTCTAATGTGAGAATGAGACAACAGGGGACTATATTCTTAGATTGTATAGTAAATTGCTTTCCAAGTCCATGGAATAATTTAGACTCCACTAATGTTTGCACCAACGATAGCGTGCAGAAGAATGATTCCTTGCCTTTGATGTTCCAAGGCAGCCAATTGGACGGTCAGGTCTTCCTGAGAGTCCCAGTTTGTCATTGATCCCAAGATGGAAGTAAGCCTGTAAGACATTGTAGTACAAAAAGCCTACTGCAGTTAACATAATTAAAAGCAGCATTAAAAGAACAGGTGAAAGAAGGGCCTTACTTGGTCTTATCTCAGAGCGATTAGAGGTTCCTTAAGGCCAAATTAGGATATTAATGTACTGTGAGAGAAGAACTGACAACAGAATGTGAAAGAAGGGGAAATGATCTGAGACACCAAAAGAAAAAAAGAGGGGAAAAATCTCACCGGTTTGTACTTTGTGCACACAAGACAGCCTCAGTGAGCACAGTAACTCCTAGGGCTCTAGCCAAGGCAATCCATCTGCTGCTTTCTGAGCCAAGTTGACTGCAGGGAGTATGGTCAATGGTTCTGCAGCAGAGTGACCTTTTGAGAAATTAAAGGTCATCTCACTGCAGAAATGCTAGGAAGTGGGAAGATCCATAACAGAAATTGTGGAAATGCTTGGGGGCGGGGAGGAAGCATGTATAAAGCCTAGAGATGATTGAGGAATAGAAGGTGAATTGAGAGTAATCCTACTTTTGAGGAACCAAAAATGGCTAAAACGAAATTCAGGGGCCAGCTGACAAAAACAAAGCAAATGTCATTATTACAGTTGATGTGCATAGGCTTTTAAAATCATTATTTGCCCAAAGCATCATAATAAATGCAAAGACACAGTGAAAATCATGTTCACACATAGTGTGACTGTAGATCTTGTGACAATTCAGATGATCCTCCTATTCAACAGCAAATTTTGTGCTGTGTCACTGCCATCCTTTCTGCTCCTTCTGCGTATAAATTCCCTCCATTCTTTCCAGGTTGGCTGACAACAGCTGGGAGACAAGCAAAGACATTTGCACAGCCTGCCCCTGCTATACGAGTTCTGTGGTGCCTACCAGTAACTGGAAAGAGCTTGGTGTATGTATGCGTATGGGTACGGTTCAGTTTTTTGATATTGTCTTTTGATTTTATTATTTTTATTTGACCTGAAAATGGCATCATAAATGGCAGAACATAATATACTGACTTTCTTGTTAAAATTGGCTCTCAATTGATTTCTAAAACCAATCAAAGGGCTGGTGATGATTGTCAACATCTTTTATTTGTATAACAGAGATATCTGCCTTTCCCTTTTGAACCTGCCTGTCCACTGAGCTCAATGTCAGATCCAATATCCCCCAAAATACACTTTTCAATGGCTGTACCAAAGTTCCTGAACTTCCATCTTCTCTCTAATAAAATACTTCCATAGTATGCTTACAAGCATACTTTTTAGGAAGATTTTATGAGCATAAATAGTTGCTCACTCTTTCCAGTGGTTTTAATTACTGCGTTTGATTTATTTTCAAAGGCTATTGGTGCTTATTTAAAAATCTGTTTCCTCCACTGTTTAAATGTTTTATGGCAGCTTTATGGCAAATTTATTGTTGTTGTCAAGTTCTTGGTAAATTATTATTATTTACTTCTGTTGCTAGCTGCTTTGGGCTCACTGAAGGAAGTATAAATATTTTAAATAAAGGAAGTAAATAAATACAATTGCCGAGGATGAATGACTTAGTAATCTAGACAATGTAAACACGTGTTATATTTCTGGCAAAACTGGCAAGAGGTTTTGTCATTTTTGCTCATTTTGATTCATTTTTTAAAAATATAAATATTCAATAAATTAAAGGAAGAATGAAAAGCAAGCAATGTTGTTTTCTGGAGTTTTACAGTTTTCAAATCCATTTTTGCAATATGAAGTCAGTATGCAAGTAAGATGTTGCCATTCAGTTGTTTGCTGTAATAGATGAACGCCTTGCCACTTGAAACATTTTCAACTAGACAAGAAGGAACTAATTTAGCTAGGAATGATCCAAATTTGACAAATATTTGACATCTTAAGAGCTTCCTCTGCCATAATATATGGAATTACAACCATTCTTTTTGTTATCTCTCAAGATTTATTTGCAATTTAGAAGATGTTACTCCACATTTCTGTACAAACATCTATATTATAAAAAAACAACAACAGGTATACAAAATCCATTTCTCCTGCGATCATGAGACTTCAGTGTACCTATGGAAGCCCCCAGATAAAGGCTTAATGTTTCAGCAGAGGGAGCAGGTGTACAACTGAATCCTGTTGAAGTGAATGAGACAGCCAATACACAGAATGAAATGTGTGTAAAAAACAAGTATGAATGAAGCTTAGCATTATTTCTCTCTGTTTACTACATTTTTGATATTTGTGGTTTTGTTATTGTTATAGAATCATAGAGTTGAAAGAAATTTTTCAAGGGCCATACAGTCCAAGCCCCTGCCATGCAGGAAATCACCCCTGACAAATCGCCATCCAGCCTCTGTTTAGAGACATCCAAAGAAGGAGGCTCTATCAGTTTCCGAAGGAATGTGTTCCACTGTCAAACAGCTCTTACTTTCAGGAAGTTCCTCCTAATGTTGAGATGAAATCTCTTTTCCTGTAGTTTGCAGAAAACAAGCTTGCTCCATCCTCAATGTGACACCCCTATATCTAAACAGGGCTATCATATCAGCTCTTAACTGTCTCTTTTCCGCTAAACATACCCAGCTCCCTAAGTCTTTCCTCATAAGGTATGGTTTCTGGACCCTTCACCATTTTGGTCATCCTCCTTTGGACACGCTCCAGTTTCTCAACATCCTTTTTGAATTGTGGTGCACAGAACTGGACACAATATTCCAGGTGAGGCCCGACCAAAGCAGAATAAAGTGGCACTATTACTTCCTTTGATCTGGACGCTATACTTCTAAAATCGCATTGGCCTTTTGAGCTGCTGCATCACACTGTTGACTCATGTTCAACCTGCGGTCTACTTGGACTCCTAGATCCCTCTTACATGTTGTCCTGTTCAGGCATGTGTCCCCCATCCTATATCTGTGCATTTCATTTTTCTGCCCTAAGAGCATTGACTTACATTTCTCTTTGTTGAATTTCATTTTGTTAGCTTTGGCCCAGCTTTTTAATCTATTAAGGTCATTTTGAATTTTGATCCTGTCCTCTGGGTTATTAGCTATTCCTCCTAATTTGGTGTCATTTGCAAATTTGAAATGCATGCCCCTATTCTTTCATCTAAGTCACTGATAAACATGTTGAATAGCACTGGGCCCAGGACAGAACCCTGTGGCACCCCACTGGTCACTTCTCTCCAGGATGAAGAGGAGCCATTGTTGATCACCCTTTGGGTTTGGCCAATCAACCAATTACAAATAAGTCGTTCTGAATTATGGTGACCTTAAGATGAGACTATCATAGGGTTGTTTTTTTGTTTTGACAAGATTTGTTGAGAGAAGATTTGCTATTGCTTTCCAATCATAGCTGAACAGGGATTCAAAGCTCCAGTGCTAAAAACCACTATACCACACTGGTTTTCAATATGTGTGGTAGGCTCCATCAACATTTACGATCATCTAATATCAGAAAATTAAGATTACTGTGTTAATTCTAAAGTGTAGTTGTCTCTTATAACCTGAATTAGCCCTTGTTTATGACAAGATGTGCTCTGATTGTATAGGCCTAGGAGCATTTTTTGTTCTAAGTATAGAAAATATATTAGAAGAGACGTCCTAGCTACAAAAGAAAGTACCTGTATATCATCTACCCTGCCAGAATTCATTCCCACCTTATTTCTAATAACATTCCTAGACTTATAAAATATTATGTTTATTCACACACACACACAATCTGTCTTATCTGTCTGACAAGTTGAGGCGGTGGCTAGAGTGAAATAAAAGCTAAGCAATCCATCATAACCTATGATACTGTAGGATTTTTTAAAGAAATACACAAAAGATTAGTTTAACTTTTAAAACTCTAGCCAAAAATTCTTACCTTTACAAGTTCCTGCTGTGCCCATATCTGGATCGGTTCAACCTGCTGGGGTGTCTGTGTTTGGATTCCATATGTGTTCAGGAAAACCTGTAGACTGTTTATTTTTTTATTTTTTGTAATATTTAAATTTATTAAAATTATACAACAAATACAACAATAGTAGATGACTAAAACCCCAAAAATATTAAAATTATATAATTGCACATTCAATAGTGCCACACATATATAATTCTATACATATTGAGTTGTTTGTAAAACATCAGACCATAGTGACAACTGGCAAGGTGGTGGGTGGACAGTTATATAATTTGTGTTAACAAAATAAAAGGAAACAATTTTTCATAAAAAAGATGCTTGCTTTTGTTGTACTAAATTACATTTTATCCGATAGCTTCTCCATTAGCCATTGACTCAAATTGAAGTGACCAAAGCTTGGAAGATAGGACTTGTGTCCCTAGGTAATTGGGGGGAAAGAGTCAGGGGCCAGTGGCTAATGTAAGCTGTTTATTTTTAAAATGAAAAATAAAGTTACAGGGAATTTGAGTGCAGCAAAACAAAAATTTTAAACAAATGCGTTGTTAAAACCGGCTTTTTCAAAATAGCTCTTCAAAGAATTGAATTCTTGAAAGTTATCAGAGCCAAGCATGAAATCAGTGGCTATTTGATAGCCAAATTAAGAATTCTGCAGTCTAGCATTTCCATAGTAGTTTCTACAGCAGAAGCAGCTGCACCTGGAACAAAGTAAATGAGTAGGAGCCTGAAGTTCAATAAGCAGAAATCACTGCTATTTTCACCAGAATAAAACCAACACCATGCTGTCATCATTTATACTAGCTCTTGTCAATCTGGGGGATGCATAATGCCTTTTAAACAGAAGCTTTTAGTTTAAGCGCAATGCACACCATTCTGCTGGAGGAGGGCTCTAAGGCATGAAAACACAAAATTTTATGTAGTTTCAAATCTCAAGCCCCAAAGTTTCCACTTAAAGCACTAGAGTAACACATTCAAATCTGAGTCTAGAGACTAATCAGTAATCTGAATGGCTTACCGTTGGCTTTCAGCAACCAATGCAACATGGACCACCAGGTCATTTTCCAGTGGACCCTAAAAAGGTAAACACAAAAAACACACTTTTATTGAAAGACAAGCACAACACAAACAATAGCCATTCATTAATATGACTGGCATCTTCTGACTGTATTGCGATTTTTCTCTCTTTATTTACTGCCTACTAATCAATTTGATGGTGAAAACAAGGAACTGGAACTCAAGGGAAATAACATACACAGATCTTGATGTCCCTTCAAGAGTTGTATTGTCAATATATTTTTGAGTGGTTTGATACTGAGGTGTTAAGGACAGGCACCTGCTCTTTCCACCTAAGGGAGGGAAAGGAATCACTGGTGTTAGATTTATTAGTCTTGGCTGACATCATGAGAATGAACCCATTTTGCATTTGTCAAGGGGTGTGAAGGTGCTGATGAAGTTTCAAGTACATGGCATATTCTAATTTCATTTTGACATGGCAACAAGACTATACAAAGTAAACAACTGATGTGATTGCATATGCAGGACTTCTCTTTTCTTCCCCTCTGGAAAATATATTTTCCATTCATTTTACAGCTCCTCCTGTGTATTTATTTGAGTACAGAAATCAAATCTGTTGACCTATATTCATGAGGTATCTGTGACTGTGCACCATTTGCACAACACAACATATACAGAAATCTGAATTTGAACATTTGGATACATATGGTAATTCAGCATGGATCCTTCAACCTGAGGGGTTTTTCATTAGGCACCTGCAACCTCTTGTGATAACAATGGCACATTCCATTCATTCTGTATGGGCCTAGAACAGACTGCTGCTTATTTTAGTTTGAAACTATCTGCTACGGATAGCGTTCTCTTAGGGTAACTGGTTATGTTAGTCTCCCCTTATGGGGACTGTATACTGGAGCATATTCTATTGATTATAAGAGAAAAACAGCATTTGCATCCCCACTATGAATACTGAAACCTCAAATCACATCAATGCAAATCAGTTTCAAGTCAATCCAAATCTCACAAGCTGTGATTGTGAGATGGACTGAAGCCAGGACTTTCTAGAGCAGTGTATGATTATCATAGTTCTGTGAAATTAATACAAGAGGTTTGGTCCTATATCAAAAGTTAAAGCAAGTGCTGAAGGATGCTCTAGTTCCTCTCTTCACACTACATTTTTTCCATATGCAGGTCAAGGAAGCAAGCTGGGTCTTGTGTCACTACATGAGACCAAAATCTTTTGGTTTCAGGGTAATTTAGGCATCAGTGCCATGTAACTGTTGGCTTAGTTCCTTACAGACGCTTCTCTGCATAATGGGGAAAATCTAAAATAGTGTTGTTTTACCCTGCTAAAAATATGATCATTTTGCCAGGAAAGGAGATGACAACCCCAGGCAAGGCCCTGGTTTTAGGCATGCACCTGTTTTGAGGCAGAGACTAGCTGCAGCCTCTCAGATGAGGGAATACAAGAGCAGAATACTGATACTATCAATGCTGGGGGTGATTAAATTCCAGTCATGCAGCTTTGTGTTTGATTGTGCCAGGTTAGTTGGTCTTGGACAAAATAGCGTACAATGCAGTTGGGAAAAATTACAGAATTTGGAGTGCTCGTCTATGTGCTTTTTCCAACTGTTGTTAGGGAAATTCTGTTCTGATCTGCCTCACGTGACACTAGGATTGCTCTCTTTTTTTAAGAATGTTAGTAAAAAAACAGTAGGATTATTGATGTCCCTACTGACTATATAATCCCCTTGAAAAGCAACAGCACAAAACAGATAGGCACAGAGAGAGAGAAAGAGAAAAACTTGCAAGTAAATGGGAAATATGGAATCATAAAATAGGGAACTGTTCTAAAATAAAGGCATTGTTTTGATTATGCTTCTCTCCTATGTTTGCACACAATACAATTTAAGAGAATAGTGTTGAGAAGAAAATGTATGCAAGCTGGAAGTTAGTGGTGATGAGAGGAATTCTCTCCTTTTAGTCTTAGACTGATTAACATTGTCTTAGAATTTTATGTTTGCACTTTATGCTCTTAATTGCGTTGTTAATACGCTGCACACATCTCAGACAATGTTAGCTTCTGATTAGCTAATAAATTTAATAAACAAACAATAAATCATACATCTGTAGCCAAAATAAACATATATCTGGATCTAACATTTGGTGTTTAATTCCCCAAAGAAAGATAGATAAAGCCAAAGAATTTAGGTACACAAATTTAATAGACAAATATAGTTGAAGCTAAAAATCTGGCAGACACTTCACTCTAGAATAAATGGCTGCTGCTTTTATTTTCTCATTTAAATCTTTTTGCTGGTGAGCAGGATTTCATAGTGTTGTACTCGACGAACTGCTTTATCAACAAGGGGCTGCAATCTTTTCTCTAGGTGACTTGATGCTTCTTCAGTCATTTTTATTTTAGAGTGCCTGCTTGTGCGAAAAGAAAAGACTTGCAGTGGGGAGGAGGACTCTGTAAGCAATTCAGTTTAGTGTATACAGCTAGAATCCTCCTTCTGTTTATTAAACAAAAGGCAAAGGCATGTCTTTTGACTTTCTTAGAAATACAATGAAAAACCAGGTATCTAGATTTGGCAGTCCTTTAAAAATACAGTTCAAGTTGATGAGTTGTTCATTTAAAAAAAAAAAAAAGGATTACGTATACATATGCCAGTGGATGCAGAGCAGTGCCAAAAGGGAGGGAATATGGGAAGAAAGGCTGGCAAAATATGGCTGAAAGCCTGCTTGGTATTTATTTGGCTAGGAATGAAACACAGAAAGCCAAGGAACCTACCCCAGGCCAGCCAGGAAAATGAAATTTGAAAGACAATGATTCAAAGTTGGCTTTGCAGCCATTAGTCATGGAAACCCTGGGATATTTTCCCCAAAACTTCACTGGTGTGGGGACAGAATAAGGGGGAGATTTTTGTTGGGATTATGGTTGGTGAGAAAGAAAGGCTAATATGTTGCTTTTTGCAATCCCAATGAAAAAGGCTAGGTGGTGGTGGGAAGAATGTCTGCAAGTAAGCAAGCAAATAAATTTCTAATGAAACACATAGGAATTAGATTACTCTTAGATCAATTTGGACCAAGGACAAAGTAACTGTTAACAATTAAGCATTTACTTACATGAGAAACCTAGCACATAATTCCAATTAGTATACTTGTTATTGCTGGGATGAGTGTTGGTCGGGCTCCATTAAACAACCAGAAGTGACTGCTCAAATAATTTTTTAAAATCAACCAGTAGCTAAACAAGATTTCTCATAATTTCCCATAACCTCTTAAGGTGATGCTAGTTACCTCTAACTGCCATACTAAGCATTAGCATCTCCATTAATGTCCCACCTCTCCCAGCATTCACTACACAATTGTAGTCAAACATGATTCAGCAGAGGAATACATGATCCATATGTATCATCAATAGTATTATACAGTCACCCCCCCCCTTTTTCGCGGACTTGGGATCCGCGTCCCTCGCTTATGCGCAAGTGGCAAATGAAGGGAGATAAAATGGGGTCCACGCCACCATTCAAGCCAATGGGGCTAGAATATTGGCAGTTTTTGTTTTCACATGGGGGTCCAGAATGGAGAATAGTGCTGAAAACGGAGGGGCGACTGTACTTCTATTTTCATTCTTAATGCTTGTTGGTATGAGTTTTTTTAAAATGATGTTTTTGTCAATTACATTCTGTCACAAGCGTTTAAGGCATAGTGAGGGACAGGATTCAGAACATTGTGGTTTATATAAATAAATGACTTCCATCTTCTAGCCATGCTGGCCGGGGGATTCTGGGAGTTATAAGCCCTCAAAGTGATGTCTTCCAAGCTTCAATGAGGGAAATATAAACCTAAAACCTGAGTATGTGTACAAAAATAATATTTGGTTGCCACATTTATCTTTTGGGATGTTCCCCAACACTGCACAGTAGATATTCACATGCATATAAAACTTGTTTGGTTGCTGCATAAACTTCTACAAGTGCTAATGGTTTAGCTTCAGCTATAACTGCTAATGCGCTTCATCAGGATAATACCACATTTATAAGCAATCCTTTAGAAATCACGCAGTTAGCTCTTATTTTCTGTACAACACAATGCAAACAAATACAGACAAACACTCAGAAGCTTAAATATCTGCAATCCCTGTTTAAAAAATTCTACAAGCAGTACATCCAATGCTTTACAATGCTCAAGGAAAACAAATTTTTGTGGATTTAAAATAATTGAGTTTTGAGTTCCTCATATAAGTGTAATTTGAGCTCATTAGGCTTTGTTTATAAACCTTGGTAGTTTCAATGGCACTGAATATTTTTCAGAACATTAAAGCTTCTTTAAGTAGAGCAAGGAGACAAAAATTTTAAAACATGGTTTAGAGTAAGCAACTATTATATACTTTATAAGGCAATCTAAACAGAGTTACAAATGTTGAAACAGGTTTGAAAATAAAGCTTCATTGTTATGGCAGCATACCCTTCTGAGGGCAGAGGTCAATCAATGTGACAGCATGCAGACTCTGAAGCCCAATCCATACTGCAAAATCATTATACCACTTTAACTGTCATGCTGCCCCATGAAATAGTATTTTAGTGCAGTGCCAAGACATCTGTTAAAGATCCCTAGCAGCTGCTGGGCTCACAGTACTCTCTGGCACTGGCAATGACTAGTAAGCCTTACATCTGTAGTATGGATATGCCCTCACCTATTAATCAACATTGCTATATTGCTACTTAGGGTCACCATAAGTTGGAAACAACCTGAAGACACAACAGTAACAACAAACAGCAATGGTATAAATGGTTTGATTCTGAGATGGGGAATCTGCAACCTCCAGAGAGTGTCCAACTAGAGCTCCCACATTCCTGACCAATTGCCATTCTGGATGGGCCTAAGCTGGAGTAAAAAAACATTCAGAGGGCCACAGGTTCCCCATCACTGTTTAAATGAATGAGAGATGTGACAAATCTTACACACATAGAAGGTACCATAACTAATCTGAGGAAAGTTTGGCAGCATCAAGGATATTAAAGAAAGACTGCATCTCAAAACTGGTTGTAAAGCAAGGCTAAATGTAAATGAACTTTTAATAGATGCCTGATGGATCCATTCTGGAGGGAATGAAAAGAACTTTTACGTCTTATTTATTGGATTTGTGATTCTGCCTGGTTTATGACTAAAGGAAAAATGCTTAAATAGAGATATTTTTATGGCATTGGCTGGGAAAAACAAATCAGCATGTGCCTTCTTTGTTTTTATTTTGATGTAGTATCACAATTTTTGTAGTTGCACAATCTTTGTAGTTGTACAATGAGATTGATCACTCAACCTCACTGAGACTAGTGATTCCCCCCCCCCCCTTCATGTCAAACACAGAGTTATGTACACTTCATGGTCAAAATACTTGTACCAATGTAACCCATACTTTTCCCATCTGGAAAGCAGGACTCTTTCTGTTTTCTGAATTCATAATTAAAACTAAGTCTGTATATGTTTCTCTATTAACCTAATGTATCCTACCTTTGTTAGCTACAAAATCAAACTAAGGTTTTAACCTGGAGTACAATCCTGGGTTTGGAAAACAAATGTAGATCAGTGTTACTCAAAATGGGAAAAAAATTGTTGCCAATGAGCAGAAATATAATATAATACTGATTCTTGCCATATTTTTAGTGTGTGTGTGTGGGGGGGGGAACCAATGAGAACCAATGGTGTACACACTATAATTAGCTAGTTCAAATAAAATAGTAAATGACAGCCCTATTTGACATTCTAAATAGCAAGGGGTGTATATGATGCTCGCCCATCATCCTCCACTCTTTCCATGTTGTGATAAGATCTGTAACTGCATTCAGATGAAGACAGTTATACTTCTCTCACTGTTCAGGAAACCTGACTAAACACAGGGTGCTCTGAGCAATAGAGAGAACTGTTAACTGCATACAGTCAAGACCCTTTCATGGCACCTGCATCCCACATCCCCTCTGTCCGAATATTGTTTATAAAGCAACCAATAAATTAAATAGACAAGAAATTATACTTGGTTGTATAATACCAAACCACACTGTGAAATGGAGATTTTTCACATGGGGACTGGATAGGGGTGGGATTGCTCCCCCGTCCTTATCCCATCCTCAACCTGTCCATGACTGTGATGGTGCAAAAGGCTTTCAAATCGTAGCACTTATCCAACCATTAACCTGTCATTAAAGGGGCACTGCATTAACCTGAACTTCTGTTAATGCAAAATGCCAGCCAATGTTACTTTAATAAGAGGTTAATGGTGGGATAATGACAGGATCTGTGTGACTTCATCTGAAAACCTTTTGCAAGATCGCCGTCATTCGCACTTTCCGGGTGGGATAAGCGCGAATCTCGTCTGAAAGTCCTTCCTGCGATCACGCAGGAAGGACTGGAACATGACAGGACAAGGATGGGATGTCTCCCGTCTGATAATACTGAATATACTGAAAATCAGCCTCCTGCTTTTACTCTCTTAAATCCAAGGTTCCCATGACAAGAAATCTGACAGTTTGGTATTCCCATCAGGGGGTGGATTAAAAGTGAGGCTATCAGGAGATTTGGAGTCAATTTGACAATAATACTCAACTTTATTCCTCCTAGTTATCAAAAAACAAACTGCTATTTATTCATGGCACAATGTAACTGTGTTAAATGAAGACTCTTGCAAAATTCTTCATGCATTCCACTCCTTCTTGAATTCAAGTTACTGGTGAAAGAAAAACCTGTATTTTGATAGATTTGGTGCCGAGATAACTATCTATATAAAAAGTGCCAATTACTAGAAAAGGACTTCTGTAATGGCAATCTGTAATACAACAAACCTTGGGTCTGATTAAATTGTTTTATTACTAATGAGAAAAACTTCAATGAAGCCCATTAATAATGGGATTGCTTTTTTTTAAATGTTAATTTTGGACTGATTGATTTTGCTTCCACAAGCCTATCTAATGTTTCGCTACATACAATGAGATGACTAAATGGATTTTTTAATTTGCTTTTGAACAAAATGAGATGGTGTAATTTGATATATTTTGTCGAGGAAAAGGAACAAAGCACTTTAAGAAGTGAAGCAGCTTTTGGTTTCTGAAGACCAATTAGGTGAAATGTGTTGTGTTCTACTTTCTGACTCCATTTTTGGCTAGCTTTCTTGACACTTCAAAGCAAATACAGAAAGGAGAATCTGTAACTTTCAGCTGTGCTCTGACGAAGAACATAATCACATGAAGGTTTAATCAAAAGTAAGACCGCTGATGTTCAACCAAATTTATTCCCAGCAAAGTTTCCATCGGACAGCAGTTTAAATTAGATAAAAGAGTATCCTCAACTATCGAGGTACGGTATTTCTGTACATCCACACATACAAACAGAACAAAGAAAGATATATCCAGTAAGCGTGACATGAAATATAAATGAGATGTCCATTATTAAATAGGTAAACAAACATGTAGATATGTGGTACTCTGAACTGATTCCACTACTTTAAATTCACCATACTAGTACGCCTAAAGTTATTTAAAAATGAAATGTGATTCCTAGAGAATACAAAAAAATGGATGAATTCACTGTGACCTGAATCTGGAAGAACTGTAAACGGGTAGATGGACAGTGGCACTTTTTTCTATCCAGACATAAACTGGGGGACATGAAAATATTATGGGGAGAAGAATAAATGTACACCAACTCTCCCTGTCCACCCAGCATGCCTGCCTTGTATTATAGCACACCTGCATGGGTTAATTGGAGAGAGAACATGAAAATTTGGCCTATTGGCATAAACCAAAATTATGTTGTTTGCATGTATATTTTATTATTCTATCCCCCCGTGGGCATCAGAAGAGAAGAGTCAGGCTTGCATTTGTTCTTCTTGATGGAGCCCATTGGGGGAGAAGTATGACTTGATTCTAGTGTTTAAATGTCACATCAGAGAGAGACAAGGAGATACAGTAGAGGAAGAGGTCACTGCTTCAAGAAAGCCTTTTTAAAATTTGGACTGATACTACATTCTCAACCAAAAGAGGGAGAAAGTTCAACTATTTCCCATAAAAAATAAACTGCATTATTATGTTTAATTTTCATTCAGACTGCTTCAGACAGGTGTGTAAAGTTCAAGGCAGCCATAATAACTTATCATCTTGCAATTTATTATTTAAAGTTGCAGCCTGCTCTGTGCAGGGAGGCTTCTCATAGCATTAACAATAATGTGGTTGGGCAGCCTGCAACTTTAACAACCAATTTGAACTGAATGTTTGCACATCAGAGGACAGAATGAACTCACTAGCAAATTTGACCTTTGCAGCCATCAGCCAGCTTTACATATTTTAATCGTTGCTGATGAAAAAAACTTTTCAAAAACAAGAAATAAAAATTCTTACCCTTTGCGACAGGAACTTGCTGGATGCCTGCTACATCTGTCAGGATTTGTAACCTTCACTTTGATCCTTCTATCACTGGAAGTTATCTGAGATCCACCAGTTGTTTCTTTACCAGACAGCCAGATTGCCTCGTGAAACCATTTTAGTGAGAAAAATGGAGTAGTCCAGGATGATTCTGCATCACCAGTTTGAACTTATATAGTATGTCTGTTAGCTTATAAATAGCTTTATAGGGAGTAAGACCACCTAGTCATTATTGTTTATCCTAAGGGCAGAGAACTGTGCCCCGCAATAAGTTTTTGGACTGCAACTCCAATAATCTCTCACCATTGACTGTGTTGCATTTGGCTCATGGACTGAACACAAAAACATCTGGAGGGCTACAGCTGCCCACTCCTGTTTTTCCGAAGAACATCCAATAGTAAACCACACAATCCCCTATTGTTTATGTATTTTGATTACATACTCCTGATAATTTGTTCTGTACAAAATGGATGCCCCAACAGATAAACCAAAATTACTATTACTCTAACATGGTGATGAGAAATTTTGTACTCAACAGTAGTAAAAATTTCTTATCCAGATCACCTTATTGAAAACACTCTTACCTGATTTGAATATCTCATGCTCACATTCCGTTGGTCCTGGGGAGGTATGTAGCGCTTCACTGGGTCAATATCTTTAATGCTGACTAAACCATCAACTAAAAATAAATCACAACAATTCATCATTTGTCCATTGATAAATAAAAGCATGTGTAACTATTACACAAGTTATTATTTTGATATATGCAAGAACAGCAGAAATTAAGACAGAATTTGAATACATCACCCAAAGACACAACAGAATGCAGAATATGGCATCTGGGCTATTAAATGCTTAAAAGGGGAAATATTTAAATAATCTGAAGAGAAATCAGAGTAACTAAGAGCCTTCCTTGTATACTTCTATTACGTTTTAAACATGTAATGAAAACAGTATTAAAAATGTGTTTAAACATATGTTTGATAGATGCTGTTGTACATACAAGGTGACTGTAGCATGAAGTGGAGCTGATCATAAATCCAGTTCCAGCTCCCAAGACTGTGTACAAGCATCACAGACAACTGATTCTGACAGAAACATTTCTGCAACTCGTGAGTATCAAAAACATTGTGAAAATCAAGAACCACCAAGGTAATGACCCAGAGACATCCTGCGCTATCAACATTGAAGCTGGGTGCACAAGGGGAGGAGTGAGGTGGAAGTTAATGGGCAATCAAGTTTGCTCAGGACAAAAAAACCTAGTTTGAAAATGAGAGGATCAAGAAACAATTTTACATTTCCAGCTGCTTAAACAGCTGTCTGGGAGGTGACAGCTGTGGCAATAATGTGACAGATCTTTTCCAGAGCACTCCAGCCTAAGACTGGGGGGCAAAGATGTACATGGAGACATCTGGTAGTCATTGCACTGCCTGGGGAAAGGCGATATGCAAAGATACTGGATATTACATTTGGCCCTCCACATTTGCAGCTTTGACTTTTGTGGATTTGATTACAATATTTGCGTTTTTAATCCTTTAAGTCCTCCCGCACAATGCTGCTGGATATTGACCATAAAGTTGTGCTGGAGAACCTAGAAGTTTCTAGAGAAAACACTTCTCTAGGCATTTGCAGGCCCTCCAGCATGATTCTATGATCAACTTCTGGAAGATGTTGATCATAGAGTTGCACTAGAGAACCTGGAGATTCCTAGAGAGGTGTTCTTTTAGGTAAAAAGAAGTTTTCTTTTATTTGTGGTTTTTCCACATTCACAGAGGTCCTTCACCCCTAACCCCAACAAATGTGGAGGGACCACTGTATTTGTGCAAAGCTGAAAAAAGTACTTATTCCAGGTTTAAGCCCTCATTCTGCTAGTGTATTACTAAGAAGATTCTGGCTTAATCATTGCTGACATAGGATTAACAAACACCATTTCACTCAACTAGCAAAATTCAGAAATCCATGGTAAATGGGAAAACCTAGATTTTTCAGTCAACTTTGTTAGCATTCACTTACCAAGAAGTTTAGCAATGATATAAAGAGACTGTCCCCACAGAAAGAACTTTCCATCCCGTCCATGGTTGCTAGGAAATCGTTTCTGACTGCCAGGATTTTTCTTTTCCAGTTCAACGAAATCAGCTGGCACATAATAATACTTTGGCACAACAGGATAGCCTGAGAAGGTTTAAAGGACAAGTATAAAGAGGAATGCAAGGGCAAACCTATTATAGGTTCACTTTAGGATCACCATAAGTTGGAAATGACTTGAAGGCATACAACTGGGACCAATGGCTGATGGAGAAACTATTAGATAAAATGAATAAGACAACAAAATCAAAAATCTTTTTATGAAAAATGGCTCCCATTTATTGACTTTGTTAATACAAATCTTCCAACCATCCAATGCTTTCTACCCTTTTTTGGTAATCATTTTTGATTTTTTAAAAACAAATTAAAAGAAAAAGAAAAACAACAACCATCAGATAACCAGGTTAGGCTTTTAGGATTTCTAGCTGGAAGATCTTTTTCACATCTATGGCAGAAGAGTGGATAGGGGTGATTGCTATGCAAACCTAACATTTAACCTACCAGCATTTCATTCACCAGATAATGAACTCCATTTTATGATAAGCCATATTTTACTGGAGAAATTAATAAAGTTTTATTTTCACACTTGGCCTGCAGCTGTGCTCTAATAAGTACATAGTCTTTTACCAGGATCAGAGCTGCACTTACTACAGTTGTTTTCAATATGCCAGAGGACATTTCCCCCATCTACTTTTTAAAGTTCAGACTTCTCCATTAACAGCACTATACAGTACCTTCTGCTGATTGCTGCAGTATTGGATCCAGAAGCTTTTGATATTCTTTGACTTGTTCAGTATTACCTCTGAAGACTCCTAAAAGTAATCCAACATGTATGTGATGAAAAACATCAGCATCATTTCAGGATCTGAGCCAAAATAAAGCATCCCCCTTAAGTTACTACTATGAAAAACAGTGTTTTTAATTCAAATGTGAACGAGCACTGAGTATATCTAGGCTGATGTGTGGCCTTCTGGTCTCTTCTCTCACTTAGATGGTGATTCACTGCCTGCAACCCATAGTTGACCATTTTTTCCAAACTAGCAAAATGTTATCTAATTTACATATAATGCTAAAATCACAGTTTAATGCATTAGCATTGTATTCTTCTTTCTTCCCTAAGGGAATGGAAACAAGGAGAAAATTGCAAGCATTTGCTTTTATTTTCAACCAACTCTTATTTGCTGTTATATCCAAAATAAGACGAAGTGAGTGTGGTGCAGTGGTTTGAGTGCTGGGCTACGACTCTGGTTAGCACTAACTGTGGCTGCCTCAAACAAGCAGGTGGAATCACAGTCTAAAGAAAAGCCATCATTATACATGCATATATAACTTGCCATCCCAAAGGTAATGCCATGCTGAGCAATATTTAGTTGAAAATGGAAACAAATGCATCCTATCTCTGCAGCTACGCTGCGGTTAAAGAGATATGTGAACAGAGAAAGCCTGATTATGATTTGGCATTACATGTGAATTCAGCCTGTGATGCTGCCTGCTTATAAATCAGTACTGAGTTCTGGTGCTTGTAGGCAAGTACAGATGACAGTTTATTTATTTATTATTATCTATTTAAAGTATTTTTGTACCTCCTCCCACTCCACAAGAGCTTCTGAGGCAATGAACAAATTAAAACCAATTAAGATAATTCAGAGATTAAAAAAACATTTTAAACACATTAAAAATTATTTACAAAATCCTAAAAGTAGTCTGAAAATGTGGCTATACATTGCATAATTGCAGCCTTTAGCTGAGGCCATCGTTTCACAAGCATGCACGCAACCCCTTCTTCCATTTTTGGATTGGTGGGTAGGGAACTAATTGACTATTGTGCCATGAGCATGCTCAAGGCTTTGCACAGTTGGTTTTACAACTGTAAGCTCTAGCATAACTATAGTAGCATATATGTATGCACACTATGCTAAAAGTGTACAGGTTCTTGGCCCATGAGCTATGCATTCTGTAGTTAAAATTAATCAATAATTAATTAATTAAAAAAGAGTTGGTGACAGCAGTGGAGTCACAAGGGTGTGTGTGGTGTGGCACTGGTTGATATCCCAGAAGGGAGTGATATCCTGCACTTCTCACTTGCACCATCCTCGCATGCTCTCCCACCCTCCCCCATACATGCTCTCATCCTTCTCGTGCCTTCCCACGCTTCCACCCTCCCGACGCCTACCCACCCTTCCCCATCCACACTGTCCCCTGCGCTGTCCCAGATGAGGCGGAATGGGAGGGAGGAAGCGCACATTCCCTAGAAGGTCAGCTCCCTCCCACCCCGACACACCAGGTGAAAGCTGGCGCAGGGACACCACTGGGTGACAGTCAAGTGTAGGGTGCCTGAATACTGAACTAGGACTTTCTTAAAACAGAGGTCATTTGGACCTCTACTAATGATGATGAATCCAGGATCACACACAGTGTGTATCACCTGAGGGAATGTAACCTAATCTACGACAGGCACATGCCTTCTGAGTAGACAAGTAAACCTTCTGTTTGAACTTTGGAGCCTTAATGACAATTTATCTTAAAACTGTGAGATTAAAAAGCCTTCTACCTGGTGGCAGAACTGTCATTGAAAACATTGGTTTTGCCACTTGGATTGCTAAAATCATCATCATCATCATCATCATCATCATCATCTTTATTTCTAGCCCGCTCCTCTGTGAAGCTCAATAGGAGCAGGGTACAGCAAAACAATTTTATTGGTGCATCCCAAGACATCTCCTTCTTATACATAAAGGAAAACTTACCATCAATAATCATGAAAATGAAGAAGAGAGGGAATTCACACTCAATCCCGTCAAAGAGCTAAATTTTTAAAAAGAGAACATTTAAAAGTTTTCTATCAGTTTTATTTATGGAATGCATTCTAATAACCTATAACACTTTCAAAGAAGCCAAAAATAAACATGAAAACAACATTCTTTCATGTGCAGCAACCTATTTGAGGAGAAAAAGTTAGGGAACTGTTCATCTTGCTACATAAAGATTTGCAATACTTTCAAAGTGTCATAGCACAATTTTATGCACAAAATGTATCACACAATTTTTCTTCTCAGCAAAGAAATTTTCATTTAAATTAGAAAAGATGGAAATAAAAGTGCTTGGAGGGAAAATGGGAACTTTATTCACACAACCTTTAGGAGCAAACATTAATACTCAGTAGCATATTGAAATTTGATTATTAATACACTCCAGTCTGTAGTCAGCTGTGAAATTAAATAAAATGATAAATAATGTGGCTATTTGTTAGGGGAAACAAGCTGTACATTGAGTTTGAAATGTAAGCACATTTTCTTCTAAACAAATCAATCAGGAGAAAAGTGCTGATGCATTGCTCTTCGATGCTGCACATCCAAACTACTACAGCAAGTAATGTCTCCTTTGCTAAAATGGATTGCAAGAAAGTGCCAAAACTAATGGTTCATATGATTTGCTAGTTTTTCTCCACCCCACTCTCTTTATATAATGAAGCCATGCAAGTTTCTCCAATTTTGGAAGAACTTATAGTAGTGTCAGTGTCTCACCATATGTTTGACTGGACAAAATTAATAAATAATTAATTAAAATAGTCATCAGTTTTAATTCAAAAGCCTAGCGTAGGGTGTACAACTTTTCATTTACCACCTAGCCTTCCTTCCTTCATTTTTTATTCTAGGTACACAGAGATCCACAGCAACATCATGTTTAATCTCTCTAAGCCCATGTACTGATGCCAATGGGTCTTTTTAAGGGCTCCCAGAATTGGAAGACAGTGGTAAATTTAGACTCATACAACCATATTTTAGAAGGAAACTTGAAATTACCAACTAACTTTTTGTAATTTACCAGACTCTTACAAGAAATACTACTACTGTATCAGGTAATAAAATTTGAATTGTTGTAAGCTTATCAGAAACCTGCTTATCAAAACTCATGCTAAGGCAATGATCACAGAAGTTTCAATAGCCTCTTTTTACTTTCTTAAAAAAGCATTTTTTATTTAGTGTTGCAAATTTTGGACAACAGAAGTGTAAGATCAAAAACAATCTGATCAGGGATGAATTAACATTTGAAATTTTGGTTAAACTAGAGTTACAAAATGTTACTGCCATTATGTATTAAAGTAAAAAAAGAACACACAGGAAACATTGATATAATCTGCAGTCAAGCATGCACAATACAGTACAATACAGGTAATTAGAAACTAGAATGTGACATTTGGAGTCAAGATAATTACCAGTGTAAAATTTATTCAGACTGGCAAACTTGGAATTTATTTGCCTAGTGATCATAACAAACACGCCAACAACAACAACAACAAAAACCCTGAAAAAACCATATACACAGGCATATGTCTAACACTTATCCATACACATATTAATCCACCCCCATGTTGCATAAATAGGAACATTACCTTAATTTCTGCTGGTTTGTAATACTGCCGATTTTTGTCCTCCAATGCAGTCCTATAGCCATCTCTCAAAAATCTTTTGAATCCATATTTGCCTTTTAGCTTTCTAACCACCTTATCCACTGTTTGGCTATACAAAGCTTCATCATCCAGAGCAAACGCAGGGTAGCTAATGCAGGGCAGGAGAGCAGCATCCGTGTTCTGAAGGGGGAGAAAGAGAAGCACACCAGTAATTCTGGCCAAATACAAACTCCAAGCCAAGTTTCATGGCCGTTTCAAAATGCACATGACAACTGCAGATTTCCTCTTCTGCCTTCAACACAAGAAGTTATT
Organism: Urosaurus nigricauda; assembly: GCA_034509955.1. Lineage (NCBI taxonomy): Eukaryota > Metazoa > Chordata > Lepidosauria > Squamata > Phrynosomatidae > Urosaurus > Urosaurus nigricauda. The sequence continues at coordinate 13,234,798 of JAOEGL010000013.1, forward strand.
TAAATCCTATAAGACTATATTAAGATATATACTGCTGTAACGGTTTTTCTTTTTGTGCACAAAATATTAAATAAAAACAAACAAACAATATACTGAATCAAATAGGAAAGTGCTGTTCTGCTCTCGTGTAGTGCTGCTGTTCCATTTATGCTGCTATGGCTGCCTCCTGTGGAGTCCTGGGATTTGAAGTTTAGCAAAAGGCATTCAGAATTCTCAGCCAGAGAGCTCTTAGGCCTTTCTGAACTGCAGACTCCGGAGTGTTGCAGGAGCAGTGGTAGTGGAGTGGCAGCGCTATAGGGGTGTAGTGCATTATTCTCCATAGAAAAGAATACAGCCTAAAATCTCTAAAAACTGAGGTCTCAATTTGTAATTTCACAGAGCTGATGTCGCATCCATGTAACTCCGACTTTGCTTTAGTCAATAATACAAAGACATATTAAACTGTCAAAAAAAGAGAAGTTACTTCTTTTATGGAACAAGAATACTGTAGAAGCATCAGCCTGATGTCATACTGAAGTCAATGGGGCTTTCTAGATTGGCAGGATAGTGTGACATGAAGTTGCCTTTTCCTTAATGCTTAGCAGCTGCACCACAGCCTTTAGATGGAGCTGCGCTGTTCCACAGTTTTTAAAAAAGAAGCTGGGAAAACCAGCACCTTTTTAAAGGCGCTTCTTCTCCCCTAAAACGCAAAAAAAAGCATTTTCATGGCACACTTTCCCTTTTTCTCATCTAAAGGCTAGAGTTTCATGCAGCCATGAACACACTTCTTTTTGCCAATCTAGAAAGCCCCATTATAAGAATATATTTCACATACAAGCTCCATGTGCACTTTAGAGCACAAAATAAGGCTTGGATTCAATCTTCTTTTGAGCTAGATCAAGCCAATTGTCTCTTTTTAATCAATACAACTGCAGATTGGCCAGCATTCTGAAAGTATTAGTATGAAACTAATACATCTACAATATAAAACAATAAAAATTATGATGAAGAACAGTACTTAGCCTGTTTTAAAATTTATAATTGTGATACTGAAGAGTAATTTGGTACTGAGATGCTTCTGATTACACCACTTTAGAGACTGCATAACTGCCCTGATTCAATGCTAGGGAATTCTGGGAACTGTAGTTCTGTGAAACATTTAGCCTTCCTTGTCAGGGAGCTCTGGTGCCACAATAAACTACAATTCCTAGGATTCCTTAGCACTGAGCCAGGGCACTTAAAGCAGCGTCAAAGTGGATTATTTCTGCAGCGTGTTTTGGACCATAGTCCAACAATCAGCTTGCTCTGAAATACTCTTGTATTGTAAGCAAATAGCAAAATCTCCCAGGAAGCGTCTATTGGAAGCTAGAAGACAAATGATTAATTAATTAGTAACAACCTTTTCAGCACCAAGATCACAAAAAATAAGAGAAAATCCTTAAAGTTCACAATTATAAGGAACAATATTTATTTCATGACATGATTGGAATACGCATATTCACACACCCACACAGAAAAATAATGGAAAACAGAAAAAGTAATATTTTGATGTGTAAGAACAGAACATTGCAATCTTCACTTTTGTATTTCTAAGGAAAATATATTGTATTTGTAGCATCTAAACGTGGAAACATGTATATAAATGTAATAGCTGCCTTTTTCTTTTTAATTTTCTAAAATTAAATTCTAATTTTTCCATGACCCAGCTGTTATAGTGAAGATTAATGGGTTGCTTAATTTGTGGCAATGCTACCAGATCCAGGAAGAAAAAAAAAGAGGAATCATGCCATGACTGCAAATTTTAAGACAATGAAATGGAGCTCACTGTGATGCTAATGAAAAGTATCTAACGTTACAATAGCACTCTTGATTAAAGGCATCTAATGGCATAGCATCTTAGTCTCCCAGCAGGCTCTATCCCATGATGTGGTATCATCTAAAAGACTGCTTCTATCAGAGTTCTGAGATACAAAGGGTGAAGGAATGAAGGGGGGGGGGAGGGAAAAAAGCAAGGGGCTTCTGCCTGCATTGTTTAGAGACAATGCTAATAATGCATTCAAGCTCTGCAAACAGGTGATGATCTGAGGAACTTCAACTGATTTGCATATTTTAGATGCATGTAATTAATATACATTTTCATGAATTCAGCAGCTGACAAATTATTTGCTATGCACTGTTGTTCTTGAAACTGTTATTCAAAAATGTAAGAAGCTTAAGTCTGCCTTAGCTAGGTGAGAACACTGAGAAAAAGATTTATAAAACATTAACATTTTTAGAGTAAAGATTGTTTTGTAATAAGACAGGAAAAAGTAACAGAAGATTTAAAAGGTGTATAAATGATTACTTGAAGGATGTATTGTCATACGTTATCAAAAAGTGATTGGAATAAGAAATGGATTGGACAAAGATATTGTGTTGATTTTAGGAAGAATACCAAATGTATATGTATGCTCCACTGTAAATCCAAACTACAAGGATAATATACAAATGGGGGGGGGGGGGGGCAAGGGTTTTGAAATTAAAAAATAAACTATACTGATGAAGAGAATCTGAAAATGCACAGGAATTTATATAATTGTAAGCTGAAATTGATGTATGACTATCCTTTTTATTTTTGTGTCAGTTTTCTCTTTGCTTATTGGAGGTATGAAAACCAATAAAATATTTGAAAAACACATTTTTAGAAAAGGAACATTTGGCCTGCATTTTATTTCTAAACACATCCTGATGGTTCTGCATTTTACAATGCATCTCTCCTATTACAAGTGCTAGATATGTACTGTTAACAATAAGAACAGAACGTTCAGGTTCTCTGCAACTAATAACTAAACCCAAATCCATTCCCCGCCATAGTCTGGTTAAGTTAGTTTTATCAAAAATTACTTACATGAGACCTTGATTCTCGAGGAAGCAAGGAAAAAAGAGTTTGCCTGTTCCGATTGTGGGCATCAAGGTCTACAAATATGACAGACCATGAGCAACCCTGAAAATGGAATAGAAGATTAAAATTACACTGGGTACGCATAGCAGTATCTAGAACTAGCAACTACTGGTAAAGTGGATAGATTCCTCAGGCATTAAGATTACCATCAGCAATCATAAGACAGAAATTTCAGATGATGACATTTTCAAGATAAAAATATATACACCATTATTTCATTTAATATTCAAGAGATTAAGCAGACTTGATAAAACCAGTTATGGGTGTGAGATTACCAAAGTTTGTTTACAACTACTTAATTACACCTCTGGCTAACAGATGAAAGCTTTAATTATGCAGTCAATAACTTGATGGGGAGGGGGAAAAAACAATCTGTTCAAATAATATAGATCTGGAAGCAGCATGGTGGTTTCGAAGCTTCCAGAAAATCACCGTGCCAGTGAGGAGTTTAACTGGAACTTGCATGAAATTTTATTTTGTGAAGATATTTCAAATGCCAATCAGTATCACAAGCCTGTTACAAGCTGTTCCACATCAAATGCCCAAGATCTGCATCCAGGTCAGGAATATAGGTATAATTTGCTGTTCTAATCAAATACCCTGAAGGCTAAATTGCTCTGGTTCTTATTCCAAATTATTCCCAACCTCTATGACAAAGACTGTTCCTGGTTTGAGAAAGTCCTTTGCAAAACCTCTCAAGTGGGCTCCCTCCAAGTGAGAGATGGCTTTCAGCAATCTTTTGGTTTCCCATATTGCCCAGAGTTAAGATAAAATGGTGGCTCACATACTCATTCATTGATGAAAGAGGAGTCAAGGCAGACAGCAGCATATCAGTGGACTCTACCAGCAGCTGATCAAGCTAATGCTCAGTTTGGGTTAATTCACAAGCACCCACCCACATTCATCCCTTGCTATCTTTCTCTCCCACATTTTCTTTTTAGGTGTTGTATGTATGACTAAGGGCGTGTGGACTAAATTCAACCTAAGGACCACTTGCAGTCTGCCAGTGCATCCCCATAAAAAATATTTTTGGTGTAAAAATAGACTGTTTTGCCCCAGAGAGTCATTGAAAGTCTGTTTTAATCTCCTCACTTTCTACATTGGTTCTTTGCCCTAGAACAGCCTTTTAGCAAAACCAAAACCATTCACTTCTCCTTTGCTTTCTTTTCATTGCCAGAAGCAGACCTTTAGATGGACAATTGTGTTTTGCCATGAAGCTTCTGGGGTGCAAGAAGCAATTTTTAACTATTTTCTCCCCAGCATAAAGTACCATGCTGCACCCTTCAGAGGACCATATGAACATTTCTTAATACACTGGGGCCAGAATCCTGTTAGCCATATACAGAGGTGTGTGTCCAAGACAGCCAGCTTGGTGTAGTGGTTTGAGTGCTGGATTATGACTCTGGAGACCAGGGTTCGAATCCCAGCTCACCCGCTGGGTGACCTTGGGCAAGTCACATGATCTCAATCTTAGGGGAAGATCATGGCAAACCTCCTCTGAACAAATCTTGCCAAGAAAACCCTATGGGTTTGCCTTAGGGTCACCATAAGCTGGAAATGACTTGAATATACATAACAAATGTCCAACTTACACCTGAATATAATTTTAAACATTTGTCAATGTAGACAATGTAGATGGACAGAATTCAGCTCCATCATCCATCCTTGTGAGCCTTCACCCCAAGACCACTCAGTGGCAAGGGGATCATGGAGTGGCCAGGCAGTGGTTGGCTGTGCTTCAACAGCTGCCTGCAGTACGACAAAGGAATCCTCCCAAATCACAGCTAATCCCTGCTTGGCCAACCATCATCCCCTTGCTACTGAATGGCTATGGGGAATGGCAGGCACTTTGTTACACCTGGTGGAACTCTGCCTTTGTAAGCCAGGATCTAGGCCTAGAATTTTACTCAATATCATTTATTGATCCTGACAATCCTAGATGACTATTGCTAAAAGCTACATTTGTTACTGCATTTGAAGCACAATTAGATAAATACAGTGGGCCACGGGGAGTTCTGGAACCGCACCCCAGCGGATAACAAGAAACAGAAGATTCACACAGAGACTCCTGGATGCCTGTTACGGAATCCTATGCAACATGATGTTGTTTTCTGTCTTGTACATTCAAAGAAAACATCATATTGCCATAGTTCAAAGTCAAGCATAACGAGAGATTGATTTTTCAAGATGTGCAATTATACCATCCTGCTTCTTAGTGCAGGCTAAATTGTTCTTAATGATGCCTGCATACATTCGCACACTTTCAAGGGCATGATCAGCCAAGATTTGGGAAAACCGACCCTTCAAAATCTAATTGCATAGCTTGCAGTAAGCACTTTGGGTGGGTGGGAGCAGCACAGAAAGTAGCAGCTAATTAACTCATGTCCAATGGAAACAAGTAAAGTGTTAAGATACACAGGCTTACTTGAATAAAGGCTATAATAATGGTGGATAGTGTCTTCAATGCAAGTGGAGTGGTGAATCCATCCTGGGTTTTAGTCCTTAAATACAAGATAAAACCCCGAACAGATACACTGACCTACTAATAAGATAGTCACCAGCAGTTACCGAACTTGTCTTCATAGATGTCAAGTGATACCATGAGCTACCATGCATGTATCAGGTAGGGATGTTACTGCTCCTTCTAGCAACATCTGCTTTGCTGAGGTGAGTGGCACAGCTTTCAGAAGTGGCTTTTGAGGATGAGGAAAAGGCTATCACTAAAAGAAGGAAGGAAATCCCTGCAAAGGATCTCTTTGGTTGGTACGTTGTTCTCTGAATTTTGGCAAAAGAATTTCCAGCAAACTCTTTTAGGCACATCCAAATTCTTGTATATGTTGGGTAGAATTGCTGATTCTGCCATGCCTGTAGGGTTGTTAAATTGGGTAAAGGACAAGGCTGCCGTTACTAATTTTTATCACGGAGCAGGGTGAGGCACTGTAAATTTCCTTCAAGCAGGACCAAGGAACCTGTCTTTCTCACCTTCCAAAGTTTAACTTTCAGACGCAGGCACAAAATGGCTAGTGGCTCTTCAACAAAGAGTGGAATGTCAGGTGCAAGAGAGCACTCAACTCTATTCTTATTGCTAGGTAAAGGGAGACTGAAAGATTATCTGTTTTGGTCTAAAATCTCTGATCTTAGTATCTTAAGTCACAAACGGATTCAGAAGCTAGATAACCAAGCTAGATAAGTTAACCTGCTTGTTAAGAGAAGAAAATACAAGAAATTTGAAGAAAGACTGGATATAGTAATTGAATTTATAAGGAATATATAAGGAGAATTAGCAGCTGTAGGCTTTTCAGGCTGAAGCTGACAATTCAAGAGAGGCAATAAAGTTTATGGGGAGAAGAACAGCTTCATAAATTTGATAACAGAATTAATTAAGTGTAAGATAAGATATATGATGTAATATAATACATTGATTATCAAGTATTACTAAAACGAAGTTAATGACAATGTTATCTAAGGTATGAAAATGAGATGGAAAGATGAAGAATGTATGTAATGTGATATGTTTGTATTGTTTTAAATATGATGTATGTGGTGTCAATTTCATAAAATTATATTTTAAAAACCCAGTGAAACAGACTGCCTTGGAGAATGGCGAACTTCCCTTCTTTGGAAGCCTGCAAATAGGTTGGATAACTTTAAAGAGCATTTTAAATGTGTATTCCCCTATGGTAGGGAATCAGACTGGTTGGCCCTTGCAGTCCCTTCCAATTCTATTATTTTAGTGGAAACTGGAGGGGGGGGTGTTGCTGTGGCCTTGTGACTGGGGAATTGTAGGTGTTGTAGTCCATAAAGGTAATGTTCCCAGTTCTGTTTCTATTCAGTGTTCCTGCCAGATTATGTCCTTGCCTAGAATACTGTAACCTGTGAAGAATTTCCAGAGGGCATGCTACACACTCCTTCCCAGTTTTCCTTTCGAACTGATGCTCAGCATTTCATGGCATGATGGTTGTGTTGGAGATTCCTCCCTCCACTGTGTCATTTTTGTTTCTATAAAGCGTTTTTGTCCATTTCCAAACCTCCCAAACATGCCAATACCTCCCTCTTGATTCTCAGTTGCCTCATTTTGGCATTACCTTTACCAGCATTCACCACATGAGCTTAGCATTAGTTTCAGTGATGAGTGCAGGGTTTAGCACACACAAGCTAGCATAAAATGGAAGCAGTGAACTCACAGCCAAACTGTGTTCAATTAAAGGTTTCCTCCTGGTAGTTTTCAACATGCAGGGATAGGGCAGGATTTGGTAAACTCCAGCTGAGTGTCTGAACCCTGCAAATGTTCCCCAGGTCAGTTGCTGGGGCAACCATGGGAAATTATCCTGGGCTGGTAGCCCACATCCCTTGCCAAGACAAGAACAAACACATTCCAATTGCAGAAAAGGCATGGAGAAAGATAACTCGATATAAAACATAGCAAGCAGTCCTTGCCAGGGAGAAGAGGGAGACAGGTGTCTCAGCAGCCATTTTGACGAGGTGAGGTTTCCCCCCCAAATCTTTGTGTGTTTTCCTGATGGGGTTTCTGTGAGTCAATGGAGAGAGACTAGCAGCCCAGCCTTTGTGACTCCTGCCAGAGGAGCATGCCTAACAGTGCGCGAAATTTCACACTAAAGGGAGGCTTAGAGCAGAACGCAGCGTGTGCTTTGTTTCAAGGCATCTTTTTTTTACTTTTGACTGTTTTATTTATTTAAGGGGCTTGTGAAGGGCTTTTGCTAAGAGGAAGTGAGTCAGAGACTTGCCTCGGGAAGGAGCTAGCAGCCAGGACCTTTCTATATAGCAATAGATCCAGTCTCTTGAGCTCAGTGACAAGTTTGAGGAACAAGCCAGGCCACCAGAGGTCTTTTACCTGGGTGTTTAATAGTCAGTTTTTGAGGAGGGAGCTCACAGTCCTGTTCCTTTAAGACCTCTAAGGATGGACAGTGAGGGAGCTGCTGCAGTCACCTGCAACACCTGTGGGATGTTTGTCTTCTTGCCTATGGATGTTGGGAACTTCACCTGCACCAAGTGCAAGTAGGTAGCCCTGTTAGAAGAGAAGGAGCAGGCCCAAGGGAATCTACACTTCTGCATATTAGGGGAGCAAGAAGTTTTCCTGGACAGAACCGAACAGATTGTCCTGGTTGGGGAGCACACAAAGGAAGTTTCTGGGGGAGGTCACTTCACATACACAGGAGGTAGACGGTAAAGGTAAAAGTTTCCGCTGCTTGACATGAATGTCCAGTTGTAACTGCCTGTAGGGGGACAGTGCTCATCCCTGTTACTAAGCCAAAGAGCCAGGGTTGTCCGAAGACGACTCCAGTGTTCATGTGGTCATGATTGCATGGAATACTGTCCCGTCCCCCCCCCCCCCAGCAAGGTGGTACTTATTTACCTATTTGCATGCTTTCATACTGCTAGGTTGGCAGAAGTGGAACTAGTGATAGCAACTCACTCCATCACACAACACTTGGGCTTCAAACTGCCAACCTTCTGACCTTACTATCATCAGAATTGGCATCTTAACCACTAAGCCACTGCGTCCCTACATTTAACCTAAAGCTTGGAAAATCTACCCTCTGCAAGTAATCAGTTCAGACTCTGGCAAGAAGTGTCCTTCTTCCAGCAGCCCAGAGAGCAGGGTGGAGGGGGAAAAAGAATGAAGGGGTTGTGTACGAAGGGGTTGGGGTGAGGGAAAAACCTTGCTCATTTTTTACTTCTGGATTTCTAATTACTGTCTTTAGTCATGCCCATTGCCAGCACATGGCCCCTAAAAGAAATTTCAACCCAATTACTCCACAAGATAACCTTTTTATCCATCTATCTATGTAAAGATCTCATCTGAACAAGCCATGCACAAAGAGACACATACACTAAGCTCTGACAAAGTGGCCCATAACACTAGTTTCCTACCACCGTATTTTACAGCAGAGGAGTTCTAGAGCCATAGAAAGTATACAAGCAGCAAGAAGGCTGAATGTTGATATTTCAAGGCCAAACAGAGGTTACTTGCAAGTGCTCAGGCTTTCAAATCCCTCAGATTAAGATACTGTTAAATTAAAGTTGAAAAGGGTTTTCTTTCTTGCTTGCTAGCTGTTTACATTTTGCCCTGTGCTCATCAGGAAGATCCTTTTAAAAAGTGAGCTGAATCCCTTTAAGATGTCTTAAGCTTGTCAGATAACCATGTCTGCTACTCTGCATGCTAGCAGCTTCTTATCGGCAGTGTCCATAGATTTTAAAAAGATAGCATTTTCAAGAAAAGAAGCATTCCTGTTTTATTTTTTTAAATGATTTTTTTACAAGAAAGCAACCCTCTCGATTTTAACTTTTACCTTTTCAATGTCTTCTTGGACTGTATAATTAGAAAGCAACTAATTTCATGTGGAAGACCCCATCAGTTTAAGGTGGACAATTCATTGCTCTCTAGTGATGTTGTTTTTTAATTTACTGATTTAGTTTAGCTTTTAATTCAAATAGTAAGAAAAATAGTGTTTCTAGAAATCAATATTTCCAAATGCTGCTTTCTTATTAATGGGAAAATATTTTCTATGTATTGCAATGATGAATATACAGAAAATCTTAAGAGGGACACTGAGTATTCCATCTCTTTCCAATCACTAGGCAATAAAGTAATACAATTTGGTTTTTTACCTAGTACCAAATAAATTTGATCTCCATTTTTAATGATATGGGGATTGTTATACGAGTCTGTGATTCCGTTCCAAGCTAATGTAGAAAACAGTGGAGAGACAATGGACAAATCACAGAGTGCTTCCCAGTCTTTAGTCTGCATAAATGGAAAACAGTTAGAGACTCTGAAGCTTATTCCTCCAGCTAGCAAACTCCATCTTGGGATGTCAGTATAACCACAGATCCAACAGTTACATCGAACTTAATACTTGGATTTTTCTGTTCCTTCCCAATATGAGTCTGATGAAGAATTCTGAAGAACTGAAATGCTCTACATTTTTGTGTTTATAGCAAAAATGTTATAAAAAGGAGTATTTTCTTGGCAAGATTTATTAAGAAAGGATTTTTCATTGCCTTCTTCTAAGTATGAGGAACTTGCCCAGGTTCACCCAGTTGGCTTCCATAGCAGTTCACAACTGATAATTGCTCTCCATTTGCAAGATGCCCTTTTGCAGGCAAATAACTTCATTGTAAACATTCCTTTTATTGTTTTAACTCCCTTTATACCTAGATAATCCTCTCCCACCCCACTCTTTGCTCTAAAACTATTACTGTACTTAAGTGCCATCGTTCCCACCTTCACTCCCCTGAATGTAAACGGCTCTTGCAACTTCCCACTCTAGCACTACTATTAATGTGCCACCATTTTCTTGTTTTGAATATGCAATTGGGCCTTGACTTTCGCAGCTTTGACACAGCTTTGATTATTCGTGAGTTTGTTGCTGCATGTGTGCACTCTTCTCCTTCACCTTCCCATGCTTTTCTCCTTGGGGGTGGGTGTGGGTGGGAGGCTGATTGGGGGGATGTGCATGCGCCCCTCCTGCTTCCCCTCTGCTGCCCTGGACAGCTTGCCTGGTGTGCCTGGGATGGGTGGGGATGGGCAATGTGTGTGTGCATGTGTGCTCCTCTGGTACCATGGCTGGCATGCCTGGGGTGACCATGTTGCCTTCATGTATGGTAATATCTTAACACCTCTATTGTTAATTAGTTCCTCTCATCTTTTAGATGGGTATCCTTATATCCTCCAATTCACCTTCTCCTCTTTCTATGTTTTATTACTGAAACTTTGTCCCCCACAATGTATGCCAATAATGCTCAAACACATCCCAATCCCACTCACTCTTCCCCCGTCTAGATTCAAGAAATGGCAAAAATTAATTGATCAATTTATTTTCAATAAAAAGAGACCTAGGTTTCCCAAATCCACTAGACACATCACTCCCAAGAATGGTGGTCTGGCAGTCCTAGATATTGCACTATACTTCCAGGCTTTCAAACCCAGCCAAATTATTCAATTAATGAAGGACATCACTCCTACCAGATGGAGGGGTTGTAAATCTAGAGACTCTTATATGCATATGTGGATTGAATGTTTTAAAGTGAGAAAATTCTGGGATGGAGTTCTCTATCAAATTTCATGTATCACTGATCAAACTATAAATTTCTGTCCAATTTTGCTTTTGCTTTCTATATTTGTTAAAAGTAATTCTAACTTGAAACATAAGAAACTGTTCATTTTTCTTATTACTGCTGCCAGATTAGAAGTAGCCAAATGTTGAAAGTCAGGTGACCTCTCCATTGAGAACTGGTGGTCTAGGTATGTAGTTAATGAAGAAAACTGTCTGCTACAATGAGGTTTTGCATTGGCCACAAAATGACTGACAAATTTCAAGAAGATTGGATGATCTTTATAGACTATGTCAATCATCACTCCCACCAGAACCAACCTCTTACTTCACAGATGGATCTTTGGACGGACACTCTACACCTTGACAAACCGGACTCTCGGGTTCTTGCAGAGAACTAATTCTTTGATTCTGCTGCAGAATAACTATTAAACAGATATATATCCTTGACCTTTGTAGTTAGTTGTTATGTTGTTGTTCTTGTTATTGTTCTACATACTTTTATGTGTTTTATTGTAAAAACTCAACAAACATTTAATTAGAAATTGTCTTCTTCAAAAACATTTGCTGGCCAGTGACATATAGAAGAGTGTTCACAAGGCACTGAAACTTTTCCTTGTGCTTTTTAAATTACATTTTTCTGACAAGAATACAGAGTGAATGAGAGAGCTAGGACCACATTCTGTGATAATGAAGAAAATGATGCACATATCAAAATGGTAGAGCAACTAATGAAAAGTATGGCTATTTGAGAGACTTCATATTATCTGAAGTGAGAAAGGGGGAAGTCATAATGAGACTGACCAAAGTAATAGATGTTGCCCCATACCACAGAATGAAAACAGAAAAGAAAGAGACAATATTTATATGCACAACTGAAGTCATTTAATGTCTAGATCAAACAGACTAGAGGAAAACAGGATAAAGTTCTATACATTCTTTTTTTTTATAAGAGTTAAACAAAATGACTGGGGGGGGCATAATGGCTGTTAACTGAGGAAAGAGATGATTTTGTTAGCTTACGCATCCAGTACCCGAAGTAGCAAGAATTAATTTTCTAGGCTACTTCTTTTTTTAAAAAAACCTGGAGACTGAACAGGCTTTACCATATGGATATTAGATGTCCTTTGATCTGCAATGAAAGCAATTTACTGAAGAACAAGCAGTTAATTAAAAATGGAGAATGAACAAATACTTAAATATTTTTACTACCTGATTGCCGAAGAGGTTGAATCCATTAATTGCTTCTAGGGCTGCTTTTGCTAATCCAACAGAACTGAAAAGGGAAGAAAGAGAAAGAAAGAAAAAGTTGTTTGTTATGCTTACAACTCTAGAAACAAAATCTAAGTCCCTGGAGGCTAACTGGCACATCAAATTGCTTCTTGCTGACGGCTTTAAAAAAAACTGGTGTGAATATGATACAGTAGGCTTATTTTATTATTCTTCAGCAGTTTATCTTGAAAGGTCACTGGCCATCTGTAAATATATATATATGGCTGGACATCTGGCACTGCAAGTTGAATGTCTTGCTAAGATACACTGGTGGCAGGAATAGGATCAGTGTTCTACGTGCTAATCTTTCAAGGAGCTTGAAGAAAAATAGTATATTTCATGTACAGCATTAACTTACTGAAGTTATAATTTCACCAATGGACATGGAACTTTGAAGAGTAGGGGGAAAAAACAAGTGGATAGGCCTTTGCTCATAGAGTTTACTACATGATTGCTGAAGGTGTGGGAGGCAATCATAAGAAGAAAGCAAATGTGGAAGTCAACTCATATTTAAGTTCATTCAAGTTGGTGCACCAGAGTAGGGGTAGGGGTTACAGACTCAAAGACTGGCATGAAAGAAGTCATGCCAGACAAATCGCTATAATGAATATCCAGCTGGTTGGGCATTGTTGGGCAATTAGCTTACACAATGTAAACCACTTAGGGAGTGCTTAAGTGCACTGATAAGCAGTACAGAAATGTCCTTGCTATTGCTATGTGCAAAGTGTACCCCACCCCGATTGCCCGTTGAGAGGGGCTGGCTAGAAATAAAATTTATTATTATTATAAAGTGATACACGGCATATTGCTTATACTTTAAAAACATTTTCTTTGTTGACATTCCCTTAGTAACTTGGATGCCTACAGTGTGTTTCTACAAACTCAAGGTTTATGTTATTGTGTTTCTAGAAATTAGTGACAGGGATAACATTCACTGGAGGGCAGAATTATCATTTTGGGGATCTTGTTGCCACCCCACCTCCCCCAATCGATCACTATACCTTTGACAGCCCATGTGCAGATTTTTTGTGCTAGATTTATGACAACACTGTAGGAAACAGAGAGGCAGGCAGGGGACTTCTAGGCTGAAGAAATGTGAGCTACCACAGGAAGGGATTATATGCCTACATGAGGCAACATCCTACAGCCATGACATGCTTTGCCGGGGAAGACTGCTCCCGACAGGTTGAACATTTCTGGCCTAGCCTAACGGATTAAGGCATTAGTCCACTTTTTGATAAACACATAACACAAGGCTACAGAGAATAGTTTATGAACCAAACAGTACCAGCTGTGTCCATGAAATTAAATCTTGAAGAATAATTGGTAAATGGATGGATGATTTGTTTGGATTTATACCCTGAAGTTATCTGTTAATTATTCAGCCGGTAATTGCAACTGTGGAGTTTAAAAGAAAGAAGAAGAAGAGAGAAGTAAACCACAAGTAGCTGCAGTTTAGTTTTACATTGCAGCCTTTGCATTTAGAGGGTCCTTTATCTCAACTTTAAAAGATCTCAAATAATGAGATGAGAAAGCTCCCCACTGAAACAAGCATGGTTTCCCTGCCCCTATTTCTGAGATTGAGGAACTGAGGGTCCTTGCCACTTCTGGATGCCTATCTGGGGTTCCATTATCAACTTCCAGTCATGCACAACTCATGTTAGTGTTTAAACCAGACAGGCTGAGTTAACATCAACATTCCATTCAAGCCACATTAAGTATGTACTGGAATTTCAGGATATTTATATAGGCTTTTGGTACTCTTCTAAGTTATTTAAAATATGCACCTACCCACACAAAAACAGAGACATATACATTCCCCTTAGGGAGAAATACAGACATGGCTATCTGGGTTCTTAGTTTCATTATATAACATTACATTGCATGTAAGGAATAGTCACTTCATTACATCGTATCATACAGATATCAAGATGCTACCCTTTCATCAGGACATTTCATAGAGATTTTATCTATCTATTCATCTCTTTAAGAGGCTTGGTAATAATTAACTATTAAACCATTTTACATAGCCTTTTATCCATCAGCAACACTATCACCAGATTTCTCACACTTTTCATAGTTTCCCATGATGTCTGTTAAGGCACTATACAGACATTTCTCAAAAGCTTTTACATATACATGTACAGAGATCTGTCTCTTGTACCATTCTAAATAATATAACTTAGTGTATAAGCCATTCAGGTATACATTCTCATCTGTTCGAAGAATTATATTTTTAACAGATTTTTGTCAAACACATTCAAGGGTTAATCTCCCTATTAAAACCTAATATCATTAATTAGGGTATAAGTATTTGTTATTTAAAAAGTATATCTATTTTAATATTTTAAATATTTTAACTATAACTTTAATATTCTCAATCCTCAATCAAATTTAAGTATAAATAAACATGTTAGGGTAGCATGTTAGGGCTATTTGGAAATTTCATGTTATTTAATAAAACAGTGTCTTCTGCACTGGAGGCATGCAGAAAAACAACCTGATAAGAGCTACTTCTCAGCCTCTTTTTATTCTTTCCTTATACTCAGCTAATTCATTGATCCATCAAAATAAATCAAAATTGAGGTGTACATTAGGAAAGTTAGCTTTTATCCAATTGAAATAAGGGATTTGAGATAAGGTGTGTGTCTTTCCTAGCCTACCTATCTTTTCCTATCCTAGGGTAGATATCATAGTTTGTCTTCTTTCCAAACCTACTGGTGCCCTTCCTTCCTGAGTACAGGCACAAATCCTTCAAGTGTGTATGTAAACACATTGCATGGCATCTGCTAGTCTTCCCAATCTGACATGTACTGTAGCTAACTTCCGCTAACACACACACTCTCACAGCTCTTAATCGCCTGCATTAAATCTTATGCCATATCTTAACCTATTTTATTGGGGTGAATTCTGCACTTTTAAAGTTACATGAGCAGGGCACAGAGTTGACAACCAAATAATCTGGCTTGTAACACCATTTCAGTTCTGAAGAGTCACTGCTGATCAGAATAACAAAACTGAGTTAACTGCACCAATATATTTGGCAGCTTCTTGGATTCAGAGAGTTTATTGATATGAACACAATGGTCCAGCTCAGACGGCATTAGGAATATACAACTTATCATCCACCAGATGTTACATTGTAATTGACATGAGCTCTAGACAATGCAACCAACAGTGCAGGCTAAAGTGAATAAAGTCCAACATCTGGAAGGACACATGCTTTACATCTCTGGTTTAAACTCTTGTCAGGGAATAAGCCAAGATCTGAAATCATGGTTTGACCTTGACATTTCACTAACTAGAGCTCAAATAACAGATTGTTTGTACTCAACTGCAAAGTGGTTGTTTCCTGTGTAGAGAGGAAGAACATCCTAACTATGGATTGGTCTGACCCTTTCTCTCCTTTATTATTCATGTTTCAAGAACTTTTAACGATTTTTAAAAACATTTACACACACACACACACACACACACACACAAACCTATTCAAAAACCATTCAATCAAACAAATATACCATGCAACAAACATAACAAATAAAATTACTTCCTATCCTTTGCTTCCTGGTCCTGGGCATAGCTGTAATTTTAACTTAATCCTTTTTATTATTGTTGTCATTATTTTCTTTTCCCCCTTTTGATATTTTGTGTTTGATCAATCTTGCTTTAATTTGTTTCTTGATTCACTACTTCCTTTGGAGAAAGGAGCAGACAAGTCCACAGTTAGGATGTTCCTTCTCCTTTCCAGGGGGAAAAGTCCAACTCCCCAGATTCTGATATAATGATAAATTCTGGTTAAGACATAACTGTGTGTTTCTGATCTCCGTTTCCTGATCACAAAAGGAAGGAAAGGGAGTGGTAGTGCATAAATGCAAGTTCATACAGTCTGCTTCATGTAGCAGTAGTTAATAGTTTCTCACTACATGTGAACAGTCCCAATGAGGTCAGGCCAACCTTCCTAATTCTGTCAGGCAGAACTTATACTACACAACTTTACACTACATACCAATGAAGTAGAAGTGAACAAGAGTTTTGGTAATGTGATTTGAAAGGGCCGTCCAAACAAAATGCAAAATGCAGATCTGAATTAAGTCTTGGCCTTCTATTTCAAGGCCTACGCAAGTTGAGATAATAAGAGTTCAATCCATAGCAGAGACAAGTGTATTCACAGATAATAAGTATGAGCCAAGAAAACTAAACAAGTTCAAATTAAAATCAAACTTCAGCTGCAACCACACAGAAGGAACTTCAAGCAAGAATGGATACGGTAACAAATATCTCACTGCATGTAGCACATTTATCATAAATATAGCTTTTGTTGGAACATTTTCATTAACAGCTTACCATGAAACATTGATTTTAGACTGTTCCTTTATTTCTAACCGTCACAGCAATAGATTTCAAAGCCTTTCAGAAGCAGTGCCAGGAAAAAAAGGCTTGTGGGGTTTAATTCTAATTGGTTCAACAAGGAAAAGCTGATTAGGTTGGCTACAAAACTCTGCTCTAAGCAGATGCCATCAAAGGCTGGTGAAATCCCACATTCTCCCTCTATCTTCTGCTGATTAGAAGTTATTCTGATCCAGATAATGGATGATACATTAACAGAAGCAGGACTGACTACTACACTGGTTCTCTAAGTAAAGTGGGGGGAGGGGATGGAAGGGTGAAAACCAATCTGTTACATCTTTAGCTACAGGAAACCTCTTCAGAAAAGGACGTAGAAAGTGGTGACTGTTAGGAACCTCTGGAGCCTAAGGCAGGAGGATTTTTGATCCTCTGGGAAATAGCTAAGGGTTCATCCCTCCTAATGAAGAAACTTCCATAGCAGAGGACCTGAAGATCCTCAAAATATTGGTTCTTAAAGAAGTAGGTCAGAATCTTCATGCCTAGAAGAGCACAGAGGACACTTCATGAGCAAGGGATTCTTCATGTGCAGGGATCTCCTCATGTGGAAGCCTCTAAAACACTGCAGCTTATATTGGTTAAGGTTCTGACAGCTTAGGTCCTCCTTAGGTAAGGATCTAGGAGCTCCTGTTTCAGCTAGAGGTTTGAGAAGCTACTGGAGTAACATCTGTGAACGGCTCTTATTCTTCATTCCTTGCAAAGCTCGTTTCTTGTTGCCTCTTGATCTTTCAGTGCCTTATCTTGGACTCTGTTGGTTTTGCCTCTTGAAATATGCTTGTTTGCTTTTTTGAACTAGACAATTATCATGAGCAAGCAGGGCTGTGGCCAGAATTGTCAAGTTCTATCCAACCAACTTGAGTCTTCTCTCCACATATTTCTTCCAGAGGTCAAACCTCACCCAGCAAAGCAGACCATCATCATCCTTTGCCTATCAAGTCACTGTAAGCCAAGGAAACCTAGACCTACAGGTTCACCATAAGCTAAAAGTCCAAAATAGATGACAAATGCCAGCTATTGTAGATCAGTATGCCTGATGTACACAATGAGGTATGACATTTAACTGATCCTTTAATACTGTAATTAGATTTCAATTTAAAAAAAAAAACCCTTCAAAAATAACCTGGAAATAAAAAAGCTGTCACATGTGGGAGAAAATCTGTAGCCTGCTCCTTCTTATACTCTTTTGGGCTATGAGGCCATGTTCTGGAAGGGTTTGCTGTTGTTGTGTGCCTTCAATTTGTTTCTAACTTATGGAAACCCTAAGGTGAACTTAGCATGGGGTTTTCTTGGTAAATTTTTTCAAAGGGGATTTGTCATTGCCATCCTCTGAACCTGAGAAAGTGTGACTTGCCCAAGGTTACCCTGTAGGTTTCATGGCTGAGCTGGGATTTGAATCTTGGTCTCCAGAGTCATACCCCAATGCTCAAACCATTACATCACATTGGCTCCAATGCTACATTACTTTTAAGACCCCCAACCAGTATCCCAAGTTGTTCTACACATGTTAAAAAATGAGCTAGGCCACTTGAAGCAGCACATAAAGGATACCATTTCTGAATGTTTCTCCATGGCAGAAAATCCCTATATTTTTTAAACAGCATATCAAGAGAAAAAAGATTCCAGACTAGTCTTTTCAATAATATATCCATTTGGTCTTGCAGCAAGTCTTTCTGGTAAGATGATACTGAAACATGTGAGTGCTCATCTGTAATCTGAAGTAGCATAGTTCATTCTACAAGAACAGAATAATAACAGGTTCAATAGGGAAAAGCTGATTAGGTTGGCTACAAATGCTTGATTCTACTGTGTACAAAAAAGCCAAGTCTTAAGTGTCACCTTGATTTTAACTCCAAATGCTGTGGAAAAGCTGCATAGAAACAGAATGGTATACACCAGCTCACTTCATAGCCTCAAGACATCTGTGTTCTTTTTTCAGTTGTGCCAAACCACCAGTTTTCAAATGCAACAGCAAAAGTGATGGGGTGTAATGCCAACATTTAGGAGCATGTGACTTTTAGTTTAGAACAGTTTGGCTTCCAGTTTATTTCTGGACATACTATATGAGTTGGTTTCATGTTAAAGTGTGCAGGACACTTATAGTGACATATCTTCCCACATGAAGCTACTGTTGAAAATCAGCTCAAGAGATCCACATTTGCAACCTATTAGCAGAGATGTTACTAGATAGGAGGTGGATGAATTTTTTTTCTGTGGTTGCCCCAATATTACTAAACATTTTGCTTTGGAGGATTTATCCCTAGCCCCCACTGTATTTGTCTTCTGGCCAAACTGTTTATTTTCCAGAAAACAGTACACTTGAAAAGTTGTTATGAACCAATGCTTTATCCTAAGGTTGTTTTCATTTATTGTTATTGTCTTTGATTTGACTGGTATAGAGTATATTTTTTCAATTGTTTGATGTGATGATGTGAGCTACTCTTTACAAAATAAGGGTTTTGTATATTTTTGTAAATTTATATTTACAATATAAATATTTCTAGCAATAAGGAAAAAAAATCAAAGTTGTGTCTCTGGCACAGCGTCAAAATTTTCAGAATAACCCACAACGAAACAAACTAAAATCATCACAAGCAATTCTAAAAGAGACAGGAGTAGGCAACAGCATGGAAATTTAATGCAGGCATATATTCAAATACTGTTTTGTCCCAGGATATAATGGTGGTATTTGACTTTTTGGACTAATTGATTAATTTTATAATATATAATTATAATAAGTCTTAATCTGTTTATATAAGGTAGAATTAGGCTATATTTTCTTTCATATAATGTAAGAACAGTTTGAAGGGATTAATTTTTAACACTAAATATTGCTAGCATTGGAAGCTAAACTTGGAAGACAATCTATAAATATGGATATCCAACTGGCTCCATTCTTCCAGATTCTCCATTCTTCCAGATGAAAAAAGTAGACAAAAATGAAGAACAGAAGCATTCGTTGTGCCTTTTGTCAACATATAGTGCGTAACTTCAAATAAAAATGAACTTTAAAGCTTGTTATATCTTTCCATGAGCTAGCATGTCTAAGAATACTAAAGAGCTAATGCCAAGCACAGGTCCTGTGATTAGGTATTATGGTTGCTGCTGAATTTTAGATGCTTGATTGATGCCGTCATGATTGCTGAAGAAAAATATATATGAGATAAGGCACTCTGTTGCTAAATTATGGTTCATTGTCTCTTGGAATGTCATTAACTATGGGCCCAAAGGACCAATTTAAGAAATATCAGAGCTAAAGACTTCTGTATAATGGTGAGACACTGTGGCCTTGTTATATGAATCAAATCTCCAGTATGAAAACTATACTATGAAACCACAATGGCTTCACACTCATGTTTGTTTACATCATTTTAGAAGTAGACCAAAAATGTTCTCCTCAATAACCCCAAGCCCAGCAGTTAAAGTCATGGTCAAAAGCATCTTACATTTTATCACTATGCTACCTCATCAATATTTAGAGTACTTTGGAAGTTTGTTATATTGTTCAAATTTGCAAATATTGAAATTATAATAATAAGAGTTGCTTCCATTGTGTTGCCCCCACATCCTGGCTGTTCATCTGATCCAGGAGTTCACTGCATTTCCAGTTGAATGATAAATTCTTCACTCACAGAGGACATGCTAGTATTCCCAAAACTAATTAAGTGAACA
Organism: Urosaurus nigricauda; assembly: GCA_034509955.1. Classification (NCBI taxonomy): domain Eukaryota; kingdom Metazoa; phylum Chordata; class Lepidosauria; order Squamata; family Phrynosomatidae; genus Urosaurus; species Urosaurus nigricauda. The sequence goes on from JAOEGL010000013.1 coordinate 13,255,138, forward strand.
AAGTCAACAAAAAATGGAGTAGACATAAAGGGATACCAAAGTCTCCAGCCAGAAAACAATAAAGCTAGATTACAAACAATGAAAATAAATGTAACTAACAAGACATGGATCCAATCTCTGAGAACCTAAGATACAACTTGGCATATACATTTTCTTGCCTTCACAAAACTGTCAAAAACACTGTCAGTAGTGCTCAGTAGCATTTAAACAAGAAATCCTATGTAGATGTTTAGGACTAAAAGCTCCATTAAAAAGGCAGTCAGGCACATGAACAAGCAACGTAACTTTAACAGGGGCAGACAACATGACAGCACCATATTAGCTACCGAGCAAAGGAGAACAAGGGGAAGATTCTGGTGCCTTTTTAAAGCTCGTAGTACAAAGATGCTTCATTTTTGAAACACCACTATTATCAGTGACACAGATGGGATACATAAAAAATGTTTTTGCAGAAGTATTCAGCAGATGCTTGGAAACAGCTTGATCAAAATGGTTACAGGACAAATGAATATTTTAGGAGCTCAGAAACATGGGAGGGATTATCATGTGATTCTAGAGAGATGTTAGAATGCCTGCTTTCCAAAAAATAAACAATCAGTGGAAGACTGCAATTCTTTCAGATCTTCCTCACTGAAAATTCAGTACTAAATGCTGCTCTGTCTGCAAGAAATGCTATTTTGCATTTTTAAGAAGGTGTCCAAAATAAAAGGCTATTGAAAATCAAGCATAAGAAGAGAGTGCAAGTCTGGTGGAATGCAAATGATGGTTTCACTATAAGGTTTGAACTAGTTCATCCTCTCTTGTTTTTTAAATGTTTTACTTTATTTCTACTGGGTAAACACAGCCTCTCTGAAACCGAAAAGTTGGTTTATGACCTTGACACACTCTGAAAACAGCCACTGAGATGAGAGATAAAGGGTGCCATGAAAATAAAAGAATAGGTCAAGATCTCTTGAAATACTTCCAATATAATTGTAATGTGTATTAAAGGAGTGAAATGAAACATCTAAAATTAATACAAGTATCTCATTTTTATTGCAAGGGGAGGTTAAAAAATACATGAAATTGCAGACACAAGTGTCCACCTGACTCCCTTAATGTTACTGCATACTGAAATAAATGCACTGAGCCAATACAGCAAATTTTATATATATAACAATTGTCATTGTGCCTTCTCTTTTACTCTGCGGTATTTGTAAGCTATTTTCCCTGGGAAATTATTACACTTGTCTTTGAAAAGGCCACAGTTCTACAGACTTCACTGCTAATGGAGCACAAACAGAAGTAACATATAATTTCAGAATTTTATTTCAAGAGGGCATGAGTAATAAAAAGAAATAGTTGCACAGAAATGGGTATTCTAATACAGTCATAGACAGATCATTGAAGTCTTAAATTACCTTGGAGTCTGTAATGATTCAGCTACATGAACCATAAGATCTACTTGTTTGAACATTCCTGGACCTAAGCAGTATGGTATGATATTCACAGTTATATTTATAACTGTGCAGGTCAGCAACTTGATACTGAAACTGATCACTGCTTGGGAAATGAAATGGACTGAGTATACTCACCAGAAAGTGGTAGGAGAAAGAAGTTACTTTTTCAGTTTCTGAAGTGATTATTAACAAGTAAGATATACTCTGCACAAACCAACATGCATTTTAATTTTGTATGAGGAAAACATAAATTCTAAACTGAAATTGGACTAAGTTCAAAATGAACATAGCTGTACAAGTGAACACTTCTCATATACATTGAAAATCATGTACAATTCAGTTGATATAATCAGCTTGAGTACATTTTCTATATGCTCATGGGAACGGGCTCAATCCTTTGTTCAGCTCACATTAAACATATAATTTTTTCAAAGCACTACTACACACTAAGCTAACCCAGGACTAGCTCCAGGATGACCAGAAAAATACCAAAGTAACTTCAAAAATGTTCCATTTTGATTAATGCAAGGAAATATCCTTAGAAACAATTTGTTAAATCAGGTTTCATGTGGATTTTTTAAAAATTCAGCTGTAAAAATGGGAAAGAATACACCTGTGGGTGAACAATACAAAGACATGTCAGGGACAAGAAATATAGGCAATCAGTTATCCAAACCTGGAATGCAGTTCAGTGCTGCCATTGTTGTACTTGCTTCCTCTTTCCCATACACCAAAGTCTGGTACCCGATATGCTCTTTCAACACAAAATACAAGGTTTTGTATGAAGGATACCTAAGAAACACAAGAAAATAGAAATGAGATGAAAAAGTAAAAATGTCTGAAATATTATTTCAGAAAAAGTAGTAGTTTTAAGGGGAGGGAAGTGGGTATGTTTGGAGGATTTTAACTATATATGTTTTTAATATGTTGTACCCCGCCCCGATTGCTCGCTCAGAGGTGTGGGTAAGAAATAAATATCATCATCATCATCATCATCATCATCATCATCATCATCATCATCTTTTTAGAAAACTTTGTTGATGTTAAACTAGCCACATTATTTTACTAGTGCTGTTGGATACAGAGCAACACATATATGGTAGAACATAACCAAAAAAAGTACTGTTTTAAATACTTTATACAATTTTACAAATGCATAGATGTTGTGTAACTGTACCTTACTACAGTGCTACTCAAAGTGATAGCCCCTGGGCCATTGGCTATGGGTGCCCGGCAAACCTCCAGGGAAGAAGGAAACTGGCATAAAAACAGTGCTGGTTTCCTGGCACACTGGGGAAAAAATTCCCTGCCAGCCCACGCATCAGCTAGCCTGAGAAGCATTACCATACTAAACTCACATATACTTCTTCTCTGCCCTGAAATCCTCTCCTCCCCTTGTAGTTGCCTAAAAAACTTTTTCAAATGATTGGGAGACCCCCTGAACTGGTTGGTAGGAGGGATTAACCCATGATTGTGTCATCAGTCTCACAAGAATGACCACTCATTCTACTTACTTAAGATTCTTCATCCTTTTGGAGCAAAGATTTTCTCTCCTAATAGACCTGCTATTCAGAGGAGTTCCCTCACCCTCCAGGGAGGCTTTGAAGGGATGGGGGAATCAAGGAACACAAATATTTCCTTTTGTTTGTATTAATCAGGATTCAAGTCTTTCCTATCAACGGTCTTCATGTTTAATTGTTTGTTCAAAGCAAGGGTGGGAATCACGCAGATCACCAGCTGTTGTTGGACAGCAACTCCCGGCATTCCTCACCATTGCCTATTTTGGTTAGGACTGACAGAAGCTGTGGTTGAACAACTTCTGGTGAACCAACTGAATCAAAACATCAATGCATAATTTTTATACAGAATCTTGAAATATCAGGCTACAGACATGATTTGTATGTACTCAGACAGATACAGGGTATTGTACAATGTCTGGTGCTTAAAATTTAAGCCTTAAGTAATATTTTTTTTGGGGGGGGGCTCTTTTGTCTGTAAGGAGTTAACAAAAATTGCTATTGTGCACAGGGAAACAAACCCCATTAACTTTACCCAACCATTTAAACTTGCTCAGCATTTTCATCTCCTACTGCAGGCAGCTCATTTACCTCCAAGGGAAAAAAGAGTAATAACGAACTGCTTCACTGCACTCAATAGATGTAACATCCTGCACAAGTGAATTGTCTATATGTAAAATAATCAAAGTAATAAGAAAAAGGAGGGAAGCTCCCAAATAAGTCTTTCAAGCTTCTCAACAGTCTTGTGTATATGGAAACAGGTCCAATTCAAGCAAAGCCATGAGTTCCAAGTCAGTTTTTTTTTTAAATCAAAGTAACAAAATCAAAGTAAAAAATGTTCAGATGGACACAATCTCCCCCCCCCCCCGCCATCAGAGTGATTTTCACCACGTGAAAAGGTAAGATGATGCCAGAGAATACTCCCCTTGTTTCCAGGCTTAAATAAGGATTATTGAGGAAATCACCAGCGTCTGGGGAGAAGGTTTCTCAGGTAGCACCTCTGGCATCTGCATTAGAGGGAGAGGATTTCTACCCCTACTTTTTACTGCTGCAAGGCAGTAAATGTTTTGTGCCACAGCAAAGGCTCCTGACTTGAACAGGAGCGATTTCACATTTGGTAACACTGCATTTACAGCCTTGGGTGGAGGATATCTCTGCCACCACCATCAATTCAGGACAGAAGTTGTACCCTCTCGTTCAGTCATCAGGAAATGGCCACTGAAGATTTTGTCCTAACACCTATAGGATGAAAAAGTGGCCACTACTGGAGATAATGTATGGAAACATATAGCACCATTTTAATACTATAAATATTAAATACTATAAATATTATTGTCAAAGAAAATTTAATGTTCTTTGTGTACTTCAGCATGCAGGGCAAAACAAAACTGGTAAAAGTAATCTGAAATTAGAATTATCATTACAGATTGTCTGTTGCACAGATATGTTTAAAATGAGAAGTTGCCATAAGGGCAAGAAGATTATCGCCCTCAAATCAGGACTTAAGGGAGGTTGGCTATCTTCTTCCCTACAGTCATTTCATTAATAACTTTTATTAATAACTTAATAACTTTTAATAACTTGTATTGTTTTATTGTTTTATATTGTTTGTTTTTATGCTGTGCACCGCCCTGATCGCAGGAAGGGCGGTATACAAATAAAATTTATTATTATTATTATTATTATTATTATTATTATTATTATTATTAAAATCCTCACCCATCTTACAAAGCTATCTGTTAGCAAGAAAAATTTACAGGTACTCACAAAACCTTTCAAGCAGGTCAAATTTCCATTTCAGAGGAGATGGTAGTTTTAACCAGGAAATGATAATGGAGGAAAGTGCCATGATTCTGTTACAATTTTCCCTTGACCTTTCTTTATTTCATATCATTTCATTTCAATGCATGGGAGACTGTAATCAAAGATATCCAGTTTCCTGTCCAGTTTACCCCAAACAGCTCTTATCCATTCTTAATTTGCAGCATAAAGGATGCATGATGTATCTGAATCTTTCTCTTTTAAAAAATCATTTTTTTTCCAAAAATCAAAAAATATTTTCATTAAATATAAGAAAATGTGTTCCTATGAAGCCAAAGCATGGGTCATGGGATTTATTTTGAGCCATCATCGCTCAGGACCTGGCTAGATATTTTTATGTGTATTTTAAATTTGCTGGCATTTAAGAAAGCATTAGGGACAATTAATTATAATGGTCAAAAGCAAACCTGCTACTCACTCACTGATTTAAAAAAATCCAGAAATTTAAATTTCATGCTATGAAACAAATCTTTAATACATAATATGCAACGGCAATAAGACAACCAATGTTCTTGTAGTGATGAAGGCTTTTTATCTTTTGAAATGCAAAATAAAAGTACTTATTTTGATTTATTATCCAAATCAATCTACAGAAGTAGATGAATGATAGATGAAAATAGCACATACAGAAATAGCATATTTAAGTGATAAGTTCCAGTCCTACTCTAATCTTTATTTCCATAACAGCACTATGGATTTAGGGGAGAAGACATAATTGTGTCACATTAAATGTAGATTTCAAAGGCCTATTACCACAGAATCCAAGGGGGAACAAGTTTTTGCGAGTGCTCTCATCTGCACATCTGGACTGATTGGCCTCAAGCAGACAGTCCGAGAAGTGTGGTCAGTGGCTACTCCAGTGCCATTCACACTGAGGCTGCGGTGACCGCACATACCCCGATCCAGGCAACTGCCATGGTTTGCAATCCAGCCTGCAAAAGGAGCAGTATTTTTCAGGTCCTTTTGCAGCCTGGTTTGATATGTCTTAGGTGGCTCCAGTGCAGCTTCTGCAGGATTTTGGGACATGTGGTTAAACGCTACACTCCCAACATGGCCTGACAGTTGACCTTTTGGTCCATCTGTTAGAGGAGATTTTCTAATTTGAAAAATTTACATAGTGATTTCCGCAGAGGTAGTAATAGTACTAGTATGCTCAGTGTTCTGTATTTTTTAAAAAATTGTTGGTACAGACAGTAGAGAGACTATCAAAGACAGTCTCCTTGTCCCCTTTTGCTGTACCAGCACTGTACACTTGTGTGTGTTTACACACAACTGTGATGAGATAGAAGGAAAGTTGTAGATTATGATACAGAAGGGAACCTTGTGCAAATGGTCACTGTCAGAATACATCAGTCTCCAAGGACACCCTCTTACCATTTCCAAGTGGCTATTGTGGAGAATCAGATAAATTTCAAGGAGAGTCATTATATTGATATAATAATCCATTACAGTCTCAGAGAACTGCAAACAAACTAGAACATATTTAGCTGCAAATGAACTAGAATGTCTTTATTCTTTTACAATATAATGAAACTTCAAAGAAAGGAAGGTGAGGTGGCATTCAGCAAAAGCGAGGAAAAGTAAAATGAAGAAAAATGAAAACAATCACAGAAAATGTAAATGGATATATATGTATATTTCAGTACAATGTTGTATTTGGTATGTTTACAATACTATGTCAGATGCTGTTTCCATGGATTCCATTGATTTGTATCTCACTCGTGCCACATTTTTTTCCTATTTTTTCAAACAGCTTAGAGGGTAGTCTCCATGGAGTTAACTGCATATTTACAACAACGTTATTACACAAGTTATTCTGAAGGACGGGTTTGCCTACAGTCATGGAGCAATACAGGTGAAGATGAATTTGAACCATGCCTTTGATATCTATAACCACTACTCAAAAGATTGTTGAATAAGCGCAGTTGTATCTTTGCTGCTAAAATATTCTGAAATTGCCATATTGAAATATTTTTGCTTTGACTTCATTTAATTTATGTAGCCAGTAAATACCTCATCTGTGTTATAGATAATCTGCAGACCAGACGATATCATCTCAACCAGGTAGAGGAGAAACAATGACACAGCATTTATCTGAAGTAAGGAGAAAGAAAAACAGAGTCAATAAAAGATATACCCCTCTAAAATATTAATAATCAAAAATGCATCTTCCTGTGTATGTCATGTTGTATTTACATTTCTCATCCTCACTCCATCCCGAGTCAAGGTGTTAATAAACAGAAGTGGCTAAAGTGAAACTGTCAAGAGCATGTGAAGCTAACAGTAACAGATGGGAGAATTAATGCATGCCCTGGTACAGTAAGGGGTCCATAAGCTGAAACACAACTAGCAGCTGTGGGCTTGCTGTTCTAATTAACTTTGGACAGAGTGAACAGCACCTACATGATATCTAGCTCAGTTTAGGGATGAGGAGGCCTCCCTCAAAAAGTGCCGCTTACAGTGGCTTCCACAGCATCTGTTTAAGGAAAGATTTATTTACAGCTGCAGGCAACAAAATTAAGAACAGTTGTTCCTCCTCCTCTTGGGACTTCTGTTCTGATCTATTTTTAAAGCTACATATCTCTCTACTGCTCATGCTGCAGCATCTCTAGATGTAGGCAACCTGCAGTGTTAATGCAACTGACCAGTTTGGATTTCTAGAGAGCGTACTCTATTTTAATGCTGCATTTTTTACAACATCCTGCCATGTTGGATGAAACAGACTTAAAGAAGGGAAAGTGAGAGAAGGTGAAAGCAATCTACCAATGTTCATTTTTGGCTTCAATACTGTCCACTGACATTTTACAGCCACTGCAGATTATCTCCAAGAGCAGAGCTTGGAATCATGAACCTAGATGGAAACTTTTTCATGAAAACAGTTTTGGATTTTATTTATTTATTTATTTATTTATTGCCACAAATAGAGGGAGGGTTTTTTGTCCCTATACATAGCCCCTTGCATGTGTGGATGCATGCATATATATCAGTAGGTTTTTTGGGTGAGGGGGATGGGACAGGATGTTGTCACTTTTTTTTTCAAGGACTCGTACAGCCCCTAGAGGCTCCTAAGGACAGGGAAACAGCTCTGGATCTGTGCACCCATTTTCTGAAGAATGTTTAAGAAACTTGTTTCTTTTTCATACCTGAAGATGACCATATTCCTCATGAGAAAAGACTTCATCACCTGTGTGGGCACTGAAAACAGAATGCAGGCATTTGGACGGTTTAGGGTCTTGCTTAAACTGTTGAACCTGCAGAAGGAAATGAAAAATCAGATTGTATTCAATTCTAAATAAATATAAAGATTAAATTTCTACCATAAAACTAAGACAAGTTGCTGAAAGTTCATTTTTGGCTTAATAAACACAGTACAGTACTGAATATAACTTACTGACCAGATGAGATCCATTTTCTTTCCAGTCCACTCTCTTATGAATGGTAGCTAATGTAACAATGATAGGGGTCCATTTTCTAACATAAGCATTCTTCCAGACATGTTTTAAGAATTTAAAATAGCTGTTTACACCAAAGGACTGGAAATATTTGCCTTTAGCAAATTTCCATATGACAAAAGAAAATGGAGTCTGACAAAATTTCAAAGATGTAAAAATGGATTTTATTCTCATCAAAAAGGTTCTATTTGTTTGTTTATGAAACATTTAAATGGCCTTCTAATGCTGTTAGGAAGAGACAATATAAGTACATTGAAAACTTAATATAAATTAGAATTAACAGCTGTATGTAATTATTGTTCATGGATAAAAAAATCTATAAAAAGACAATACAACAAGAAAACATGGATATAAGGCATTATTATACACACACACACACACACACACGACATTCTTCTGTATATCCTTACAAAACAGAATAGACATTCACCTGCAGGGATTTCAAGCGTTTACATTGCAAATTTCATATATGGCAATTGACAACTTTCTGAGAAGGAGATAAAACATTTTAGGTTTGTATTTGCTTCAGCAGTGGTCTGGAGTCTTTAAATAAGTTGCACATTAGTCTAGGGAACTCAGGCTAAGTCCACATTGCAGAAACAATGCAGTTTGACACCACTATAGCTGCCACGGCTCAATTCTATGGCATTCCGGGATTTGTAGTCTGGTAAAACGTTAGCCTTTCTGTCAGCGCTCTGGTGTCACAACAGACTACAGTTCCCAGCATTCCACAGCATTGAGCCATGTGTCAAACTGGATTATTTATGCAGTGAGAATGCAGCCTTAGTTACACATCCTATTTATAAAAGTGCTTTATCAGATTTTTAGGCATTGGCATGTGGGGAGAGAATGGTGACTTGGCTGCAGTGTCTGGGATGATCTCAGCATTTGAGGATGATAACAACATTACCTTTTTAAATAGGGAAAGTGATGAGTGGATGAGATCAAGTGGATCCCCAGGTTTGGAATTTCAAGGGAAGTGATGTCATTAGAGACAAATCCCTCCTCAGCTTTGTCTCCTACCCTAAATTTATGGTCCCAACTCATGAGGATATGGAGTATATTCCAGTGGCAATGACAGCAACGTATTTTGGAAACCAGGGAAACCCACTGGGAGACAATGGGCAAGTCTCTCCCAACCTTAGAGGAAAGCAAATGCCTGAACAAATCTTGCTAAGAAAACTCTGTGACAGGTTCACCTTAGGGTCCCCTTGCTGTTGCGTGCTTTTCTAAATTCGAAGATACACAACAACAACAGCCAAGCTATGTTAGCCATAAATTTTTGTAATAACAGAAATTTAAGACAAGATAAGCCAAAACCTGAAAGTTAAAATTAGAGAGAAGACAAGACTGCAGACACTGTGTTGTTGTTATTAACATTTATTTATAGAGCGCTGTAAAATATGCATTGCTTTACATAGTAAAAGCCAAATAAATAAAAATAAAGCCTGCCAAGCAATGCACAATCTATAACAGCAACATTACAAAATTAAAAACATCTCTAAAATAATACTAACTAATATAAAAGGAAGACAATAATCATTCAATAATCATTCCTTACGATTAAGGGACGTCTATTTGAGTCATTCTTAAGATTAGGTCTTCAAGATACAGACATTGGTCACATAAGTAAAATGAAAATACAAACTATGGTGTAACTATCAATTATATTAGATTACTTCTTCAAAATCCATCAGATATGGCCAGATGATCTGGATTCTTACACTTTGACGCTATAAAAGACTGCCACTATTAGTACAACTAGTTTCTTCTTTGTACTCTGGAATGAAATTACTTCTACTGTAGCATAATATTTTAAAAGATCTTTCTTGATAATGATGTGCAATGTCAAGCCTGGGTAGACAAATTATAGGCTTGTTAAATAGCTTTGCCATCAACTAATGAATACATTCACTTTCCTATTTGTTATCATTTTAATGCATTCTTTCCCCAGTGCAGTATTCTTGTGTGAGCTGCATGCATGTATATTTCAAAGATTCAACATACAGAACCACAAAGTGAATGAGAAAGAAACTATTCCAAATTAAACAAAATACACTTTTTATATTATTTCCAAGACTTAAATCTAATTCCTAAGACCAAGTAAAACCAATAACTCAATGGGATTTTCAGAAGCTCTTACGTAGTATTCATTAGTTAATTCAATGGCGCCACTCTAGTTGAAACTAGTAAGTGGATTTAAGTTCCTAACAGGAAAGAAATTCATTATGAAAACTTATCCATACAGGTACAGTGTATTATTAGGCCCAGAGCCACATACTGAAGGAGTCAATACACAAACACTCAATATGTTTGGAGACAAAAGGACACAATTTTATTGTAATGGCATTCTATTAGGAGATGGACTCTGGAGTTGGATCACATACTTGTCAATTGTTAAGCATTAGCCCCTGATCTGTTTACCAAGAGCAACCATGGAATAAGCCACTGCATGGTTTCTCTGCCACCTGGGAATAAGGAAGGTCTGGCAAACTACAAGCTTGGTCTGAGCCTGCTCACTTGTACCTCAGGGTCCCATAAAAGGATGTCCAACAAGGAATGAAGGACACACAGGATTGGTAAAAGAGTGTAATTGACCAGCACCCAAGGAATCTAAGTTCTATATTGCTTGGGACCAGGTTATCCCCCCCCCCCCCCCCAGAAAACAGGATCTGGCTCCCTACTAAACCAATAAAATTAGCGACAATTAGTCCATATGTCAGTCCACCAATAGTCTGTTCCAACTATGTGATTTTGTGATTCTGTTGGGAGAAATCTGGGATATAAATGAAATAAATAAAAAAATAAATAAAACTTTTCAATAAGCAGACATGGAATACTGCTAAATAGAAAAGCATTTTTTTTAAAAAAAAAAAGTAGGGAAGTTCAAACCTTGGATTGTTGTAAATATGTTTTCAAACAGTGTTTTTCCCTGCAGCTAGAATATTTATCCATGCAGAAAACAATACATCTTGCACTAGCTCATGACAAAGTAATACTAGGAACATAAGAGTTAAGGTTAGTATATATGATAATCCCTTTTTTTTCTTCCACAGACTTCCAAGAATGACCTTCCAATAATGAACCCTAGCTTTATTTCAAGGAAAACAGAGTCTCTACATAAGGTAACGGAAATAATGCCATTCTATTTTGTGAAGTGCAAGATGGAATCCTCTTGGGGACACAAACTCATAAATAATCTCTCCTGAATTAGATCTATCAAAGATGGTTGCAGAGCACTGTGTCAAATCAAACCGCAGAGAAAGAGGACAAATACCTTACTTAAAGGAGACCTTGTCAGATTGAATTTTTCATATCAGACAGAAGGAGAAAAAGACATATCAGCCTTTAAATAATATAGTCCGAATGCATCCTTAATGCTTCATGCTATTTTTAAAAAGTTTTAATGAGAATAAAACTGCTCACTACAGTGAACAATGTCTTTGCAAAAAGAAACGTGACTTAATATGATTTGCTATTCCTTAATATCTCCCCAAAGAGAGAGAGAAAGAGAGAAACTAGAGAGGTGGCAAGTATGCTCAGATCATTCATATCTTCCAGGAGGCATTTAAAGGCTATACTGTAATATTAAATCTGAGCTACCTTGCTAGTTCACATGACAGTTATTTGGAAATGGCTGGTCTGAGGTGAGAGCTTAAAGTTGACCTCCATAGTCAAAGACAACAACTGACATGTCGCCAACTATTCAAAGTGTATCTTCTGAATACATTAATCTAAGGCTTCACAATAGCTGTCTCAGATGATAAAACATGGTAGAAAAATGTTTCCTAATTTTATGAATGGTTGGCCCATGGAAGCTACATTTCCTTTTCTGGATGCTTTTATGATCAGTTTAAGCAATAAGTTGGAGATAAATTTACATTTTTAAAAAACCTGCTGATATGAAATGTCTACTCATATGAGCAGATATTTCACATGGATTGAGTGAACACATACAAGAATTACCTGTTCACATCAAGGACAGGAAAATGCCATTTTCAAGTTACAGAAAGGAAAGGACAACCTCACAAAAATAAGGGGTTTCCACACACACATTCATAAAATGAACAATATCCCCCACCTCATTAACTGCCTGCCAATTTCATTGACACTAGCACTGAGAAACAACTTTATTGTAGCTCTGTATTGTAGCTCTGTATATTTTCCATAGTGCTTCTCACGAGACTACCAATTTGCTATGCATTTTCAGCATTATTGATATTACAAAATGACCTTCCTGTCATTGATAACTTTGTAAAGTTGTATAGACTGTCTTAAATTGTAAGAGTAATTACAAGATGGAATTTTTGAAATACAGAATTTACAGTGCCAAGCGCTTCTTTGCCTGCTGCTTTTCAATGTTGGGCCCAGTACCTGGGAATAGACCTTTCTTAGGAGGCCACATTGTGGAATTAGACCCATTCCCTTTTTAATATGATTCCCATTTGGAACATTTTAATGCTTACAATTAACTTAATCCTTTAGAATTAAGTGTGTGCTTGTGTCCACACAGCAGTGTTTTACCTTATCAGCCTGGCGCATGTAGCAGTAGAGAATTCCTCGCATACATTTTATAGCAGAATGCTCCAGCTCATGGGTTCTTCCCTTGTCATCATCAATACGCCTGAGTGAGAGAGATAACCCATGAAACAAATTGAAAATGCTTTCAGAAGGTTAAAGGTACCAACATGCCTTTTCTGATAATTAAGTATTAGGAATGTTTTATGTAGTGGCACAAGCTAACAAGGAAACACTGAAGCTTGATCAACCTTGCCACAATAAAACCAGCATTTGTGTGTGCTTTTTAAGCAGCCAAACATTACGCCTAAGATGCAGAAGATGAAATCAAATAAAGCTTGTTTACAACCTTGGTCAAGCCTTTATTTCCATGCTTTTATTTTAGATAAAGTAAATGAACATAATTATGGATCATGATAAAAAAAGCAAAATGCTATTTTTATTAGAAAAATGCCTGTAACATATTTAAGTTTGCAAATACTAAAATAAATTCAAAAAACAGTATTAAGTGAGAAAAATGCTTTACACCATTTTGCATTATTTTTTATGCTAGCACTATGAGATAGGTTTTATTTCATTTCTCTATAATGAATGGCATTCAGCTTCAACACTTACAAACATTACTTCTTTCCTTCTTCCCTCTGTTAATACAAGTATTGTACTGTGCATGACCTGTGTGAAATGAAATACACTCCCAGAATGACAGGAATGGAAGACCAAGAAAGACAAGTCAAAGTGTGGATGGGAGAAAGTTACATAGAGCAGTGGAGAATTATGACATTATGGCTACACTTCCCAGAATACTGATTTAGTTGTGAAATTACATTGATTAAAGTGAGACTTGGGACACAGTGGCTTAGCAGTCAAGACATTGACTCTGAAGATCTCAAGATTGGCAGACAAGCAGTTTGAGATCCAAGTGCTGCATGATGGAGTGAGTTCCCATCATTAATCTCTGCTTCTGCCTACCTAGCAGTTCGAAAGTATGTAAAAGTGCAAGTAAATAAATAGGTACCACTTTGGTGGGAAGGTAACAGCATTTCATGCGCCTCGGTGTTTAGTCATGCTGACCACATGTTGACAATGCTGACTCCCTCGGCTTAATAATAGAGATGAGCACCACCCCTACAGTCGGACATGAGTAGACAATCATGTCAAAGGGGAAACCTTTACCCTTTTTTAAAGTGAAACTGATTTCCTACCAGTATTAAGCAGAAAATCAGAGAATCGGAAAGGACCACAAGGGCCATCTAGTTCAACCCCCTGCCCTGCAGGACATCCATCTCATCTCCACTTAAAGACCTCCACTCTGGAACAGCTCTTAGTAAAGAAGTACTTTCTGATGTTTAGATGGAATCTCTTTCCTTCTAATTTAAATCTATTGGTTCATGTTCTAGTCTCTGGAGCAAGAGAAAACAAGTTCACTCTATCTTCTACATGACATGCCTTCAGGTGTTTAATATGACTCTTGTATCACCTTTTGATCTTCTCTTTTCCAAGCTAAAAATACCCATCTCCCTAAGTCATTCCTCATAGCGCTTTGTTTCCAGAACTTTTACCATTTCAGTTGTGCTCTTCTGAGCATGTTTCAGCCTGTCAATATTCTTCTTGAACTGTGTATCAACAGAGATGGAAACTTTCAGCAAAGAATTCCCATGAGTTGACTGAAATTGTCAGGGATGTTCATCAAACTTGTTATCCACCAATTACAAACATATTTAATCACTCCAGGCATCAGAAGTCTAAAGCTAGTAATGTAGACATCTATATTCTCACATCAAGACTTCTTCTAATACTTTTGGTTCAAAGCTAAAGCACTGAAGCAGGAGAAGAGAAAGCTTCTAGGCAGATACCATTTCTTTGACTACAGGAGGGAAAAGTAACATCTGCACAGACCTTCAGATCCTCATTACTAATTTCAGTATCTATCCCACAGGGAGAAAGAATTAAAGCTTTAATGAAAAGGAAGATGTCAAGGATTCCTCCAAGAGTCAAAAGTAACAGAATTCAATAGCCATCCCAGCTCCCTTTTATTCGTTATTTTTATGTGTTCCATTACTGCATTAATTGCTAAGTGTTTTATAATATTTTTAAAGGCAGAGGAATTAAATTAAAACTTATAAATTCTAAAAGCCGACATTTCCAGCTTGTAATTAAATGGAAACCCTCAGGTGGTTACTCTGCTGGTTAAGATGCTGTAGATTTTGATTTGCAGTAGTTCAGACAAAGAGCCATCATTAAAAAATGAATAGGACGGGCTTTTAAAGGTGATTAAGTTCTGCAAGAAAAAAATTATTTCAGAAATCAAACAGTAGCAAATGAATATTTCAAGTGAAAGCGATGGTGCATCTCTCAAAAACCAACAAAGTCTACAGTTGAAACCAGGAAGAAAACTAGACTTTGCTAATGTGGAGAGGAGATCGTCTACCCTTGATGGGAATGTCTGCGCATGAAAAAAAAAATTATAATTAGCTCCTCAAATAAATATCTAGCAAGAACGATGCTGAAGAAGAAGAAAAAAATTATCTTCCCACTGTGTGATGCTGACTGGATGGAAGAAGACATAAATTATTCAGCATTCCCATGTCATTTCTCTTCCCTCATAAATATATCAGTTAAACTAACACCACCTTCCTGTGTGTTGTGCATTTGAAAAAGAATGCAGAGCTTGGTGACCATTGGAAAGCAGTATTTTGAAGTGATACATTTTTTTGGAATGAACCCTAAAAGAATAATAGAGCATTACTCCCACCACTCTTTATAACTGACTTCACAGGATACATTAGATTTGACCCTTGGTTGCTGGAGACTGACTTATGCTGCTGAATTACTACCTTCCCTCATCACTGGCCGTGTTCCTAAAAGCTGATGGGAACTGAAATGCAACAACATTTTGAGGATCCCAGTCCTACCACAACCACCACACTATGTGAGCAGAAATGGTTGCACCTGTAGGAGTCACAGTAACACTCCTCAAATATAGCCTGGAACTTTACTTCTATGCCATGAAAGTAGGCCCTTACGTAGATCAATTTGCATTTCTGTAAGGATGTGAGAAGTGAAAACACCGTATGAAACCTAAAAACAAAGATTCAATGCAGTGTTGGCCTTCCTGAAAGGGTTCATATCATTGAAATAGCAACAGGTAAAGGGCACATTGGATCCCCACATGAAGCCTTGACATAGACTCTGGAAAACTCCTCTATAAAATAAAATATAGTCGAACATGTTCTCAAATGTTAAAGAAGTATAAAGTTTGAGCAAACCACGGAGACAAGTTTTGGATGCAAATGCCAGTTCAATGCCAAAAAAAGGTATGTGCAAAGATACCTTTGGAATACAAAGGTATCTTTCACAGAGCATGAAGGTCAAACTCATTTAAATGAGAAGGCAGTGGGAGTTGGAAGAGGAAATTAGGTCTATAAAAATGATACTCTGAATGGTACCAGGTATTTAATCAACCACTAAATGAAGCTAAAGCCAAAATCATATATGCTGATTTTGAAACATGAATATATAAAAATTTAAATTATGCCAGATGACAATGTGTATTAAGTTATGCTTAAAATAACCTGTGATTAAAATGGCTACAAAAATCTTCTAAAGTTCAGGATTGCTGGTTAGGTTTTCTGCAGTTTAAAACTGTATTGGACAAAGATTATATGTGAACTGCAGAAGAAAACTAAACCGACCACACACATTTTAAAATATAACCAAAACAAACAAGATAATACAGCGTCCTCTCAACCTGAGGAGTCAGGTGACATCACAGAGCCAATCCAGTGTAACTAGCTCATACAAAAATCTTAAGGTTTACAATGTGGACAACACAACGAACAAGAAAGAAATCACTGGGATGGAAACATTTAGATAGTTTATTCTCACATGAATGCCCCTCATTCTCCCAAATCCTAATGGAAAGCTATGGCCCATTGATCCGGCTCACAGGACTCCTTCATTCACACACTTCCCAAAGGAGCATGTGAATATCCGTAGTGGCTCAAGTACCACTGCAGCTATGAATTGGATTTCTGATTTGCTTCAAATGAAAACAAAGTGAACCAAATATAGGTGGATTTAAAGCACACAGATACACACATGGGTAAAGTAGGTTGGACAGAGTGGCAGGACATAAAAAAGAGCAAGGCTCTTATTTAATACCTTATGTACCTGACTATAAGTCAACTTCATGTATAAGTCGAGGACAGATATGGGAGCCAAAATTAAGGATTTTGATATGACCTGTGGATAAGTCAAGGATAAAACGTAGGGGCATATAACAAAAGATCTAAAGGATGAAACAAAGGAAAAAGATGCCAAAGAACTTAGAAAATTCTAGCAAGCATAACTATTTGTCCTCAAAATAAAGGCTACATGGATGAGAGAATAGAGGGGAGGCCAGTGATTCCAGGACAGATTACATTTTTGCCTTTCACCAGGGAATGGTTCCTTTTCTTTTAATAGGACTTAAAGCACAGCAATTAGATTGACCTGTGGATAAGTCTACTTAGGTTTTTTGGTACAATTTTTGGACTAAAATTTCTAGACTTATACATGAGTATATACAGTAGTCATGTAGAAGAGAGAATTTCATCCCTCTCCTCTTTTGTATACAGACATCTTAGAGATTAAGTCCTAAAACAGCACCACTAAAAATATGGATGTCATATTTTTATTTAAATTCCTGTACTATTATACAAAGGGGATAGGCATTCTAGCTTGAATTAAAATTTTATTTAAAATATTTCCTGTTTCATTGGCGAAAAGTATATATTAAGCCCTGATGCACTGTATAAGTACTTCAGATTTTAAAGTATTCTCAGCAGTTACTATGGTAACACCACTATGTAATGAAGTCTTCTATAGCTACAACTGCTTATCATTTATAATTTATACAGTTTCATCATATTTAATTATGCAATGCACTAAAGTACTATATATTATCTATTCCACATTTATTTCTGATTTTATTTTGATACGCCTTTCTATTTCTTTCCAGCTTGGATTTTATTTATTTCCTTTCACAATTAAGTTCGGAATTCTAGAACTAGGGATCCATTGGAATTATCCAGTGAGCCACGTCACACACTCAACTTTCACAGCTGTATCATAAGCAAATCTATTGTATTAATTCATTCACAAGTAAAGTATCTGAGAGTATAAAGAAGAAGAAAAACAGTACAATTTTTGACCAGGAAGATTTGGATACCAGTTTTGAATTTTACCTCATTTTAAAACACATACACACAAGAGGAAACTAAGCTATCTAGGATAAATTTTTGTTCTTTCCCTGTTGTCCTAGTTTTCTGCTCTTTCCCCACTGTCCTAGCTTTCTAGGATTGGTTTTCTTCCATTTTTCACCAGGCAGCAATCAGAATAAGAACCAGGGTGCTGTAGTGGTTTAAGCATCGGACTTTGACTCTGGGAGACCAAGGTTCAAATCCTCAATTAGCCATACAAGCCCCCTGGCTGTCTTCAGGCGAGTTACACACACACAGTCGAGAGGAAAGTGATGGCAAATTCCCTCTAAACAAATCTTACCAAGGAAACACTATACGTCGGAAATGACTTGGAGAACACAACAACAAAAAGCACTGGAAAACATTCCATTTGAACTGCCATTTGAAAATATGCAGTTTGAACTGTGGTGGCTATTTTGCAACTTGAACATTTGACCGCTTCATTCTGCAGCGTAGTGTATATAGTTAACTATAAGTCGAGAAATTTATGCCCCAAAATTGCCAATTGTCTGCTTTATTTGGCATGTGATATGTTTGGAAGACAACAGAGAATAGGAGCTGTAACAACTGCATGTTCCAGCAAGTACACCTATACTAACTTTTCAAGGTTCCCCAGATGAGGTTTCTAAAGGAAGAAAAGGGATGAGTCCAGAACACAGACTTAATTTTGTTTTGTAGGTTTAAAGTTCATTGTTCCTTGTAATAACTCTTGGGGCTATAAACTTCAACCTGCAATAAAAGCTATCCCAAACCCATTTACTCTGTATGATAAATGATGTAAGAAAGAAAATCCTCCACCTGTGACATAAAAAGATCTTTTATGGGTTGTATTATTTTAGGATTCAATTACTACCAGACTTTTACTTTGTGATACCTTTGATTCAAGAGTGTCATTCTCTCTTATTCTGGCTGCTACCACTCAATATTTAGTTTATGCTATTCACTCTGGAAGGAATTGCTCTTTGAATTTAAGTAATTATCTTACCCCACTAAGTTATGTTAATGGTACACTGTGACATAAAAAATATCAATTAAAATTTAAGGACATTAAGATAAAAGTGATTTGTTGTTGTT
Organism: Urosaurus nigricauda; assembly: GCA_034509955.1. Lineage (NCBI taxonomy): Eukaryota > Metazoa > Chordata > Lepidosauria > Squamata > Phrynosomatidae > Urosaurus > Urosaurus nigricauda. The sequence goes on from JAOEGL010000013.1 coordinate 13,274,199, forward strand.
GTTTTCATTTGTACACATGTGTAATACAAGCCTCTCAGAGAATCATGTTATTGGCCACCATACATATGTAGTACATAAATAAATAACTGCTGGCAGGATGAATCAATTTTCACACAGGCAGAGATATCCACATTTATAGTGTTCTGCCTGGAAATTAAGTAAGATGAGCCAGGAACAGATAAATGCTCAGTGGAAAGAATTAATGTGGCTAGACTGGCAACCTGAAATCTGTGGAAATAAAAAAGCACAGAAATAAATTTGGCATTATAACAGGAGTGGGTAGCTGCCACCTTTCTGGGGTCTGCACTCACCCCATTTCCACCAGCCCCAAGACCTACTTGAGGTCTACTCTAGTTCTAACTAAAATCTGTCAAAAAATATAATAAACAAAACAATGGCCCACAGACTGGAAACACACAATATAATTTCAATTCCCAAGAAAGGGAGCATCAGGGATTGCAGTAGCCAAGGAACCATTGCGTTAAATTTCCATACAATCAAAGTGATGCTCAAAATTCTAGAACAAAGACTTATTCCATATATAGAGTGAGAATGCCAACAGTTCAAGCTGGGTTCAAGAAAGGATGTGGCACTAAGGATCATACTGCAAAGATATGTTGGATAATGGAATAGACCAAAGAATTTCAGAATAAAATCAGCCTGTGCTTAAAAAGTATAGGAAAGTTTTTGATTGAGTAGATCATGAAAAACTGTGGATCATCTTAAAGAAATGGGTATATCACAATATTTCATTGTCCTAGTGTGTAACCTGTACCCAAAACAGAAGATTACCATCAGGACAAAATACAGAAAAGGAATGGTTTCCAATTTGCAAGGGGGCTAGGCAAGACTATATTTTATCATCCAATCCACTGGCATCACTAGGGGATGTAGGGAATGTGAACCACACTAGGTGGCATCTCAGAGGAGGAGTGAAACTCATTTGGGCCCTCCTATTTGCTGGGTGTGTGTACGCTATGCTGATACCAGTGCCCACCCTTTCTTCTCTGCTGCCCTGTATTCTCTCTGCTGAGGAGAAAGCCAAGGCAACAAGGAGGGGGTAGGTGACCATACAAGCATATAATAGGCTATAATTATTTACCTAGTTGTCTGGGAAGGTGGCCCTAAAAGGAGTTAGAAAGGTAAGCATTTTTTTTACATTGTCTTTGTTTTAGGAAGATGCAGGTAAGTCATTAACATTTTTAGACCTAAATGTGCTTAGTGCAATTGGTCACACAAGAAGCAATATATTTACCTGTATGCAAGTGCCAGCGCCCATGCACAAGCTGCACAGTAAAGACTGTCGTGTACTTTTGACTTCTGTTTTTCACCAAATGTTTTTGTGGGAAAAAGACCAGTAGTTGGACTTTGGAAAAGCAATACTGTAGATTTGACTGCGAAGAGAATGTTTTTAAAAAGTGACTCTTAATTTCTCCCAGCTTTAAAGGAACATTTTTTCAACCAAAAGAAAAGCAACATTTAAAAGGAAAGAGAAAATACATCACATAGAAATAGCTAAACATGTAGTAAGAAAAGGAAGGAACTATAAGAAAGGACACAGTGATATTTTTACACTGTACCCTTGTTCCTTGGTTGTTTTTTCTCACTGCATTCTGCATCCTAAAGCCCTTGGCAAATCTTGTGTAACACAAAACATAACTGTTACAGCTATCCTTAAGTGAATCCAGATGGTAGTATTTCTCAGAGATGCCTGATACAGAGGTAGAATCTTCCTTGCCGCTTCAGTAAGAAGATTCCAATAATCTGGAAAGGGTCTGAGTTGGAATAGGGTAGGAATGAGAGAAGCAAGTTTGAGTTGAGTGATTGGTATGAGTCTGAGTTAACTTGAGATGATTGTGTGTGTGAGAGAGGGGTGTTTTAAATGTAATTAAATAAATAATCTGTTGTGTTAGGTTCAATTTCTGTAAATAAATATTTGTTTGGTTTTTATACACTTTTGGCCTTTGGAAATGCTGTTTATCTGAAAGCTTGGATTCAGCTTTGTGGTGGCAGCATTGAATACAGATTCATCAAGGACAGAAGTTGCATAAATCCTCGCAGATACCTCGAGGGCATTTAGACAGTCCCCAAAGACACCACAGAAATGGGGATCAAGGAAAGCCCTCATCCTTGGTAACTGTAGTGAGAACTGTGGAAATCATCATTGTTGGTGGATTAAAGTTTAGAGACCCAGCATTTGGCCACAGTGGTGGGACTGCCTAAGAGGAACTCTCACAGTTGGTGGCACCAGTGGGATTGTCCAGATGTAAACCCCACAGCTGGTGGGTTGGGAAAACCCCACATTTGGTGGCCACGGCAGTGGGATAAAGAGTGAAATCCTCATATAAAGTAGATACCTTACAGCAGCCATTTATAAAGCTATTTGAAATGCATTATAAACTATAAACAAAGGTAATTTGGGATGTTAAATATTACAGGAGAAACTGCTTTAAAACTGAATTAATCCTCCAAGAAAATTCCATGAGCAGCAATTCATGTTTCAAGGGTGGGATGGGGGAGTTTAGGGTTCCAAAAACAGGCTTGAGGGTCTGAATGCTGTCCCATGAGTGATCTTTGTCCATCCCTTGGCAAAGAAGCACTTTGGATTTTTCAAATACTGACGGCTATTCAGATGAGACACAAAACTGGCTATTTTCTAATTCTTTATGTACTTACATTCAGAAAAAACTACAAGGGCACACTATTGTTTGCTTTTTGTTCAGACTTACCTATTCGGTAGTAATGATCCAACTTATCCCACAGGCTCTCTCCATCCCTTGGAAGATTGATGCTTTTGAGAGGTTCATATACAGAACCTGAAGGAAGAAGTTATGAGATCCTGATTAAAACTATAGTAACAACATGAAATGAGAAATACAATCATCATAATGACAGCATCCATACAGACTAGGGTTCGGGAGCATGCGGTTGCTGCGTGCTCCGGAACCCTAGAATTGGTTCCGGCACGCAATTTCCTGCCTATATGTCCAGGGCCTAAGAGCACAAGGTTTTTTACACATTAATGAAATGGCAAAGTATAGTTTTTTACAATCTCTGATGTGTAATATGGGAGATGGAGTGCTCAAGCTTGCAGTATAGCAAAACACTTTACTCCACAGGTGGGCAAAACGGCCCTTTAACATGGTCTACAGGGCTCCAAAATTGGTGGGATGCTTCCATATGCCCTCTAGGATATGTTGGAGGGGTCCCCATTTTCTTTATGGCAAAAATGCTCCCCGCCCCCCATCACACAGAAAGTCTTTGGGAGACAAACTTTTGATTATTTTTTTGTGTGTGAGGTGTATAAACCATCCTGGGCATAAAATGTTGTTTGAAAACACTGAAATTCTGGACGATGCCAACAACTATCAGGTCAGAATGCACAGGGAAGCCACTAAAATCCACAGACACCAAGACAATTTCATCAGGAAAGAAGAAACCCTTAAAGTAAACAAAGTTTGTCTACCAGTGCTGAAAAATAACTAAATTAAGATTCAGCAAAAGACAAATGAAAACCACCCAGGATCAGGTTTTTCCCCAGCAGACAATGGATAACTAACTAAAAAGATACAAATCCTCCTTGCATATCCTCTCACCTTGAAGCCTTGCCATTCAACATCAGAACAATACGAAGATTAACACGTAAATCACTCCTCCCAACCTAGGGCCACACAGTATATGTAAACCCCACTCACTTCCATGCCAGCATTTTCTGAAGATGCCAGCGAAATGTCAGGAATAAACTCTTCTAGAATACAGCCACAGTTTTCAAACTGTATTCCAGCAGATTTCTGTGTCATAAAACTTATGGTTTCTTAATGTGATTGCAAATGGCAGGCAAGGCAAGATTCTCCAAAAGACACTTTCTACATCACTGCTGATTTCTCCCTTCAGTGCTGAACCTACAAAAGAATGGTGTGTTTCTATTGTGTTTTCTGTCCATAAGGATAGCAAGAAGGCAAACAGGCATGTACAGTGCACATCCTGGAATCTTCTACAAGGCCGGTGTTTCTCGGAGGATAAGAAGATGAGGGTAACCTGCTCATACTGAAAGAGTCACAGAAGATTACTAGAACGACTCTGATTTGTTAACAAAGAATATTGTGGTACCCCAAAAACATACTGAGAGACAGCATGGTATAGTTGAGTGTTCAGTCGACCAGGGTTCAAATCCCAGCTTGGCCATGTAAACCCACTGGGTGACCTTAAGCAAATCCCACTCTCTCAGCCTCAGAAGTTGGCAATGGCAAACCTTCTCTGAACAAATCTTGCCAAGAAATCCCCATGATAGAAATCCCCAACCATAAGTTGGAAATGTCTTGAAAGTAAACAAAAGACAACACAAAAGTAAACAGTTTTTTTTTTGTGGCATACGCTTTTGGCAGTCAGAGCCCACTCCATCAGATGTGTGTGTGCGTATTTATGTGCATATCTACAATCTGAAAACTATTAAGAACATAATGTGCCTCTGGTGAAGCAAGTTCAGCCTACATAAGTTTATACAACAGTAAATTTGCCTTTAAGGTGCCACAATACTCTTTGCTAGTTTTGCTGAAACTAGCTCAACCCAGATGCCTCTCTGAAGTCTAATTTATATCATTTAAAGGTTCTACAGTATAAATCCAGCTGTAGTTATTTCTATGTTAATACAATAAATCTGAATGTAATATCCTACCAAAAATATGATTTGCTCATGGCACCTGTTTTTCTATCAGTGCTTTTAAAACAGTCATACAAAATACAAGAGAATATCTTTAAAAAGAAAAAGAATCTCTTTCCATTTCCATAAAAACTGTAGTGCTTGAGGTCAAATGACTGTGTACTGTGTTTATTTAACATGCTGACTGGGGAGGGAGAGAAGAGAATAGCTAGTAAATGTGGTTTTATTTTTAATGTTCTTTAGAGGAATAGCTGGTCAGTACCTTGCATACTAATTCTGCAGAGTATTTCATATGAACACAATTAATTCTAAGTATAATGAACCCTAATGTCTGTTTATATACTCAACATTTATAATGAATATTCCTGAATACTAACAAAGAAGGGTCTGCTAAGTCACACAAAGAACTGTAATACTGTAAGGATTCAACAGAAAGTGAATCTGCAATACTAAATCTAGCAAAATATAGAATATTGCTACTAGGATTGTTACCTGCAAGAAAAGCACTGTGCTAGAAATAAGATGCCTACCTACATAAATAAAACAGAAATTGATGGTGATGATGTTGCTTTCACAGCCTACCAAGTGTTACTGACTGGACTTTTCAACCATCAATGACTCGGATTCTATCCATGAATGCAGGAATCAGTGAGACACTGTCAGATAATATGGTACATTCTAATGTGGTACATTCTGAACAGTGTTGCTTTTTGTAAATAGTGCTGTTGTGATCCTATGTACGGCAACTGCATTCAGATCTTTTGTCAGTTGACTTAGGTCCAAAACGCACTGCAGAAATAATCCAGTTTGAGACTGCTTTAAGTGCCCTGGAATCCTGGGAACTGTAGTTTGTTGTGGCCCCAGAGCTCTCTGCCAGAGAAGGCTAAATGTCTCATGAAACTACAGTTCCCAGAATTCCCCTAGCACTGATTAAGGACAGTCAAAGCGGTGCCAAACTGGATTTTGGACCTTAGAATTGCTACTCAAGCACCTATCACTTCTGGAACCACAGATGTTTTCCCAGAGTGCTAAACTTCAATTTGTAAGTCTCAATGCTTCATCTTTTCCCTCTTCATCTTTTCCCTTTCCGCAAGCCCTTTCCCTCTTACCATTTTGTTCTACAGAATCAATTACTACTGTACAAGCCTTAATAGTATCTCAATGGAAACATGAATTAAATTAACTCTTTATGTCCCTAAAATGCCCCCAAAGCAGGTTTGGAGTAACCAAGTTACATGACTTGAAAAACACAGAAAGAAAAAAAAATATTCTACGTTAAAGAAGAAAAACACATCAAACACAATATGGCATCGAGCCCACAACTTTGAGCCATTTTGTCCAAATTTAATCAAATTCATTGCGCTTCTAAATCAACATCTAATGCTATTTTTCCAAAGAACATAAAACTGGTAGAAATATGGTGATTAAAATGCCTTGCAAAGTGATAGTCATCAGTGCTTAGTCACCTTTATTAATCTACACAATATATGAATAGCATTGTTATAAATGAATAGCATCGTTCAAATTAGAACAGTATTTAAGTAAATTCAATATCTAATTCAATGAACAGTGGTCCCCCGGGTTACGAATCCCCCGGGATCCGAAACCGGCGGGACCGCGATTGTATCCCCCGGGATCCGAAAGATCCCCCAGGATACGGGGAAAAAAACCGCGCGGCCCCTTTAAATCGGCCGCGCGGTCCATTGAATATAGCGGTCCCCCGGGAAACGAAAGCTTCTGGGTTATGAAGGTAATCCCGGAACGGATTACCTTCGTAACCCGGAGGACCACTGTATGTGTAAATGTTATGCATAAAAAAGTCTGGGAAGAGAAGGAGAGATCAGAGCCCTCCCTGGAGGTCCTTCTGCCCCTCCGTTCAAGAACTACTGAATTATAGCTGTTGAACAGTGATAGGCTCTTGCTACTTGCTAAAATGTTTAAAAATTAACGCATACTCTGAGCAACTAACTAATTTTCTGTTACTTTTCATGGCTTTTAAAAAAAGCAATCTAGGACTGGCAAGGGAATGACGTAACATTTAAAATTCCTGCCATAATGTTGCTACAAATGCCAAAATTTGCTTTCAGTTTGAAGGATAATTAGAAAATGTTACTCATTTCACCATTACTTTTAAATTGACTTTGTTATTCCTGCACTGTCGCAGGGAGGGGGAAATAACTGGTTATAGGTAACTATGTAACTTGTGGCTCATAATTCCAAGTGCTACAATATACAATCCCAAGAGTACATAATTCTAAGTGTACAATATACAATATCCTTATTTAAGAAGATATGTTGGCCTTGCAAAATGTACACTTACCAGGAAATCTGCCATCTGAAGCCCAAAAAACAAAAACAAAGGTATTATTACAACCAAAACAATACCTCCATTTTCATACTGGCAAATTCTCAAAAAGTGAAAGCAGAGCTCTTGTGTTCATTCTAAATATTTGGTTCCTTTAATGCACACAATACTATAGCACAAACTACACAGATATCTTGCTAACGTTTGAAACAGATGCTGGGACTTCTGGACAATCTGTGATAGGATGAGGGACACGGTAACTTCCACCACTGTACTCCCTTAAAAGCATAAGTATCTTTCGCAGCAAAGTTTCTCTTTCTGCTTGGTTTTGCAGCTAACCCTGTTGAAGGGTCAGATAACCAAAGGTGCCATTAAAGTTAGTAACCCTGTTAAGCCATTCAAGCAGACTCATTCCTGGTCATGTAAACAAACCAAGGGTTAAAACAAGTTAATTAGATTATATCAGGATACAAGATCCAACTTCCTAATGATTTCCAAAGAGAGAAATGAAGAGAAACATCATGTGCCTGTAAAATTTGCATACATGCTAATAATAAACCGCATCCCTTCATAAATAACCAGATGTGGGAAACAATTATACCCGTCAGAGCAACAGAAGACAAATCCACTTCTCTTATGCCTGTTGATTTCCAGCCAAGTCATTTTGTTCAAAAGCATTTTAAATTGATAAAATATGTGGCTGCCATCAGACAGCTTAAATACACTGCCTAACAAATCCTATGTTAAAAATATTCTTAATCAGTATAGCAATCTATTCCATAGCAACAAATGGATGTAATAAACACGGGATTATGGCTTCACTGCAAAATCAAGCGGAGAAAGAAACACATAAATGGTCTTATCTTGATGATATGCAAGGGAATGCATATAATTTTAAAAAAAACATTGTTTTGGTACTATATGAGTTCCACCCACGCTTTTGCAAGTGTACATATTGTGTTGTGGCAAAAACTATTGTTTTGATATTCAGGCATGTCCAAATTAGCACAAATTATGCAGGATAATATATTCTTGATCAATCACTGCAATTATTATTTTTTTCCAAATCTGCCAATATATTAGAAACACAGTTCCATTTTACAGGAAGATGAAACAGCCTGGATTAATTCTTTTGGCATTCCGGAAAGATCATTTTATATTAAAAGTATTTAGATACTAGCAGAGAGGGCTCTGTAATTTATCGGGCAACCATTAACGCCCAATATAATAGTCATTGCTCAGTCTTAGCGAAGTCTATTTATGTAACATCAATAATGCGGAACAGTCATTATTTGTCACTCCATTCTACAAAAGAAACCATGATGGTGCCTTTTCAGATATTTGTGCAATTTCTACTAGGACAATGCTGATGTATTCTATGGGAAACACTTGAAAAACATGGAATCCCATGCTTTGCAGCATATGTACCAAGGGTCAGGTTTTCTCTGTGTTTAGTGCCCATGTAAAACTGTAGTAACAAAGGAAATGATTGGAATGAGAAGTATTATATGCCTTTGTGTGGCTACAGACACAAATGGGATACATTACACCTCCAGCACCTTATGAACAGCTGAGCTGGCAGATAGATCCCAGTGGCCACATGAGGTCAAAGCTTGCTCAGACTGGGACATGACCCCAGCTGAATCCTGCATGCATGAAATTCATAACACAGCAAAACAAAAGAGATCAAACTGCTGTTAAAGATAAACAAACAGAATTGGGATGGGCAGGGGGGAGGCACGGATTTGTTGTTCGTAAGCCACTCCTCAAAGCAGTGATACCAGTCCTGGGACCTAAGATGTTGTTGGATGAAGAATCCTGAAGCTGCAGAGACATGGCTGGAAAGTCTGGGAATTGCAGTCTTCCAACAGCTGGAAATGCGTAAGGGAAATTCCACGTATGCTTGAGCCCCATTAAAGCCAATGGGGCTTGTGCCTGCAATGGCACGCAGGCCATTACTCTTTCTGGATCGCGACGTCGCTTCTTCCGGCACGGCTTCTAGTATATACTGGAAGCCACGTAAGGCACGCCCGTGTATGACACGGACGCACTGTATAACATTTTATAGTACTTTCAGTAATATATGTTTAAGCACTTCGTATATATCATATAGTAAGCTTCACGAACAATTTTGTAGAATAGAGCTGTATTGCGGTATTATCATCCCAGTATACATCAAGATTTGGTGTTCTGAAAGGGTATGGCTTGTATAAAGCCACCTAAGCAAACACATAGTATGTTTTAAAGATTTTTTTTTACTGAAAACATGTTTCTTTCAATATTCACTGATAATTCAAGAGTCTGAGAAAGAGACATAATTAAATTAAATCCATCAACACTTTTTAATATTACTAGCAAACATTAAAAGTAATGTTCTGTCTTACACTAAAAGGAAGGGAAATTTTTTAAAAACGAAGTCATTCCCAGGTAAACTGAGCTAAGCAAATGAAAGGTGGTGTCTGAAAGAATGATACTGAAATTTATGGCTACCCATTTTTCACACTATTCATAAAAACATAACATAAAATCCCTCATTACTCCTGACAGGGCATGCCATCCTCCCATATCATCATTACCACATGCCTATGGCAAGTTCATCCATACATGACTGACTGATGATATCCCTGTATGTTGTTGCCTGAATACCCTAACTGTATTTATTTTTCTGCTAAGGCGGTGTGGGAGACTATTGTAAGCTGTAACTGCAGATGAACGCAACAGTTTGGGGTGGAGGTGGGTTTAACACATGTAGAATTCAAATTCATAGTCTAGACACATGACCTAACATGTTCAGCTAAAGAATGATTCATCATAGGGCTCACAGTAATTCCACCAATAGTCTAAAAGTGCATGGCTTATATTGCTAGTTCATATTGGACCAGAATAAACTTCATAACAAAGCTTGTGAGAAAACACTACAAAGACTGGTATTTCTTAGTTTAACAGAGAAATGTCTGAAGTATTTAAAATGATGTCTGGAGTGATAAAAGTCTGATCCAGTACACAAGCATGTGAAAATACATGAATATGGTGTCTGCCACATTCTAAACCTTCCAAGGTTTCATAGATTACTGAGTGTATTATGCCCACAAATAAGACAATAGCTAAACTGTAAAAATGCATACTAAGGATGGGTTGGGTGTTATTTTTTACTTAAACGTTTTTTAAAAGCTCCCAGTGCTGTCATAATGTGTACTAGGTGCATGGATTTCTGTAGTCAATAGCCTTTACGTCCCCAGAAGCATCAGCATCTCAACTGGCAAGAGGCTCTGAAGTAACCCCATGTTTTCTGCTCTTGCTGCTTTAGATGATTATGGCTATGAATTTAATTGTAATAATACTTCTGAATAATTCTTCTGAAAAGAAAATCCCTTCCAATTACAACCAGTGAAACCCAAGTTTCACAATATCATTCAGGAATATCTGCCTTCCCAACAATAAACGATCACAACTTTGTTTCTCAAGAAGGACCAGGCTGCCTGAAGCACTGAGTTATGGGAAGAAACACAGCATGAGACATTGCTAACTGTTAAAATAGCTTTGATCACTGGTTGCTGTGGCAGCAAATACTATGCTGCTTCTTGTCCACCTGGTATAGTAGTAACCCTGCATTTTGTAAGGTTCTGACTGGTTCCGCTGAAACGCTGAAAAAATCGTGTAAGACAGTGCATTGTGACCAGCTTCCAAACACTGAAAATGGCTCCCAAAATCATTCAGATTGCAAGCTTTATATTGCTTCAACATTGATATATGTATGCAAAGGAATCTTGCAGCACTTTTGAGACTAACCGGGCGAAAGAAGGTACAGCATGAGCTTTTGTAGACTTAGTGTACTTCTTACGAAAGCTCATGCTTCAACTTTTTCACACAATTACCGTAGTCCCCAAAATGCTGCAAGACCATTTTGCATACTGATATTCTAGACTAACACAGCTATGTCTCTGAATTCTATTGACATATGTAGTAGATATTAACAGAGTTCTTACAACTTACAACTCAAATCCAAAAGTGCACCGGCAACCAGTTGCAATAAGAGAGGCACACACATATATGCAGACACATACATGCGCACACACAAACATACCCTAAAAACAAAAGCAAGTGACCTGTGAGAAGTCAGCACTTACCAAACCAGGAGAAAGCACGCGCAGAGGTGGTTCTGTCAGCATCCAAACTGGCCATTTCAAGCTGTTGCACCTTATCACAAGCGTCTCAGGCTACACTATAGCAATTTTTGAAAATGTTAGTGAGGGTTAGAGGCAATCAGGTTTAAATTAAGGAAAAATAGTGTTAGCAGAGTTATTAACATGATGCAGCGTGCAATAAAAAGGATAATTAGATTCATTATATTTTATGTTTTCCCTCCTTACAGCAAACTTGATTTTCCTATACCATAATTATCAATAAATCTTACTAGTTGAAGTACCATTACCTACATTTACATAATGCCTGCTCACTGTTCTGTAACAAGAATGCTATTTGACATGAACAGTTCTTATTATGCCAGATCATATTGAACATTTAAAACCAAGTGTGGGCAAGGGGGGGGGGAATCTTTTAGCCTGATGAAATAAATTACAGGTCGCAAAGAAATGCATTTGTTCTTTGGTTAATGAAACATACCATTGTTCTATACCACAACAGCACACAATTACATACATATTTTCCAACATAATACTGATTTTATGTGGTTCTCAAACTTTTCGTTAAAGAACTTTTCAATGGCAGATTGTTTTTCTTCTTCTTTTTGAATATTTTTCCAGTAGATTTTTTAAATATTTGTTGAGATTCTGTCTTTTACTCCACTACAGATCTCAACTTCTGGACTAACATATAATATTCTGGGGCATTAAAGTTTCTGGAATCTAGCAATTATTACCAACTCACTTTTAATGGAATTACTGCTCCCCATATGTGGGGGATGTATTCCGGACCCCCCGTGCATGGGGAAAAACATGTATGCTCAAACCCCATTTGTTTTAATTGGGAAGCGCACCCATGTGCAGCGCAGCATGCATGCCAGGGGTGTGAGCATCATTATATATCCTACAGCTTAACTTTCCACATAAGTTTAAAGCCATATATGGCATGCCCTCATATGGCGTGGGTGCATTATATAAAGCAACTCTTCTCGAACATAAAAATATGAACATTTATCTACATGATTTTGGAAAATGTGGAAGAGAGTTTGGAAACTGATTCATCTTACATTATCAGGACTGAGATGGTGAAACTTTTATTGTACCATCCCCCATGCACAAATATGCAAACATTTGAACTGCACAGAATTCTCAATCAGGATTGTTACTAGGATACAAGGACTAGTTCAATATAGATCATCACAAGCACATAGTATTTTTACTACTAGATGCCCGATGTGACAAAATTAATTTCAATTTGCAGCATTCATAAGAGCAGTTTGGCCCAAATCTAACTGCTAGGTCAACATGTCCATATTTCCTACCGATTCAATATATCTACTTTAATTAAAACTAATCATAGGATATAGGGCTTTGTTGCAGCCTCGTTTTACATGATAAAGAATTCTACACAACAAAAGGGTTAATATATTCTTAGTTAGCAGACAAGAACCTGATAACAATAATTTTTCTATTTTGTGAGTTGATATGAGCTAACCAATGTTTACTGTGGCCAACACAGCACACAGCTCCTCATGTACAGGAAAGAATTACACCTGACAATAGCATTGTCCAACATTTCAGAGAACAGCTGTAGTTCATCTTCAATGTAGATTCCATATAAAGTTCAGCTAACTGTCACTAGGCCATCACTGCTATTTCTCCAAACATCAAATCACAGTGTTAGGTGAAATAAAGCTTCACATGCATAGAGGCTATGCATAACAGAATGACACGATTACAGCTACCCACTCACCAGGGATACTATACAGCACTACCTCTATGAACACTGGTCATAAGCTTTGAAAAAGACAGAGACAAGGCAAAATGTACCTGGCTTGCCCATTGCACAGACCCTATATACAGTGGGACCTCGGTATCTGAGGACTTGCCATCCTTGGATCTGAGCATCCACGGATGGCAAGACAGCACTGCTGCCAATGGTGGTATGTGCACACAGTTGCACCGCCATTGGGGACAACTGCACTGAAGTCCTCTCTCCCTTCCTCTCCCTTCCTTCCTTCCTCTCCCTCCAAAGCTTTTACCCCGAACTTGGCTTTGGGGGCAGTTTGGGGGTAGAGGCTGAAGCCTCATCAGTCAGAAGGAGCCAGAACCATCATCAGGACTGGGGCTTGGGTCCTGGAGACTTGAAGGTCCAATCTGGATGTTGGGCCTGGGGATGGCTCCGAGACTCAAGCTCCAGCCCTGGCTCCCTCTGGCCAATAAAGATCCAGCCTCCACCTTGGAACCACCCCCTGAAGCCAAGCTCGGGGCAGAAGCCTTGGAGGGGAAGGAAGGGGCAGAGGGAGGGAGAGAGGAGGGAAGACTTCAGTGCATGGCCACGCTGCCACTAGGGACAATAGGACTTGAGGATCCATGGATTTTGGTATCCGTGGGGGGGGGGCGGTCTGGAACAGATCCCCCACGAATATCAAGGGCCAACTGTACTTGGAGCTCATTCAAATCACCTCACAGTGGACTAGTCACAATTCTCTCTCTCATCTTTTGGGCGGACGGAGGAAAGGGTGATCAAAGTGCCAAATATTCCAGACACACAAGTGATTTATTAGATGAATTTTGTATGACGAAGGCAAGCTATATGGCCTACCCAAGGCCATCTCTAACAAAGCCATTTCTTACATGACTTCAGTTTTTAGATATAATTTTCAAAATGATGAATGTAGTCAAATAATATTACCAACACACAACAATATAGGCCACTATCTATCGTTTATCAACTACTCATGAGATTATATTTACTAAAGGTACTGCTATTCCTATCTCACACTGGCCAAAATTAGCTTACGTTAAGGAATAGCACAAGAAAAGACATATTGTTTAAAAAGTGTGAGGGCTCCTTGCACAAGGATTTGACTCTTTACTGGAGAAATAACAATATTTATCAAAAAAAAAGTATGAGAAGTACAGTATTTACTGTCTATAAGTCTAAAAAATTATGCCCAAAAATTGACCCCAAAATCTCAGGTCGACTTACTGTTGTTAAACTGTTTGTCCCTCTCCTGTCCACACTGGCTTCTACTGTCTGGGGAGCCAAGGGTGAAACCAAAGTTGAAACTCTGAAGCAAAAAGCCTCAATTAGAGTCCCTCTTGCTGTGCACACAGACTGAAGGAGCCTCCAAGTTTTACCCTCAACTTATCCACAGGTCATGGCAAGATCTGTAATTTTGGCCCCCAAACCTGCCCTCAACTTATACATTAGGTTAATTTACAGTCAACTATATATGGTAACTATAAATTCTTTGTCCTGCCAACAACTCTTGTGAGTGAGCTGTTATGTCTTCCATGTTTTGTGCTGTTTAATCCAGTGAGAATTTCAGAACTTGATTATTTCTGCAGTATGTTTTGGACCCTGGAGAGGGGCAACGTAACCTCTTGACCTGCTACAGTTGGCTACCCCTAGTCTAAGTATTAGACCTTAAGGGAAAGCTAATTATTGTTCAAGGCTGTATTACATAGGCAATTTAAGAGGACATTAATGTTTACTGGCTTGTCTAACACAATGATGCGTGTAGTAGGCTCCTTCAGTTTATAACTGGAAGTAATCTGAAATTTAACTATCTAATTAAATCAAATATGTAGCGAAGTCATCCATCACTAGAGAAAGCGATTTTCAAAACACAAATCGGAATATCTGTATTTACTAGCCAACAGTTAACTGTAGAGACTGTCACTGTTACATGTCCATGGGCATGAAATGTTATTGTTGTTTTTTCCTTTGCAAGGAAGGACTACAAATCTGAAGCAAGACTTTCTTTTGTTTCTATAAAGGTAAAAGCACCTTCTGTAGAAAAGAAGCCAGATGTAGCCAAACGGGTGCAACAGATGAAGCAGATTACATGCCAGTGCGATATCTTCTCTTTAGGCTTTAATTAGTTGTATATTTATCAGAGTTACAAGAAGAAATATAAACAAGCAACAGTTGAGTTTGCGTCTTCAATGTCAGCCAAAGTTGCTGTCACTCTTTGGAGTGATTTGTGAACTGCCAGATGGATCAAGCAGGACAAATATAGCGACAAGGCAATGCAGGACAAGGTTTGTTGATGAGCCAGGAGAAGCAACAGCAGTGGAAGCACATAGTGAAAAGAAGGAAATGTGGGGGTTAAGAACAAAAAACCTGATTTACTTGAGGGAACGCCTCTCCCTATACAATCCACCCCACACTCTTAGAACTTCAGGGAAGAACCTGTTGGAATATATCAACACTAATCGGACGATGACTTCCCATAAGGCATTCTCGGCCACAGCCCCGAGATTATGGAAGAACTTGCTGGAAGAGATCCGTCTTATTACTACCTTGGATGCCTTTAAGAAGGCACTTAAGACGGATCTCTTCCGGAGGCCTACCCATCTGATCTATTATAACATACAATTGAACAATGCCTCTATGGATTCTTGTTGCAACAGCATTTATATATAGATTTGACTGTGTCTAGGGGTAGAAACACATCATTTTATAGATTGGAATGTGATTTTAGATATAATTTTAGACTGTTTTTATATTGTACGTTGTTTTATCTATCTGTTGGAATCCCGCCTCAATCCGGAGGGAGAGGTGGGAAATACAAATAAAGATGATGATAATTATGATTATTATTATGTGGAACATGATAAAGAGAACTGCTTCTACAAGGTCTTACAATTCCCTGAGGACAGTATCAAGCACTTAGGTTTCCTGAAACAGGTGAGACCAACCCTAGTGACACCACTGAATAGGGCCACTGTATTCTGGTTTGGTCAGGCCTCACCTGGAATAATCCTGTGTCCAGTTCTGGGCACCTCAGTTCAAAAGGACATTAAGGTGGAGTGTGTCCAGAGAACGTCAGTCAAAATGGTGAAACCATGCCCTATGAGGAGAGACTTAGGGAGCTGGGGATGTTTAGCCTGGAGAAGAGAAGGTTATAGCCCTGTATTTGGAGGCGTGTCATATTGAGGAGGGAGCATAGAATCTTAGAATCATAGAGTTGGAAAAGACCCCAAGGGCCATCCAGTCCAACCCCATACTGCCATGCAGGAACTCCCAATCAAAGCATCCCCATTGACAGATGGCCATCCAGCCTCTGCTTAAAGACCTCCAAAGAAGGAGACTCCACCACACTCCAAGGGAGTGTGTTCCACTGTCGAACAGCCCTTACTCTCAGGAAGTTCCTCCTAATGTTGAGGTGGAATCTCTTTTCCTGCAGTTTGGATCCATTGTTCCGCGTTCTAGTCTCTGCAGCAGCAGGAAAAAAGCTTGCTCCCTCCTCAATATGACATCCCTTCAAATGTTTAAACAGGGCTATCATATCACCTCTTAACCTTCTCTTCTCCAGGCTAAACATCCCCAGTTCCCTAAGGCGTTCTTCATAGGGCTTGGTTTCCAGACCCTTCACCATCTTAGTCGCCCTCCTTTGGACATGCTCCAGTTTCTCCACATCCTTTTTGAATTGTGGTGCCCAGAACTGGACACA
Source organism: Urosaurus nigricauda (assembly GCA_034509955.1). Classification (NCBI taxonomy): domain Eukaryota; kingdom Metazoa; phylum Chordata; class Lepidosauria; order Squamata; family Phrynosomatidae; genus Urosaurus; species Urosaurus nigricauda. The sequence continues at coordinate 13,290,771 of JAOEGL010000013.1, forward strand.
GTATTCCAGGTGGGGCCTGACCAAAGCAGAATAGAGTGGCACTATTACTTCCATTGATCTAGACACTATACTTCTATTGATGCAACCTTGTTTCCTGCTGCTCCAAAGAATAGGACGTGGAGCAATGGAGGCATATTACAGCAAAAGAGATTCCAACTCAACATTAGGAGGAACGCCCTTATTTGTTACGTTTGTTTATCAGTTTGCTTGCTTTTAACTTGCCGGAAGCAAGAGCTGTTTGACAGTGGAACACACTCCTTCAGAGTGTAGTGGAGTCTCCTTCTTTGGAAGTTTTCAAACAGAGGCTTGATGGCCATCTGTCAGGGATGCTTTGATTGGGAGTTCCTGCATGGCAGGGGGTTGGACTGGATGGCCTTTCGGGTCTCTTTTCAAATCCAATGATTCTATCCAAAGGAGTTAGTTTGGAGTTAGTTCTGGGGCCCAGAGCTCAAGGCTTAACTCTTTGCCTGACTCACTGCTATGGAATTCTGGGAGCTGGAGTTAGTTCTGGGGCCCAGAGCTCAAGGCTTAACTCTTTCTCTGGCTCAAGGCTATGGAATTCTGGGAGTTGGAGTTTGTTGTGGGGCCCAGAGCGGAGCAAAGCTCCGCTCTGGGCCCCACAACAAACTCCAACTCCCAGAATTCCATAGCAGTGAGTCAGACAAAGAGTTAAAGCTCAGCTCTGATCCCCACAACAAACTCCAACTCCCAGAATTCCATAGCAGTGAGCCAGGCAAAGAGTTAAAGCTCAGCTCTGGGCCAAACAACAAACTCCAACTCCCAGAATTCCATAGCAGTGAGTCAGACAAAGAGTTAAAGCTCAGCTCTGATCCCCACAACAAACTCCAACTCCCAGAATTCCATAGCAGTGAGCCAGGCAAAGAGTTAAAGCTCAGCTCTGGGCCAAACAACAAACTCCAACTCCCAGAATTCCATAGCAGTGAGTCAGACAAAGAGTTAAAGCTCAGCTCTGATCCCCACAACAAACTCCAACTCCCAGAATTCCATAGCAGTGAGCCAGGCAAAGAGTTAAAGCGGTGCCAAAGGAAGAGAAGGAAGGAAAGAAGGGAGAAAGGCAGACCTGAACGCTTGGAGCGGACCCTCAGCTCCAGCATTTTCCAGCTCACTTCGGCCAGAGAGGAGGCCATGGCTCCTTCAGCGTCAGATATAAGTTTCCTTCTCGATTAAGAAGTTCTTCTTGTTCTCTTCCTTCCCCCAAATTGTTTCCAGGTGCCGCCGTAAAGCGCGCTCCGCCGTGGCGACAGTGTCGCAAAAACACACACTCCAAACCAGTGCCGTAAAGCGAACCCGGAAGCGAAGAGGCTGAGGAAAGAATAGAACTCTTTCTCTCTCTCTCGATTCCACCTCCTGCGCGACTGTTGCTACGCGCTGCCGTAAAGCGTGCCCGGCGTGGCGCGACAGTGTCGTAAAAACCCGGAAGTGGAGATTGTATTATTTCTTTGACAGGACTTGATATGAGAAAGGGTTAAGGGTCTTTTTGTGGGTCTCCTTCGCCGCCTGAGGAGGATGGGGCTCGCCTTTGCGGGGCTCTGGAGGGCCTTCCTCCTCCTTTTCCTGCTTCTGAGGCCTAGCTTCTCCCTCCAGAATGTCACCCCTCAGCTCTTCGGGGCCCAGGCCTTTGGGAGGCTGGCCGCCTTCGGGGACTTCAACTCCGACAAACAGACCGACCTCTTCGTCCTCAGGGGAGGTAAGGCCCACCGGAGACTGAGGAGGCCTGGCCCCATAGAGAAACATTGGGGGATATTGGCCCCATAGAGAAGCATTGGCCCCATAGGGAAACATTGGGGAGTATTGGCCCCATAGAGAAGCATTGGCCCCATAGGGAAACATTGAGGGATATTGGCCCCATAGAGAAGCATTGGGGAATATTGGCCCCTAGAGAAGCATTGGCCCCATAGGGAAACATTGAGGGATATTGGCCCCATAGAGAAGCATTGGGGAATATTGGCCCCTAGAGAAGCATTGGCCCCATAGAGAAGCATTGGGGAATATTGGCCCCTAGAGAAGCATTGGCCCCATAGGGAAACATTGAGGGATATTGGCCCCATAGAGAAGCATTGGGGAATATTGGCCCCTAGAGAAGCATTGGCCCCATAGGGAAACATTGGGGAGTATTGGCCCCATAGAGAAACATTGGGGAGTATTGGCCCCATAGAGAAACATTGGGGAGTGTTGGCCCCATAGAGAAGCATTGGCCCCATAAGGAAACATTGGGGAATACTGGCCCCCATAGAGAAGCATTGGGGAATATTGCCCCCATAGAGAAGAATTGGGGGATATTGGCCCCATAGGGAAGCATTGGGGAATACTTGCCTATAGGGATACATTGGAGAGTACTTGTCCACAGGGAAATACTGGGAATTATTTGCCCATAGGGAAACATGGGAAACATCTCCGATGTTTCCTATTTGCCCATAGGGAAACATGGGAAACATCTCCGATGTTTCTCTATGGACAAGTTTCCCCAATGATTCTCTATGGGGCAAGTGTGGTTTCTCTATGGGCAAGTCCCGGGACATAATAAAACAAATGACAGTACTTGCCTATAGGGAAACCGTACTGGCCCATAGAGAAATAATCCAGTTTGAGGCCGCTTTCACTGCCCTTGCTCAGTGTTAGGAAATCCTGGGAACTGTAATTAGTTGCGATACCAGAGCTTTCTAATAGAGAAGACTAAATGTCCCACGTAACTACAATTCCCAGAATTCCTTAACATTAAGCCAGGGCTGTTAAAGCAGCCTCAAACAGGATTATTTCTGTAGTGTGTTTTGGACCAAAGTCATCTGATTTTTCTCTAATTTTACAGTGTACAGTCCCCCGCTATTCTATGTTACATGTCTGTGTATATGTATGTTTTGCTAGTCTACGAAGTACTTTGAAACTGTTACCTATAAAATATGCTTTGTTTATATCATACATGTATACAAAGCTTGTGCTTGTTCTAAACATAAACATTGCCAGCAGTGTTTATGCTTTTGTAAACATCAACTGAACAATACAGCAAATCTTTGCAAAAAGATTACTTAGCACAACAATGGTGCCAATAGTATTTTTCAAGTGTTTTAAAACAGTGAAAACTGTCCCCTAGGGTTGGACACAACTTGACAACCTTGTCAAAGGGGAATACCTTTACCTTTAAAGAAACCTAGTTACACATTTTCTATCAAGTACTGTACGGTTACAAGGCATTTCTCAAGGATAGCCACATGAAGTGTGTGTTACAGCAGCCTAATCTGAAGATAATTTAGGCCCAAAACACACTGCAGAAATTATCCAGTTTGAGACTGTTTTAATTGCCTTGGCTCAGTGCTAGGGAACCCCGGGTATTGTAGTTTATTGTGGCTCCAGAACTCTCTGACAGAGAAGGCTAAATGTCTCACAAAACTACACTTCCCAGAATTCCCTAGCATTGAGCCAGAGCGATTAAAGCAATCTCAAACTGGATTATTTCTGCAGTGTGCTTTGGACCTTAGAGAACAAGCATGGTGTAATGGTTTGAGATTTGGATTAGGACTCTGGGAGACCATGATTTGAAATGCTGCTCAGCCATGGAAATACTCTGGGTTATCTTGAGCATGCTACATTCTCTCAGCCTCAGAGGAAAGCAAAGGCAATCCCTCTATTGAAAGCCCACAACAACAATGTTGTGACTGTGGTGAGGTCCTCCTATGTCAGGAACACATGTAGCTGTCAACACAACTGAAGCTACAAAAGTTATTTTTTACAACTGTGCATCAAGCAAGAGTGCCCCCTGAACTAGTTTGCAAACCTAATCCTCATTCAAGTACAGTGGGCTCTTATTATTTGCTGGGTTTGGTTCCAGGATCCTCTGTGGATAACAAAATCCGTGGATGCTCAAGCCCTATTAAATATAATGGCATTGTAAAATGGTGTCCCTTATATCAAGTGGCAAAATCAAGGTTTGCTATTTGGAATTTATACTTTTTTGGAATATTTTCAAGCCGTGGGCGCTTGAATCCGTGGATAAAAAATCCATGCAGAAGGAGGGCCGACTGTAGTTCAGCAATTCACAGTACTTTCATCTCATCAGGATTTCAATTTGCTCTCTTTTTTTGCCTCATCCATTTTCTCACAGCTTCCTAACTGGTTTATTAGTTCTGCTGCCTTTCTAGGATCAGATGAAAATAAAAGATAGAACAGGATATCAGCTACATACTGATGATTCCACTGTCCAAATACCTAGATAATTTTACCCATTGGTTTCAAGGTAATGCTGAATAGCATAGAGAGAAGATCGAATCCTCCAAGACTTAAAAGTATGAAACTACTGAGCTGGTAATGTCTTATATTTTCTTGGTAAACTGAAACCATCTGTTTTCATACTTTTTCAGATAGTGAATTAAATATCTTCCTGGCAGACCAAAAAGAACCTTATTTTAAGCCCAAAGTGAAGTTACTATTAACGTAAGTATGCTTTTGTAATGTGTTTGAATTCTGCTGCCACACCAGAGTAAGCTTCAGCTATTCCAGTGGGGGTTTCATGCTATTCCGCCAAGTTGCCAAATTTATGTTACTTTTTCTTTATTTCGCTATTTTATATTACCGTTTTGCCATTACTATCATTACTTAATTTCATTACTTTAGTATGGTATTAATGTGAAGATTGTGCTTGTGGTTTGGTGACAAATACAGAAACACACAACTTGAAAAAATTGTGTAGTGGGGTCACACATTACATTAGGACCTGGGAAGAACCCTAAAAGTGTGGCTATTTTTGTGGATTAATTTTTTATTAGGTTTTAGTATGGAAAGTCTAATTTACAGTCAAAATAATAAACAATCAAAGAATAAAAAAACAAAAACAAGGAAAGGAAGAACAAAAAGGGGGAAAGAAGAAAATAAAATACAGCCATTACACATTTGTTAATATGCACATGTGAACTGAACTGTACATAAGTAAATAAAAATATGTTGAACCTTCTAGAGACCACTGGAAAGCATCTTCCAAAATGCATTAGGAGATTTTGCTTTCTTCCACCAACCTTCACTTTTCTTATAATTTCCATTTTGGTGGCTAGATGTGTATCTATGCCTCTTTTTAACATGCAGAGGGTAGCTGGGGAGGCAGGGTTATCTGCTTTCACCTTTTTTCCTGTGTTTTGCTGTTCACACATACTTAATAATGGATTTTAAAGGCAGCTGCTGTTTGCCTTCCTTTTTGTACTGGGATTGGCTAGAGTACAATCCCATTGTTTTCCAGCTCATGCTTTATTGCATTGTTTATTGTAGGCAAACTGCTGCAGCCCAGCACCAAAAGCCTGTTTTTCTTTCACCATCCTTGCAATGCTCTTCTTGCCCCCCCCCCAAAAAAAACCCTTCCAGATAGATAAGGAAAAGAAGGTATGAGTATGAGTAAGAGTAAATAGATTTTGTAAAAAGGAACTTATTTGTCAGAGTTGTTGTTAACTAAGATATGCCTGTATTCTGTTTGTAGTGTCACACTACAAAGCAATAACTTTAATACTTTTTCTTTTCTTTTAGAAATGTTGTGATAACCAGCGTGGTTCCTGGTGATTATGATGGTGACTCCCAAATGGATGTCCTGCTGACAACTCACCCACAAAAGCAACCCAGTGCTGACTTAACTGTTTTGATTTTTTGGGGAAATAATCAAACTTTAGGTAGGCCATACTGATGTAGAAAATTTAAAAAAGAATCAAAAAATTGTCCTCAGAGTTGGCTAGTAATTGCCACATTTTTGTCAGAAGCAGCACTGCTCTAATTCCTGCTAGTCTTATGCCTGACTTCAGTGTATTCAAGAGTCCCATGTGCACAGAGCTTAGAATCATAGAATCATAGAATAGAGTTGGAAGATACACCAAGGGCCATCCAGTCCAACCCCCTGCCATGCAGGAATACCTAATCAAAGCACCCCTGGCAGATAGTCATCCAGCCTCTGTTTAAAACCTCCAAAGAAGGAGACTTCACCACTCTCTGGGGGAGTGTGTTTCACTGTTAGAACAGCTTTTACTGTCGGCAAGTTCCTCCTAATATTGAGCTGGAATCTCTTTCCTGTAGTTTGAATCCATTGCTCCAGGTCCTGTTCTCTGGGGCAGCAGAAAACAAGCTTGCGCCATCCTCAATGTGACACCCCTTCACATACGTAAACAGAGGTATCATATCACCTCTTAACTGTTTCAGTTCCAGGCTAAAAATACCCAGCTCCCTAAGTCTCCCTAAGCCCACACACATGAGGAAGGGCTATAGTTCAGTGGTACAGCCGATGCACTGAACGTGAAAGGTCCTAAGTTCCATCCTTGGGACCTGATGCTGAACTTCTGAAGAGATCTAAAATAGCTGCTTCAAGGGAAGAACAGTGTATTTCTTGCCCCCCCCCCCTCTATTATGTATCTTAGTTCATCTGTTTATTGCTTTTGAAAACTGAAAATGACACAGATGCACAAATGCTTCTCATTTTGTAGATTGAACAAATGGCCAGTGGTCTGAAATGTGCATAGGTCAAATAGTTCTTTTTTCTGTACTTAGTAAATTGCATTGGGCAAGCAACTATACCTTATCTTCTTTTATTTTGTAGTATTTTGTAGAGTTCTTGGAAAGATAAATGATAACACACCTTAAAAGGTGCTTTATAACAAAAATATGTATGATTTTTAATCAGTGTTATGGTATTTTAATGTTTTAACGTGGGCTGCATCCGCACTGCAGAAAAAATGTAATTCCAATTTGATACCATTTTAACTCTCCTGGCTAACTGCCGTGGAACTTTGGGAACTGTAGTTTGTTGTGGCACCAGGGCTTTTATGACAGAGAAAGCTAAATATCTCACGAAACTACAGTCCCAGGATTCCACAGCATTGAGCAATGGCAGTTAAAGTGGTGTCAAATTGGATTATTTCTGCAGTGCAGATGTAGCCCTGGTTATTTTAAATTTGTTTAAAACTTTTAGTAAATGTTTTTAATTTGTTGTTGTGGAAATTGCCTTGGGTCCCATCTTGGGAGAAAGATGGCATATAAATAAATTAAATAAAAATAAATAAATCTTAAGAACACAGACCATTAGAGCTGAGCACTTTTTAGATCCATTTATTTTAGCGAGAGAGTTAAACAGTTAAAAGAAATTTAAACAGTTTCCACTGAAACCAGCTGAATGGTAAAATGTTTAACTTGTCTTGGATTGTATACTAAGGAGTAATCTTGTCCACAGTCATTCCTCTGAATTTCTTTCTTTTTCTTTTCTTACTTCCACATGAAGTAAATTTTCTTTGATTTTTTTTCATATTGTGCTGAATTTGATACTTTTTTTACTACTTTCATTTATTACTTTGATTTTGAAAGTGTACTAATAGTGAGTTCATACACCTGGAAATTAAAATGTAATATAATTTAATTAAAAGTAAATGTTTGGAATAATGTAGTAAAAAGAAATTAAACCCCAAAGGTAAAAAGTATAACAATAAATAACATTCTTTTCTTTTTTTCAGATGTAAATCGTAAGCTAGTATTAAGTAAGACGTTTCATGATGAGCCACTAATCATGGAGTAAGTATATGTTCATTATAATATAAAGAGTTCAAAAGTGTAAATTAAAACAAAACATAAAATATTTTATGGGCTGCTTAAATTTTAAATGTGGAATATGGCCTTTATCTGAAGGCTAGTCTTCATACTTTAAGATTCTAGGGGTTCCTTTGCCTCTCTTATTAATCTTCAGTAAATGAGAAGCAAGTAGCATTTTCTTTTTAAAAGTGTGTGATGAGAAGCTGGTCAGTATTTTTAATATATTGTCATATTGGCATTATATCTTGAATGCTTAGAATGTTTTGTTGTTGTTGTTGCAGTTTCAACGGTGACTTAATCCCTGATGTATTTGGAGTTACAAATGAATCTGTTAAACCACAGATACTGATTGGCAGCAACAGCAGGTAAATGAAATTCATTATCATTTGAAAATATCTAGCATTAAGTATTTATCTTGTGAAGTTTCCCCTAGAAATTCTCTTGCTGATTTTTGTCTTTTTATTTACACTGAATTTTGGATATACATTGTTGGTAGTAGGGGTTCCAAAACACTAGAAAGTAGATTATTAGGACAACACAGAACACACAATCAATATTGTATCCAATTCTGGGCACCACAACTCAAGAAGAGTGTGGACAAACTGTAGTGTGTCCAGAGCAGGGGGACCAAAATCATGAAAGGTCTGGAAACGATGCCCGATGAGGAATGACTTAAGGAGCTGGGTATGTTTAGCCTGGAGCAGAGAAGGTTAAGAGGTGACATAATACCCATATTTAAATATTTGAAGTGATGCAGATTGAGGATGGAACAAATTTGTTTTCTGCTGCTCCAGAGACTAGGACACGGAGCAATGGATTCAAACTACAGGAAAAGAGATTCTACCTAAACATTAGGAAGAACTTTTTGATGGTAACAGCTGTTCAAAAATGGAACATACTTTCTTGGAGGGTGGTAGAGTCTCCTTTGGAGGGTTTTAAACAGATGCCGGATGGCCATCTGTCAGAAATACTTTGATTGTGTATTCCTGCATGGCAGTTGGTTTGACTGGATGGCCCTTGTGAGCTCTTCTAACTCTAGGATTTCTTAAGTGTGGACATGCTAATGTCTTGCTCTTTGTGATGACAACAATGTATTGAAAGAGGGTGAGAGCAGACTATGGCCCCTATCTTCTCTGTGTTGCCAGTTGCATATATTCCATATTCTTGATGGGGAAAAAATCAGCTGAAAACAAAGATAACAAAATGGCAATAATATTAAAGAGATGCCACACATTCCCAAACTAAAAGCTGTAGTGACTAAATCCTAGCCTACATACACTTTGAAGAAGTTCTATGACAAAAACCCTACAGTTAACCTCAAGCTATTTATTAGATTAAAAATGGTGCAGAGGTTAACTGTACTTCCACCAAATGTACTGGATAGAGAACAAACACTTGTTGGTGACCCTGACTTAGATGTAAATGCAGAAGAAATTTATAGAACAAGATCAAAACATGTTTGACAGCTGAAAAAAATAAGAAAGCAGAATTAGCAAAATCTCCATCAGCAAAATCACTATATAACAACAAACAACAATGCAGGCAACTGCCAGATATGTCAGAAAGCCAAAAAATTCCTGGCTTGTATATATCCAAACCTTACCTTGTGTGAGTGAAAGGAATTCTGTTAAAGATAATTCCAAGAATTGTCAACAAGCAAACAAAGGTAACTCAACTTAGAGGAGACAGTCTATTGCTATAACAAATACTATATAAATGCTCACCAAGAGACACAAATTCAGAATTTTCATATCTGGAAACCTCCACAAGCCTTTATTATTAAATCTAGCAACATAAATAATTGTACTCATTTGAAGACATTTTGCATTTCCTTATTCTTATGTTATGACTGAATTTCTGCCTTTTAAAATCTGTGTTGAATTTTGCTTCATATTGGAAAGTTTTTTTGTAAGGCAAAAAAATGTATAAATCTGGTTGAGAAGTCACCTCTGATCATAACAAACTGGATGTCTACTGTAGTAGATCATGACATCTGCCCAGGAGTGAAACTTAGCCTAGGAAGAAACAAGATAATGTTCCTTAGTTTTTTGTGGGTTTTTCAGGCCAGGTGGCCATGTTGTAGAAGAGTTTATTCCTGATGTTTTACCAGCATCTGTGGCTGGCTTCTTCAGAGAAGATGCTTTTATCTTTCTCTGAAGATGCCAGCCACAGATGCTGGCGAAACGTCAGAAATAAACTCTTCTTCTACAACATGGCCTCATAGCCCGAAAAACCCACAAAAAAACTATGGATGCCGGCCATGAAAGCCTTCGACTTTACATAAGTATGTTCCATTCACTGTCCATATCAAAATACACACAGCATTCAATCTCTCAGAAAGAACTCCAAACTAAGGCATAATTTTCCACAATATCTCTCCTTTTAGCATTATGTCAATACTGAATGTTAACTGTGGTTAATACTAGTTTTCTTCTCAACTAGGATATTCAAATCAGTTTCTGAATCCAATAATGAGGTGTTTAAATTACGATGAGGGAGGGTACAGATGTAATACTGTGTCATGGTTGCCACAAACAAGGGCAGAGAGAGAGATTTTGCACTGAAAACCTGCAGTGTTTTGGGAGAAAGATTACTGGTGTTTTATTCCTGGTTGCCATATTTGTTTAAAATACAGCAATGAGTCAGGTTGGCCAACAGGAGCAATAAAGAGAAGTACGGCTTTCTTTTAAATCTACTAATTGTTTTAATGACTTAATCTAATTGATTAATTGATTAAATGTTGCAACTGTACTAGGATAGGAACCATACCTAAGCATGGGTACATGGAATGGCATTGATCTCGGGATAAATCCAGATGTTTGCTACCTTTACCAGATGTTTCACTAAATCAATGGCAGTGTTCATCTACTAGAAAGAAAATGGTTTGTTGTGAAGTGTTTTGCTCTTCCCTGGGGCTTTTTTGCTATTGTGTCAAGAGAAGTGCATTAGACTTGGAGAAGTCAATCAGATTATTTCACTGTTTCCATAGAAACGGTGCATCAGTTTTTTAACATGTGTCCCCCGGACGTTTAAATGTTTTAATTAAGTAATCTGTTTGTATCCTTCACATCTATGAGTACCATCCTTAAATAAAAAGATCAAGGCTTCCTTATTTAGGTAAATTATCTAGCAATTTATGATACCGATATTTAAATAGCTAGATTACTGTCATTTTCACCTTATTAAAAACTGGCTTCTTTTTACCATAAAACTGTTTATACCACTCTTTTCTGACAGGACAAATTATTTTGTAACACAAGGGTAGGAACAAAATTTTGATCTTGAAATCATTTTAAGTATCTGTGAGCGGGGAATTTCTTCTGCCCTTCTGAGAGAGGTTTTTTGGGGAGGAGCATTAATCTCTTTCATTTTTATCAAGATGACTTCTGTTTAAAATCTGTGACTTATTGAACAAAGTCTGCATATTCCTCAAGGGTGTGCAATGCATGACAGCAGCCGTAACCTTGCAATGATTATGTTGGAAGATTTTTATCAGCTTTTGAACCAAAAAAACCCATGATGTTCTCTCTCCTCTCCCCCCCCCCAACCTTGCAAAGGGTGGGCACATTTATAGTGGAAACTATCACTGTTGCTCGAAAGACGGCTGTGCATTATAGATCAGATTATGATGAAATACTTATTTTATAATGAATTTTACGTATTTTATTTCTTTTCAAATCAGTGGTGTTTTTTAATGGTGAAAATGTTCAGAGGGAACTACTGAAGTAAAAATTGCAGATGTCCCTAGTCTCTTGCATTTATCTATTTGAAAAAGGAAATATTTGATTGCTAAATGTTGAATTGTTTGAAGAACACACTAGTATTCACTGTATAGGCAAAGGTCAGAATACTAGAAATAATCAATACGGTGTTGCTTCATTTGGTGCAATGTTTCTGAGAGAAGTCATTCAAGAGGTAGATGGAAAGAATTATAAAAACTTTGATAAAGATCAAGTTTCTGAAAGATAAATCCTGTTAAGCAGTACACAAAAGCCTAAACAGTTTTTCCCTACGGGAAAAAAATAACACCTTCAAGTCATTCCTGACTTATGGTGATCCTAAGGCGAACCTGTCATGATCTATAGAGATATATGATACATTACAGAAACCAAGTGTTACAGGTCCCTACCTCATGTTTTCCAAACTTAAGTAGACTCAGGGAAGCAACAGAAGAAAAGAAGGGATGGGTAAGCAGAAGAGAGATGTATGATTATTCCCATTATTATTTTTTAAAGGTAGTTGTTGTGCAATTTCTCTATTATGGGGGGGGGGGATTCTGTGGTCGTCTAAATCAGTGTTTCTCAGGCTATCTGATGTGAGAGTCGAAGGGGATTAAACACCATAAAATGCAGGAAAAAGAGATATGTATTCCAGTGTTTTGGTGAAAAAAAAATGTTGTCAAGCCATGCTATTGTTAAAAAAGATTTTATTTGCCCTGTTGACCCGTTTCGGGAAAAACCCTTCTTCACAAGTTGATTCTTCTGTTTCTCTGTTTTTGTAGCCAGAGTTTCTATCATTGATTCTCCAGTTATTTCAGAGAAGAGAAGGCAATTCTTCCCCCTCCCATTTATTATGTAAAGTCTCTTAGGCTGAGAAATAGTGATCTGTCCAATATTGCCAAATGAATGTCAGTAGCTGAGCAGGAATTTCAACATATGCTGCCTTGGTCCAAATGGGATATTGCACTACAGCTTCTATTCTCAATCTTTTCATCATCTGTCAAATATTTTGGACTAATTCCCAGAATCCCTGACCATTGGCCATGTTGTTTGGGGCTTCTGGGACCTGAAGCTCAAAATGTTTGGAGGAACAGAGACTGAGTCACACTATACTAGAGCATGTTGGCGCATTTGCCTCCTAAAGTGATCATGTTAGGTTAATGTGAAACACTGGAGTTCTTTTTGATGGGAATGTCTCTCACTCTGGAATGGAGAATGAATAAACTTTGGTGTGATGCTACAGGGACTGGCTTATTTGATATGAATAGCTGATGCAAAAAGTCAAATTCCATTGAGCTCTTATCATCAGAGGACAGTCTGCTCAGCTTTTCTATTGTGCTTTTTTTAAAAAAAAAACCTAAAATCAAGCCATTAATTTTTGGTTTCTTACAATGAACGGGCTGTTGCTTAAATGTAATACAGTACGCACAGGAGACTGACTCTGAAGAGCTGAAGGTTAAATTCTGAGGCGAGAAAGGAGCATCTATTTAAGTTACAAATAAGACTTTGAGGGAATAAGTATCTTAAGCCAAATCTTCTTAAAGAATACTTAATCACTGGATGTGCTGGTCAGAGATTCAGCATGAGTAACAGCAAAACCAATTAAATGTGTTTAGGGAACTGTTTGGAAGAGAAGATTCTCTCTTTTCCGCTTGGCAACTGAATTAAAGAGATTTCACATAAGCTTTCTTTTCCATTCCTATTTCCAAGTGTCATGTTATACAATTATAGCTCTTCTGTATGATCTTAAATTGTGAGTTCTTCCTAGATGTAGTACATTTTCTCTAGCTGTCTGCATATTTAGTTGTTCTCAAAGAGATAGATTACTGGGTATAGTTCTCTGGCTGAGTTCCCAGACAGACGTGGCATAGCACTACAGGTAGCATCCTTATTGCAGTTTTCTGTTTTTCCTTTTTTGAGATTCCCTGTGTATATGCAGAATACAGAAACATAAGTTTAAAAGTAAATAAAACCAATAATTATTATGGAAGGACATCCGGATTAGTCTAGAAAAAATGAAATTTATGAACTTATTGCTTCTTCTGGGGAGAATTTTGGTTATAAAAATGATGGTTTTACTGAAGATGATGTTTCTTTTTCGGAACTTACCTATTGTAATGAATGATAAAGTATTTACAGAATGGAATAAAACAATTTCAAAATTCATCTGGCAAGGAAGAAAAAAACCTAGGACAAAATGGAAAGTCCTGCAGGACATTAGAGAGAGAGGAGGTCTTGGTTTTCCTGACCTGCAGTTATATTATGAGGCTTGTGGAATGAGATGGATAAAAGAATGGATAAGACTAAAAAAAAGATAATATCTTAATTTTGGAATGTGCTGATCTGAAGTTTGGAAAACATATATGAATGGGTGACAGGGAAGGTTTATTCCAGCTCATGGTCTACCATTCTGAATCATGATATGTTAACCTGTCTATTGTATTTTCACCTATTTCTTAATTAGTTCTTTAGTTGAAATTAACATCTAAAAATTATATCTGTTTTGTGGCACCATAAAGGCTAACAGGCATATTATAGTGTAAGGCTTTGTAAGCTGAAACCACGTAGTTGAATACATGCAGTATAATCTCCTAAGTGAGAAGATACATGGAAATAAAAAAGAGATACATTCACTCACTCTTACTCAAATGCTCAAAGTCAAAGCATGGTGTGTAAATGGTTGAATGCTTTATTTTCAAAATTAACTTCTAACCTTTATTTTTAGGAATTTATCCTGGCACCCGGCACTGGATACACAAAATAAAATGTATACACCCCATTCTCATGCATTTATAGATCTGACTAATGATTTCACTGCAGGTGAGTCACACATTTTGACTTTCTTTTAAACTTAATTTAGCCAGTCAATAGTACTGAGTATGAAAAATTATATTTGGCTGCCATTTTAACTGTAATGCCATTGCAGTTTTCTTGGGCTGGGTAGTGTCCATTACTCTGGGCATTTCTGAGGAAAAATGTGTTCTCCTCAGGAAGATTAGGAATATCCAAGTCTTTTTTATTTGGAAGTAGTCATATTAGTAGGATTTCTCTTAAACCAAGAGTGAGGAAAGTGCAGCTAGCTACACCTGATCTAAGAGGAGCCCTCCATTTAAAAAAGGGGAAGGGGCAGTAAAATCACCTGTGAGGGCCGAAATACCCTAAAGAGACCAGATCCCCCCCGATCATAGAAGCTAAGCAGGGTCAGCTCTAATTGGGTGGGAGACTGCTAATGAAAACCAGGTGTTTGAGGTTATATGTCAGTGGAAGGAACTGGGAAAGCCACCTCTGAGTATTCTTTACTTAAGAAAACCCTATTAAATTAATGGTGTTTCCATAAGTCAACAGGTGACTTGAGAGCAATTTGTTATTGTGTGTCTTCAAATCATTTCCAGCTTATGGCAACCTTAAGGCAAACCTATTATGGGGTTTCTTGGCAAGATTTGTTCAGAGGAGGTCACTATGTGTCGTTGCCTTCCTCTGAGGTTGAGAGCATGTGTCTTGTCCAAACTCACCTAGTGGGTTTCATGGCTGATCTGGGAACCAAACGCTGGTCTCCAGCGCACATACGCGCACACACAAAAAAGCAGCTGTAAATCACACTTGAGGCCTTCCTGATGCAGTCTCACTTGTGGTATTAATTTTGAAGGAAAAATAAAGAGAAAATGAGGTATCTTGATCTGCTCAAGGCTTTTGCCCTCAAGGGGGAATTGGTGGATGGCCCTTGGCTCCCACACAGTTGCCCATCTCCGGCATAGGCAGAAAAAGAAAACAACACTGAAATGATCAAGGGTTGGGGAGAGTGTGTGATGGAATGCACACTCACAAAGAGCTTCACCTGGCACTTATGTTAACCTTCTGGCACCAGGTAAAGAAATTGTAATTCTCCAAGGCTCTTCAAATATTTCAGCTTTTAAAAAGTTTACTGGTTTTATATTTTTCTTCTATTATAGCTCTCTTTTTTGCTTGTTTTAACTTTACTGTATGAATTTCTGAAAGAGCTTCAGTTGCTGGATTGCATGAAAATGGTTAAATAAATACAAATAAGCTTATTTAAACTATATGTATTGGAGTCTAATTGTGTTATATACTATTGGGATGAAGCATTCCAAGAATCCCAAAGGGTTCAGAGAAAACAAATAATGTTCAGTAAGTATTTGAAGGAAATAAAATGCTTTTAAAAACTAAAAAAGATGTCTTCAAAATTGTAGATGTATTGAAACAAGGATAAAATTGTGCCCTGCATATTCACAAGAATGCACAGTTTATTTTTGCAACAGATGTAAAAAAAAAAAGTACCATAGTTGAGCCAGCTGAGCTATTTTTTGATAGTTATATCATTATAAACAGCTTAACAGATTTAAAGTGTAGTCTGAAAAGTGCAGGGGGAGCCATCTCATGCCTGAACATCCCTATGCCAATTTTGGTTTTAGCCTAATCTGTTTACAAACTGCCATTGTATTAACTCCCTTCCCCAAAAGAAGCTAGCTTTCTTACTTTGCCAAAATTCAAAGAACTGTGCAACTAGTTTCATGAAGCAAGCTGAAATTCTTTCCATCTGATACCTAGAGGTTTCCTGTAGAAAAGTCATTGTTCTTAATTACAGGACTCTATATTTCTAGAAATAGACTTCAGCCCTAATGCCACTTCTGAATACATAGAGTTCTCAGTTTTAAAATATATACATCAGCAAAAATAAGAGTATCTCGAGGAGTCAACATTTTCCCTGCTGTTCTTTGAATCCACGGGGAGTTCTAATCTTGTTGCAAAAACAGATTTATTATTTCAAGTATTACTCCTTTCCTGGGAAGCCTCTTTATCAGCAGAATTAATAGCCTTGACCTGAGTAATGTATTTCTATGTGCTGGTACACAAATTCAGAGAGTGTTATATATGATGTCTGAGAATGAGATAAATACAGAATGGGAAAACAACCATGGCATAATATATAGTAGCTGCCATATCTTCTTGGGTGTAAAGTGGTTGCAGTTTAAAATAATGGACTCCACACAGATAGCAATGATGTGAACACACTTGATTTTGTGTAGAATAAGCTATTTGTGTTTAATACACTTTTGGAAGACTCCATGGGCTTTCTCAGGATCACGTTTACCCATTTAATCATCTCCTTTTTTGTCTGAAAAATTCCTCTATTGCAGGAGAAAAAAAACAAACTACCATCCAATAGCAACTTATACCTACAATCTGATTATTCACTTCTCTCTAGTCCTTGCTACATCTTTTTGTGACGCTGAAATAATTACATTTTGCAATAACTGAAGTCTCTAGTTAAACAACAAATCTAGAAGTAAAATCTGATATAACACTTGCAGACTCATTGTCTGAATGTGACTCCTTATGTTGAATAATCAAAATGGCATCAACAGAAAATGGATGCATCAGCATGCTATAGTGTATCCCCGCTATTTGCAGAAGTAGGGAAAAATGGGGGGAATCCCCAAGAAAACTGTTCATTTAGCACTGAATATGCTGTATGGGCAGAGAATACCACTTTCTATTCAATTAAAATGACCAGAAATGATAAAAAATCATTATGATGGAAGTACTAAGATATTAACATAAAAATACTTCTGATGTAAGAGTGCTTGTAAATTTTGTGCACAAAGGATCAGATGAGTATCTGTGGATATTTACTGTATCAACTTTAATACATTCCTTCTTCACCTGTTACATAACCCTTAAAAATCTCAAAAATCTCAAATGGCCAGAAGATATAATTACTATGAAATTTGTGATTAATTTCTCCATAGATTCCTCATAAATGTCTCTGTGCTATAGTGGACTATGTGTTTTTCTATAGCTTAGTTTCATGAATACAGAGCAGCTCTGGATAGTGTGATGGCAATGAGAAGTTGAAATATTAGGCCTGCAACTTCACATAATGAGTGGGCTACTAGGCATGTTTTATTTTCTGTTAGCCACAATCAAAGTCCACTTTTGTTGCTATTACATTTGTTCTTACCTTAAAGGATGAATATAATACTAATCTGATATGTCCTAAAATAAAGTATATTTTCTGAAATGTTTTCTCTTTTAAAAAATATATTTAATTTTTCATATTTATATCCTCACTGTCCTCAGAGGACCTCTGGTTCACATTGTATAGTGGGTCCCCTGCCCTTATCTTTTCAAGAACCTTTTCAGTGAGATTAAGTAGAGCAGTGACTGGTCCAAATCCACCTGCTGACCTTCAAGAAAGGTTTTCACCCCAAGTCTAGCTTTCTTAACCACTACACCATATTGGTTTTCTTCCCCAATAACAAACCTTTTGCTACAGTCCCAAGAATTCAAATAGTACTTTCCACAAACTCTCACTTTCCAGTTGGCAAGATGGTGGCATGGGAACTAGAATATGCCCCCTTTTTGTGCTATATTGTATGTTTTGTTGTCTACCTAAGTCCATCCCAAGGGCATTTGGATTTCTCATAATCAAATATTCATCTTCCATGGCACATGGTAAAATGATATTTTGGAATGGAAAAGCTTCTCAAGTAGTATGTGATATGGCCTGATGAGATCCGTTGTTCAGAAGTCAGGAATCTTAGTAGGTATCAGAAAATAATTTCTATTGGCAATTTAGATTATGACCTAAGTATTTTAAAAAACTGCAGTGTGGCCTTATGTGCCTGATCTTTTTGTGTCAGCTTTGTTTCTTTTGTTTTGGTATTTGCAGTATATATATTTTTTCATGAGGTTCTTTGAATAGTGTGGGAGGGCATATGAGTTGTTTAGAACATTGTTGTAGTTCTATATTTGTGCACAACTGAATCAATGAATTCACTGTACATTGACTTCTGACATTAAAGCATTCTTGTCCCCAGACATTACCTCACTTGGGCAAACCCTGTGCAGACCTGTGTTTAGAACCCTTCCAGCTACGTATTGACCTTGTGAATATGAATAAGTCATGTTACCTTCAGTGTCTGGAATAAAAGTTCAACAGACATTGCAGGTGTGAAACAGCAAAGAACTGGGTGGCAAAGAGCAAGTCAGCATTTTACAACAAACATTTTAATGTGTTTAGATATGGCCCACTTGGTTTTTTGGTTCCCAGATTCTTTACATACAGAGTGTGGCTTCTGGAGGTACAATGTATACATCTAAAATTCAGAGTTGAGTTGAATCAGATGTAATGAAGGAAAATAAATATGCAAATATCACATACAATATCTCCTATTGGATTAAATAGAATCAATTGTGTTTTTTTGGGGGGGGGGAGAATTAAGTGGTTGTCTGCAAAGATTTTACTGAATAAATTTAATAAAATTTTGTTTGTTCAAGAGAGGTTGGATGTGTTATGTAATAGGCTGTGTAAGGAGACAGGGTGAGACATTTCAGAAAAGAAGTGGCAGCAGTTTTGCCCTGCACAGGGCTAATTGTAATGCAGGTAGCATCCCTCCATATGTGAGCAATGGCACTGCTTTGTTCACTGCCTCAGTTCCTTTCTGTCTAGCAAAAAATATGGTAGTTGGCCAGTAGTTTATAAGCCAGCTCCTAATATCGCTTTCATTACCAAAAAAAAAAAAAGAAAAAAACCTGAAATTCAGCATGCATACAAATAGCTTTGCAAAAGAAGCTGCTAAATACAAATTAAAGATAGTGTAGGGATCAATAACATTTGAACTTGGAATACATTTGCATTATTCTTTCATAAGTACAGCTCTGCATTCATCTATTCTTTTAGTGCCCTGTCTGCACCCTGGCATAGAATTCCTGCTCCAAGGAGATTTGGCTGATGCCATTATTACTATCTTCTGAACAGGAGGCTAAGTTGGCCCTGTTTTCCCAAGCAGCAATTTAAGCTTTTAATTGTGCTTAATACCAGTCATTATGTTAGTCTCTGTACTACTGTGATATTTTATTTTCTTTTTATTGGGACCCTTTAATTAGATTCACTTGTTTTTAATTTTCATTGGTATGACTTTTTAAAAGTGTATACACTACTTTTAAAGCAGTTAGCGGGTAAAGGTGCTAGTAATCTTTTCAATAGCAAGACTATGTTTCGAGATGGGGCACAGTTTCTGGTACATATTACAGTCACTTTCAACTGCTGTCTTTTAGAATCATAGACCTGGAAGGGACCACAACCCCCTGCCATGCAGGAACTCCTGATCAAAGCATCCCCGACAGGTGGCCATCCAGCCTCTGTTTAAAGACCTCTGGAGACTCCACTACTCTCCAAGGGAGTGTGTTCCACTGTCAAACAGCCCTTACTGTCAGGAAGTTCCTCCTAATGTTGAGGTGGAATCTCTTTTCCTGCAGTTTGCATCCATTGTTCCGCATTCTTGCTCCTCCTCAATATGACATTCCTTCAAATATTTAAACAGGGCTATCATATCACCTCTTAACCTTCTCTTCTCCAGACTAAACATACCCAGGTCCTTTAAGCTTTCCTCATAGGGCATGGTTTCCAGACCCTTCACCATCTTAGTTGCTCTCCGAATTGTTCCCATGCACATTTACTTAGAAGGGCATCTTATTGCCTTGATTAGGGCTTATTCCCAAGTAAGAAGGCACAGGTATAGCTCACCATACTAAATGAGTACTCTCACCACCACATCTACTAACTGCCCAGAGGTTTTTACCTGCATCTTATCAAGCAGCCTTTTGCTACATAAAACATCTTAGCCTTGAAGGTTGCTGCTCAAGAACAGATACCACATTGAGATTTATGTAGAAAGCATTTGGACAAACTACAGCAGCAGCTGGGTGATGGAAATGCTGACACTGCCTTGGCTTTGAGGGGCAGAAACTCTCTCTCCCTGTAGTTTGTTAAGCAGCATTAGTAGGTTACAACTATATTTTGTGGGTCCATGAGTAATACAGTTAGATTATATGCAAAGGATTCATGTTTTGCTTATGTTCAAACATTTTTTCAAGGTTTTTTTTAAAAATAGGAATCAAATGCTGAATGTAGATGAGAAATAAATTGACTTACTTACAATAATGTTTAGCTTATGAAGTGTCAAACATAAAAATAATGAGTTCCTAATGCCTGCTGATATGGAGTGGGGTTTCTTCCATAGCTCATGGCAAAACTACAGATTCTACACCCAGAATAAATGAAGTTCTCAGTACTCAGTGCCATGCTTCAAGTGTGAAAATCCCAGAGGATAAATCCCAGCTGATCAGCATAATTGGAAACATAATTTAACTGTAGAGAACTAAATTAATACCTGTAAGTTTAAATGAAAACTTCAGGATTAAAATAACAGACATAAGGGCTGTGCAGATCACCCTTAAGGGGCAGCCTGCAGCCGCCTTCAGCTCTGTCAGATCGGGGTTGTGGCAACCGCATGCTGCTGCTGCTTTCCAGAGTGCAAAAAGGAGCCACAAAAAGCCATGGCACCTTGGCTTTAAGGCACTCTTTTGGTGCTGCGTTGTGTGGAGCAAGTGTCAAAAATCAATCAAAGTTTAAAATATTGGCTTAAAGCTTTGCTGTAAAAATTAGTCTTTGTTCTCAATAAACTATTGTCTTAAATTTCAAGAAGATCTAGCGTCTTTTTAGACTATGTTTGTATTTAACAAATTGTGTAGGTTTGGAAGCGAGCTGCGCTGAACACTGAAAATTCAGTTGAGAATTTCCTTGGGAATTTTTCTACTCTTGGTTTTACAGTGGTAGGGTACCCTTGAACTCAGCAGATGGTTTGGGCCCAGACTTCTCTCTGAGGCCTCTGTCTGTAAATGGGCTTATTGATTGGTTTACAAATAATGCTAGTTGAAGTTTAGCATTATGAGAGTAAATCAAATTCCTTTGTGGGTTCACATGCTTTCCCACTGCAGAGCACCCATCAAAAAGAATTTTTTTCCTTTCTGGTTCAGATTTGATGGGGATTTTATTTTTAGTATGTGATAGTGTTTGTTTTTTGGTCTTTGATTATATATGTCAGGTGTCAGGTGAAAAAGGCATTATAAATAAGTGTTGTTGTTGTTGGTTGTAGTAACTGTTGTTATTAACTCTTGTTTGCCATGTTATCAAACACAGGCAAACTGTTGCTTAATCATAACTACGGTTGGGCCTCCCCATTTGCAGCTTTGACTTTTGCAGACTTGGTTATTTGCGGTTTTGATTAATATGTTCTCTCTAGCAATCTCTAGGTCCATCAGTGCAACCTTGCCACAAGTTGACCATAGAATTGTACTGGAGGACCTAGAAATTCCTAAAGAAAGCACTACAGAAAAAGCCTATGGGGCTTGAAGATGGGCAAAATTCCATTTTCTGAAACAGATCCCAGAAAAACAGAGGGCTGACTGTATAAGACATTTTCAACCCAATCCTTTCCTGTAGTCTAATGGAAGGATGATTGTTTGTACATGATGAATTAAACTTCTTTCTGTCCTACTGCTTTATAAAAGTAATGCATGCATTTATTTATTTTTAGACAATAAAGCACTTACTTGGTGGTGTATTAGATTATTTTATTCTCCACATGTTTTAAATTATTTGTTTGGTAAACTGCTGAGATCCTTTATTGGCCAGCAAGCAAGATGTTAATTTATTTCTAGGATTTATGAGTACATAAATGCTTTTGGAAATGTGGTGGGGGTTCAGGAAAGCTTGTCAGATATGGCATGGGTCAGCAGTTCAAAAGAGAATGAGGGTAGAAAAAATGTATTGGATGTGTTCATGTGCCTTTTAAACAGACAAACATATCTCTTTGGATGCTAGCCATTCACCCTTTAAGATTCAGGAGTGAGCTGGAAAAAGTTGCACACAAAATAAGATGGGAGGGGAACTCATACAATTTCATGTCTTCCTCTTTAGGGAAATATGAAAAGGGATTAAATTGTAATTTTGAAAAACTGCATTGCTTTCCAATCTTTAAAACATAAAATAGAGATTCACAAACTATATTAAACTGTAGAGATTCTGTATGAAATACCATTCACCTGAGAAAACAGTTATTTTAACACACCAATTTTATATATTGTGTTTTAGGCAGTTAAAAATGAGGAGGAGTCATAGAATTGGAAGAGACCATGAGGGCTATCCCCTGCCATGCAGGAAATCTTAATTCAAGCATATTTGACAGATGGCCATCCAGCCTCTGCTTAAAGATCTCCAAAGAAGGAAATTCCACCACTCTCCAAGGGAGTGTGTTCCTCTGTTGAACAGCTCTTACTGTCAGGATTTTCCTCCTAATGTTAAGGTGGAATCTCTTTTCCTATAGCTTGCATCCATTGTTCAATGTTCTAGTCTCTGGAACAGCAGAAAAGAACCTTGCTCCATCCTCAGTGTGACACCTTTTCAAATATTTAAACAGGTCTGTCATATCACTTCTTAACCATCTCTTTTCCAGGCTAAACATACCCAGCTCCCTAAGTCTTTCCTCATAAGACATGGTTTCCAGGCCCTTCACCATTTTGGTGGTTCTCCATTGGACACGCTCCAATTTATCAACATCCTTTTTTAATTGTGATGCCCAGATCTGGATACAGTATTCCAGGTGAGGTGTGACCAAGGCAGGATAGAGTGGCACTATTACTTTCCTTGATTTAGACTCTATACTTCTATTGATGCAGCCTAAAATATCATTGACCTTCTTAGCTGCTGCATCACACTATTGACTCATGTTCAACTTGTGGTTTACTAGAACTCCTAGAACCCTTTCACACATAGTCTCTTTAAGCCAGGTGTCCCCCATCCTGTATGTATGCATTTCTTTTTTCTTTTTTAGAATTATAGAATCATAGAGCTGGAAGAGACCCCAGTGCCGTGCAGGAATTCACAATCAAAGCATCCCCAACAGATGGCCGTCCAGCCTCTGTTTAAAGACCTCCAAAGAAGGAGGCTCCACCACACTCCAAGAGAGTGTGTGCCATTGTCGAACAGCTCCTACTAAAAAAAACCAACACAACAGGAGGCTTACACAGTAATTTCTACCTAAGGGCAGTGTCTTACATTTCTCCCTGTTGAAGTTAATTTTGTTAGTTTTGGCCTACCTTTCTAATCTATTACGGTCATTTTGAATTTTGATCCTGTCCTCTGGGGTATTAGCTATTCCTCCTAATTTGCTGTCATCTGCAAATTTGATAAGTATGCCCCTATTTAATCTAAGTCATTGATAAAGATGTTGAATAACACTGGGCCTAGGACAGAACCTTATGGCATCCTACTGGCCACCACTCTCCAGAATGAAGAGGAGTCATTGCTGAGCACCCTTTGGGTTCAGCTGGTCAACCAATTACAAATCCATAACAGTTGCATTGTCTAACTCACATTTTACTAGCTTGTTTGTAAGAATGTCATGGGGGACCTTGTCAAAGGCCTTACTGAAATCAAGATATACAGTATCTGGAGCATTCCCTTCATCTACCAAACTGGTAATTTTATTTTAAAAAAAAAAGAGATCAGATTAGTCTGGCATGACTTGTTTTTCATTAATCTGGCATGACTTGTTTTTTTCTCTACTACATCTCTCCTTTCTGAGTGTGTGGTCATCTGTTCTAGAAAGGCATCATCCAGTTCGTCAGTTTGACATGGAGGTCCGTAGTAGACTCCCACAATAACATCCCTGTTGTTTTCCTCCCCTTTCATTTTTATCTAGATGCTCTCCATCTGACTTCCAGAATATAAATCCTGGATCTCTTCACAGATGTAAACATCCCTGACATATAATGCTATTCTTCCTCTTTTTTTGTTTGGTCTGTTTCTCTTAAAAGGGTTATACCCCTGTATTATTATATTCCAGTTTCAGTTAATCTCAAAGATGCTACAAAATCTGTCTATAATGATTCAACAGACTAACATGGCTGTACACTGAATTCTATCTATATTTCAATTAGTCTCAAAGATACTGCAGGATCCCTTTGCTTACTAACACTGAAGATGGATACCACTTACCAGTAAGAGGTTTGCAATAGCAGTTTTATTTCTACATTTTAGTTTTGTCCTAAACTGGCAGTATTTAAGTGATTTTTATGTTGGAAATGTAAGGCTGGCACATCTTTAAAAATCTCTCATTCTGTTGCCTCTACTCTGTTCCAGAAAACAAAAAGGGAAGCAAGCCACACCAATCTCCTCTTGGAGAGAAGAGGAAAAAGCAAAATACATTACAATAGATAAAATAGGCTTCTCTAGCACCCCTGCATTGTTAACTCAGTAAACTTTTTAGACATTTAAATTATCATCTTTTTTACTACTTTGTAGTTTCACTTTTTCGTTCTTTTTTTTCTTTCTTTCTTTTAACAAATACATTTATTCCTCCCACACACCAAATAGCTAAACACATGCTTTGTTTTATTGGTAAGCTGCATGATGTTACAGCCATTGTATTGTTGGCTGGTTTTAAGGAAAACAAAACCACTCTCTATTTGTTTTGGAGATGCTTATTATTATTCTGCTCGTATCATTTTGTACAGGCTTTCTTTAAAACAAAACTTACATAGCTGAACTGCTCTTGGTTGCCACAGTTGAACTGCTTTTTGATTTGCCTCTATTTAAAAAATCGGTAAGGAGAAGGGAACCTCATCTTTAATGGGATGAGTGGTGTAGCTATGGGAGCAATGGCAGATAAGAGCATTGTCCCCTAAATAAGAATTTTCCACTCCAAATTAAATTTCCCTTCAGTTTCCAAATTTCTATTGTAGTATTTTAAAACTTTAGTCAGGCATTTAGAAGTGCATTTTATGTATGCAAAGAAAAGCAGAAGGAAGCATTACCAAGGGAATGCAAACACAGGAAAGATAAAAGGTTTACGTGTGAACCATTTTCAAGTCTCACTCTGCAATGCTAGAAACATGAGGACTGAAGGAAAAATTAATTGGGCACAGAATTCTTATTTTAAGGGACAATGCCCTTGTTGCCTCTTCCCAAAGCTACACCCATTAAAGTATGGTTGTTTCAAGCAGAAACTCGAAAGCTCATGGAACCAGACTTTTTCAGTTTCATAATCTCTACTGGGCATTCTGTGTTGGGCTGATGAAAACTGAAGTCCAATATCTGAGGGTCAAACGTTCTGAATCCTAACTTACCACATTTAAAAACAAAAACCTAAAGGGAAATGTGTGTCATTATTAACTCTTTCAAGACAACTCAGAAAGTCAAAAATGTGGCAGCTAGTGTATTGATAGGGAGTGGATATATAGAATGTACCTCTCCATTGTTGAAAAGTCTCTGCTGTGTGATTCCAAGGACAATTGAAAATACTTGTTTTCCTTTTAAACCCATTTGCAGCTTGGCTCCTGAATATCTAAAGCAAGAGCAGATAGATCTCTGAGAGAACTGCAGTAAATGAATAGTGATTTCTGTATGCCTATCGTGTGCAACATTCTTGGTGTGAATATCCTTTACCAACCAACATCTGTTTTTGTGTTACACAGGGAAACTAGCCTCTACGTTTTTGTTTCAGTGAAAGTTGAGAGCTTTGAGATGCTAAAAAGAGACATTTTTTAAGAACCATTGAATTAACACAGCAGTAAAGTAGTCATCTTTAGCTGAAGCCTATCTGGTTGAATTAAATGCCCAAGGAAAGAATAATGAATGCTTCCTTAGTCTTCTGCTGACGTCCGTCCTTTTGTACTATTTCAGATTTATTTCTCACAACATTATTAAATGATGGACAAATTCAGTTTGAAATATGGGAAAATCAGGTAAGACTTTTTTTAGAATTTATGTATTATCAGGGCCTGAGAAGCCTCAGCGGTTTGATAATGCTAATCGAAAGAATCTTTGTTTGACAGAACATAACTTCACATTGCTTCCAAACATCTGAATATTGCTTGGAGGTAATGTTTTACTCAGTATTCCTCCCTCTGCAGAATATAAGCTTGGCTGCCAATTAAACCACTCAGTCAGCTTTAATATGTGCGGTTAACAGGACTCCTGTTGTGATGTCATCTGTTGTGTAAGATTACTGGCATTTAATTTGTCAGCATGATGGCTTACACAGAAAAAAAATGATTCAACATAATACTTTTTCTTTGTTGCCTCCAGTCCTTTATACTGTTTAAATGTGGCTGTTTTTTCTCCCCTTGGAAAAACAAGGGGAAATAATCTGGAGACTTTTGAGGCTTCTTCCTTGCTGCTTACTGTAGTTCTTTCATAGCTATCCTCCCAATCCTAGTCTTCCTAGGCGTGCTACCAGTTGTCAAGCAGTTGTGAGAGTGATTGCACAACTGGAAACTGCATTGGATTATCCCCCTTTACACATAACCTAGAACTAGGAAGGGTATGCATGTACAACAGCATTTGCACTACCAGAATGACACAGTTGGATACTGGCCCATGTGTCCAGATATTTGCATGCACTTTTAAATAATATATACCAGTGGCAATCTGCGTTGTTTTTGAGCCAGATTTTAGGATAGATGGAGCAAGCACCTCACACCAACTACCATCCTCCTTTTATCTAGGCTGATGTCATTATTTCTTAGAAGGGCCTGTGTTCCACTCTTATTGATCCTATACTCTCTTTCTGTCACAATATATTATGAGCTGTGTTGTCCTGTTTAATCAGTAAGTGGATTTGTGTTATAAAACTTAATTCAATCAGCAACTCTTCCTCTTTTTTACGCAAAATGATTTAAGTTTTGGGCATGCAAAGGAGGAACTGCTGCTTGAATTAAGTTTTATAACATTGTCCCACTTGCTGTAAGGTATTAAAAAGTAACTGTCAAAAGGCAACAGTTTCTAATATAAAGTATGAAAGGTTTAATGATTCCATACTTTTATTGGATCAGAATCTCCTTGTCCTCTTTTGTGAAAGGGCCACATATATAGACATGCATGCATACACATATACACAAACAAAACACTCCTAGTTGTTTCTAAATTATTTGAAATAGTTTAATATCAAGGAGCAGCAATTAGTTTTGTGATGCTTAAAGGTTGCTCATTTAACTTTATTTCATTTCATTTTTAGTTTCTCCAAATACTTTAAATACTGCTGGTCTGGCAGTCACCTTTTCATTTCTTTAATCTCTCCCCCCCCCCGTCCCCCCTCAATATGGAAGAATAAAGCAAACATCCCTAGCTCTCTGAAAGTGGATTTAAAAAAAAAGATGTCAAACCAAATGTGTCCTTGGTTACCTTGAAGTGTTATAGGAGTTAAATAGTGTTTAGAAGACAGTTCTACATCATGATTTCCACTTGACTAGAAGAGACATGAAAACACACTCTATATTAATGGGATGGTGGCGTTTAAAATCCAAAGTACTTTCAAAGTTACTCAAATGATCATTATTTGAAAATGAAATTATTCACATTTGTGAATCACTTGAG
This sequence comes from Urosaurus nigricauda, assembly GCA_034509955.1. Taxonomy (NCBI): domain Eukaryota; kingdom Metazoa; phylum Chordata; class Lepidosauria; order Squamata; family Phrynosomatidae; genus Urosaurus; species Urosaurus nigricauda. The sequence goes on from JAOEGL010000013.1 coordinate 13,318,290, forward strand.
CTGGATATAATTATTAAACTAAAGCTAATTTTAAACCACAGTGACTCAGCTTGGATGATAGTATCTTGGCTTAAGATAGGATAGGCATAAACTTTAGACTGCATATGTAGCCCAATTGCTTCTCCCTTTCAACAAGCCCTAACTAAACCAGGAAGTTTCTAATTCACTATCATTTCACCAAGGTAAGTAAACATTTGTTTGTTTGTTTGTTTGTTTAAAGTGTTTCTGTATTGCTTCCTAGCCCACAAGGCCTCTGAATACAATTAACAATTAAAACAATACAAAGACGAAAAAACATTTTTAAACACATTAAAATACTTTTTAAAAATGCCTAAAAGCAGTCTAATTGCTAGCTTCTAAACAAACCAGGATCTTAAAGCTACAGGAAAAGAAATTCCATGTCAATATTAGGAAGAACATTCCGACAGTAAGAGCTGTTCGACAGTGGAAGACACTCCCTTAAAGTGTCATGGAGTCTCCTTGTTTGGAGGAAGTCTTTAAGCAGAGGCTGGTGGCCATCTGTCGAGGATGCTTTGATTGTGATTTCCTGCATGGCAGGGGGTTGGACTGGATGGCTCCTGAGGTCTCTTCTAGTTTTATGATTAAACCAACCTTAGACTTCAGTTTAAGATCTTGATTTGTTTCAGATTTAGCAATAATAGACTCATAGTTTGGATGAAATGTGAAACCCTTAATTGGCCATTTTCTCATTTTATCACAGCTCACTGCACTTTATCAAAGCTCACTTTATGCTCATTGAATAAAGAAATGAAAGACTCCATCATCTCTAAGTGTAAGTCAGTCAAGATATGAGTGTAGTAAATGGTTAAAGGACATCAGGAACTTCAGTTGGCCAGAAAGACCCTGCTGTAATGAATGGGAATTGCATAGGACCCCAGTGATGTGACTTGCATAGCCAGTCTTTCAATTTATTTTCATCTGTTGCTTTTATCTTGAAATGTGCCACATGCTGATGGCCTATTCACCAACAAATGTCGATTTGACTTGACATAACCAGGGACCAAAATTTTTGCCCAAAGCCACATAGCATGAATCTTTATCCTGGTTTATATGCATTATGTAATCATCCCTGGCTGAAATAGAATGATCCAGCCTTAGGTCAGGTATGTCAGTTTACATATAAGACTGCTGAATAATGTCTTTTCTGGCTACAGTTTTTTTTTAAAAAAAACTCTTTGCCACAATTTCCATTTCATCTGACTTTCCTCCCTTAGTAGTAATATCTTTTTCAAAAACAATTATGTAGACAGTCTTTGCCTGAGCATACTAGATGATGATCATGATTATTAACATTTATTTGCATAGGGCCATAAATTTACATGGCCATTTATAGAAGAAAAAGAAATGGTTCCAAACATTACATCCTGTCAAAGGCGTACAACCTAAGGATAAATAAAATATAAACTGTCCAAGAGGGCTGAAGTACAGTGATCCCTTCACATTTGCTGGTGTTAGGGGTAAAGGATCCCCATTAATGTGAAAAACCTGGAAATAAAAAAATATTATTCTTTTTACCTGAGAGAACACTTCTCTAGGGATCTCCCCATCATCCAGTGCAACTGTTGGTCATAGAATCATGCTGGAGTACCTACAGATGCCTAAATAAGTGTTTTCTCTAGCAACTTCTAGGTTCTCCAGTACAACTGTATGGTCAACTTCTGGCAGAGTTGTGTTGGAGAACTTAGAGATTCCTAGAGAGTAAATATTAATCAAAACAGCAAATAATAAAATCTTCAAAAGTCAAAACTGCAAATGTAGAGGGCCAACTGTATTTCTCCACTGTTCTTTAGCTTTTAATTATTATTGGGTGTATGTGTTCTTTCACTACTATCTTTTTATTTTTAATAAATTGGTCTAGTGTTTGAGAAATTTAATGTAGGTAATATAATCCAAGATACTGCCAATTATTAATTCTTATAGAGAAGCTGAGACTATTTATTTATTTATTTTTACGGGAGTCACTTTCCAGACTGACATTTTCCCAGCATTTAATTAGTTTGTTTGCTCAATACTTTAGAAGAAACAGAAGAACTAAAATGGTAAAATGTAAGTCAGGTAGTGAGAAGCTTTGTAGCTTTCAGGAAAACCTACATAGGCGTATTTACTCTTTTTTTTTTTTTTTTTTTTTTTTTTTTTTTGCAAATTGATTGAATTAACACAGAGTTTGCTCTCCTGAGTGGAATGTGTGCATTTTTAAAGAGTCCCATAAGATATTTTCATGGTTGAATGGAAATACATTATTTTCAAATATGAAAAAATGTAAGTGAACTCCAAATGCAATATAAATAACAAAGAATTTCCAAATCCTGAGATTAGCCAGTACAAATAAATCCCTGGAAAAGAGATTATAGGACCCTAAACCACCCAAATTTTAGGGAAGAACCCTGAAATCAGTTTTTAGAAAGACCACCATATTGCCTCTAAAAAGTATGAATTCATACTATTTCTTGTATGTGCCTTTGTTGAGACTTACCCTACATTCACAAATAAAATGTTTACGCATTGATGACGTTAACATTTTGACTTTTCCATGTATTTTATGTCTAACAGAATGGGAATTTTTCAAAACCTACGCACATAAAGAAGAAACCTGAAGATGCTGCTGTTGTTGGCCAATCAGTATTTGCAGATTTTGGTGAGGTTTCTTCCTTTCTACCCAAAGTTTTTGAAATTTATGCATGCATATATGTGGCTAAAACAAAGTGGGCATGTACAAGAAACTGTTTGAGATTTAACAAATAAATTTACTATTTTATTGCACAGCTGTTTTTTGAAAACTCTCTTCTGCAATCTTCATTTATATGATGTTACCAGATAAAGTACCTAAAAACTCTGATATGCATGAGAAACATTTAAATTAATTAAAGTAGCTTATAAAAAGATTGATGAAACATGTCAACATTCTTAATGTTATAATTGCCAGTTATTTCTCTAAGCTTCTGAACAAAGAGAATACTTAATTTATATGTAAATCTAGTTTCAAGCAATTTTTGGCCAATAGGAATACTTTTCATATAGGACTTTGGGTTTGAACATAGGACTATGACTCTAGAGAGCAGAGTTGGAATCCCAGCTCGGCTATGGAAAGTCTCTGGCTGACTTTACACAAGTCACACTCTCTCAGTCTCAGAGGAAGGCACAGGCTACAGTTACATTTTATATTGATTGTGAGGGATGTCCCTTACACTTTTTAAAACTAAGAACAGTTGTTATCCACTGGGGTTTGGTTCCAGGAGCTCCTGTGGATAACAAAATCCATGGATACTCAAGTCCCATTAGATACAATGGCATAGCAAAATGGTGTCCTTTATGGAAAATCAAGGTTTGCTATTTGGAATTTTATCATTTTTAAAAATATATTTTCAAGCTGTGGATGCTTGAATCCGTGGATAAAAAAATCCATTGATAAGGAGGGCTGACTGTATAATTGTGTTGCATGTAAGCATTGCCTAGGAAGTAACACAAGAGACAGGATTGTACGGTTGTTGTGTGCCTTCAAGTTTTTTCCATCTTACAGTAACCCTAGGGTGAAACTGTCACAGGGAACTCTTGGTAAGATTTGTTCAGAGGTGGTTTGCCTGTGCCTTCCTCTGAGATTGAGAGAGTGTGACTTGTCCAAGGTCACCCAGAGAGTTTCCACGGCTGAGCTGGGATTCCAACTCTGGTCTCTAGACTCATAGTCCGATGTTCAAACCACTACACCACGCTCACATCCATACAGTACTGAATTATAAACAATAAAAAGGTTTTATTTTTAAGGGAAATAAAGTAATTTCACAGGGCAAAGCTGAGTTGGATCCCTCCCTTCTTCTGGCTCTAGAAATTTTCTCTGGGATGGGCAAAAAGCAGACCTCTAGATGTTGTTGAGGTGCAGCTCCTTCACCATTGGTTACAAAGCTTAGGGACTTCCGGAGGCTTCTAGGCAGCTGTAGTTTGCCCACTCCTGCTCTAGTGCAACAGACCTTGTAATAGCATTGGAGTCAGCTCTGGATTTGGGCTGTGGTAAAACTTTAATGTAAGTTTTAACAACCAGATCATAAAGTGTTCTTAATATTTGCACTCTAGTTGATGCCGAAAACAAAAGCAAAATAAGGTCATCTAATCCGGCAGTAGCTGTTACTCTTCCTTAAGCGGTTGCCTAAAAATACCCACAAACATTCTTTTGCACTTCTGGTTGACCTTTAATTAAATACCATCTCTCCTGAGTTTCACTTTAGCGTAGATCCTAAAGACATTCAGCTATGCTAATAGCAACAGAACAAAATGAAAGATTATGCATTCTGATTATTGTTGCTGCTGTTGTTTGGGTACTGGTTTTAAATTAAAATGTTCATTAAAACTGAGGCAAGAGTGGAATGGCTATTTGCTTGTATGTATTCATCTTTTAAAGAAAGAAGACCAACAAGATTTGACTAGGAGTTGGGGGAAACAAAATAATCTTAGTTCTCTTTTGTCCATGCTTCCTGGGTTTTACATTGTCCTGGTAAGAAAGCTGCTAATGATTCCCCAAAAGCAGATGGTACTGAAAAATGCCATGAATACTAATAAGCATGAAGTGTATGTCAGATACATTTATTTTGAAAGATGTAAGGAAAAAGAAGTAATCGGCAATGGAATTTCATCACCAAGTGTTATAGCAAACAGCAGTGGATAATATCACCAAAGGGTACATTGTAATTTTAGAAACTGCCACATTTAAAGAAGAGTGAATTAACTTGGATTTCAGGAAATGCAGAAGAAGGAAAAACACAATTAAACAAGACTTTAAAAATTGTATCACTTCTTCACAATTTTCCACTTGATGTCCCACTGTTTGTGAAAACATAATATCACCCTGATAAAACAGTAAGAATAAATAAGGGAGTTTGCAAAATGTCTTTCTCTAGAAAACCATTTTACAGTTTTGTCACCTGACCTTCATAGAAAAAAAGGAGGAGGACACCAGGTGGGAGAATGATCTTTGAGATTTCAGAGGAAAGATAAAGAATAGTTAGCCAAAGACATTTTGCTATGTGAATTAGAGCAGCAAGTACAATCTCCCCACTTCAGTCAACCTAAGACACAAAATCTGCAAACACTGTTCTATGGTACTAAAAATACAATGCAATTAGATTAATGTTTGTTGTTGCGTGCCTTCAAGTCATTTTTGATTTATGGCGACCCTAATCATGGGGTTTTCTTGGCAAGTTTCTTCAGAGGGGGTTTGCCATTGCCATCCTCTCAGGCTGAGAGAGTGTGACTGGTTCAAGGTCACTCAGTGGATTTCCATGACAGAGCCAGAATTTGAACCCTCGATCAAGGTCCTTTTGTTATGCAAGTTCAGATGGAAGAGTAACCACATGACAGAGCATTTTCATGGTGGCACAAAGAATGTTTCAGTACCTTTCCTGGTTTGGTACATCATAATAATAATAATAATAATAATAATAATAATAATTTTATTTGTACTCTGCCTCTCCCTTTTGATGATTGAATGCAAAGAAAAAAATAACAAGAAAACAAACCCTAAATCCCCCAGCCCTTCTCCTCCCTTCCTTAAATATAAAATCACAAGAATAAAATCATATAAATGCAAAAGAACAATTAAAACAATTCACAGGTGGCAATAGCAAAGGGGCTTAGTGAGATGAGCAAATTTGTTCTACGTTAGTCCGGTAAGGCCCGCCTGCAGAGGACTGTTTTTATTGCTTTTTTAAAAACCTCAAGGGAGGTAATTTGGCAAGTTTCCTCTGGTAGGTCATTCCAAATTTTTGGAGCAACAACAGAAAAGGTCCTCTGGGAAGTCATCATCAGTCTGGTTTTTCTTCACTGCAGTCGATTCTTCCCAGAGGACCTGAGTGTACAGGGAGGATTATATTGGAGAAGGTGTTCCTTCAAGTAGACCGGACCCAAGCCATGTAGGGCTTTATAGGTAATAACTAACACCTTGTATTGTGCCTGGAAGCTGATAGGCAGCCAATATAACAATTTTAAAATAGGTGTAATTCAGTCGAACCTAGATTTTCCTGCAACCAATCTGGCTGCCATATTTTGCACTAATTGAAGCTTCCGAACGTAGCACAAGGGTTCCCCCTTTTGGAGCGTGTTGCAGAAATTGAGACAAGAAGTTACCAGCGCATTGTTTCCAGGTCCCGTGACTCCAGGTAGGGTTGCAGCTGGCGTATCAGCTGAAGCTGATAACAGGCACTCCTGGCTGTCGCATCAATCTGAGGTGACAGCTGAAGTGACATAGTCCTTTAGGGGAAGTGTGACCTCACCCAGGACATTCACGGGGTCCTTCATCCCTAATCCCAGTGGATGTGGGGGGGGGGGGGACCACTGTAAATGGATTTAAAGCAGCAGGACAGATTTTTTAAAACCAAGGAAATAGTAGTTTAGCAACTTCAGTATTAGAGGGAACATTTAATAATGGCAAATTAAACATCTTCATCTTCCAGTCATTTTCACTGAATTGTGTTCACTACAATGTCTGTTTTAAAGCTGTGATGTTTAGAATATCTGGACAGTTCTAACTGTAAAGTGGCTAGAACAAACTGATTGATAATTTCTTACAGTAATAAAAATGGCAGTAATTTCTAGAGACAGATGCAATTTTGGAAGCATTCCTCTCCTGGAATGGAGCTAAACTCACCTCAGAATAATGGTGATAAATACATCTGAACTTTGGTTTCATAAAAATGTTCTACTTTTCTTTACATATTTTGAGATAAGTAAATATGTGCAACTGCATCTGTATTAAAGTATTTTCACTGCCTTTCACTTCAGCCAGTTTAATATTTTGCATGAATGGGCAAAACATGAAAGAAAAATAGAGAAACGACATAGTTTATATCCAAGCGAGATCTTTCTAATACTTCTTTTTAATATCTGTTACAAATCTATTCTGTACAGTTCAGTTTTCTTCTTTTCTCCATAATAATTATATTAAAAGCGAAATAGCAAATACGAATAGGCAAGAGATAAAATCGGTCAAGTCAATAACACTTTTAACACCTGTAAATGGGCATAAATATTGAAATTCATTCAAATTGTACTAAGCTACCACAATCTATGTTGCTAGATAACATGATGTTGTGGGACAGGGAGTTTTGCTGCTTCCAGTGAAGAAGGCAGAGAAGACAACAAATAAAAGCCACTTGTTAGATACTGTATTCTCCTTATCCTTGCCAGCTGAAGGAAATAATAGTTTACACCTAGACATAATCACACTTAGAGCAGACCCGCCAGAATCAGAGGCCTCAATTTGATGGTTCATCCCAACTGGAATAAACCATTGTGTCAATGGAGATTATGCTAGTCAGTAATGTAAAATTCATTGATTCAGCGACTCAACTGCAGCTGACACTAACAATGGAAATTAGGCCAAGGCAATAAGTTAGTCCCAACTAAGGATGCATCTGACAGCCAGCCTGGTGTAGTGATTTCAGTGTTGGACTATGACTTGGGAGACCAGGGTCCAAATCCCCACTCGGCCAGAAAACCTATTGGGTGACCTTGGGCACGTCACACTCTTTCAGCCTCAAAGGCAGGCAAAGGCAACATGCCTCTAAAGAATGTTGCCAAGAAAGCCCCATGATGAGTTCACCTTAGGATCACCATAAGTCAGAAACAACCTGAAGGAATACAACATGTAGAAATAATGCAGCTGACACCAATTTTAAGTTCCATAGCTCAATCCTATGGAATTCTGGGATTTGTAGATTTGCAACATGTTTAGCCTTCTCTGTCAAAGAGTGCTGGTGCCTCACAAAACTACAGATCCCAAGATTTCTGTAAGATGGAGCCATGGTGGTTAAAATGGTGTCAAACTGTATTATTTCTACAGTGAAGATACACTCTACATCAATGGTCCCCACTCTACATCAGTGGTTCCCAAACTTTGGTCCTCCAGATGTTTTGGACTTCAGCTCCCCAGAATTTCTGACTATTGGACAAGCTAGCAGGGCGTTCTGCGAGTTAAAGTCCAAAACATCTGGAGGACCATAGTTTGGGAATCACTGCTTTACATGAGGTATCCTCTAAGCATGACTACTGCATCCATCCCAATATTTTCTGAAGGCTTGATAATTGATGTAAGAAACTGTATGTCAGTTCTCATAAATGTCAGAGTGAAATGTAGTTTAGGGGAAACAGTTTTGAGTGGGGAGTGCTTTTCTTGATTTGTGGCTAAATGCAGAAAATTCAAATCCCTCTTGAATATTTAATGTAACATTTAAATCTGTTAAACGTCTGTTTGACCTTTAAAACATTTGTGCCTGATTATTTTAAAGAAGGAGGCACATATACAGAGGACCACCTTAATAATCCTTGGAAACTTTCATGAATTTAATTTAAAGTTTTAATTTTTCCTATCTAAAAATGCTTCTTGCAGATTGCAGCTTTTTGACTTGTAATGGTTATGACAATGATGGCAAACCTTTTAGGGGCTGAGTGCCCAAACTGTATCAGGGCGGGACTTTTGCCCTCCGGGGTCAGAACTTCTCCCATCCATCTTTCTGGGCCTTCAGCTGTCTTCTCCAGAGACAACTGAAGGTCTGGAGGTTGAGGGGGGAAGAAGAGCAACAGGCGTGCGCCTCTTCCTTCTCCTCCTCCTGTGCCATCCCTGGCCTTCAGCTGCCTCTGGAAAGGCAACTGGAGGCCAAGAAGGGTTGGGAAGGAGGAGGAACAGGCACACGCTTCTTCCTTCTCCTCTCACTCCCCTGCACCTTTCTTGGCAGCAAATTCCTGTCTTGTACTTTTACTCTGCTACCATTTACCTGGCAGGTTTCACAAGTGTGCAACTGAAAGCTTGTGCTGGAGGAAACCTGTATAAATAATTGTTAGCCCTCAGTGTGTTAAGGTTGAGCATTGAGATATTTTGTAGTCTGCCTGCTCATGTAAGAATGTTGTGCTTTTTGGTATGTGTAATGTAAAACTTTTTGGTTGGCTCAGAAATGCACACAGAACCAATTCAAGCATAATAGATGATAGATAGATAGATAGATAGATAGATAGATTACGATCAGCTGTTCAGACATAGCATAACAGAAAAACATGTTTTGGGGGCTAGAAGTGGATTCTCTTCCACATGCCAGTGGAACAACTCAGAAGTGTCAGATTTATTTTAAATGAAACACAGTTCCCCACAATGTCTGAACATGGAATTATAGTCGCTAGGATCAAACTGGATTTCAGGTCTGCTAGTTTATAAACCATAGTGAGAGCATGCAGAGGAGCAGAGCATATGTACCCATGGCTCTAACAGCTTGTTCTCCTACCGGGAAACTATGCTTTCCCATTGAATTTGAACAGTAACTAAAGGTTTAGGGGACTGTAATATAAAACCCCTGATAGCACTGTCATAGGGTTGCCGTAAGTTGGAAACGACTTGAAGGCATACAACAACAGCAACAACAAAGTCTTCATTCCCTGGTACCAGGGTTGTATATCAGTACCATGTAAGTGTACAGGTGGACAGATTTAATGAAGGACCATAGCCCTGAGTTTGCACATCCTTAGCAGAGCTGTTGATAATGGTGGGACTTGGGGGGGGTTTCTTGTTTATCAGGTCATTCTAAGTTAAAATTGATGTCATAGCAGTTAACAACAGACAACAAGAATAATATCATTACTGAACTATAGCAAGAAGCCAAGTGAGGGGACTGATGGACACTAAAATCTTTCATAGATACACAGACCTACTTTAAGCACATGGATGCATAGATCTCAGATTTTGCCCCAGCTTCTTTTTTATTAATTATTTGTAATTGTCCTAGCTTTCAGTTGGTGAAATGCTTAAATTTCTCTAGCACCTCCTACAATAAGTTCCTCAACTAGGCCTATGTTTTTATAAGCCTCTGAAAGTTAACTGAGGTTGAGAGGACAAGTTAATGTAATCCCTTTTCCATCCCTGTCACCTCCTGCTGAGGTATTTACAACCCTAATTAAAAAGGACAAAGGCTTGGAAGGGTTTTATTTAAATTGAAAATTAATCCAAATAGAAACATTAAAATTATCTCAGTGGGTGGCACAACAGAACAAGAAGCAAGGGAGTGCCTTTAAGGAAGATTTTTTTTTCCCTGACTTGAGTGTAGCCTGCAAGAAGATAAACCAATGACCTTTGCACATCATAGTTTATACATTATTTATATAAATAATGTCAGCTCAAAACATAATTTTTGTGAGCACTTCACGGTAATGAGGCAGCCATGTCATTTTTGGCATTTATCACTGTGTAAAAGGCTCGCTGTAAATTAATAATGCTCATTGCTACTCAAAGTGGAATCACTTTAATCATATAGTAATGAAAAGTAGACTTTGGGATAGTTGTGCATACCTTGCAATTACTGTTTAATTAAAGGACTTGTCATAGTTACGAGACATCTGACAACATGGATATAAGGACACAACCATTCCTTATTCCTTCCTCCTGGTAGTGGGTTATAAGATTAAACAAATACCTTGGTGATGTTTTGTACTCCCAGATGGTGACATGGAGGTGTTTTTGTTGTGGTTGTTGTCATCGTCATATGCCTTTGAGTTGTTTCTGACTTCTGGCAACCATATCACAGGGTTTTCTTGGCAAGCTCTATTCAGAGGGAGTTTGCCTTTCCCTTCCTTTGAGGCTGAGAGAGTGTGACTTGCCCACAGTCACCCATTGGATTTTCATAGCCAAGTGGGGATTCAAACCCTAGTCCCCACAGTCATAGTCTGACACTCAAACCACATGTTAGCTCTTACATTGGGGATTACCTAGAGCTGTTATGCCTATTCGCACAAACATTATGAGGTGGTAAATCTCGGGCCAGTGGTATCTCGTCTTGGTCAGTGTTGTCTGTGCTTGCTGGAAATTCTGAGAGGTACAATAAGAGAAAAAAAAATAGCTAAAAATTCTGAGAGGTACAATCCAATCTCTTAGCTTGGAACCCAAGAACCTGCTCAGCAGAGTGAGCTGGAAAACAACAAACCATATCAGGACTTGTTTAGTACATTTTGAAGTGTATAATGCAAATACAGATCTGCTAGATAGGAGTTCACAGTTAATGAATTTAGTTATGTTAATACATTTATAATGCCAATATATAATGTCAGTACATCAGCATTGTTACGTTCTGCTAGGAAATTTACCTGACTTTGCCTGGAATGATAATTTTGCTTATGATTTGAACAAAATGTTGACATAGAAATTACAGCCTTTAAAATTTGCTTCACATAAAGTTCCATCCAAAATGAATGCAGAATAGCAATTGTCCAAAACGAAGCTGAAGTTTGGAGCGACTCCCAAACTTGCATGAAAATGTTTGGGATATCTATATAATATGTTTGACCAGATGGGTTTATAAATGTGCTTTCTGGAACAAAGATAGAAATTCAAAGTATTTGTTTAGAGGAACCAGAGGTAAAGGAACCAGAGATAGATAGCGAATCAAGTCTAAAACCAAACTATATTCTTTGTTTTCCAACCCATTAGATAACACATCTGGGCAGCCACTACACTACAGTGCAGATTTTAGTGATGGACTACAGCTCTGGAGATGAGAGTTGAAATCCCCACTTGGCCACAGGAAACAACTGGGTGGTCTTGAGAAAGCCATTGTTTTTCAGCCAGCGAAAGGCAATGGCAACTCCCCTCAGAACAAATCTTGCAAAGGAAACCCTGTTATAGACTCACCATATGGTTGCCTTAAGTCAGAAACAGCTTGAAGGCTAACAACAATGAATAGACCCATTCATTGTTGTTTGCTTGTAAATCAAGATGTAGGTAAATCCCACTGGTCTACTCTGGCTAGGACTAACAACAGAATTTAGGTCTCAGCTTGGTGACTGTGATCATGCATGTGTATTTGTATAGGATAATAGTTTATATTATGCAAAGATATTATCTACTGACACTATTTGTAGAGATGGGGTGCAAAAGCAAAGCCCCAATGCTGTGCTTTGTGTTAGGTTAATGCTCTGTGGCCCTACCAATATGTTATTTGGTTATTGTTGGTGTTGTTTTTAGTTTGTTATTCTTTCCTCCAGAGATCACAAGGTGGTAGACACATTTCCAGCAGGCAGGATCCTAACATCCTTCCTACCTTGGGTGCTGGGTGGAGCTGCCGGTTCCACTTGAAGAACCTGCCCTATGGTGGTGGGTTGAATGTGAGCTGAAACAGTTACCTTTTTCTTGGTTCTAGTTTGATGATGGATATTTGGAATTAATAAATATTGGTTGTTTTAATTTTATGTTGGTTACTTCTATTTGCTTGGCTGGCTTATGACTGGTTTCCAAGGGGGCTAGCTCCGTCCTATATGCGAGCTGGTCTGTTGTTTGTTTTTGGCGCTTCCTACTAGGAGCTAATGGGGGGAGCTACCTGAATTACAGGATGCTAGGACCCTCCCTGCTGGAAATGAATGTATCACAGGTAAGTACCAACATTCCTTTTTGCATAGATTGGACTGGTTACTCTCTCAAGCTCACCCAATGAGTTCATAGCAAAATTAGGATTTTAACCCACTTTCTCCAGTTTTAGTTTGATGCTTCAGCTGCTTATAACAAAGCTCCAGTACAGAATTGTATATGAGCATTTGATCAGAAGTAGATTTAATATTTACATTCCTTTCTCCTGTGGGGATAAAAGGAAGTAGCCAGGCTCAACTTGGCTTGTTAATCAGTTACATATCAGAAAAAAAAAATGAGCTTCAGCGTTTGACCAGGAAAGTCTTTGTGTTTTTGAGATGAACAGAAAGGCTAGATAACAGACTGACAAGGTTAAGGATTACGATTTATCTCCTTAATTGCCTTGACACTTCCTTTGTTTATATTTTATCAAAATCTATTGCCTTTTCTTTGTACATGTATTCTTTCTGATGATAAAAAGGACTCTTTTTATTCTCCTGTTCTGAAGTATTTTTATCTTCCACTTGTTTTGCCAGATGGTGATGGACAGACTGAGCATTTGCTGCCAGTGTGTGCTGATGCAGCTTGTCAAAAGAGTGTCATCTACCTATCTAAACCAGGATCAGCTCAAGTATGTTTGCACAGATTACATCTGAATGTCTCTGTATTTTGTAGATTAAAGACTCACCAATGATAAAGATGCAAATCTAACCAAAATGAGGCAGCATTTAGAGCCACTTCAGACTCTGTGTGGCAGTTGTGCTTGATGTAGTAAAAATACCAAAACATATTAAACTGTTTCTTCACCTCTCTAAATATTTGGAAATGCCAAAGATCTGTAGCTAGTTACAGCTCCCTAGTATGTGCATTCAGATGTTTGTAGGTGTGCCTTCCCTTTTTAATATGCCATATGCCTAATCAAAGGAACCTAATATATCCTGTAGCCAAAGCAACCATCACATGATTCATTCTGTCTCCTGTAGATGGGGCAAGGAGCAATAGCTTTAAGCTCCAGAAAGAAAACAATTAATTTCTAACCATAAGAGCAGTTCAACTATAAAACAAGCTGTGTAGAAAAAGTATGGGGTTATCTTCCCTGGAAAAGAGGTTGGGCAGATACTAGTTAGAATCCATATACAGAGAGAGAGAGAGTCATAGAAGTACTTTCACCAACCTCAAGAACCCTATAAGTCACAGTGGTTATTGCTTATGATCTTCCTTTCCTTTTGGAGGTTCCATTTTTCATTCTCTGCCTCTCCATGCTCTGAGACAAAATAATACTCATGCTTGTTACTGTATGTAGCATATAGGCCATAACAAAATGTTGTATGGAGACCATAACCAAAAAAGAAAAAAGAAAAAATGAAACGAAATGAAATAAAGTCAGGAGAGGCTTTCAGTGTTAAAGAGGCAAATGTGCAGTAGTTCAAGTTTTTACTGTTTCCCTGGACCGTGCAGACATTTGAATAGACTCCTTGAACTGTCTTTGATAAGGAGAAGGCATGTGTACACATTTGCCTTCCTTTTTTTTTTTTTTTTTTTTTTTTTTGGTCCCTTTTCAAATAATTGATTTATTGTTTAGCTATGCTCCATGTTAGGTACTTTCAATAGAGAAGTGGTCTATAAAATGTTTAGATGTCTTTAAACCACTTTGAATTGTCCAAAACCTTTCAAAGTTCCCTGGTTGGCACTGTGTAATCACACGGTTGGACCTGATAGACTTTTGGGCTCATCCAGTCTTAAATTCTTATTAAGTGCTTTCTCTCTTTTGCTAGAAAAGCAATGCTGTCTGCGACTAAAGAACTGGTAGATTAGTTCAAAGAATTCAACTCTGCTCATTGTTCCCTCTGTTCAGTATTATCAACCCATCACATACTTTGCCCAGTTTTCTTTAAGGAGTTCTGTCTTTGGCCATCATCTTTTCTCTCAAGCACATACCCTTTTGAATGTAAGAACTGTGAAGTTGTCTGAAGGGGCAAATGTTTGCAGTCCTAGGTCTACAGAGGAAACTTTTCTGAAGGGACAAGTGAGAGAGGAGGCTCTTCTCTCATCTGCGTCTTCTAATAAACCTCACTTACAGAAGCTGGACACCATACATTCAAACATCATTTCCCTAGTTCATTTAAAACACTTTTGACCCAACCGTGTTGATGGATTATTACCTGTTCAGTGACATGAGATAATTAAAGCCAGTTAATCCTGATGGTTAGTTTTTTCTTCCTCATTCACAGTGGTTTCCAGTGTTACAAAACTTCACAAATAAAGGCACTGTATGGGGCTTTGTCCCATATAATGATGATCCACTTTCAACTGAATTTTCAGTTCCAATCACACTTCACATTGGAGATTATAACATGGATGGCTATCCGGATGCACTTGCCATACTGAGGAATACATCAGGAAGGTACAGTATGGTCCATAATTATTTGTACACCTACCTTCTTCTTGGCATCAGTGTGTATCTGGGTTTTTTTCCTTGAAATATCACAGCCTTATAGGATCTGATTCCCTTTTGCTATGGAAGGGTATGAATGGCATTAGCATGCATTGTTTATCTGAATGAAGCAGCCTTCTTACTCTTTTCTGCCAGTTAATGGGGTGTTACAAGTGAGTCCAGGAAGAGAAGTGAATTGTGCAGAGAGTTCCTCCTTCACACTTTGCAGTTGGAAATGAAAAATGGAGAGAGGGATGGAGGTAGCATAAAGCAACATTTTTCACCTTCCTTATTAAACCTTCAAGTACCAATTAGTACATCAATTGTACTAACTCTCACTCTCTTATATTCTCATCCTCCTCCCCACTCTCTCTGGATGTGTGTGTATGTGTATTTGACATTTAGGGATGTACAGTTTTGTGATAGTTTAGAACAATAGTGGGCAAGTTCTAGAAGGATGGTGGCTAGTTTTTGACCTGCATAACCCACTGTGGGTTGGACAAGCCTCTGAAACACAATGTCATGTCTGGTTTTGTAAAGTTCCTTTTTGGTTTTGAGGGTTTTGTTTTGGTTTTGAGAAAATAAGAGTGAGGGACTGTCTCTTGTTTTAGGGCATAATCAGTGGCCCCATAAAAATCATGCAGGGAGGCCATCAAAAATTTCAAAGGCTTGGTTTTTAGGGTAGTCAAGGAGCCACAGAAAAGCCCTAAGGACAGATGCCACCAGGTGTCACCTGGTGTGGGGGACGGTGCTTCCAGGGATGGCACAGGGAGGGTGGCAGCCCATGTGGGGGCGGTGCAAGGAAGGAACATGGGGAATGGCTCAATTTGTTGTCACCCCCTTCTTGGGTGTCATGCGGTGTAGGCTGCAACACTGCACTCCCCCCGTGATGCCACTGGGCCACAAGACTGGAAGATTAGTAACATGCTGTGGACTCACAAGCCCCTCCTTATCCTCATTCCTTAACCTGTTTCATTGCCCTTCTCCACTGTTAAAGCAGAGGACACTGAGATACCATATGACATGGTTTTCCTGTCGAAAAGGCTGGAGCATTCCCAAGCCCTTTAGGTCCTGTCCATAAGCACAATTTGTCTGCCTGCAATGGAGTTTTGGAATCACTCAGTTGCACAAATGTAGGGCAGGGAACCGTCTAATAAAAAAAACTATGTACAGCGCTGTGTAAATTTACAGCTCTGTATAAATAAAGGTTAATAATAATTGTAAATTCATGACATACAGGAAATATTGGTGCTTTATTGTCTTTAGACTGTACATGCTGCATTTTCTCCAGTGCCTTTAGCACTCACCTGCCTGGCTTTAGACTACCCTGACCTTTCTTTCATCATAATGTTCTGCAAGCAACAGCAACATCTGTGTAACAGCAAACAGATCTAACTGCCTGGTAACAGTACAGCTCGTAAACTCTGAATGTGCTTATCTCATTTGTATACCATCCACAGGTACTACCTTTCCATTAAGACAAGCATCAATATCAGTCCTTTCATTATTTTTATTTATATTTATCAAAATATTTATTTCACACTCTTTGTAATTAAATTGCAGAGTAGTGTACAGTAAAACTAGTTTGGCAATATAAACAAAATAAACACAGTACAAGCATATTAAACATTTCAGCAAGTTAAAACAAGACTTTGTCCAAAAAACCCAGTTCTTATTTGGGTCTGGAATGATACCAGAATGGCAATTGGACTTCAAAAGGTAGGCGGTATTCCATAACCATGGCTCTATTGCAAAGAAACCTCTCTCCCTCATTCTCCCAAAGTATCATGTTGTTGTTGTTGTTGAGTTATATCCCACCCTTTTCCTAATAATGGAATTCAAATAGCCAGCTTGTGAATTAATAAAAACAATACAGATTTAAAATGATACAAAAACATCCATAAAACATAGAGAGAGAAATTATTTTAAAAACAGCTACCCCCTCCTCCCCCCCCCCCCCCGCATCGTGGAGGCCCTTTCTGTTCTTTCCACCAAACAACAAGAAGAATACAGGGAGATACAGTCTTCCAAGTATATTAATGTACATTAATGATGCCAACAAGAAGACTTTTAAAACAATTTTTCTCCTGATTGTTTAAGGATGGTGAAACTGTGTTCCTCCTGTTGGCCCAATGGAAAAGAAGGATTTTGGTTCTGCTTTTCCAGCACTGTCTCCCTCTTTTATTTTTACATCAGGGCTGGTGAATGGATGCAATTGTTGTTAGGGGTTTTTTCTCCCCTGTGTGGGAGCTTGGTTCCTGGTGGTGGTTGCCGTGTGAATTGTCAGTTCCATTTTTGCCTCAGGCAGCTCTTCTTCCCTCCAGCAGTTGTTGACCCATTTTATTTTGATGGCTACATTGTAGATGTATTTTCTGGTAGCTGTCACACACATCTCTGCTCAGTTGCCAGCCCTCCCCGGTTGGAAAACTGCCACTGTCACGACCCACAGTGCTTCCCACTTTGACCCCCTCCCACATTTACAAGCAGCTGGCATATTCTGTTGTAATATTACATAGCCTGAAACTGCTGGACAGTATTAGGAGTACATGTTGGAAAATGAACCTTTATATAATTGCATTCAAAATATTTATCAAATGCATGCTTTACTTATTGCAGTCAAAGCAGATGTATCTAACCCAGTTCTTGAACGTTAACATAAATTGAATAAAAGTAGCATTTTTAATATAAATATACTGGTATCTGTTTTAAATACTGGTTCTTAAAAGATAATTAAAATGCATCATTAAATGTATACACAATGCAGAATTAAATGCAAACACAATAGAAAATAAAGGAGAATTAATACCATTGAGGGCTCATTCCCACTTACATTTAAATAGATATGTGATTTGTCTTAGCTCCTTGTTGGTAAATCGGTTCCAAAAGGTCCGTCGTTCCCACTATGAAAGAAGATCTTTTCATTATCGCCTTGTAAATCGCTTCTTTTTTGGCATGATTGTTATCCCCACTAGTTTGCACCACTTTAAAATGCATGACAGTCATCTAATTGATCATCAGAGCAGGAATTTTGAATCAAAACCTAGTATTGCTTTCAGTCAACAGCCTTTACATCACATCATAAAAATTTTGTTGCATGATAGCTAAAAGATGTGAGCTAGGAGGTCCCTTGTTCAAATTTTAGCTATAAATGTATTGTGTGACCCTCTGCTCTCAGCTTCAGTCCTGCAACTGTACCAGGAAGAAAACAATACAGGTCTGTGTTAAAGCGCTGTTGTAAGGATTATGGAGATAATGGGTATGAAGCTCTTGAGATGTTTGAAATGTACATGAGTAGGAGCATTATGAGGAATGCTGCCAAAGCTTTCAGGCTGATCTTTATTTCCTATAAAGATGCACAGTAGTAGAATGATCCTTTTAAAATAGCTACATCCTGGAATTTATAAGTTTGGGTAGATGAAGGTCAGTATCATAACTGTGTCTGGAAGCAAATTGGAAATGGTGAGCATGGATATTTTCCCAGTAGCCAGATAAAATGAGTGCACATGATTCAGGTAACATGACACAACTCTCCCACACAGAGGGTACAGCTGTTTTTTCATCTCTTCCATAATCTGAGGCTTCACAGCTCATCACAGCAAAATCTTTTTCTTTCCCAAAACAGCTTTTGTCACATTCCAGCAGCCATGGTTTCCAAAACTAGCACTGTAGTATCACACAGAGCTTGTGTGCTGCTGTTTAGTCTTGAAGGGAGCAAGGGAATCCTCAAAAACCTTGTTAATACTTTGAAAATCCCTTAAAATCCCCATTTTAAAAAGCTATATAAATGCAGATTACTGTGGCAGGCCCAAAATATAATCCACAATAAAAGGAAAGTTTCAAATTGCATTCCTCAGTCACTGTAATATTTTAGTGACAGCTCATCTTCTGAGGTCCAAATGTTCATCCTTGTCAACTTGTGTTTGTGTTTATATACCACCTTTCCTCCAGCAAGCTCAAGATGGAGTGCACTGATCTCATCCTCCAATCTTTATCTTCACAAGCTTGATCTTTGAAATTGGTGAGAGGGAGTAGCCAAAGATGACCTAGTGAGTTTCATGGCTCAGTGGGGACTTTAACATGAAGTTTCAAGTCCTAGCACACTCCATTGCTCATCTAGTCATGGTGTGTTACTGCTGTGTTATACACATACACTCTTTGCATTTAACCAATCTAAAAGGTAATATACCTTCTGTAGTAGGGTAATATTTAACCAATGCTTTCAAAATAATAGCTACACAATTTGCCTACCACACAGTTGTGCACATTCGTATTGCAGCGTTCATCTACATTTGGCTGCCCATTTGGTGGCACAAAGTTGCAATTCACTCACAAAGCAGCATTGCGACCAACCACATAACTTTTTAAGCATGAATTTATATTCCATCTCCTCAATTGTAGGATCATGGCCGTTGTTTCCTTCCCAAATTACTTTTTGCTTTTCTCCTCTCAATCTATAATTTAATTTTAGCTATCCTCTCTGATCCTGCTCCTAATCCCATTCTACAGTTTCTCTGAATTGGGACCTTTATGTTTTAAAGGTAGTATTAGAACAACTTTGAAGGCTCAGTCTTTACAAAGTAAATACCATTTTCTTTAAATGTAATACTTGACAAAACTATAATAGTATATACAGACAGCAGCTTATCAGTAAATCTGACATCTACTGTGCTAATGGTTGATTTGTTCAGCTAGTTTTAATTCACTGAAGCTGTTTCAAGATGCGCTCTTCTCATAAATTGGTGGACTTCAGTTAAATGTCAACTTGATTCTTCTCATTGACTTCATCATTACTTATTGGAAGAAACATGGCCTACTGATTAAAAGGCGGTGGCTGAAAGCCGTGTAATTGCTCTATGAACAACTCTCGGCTAGGCCTAGTGCGGAGGGGTAGTTGTACTTCCACTCAATATAATTAAATTTTGCCATTGTTTTTAAAGTAATGTATGTAGAAGCCTTCCTTGTACAGAAATTGGAAAAACTGGATAGTGAACTAACTCCTCATTGTTGTAGCATCTTCCAGACTATAATGTTATTTTCATCCAAACATCATAAAATAGCGCTCTGTGACAGACAGGTATGAGTTTTCCCCCACTTTACTGTAGTCTTTGTTAACATGTAGAGCGTGGAGAAGTTACTTCTTTATATTATAATTCCATAAAACCTTCAGCCAGCATGACTATTCTAATAACTTTTCCAAGCTCTCTTAACACCTTAGTTCTTTCAGGAGTCCCAAATATAACACTTTTTGCATGTTTCTAGGGGGTATGGTGTGGTGGTTTGAGTGTTGGATTACGACTTTGGAGACCAGAGCTTGATTCCAAGCTTGGCCATGAAACCCACTGGGTGACTTTGGGGAAGTCACACTCTCTCAACTTTAGGGAAAGACAATAGCAAACCTCCTGTGAACAAACAATGGAACTCACTTCCTCAGAGAGTGGTGGAGTCTCCTTCTTTGGAGGTCTTTGAACAGTGGCTGGAGGGCCATCTGTTGGGGATGCTTTGATTGTGAGTTCCTGCATGGCAGAATAGGGTTGGACTGGACGACCTTTGTAGTCTTTTCCAACTCTATGATATGATTCTAAATCTTGCCAAGAAGACCCTGTGATAGGTTCTCCTTAGGGTCACCATAACGGGGGAAATGACTTGAAGGCACACAATAACGGGGTTGGGGGGAGGAAACAAAATGGGCTGTTTTTCTCATACAACATTTTTTTCTCTTCAACCTTCATATTTCCAAACAAATTCAAATCCCATTAGTATTGTGAGATCCAGATTTAAAATAATAATAATAATAATAATAATAATAATAATAATAAATTTATTTATAGCCCGCCTTTCCCAAAGGATTGAGGCAGGTTATAATCACAAAATACATTAATAACAGTATCAATACGCTCTCTCTATAGATAGATAGATAGATGAAATGCTAATAAAGCACTTGAATATTGCCAGCTTCTGTTTTTGGTTATAACTCCTAGAATCTTTGGTGGGGGAGTTTACATCAAAATATAAAAGAAAAAGAGAAAAACTCTGTCAGGTTGCAGTGTAAACTAGAAGGAAAAATATATCTTCTCCATCAAATTGGCAAAGGGAGGAAGAGGTCTTTATTCAGCCTGCATAGCTCTATACTCTTTCATTTCAGTTTTTTGCCACTCAAATTGATTAAAGCATTCATAGTGCATGCTTTCCAAATTCTCAAGTGCGAAGCATGTTCCCCACTGAAAAGCAAAAGATTTAGAATAATGTTCTGATATCACTTCTGCTACCACTTCTTCACTGCTTGCCATGGGTCTATAAAACATGTTATATTTACCTTCTGTGCTGGGCTACAATTTCCTTCAGCAAGCATAAAACGTTAAATAAAAAAATGATTCAGCAGTGGCCTTTCTTGCCCTGTTCAGAAAGTGTGAGTATAACAACTTATTCATGATTATACCTATGGTCAAGACATGCTTCTAGTACAGACCAGCACAACTTAGCAATAGGAAGAGGCCAAAATTAAAATAGGTTGACTTCTTTGGGCTGCAGATAGGTTTCAATTAAATATTATTTATTTATTTATTTATTTAATATTAATTGAAGAAGAACCTCTTTCAGTCTCATGTTATGGAATTGCTGTATGAAATGCGAAGTGTCAAAATGTGATTTTCATATAATTATTAAAATTCTTGGCATACTTAAATGATTAAGTGAAGCTTTGTTGGAGAAATACATAATATATTGTAAATTTGTTATCACTAGTTATACTGTTGCTAGGTTGTTAGCTGCTGTGGAAAAGAAAGCAAAGAGGAGCTAGCAAAGATATTTAGGCGTAGAGCCTGTAAACATTTCATTTTTGGCTACAAGTCCTGGTTTCGCCCAGGCAGCATGGCCATTGGCTGGAGGATTCTGGGAGTTGCTGTCCAAAAAGTAACCTTTTCCATCCTTAATATTGACACCTCTTGCCCATCTTTTGTTAAGGGGGGAAAAACAGCAAACACGTTCAGCTTAAGATGGCCAATGGTGCAAGCCATTCCTCCTGACATTAAATGCCAAACCCAAGGATGTGGCAGGCATACTAGATGGACTTGAATGCTAAGGTTCTACTCCTAAGGTGGTTGTGGCGTCATTTATGACTTAATGGCAACCCAAAGCGCATGAGGTTTTCTCAGCAAGATTTGTTCAAATGTTATTTGACATTCTCTTCCTTTGACTTGCCCAAGATCACCCAGTGGGTTTCCATGGCTGACCAGGAATTTGAACCCTTCTATTGGAGTTCTAGTTCAATACGCAGGGAACCCCATATTCACTTACTGTTTGACTGTATTTCCCATGCGTTGCTTACTACCACTGGAAGAAGGCAGGCTCAGTTTATGCAACTCAGCTGCCAAATAACTGGAAGCCATTGTAGTCCATCAACCAGATTGCAGGTTGCCCGACTGAAAGTCATTGCTGCTATCCAAAATATGTATGTGGAAGAAGTTAGGCCACTGCTTGAAATATATCCAGAACATGGTTTACACATGGACTATGGGAAATCACAAATGCCCGTAGTGAATGCTTTCACATTTCTGTGTCAGCTGTGACCACCTACATATTCCCCTCCAAAACTTGACTCAAAATTAGCCTCCACTGAACAAGTAAAATTTCTGAGGTTTTCATCCAGATTTTGCTTTCCTCTGGATGTATAACAGCAAAAGCTAGGCTGTAACTAAAAAATGTCCCTCTGTAAGTGAACATAGACCTGTTAGACCTGTGACTGCTTCCTCCTTAAGAGACAATTGAATCTGGGCAATCCCACTCATCTAGTCGCAGTCCGATCTTTAAAGACAGTCACTGTAATTCTTTTGCGATAGATCCAGATACAATCTTAGTTAATGAAGGTTGGCCCATGACCATCAGGACAAAAGAAGATTTGGTGGCCTATAATAGTAATGTGAAAGCCAGTGTGGTATATAATATTTTGAACATTGTACTACAACTCTGGTGACTAGTGTTCAGTTCCCCAGTCAGCTATGGAAACCCACTGGGTGACCTTGATTGAGACACATATTATTCTAAGCCACAGAAAACCCAGTGATAGATTCATCGTAGAGTCACCATAAGTCAGAAATGACTTTAAGGCACACAGCAGCAGCGATAGCTATATGTAGATAGTACCACTTGAAAAGCACATGTCCATTGTTGGTGCATTGGAGCAAGAGAAATAACTATATGTGATGATTCATATACATCAAAGATTCATATTTAATGTATGCTGACACATGTTTTCCTTCCCCCAAATTCTGAGACAGCACACATCTGGGTAAATTGGCAAATATTCAAACTCTAAGCATTCATAAGAGCAGCTTCCATTTCAACAGTCTGCCATCGTTCTTTTCACTTAGTTTTGTATTTCCTTATGGCCTTTAAATTTAATAGAATTGTGGATTTATAACAATCAGACTTTTCCTTCTGGATGCATACATAGATAGTTTGTCTCAGAAAAGAGTGTCTGTTTAAAAATAAAATCATATTTTTCCCAGTGGCAAATCAGCTGCTAAAGGTGGTTATAAATATTTATAAATTCTTGTAAAATCTGAGCTGATAATTGGCAGGGGAGGCTCTAAACATGAAACACTTAGCATGCCATTTTAGAGAGGAAATACATTGACAAGTAGTTAACAGTTGGCAATATAAAGCCAAGGGTCTTGTAATTGTCATGGAACTGGCCATGCAGTGGTGGCCTAGATGAGTAGATAGATGCCATGTGTCCCAGAATCCAAGTGCTGCTTATTCTCAAGTAAAAATAGAAAGGAGTGTATCCTGTTGCTTTGCTGGATGTTTAAAAGTTCTCAGTGCCAAATATCATGTTAATATATGTATGAATCTTTTGGGCACACGTTTGAATACTTCCCCTTTAGTTCTGATGAACATAGTAGTTCTGTGTAAAGAAAGGAGAGAAAGCCATCTGCCATCTGGTATGGACAATTTAATTGACCCTGGACAATTCAAATGTCACTGGAACCATGCAAGAAGCCTCTTTCTTTAATGGGCAGAAACAGGTAGGAAAAATGCAGCATGGTTGATTAATCATCTCGTGCCCCGAGTTTTGGATTACGTACAGGAAGAGCCAGATTAACTTTGCAGTTTATGTCTAACTAGTAGAAGAATTCTCCCATTTAATCTAAAAGACCAGTGTTCTCTTCTTTGCATGAGTGCAAAGCAATGTCTGTCTGCACATATGGAAAAATTCTCCTACAGTTCTGATGAGTGTAGTAGCATGTAGGAATAAAAGCAGCATGACTCATGACATTACCATTTTCGTTTTTAAAAATTGTTGGAAAGGTTATAGAAGGTAAACAGGAATGTGCTCACAATTTTTTCTTTATTTTTAGAATGTATCAGGAGGGAGAAAAACATTTTTGATTTGGCAGACAAGGAGCCAATATTCATCAGATGTGTTAGTTAATAGACTTAATAATCCACTTGTTTTCTCCATGAATTGTTGATATAAAACAACTTAGCTGCAGTTGTCTCATCATATGAATCAAATATCCAGTCATAGGATCAAACAGATGGTCTTAGGGTGTTAGAGATTGCTGCTTTATTCAGCTGAGTTGTCTCTTCATTGTTGTTTTGCAACAGTCTATTTGGTATTTTGCTCTTAAATTTTCAGTAGCCGCCAGTTGGCTTGTTACCTAAAAGAAGATAATCCCACATGGGTGATTCTGATGTTGGCAGAAAAACACCCATTTAAGTGTCTATGACTCTGCCTGTAAAAGGTTCTCTTCTGCATTGCCCTTTCCTCAATTGGAACAAATAGAACAGGTCAGGTGCAGATGTAATGCTGCCAACCACTTATTCCTTGTGGGCATGGATTTCTCTCTGCTGTCCTCCTACATGCACATTTTCCATTTTAAATCATTTTCAGAGTTAACCATGAAATGAGCTATCCACATTTCTTTCTAGGCATGGTTTTATGTCAAAAGCACATTTTGAAACCATGATTATTTGAAGATTTCCACACATATTTAAATTCATCATTAGCAAAAATGCAGATTTAATGCTACCGTGTTTACCTGAAAATAACAGTGTGTTATATTAATTTTTGCTCCCAAAGATGCATTAGATCTTATTTTCAGGGAATGTCTTATTTTTCCAGGAAGAAGAATTCACATTTATTGTTGAACAAAAACAAATTAACATTTATTATATACTGTATATATATTTATATACAAAAACTTTGCTATGTCTTACATTCGGGGGAGGCCTTATATTTAGCAATTCAGCAAAACCTTTACTAGGTCTTATTTTCAGGGAATATCTTATTTTCGGGGAAACAGAGTAGGAACAACTTCCGCATTGTCCCTGTGTTTACACTGTACGAAAAAAAAGGCTTCTCCTGGAAGATAGACAGTACCAGATTAACTGTCCCCACTACCTTTAACAATTTCCCATGTCCAAGTACATACCTTTGTCCCTGTTTTTGTCTCTTTACTACCCTGTTTTTTCCCATTTGCTTCACTGATAGCTACATATCACCCCCACACATTGCACGAACTGGTAACCTTTTGGGATTGTATCCAGGGTGACCAGATGCCATGCCCACCAAAGAGAACAAGGCACCATAAAATATAAGGTATTCAATAAAATGTAGGATTTTCCAAAATAAAAGCTAAAAACACTAATATAAATATAAATATAAATTCATGTTACTTAGTCATGCTCAAAATGGAGGACCTTTTGAAATTCCTCGTGGACAGTAGGCTGTAATGTAGGATGTGCCCTGGAAAAGGACACCTGGTCACTTTGGATTGTATCCCAAAGCCATTAACAGTCCTTTTGCGCCCCCCCCCCCCCCCAAAAGCTCATTGCTCATCTATGATACATAAAAACTGCAAAATCACTCACCTTTTTGAGAAGAAGGCCAGGTACAGATTAAAAGGAGCAAGCTAACCTCTTGTTTACTCTTTGAGACTATTAGACCAGTTCCTATGAACAAATGCTACTATGTCGAGTCCTGTAGGTTCATGCCATCAAAATGAGGGGAAAAAAATATAAGTGGGAGCAGCAACAAAATGTTCCAGTGTGGCCTTATTTCCTTGCAAGAGTGTTTCTGCTTAGGATGCTTGCCAGCCAGCTCTGTCTGTCCTGAGCATCATCAGGTTTGGAGATTCAAACAAAGCATCCCACTTCAGCTCTGTTTTAGAGAGAAATTCCCAGTATCCTTTATAGCTACTGGTTATAATCACTCTTCAGGCTATTGAGAAAGGGGGGGGGGGGCTCAGAAAGTTTTCTTTTAGAAGAACCTTTGCAGACCTTGAGATTCCCCAAATCATGATGAAACCAACCTCTTGATGCTCAGTGGCTCCACTTTGGCTAAATACCTGTCAATACACTCCATCTGAGTTTGTTGTGAGAAGGTGTCTGCTGATAACGTCATAAAGGATGACATTTCCCCACAGACATCACCATTGGTTTTAAACATGTTTAGCTTAAGCATTTCTAAGCAGCATTTTCTGCCTAATGGCCCTCAATCCTATTAAAAGCCATAACCCCAAACATAATTTGAAGACACCAGAAGCAGCATTGCAAAACATACCAGCAAGCAAAAAGAAATTGTTTTAAAAGTAAACATGTTTTTCCTCTGCTGCTCAAAAGACAGCAAGGAGGCGATCCAACAGAGTGTCCAAGGATGGACAATTTGCAAAGTGGAAGCAGTGACCAGGAGCGATGCCTTGCATCTTTCTTGGTCCCACTTGAGCAGAGGAGGGATTGCAAAGCAGGGCATCTCTTGTTAATTTAAAGTAGGGGCGGGTATTGTGTGGGCAGTTCCTTTGAGGGACCTCAAAAGATATAAGCCCTGCATCATTTCCGCCCTTTCCTCCTGCGATTTACCCAAGGAGAAGCCATGATTCTTTAAAACAAGGTTAGGGCCTCTTATGCTCCTTATTTTAGGATTCTATGTGTGTGTGTTTGTGCATTGCCTCCCCATCCCTTGAAGCTTTATCTCGCCACTCCTCTAAGGGAAGGAGAGACATATGAGAAGTAATAATTCTTACTTTCTATCATTGTCAGGTGTTGTTGTTTTTTTCCTTTTAACAAACAAGGCATGTTCGCTGTACAGAAGCAAGTATCTTTTTTATTCCCTTCCATATTCTTCATTAGCTTACTGTTATGAGACATATTAGATGACTCACCAAGAAATCACAACAACTGCTAAGGCAGTGGGGGGTTAGACACCAAGCTAGTTGCTAAGGATACATCATGAATTGAACCACTTAATTCTCTCCCTCCCAGCTTTTAATACTGGTAACCACAGATCTAATTTTGGTGATTGATTACTGTGATTAAGTGATAAGAGGTTTTTTTTTCGCAAACCCTTGGCTCAAGTCTGTGCTGCTAGTCCAGGAATCCTAGTTCTTAATTGCTAGGATCTGTAACAGAGTAGAATAAAAAGGGGCCATGCAGCTTTTTATGCATCTGGGGCCACGCTGATGTATATAATGGCCTCGTGACACCAAAGTGACTTAATTATATGCTTTTACCATCATTTGTGAAAATGGATTCAGAGTATTTTGCTGTTCCTTTTAATTATTGTTATTATTATTCTCAGGCAAGGTATGGTCGGGATGCTTGCAATGTGGTTTAAGGCTCTTGAGTTAATGTTGACTTATTTCCCAGGTGAGCTTCAGGGGCGGGAAAATAATGTCAAATATGCGAGGCTTTCTGTGGATTGATATTTAAGCCCATGGACATTTAATGCTCCTTTCCTGCGCATCTTAATTTGCAAAATAGGAGTCGGCCTTAGGCTTAGCACTACATCATTTAACACAAACCATGGTAGCATTGTGAACTATAGTTTGGAAAAAAAATGATTTGAAATGTTTTTGAGGGAGTAAGGGTTTTATTTGTATTGATAATGGCTATATTGATAATAGATTCCTGTGTTGTTTTTGACTGCTGTGGAGTCCATCTCAACCGATGGCGACCCTGTGGATGAGACATCTCCAAGATTCCCTGTCTTCCCCTGCTCTGCTTAGTTCCTGCAAATTCATACCTGTGACCTCCTTAATAAGTGTGCATCCATCTAGCATCCGGCCTTCCTCTCTTTCTACTTCTCTCCATCATCCCAGCATTATTGTTTTTTTCTAATGAGTCCTGTCTTCTCATGATGTGTCCAGAATACATAGAATCCTAGAATCCTAAAGTTGGAAGAGACCACAAGGGCCATCCAATCCAACCCCTTGCCATGCAGGAACTCGCAATCAAATCATACCCGACTTGCCCAAGACCATCTAGTGGATTCCCATGGCTGAGAGAGGATTCAAATCCCAGTTTCCTAGAGTTCTAAGTCAAACCAGTGCACCATGCTGGCTCTCAGACATCAATGGTGGCTCTCTAGCAATGGGGCTAGTGACTACTTCAAATCCAACATTGTACAATGAACTAATTAAACACAATGTTTGCCCATTGGACAGAGTTAGACATACTTCTGGGCAAACAGAACCCTTAGGATAGGCATACACATGAAGCAGAATTGAGTGGTAAAATAAACTGTGTCACTAATTACAGATAGGAATGCTTCTCATCAGTAGAAAGCAACAGAGGGAAGGGGGAAATTCCCCATAAATAGCAGACAAGAATATTGAGGACAAAGGTTTTAACAGATCTCTTTGTTAGACTGATTTTCCATTTGCAGTAAGTTTTCATATACAGTACTGAAGTATTAGAGATAGGTGCTCCCTCAGCACTGCATGCAACCTGGAATGGTACCATCTGGTCTGTCATCCTCATTCAGCAGCATGAGTCAACTAAGAATCTGCTGTAGTACCTGCAGTGCAGTTGATAGTGTGCAGCGAAATCTGAGACATTTCACTGTGTCTCACTAGAACAGGAACACAAGAATTTTTCTACTGTAAACTTGTGCAAGATATCTCTCCATGCCTTGTAAAAACCAACTCCATAAAGTTTTCCAGCCTTCTAGAACCTACGCTGGGGGTGAGCGTTTCCTTTGGTGCATGGGGTTCCCAGTTCCCCTGAGTCCCACTGATTTACACTGAAATGCCATCTTTGGATTCTGCTCAATGTTTTACTTAGAACATAGTGAACAAACCATGCCTACGCATATTTGTAGATTATTTAATTGATAGAATGTGGACCTCAGAAGCATTATGTATAGTGAGAAAAGAACTATTCTGGAAAAGCAAGAAAAGCACAAGGCAAGAATGCAATGCATATCTTGGCTTGGTAGTAAATGCTGGGTTAGAGATTTTTCCACATCATCTCCCTTGAGAGGCCATAAATTAGATCCACTGTGTTGCAAATTTCTGGCTGTTTGCTTTGATCCAGTATATATTGTGTTGTTCTCGATATTATGTTGGAGTGCTTTTGATAGAAAAGGCTTCAAAGCTACAAGAATTTTCCAGTAGCTTAATGCATTAACTGATAAGAAATTCCATGAATTTGACATCTAAGGGAAATAAAAGGGAAATGCAAGTGATATTGCTGCTGCTCTGCTTGAAGAAGGACATGGATGAATATGATGAATGACTGCAGCTTTTTAAAGCTGGTGCTGCTCTGACTGGAGTTGTTATTTTCAGCAGTGAATCTCTTTGTAGCTTTCATATTAAATGGTAGGATACAGGTACACATTCTATGTTTTTGTGAAGCGTGAGGAGCCAACAAGTATTTTTCAATTGATTTGCTATATTGTTGTTGTTGTTAGGAAAAACATCACATCTGTTTCATTTTCACTTTACATCAAGTCGCAGTTTTGTTTTGTTGCTATCAGTTACTACAAGCATGCAGCTTTAACAT
The DNA here is from genome assembly GCA_034509955.1 of Urosaurus nigricauda. NCBI lineage: Eukaryota > Metazoa > Chordata > Lepidosauria > Squamata > Phrynosomatidae > Urosaurus > Urosaurus nigricauda. Next base: position 13,347,887 of record JAOEGL010000013.1, read on the forward strand.
AAAGCTGTATGTAAGTTTGAAGTATTTAAAGTGAAAACAGCTCTCCTCACAGTTAGCGGTATCTGTATCGTAGTGTGTCAATAAATGTCATTCCATGGAACTGTTCTTATTACAAACATGGAAGCAGTATCATTACTTCATTAGTTCATATACATTATAAATGCTTATGGCAGGTTGATTCAGATCCTTAGCATTGTGGAGTTATTAAGAAAAATAAAATTCTGTCCACTGATTAATTTAAGTGACTTTTAAATGTTTTCATCTATGTTTTACTTAAGTCATGCCAAATACGGGTTATATGGTTTCAAACGAAGCCTATTCAAAGATTTGTTGTTGTTAACTGCTATCAAGTAGACTTTGACTTATGGTGACCCTAGGAGTGAGAGACATCCAAGTCATTGGGTGGAACAGGGACCCCTTTTTGGCAGGGACTATGAGCCAATGTGATGTAGTGGTCTGAGCATAGTACTATGATTTTGGAGGCCAGGGTTTGAATCACCGCCTCACCCATGGAAACCCACTAGGTGATCTTGGACAAGTCACACACACTCAGCCTCAGAGGAAAGCAAAAGAACAATTCCTCTGAACAGATCTTATCAAAAAGAACTGGTGATAGGTTCACTTTAAACTTGCCATAAATCGGAAATGACTAGAAGGAACACAACAACAACCATGAAATTCATGGGGTCACCATAAGTCAATAGACAACATGAAAGCACATGCGCACATATGCACATTCTCTCACCTCTTTTTTTAACAAGTGTTCTTTCATTTGCTACGCAGCTTTTTGCCACACAGTCAGTCTAACTGCCTGGTTACCTATTTTAAAGCTGACAGCTACTGTGGTGTAGTGGAAGGAGGTTTAACATTCTAAGTTTGTTGAGCAAAACCACATGGATGGACTCAGAGAGGCCAGGGACCTGAGCCTGCAAGACCTGAGCAAAGCACTTGAGGATAGGGGATCTTGAAAAAGTCTCATCCACTGGGTAAAAATTTAGTATGGCTCAGAAACTTCATACTATCTCATGGGTGTTGTAAGAATGAAACAACATACAAGGTTGATAACCATTCAGAGCTGAACATTGAAAATAATGTATAGCCTGCTGTCAAAATGACATACCAAATAGAGGAAAGAAGTATTATCAGTCACTTTATCTGCAAAATTTGAAAAAGTCCTTGTAAATAAACGTATCGAAAGAGAATGAATTTTTTTTAGACAATATTCTGCCACACAGCAGTGTCACCCTCTGTTTGCATGTAAGCCAGGACATTAATAGGATACATAACAAAGGAATTGAAATAAGCTCGTAAATTGTGTAATGGTGTGTTTTGATGTTTGGCTGAGAAGGAATGGGATATAATATGAATGCAATGTAATGATAATCATGACTCATTGCTGAAAGTACGTAAATACGCAAATATTCATAAGGAATGTTAAGAATAAGCTTGTTACTATGATGGTAATGAAAAGCTTCATTAAAATGTGGAGTTGAAGGGAGAAAGTCTGAATCATACATTTGGAAGATTTTGCATAGTGGGGGAAAAGTAAAGCTTACAGTGCAATGTAAATTACTTGACTTTGCAGATAAAAGCATTGTGTTTGGGTATTTTTTGCTCTCTCAAAACCTTGACGTACACACTGTTTGCAAAATAGCCTTTAGCTTTACTGGTCTGGCCACTGGCAATTTGTCTGTTTTTTAATATCCACATTCTGCTTTTATCTCTGTTTTCAAAGGGAGCAAGGTGTTATGTTAGAAACATCTAGCTCGTTTTTATTTTTCTCATAACTTCTAGTAAAATGCACTACGAGATTACTGCCATGAAGTTTTTTTACCCCTGCTGTAGCAACCTGTGATGTGAAATACTGTAGAGAAGAGCAAACAATATGGTATTGAAGAGCAAACAAGATGTGAGGGAGAGCACATCTTCTGTAATATCTAGTTTCTAATGGGTCTATTTCCATACTACGCAGATTGCCTTCCCTCTTTCTAACTCCTAAAAGCAAAAAGAGTCTATGTCTTGTGTCCCTCCTTTTTGTCATTTGAAAGTGATTCCCAAACTTTGGTCTTCCAAGTGTTTTGGACTTCAGCTCCCAGAATCCCAGGCTATTGGCCAAAATGGTTGAGCCGTCTGGGAGCTGAAATCCAAAACACCTGGAGGAACAGAGTTTTGGAGTCACTGTGCTAAAGTATCATTTTGTTGAGTGTAGGAATGGAGGAGAAAGTACTATTGCAACCTAAGCCATTTCTCTACCATGCAGAAAAATTATGGCAGCTACATGTGTATTATCAGGAGTGATGATCACATGGCAAACCCTTCATCAGAAATAATGTGATGGAACTACTATGATAAGGGATTGGGGCCATGGGAGCGAAATATATGTTTCTGATATGTTTCTGCTATTATGCTGACTTCATAATTGGTATCAACAATGCCTGCAGTGCTTAAAGAAGAGGTTGGTGATATCCGGGTTCCGATTCTCCAACCCTATTCTCCACATTAAAAGTTTCCTTTGATCTCTATTCTTAAAAAATTAAGAGAGGAAGACAAGGTAGGGAGATATGCTGTTTTAAAGGAGGCTCTGGAAACTCACTGTTTCTGGAAGATTCAGTGTCAGAGTCCTGGTAGATCAGTGGACTGCAAAAATGGGCCTTCGGAGATTCTGTGTCACCCATGGTTCACATGTTACTGATCCCTGTTTCACAGAAGAATTCAAAGCAAGGGTAGACAGTTGTTATCACAAATCCTTGGCTGGGGATATTAAAATGTTTAGTTTAAAAATATTTTTAGAAAGTATCTATTGGGAAAATCAAGCCGCCCCCCCCCCCCCATTTTTCCACTTTCCACAGCATTAGGGAATAAAAATATTCCGTGTTCCTTTTGAGTAATTTGACTGACTGACTTGGGAGAAGTGTATTTTAAACCTTAAAGGTATCAGCTCACAGCCTTCGAAAAGGAAGGGAAGGGGAAAGGGCATAAGTCTTTATTACATGCTTCTTTCCTTCTTTTACAGCAACCAGCAAGCTTTCCTGTTGCAGAATGTCGAATGCAATAACGCAAGCTGTGCAGGTGCCCGGCGTATGTTTAAGGTCTACTGGGAGCTCTCAGATCTAAATCAAATCAAAGATGCCATGGTGGCAACCTTCTTTGACATTTATGAAGACGTGAGTTGAGCCCTCTTTTCTATTTTTCTGTCTTCTTAATTGCCATCTGCCCATTCTGATTTGAGGTTTCTTTCAAACTGGCACTTTGGAAGGTTTTCACCAGACTGTCCTCAGTACATAATGAAAACAAATGAGTCAGTTGAAAACAAGTCATTCAAAGCTGAAGGGAAAGCTGTTGAGTTTTATGAGAAACAGTCACACTTCATTGCAACTACTTGAATAGATCTGTGTTCATTCTTTTCAGGGAGAGGCAAGAGAATTGTGGGTGCATCTACACTGTAGAAGTAATGCAGTTTGACACCATCCTAAATGCTGTAGCACCATCCTATGGAATCCTGGGATTTGTAGTTTTGCAAAGTCTTTAGCCTTCTCTTCCAGAGTGCTGGTGCCTCACAAAACTACAAATCCCAAGATTCCATGGGAAGGAGCTATAACATTTAAAATGGTTTCAAACTGCATTGTTTCTACAGTGCAGATGCAGCCTGTCTCAATAATGGAGGTATACAGTATCATTGAGGATTCCATTATCACTTTAACTTAAATCGTTCAACCCTGTTCTACTCTTCCAATATGTTAATGGTATAATTAAACCATTTTGTTAGTTTTCCTTTATTATTTCACAGTTCTTGTGTGCTACCTTGTAGACTTTTGAGCAAAAAGGGTAGAAAAGAAATATCAATCAATCAATTTTTTAAAAAAACAAATGTCTTTGTGTATGGGTGTGTCTGTCTGACTGTAGTAGCCATAAATCACAGGAGTGCTTGACAGCTCAACGTTTTTCTGAGCGTTGTTGTTTGTCATCCAACTTGCACTCTGCGATTTCAAGTCAAAATTCCAAATCAGGCCTTTACTACAATTGAAAAAGTAGGACAGTCATAATTTATCAGAAAATCATAGTGGAGGTTTCAAAATGTCACAGTGTTTTTGGTTAGTATGCAAATGGCAATGCCCAGTTTCAAATAAAAAAATGGAAATCCAAAGTTTACTAGAAGCAAAAAAAAAAAAAAAGTGGGGGTGTCTTTCGTAACTTATCCAGGCATCTTCGTAGGTACATCATAATCTGATCAAGCATTTTTGGTCATTGCCTAAGTTGCAGTTGAGCCACAGTGTCAAACTAAATCACTGGAGGAGTGGCTTACCATGGATAGGTTGACCTAGCTTTTTAGGGTCAATTTTTTGACAAAAATTTCTAGACTTATACATGAGTATATACAGTATGTGATTGTCTGTCCCAAACATCTGAAAGACCAAATATTGCTCACTTGGAGCTAGATGGACGTTTACTTTTAGCCTAGCAGGCTTCTTTTCGATTCTGATCGTCTACATCTGAGTCTGTCTGTCTAGCTCAGAGACTACACTGCCTTTTATTATTGCAGGCAGATAACTGGATGTTTACTACACTCTATTATACTACAGACACTACAACTGATCTGTTAAGACTCACTGACTTGACCCTCCTACGCAATGTGAAGATTTTTTTTCCTACTGAGCTAAGCTAAATTAAATTACAAAATCCCCACCTAATTTCCTGCCTACTGAGTACCAGATATTTACAGTAATTCATTTTCACATAGTACCTGCTCACACAACACATCTGGCTCTCTATTTTCAGTGCCAGATTTCTGTTGGCTTCAACATCTTTTCTCAGTCTTGAATCTTTTACTGCCTCTACCTATTCATTCACTACAGATCACAGTTGTACTTTAGGTGTAATTTCATCTCTCCTTCCACCAAGGATGCTTGTTTATTGGGAAATTCCAAGGGTGAAAAGTACACCTCCACCTTTTTTGCTGTGTTTTCTGCCACATAAGTCATTCAGAATGTTTTCATGTTCGGTAATATCTGAAAGTGAAGTTTTGACACTTTGAAGCATTGTTAAATGCAGACCTGATATCTGCTTAGCACAGCAGTGTTTTCTGTTGCACAGAACACATAAAACTGACATTTTTCCCATTAGATATAATGAAGGATGGAATGGCATTTTGTACTTAAATTCATGCCTGCACACTAGATCTCTGAGAAGGAATGCAGCCAAATAAAACAATATTGTTGGTGTATAAGTCTCCTAGATTTTCCTTGTTTTCATCAACCCCAAGTCTTATAATCTCAGTGAATGAAGAAGAATTGGGAATTTTCAGAAGTCTAAAAGAATTAATATCCTATCCTTCTCACAGAATGGAAACACTCCACCTGAGTTCTTAAAAGTGTGTACAAGTTCAGTTTTTATAAGTAGTACTCTGTTTTCAGAATATGAACTTGGAATATGGTGTATATGCTGCTCTTTAATCCATCTCTCTCACCAGTGTTCAAGATAAAGCTAGTGCTATGTAGCCTTAAAGATATTGCAGTATCCAGGCATGTAATAAAGCCTGAGCCTATACAAAGACACATGCAGTGTTAAAAATCAAAGGTGTATTTTTCTTCCACATTCTAAAAAAATTTTTTTTCCCTTACAAATGGAATCATGGCCAATATCTGTGATGGAGTAATAAAATCTCTCACCTACATCTCAAATTAAAATGCTTTTTTGAGCTGAAATTAATTTTATGATCTGTGATAGGAACTGTTTGTATGGTTGATATTGCTTTACTGAATTTTTATTGACTATTTAGTGGTCTTCGTGATGCTGATTTATTTATTTACTTAGCTGCTTCTTTTTTGTTTGTGTGTTTAGGGAATCTTGGATATCCTTGTCCTCAGCAATAATTCTTCTAAGAGAGAGCTTGCCATTCATGCATTAAAAAATAACTTTGAAGCTGATGCTTACTTTGTTAAAGTCATTGGTAAGTGGCTTAATATGAAAACATTAAAATACTATTTGGAAGGAAATTGATACTGGTTGCAGCTGAATGCTAAAGCCTAAGAACAATAGAAAAATTCTCATACGGTAGAGATGATATGAAAAGGGAAATATTATGGACAGTATATGTGGGAGAAATGGTTTAGGGAAAACCTAATTAATCATATATTATCCAGGCTAATCTAATTTTATTTTTAGTTTGCTATAACTTGTGTTACTCCAGTAAAAAAAAAGAGAGAAAGAAAGTTCTTGTGTTTGCTCAGATTGAATCTTCTAACTTTATTTTATTGTTTGCTTTCATAAATAATCTTATGCATAAATAGTTATATTAAATAATAGTGATAATATTGCTGTTTTTAATTTCTTGGGCAAGTAGTGCATGAAAGTGAATAAAAATAAAATTAACATAAAGCCAGAGAGAGAACCAGTGGGAGAAAGATTAAGGGAAGGAGAGAGTAAGAATAAGCCCCTGCTTCCATGGGAATGGCAGAATTCAGAGAGAAAGTTCCTTTTAGTAATTCTGCTATTGCAACCAACTAAATAGAAAACTGAAAGGGAAGGTGTGTGGTTCCTTTCCCTAGGCATGCATGTTAACCTCAATGGGTATTTCCTACCGCTACAGTTCATAGGCAAAACCCTTCTAGAAAGATTTGAATTATGTTCTACACAAAGCCATTATGAGCTCCTGTATAGAGATCACCTTTCCCTCTTTCTCTTCCCTAAAACCAAAGGTAAAAACACACATCTTCATGAAGACTTTAGCAGCCCCTCTTAGTTGTGGATTTATTTTAGCCCAATTTTTCCTGGATTATAGATAACAGATATCCATCACATGTCAACTGCCTTACTAGGAAGTTTGTGTTAAATGTTTTTGGCCCATGCCATCTGCAGATTCCAGCATGCGGAGGTGGCAAGCCGGGGGACGGGGATGGCTCAGGAGGAGGAGGAGGAGGAAGAGGCTGCCTGGGGGACATCTCAGCCTGTGGAAGGGGCTCCTCCCTGACCACCCAAAGCCTATTTCGCTTTCCTCTCTTCTTCCTCCTCGTCCTTCTTCTGTGGACTGGTGGGCATGGCAAGGTCTATAGGGTCAGGAAGCAGAGTGGCAGAGCGGCGCAGTCTAAGCAAAGCCGGAGCCACAAATGACCTTGAGGTCATCCATCCAGGCCCCACACACACATGGGAAGTGGCACTCAGCAACGCCATCCTCCTCCCTCCCTTCCTCCCTCTTGGGTCTTCCAGCCCCAAGGGAGGCCAAAGGCTCGTCGTTCCCATTGCCCCCGTCAGGCTGGATGATCCCTTCTAATTCCTCCCATCCCTCCGCGTGGTGTGTGACCAATAGCGCTCATCCAGGCCTGACGGGGGGCAATGGGAACCGTGAACCTTGGGCCTCTCTTATTATGTTGTAATAAATGTTTCCTGATATGCTCCATGCATCTGTGGAAGGAGATTGTAATCCATAAAAACTCTCTGTACAATAAATCAGCTAGGCTTAAAGTGGCAATAAGACTTAACCATGAGTAAGAGGCTTCCTTCATTATGTGTGCTGTAGTTAGCTTATTTTGTTTTCTCTTTACCATCTTCATCTTGTCTGAAATATTGCTTGTTGCTGCCTTTTAAATTCAGTTTTAGTAGTGTGGGCTTATGTATGTGTTTCATTATTTTCTTCAGTCACAGATAAACACTTTCAGTAAGACCTGCATTCCATTGTACGAAACTGCCTTGTAGGTATGCAAGTGATAAAAGTATTCTCTTTTCTTTTTTTAATGAAGAGAGGAAACTTTTTTATTCCACATCCAAGCAGATAGGGGAAAATATGCAAGACAAACAAAAGTGAAATACCATTTTCAGCAGCTTTTTATCCAATGCCCAGGAGTTGCATTTCTTTTTAATCAGAGCTGTGGAGAATTAACTTCAATAAAATCTACCGCTTGCTGCTTCTCAGTACAGAGGTTATGATGGTGCTGGTGTACAGTTGGTTCAATGAAGTAAGATGCACAGTCTGGATCATCAAGCACTCACTGATGAAAACTATTGATTGTCCTCCTCTGAAGTATAGAATTCATGGAGTGTGTAGACCATCAAAAGGTTAAAATATTTCCAGTTTTTAATCCAAATTGGATCATTAGTACAATTTACATATAACAAAAACATTGTATTGGTTTCTGAAGTATACTTTTCAGTGTTTCATAGGTGAAAACAGAGATACTTTTTAGATTTCTAATCATTATAACCATGACTTTAAGAAAGATTTTAAAGTTTGGATTAATTTACATGGGGGTGGGGGAGGTAGTCCATTTTTTGTTGCTGCTGATATGTGCCTTGAGGTCGTTTCCATTTTATGGAGACCCTAAGTCAAACCTATCATGGGGTTTTCTTGGCAAGATTTTTCAAAGGATGTTTGCCATTGCCTTCCCCTGAGGCTGACTTGCCCCAGGTCACCCAGTGGGCTTTATGGCCATCCGTGGGATCAAACCCCAGTCTCCAGAGTGATAGTGCAACACTGAAACCTTAGTGGTAACCGTTTGTTACATATATGATGAAGATTGGATGCAGCTTTGTCAAGGAACATATTTACATGGAGGAGAGAGAGGCCATGGTTACCCATTCTATGGTAACTTCCTGACTGTATTATTGCAGTGTTATTTGCGAACTGCCTTTGATGACTGTTCTGACATTATATTGTAAAGGGCAGAATACAATAGCTAGAATTTGAGCTGGGTAGCTCATTCACATCACTGGCTTCTTGTGTGTTCCTAACCCTAACATAAGGTTGTAACAATTACTTTTCAAGCCCCAGTTGGCTTGGGACCCTGCTGCCTGAAGGAAAGCCATATCTTTTTGTGATCTACTTAGTCAAAGGCTTTGCTGTAGTCAATAAAGCACATTCAGATTTTCTTCAGGAATTCCTTGGTGCACTCCATTATCCAACATATGTTTGCAAAGTGATGCCTAGTGCTTTTTCCTTTCTTGAATCCAGCTTGAACCTCAGGGATTTTTCGCTCCATATGTGGTAGGAGTCTTTGCTGTACGACTTTACTTACATGGAAAATTAATGTGATGGTTCTGTAATTAGTGCAGCCTTCATATATATAAATACAGGTATTCCAAAGTCAAAAAAAAAAAAATCTGAAATCCAAAACACTTCTGGCCCCTAGCATTTCAGATAATGGAGACTCAACCTTTAATACAGTTGTTACTGTTTGTCAGAAGCTCAATAGTTTTGGATTGGTGATATATAGTCCCTAAAGTGAATACCAGACAGCAATCTGCCTGTCACATTTTGCCCTAACTGTGGTTAATGTACATTTTTCAAGGGCAGGTTCACACAGAATCCATAGAATATTTTATATAAATTTCCTATACTGCATTTAAGTGCTCTGTGGGTTATTGGTGCCCCATGTAGTTTCCCAACAAGGCACTGGTCACTTAAATTTCCATCATTTGACTTGGGAAGCCAAGGAATTCACTGAATATACATGGTCTGATGTGTGCAAGATGTATAATTCAGTAGAGTATGTAATAAAATGGTCCAGCTAAATACAGCTTTCCTTTCTTCTTAGATACCCACTGGGCAAAAAAATGTAACCTAAATATCATATTTAATGTTGGAAAACATAAAACGTCCAGAATTATAGTGTATGCCCTTGCTAAGATGACCCCCCCGCCCCATTGTTTCTGGCTAAAGTGGTGCTCATGCTTTTTGCATCTAAAAGTACAAACCTACCAATTACTTTTAAAAGAGCAGTTCTGTAGAGGGCAAACTTCTTTCAAAGATGCCCAGCTTTGGCACCAGGTTATTAAGGAATTGGCTACTTAATCACAGCATGTTGCATGGCTGAACCAGCTTTAAGTCTTGGCATAAAGATGAAGTGCTTTCAGGAACAGATGTTCTTCGAGGTATTAAGGGACAAGAAAAGAAGGAAAAAGTGAATGAGACATTAATTTGTAGCTGCTGACAATGAACCTTTTCTTCATTTTCCACAGTCAGAAAGCCGATTTGCTTAGGCATTCGTTACCTCTCCCCACCACCACCACATAACTGTTAGTAGTTTTTAAACATCTGTGTAGAAACAAGCAAGTAAAAGGCATTCCTCCCTCTCCTCCTCCTCCTCCTCCTCCTCCTCCTCCTCCTCCTCCTCATTATTATTATTATTATTATCATCAGAGTATTTATAACCCGCTCTTCAGCCACAAAGGCTCTCTGAATGGCTTACAATTATTATTTTAATTAGATGATTCCTTGCCCTCAGGCTTACAATCTAAAAAGACACGACACAAGTGGAGAAGGGGATCAGGTCCAGCAGTTCTTCTCTCCCTCTGAGGCCTGGACCAAGGCAGATGGACTTGAAGGAGGGCTCTGCTTCTTAGTTCAGGCCAGGCTTGATGGAGCTGAGCCTGCATTTTCTGCTGATTATGAGACAAAAGATTTCATCTATTCCCTATGTGGAAAAGGAAGCAAATTCACTTTTGTAATCCTTGTTTTTGAAGTACTTTGTGGAATAAAGGGTATTGTTGTTTTTGGTGGGGAAAACTCCATAATTCTGAGAGTTCATCCAAAAGAGGGTTATTTTCTGAACTCTGAATAAATGATAAATCAAGAAATAGGTGTGATAGAACAGTATTGCTTAATTAATACCCTTATAATACAAAGCAGTATTATTTGGGTAGATCAGTAATGGCTTTTTCAATTTTGATGTGAGGCCAATAACATTCATCTGGATTTTTATGGGAATTTTATGAAGGAAGTGCAACTCAGAATGTGTGCAAATGCATATAAAGCAGAAGTGATTTTAAGATTGCTAGGAAATCTGCACAGACTAGAGCAACTCTGATAAAGTTACATTGGTCTCATCTCTCTCTCTCTTGTTTATCCACAGTTCTCAGCGGCCTTTGTTCAAATGACTGTCCTCATAAGATAACGGTAAGTATATTTCTAAAATCTCTTATTTCAATAATGCCCCTAATCTGTACAGTGTTTTGGCCTTTTCAAAGAACAATAAGCAGAGGGGTAAAGATCAGGAGGCCCTGACTATTTTACAGACTGAACGTGATGATCATGTGTTGATTATTTTCCCCCTACTTCACTGTATTACAAGATTTTTAAAAGCACCTTTCAGGTAGTGTGAGGAGTAGATGAGCAGGTATTTTCTGCTTTAGAAAATGGGAAGGAAATCTCAAAACACAAACAAGTAAGAAAAATAAAACTATTTGCTAACTCATGTTCCATTTCTTCAATTTGCCATATGCATAGCTGTACAAAGTTTGCTCTGCCTTTCTCTTGACATTGTTGTTGTTGTTCATTATTTTCCGCCTCTCTCCCAATGTAGGGACTCAAGGTGGCAAACCGCAGATCTAAAACAATACAATTTAAAAACAATACAACATTAAAATGTATAAATATAAAATTTAAAAAACAATTAAGGCATTGTAAAAGTTAAAACAGCTATGGGTTAAAATAGAATATGTTAAAAATACAAACCTTAAAATTTCATTAGGACAACAGTCCCAGTCCTTATCAGTTAAGAAAGGCTTGCTGGCACAAGAATGTCTTTTTATCTGTCATGTAATGTAGCCTCAAAATAAGCCTTGAGCAGTTTTTTTTAAGCAATAATTTTGAAAGTCATGTCAGCAAGGCCCGATTTGTGAGAGCTACTTTTAGGCATTTCGCTTGACAGCTTGGGTCCCTAAGGCACACTATATTTGAAATATTTGCTTCTCACTTATCTTCTTAAGACTGTGTTTGAGGATCAAGTCTTCTTGAATGATTTGCCTTTTTCTTTATTCTCCCTTCCCAGAGGTACCATTTTTGCCACTTTCTTGACATGGGGGGGTAGGGAGTAGAGGATATGCTGTTTTTCATATGCTTTGTCTTTCTGACTTGTATTCACATTTGTATAAAACTCCCCAAGAAGCATATGTGGAGTTCATAATGATTTTGACTTTGGAATAATTTCTTTATAGTGCTGAGTGTCACTGTCATCAGTGAATACTAGAAATATGCTACTATTTCCGCTCTTGCAAAGAATCACTTTTTTTGAGGTCAAATATTTTAACTGGCTTTAGGGCTGGTATCAATATTCAGTACCATTGCTATGGGCTGTTTGGCCACATGCAAATCCAAAATTCTACTTGGAGAAGTTAAAAGATCTGTTGGTGCTGGCAGTCAGGCCTTTAGAAAGAAACTGCAGTGCATCTCTTTTTTAAGACTCACAATATCCATTGCTGTGTATTATCGATTAAGCATTAGAACCAATCTTGGCATCTTAAAATGGTCACGTGTTTTTCCATAGACTGAATTGAATTTTAGTGAAGTTTTTTTGGGGCTTTACTCTAGTGGTGGGTGGAATGGAAGGCAAAAGGAAATACCAAACCTCCTATTGCTAAATAACTTTAAATAACTTTGTAAAAGTTCTTTCCTACTTGTAAAATCAGAATAAAAATTCAAAAGGCAAGAAAACCCCAAATGTGGCTATCATAGGAAGGTGACATAGTCCTCTGACAAATCCTGAAGTTTGAAGTTCCTCATCCATAGCTTTAATAGTCTTTATAAAGTTCTAATTAATAAGCAAAGGAGGCAGGAGCAGTTATAGAGAAAGGAAATCATAACAGAAGGCCTTAATAAGGAACGTGTGTCTTGAGATGCTCAGTAGTAGGTAATAATAGTATGACTCTGGAGAGCAGGGATCAAATATCTGCTTGGCCGTGAAAGTCCACTGGGTGACCTTCGGCAAGTCACATTCTCTCAGCCTCAGAGGGTGGCAATGGCAAATTCCCTCTGAAGAAACTTTCCTATAAAACCCTGTGACAGGATTGCCATAAATCAGAAACAACTTAAAGGCAAACAACACACAGAAAGATAGTATTTTAATGAAAAGGAACAGCTAAGGAGAACATATGAAAGTGGACAACAGACATGGAACTCCTTGATACTGTATACAAGATCAGTGATGGACAGAGAAAATAAGAAGGCAGAAAAAGAAAACCAAAAGGATACAAACAGATAATGATTCCCTAAAAGGTAGCTTAAAGTCATCAAGTCAACATAAAGTGACATTGCTTGACCAACCAATGAACTGAGTAGGAAAAAAAAAACCTCAGCAAGGGGAAGGTGGTCCTCAATGCCACGGAGCTTTGCAAGTTCCATTAACACAAGAAGAGGGCTGCTGGATTAGACCATTCTAGTCCAGCCTTCTGTGTGCATGCTGGCTAACTAGGCATCTTTCAGAATCCCAGAATCAGGATGTGAGTTCAACAGCACTCTATTGCTCCTGGTCCCCAACAACTGGTATTGGGGGGCTCTGGTATTGAGAATAGTACATAGTTATCATGATAAGTGACTGTTGATTGTCTCCATGAATTCATCTGTGCATGTTGGCATCTACCACTGCATCATGTGGCAGCAAATTTCATAGTTGGGCTGTATTCTGTGTACTTCCTTTTGTCTGTCCTGAATCACCTATCATACAACATGGCATCTTTGGTAGTACTTAAGAAGACTTAGTAACAAAAACTCTTTAAAATTGCTGTGCAACCATCTAGAATTTCAGCTTGTCTAAGCCTTTTTTTTTTTTTTTTGGCATCTACTGTTCTTATCAAACTGTCAGCTTGGAGTCAATCATCTTTTAGACTTGCATTAGCTGATGAGAATAAGTATCTCTGCTGAAAACATTTACGGTTTTCTGCATCGTTGGCTAAAAAGATCTCTGAACATTCCTCTTCCCACACCAGATTGGACATGCGACTTGAAATGCTATTGTGCTTGTTCCAGTCGACCTCAAAAGTTGATGGTTAGGTTAGTGCTGGGATGCCTAGGAACTGCGGTTTTCTGTGTGCAATCACAGTGCATTCAGAAAAGCATCTACAGGAATGAACTGAAAGAAGTATTTTTAGTTTGGAGGTGGAAAATATGCACCCCTCATGATTATTTGCAGCATGAAAACAAATTGTCTTCTCAGAATGCTTCCAATAAATCATTGTAGATTTCCCAACACTGTGAATGACAAAAAGACCCTGCAATCATTTCATGTTCGTTTTAATTCTTCCTGTGCTGATTTGAAAGCTTTGAAAAAGAAAAAAGGAGTTGGAAAAATAGTAAAGCACATTATCTTTCATTCCAGCCCTTTGGTGTGAATCAACCTGGACCTTATATTATGTATACAACTGTAGATGCAAATGGATACTTGAAAAACGGTTCAGGTAAGATTCACCAACACAGCTACCCCTGCATGACAAGCCCAGCTTGATCTTTTTGTGTTATGTTATATTTTCTAAAGTTTAATTTAATCAAACTAAATTTCTAGGCATAAGAATTGCATTAAAATAACTACTATTCATGAGTAACATTATGTCTCATCAGAAGATAAGAAAATAATTTTAAGAGACAGTATTAATAAAATACACGTTCTTTGTACCTCTCTTAATTTCTGCCTTGTTGCCACTACCTTCAACAAAGGTAAGATGTGCCCTTGAATTGTTAAAGAGGCATTTCTGTATTTCTGGTTTAGAAGAAGTGTGTTGTTTTCATTAGGGTTAGGGACAAATGGTGGCCACCGTCCTAAAAATTACTATAAAGAAAATTCAGGGAGGTAATATGTTTTCTGTTATGTTTTCTGCTTTTAGCTTGGCTCAGTTGTTTATATGGAGTAATCCAAAGCCTGCTAGCATGGTGAATTTTTAAGGTTCTTCCAGAATCATTGACTTTCATTTCTTTGGAATACCAGTATAATGTAGTGAATAGAATGACCTTTCTTCATTAATGTCATTGCACTTGTGCAAGACTTGGTGCATTAGCAATTGCACATTTTCAGATGTGGATTATGAGGGCCATTTGGTACATTTTTTTTTTTGTTCAGGAGATTATGGGAGTTATTGTGAAAGCAGTTGTACAAGAGGTATAGTAAGCACTTTCATAATCAGTTGTACAATGGTGTAATCCATTGAAGCTGTGCTAGAAGTGGTGTCAGCTTCTAAATTAATTTTCAGAATTTGGTTACATTGGTTTCCTTAGATAAATTAAGATTCTATTTGGATTTTTTTAGGCCTCCTCTTGACTGTTATTCCACTTTAGGCCTTCCCATTTCAGATTCTAGTCCCCTGATAGTTAGTTCATTGAGGCCTGATTTCTGTAGTAACTTTTCTAGGAACCTACTCCCTTAGTAAGAGCCCAAAGGCTGTGATGACCCATAAATATACATGGTCATGTTGTAATTATATTCTCCAAGAGTTATGGCTTCAGGCAAATGAATCCACGTTGCTTGGCAAGAACATTATGTGCATTTATTTAGCAAAGAAAGAATGGATAGAAGCTTTTTTAAAAATAAAAAAGACAGGAATTTTTAGCCTCTTTCTGAGGGCATGGAGTACCGAGTTAACTCAGCTTTTAGTAAATTTATCATGACCTTTATTTGGGCTGAATTGCACTCACTGGGTGTGTTTATGCAATCGTGAATTCCCCCCCTCTCTTTTTCATTCTACTGGTTATGAATAATAATGGAGTCAGCACAATCTCAGGCTTGCAAATCTTAATACTTCAAGGGAATCAATGCCACAAAAGTACACATTGTTGTGGAACAGCTGGCTGCAGGTACCCATATAATTAAGTAAATTATAATAAGCATTTCATATACAGGGTGGTCATAATTTAACTATTCAAAACTGGCAACAGCCTGGAACTCTGCTGGAAAACTGTCAGTCTGGGTAGTTTTATAATCATGTTGGCTTTTAATAAATTAAACATTTTTAGCACACAGATGGTAAGTGAAACCTGTCCCCTGAAATCTCGTGGAAGGACAGAGGGAGAGGTACAAAACCTGCTTGGAGGTTGAATCAACAGAGAATTATGCTCCCTGGGAGGTGAATGCCTAGACTTCACTGAACTGACATACATAGACTAACTAGGGCAAGCCACAATGATCAATAAAAGTCTTTTGGTGCTCCAGCCTTGTAAGCCTTCAATCCAATTTTGGCATCTGTTCGTTGCAGTTTTTTAAAAGGCTTATGAATTATGTGATGTACCATCCAAAAGGAAATTGAGATTTTTTCCATTCTGAGATTTCACTTCAGGAGGTTATCTGAAACCTGTTACTCCAATTTTGCACTGTATTTCAAGATTATTGGGAACATGTATCATGTGTGCTTCAAAAATGTACAGATGGGTGAACATCCAAATCTTCTGTCTCCATTTGAAGTGAATGCCACCACAAATGACATTATTCTGAAGAGGAGAGATGTTTTATTAGCATCAGTAACCTCTGAAA
Organism: Urosaurus nigricauda; assembly: GCA_034509955.1. Lineage (NCBI taxonomy): Eukaryota > Metazoa > Chordata > Lepidosauria > Squamata > Phrynosomatidae > Urosaurus > Urosaurus nigricauda. The sequence goes on from JAOEGL010000013.1 coordinate 13,364,107, forward strand.
TGGCTAGTCCACCAAGAGACTCCCATAAAGTCCAACTACACAGCCAATAGTAACAGAATATAATGGTTGTTGTCCAAAAACATCTGCCCAGCTCACTCTAAAATGATTCCAGTCTCAAGACAGAGATATAAGATATTCGACACAGCTTAGTTTAAACACAGAGCAATGGGTTCAACCTACAGGAAAAGAGATTTCAACTAAGCATTAAGAAGAATTTCTGGACAGTAAGAACATGCTGTCTTGGAGAGTAGTGGAATCTCCACAATTCAAAAAGGATGTTAACAAGCTGGAGTGTGTCCAGAGGAGGGTGACAAAAATGATGGAAGATCTGGGAATGTTTAGCCTGGAAAAGAGAAGGGTAAGGGATTATATGAAGGTATTTTGGTATCTTAAAAATATAAATATATTCTAGGCTTCTAGCAGAACCACTCATTGGATTGAGTCTGATTTGAAAGTTGTTGCTACATAGTTCCTCAGAGCAAAACATGAATGATTAAGGTACAGAGCATCCACGGAGGGTTCTTGTTTTTTGCATTTCTCTAGGCTGTCTAAAAATGTATCCAACCCAAAGATCCATCGGTCATAGAAACAGCTTAATGAACCAGCTGAGAATTTCCAGCCTTCACGTGAAGGTTGAAGAATCTGAATAAGCACTAATAAATAATGTCATGTTTATTTTGATGTAGAACTGACTGCATTTAACAAATAAGTGCGACCTCCCATCATTATCTTAGCTTCTGCCAACCTAGCAGCTTGAAAGTGTGCAAAAGTGCAAGTAGATAAATAGGTACCGTTTTGATGGGAAAGTAACAGCGTTCCATGCAGTCATAATCGCCACATGATCAAGGAGTTGTCTTTGACAGTGCTGGCTCCCTTGGCTTAATATCGAAATGTAATGGAGTTTGGTCCACTTTGGTCCAGGCTGCAGTTAGCCTTTAAAATGTGTAGGCCTTATGTATCCTGCTAGAGAATGGATCAAAAAGCAGCTGTTAAAGTGGTGTCAAACCAGATTATTTCTGCAGTTCAGATGCAGCCCCCGTTGTTGTTGTATGCCTTCAAGTCATTTTTGACTTATGGTGACTATAAGGCAAGCCTGTCATGGGGTTTTCTTGGCAAGATTAGTTCAGAGGTGGTTTGCCTTCCCCTGATGCTATATATACTCTTAAAAATACCTAATTCCTTCCCCCCCCCCCCCCATACCTCTAGGTTCAAGTGACAGGAAATCTACTTCTGGTTTAGTAAAAGCAGAGGGTTTTTTAAAAAAATTAAACAGTAAAAGGGATCCCCGAACCTGTTTAGCAGGGAAATCACCACTCCTTTGTTTTCCAAGAAAAAATGTGGGTTGGGGGCTTGCCTCCCCACTCCAATCTGTTTCCTTGTGAAACATCCCTTTTACAGGAGCTTGGAGAGCTAACAATGTGAGTTGCAATTCTCTGTTGGTGGAGGAATGATGGCTTGAAGCTGCAGGTGAGCTCTGCCCAGAATTAAAGCCTTATTGTGCATGAATATTGATGAATTTGTGAGATTGGTTTTTAAATATTAATAGCCTATTGTTTGCAAGCTTTATTATAGCCGGCTTCTCAGGTATCAGGCTTAGATGTCACTCTCCAGTCACACAGATGATGAGGATGATGAAGATGATAATGATGGTGAACTTATTAGCTCCTATCGTTTACTAAACATTGAGCATGACAACTTGGAGTAATAGGCTACTTCTCTCTATGCTACAAAGGAGGGGAACTTAAATTAGTTCATCGTTTTCCTCCAAGGCAATTCATTAATCATTAATAATGATAATAATATTTAGCAGTTGTATATATAGCCCTTAATAATGTTTGAAATATTCTGTAGATGGTGTTTCAGTAATCTTTACAATAGCCTTAAATAGTATGTCAGTATTGTTATCCCTGTTTTGCAGACAGAAAGATGACAGAGGGTGGACTTCCCTAGGGCTGGGACTACAATGCCCATGATGGCTGGCGGCTTCTGGAAGTTTTACTCCAAACAGTAACTTTTCCAAGCCCTCCCTAAAGCCACATAGTAATTTGATAGCAGAGGTGAAATCTGAAATACATGAGTTGTGCTTTATGACTCGCAGCCCATTCTCTCATCCACTAGGCTGCACTTACTGAACTATGTTAACTGTTATAATTGTATCCATGCATTTTTCTTCTAATTAAAACCCAAGCCATCTGTTTATTTATCTGTTTTAAAACTGAAGATTCTAATTCTTAGTTGAGTTTTTACTTTCAGTTTGGAATTGAGGCATTTCATGGGTATTGTTGTTGTCTGCGTTTTGCTTTGGGTGACATCTCTTTAATAGCGGCATCCACATAATTTTGTTTTGTGTTTCTAATTACCATATCCTGGCATTGTCTTACTAATTGTCTTAAATGAAAAGGAATTATGTAAGCATTTAGTTTTTAATGAAGCTTCGTCAGATTTGGAAAAAGTCATTTACATTTTAGTGAAAATGTCTGAAGAACCAGTGTGGTGTAATGCTGAGACCCAGCATGATGTAACAGTTAGAGTTAGACTGTTAGACAGCGACTTGGGAGATCCATGTTCTAATCCCCTCAGAATCATAAACTCCCTCGATGACTCAAATTCCCAGCCTAACCAAACTCACAAGGTTTTTGTGAGGAAGGAGAAGAGCGGTTCTCATTGCCTTGAGCTCTCTGGAGGAAAGTGAAAAGAGAAATGGAATGTAACCAAGAATGAGTTATTTGCAGAACTGACAGGACTGAGCACTTGGTTCACAGGGACATTGTACTGAAGACATTGTTAAGATGCCATGAAGCTCTTGGTTGTTTTGGCTACAGCAGGCTTATTGGTTAGTTACTCCTCTAGTAGTTTACGAAAGCTCATGCTACCAACTCCTTTATTTCAATTAGTCTCAAGATTTCTGTACATACTGACTCTACAGACTAATACAGTTATATCTTTGAATTCTACTCCTCTAGAAGGTTATCCATATGAGATAACCTTAATATGGGTAACCTTCTAGAGGAGTAACTAACCATCCAGCCTGCTGTAGTCAAAACAAGCAAGAGCTTCTTATCAATGTCTTCAGTACAATGGACCTCAGGGTTTTAGACGCTCCACCCTATACTGTTCAATCGAGTGCAATTCAAAGTGTTTTGTAAGGGGAAAAATCATGTAGAGTACAATAAAATTCCATCCACCCCAAGTAGTATATTGCTTAGTACAGACAGTGCAAGTACAGAAGAGTAGAAGAGGAAATCCCCGTAAGCCTCTGTCATCCTTTTTTGTCTCCAGAATTGTCTTCTTTGTGCTAAAAGGTGACAGGATGGAAATACAACAGAAAGGGAACCTCAGAAAAAGATATGTCTCATTGCAGCATTGGGGGAATGCAGGACGATTCTCATGCCACAGTCTGGATACTCCATTCCCAAATGTACTTTAAGGTCAAAGTGAGAAATGCAGCTACCTGGACAACATATCTCTCCTGGGAGACAGACTACTGTATTCTTCATGAATTACATGAAGGAGTTGAAGGGTTACTTTCCCATTACCTTCTAATTTTTTTGAGGAAGGGGGAAGCATTAAATGGATGGGGGGAAATTTGAATGGGGCAAAATTTGAAACATCCATGTCTGAATGACTCTGTAAATACTCCTAACAAGTAACATTTGAATATAACTAAAAACACTACTTGTTATACAAATAGAATAACTTCATCCTAACACAGTTTATTACTTTTGAAAGGTGGCTAGGTTAAGCCATTGTTCTTGAAAAAGTAACTAGAGTTAACTGCCTTTCTTATGATGTATTACTTTCAGACTTTGAGATGGATGGATGAATGGATGGATGAATGGATGTTTCTGATAGCAAAAGGTGAGGATTGTAGTACAAAAATTGGAGGGGGGTCCTATAACATGGAAAATAATGTTTCAAATACTCCCCCCCTCCTCTCTTTAGTTAGGAAGCTCTGTAGTTTGTCAGTGAGACATGGTTAATCATCATTACATTCTGTTACATATTAACCCTAAGGCTCAGTCTGACAAGCATGAAAGAGCACAAGAGGCTATCTCTGTCCTTAACTCCTGGGTCATTTTTCTTCTCAACTCATTGCTCTTTATGTCAGATGCAAACTAGATGTGATGACCAATGTCTTGCCGCTGAGCTTTTGTACTTTGCTGGCTATTTTTAACCTTGTTTCTCAGTGTGGCCTTTCACCTGCAGCTGAGCCAGCATCTTTTAGCTCTTCTGAGCTTACACAGTTTAGTAATGCCAGGATTATTTAGTGCTGTTCTGGGCCCTTGAACTTATGATCTACAGTAATAGTGTGAGCTGAGTACAAATTGTTTGCAATACTTTTACCAATATGCTGATGAAAAACCCATTTTCAGGAGCTGATATAGGACACAAGCAAAAGTCAGAGAAGTTGTAAGCTTTTCATAGATGGGGGGGGGGGGGATAATCCTCATTAGAGAGTTCCCACTCTTTGCCCTTGAGATGCACAATGTGAAATCAATATTGTCCAGATCTGTAGAAGGGGGAATATTCCCAAGAAAAAAGTAGAGGAACATTTCCTAGACCCAGTGAAAAGACAGGGATCTAGTTTCAGATGGCTGACAAAAATGGAGCATAGAACACATGTTCAAGCAAGAAAAATATTTCCCTGAAAACATGAAGTCTTGTCATGCCCACACCTTTGACTGAATAAATTTAATCAGAACTATGTGTCTCTCCCTTGAACTGAGATAGCATACAAACATGAAGCATACTAGGAAACTAAAAGCCATGGAATGTGTAGAATAAAATGTAGATGGAAGGGATAACTTGATAACAATTAATATTGTTAGCCACCCCGATTGTTCTCAAAGGGGCAAGATATAAATTATTATTATTATTATTGGAAATGGAAGGTGGAAGGAAACAGGGAGAGGCAGGGACAAGATATTGAACATGGTAGATAGCAGAATGTTGGTAAGGCTGGGAAGAGTGTGGGGCTAAGGCTGAAGGAGAAGGGTCAGAAGGGTAGCTTGAAAGGATTGCAAAGTCGTAATGAACCAAAGTCTCCTTAGAAGATAGATTGCATTTAAATGCAAAACAAAAGTAAGGAAAAGGAGCCTGGTTGTTCCTCCCTTTTCTTTCTTAAATAAATAAATCTTAAGACTAGGTAAGAAAGAGAGTACATCAGCTATAGTATAGAACATTCAGCTGAATTGCTGCAAAGATTTCCCATGATTATATTATCTGCAGTAAATGGGTTTTCCCTTGTCTCCTACTCCCTCTTGTTGCTCCCAGCCAGCCTTCCACCCTATGTCACTTGCTTTTCTCAGTCTCAGGCTTCATAAGTTAAAGTAATTACCTCAGTGGCTTTTTAGCCCAAAGTACTGAGGTCTTGTCAAAGGGAATAACCTTTCCAGATTACTCTTTGCAAAACTACTGCATTACTCTTTGCTTTATTCCTGAATCTTCTTTGCTGAAGCTTAGCCAAAAATGTACTGTTTCTTTTATTTTTGTTTGCAGTTTTCCTAGTAAATTAAAGAATTTTTACATCTGTGGATGTAGTCTTAATCAACAGTGTCAGTATTGTGGAACTTTGAAAAGGGAAAATGAAAATTTGCACAGCTGTTTTCCTTTTTATAATCACAGCCAGTCTGATTTGCATAATAATGAGAGCCAGTCTGGCTTCTTTGGCAGTGGCTCTAGCAAACTCTGAGGAAGGTGATGGAGCTCCAGAAAATGATGAGAGGTGCTGCTGGACATGTGCACTAGGGACATGAGAGCCATGGGGTTAGCCTTCTTTACTTAAGAGTAGGAGCATGATAGATTGTAAACGCTCTCCCGAACTTATTCTGTCTTCCTTTTTTAAAACAATCAGTTGTAACTATGATGGCAGAAGCAGGTAACCATAAAGCTAAAGAGATGGTAGGGAAGGATAGCTTATTGGCTAGAGTACTGATGTTGGAAAAGTTTTTTTCCTCCACATCTTTTTTCAGACCAGTATCATATCTATCTCTGGGGACCATTTTGGTTAATGGCTGGATTTATATAATCTGTTTACATTTGCTTTTTATGACTCTTTTATATGGTGAAGAGAAGGAGGTTCAAAATATAGGGAAAGTGATGCTGGAGCAGACTCAAAGACCTATCTAGACCAGCATTCTTTTCACATAGTAACCAACCTGTTGCCTTCAGGAAACTCACCAGTAGGACAGGAGTCCAACTGCACAGATACTCCAGAGGACAGGAAAAGAATTCAATATGACCTTAACAGATTAGAAAGCTAGACCAAAACTAATGAAATGAATTTCAACCGGGAGAAATGCAGAATATTAAACTTAGGCAGTAAAAAATGAAATGCACTGATATAGGATGGATGATACTTGGCTTGACAGCAGTACACACAAAAGCGATCTAGGAGTCTTAGCGAACCACAGGCTGAACATGAGTCCCCAATGTGATGTGGCAGCTAAGAAAATCAATGCAGTTCTAGGCTGTATCAATAAGAATGTAGTGTGTAGACTTAGGGAAGTAATAGTGCTATTCTATTCTGCTTTGATTAGATCTCACCTTGAATATTGTGTCCAGTTCAGGGCACAACAATTCAAGAAGGATGTTAACAAGTTGAAGTGTGTCCAGAGGAGGGCAACCAAAATAGTGAAAGGTCTGGAAACCATGCCATATGAGGAGCGGCTTAGGGAGCCAGATATGTTTAGCCTGGAAAAGAGAAAGTTAAAAGGTAACATGATTTTGTCAATATTAACTGCTCTTGAATCAACCTCGACTCATGGCAACTCTGTGGATGAGACTTCTCCAAGACTCCCTGTCCTGGGAGTTTTGTTCTGGTCAGGTCATGTGGGCTAAGGCCTGTGGGCTCAGGCCTTGAATCCATCTATCTGGCATGTGGTCTCCCTCTCTTCTGCATCTGTCTTACCCAGCATTGTTGTTGTTGTTGTTTTCAAATAAATCATGCCTTATCATGATGGCAGCCTCATTTTAGTTATCCAGGGATAGTGTAGGCATGATCTGTTTGAGGACTCATTTGTTTGTCTTCTTGGCTGTTGATGACATTATCAACATTCTTCTCCAGCATCACATCACAAATGAATTGATTTTCTTTCTGTTGGCTTTCTTCACTGTCCAGCTCTCACATCTATCTATACATGGTGATGGGGAATACAGTGATCCTCATTTTAGTGTGCAGTTATATCTTTGCTCTTTAAGATCTTGTACATTTCTTTCCTAGCTGCCCTTCCCAATCCTAGCCTTCTTCTGATTTCTTGACTACAGTCTCCATTCTGATTAGTGTTTGAATCAAGGTATAGGAACTCTTTGACTATTTCATTTTTCTCATTATCTAGGATGAATTCTTGTAGATCTTCTGTGGTCATTACTTTTGTTTTCTTAACATTCAACATCTGGCATATCTTCGCATTTTCCCCCTTGACTTTCTTCAAGTTCTTTGTTGGTTTCTGCTAATAATATTGTGTTGTCTGCATAGCTTAGGTTGTTAATGTTCCTACCTCCAATCTTCACTCTTCTTGTCTGTGAGTCTAAGCCTGCTCTGCATAAGCCTTTTTTTCTGTAAAAAGGCTGGATAAATAGGGTGGTAGTATGCAGGGTCATAGTATGCAGTATGTATTGAAATTTATAAAGTTATGTTAAGTAATCTTATAATAGTGTTTCAAAATACCATGAGAATTGGCTGCATTCACGGTCACCTGTCCAATTCTGTTTAATGGAGCAAACATAGAGATGGACTTTGGGGGTATAGTAAAAGGAGCCTTTGTCATCTGGAACCTAAACCTTATAAAAACAGAAGAAAATGGAACAAAATGGTACCAGCAACAGTTCTGAAATAGTGGCTGTTATCTCACCCCTTAACTGGTAGTACAGTATTTATTATGAATTGCTACTTCATTTGAGGTTACCAATTCTGCCTTTCTGCCTGGTGCTTGAAAACCCAATTCACAAGCTCTAAAATGGGGCATTGATTTCTTTAAGGAAACTGGAGGGCATGTACTGGAGAACTGAATATAATCTTAGTTCAGATTTTGAATCTAATTAAAGGCTGTGCCATTTATTAATTGTCCTACAGTTTGTATTTTGACGTGCAAAGTATGAATGGCTCAGTACTACAAAAAAATCAATATAAGTTTACTACATCAGTGCTTTCTTTAACTCATTTAATTTGTTTATTTCTTTTTAAAATTGCCTCAGTTGATGCCTGTTCTTGCATAAATATTTCTCAGTGACAGGGACGTGTCATCCTCAACAAATTACTCATATCCCCTGCCTCAGAAATCTGAAAAGTGCACAATGGAGCAAGGAATAAATGAATCCTTTTATAATCTAAATGATGAAATTTATGATGAATCATAAGATATAATTTTTAACTTTGGTATGTAAATCCTCCAATATAATTGTAAACTAGAAGTTCATTCTTAGAGCATGTAATACCCTTTTAGCAGACCAATTTTCTGCTCCCATTGGGTTATACCTAATGTTTGGAGGTATGTACTTCTCTACAAATAAAACTAGATTAACATATGCCCACCTGCTTATTTGCAGAGTGACCATTAAAATTCTGGAGGAGAAGGAAGATCAGGATGCAGCTGGATTCCAGATGGTTATCACTGGTTGCTTGCGAGTTGCACAATTATACTGCTATGATTCCGATTTAAGTGTCATGGTTCCATCCTATGGATTCCTGGAATTTCTAGTTTCATGACCTATTTAGAATTCTTGCTAAACAACCTCTCCAAACTTCAAGTTTCAGGACTCCTTAGAGTAGAGCCACTGCAGTTAAAGTGGTGTCCAACTGCCATAATTGTGTAGTGTAAAATGTCACTATTTACACTAATTAGTGTCTATTGTAATTAGTTTTGGAAATTATTTGTTTAGATCAGGCTTTCCTAGCCTGGTCCTCTGTAGATGTGCTGCACTGTCCAAGTCAGCACAAGCAATGGCTATATTTGCTGGTGATGATGCGAATTATAATCCAAAATATTTGGAGAACACATAATTGGGGGAAGCTGTTTGAGAAGAAAGAAAACAATTTTCCTTTCTTCCATCGCTCCTATTTGTTTCTTATTGCAGCCCTTGAACTATCAGTGGCAACCAAATTTAGTATGGCTTAGAAATAAAGCAGGTAACTTGCTTTCTTTGTTGGTCCTAATTCTACCTTCCAGAACAGAACATCTGCCATAATATATTACTATATTAGCTGCTGAAAACTGCAAGCCCAGATTTAGAATCATAGGGACAATGGGATACAACAGAATACAACACTTGCGTGTCATGGACAGTGTGGTATTGTGGTAAATAATTTCCTGACCATCAGAAATGATTGTCTCACTCACAGAAATATATAGCGAGGTTCCGTTTCTTTACCTTGCTTTGTATTTGTTGTTGTGTGCTGTTTAGTCATTTCTGACTTAATGGCAATCCCAAGGCTATCACAGGGTTTTCTTTGCCATTTTTTTTCCAGAGGGGGTTTGCCTTTGCCTTCCTCTAAGGCTAAGAGAGTATGATTTGCCCAAGGCTACCCAGTAGGTGTCCATGGCCAAGTGGGAATTCGAACCCCAGTCTCCAGAATTCTAGTCTAATGCTCAAGCTGCTATAGAAGCTGAATCTGCTTTATATGCAGTAGAAATCTGACAAGGAAACATAATAGTTAAAAGTGTTCCAGTATCTTCATTCCCCCCTCCCCTGATTTTTACCTCCTACTACTGTGGTCAATATTATTGATTCGGCTCTGCCAATGGATTTGCTTAACTACTCTGAGGATCAGAAAATCATATTCATAAGTAAATGCTTTGCAGAATGCATTTATTCTGCTATCTACATCCAAGAGTCTATGAATGCTGCTTGTCTTTGGTGATTTCAAATGTGTTTAGTATTGTTTGGTATTTCTATTGTGCACTGAACATTCTTGATTGAAATCCCTATAATTGCTGAGTCCCCCCCCCCCCCCCATATTTCCTAGTCAAGTATTCTACTACTGCATCGAGGAATTAAGAAGTTGCTATTAATCAGAATTCTTGAGCAGTCTCTTTTATTTCTAAAATTGACATTTGTTCTTCATCAGTATAAACAATGTCAGTCTAAGAAAAGCAGTCTGAAGAATAAATGTGGAGATAGGAAGATGAAGAAAATAGACAATACTGAGTTAGACAGACAAATAATCTGACCTGTTACCATGCAGCTTCCTATGTTCCTATACAAACCCATAACATGAGTGACCTTGCATGTTCATCTTCTGCACATTCTCATGTAAAGTCTTCCTAAACATATCATTGGAAGTATAACTAATTCATTAAATTTCATGGCACTTCATATTTTCCAGTTCGTTTTAGAAGCCTTTATTCAAAATTGAAACTGGTGCAGCATACCTATTTTCTTTGTGTTTCAGTAGTAAATGTAAGGCTCCATTTTCAAAACACTTCATAATATTGTTCCCATTACTGCTTTGTATATTAACTTTTATCTTCACTGTGGTGAATATAATTGCAATTTTCACCTGGCAGAAATATCTTGGCTCCACCAAAGTGGGCATGAGTCCATGCAGGAATACAAAATGAAATCTGAAAATATGAATTAAAAATAGTGAACCTGTTCTTTTTGCCGACCAGCAGAAATTATCAACTGTGTCATTCAGTCCAAATCCTTTGATCAGCAAAGTGAATGAGAAAATAGGGAGACATTCCAAGAGTCGAAAAAGGAACTCCCTTGTAGTCGCTTGTCTTTCTGCCAATATCTTTACACAAGAGCTTCCAAGAAAGAACATTTTCCTTTAAAACAAGGTGCAGCCTTCCCTACAGTGACTTGTGCCTCTTTGACCCTCCAGAAAGCACAAACAGGGGAATGGTGGAAGTCACCCAAGAGAGATTAGGCAGGGATGACCTGGTGCAGTGGAGAAAGGATAGCAATAGCAAGTGCAAGGATGGAGAAAGAGACAGAAGATGGACTGGAGAAAGCAGGAACACCTGGGGCCCATTCATTAAATAGTTATAGCACTGGAATCAGCCTGTGGGAATGTCTGAAGAGATTGTCAGGGGATTTAGGTATTCTGGAAAATGTACAGATGTGGGACAAACAAAGTTACTATGGGTCATATGAAGCCATGATGATTAAGCATTTAGACTCAGATGAGGCAATGGGGTATGATGCAATCATGGCAGGACATAAAATCAGCAAATGGTAGAAAGTACAGTCATGCCACATGGGAGCCTTGTATAGATGCAACATGCTGGGAAGAGGCCAGACTAAATGCTTGGAGATGGCAAAATATATATAAGGAAGGAGCTCCAGTGCCCAGTGTGGGTGTCGTATGCTGTGTTGTATCGGTGTGAGATTCTGTCATATGAGTACTGATTTCTAAACAGTGGAACGAAGATTAAAGTGCCACTGACCAAGAGCTCAGCATGTCATTGCATTTGCTGCTTCTCTGTGTGGGAGAAGGTTTTCTCCAGCCAGCACAAGCTCAGAGTGCCTCTTTGGGGTTTGATCCAGGCGTACTGCTTCAGAGGTGTGGACTTCTGGTCGCACAAATGCTCCAACAGAGTGTCCCACTGAGAGACAGAGGAAGCAAAGAGGATAAAGAAATGCATGTGTTTGCACAGAGAGACAGAAAGGAGAGTAATGATCCTGACAGAGAGAAATGAATGAATATGGTGATTAGATCTTGTGTGCTGGGACAACAGGGTAAGAGAGAGTGTTTGGTGAGGATAATCCTGAATGAGAGAAAGAACTGTGGACTCAAGGAATACATTTCTGTTCTAGGGTTCAGCTCCCATCTCAGCTATGTTTTTAGGTTCTTGGGCAAATTGCCTGTCTTTCAGCTTTCGCAAGCTTGTTCTTCTGTGAAATAAGTATGTTTTGACTAACTGCATGCACTCATAGCCAACAAACAGTAAGTCTGTAAACATGCAAACTGGCCATTAGTGAGAATATGCATGTAAAGATTGCTAGCTTTAACAGATTCTGGGGAAAGTAATGTGAACCACTGGTGATCTTGACCATCATCTGCAATATGAAGATAACAGTACCACTCTACCTTGTAGGATTGATCTAATGCCTACAAGATAACATCTCTGAAATGTGTCAAGCACTTTTAAATGCTATATAAATATATGATGATGAGGTTGATGTTGATGATGTTAAAAGATTTTCACTGATTTGGGGCTCAGTTTTAGCTAAAGACCAGCAAATGATTATTTGCTTAAAAAATCATTGTTCTGAAGACATTAAGCAATATATTCACCTTCACTTCTTTTTCATTATATTTTAGCTGGACAGCTCAGCCAGTCTGCCCACTTTGCCCTCCAGCTCCCATATAATGTGTTAGGCTTGGGACGCAGTGCTAACTTCCTTGATCACTTGTATGTCGGCATTCCTCGTCCACTGGGTGAAACGGTACGTCAAAACCTTTATTTGCTGGAAACTGCTGATTTTATAGCATAAACGTGTATTGTTTGAACTCAGGTTGAACTCTTCTCAGAAGAGTAGTATGATGACAACATGTTGGCTGGGCTTTCAGCCTGAGAATGACATTTTCAGTGCTGACTGTCAAGCTAAAATGGTTGTGTGAATAAACCCAGTGGAATTTGGTGAAGTTTTTTCCTGAGTACCTGCAAAAATGGCATCATCCTTACTCATTTAGTGAAGTCCTTACAACTCTTTCTTTGAGGGTGGAGGGGGAGACAAAATACAGGCTTGTGGAAATGTCATGCCAACTAGTTTTTTGAGAACATTAAAATTTTACTTTAGTTGTATCATTTATCAGTCACATAAAGACTAAGATGAAAAAATTAGAATGAACTTGCAGAACGTTCCACAAGTGCTTTTGTTTCTTCTCTTTCAGTCTATAAGAAAACAGGAGTGGACAGCCATCATCCCAAATTCCCAGCTTATAGTCATTCCATATCCTCACTACCTACCTCGAAGGTAAGGCCAGGCAGATTAAATCCAACCTGATCAGTTGTAATGGTTTTTTATGGAAATAAATTTTAGGTCATGATGCAGTAAGTGTCAGATAATTTCCTTCTCTTGCAGAAATCCTAGCACAGATAAAGACAAAAACACTCAAAATACATTCCCTGTACTATTCAATCCTTTGCTGGTAACTAGCTTGCACTAAATTGCAAAGAATTAGCAAGACAGAATTGTTGTATATTCTGCACTTTGATAGATGTTCTAGAATTGAAACTATGAATCTATAAATACAAAGAAAAGCCACTAGGGTTTGATGGGGCAAAGTCTGTATTGTAATCTAGGCAGGGAATTTTATGTGGACGTGCGAAGAGAGAGCCTTTGGCAATGGTTGGTTGAACTGCTTTTATCTCCCCAAAGAAGCAAGACTAGCAGAGGGGTCTTGCTGACATTGGCCTGAAGTGCTAAGAATGTAGAAGACAAAGAGGAAAGAGGAGGAAATGTCATTTGTGCATGGAAACTAAAAGTCAGATAGCCAAGGACTGCAGAAAATAGGAAGACTGGGGAAATTACAGTTAAAAAACGAAAGTAGGAGGACTTCAGAAGAGCAGAAGGTTAATTCTGAGAGGGTATTATAATGATTACTATTATTATTTTTATTATTATTGGCAGGGAGGAGCTATAGAATGAGGAAGGTCACGTAGTAAGTAAGGAACTATCTGAATAAGAGGTAGACATTCACATATTGAGCTAAACTAACCAAATCTTGACTGCAGACCTCTAAAAACAAGTTGGCAAGCGCTTTTGGATGAAAATTTTGCAAAAGCAAACTTATAAAATATATTTTCTGAAGGATGGGTTAACTGAGAACTAAAAAATCATCGGAATTAACCATAGATTTATTATAACTCCATAAAATGTTTCTCAGTAAAATGTCTACAGTATTTTTCCCTATCAAGTAGCAAACATAATTGTGAAGACAAACGCGTCACGAAAAGTTTTGGTTTAATGAAATATACATTTTGTGTATTCAGTGAAGTGCAGAAAGATTTCTATTCAGCTTTCCAGGTCATAGTGTGTGTTGCCATGGATCTCTGAATTCTCTTATAATTAGGGGCAAGAAGGACAAGTTGCAAAGGACAACTCTCACATTGCACTGCACATGGAATAAAAGTCCATTTGTATAAAAGTAATTGGCCTCAGCCATTTTTCATGTTGGATTGTTAATGAAAATTATGCGCCTCTTTTCTAATTTGTTCCTAGCAATCACAGAAAGAGAACAACTCTATATTTTATGCTTAAAAACTGAATTTGAAGAGTGTACTTTTGTAAATTTTTGAATTAGAGCCTTGTTGTCAGATGGGAAGGATTTTTTGTTTGAATAATCTATAGCCTGAAGTATAAAGTGGGTTGTAAACTGCTATTCACCAGGTCACCTGTGACAAGTGAGGGTTGCCTTCACTTAAAAGAGAACACTTAAAATAGTGTTCTCTTTTAAGTCACATTTAAGCAGTATAAATAAAATAGGCATCAAGTGAACAAGCAAAAGATTTTACAAGCCATTACCTCTTGCACTTATTTAGAAAGCTGATAAATTAAAACTTCATGTTCACTAGGCTAATAAATGTAGGTCTGTCCCCTCTTTCTTTTCAGAATAGGGAAATCAGTTGAATTACGTTCAGTGTACATCTTTGTAATGGTGATACATGTGGGGAGTTCAACACTGATTCTTATATCTACATATATGTCTGACAGATCAAGCAATAAAAAGCAAGTGGCTTTTAAAATTAAAACTATAGGGAATCCCATGATGTGTGCCATTTGACAATCCAAAAGCAAACCTATCGTAGAGTTTTCTTGGCAGAAATTGTCCACATGGGATTTGCTGTTGCATTTCTCTGAGGCTGAGAGAGTATGACTTACCCAAGGTTTCCATGGCTGGGCAGGGATTTGAACCCTGATCTCCCATATCCAGCTTTTAGGGAATCTCTACCCTTGCTTCAATTAGTCAGATTACCTGATTCCGGGGATTCCTGGTTTATCCTCTTCTGTAGATCACTGAGGTAAAAAGCATAGTAGTTCTTAAGACAACCCAAAGAAGCTTTTCATACGAAATCACAAGACACCATCCTTTTTATTTCAGAAGTTTCAGAGCAGAAACAGAACAGAAACTGCTACACAAACGTGCATGAGCACATGCATACATATGGGCATGCATACACATACACATAAACCTCCCCCTGTTCTCTTTCCATTTAAAAAAATCTTTCCAGCTCCCTTTTCACATACAAAAGTAGCAAGAGAATCGCAACTAAGCCAGAGCCATGGCATTGTTGTGCCCCCCCGCTCAAAAGTGTTTGCTGTGGAATCAATTGGCAAATATTAATCCAGTTCAGTTCTGTTGGCAGAACTGATTCCTTTTGTAAGAGTGCATGCTAAAATGGAAGAAGCTTACCTAATGGAACAAATTCCCTATAATTGCTATCAGCTGCACAGATGATGGAGACAAAATGACCTGTCACTTGCAGGAAAGCAGAATGAAACTTCTGCTTTTCATGGAGTAGTGAGCATCCCTCAGCATCAGGCTGGGGCTTACAAAAATGAGGCTGAGGAGTAATTTACATGTTGAAAATGTTGACGGCTTCAGTGATGTTCAAGCAAGCTGGAAGCTCTGTAATTTAATCATGTTTCCATACAAGTGAAAAGTGCATAGCTACCAACTAGGATTGGACCTGGTTCTGCTACACAGTTGTATAAAAAATTGAAGGGTGAATAAAACATTGCTGTCTCCCAAAAATGGCACAACTCCAGGAGCAGCTTGGCAGGATGTCTTCCTCTCTTCAAGGAGGTGATGTATATTTAACTCTCTTACATGCACCTGTGGGAGCACTCCCCTGCAGTAAGAAGCATTATGATAGCTGAACTCATAAAATGAGGTATATTTTAAGACTAGTGAAATAAAACCCAAGCAGTTTCCAAACTTAAGAACTGAATCGAATAGTATGCTGCATCAGAACAGAATTATGGCTCCCAGAGCTGGCACTGAGACCCTGGGCTTTTTCTTCTGCTACAGCGATTGTAGGAACTGCTACCCTGGGTCTAAGCTAGAAGAAAGCTTTTCTCATTGTACATGGAAAACCTTTATTTAAAGCAAGGAGGGATCAGAACTTCTGTTGTAGCCCTAAGATCCTTTTGGCAACATCCAAACTAGCTAGTAGTACTAGTGAATGGCACAAGAGGACAGTGCTGGTCCAACCTCTTCACAAGATGTGGCAAGTGCTACAAGGCTCAAATGAAGCTAGTTCTCTGCTCAGTGCACCAGCTGGATGAAGAACTTAAGAAAAGCATTCCTAGATCAGACTTAACCAGTCCAGCATTTGATTCCCACCACAGTCAACCGTCTCCAGAAAACCCACACGCAGGGCACAAGTGCAATAGAGCACCCTCTCAAACATGTTCACCAGCATGCTTTAAGAAGCATGTAGCTTCCAATATATACAATGGGACAAAAAAGTACTTAGTCAGCCACCAATTGTGCTGATGAGAGAGGCCTGTAATTGACATCATAGGTAGATCTCAACTATGAGAGACAAAATGAGAAAACCTGGGTGCCCACTGCCCCCCGCCATGGGTGGCGCTCCTGAGGGGAGAAAGGGGCTGCCGCCATGGCCCCTTACCCCTCGGCCTCCGCGTGAACGCCGTGCCAAAGGCACAAGCGCCAAGAAGGAGCTCTGTTTTGGAGCTCCTTCTTGCACCACAGAAAGGGTGCCATATGCGCCCTCCTGCGGCACGATGTCAGTCGCACACTGCGCTATCTAAATGCAGCACGTGCCATGAAGTCATTGGTGTGCACGCATATGGACGGCACAACGCAAACATGGCACCCTCTGTACACGCTAGGGCTGAGTAGCGTGCGAATGCTGCACGCTCCCCAGCCCTATTCACGCCCCAGGGATGGCCCTTTTGGGCCGTCTGTACTGGACCAATGTAACCACAGAATTAAGAATCACAGGCAACACAAAAACAGATACCACTAAGCTATAATTTTCTGTGCTCCAACGGGACAAATCAAGACATAAATTAAAGTCATGCTATATTTAGTTTGAAACTGCACAACAAAATGGTAGACAGAATGGAGCAAACGTAACTGCTCATTCTCTACATATGTACTATAGGGAGAAGAACAACAAATTACTTTTAGAAAAATGGTACTATACGAAGGAAAATTGATATATACAGATAAAATATATCTTGCTTCTTCGCAAGATACCACCAAATATGTTCAAGCATTACACCTATCATTCTATTGAATTGTATTTGAACATGCTCAAAAGCATTCAGTCAACAGTAATCCAGTTTAAGCTCAGCTGAGTCCAGATACTTTTAAGTATCATGAGAGAGAATGTTACAATAACATCTCATTTAGTCGATGCAATGCAGTGAGCTGTGAGATTGCTCTTTTTAATTAGCATCAAGTATATTCTAGTGCTCGTATTTTAGGAGAGTAAGAAGAACAGTTCTTCTTACAAACAAAAATGTATTTACTCATTAATCTTTTACTTTACTCCTGGTGTTTTCCAAGAAAGTGATGTCTCAAGTTTATGTACCTTATAAAGCATACATTGATTATAGTTAATTTGTTTCAAGATTTATTGATTATGGAAGCTGACCTTGGTGGTTGATAGGACATTATTATAATTCTAAAACAAAGCCATTCTTTCTTTGTTACAAAGATCATGACTTTATTAGCCTTGAAATATATCAGCAGCATTAAATATATGCCGTATAATAATCACAATTATCACAATTAAGATAAACTATGCAAAAAGGGAGGTAGTCTGATGTTTATTTCAGGATAATGATATCAATGAGTCCCCAGGAACACACTCTTTTTTTTGTCAAGTTCTGGCAAAATAGGAATTTGGAAAACTGCAAATCTCAATTCCACTCTCCTAGTAGTCTTAATTCAAAATCTGTAAATACACCTCTGTCCTTCCATGTGTGGCAGTAGCTCACTGTTTTATCTTTGCATGGCCAACTATTTCTTAGATGCCAACTTGGATTAGATTATCTTTTTTGGACATATGGTCAGCTTATATTAATGTTTATGCTTAGCCCATAAATATACCTGAACTGCCTTCCTGCTACATGGAAAAAAATTACTGATGTTCCTGAACAGATGTTCTAAGAATTGATAGTCCTATGTACTTAAGTTATGAAGCCACAAGATATCTTTCAAAGCTGCAATTCAGCTTTCTCTTGCAGCAGGTTATTAAGGATACTTTCGTCATTAAAGGCAGCATACTTTTTTGAAAGTAACTTGAGTGAAGCATTGACAATTCAGCAGCTGGAGATCCCAGTTGCTTTTGGCTATGATGTCTATAGCTAGGGAAAGAGAAATTCTAATTCATCCTGAAGCACCTCACTGGGAGACCCTGGACCAAACATAATCCCCAAGCCTAATCTATTGACATTAGTTTGGTTAATTTACATTAGAAGTGGGCACCTTATTTCCCCTGTTTATCCACATATCAGTCCTGAAAGAATTTGCTAATGTAAATTAACCAAATCAGTGTCAGCAGGATTTCAAAAATAGATTTCTTTGTCAGATGGTCATCAAATACCCAGAGTTATTAATCCCTTTGTAATCATTATCTATGGAATATATTAGGTTTTCTGAGATGAAGCAGAAAGTCAGAGGAAGGACAGAACATTAATGGAGCTTCTTAGTATGAGGGGACGTATGGTAAATGAACTCTCTAAAATAAGACTCTGAAATGAAATGAAATCAATTCTTTTCTAAAAATGAAGAGAAAAACTAACATTCTGGGAGGGGCATTTTGTTTTAGTAGTCTATCAATCCTGAATGCCAATTCTTCTTTTCAACAAGTAAGCTGAAAAAAAAGGGATTGTGGAAATAGTTTGTTCAAACTCAGTGAGCCATAGCTCTCCTCCAAAAGAGAAAGGGCTTAACTACATAGTAAGAAAGACGTGTTGGAAAATATACTTTAAATGGTCTCCTGAATGGTGTATTATAAGGGTGTTATTTGTGATATGCCTGAATTGAAACCACTCTCCATGAATGGGGCAGTTAGACTTCATTTTGCTGAAATACATTAAGCCAAATCAATATCAAGCTGCCTGTGTTCTGAGAAAAGAGCAAGATGACACATGATGGGCTAAATGCTGTTTTGCAGCTGTACATTGACATAGTGTTTATGAACTTCCGATAATCAGTACAACTATTTGCCAGGCAATTAAACAGACACCCCAATAGCCCTTCTAGAACTTTTTATGTTTTACACCCTCCCAGATAATTAAAGAATTCATAAGTATGTTGTTTTCTTATGGTAGATTTCCTTGATTTTCAAACTGAACTCTCTACTTTGTCATGTCTGAGATGAGGAAATGTTTGCAATCCAGTATTTAGATGCTGTGATTCCTATGTAACCTTATAAATTTAGACCATAAAAGTGTAGCCTGAAAAATGACATTTATAAAGATGAAGGAAGGTATTACCTTTCTTTATAACTAGTTTTCATTTTTGCGAAGGCCTCTGGAGAAAACCTTAGTGCCCTGTAAATTTCTGTACATAAAGTATTATATTTTAAATATGCACACACAGTTAGAGGAAACACATCTAGCAGCCTCTCTGTATTGGTAGTGCTTCATATCAGGGACTTAGTACATTCCTGGAACATGCCTCTTTTCCTGCTCAGAAGCGAATGCATAGAAGATTCATTTCTCTCCCTGATACCTCCTACTGCACAGATCTTTATTTTCTCTATTTATTGTTTTTTGCTTCCAAAAGCTACCATATTCCTTGCAGTGAGTCAACACATGAAAGTGCAAGTCAAAATGTTACTGTGACATGACAGACGTGGCATCCCGAGGAACACAGTCATGGTGTTACTCATTACATTCAACCCACTAAACCCCCAGATCAAATAGGCTTAAAGTCATGCACCTCTTTTATCATTCTGCTCTCCTCAATGTTTGTCATCAGTTCTGTAAGCAAGACCTGACATATTTTCTTGGATTCTCCTCTTTCCTACAGCTGGAGTGCCAAGCTGTACCTAACCCCAAGTAACATTGTACTGCTAACAGCGATTGCCCTAATTGGGGTCTGTGTCTTCATCCTGGCAATAATTGGCATATTGCACTGGCAAGAAAAGGTAAGCTTAATTGGTTGCAAATGTTTGTCTTAATATAGGTTCCACTAACAGAGGATTTTGAAATAACCTCTGTATCTCATTAAAAAAAAAGATAAAGATTCCATTAGAAAAACTTTAAAATGATGGTTTTGAGTAGTTTTCTCATTAGCAGACTGGAAAAAAAATTAGTACAGGAATGCAGAGTTCCAGATATTGTTAGACTCTAATTCTCATGCTCCCTCACCACTGGTTATAGCTAGGGCTGATGGGAGTTACAGTCCATCAATATTTGAAGACCCATCCATTCCTCACTCTGTAAATTGGGGTATTGTGTATGGAATCACTATTCCGTGGCAGAACATGCAGCCAGGCCAGGATATCCTGGGGTCTGACAGTATATGGCAGCTTTAATTGAAAGCTTTGCAACATTGGGATTTAGAAGTGGCACATAGCATTCAGTAGTATAAATCGATCATACAAGTTTGGTCTTTATCAGGAAAGGATCTTGCTGTATGCATTAGGTATTTCTATGGTAGTTATTCAGTAGGATATGATCTGCTTCTCTGCTTGAAAACACACGGTGTATTTTCCACCTGGAGGAGCTTGTTTGTGTAAATATATCCCTTCCCACCCCATTTTCCTTTCCTCTCTTTTCTGTATAGTGGCAGCCACAGCTGCCTGTGAAAAGGACTGGAGCAGGCAATCAGTTCAGGATTCCAAAGAGGAACCTCTAATCCTGTTTCCTTCTTACTTTAAACCCTTTCCCATCTGCAGCAGAATAGAACACATGTAGAAAGGGCTTCAGCAGAGCACATGAATCAGAGGAAAGTTGTTGGGAGACAGAAAATAGTAGCATCTTCTCAGCAGGCAAGCTGATGGGCTGCATTTGCGAGGTCTCACATGAATGGCAAAATAGGCCTTGTAAAAAGCTTGTGTCCCACCCAAGCAGCTAACAGGACACAGTAGTCAAGAACCACACCTCATGCAACTGCTCTTTTGGGGCTGAGGAGTATGTTGAGTGTTGGCAGCTTTGTTTTTTGTGCCTTTCCAGAGGGTTCTGTTCATTTTGTGTGCTTTGGTTTAATTGATTCCATCGTGCCACACCTACTATATATATGTGTATAAGTCGAAAAATTTGGGTGAAAAATTTGACATCCCCCTCCCCCCCCCCCAAAAAAAACTGGGTCGAGTTATGCATGCCTCTTTCCCAGCCTGGCTATCTCCTGAGGCGAAAGCCATGGTGGGGAGAAGGGAGGGCCAGCACTGGCTTCCCAAACCTCACCCACACCCTGCCTGCCTCTCAGGAGACAGCTGTGATGGGACGATGGAGGGTCAGCGCTGGCTCCCGGAGCTTCTCCCCAGCGTGGCAGTCTCCCAAGGGAACAGCTAGGCTGCAGCTGGGAGGAAGGCTGGGTGCTCACCTCTCAAACTTCTTCCTCAGCCCGGCTGTGTCCCCAAGAGGATGGCCAGGCTGTGGAGGAGGGGGAGGAAGGGTGCTGAGGGTTTTACCCTTGACTTCTAAAAGGGTCACATAAAAATTGCTAATTTCGGCCCCAAAAGCTGGCCTTGATTTATGTATGAGGTTGACGTATAGTCGGGTGTATACGGTAATAAGTTTAACTTTCATCACAACTTTGGCAGAAGGACTAGGAAGGAAAAGGAGAACTGCACCAGGTGGGTGAGAACTGGTATGTGTTGAGGTCCACTTTAGCTGAGATAGAAAACATCAGAACTACTTACAAGGCTAGAGCAGCCCTTGGAGTGGATATACTACCTAGAATTGTAGAGATAGGCTATGTGTAGCAGAACTGTAGGTGGAAAATATGGGTAGTCACATCTCCCTTGTGCCTTGTCTCAAAGGGCATGTGTAACCACCTGTTTGGTAAAGCCTGGATTATATCTTAAGTGTAAGGTATAGGATATATAGGTATGGAGATCTTTAAACAGAGGCTGGATAGCCATCTGTCAGTATGCTTTGATTGAGAGCTCCTGCATAGCAGGGGATTGGACTGGATGGCCCTTGTAGTCTCTTGCAATTCTACGATTCTGTGATTCTATGAAGTTGCAGGGATTGGATTGCAGTTCCCCACCCATGACATTCTTCCTAAAGTGTTCTTAAGGAGGGATTAGAACTATACCCTTCACAGCTGAAATGTGAAATGATATTGCTCTAGCAATAAGGTTATGGCTTATTTGATCCCTCTTATTGGTATCTTTGTCTTTCTCCCATCAACCCTTAAATTGCAAGTCACATTTTTATACATCATATTTGTTTAAAAGTAGGATAGGAAGTAGCTTAGAAGTAGGCTAGAACCATTCTAGCCAGTGTGCAACATTCTTCATTGTTTTTAAGTGGCAAAGCATTCAACTCCAGGCAATAGATCCACCATCTGCATTTTACTGTCCCTTCTATGCATGCCTCTGCTGTAGAAAGCATCAGTTGGGTGCAGTACAGAAGTAGAAATGCTTTAAAGGTTTGTTAAATGGAAAATGTTTGTAAGATGGTGGCCTGGGATATGTTGCTCTGCCTACAGTTTATCTGAGAGCTCCTCAGTACAATGTGGTTCTGACAATGAATTAAATTTAAACCACACTTTTTTCCCCTTTCTTTTTGGTTGGAATTGTTGCTTTCTTTTATTGACAGACTTCAGAACACTGATATTTGACCATTGAGCAAAAGTGACTGTTTTACTTTGTAGAAATGCATTGATTCTTACAAGCTATTTGAGAAGCAGCTTTCCATACCACAAAAGAAATGTGTGTCCCAATTTCTCATCTGGCTCTTTTTTGAAGCTAACAACTAGCCAGCAGGGTAGCCAATAACTACTGCTGCTTTGCCAAGCTGTAATCATAGCTGCCAAAAGTTATTGAATTTTAGACTCACTGTCATTTGCTGCTTATTCGCATTCATGAAACAATGTACTCTAGCTGAATATCCGAAAAAGGTTTTCAAAACACTTATAAAATAGTGGGGTTCTTGTCATGAGTGCTTGCAAAATATTAATCTCAAGTTCTGGAGCTACAAAACACCAGTGACAGTAGTATCTCAAACCAAATGAGTCCAAAAGTGGGACAACTGTCTCCACTGAACTCTAAAATAAACAGTGTGCATTTGGATATATTTACTGAAAATGTTTGAAACACTGTGTGGAAATTAGGCAGAGCATAAGTGCCAGGAAGTGCCAAGATGTTTTGGGGATCCTAGCAGTTGTGTGAGAGGTGAAGATGCAAAATGTGTTTTAAAACCAACATGCGAAAGGAAATTAAGGAAAAAGGTATTTCTGGGTGATATGGGGCAATTTTTCAACTGACGAAAAGTTTTATAAATCTAGATACTTCTGGGGTCTTGAAGGTTGTCTTGGGGAGTGGGTTACAGACTGCAGAAAAGGAGTGGGGCCTCATATTCCCATTAACAGCTCTTTCCCAACCCTGGTTTACATCCCTACTCTTGCCTTATGTTATCATTGCTTCATTAGTGGCTGCCACACACTTGAATTTTGGGTTCAAACAAAAAACAAACCACAGTAGAGAAAGCCATTATTCATAATTTAATGGCAAACCGTGGTTTCAAATGTAGTGGAATTGTTGCTGAAAAATGAATCATGCTTTGTTGCCTGAAGTGGATTCAAATGCATGCCATGTTAAAATTGGACTAAGCAAATCCCAGCTTAGCATTATATGCTAATATGGCCGGTATTTCTGCTTTTTAGACTGTGGTGTTAAGTGAAAGAGACTCATAGATAACCTTTTCAAAATGCCAAGCAAAAGAGACAATAAAAGTACCTTGGAATTACTGTTTGAAAGGAGAAAAGGCTGGAACAGGACAGGGGAGTTTGCAATACATTGTGAATTTGCCAGTATGGGGATGGAGAGGAGGTAGAAGAGAACATGTCACAGGCTGTTTTTAAAGACTGGGTTGTGTCACAGCCTCAGTGGCAGGAGCATGTTACTGCCAAGAAGCCAGCGCTTGATAACACCTTGAAGCAGTGCTTCTTTTTCCTGACAGATAAAGGGCTGACAGTAAAATCCAGAAGGGCACAGTTAATTCAACATGAAGTCCCAGTGCACTCTTAGAGAGCAAGAAAAGCTTGTCAGATAAGGGTGAAAGAGGTGAGGACACATTTCTCACAAACCACCTTAAGGTATAATAGTCATGTCCCTTTCCTGCATCAGACTTCTTCGTTTCAGGTGTATGTTTGTGCTTCATTCTAAAACAGAGAAACAAATACGCTACATTAGTTTCAAAAAGAGTGGCACTGGACAAATGGTCCAGAACATATAGAAGATGATAGATTACAAGTGAAAATAACACCATAGCCTAGCCAGTGATTCCCAAACTTTGCGCTTCTATGTGTTTGGGACTTCAGCTCCCAGCCAGCTTGCTAACACTCAGGAATTCTGGGAGTTGAAGTCCAAAACACCTGGAGGACCAAAGTTTGGACCTAGACAAACGCTAAGTATGCTTCTTGGTTTTGTTCAAAACATGGATATATCAGATAAACACCTGTATGTGCCTAATAGGCTCATGTTCATAAATATTTGGTCTCTCCTGAGCATGTACACACATACACACACACACTGTAGTGATGCTGCTTGCACTGCTTTACTTATGATAAGTTGAGCCATACATTGTGTCATACATTGATGTTGTAAATGGATTCCAAAATAATGTTTCTAAAACAGATCTGGGATAGACTCATTAGAAGCAACAGCTCTGGAGTTTCCCCTAAAAGCTCAGCATACTTGGCTAGTCCAGATGATGACAAATACTACTGCATTTGAAACCATGTTTTGCCATTAAATTTTGAATAATGGCTTTCTCAACTGTGGTTTGTCTTTATATCTGCTTTATTTGCCTATAACAGCACTTAATCGACAGGCCCAAAGTACCTGGCTATTAATACTAAAAAAGAAAAAGAAAAGGTGATCGTCAACTGTACTAGCTATTTCTGAGCAGACAGTTCCTTTAAAATAGCACCTATTTGGGGACTAATTGAGGCTTTTAGCAAGGTTCCATCATGTCTCATGTGATATATCAGCCATGTAACTCTTAGACAAAATGAATCATATGACCATTATTGCCCTTCATTTTTGTTCCCCAGAAAGCAGATGACAGAGAGAAACGGCAAGAAGCCCACCGATTCCATTTTGATGCTATGTGATATGCATTCATACCTTGATGGATGAGATGCTACATAATTGTCTTGATCTAAAATAGTATAATGGAGTATACAAAAGCCAAGGAAGAGGGTATTCTTTCTGTACTATTTGTAAATGTTGCAATGTTTTTAATTTATTTGTAAAGTGTTAAAATCAAGTGTATCTTACATGGCCTTCCAGTAATCAGTTGTATATACACTTTTCACTTGGTTTAACAAAGCTGTAAAATTCAGCTTTAATAGTGTATCATATTGCATGCATTTCATTGTTTTCATATTCTTGTTTTCTTCTGTACAATGTTTCATGCAAAGGAAATTACATGTAAATTGGAAGTGAGTTTCATTGAGCAAAATTCTTTTAGTGCCACTTGAATAAGTCCAGTCACATATACATTCCCAGTGTGCAATGTGAATTGCATTTTTATAATTTCCTCTCCAGCAAATTGTCAGATAAGACATCTCATGTTATTCTGAGTCTTCTCTGCAGTGTTTCATGTGCAGTTCTCTGGGTTGCTTATTTTTGTTTTAATCTTTTGTCAAAATCAAGTCTGAGGGAAAAAGTTTTTTAACTGAAAGGTAAAAACATAACAGGTCTGTATAATTTGATTTACATTTTAAATTATGCCTTCCTAAAATGGAATAATTCTGCATTATTTATTCTTGGTAGTGGTTATGATGCAAGTACACTAAAGCATAATCATGAAAACAGTTGACCAATAAGATGTTCTTCAAACATGTGCATTTCCTGGGAGAGAATTCTTCATGAAAAACCATTGCTGTGTGATCTTGGCAAATTCAGATCAGATTAAGCTCTGGACTGTGATATACTTACCGTATTTTTCCTGTAATCTTGACTGAGGCTATAATGTAGCTACAAATCAATTTTTTGGTATTTGTTATGACTACAAGCAAATAGAATCCAGAATTTTCCTAATACTGATTGTGCCATGGCATTTTTATTAAACAGATTATGCTGAAAACACGCTTTATATAATGCAATGTATTTCTTGAGTTTTATTTATCACTTACTATGCCTTGAGAACTGTTGCTTTGCATTTCTAATAAATAATATCAATTAAGTTAAACCATGTATGTTGGATCAGTTTCCAAATGGTGCTTCTTCCTTCCAGTGTGACATCTGAATCCAACAGTAGATTAATTGTGCCACATTGGAACTGATCTCTTATTGGAGGATCAAAAAGAAAGTTGGAGATGAAGAGATAGAACCCTTATGAACATGTGATGCTTCCTTATACTTTCTTGTTCAGGTCATTGGCATGTCTAAGGTCACAGACAGTCATCTTCCTCAGGCCTTCTATCAGAATTCATTTAAAGGAATATTTCAGGAATAGACTCTGGGACCACCAAATCTGGTTGCACAAATTGCAGTATCCTACCTAGAGACTGGGGTGACTTAGATGGGGATTGCTGGGAGAAGAAATAGAGCACTTTCTTTTCTCCGTCCCCCTGAGATCTTTGTACACATTATGCTTGTCTAGCTCATTTCCTTCCATTGATAAAACAGAATTGTTGGTACAAACATAGCCCCTGATATGTAGTCACCAGAAAGGCTCTGTTCTCCTAATGTTAATACATGCAATTCATGCTGTTGTCTTGGCCTATACAACTCCTCCCTAATTATGTCTGTTCAGCATTATTTCTGTCATGGTTGGCCAATTTCATAAAGGGTAGTAGCACACTTTCTTCTAAATGTACATTTGCATCAGAATTTATGATAAGAGTTATCTGTTACAGGCCTTTCCATATATGACCACTACTTCACAAAATCTGTTGATACCACATTGTACCACTATCACTACATGTTTGCTTCTCTCGCAGTTTGTCTGCCATGAAGTCCAAATGCAGAGGAAACTACTTTTATACTGGGCTATTTCCATCTTCATGTTTTTGGTCATTAAAATCACAAAAGCTGGGGGATATTGTACAGGAGGTTTGGATAACTGATGCTGTTGAGACAAAAATATGTCGTCTTACTCTGAGGTGGACGAGTGCCAAGAAGAAAAGATGAGACTGGGGTGAAGTCCATATTCCTACCACAAAAAACCAACCACTTGGAAGTTTTTGTCCCTAAATAGTAATAAAGCTCACTGACTGACTGATTGACGATAAATTCCCTGGTGGTGCAGTGGTTAAATGCCTGTACTGCAGCCATTCACTCAAAACCAAAAGGTTGTGAGTTCAGTACCAGCAAAAGGGCTCAAGCTTGGCTCAGGCTTGTATCCTTCTGAGGGTGCTAAAATGAGTACCCAGATTGCTTGGGGCAAGTAGCGTGCAGTTGTAAACCTCTTAGACACTGCGTAGGCAGTATGAAGCGTTATATAAATGAAGTTGTTTGTTTGTTTAATACTGCTTTAATAATTGAGCTCTGAAATACTGCTTGTGACTTTTTAGTTGTGTGCGGAATAGTTTGTTAGAGCCATAGGGTGCAACCCCTTTTTAGTGTTGGACTAGATGAAGCTCAGTTAAAAGGAATGGAGCTTGCCTCATCAAAACATCTGAACAGCTTTTAGGATGCTATATTTGGAAAGTGTTTTGCAATAGCAAGGGGGAATGGCTTTTAAATACAAAGTAATTACAAAACTGATAGATTCATGGAATATATCTGGTGGTGAATAGATAAAGAGGTGGTTTATACTGTAGTTACTTTGACTGCTTCAACCATATAACTTGGAAACAGGCTTTTTTCTGATGCTCTGGCTCTCTTCAGTAACATTTATCAACCCTAAACAGAAGTACAATTACAGTTGGAAAGTGCCTATCCAACCTGTCCTTTATGGCAAGTCAATAAAGAAAAATCTTAATAAATCAAATGTGAATTTATAGTGCTGATGAATAACATTGGGAGGCACCTTTCGCTTCAAGCAAAACACCAGCCTGTCTGCTCCTTCCATAGGAATGCCAATGTGAATTCCTTTGTCCTTTATTTAAAAATTGGATTATTAATGAAACAGGGTAGTAAAGTGTTGCGTAACAAAGCCTTGCGTTGTCTCGGAAGAAGGGTGTTTAAATCTACTTCTCTGAAACATGTTTTGTTTCAAGGGAAATGCATGGGACGCTTTTTGCCCAATATATCAAGTTGACAAGGAGAGAAAAAGCATCTCTTTGGCAACATCAAAATATTTGCTGGGGCTTATATTCTCTCCTATGTCCTTTACCAAAGTGCAAATGACAATGTCTTAGGGTCTAGAATGGGGGGGGGGGACACAGAACTCAGGATACTGCACCCCATTGCTTCAACAAAATTTTATTTTTAAAAATTGACATGCTTCAAACCTCAGAGACAAGCTTGTATCAAATTCAGTGGCAAACAGTCCGCGGATTTGAAATCCACAGACTTGAAAATCCATGGAGGGGCAACTGCCATTAATCGCGAGTTCCAAGGGGTGACTATATTTGTGTGTGTGTGTATATATATATATATATATATATATGATATTCTAGTGCAAGCCTGATTCAAACTATTACAGGAGACCTCAACACAGTGAGAATTATGAAAGCTTCCCTGCTAACAAGCAACCAAAGCTGGAGGGGACAGGTGGAAGAGGCGCCACTGGCTCCCTTTCTAATTCAGTTATCTACCTAGCTTTCTCTCTCCTTGGTGACTTATTTTCTCTGATCTGCTATTTCTCAATCCTAAGGGAAAAGACATCCAGGCAGCTTCTCATTCATGTATCTCCTTCAGCCTTCTCAGATTATTCATAGGGAAGCCCATGGTATGCCCAGCAGGAAAAGCTCCCATGTGAGTGTAAAACGTAGTTAGGCAAAATGTAAAATATCCCCAAGTGAAACAAACGGTGAGTATATCTACCTGTAGTTTTGCACATTTATCCTCCGCTGACATTGCTTCAATTAGCCTATAATCCCATCAGTGAAGGGACAAATTTCTCTCTAAGGCACGGTGGTGGTGTTGTTCCTATGAGAAAAGCAGTCTTGCAGTTAAATACATATTTTATCTTGGCTGTCAAGTACAAGTTTTTACCTTGGTTATCAAGAGTCAGGTTTGTAGCCCAAATACAAAGATAGTCTTTAAATATATTTCTGTCTTAATTACTTGGTTTCCAAAAAAAAAAACCTTCTGTGAGACAGGTGGGCTGTTAAAAGTTTAATACAAAAATTCCAATGTTGCTGAATGAAGTGGTACCACTGCCATGTTGCCTTTACTTAAGCTTCATAGGCTAACCCCTATACATCTTTTTTAGTTTTCATATTTGAGAAGTGCAAAATCACTAAGCAGCCGTTTACTTTAAAATGCAGTTGGATAACAGCTCTGCAGCAGAATAAGTTCAGATGTTTGACAATCGCATAATTGTGCTTACCCTCTGGAGAAACTGAAGATAAAAAGTCACTAAGAAAAATGCCGATTGATACTAAGCTCCTGACCCTGACTCCTACAGCACTGATGCAGCATCTTCAGTGCCCATGATCCTATTCTCCTATAGGGCTATTAGATGAAATAGTGCCATCTACTGCACTGAAAAATCGTCAATACTTCTGCGTTCTTTCATAAGTGAATTCCTGTCCCATTCTCCCATTTGGCATCCTTTGGCTCACACGGACGTTCCTGAAGAATTCTGTACAAATAGAAAGCTTGTACATATTTTCATCACAAGATCTTGGTTCAAGATATCTCTCTGCTTATTTCAAAATGTTGTTATATGTGAAATAATGCAATGACTTTTGTTCTCTTGTTGAGTAAAAAACGCTAACCTAGTCCCAAAATAATAAAGAATTAGGTGAAACACATTTGGATGGTAATAATAATAATAATAAATAAAAAATATTTATTTATATCCTGCCCCTCTGGATGAGCAATCGGGGCGGGGTACAACATATAAAATACAGATACAATTAAAATATAGCAAAATATATATGGGATCAGAATTCATAAGAGATTGAATCTGTTGTTCAAGTTCTAATGCATAAGCTTAGCCATTAAAACAGATATAAAAGGTAAACATTTATAAATATCCATCTAATTTACAAATAGTGTATTAGATTTATTAGCTCTTTGAATTCAATTGTAAATTGATGCCTTAAGTACTGGAATCTTGACAAATGATATACTGCATGGTACCAATGCAAAACAATATTGATCATGAAAGACTGGATCTGCATGACTGCCCATTCTTGCATATGCTATTGTGAATGCATATTATCTCCAGGTACTTAACTTGTCAAATTACTAATCATAAATGCTGTATGATACATATATATGTTAGTTTATGTGATTGTGTTACTTATTATATACCTTGGAGTAAAACATTTCTTCAGCTTTTAGCTTTGTATAGACCATAGAATTCTGAGATACTTTAAAGATAATTATTATGCCCTTTAACCTGATTCTGCAGCAAGCTTTTAGGAATAGGTCTGCTGTTAAATCCTATCTGAAAACTAACAGTAGTCAAATATAGAACTGATTATAGGTTCATTAAATCAAAATCACAATAAAATAATAGTGTAGAGAAAAAGAGAGTGTAAGCTTTCTGCAGTTTTGTTCTGCTAACCCTATTATGAATTAAGTTCCTTCATTTCCCCCTTCATTTATTTCAAAACGTTTCCACGTAGGAAGAATCAAAAGGAGGGAAAAATCACAACATTCACAGCAAATCCAAAGAAAAGTTAAACTATGCAACCAACATGATGTAGGATAGTGGAGGGAGTTTTCCACTCCGACATAGAGGAATAATGCAAGTAAAAAGCTGAGACCATTGCAAATGGTATAGGTTTACCCTTAAAAACAAGTGAGGAGGAGCTACTGCTCTTCCCAAGAAGAATTATTAAAAGACACTGACAGATGTGAATTCACACATTGTAGGTGTTATACAAGCAAAGGAAGTAGATAAGAAAGCAACACAGAAAACTCAGACCTTATCTATGGGGTAATGCAGGCAACTTGTAAGTGGACTAAAATCATATCTGTTGAGAGACATATTTTGATATTTTTGAAAGCAGCTTGCCTGGTACTAAAGTACTGAGAACCAGGACTGAGTCCTGCTACTATTATTACATAAATCATAAGTCTCTCTTTTGAGGGCCAGGGTAAATGGTAGCACTCAAAAAGATGTGGAATGCACTTGCCTCAAGTGTTTTGCTTGTTATTGTAGATTTGAATCTCGCATTTCCACGCAAACAGTGCCCAGGGTATTCTAGAGAAAACATCTAGATTAAGGTCAAGGACTGCAAGATCAGTGGACACTTGTCTACAGACATGATCTTGTTTAAAAATTTAGTAGCACGACTGTCTGGAACAACAATAAAATACATCTACCTGCAAACTGTTCAATGTCTAATGTTTCTGAAGTAACTGTTTATTCAGATTTACAAGGGAATAAATGAAGCCAAGGTTCCGAGATACAACTGTAATCATCAACCAGATCTAGACTGATCTGTTCACTGCAGTGTTTTGTTTTTCTTTTGCTTTGTGGGTTTTTGGCCTCCCAGGATTGGAATAAGTGAAAAGTAGATCCCATAAAAGGAATACCCACCAGAACTGGCTGCATATCTCCAGGACAAATAGGGCAAAAAATAGCAGAATATGTGCAAATTTGACCTGACAGCTTCAAGCTGTGTTATTACCACCATCACAGGACAGGCTTCTTAGTGGCTGAGATATTCAGACAGAGTCAGTTCCCGCTATACAAAAGAAATCTAACTATGTAGTTAGATCTGCCCATGCTTAAATTAGCACATCTGGATTTAAAGCAATGACTTCTAAGAGAATCCTCCACCAGCACCACCCATTTAATTATGCTCATTATTAGTAGCTTATTCCAGCAGAAATGAGGGAGGCTATTGATGGCACAACATAGTAAAATCAGCATGCAAAGAGATCTTATAGTGCCTCTGAGACTAACTGAAAGAAAGAAGTTGGCAGCATGAACTTTCCTAGATTTCAGTCTAGTTCCTCAGATGCATTTGGATCCAAGTGCCTGTAAGGAACTAGACTTTAGTCTACAAAAGCTCATGCTATCTTTTCTCAAAGGTGCCGTAAGATCTCTCTACATACTGATTCTACAGTAAAAGCAGTTATTAGGATATCCAGGTGAGATAAATGCAATGGAGACCCTCCGTTACAGATAATGAGGGATAATAAAGGAATACAGCCAACCCTCCGTATCCACGTATTTTTTATCCACAGATTCAAGCGTCCCCAGCTTGAAAATATTTTAAAAACATATACATTCCAAAAAGCAAACCATGATGTTGCCATTTTATAAAAAGGACACCATTTTTCTATGCCACTGTATCTAACAGGCCTTGAACATCCACGGATTTTGGTATCCACGGGGGCTCCTGGAACCAAATCCCAGCGGATATTAAGGGCCCAATGTACTGTCTACCCAAAGAAGAGGGAAGAGTACTCTGTGTGCACCCAGGAGCACTCTCTGCATCTGTGATTCTTTGTGTTTACTGGCATTGGTGCCTAAGAGCCTGGGCCAAGCCTTGAGAACCCCTGATTCAAATTAAGCAGTACTACTTATGCCAGCATGGTTTAGTGGTCTGAGTGTTGGATTACAACTCTGGAGGAGAGCAAAGTTTGATTCCTGCTTGGCTACAGAATCCACTGGGTGAGCCTGACCAAGTCATACTGATCTATTCTGCATTGGTCAGGCCCCACCTGCAATACTGTGTCCAGTTCTGGGCACCACAATTCAAAAAGGATGTGGAGAAGCTAGAGCATGTCCAAAGGAGGGTGACTAAAATGGTGAAGGGTCTGGAAACCATACCTTATGAAGAAAGACTTAGGGAGCTGAGTATATTTAGCCTGGAAAAGAGATGGTTAAGAGGTGATATGATAGCCCTGTTTATGTATCTGAAGGGGTATTATATTGAAGATGGATCAAGCTTGTTTTCTGCTGCCCCAGAGAATAGGATCCAGAGAAATGGATGCAAACTACAGGAAAAGAGATTCCACCTAAACATGAGGGGGAACTTCCTGACAGTAAAGAGCTAGTAGATAGTGGAAGATGCTGCTTTAGTGAGTGGTGAAGTCTCCTTCTTTGGAGGTCTTTAAACAGAGGCTGGATGGCCATCTGTCAAATATGCTTTGATTGGGAGTTTCTGCATGGCAGGATGGGGTTGGACTGGATGGCCCTTGAGGTCTCTATTATTCTATTATTCTAAATGCTCTTAACCCGAGGGAGAAGCAATGGCAAACTTCCACTGAACAAATCTTGCCAAGAAAACCCCATGATCTCCATTAGTCTGGTAAGCCCCCTTTTCTGTTTCTATTTTCTAGTCTGATCAGGCTCTACATCTTACCTATTTCTCCCTCAGTATTGCCATCTTTTTTCTCTCTGTCCTCGTATCCTTTAGGGTTGTTTCCCCACCATAATATCTTCCAAAATCACATCCAAATCCGTCGGTTCATCACATTCAAGACTTTCCCTGTTCTAGTGCCAACATTCCCTTAGCTACCTTCTGCCTGCAATCTAGGAATTTCACACAAAATTAAGTGATACACACACACACACACACCTTTTTCCTCTGCTTACTCTTCTCCACCTTTTTTAACACTTGCACTACCGCACAATCCCTCTGTTTCCTATCAGATGGCACCTTCCTAGATAGTAATTCACAGAAGACCTTGCTGCCAAATGCACTCCGGACGGTTTTGAATGAACAATACTAAAAGAAGAAGAAAAAATACATATTTAATAAACCAACATAAAATGCATTTAAACTCTCAATTAAAACACTGAGAATAAACTCTCTCTGGCTTCTGTTGGTCTAAGGAGCCGATTATTATTGCTTTGCCATTTCTTTTATCTGGTAAAACGAACTGCTTTAGGACATTTTTTATGCCTTGAATAAGAGGGCATAAATCTTTAAAATAAATATGAATAAATTAACAGGGTGGAATAACTCTGCGATTGAGAGTGCCCGATCAGGACTGGGAAAAGACCCAGTTTTAAATTTAGGATTAGCCTATCTGCGTCGCAACCCCTTCGACAGCTCATCCAAAGTAAATCTCTGCAGTCAATCAGGACCTCAAAATTCTCCCCATGGTTTTCCTTTGTGAAAACAGAACATTTTAGAGCCTGATATCTGGCCAAACGTAAGCCGCCTACTTTAAGAATTGCCTTTACTGAGCTACGAATTCAAGTAATGCCAACTTCAGTTTTAGATGGACGTTACAGCAAAGTGCTATTTGAGAACAGACTATGTGTCTGTAGTCAGTCTCAGGTGGAGGACATTGTCCACTATATGACAATTTGTCATCCCTGTTAACAAACAAAAGTGGGAGATCTCTTGTAGATTCGGTTCAATTTCTTTTGAGTGACACCAGGTGACTATGTAATATATAGGACCTTATCAGATGAGGGTTTTTGCAGCCCCAATCCAGAGTCACTCTGCATCCACCCAAGCAAATTCACATGAATGCGCATTGAATTATCACACGTGAATGCTGCTACTATGGAGCCATTCCAAAGCCAATCCAAAGTCACCCCAGAATTCAGTGAATTCAGTAAGAACCAAATTCACAGAAATTGGTTGCAAGGTCACTTCAGATTCAATCCGAATTGGTCTGGGGTGATAAGGTCCGCACCAGGTGATAAGGATGTTTATCACATCGGAGTTTATCACACGGGAGGGATTTCTCTCACTTTCGAAAGATTGCATATTGATGCCGCATCACGTTTGGAACGTCTTCCCAGTGCCCGAAATTGCGTGTGATAGTTTCTCACACAATAACGTGAAACCCCACGATTGCGTTCGGAAGGACTTCCCATTGCCCGAAAATGTGTGTGATCGGCTTTCACGCAATAACGTGAAACCCCACGATTGCGTTCAGATTGCCACTGGGTTATACTCCCAATTCATTTCGTGTGATAAACTCCAAAGTGGCATTTGCTGGTTTCCTCCAGTTTAACTCTGGTTTAAATCCTGTTAGGAATATTTTCCAGGCCTTCCAGTGCAACTCTCCAGTGGTCAACATGCTGCCCTCATCCTCCAAGCATGAGTCTATGGCCGCATCCACACTGGAGAAATAATAACCCGGTTTGGGACCCTGGCTCAAGGCTATGGGATTCTCCCAGAATTCCATAGCCTTGAGCTAGATAGAGTTAAGCCTTGAGCTCTGGGCCCCACAACAACCTCCAACTCCCAGAATTCCATAGCCTTGAGGCAGATAAGAGTTAAGCCTTGAGCTCTGGGCCCCACAACAAACTCCAACTCCCAGAATTCCAAAGCCTTGAATTCTGGGCCCCACAACAGACTCCAACTCCCAGAATTCCACAGCAGTGAGCCAGATAAGAGTTAATTCTTGAGCTCTGGCCCCCACAACAGACTCCAACTCCCAGAATTCCATAGCCTTGAGCCAGATAAGAGTTAAGCCTTGAGCTCTGGGCCTCACAACAAACTCCAACTCCCAGAATTCCATAGCAGTGAGCCAGATAAGAGTTAATCCTTGAGCTCTGGGCCCCACAACAGACTCCCAGAATCCCATAGCCTTGAGCTAGCTAGAGTTAATCCTTGAGCTCTGGGCCCCACAACAAACTCCCAGAATTCCATAGCAGTGAGCCAGACCACAAAGCTGGAAGAGAGAAGAATGGCGCTGAGGAGGAGAAAAAGAGAGGGGCGTTTGAGCAAAGAAGGGAGGGAAACACATGCGTAGAGAGAGAAAGGAGGAGAAAGGAGAGAGAAGGAGGAGGGAGGACATTTCTCTCATAGAAACGAAGCAGACCCTGGAGAAGAAGGAGAAAGAGGAGAAGAAGGAGAAGCCCATGGCTGCTGCTTCTGAGGAGGAGGAGGACGAGGAGGAGGCGGGAAACAAGGCTCCTTCTTCTCCTTCTCCCTCCTCAATCTCCTCACACCTCCTCATTATTCCTCCTCGATATTAAAAATAAAACAAAACAAAACCCAGAGACTTGACTCTTTTTTTTATCTATTTTATTTTATTTTATGTCCCCTCAGCATTTAGCAACTTTCCCCTCAGCTTCGACGACGGCTCTCTCTTCTTTCTCTCCTCAATCTTTGGGGATTTCATTGAAATAATATAAAAGGGTTTTGTTTTCAATTATTTGGGGGCTGAGGGAGGTCTTTCTGCTGCTGCCATGATGATGGATCAGGGGCTCCTCTGAGGAGAAAAGGATTGGAGGCGGCTGGCTGGATCCCTTCTTCAGCTGCTGCTGCTCCAACACAACACAACAACCACAACCACAACAACAAGTGCCCAGGATGGGGAGGAATATGGCTCTGGAGAAGGTCCACTCGGTGCTGGAAGGTAAGGGAGGAGAAAGAAGAAAGGATGTCTGTGTCTGTGTGTGGGGGAATATATATAAAATGGCTGCATCCACACTGGAGGGAATAAACCGGTTTGGGAGCGCTTTAACTCTTTGTCTGACTCACTCGCTATGGGATTCTGGGAGTTGGAGTTTGTTGTGGGGCCCAGAGCGGAGCTTCGCTCCGCTCTGGGCCCCACAACAAACTCCAACTCCCAGAATCCCATAGCGAGTGAGTCAGAAAAAAAAAAGAGTCAAAGCGCTCCCAAACCGGCTTATTAGGATCCCTCCAGTGTGGACGGTTTGAGAACGCTCTTTCTGGAGCCGCTTTGGTTGAAGGGATTCTACTGGGAAGAAAGAGCGGTTCGAGGGCGGGGCGCCTAGACGACCGCTTTCCACTCAGGCTGCTTTGAGCCCTTCCTTGAGCGCTCTCGAACCGGATTATCCTTGCAGTGTTTATATATATATATATATATATATATAGTTTATATATATATATATATATATATTAATATGTATGTATAATATGCATAGTGTGTAATATATACATATTATTTATATATATATTACTTATAATATATATATTAATATGTATGCATAATATGCATAGCATATAATATATACACGTTTATATATATATATATATATATATACATATTATATAATATATATATATATTAATATGTATGTATAATATACATAGC
Source organism: Urosaurus nigricauda (assembly GCA_034509955.1). NCBI lineage: Eukaryota > Metazoa > Chordata > Lepidosauria > Squamata > Phrynosomatidae > Urosaurus > Urosaurus nigricauda. The sequence goes on from JAOEGL010000013.1 coordinate 13,401,279, forward strand.
ATATAATATATACACGTTTATATATATATATATATATATACATATTATATAATATATATATATATTAATATGTATGTATAATATACATAGTGTATAATATATACATATTTATACATATATATATATATATATACATATTATATAATATATATAAATATATATTAATATGTATGTATACTATGCATAGTGTATAATATATACATATTATATATATATGTATAGATAATATGTATAGTGTATAATATATATATATATATATTTTAATATGTATAGATAACATGAACAGTGTATAATATGTATGTGTATATATGTATATATATATTAATATGTATGTATAATATGTATAGATAATATGTATATATATTATACACTATACATATATGTATAGATAACATGTACAGTGTATTTTATATATATATATTAATATGTATATATAATATATATATATATTTTAATATGTATAGATAACATGTACAGTGTATGATATATATATATATATATATTAATATGTGTGTATAATACGTATAGATAATATGTATAGTGTATACCCTGTTTCCCCCACCGTAAAATAAGACGTCCCCATAAAACAAGACCTAGTAGAGGTTTTGCTGAATTGCTAAATACAAGGCCTCCCCTGAAAGTAAGACCTAGCAAAGTTTTTGTTTGGAACCATGCCCAGTTTTTTTGTTTAACAATAAATATGAATATTCTTCTTCGGGGAAAAATAAGACATCCCCTGAAAATAAGACCTAGTGCATCTTTGGGAGCAAAAATTAATATAAGACACTGTCTTGTTTTTGGGGAAACACGATAATGTATATTTTTAATATGTATATATAATATGTATAGTGTATAATATAGATAGATAGATAGATAGATGTATAATGTATAATACAGTATATACATATTATATATACTATATATGGTAATATGTATATATAACATGTACATTGTATACAGGGGCGAGATATAAATAAATATAATTAATAAATAATAAGTCACGCTCTCTCAGCCTCAGAAGATGGCAGTGGCAAAAATGGCTTCTGAAGTAACATATCAAGGCAAACCTAGGATAGGTTTTCCTTAAGGCCACCAAATGCCCAAAAATATAGCCTTCACAGGCGTCACTACAAACGAATTAAATGATAAAATCAATGGTAATTATGCCAGGGTCCAAATGGCCTCTGAGCCATCGCACTGGGCAAGTCACACTCTCTCAGCCTCAGAGGATAATAAGGCCAAACCTCCTCTGAAGAAACATACGAAGGAAACCTTAAGGTCGCCATACGTAGGAAAGGACTTGAAGGCACACAGCAAAAGCAATGATACTGATAATAATAAGAATAACAGCAGTAGCCATCCCTTTTTCTTTTCTTTCCCCTGCAGCTTGGAGGAAAACACCTCCGTAGGATTGGAGATGAGACTGGAGTCCAAAACACACTGCGAAACTGATCCAGTTTGAGACTGCTTTGAACGTTAGGGGATTACGAGAACTGTAGTTTTGTGAGTCATTCAGCCTTCTCTATCAGAGAGCTCTGGTGCCACAATAAACTACAATTCCTAGCATTCTCTAGCACTCAAGCTGGGTTATTTCTACAGTGTGTTTTGGACCTGGATCTTAGGAATCTGGAGCAGCTCACTCCTTGCTTGGCTGAGGGCAAGGGATCCATCTATCCCCTTTTCTCAAAGTGGCCAGCCAGATGTTGTTCTCTTGGGGTTAAGTGGGGCTAATGTGACATCTGGAAGGAAAGCCAGCTGTTGCTGGGCATAAATGGTTGCTGCAGTCTCACAGCCACTTCTAACAGAAAGCTTAGAAAGAGGGAGAAAGACAGATGTTGGGTAAGATGGGGAAGGAGATGTGTGCCAAGACATCCGCAGGACCCCAAGTGTCCAAAATCCCTATTAGTTGCAGTGCCTTTCTTGGTTCAACTAAAAGGGCAGAGAAATGTGTGCAAGATGTCATAATCCCCATATAATCTCTTGTTGTTTGGTTTGTTGTTGGGGTTTTTAAACATCATTTGCTCTTTACCAGTTTCTAAAAGTGGTCTCTGGCCCAAAACACTGCAGGAATAATCCGGTTTGAGACCACTTTAACTGCCTTGGCTCAGTAGTGCTAGGGAATCCTGGAAACTAGTTTATTGTGGCACCAGAGCTCTCTGACAGGGAAGGCGAAATGTCTCACAAAACTACAGCTCCTAGAAATCCCTAGCATTGAGCCAAGGCCACTAAAGCGGTCTCGAACTGGATTATTTCTGCAGTGTGTTTTGGACCTCTCTGCATGTATGAGACTGAAAGAGAGAGCTTGTGTTTGCTGCTCTCTGGATTCTGATCACACTGTATTGTATTTGGGAAGGAGAGGTGGATTTTTTCAACCTGACTTTGCATCTCATCCAAGACATGTAAAACCTATTCCATCCTGGCAGGCTTTAGGAGACCTGACAGTAAAGATTTCAGCTATCCACCCATCATCTCCCCTCCTTGCCCTGTGATTTGACATCCTTTTAGATACTGCTCCTTCCCGAGTATATGGCAGCCCCACTGTACTCTTTCACATCTGAGGCTGTCAGTGAAAAGAAGAGGCAGACCTAAGAAAAGACATGGGGTTTCCTGATCTTTCTGGTACTTCTCCATCTCTTATTCCATCCCTCTTCCTTGCTTCAAAGAAAATCACCATATAGCCAGGAAGCAGAGTCCAAGATGCACCTAGGATCATAAGAATCATAGAATCAGAGAGTTGGGAGAGACCACAAGGGCCATCCAATCCAACCCCCTGACATGCAGGAACTCCAAATCAAAGCATCCCTAATAGATGGCAATCCAGCCTCTGTTTAAAAACCTTCACAAAAGGAGACTCCACTGCTCTCCGAGGGAGTGTGTTCCACTATCAAACAGTTCTTATTGTCAGGAAATTCCTCCTAACGTTTAGGTGGATTTCCTTTTTCTATAGCTTGCTTCCATTGCTCCATGTCCTAGTCTGTGGAGCAGCAGAAAACAAGCTTGCTCCATCCTCAATGACACCCCTTCAGATACTGTATTTAAATAGGGCTATCATATCACCTTAACCTTCTCTTATCCTAAGATCCTCGGTGTGCTTTGTGTGCTTTAACCTCAGTGTGCTTTGTGCATCGTGACTTGTTCGAGAAGCTATCGACTGGTCACTGTCCTCTCAGCCAAAGGTAGCCAGTGATAATCGAGTAGCCCTCCTCTGTTTTCAGCCTTCTGCTTCCTAAGCTTTAAAGAATCACCCAGCTTAGTGTCACTTGTTCATGTGAAAGGTTAATGGGCAAGAGCTACTAACAGGAGTCTGGGGTAAGACCATCCTGGCAAGATGCCCTTGCTTGTCAAAGGAAATTTCAGGAGTGCTCAACATGGTTGTAGCTTCTGGCATGCATCTTAACATTCTTCTGTCTGCCTAAATTCAACAAATAGGTTAGTCGCCAGTTTGATTGCAATCAGTACAGTCCTATGAATTCAGATATAAGTCCCACTTACTACAATTGGACTTGCTCCCAGTAAGAGTGCATACTGTTCAGAGATTGCTGACAGAGTACCATAAAAAGTACAGAAGAAAGCATTATGTTCAGTAAGGCAAGACACAAGGCAAGCCTAAGTACCCTAAAAGGCACCAGATCTCAACTGATGTTGGAAGCTAAGTAGGGTCAGCCCTGGTTAGTACTTGGATGGGAGACTGCCAATGAATACTAGATGCTGTTGGATATATTTCGTAGAAAGAAACTGTGAAGGTAAATACGCAGACACGCAAGACCAGACTTCAAGTGTAATGTAACAAACTTCTTTATTCAAGCGTAATTACTTTATTTTCCTTTATTCCAGCAGGATCAACAGTTGTAGACTGAGGTCCAAAACACACTTCAGCAATAATCCAGTTTGAGACTGCTTTCACTGCCCTGGATCTATGCTAGAGAATTCTAGGAACTGTAGTTTTGTGAGGCATTGAGCCTTCTCTGTCAGACAGCTAACAATAAACTAAAATTCCCAGGAATCCCTAGCACTGAGGGCAGTTAAAGTGGTCTCAAACTGGATTATTTCTGCCATGTGTTTTGGACAGGAGTCTCTCCCAAAGCAGTTGTTGTAGAAGTGATCAGAGTCAGTAGTTGTCCAACTTGGTTTTGTCCAAACCTGGACTGTGTAATTTATATTTAGTGCTTGGAGGCTAGCCACCCAAGGAGATTATTCTTCACAAATACTTAGATGGATAATGTGTGTTTCAGTCAGACTACAGTATGTTGTTTCCCAGAGGTATCGGGGGCAGCCCCCAAGAAAAATCCTAGAACGCTGTGCTTTTAATAGATGGATGTGATCTCAGTTCTGCTGCCACAAAAGGTAGGAAAGAATCAGATTGCACTGTAGTCTCCTCTCTGAATGCCCACAGCTGAATGAATGACAAATTGGTTTTGTCTTATTGCAGACCTTCCTGTGAATCACAGGAGACACTCCTAATTTTAGGACTGTAAAAAAAGAAATGGCAATATTAGCCAAGCAACCTCCCTTAAAAAAAAAAGCTTGAGAAAGTTGTAAGCACGCATTTCTTCTTCTTCCTCGTCTTCTTTTCATTATATGGTTTCTCCCAATAATGGGACTCAAGGTGGCTAACAACATTTTTTAAAACCATACAGATTTTAAAAACTATACAAAAACCTTGGTAGCAATATAAATATAAAAGTTAATTTAAAAGCAACTAAGCAATTTTTAGTTTACTATAACACTATTATAAAGATATTATAAATACTATTATAAATAGTAGCACTGATGATGCTTATATCATCCTCTGTTTTGAATCTTCAGAGTGTAGAACTGTGATCTCTTATGTTTTATGAGTAGCAGCAACTCCATCAACCCAAAATTAGAAAGCATTGATTTGTACCATCACTTCTTTTAAGTTATTGGTCCTTCATCTTTTTTATCCTTAATTCCACTCCTCAAATTTCAATTTTCTTAAACCTTACTTATCTGAAACTTTCGCATTGTATAGTAGCCTTTCTCTTACGTATTTCCACAGCAGAGGTGTAGAGAGAATATTTCTGTAGAAACCAGATATTGACTGTGATTTACAGCCTCAATATATCCTAAAAGGAACGGCAGAGTTGAACACAACATAACAATCAAGCGTTTTTGCATAATTTTGTTAAAACATTCTGGCAGGAAATAGAGTTATTTGGAACATTGGCTCCCTTAATTGAAAGAACAGACAAATACTACTGATAGGAAGTAGCTTGTCTCTTGTGTTAGGGTGACCTCTCATGGCGTTCAGGTGGCACAATTTGATGTGAACCTTTCGTGCATTCACACATTTTTCTATGACACATAACAGTTTGAACAGACTGTATGAATAGAAATACTGCTATTTGATCATTATTTTTTAAAAAAAACACTGTTTAAGCGTGAATATGGTGTGTATGTCTGTGTGTACGTATAAGTCAATTGCAACAATCTTCATCTTTGCCTTGGAAAATTGTGAGATTGTGAACGTGCATCCTTGCTGGCTGTTAAATTTATTTATGCAATGTATTTAATAACTGTACAAATTGCACTTTCTTCCAAAACTGGATTGTAGGATGAAATACATTGAGTTTAAATATCAAAGTTTATTTTAAACAATAGTATAGTGCATGTAAGAGGTATAACTCTGTACAGCCAGCAAGAATTTAAGAATGGTATGGTGAGATCCAAAGAATGGGGTTTGTGTGTGTGTGTGTGTTTGTGTGTGTGTGTGTGTCTGAATAAAATTGCACAGCTCATCACTAGAATGTTAATTGCTCATAGAAAATGGAAGGGAAGCTATATCCATCCAGGTCCAGGGCTCATTATGTTTCTGTGCCTTGTATCTAGCTTGTTTTTTTAAGCTATGACCACTACTTAAACTGTATTTCAGTTTACTTTCTCATTTTGGGAACTAGGTAGAGGAAGATAACAGTAAATATTTAATATATCATTGGGAATGAAAGATGGAGATGTTATTAAGGCTCCTCCGTGGGCAGTTGTGACACACATAACCTTTTGTTACTTTTTAAAACATTGAGTTTAAAACACATTTGACGGATGCTAGAGAGAGATGTTCAAACTTTGGACTACTTGTTTCCAAAATCAAGGAAAGCCGTCCTACCTTCAAAATCATTAAGTATAATATAGTATAGTGTAGTATAATACACTACACTATGCTTTAAACAATTTACATGAATTCTATAAATAACATGTGGTTATTCATCACATATTTATTTCTCCTTTCTGCCAGGTTCCTGTTATCACTATATTACATTAGGTTCTGTCATTTTAAAAAGAGATGTTTATACATCTTTTTTCTGAGATAATAAAGATATGCCACGTGATTTGTTTTTAATAAGCTGAATATACTGTGACAACAATTTATGGATATCATATCGTTGTGTAACACAGCTAAATTTGTAGAGTATTGTTTTGGCTGATTTAACCAAATCATTCCTATCCAACTCTGCCCCATTTAGAATTCTATTTGTTTAAACACCGTACATGTGCAAAAAGGGGCCAGACACAAGAACTAAGTCACACAGTGTGCAGATTGTGTGCTGGTCAGAGAGAGTAGGGAGGGACCTGGCGGCCGGCAGAAGTGGTCAGGTACAGGTTGGGTGAGCCACAGGTGCTGTTGCTATTCTTTTTGTTGCTGGCTCACAAATGGATCGCACAAGCACATAGTGGTCAGCTGTACTATCAACCCATTGCATTCCCCTTGAAGTGAAATGATGATAATCCAATGCCAACAATACAGTGGATTTAATAAAAACATTAGCAAACTGGCCACTCCAACAGGGAGCTATGGGGAGGAAGGGGGAGATAAAGGTTATGTATCGTAGGGGGCTCCACGATTGTGCTGTGAGCCAGTAGGTGACGGATGCACTGTATGGGCAGCCAATCAATTGTACGACCAAGCAGGTAGTTGCATGGCCGGTCCAATGGGATAGCAGCTAGCTGGAATAAAGGAGGCAATTGGTGGCTGCTGGCAGTATGTTCATGCCCAAGCATTTGGGGTGTGGTGCTGCTTGTAGCCACAAATGCTCTGTTTTGGTGGGTCCATCCTTGCAGTGTAAAGGGGCGGTGCAGACTGCCTATTGGTGTTTGGCCTATTACAGTATTGGAGTTAGTGGTACGGTCAGTGAGTTCTCCCTGCAAATCAGGAAACCCTAGAGGTAAGCTAGCTTTCCTGCTCCATCTGCTCCTGGCTTTAGTTTAGGGATGCTAAAGAAAGTTTAAGGCTATTGGTTTCCAGGAATAAGGAAGGCAGTTGTAGTTTTGAAACTTTGCTGAATGGTTTGGCTAACATTGCCATTGCTTGTTCCTATAAAAATATTAAACCTTCATTGTTCCCATTTAAAACTTGAATCTTTATTTGTATCATCGGTTAATTCTCAGCATCAGTGAAATGTTAGCTGTCTGTTTTTTCCTTACAAAAAAAAAATGTTTTATTTATACCCCGCTCTTCAGCCAAGACTATCAGAGCGGCTTACAATTTGTTAAACAAACAGCTTCATTTACAATTGTAAGCTATTTGCCCCCAACAATCTGGGTACTCATTTTAGCGACCTCGAAGGATGCAAGCCTGAGTCAAGCTTCAGCCCTTTGCTGGTCTTGAACTCGCCACCTTCTGGTTTTGAGTGAGTGGCTGCAGTACAGGCATTTAACCACTGCGCCACCAGGTTAACCTTTATTGTATTTCCAACCTAAGCCTTGGAATTTGCTGTGATGGCACTCAGTAAGAAATAACAATAAGCAAGACACTTCATAAAAAGTATAATAAACTTAACTGTCTAACTTCTAATGATGTAGCTCATTTAAGAGATATGGTGGCTTCTGAAAATGCCATACTAATTTTTGAGTCTTCAAAATTATTTTCTCAAATTCCTTTCATAGTACCAGCAAACCAGTGAATTTTCATGAAAAGAAAATGCATTGAATTAATTTCATTGGCCAGATAAAAGATCAGTGTAAAACAGATGTTGATTTGGAGGCTCCAAAAGACGTCTCGAGATGACTATAAAAATATGTGTGTAAACAAAACAGAAATAACTAAATTCATTCTTGCTCCAACCTCTTCATCCCATTTACCGTTAAAGCATAACTGGGTTATGTTACATGGTGTATGGGAAGAATGTACATGATCAGTCCTTTTTGCTTGAAGCCAAAGTGCAATTGTAGACTTTAATCCCAAACATATGATTTTTTTTTTTAAAAGCATGTCTGCCTTTTTTCAGACCTTTTATTTTCTGGGAAGTATAGCTGCCTTTGGATCCCTTTACAGTTTCCTTTGAGGCACACAGAGAGATCATGGAATGGAAAGTAATGAATGCTGCTTCAAGTGGAATTAATTTCTCAGATTTTCCACTCACTCAAGTTGTGCTGCATTCTGAGAGCAGCATGCTAACAGAGAGCACCTGCCCTCATGCTGAAACAAGCTAATAGCCGATATAGTTCATTGTAATTCCATCTAATTGTGTCAAAAATAAGATGGCAGTGGTTCCATTCTTTGGTTTAGATAATTCACTAGGTGTTTTTTTTTTAAAAAAATAACTATTTTCCAATGAACAGTTTTCCTTTTATTTTAATATATGAAAAGACTACTAAGTCATCTGATGACTTTGCAGTGCAATTCATTTTCTTAACAGTGCTCCATCATCGCCTCAACCCAAAGTTCTCCAAGGGCACTTTACATCCCTGGTTCTCAACATAATATATTAGTCTCTGTCAATTGTGGTGGAGGAATAGAAGTGTGTGTGGAGGAATAATTTTCATAATCGTATTGTTCATAGTCAATCTGCTTTTAAATAGTCATAGTGTGTGCATTTTCATTGTGATAGGGGGTTACAGATGCATCTTCCCCCTCTTTAATTGTAACCATAATTCATAATGGGGTATGTGTGTGGGGGACATCATGGCTGGACAGGTACCCATCATTCCAGGACAGCTTGGGGGCTGCTTGGATCTTCAAGAGCTGGTCCTTGTGGCAACCCTCTGCTCCATGATTGTGAAATGCCAATGTGTCACTGGGCACACCAGTTCACCATACTGGCAGTCAGTTGTGCAGTCCAGAAGCTGGTTGCATGGGGCATATAGTGGACCGGCAGCTGGGTGGGTCAAGGGAGATGATTAGTGACTCCTAGTGAAACATCCATGTGCTTTGCACATGTGTTTGTGGTGGAACAGAAAAAAAATAATGATGTAGTGCAGGTTGTAGCCACAACTGCTCCGTTATGACGGGTCCATCCTTGCAGCAGGAAGGGGCAGTATGGACTGCGCATCCCTGGTTAGCCTGTTGTGGGAGCCAGTGGTGTGGTCAGCAGGTTCTCCCTGCAAATCTGGAAACCCCATGGGTGAATATCTCTTGTTTTTACCACATACACATAAAACAGTACTAAGATGTGAAGAATCAAGTGACTATAGTTTTTTGTGGAGCTTTCGGGCTATGTGGCCATGTTCTAGAAGAGTTCCTTTCTGACGTTTCGCCAGCATCTGTGGCTGGCATCTTCAGAGAATGATAACCAGGAAAAGGATTGGAGATATATATCCTGTGTGACCCTGGGAAGGAAGGAGTAATTTGCAAATGTCTTGTTCTGTTGCTAATGGCAGTCCTCAGGGTGGGAGGATATGCAAACAAGGATTAATGTCTGCTAACTGGTGCTCATTGTCTGCTGGGAATCCCCTGGCCTTAGGCTGCTTCTCATTTGGATTGGCTGAGTCTTGATCTTGCTGTTCTTCAGGTCTGGTGGCCAAGCCTTGTTTAGTCTCAGGGTTTCCTCTTTCCTGTTGAAATTGTCCAGGTGTTTATGGATTTCAATGGCTTCCCTGTGCATTCTGACATGATAGATTGTTGGCATGGTCCAGAATTTCAGCGTTTTCAAACATAGCAGATAATGAGGAATGATGGGAACTGTAGTTGCAAAATCTAGAGGGCCACAGGTTCCCTACCCTGAGCTAGGGCAGCATTTTTGTTCCCCACATTTAGGAAAAATATGAAGTATGCTTCCAAAGTATTTTCTTTCTTTTCTTGTGTCTTTGCCCAAAGAAGAATTGAAGGTGGGAGGGAGTGAATGGGATGGGGACTAGTTTGAAAAACCCTAAATGTCTAGCTCATTTATCTGGTGTAATTGCCTACTTATCTGCTACTTAACCGTGCTGTTTTGGTATTCTTCTGTTCTACACATACACACAGTGCTGGACTATTTATAGAGTCAGCATGAACTTTAGTGAAAACCAATCAGATTTTATAAATTCTCTTGAAGGTTTGTTTCTGTAGCTGCAGCAGCAGTGAAAGAAGGGAAATTGCTGGACAGTGGCACCGAAAAATGTAGTCTTTTGTTTCCCCTCTTAATGCAAAATGCCAAAAAGCTGGTAGAACAGAAACAAGCATTGATGTTCATTGATTTTCTTTTCTCCCTCTCTTAAAATCAGTGTACAATAAAGGGACAGCCATAGTAGATAGACTTATCACTGTCAGGTGGATGTGATCGGTTGCTTAGAATGTTAAATTGTGCTATTGTTAAAAGGCATGCGTATCTCTTGTGTTGAATTGTCTGCGGTTGAGCATCGTTCAGGGTTTTTTAAATGTGTAAAATTATACCTCCATCTTGGTCATTTACACCACCCTGTAGGATGTAACAAAAGGCCTAAATACCCTAAAGGCACCAGGACTTATCTGATCTTGGAAGCTATGCAGGGTCAGCTGTGGTTAGGACTTGGATGGGAGACTGTAGTGAGCAGGCCATGGAAACAGCCAATCACAGAGCTCCAGGAGTCCAGCCAATGAGGTGCTGGCTGGGCAGAGCTATAAAAGAGCCTTGACAGGGAGTGAAAGTGGGTTTATTTTGTTGGAGTTTTGAGGGAAGAGACACCTCGGAGGGAGGGTGTGCTCTTAGGGTTCCTGTGGGAACATTTATAGGATAGTTATAGGCCAGGGAAGGGTCTGAAGAGTCCAGTAAGGGACTAGGTAGACTTGAGGGAGTCTAGGAGAGAGACTCATAGCAAGTCAGTCGTGATACGGAAGATAAGGTTGCCTGAGTGGCTGTAGTGTTAATGTTTAAGGAACTTTTGTAACTAAGGAATAAGACAAAGCCTTAATTATATTTCAATATTTGTTTCTTTTATAAATAAACTTTATTCATGTTTTGAAGTATTGCTTGGCCTCTGTTAAACTATTGAAACACACTACCAAAGATTACCGTGCCTCAGTAGGAGATAGGTGGTGGGCGAACCACAGAGGGTTGTTATGTCGGTTCGGTTTGCACTACAGAGACTGCCAAGAAATACCATGTGTTGTAGACTATATTTCAGAGGAAGAACTGGCAACCCGCACCTGAGTATTCATCACCTTAAAAAACCATGAAATTCATGGGGTCATCATAGGTCAACAGTGACAGGAAGGCATAGAGAGAGAGAGAGAGAGAGAGAGAGAGAGAGAGAGAGGATTTAACAGGGGAACGGTGCCACGGAGATAGAGATTGTCCCAAACCATGGTTTTGTCCAGGTTGCGTGGGCCTCTTCTGTGTGTTATATTGCATGCAAGGAGAGCAGATCACCCTTTTCCACCCATTTTCACCCCAATAGAACAATCTTTCCCCCATTGGTCTAGTGCTTTTTATTGAATTCCACATAAAGCTTCAGTTCTCACAGGAAAGTACAAGGTAAACACAGACTGATATTTAAATAGTCCCAGATCTGTTTGCAGTATCCATGGAACTGACACGTGTACATCGCCTACTCTTCGTGTCTTCAGTGCAGCCTTAAAGATTACAGCTTCAGAAGGTGTGGAGAGTCTCTGAACTTATAGTATGGTTTCAGACCACAAACTGCATCCTCTCTGAGCCAGATGTATATGACTATTAGTTATTCAGAGCCCTGCAGCATGTGGCAACCTACCAGTTTAATAGGAGGGGGTTCCTGTGCTGTTGCTACAAGATCATGAAACAAACTATTATTTCCTTCATGTGGAGTGCTAGCCTCAGAACCACACAAAAATATATATGAAGCATTGAAAAAGTCCGCATACAGTAGACTTTCCAGTACCATCCAACCCCAAACAGATACCTAGTTCCTGAGCCCCACAATTCTTCCTTGATGCCCACAGCATTGTACAGAGTCACTCAAATGTCTTTATATGAAACTGTAAGGTATAAACATGTCTGCCTGTTTCCAGCCACATGATACAAAGCTTTTCAGGTGTATACATAATAGGTATAACAAAGAGTATTTGTTCTTGAGAGCAGTTTGCAATATTCTTGAGGGAAATATGCTCTCGAGAGAAATTAAAACCCTGAAGACCTGCAGAGCAATTCAGTAATCTAATAACTATATCCCTGTCTTTCCACTTTTAGATCAGTACTGGAACTTTGCTATGGGAAGGCATACTGGGAAGGCAGTACCCTATCTCTTCCTGGCTTCATTATGTGATGATCCTGCTATACCATACCATCTTTTCACAGTTAGGCATTTTCAAAATTTGGAAGGTCTTCGGTTAAACAGCTGGCCCAAGAATAGTGATATCCAAGAACCAAGTGATTCATTTAAAATGTAGAGGTTTTTTTCTGGTAGTAATTAATTAGTTGAATAGCAATGCCCTGGAGACCAATAATGGAAAGTAAGACTTTCTCTTTTTATGATGCCTGTTCAATGTCCGGAGTAGGTCAGTAGTGACGGAAAGCATTTAACCATCTGCAGCAGATGGGAGCCATTCTGCTGGGAAGACATACTCTGGCTATAGATTAGCACTAATGAAAACAGGAGCCAATGGCTCGTAGGGGATTTTGAGGAGTGGTGCAGCATCTAACCTATTTTCTGGTATTTAATCTAGAGTGAAGCAAGGATGTGTTTTTAGGAATGTTAACATTGTTTGAAAGCGTTCACAAGCTTCCTATATGAACTAGCTGAGTAAAGAAGAAGAATTGTCTGTAAGGTGAGGCAATTAACTCATAGATCTGTGTTCTTCGGGGAAGGGCTTGAAAGTGGAAGAACTGTTTTTAAAAACCAACCTGTATTTTGAACCTTACAAAGCAATGTCTTGGGATTCCAGAATGTATGTAGAAACTGTTAAGTAAAAAAAAGGCTGCATGCAGAGGCCTAGGGCTTTAGTAACTTGGAGGAAGTAAAACAACCTAATAAGATACCTGAACCCAGATACAGAGAAGCATGGAAGGCAAATGAAAACTCCTAAAATACATACTACCTGTTACAGTATTTGTAGGCTGTTGAATTGCCTATATTACAGCCACCTGGCCTTTCCCCATTAGGCCAGGCTATACATAAGTATCTATAGGTGATTCAGGTCATTACCTGGCAGGCTCACATTCAGAAGCTACACAGCATCATCTGCTGTTTATTACATCCCACACCTTTTCCAGTAACAGTAGTATAGTTCATCACAGAATAATTTGATGGAAAAACCCAGACTTTTTTTTTCCTGAGGAGATCAAATTTATTTTCATTTAGGTCATTAGCAGGAAGAGGGGGAAGTTGAAACAGAGCGGTGGTTTAGATTCTGGTTCCCAACATTATTAATATTAATTAATGTTACTATGCTTTGTGATTCTTTGGCTTCTCTTTGCATGAAAATGGCTTCTCTTCTGATGTTTAGTGTCTTTTGATTTAACTGAAGATTACGGTTAATGAAAAAAGTATTAAACCCTATACCTGCTTACCTGGAATAGGCCCCAACGACTTCAATGGAGTTTATTTCTGGTTAGGAAAGTACGTAGGATTGCAACAAAACTATATTTTATCGGTCTTTGTGTCAAATGGATTTCAAAAATTCTTCTCATTAACTCATTAAAGGCATGAGTATAAAGAGAGAATCATAGAATTACCCTGTTTCCCCGAAAATAAGACATCCCCAGAAAATAAGACCTAGTAGAGGTTTTGCTGAATTGCTAAAAATAAGGCCTCCCCTGAAAGTAAGACCTAGCAAAGCTTTTGTATATAAATATATATACAATATATAATAAATGTTCATTTTTTTTGTTTAACAATAAATGTGAATACTTCTTCATGGAAAAATAAGACATCCCTTGAAAATAAGACCTAGTACGTCTTTGGGAGCAACAATTAATATAAGACACTGTCTTATTTTCGGGGAAACACGGTATATAATTGCAAATATATGTGTATGAACAGAGGAGCGGGCTATAAATAAACTATTATTATTATTATTATTATAAATATGGAAGGGATTCCAAAGGCCATTGCCATTGCAGGAATCCACATTGTAAAGCATGATGGACGCCCACTCCGACTCCTGTTTAAAAACACCGAAACAGGAAAGTCCGCCACCTTCTGAGGAAGTCACACTCTCAAACAACAGTTGCTTCCAGGACCTTCTTTCTAATATTTAGCGAGAATTCTCATTCTTGACATTTCAATCTATTAATTTGGGATCTTGGCTTCTGAAAGCAAGCTTTCTCCATCTTCCACTTGGTAGCCCTTGAGATACTTGAAGATCGATATTACGTCAGCCCTCAGTCTTCTCTACTCATACTATACTATACTATACTATATATGCTATACTATACTACGCATACCCACCTCGCCCAGCTGTTCCTCCCAGGGCTTTCTGGATCCTTTCTCATCTTGGTAGCTCTCTTAGGGATACAGTCTGCTGTCAATAGGCTCTTAAACTGTTCTCCAGGGGAGTTCAGACCAAGGCAGACTAGAGTCATACTATTACTTTCCCTTGGTCTGAACATTATACTTCTCTGATGCAGCCTAGAATTACCTTGCCTTTTTGTTTGTCACTCCAGGACATTGTTGACTCATCTTTAGCTTGTTGTTTAATGCTAAATAGATTGCAGGAGACAACTTAATACCCGTTGAAAAATAGCCTTTCATACACTTTTAATAGTGTCAAATGTAAGCAAAGTAACAATTTTTCAGTCCTCCTTCTAACTGATAGTGTAATTATCATTTTCAGTACTTTATGCATTTAGTTTCTCCTCCTCACCACCTGCAGTTCATTCTCACAGCAAAACACAAAACCCAAGAAACCAGGCTTTAACTAAGAAATATTCCAGCAATGAAATAAGATGATAAGGAATGTGGAATAAATTGTGTGGTGAATAAGACAGTGGAGTTTCGAAAGCTTGCAACATGTATATTGTGCATTTTGGTTGGCCCAATAAGGGTATCACTGGTGGATTTTTGATGTTATTGGATTAATAATTTTGGATTTGGGTTGCAGCTATAAGTGGACAAGCAAAATGGTCTGTGTGAACATAGGAGGAATTTATTCATTTTTTAAAAACTACCCATGGAGGTCATAAATATTTTACTTGATTTCGTTGTACAACCATAAATGTTGCAACGGATGAAGGATATAATCCACAAAAGCTAATACTACAATAAACCTTTTAGTTTTTATGTTTTCTTAGGACATTTTGTTGTTTTTGTTGCAACACAGTAACATTGCAAAACCAAACCATCGCCACCTCCACAAAGTACTGAAGGTAAAGTAAAGTACAGTAAAGAATTTAGTTATGTCAAGGATTTCTTCAGTCCTCCTTCTGATGCAGTGTAATTATTTTTTTCAGTACTTTGTGCATTTAATTTTTTTCTCCTCGCTGTCTACAGTTGATTCTCAAAGCAGGAAACCAGGCTTTACTAAGATAAATTCCAACAATGAGAGAAAATGATAAGGAATGTGGAATAAAGTCAGTTTATGCCAATAATAATAATAATAATATCTAAAAATACAGTACAAAATTTTATCAGTGGTGGATAACAGTTCATGAAATGTCATCAGATAATTACAGTAAGTGCAAAAAAAATAATAATAATAATACAAGCATAAATTGTGATTAACTGACCCTGTTTCAACCCTATGAGTCTTTTTCACCAGCAATTAATTCTTCTATAGACATATAAGGCAGAATATCCATAATTACAGTAATTCAGTTTTACATGTAGCAAGACCCATGAAGGTTTTTTTTTTAATTTAAATGCAGTCATATCTGCATGTTGGCACAGACTTTTTGCACTATTAATAAAACTAGACTGGATTCAAAGGAAACCTGACTGATTCTATGAAGTGTCTCTTTACACTCAGGATCAAACTTTGGAAGTTACTGATATAATTTAAATCAAAGAAAGGTTGGGATTTACCTACTGCTTGATTATTACAAACCCCTCCAACAATCTTTACTGTATATACACCTGGGATTCTGGATAATGTTTCATGTATCTGATGAATTATGCTGTACCTCACAAAAGTTCATGCTGTAACACACTTTTTCACTTGTTATGGTGCCATGGGATTCCTTGTTGTTTGTATAACTTGTCATTCTACACAGAATGCTTTTGGTATTTGTTATTTTAAAAAAAACAATCCTGAATTATCTATTTTGCTCCCCCCAAATTGTTTAATTAAAATGATGGCAACTGGCAAAATAGCAAGAGGAATTATACAACATTGGGTTCATTATGAGGCAGTCAAGAAGCCAACCTGAATGAAATAAAGCTTATATCCGTAAAGCCAAGTTGTCATAATGGTGACATTTCTTAAATAAATAGTTGGATTTTTCAAAGTCTCGTCTCCTAAATTAGGCTGAGGGAGACACTTACGTCTGAAGATGGGGGTGAGGCTAAACCCAATGGCTTCTGCTTTATTTATATATCTATTTCTGTTCTTCTTTTTTCCACCAGTGTTCTTGATAACTATACTGGTAGTGGAAGGGATTGCTGTGGCTCAAAAGACTCAAGGTACAGTACATGTTTTCTCCGGGAAAAGTTTATACTGTAATTAAGTATTTGTACAATATAAGCTTGGAATTCAGAGATTCCCCCCTCCCCCCCACAAGTGTTACTGCATTTGTTCATTTAGAAAAAAGCCAAACCATCGCGGGTTGGGGGGAGACCAACCAAAAGCCTAACTTTTGGTTGTTTATAACTAAGTTATGAGGAGAGCCAGAGGAGAGTTATTCAACAGTTTGAATGTTGGATTGGGACTCTGGAAGACCAGGGTTCAAATCACAACTCAGCCATGGAAACCCAGTAGGTGACCTTGGACAAATCATGATCTATCAGCCTTGGAGGAAAGTACTGGCAGACTGTCCCCTGAAAATTTTTTGCCAAGAACACCCTACGATAGGGTTATCATAAATCTGAATTGACATGAAGGTGTATAACAACAATAACAACAAATCAGAACTGACACATAAATTGCATTCAGATGGCTATCCATGGTAAACCCTGTTGTCTCCTGGCCATTCCTCTTCCACTTGCACATCAGTGTCAGCACTAGAAGGTCAAGCTTTCGTTGAGCCAGAGTTCCCTATCAGCATTATTAACCAACATTAAGTCAGAATTCACTGGGTTCAATGTCATAGAAAGATGTCCACATGGAAGAGGGGAAGGGTGAGGGAGAACCATGTTCCTGTGGTACTAATTCATTTCTTAATACACATGGTTTAGGAAGGCATGGTCATCGAAGATAGTCTTAGAGAATGAAGAGTTAAGCTTTACGATTTTGATACAGTTCTTGCAGTGTTGACATGAAAGGCCTATGCTAATTAACTGTTTCACAAGTCAATATATGTGTTAATTGCTCCCTGAGTAAGAGGTATTCACGACGAAATGACACTGAGTAATTTAACGCTTGGCAAGCTTGGGTGGAAATAAATTTCACATTAGATATTCTACATGATATTTATGTACATTATGTGTACCCTTGCCTTTTAAGCTTCTGTCATTAAGAGAAAGAACAAGTTGATGCTCAGTACTTATACTTCCTGGAGAGAGGAAGAAGGAGATTCATTTTTCATTTTCATGCTGGAGGAGGGGTATTTTTTTCTTACAGAAATAGAAGTGTCATAACATCAGAATATGGAGATTGATATTATGGGGATCTTGTAGGAATAACTAGTAAACAAAAGTCTTGAAATGCTAAGAATACTACCTGCAGCAGTGCACACATCCCTGTTATTATGCACCTGAGTAGTAGTGATTCTTCCAAGAATCAGGTTGATATCACAGAGCCATTACTTGAATAAACTTGAAGCCCATATCAAGGGATCATTCTGCTGTCCTTGTATAAGGGGCAGAACAGACTGCTTGAAGTCACCCCTGAGAAAGCCAGATTGGGACTGCAGCAACTGCACACCACATCCCCAATCCGCCTTTTTGCCAGTGAAAAAAGAAGTGGCAAACAGCCACTGCTTTTTGCACTTGCAGAAACACAGCTTTTCAGTCCCGCTGCAGCCAGAAGCCAGCTTTGAGGTGCTCCAGTGGTATGTGGCATCTAAAGGCTGCGCCAACGGAGTGCCCAGAAGCCAGTCTATTTGTGGGCAGCCAGGTGGCATGAAGCTGGCTTCCGGACTTCTTGGGGGCCTGCATCGTGTGTACAGCACACCTCCAAACTGGCTAGAAGCCAGTTTTTTGTTCCGGCCCTCATTAATCTGAGCACTTTATGAGAAAGAGATGTATATCAATATCAATGCTGAATAGATAAATAGTGTCAGTCCACAGGGTTCACTGTTTTACAGGACTGTTGCTTGCAATGATTTCCTAGAATGACTGTGTTCTTATGTTTTATTCACAAAGTTGGGCAGAATACTGGAAGTAACCGCATGGCATCTACCCAGTGTAGTGACTGGGTACGAACAAGCAACGGAGGGCACTTTGCTTCACCAAATTTTCCTAAATTCTACCCACCCAACCAGGAGTGTGTCTATATTTTAGAAGGTAATGGCATCATCTTTATGATCACTGAGTTTTTTCCCTTATTTCATTGCTCATCATATAGATGTTTAAACATTTAAAAACTACTTGAAGAAAGAACTGGCAAAAGACTGGACTCTATCTGACAGTGTGCCAAGACATGGAATGCAGACATTATTTGCAATACAACAACCATCCATATGAAATTCTCTCAAACTGAACTCAGGAAATGTATAATGTGCAAGAAGATTTAGCTAGATGCTGATGATTGGCAATTGGTACTTATTTACAGTACTTATACCTGGACCCCAAACAGCATTATTTGGGGAGTGGGGAAGGCAAAGTCTACTGTTTTGTCTTGGATTTACATGAAGATCGACCAAGGTCTAAATATCAAGTTTGGTCATTTTACGATTTTAAAATTTTAATACGATTCTGTATTATTTCGGAGTAAATAATACAGAAATCCAAAGTGTGCATTTGAGAGCAGTTGACAGATGGGGTCCAAAATCATACTACAATATTTGTTTTTGTCCTGTTAGGTGGCACACCAAGTTTGGTATCTTGATCAAGCATGTGGATTTGTTCAGCATGATAGACAGGACGAAATCTTAAATTATAGTATAAAATGTGGCCTTAAGCTAATCTTATATAAAAAAGAGCTGAATATCCTCATAGTTTCAAATGTCATAGTACTTCAAAAAATACTAGAGTACTGCTTCATTCATGCTAAATAAATGCACCTTTCATTGAGCATGCCAGTACTGATGTCAAAAAAATTCTACATTCACATGAGAATGTTTACCTTTTATATTACCACAATTGGTAATTATAGTTTCTTATTTATGATACAGTTAAGTACATAAACAGTCATCTTTTTGTTGTCTCTAATATAATATACAGATGAAGGCTGTAGATACAGCATTATGGCCAAGGAAGAGACTGAGTTGTCCACTGCTTATACACAGAGTTACCAATGAGCTGTACATATGGACTCATCTGGGGGAAGAGTCCTAAATTTATAACTGGGATCAAACAATGATAACACTAGGAGTGCAATTTATATGCACATTTTTGTTATAGAAATACAGTCGGCCCTCTGAATTCACAGATTCTTTATCCATGGACTCAATCATCCATGGCTTGAAAATATTCAAATATATGTGTGTGTGTGTGTGTGTGTGTGTGTATTCCAAAAAGAAAACCTTGATTTTGTCATTCTGTATAAAGACACCATTTTACTGCCCCATTGTATTTACTGGGACTTGAGAATCCACGGATTTTGATATCCACAGCGGATACCAAAGGCCCACTGTATAGTTGAAGGGAAGTGAGACGCTTAAAGTGGGGAATCAGCTGTTTGAGTGGCTTTTCTTCCCAGTAGCATATGGCAAAGCACCAAATACCCCAAACATTCTCATCTTTGATAAAGTCTAAATTAAATATCTACAGCCTCTTCTCAATTCTTATTTTTATCTCGTTTTATTGGCTTAGATTTCATGGCTATGGACCTATTTCTGAAAGACATTCTCTTTTATTGACAGATAGCATATTATTTTTATGTCTTTTATCTAAGATGCTTTAGGAGTAGTTTTATATTTATAAGCTGAGTTATAAATATCTAAATAGGTCCAGAACTGCTCTTACCCATTGTGACTGAAAGTTATATTCATCCAGATTGTTTTTACTTTGCCATAGCTGCCCCACGCCAAAGAATTGAATTGACTTTTGATGAACCATACTACATAGAGCCTTCATTCGAATGTCGGTTTGATCACCTGGAGGTTCGAGATGGACCATTTGGTTTCTCCCCACTCATCGATCGATACTGTGGTCTAAAAAGTCCGACTCTAATTAGATCAACAGGCAGATTTATGTGGATAAAGTTTACTTCAGATGAAGAACTAGAAGGAGAAGGATTTAAAGCAAAATATTCATTTATACCAGGTAAAAAAAATATTCCTCCTTTTCTCACTTTGCTTTTTAGAGATTCTTTCAAAACACTGTTGAATTTCCTCACAAGTTTCCCATCTTAAAATCTATTCCGTATGTCTGGCTCATTTATGGGCTTACTGAGACAGGAAAAAAGTTCCTAGAAGAATCAAGAATTCTCCATTCTTTTTACTTTGGTTTTATGTCCAAATTCTTTCTTGAAATATCCCAAGCAGTGGCAACCCCCCCCCCCCCCGCAACAAATCTTGCCAAGAAAATGCTAGGATATCCTTAGGGTCACCATAAGTCTGAAATGACTTGAAGCCCCAACAAATGATTTGAACAACAACAACCAGATGGATCTCTCTGTGCCAGATAAATTAAGACAGGAAGGCCTCAGAGAAAGATGGATTATGAATGGACAAAATGCAAGACATAGCACTATGTATGTTGATAGGCTTATTTAATCTGCCTGCTGCCTCCTGGATTTTAGAAGCAAGAGAATGGAAAGGGAGATAAACAGTGGGTGAGCCCTTGCATGGAATTGAAGAATGGAATGGAGATAAAAATGATTTCTTTACTTGGCAGGATGCCCTCGGGCAGCCAGTCTTTGCAGAACGTCAATGCTTCCATGCCGCTGCTTTTGCTGGTCTAGAATTTTGAGTCTTTCTTGATATAAGTGCTGGTGGGGCATTATGGCTCACTTTTTGCCTCTGATTTTTGTTGATGTTATTCAGGCTTCTATTGTATATTATTGTTTAGTGTGACTTAATAGGACATAACCACTTTGAACCATTAAATTGCATACATTCCAAGAATTGCATACACTGCATACATGTTGTCTACTAAGCCAAACAAAAAACCCCACAAACAATTAAAAGTATCAGTTTTTAATGAATTAGTTCCAAGTCATGGTCACTGAGTAATGAAAGATTTGATATTCATCAAGTCACTATTCTAGTATACTTGATTTATCTGGTATCTAGAATGTCTTCCTTTCTGCTTAAACTTCAAAAGGTTGCTTAGCTTTCCTAAACCCAATCATTCATTATTTTTTCTTCTTCTTCTTTGTTACAGACCCTGACTTCACATACCTAGGAGGTATTTTAAATCCCATTCCAGGTCTAGTATTGCAGTACTAATTCCTTTTGTTCATTACATTTTAAACCACTCATGCTCTTGATTTGACAGCACATTGTGTCTGTCTCACTCTCTAGATTGCCAGTTTGAGCTCTCAGGAGCTGATGGGATCGTACGGTCCAGTCAGGTAGAACAGGAAGAGAAAACAAAGCCTGGGCAAGCAGTGGACTGCATATGGACAATTAAGGCTACTCCAAATGCCAAGGTAAGTCTACTGAATCACTTTGTGTCTAATCGGGTTTCAGCTCATTAGTGGTTGGGAATGGCTAGTCATTAGTAATCATTTGTACGCTGTGTCCCAGTCATTTGAATTAATTACCTGTTAGTTGTTGAGGGTAATGAGAAATCAAGATAGATGCTGATTTCGTAAACTGCTTTGGGTGCACAACAATATTCTTACTGTTTGTGAACTGCTGTACACCATTCCACCATTTGCAGGGAAAGGTTGTTTTTTGCAACGCTGGTAAGGATCATATTTGTGGCCCTGTGGTATGTCAAAAGATAAGTATTATAAATATTTGAATAAAATCCTTCCAGTTTGGCTTCAAACTCTGCTTTTTCCCTTCTCCTCCTCAGTGTTATATTCCTATTTAACAAAGGGCTAAGCTCAGTAATAAATAAAATAAATCTGTTCCTTAATTTTAACTTAGGGTCAAGAATTTTTTGTTCTGAAGTCATAAAAATGTGTTCCTTATGGGGAATGGTTTTGAATAATTGACAGTAGGCCACCCGCTGCCCAGCATATAAGGAATAGTTTATGCATCTTTCTGTAGACCCTGATATATTTTTCATCTCTGGTATTTTATTTGTAATGCTAATAAAACAACTTAAGGCATTTGTTAAACAAAACAATATATGAAAATAAATACCAATGGAAAAATGCCTTATCAATTATATTTTCATATCAGGAACAGTGATTTTTATATATGATATACTAGTGAATTTAACAGGAGACACTTTATCCAATTTGTTTCTGGGGAATGTTCTATAGTTTACATTAGTTTTCTAATTCACAACCATATTCTGATGTTGCCATTCTGTATTGCTATTGACTTAGATTAATGATTTCCAAGAATGGTCTACACATTTATGAAATTATATGCCTTTTTCTGCAGTATGTGATAAAAGGAGGTCACAATCAATTTAGTTTGGGTTTTAACTAAATGAACTCAGGCTTGCTAGAGAGGTTAAGAACAATAAAAAGGGCTTTTTTGGATATGTCCGCAGCAAAAGGAAGAAGAAGGAAACAGTAGGGCCACTGCGTGCAGAAGATGGCAAAATGCTAACAGGGGACAGAGAAAAGGCAGAATTACTCAACACCTTCTTTGCTTCAGTCTTCTCAGAAAAGGCAAAAGGTGCTCAACCGAAGGATAATGGAGCAGAAGACAGAATAGGGGAATTTCAGCACAGAATAAGTAAAGAGATAGTACAGGAATACTTGGTTAACCTAAATGAATATAAATCTCCAGGACCAGATGAACTACATCCTAGAGTATTAAAAGAACTAGCAAATGTAATATCAGAGCCATTGGCAATAATCTTTGAGAACTCCTGGAGAACAGGAGAAGTCCCAGAAGACTGGAGGAGGGCAAACGTTGTCCCCATCTTCAAAAAGGGAAAAAAAGAGGATCCCAACAATTATCGTCCAGTTAGTCTGACATCAATTCCAGGAAAGGTGCTAGAGCAGATCATTAAGCAGAGAGTCTGCGAACATTTAGAAGCCAATGCCATAATCACAAAAAGCCAACATGGGTTTCAGAAAAAGAAGTCATGCCAAACGAACCTGATCTCTTTTTTTGATAAAATTACCAGCTTGGTAGATGAAGGGAATGCTGTGGATATAGTATACCTCGATTTCAGTAAGGCCTTTGACAAGGTTCCCCATGACATTCTTGCAAACAAGCTTGCAAAATGTGGGATAGACAAGTTAACAGTTACATGGATTTGTAATTGGTTGACTGGCCGAACTCAAAGGGTGCTCAACAATGGCTCCTTTTCATCCTGGAGAGAAGTGACCAGTGGGGTGCCACAGGGTTCTGTCCTGGGCCCAGTGCTATTCAACATCTTTATTAACGATTTGGATGACAGAATTGGGGGCATACTTATCAAATTTGCAGATGACACTAAACTGGGAGGAGTAGCTAATACCCCAGAGGATAGGATCAAAATTCAAAATGACCTGAATAGACTAGAAAGCTGGGCCAGTGCTAACAAAATGAAATTCAATACGGAGAAATGTAAGGTTCTGCACTTAGGGCGGAAAAATGGAATGCACAGATATAGGATGGGGGACACCTGGCTGAACGAGACCACATGTGAAAGGGATCTAGGAGTCCAAGTAGACCATAAGCTGAACATGAGTCAACAGTGTGATGCGGCAGCTAAAAAAGCCAATGCAGTTTTAGGCTGCATCAATAGAAGTATAGTTTCTAGATCAAGGGAAGTTATAGTGCCACTCTATTCTGCTTTGGTCAGGCCCCACCTGGAATACTGTGTCCAGTTCTGGGCACCACAATTCAAAAAGGATGTGGAGAAACTGGAGCATGTCCAAAGGAGGGCAACTAAGATGGTGAAGGGTCTGGAAACCTTGCCCTATGAAGAACGCCTTAGGGAGCTGGGGATGTTTAGCCTGGAGAAGAGAAGGTTAAGAGGTGATATGATAGCCCTGTTTAAATATTTGAAGGGATGTCATATTGAGGAGGGAGCAAGCTTGTTTTCTGCTGCTGCAGAGACTAGAACGCGGAACAATGGATGCAAACTGCAGGAAAAGAGATTCCACCTCAACATTAGGAGGAACTTCCTGACAGTAAGGGCTGTTCGACAGTGGAACACACTCCCTCGGAGTGTGGTGGAGTCTCCTTCCTTAGGGGTCTTTAAGCAGAGGCTGGATGGCCATCTGTCAGGGATGCTTTGACTTGGAGTTCCTGCATGGCAGGGGGTTGGACTGGATGGCCCTTGTGGTCTCTTCCAACTCTATGATTCTATGATTCTATGAAACTCAGCTTTTGTTTCTAGGTGATGTGCTTATTTAATTTTTTTTTGAGCATATAAAATTATTTAGAGAATGCTTATCTTTTTTTGCACATGCTTATAATTAGGTAGATTAATTTCCTGGTTAATATCCCCTAACATCTACTGTATATACTCAGGTATAAGTCTTGATATTTTAGTTAAAATATTGACCCCAAAAACCTGAGTCAACTTATCCATGAGTCAATGTAAGTACTGTACTTTAATTCTTGTTTAAAAAGGAACCATCCTCTGGTGAAAGGCAAAAGTGTAATCTGTCCTCGAAGCACTGATACCCCCCTCATCCACCCAGCCTTCATTATGAACACAAACATTTATTCCTGTTGGAATAGCAAAATGTATAATATTGGCCCCAAGACCTGCCCTTGACTTATACATGTCCAGTCATTAGTAAAACAGATAAATTTGAAAAGGACTTGATGCTGAGTGCCGTATGTACCCGAACAGTCACAATTAAGTTATAAAAAATGCTATATGTTAACACCAAAATTGTATATTAGCTTGCAGAAGGTAACATAAATATTATCTGAGGAAAAACTATTGATCTGGATTCTGTATATCAACGTGCTAATGTGTTTGACTATGTGCAAGCTTCTGTATTCCAATATTGCTCAACCTGAATGAGAGGGTGCTGAAAAGTTCTCGGCCTGACCACTTTCCAAAATCTGAGCATAATTTTGTCACTGTACCCTGAAAGAGTGTTCTTCTGTATTATAAGGCCGAAAACAGATGGCTCTAAAGGCGCAGTGTCAACCTTTGTGGGGATTCGGGACATAGGACCCCTGTGAAAGTGGAGAAATGGGGAATATAGGCCTGCTTTTTTTACCTTCAAGAACACTTTTCTAGCCATTTTTAGGTCCTTCAGTGCAATTCTGTGGTCAGGTGGAAGGTTACCACAGACTTATGCTGGAAGATCTACAAATTCCTAGAGAGAAGGGGGTTTTCGGTTGTTCTGTAAGGCAACAGCAGAAATGGTGGCAAATACAGTAATCCATGAATAATCATACTCACAAATGCTTAACTCGCAAATGTGGAGAGATGACTATACAGATTTTCAGGGATCCAGTCATTCAGATGCATGAAGCATTATTCTCAATTTCATGGGTTCATATACAATGGGGAAGAAGAATGCAAACAATAAGACCAGAGCCATCTGAAGTCTTGTTTGATCCAAAAAGATGGATCTGAATCTGTTTATGGCTTGTTATTCAGTAATTTCTTCTTGAAGTCTGTATCTGGTGTTCCTTTTATTTTTAAAGACTCCTTTAAATTTCTTGGAGGTAGAATTGCTTCCCAACTGCCCATTGAACATGGCCATTTCTGATAATTTGATTTGTGTCCATTTCTATTTTAGTGTAGAGATTGGCGTATTTTACCTATGTTCAATGCAGTTGCTGTTACTAGCAGTTTATAGCCAGAGAGAATTACAGAAATGAGATAGAATTTGCTGGGCAGGAAATTTGTGAATATGTGAATGAAAGTTTGTATCCTTTCTTCATTATTTAGTGTTAAGTTCATTGGTCATTTGTAACCACAGAGAAATTCTTGTTGTTGTTTTTTTCCTTTGTCTTTTTTGCTTATTTTTGTGTTGTACTTTTAAACAAAATACAGTTTTGGAAATCAAGGAATTTAAAAAATAAATGGGTTGTACACCTTCTATTTTTGCTGCTACAGTTATAGTACCTTGACAATACAGACTTCACCTTGCTTTAAGGTTAAAAAGAAACCTTGGTGCTTAAAAGAATAGACACAAAGAATTAGTGACTGTAAATTTATATGCCCAGAATAGAAATGTATGCATCCAATCCATTTGTTTCTTTCAGTGAAATAAAGCTTGTAAACCCAGTAGGGGCTTTTGTTGGTTGGTTTGTTTTGAGACAAATGCATGCTTGGCTTTATGCTGTTCACTTTTTCTACTCAAGGTTTTATTTGTTTGTTTCCTTACCAAACAGATTTATTTAAGATTTCTAGACTACCAAATGGAGCATTCAAATGAATGTAAGAGAAACTTTGTGGCAGTGTATGATGGAAGCAGTTCCATTGAAAACTTGAAAGCAAAGTTTTGCAGCACAGTGGCAAATGATGTTATGTTACAGACTGGAATTGGAGTGATACGGATGTGGGCAGATGAAGGCAGTAGATTAAGCAGGTTCAGAATGCTCTTCACATCATTCGTTGATCGTAAGTATATTATCATCACTTATTTATATAGTGACATCAGTGTACATGGTGCTTTACATGTAAAACAACAGGAGCAGCAAAAACAGCCAATCATGCCAAAAACATACAACTTTTCACATATATACAAACACGCTACTCCCATATATGTATATTTTTCGTCGTGATCGCTGCGAATCGCACAAATGGGTTATATCTGTGCCTGTGCAGAATGCTTCGAAACTTCTGGAAACACTAGGCAGACTTTAGTTTGCAACTTTTTGTTGGTAGCTCCGCCCACCCTTATAAAGCCCCTGGCATTCCCGCTCTTTCCCCAGTTCCTTTTGTCCGCTGCGCTAGCAGCCCGAGGGAACTTTTGCTCTTGGAATCACTTCTAGCTTGGATTTTGACTTTACGGCTTGACTTTGACTATTCCTATTGGATTTCCCCTCAGATACTGTTTGCTCAACTGATTGACTCAGACTGTTTTTGACCATCCTCCTGTTTTGTGATTTTGTGCAACGATCTTGTGGAAAATGGTTTCCTTCCAACGGTGTAATAAGTGTGGGGCTAAAATCCCCACTTCTGATCACCATGACTCTGGTGTCTTGTGCTTGGGAGAAGCCCATAACCCTAAATCCTCTTCTCTTTGCAAGTTGCTGATGACCCAGGCTCTGAAGAACCAGGATCTCAATCTTAAGGCATCCCTTTGGGAACAGGCCTTCAGATCAGCCTTTGCCCCTGCCATGGAAGGCCCCTCAATGTGCTCATTCTGCACACGTCCAGCCCCGATCCAGGCTGCCACTGCTGTTTTAAACAGGGCTTTAAAAAGAAGCTTATTTTACTGCTCCTTTTTGACCCAGTTCTTCCACAAAGAGGAGGGCGTGTAAATGCCACACCCCCAATGCGACCTGGAATTGGCACTTTTGGCCTGTCTGTTTTGAGCCTAAATCTACCTCATCAGATGCATCTGTTGCATCAAAAGATACAAGATGGTAAAATTCCAAAAGCTTTGGAAAATAAGGAAGTTTTTAACTGAGATTTAAAAACAATGAGGGGAAGAGCAGTTCACAAATGTTCAGGGGGCAATTCCAGGAGTATGTTACAAAGAATGGCAAAACTGTATTGAATTTAACTCATTATTTCCCATTTTCTCTGGTATTTGACATGCATGAAATGGGAAACAGCTACTTAAAGACATTGCTTTTGCTTTAAATGACAGGTAGAAGTTTAGCATATAACTCCAGATCAGAGCACAGTATCAAGCCATGATCATACAGAGGTGAGGAAATTTGGTCAGCTGTTAAAACTCACCAGCTAAAAATTACAGATGAGAAGTTCATGAGATTGTAGCTTGCTAACTTTGCTATAAGACATGTACACTTTTGTTGTGCTATGTGCTAAAGCAAGGCTACTGACCTCTGCATTTGAAAAGCTCTCTATCCATATTTGAAGCATAATCTCAGGCTGAATAATTAGTGTGGCTTTGAGGATGTAGAAGGAAACTGGATTAATTTTTTTAAATAGACCAGGCATTTTAAAATTGGAAGACATTCTCAAATAATTGACTATGTTGATCCAAATCTACTCATCTGTGCTCTTGCTTGAAATAGGCAGTTAAGGACAGCTTGAAATAGCAAGAATTATAATTAAACTTCAAATGTCATTAATGTGCTCTGATCAGCTGGTGTCCTAATCATTAGATTAGTATGCTATATGTTAGTATACTTTAAACAGTATATAACTAGGCACACATTATAATAATTCTAAGTGTGTCATTACTAAAAACATTGATTGTTTAAGCAATTGACCAGCCTCGTAAATGAACTTGGTAAAGAATTCTGCTAGCGTACCTTACAAAATAACCTTCTAAATTCTGCAAAAGAACCTCCATCCAAGAGCGTAGCTGAGAAAAAGGCTTACGGTGAATGTGCTGTTTTTGAATACTCTTGTCAGGGTGTTTACAGGGGGGTGAAAGTAAAAATGGTGTGCTAGTAGCCACAGTTGTAGGAATATTTGATAAGTGATACTACAAAGTATATAGCTTATAGATTGGGTAACCCAGAACCTTTTCCCCTTTCCTCCTTCATAGCTCCCTGCTCAGGTGGCACTTACTTTTGCCATAGCAACATGTGCATCAATAATTCTCTCGTCTGCAATGGCATTCAAAACTGTGCATATCCTTGGGATGAAAATCACTGCAAAGGTGAGTAGTCAAAACCTTTGGCTGGTAGGACTGTTTGTCTTGTGCCTTCTAATATTATTAAATGAGTTAAGGCCAGTTCTGTTCAATATACTCAGGCCAAAGGGTTGTGAAGAAAATGATATATCCTCCCTTGTAAGAGAAAGATTTCCTTTTTTTTTAATTTTAGAAAACAATGGACAGGTTAAGCTTATAATGCAATTCTGGTCTGTTTCATGTACCCAGTATCATATTTGCCATCTGTGTGCCATGTTATATCCTATGTTTCTTCACCTTGAAGCTCCTTTTCCCTCTTAACATGTAGTGCCTGAAGGGTGGCACATCTCTTCCCTTAACGCTTCCAGCAGACAAAACAAAAATAATTTGTCTGAAAAACTAAGTCTCACTGCGTTTTAAGATGAAAACTTTATATTTATCTGCGGGGGATGCAGCAGTGTCTATGCAGTATTAAAAAGAAATAGAACAGCACATTTTAGACTCCCTGTTAATGCCAATGAGAGAAAGTCAGGAGAGAAGAATGCACTAGAGGCTAGTCTAGAATGACTGGAGGCCCCACTATGTTCCCTTTCTTTTCTGCAACTTTGATAGCTAACCATAGCTTGGGTAGTAGGAATATGCTGTGGGTTGAAACTACTGCACAATTTGCTCCCTCTTTTTGGGCCTGTTGCAAAGGGGAGGGCACCTCACAGTTTTGGAACTGCCAATTGACTAAGTGATTGGTTAAATGTTTAGTCCCAAGAAACTGTGTGTCAATAAGAGAGGATAATTTTCCATAGTTATGTGGGGTTTTACTCAGTTGCATCCATAGGTAAAGATATAGTATCTGTCATACATTTGTGTCCCAAAAATAACTTCAGAAAGATGTTCAAATTGAGGCCGTCGTACTTTGGACACATAATGAGAAGGCATGGTTTTTCTAATATATCTCCAGGATATTTCAAAGGAGAGAAAAAACTGGCAACTCTGTAACTAGTCATCAAATCTAAAATGTTCATTAATCATATGGACCAACAATGTTTACAGGCTGATACAGAGATATATGTAATATATCCCTTGTATCAGTTGCAACTATTTCAACTCAAGCAGACCCAGAAGGGTTAAACTAAACTTGGAGCATTTTTCTCGGAGCATTCTTTTAAAAATTCCTAAGAGAACTAGTGCAGATGGCAGTCTGCCCCTATTTAAGTGATAGAGTGTGTGTCAATGAAGTTTAAAAATAGAAAATGCTTTAAACTCTGAGAAACTGGGCTTTTAAATAAAACATCTGACAGGTAATGTGCTATTTGGGTATTTTGGGTCTGGCTGTGTTCCATTTTAAACTTCAGCTGAAATGTTGCCGATAAGACCATCAAACTGTAGAGAATACCTTCCATGAGAATTCCAAGAAAAGCTTTCAGTTTAACCTATGTATTGATTTTCTTGTGGGAAACACTAAAAGATAACTTTACCTTTTTAAGTAGAGGTCTACCTTTACTTAAAAATATCAAACTTTCTGAACACCCTCCCTGGCCCCAAATAATGTACTTAAGAATTTGAGATAAGGATTATCTTAAACCTACATCTTGTGCATCTGGTCCTTCTGGCCAAGGTTCCCTTATCTCCAGTGAACAAACTATGTTTCCATGCAATCTGTAGCTGCTTCACAAAATGCAGTGTAGATACAAGCAGTGGTGTCACTAGGGTTGGAATTACCTGGTGTAACTTGAGTTGTAACCCCCACCTTGACCTCTTCCCACACTACCCCATACAGAATCCTTACAGAATGCTTAGTTGAGCAAAAGGGCTCAAGCTTGACTCAGGCTTGCATCTTCCCAGGTGGCTAAAATGAGTACCCAGATTGTTGCAGGCAAATTAGCTTACAGTTGTAAACCACTTAGACACTGCTTATGCAGTATGAAATGAAGCTGTTTGTTTGTTTCTCCTCCCATGGAGAAACCATCACTTCCACTGAACTCCAGCATCTTAAAGGCAAACACCATAGGCCATTTCTGCCAAAAGGCAGATGTTTGGGGAATAGAGGTGTCACCTCCCTTTAGGGTGTCACTTGGTGCAGCCCACAACCCCCTAGTGACACCCCTGCATAGAAATATAGTTTCTATAGAAACTCAGGTTGAAATCCTGTTACTGGTATACGTAGGTGCCATGTTACTTTACAGCTGTATATGTTTACACTTATTGAGGCATCCAGCACCTCCATCTCATTGTCTTCCTGCCTGCTACTGATGTGCCCCTCCCTCATCGCTTTTTAGTAGCTGGCAGAGGACAGGGGCCGCCAGGTAGCATCTAGTTGTTTTTCTGTAGCTGGACATATCAGGAAGCAAGTCTTGTCCTAGATCTGCTTAGCATCTTCTGGAACTCATAGACAAAGATGTGATCTTCACATGTCCAGCTGTAGGAACACAGCTGGAAGCCTCAATGCCAGGGAGGGAGATTGCACCCATAGGAAGGAGGGAGGAAACTGAACTATGCCTGATGGAGCTTTGTTCTCTGCCTGGTCAATGGAGGATCCCATCCACAATGTATATGTAGGATACAGGTAATTTCTTTAGCTCCTGCTTTAGAAGCAAAACTTCTGCGGTTCTCCTTCCCCCACCTTACTAATAAGGTTCACAGTATGTTTAATCACAGGTTCAGATTTCCATCATGGAAGAATTTCATGTTAGTGGATTTCTGTATTTGGGATGGGGCAGGGGGGAGGAGAGAGAGAGACTTATACATGTTCTTTAACAAGTTTCAACCTGTGCGTAAATGAGTGTTAGCAACATATTCCGCAGGTTATAAATAAAATTGATTGCTGCTGCTTTGTCCTTTTCAGAAAAGAAGAAAACAGGGTTATTTGAACAAATAACCAAAACTCATGGAACAATAATTGGGATTACTTCAGGGATTGTCTTGGTTCTTCTCATCATTTCAATCCTGGTTCAGGTCAAACAGCCTCGCAAGAAGGTGATGGCTTGCAAAACTACTTTCAATAAAACTGGCTTCCAGGAGGTTTTTGATCCTCCTCATTATGAGCTCTTTTCACTGAGAGACAAAGAGATTTCTGCTGACTTGGCTGACCTCTCTGAAGAACTTGAAAACTACCAGAAAATGAGGCGCTCTTCAACAGCCTCAAGGTGCATCCATGATCATCATTGTGGCTCCCAAACTGTGACAGTAAAGCAAAGTAGGACCAACCTCAGTTCAATGGAACTTCCTTTCCGCAATGATTTTGCACAGCCACAGCCAATGAAGACCTTTAATAGCACCTTCAAAAAAAGTAGCTATACTTTCAAACAGGCTCATGAGTGCCCAGAGCAGGTGATAGAAGATAGGGTGATGGAAGAGATTCCTTGTGAAATCTATGTGAGGGGTCGGGAGGATGCTGCTCAGGGCTCATTATCAATTGACTTTTAACGTCCTTTTAAAGGTTGAAGTATGTGTGTGTGTGTAAATATATATATAAAATTCATGTGTGTATATACAATAATGTACCATATGGAATTTGATGGAGATGTAAGTATTCATACTTTCTTAAAAGCTTATTTAATTACTTTCCCCCAAAAGGTATTCTCTGCATAAACCACTCTTCCCATTTGAACAACAAAACAGTAGGTTTTGCATGAGACTTCAACTATTTTTCATTTGGGGGAGAAAACTACAAACACAAAATATAAAACCTCTGGTCACTGACAGCATATATTCTCTTCCTTGGTTCATATCATGTTTCTTCTTTCAGGTACTCTTCCAAATCAGAACCTTAATTACTTTAGTTATAAAAAGAAACAAGTGGGCACAGCATCATAACATCAAAAGTATTTATCATATTTGTCAAATTGTAGCTCGAGTCACTGTGGTAAGTGCCAATTAAGACTCAAATGAGTTACAGTATATCCATCTGGTTCATCTTGACTAATTTTACATTGCCTTTCTAATTACTGACTCCTTAAAAACCAGTCCTTTCTTTTCCCACAAATAAGCAGTAGATTGGCTGCTTGTGCTGGTAACTTTGGTCCAATGTTGTAAGTACAGCATACCAGCACACATATTTTGTAGGAGAAACAAGTAAAATGGTTTTCTTGCCTTTTAATCTTCATATTTCATTTGGGAGAGTATGATTCTTCTATTTGCCAGACAAAATCCATGGATTTTTTAGTATTTAGTATTTAATATTAGCATTAGTTCCTCTAGCTGTCTTACTCAGTACCATGCACTGACAGCACATTGTGCTAAGCACAGGTAAAATGTCACCTTGATACTTGTTTTGAGGATATTAAAGCCCACATCATGACTTGCATTTTCTTCTTACAGCAGTACATCAGGGATTTTGTAAAAAAAAAAAAAAAAAAAAAAAAAAACATTGGTACGCAATTTCTGCCATATTTTACATGGTGCAAAACCTTGTTGCAGATACTCAACTGTGAAAAGAATATTGGTCCATGTCTTGAAAGAGCTGTTGCACTTTTAGTAGGTGTCCTATAACAGTCTTCACATTCTTCCCACAAACATCACTGTTGGAATCAGTACCTTTCCCTTGGTGATATGGGCTGTTGAGAAAAGCAATCTTATATGTATTGCAAGAATTCAGATTGTTATGGATGGTGGATTGTAGCTGAGCTCAGAGATAATTTTTTTTAAGGTATGTCTTACATTAACATTAAATTTGTTTACAGATGGCATGAAAAGCCTTCATATGACCTGGTTTCTATCAAAAACTTTTGATATGACTTCATAAGTTTTTCCTTTTATTTATTTTCTTGGAGAAGTTCTGGTATACTTTATGCTTCATTTTGAAAGTGCACTCACTGCGTAACATGATGTTTCTTGAATATGATCTACATCAGTACCACAGCAACATAAAAGGGACTTGAGTGTTGGAGAATCTTCTCCAGTGCTATGATATTCCAGTTTCCCTGATCTCCACCCAAGGATAGTAAATTCTAACATGAGATTATCACACATAAGGCTCTCATCCAACAAGTATGATTGGCTACTAGTGTAAATGTCTACAAAGCCCAGGCAATATTCTGTAGAAATGGTGATATGAAGCAAGTTTATCTTCTCTACTTGTTGTTACCTAATAGCCAGATATTGGGCACACTTCTCTCTATCCATTTGGAAGCACTTTTTTTGCAGAGAGATTTAGCAGGAGGCAGGACGATCAACCACGTTCTACTTCTTCCCT
Source organism: Urosaurus nigricauda (assembly GCA_034509955.1). Lineage (NCBI taxonomy): Eukaryota > Metazoa > Chordata > Lepidosauria > Squamata > Phrynosomatidae > Urosaurus > Urosaurus nigricauda. The sequence goes on from JAOEGL010000013.1 coordinate 13,435,586, forward strand.
AGTCTGTCTTCAGCCTCTTGAGGAAAGTTGCTGCGGTACTTCACCTGCTGTTTGGTTTTAGGCCAAGCTTTGTTTGCTGCATTGTATTTCACATTCTGCAAGTATGGCCTCCATGTTTTTACAATCAGTTTATAAACTGAATTCTCCCACTTTACATAAACTTTGTTATAACTCCGTACTGTTTGACCTGTTCAGGAAACTTGATATCAATGTGCATGTTTAATCACAATGAACTGCAGTGTAGCTACTTGTGAAGAACACATGGTTTCTTTACCATTTAGTCTTTTTTTAAGAATTCATGGATTTCTTAAGCTTCCTTTGTTTATGTGTCTGTTTTTTTACTAAATGTGACCTTACAACTCTGAGCCAATGGCCAATGGCCAATGCCCTGTATTAAGAAATGTATATAAAGGAAACTTACAAATTATTCACTGTACTGATCGCAGATGGCCACTTAATGGGTAGAAGGCAGCATTTCAAATTCTTCAGTTCTAAAAGTGCTGAGAAATCCTTGGATTAAAACAAGTAAGTTGCATTAGCAATGCACAAATCTAAGGATTTACTGCACTTTTCCAGAATACGTGTTTGAGAAAATACTTCTGTTTTGTTTTGTAGGTTGAATTTGATTAATGTATAAAATAATAATCCTGAAAACAGTATTCCAGACCAATAGTTAAAGGAGAGAGCAGAGGAAGGGATGGAAAAGGTACTAAATGCAAAGACATTAAGTAAAATGTGACCACAGCTTCTTTGGTATCAAGTGTTAAAGCAAAGACAATGCATGTGTCACAAGTAGTGAATGGCTGACCTGGTGACTGATGAGGTTTTTCACCTTTGATCCACCTACTATAGAAAACCATGGGATGGCAGGATATGGGATTCCATATGGGCATAAGCCATCGATAACTTGAAAGTAAAGGAAGTCAGATATCTCCTGATTTATGCTTGTCATTGACCTTTTTGTACCATACTATCCCTTAATGGGATCGCCACAGTGCAGGCAATGAGCATTCAAGCCACACTCCCATGGATCTGGCCCAATGGCAAATCCAACTGTCACCAAGTTGTGATGAGAAATAAAGGGAAAAACAGAAAATGAAACAAATAAAATAAAACCCATAATTCCCAATAAACAAAAACTATACATGCCAGATTTGAACCAGCTAAAGGAAAGTGAAGAAAACCAGAACCATGCAGGCCAACTAGGCCCCTAGTTGGCTAAAAACCACAGAGATCAGACCAGAGGCCCCTGAGAGGCATGCACCAAAACGAAGATCACCACCATCCTTTCTTTGGCCACTTCAAGGCCTCCAATTGCTCACCAACCCATTCACTGTTCCCATATATAAAGAGACGTCTACAGAGCCCAGGCAGTGTATTCTCTCTACTTGTTGTCATCTAATAACCAGAGACTGGGTGCTCTTCTCTCTATCCATTCAGATATGCTCAGCAGTTAATACATAAAGACATACCATAGAGCAAAGTAATCACAAAGTATAGCTTTGAATTGGTCCCAGTTCTAAAGCATGTTTTACCTGTAATGCTAACTGCCAAACTAGATGTGACATGGGATATCAGTAAACAGTCTTCCAGTGTATTTAGTTTTGCCTATTAGGCTTCTTTATGTGCAAAAAAATGCACCAAAACAACAAAACCCAAGCCCTACATTATATGATGCAAGTCTTTCACTTTCTAATAGCAGTAGGTGGGAGAAAATTAATTCAAAATAATGCAGGAAAAGGGGTTTTAAAAAAAACACTCAACTCCTTCAACTGAACAACCTAACTTCAAGTGCTTTGAAGAGGGAAAAGATGTTAGGAGATCTATTCTACATATTGCTTATGTCACATCTGGATTGTTAATGCTAATATTAGAGCCATTCCCATTCCCCTTAATATGGGAAGGCTTTCTACTACACTCTTGTGTGAATTAGCTCTACTCCCATAAGTTCTACCCTTTCCTAGATTCCTCTCTAATTACTGCAATTACAGTCGATCTAATTTCTTCTACCCTCTACTAGGTTTCTAATGGAAGACAGAATTGCACATTCCTGAAAGATATGTTTGCTTCCTTTGAACAAGCTGACCGTAAAAAAAGAAACAACAGTAGGTCTGTTAATAACAAAGCAACCCAGTTTAAGTAAACATCATCTTCTAGCAATATATTTTCTTTTAATAACCACACATTTTGGTGCAGATGTTCTGATGAAAGCAAATGTTGAACCCTAGTTATAAGAAACACTTCTGTTTTAAAGAACCATGTTTAATTTGAATCAAACTGGAACATTTCCCATAGTAGCATATAGGCCCATTTGATGACAAATGGAAAAGTGAATGAATATGTGGGAGACAATACAAATGATTATTAGCTAAATCTGATTTCTGTCTGTTTTGTATACAAACAATTTCAAGTCAAGATCTATACACATTATTGTAAATAATCCTGCAAACCACACTAGATTCATTTTTCTTACAATTCCACAAAATTGGGACGTAATGAGAGAAAGTGAAAACGTGAGAATGATGAGTGTTTTTTTATTATGTGGGATATTTTTTCTATTATTTGGGATACTTTTAAGCTTGAACATTTGGACTCTTGGACATTTTCTCAAACTCCTGCTGAGAATTAATTCACCAGAATTAATGTCAGTATGAAAAGAATCTCTGAAAATAGGTTTGGGCACCATTGACAATTTCTTATCAGTACCCAGAAGTTGACTTATTCTCTCAAGATCCCTTGAGTCTTTCTGGGAAGGGGAAGAACAATTGCTCACTCATAACCATCACTGTCCCCCTGGGCTGTTAACCTAAATGTTGAGGGAATTAGGGTCCTCACCCACCCTGACAGTGACTCCTTGGTATTGGCGGGGGGAGGGTGTATTAGCTTGAAAGGAGGCCTGCGAGAGGTTGGAAAATTAAGGAGATTTTTCCACCGATGTATTCCAGCACTAACTGCAAAGAGACTCTAAGTTAAATGAATAAGAATTTTATTTAGAAATGCGCAAAGGTGCATGCAAACACACAAAACCCATGCAACCTTAAGGACCACGCAAGGCTAACAGAAAGGAAAAGTGTGAAAGGTTGGATAGCAAGAAATTGGGAGTTAAAGGGGGTAATATTTACCACTTCTTGAAGATAAGGTTTCACGGAAGATAGAGAGTGGCTCTGTCAGAGTGAGAGCAATACAGTAATAGGGCCTTCTGTGCACCAAGAGTCCATTGGGCAAACTGGGCAACAGTGGGCAGCTCTGCACAAAGTGGCTATGTCTGGGTCTAATATGTATATCCTGTTTGCATGCTTGAGGGATACTTAACATTCCCACACGGCATAACAAATTCCATGGTTTTTCCATGAAATTAACAATAGGGTTCCAGAATGATTGAGGGCTGTAACTTTACGTGACAAAACATTGATAGCATTTCAGACAATCCCTGGATAGTTGGATAGACAAAGTGAACCTGGGTAAGAAGGCAATATGGTCTCTTAACTGCTTTGTGATGGGACTCGGTCCCAATTGTGAGACGATATGTAAAGAGTCTGGGGCAGAATGAAGTAATCGGCAAACAGCCCATTAACCTTTAGCATTTAGAAAGATGTTGTAGCACCTTTGAGATTAACTGAAAGAAGTTGGCAGTTTGAGCTTTGTAGATTTCAGCCTACTTCCTCAGATGCATTTTGTGGAGACATCTGAGATACCTGAGGAACTACACTTAAGTCTAGGATAGTTCATGCTGCCAACTTCTTTCTTTAGTTAGTCTCAAATGTGCTACAAGATACACACTGATTCTACAGACTAACATGGCTATAGTGTTGAATTCTACCATTAACCTTTAGTGCTATCTAGGTTTCCTACATGTCTATAGGCCAGTGTGCCTTTCCCATGCCAAACATCCTTAGTGCTCCAAAGGTTATCGTGACTTCTTAAAACATGCCTGATGCTAGACATGAAAATATGAAACTCCGTCTTCAGTGCAAGGGGTAAAGGGTATGCTAACGGATCGCCTGCATGACTTTACTCTTCAACCTGCGTTGAGACGTTATCCCCCTCCTGCAATATATGCCCCTCAGTGGCCAAGCTGAGGCACCCAGGAGATGTTCAGGAGCTGCCTTTGGTGGGCCAGGAGTTTGCAAAAAATCAAGAAAGCTACTCACTGGAGCCATGGAGGTAAAGGAACAGCTGCTGCTCCTTCTCTTCCAGGCAACTCAGGCCACAGTGGGCTGACTGGATCTTTTTCCAGCCACCGTCATCACTGATGTAGGCACGCTTGCATTTATTCTTTGGCTGCTTCTGAGCCCACCTGCCCATCCCTCTTGTTCCTTTCCTCCTACTTGCTCACACTACTGCCTCCCTTTGCTGACCTGGATCTTCTCTTCCTTCACTTGGTTCACAGTCCTGCTCTCTTGCAGCAAAGGCGGACCAACTAAAATCAGCAATAAATATTTTCTTTTAAATTAACTGATTTTTACAAAGGGTGTCCTCAACAATCAACAAATAGACTGAGAAATAGGGAGCTGGGTATGTTTAGCCTGGAGAAGAGACGGTTAAGGGGTGATGTGATAGCCCTGTTTAAATATTTGAAGGGATGTGACATTGAGGAGGGAGCAAGCTTGTTTTCTGCTGCTCCAGAGAATAGGACAAGCTACAGGAAAAGGGATTCCACCTCAACATTAGGAAGAACTTCCTTACAATAAGAGCTGTTTGACAGTGGCACGCACTCCCTCGCCGTGTGGTGGAGTCTCCTTCTTTGGAGGTTTTTAAACAGAGGCTGGATGGCCAGGGATGCCTTGATTGAGAGTTCCTGCATGGCAGGGGATTGGACTGGATGGCTTTTATCACTTCCTTAATTGCACTGTAATATTTGACTGTTTTATACAGATTTGAAAACCAATAAAAATAATTTAAAAATATATTTTGTTCACCAGCTGCACATTTTGTAATGCATCTGTTCACTAGTTAAGAGTCAATTTAGAGTACCTTTCTTCCATCTGGTGTCCGTCAGATGTTTTAGATTACAGATCCTATCTGATCCAGTCAACCTGGTTAATGGGCAGGGAATGGGGGAGTTGTAGTCCAAATCTGGAGGGCACCAGATTACAGAAGGCTCATTAAGCAGGTAAACAGCAAATGAAAATGTATTTTATTGACTGACTGCCGAAATATAAAAGGGGACACTTGCTGCTACCCAAACGGGGATTATGTTCACAGTTTGTTGAGATGCATGTTTGTGGGATCAAAATAAAATGACAGTTACTCTGCTTTTAAAAATGATTTAACGAAAATGTCATCCTATCAGTTTCAGAAAAAAAAACGTTGTGGCGGTAGTTGTTAGCTATCCAAGCTAAGAATATAGCCAATTCTTTTCTTCTTCTTTTTTAATGAGCATTTGATGCCATCAAAACTTCTCTGAAACATCCAGTAACAAGAAAGAAATGCTCTGCTTGTCTTAATCAAGTCCTGGCTCTGTTACCATTAGAGATGCTCAGTTGGGAATGCTGGGAAGATAATTGCCAAGTGCATTGCGAAGCATCTGAATGCCGTCTTACCAAGAATCTCCATCTCCTTTCTTATTGATATGTAGTACGTGAGTGTTAATAACCGAGGACCAAATGTGATTGGTTGAGTCGTCCTTTTGCATGCAGAAGGCGTCTTCACAAAAGGGCTGTTTTATTCTTCCTGGTAGGCTGAGTTGGCTGGAAAAAAAAAATTACATTCAGTGATGTGCTTCTGTTTCTGTAAAAGCTTGTACAACATCTTGGGGAGGTATGAGAGCTGCTTCAGAATTTAATGATTTATTGCACAGTGAGAATGCTTCATGAGCTCTTCTACAAATTCTTATAAATGAGCATTTTCTGCTGTTTCCCTTAGATAGCCCATTAAAGTTAGTTTGGAAATATTTACTTCTAAGGACTTGTAATATCTGTTGCTTAACAATGTCTCCCCTTGGTAGCTACCATTCTATTTTTAAATAGTATCTGAAGCAGGTCCTTGGGAAGAAATTGTAGTTCAGTGGTAGAACCAATGTTTTGGATGCAGAAAATCCTAAGTTCCAGTCAAGCATTCTCCAGGAGAATGTATCTGATGAAGTAGACTTAAGTCTATGAACGCTCATGCTGCCAAATTCTTTCTTTAGTTAGTCTTAAGGGTGCTACAAGATCTCTCTATACGTATATTGATTCTACAGACTAACATGGCTATAACTTTGAATTCTCCAGGAGAGACAGAGAAAGACCATGTCTGAACCACTGCCAACCTGGTTCGACAATACTGATCAAGATGGACCGACTGAACATGTGGCAACGTTATGTGTATCTACGCATGATATTTCCTGCATGCAAAGAGAAAACATAGACTTTCTTTCCAGAAATAATTACAGACCATGAAGCACTATAAAGTTATAACAAAAAGCCAATAAAGCTACAAACAGCAGCAAACAGACACCAGAGCACCCAGACAAAAAGACTAAATTATTTTGGACATAGAATTAATCTATGTGGCTCCTGGACAGGGCAGGCTTGACTTTAAAAAACTCCACAAAAATAACACCAAAAATTACAACAAAATTCCTCCCATGGCGATGCTTTTATTGGGCCAACATAAAAGTGCAAAATATATCACACTAGCTTTTGAAGTTTCACAGGCTTTTTAGCCAGGCAAAGATGGAAAAATAACATCTAACAGGGGAAAACATGACTGCGTTATGGTCACTGTGTCTACATTTTTGATAAAAAGCAAAAAGGGAGAGGGAGGGGAAAAAAAGAAATCTAGCAGCTCCTTTAAGACTAGATTATATTTTAGCATGAGCTTTTATAGATATCATTCTCCTCCATCAAATGCAACCCAGTGATATTAAAGCCTCTGGTTATTAAGTATATTTATACAGTTGTACTGTGCTGCAACATGGCTACATTTTTTGAAATCTACGGTATTTTGGATGTTACAGAAAGTATATGTACAGTGGTCTCTCCACATTCGCTGGGGTTAGGGGCACAGGACCTCAGTGAAAGTGGGAAAAATACAAATAAAAAACACTATATTTTTACCCGACAGACTACTTCTCTAGGAATCTCTAGGTCCTCTAGCACATCTCTACGGTCAACAGCTACCAGAAGTTGACCACAGAAATATGCTAGAAGGCCTACAAAGTGTTTTCTCCAGGAATCTCCAATTCCTCCAGTGCACTTCTATGATCAATTTCCAGCAGAATCTCTCTGGAGGACCTAGAAATTATTAGAGAGAGTGTACTAATCAAATCCGCAAATAATCAAATCTGCAAAAGGATGTGGAGAAACAGGAGAGTGTCCAAAGGAGGGCAACTAAGATGGTGAAGGGTCTAGAAACCATGCCCTATGAGGATGCCCTATGGGGATGTTTAGCCTGGAGAAGAGAAGGTTAAGAGGTGATATGACAGCCCTGTTTAAATATTTGAAGGGATGCCATATTGAGGAGGGAGCAAGCTTGTTTTCTGCTGCTCCAGAGACTAGGACCCGGAACAATGGATGCAAGCTCCAGGAAAAAAGATTCCATCTCAACATTAGGAGGAACTTCCTGACAGTGAGGACTGTTCGACAGTGGAACACACTCTCTCAGAGTGTCATGGAGTCTCCTCCTTTGGAGGTCTTTAAGCAGAGGCTAGATGGCCATCTGTCAGGGATGCTTTGATGGAGAGTTCCTGCATGGCAGGGGGTTGGACTGGATGGCCCTTGTGGTCTCTTCCAACTCTATAATTCTATGATTCTATTATTCTAAAAGTCCACAAGCATGGAGGGTCGACTATAAATTAAAAATGACACAGACATACCTCCACACAGTTGTAAACTGAGTGGAAACAAAGGCAATAAAACAGAGGCAGTCTGGAGTCTTTATCTGGAGTTACAAAGTACCACCACCTTACAGACAACTGCATTCGCATCTATCCAATATTGGCCCCAAAAAGGCATCACCGCAGGATAAATTTGGGATATATATGGCCAGCATGTCTACCCTGAAATGTTTTCTCGCTTCCAGTGAGCTGTCCATGGTCCTGCTCTCCTCCCTAGATAGCTAAAGGAGCTTCACCGGTCCTCTACTATATATCCCAACCAAGGACAGATCACTCACTAAGTAGTAGGGAACCACCAGTGTGTTGTAGTGACAACTAGTTTTCATGACTATATCTAACCCCAAGGAGTTTGCCTCCGCATATCAGTTGCTGGAGATGAACTGCATGAAGGTGCTACGGTTCTTCTATCCTTGCTATGAGGTGGACTCGAAAAGATGAGCACAGAGTAGTGCTGCCAATTACAAAGTATTCCCAACCCTTATTTTCCCTATAAATGCGGCAGTAGGAATAGCCACCCAGAAGCCACAATGTGACATGTCATCTTTCTCCTAGCTGTCCATTTATTTATTCTATTTATTTATTTATCGGTCATATGTTACCCTGAGTCTCTGGAGATCTTTTCTTTCCAAAAAGAGAGAGAAAGAATGGCAAAAGCCAAATAGGGCATTGAAAATGGATTCTCGAGCAAGGTTAGGTTTCAGGATTTAGTCAGGAAGGAAAGGAATTGGATGAATTGGGTGCACTGAAGCACAGTAGCCCATCCCAAAAACAAGAGCTGTGTGCATATACCATACCAACTCAAATAAATGGAAAACTAAAAGGGAGCAATGATGGGAAGAATGATCCTTGTACGCACAGACTGATGGAATTGTTTAATCAAGACAAATGCACAGTCCATTTCTCCAAAGAAACAGCCTCCGGTCACCTCCCCTCCTTCCCCAAAATCTTATACTAATCCAATTTTGAAGGAAACCGATATAATGGGTGATTTGAAACTTCAAAAGGAAAGCCCTGCCTTGATGGACACTAAACAAAAAAATTAGAGAAATGGAAACCAATTTCATTTTCTGTTTTGTTGCTCAAGAAGAACAGAGAGCAAGGAGAGAAAAGAGAGGCAGAAGGGGAGTAGATAAGAGACAAAATGCAGAATGCATTGTCGGTCGGTCGGCTCTCTGATGTGACGGAATGAGAAGCACAAAGGCTAGAAAAAATATTTTCAAGCTGGAAATAGTGAAGATGGAGCCCTTGTGGAGGTGTTCTAAGAAGAAAAGACTTTAAGATATTTAGCCATCATTCCTGTACATTGTGGGGATGAGCTAAACACATGTTCGCCTCTGACACTGCCAAGAAAATACATCTGTTGCACTATGGCTGCATCCACACTGGAGAAATAACCCAATTTGGCACGGCTTTAATTTCTCTGGCTCTTTGCTATGGAATTCTGGGAGTTGGAGTATGTTGTGGGGTCCAGAGCGGAGCTCCGCTCCGCTCTGGGCCCCACAACATACTCCAACTCCCAGAATTCCATAGCAAAGAGCCAGAGAAATTAAAGCCGTGCCAAATTGGGTTATTTCTCCAGTGTGGATGCAGCCTGAGTCAAATCCAGAGCCAACATGGAGTCGTGATTTGAGTGTTGGACTATGACTCTGGTTTGAGTTCCCGCTCAGCCATGAAACCCATTGGGTAACCTTAGGCAAGCCACATGCTCTCAGCCAAAGTGGAAGGTCATGGCAAACCTCCTCTGAACAAAGCTTGCCAAGAAAACACCTTGATAGGGTCACCTTAGGGTTGCCATAGGTCAGAAACGACTTGGAGGCACGTAAAACATACACACCCAATGGTACTACGACGGTGGGATGAGGCACGAGATTTCTCTGGCTGGGAATGCTAAATCTCATGAAACTACTAATCCCAGGATTGCACAGGATGGAGCTAGAGCAGTTAAAGTGGACTCACTCTGCTGGTGCGAAAGGACCTTTAGGCAGCCAGCCTGATGCTGTATTCTAACTCCCATCAAAGCCATTGAAGAGTGGGTAGAAATAAACATTATTATTATTATTATTATTATTAGCCATGTGGGAGCTGTATTCTAACACACTGGAGAACACAGAACTAGAGAAGGCTACGCCGAAATGTGTGTTTTAATGGACTGCTTCCATACCGCAAGCACTCTGAGCTGTTTTGAAAAGCAGGATGCATATTTGGCAAATAAATAGGATGTGAAGGCAAGGAGCTCCAATGCTGTCCTTACACTCTTTCCGCATTCTCACGCTGGGAGGAGAAATGACAATAAGTTGGCATGTTTTTTCTGCTCTGTTGGAAATGTTTGAAACGACTGCCTTCCCAAAGGATTCAATTAAGGACACAGAGTCTTAATTATATCATTACATTTACACACAAAGCCAGTCTACCTAATGCCATTACCTTTGTAAGCCATAATATGATTACGAGAACATTAAGGAAATTAAACTCGTGGTGGAAAGAAAAATAGCTCTTGAGTAATTGAAACCAACTTTCTTACGAAGAAACTTACTGAGCAGGCAACTAAATTAAAGGGGGATTTCAAGGGTTGATTCAGATACTGTTTGAATGCATAAAAAGGTAAAGGTAAAGGTATTTCCTGTTGACCGGGTTGTCAAGTTGTGTCGGACCATAGTGGGCAGTGCCCATCTCCATTACTGACACGAATAGCCAGCGTTGTCACAGACTACTCTGTGATCATGTAGCCATCATGATTGCACAGAACGCTGTTTCCCTTCCCACCAAAGTGATATCTACTTGTCTACTTGCATTTGCATGCTTTTGAACTGCTAGGTTGGCAGAAGCTGAGACTAGTGATGGGAGCTCACATCAGCCACAGGACCAGAGTTAAGAAAGAGGCCTCACAAGTACAGGTGGAGGGCATGCCAAAACTGATGCGATGGAAAGCAAAAAAGGCTGACTAATTAGAAAAGTTTGCATAATAATTTTCCATCCATTAAGCCCTGATCTCAACCTTAAGGCACAGCTAATCCTTTTAACATGATATTAGGATTCAACCTTTGATGTATTGGATTTTGGATCACAGCTCAACTGTCAAATAAATGAACGTGACATTTCCGAGCATCAAGAAACTATTGCGGGTTTGGTGTGATTATGACGCTCCAGCCAATATCAATTTGTGTAGTTTGAAGCCTGAATGTTCGTATGTAAGGCTTTGTTCCATATAGATAGGAATGAAAAACAATGGTTTATCATCAAGTGCTGGTAGCCTGTCCCTTGCTAGACATCTTCAACCAGGTACTGGATGCTGGAGACTCTTACCAATGGGTCTCCTGCTTGGATCCCAAAGCTGGTCTAGATATCTCTCAAGGTCTCTCCCAGATCTATGACTCCTTTAAAGCCCTACCTAGTTTGGGTCCAAGTTACAGACAGAATTGCCTTCTTCTATACAATCTGCCCCACACACTCAAGTCCATCTACATCATCTACATCTACATCAAGCAGAACAAGGACATTTTCTCTGGCCACTCCAGGATTGTGGAAGGACCTTCCAGACGAGATTCATCAGCTTGCATTTAAAACATCAGTAAAAACCTGTCTCTTTGGGCAGGGTGATCCATATTATTTTAAATTACGAAATTTAAAGTATTGATTGATTTCAATATGTCTTCATTTTATGAGCTCTTTAGACTGATCCTATGTGTTACGTTGTGTTAAATTCTTTGTTGTTGCTCCCCACCTCAATCCATAGGGAGAGATGTTTAAGAAATGATGATCATGATCATGATCATGATCATGATACTATGCTTCAGCCCCCAGTTTGAGAAACCGTTTAGTATGAATCACTTTCTCTGCTTCCTCCTTTCTCTGTTTTGAAGCCTACCATTCTCAAACCAAGTTCATACCTCTTGTAAGGCCAATGTAAATTGCGGTTGGACAGACTTCCCTATAATTAGCTAACTAGTCCCTCTTGTAAATTAAATGAAGTGAAAGTCGCCTGTCAAGGGCCTTTCTGTCCCTCCCCGGTCTGAGGAGACCCTCTCTGGGTTATTTATAACCTCTGAAATGTTTTGCTGTGGCAGTTGAGGGAATGCTTTTAAATTAAGCATAATTTCCCAAGTAAGCAGCTCCAAGAATAAACAGAAAGCACATCCATCTAGCTGGGATGAGAAGATTAGAAATAGACTGCTTCCCCACTGCAAAGGCCAATTCTCCAACCCAAACCTTTGCAACATCACACAGCACTGCAGTGGGGCTCTAATGCCACACTCATAGGAGTTTATCAGACGACGGAAATTGGAAGTATAATCCAATGGCAATCCGAACGCAATCATGAGGTTTCATGTTATTGCGTATTAAAGTATCTCACACAATTTCGGGCAAAAGGGAAGTCATTCTGAACGCATTTCAAATGCAATTGGAATTCACGTAAATTCGCTAAACTAGAAATGCACCATGCCTCCTTTCTTCTGTTAAAGTTGGTTCCAAGATTTGAGACTTGACTTGAAAGTATCTTGCAAGGATTTGACTTCAAACCTGAATTAGAGCCTTGAGACTTGGAGTAAAAGACTTGAATATATCACTGACATTTAATCCAGCCAGAAAATGGATGCAGAGAAGAGTGGAATGCCAGCCTTGTTGCCACAACTGGAAGGGAAAGATGAAGCTAACAGAGTAAATAGACTTCCTGGAGAGCCTTTGGAAGTTGCAGCAACAAATCAACAAAGCCTTACAAATTGTAAGAAGCTGTTGGTCTGCTAGAGAACTGGAGATTTCCACACAGCCCTTTCCTCTCGCCTGTAGTTTTGACCTCCAAAACTGGAGAATTTGCACCAACCTGGAGATCACCCATGAAAACTGGAGACTCAGGGCCAGGTTCTGAGATTTGGCAACCCTACCTGTTACTTCACAGTCACAAGGGCTAGACTCTTGTGCGTTTGTCATCTTCTCCAGCGCTTCTTTTAGGGAGGATGACACAAAAAGCATAAATCCCCCAGGCCTAGTTGCAACTTGCTTTTGCAGAAAAAATACTATTATTGAATTTTATTTATTTTTAACAAAAAGCAAAAAAGAAAAGTCCAGAACAAAGCAAAACAGTAAGTCAGAACAAACAGGGAAAGAAAACATCCTTGGTGCAATTATCCTAAAACATACATTTCTCAGCCACTTGCTGACCCTTTTGGAGAGTAATGATGAAAATAACATTCCACTGTTGCAACCTTCAAAGGCTGAATGGCTTGAAAATACTGGGTTCTCTCATCCCTTGCAGTTTAATTCAGTCTTTGATCTTGGCAAAAGCAAGTTTTCTCTGTTTGGATTTTTGTAAAGCAAAGTTTTTGCACTCCGCATTGTGTTGACTAAAAAGCCTATATACATATAAATCTTAGCATCTGCATGTGCCTGTGTGGTGATGAATATACTATCTGGTGCTAAATGTTATGCTGATCATCTCAGCCATCATTTCGGGGAAAATGTTGCTAGCCGTCACCGTCAGTGTTGTAAAGAAAAGGATTCAAATGCAATTAACCAATATAAAGGGGTGGAGTGGGCCCAGAGGCCAATTTTGACTCCCCAACAGACTTGGTATGGGTGGCATCCTGCCAAAAAAAAATTGTTTTTCAAAACCAGAAATGACCAGACGTGACCTGAGTTTGCAAAAACAACAAAGAAAAACACATCACTCTCCAAAGGAAGGTCCCATGATTTCTTTAAGAGGAGCAATGCTTCTCTCGGAGACTTACAAGAACATCCATTTTACAGCGGAGAACGTTTCTGAGTAAGGTTCCCATGTCTCAAGATCCAGCCCCTCTTCTCTGGTCCTCAGGGTTGTGGTGGGGAAAATCTCACGGTGGGAGCACTACCTTGAAGTGTGTGTTTGTATGTGTGTGTGTATGTGAATTTCCTTCATTTGTCAGATAGTGTTTTTTAAATTTAAATAGCAACTGTGGTTGATGCTTAATGTACCATATTTAATAACATCACCAGAGGCTGCCCTCTATAGCAGCACCAGGATGTGATCATGACTGTGGAACTCTTACCTAGACTTACTCATTGTAACTAAGTACCTGATGTAGGATTGTTGTTGTTGTGAACCACACTCGAGTCAATCTCGGCTCGTGACAACCCTGCAGATGAGACATCTCCAAGACTCCCTATCCTCCACTGTTCTTCCAAGTTCTTGCAGATTTATAGCCTTGACGTCTTTAATTGAGTCCATCCATCTACCATGTGGCCCTCCTCTCTTTCTACTTCTCTCCACCTTTCCTAACATTATTGTCTAATGATTCACGACTTCTCGTGATGTGGCCAAAGTATGACTGCCTCAGTTTGTACAGCAGCAATAAAAATGAACAAAGAGGAGAAGAGATAAGTCTTGGAATTTAAAAGGAGATGGCATTGCAGCTGGTCCTAGGAGTTGCTTCCTTACTCATTTTCTCCATCTGGAGCAACAGAAAGAAGGTAAGAAAGAAGGAAAGAAAGAAGTGAACCAGCCACAAGAGAATGAGAATCACTAACCTTCAAGTCAATAACCCATAGCAGTTGTACTACTTATGTCCAATTGAAGAGACTGTTCTCTCTGGCTCTCCAAAGGAACTAATTCACAGAGATCTGCTGCTCATATATTGCGACTGCGGAGACAGAGTAGAAGTCCTCCAAAGCACATTATACAAGCGAACTGTCGGTTCGGTTGTGCAGCGGCAAAGCAACGGACATTGCCTAAGCACAGAACTAGGTATGACTTTTTGATAAACAAGGCAGAAATTTAGCGATTTTTTTTCCCTTCAAGAGGCGCAACCAGCAGCTTTTTATATCTCAATGGCAGAAAATATATTTTTAAAAAATATTCCCAAACATGCACAAAACTGTATACTACACACACACACACACACTTTTGTGATCCAATCCTGGTTCTCTGGGAACACTTTAAGGACATGCTGGTGACACATTCCACATATTTATTAGGATTGCATACCAACCACAGGTTTGGCTCACCCTGCCAAATAACCACTTCGTAAGCAAACGGCGCTTGCTGCCAGCTTACTGTGAGCACAACTCTGCCATGTTTGATGGAATGGCACCTGTTTCTATGAGGAGAATGTTTTTAGTCTTGGAAGCAGCCAGATGGCTCCAGCCTTCTGCCATATGGCCAACTCCCTTGCTCCTGCTGTCCGCCGTGCAACAAGATGGATAGCACATTTACAGAGAACCACTTGGATCCCAGCAGGAGATCCACCTCTTCCAATCTCTTGGCCCCAAGATGACTGCCCCATACTAGTGTCAGAGAGCAGAAGTAATATATATTCCTCAACTAGAGCACATTAGCACAACAAAAACAAAGACAACATGAATTCAAGTTGGATTGTTAAAGCAGCGGTGGGATCACGCAGCCTTCCGTATGGTATTTGACTGTAACTCCCAGCATACTTCACCATATACTACGAAGGGATCCTGAAAGTTGCCATTGAACAGCACCTGGAGGGTCAAACGTTTCCAACCCTGTTTTGAACTTACACGCAAAGGGATATTGTAGCACTTTTCAGACGGAAAGGAAGTTGTAGTATAGACTCATTCTAGAAAAGGTTATGCTACAACTTTCTTTCTCTCAGTCTCAAAGGCACTACAATATCCCACTGCGTTTTTATTTGAACTTTCACCATTCTACATATTAAATACGTACTCAGACAAACTTGCAACTTGCAAAAATAAAAATAAAAAATACATCTAACAACACATAGCAAATGTCATATAACACCATATAGCAAACTCTAATACATTCTAACATTCAACAAAACTAACTTCAACAAATAATACCGAAAAGACTTCCTAATCTCTATCTTCCATCTATCTCTTAAATTCTCTCTCTTTTACTTCTATCCCTTTTCCTGTACCAGCTTTCTTTATTACTCTGTCTTATCTTCTTGGGAAATTTCCCTCATTTCTCATCTAAACCTCTTATATAGAATTTTCTTGTCTTATTGTTTTTCCAAGATTTATTTCACAAACTCAACAATTTCCAACCAATCTTTCTTAAATCTATCCTTTGGTTTATTTCTGATCATTTTAGTTAGCTATATAATCTAGCATCTTCCAAATCCATTCCATTACCTTTGGGCTTTCTTCTTCTTTTCAGTTTCTGGTATGAACTATATAAAACACTATTATCATATAGGAGTTTATCATACGATGGAATTTGGGAGTATAATCCAATGGCAATCCGAACACAATCATGGGGTTTCATGTAATTGTGTATGAGTGTATCTCACGCAATTTTGGGCAAAAACGAAGTCATTCCGAACGCAATCATGGGGTTTTACGTTATTGCGTATTAAAGCATCTCACACAATTTTGGGCAATGGGGGCTCATTTTCGGGTAACGGGAAGTCATTCTGAACACATTCCGAACGCAATTGGAATTCACGTAAATTCTCTAAATTCACGTGTATTTGAATTGGCTCCATTCGAAATAAAGAGAAATTCCTCCCGTCTGATAAACTCCATAATCTCTGCACAGTGATCCTGACTAACAGAGCTATGTCTCTGAATTAAACCCACGTGTCTGAAAATATTTTTTTAAATGTTACTTATCCTCTAATAAAAGGCAGCCACCAAGATCGCTGTCTAATTTTGATTTCGTTTTTAGTCAATATTCATTATCCGAGCAGCTTTTCCACAGGAAACCCAAAGCAGCAACTGGGAGCGGTATCCTAGTAAAACAATCATGTCTAATTAAAAATCAGTAGAAGAATACACTGGAAGATAAATAAGAAATAATTCAATAGCCAGACCAAGTGCATAGAAAGACCACATCAAAAGTATCGCAACAGATTTATCAATACCCAGATGTAATAAATCAAATATAAATTCAATTCAATACCTTCCGGCATAGATGAAAACCAAGACACGTGTGGCCAAACAAACTTCAGAGTGTGATGAAGATAGCAAAATATATTCACGAGGAAGAACAGACACGTTAGCAGAGATTGCAGCATATTGCCTTTGCCTGAGCCCACTGGGAACTGAGTACAAACTACTTTGGCACTTTCAACTCAGTTTGCAGCAATTGTAAGATATGGGGCAAAGTGGGGATATGGGAGGAAAGAAACGGGGGCATTTATAAAAGAGCTGGAAAAGTGCGATATATGAGAGGAATAACTGGGACAGCTAAAATGAATTAATTTATTTAGGACCTTTAGCTTGCACTGAAGTGTAACAAAAAACCCCCACATTTAATGTCATCTGAAAACGGCAAGGGGTTCAACATGCCCTAGTAGTAGTTACACCATTTTTTCCTCCTCTTCTGCATCTTCTGTGTAATTGCATCTCTGCCTTCTTGATATCCCCATTATTTCTTTGGAGATTATCACTTGAAGTAAAAGAGATTGTGCATTATTAAATCATCTGACAAACAAAAAGTGCCCTCTGGTGTCCACATGAAGGAAAGGTTGGTGACATCTTTTTTTAAGACAGCCTTCCCCAACCTGATGACTTCCAAGAGTGTTGGACTACAATTCCCATCATTCCATAGCCAGTCCCTGTCATTAAGCTGCAGCATTTTCTCTAGTGGTTTGCCATAGCTCCAAAGCAACAACCAAAGAGACATAGGACCTTATCAGGCGTTGGAAATTGGAAGTGTAATCCAATGGCAATCCGAACGCAATCATGGGGTTTCACGTTATTGCGTATTAAAGTATCTCACGCAATTTCGGGCAAAAGGGTAGTCATTCCGAACGCAATCATGGGTTTTATGTTATTGCAAATTAAAGCATCTCACGCAATTTGGGGAAATGGGGGGTCATTTTCGGGTAATGGGAAGTCATTCTGAACGCATTCCGAACGCAATTGGAATTCACGTAAATTCACTAAACTAGCAAATTCACGTGAATTCGAATTGGCTCCAATTGGCTCCATTCGAAATAAAGAGAAATTCCTCCCGTCTGATAAACTCCTGCATGTAAAAGATGCTTGACTGTATTGACAACAAAGAAGCAGCTTTTTACAAAGTCTGTACTGTATCTTTTTTTTTTTTTTGGCTGTCCAGCCCCACTTTCTCCTTATTCTTTCAACCCAGCTGAGAGTTAGTTATTAAGCGCCATTGGTACTAAGAGGATAGTGAAGGAGGTCTGGAGAAGTATAGCCTTTCAATGTTGGATTGTAGCAGTGTGTCTGCTGCAGTAAACAACAAATAAAAGTTTGACCTGGGAAGCAATGGGATTCTAGTGGAGTCTCAGTGGTACAATGCTAAGCTAGGCTCCTGATCAGGATATCACAAAGAAACATCACTCTTCAATAAGAAGAAGAAGAAGAAGAAGTATTATTATTATTAATTATTATTATTATTAATTATTATAGATTTATTTCTAACCTGCCCTATCACAGAGAATCAGGGTGGGTTACAATAGTAAAAGGCATCAATGTTATAATAAAATCCAAAAAAATAAAATAGAAAAATCCCTATACCCACCGATACTAAAACAGGATTGAACAATCATAGTATAAATACATTAAAAACAAAGGGGGCGTGGTTTCCCCTTAAGCTCCTCCCACAACTGAGGAGGACGAAGAAAAAGCAGTTGCGCCCTCCTCCCCGGCTGTGATTGCGTCAGGGGGCGTGGTGAAAGAGAGGGGCGGGGCTTAGTCCCAAAAGGGGCGTGGCTTTTCCTTTAAGGTCCTCCCACAACCGAGGAGGAGGAGGAGGTTGTGCGTGCTTCCTTTACGTCGTGCGTGAGAAGCACAGGGGGCGTGGCTTAGTCACAAAAGGGGGCGTGGCTTCAATTCCTTTAACAGGAGGAGGAATAATAAGCTGCCTTCTTCCGGTTCTGCGTCCTTTACGTCGTGCGCGGTGACGCACAGGGGGCGTGGCCTAGTCTCAAAGGGGGCGTGGCTACAATTCCCTCAAGAGGACTCGGAGAAGAATTCTTGCTTCCCTCTTGTAGCGTGCGTCCTTTACGTCGTGCGCGATGACGCATAGGGGGCGTGGCCTAGTCTCAAAAAGGGGCGTGGTTTCAATCCACTGAGGAGGAGAAAGAATAAACTCTGCTCCTTTTTCCGGCTGTGCGTGCGTTACGTCGTGCGCGGTGACGCACAAGGGGCGTGGCTTAGCCTCAAAAGGGGGCGTGGCTTCAATCCCCTTCACTGAGGAGGAGAAAGAAGAAACCTTACGCCTTTCTTCCGGCTGTGCGTGCGTGCGTCACGGTGACGTCGTGCGTGCCTGCGGAAGGCCTTGTTCTCTTGAGTCCTCCTTCGCCGCTCGCTCTCGGCCTCATCGCGGCCTCCTTCCTTCCTTCCTTCCTCCCCGGGAGCCGAAATGTCGAACGTGGCGGACACGAAGCTCTACGACATCCTCGGGGTGCCTCCGGGGGCCTCCGACAACGAGCTGAAAAAGGTCTGAGGCCGTCTCCTTTCTTTCTGAGGAGAACCCGAATAGAGCTGTATAGAAACCCTCCATTTTGAGAAGGGCAAAGGTGACCCCTTCGCTAGAACACCGCCGCCTATAAATAAAGCGCAGATGGGTCTATGGCATCGCTTTAACTTTTTGTCTGACTCACTGCTATGGAATTCTGGGAGTTGGAGTTTGTTGTGGGGCCCAGAGCGGAGCTTCGCTCCGCTCTGGGCCCCACAACAAACTCCAACTCCCAGAATTCCATAGCCCTGAGCCAAGGCAGTTAAAGCTAATTTGCCCCCAACAATCTGGGTACTCAGTGTGATGCAGCAGCTAAAAAGGCCAATGCGATTCTAGGCTGCATCTATAGAAGTATAGCGTCTTCTATTGTGCCACTCTATTCTGCTTTGGTCTGGCCCCACCTGGAATAATACTGTGTCCAGTTCTGGGCACCACAATTCAAAAAGGATGCGGAGAAACTGGTGCGTCTCCAAAGGAGGGGGACTAAAACGGTGAAGGGTCTGGAAACCTTGCCCTATGAAGAACGCCTTAGGGAGCTGGGAATGTTTAGCCTGAGAAGAAAAGGTTAAGAGGTGATATAGGAGCCGTGTTTAAATATTTGAAGGGATGTCATATTGAGGAGGGAGCAAGCTTGTTTTCTGTTGCTCCAGAGATTAGAACACGGAGCAATGGATGCAAGTTCCAGGAAAAGAGATTCCACCTCAACGTTAGGAGGAACTTCCTGATACTAAGGGCTGTTTGATAGTGGAATATATAACCTTGGAGTGTAGTGTAGTTGGTTTCCTTAGAGGTCTTTAAGCAGAGGCTGGATGGCCATCTGTCGAGGATGCTTTGATTGGGAATTCCTGCATGGCAGAAGGGGGTTGGACTGGATGGCCCTTTTTGGGGTCTCTTCCAACTCTATGATTCTGTGAACTTGAAGGCACACAATGACAACAGGTGGAGACTTCACAACAACAGAAGAAGGCTAGGATTGTGAAGAGCAGCCGTGAAAGAACTGGACAAGATCCTAAAGAGAGAGCCGGCCATTGTGTGGTTTTAGCGTCGGATCGACTAGAGTTCAAACCCTGTCTCGACCATGGAAACCCATTGGGTAACCTTAGACCAGTCACGTTCTCCCAGCTTCGGAGGATGGCAACGGCAACCCTTCCCTCTGAACAAAGCTTGCCAAGAAAACCCCAGGATAGGTTCGCCTTAGGGTCAGCCTAGATCAGAAATGACTTGAAGTCGCACAACCAACAACAAAGGCACGCAACTTAGCAACAAAGTTAGGCTCATCTAAGCCGTTGTATTCCACATGAACATGTATGGGGACAAGGAAGGAAGTGGCTAAGAAGAAAATCAGCTAATTTGAAAGGCGGCGTTGGAGAAGAGTGCTGGAAGTACCATGGATCCGTTGGAAGAGGAATGGATTCTAGAACAGATGGAGCCTGAAATCTCCCCGGAAGCCAAGATGATTGAGGCTGTCATACTTTGGCCGTATCATGAGAAGCTATAAATCGTTCAAAAAGACAATAATGCTAGGAAATTAGGAGGCAGTAGCAAGAGAGGAAAATGGTTAGACTCAGATAGG
This sequence comes from Urosaurus nigricauda, assembly GCA_034509955.1. Taxonomy (NCBI): domain Eukaryota; kingdom Metazoa; phylum Chordata; class Lepidosauria; order Squamata; family Phrynosomatidae; genus Urosaurus; species Urosaurus nigricauda. Next base: position 13,456,361 of record JAOEGL010000013.1, read on the forward strand.
TCACAGGTCCGAACCACACTACGGAAATAATCCAGTTTGGGACTACTTTAACTGCCCTGGAGAATTCTGGCGACTCGTTTTCCGAGACATTTGGCCGCCTCTGTCGGAAAGCTCTGGTGCCACAATAAACTACAATTCCCAGGATCCCCTTGCACTGAGCCAGGGCAGTTAAAGCATTCTCAAACCGGGTTATTTCTGCAGTGTGTTTTGAACCACAGCCCTGAGCTTGCAAGATCTAAGCAGAGCAGTGGAAGACAGGATCTTGGGCATGTCTCATCCCTATTAACTATGAGTTGGGGTTGATTAACAACAACATGGTGCTTCGTGGGGTGTACTACTGCGTAGGGTTGTGGTGTGAATGCCTTTCAAAGGGGCAACCCAGTTAGTCAATTCAGTAATATCAGTCTACTCCCTCGGCACATGGCTTTCTGGATGATGGGATTTATAATCACTCTGCATAAGTATAGCGTTAACTAAATACGGATTATAAAATTTGTCCGCCACACCACCTCACTCACCCCCCAAATTGCATGATCATTAAGAGTTACTTCATGAAGAGGAGGACCTCCTAAAGCAGCAAACCTTGGGGTCCTCCAGGTGTTCTGGACTTCACCTCCCAGAAGCCCCGACCAGATTGGCTAACAGTCAGGAATTCTGGGAAATGAAGTCCAAAACATCTGGAGGACCAAAGTTTGGCAGTCACTGTCCTAAATAATAGCACCCTTCCTTCCTGTCTAGTTCTTTTCCACCTGGCAGTTCCTCCTAAGAGGCTGCTTATAACAAGGGGTTTCTACAGGCTTAAAAACTGTTAGTCTGAGTCCTGTACATAAATGCTGAATTACCAAATTGCCATTGTTTCATTGAGTCTCCTTGGGTTTTGATCATAGATTATACCAGGAGTTGGCAAAAAGCTCAGCGTTAGTCAACGTAAACAGTGGCGAGGAATGCTGTGAGTTTCAGTCTGGCAATATCCAACCTACACTTGACCTATACTCTAACCTTCATTATTATTATTTTTTACTCCATGTTAGATGTAATCTCTTGCCAACACGATCCATTCCTGCCTCTCGAAACCTGGACTTTATTCAAGGCCTTGTTTGCTGTGTAGCTGATCCTTTCTCACCCAGTCTATGGAGGGACAAAATGGTGGTGGTGTTTGTTTTTTTAAAGGGGGTCTTAGGATATACAACTGTAGCCTTGTCCTAAATGTTTACCTCTTTCCATGATCTGACCTGCTTTCTTTCCCTCACCCATTCTTGGAGAACTCCCACATCAGAGCTGTCATTTGGTTAAGTATCAGGTTCTACCTGTTTGTGAAGGAAGGGTGCTGGTGCAGAATATGTCCTCTACATCAAGGCCTGTAATCGCTTAATTTATTTGGGCTGGGTGTTCATTTTTGTGGGAGCAGATGTCTTGTAGGAAGCATTCCAGATAAGATTCTGAAACCAACAGGAAAATAAGATCTCTGTTGCAGACTAGAAGAAATCGGTGTTATCTACATGTATTTCACCTGTCCTCCTTAAAGTGTCACTTGAGATTGTAAATGAATGCTAACAGTTAAAATGAATTCAGGTTCAGTAATCTGTGGATTGTTTCGAGTAAAGTTTGAAGGGGCAGGAAGCAAAATTAACTTAAGCTTTAGTATTGTTTTCATTATATCACCACTTGAACATTATATCACTCCTCTGTTCTAGGACTAGCATTCAAAAATCCCAGTGCCTAGCGTATATACTCGACTATAAGTCGACCTCATGTATAAGTCGAGGGCAAGTTTTGGGGCCAAAATTATGGATTTTGCTATAAGTCGAGGGTAAAATTTAGGGGCATATAGGAAAGGATCTAAAGGATGAAGCAAAGCAAAACAATGTCAAATAACTTCCAAAAGTCCATCAGACATAACTCTTCGTGCTTATTCTTAAGACTGGATGGATGAGAGAGTAAAGGGGGTCAGTGCTTCCAGGACAGATTATACTCTTGCTTTTCATCATGGGATGGTTCCTTCTTTTAAATAAGAGTTAAGATACAGTACTTACATTGACCCCTGGATAAGTTGACTCAGGTTTTTTGGGTCAATTTTTGGACCTAAATGTCTAGACTTATACATGAGTATATATAGTATATATATAAGCTTTTGCACTTGTCATAAGGAGATTTTTGAATTGTGATTTTTTTTTTTGCAATTTCTTTACATTTTAATACTGTTATTTATTTTTATTTTAATACTGTTATTTATCCGAAATGAGTTTACAATATTAAAACCCAAGAAAATGTAATACTATCAAGCGGTTAAAATAGCAATGAAGCCATAAAATAGATCATTAAGATCACTAGAAATCCCTGACATTATGAGAAGGCAACAAAATGGCTGGTCAAAGAAGGATAGGTTGCCATGTTAGTCTGTTGAAGCAGAAATAACAGCAGAGTCTTATTGCACCTTAAAGACTGACAGGTTTTATCTGGTATTAGCTTTTGTGAGCTCAAGACCATATCTCCAAATGCATGAAGTCCAGCTCCACTTGGTAGATATTTCTGTATTTGATGGTCAGATGAATGGGGTGGAGGAATGTGGGTCAATGTAAAAAAAGGTATCAGCAAATGATGGTCCTAACAGTGGTCCTTTAACAGACACTGAGAGGCGAATCCAGCATAGATAAGAAGATTAACACATCTATGGTGATGAAAAGTCTTTGTCCAATCCAAGCAGAGTTTAACCTCAAGGTGAACTCCAGTGGATGGGGGTTTGAAACATGAGAATTAGCAGGGATAGAAATGCAAAACCTAGGACAGCCATCAGGGGAAACTTGGCTTGAAGAGATATCATAATGCAAGAAAAGTTGTGTGGCTAGTCAAACAAAGTTTCCAGTTTGCAATGGAAACATCCTATATTAAGAATCCTTCTCATCTCAGTGGCAAGATCATTTCATGGGGCATTGGTTAAATGCCTATACTGCAGCCACTCATTCACAAACCACAATGTTGTGAATTCAATACCACCCAGGTCAACTCAGCCTGACATCCTTCCATAGGTCGCTAAAATGAGTACCCAGCTTGTTGTGGGCAATTAGTTTAGTACGTCGGTAAGCAGTATAGAAATGTACTTGCTATTGCTGTGCAGAAGTTGTCACCACCAAATAAAAGCCATGGTAAGCAGGGCCCTCTCTAGACTGCGAAAATCACAATGGTCTGTCAGATCATTGTAGCTGTTCAGGACCTTATAAACCAAGTGTAACATCTAGAACCTGGCCTGGTGGTCATTTGGCAGTGGGTTCATAGTTTATAACAAGGGAGCTAAACATTCATGACCCGCATAGTTTCTACATTTTATACTAGCTGTTTGTTCCCCCCCCCCCCCAAAAAACCAGGACCAAAGTTAACTCCTCATTGCAGTAGTCCTGTCTTAATGTTGCCAGTGTTATGAATCACTCTTATAATTAGCTATGATAAATGGCAGAAGATTTCATGTTGAACTTTTAAAACATTAGCATTCAGTTGGTAGACTGAGATCTGTAAGGGGTATATTAGTTAGCATGTCTGGATGCAAAAGAGGACAGGGTTCTTCCACCTTCAGTATGGAAAATTTCACCAGGTGTAATTCATAGTGTAAAAAGTACCTGGTGAAATTCCCTCTTCTACGCAAAGATGCATAAGTCTTCTGTTATGTATCTGCCCACCATAGTTACATCCCAGTACAACGGGGCGAACAAAAATTGGGGGGCAAAAATTGCCTGAAAATCATACTGTTTTTAAAAAATTGGAGGGTTATATGGCATTGGGGACTACAGAGGGGGGATTGAGACCACATCAACCCATGGGCAGCAAGTTGCTTATCCTGTAATACAGTCATCCTGCCCCATAGGCGGGCTTGCCTACCATGGCTTTGATCTTACGCGGAAAGCAAGTCCCAGCAGAAGTAATGGGGCGCATATGCACCCCACATATGCTCTTTTCCCCATATGCGGGGGGCTTACGGCTCTTTTCCCCTTGCATATGGGGAGGGTGGACTGTATAACCACATTGTTTTAAGAAGGAGAGTTAAAGGTGAGAAGCTTAAGAGAGAGTTTAAATTGAAGGGCATAACTCCTTTATTAGTAATAATTCTGGAACGTATGGAATTTTAGCATGACAGCCTGCACATGCCCAGATTCCTTCCTCTGTATTTGCTCATGATAAATTTGGGGGGGGGGCACACACACATCAAAATAATTACAAGTAGATGGCTTGTAGATCTGAAAAGTCAAACATCTATTTTTCAGACATACAAATTGTAATCCATTCATTTTCATTCCTGCCTGTCAAATGGAAGGGCTAGTTGTGCCTAGAAGTCAATACAGTCACCCCTCTATTTTTGCGGACTTGGGATCCATGTCTCTTGCGAATGTGTGAGCAGAAAATGAAGTGGGATAAAACGGGGTGTGTGCCTGTGGGTGCGGGTTGCCATTCAAGCAAATGAGACTTGAATATTGGCAGTTTCCGTTTCGGTGAGGGTTTGTGCCCATGATGCTGCATTGTTATTTCTTAATTGGTTATATTGACTTTGTTTCCCCTGTAGGCTTACCGGAAGCTTGCCAAGGAATACCACCCTGATAAGAATCCAAATGCAGGTGACAAGGTAAGCTGCTCAATACCCCTGGTTTTGCTGCTCAATACCCCTGGTTTTGCACTTCATAATTAGCTAGACATATTACGGAGTAAATGGCTTGGAGACCAAGCTGTGGAAAACTGAAAAGAGAATAATTTGCGGAAAAGAAGTGGTTATGCTGATGAAGAAATTACAGACAATCTTCTTTGTCTTCAGATTGTTCATGGATTCAACTGTTTTAAAAAAAATAAAATAAAAATAATAATCCAAAATGCAAACCTTGATTTTGCTCTTTATGTAAGGGACACCATTTTACTATTCCATTATATGTAATGGGACTTGAGCATCCGCTGATCTTGGTATCCACAAGGCATCCTGGAAAAAAAATTAGTGGATACCAAGGGTGTATTTTAGTGGGACTGAATGTGATTTCATCTTGAAGTGGGAAAGTTTGCTTATTCAAACATGTACCTAGTTATAAGACCAGGCACTAAGAACTGCCAGTATTTGAAATATGTTGTGAAGTAAAACAGGGTAATTTCTGTGTATCCAAAGCCCTTTCAAGAAATGGAAATGCAGACAGTGAAGCTGTTAGTTGTGTGTGCTTTGATATGGAAGCATGCATGTTGCATATCAGTATGAGTAATGGGGAAAATTGTGAATGTCAGCTATTAAGATGGCTGAGATGTTAAAGGTATGGATCATCTGTATAGAGCAGGTTGAACCAGCATCCTCTTTGCTGGTAGAAGATAGCTCTGGCTGGAAGAGCGGGATGCTCAAAGGCAACTCATTTAGTTGTACCTAGAGACCTGGCTGAACTGGCATGTATCCACATATAAAACAGTACCTGTAATAAAGATGGATGCCTATCACAAAATCTGACTTTCCTTTCATATCTGCTTCATTAGACGTACCAGAAATAGGTTTTTCGTTTTCTTTTTCTCTCACTTATTTAGTTCAAAGAGATAAGCTTTGCCTATGAAGTTCTCTCAAATCCTGAGAAACGCGAATTGTATGACCGATATGGAGAACAAGGTCTCCGAGAAGGAAGTGGTGGAAGTGGAGGAATGGACGATATTTTCTCCCACATATTTGGTGGGGGACTGTTCAGTTTCATGGGCAATCAGAGTAGAAGTCGAAATGGAAGGAGAAGAGGAGAAGATATGATGCATCCACTTAAGTAAGTACCTAATTAATTCTTTCTGGGGAAAGCTCTTGAATACGTAATTGTCCTAATAGTTTAATTTCTTTTCTTTTGAAACAAACTGAAACTATTGAAGTATGCTTGAGAACTAGCTGAAGCTACTAAATACAGAAATGGCTTTTGCTATCCAGATAGTTTTGAAAGGCTTAAACTGTGGACAAAACCTTTGCTTCTAATTCTGTATAAAACTAGTAGCACACCTGACTCAACACCAATAAATAGCGAGCACAAAAGTATGAATGCAGCCATATGTAGGGGTCTATGTATGGAAATGCAGGTGTTTCATTCTTTTTCATGGGCACCCTACAAATCCCTTGCTGTTTGGTCTGATTCAGACAGCATTAAATGTGTGCTTCATTTTTTTCTTTACCAAAGAAGAGCTATTGTACCTTCTGCTCTCCTTTAGTTATACTATTTGCTCTTCTGCACCTTTGGTGCAGATGATTTAAGGCATTCTTATATGGAGAATGGGTTTTGATTGCAGCATCAGTCAGGTTGTTCCTTTTTGTGCTTGCTTTATGGTGTGACCAGATGTGTTATCTGTACCAATATTGTGCCTAGAGTTTGGTTGTTGCCATTTTGAGGGTAATGTGTGGTCTCTAGTTTTTGACAGTAGCCAATATTTGCTTATAACAATTTTGAACTTCTGTACCTCCTTGAACAGAAATATGTTAGTTCATGGCACAGAAATCTTAATAATAAAATTTTAGGTTTGTTTCTGTTTGCACTGGGCTATCTATTTCTCGGATAAAAAAATTTTAAGATTCAGTATTCGATGGCTAGAGCCAGCATGGTGTAGTGATTTGAGTGTTAGACTATGACTCTGGAGACCAGGATTTGAATCCCCACTCAAGTGTGGAAGCTCATTGGGTGACCTTGGGCAAGCTTGATTTCTGCTGCTCCAGAGATTAGGACATGGACCAGTGGGTTCAGGCTACAGGAAAAGAAATTCCACCTAAACATCAGGAAGAACTTCCTGAAGGTGAGAGCTGTTCAGCAGTGGAATATGTTGCCTTAGACTGTGGTGGAGTCCTTCTTTGGAGGTTTCTGAACAGAGCTGGAGGCTGTTAAACAGGCTGATGGCTATTTGCTGGTGTTCTTTGATTGTGTATCCTGCATGGCAGGGAGTTGGACTGGATAGTCCCTGTGGTCTCTTCTATAAATATAAAGACAGATTTAAGAGAAATGCAACAGTAAAGATTGGAAAAAATGAATTTTATTTAGAGTTTTGTAAAGGTTATGAACATGGAGTTTAAAAATTGTATCATTAGCTTTTAAAGCTAGATACAGAAGATGAATGTGTAAATATACTTTCTGTGATGGGCTCAGAATTTTGTGTGTATTACAAGATTGTGAATAGATGGTACCTAACCCCAAATAAGCTGCTGAAAATGTCCAAGAGTGTCTCAAACCAATGTTGGGGGGGTGTCACCATAAGCAGGGCTTCTTTTTAAATAATAGTGGATTTGAAAAAAATTGAAAGGTTATTGGTCTAAGCTTTATATGTTAATCCAAAATATTTGAAAGGTAGATTTTGTAATGGTACCAGAAAATAAATGTTTCTGTTGTGACTATGGATAAAGAACTGGATAATAGATATGGATTACATTTTCAGTGCATGATAACAGCAGCAAGACTATTGTTTGCTCAAACTTGGAAATGCAGAGAAGTACTGATGATGGAGGAATAGAAATGGTTAAGGTTGCCGAGGGGCAAAGCAGACCAGCCCTTTACTCCGGCTTGGGGGTCGGCATCACGCTGCCCACCTGACCACACGGTAGACATTTTGCGGTGCTCCGGCAGTGTGGCGTTTAGATGGCACAGGAGCACCACAAAGCTGGATGGTGACAGAAAAGCCAGCTTTTTGCCGGCTCAAAAAGGAGTGGCATTTTGCCACTTCTTTTTGTTCCAGCAAAAAGCCAGGTTGGGGGCTTGACGTGTGGGTACCGCTGTCCCAACCTGGCATTCAAGGGAATGGCATCAAGCTACCTCTTCAAGGCCGTCTGTTTCAGCCCTATGTTACCCCAAATGGCCAATTTAATATGACTTCCAAAGGATAAGCCAATTGAAAAAATTCTGAAAGATTGGAAACTGTTCATGGACGTTTTCAGCAATAAGAAATCTTAACAATGTAATAATTGTGGTTATTAGTAATTCTAATAGGATTATTTAGCTATATCTGCAATGGTAGAATAATATATTTCTTTTTCTTTTTTCCTTTTTTCTTTTCACTACTGTTAAGATGGGGGGAGGTCAAAGCCCCACTGTTAGTAGGAATGCAAAACCACCATGTGATGGCAGCGAGATAGTGCATAGCTGTGATTTTCCACTTTGTTGCTCATCCATTGACAGTTGCTCTTGGATTTCCTGAATTGCTCATAAACAGAAATGCTAAAAATTTGACACATTGATTTTTCATTGTTTGAGAAAGAGTTTTGCCTCTTGGTTTAGCATATCTCATAGTCCTTCCCTGTACTTATAGCAAGACTAAAAACAAGCACATTTTTTTCTCTTTAGAGTATCTTTAGAAGATCTATATAATGGAAAGACTACAAAACTACAACTTAGCAAGAATGTTCTTTGTAGCGCCTGTAATGGGTAAGTTGTGTTGCTTAAGTCAACTGTTGTTAAAGATTAATTAATTGACCCTTGAAAAAAGCTGAGCACCTCTTTAAGAAAAAAAATTATGTGGCAGAATAATGCTAATACAAAAGATAAAGTTCACCTACAATTCATTTCACAGGCTTACGTTTTTTAGGTTCAGGCTACTTTGAAATAAGAATGTGTGTGTGTGATTTTGACAGCCCAGGGTTGTGTTGTTTTGGTTTGGTAACAGCACTCTTCAACCTTGATAATTTTACATTTTAATCTGTATCTTCCAAGTGGTCTCCAATCCAGGGCAAGATTGGACCTGGAGTGCTTAGCTTTTAGGAATTATTATACTTTGGATGGTCTCAGGCCACTAGTTGGACTCATAATATAGATCTTTAAAAATGCTCTTTAGATTTCTAATAAATTTTTACCAACTTTTGATCTAGTCAAGGGGGTAAATCTGGAGCAGTTCAGAAGTGTACAGCGTGCCGGGGCAGAGGTGTGCGTATTATGATCAGACAGCTGGCTCCTGGGATGGTTCAACAGATGCAGTCTGTCTGTTCTGACTGCAATGGAGAGGGTAAGTCAGCCAGTTCTTCTGCCAACATTGTCAAAGGGAGGAGTTCCCCCAAGTATTTTGATAGGCTGAATCCTCAGTTTGTCAAGTAAGCATCCATCTGGGTTTTTTTTTAATGACATACGCTTCAGAAATAGGATGCAGTTTTGTGTGATGAATGCGTTTTGCCTTGACAAGTTAGCAGCATGCTTTACATGTGACATTATGAAGAATATATAATTGTACATATGACTAGCACATTGTTGCCTCAAAAAGCTGCCTGGGTAATTCAAACAGTAGGTTATGGCACCACTTGTAAGCTTTATTTTTGCATTATGGAAGTTTCATATAGATGCTACTGTGGTGATGTAAGAGTATAGCAAAACCATATTTTAAAAATCACTGAAATAGCTACTCCATCAACAGAGGCATTTGTATTTCTCCCAATTGGTTTCTGCATTCCTTTTAGCAAAACAAGATGCTATAGAGCCATGGGGTAGCAGAAGACAAAATGTTCTTGTAAAATAAGAATTTGTTCTTTTCTGGTGATTTACAGTATTTTAAAGACTTCCGTCTGATCTAGGAAGCTAAGCAGGGTCATTCCTGGTTGGGAGGGAGACTGCCAACAAATATCTGGTGCTGTAGTCTAAGAAAACCCTGTGAAATTAATGGGCTCGCCATAAGTCAAAAGGTGACTTGAAGGCACATGTCCATACAGATACAGTGCAGATATATGAAATAGCAATTTGCCTTCCATTTCTCTGGTTATGAACATGTAAACCATTTGAATGGGGAAGTCACTGATTTGCATAAACTGGACAATGATGACATGCTGCCATTAAATGATGATATGGAAAATTAGTCTCAGTAGGATCCTGAAATTCTGTAACGGTGGACAACAGCATCCTGCTGCTTGGTAAGGAAGCCAGGTTGAGAGATTGTATAATGCTTTTTCTTTCTAGGGGAAGTAATTAATGAAAAAGATCGCTGTAAAAAATGTGAAGGGAAGAAGGTGATAAAAGAAGTAAAGATTCTTGAAGTTCATGTAGACAAAGGAATGAAGCATGGACAAAGAATCACTTTTACTGGAGAAGCCGATCAAGCCCCAGGTGTGGAGCCAGGTGACATAGTTCTTCTGCTTCAAGAAAAGGAACACGAGGTAAATATTGCTGAAGGTGCAAAACTGCCTTTTGTTGGAAGACCAACAGAGTGCTTGGGATTGTGATGCTTTGTTAAATGAATAGATGGTGATGAAAGGAAAATAATTGCTAGAGCTGTCCTACATCTGCTTGAGCAAGAATACAGGCAGTTCTTGTGCTTCTGCTTGTTCAACAGATTGCACATACAGAACATTCTCCTTGGATTATCACTTTTTGCACACAGCATTGTTCTAGCATGGAATCAAGAGTGTTTTCATGGATACAAGGGAAGTTCTACATGCCGAAGGGCCTCTCTTTGTAATAATTAGAGAAGCAGTGTAGTTGTGCTTCCACCTAGCTATGGCAATAGTGGGAAGCAGAACTGTTGTGTAACTTTACAGTATGGTGGCTTTCATTGTCATGTTAGAGATGTGGACCCAACAGGAAAGGAATCTTGATACTGCCTTCAGAGGAAAAGGAGGATTGTCCTAGTTGTTCCTGAATAATTCTTTTTTTCCAGTGCAAAGATTTTTATTTTTCTGATTGCTGTTCTTATGCCTTCCACTGTTTCCTTCTCTCATAGCTAGCTAGCTAGCTTTATGGTTGGTTAAAGGAATTCTCCATCTTTAGTGGGTTTACCTGGTGGATTGCCTCTCAGTGGCCACCTGCCTACCCCAAATCCAGAATCCAGTGCTGGTTTACAGTTGTCATTGGTTGCAAAAGTGCCTTTGTCCCTTTGTGTGGTGTGCATTTTAGACTGTAAGACAGGTCTCATGTTCTTAATCTGTGTATAGCATTAGTACATATGTAGTAAGTATATTTTCATTGTGTAAATGGGTTTCTACATTGTAAATACAATAGAGTCTTGATTATCTGACATAAACTGGACTGGCTGATAGTTGGATAACCAAAAATGCTGGATAATCCAGAAGGTCCAAGAAAAGCCTTGAAATCACTATGAATTGCAAATGTATTGAAGTTTTATTGCAATAACAGTAAAAGTAAATGTAAAGAAATCACTGATCAACATTGTGATGTACAGTATAAACAGTTCAGTCCTCTGAAAATTTAAAGAAATCACAGCAGCCGCTACGTTGAATAATCTGGAATGTTGGATAACTGAAGGTTGGATAATCGAGACTCTACCGTACATAAACTCATCCACTAGAGCAGTAATTTCCAAATGTTGATCCTCTAGGTATTTTGGACTTCACCTCCCAGAAGACACAGCCAACTTGGTCAACAGTCAGGAATTCTGGGAGGTGAAGTCTCAAACATCTGGAGGGCCAAAGTTTGGGAAACACTGCACTAGAGGAAGGTACATAAAAACCTTTCACTTTTAAGCATCCTTTGGAAATTAGGGAAACTAGCAATGTCTTACACTTTCCCACTTGTAACTTAAGCCATTGAAAAACATGTGGCTCTGAATGTTTAATATCTAAAACTAAACAATTTGAAAATTCAAGGGTAGGCGTATTATATATTTGCTTGCATATCTCACTGAATTAATTGGGGGCTTACTCCAAAACTATTGTGCTTAGCATTTCCAACACCTTTTGCATTATTTGTGAATTTGAGGTGTTCTTGTACTAACAAGTCATCAGTATGTATGTCAGGTTACAGTGTAACATAAGTAGAAAAATGAAATTCCTATATAAAAGAGCTTGCAACCCCAACTAAAGGACAGCAACTACTGTAAAAGACTTCAGCATTTTTGCTCCTCCTTTTCAAATAGGTTTCATGTCTGATGCAAAAAGTAGGTATGTTTCTGGGCTTTACTACTTTAACAGAAAATTTGGGACTAAAAATAGAAATAACAGCGAAAAAATAGGAATAGGCTCCTACACCACAACAAGAAGAGCAGTTGAACATGTTTCAGCAAACTTTTTATCAAAAACTAGCAATATAACCATTTGAACTGAAAAAACCCAGTCAAGTGACCTCACATAAGTAAAGAAAAACATGTTGGACTTCCTAGCAACCACTTGAATGCCTCTTAAAAATGCATACAGAGATTATTACTTGTTTTCACCAGGGTCAGCTTTTCCTTTGCTTTGTCATTTACATCCTTCGTTACATGCCCCTATGTTTTACCCTCGAGTTATCCACAGGTCATATCAAAATCCATAATCCCCCCCCAAACCTGCCCTTGACTTATATAAGAGGTTGATTTATAGTCAATTATATACAGTAATATGTGACTTTACAGATACAACGGTGTTCCAACACCTATTATGTTGGCCCATTTGTCCTTACTGTAAACCAGCTTTTCTGGGGATTTATGTTTCTGCGGTTGAACAGTTAGAACTAGGAGACTAGCGCAAACTGATGGGTTAAAACAGTGAAAAATATGCTAAATCTGACCTTATTGCCTATCTTGAAATATATTTGTCTATGGTAGTCACCTTCCTATAGGTCTGTCCCCATTGTTGCTAAATCTGTTTTACTTTTCTCCTTTTTAAAAGGTGTTCCAGAGAGATGGAAATGACTTGCACATGACACACAAGATAGGACTTGTTGAAGCACTGTGTGGCTTTCAGTTCACATTTAAGCACCTTGATGCACGTCAGATTGTGGTGAAATATCCCCCAGGAAAAGTAATTGAACCAGGTATAACCTAATAGTGGGTTTTGGTAGCGGAGGGGGGAGTTTGGGAGACTGTGAGCATCCCATCTTTAGATTGTGATATTTCTATGTTAGGTTGTGTACAGAGGGGAACTACACTGCCTTGTAATAATTATCCAGTGTCTATCTTCTCTTATATTAGGCTGTGTCCGTGTTGTACGAGGGGAAGGGATGCCTCAGTACCGCAATCCCTTTGAAAAGGGAGATCTTTATATAAAGTTTGATGTGCAGTTTCCTGAAAATAACTGGATTAGCCCAGAAAAGCTTACAGTAAGTATCCTGGGATAGCTGTCTAAAATTCTGATATTATGTGCATCTCAGTAGCAGAATCCTGAGGTTTTTATATCTCCATCACAATTGTTAATATATTATGCAAATTTTAGTCTGTGGTTGAGTATTTACATAGGCAGACTGCATTACAGTTCATTACAGTAAAATCATGACAGCAAATTAATCTCAGGTACCAATGAATCACACCTGTACCGAAATGTTGAAACATGGTGGATTTGACTTATTAGTATGATTTAAAAAATACTTGAGGGATACAGTTTGGGCTAGTAATGTTCCATGCTTTGGAAGTAATTTATTAATTATTATTATTATTATTCTTTATTTATATAGCGCTGTAAATTTACACAGTGCTGTACATACAATCTTAGACAATACAAAGTGCTACTTATGTGGAGAGAGCAGTTGGTATTTGATTTATCACAGGCAAAAGAAACAACTATATGCAGAGCATAGCTTGCGGAATACACTGCCACATAATATGATGACATCAGAGGACTTTAGACTGTGAATGGCAGGCATTGAAAAGCAAGTGGCATCTGGTGCTCACTGTAAGAAACAGGCTGCCCATTAGATGGACCTCTGTTCCTATCCATTTTCTCTACTCTCCCCCCACCTGCTTGAGGTTATTTAGTGTCTGGTGGAATATCCACTATGCTCTAGCAGTTTGAGCATTTAACTACAACTCTGGAGACCAGGGTTTGATTCCCTGCTCAGCCATAGAACCCCACTGGGTGGCCTTGGGCAAGGCGCAAACACTCAGCCCAGAAAACCCAGTGATAGTGTCACCATAAGTTGGAAATGACTTGAAAGCACACAACAGAAACAAATTGTCTGCTTGTATCATTGTAACCAGAAATACAGTGACAAAAACAAACCCCAGGATCTTCAGCAGATCCTCGGGAGGTCCCAGTGGATGAAGCTGTAACCCTGCTATAAGGATGTAGCCAAATGCTTTTCCACTGCCCCCCACTGCACTAAGTGCTACATGGCCGTGGCGTTGTGGTCCTTTACAGGCAATAGGTGAGTTTCAAAGGAGATGGTGTCTGAGGGAGGTGATGCATTCCTCCCTGCTCAACAAGCACTTTGGGAGATAGATGGCATATAAATGAAATAAACCAAAGTAATCCACCTTCTGCCACTTTTGGCACTTACAAGATATCAAACTAAACACAAACACACACTTCAAAACATGCCTTCACGTTATTGAAAAGAACACAGTATGCATAAAGCTCAATTTTTTGATTTGTTAAGGGGAGGAAAAAGAAAATGTGCTTGCCAAGTAGAGTATAAAGCTGTGGGTCTATAAATTCTCGCTTTTTCATCCCTGTTTCTACCATGTGTATTTTGCAGGAACTTGAAGATCTGCTTCCTGCCAGACCAGATGTTCCCAACATAATTAGCGAAGCAGAGGAGGTAGACCTCCAGGAGTTTGATACCACTCGTGGTTCGACTGGTGGCCAGAGGCGTGAAGCTTACAATGATAGTTCTGATGATGAAAGTGGCCATCATGGACCTGGGGTGCAGTGTGCCCATCAGTAAAAGTTTTGTCTGGGGTGTCAGGGAGGGGAGGGGGAAGTTACACATGGATTTTTCTCTTCAAATTTTGCCTGACTTGTTTTGAGCAATCCATTTGGATTGTACAAGCAATCCACATGAGCCCAATGGACATCTGTTGCTGTATGTGTAACTTTTAAATTGGTCCATAAGTATATACAGAGTGTATAATTTAAACTAACCACCAAAAAAGCTTACATCTTCATTTTTTTTGACTGACTGTTCTGTAGCAGAATAAAGGCACTTGAAAGGAAGATGAGATTCCTTTTCACTTGGGTTAAGTTTCAGTCCTTGTACCTGTGCTTGATTTTTACCAGTTTTTGTGTAGATTTTAAGTTCTATATTTTAAATTCAAATTCTACATTGTAAAGTTTTGTGTAAAACTCCCAAGGCTTGGTATTTGGCTGCACCTGCATAAGCTGCTACAAATAGAATAAAGAATTTCATAGCCTGTATCTATCACTTTAGATGCATGGTAAGTAAATGGGCTTGGCACAAGAATGGGATAGAACTGATGGGGAACCATGAAAGATTAAAAACACAAATCAGAAGTGGTTGTAAAAGTTTTTACCATCTTGTGAAAGGTTTTGGAAACTGAATAAAAACTTGGTGTATAATGATACTCCTTGTAATCTCCTTCTTTTCATAAATTCATACCTAAAATTAATCTTGAACTGGAAATACTTTATTTTTATGCCACCTATGTCCTATTGTGGGATCCAAGGTGACTCAGTCTAAAGAGAAAATCAGCTAAAACCTGATTGTGAACATGAAAATATAATTTTAAAATCATTGTATTAAAACCATAGGGTTTAAAAGCATAAAGTACATGCACACCATAAAAAAACTCCCTGGAAGCAATTGGGCATTGAAAACAATAAAAGCTTGCTTGAACAAAAAAGATTCTGCCTGTTACTGAAAAGAAAATAGGGAGGGAGCCTCCCACAGAAGCGAATTCCAGAGGCTGGGAGCAGCCACTGAGAAAGCGGTCTCTCATGTCCTCGCCAGATAGGGCTGTGTTGGTGGCAGAAGTGAGAAAAAGCTCTGAGGATGTTAATTATTCATTTAAAATTGACCATTTTAAAATCATCTGGAAAAGCTTGCTGGAATAGACTGGTCTTCAATGCTGTTTTAAATTCAGGCAGCATATTTAGCTGTTAAATCTCTTCTGGCAGGTTGTTCCACAGTCCAGGGGCAGCTAAAAAAAACGGTTTTCTGGCTGACAGTTGCCAACTTAGTCCTGGCTGACCAGAGTAAATGTCCTCCAGGGGATCTGAGCGTACAAGGTGGATTATATGGGAAGAAGCAATCCTGTAGGTAACCTGGAACCAAACAATGCAGGGCTTTAAAGGTAATAACCAACATTTTGTACCTTGCTCAGAAACTAATTGGCAACCCCAGTAGGGAAATACAATTATTTTATAGTCTGGACGTAAGCCATATAGGTCTTTATAGGCTACAGCTAGCATTTCTAATTGTGCCCAGAAACAAACCAGTAACCAATGCTGCTGTTTCAAAAAGAGTTATATGTGCTCTGACTGGCCCAGTCAGCATTTGGGACCACTAAATAAACTTGGTAAGTGGTCAGAAATTATGGGAACTGTAGTTCAAACTATTGTGTGAAAAGCCAAAGTTCCACCAACTCTACCTTTAGTATTTTACCCTCTTGCAGTAACATGCAAATGTAAGGAGGACCACAGTACTGACTGGATGTTGCAAAAGACACAAGACTATAACATCTTAAATGTAGCAACTAGAGGTTCCAGGTAAACACTGCTGTCGCAAAGGTTACAGCAGAGCTTCCATTCAGTTCTTGGCAACTGGCCTGCACACAGTAGCCGGCACATTTCTCTCCCTCCAGTCAGTCAATCTGACTTTAGCAGGGTTGTCTGAGGACATCCTTAGCTAATGCAGTGGAGAGAATGGTTTCTGCTGTCATCAAGGAGTTATGCTTAGAGTCAGATCCCTGGCCAGGATCTGAAAAACCAAGACCAACAGTGAAGCCTGTAACATGTTTGTACAGTTGATGCAGGTAGCTATGCTCAAAAATTCTAATGGTAGAGTGAGCTTGGATGGACAGACACAAAATGGCAGAGATCATACATTGGCTTAGTTATACGTGCATCCTACCTGTCACCTGCCAATGCGTGCCCTCCACATCCTTTTAGCAGCCAGGTAGAATAATAATTTGTCAGCTTGATTTAGAACAGTGATTCCCAAACTCTGGTCTTTCAGGCATTTTGGTCTTCAGCTCCCCGAATCCCAGACTGCTGGCTAAGATGGCTGAGAGTTCTGGGAGCTGAAGTCCAAAACATCTGGGAGAGTTTGGGAATCAGTGATCTAGTATCGCAGTCATTATGTGAATAAGGTATGGATACCACTTCCACAAATATTGTGTTCTGTATGTGTTGTTTGTTTTCAAATTATTTCCGAGCTATGACAACCCTATCATGGGTTTTTCATGACAAAATGTGTTCAGAGGGAGTTGTCAGAGAGTGACCTTGCCCAAGATCACCCTGTAGGCTTCCATGGCTAAGCAGGGATTTGAACCCTGGCTTCCAGATTCATAGTTCAGTGCTCAAACCACTACACCATGCCAGCTTTTCAAGGTATGTATACAATTATAATTGGATTTTTTTTTGGTAATTTTCAGCTTCTGTTTTTGCATTCCAATTGAGAAGTTAACATTTTAAAGCAAATTTTTATTTATAGGACAAATATAAGATTAAGAATTGTCTTATAACCAACAATTAAGAATTGTTTAAGTTGCCCCTCACCACCACCATAAAGAACACAATGTAAAATATTGGATGCAAGAACTTGGTGAGAGATGTCATCTCCATCAACTTGATTTGACTGTTGCTTTTCCACAGAGGACTGTCAACTGGTTCTGAGGGAGAAAAAGATACACAGTAGATTGTATAGAGTATGGACGTTACTTTTTTGGAATAATTGATTATGTTTACAGCCATGAGCCATGCAAATGGAGGTGTAATTCTGTGAGCATAAAATTACACTGTGGGATCTTGGCACCTATATTATAATTGTAGGCATGACTCCTAATTGTTAGTTCCGGTTAAAAAACAAACCCTTCTCTGGTTGTAGGCTGTCTAGAGTCTTCACTCCTAGACAATGGCGTCACTAGGGTTGGCGTCACCCAGTGCGGTGACTCATGTTGCCACCCTGCCATTGACCTCCTCCTCCCATACCACACCATGCAGAATTCTTAGTCACTTTTTTTTTGTACAAATGCCGCTTGTAAATCACAATTCCCATATATTACTGAATGCAACGGCAACAGTTGTGACATTAGCAAAAATTAAAATTATACAATACCTCTAAATTACGGCATCATAAGCACAGCCTAAATGTATTTACATTTATATGGTTTCATGTGATTAAAAAGAAAATTTGGTAAGATGTGATGTTCTAAAACAAAATTTAAAAATTGTAAAAAATAAAAATAAAAATAAATTCTGAGGCCTCTCCTTTCTCTACTCACTGAGCCTTGCCCCACTCACACCTTCTCTTTCACTGAGCTCCAGGGTTGTAAAGTAATGCAGGAGAATAAATACAACAGCCCATTTCTATGAAAAGGAAGACATTTGGAAAGCAGCGGTGTCATCACTTAAGGTGTTACACAGCATAGTCCACATTCCCACACCCTCCTAGTGACACCCCTACACTAGAAATGAAAATGTCTAAACTGAAGCTGTCATACTTTGGACATATAATTACATGATGTGGCTCATTAGAAAAGATGATAATGCTTTGCAAAGTGGAAGGCAGTAGGAAAAGAGGGAAATTGCATTACAGGTGGATTGGATCAACCAAGGAAACCATGGCCTTTAGTTTGTAGGACCTGAGCAGAGCTCTGGAGATCACACATTCATTCACCAAAATGGTGAGCAGTGTGGAAACCATGTCCTATGGAGAGAGAGTTAGGGAGCTGGGTATGTTTAGCCTGGAGAAGAGATGGTTAAGAGGTGATATGGTAGCCTGTTTAAGTATTTTAAGGGGTGTATTTGCGTAGGGATCATGTGAGGATGGAGCAAGCTTGTTTTCTGCTGCTCCAGAGAATGGGACATGGAACAATTGATGCAACCTACAAGAAAAGAGATTCCACCTAAACATTAGGAGAAACTTCCTGACTGTAAGAGCTGTCTGACAGTGGAACACACTCCCTCGGAAAGTAGTGGAATCGCCTTCTTTGGATGTTTTTAAACAAAGGCTGGATGGCTATCTGTCAAGGGGGCTTTGATTGTGAGTTCCTGCATGGCTGGGGGTTGGACTGGATGGCCCTTTGGGTCTCTTCCAACTCTATGATTCTATGAATTTGGTGGCAAATAACAAGGGGGCTCCATGAGGCCTTTTTTGTTGTTATTGACCACAGAGCTAACTGAAGATTATCCATGACACAAAATAGATGGGGTGTTGTGTGTTTCCACCCCTGGTGTGGATTGAAGAAGACTTCCAAGTCTCATTGGGCACTGCTGAAAAGGAGAGACTGAACAGTATGTTCCCAAAAAGGATACTTCCAACATGTACACTCCTCCCTTTGTGGAGAGAGGGTTTGCTATGTTCAAAACCAATTTGCTTTGCCTACTTACCACTAGAGTGTGGATATGTTGGACAGTGTCATCATTTAATAACTCCACATTGATGTTCTGGAGATCATTGCCAGCTGAGCAGAGAGTCTGAACAAGAGCAGAAAGGTGTTGTTTAGATGCTGCAGGGAGGGTATTGACATCCATCTATGCTACGGAGAATTGCTTTGCTGAAGCAAAGCAATTCCTTGTCCCCCATCTTTCTTTTTTTTTAAATTTAGGTAATTCCTATGGCCCCTTCAATATCATGATTTAAAAAGTGGCAAGGAATGATTAACTCTTTTATCTTTGGTAACAATCGTGTTTTTGTCCATCTGTTAGGCATCTCCCCACCAACTTGGGTGGGTTAGCCATACCTGGTCTCTGACTTTATTTTGCAGCTTTTCAATTATGTCAAGCAGTTCCTTTAATGAATAAAAGTACTAACATCCCCAGGGTTAAAATAGAACTTAACGTAGATGTTAGTATATTGCATAGTATGTTCTTTAAAAAACTCTCAAGAAAGGAGATTAAAGACTTAAAGAATCCATGCTTCAAAACCACCCATTGAGATTTGGCATAAATGGAAATAAATTGTTTCTCCAGACTTGTCACTTGTATGTCCGTTTTTATACCAATTTTTTAATATTAATTTTTTTCACCCAGATAAAATGCAGTAATATAAGGGTTGGGAAGAAAGAGGAATTTACCTAATTAGTGATCTTTTTACTAATGGCAAACCCAAGTCGACTGAGCACTTGATATCTGCTCTAGACCCACTTTCAGTTTCATGGTATCCCAGGCTGTGACTCAAGGCAGTTTACAAAAAGGCAGAGAATGCAGTAACACACACACACACAAATTTAAGACTGGAATAGTATTAAATACCAGAATATCTAAACATCAAGCAGATTACAGCTCCATTGTAATGGTACCATACCTGTCCATCAGCCAGAGGTATATTGACGAAGGGGACAGTTCTTTCATGGGGCATTGAGGAGCTCCGTAGAGTTGCAGGCCGAGTCTTCTCTGAAGTAGACACACTTTGTGAGAGCCCCCTCTGTGGAGTCCTAGGAAGGAGAATGATTTGATTTCAATAAAGTATTAAACAGTCCCAGGCTGTTCTTTTCTACCATATGGTTATGGAGCCCCTGAAAGTAGTTTATATTGCTGTTGTTCTTGTTAGTAAATAATATTAATTACCATCCCCATCGCAATCCTAATCCTAATCATTTTTATCTATATGCCACCTGTTCTGCAAAGCCAGGACCCAAGGCATTTATCTCTGAAACAAACTGATCATTATACAAAATTTGCTAAATGACAGGATTGTCCCATGCCCCAATAAGGTTATATTCTGAACGGATAGTAGGACTTACCTTTTAGAGCCCATCGAGATGCATTTGGAGGCAGATACTGACTGTTCACGTAAAGAAGCAGATCTCTCAATACTTCTTGCCTTTGGAGTATGGTCTATAGAAGCAGACCTGATGGGATGCAAAATCAAATGAAATGGGTTGGTTTGAGCATGCTTTATTTCATCCACACTTCTACAACTCCAGAAACTCCACCCAGAGTGATGAATGGTTAAGGGACTGTGTGAATTCTAATCCAAATTATCTGAACACCCAACAATTCCCGATCTATGCTCTACAGGAATCATCCTATTAAACTGAGGTCCAACAACTGGGGACCTTGCAGACCAACCTCAGCACCATCACAAGGAAAGGAGTCTTTACAGTGGTAGCACCTTTGCTGCATATTCTTTTGTATTAAAGACTTCTCAAGTTGTCTTTGTTCTGATTTCCTTGGAAGGAGATCACAACCTTGGCTCCTGTCTAAATTTACTTATCCGACAAGGTAATGAGTAGAGGTCCTTCTTGAGAAGTTAACAACTCCCAAGCTTGAGGTGAGGTTAGGTGTTCATTTCTTTTGTTAAAAACCCTGGCTGAGATCCTACATCACTGTCTACGTTTCGTAATTTTATGAATCTAAAGCTATGTTAGAGAAGTGTAATGGCACCCTGTTAATAAATGTGCATCTCAGTACTGGCTTCCAACGTGCATTGGGTGCTCCTGGGATGCTCCCTCATTTCCCAGCCAGTGTCTTGATGTGCAGAGTAATAATAGTAATAATCAGTAGTCATCTTATCATTCACAGTCTTTCTCAAAAAGTGTATTCAGGGTTTCTAATCTTACAACTACCACAACAGTTTCCTACAACTTCTCTCTAATCAAAATTGGCAATTTATCCATCTCTGTTAAATCATTCATTTATAACAATCATCCTTCTTTTGTGAGAGACAGTGTAGAGTAGCAGTTTGAGATCTGTAAAATAGGGTTATCCCCACTCAGCCATGAAACTCAGTGGTTGACCCTGGGCAAGTCATGCTTTCTTATCCACAGAGGATGGCAATGGCAAATCCCCTCTGAAGAAACTTGCCAAATAAACCCTGTGATAGGTTTGCCTTAAGGACACTGTAGTTGGAGACTACTTGAAGGCACACAACAATAACAGCTTCTTTTTGTAGGTAATACATTATTTTCCACTTCTGAGCATATAATAGTCTTGCTGCTGTAGTCATATATTGTAGTAGTCTTTCATATATTTTTTTCCACTTGATTATCCATCAATTCCAGAAGAAAATATCCGAGTTTTAATTGTATACTCATTTTTGTTATTCTTACCTGCTTTGCTTGCCCTTTACGACAGAAGCCAAGGAATTGGTTTTAAATACCTGCAGAAAAATTGGGCAGCACATTGAAACATTTTGTTTCTTTTTCACACTTCAGCGGGTTCTGGGGTTGGGCTAGGGCTCAATGGAAAGCAAAGCTGCAACATAAAACCAACTGGATAAAGGAGTAAGAAACCCGAGGGAAATAAAACAGTGTTTGCCTTATATAGAAATAGCACAGGGTAAACATACAGTGTTTATTAATTACTGATTTCAATAATTTTCTTGTTTAAATTTCGTTGTAGTTATGATTTTAATGTTATCAGCCTTTAGCACTTGTTTCAGTAGAAATGTAAAAAAAAAAAGAAATGAATAAATAATATTCAGCATTTGGGGTGCTACCACCAAGTAGGCCCTTTCTCCTCTTATCAATTTACCTTATATACTCGACTATAAGTCGACCTCATGTATAAGTCGAGGGCAAGTTTTGGGGCCAAAATTATGGATTTTGCTATGACCCGTGGATAAGTCGAGGGTAAAATTTAGGGGCATATAGGAAAGGATTTAAAGGATGAAGCAAAGCAAAACAATGTCAAATAACTTCCAAAAGTCCATCAGACATAACTCTTTGTGCTTCTTCTTAAGACTGGATGGATGAGAGAGTAAAGGGGTCAGTGCTTCCAGGACAGATTATACTCTTGCTTTTCACCAGGGGATGTTTCCTTCTTTTAAATAAGAGTTAATATACAGTACTTACATTGTCCTGTGGATAAGTCAACTCAGGTTTTTGGGGTCAATTTTTTGACCTAAATTTCTAGACTTATACACAAGTATATACAGTACCTCCTCAGTTAACAGCCCCATAGCTATATTTTAAACTCACTGAGGTTTCTGATTAATCTTCAGGGCAGCCCCTCATACAAAGTATCACAGCAGTTTGATCCAAAACTTGGAAAAATTATTTTTTTCTTGACTCACACTGGCTGGAGGTTCTAAAAGGTCCAACCCCCCCCCCCCACACACACACACAAACAAACAATTTTTCATAATGGTAGTCTAATCTATAGGCCACCTAGTAATACAGGTTAACATGTCATGGAGTCAATCCACTACTCCAATAAAAGAGATGGAGCAGTTAGCATCCCCAGACTGCAAATTTCATCCTTCACTGAAGTCCCTATGGTGCACAATCCTAAATCCAGTTGATAAACCAGCTTCCAACAAAACACAGTCTCGTCTTTTCTTCCTTGAGCTTCAGTTCATTGCCTTAATTTCATTCCATTAACTCCTCTGGATAACAGTTGAGAAGAGTTGTAGCCCAAAACATCTGAAGAGGGAACCATGTCAGAGGCCATAATCTTTGTATACTTACCTTCTGAGTTGTTTTCTTTGCCTGTGCTCCAGTTTCAGCTTTCTCATCTTTGTATTCCACAATGGTGGTAACCTTCACTAGAAAGGGCATGTTAGTCAACTGTTACTAGCAGAGATTGGGGACATTACACTTTTTTGACGGTGTGTCTCAGGATCCCCAAGGCAGCACGGACTCATGGGTCAAGCCATGGACAACTGAGCCATATCCCGTCCCCCACTCTCTTCAAAGCCATGGCCAGCATGGCTTCTATCAAAATGGTTCACATCAAAAGAGAAACAAGTTGGGCTTTGCCTGTTCAATGCACTGTTTTGTTCTCCTTCCTGTTGCATGGGTGCATAATACAGTTGGCCTTCTTTATCCACGGATTTTTTATCCATGGATTTGAGCATACACGGCTTGAAAATATTCCCCCAAAGTATAAATTCCAAATAGCAAACCTTGATTTTCCATTTTATATATGGGACACCATTTTGTTGTGCCATTATATTTAATGGGACTTGAGCATCCATGGATTTTGTTATCCACGGAGGATCCTAGAATCAAACCCCAGCGGATAACAAGGGCCCACTCTACTAACTTTCTCTTTCCTTTGACAGCAAAAGTCCACTTCTTTGGTGGTTGCCAAATCCATTTTTAAAAAATCTATCTAGCGACACCGTGATGTAGTGATTTGAATACTGAGACGATGACTCTGGAGATCAGGGTTTGAATCTCCAGTCAGCCATGGAAACCCACTGGGTGACCAAAGGTAAGTCACACTCTCTAAGCCTCATAGGGAAGCAAAGGCAAACCCCCTTTGAACAAATCTTGCCAAGAAGACCCCATAGGTAGCCATAAGTCAGAAACTACTTGAAAGACACAACAATGACGACAACAAGAATCTATATCTTATAAACATCAACCTGGTATAATGAGCACGGGGGATTTTGAAGCAGCCGCTACTAGCGGGGACCACAATCGTGCCAAACAAAAAGGCGATTACACTGGGTAAGGAAAAGATCCCCCTTCACAGTGGGAACAAGGGACCTTTTGGAATCGATTTCCAGAATGGAGCAAAGGAGAATCAGGAATCGATTTAAACTGCAAGTGGGAATGAGCCGGCCCTTATTTTCCAAAACATACTGCAGAAAAACAGAGTTTGAAGCCACTTTAGCGGCCCTGACTCAATGCTAGGGAATTCTGGGAACTGTAGTTTTGTGAGACATTTAGCCTTCTCTATCTGTGAGCTATGGTACCACAATAAACTACAATTTGCAGGATTCCCTAGTACTGAGCCAGGGCAGTTAAAGCAGTCTCAAACTGGATTATTTCTGTAGTGTGTTTTGGACAGCAGTTGACATTGGCAACATCTAGAGAAGGATTTCTTTTGGGAACCGTCTAATTAAAAAGATTGTATGTACAGTGCTGTGGAAATTTACAGTACTATATAAATAAAGGTTAATAATTTCTTCTAACTTTGGATACCAACTTACCTCTTTTGCTGTTTGTTCTCACTAGCTTGGAATCTGATGGTTTCCTGACACAGCATTCATTCTGGAAACAGGTTGGGATAGAAGGGAGAAGGAAGAGAAGAGGAGCATCAGCAGAGCCAGCCCAAGACATTTTGATCCTTTGCCTGAGCCAGAGCAGAAGCTCCCCCTTCCCATCAATATAACATGCATAGTATCCAAAGCCAGCAAATGCGCAAAACAGAAAAACCCACTCTTGTATCCCTGACTGTAGAACACAACACCACCAAACTGGACCCCCAAAGCCTTCGACTTCACATTGGACTACCAATGATTTGCTGCCCTTTTAGGAGACCCCAAAAGTTGCTCATGCAGCTGCCTCACCTTGCCCAACCTGGAACATCATATTGTTACTGAATCACTGAATCATCCTTTATTGTGCTAGCTAAAGGCATAACAAAAAAGCTTTTAAAAATACAAAAAATATTTTAGATAAAAAGTACAAAATTGCCTATTGTCTCTCAACAGATGTTGCACCAGGCTGAAGAAGCTGATCATATAATTAACTTCTACTTCATTTTCTTTGCTTTGCTTTGCTATGGACCTTATCAGATGTCGGAAATTGGAAGTATAATCCAATGGCAATCTGAACACAATCATGGGGTTTCACGTTATTGCAAATTAAAGCGTCTCACGCAATTTTGGGCAATGGGGGGGGTCATTTTCAGGCAATGGGAAGTTATTCTGAATGCATCCCGAACGCAATAAGAATTCATGTGAATTTTGCCAAACTAGCGAATTCACGTGAATTCGAATTGGCTCCATTCGCAATAAAAAGAAATTCCTCCCATCTCATAAGGTCCTTTGATTCCTTTCCCATCCCAATGTCCCTTTCCTTATGTGCTGTATTCTGATTAGACTGTATAGATAGTAAGCCTTAAAAAACAAATTATACATTGCAACAACATTTCCTGCTGTAGAGCATTAGTGCTGGAAATAAATGATGTGAAATGAAAGCAGGAAGCCTCACCGCCCCCCTAAAAAATCCCCATTAAAGTCTTTCAACAGTGACATCTTTAATAGTTAGATACTTACTGCCTCAAGGTTAGCAGCAACTGCAGCAGCTGCTTCCTCCTCTTTCAGGTCTATGGCAGAGAAACAGAAAAATGGGGTGAAAAAGTTGGTAGCTTAATAAGAGAAATGCTTTGCATCCTAAGGACCACACATCCCCAAAAGCAGGGATAAGCAGAAAATAAGACTCTGAACTACGGTTAATCTTTTAAGGAAATTTGCAGGAAATGAGCATGGGTTTCCAATTCAATTTTTAAATAAATCAACAGCAACAATGAAGATTGCGCTCCTTTTCATGCTTACTCAGAAGAAAGTCCCACCAGGAGCAGGGTGACTAGATATCATAATGCCAAAGGAGGACAGGGCACCGTAAATGTAGGACATTCAGGAAAAATGGAGGGCATTGCCAAATGAAAGCTAAGAACACTAATATAAATGTAAATTCATGCTTCTTAGTCGTGCTCAGAATGAAGGACATGTTGAAATTCCTCCTGGACAGAAAGTTGAAATAGAGGACATGTCCTAGAAAAAGAGGACATCTGGTCACCTTGACAGGACACTACCCTCAAACCCAGCAGTTTCCAAACTTTGGTCCTTAGGACTGGAGCATGGCTTTGGCACGGCTTTCGGACTCTTTAAGACGCATGCATCGTTTAAACAGCATACCTCCAAAGTGACCCAAAGCAGCTTTATTTTGGCCGGTCCGTTTGGGCCCAAAGTTTGGGAACCACTGCTCTAACCTCAAACACTCTTAACTAGAAGAGGGCTTAAATCAGCAAGCGGAGAGGAGAGGAGAGTGGCAAATCTTGCCCTTCTCTGTTGGCTTCTCAAGTTGGTTCCTAAGACAGACCCATCACAGGGTTTTCTTGCTAGAATTCAAAGATATAGCTGTGTTAGTCTAGAATCGGTATGTAGAGAGATCTTGTAGCACCTTTGAGACTAACTGAAAGAAAGAAGTTGGCAGCGTGAGCTTTCCTAGACTGAAGTCCATGAAAGCTCATGCTGCCAACTTTTTTCTTTCAGTTAGTCTCAAAGGTGCTATAGAGTTTTCTTGGCAAGACGTGTTCAGAAGGGGTTTGCCTTAACCTTCGTTGGAGGCTGAGAGAGTGTCACTTGCCCAAGGTCACTCGTTAGGTTTCCATGGCCAAGTGGAGATTTGAACCCTGATCTCCAGAGTCCAAGGCTTAAACCACTGCACCAGCTCTCACCATGCTGACCTTCCCTGTAGAGTCAGCAAAAGCAAACTCCTGTAGCCTCTGCATTAGTAGTTTCTGCCATCTCAACCTTGGCCACATGTGTCCCGGTTTTCATTCGCAAAATGTTGACAGGTTATGTAAAAGTTGAGGGACCAGTGTGGGGTCTGAGTATTGGAATATGACTCTGAAGACCATCCTGGCTTGGTCATGGAAACCCACAGGGTGACCTTGGATAAGTCACACTTTCTCAGCTTCAGAGGAAGGCAATGGCAAACCCCCCTCTGATGAAACTCACCAAGAAAACCCCACAATAGGTTCTCCTTAGGGTTGCCATAAATTGGAAATGGCTCGAAGGAACACAACGGCAACAAATGGAATAGTTGAGTAGAAAAAGAGAATTCAGCAGGTGAAGCTTGTAGGACCAACTACACCTGTTGAAATCTCCTCTGTCAACACAGTGTAGGCACAACAACCTCATCCTCTTCCACAGGACCACTCTCATTCTCACCTGCATCTACATGATATGCTTGAATATAATGTTTATATGTTATACTGGAATGTAAATGTTTCTAGTTGGATGCAAGGTGATTTTTGTAACCATTTTCTTATTTTATGCTGGCTGTATGCCGTAATAAATTCATTCATTCATTCATTCATTCATTCTCAACAACTGTATACCACCCTAGAAACATTTTCCACATTTATCTGTCTGGAGGGCTTAGGGAAAAATGAAACCGATACTCCAAGACTGAGATCCATCTCCATCCACAGGAGCTTGAAGATGTGCCTTTTCTCAACTGAAACTTCCAGAATCTCCTAGCCAGCATAGCCAATGGGGATTCTGGGAGTTGTAATCCTAAAGATAAATTATAAAGGTTCTGTTGCTCTGGCTTAGAGGAAAGGTTTCAGTGGGAAAGGGAAGGTGATGGGGGCCACAATTCGAACTCAGGCCTTACTGATCAGGTCCTTCCGCCTCATTTTGCGCATGGCCACAGGCAATGCCAGCAACTCCACCTGAAAGGCTTTCTCAGCTGTGTGAAGAATTGAAGCCAGTTCTTTCTTCATCTCTTGAAGGTTTTCCTTGGCTTAGATAAAGGCAACAAAGAAGTAACAGAAGGGGAAGATAAAAAGAAGTAAATGAACTAAAACAGAAGTTAAGAGTTGCGAAAAAGCTAATTTTGGAGACTCTTAACTTCCAGAATCCTGGAGAATACTAGATCCAAAGTGCTTTTTACAGACTATCCTGGGGATTCTGGGAGTTGTATTCTAACAAGTACCTTTCTGCCAGCTTTGATGGTAGAAACCCAAGAAGCAGAGCAACCTTAGCCAATTCCTTCTCTCCCCTCCTCCAGAAATACATCCTTCTCCAAGATTTAGGTATACAATTGTAGCACCACACTTTTGATTGTGAGTGCACACCTGCACTGTAGGAAAAAAAATGCACTTTCACTGCCATGGCACCATCTTACAGAACTGTGGGATCTGTAGTTTTCGGATGAACCAGTACTCTTAGGCAGGGAAAGCTAAAGAACTTGTAGTTGTAAAACTACAAGTCCTAGGATGGAGCCACAGCACTTAAAGTTGTGTCAACTTGTGTGTAGGTTGTAAAATCACATTACTCTCCCGTCCCCAAAATCTCACCCTGATGATCAAAATCTTGTAGAAAGAGGCTGATCCGCTGGTCCCTCTGCTCCTTGCCCAAAAGGCCTCGCTCCGACCCCACGCCAGAGTCACTCCCACGTTTGGTGACCTCTTCCAAATGCTTCCTGAGCTCCATGACAATCTGAGCCCACCAGAAAATAAGAATAAAGGTTTGCCAGAAATTCAAATGCAGGCAAGAGAGAATGGGTATAAAATGGGGATGGATTTATAGCAGAACCCCCAAACAAATGTCTGCAGGAGTTGGACTGGAAGGAGGGTTGCTGAGGCCTTTTATGTGGAGGTGCTGCAATCCATCTTTGAAACCAGGTCTCTGGATAAGTAGAGGAAGAGGAGACACTCTTGAGAATCAAGAATCAGGTCCCTCCAGCTGTTTTCTTTCTCTGCTTCAGTTAATGTGTGGATTAGTCTTTATTGCAACGGGCTCAAGGTGTGTGCTTTTCATCCCAACAACCCTGTGATGGGGATCAGGTTGAAGAGCCCATGTGTATTGCTGGCTGCAATGTTTCACAGCTGTGTGGAAGCTAAAATATGGGTCTCCCAGGCTGCAGCCGCTCTTAATGAAGTCTGACACTGTTTTCACTGCCACGGCTCCATCCTGAGATTTGTTATGGCACAACAGTTCTCTGATAGAGAAGGCTAAATTTCTTACAAAACGACAAATCCCAAAATTCTATAGCATGGAGACATGGCAGTTAAAGCAGTGTCAAAAGATACACTATTTCTGGAGTGCAGATTCAGACACAAGTCCCAACGTATATCTTGTTGTTGTGTGCCTTCAAGTCATTTCCAATTTATGGCGTTTTCTTGGCAAGATTTGATCAGAGGAGGTTTGCCAAAGCCTTCCCCTGAGGCTGAGAGTGTGTGACTTGCCCAAGGTCACCCAGTGGGTTTTATTGCCGAGCTGGGAATTCTACACTGTAGAAGTAATGTAGTTCAACATCACTTTCAGTGCTATAGCTCCCTCCTATGGAATCCTAGGATTTGCAGTTTTTCAGGGTCTTTAGCCTTCTATGGAATTTATCAGACGGGATATTTCGAATGGAGCCAATTGGAGCCGATTCGAATTCATGTGAATTCGCTAGTTTAGTGAATTTACGTGAATTCCAATTGCATTCCGAATGCATTCAGAATGACTTCCCATTATCTGAAAATGACCCCCCCACCATTGCCCGAAATTGTGTGAGATGCTTTAATACACAGTAACATAAAACCCATGATTGTGTTTGGAATGACTTCCCTTTTGCCTGAAATTGCATGAGATACTTTAATACGCAATAAAGTGAAACCCCATGATTGCGTTCGGTTTGCCATTGCATTATACTCCCAAATTCCGTTGTCTGATAAACTCCTATGCCCGAGTCATGGTGCCTCCCAAAACTATACATTCCAGGATTCTATAAGGTGAAACCATGGCAGTTAAAGTGGTGTCAGACTGCATTATTGCTACAGTGTAGATACACCCTAAGTCTAACACTCTAACCCCCACACCACACTGGCTGTCCTTAAGACAAAGGTGGATGACATGCAACCCTTCAGGTTTGGGGGCTACAATTCTTGTCTGGCTTGAACCAATCTGGCCAATGGTGAGGAAAGATGGGTGTTGGGGTCTAACATCTGAAGGATGTTTCATCCCTGTCTGTCCCTACCATAAGGCTTTCAGCTCTCCCCTCACAGAAGGTGGCACTGGATCTGCTTGTGGATCTCTGAATAAAGAGATGTGCGTTTGTGTGAAAAACCTATAGGTTTGGTTCTAGTGCTCAATATAGACCTTTGAGAACTTCTATGAGTTTATGTCTTGCACTGGCTGCAGTAAGTAGATCTCCAAGTTCCAATAAAGCAACAAAATGGATTTTGTAAGCTTGATGTTTGCCTACCCAGGAAGCAAGATTTCCTTTAAAAAAGAGAGAGGGAGAGAAGCTGGTTCATTTCATTGTTTTCTGGATAGACACACAAGAACTCTAAAATCCCTCAAATGGAATCACCTGCAAAAAGATGTACACTTTGTATTTAAGAATCCTAAGCTCAAGGGTTGGTTTTGTGTAATACAACTGATTCCAACTCACACGTCTTCTGCTTAAGAATTCTTCCTTGGTTGTTGTGTTTTCTTCATTTCTATTGTACATTTTAAAACTTGAAGGTTTGGTTGTTAAATAATTGGAAGTTCTAAAGCTCTGCATTACATCTATGCAAGACTGGATTATTAAACTTTACGAATTTATGGAAGCAGATAAATTAACAAAATCAATACAAGAGAGAACAATGGAAAGTGCT
Source organism: Urosaurus nigricauda (assembly GCA_034509955.1). NCBI lineage: Eukaryota > Metazoa > Chordata > Lepidosauria > Squamata > Phrynosomatidae > Urosaurus > Urosaurus nigricauda. Next base: position 13,487,181 of record JAOEGL010000013.1, read on the forward strand.
GGGAAAGACTGGGATCCATTTGTTAAGTCTTAAAAAGAACATAAAAATCCTAGTTACTATTTGGGATTAGTCCTTTTTGGTTTCTCTTGTGGATAATTATTGGAATACTGGAAGATGGTGAAAAAAACCAGGTATATAAAAGAAAATGTCAAGAAAGCGTTTACACAGCATTTGTTTTTGCATAGAAAAGAAATCCAAGACTAGGAAGTTCAGATTTTATGTATCTGTGGAGTTTATCATATGACAGAATTTGGGGGTATAATGCAATGGCAATCCGAATGCAATCATGGGGCTTCACATTATTGCGAATGAGTGTATCTCACGCAATTTCGGGCAATGGGAAATCATTCCGAATGCAATCATGGGGTTTCATGTAATTGCGTATTAGAGTATCTCACGCAATTTTGGGCAATGGGGGGTCATTTTCAGGAAATAGGAAGTCATTCTGAACGCAATCAGATTTCACGTAAATTCGCTAAACTAGCGAATTCACATAATTGCGAATTGGCTCCATTCGCAATTGAGAGAAATTCCTCCCATGTGATAAACTCCTGTAATTGTGTTTGTGTGTTGATCTACAGGAGTGGATAGAAAGAGAAGTTGCCTTGGGGGGGCAATCTTGTTTAGAAAGGTGTCTAATTGCTTTGTTTGTTTGGTAGGTCTTTTGTAAGTCTCTGTTAATTCATGTTAATGTATGTATATGTTGAGTGATTTGCATAGTGGTTTTGATTCAATAAAATTTATTTTTTTAAAAAAAATAAAGCTCTGCATTACAAGTCACCCAAAGATCTACAAGCATAAATCAACAGCCATCAGCCTTAGCCAGCATAGCCAATGGCGAAGAATAATGGGAGCTGCAGTCCTTTCTCTGGATGGCCAGAGGTTGCCTTTCTTGATCTAAACCTGCTTTGTGTCCTTCCGGGTGTGCTCAATTGGCACGGTGTCTGCTGCATTGTGAGTTCTCAGAAGATTTCACACCATCCAATAAGTTCCAACAGCTGGTTTATTTCTTGAAGTGGTATGTACATTTAAAAAGTCAACCAAGTACAGTAATGAGGAGCACCTGTAGGAAATGCAAACCTACCAGCATGCATCACAATGTCAGATTGCTTTATTGTTCAAGGACTTACATAAAACAATAGCAAAACCAAAACAAGACTCGGCATTATAACTCCTCACCCCCATCCCAAGTTTCTTAGGTTGCAGTCTCCGCTGAAATCTCCAAAATAGGCTTTTGACGTCGGCAGCCTTTATATCAAGGACACCCGAGTTAAACTTTAGCTCATCTGCAGTACTTTCAAGTGTACACACCATTCTCAAAGAGATGAAGAAAAACAAAAGCACCCCATACATTCTCTCTTGCAGTATCAGAAATTAAAAGGCACCATAAGATTTTTTTTTTTTAGAAAACACAACGAAAGGTATAGTCAGTATCCTTGACTTAAAAGTAAACTCTAAGGACTGCTGCCCCCATTCTTAAAAGACAGAGGTGGGGAGGAAAGAATCATACCTTTAAAACATCCCCTGCAAAAATGTTATTTAGAAACATGTAACCCTTGCATTCTTTTTTATTATTATTATTATTTAGGAACACTAGGTGTAAACACAAGGTAAATATAAAACCCATTGGTTTAGTAAGACTACAAATATCCTTCCCACCCACTTTCCCGAACCCATGAAAAAAACTTTCACTTACAAAAATATTTTAAAAATATATTGTCACTACCATGATTAGAGCACTACATGTTCAATAATGGCAGCTTCTCCCAAGCAGCGAGCTTAACAATTTGACAAAAAGTGCAATTGCCTTGAGATCTACATTTTGACTGAAATGTTCCAAGAGTAGAAGTTACTACAGCTTTGCTTATTTAGGTTACTATAGCTTAGATTTGCTCTGGTTCTGTTAATCATCGATTAAGAAATCATGCCAACTGCGGAGTTGTCTGTACATTCAGGGTCATGCATTCCCATACTCATACTCCCTATGGGATACTATTAAAATGGCAGGATCAGGAAACAAAAATATCAAGGCTTGAATACTGTCAGCTGTCCCAGTTGTTGAATAGTAAAGCAACACTTGTGTTAATCCCATTGATTCACTGAGGCTGCATCTGCATTGCAAAAATAATCTAGTTTGATACCCACTTTAACTGACATGGCTCAATGCTATAGAATTGTATTGTAGTTCGTTGTGGCACCAGTGCTAAATGTCTCACAAAACTACAATTCCCAGAATTCCACAGCACTGAGCCACGGTAGTTAAAGTGGTGTCAAACTGGATTATTTCTGCAGTGTGGACGGAGCCTGAGTCTACAATAGCCAGGACTATTCATATAATTTAGGCCCAAAAGGTCTGTTCCTTCTGCTCCCAGGGGTCAACCTATGATATTAGAAAACATGCTCACTAAGAATGAATGCCATTGATAAGATACTGTTCGTTTGGTTTTTAAATTCAGCTCATGAATGTACAGCACAGTTGTCTCCATGTCTATTTTGAAATAAGCCCCAGTGAGTTTAGTGGGTCTTACTCCGAAATTTTATATAGGATCACATTCTTAGCCAAGTGAGGGTGATGTGGCCAATAATCTCCAGACTACTTTCATTCATCTTAATCTGTTCATGGGAACTTTGGGCAAGTACCAAAATATCAAGACAGACACTGAGAGTGTATCTACATGACACCGTTATAGCAGTTTGGCCGCAATTTAATTTCCATGGCTCCATCCTATGGAATCATGAGATTTGGGACTTAAGGTCTCTAGGGCACTCACCCGATTTATAACACTCGGGCAGAAAATTCCAAGTACTTAATGAAACTACAGATCCTAGGATCTCACAGTTTAGAGCATGGCTATTGAACTGGTATCAAAGCACTGTAATTGTATAGTCTGGATGCATGCTGAGATACTGTCAGTGAGCCAATGCTGTCCCTTTACCATACTATGAAATGTATCTTAGTTGGACCAAGATGGCAGAGTTCCTACTGCCTGATAGTAAAGTGAGCCATGAAGAAAGTTTCATCAACTCTGTTTAGCAACATGAAAAGCTTAGTCACTATCTTGTCCTGTGTTTTTGCTTTTCTGTATCAGCAATTCCATTAACCCACGGCTTAGGTAGACATGTAAGGCTATCCTTACTGAATCAACGAGACTGAAAGCTGATGCCTCATATTACTGGTCTATTATTGAAGATTGTATCTGAATACCCTGGTGAATTTCTTAAGTCTTTCAGAAGCATAGCAGCAGGGAATAACGAACAGCATTCCTCGGGAATTTTCAGCTGGTTAAATCTGCAGTCTTGAGAGGTGGCTGAATATTCAGACAGGAGTGAACGATTACCTCTCTGTTACTGCTGAGTTTCCATGTCCCTTTGACTCTCAAGCCTCTCTTATTATTTGTAGGAAAGCACCAATATTTTTCTGCTGAGGACAATGTTAAGCAACGCTGCCAGCTCATTTGGTATACATGAAAATGCTCTTTTGACACCAGCATTTTGACACCAGCATTTCTCATCATGGAGTTTAACTTTACCGTGAAAAAGTCCTTTGCTTTGCAACTTCGTCACTTGAGATCTCATTCCTAAAGCATTTCCTTGCCATATAAGTAAAACAGGGTTTAAGTAGGACAATCCACTTCTAATTATATCTGTCCTGCACCTCCTTCTTATTTCTATTATTTTGTACTTCTCTTATTATTTTCTATTATTCTTTGCTCGTGCTTGTAAACAGAAAATAAATTGGCATCATTCTTTTCCAGTGCAAAGACTCTGGTGCTTCAATTGACATGTTGGGCTAGCTTAGTTTAGAGACAAAGACATCAACCACTATTTGGGATCTCAGAGCACAATTTTGACCATTTGTAAAATCAAGGGCGGAAAACGTGTGATCTTCCAGAAGCTGTTGAACTACAGTTCCCATTTCCACTGACCATGGCAGCTTGGACTCATGGGAGATGGGATACAACAACATCTAGAGGGACAAAAGTTCCTACACCTCTTAAATCTCAAAGCAGAAAATTACAACACACAAGGTGGAATCCTGTTGGTTCATCTTAACTAGAGTCCACCGACTGATTCAACTGCTGCATGGTGAGCTTACAAGAAAACCCCATAGATTCAATGGGTCTCCTCTAGTTAGGACTCATAACAGGATTTAGGCCATAGTTTCTGACCACTGTGTGGCATAGTAACTCAAAATCACAAGTTTGAACACCTGGGGCACACTCTACAACAACCTCTCCCATGCTGTCTCACCAAAGTTAATGGAAGTCACACAAGGGCACACAGAAATCAGACACTGCCCCAAAGACTACAACTGTACAGGTTTTAAAAACAGGTTAGGTAGAAAGAGGATGTTTTGCCAATTTATTTTTTCAGTGTTGTTTTTTTTTTAATTGACACTGAGCTTCCAGATAGGTCAAGTCAAATTTTGCTTTTATATCTAAGAGCAAAGTCAACTATCGTAATGTCATTATTTTCTAGTAGTAACACCGCCAGCAGTTCTTATCGAGAACAACATTATCTTGTTGAGACAGCCCAGAATTTCTGTAATTTCTGGTCAAGGCACAAAATCGTACTCATTTTGTAAAATTTCTGCCCTTATTTCCATCCCATTCCATAACATTAAAGCATAAACAATTTTTACAAAGTAGACATTTGGGCCGGGTGTACTCAAAACGTCATAGCTGGGCTGTAGCAATTCTGTTGTGGATTTAATTGAGACCAAAAAAACGAAAAGGAAAACTGCCATATCCCTCCCACCCCCCGCTCACAGCTTTGTTTTGCTTTCCAGATTCACAGGTCCTAGGAAGAAAAAAGAGGAAAGTCTGTTTTGCTCAAGAGTATTCTTCCAGAAACTTTATGTGGAAGTCTTTCACTTTCTCCAGCAATATTTTTAACTTCTCTACTGGAGGCAGAATAGTCATCCTGGAGGAAAAAAAGGTATTTTAAAACTTAGTACATGAAGATTGTCGTCTAAGACAGACAAGGCAGAAAATTCAGATGTCACCGGTGCACACAGATTTAGCTATCAAATCTACGTTTGCCTACCTAAAGTGGTAAGTTCCTTCTCTTTGACCAAATCCACTTCCTGGAACAACACAGATGCCTGTTTCTTCCAGAAGTTTCATACAGTAGAACATGTCAGGAGCCATTTTATGAGCCTAAGGAGATAAAACAATGGAGTAATTTGAAATGACAACGCAAAGCAAGTTACATGTTGCTTCCTATAAATGCACTTCTTTCCAAACATTTCAATTATACATCTGGCTGATTCTGGAGACCAGAGTTCGGTTTCCAGCTTGACCATGGAAACACACTAGGTGACCTTGGGTAAGTCACATGCTCTCAGCCTCAGAGGAAAGCAACGGCAAACCACTTCTGAACAAATCTTGCCAAGAAAACCCAATGATAGGTTTGCTTCAGGGTTGCAGTAAGTTGGAAATGACATGAAGGCCCTCTTTGTCCTCGGCTTAATTCAATTGCTGCAAACTGAGTTCAAAATGCAGAAGTAGTTTGCACCCAATGAAGGAGAGGAGAGGGGTGGACAGAATCTTGTCCTTCCCAGTAGACTCAGGCAAAAGCAAACTTTGGTAGCCTCTCCTAGCTTATGTTTGAGGGATCTTGGAGTTCTAGGAAAAACCAAGTAGATTCCATAAGGTTGGTGCTTGCCTACCTCTGCCCTAAATCAGAGTTGCTTAAAGTAAAGCAATAGAAAGGAAGGAAGGCTCACCTTGGCTACCTCTACAGCCTTGGAAGGAATAAAGATTCGTGGGAAAGCATACATGGCTCCTTGAAGCGGATTGCAGTGAATCCCTGGTACTTGATTGAACATGTCTTCTGTTAGTTTGGCCTTTTTTGCAAGGTTGTTCAAAACGGACTCCTTTTCCTATTTTGAGAGAGAGAATGCAATGATCATCACCCAGGAAATAAATGAACCACGTGATACAAAACTGCTTCCATACCCTCCAACTCTCCCAGATTTGGCTGGGGCAGTCCCATTTAACCCCCTGTCATCCCATTTTATAATCTGTTTTTAAAATGTCCCGGTTTCTCTTTCCTCTTCTCACTTTCCCCTTTTGTCCTTGGCTTACTTCAATTGCTGCAAACTGAGTTCAAAGTACCAAAGTAGTTTTCACTCAGTTAACATAGGAGTGAGGACAATTTTGCCCTTCCCCGCAGGTCCACGCAAAAGCAAAACTTTCCCAGTCCTCTCTTGCCTGTGTGTTCTTCCTCCTTGACTATTGTCTTGTTGACCACAAGTTGAATGGCCACAGGTATCCCATTTTTTTCATCTGTGAAATATTGGAAGGTATGTGCTTGTACTGTTTTGCAGCTCCTATTTTATTCCTTAAAGGAGCTTTGTGAGCAAATTTGATTGCCCTTGCTGTCATTCACATCGCTATTTCTGGCATCACTTTGACTGGGGAGTATGAAGATTATTGTGTGCAGGAGGGTTAGAAAATCAGAAGTTATTTTAGCTGCAAGAATTGCCCTTTTTTCTTATTGTGTCTTTCATCCCTGTTTACAATCTCCAACTAGAGTCTACCAGGCCCATTGTAGGAAGTTTATTCTAAAGGGAAAAAAATGAACCGGCTCTCCATTTGCCACTTGCTGTCTTTTCATAGGGGGTCTCGGGAGTTTATCACATGGGAGGAATTTCTCTCAATTGCAAATGGAGCCAATTTGAATTCACGTAAATTCGCTAGTTTAGCAAATTTACGTGAAATCTGATTGCATTCGGAATGCGCTCAGAGTGACTTCCCATTTTCCGAAAATGACCCCCCATTGCCCGAAATTGCATGAGATACTCTAATACGCAGTTACGTGAAACCCCACAATTGTGTTCAGAATGACTTCCCATTGCTCAAAATTGCGTGAGATACACTCATTCGCAATTACGTGAAACCCCATGATTGCATTCAGATTGGCATTGCATTATAACCCCAAATTCCATCGTATGATAAACTCCTCGGAGAGCTGGGATGGTCAGAAGGGAGAGCTGTTGCTTTGAGTACATTGATGGGTAAAACATTGCCTGTAGGCCACTGTTTCCAATCACCTCCTGGTCTTTTTTTCCTAATTGCACATTTTTTGGGGCCAAGTATAGTCTGTGTATTCCTTAAGGGTGGAACTCCCAGGCCATTATATACCCTCAAATTCTCCCAATTTGGCAGTGACGGTTCCGATTAATCCTCTGCTGTCCCACTTTTTCAACTGTTTTTAAAACGTCCAAGTTTCTGTTTCCTCTCTCTGCTTTCCTCCTATGTTGTCTGCTTACTTTAGCCACTGCAAACTGAGTTCAAAATGAACAAGTAGGTTGCATTTAGGTAGAGGGAGAGGAAGGAGTGGAATCATGCCCTTCCCAGACAGCATCCAACTGCAGAAATAATCCAATATGATACCACTTTAACTACTGGGGCTGAATGCTATAGAATCCTGGGAATTGTAGTTTTGTGACACACTTCATCAGAGATGAGGGGCAATCATATTATATCTTTAGCATCAGGTTCAACTTCATAGATTTTGGGCCTCTTTTAAACAGCACCATAGAAACCCAACTTTGAGAAAGGCGGAGTGATGTGCCAGTCTGAGAGACCCCCCTAAAATGGAGATCCCCTTGCAAGTACTTAAAGGCTCTCTGGGTGGAAGCCAACCTTAAAATCTAATCCCAGTTCAAAAGCCTAAAGTTTAAGGGCCAAACTAAGCAAAAAAAAATTCCTAATGTGGATGTTTTTAAAAGTGAAAACAACATCTTCACAAACAGCTGTTTGCGTGTGTATGTGTGTGTGGGGGGGATTTGACCCTTTCCTTCAAAGAAAACCCCTTGCGCTGAAGCTAATATTTTCTTTGGAAGACTAATCAATTATTTTAAGAATCACACACATTAATAAATGCCAACAAGCATTTTATGTCACATCTAGTTTGCCTCTAATGGTATTTCTACATAATACAAACCACCTCCAGAACACATGGCAGATCTGTGACCAAATATTAAGTTATAAAAATGTATCAGAAAAGGCAATGAGTCACATTTTTAGATGAGTCAGGTGTCCATCCTTCAGTTTGTGGACTGCTGTATATCTATTCTAGGGTTCCCACATGCAATAACAGACAGGGTTCCTTCCTATACATTGAGTTTTCCATACAGGTTTCCTGTGCCATGCCCTGTTTTTCACCCATGAAACCCCATCTATGGTCAATGTAGGTTGAATCTGCACTGCAGAAATAATCCAAATTACCATGTCTAAGTCCAATGCTCAAAACACTAAAATGAATGGCTAAGGCGGCATCTATACAGCAGAAATAATCCGGTTTGACATCCCTTTAATTACCATGGCTCAGCACTATGGGATTTTGGAAATTGTAGTTTTGTGAAACATTTAGTCTTCTTTAGTGAAACCCCATGATTGCGTTCGGATTGCCATTAGATTATTCTTCCAATTTCCGACATCTGATAAGGTCCTATGATTCTAGAGACCAGGATTCGACTCCCGGCTTCACCATAAAAACCCACTGGATGACCACATGCTCTCAGCCTCAGAGGATGGCAATGGCAGACCTCCTCTGACCAAATCTTTCCAAGAAAACTCCATGTAAGGGTCACCATAAATCAGAAATGACTTGGAGACACACAATAACAACATGTCTATTTAAAAAGGCCCATGCTTCTTCCACACCCCTTTTCACTCATTCTTTCTCTCTCTCTTAAATACAGTGGTCCCTTTACATTCGCTAGGGTTAGGGGAGAATGTGGAAAAACAGCAAATAAAAATTCTAAGAAAACACCTCTTGAGGAATCTCCAGTGCAACTCTATGGTGAACATCTGCCAGAAGTTGATCATAGAATCATGCTGGAGGACCTACAAATGCCCAGAGAAGTGGTTCTCTAGAAACATCTAGGTTCTCCAGCACAACTCTATGGTCGACCTCTGGCAGACTTGCGCTGAAGGACCTAGAGGTTCCTAGAGCGAGCATATTAATGAAAACCGCCAATAATCCAATCCACAAAAGTCAAAGCCACAAATGTGGAGGGCCAAATGCATACTCTTACTCCAACTCACCTTAATGAACTGTGCATATGATTCTTCTCCAGGTACAGGAGGGTTCACGACAATGTCCATAGCTGCTTGACCCGAAACTGGAGGACACAGACGGACCGACAAAAGTTTCACAAGTTGCCCTTTAATATCGGGGTGCAAGTTAACCACCTCCATGTAGCCCCCTCTGTAACCACACCTGAGAATCGTGGGGCAGTTGGGGTAGTGGACAGAAAAAGAAAGAGGAGGGAGTGAAGAGATAACAAGGAATAAAGTCAGAACGCTGCAGCGACAGTGAAACGACCAACCCATCAGTAGAGCTTTCTGCACTGCAGACATGTAATGGACTGCAACTCCCAGTGCTCTCCAAATGTAATGAACTACAGCTCCCATAATCTCCAGTTAACATGGCCAATGGTCAGAGGTGAAGAGAGCAATAGTTAGAAGAATTTGGCCCAAACAATAAGTATTTACTTATTAAATAGAATAAATTGGCAACACACTTTCTACTTAAAAATAGTCTGCTCAGCAGTGTAACAAAACATCAATGAGAACAATTATACACACACATATACAAAAATTATACAACTGCTGTATAACAATATGATAATACAATGTTGCTCTTGCATAATCACAACATTGCTGTTGTTACTGTTGTGTTTTTCCCCCCAAACTGTCCCCAACTCTGTGATGATTGTAAGTCCTGTGGAAAGCTATAATGTATTCACTTTCAGCATTGATCTACCACTTTTGTTCAAAACAAAAACGAAGACAATAAAACAGCTGCTAAAAGGGTAAAATGGTTTTTAAAAAAAATGCAAAGAAAAGTTAGAAAGTCTGCAAAACTGTACAATAAAAAAAATAATAATAAGGAGACAGAAACGATCGGTCAGGAAAAATGTCTGGGGAAACAGGTCAGTCTTCAACGCTGTCGGTGAAAATGCCAAAACTTGGGAGCTGATCTAGTTTCCATAGTGCCACCATGACACCATTTCATATAATGAGGGCCATAACAGAAAACAGCCAAACAAGACTCTTGGCTGTGGCACAGTAAGACGTCTGTGGTATACAGGCATCTCTCATTCATATGACAGGTTAGGTGCCAGACCACCATCGTAAAGCAAATCACAGCCTTTTCCCCACTTGTCAGTGAATAAAAAAGCCTAAAAACATATCCACACCATTCTTTCCCAGTATGACATAGTGGTCTGAGTGTTGGATTATGACTCTGGAGACCAGGTTTGAGTCCCAGCTCAGCCATAAAACCCAGTGGGTGACCTTGGGCAAGTCACAACCTCTCAGCCTCAAATGGCAAACCTCCTTGGAGCAAATCTTGCCAATGATAGGGTCACCTTAGAGTAAAAAATGACTTGAAGGCACACAACACACCCACACGCTCCCCCCCCCCCACACACAGAGCTTTTAAAATGATGCAAAAATTAAAATAATACATTTTAAAAACTGCCAGAATATGACACTGCAACACAGAGTGCACAAATCCTGTAAACAGACTGAGTGTGGATAACAAAATGGTGCTATACGTTGAAAAGTGCACTATAGTCGGCCCTCCCTATTCACAGATTCTTTAGCCACAGATTCAACTATCCGTGGCTTTGTAAAAATTCCAAAAAGCCAAACATTGATTTTGCCATTTTATATAAGGGGCACCATTTTCTATGCCATTGCATTTAATAGGTCCTGAGCATCCATGAATTTTGGTACACCAAACTCCAGGGCCCATTATATTAGCAAAACACTCTAAAGTGAGCATCTTAAAGGGTGGTATGGCTGTATTCATTTTTCTTGACGTAACATAATGAGGACTGTGTTGTTTTGGGCAGGTCAATACATTAAAGAGTGAAAAGAAATAAGAAAAATTCAAAGTACTTACTCGCCCATATATCCTTTGGATGTGGAATGGAAGGAAGCGAGTTCCACGTTATTGCAATAATCTGGCCCCATTTCGTAAAGTATCTTTTTGAATGAGTGAAATTGACAGCTCTCTGAGTAGACGTTATCTTGATAAACCTATATCATCAGAAAATCCAAGAATTGCTCTTTACTTATGAACAACAAACAGCAAGCGTGTGCATAAAGCAAAAGACGAAAGGAAAATACACAGCTTGTGGTAGTGGGGTGACTTTCTTACCTCATCAGCCAGAAGAAACAGTTTCTCTTCCCAGGCAAAATGTATTACATCTTCAATGCATTTTCTGCTCTGAACCTGGCCTAAATTTGAGGGTAGGGTTGATGGGGAGAAGAGATGGGAGAAAAAAGAGAAAACCTCTTGCTTATTAAAATTAAATTAAAACTGATGAGTTTCAGTTGCAGAACCAATAAATCTGGGGAGTGAAATAAACCCCAAATGGCTGAAGAATAACTAAAGAGATTACACCTAAACATTAGGAAGAACATCTTAATAGTAAGAGCTGTTTGACAATGGAAGACGCTGTCTCAGAGTGTGATGGAGTCTCCTTCTTTGGAGATTTTAAAACAGAGGTGGATGGTCCTCTGCTAGGAGTGCTTTGATGGTATATTCCTGCATGGTAAGGGGTTGAACTGGATGGTTCTTGGGGTCTCTTCCAAGCAAGAAGTAAGACGGAAAGAAGTTGAGAAATAGGATTTCTGCATACCTGTGGGATTTCCTGGATTGATGATGCAAAGGACCTTGGGATTGCAATATGCTTTGGCTTCATTTAAGGAACGGCGCAGTTCGTTCACATCAAGGGCCCAACAGTTCTCTTCATCCAGGTAATAGTTCACTTGAATGGCATCCAGTTCTGAAATGGCAGCTGAATACAGGGGATATTGGGGAATTGGAATCATCACGCCAGTTCGGGATCTCCCTCCTCCTGAAACTAGGATCTTGAGAATAGTCTATGGTTGGGTGCCGGGGGAGAACGGGGGAGAGAAAAGACAATTTGTTATTTAACAAGTTTTCGATCTGTTCCTCTGCTCAAAACAGTTCCTCTACTCTACATAAACCAACCATGTGTGAATTGTGCACAGCCTTGAACTGAGAATAAATCCGAAACAGAAAATTAGCAAACAAATTCATCCCTAGGTCATGGGAAAGGCCCTGTAAGACTTTTGACAAAGAGTTGATAATATTAGTCTAGATCAGCGGTTTCCAAACTTGGGTCCTCTAGATGTTTTTGGACTTCCGCTCCCAGAAGGCCCAGCCAGGTTGGCCAACTGTCAGAAATTCTGGGAGCTGAAGTTCAAGACTTTGGGGGACCAAAGTTTCACGGGGGGAATCAATGGTCTAGATGGACAAACAGTCTGATCTCCAGGTCAGATATGCAACAGATTCTTCTGATTTACCCTCAAAGAACAACTGGTTTTTGAAGAACTGATTACAGATGCCCAGAGCTTTGAAATACTACCTTGGACTACTACTCCCCTGGCTAGCATGGACAACCTTCTAGTCTACCACCACATTTTCTAAACAAGGACAAAGCACATAGCTCAACAATGTATGGTTAGACCACGGATTTGTGCTGTCGACAAACATTCAGTCTGGTTGCTTCACTTGAGAATTGCTTGCCGATGACATCAGAATATAAGAACAGTCCTGCAGCATCAGGCCAAAGGACTATCTTGACTAGCATTCTGTTCCTATGGTGGTTAAATTGGCTTTTATTCTGACCCAGCAGGTCCCTTCTTACATTCCAGTTATTGATCTGGTCAAATTTTCCAAAAGTTTTAAAAGAGCTCTGGCTACACCCGATAGCTATGGATTAATGTGATTAATTGCTGGCTTTTATTGTTCAAGAATCTAATGAAATGATTTCTTTTTTTTCATTAGAAATATAAGAACAAGCGCAGCTACTTATGCAGTTTCTGGCAATGTTTAGCCTCCGCTGTTCATTGCTTATGCACCCAGCCATAAAGAACAAATGCGAGTGAAAGACTAAGAGAACACTGAATCAATCAATAAAACTGCAGATGTAAGATTCCCTGCACTACCAAACTGTGCCAGGTGACGGAATTTTAATTAAGTTTTTGGTGGGAGTTTTTGGCTACTACAAAAAAAATAAAAATAAAAAATTGAAGTATAGTAAAATGCCAAATAGATTTAAATGAGAAGGGTACTTAGGGACACCAAGACAAATATTGGCAGGCTCAGTATGAAGCAACACACTTCACAAAACAACATACTTGTGAACACCAAAGCAGAGAGGGATTTCTCACTGAAGGTTGTACTGGCACTACTGCAAGTATTGCAGAGGCTGGAAATCATGCTGCCTTCCAGAAAGCTTGCACTGCAATGCTCAGCATTCCTCAACCCTATGCTGGCTAAGGCTCCTGAAACTTGCAATCCAATATCTATTGGGCAGCATGAATTCTCACCCCTGACCTTATGGGTTACTCAACATTAAAGGAAGGGAAAAGAGGCGAGAGGATTTTAGGCAGGTTTAACTGTGGCTTACACAATTTTAGGGGTTTTCTTTCTTCCTAGTATGTTGAACCCAACCAGTTTTTCTCCATTTCTTGTTTCTAATTTTCACACAAGGAGTTGTCAGATCAAATTGCTCAGTGTAAGAAATACCCTTAGAAGGGAAATGTGGCCATTCATTCAGTGCTTCAGAGGCATAGATCCCACCCATTGCCAAATCTCTATACCTCTACATAGCTCTACCCCCCATTTCATGTGAAATGGCCACAAAACCCTCAAGCAAAGAAAAAGCTGGAAGTTCTGAATTCCCATACCCTCCAACATGTCACTGGTGAAAACCAGGACGCGTATGGCCAAGTAACATCAATGTGTAGTCAAGACGGCAAATGGTATTAATGAGAAAGAACACACAGTTAGGAGCGGTTGCAGAAGTTTGTTTTGGCCTGAGACTACAGAGAAGGCCAAGAGTCCACTTTCTCCTCTCCTCTCCCTTATGCTGAGTTTGCTAAGTACAAACTATTTTTGCACTTTGAACTCACTTTGTAGCAACTGAAGTAAGCTGAGGACAAAGAGGAAAAGTGGGAGGAGGAGAGAGAAAATGGGATATTTTAAAAGCATCCAAGAAAGTGGACAACTGGAGGGTAAACGTTCCTCATACAAAAGCTGGCTGGACTAGGAGCTGAATTGGGTTTGACAATGGTAACAGGAGAGCATCCTTCTTTACCACACATCTCCAGTTTTTGCTCTCCTTTCCCTGCTCAATTTATCCTTCTTCCAAGTAATGATCTTGGATAATATATGTTCAGTGGCCAGGGGATTCTGAGAGTTTTGGTCCATAAAAGTAGCTTTTCCAAGTTCTACTCAGTGTGTACGATCCCAAACTACTGCTCTGAATGAGCAATAATAAAATTATGAAACATATCAGTATACTTAGTCTACAAACAATATGCATGACAATATCTAGAGTTTTATAGGGTCTGCAGATCTGTTTGGGAGGTTTCAAGATGGAAAAAAGAATTCTAAAGTGGAGACAGCCAAGAAAACAGAGCCCATATTTCTGCTATTATGGAGAAATATCAACATTCTTGTGTAAACACAACTTGCAGTCTCTAGTGCATAAAACAATCCTCCTTGACACAGTTCCCTTAGCTATTTTAGACTTTACCTCCCATCCACCCCAACTATGGTAGCCAATAGTCAGGAACGCTGAGAGATGTGGTTTAAAACATCTGGAGGATATCATTTTTGGGAAAGCAAGGGTAATGGATGCTGCAATTTGTTCCTACACATTAGGCCCACGCTAAAAACAAAACCTACAGCAATGCCATCACTAGCTCCAGTTGTCAGGTAGATGTTATCTGGATCAGCTGGAACCCCTCCATCTCGTCGTTCGATGTAGGCCGCAACATCTTCACGGATACAGTTCACCCCTTGGCTGGCACTGTAAGAACCTGTAAGAGAAAAAGGAAATGCCATCAGAAAATGCCAACCCACAGTCATGGCAACCCATGACATTTAGCTGTGTGAATAAGATGGTGACACCTGCCCATCCCACCCATGTTCCATATGCAGATGTTTAATAGACTGGGAGTTGATTTCAATGCTGGCAACAAGACTGAAGTAACCCACACCTCAGGCAAAATAACCCCCCAGAATCTGCTGCCTGAAGTGCTCCTTGTTCTTTCTAACAGCAGCTCTGGACTCTGTCACCAATATTTTCTCGAGTTGCCAGTTCAGGATTATCCCAAACCCTAAGATTTCCAGGCCAAAACCTAAAACAGCCTTTGGTGATTAATTATTCAGTACCAACCACAGTTCCTCACAGCTTGTCATTCAAAGAAATACACACACATACATACATACACTATATTTTCCTGTTTGGAAATTAAGACAGAAACCTTAACTTAAGGGACTGTTCTCAGATCAAGGTGAAATGAGGGATTATTTCGTCTCACTTGCTTAAGGTGATGGGAGAAGGAACATTTAACTTTGCCTATTTGCTTCCAGTCAGAAGACGGATGTAGAGCAAAGCAGAAACACCGCAACAACTGAGAGGGAAGGAAGAAACATACTGTATATACTCATGTATAAATCTAGAAATTTTAGTCAAAAAATTCACCCAAAAAACCTGAGTCGACTTATCCAAGGGTCAAAGTAAGTACTGTATTAATAAGAGTTAAAGGAACCAAATACTGATGAAAGGCAGGCTGCTGCACTACTATCTTAGCTGGAGATTTGCACACATCCTTTCTTCTTCCTTGGAACTGAATCCACCAAAACTGGAGAATTTGCAACCTCATCTCCAGCCAGGAGACAACCTGTGAAAACTAGACACTCAGGGTCAGATGCTCAGATATTTCATGTATGATATGCTTTCTCCTTGCAGAACCAGATTAGCACTATTTTTTTCTTTTTTACTATGTTTTGAAGCCATCTTAAACACACAGCTGTAATGCATTTGTGTATCTTCCCTGGAAGAACTGTCACAATTGCTGTTTTGGCCATGTCTGAATGTCAAATTTTCTCATCAGATCAATTAACAACATACAATTGAGGGAGGCAGACAGAATGGGGTACAAATAAATTTCTCCATCCAACAGTCAAGCCAAGAAAGTCCCTGCAGCTGTCTGAATTAATTGTATGCCTGTCTTTTCAGTGCCTATCAGCCCCAGGCTTGATAACCTCACAGTTAATCTCTAAGAACACTGTAGGCCTTCCCTCGGTTTTGTAAGCACATATAGTCTTATATAAAAGGCACACCTTTGATGGGAAATGGAACAGTGGGTACTTAGTTCGCTCTGAACTAGAACTGACAAGAGAGACAATGTTTATGTGGAATTCAGATGCCTTTCCCTGTGAGCATCATACTATGTGTTTCACAAGACACATCCTATCAGGCAACATAGAGAAAGGATTTTTGAGAGTCGTTGTTGTTGTTGTTGTTGTTGTGTGCCTTCAAGTCTTTTTCGACTTACGGTGAACCAAGGCGAACAGGGTTTTCTTGGCAAATTTCTTTACAGGGGTTTGCCATTGCCATCCTCTAAACAGTCATTTTTGCGTAGCCCTGCTGAAACTATTGAATCTTGAGGCCTCGGGATTTAATTATGAAGTTCCTCAGCCCTATGATGGAAAAGTGATGACTGCAAAATACGAACCCAGTAAAAACTTGGAAAAATCTATGAAAAGCCTAATTAATTTTGCTTCACCGAATAAAACAATTTATGTGCATATTCAGCAACATTATGAGAGCTCACGCCACATACCAAATATTTTTTCTGATAGGGTCAAACTGGCACTACAAATGTGTTTGTAAAAGTAAATAAAACAAACTCATACTTCTGCTTAGACCACTGTTTCTGCACCAGTCCCCAAGACTCCACATTATACAGCAAACATGGGAACTGGCTTACTTTCCTCTCAGTGACACTTCCTCATAGTTCTAGTTGAACTAGTTTCAAAGTTTTATCATTACAGGACAGGCACAACTTTACAATTCAGTAGAACATTATACACTGGTGTGCATGGGAAGATAGAAAATACAATCATAAGCAGAAAGATGGGCAGCTAGATTTGCACCTTAAAATCAGCTCAGCTTCAAGTTTAGATTCAATTAATCTCGAGCAACAAGCAACTTCTACTGGACAGCTTTTAATATCTCTTGTTATATCTTACTGTTCAGCTCTCTCGCAACTAACAATCCTAGACCCAGACTAGCAATTCGAAACCAAGAGCCTAGATGGTGCACAAAGCACAAAACTCTATGTGCACAACTCCATGTCTTCTTCCCATAAACCAGTGTGAGCTGACCTCTTAGTAGTCATGGCCAGGATTGCACTGCTAACCCCCAGTAAACTTGCTTTGCCTCACAAGCTAAGCAACGATTGTATGAAAACTGTGGGTACACACGTTTCTGAGACAGCGTTTTTTCATAGAAACCTGGGATTCTTTCGTGTCAGCAGGCTTGAAACAACTAAAAGTTGCCCTTCCACAAGCTGCTATTACTCAAACCTGTGTCAGAACTGATTTTAAAAAATCTGCACTGAGTGATACAGTGAAGGCCATGCAAGGCTCTGGGAAATGCAAGAAATGCTACATACTAAATTGGACTCAGAATCGCTAGGGAGAATTATAGGCTTTTCACATGCACAGAGGTTTGGAGATCAGTGTCCTATGGATTGATCCCATTTGGCTCTAGGATGTGGCAAACTGTATCTCCCTACATGAGCTTTTCCAGGCTCTAAAACCTGCAGGGGAAGGCTTTCTTTCAGTCCCACAACCATCCCAGACACATCTAGTGAGGATGTGGGAGACAGCTTTCTCGGTGGCTGCTCCCAAGTTGTGGAATCTCCTTTTCCCAAAGCCTTAGGTTGGCACCTTCCTTTCTGTCTTTCCAACAGCAGATAAAGTCCTTTTTATTTAAAGAAGATGTCATTTTTAGTGTTTTGTGTCAGAGGGAGATTTTGATGGGGGTATGGTTTTATTTTATTATGTTTTTAGTGTGTTTAATGCTGTTTTTAACCTTGCTTTTAATGCGTGTTTCTTCAATAGAAATTTCATTTGTGTTTTAATTTTTATATTAAGAGGTTTTTAAAACTGTATTGTGCTTTGGATCCTGTGCTGGGAGAAAGGCAGGAAAGAAATTAAATAAATACCGAATTAACAAAGGCAAGATGTAACACATGGCTGCCTTCCCCCAGTCCAGTGACAAGGTCAACAACACCCATGTAATAGCATCTTTGTGCATGGTTCCCATATTTGAACACATACCACAATAAAATGGCATCTGTGTGTGTATTTAAGTGGTAGTCAGGAATTCTGAAGAACGAGATCAGGGTTAAAATCCAGAAACCACTCGTTCTGCAACTGAATCCAAAAGAGAGTGTTTACACATCACAATCCAGGCAACACCAGCCTGGGGCCAGTGGTGGTTTTCCTATGCGTAAAAGCAGTGAGCAAGAAGTTAAAGAGGAATTATGAAGTAGGCAATTAGCTATATTTACAGAAAGACCAGGAACGGATGTATCCACAATTGAGTTCCAACTTGCTTCATCTCAGCCACGAACTAATCCAGAACTGGCTGGTTTCCTAAAAACACCCCATAATGCCCCAAAACCTGGAAGTGATGGCATAGGAGGCAAGCCATCATGGAAAACAGCTGGCTGAAGTACAGTCAAAGAGATCTTAATGTATAACAGGTATGGAAAACTTGAGGCTTTCTAAATGTTGCAGGACTGCAGCACCCATCTCTACCCACCACTATCATTTGGGAGGGATGGTGCAAATTGCAGTGTAGCAACATCTACAACAAGTGGATTGTAGTTTTTGGCCTAAAATGCCAAAAAAGAAAACCTGCGCCAAATGATGTGTTAATCTGTGCTATTATGCTTCATCATGTGGATTTTTACAAATCCATACTAATGTCAAAGGAACTTTAATCACAAAAAAACAGAGGTCTGGAGAGGAAGCCACTCTCTTCCTTTAATTATGCCTTTAGAAATGTCACATTATTTTCTTCCTAGGCAGGGAGAGAGAGTTAACCAAGGCTGTCAGATTCTGCAGTTCTTGGCAATACCCCTAAAGCAAAGACACTATCTATAGAACAAGAAACTTGAAATGTTTCTCCAACAAGGTGGAGTGTGGGAAATTCTAGTATTGGGTTGTATTAGGTTACCATTTTGTGCACACACACATATCTGGGATTATCTGTCAGTGCAACACACATCCTAGCAGACAGGCCAAGGATTGGGGTTAAAAATAGCCAAACTGCAGCATAGGTATCCAAGTTGAAGTGTGATACCAGAGTAGCCAAAGCAATGTAAACAGAGGTTATTTGTACATGATAGCAGAGGTGTAGGTGGCAAAAAGCACATCCATTATTAACATAAATAAATAAATAAATCAAGATATTCCATTGATCATCCTTAAAAGCCCTCAGAAATAAGGCTATACACATGTGTGGTAGGATACAGTCCTCCAAAATTAAATTCATCTCAGCAGCAAATACAATATATCAATATTAGAAGGGTACCTAAGCTGTTTCCTCCACAACCCTGTAATATCCGTCTTGCCCTCTTCTTGGAGTCTTCTGGGAAATTTGGGCTATCCAAGAGATTTGGATATGTACAAAGTGCAACCACCTATGTCACCCAGAAAGAAAGAAAAAGAAATGAATGGGTCACTGCTACACATTACTTATGAGTATTAATATTTTAATATGTAACACTGAACATTCCCCAGTGGTTAAGCAGAGCTTCCAACAGTTCTCCATTAAACCAAGGACATCATGTCTTTAGAGGATGGGTGCTGCTTAGTTTTTGCAAAGTCAGTAAAATCTATATAGACTTGTGTGTGACTAAATAGCATTGTCTCAGGAGCCTGAAAACTTCAGATTAATCAGTGGCAGCTGATCAATATGGAACATATTTTGCTATTGTTCCCAAGGCCTTCACACTAATGGTAAAGCACCATTTCAGTTACAGCAGTCTCTAGCCTTCTCTTTCTGATCTGCTTAATCTGCAGTAGTTACAGTTATTTTATTACATCTGTATCCCATTCTTTTCTTTCATGAAGGCCACTGTGGCATATAGAGGTAGCCAGTACTCTTCCATGCAGGCACCACTCCGACTCTGTCTGAAGCTGTATCCACAGTTCACAGTTACAGCAGTTTGATAGCACTTTAACTGATCTGGCTGTATCCTACTGTATCCTGAGATACAGACAAAATTTAGGGGTGGTGCAGCATCTTTTTTTGTATAGTTTTGGTCACATGGCACATCATCCGCAACCGTACTGCCACAAATTTACCAGGACACAAGAAAGCTTCTTCACTGCTCCAAGCCTCTGCTTGCCTCCTTTCCCTTCCCACTTCTGGGCTCTGGCGGGTCTGGCACACTTGCGCAGTACCACCCAGAGCATCAAGGGTGGGATATGGATGAGCTTTTCCCCATGTTTTCACTCCGGCCTCCAGGACTCTGATGCCTCCTGCTTTTCTAAAACTTCAATCTGGGTCTTTTACAGTTTTTCAGCAGCACTGGCAACCCTACTTGCCACCTCCATCCCCACAATTCCCTGCCACCCCCTTTTTACCCTCAGCACCCCCTTGATGCTCTTTTTACCCTTAGCTCGCCCCTGGAGCTTTCCAACACCCCCCAGGGGACCCACTTTGGGGACCACTGCTCTAGGGCTTGGTTCCAGGACCCTCCGTGGATACAAAAATCCATGGTTGCTCAAGTCCCATTATATACAATGGGGTAGTAAAAAGGTGTCCCTTATATAAAACAGCAAAATCAAGGTTTGCTTTTTGGATTTTTTTAAAAAAAAT
The DNA here is from genome assembly GCA_034509955.1 of Urosaurus nigricauda. Taxonomy (NCBI): domain Eukaryota; kingdom Metazoa; phylum Chordata; class Lepidosauria; order Squamata; family Phrynosomatidae; genus Urosaurus; species Urosaurus nigricauda. The sequence continues at coordinate 13,507,936 of JAOEGL010000013.1, forward strand.
TATTTTCAACTTGCGGATAGTTGCATCTATGGATGCAGAATCCATGGATAGGGAGGGATGACTGTATTTAGCTTCTTGACATAAACAGCTTCACCAGCTGCTATTTCTGGAGATGAGAAAGAGCAAGCCACACATGTTTCCTAGCCACTTGGCTAGACCTATTGTTCCAGTTTACATTTGTTCCACTTGCCCTAGTTTTTATCCCACCTACCCACCCTATCTCCTTCTGATCACAGTAAGCCATCTGCAATATCCAAGGAGTCTGGTGTAGCTACTTAATTTGAACTGGTAATCTTGCTGAAACTCCTAAGATGCAGAAATGCTGCATTCCCTCCCATGTTGGTGTCTTACTTTGCTCTGGCAGTACTTGTTCTGCACCTGGATAAAATACAGACATTTACATATTACTGAGATACTACTCCTGGCAGTTCCCAACACTGGCTCAATGTTCTGGAAGTTGCCTTCCAACAATATCTGGAAGGCTGCATTTTGTCCACCCCTCTCTTAGCAGATAAATGGAACACTGGAGAGGAAAATTTAAAGTGGCTCAAGAACCATCTTACCTGGCGAAGGAAGGTGATGGGCTGCTGTCCCATTGCATGGGCATCTCCAATATTGGCCTTTATGACCTCTGTGAAAGGCTTTTTGATTCCCTAAAAGGAAAAAAAAACATACCAGTAGTAAATCAGTAAAAAAACTGCAGTTTATGCACAGGCAGGGCAAATGAGGGTGTAACGTTTTGCTGTAGATGTTGTGTCATCATTTACAGGAGAGACAGGCATCCCACAACCCATGGGCTGTGTGAACAATTGCTTTTGTGTGCATGCATACTCCCTGCTACTGCTGAACTGCTATGACAGAGGTGATGGCAGTGAGAAAGGCCACTTCTCTTTTAAACCAAAATGCTTGCTTTCCATGTACCTTTTTACAAGAAGAAATGTGCACCAGGGCTTCTATTTAGACTCTTATTGATAAACAAGGGCAGCATGGTGTAGCGGTATGAACATTGGACTCTGGAGAACAGGTTTGAATTCCCACTGGGCAACAGAAACCCACTGGGTGATCTTGGACAAGTCACACACTCTCCGCCTTAGAGGATGGCAATGTCAAATCCCCTCTGAAAAAACTTGCCAAGAAAATCCTATGATAGGATTGCCTTAGGGTCAGGAAAAGTCAAAAGTGACTAGGAGGCACACAATGACAACATTTTAGGCATATTTTGGTCAAACCTCACTGAACAAGGAGCCCTGGTGGCACAGTGGTTAAATACAGCCACTCACTCACAAACCACAAAGTTGTGAGTTCAATCCTTGCCAGGGGCTCAGGTCCGACTCAGCTTTGCATCCTTCTGGAGGTCACTAAAATGAGTACCCAAGCTTGTTTGGGGGCAATTGGCTTACATATTGTAAACCACTTAAAGGGAGCGCTTAAGTCTGCTGTCAAGCAGTATAGAAATGTACTTGCTAATGCTATAATGTCTGAACCACAAAATACTAGAAAGCCGGACAGTTTGCACAAAACATAAAGAAAAGAGGGAGTATTTCTCACATTTATTGCATCTGCTATATTGCTGAGCACTGTTTAACTATATCTGCCCCAACGTGTTGATGTTACAATTTCTTTGGCGCCACTAGCCTTTTCTAGTTTCATTTTGTGCTCAGCACAATGGAGATTTCCAGGGAACACTGATAATAACAATATTGCCAAACACTCAGGAGGGCACAGCGTGTGCCCCTTAATCTTCGCAATTTACGACACCAGTGGATCTACTTGAACTGTACAAGGAGTTATCTTTCTGATGAGCACTAACTTCACAAAGAGAACAAACATTTGATTGCTGTTGACTTGCAGTCTAGCTCTCTCCATATTAACAATAAGTATTATGCTAAAAAATATTTTGTTAAGCACAGGGAATTTTTTTTTTAAGATGCATCTTCACAGCGTTTGGTGAGACATTTATTATCCAAAGGTCTAATTTGTTCTTGATCTCCCATCAAGAGTTACGAAGGTCAGAATTATAAGAATGTTGACGTTGTGTTTTCAAAGAAAAATGTTGAGCTGTTGCTAAATGGCAACCAAAGGCTGCCATGGATACGAGGTTAAAGATCTCATGCGATGCGGTGAAGTGAGACCCCCTTCCTGTCCTAGTTAAAATACTGGACAAAGTATGAAGGCTGCCTAGAAACTGAGTGCAGATGTCAAAAGATTCAGAGATCTAATTTCACAACTCAAGAGTGGTGGTCTCTCCTCCTCAACATAAAGAATGCTGCATCTACAGTATACAGTGGAGTCAGACCCTGGAAAGAATATTTTCCCCTATAGAATTTGTTCCTGTGGCATGTTATAGTACGGATTAAAAACAATGCTTGTCATTACTTCTATTGGTCACCACTTCTTCATTAACATTGATAGAGAATGGTGGATTGTAAAGTGATTTTAGAAGCATTTTGACAATGCCCTTAAAAGTAATGAGAAAACATGATTCTTTATACTGGGAAAATAATGCCATTCTGAACTTATTTTATTGCTTTTGGAATGTAAGTTGATTGCACTTTTGGCTAACTGGTTACTTCTTAGTGGAATATGCAATAGGAACACAAGCTTTTCTTCTGGAGAATCTCATCACAAAACTCCTGGGTATAACAAGAAAAATATTCTGCTAATTTGACAGTTGCTAAAGGTGGACAAATTCAGCCAAGAAAACCAATACAGTGGTCCCTCCACATTCGCTGGGGTTAAGGGTGAAGGACTGGGCCCCATGAATGTGGAAAAACAGCAAATTAAAAAAAAACTATTATTTTTACCTAAGAGAACACCTCTCTGGGAATCCCTAGATCAACATCTGCCATACGTTTATCATAAAATCATGCTGGAGAACCTACAAATTGGTTTCTCTAGAATCTTCTAGGTTTTCCAGCACAACTCTATGGTCAATTTATAGCAGAGTTGCGCTGGAGGACCTAGAGATTCCTAGAGAGAACATATTAATCAAAACTGCAAACAATCAAATCAACAAAAGTCAAAGCCGCCAATGTAGAGCGCCAACTGTACAAAATAGTAATCCCAGAAGAGATGAATATTGGACTATTTAAATGCAGGTCCTCTTTCCCCAAGACAGATGTGGGCATTGTGTGGCATGCCAAATAAGTACAATACCGAGCATCCCCCACCATCGGCTCTTCTGGCTAAAGCACTAACATGCATGGAGAGCTTATTATTCCCAACCCTGCCCTAAGGAAATAACAACCAGCCCTTCTTATTTGGCATGAAAGGAGAGGGAGATAGCTAGATTACAAGACAGGGTAGACAGAATTTCCCCAAGGAACATAGTGGGTAGACTCTGCATGCCAAAGCAACCTTTTATCCTTATTGCAAAACACACTCAGAAGTAAGAATCACATTTTTAGATGACGATGTGAAGAACTGCTGCAATCCCTTGCATGCTTCCCCATGGAAATAACCCCATATGAGCTCTGCAAGATTTCCTTCAGAGTTAAATATAGGATTCACAGATGACCAGCTCTTGAGCTTTGAAAAGCTTGGGAATGCAATCCTATACATGTTTATTCGAAAGTAAGACCCATTCAGTTCAGTGGGACTTGCTCTCAGCCTCTCAGCTAAGTGTGAGAGGTCACAACCTAAAGTTGTATTCCTGTCTGGATGTTAACTGCCCTTAAGTCGACCCAGACTCATGGTGATCCTGGGGATGAGACATCTCAAAAGACCGCCTATTTCCACGGCTCTACTCAGATCCTGCAGATTTAGGCTGATGACCTCCCTGTTTGAGTCTATCCATCTAGCATAGTGTCTTCCTATCTTTCTACTGCCCTCCACCTTTCCTAGCATTATTGTCTTTTCCAATGAGTCATGCTTTCTCATGATGGGATCAAAGTATGACAGTCTCAGTTTGATCATCTTGGCTTCCAGTGAGAATTCGAGCTTAATCTGTCCAAGGACCCATTTGTTTGTCTTTTTTTGGCTGTCTACAGTATCCTCAGCACTCTTCTCCAGCGCCACATCTCAAATAAAATTGATATGAATTCTCACTTCTCAAATGAACTGGCAATCAGAAATAAATCCCTCTGGGTTCACTGGGGCCATTCACTCCCAGGAAAGAGTGTATAGTTTTGCAGCCTCCTCCTGTTATCAAACAGGATAACTCCTGTTTGATAACAGGCTCACTGAAAACGCAACTGCCTTGTGTGTCACATGGTCTGAAGTCTGTGCTGCTGGTACAACTTGTGTGTAATTCAAGCTGACAAGAGCTGGAGTTGATGACGGTTGATAGTCAGTCCTAGATATTAACCTCAAATGGCACTAGATTGTTTTGATGCATCCTAGAGCTCTGTAAAACTAGGTGACATTACTGGAAGGAATGTCCTAACAAGATCCAGCCGGGGGTAATAAGCTTGGGTATAGGACAAACCACTATAACTTAATAAAAAATGCAAGTGCAAATCAAACCTTTTAGCTGAATAAAACAGCCCGAGAATTCTAGGTTGTTATTGTAGTTGTGATACGGCTTTCCAGTTTGCATGTTATATAATGCTAATGAGATGTCATTGTGTATCATAGGTGGGAAGATATCAAGTTTGCTTCCTCCTTTTTCCAAGAAGCTCAAAGTTTACCAAGCAGCGTGAGCTGCAAAAAATAAAAAATAAATAAAAATCCATGTATTTTATGATTAAAGAACTATGAGCACAGAGATTTGTCAGGAGTACCACCTTGACAGAGCTCACAGTCCCCTCTTCTTTATCCCAATCTGTCACACAGTGTGCCCCAGTTTAGCAGAGGGAGTCCCCAATTACTCCTCTCTTGTCCTTTTTCAATGGTTTTTAAAATCCCACTTTCTCTCTCCACCGCCCCCTTTCTCCCTTCATTGTCAGCTTATTTGAACTGCTGCAAACTGAGTTCAAATTGTTCAAGTAGTTCGCATTCAAGTCAATCAATGGGTGTAGAGGAGAGTAGAGAGCAGAATCTTGACCTTCCCTGTAGGCACAGGCAAAAGCAAACTGCTGCACTCTCTCCTCTGGCTTATGCATTCTTCCTCATTAATAATTTTCATGTTGCTTGACCATGTATCCTAGTTTTCATCTCTGAAATGGTGGAGGGGATGAAAGTGTACTGTATTGTCCTCTTGTTCAACAACTGGGAATCACAAACTTTTGCTATCTATTGTAAGCCACTCAGAGTAATCTCCCTAGCTGCAGTTGGCTAAAAGTACTTCCCAGAACATGACACTTTTCATACACCTAGGGGATCTGTCAGAAGGAAATATCCACTTTTGTTTGCTGATGTAGATCCAAGAACAGGATCCTGGATCCTTATTATGCATGTCCTTGGCCCATTGCCATATGCGCTCAAGGAGCTTTGTAAGAAAACAGAAAAAGAAAGGTGATCTGTTAAATATAAAATGTTTTGCTGGGAGAGGCATAAGCCAACCCAGGTCATATTGCTTTGGTGAAATGATTCTGTTCTCAAATCTATCCTGATAACATCCCCTGTATGCAAAGTGTGTTGTGTACAAATTGGAAAAGGATTCTTATTACGGAACACACACCTCTCTTTTTTCTCCACACTGGCAAAGACCCAAAATCTTTCTAGGCAGGTGCTGCTCAACTTGCAACTCACCAAGGCTGCGTTCACACTGGAGAAATAAACCGGTTTAAGTGCCATGGCTCAATGCTGTGAAATTCTGGGAATTGTAGTTTGTTGTGGGGCCCAGAGCGGAGCTGGGCCCCACAACAAACTACAATTCCCAGAATTTCACAGCATTGAGCCATGGCACTTAAACCGGTTTATTTCTCCAGTGTGAACGCAGCCCAAGTCAAATATAACATCTCTATCAAGTAAGGTGGACTCACAAAACAAATAAATCCACCTCTGTTGGGATTGCATTCCATTCAATAGAACACATGGGCCAAAATGTGTAACCCTGGAAAAGATACAGAAGAGCAAAGACATACAACTGAGAACTAAAGATCAGACCAGGGCTGCCCTTGGAAGCAAAGATGGTCAAGTTGAGACTATCGTACTTTGGCCACATAATGAGAAGGCAAGGATCACTAGGAAAAAACAATAATGCTAGGAAAGGTAGAGGGTAGAAGAAAGGTAGAGGATAAAAGAAAAAGAGGAAGACCACAAACCAGATGGATAGGCTCAATGAGGGGAGTTATGGGCAAGGGATTGCAGGATCTGGGCAAGGCAGTGGAGGATAGGGATTCTTGGAGATGTCTCATCCACAGGGTTACCATGAGTCAGAACCGACTCAAAGGCAGCTAACAACAACAACAATCCCACCTGGACTGTAACTGGTGGAATATTTGACAGTTTTTCATCAGACCACTTTTTCAACCTTTTTTTTAAAAAAAAAGACATTGTAAATGTTCCAGTTTCCGTCTCATCCTCCCACTTTTTCCCTTTACACTCAGCTCATTTCAGTAGCTGTAAACAGGGTTCAAAGTAGTTTGTAATCCATTAATTCAGGAAGGGGAGAGGAGAGGAAGAAACAAATTGTGCCCTTTCCAGTCAGATAAGCCAAAAGCCTCTCGTAATGTAACTGCTCTTTCTCATTAATAATTTTTGCAATCTTGATCAAATTCTGATGTTGTTTGGCCATGTGTTCGCATCTGTGAAATATTAGAAGGTGAGCCACCAGGGGAGGACACAGGAATTAATGATCATGCACCTCTTTGTGCAGCTGGTTTCTCTGCTCCAACCTAGCTTTCCACAAACTAGTACTCTCCAAATACATTGGGCTACTACACCTCCCACCTAGTTGCCACGTTGGCTAGAGATAATGTGTGATGTAGCCAAGAAGAGATTTGGAGGGCGCCACATTGCAAAGGTGAAGGTAAGATCCCTCTCTGGAACATATACTCAAGCAGCTTTACTGTTTAGCAAACACTAGTTATTTTCACGGTATGAATGACTTCTTTCTGAGTTTGTAAATAGCCACATGCTTACGCACACTGGATAAGAGAGAATTCCTCTAGCTGGATCACAGATAAGGAAAAACCTGCAACGTTGACACAATGTGACACACAAAATTTTACTTTGGGACACAGTTGGACAAACAACGTCAACAGAACAGTGACGAAGTGAATTTATCTGCTCCCCCGTCCCCTGAACAGGACTTGCATCAGGCTTTTGCAGATCAAACTCACTCACCTTTCTGCCACATCCTCCTCTTTGTTTACTAGGATTGGTAAAAATTCTTTTTTAAAAAACAAAAAACCCAGAGTTTGTTTTTAACTGAATTTAATTTTTTCTTAAAATGAACCACCAAAAAGGAACCTAGGTTATCAATAGTCTAGGGGTTTAGGTTATGAATTATCATGAATAGTAAACTACAAGGTACATTCTATGATAAAAGCAGTTGATTGAGAAGGGAGATAACCTGATCATTGCTACTCAAGAAGAAGTGAACATGAAGAGCATTATCTCATTCTCTGTCTCTAAGTACAAAGACAGAGATCAGCAAACAGAGAATTTGGGGAGAGGGAGTAGTAGATCGGAATAAGGAGAAGGAGTATGGCTAGGAATGCAAGTTTAATTAGTTGAAAGTTAATGTTAACACAGTTCAGAATTACTTTGTACATCTTTTCTAATGAAACTTACATTTCTGAATATGTATTAAGTTTAGACTATACAATAATGTATATCTACGAAAGATTACAGCTCTGGAGATCAGGGTTCAACTCCCCAATTGATCATTAAAACTCACTGGGTGACCATGGTCAAGGGACACTCTCTCACTCTCAGAGGATGACAATGACAAACCCCTTCTGAAAAAACTTGCCAAGAAAACCCCATGATAGGGTCACCAGAAGTCAAAAATTACTTGGAGGCACACATCAACAACAAACTAAAAAATGATGAGTTTAAACTGAGATCTAAATCATTAAATTGAGTCTTTCACAAAAATTGTTTAAATCATGCTATAAATCAATTTTATTTAAATCAAATCAACCCTGCTGTCACCGATTTGACACGGGGTGCCTATTTTATTTGCCTTACACGCTAACAGCCTAAATGTGTGTAACAACATTTTGCTGAGCTGATTTAAAGGGAGAGGCAGTCCTTGCCAAATCACGAAACTGCAGCAGTTTGCTTTTGGCTTATCTGACTGGGAAGGGGCACAGTTTGACCCTTCCTCTCCTCTCCCCCTCCTGAATTAATTGATTACAAACTACTTTTGTCCTTTGAACCCAGTTTGCAGCTACTGAAGTGAGCTGACTCTAAAGGGAAAAAGTGGGAGGATGAGAGGGAAACTGGGACATTTACAATGTATTTTTTAAAAAGGTTGAAAAAGTGGTCTGATGAAAAACAATCAAATATTCCAAATGCAGGGAAGTTAGAAATACTTATTTTTCTTACTCCATTTTAAATATACATGCACACACGTACAAAGAGCCTATGCCTGGTCAAGTATTAATTGTTTAATTGTGTGTCCTCATACAGCAACACCCATGGGCTTGAAGCCTAGGTAAACACAAGAGAACTAAAGTAAACACCATCTGAATCAGCATTGGCAAGGTAGGAGGTTGTGGATACACCAGAGTCTTCAGATTGCCCAGCTCAAAGGTCATGTCTTCCTCCAAAGTGATCTGATACATCTAAGAAAAGGGTCAGAGCCGGTCTTGCCATTAGGCAAACTGAGGCAGCCACCTCGGGGGCAGTCATGGGTAAAACAGGCACAGGAAACCCATTTATAGCGAGTCACTCCACTGCTAACGTTACCAACCCGTTGTTTCGGAAGTCCCTTGTCGTGTGCCTCAAGTTGTTTCCAACTTATGGCGACCCTATTGCAAACCTATCATGGTTGGGTTTTTTTGGCAAGCTTCTTCACAGAGGTTTTGCCATTGCCATCCTCAGTGGTTTACCCACGTAAACCAGTGGGTTTATACGGCTGAGCCGGGATTCAAGCCCTGGTCTTCAAAGTCAGAGTCCAACACTCAAACCACTTCACCAAGCTGGCAGCTCTACCTGGAGAACATGGAGTCACTTTCACACTACAGTTATAGGGAGTTGGGGTCATAAGAAACCAGGTTGCAGGATACGGTGTGAACTTTATCGTTTGTCCCAATGGAGATACAGCCTTTGAATGGATGGAATTTCTCTGTGCATTGACTCACCATTCAACAACTAATGCAATGGGCCTACTCTAGATGGGACTAAGCAAAAAGATTTATAGCTAGTCTGGGCGTAAAGAAAGGAGTTACTGCTGGTCCTTTGGAACAACTGCTTGAGAATTCTGCAGAGACCACACCTAACTTATTTAGACCGTGGAAGAATTCCTTTTTTGACTTTGTTGTTGTGCCTTCAAGTCAAATCTACTTATGGAAACCCTATGCTAAGTTTTTCTTGGCAAGATTTCTTCAGAGGAGGCTTGCCATTGCTTTCCTCTAAAGCTAAGACCTGTGCCAGGTAAGCCAGAGGGTTTCCATGCCCAAGCAGAGATTTGAACTTAGGTTTCCCAGAGTTTGAGTCTAACATTCAAATCACTACACTATGCTGACTCCAAAATAACAGAGCAATGGAATATCACTAGCAGACAGGCTAGAATTAAGAAAATAAACTAACGTGAAAAGGAAAAAAATGTCTGTTTGATTTCTAAGCTGTTGAACCAAGTAAAACATTGGTGAAGAAGAGGAAAATTCCTGTTTGAACTGAAAACTGTTGGACAAAAAGTACTGCAAAACAGTTGAATAACTCCAGATTCACCATCTCTCTGTGTTTTCTGGAATAGATGGGATACCTTCCACACATTTCATGTCCACTTTGTATGTGAAGGACGTTTTGAAGAATTTTGAACAGCAGTTTGTTATGCTGCACTTATTTGTTCAGCAAATATTATCTGAACAGCAATTTATTATACTGCATACCTAAAATTTTGGGGGCTTCTGTAATGTATATCTAAGCTGGTAATATAGCTCCTTAAAGATCAATTAAATCCAATGCCTTTGTTTCAAAGAATCCTCTGAATATTAAGGGAATTCAACTTTTCTGCCAATTAGGATTCAAGCATTTTAAATCAAAAGCAGGGATTACAATACATAGAGAAGCATTTTGAACACCCAAGAAGCACTACAGAACTGTTAAGTAATTTTTACTATCCCAAAGATCTACCATTTTAAACAATTTAAACATTTATTTGAAAAGTATGTTCCTTGGGAAAGAGATGAAAGACCTGAGGATTCAGTGAAAATATTCCATATGGAGAAGCTTCTTCCAAGTTAATGATAAAGCTTAGCTTCCAAGTTAATGATGAAGAATCTTTGAAACTTAGCCTCAGCAATAAGCCCCATTCACTGGCAAAAATTTAAGACAAAAAGAGAAACGGCAGTTTAAAGATTAATAAGAATCAAATATTATTGGAACAGGTTTTTTAAAATGGTTATCCATTACCCTGTTACATAAGGAAACGGGACCCTTGATTTCATCAGAGCGCAGAGGATAGGGGAGAAAAGTAAATATTATTTTATGAAGTATATGACCACATTCTTATGCAACTGAATGACAGAGAAGGTGGGAGGTGGCTGTTTCTTTTTGTGAGTAGGTCAAGAGACCGTGACAATTGTCAAGCAACAGTATTGCAGAAGAGGAAAATGCAAAAGATTATGTTATGAAGTATAATAATAATATTACATTATATTATGATATTATGAAGCATTACCCTACTAACTTCCCGGTTTTTAAAAATCTAGAGACTGTTCATTATCCTTTCCTGAATGCAATATAAAAAGTTCCTGCCATGTCTCCTCCAAGCCTATTTAAAAAGGGCAACCAACATTTTCAGTGTGGTAAGAAAACAAGACAGCCAGCGTGGTCTAGTAGTTTGAACGTTGGACTACGACTCTAGAGACCATGATCCTGCTTCGAACATACAAAACCCCTTTTGCGAGTCACACTCTCTCAGCCTCAGAGGATGGTAATGGCAAACCTCCTTTGAACAAATCTTGCCAAGAAAACTCCACGATAGGGCCATCATAAATCAAAAATGACTTGACGGCATACAACAACAAAGAAAACAAAGGGAAGCAAACCAAAAGCAATCCAGATGTGTGCCAATTCACTTGACCGCTTGCAAAATCACACTAGGGTCCATTCCAGAACCATCCCACAATTATCCCATTACAATCCCACAATTATCCCATTGCCAATAATGGGATATTCATTGCCAATAATAGGATAATTGTGGCATGGTTCTGGAATTGGCGCTAGTGTGATAGTCTATGTGGAAAATATATAGGAGGAGGAGAGGCTGTGTGTTGTGGAACTGTCAAAATACCTTCCTATAGCCTACACTTGGTTCATGTTACCTAAGGAGTCTTCACTGGGACTAACCAAAAGGCTACAAGATTGTCATTGTTGTTTGTTTGCATATTTAAATCCTGCCTTTCCCACAGATTGGGAATCAAAGTGGCTTACAACTGAAAAAAAAGTTAAACATCCACAAAAGGGTTTCCACCTCAACATTAGGAAGAATTTCTTGAGGATAAGAGCTGTTCAGTGTGGAATATGTTATCAAGGAGAATGGTGGATTTGCCTTTTTGGGTGGTTTTAAAACAGAGGCTGGATGGTCTTCTTTTGGGGGTGCTTTGATTCTGTGTTCCTGCACGGAAAGGGGGTTGGATTTGATGGCCCTTGGGGTCTCTTGCGACTCTACGATTCTATGAACGTCCTGCTCCAAGTAAAGGACATTTTGAAATATCTCCTGGACAGAATGCTGAAAGGTAAAGACATGTCCTGGAAAAGGAAGGCCTCTGTTCACCCTGCCCTTAGGGTCTCTTCCAATTCTCTGCTAGGGATGGTGGATGCAAAAAACAGCTTGCCTTGGTTGCAATCTGCTTGCCTGGGTCGGGCCCCCTCGGCTGCCCCAATCATGAGCCACAAAGGCGGAGGAGTGGCCCGGAGGAGTGGCCCAGGCAACCACTGGCAGCCAGCAATGCAAGCCCAGAGGCAGAGGATGGAAGAGAGACTAGGGAGGCTACATAGTACCAATCCTTTGCCCTAGTTGCTCACCATTAAGGCTCCAATGCAGCCTTTCTGGAGCACCTTGTAGGTCCCCATCAGCAGCAACATACAGTACTGGGGTTTTGTTGTGTTTCATTCATGTGTCACAATATGTTTCTTTGTTTCATTCCTGTGTTTCATTCACTTGTGGTTCATGCCTTTTCCCCCTGGCCATGGAGCTCACTTACATCTCCCCCTAAGCCATAAATATGACTGTTATTATATTTATTTGCATAGAGAGCCAGCATGGTGTAGTAGTTTCGGCTTTGGACTAGGACTCTGGAGACCAGGATTCGAATCCTGGCTCAGCTACGGAAACCCACTGGGAGATCTTGGACAAGACACACTCTCTCAGCCTCAGAGGATGGCAATGGCAACCCTGCTCTGAAGACACTAGCCAAGAAAACCCCAAGAAGGTTTGCCTTAGCGTAGCCATAAGTCAGAAAAGACCTGAAGGCATGCCGCAACAAACATTTATTTGAATCTTGCTTTCCCCCTCCAGAATTGGGACTCAAGTCTAAAAGTACAGCACAATTAAATAAATCACAAAAGTGACAATCTAAAAAATGGAATTAATAAAGGCCATTTATTCCGCCTATGCAGAACCTGGAATGCAAGACCTTCAAGCACTTTGAGCCTTGGATTCTCCTAAGGTTGGTGAATCTGGGAATTAGTTTCCTTGGAGAGGGGAACCCTATTGAAAAGAGTGGGATCTGTTGCCAAGGAAATTCAGGGCCCAAAGGGAATCTTGCAGCACCTTTGAGAGGAACTGAGAGAAAGAACCAGCTTCTTTTGAACCTATGAGACCAGTCATTGCACATCCATGAGCTTTGCTTGCTTTCTCTTGGCCTTTTTTTCTTTCAAAGGTGCTTTTAAATGATTTCCCAGACTAAAAGGGTGCATCTCCATTGTAGAAATAATGCAACCTGACCACACTTTGATTGCCAGGGCTCCATCCTACATCCTCCTGGGATCTGTAGCTTTGGAAGGCACCCCAACACTTTGAAAGAGAAGGCTCCAGACCTTGTAAAACTTCACATCCCAGCTTCCCATAGTTTTCAGTGATTTCCAAGTGTTTTGGGCTTCAGCTCCCAAAAGCCTCAACCATCCTGGGCAAATAGTCTGGAATTCTGGGCGCTGAAGTCCAAAACACCTGGAAGGCCAGACTCTGGGAATCATTGGTGCACCCTAGGATTAAGTCTCTCCATATATTTGAGTGCAAGTCCCATCCTTCCTGCTGCTCCCCTGATGAGCATAGAAACATAAAAGCATAGAGTTGGAAGCGACCCCAAGGGCCATCCAGTCCAACCCCAACCTGCCATGCAGGAACTCCCAATCAAAGCATACCTGACAGATGGCCACCCTGACTCTGTTTAAAGACTTCCAAAGAAGGAGAATCCACCATTCTCCAAGGCAATGTATTCCACTGTCAAACAGCTCTTACTGTCCGGAAGTTCCTCCTAATGTTGAGGTGGAATCTCTTTTCCTGGAGCTTGCATCCATTGTTCCAGGTCTTATTCTCTGGAGCAGCAGAAAACAAGCTTGCTCCATCCTCAATGTGACATCCCTTCAAGTATTTGAACAGGGCTATCATATCACCTCTTAACCGTCTCTTCTCCAGGCTAAACATCCCCAGCTCCCTAAGTCTTTCCTCATAAGGCATGGTTTCCAGATCTTTCTTAGTCACCCTGCTTTGGACAAGCTCTATTTTCTCAACTTCTCAACATCTTTTTTTAATTGTGGAGCCCAGAACTGGACACAGTATTCCAGGTGGGGCCTGACCAAAGTGGCACTATGACTTCCCTGGATCTAGACACTAAACTTCTATTGATGCAGCCTAGAATCGCATTGGCCTTTTTAGCTGCCGCATCGCACTGTTGGCTCATGTTCAATTTGTGGTCCACATGATGATGATGGACTTACCTTCCTCAGCTCGTTTTCAATCTCTCCAGCCTTCAGGACGATGGGGCCCCTGACAGCGTACTCCACCGCCTTCACCTGCGGGTTCATGGACTCCAAGGTGAGGATCTTCTCCCGGCTTGGCTTCTCCTTGATGGCCAAGGAGGCAGCCTTGTGGCCAGTGGCCAAAGTGGCCACCAAGCGAAGGGCCCCTTCCAGGCGGACAGAGGCCCCTGAAACAGCTGGAAAGCGGTGCATGCTGCTCTCTCTGTGTCTTCTTGCAATGCTTTCCAAAATCAGGATGGGATGGAGATACCTGTGCTGTCAATCTCTCTCCCTGTAATAACCCACTCTCTCCAAAAAGCAGGGCTCTCATGAGTCACTCACTCCATCCTTTTGCCTTGCTGCTGCTTCTTTTCTTTGGCTTCTCCAAATCTCCTGGCAACTTTCAGGGAGGGTGCTGGCAACAAGGCAGATCTGGACGATGGAGGGAGATCTAGGGCGACCCCAGCCCCAGAGAAGCAGCCACCAGAAAGAGACCCATTGCAGCAACCTTCCCAATGCTTTGCAAATGGTGCAGAAAATCCCAGGCACCAGCACTATAGTCCCATTTGGCTCAATCTGGTCCTGGATGAGACTAGGCACCCACTGATGGCTCTCTCTCTGTGTCTCTTCCTCTCTGATCTCCTTTATGAAGGTACTGGAGATGATGATTGCACCAGCCAAAACGAGCCAGCCGCAATGCCTGCTGGGGCTTGTAGTTCCTCCCTGGAGAAAGCCACACCAGCCCAGGACTAGGGAGGACTGCCACGCCCAGAATCCCCTCCTCTCTCTCTGAGCAATGGGCAGCTTTTTCTTTCTTTGCAACAAATGTAATCAGGCTGGGAAAGGTGGCCCTGCAAGGATAAATGCTGGAAGATTTTTATTCATTCATTCATTTATTTTGCATGCTCTTTCCTTAGAGCAGGGATGCTGTTGTTGTTCAAACTCTGGTCCTCCAGGTGTTTGGGATTTCACCTCCCAGAAGCCTCAACCACCTTGGCTAATGGTCTGGGATTCTGGGTGATGAAGTCCAAAAAGCACCTGGAGGGACAGAGTTTGGACAACAAGATCACTAGATAGACAGGGGTTTCCTGCATGCAAACTCCTCTCTCTCTCGTCTCCTTCCTTGGAGGTCTTTAAGCAGAGGCTGGATGGCCATCTGTCAGGGATGCTTTGGTTGGAAGTTCCTGCATGGCAAGGGGTTGGACTAGATGTCCCTTGAGGTCTCTTCCAAGTCTATGATTCTATGTTTCTCTGTCTCTCATTCAAGCTAACCATGTGATTTAGGTGTCTCCCCCTTTGGGACTGACAGACACACTCTCTCAAAGGAGTTTATCATACGACGGAATTTGGGGATATAATGCAATGGCAATCCGAATGCAATCATAGGATTTCACATAATTGCATATTAGAGTATCTCATGCAATTTCGGGCAAAAGAGAAGTCATTCCGAACGCAATCATGGGTTTTACGTTATTGCGTATTAGAGTATATCATGCAATTTCGGGCAATGGGAAATCATTTTCAGGAAATGGGAAGTCATTCTGAATGCATACCGAACACAATTAGATTTCACGTAAATTCGCTAAACTAGCGAATTTATGTGGATTCAAATTGGCTCAATTCGAAATTGGGAGAAATCCCTCCCGTGTGATGAACTCCAAAGATTTCCAACTGAACCCTATCCTATGTTTTCCACATTCCTCTTCTCTTAGCTTTCGTTGGAAAGATGGAGATAAAGGTGGTCCCAAAACCATTGCAGAAATAACCCAGTTTATTGAGACCACTTTAATTGCCCTGGCTCAGTGCTAGGGAATCCTGGGAATTGTACTTTTTTCCTCCACCTTTCCTAGCTTTCTAGGATTCAGGACAGGCATTTGTGAGCTCTCTAGATATTTTGGATGGCCACTTCCATTGTCCCCTGACCAGTGGTCTGGAGACAGGGGCCGATTAAAATGGTAATCCATAACATCAGAAACATAATGGTTTGAATGCTGGACTACAAATCTGAGAGATCAGTATTCAGATCCCTGCTCAGTCATGGAAACACACTGGATAATTTGTGGCAAATCACACACTCTCAGCCAAAGAGGAAGGCTTTTTGGCAAACCTCCTCTGAATAAATCATGCTCAGAAGATCTTAGGACTGAGCTGCCAGATGTTGGAATCAACTTGAAGGCACATAAAAATAACAACAGCTAGGTTGGATCATCATGTTTCATTCCCAGTGAACTGTTTTCACACCATACACGAACTGGCTTGAAACTTGGACATAGTTTGTTGCTACGTTCAGCAAGACTTTCCATTGAGGAACTGCATTTAAAATCTAGATCTAAGGTTGCAAGAGAAATGCAGCAACCACTTCAATTGTACAAGAAACAGCACTTATGACTCAATGTGGGCTACCCCCATTGATAACAAAATAGCAGTGAACTGGGCCTATTCAACATCAGTGTTTTTCCACTGATCTTGATCATTTTTTACTTAGACATGGAAAATAACTGTGCAGTCTGTCTGTTCAATGTATGCAGACATTGAGCGACATTTGGAATGGTGTATGTTGTGAAGCCGAACAAGCAAAACAAAACAAAACACTCCAGTGATGTTATTATTCGGTTGATGTGAATGACCATTGTATGAGCTGATCTACAGCAAGTGGAAAGCTTTGGAAAAAGGAAGCTTGCACATGTTTTCATATGCTTTTCATGTGCCAGGACACTGTTAATAAGCATTTCCCCTCCAAAATCACAATTCACTTGTGAGAGGACACATTATTACTTAATCACGTTATTATTACATTATATTTATTATTATTATTACCAAACTTAAGCAGATGACTTTTAATGACAGAGAATAATTAAAGTGTAGAATACAGAGTATTTCTTTAAAGCGATGAACACAAACAAGTGTGTATATATATACAGATAGATAGATTGAGAGAGATTTTGCATTCAACACTTTAAAGAGACACTTTGTATTCAACACTTAAATTTTTCTCTGTTATTAAAAGGTTGTTTTGGTAACTAACACACAGTGTAATCCAGTGTGTATCTGTTCCGAAAACGTTCCTGCTGAGCTCAGTGAGACTTGCTTCCAGTAGCAAGGTAAGCAATGACTTGGGAGCAGGGTGACCAAATGTCCTCCGTTTCCAGGACATGTCCCACATTTCACCATTCTGTTCAGGAGGAACTTTTCTCAGATGCATTTGGAATAGCCACCGCAGTATTTTATTTTTTAAAATTCTCCATTCTTTGAGGGAGGAATTTCTCCCAATTTCGAATTAAGCCAATTCGAATTCACGTAAATTCGCTAGTTTAGCAAATTTACGTGAAATCTGTTTGTGTTCGGAATGCGTTCAGAGTGACTTCCCATTTCCCGAAAATGACCCCACCATTGCCCGAAATTGTGTGAGATACTTTTATACGCATTAACGTAAAACCTATGACTGCGTTCGGAATGACTTCCCTTTTGCCCGAAATTGTGTGAGATACACTCATACGCAATTACGTGAAACCCCATGATTGCGTTCGGATTGCCACTGCATTATACAGTACCCCCAAATTCCGTCATATGATAAACTCCATAGAAACCTTGTTAATACCAATCTGTAATATACAAATTTGTCTACTTCTGAATGTTAAGCAAATGAAAGACAGGAAACTATGATTAGAAAAAGAAATAAAGCTGATTAGCGAAGCATTGTTAATGCATTAGCACCTTAGTACAGAGTACCGTAATAAACCTTAGTAATTTACTCTTTAAACTAAAATAATGCTGCTTTTAATATATGTTTCAGAATGTCTTTGCGTCAGTACCTTGTTCTGCTAGCTGAAAGATACCGAGGATGCAGAGAGTTTATTCAAGTGTTTATTTTTAAAGTTAAAATCTTATAAATTCATATTTTAGAGAAAGGTTGGACAGGACAGGATTGCAATTGTACAAGGCTAGCTTGCATGTTTAATTCCGATTTGTGTATGTTTCCCTAGACTGAGGATGACAATATATGTATTGCAGAATTCTTAATTAGGAGAAATTTAATATGATGAAATAATACTTAAGGAAGGTGTGGATAGTGAGAAATTTAATATATATATATATATATATATATAAAGCAACATTCCAGTGCTGTTGTAACTAGTGGCCCAGGGGTTTCTTCCTCACTGGATCCTATTTTTATTAAAGAATTAATGCTTTTCATATGTGCACAGTTCAGATGAAACTTTTTTGACTACAGTGCTAGTTTAGAACAAAGATGTTATTTCTTTATACATATGACAAGCAGAAAGGATGTTTGAATCGCATGCTACAGCTTGCTTCCAGTCTGTCTAAAGAGAGAGTCATTTATCCTGGAGATATGATTTAATTTTACCTAATGGGAAATGGGGCAGGGAACAAGGAGATGGAGATGAATTATGTCAGTAACTGGGTGTATAATTATAGCCTGTGTTTTAAAAGACAGGAGTTGCAACACCCTTTTTAATAAGTAGACTAAATCTCACCTCTGTTAGGAACTGACTAGGTGGCTTTATGCAATAACTTCCAAAATCCCCAAAACAGTGATGCCTTTATAGGACCAACCAAAATGCACTAAAGCCATGTCGCAAGCTTTCAAAGCTCCACTGGCTTCTTCATCAGGCAAAGATGTTAAAAATAATTCAGGCGGAAAAAAAAATATGACAATCTAAGTCACAGGTCTGCATTTTGTGAACATATTGTTATTCTCAGTTAAGATGGTATGGGAGGATAGCCATACAAAGTGTCTTAATGCTTTGCCTACTAGTATCCACATGGCCAGAAGGGGAGCAGCCTGCCTGCAGAATATCCCTTTATAACACCTTAACTTGAGGAAAAACAACATCTTGATGCAGACCTGTGACTAACATCATCCCATTTCTTTTTCTTCCTGTATGATTTGTAACACTTTTGCCTGATGAAGAAGCCAGTGGAGCTTCGAAAGCTTGCAATGTGTATTTTGTGCACTTTGGTTGCCCCTATAAAAGTCTTACTGTTTATTATTATTGAACATTTTGATACATGAAAAAACTAATCATATGCACACACACACATACATACCAACACATTAAAACAAAAATTCGTATAAAACCTTACATATATTCCACTCATTCCATAGCAAATTCATGATCTATATCAGTCTTCATGGTCCTTCAGGTTTCAATACCACCAACCTATTACTCTTCTAATCCAAATTGTATTATACTTTAAATACAAGTCTCTCATATTACCTTACCTTCTCCCAAACTCTTCCCTATCATCTAATTTAACTTAGATCTTTCCATCTCTTTCCAAATTCCAGTCTTTTTCCTTCTTACCCTTTCTTTTCCTTCTCCTTAAGTTATCCCTATCACAGCCACACCTTGTTCTCTACTAACCTTCTTTCACATTCACTCCTAACCTTCCTTCCCATCAAATACCAATTGTATATCAACCAATTGTTCTTGACTTTCTGTAACACTACCATGTATTGAAATCCAATCTACCTTAAATGCATACATATTCTTTACCAAATTATCTTATTCAGCTTACTTCTTGTAATCATATACTCTATCTATTTCAAGGTATAAACTGTTTTGTGGACTTTGGATGTTGTTATACTTTGCAACGTAGCCAATGTGGCTACTTCTGGATATGTGGCTTTATGCAAGCAATGGTTCTTCTCAGCCTTCGTCTCCCCTATTTGTAATTCCTTGGGATGATCACAGCAATCTTCCATAAAGGCTTGCTGAAAATGTTGCTCGGCTTTCATCCAGACCAGACTTGGGCTTCCAATACAGAACTGTCTCCATGCTGCCCTCTTGCTCTCAAAGGAGTTTATCACATGGGAGGAATTTCTCTCAGTTTCAAACGGAGCCAATTTGAATTCACGTAAATTTGCTAGTTTAGCGAATTTACGTGAAATCTAATTGCATTCGGAATGCGTTCAGAATGACTTCCCATTGCTCGAAAATGATCCCCCATTGCCCGAAATTGCATGAGATACTCTAATATGCAATAATGTGAAACCCATGATTGTGTTCAGAATGACTTCTCATTGCCCGAAATTGTGTGACATACACTCATATGCAATTACATGAAACCCCATGATTGCGTTCGGATTGCCATTGCATTATACCCCCAAATTCCGTCATATGATGAACTCCAAAGACATGATTGCGTTCGGATTACCATTGCATTATACCCCCAAATTTGGTCATATGATGAACTCCAAAGACAGTTGTTCAAACAGCAAAACTCTTTTCTACTGTCTGAAGCATACTTCATATGAAGCATATAAGAACCTAGGAAATACACTGTACAGATGATAAAACATTTCCCATTTCCCGAAAATGACCCCCACATTGCCCGAAATTGCATGAGATGCTCTTATGCGCAATTACGTGAGACCCCATGATTGCGTTCGGAATGACTTCCCATTGCCCAGAATTGCATGAGATACACTCATACGCAATAACGTGAAACCCCATGATTGTGTTCGGATTGCCAATGCATTATACCCCCAAATTCCATCGTGTATGATAAACTCCATGGAGAGTGGTGGAGTCTCTTTCCTTAGAGGTCTTTAAACAGAGGCTGGATGGCCATCAAATCGGGGTGCTTTGATTGTGAGTTCCTGCATGGCAAGATGGGGCTGGCCTGGATGGCCCTTGGGGGTCTTTTCCCAATTCTATTTGCTTTATTATCACACTAGTATGGAGGGCAAACAGGATTTAAACGAAACTTAAACTGGAGGAAACCGGGAAACGCCATCATGTGATAAACATCCATAATCCAATACTGATTTATTATTATCACAGTCAGGGGGCAAACAGTATTTAAACAAGAGTTAAACTGGAGGAAACCAGGAAATGCCATCATGTGATAAACATCCATAATCCAATACTGCTTTATTATTATCACAGTCAGGGGGCAAACAGTATTTAAACAAGAGTTAAACTGGAGGAAACTGGGAAATGCTATAATGTGTTAAAATATCCAGAATCAATACTGCTTTATTATTATCACACTTGAAGGGGGGGCAAACAGTATTTAAACGGGACTTAAACTGAAGGAAACCGGGAAACGCCATCATGTGATAAACATCCATAATCCAATACTGCTTTATTATTATCACACTCAGGGGGCAAACAGTAAACGAGAGTTAAACTGAAGCAAACCAGGAAATGCTTGATGTTTATCACACAACATTTCCAGGTTTCTTCCAGTTTAACTCTGGTTTGACTCCTGTTTGCCCCCAGAGTGTGATAGTAATGAAGCAGTATTAGGATTCTCATTAGTCATTTTTCTCTCAGGAGAATTCTTTCCACTCCTCCTCACAACAGTCATTATTATTATAAAGCCACTCAGTCTGAGTCAGTCACCACAGACAGACACCCCGCCTGTCTTTCACATCCAACCAGCCAATAGGAAAAGGAAAACAGCCCCTACGTCACGCTCTAAGTCCCGCCCTCTTGGGGGGAAGGCAAGGTCTGGCTTTGAAAAATGTTGTTGTGGAGCGCGCATGCGCACAGAGGCAGCAGCAAGGCCAAGCAAAAGGGAAAAGCAGCAGCAGAAGCCTCAGAAAGAAGGAAGCAAGGAGAGCAGAGCAGAGCAGCAGCATGTCTGCAGCCAGGGCCAAGAAAGTGAAGATGGCCACCAAGTCCTGCCCAGAGTGTGACCAGCAGGTGAGGGACTTGAAAGGATTAAACCAGTCCCTGGATGGGGGGGAAAGGGGGGCAAGGGAATACCCCAAACAACAAACCCTGCCTTGGTTTATTATTAAAATAATCATAATAATAATAATAATGTTAGATATCCTCTTTCAGCACTTCAAGATGAATATTAATAATAATTATAATAATAATGTGAGATATCCTTTTATTTTCCACTCTTTCAGCACTTCAAGATGAATATTATTATTATTATTATTATTGATAATGGTAATAATAATAATAGTAATAATAATAATAATGTGAGATGTCCCCTTTTATTTTCCAGTATTTCAGCACTTCAAGATGAATGTTGTTATTAATAATAATAATAATAATAATAATGTTAGATATCCTCTTTTATTTTCCACTCTTTCAGCACTTCAAGATGAATATTATTATTATTATTATTGATAATGGTAATAATAATAATAATAATAATGTGAGATGTCCTCTTTTATTTTCCAGTATTTCAGCACTTCAAGATGAATGTTGTTATTATTAATAATAATAATAATAATAATAATAATGTTAGATATCCTCTTTTATTTTCCAGTATTTCAGCACTTCAAGATGAATGTTGTTGTTATTATTATTATTATTAATAATAATGTTAGATATCCTCTTTTATTTTCCACTCTTTCAGCACTTCAAGATGAATATTATTATTATTAATAATAATAATAATGTGAGATGTCCTCTTTTTATTTTCCAGTATTTCAGCATTTCAAGATGAGTATTAATAATAATAATGTTAGATGTCCTTTTTGTTTTTCAGTCTTTCAGCATTACAAGATAAAATAATTATAATAATAATGTAAGATATCCTCTTTTATTTTCCACTCTTTCATCATTTCAAGATTATTATTATTATTATTAATAATAATAATAATGTTAGATGTCCTTTTTGTTTTCCACTCTTTCAGCAACTCAAGATAACATAATAATAATAATGTTAGATATCCTCTTTTATTTTCCAGTCTTTCAGCATTTCAACATTGATATTATTATTTTTAATAATAATAATAGTAATAATAGTAATAATAATAATGTTAGATGTCCTTTTAAGCTTGTTTTGGGAAGATGCTTTACATCTTCTTCCCTTGAATTTGTTTAGGAAGAGAATGTGAAGATTGCTGAAGCCTTTTTTTAGTACAGGGCTCTGGTGCCTTCATAGAACATCCAAATAATAATAATAATAATAATAATACTATTATTATATTTATTATTATTATTATTATTATTAAGGTGCTGAAAGAGTGGAAAATAAAAAGGATATCTAACATTATTATTATTATCTTGAGGTGCTGAAAGAGTGGAAAATAAAAGAGGACACCTCACATTATTTATTACTACTACTACTACTACTATTATTATTATTATTAAGTTCTCTCAAGGTACTGAAAGTGGAAAATAAAGAGGACATCTGCTTTTTGTTTTGACATCTAATATTATTATTATTATTCATCTTCACTTGAAGTGCTGAAAGAGTGGAAAATAAAGGAGGCATCTAATTATTATTATTATTATTATTATTATTATTAATATTGTCTTTTGATGCTGAAAGAGTGGAAAATAAAGAGGACATCCAGCTTGAAATGGGCTGATTCTCAGGGACTGGCATTGCAATCCTAGGCATGTATATACAGAAGTAAATCTTGCTTTAGGATATGTGTGTTTGTGTATAGCTTGGCAGCTTTGGTGGCTTTGGATCAGGAATTTAAAATAGCAGAAGGCATGTGCCCAGAAATATTGATTATAGCACACTTCCAGTAAATTGCGTGGATGGTTTTTCCTATCTGTTCCTATCGATAAGATTGGGATCCTCCACCATTTTAGCCAATGCTGGGATGGATTTTTAAACTCTACGGTACATTTTAAATGATGCATTTAAAAAATGTGCATCCTTGCAATATGCATGTGTCTTAGGTTTGTGCTTTTAAATGGATGTGATGTGTATTTGTTGGTCTGTTGTTGTTCCCCCACCTCGATTCATGGAGAAAAGTGGATCAGAAATAACAACAACAGCAACAACAATAATAATATTACAAATATGGGAGAGGTTTCGTAGGTCACTGTTAGCCAATTTGCTGCCTGAAGTGTAAAGGCATGCATTTGCCTAAAATCCTGCATTGTACCTGGCAATGAACTATATTCCCATTCTGTCAGACAGAGAAGTCTGAGTCACCTAAAAGCTTGCATACTCCCAAATTTCGGAGAACTAAAAGTAATAAACGTACATTTTGCATTTTGTCGAAAGAACACAGTGTGCCTTTTCTCCCTCCTGTTACTCCCACTTATTGTGCCGTATAGTGTGAGATTGTCCTTCATCGTGCCAGTTGTCGTTTTTTTCCCTCTCTGTCGTGTTATTTAAGATTGCTTTATTCCAAATTTCCATGTGAGAGGTGATGACAGCCCCAAAATTATGGTATAAGCTTCACAAATGAATGAGAATTTGAATTTGAGTCTCTCCAGCCTTAGTCTAATTGCCGTTAATGGGAAGACTGCAAATTTCCATGTCTTTAAGATGGATGTTTCTAGGTAGTTTGGTTGCCATGTGTGAACCCACTGGTTGCTTCAGTGCAAATATTTTGGATGTATGCCATATTGCATGTTGGTTTTGACAGCAAATGTGCAGCATGCGGATGAAACATATACAGTTGGCCCTCCTTATCCATGGATTTTTTTATCCACGGATTCAAGCGTCCATGGCTGAAAATATTTTTAAAAAAGTTTAAATTTCAAATATATACCTTGATTTTGCCATTTTATATAAGGGACACCATTTTGCTATGCCATTGTATTTACTGGGACTTAAGCATCCACTGATTTTGTTATCCACGGGGGGTCCTGGAACCAAACCCCAGCGGATAACAAGGGCCCACTGTATATTCACGGAAATGCAAGTATACACCCATAATTGGACCACAATATATGTTAAGAAAACCTGACTTGGTCACATTTCCCATGTGTGTATAGTTGTGTGTTGCCTATGCTTGTGCATATACAGTTGACCTGTATCTACAGACTTTTCATCCACGGATTCAACCGTCCACAGCTTGGAAATATTCAAAATAATATAAATTCTAAAAGGCAAATGTTGACGTTGCCATTTTATATATGGGACATCATTTCACAATGCCATTTTGGTTAATGGGACTTGAGTATGGAGGGCCAACTGTACTGTGGCATTGTGTTTAATGAGACCTGGGTATGGAGGACCAACTGTACTATCCTGTGTATTTAATAGGACTTGAGCATCCTTGTATTTTAGTATCCAGGAGTCCTGAAGCCAAACCCAAATGAATAACAAGAAGCATAATGTAACATAGAAAATGCCAGCAAATATATTTCCCATGGAAAGTGTGGAACTACTCTCAGTTGTGATATTTTTGTCTGGGGTAACTCCCCCCCCCCCCCCGCTCTGTGTTTCCTCTGAAGAAAGCATTCGTCGTGTTGTCAAATGAACGGTGATGGAAAAGTTGTTGAACGAACCCAGCCCTACGTGGGGATGTGATCTCTAGTAGTGGCCCTATAAGGTCTGGTTTCATTTTCCTCCTGAGAATCTGCTCAAGAGTTTATTTTAACTTGCAAGAGGCCAGCAGCATCAAAACCAGCTGTTTCTTTCTGAGATGCTGGAACTTGCAATTAGCTTTAGGAAATTCGCCGACTTGCTCCCGTTTTACATTTAGTGCCTTCTTTGTCATTGGTTATTATTGCAGAAGATAATTTAGGCGACATCTGCATTGCAGAAATATTCAAGGTTGATAACACTTCAATTGCTATGGCTCAATGCTGTTGAAATCTAAATATCTCACAAAACCACAAAACCCAGAATTCCATAGTGGAGTCAGTCTGGATTATTCCTGCAGTTTGGATTCAGCCTTGGAGTGACTTCTTTGTGTGTATGTGCCTTCAAGTTCCTTGTCGATTTATGACAACTTCATGAATTTCGTAGGGTTTTCTTAGGCAAGGAATACTCAAAGGTGGTTTTGCCACTTCCTTCCTCTAAAATAGAGCCTAATATTTGTGGATGGTCTCCCACCCATGTACTAAACCAGAACTGAACCTGCTTAGCTTCCAAGATCATTTTTGTGTCCTCAGTCCTCTACACGGGTTACATGTTTTATAATATTTTTAAAGGGATTTGTGAGTGTTTAAATATCAGCAGCGATAGCTTTATGAAGAGCTGGTGAAATATACTGAGGGGGAAAATAATAATCCTTTTCTTATACATCCTACTGGCACACAGCTTTGAAGAAGTGGAAAATATGGACTGGGGGAGTTTATTTTTTAACGGCTTCTGATCTTTCACTTTGAGAAAACCACCCTGCCAACTTTCTGCTGAATCATTTCACAGTTGTAATTTTAAACATATTTATAGACAGCGTGGTTGTATTAAAGGCTCGGAATCAGAAGTCCTCTTTCAAGGACTCTTTAAAATGTCCTCACCCTGGAATGCTAAATACATTTAAGACACAGTGATGTTCTTTGTAGGAGAAATATGCCTAACAGTGTTGAAACTGTCTTGTGTATGAGTGTAAGAAATGAAATTTATGTTCTTTGCATATGATTTTTCCATGTCAGTAGCAACACTGAACCTTTTTTTCTGGATAACAGTAACATTATTCATATTTATTTATTCACACACACACACACACACACACACACATATATATGAATATATATAATTCATATATCGCCACCTTGAGCACCTATATTGGGAGAAAGGTGGGATAATAATAATAATAATAATAATAATAATAATACATACATATTAACCTAAACCCCATATTTCTGTTTACATGATTTTTGTTTTTTGGTTTATAAAAACAGCAAGCATAACTATTGGCCTAGATTTTAGGCCTGAAAAATAAAAATCTTCATACACTCTGTTTTAAAGCAAATTCCAGAATCTGTATTGTGGTAATACTGTTATCTGTTGTTTCTGTTATATGCCTCCAAAATATATAGGGCTCATGGTAAGATTTAGAAGAGGTTTGCTGTTGCCTTCTAAAACAATGTGATTTGTCACGGTGAGCCAGTAGGTTTTCATGGGTAGGTGAAGATTCAAACTCTGGTCTCCCAGAATCCCAGTCCAAACCACTACAGCTTGCTGGCTTTCCCAATACCTTTATTACACCAACGCCCCGAATATACACAAAAACCTGTGCAAGCTGGGGGAGAGTGGGGCAGCAGAAATGACTTGATCTTTAAAAAATTTCCACATGTCGTCCTAAAATTTAATAATGGGCTGGATAAGCATTGGTCATCCCTGGTTAGTACTTGGATGGGAGACTGCCAACGAATGCAAGCCACTATAGGCTATATTTCAGGAACTGGCAAAACCACCTGTGAGTATTCCTTGCCTAAGAAAACCCTATGAAATTAAGCTTGAAGGCACATAAATACATTACAGAGGTCTCCAAACTCTCAAATTGTGCTCATCAGCGATAGGCTTCATCCTGAATGGTCCTTGCATGGGGAGGAACAGGAAAAGTAATGAAAGGCAATACACTTTGATTCTTTTTTATATTGTTTATTAAATATGCCAGGTGTAAGCAAATTATATTGATATGTAATCAAATGCAAAAATGAATATTGAATAATATAATCGATGTCGCTTTGTATAGATGATAATGCAATATATACACACACACCGGGGGGGGGGGGGAATATAATATGAAATTATGTTTTACTTTGACCCAATGCATTATTCCAGATGTTTCCCTGATTTTACACAAGACACCTTGCTTCCATGCATCCCAATGGTGATTAGTGATAATATAGCTAATAAAATAAAACCAAATTTCTGTGAAATTATCCAGGGCCATTCAACTTTAATTCTCAGACTTTGAAAATACAGTGTGCACACGCCTTCCCAACAGATCCCTAAAAATGATCCCTATCCAGTGTGAAGCTCACAAGATCCTTTGTAAGCAGAGAGCAAAAACAGTGACCCTTGCGCATTTCATGGCTTATTACCAGTCTGCTTTTTTCCCCCACTTTGATATGATAAAAGAGTTCTGGCAAATTCAGAAGCTTGCTCAATATATTGTCATATTGGCTTTGGACCTTATAAAG
Source organism: Urosaurus nigricauda (assembly GCA_034509955.1). Taxonomy (NCBI): domain Eukaryota; kingdom Metazoa; phylum Chordata; class Lepidosauria; order Squamata; family Phrynosomatidae; genus Urosaurus; species Urosaurus nigricauda. The sequence continues at coordinate 13,535,682 of JAOEGL010000013.1, forward strand.
GTATTGTCCTCTTATGGAGTTTGGATTTTTTAATTGGTCATTTATATAGCCATTGAGAGCCAATGTGGTCTAGTGGTTTGAGCGTAGGACTCTGAAGATTGGGGTTCGATTTCCTGCTCAGCATTGCAAAAACCCTCTGGGTGACTATGGACCGATCACACACTCTCAGCTCCAGAAAACCCCATGATAGGCATGCCTTGGGGTCGCCATAAGTCAGAAATGACTTGACGTCACACAACAACAAATAGCCATTGGTAAAGCCTAGGTAGATCTTGTTTTCCCCAGTAAAGTCCACCACCCCTGGGCTCCCAGTCAATCCATCAAGAGGCAAATGCAGGCCGTCATGACTAGGCATGGTGCAGCTGGAAAAGCAAAAAGTGACCCCCAAATGGTGACGACATGCATCTTTGTCAAGGCTCCAAAGGAAAAATGCAAAACAAACAAAACAGTTGACTTAACAGCTGTTGGAGAACATCTATTATTGGAAGGTGGGTAAAATTCATTGATCTTCATACCAGGGAGTGACCTTACTTGTAATCAGTCAGAGAGGAGTGGAAATCTTTCAAGGAGGCTAAAGAGGAAGAATGATGGATCTAGATCAGTGAACGGGCAAATGAGCAAAAAAGAAAATGTAAAAAGTACCCTTCCCATCACATCATGAGATTGAAACATGCACCAAGGAAGATTGAAGCCAATGCTAAAGTGGAGAGGGATGTATGACAAGTGGCCTAGTGGTTGCTAGCTATATTTTCTGTTTTTTCAGTCCCATAATCAACTTCTAATTTGTGGGTTGCTGTCCTATATATTATACTCGGTCACTGGATTTTATTTTATTTTTAATCGTGTGCTAGTCAGCTAGTTATTTTTATGTGTCTCCCAGCTTTATTAAATATGTAGCAATACGGTAGATCCAGGCGAGCCAGTTTTTATTCATTTCCTTCTGGGAAGGCAATGTTGTGTCATGCTATTAATAGGCAAGTATTTGATTGCCTTTGAGAATTTTTGTGCTACTTAAAAGAGATTTGTATAAGTCTTTATGTATACAGGGCTGTGGAAAGGGATGTGGTCTGGGGGATGTTCCATTTTTCCTATTTTATAATTAATATATTTACTTATTAATTTTAAAATTTCTGCCATGGCCTTTACTCTCCCTCTCGGCATTTACAACAACAGGAAATGTATGTATTTTCTAATCCTGTTGAGTATTTGTTTTAAGTTCAGCACTGGTTATGGTGAGTTTGAATTACTTTTTTTCAAAAAAGAAACACAAGGGCCTCAAAATAATAGTAATCAATAAATAATAAGTTTAGAAGGCATACTAGAAACAATTCTAGCAGAATATGAAATCCTCTTCAGCTATTAAAAACATTGGAGAATATAAGCAGGGCTAACACCTAAAAGGGATTAACATGTTCTGGGTTGTCTATTCCCAGAAGGAGTTGTGACCAGTGGATTTTCCTTAAAGGAGATGATGAGTTTTCCATGTTTCTGAAGCCTCTAAGCTGTAAAAAAGATCACCACTTCCCTTGATAAATTTTGGGAGATGTAACCCTACCTAGATCGAGTTAAACATCTCCCTCGACAGAAGAGCCATCTGGCACCAGTACATGTATCTTGTCAGTACTGAACTTAATTTCATTGTGTTGGCCCTTATATGGCCCATTACTGATTCAGAACAAGGATCTAGCTGTGAATGTATCATAAAGGGGTGCGAATGTCGACAGTCATGTCCATATCGATCTCTAAAGGACTGTGCACACCAGTATCTGTGGCAGGGTTGGGGGCGGATTGGGGCATAGCGTCTACACGACATCTGATCTCCAGAGTCATAGTCCAACATTCAAACCATGCTGGCTAAACACTTCACCTGACTACAAATCCCAGAATCCATAGGATGGAGCCATGACAGTTAATATGGTATAAAACCTTTTTATTTCTGGAGTGTGAATAGGCTTATAGATTGAATGAGATGCCCAATCTTCTATAATAGGGTGTGTGGGCCCATTTGATGTATTAATGTAGATAATATGTTAATTTTACAGAGAAATACAGTTGCATGGCTAAGTTAACTGGAAACAATACTTCCATTTGATATTTAGGGGGAACAGAATTGTCCTGGTTGTCAAACCTGCATGCCATGAATTTAAACTGTTCTTTATAGCACTTTTGAAAACCTGGCAACATTACTCGATACGGAAGCTCCACAATTTGACTGTTAGCTTGTGCAAGAGGAATAGCCACGGTGTGTGTTTTGGCTCATGCAGCCCCTATATTGCATGCGAATAATGTCTTGGCATAATGCCGTTCTTTCAGGGGGGGGAAAAATTGCCTTGAAAACTCTATTCAGAAAATAATGTGAATGGGATTAGCAATGCCAGTTGCTTTGGGGTATCCATCCAGTTAAATCACCTTCAGATGCACAACAGTGAATGGGCTCCATTGTTAATAACATGAAGGCTTGGCAGGGACGCACTGTGAACTTGAAGAGTAATCATCCGCTGTTCAAAGGCTGGCTGCTCATAAATGTGCGTCTGTGTGAAGCGCTGCACAGGAAATACATCTCTGCCTCTGGCAGTGCTCATAATTTGGTGCCATAGACACAGTAGAAGACTCTTTCCTTTCAAACGAATGTAGAAACTGAATTGCGTTTATTCTAGTAACATTAGCATGTGATACGAACCTTGATTTACACTAATGGAACTCTGATCTTGCATGGAAATAAATATGAATTGACGGAAAACTATCTACAAATTGCAACAGTTGTGGCAGCTGACAGTGTAGGTTTGTAATGTGCTCACCACTCTATATTTAGAGCATGTAATCAATGCATAGCTTGTTGAAACAATGGCTATGGTTACTGGGCAGTAGGTATTTCTACTGTGGATTGTTAGCTTTGGAAATCACCGTTTATCTCAATGGTTTCCAACCTTTTCTTTCTTTTTTTTAAATTAATTTTTATTTCCACACAAAATAACGCACTCATCCTAAAAACACTAACAAATCATATTATAACATGTAACATATAAAGAAAACATCAATATGAATACAATATTAATTCCTTAATACATCCTCATTGTTGCTTGTATTAACTTCCCCTCCAATTTTGTCAGTGATTTTGTAACCATCGTGTTCGACCATAACTCCTGTATCTCCATGTTGTTCTGTTTGCGTTTGTAAATGTAGAGAGATCTTGTAGCACCTTTGAGACTACTGAAAGAAAGAAGTTGCCAGCATGAACTTTTTTAGATTTACCGGTAAGTCTACTTTCTACTTACTAATGCATCTGAGGAAGCAGACTTCAGTCTACAAAAGCTCATTCTGCCTACTTTAGTTAGTCTCAGATGTGCTGCAAGATCTCTGTATATACTGATTCTACAGAATAATACAGCTTTATCTTTGAATTCTACATATATAAATGTTCACTTTATTTTGACTCTTTTACTTGTTTATGTAATTACTTGACTCTGTTGTCTTCTGTTTTCTATATTCTCTAGTTCTCTCACTCTTTTCTGTCCTTATCATTATCTCACTAGTCAGTCTCTCTTCATATGATTCAAATTATTCCCAATCTTTTCTATGCCCCACATCCCTAGGAAGTGTTTGTGTAATGTTTGCACCCCCTACAAAAGTAATATCACATTAGAAGATGAAGGAGTCTAATTTCTGAACCATACAGTGAATCATATACAATACTGTGGGTGAACAAATTGAACTTAAAAAACCCAATAACTTTTAACTCAGTGCATAAACTGCAAATCTAAACTGAGCAACTAGATTCTAATTTATTCAGAAAAAAGGTGTCAGTTGCCAGTACTGACAACTTAAGCAACAGTGGAAAGTAGAAAGCATCATAAGTTAAGAGTCAGAAAGAAGTATTAGGATTTTTGAAATCAAGAATGAAGAATACTGTTATTTTGTAAGGTTATAATTATGTACTAAAAAACAATGAGTATGTATTGTATGTATTGCTATCATGTGTTTTATTTTATCTGTTTTATATATTATAAATAAAGAATATAATGGGGCAAAAATCTATATGAGTTGTATAGATGTTTTACTGCAGGGATATGAATCCTGTGGCTGTCCAGTTGTTATCAGGCAAGAACTGCCAACATTTCTTTCCATTGGCTATGCCCACTAGGTCTGCTGGGAGTTGAAATCCAACAGCATCTGGAGATACTGCATAATAGCAATAACAGCTTCATTTATATACCGCTTCATACCGCCTAAGCGGTCTCTTACCCGTTTACAACTATAAGTTAATTGCCCCCAACAAGCTGGGTACTCATTTTGGCAACCGAGGAAGGATGCAAGCCTAAGTCGCGCCTGAGCCCTGGCTGGTCTTGAACTCGCAACCTTATGATTTTGAGTAAATGATTGCAATACAGGCATTTAACCACTGCGCCACCAGGGCTAATTCATACCCCTGGTTTAAAGTGTGATTCCACCCATGTATATTTAGGAATCAATCCCATTGAGTTCACTGTAGTTTACTCCCAGGTAAGATTTGGTTAGTACTTGGATGGGAGAATGCTAATGAATACCAGGTGCTTTTAGGCTATATTTCAGAGGAAGGAACTGGCAAACTACCTCTTGAGTATTCCTTGCCTTAAAAAAAAAACCTATGAAATTCAAGAAGTTGCCATAAATCAATCCCATGAATTGGTTTTAGCCTTAGTCTGTCTGTGACATGCCTCTCATACCTAAAGTCCAGTCCATAAGCAATTCTGTTACATGAACTGATTCTTAATTTAGGCAAGTCCAGAGCTTGCAAGAGTTACTTTTTGCGACTACAACACCAAGGATCTATCATCCAGCATGGTGACTGGGGATCCTGGGAGTTGCAATCCAAATAAAGGTTATGTGTCTCTGGTCATGGGTGTCTTAATTCCCGACTTGGACTTCAGCGTTTAGTTTTTCATTTCCTGATAAAACATAGAACTGTGTCATTCCTTTAAAATAAACTCACCCTTTTTGATATCTTTTCCAGGTTCCTGTTGCATGCAAATCTTGTCCGTGTGGGTATATATTTATTAGTCGAAAACTCTTGAACGCTAAGCGTTCTGAAAGGCTGCCACCCACTGCAGGTATTGTTCCATTTGATGCCTTTTCTACTGTTTCCATGTGCTGATAATATTACTTTCTGCCTTGTAATAAAAATATAGAAACAAAACACAGCTGAAGGAGAAGGATTCAATACTCCTTTCCCTGATATTACTATGGCATCCTCTCATAGTTGTATTTTCATTTCAGAAGATGTTGAATTTGCTGTGCATGTCTGGTATGTAATAGAGGCATACCTTGCTAATACGGTGCTTTTCAATTAATTATAGAGTACAGTGCATTTTATTCCCTGATATCAGCCTGTTTAGAGGATTTGTGCACTTTGTGTCTCAGTGTCATATTCTGGCAAATTTTTATTATTTTTATTTTTGCATACTTTTTTAGACCTAGCGTTATTGCACACTTAATAACGGCTAGCGTAAATATGCTTTTAAGCTTTTATATGCACTAGCAAGTGAAAAAAAGGTGTAATTCACTTTATGGTGGTCGCCTGGAACCTAACACCACTATATTGGAGGCATGCCGATAAATATTTTGTTCCTAAGATGATTTGATAGGAACTCTTTATTTCAATACAAAAATCTCTAGCCTTTCCCCTATTGGCCACTGTTTCTCCCCTTTCCCCTTTGTGTTCCTTGATTGTGAAAACATAACTTTTAAAATCCAAAATTCCCAGAATCAGACCCCAACTGGAGGGATTCTAAGAGTTGTAGTCTGATACAAACTGTATTTCCAAGCTATTTTCTGTTGTATTTATTGTTTTCATATTTTTTTTTAAAAAAATCAAGCCAGAGTTATGTATTTTATATTAGATTCGGTTGGTAAATCTCTGGGTTATTTATGGATCAGTAAGGATTTCTGAGTACCAAATGTTAATAATAGCAGCCAACAGAATGGCCCCACAACCCCATATTATCTCAGATACATTGAGCTTTGGAAAACCAAGAATAGTAAGGAAAATATATTAAGTTTCGTTTGAGTACTCAAAAAAACTTTCTGGGCCCGAAATTTTGACCTGCAAAGGTAAAGGGGGAAAATATTTTAAAGGGCATTATCTTCCGTTGACAATCAACACGTTGCACTTGTGTTTTATTGGTTTTTACCTTCTGCTATTACTTACGAATAAAACATATTGGGAAATGGATCCCTTTGGAAAGAAAAAAATCACTTGCTTTTAAAATTTGTAACATGATGATAATAATGATGTTTTCAAACAGAAATCAGAAGTGAGGCTAAGAGAAGACGAACAGAAAGAGTCAAAAGAGAGAGGATAAACTCTGTGGTAAATAAAGACTTAGAAAACCGAAGAAGATCTAGGTCCAACAGCCATTCAGATCACAGCAGAAGAGGAAGGGGAAGACCAAAGACTGCCACAGCTAAAAAGCATGAAGAAGAAAAAGGTATGAGGAATGGAGACATCTGTTTCTGGTTTTACATATTATACCAAGGCCACGAAAACACGTGAAGTGTGTCTTTCTGTGTCTTCTCTGTGCAAAGAACGAATGTAGCTTCAAGGTTGCTTTTGAAATCGTTTCTTTGTCATGTTCAGAGTGAATGAGAAGTGTTGGGACAGGAAGTCAATTTTCTTTTCTTTATTTGAGGACGTCTTAAATTGTCCACAATTTAGAAAAGTGGTGAGTGCAACAGGTCAAACTAGCAAGCATCCCTCTACATTAGTTCCAAATGTGAAAAATTATGCTAACATGCCCCAGTTTGTAAAATCTTTTCACTTAAAATGGGGAAGGTTTTCAGATACTTGGCTCGTGCTGCACTTGTCTTACTAATTTTTAATGTCTTCTTATTATTATTATCTTCTGCAGAAAAACAAGAAAAAGAAGTGGACATGTATGCAAACCTATCTGACGAAAAGGCTTTTGTATTTTCAGTGGCCTTGGCAGAAATAAACAGAAAAATTATCAACCAGAGGCTTATTCTCTGATTACCTGCTCAGGACTTATGCATGCCTTGCTGTTTAAGTCAGGTGATGAAATTGGAACATGTGGTGGCATTTGACCAGTGAATCTGGTCACCTGCATCAGTTGAGGTTATACATTTTTCCTGGATGAACCTCTGCCACTCTTGCTCTTTCATTTTTTGATGTTTATGGAGCCTGCAAACTTGGTGTTCGTTCCAGCTTTTTTGTCAAGAAGCAAAATGACCAACGCTTTCCACGAGAGAGAAGATCAAAAGCAAAAACCTTTTAATCCTGCAAAGACAGCATCTAAAAGAACTTGAGAACTCGATAGTTTTTTTAAAAAAAACTGTTTATTTTGACATTTCTGCAATTAAAATGCAATATTTCAGTTAAGTTAAATGTCTTTCACCACACTGATCCCAGATTTTCAACTTATATCAAAGCTTACTTGTATATATATACATCTAATCCTTTTAATAAATCAATATTGTTATTTTAACACAATCTACTGATTGCAGAACTGAGAAAGTTATTGGGAGTGGTATAGAACCACCATGTTTTTGCTTTTTAAAGCTTTTGGCTTAAAAAGATTATATATAAATAGGTTGGAGTCCACTTTAAAACTAGATGTAACTGGATTGTAAAAACAGTGGATGAAATCTTGGTTGTGTCTGCTGATGCTAACCCCAAAACCTGCCTTTGAAGCCAGTCAGATCCCTCCACCAACAGAAGGGTTTCTGCGGTGTTGGAGAATGGGATACTGAGTGATGACATGTCCAGCCTTCTACTGGCAGCAAGGCATAGTGTGAAAAGCAGCTTTGACACGTGCGCTGGATCCTAGGATGGGTGCCGGCATGCCACTTTCCGCCCATGTGTACTGGGCCTTAGTTTGTATCCAGTCCTGTGCTCTCATTTGCTCCTTTAATGGACCCATTTGTTATGAGTTCACAAAAACTCACAAGATGGTGCTTGTACCATGTAAGTGCAAAATAGCAGGTGTACCATTCTAAAGCCAGATCTTAGGGGAACGTGGTAACAAATTGTGGGTAACTGATTAGTTTTATTTTTTTCAAACAAGAATTTTAAAACTGGTTAATTCTTGGAACCAGAATGAAGCTAGCAGGTTAGTAGTTAACATTCAGGATAATTTTGAGGTTATGGGCATCTCTTGTATTTTTCATCATTTCAAAAATTAAAAGTAATGCCTCACTAATGCATTGATGCACGTTGCACCGCTATTTTTTTTTTAAAAAAGAAAAGCAATTATAATGAATTTGTGTTGAAATCTTGAAAACAGCTTGAAACATGTGATCCAGATCAGGAGTCCTCAGAGTCAGTTATTTTAAAATGAGGGACTGGCAGTCATGGAAACATGTTGTGTAGCACCATGTAGTTTGGGGAATGCCTTCCTCACTACAAAGTCAATCTCCTGATTCACTAAGCCTTTTAATAAGACTGCCTGTTCTTCCTGCTTTGCTTTCTCTTGTCTGATATTCTGTACTCTTCCTCTTTATTTAGTAAATCAAGGGCTATCTGTGGCTGGGCCCTTGAAAGCCAGTACTGACAACTCAACCTTAGTTTCATATCTGAAGTACTGTATATACTCATGTATAAGTAGAAATTTTAGTCCAAAAATTGACTGAAAAAAACAGAGTTGACTTGTCCACAGGTCAATGTAAGTACCAAAAAAGGAACCATCCCGTTTAGGGTGATCCAGGCTATAGAGAATGGGGATTCCCTTGCATAAATAGAGTTTTGCAAATTTGCCATTTTAGCTTCTTTCACTAGGTGGCATTGTAGTCCCAGGAAAAAAAAAGACACACGCATAGGTGCTATTAAGAGCACAGTTTAGGTTTAGTTGCAGTACATGAATCAACTTTGTGGCAGGCGCAGTTACAAAAACACAATTAAAAACATCATATCAATATAACGTTAAAAATATCCCTGGATGCATTTTGAAAGAAGCTTTTTCAAGAGGTCTTTAGAAGGTTCAAAATGTTTTGGGTCTACTTATGCTTACGTAACCTGCTTATTCATTTCACAGGTGCCTAATGTTAATTTTGAATACAAAGTTTGCTTTCATGTGTTGAACAGGTTGTCTTTTGTGTGGTGCTGGAGCCCATCGCAATTCTTCCCATGCTATTTCTGCCTCTGCATCCAAATTTTCTGTTACAGTCATGCCCAGGAAGACATTTACTTTCTTGAGGTTTATCTGTACAGGCAGGTCTTTTAGGGCTATATTAAGGATTATTGGGCCAACAGCTAAAGAGCATTCAACATTTGAAAAATGTGTGTGTATGTGTGTAAGTAATAAGAGAGCCAGTGTGGTGTAGTGGTTTGTGTGACTATGACTCTGGAGACCAGGGTTCGAATTCCTGCTCAGTCATGGAAACTACTGGGTCATCTTGGACAGGTCGCACTCTCTCGGCCTCAGAGGAAGCCAAAATAAAACCCCTCTGAACAAATCTTGCAAAGAAAACTCTATGATAGGGTCACCTTAGAGTTTCTACTATGCCTTTTCAAAACTTTGACAAAGACTAATAGTGGTCTAGTTTTCCCAAATGTTGGTTCCCGCACTTGGAATATTATCTTTAAAAAGTAAATAGGTTACAACTCCAAGACCCCCTAAACAATTGTTAACTGTTAATATTTACAATTTTTAAATCACTGGTCTTTGCTTTCTCATCACTCAAAATAACAAAACAATAACTTATAGTTACTTCAAGAAAATAAAAATGCATTGGCATGAAACATTACCTAGTATAAAAACAAATAAAAATAGTTACAGTTACAATTACACTTCAAGTAAAGTTATCCCTTGTTATATTACAGTCCTAAAAGAACTTTCTTCTGATTTAGGTCCAAAACAGACTGTCGAAATAATCCAGTTTGAGACCTCTTTAACTGCCCTGGTTTAGTGCTAGAAAATTATGGGAACTGTAGTTTAGTGAGACATTTAACCTTCTCTGTCAGAGAGCTTTGATGACACAATAAACTAGAATTCCCAGGGTTCTCTAGCACTGACCCCGGGAATTAAAGTGGCCTCAGACTGGATTATTTCTGCAGTTACTTTTTGAATAATTTTGACATAGCAAAAAAGAAAGTAGTTACATGCAACCTGCTATTTCTAATCAGTTACATATGAGCTTTGGCTGGTACTTACATAGGTACAATGCTATCATTCGTGCACAAATAAGCTTTCGGAGATTTTCCCCAAATGCTGCAGAAACATTAGAGATAGGGCTTTTGATGATGTCAGTTTGAAGATGCTAAAATGTGATTTTCATTTTTCCTGAAAAGCCCCAGGGTATCAAATTCTGTTGCCAAACAATTTTCCTTCCCCCACTGTGCCTCCCATCTAACTATCACGCTTTCCGATTACACATCTTCTCTTCTACTTTCAAACCACCCAAAAAGAAAACTTGTTTCCGCCTCTCTCTGTGAGCACAGAGCTGTGAAAATGAGCTGAGGCTTTTAGAAATGACTTTAAGTGAAAGAAAGTGGTTGACTCAGCAGAGAGGAAGTGTTTGGGTTAGAAGGAGACTGTCGTATGAGTAGAATGCCAAATGGTCATCCCCATAAGCATCCCACTTGCATTTAAACTGGTTTACAAATCAAACGACACCAGGTTGCCGAATCAAATCAGGTCAATGTGTCGTTCCCGCTATGGAAGGAAATTACATCATTAATCCATGAATCCATAAATTCGTGCCTTTTTTGACACTATTGTCATCCCCACTAGATTTACACTGCTACAAAATGCAAGCTCAGTATCGATCCTGATCGATCCATCCTGGCCTTTTTTTAAAAAATGTCAATCATATGATGCACATCTCTGTGCATCTCAGAACACTTCAAGCAAGCACTTGTAAGTGTGGTCCTGTTAGGAAACCCATTACTTGCTCTGTCTAGAAATGTGAGTGGTTGCAAAATCCATCCGTTATTTTTTTAAACCACGTTAAACCCCTCTACCCAAGGAAAGTACCCCCAAAGTTTAACACTCACTCCACCCACTCTCTCCTCCTCCTCCGGCACAGAAAGGAAGAAAAGGGTGGAAGGGGGATGGATGCAGGGCTGGCTCTAGATATTTGGCCACTCTAGGCACCCCTTGCTGCCCCCTCATAATTATTTTCACCCCTTGATTTCCGCTGTTTTGTTTGTTAAAGCTAAACATGGCATAAAACTTAGATTTTAAGGTGGGTGAGTGGCGAGAGGAGAGGGGGCTGTTCATCTTGAGGTTACATTCAAGGCGCATGCAGAAGGCGGATGATGTACCATGTGACCGTACCACGGATACAGTGGGGCACACGTTTATGTTTTGGCCATTGTACAAAGAAACTGTCATATGGTAGCTTGCTTTTAAGTCACTTGCTGTAATGAGTTTTCACTTTATTATTGTTTAATGATGCAAAAAATTATACAAAAAAAGCCGCCAAGCTGCCCCTAAATTTTGCCACCCTAGTTCACCTATATGGATAAGTTGGCCCTGGATGGATGCGGAAGAAGAAGGGGGGGGAAAAACCACACGCACAACCCACACAAACCTTAACGCAGCTTAGAAAGCAAAGTGAGAAAAGGGAGAGCACGGGATGGAAGGAACCTCTATAAAATTATGAAACAGACCCAAAGCTGGGCTTTGTTTTGTTTTGTTGCAATGGGAGCCATGCCAGGAAACAAGTTTTGGATTTTTGGTTGTGGGGGGTCACTGCGACAGCACTGGGGGGGGGGGGAATGGCAGATTTCCCCAAAAGTTGGGGCAGGATGAGCTACACCCCTCTGCCAACCCTCTACCATAGTCCCTCCCCTCTAATGCAATGTAATTGAGATCCGAATATTGTTCACATTTCACGGTTGAACACGCTTGCAAAGCAATTCTTTTCAAAAGAACCACCAAAAGATCTGTGTTCAAAAAAGCAGTTCTTTTGCATTTGCCTCACTTCATCTCGATTCTTCAGGATTCTGACCGATTGCAGTTGCATCTGAAATCATTTCCAGTGTGAACGAGGCACATATAAACCAAACAGCAATTTGGTTTAAATCATAGTGGGAATGGGCCCCTAGAATGCTTTTCAAAACCTATTTTCCCATTACTTGGAGTGCTGAAGGGCAGGCGTGACTCCAAATCCCAGCTTTAACCAGAAATGGTTGTCAAGGTGGGAGATGTGGCTACGTTTTAGATTGGAGATTCAGGGCTGTAGCTACAGACCAAAATGAAGGCATTACCCTATAAATAAGAAATCTGCTCCTTGTGCAATTTTCATTCATTCCCAAAATGTGTATACTGAAAATAATTCACACCCAGGTCTCTTTTTTTGTGTGTGTTCATATTCCCTTGATCACTTTTCTTGCTCCTTGTCTTTGGACTTGCCTAAGACATAGCTGTATTAGTCTGGAGAATCAGTATGTAGAGAGATCTTGTAGCACCTTTGAGACTAATTGAAGGAAAGAAGTTGGGAGCATGAGTTTTCGTAGACTTCAGTCTTCTTCCCCAGATGCATTTCTCTCTACACATTGTATTTCTAAATATTCAACTAAAGCTTCAAGGTACCGCAATGCTAGAAGTTTCCTGTTTTTCGTTGGCCATTGAAATTGTACTTTGTCACTGCTGTCTGCTATGGAAGGAGGAAAATTAGCAAGGACTGCAAGGCACATGAATGTGGGTGGTGGGCCAACCATACCTCTCCCCTGTCCCAATTTGGCAAGTATAGCCCAGATTAATAATCTGCCATCCTACTTTTTCACCTGCTTGTAAAATGTCCCAGTTTCTCTCTTTCTCCCACTTTCCCCCTGTGCCCTCAGTTTATTTCATTTGCTGCAAACTATGTTCAAAGTACAAAAGGAAGGGAGAAAAGGGGAGAGGGGAGGGAAGAATCTTGCCTTTTGCAGTAAACTCAAGATAAAGCTATCTTGGCCACACACTGATGTTGCTTGGCCTCAAGTATTCCAGTTTTCATCTTCGAAATGTTGGAGGGTATAGGAGACAAGATAGCAAATGAAAATGCTACTGCCTCATGTTGTTTCCTGGATAATGCCCACAGAATTACACTTGGGAGAAAAGAAAACTCCACATTCTGGCTTAATTCTCCCTATTCCCCCCAAAATGTAATTTAATATAATTAATATCAACACAGTGAGCCAGTGTGGTATAATCCTTTGAGCATTGGATGATGACTCTGGAGATCAGGGTTTGATTCCCGGCTTGGCTGTGAAACCCACTGGGTGACCTTGGGCGAGTCACAAGCTCTCAGCCTCAGAGGATGGCAATGGCAAACCTCCTCTGAACAAATTTTGCTAAGAAAACCCCATGACAGGGGTGCCTTAGGGTTGCCATAAGTAAGAAACGACTTTAAGGCACATCACAACCATTTTAACGCATAGGTTCTGAACTCTGCCAGCAGTGCACCAATTATGGTGCAAGAGATGATGAACTTTATTGATATTCTAACTTTCCCTAAGTTTCGGACTCAAAGTGGCTAACAGGCTAAAATAATTATATTGTAGTTTAGGAAGGTTTTGGATCCAACCCGTCTCAGGTGCAAACCTTGCCATGCTGATGGGGGATTCTGGGAGCTGTAGTCCCAATCATAACCTTCCCAAGCTCTGACTTGAGCAAACTGCGTTCTTCAAAGGGGAAATCTAGCCAGATTCTCTCCCCAGCCCTCTGCTTCTTCTGCAGAAACAGCCTGTAATAGACACTCACCAGCAATATTAATTGAGGGACAGGTGAGTGGCCATTTAAAAAAAAAAAAACCTCCTGATGATGGATTAGAAGAGACCCTCCTGCTCTTAAGAGATTTCCTTCCTCCCCCTAAGAGATATTGGAGACAAAATAAATATGAATTAGTACAGCGGGGCAAGCCGATGGCACCCTGACCTTTTCCTCTAATCTGTTTGGAGTGGAGCACCTATTGAAATATGTTTGTGCCCAGGGAATGCAGTCAGAGAGAGAAACACAGGCTGTTGGAGATGCCTATTCTGCAGGAGATGTCCTGAAATCCCTGTTTGTTTCTCTTGTTTTTTTCTCTGATTCGAGCTTTGGAATTGCCTTTAATGTTGCTTTATCAGTGACTAACCCAACTTTCTTTCTTCATCTTCACAGGCTTCAGTGTGATCCTTTGCTTTCTATCTCCTCCTGCTGTTACCCCTGAGAAAGTACTATATGCTGGTATCCAATTCTACTCTGGCGCATGGTTGGAAGACAAATGAAAGGGTAGGTGTAATGTAATAAAATTTATTCGGTCGAAAGGGTAGGAGCTATCCATGTGACTGTGGGATTTTCTGGCATATCTGTTGGGCTTTCTGGATGTGATATGTTATGCAGAGCTCAGAAAAATTACTTATTCTTAAAATCTACAGCTCCCAGAATTTCCCAACCAGCATTTTGTAGTCTAAAGAGGGAGTGGAAATTGTAACCCAAAAAAAGAAAAGAAAAAGTAACATGTTCAAGTTGTAGTCTTTACTATTAAAGTTGCCAGGAACTAAATCAATTTAGGATGAGTTTTGAGAAAATGGATGCAAAACATATTAGGAAGTGAAGTCGAAATTTCATGGCCAGCGTCCCATAGATTTTTTTGTGGTTTTTTAGTGCTATGTGGCTATGTTCTAGAAGAGTTCCTGATGTTTCGCCAGCATCTGTGGCTGGCATGCCAGGCACAGATGCTGGTGAAATGTCAGTGAGAAACTCTTCTAGAACATGGACCCATAGCCCGAAAAACCCACAAAAAACTTTGGGAACCACAGTTCTAAATCTATAAGACTGTCCTGGAAGAAGTCTCAGGCTCACACACTTCCTTCTCTGATTGTACTTACACAAGAATTAGGTTACTTCTAACTGATGGTGTATGGTGGCTTCCATGTCAGCGGAGTGGTCTGCACTTGGTTTCATGTTAACTTAACTTTAAAGTGACAATCCAAGGCGCTGAACCCATTTTGGGGTTAGGGTTTCAGTACTTTGTTGAACGTCTGGACTAAACCCTGGTGTCGAATCCCAGCTCTACTGACACTGGAGCCACAGTGTCACCCAGCCATAGCCGGTTGTGTCATCTAAATAACAGAAAACAACAATTTGCATCCTGAGATTGGTGTGTGGAGTTCTGTTTACAGAATAAGGTACTCTGTGAATGGAGAGAGGAATTTTTTTTCTGTTTTGACTTTCCTCTACATGGGATGGGGTGTGAGGGCTGCTGACAGAAGGGGAAATTCATGGGGAAAAATAGCTCCCCGCCATTTCCATTTGTGTGATCTTTTCTGAGGGATGTTTAAGCAGCCATCCTATCTTGCGTTGTTAATTAATTCAATAGCGTCTGTGGTCACCCACAAGACAAAAATAGACAGGACCCTCAAGGTCAAAAAGGCAATGGAGAAAGAAAAGAGGCAGGGAGAGGAGAGAAAAAAATGTACGGTGGAATGAATCTAAGCCAACACAGTTATGTGAACGTGGACATCCAATTCTGTTGTATGCAGGATCTTGTGTGTGTGTGTGTGGGGGGGGGGGGGAATCCCTTTTTGAATTACAATTCCTTGAATTTTCCAGCTGATGTGATCACTGGCTGTTAAGAGCTGTAAACCCCCCTCACCCCAAAGCAAATCTTTCCAGTTTCTACAGCTATGATTGGATTTCTGGATGATTCCACTGCATCCCAGTCCTTTGCAAAAGAAAGCAAGTGGACACCCTGGTTTGCGAAGAATAATCATGTGGAGTCTTGAGAGATGGGGGACAGTGCCCCCCACCAGCGGCATCACCGAGAGGATGCGGAGGGTGCACATTGCATTGGTTGATAGCTTGGGGGAAAAACTCGTGGGGCAGCCCTGGTGGCGTAGTGGTTAAATGCCCAAGGTTGTGAGTTCAGTCCCAGGCAAGGCTCCAAGGTCCACTCAGCCTTGCATCCTTCCTTAGGTCACTAAAATAAGTACCCAGCTTGTTGGGGGTAATTCACTTACACATTGTAAACTGTTTAGGAAGTGCTTCAATGCATTTATAAGCAGTATAGAAATGTACTTGCTATTGCTATTGTTATTGTTACCTCTCTCACTCCCCTGCCACCTGCCATGGCCAGCCAGGGCACTTCTGTAAAAGGAGGAGAGAGGGGAATAGAAGAGGAGGAGGATGCCGTTGTTGCAGAGTATTGCCCTGCCCATCCAGCTAGACACCCACCCAGCCCTCAACCTTTCTGGATCTGGCTGGGCAGCTGGGTGGGTGGTGGGCAGGCGGGCTTCTGGATTCATATCCTAGGAGCCTTTTTGGGGTTTGGCTGGGTGGTGGGTGGGTTGATGGGCAAGTCAGAAGGAGGGAAAGGAAAGTGGGGCAGTCCACTGCTGTCTCTGGCTGTCATTTCCAGACACCCACACCGGGTGACACCAACCCTAGTTACACCACTGACCCTCAGGTCCACAGGAGCTGACAGTGGGTTTTTGAGACAAGATGCATGATTGGGCCTCCTTTCCTTAACTAGTAACAAATACTATAGGTCCAAAACACACTGTAGAAATAATCCATTTCCAGACAACTTTAACTGCCCTGACTCAGTGCTAGAGAATCCTGAGAATTGTAGTTTATTGTGGCACCAGAGCTCTCTGACAGAGGAGGCAAAATGTCTTACAAAACTACAGTTCCATTTTCCCTAGCATTGAGCCAGGCCAGTTAAAGCAGTCTCAAATTGGATTATTTCTGCAGTGTGTTTTGGACCATAGACACTCTCTGGATTGCTGAGATATGCATCGTCCAGCAAGTCATAGCTGAAACTGGGACACATGTGGCCAAGCAACATCAGAGTGTGGTCAAGACGGCAAAAGTTACCGATGAAGAAGAAGACACAGTCTAGGAGAGGTTGCATTCTGCCCCCTTCTCTCCATTTCCTCCCCTAAGGAGTAAATTGCGTGCAAACTACTTCTGCACTTTGAACTCAGTTTGCAGCAGTTGAAGTCAGCTGAGGACAGAGAAGGAATGTGTGAAGAGAAGAAACTGGGACATTTTAAATGCAACTGAAAAAAAGTGGGATGATGGAGGATTAATTGGGACTGCCCCTGCCAGTTGGAGGGTATGGAGATACCAACATTTATTTTGTAATGTTTTGTTGGCTTTTCCACTGGGCAAGACCCCCAGGGGTTTTCCTTCTTCTTCTCTGTAATACCCCACAACCTCCCTTCCTGACATGAAGACAGGGACATGAAGATCAGCTAAACTACCTTAACTTACCTGGCAAACTTGCCCATGAGATGTTATGTACGTACTTCGTGTTCCATCCAGCAGCCAGTCCAGCAGATTTGTTCCCCTGAAAGTGACATTCTTATTCCTACTGCAGCCACTTTTGTATGTCCAGATTACAAAAGGAGAGTCAGTCTCCTTAGGGACTCCGGTTTAGACACTTAGGCATTTTCTGCTTAGGCTCTCAGGTCCCTTATCAGCTATTCAGGAAGTGAGCTGCAGGAATAGAGATAAAAGCCAGAGCCTGGAGATAAGGAAGTGTCTGAAATGCCTAGTCTAGTGACAGATAAGGTGGGATGCCAGTTCTGGCCAGCTCCTGCTGTGGTTTCAATGCTGAATTCAGTCAAAAGCTGTAGGCAGCCCTAGGGGTTTTGCCCAACAAGGCCAAAGGAGGAGAAA
The DNA here is from genome assembly GCA_034509955.1 of Urosaurus nigricauda. NCBI lineage: Eukaryota > Metazoa > Chordata > Lepidosauria > Squamata > Phrynosomatidae > Urosaurus > Urosaurus nigricauda. The sequence continues at coordinate 13,553,264 of JAOEGL010000013.1, forward strand.
TGGGAACGCTGTATCAAGGATCTGCATTGCATAAGTCACTTTGTTTGAATATGGGAGCATCTTGCGTCTCCGATTACATCAAGACGTTTATGGTAAGGAAATAAAAATTTTGCTTTAAGTTTCTAAAACTGCTTGCTGTTGCATTCTGTATTCTGTTTTGTCCTGGAGACCCAATATGCAGTTTTTTAAAAAGGAAAGGCTCTAGGGCTGACTAGCAGAGAACTTGTTGCAGTGATTTGAAATAATTTTGATTCTTTCAATCCTTATTTCTTTTTGTTTTGTTCTGGTTTTATTTCACATACAAGCATCCTTTTTTTCCACCTTCAGTTCACCCAGTCCATCCCATAGGTGTTCAGGATATGCCTGTTGATATCAATGGAACCTAAGTAGAAACCAAGCAAATTGTCTAAATTGGTCATCTTTGTTAATTTGTTTATAACGTCAAAAGCATGTTATACTTTTTTGGACGGCAGATCCAAAACTCAATAACTGGAAAGGGGATTCCACCTAAACATTAAGACAAACCTCTTGACTGTAAGTGCTGTTTGACGGTGGAATGGATTGCCTTGGAGCATGGTAGGTTTTCCCTCCTTGGAGGTCTTTAAACCGAGGTTGGGCTACTATCTTTCAGGAGTATTTTAGGTGTGTATTCTTGCATGGCAGAGGGTCTGTGCTCCTTGTGGTCACTTCCAATTCTATGGACCTTATCAGATGGGAGGAATTTCTCTTTATTGTGAATGGAGCCAATTAGAGCCAATTCAAATTCACGTGAATTCGCTAGTTTAGCAAATTCACATGAATTCCTATTGTGTTCGGAATGCGTTCAGAATGACTTCCCATTACCTGAAAATGACCCCCCATTGCCTGAAATTTTGTGAGATGCTTTAATTCACAATAACATAAAACTCATGATTGCGTTTGGAATGACTTCCCTTTTGCCCAAAATTGCATGAGATACTTTAATTCACAATAACGTGAAAACCCATGATTGCGTTCGGATTGCCATTGGATTATATTTCCAATTTCCGACGTCTGAGAAGGTCCTATGTTTCTACAATTCTGTGTAGTCCCCCCATATAACTTTGTTGTTGTTGTTGTGTGCCTACAAGTTGTTTCCAACTTAGGATGAACCTATCATGGGGTTTTCTTGGCAAGATTTGTTCAGAGGACTTGCCATTGAAAAACCCTGAGGTTGACAACATGTGATTTGCCCAAGGTCACCTAGTGCCTTTCATGGCCACTAGGGAATCAAATCCTGGTCTCCAAAGTCATAGTCCAACACTCAAACCACTATGCCACGTTGTTGTAGTTCTGCCCCCCCCCCAATGTTTTCCATTCTGTAGTCCTAAGTACATAATTTTATTTGAGAAGATGATACATAGATGTTGGCTTGCGCAAAGGGAAAAAAAAAATCTTAAAAAGGAAACAGCACTTTATGACTCAGACAAAATGTAAAGAAATTCTTCTTCAGAACACAGTACAGCTTTTGAAGATCCTGAAAGCCTGGGTACTATTTTGTGACATTTTGGTCAATAAAACAATGAAGATATTTGTTTTATTCTAAATATTGACTGATCCAGTCTAGCACCCAATGACAAGAAAAGCTGAAACAATTCAGCAGTAACAGACCAAGTGTAACACTTTTGGGAGGTCATTCTCAATGACAGCTTGTGAAAGTGGGTTTAGTGGACTACAACTTCCAGAATCCCCAAGCCAGCAAAATCTAATTTGCATGCAGTTGTTGAAGGGCCTCAATATGTACTGGCATTATTTCAGATGAATCAAGATCTAAAATGCCTTTCCTCAAAAATTCAGAAATTCTTGGGGCAAGGTGGATCCAGATACCTTTTCCTGCAGGCAATACTTTTGTCAGAGGGAAATAGCAAAACAAAATTTGAAGGGGAATTTGCTGTAAAAAATGTGACACTCTACCACCCACTGTTATCCAAGTTATTTATTTCCATCGCAGCGATGACTTGTGACTGCAGTGGAAATAAGTAATGAGACAAGTGTGTCCTGGTTGACCTTTCAAACCCTAAACAGCATTTGGCCAGGAAATCAGACAGCTTCACAGAGGAGAAATCTATCAACAGCTATTAGCAGTGGTTGCTAAATGGCACATCAATGTTCAAAAGGTATAAGCCACCGAACACTTGTTGCTGGGGCAAGGGCGAATAGGAGTGGAGAGCTGCCTTCTTTGCATCATATTTGGAGTCTCTGAGGATGCATCCACGCTGAAGAAATAATCCAGTTTGATATCACTTTAACTGCCATGGTTCAATATTATGGAAATCTGGAAATTGTAGTTTGTTGTGGCACCAGAGATCTCTGACAGAGAGGGCTAAATGCTTCACAAAACCGCAGTTCCCAAATTCCCATAATAATAATATGATTTATTTCTATACCGCCCTTCCATAGATCAGGGCGGTGTACAGCAAGTAAAACAATAAAAACAATGACATAAAAACAGTTAAAAAGCCAAATACAATAAAACAATAAAAGTATAAAATCACAATTCTCAATTACAGGTGCAAGTGCAAATAGGCAGCAAAGCGAAACAGTGGGCGGCATTACAACAGGCTAATACATAAAAGTCCATTCAGCAGTATGCTTGGTTAAATAAATAGGTCTTTAGATCCTTTTTGAATTGTGCAAGGGAGGGGGACAAGCGGAGATCAATAGGTAGAGAGTTCCAGAGACCGGGGGCAGAGATGGAAAAAGCCCTCTTCGTCGTGGTCACTAGTCTGGTCTCCGGAACTCTCAATAACCGCTGTCCAGAAGATCTAAGTGTGCGGGGCGGATTATATGGGAAGAGACGGTCCTTCAAGTACCCTGGGCCCAAGCCCATAAAATTTTCCATATCATTGAGCCAAGGCAGTTAAAGTGGTGTCAAACTGGATTATTTCTGAAGTGTGGATACGTGTAGCTGGGAGCACGAGGCAAAATGGGGGCATCCCCTTTCCATCGGATTTTTGCTCCTCCATAAAATTTTCCTTCGGTCCGCAAATTCTAGCATTTCAATAAAACTTGATTTATGCATTTAGAGGTATTCTCTCAGCCTCAGGAGAAGGCAGTGGCAAACCTCCCGGGTCAAGAAAACCACATGATAGGGTTGCCTTAGGCACACAAACACAGACACCCATCCGTCCAAAGAAAAGAGGCAGGTACAATTACCAAAGAAATACAAATATAACTAATATAGAAAATCTATGTGCGAGTAATTTTCAATGTTTCACTTTTTACAAAGTTAGAAATATCAGGACTGAAGCAATATTTCATGGGGGGGCAGTTATTATTGGGGGAGCAATGTCCTTATTTGCCCTCCCCCAGTAGCTATATCTCTGCAGCAGAGGCATTTTGCTGTATAAAGCAAAGAGCAAGATGGTGCAGTGTCCCATTCCATGTGCAAAAGCCAACGGGACAGGCAGCAACACTGCTGATGGAAGAGCATCCTCTGCTACACCTAAATTTGGCAGGTTGGTTTAAGTCTGGAGTAGGCCATTTGTGACAGCCAGCATGGTGCAATGCTTTGAGCATTGGGCTATAGCCGTGGAGATCAGTGTTCAAGGCTCGATTCTCAGCTCATCCATGGACCTTGGGCAAGTTGCACACTCTAGCCCCAGAAAACCCCATGACAGGGTTGTCTTAGGCTCACCATAAGTCGGAAAGAACTTGAAGGCACACAACAACAATAAAAATTGACTTGTACATTTGGAGATATAGTTTAGGCACCCAAATGAAAGGGGCAGGTACAGTTAACAAAGAAATGCAAACAAGAGCAAAAAATGAAGAATGGCCAGGAATCTGGTATCTCACTTTACAAAGCTAGAAATCTCAGGCCTGAAAGAATATTTTGGAGAGGGGGGAATTCTTATTGGGAATTCCATGGATAACATATGGCTCCTGCTGACTTTTGTATTTATTTATTTTTATTATTTTTATTTCAAGGATGTACATCTCCCTTTTCTCCCATAATGGGATTTTTGTAGCCCTCCCTTGCTGCCATTTTTTCACCCAGAAAGGAGAATTGCTGTTCCTACATGTGTAAACAGCCCAAACCTTCTCCGCTGATGTATTAGCCATCCCCAAGAGTCTCCAGACAGATTATGTGTCCTTGTGTCTTGTGGAAGAAAGGAGAAAAGTAAAGCCATGCAACTTGAGTCTGAGCAATTCCCACCCGATGGCTCTTTTAGCTCTTGTTCATCTAAATGTAGCTGCAGTGGCCTTAATTGTGGTGTTGAAACCTGCGCTGGTTGATTCGGTGGGCGCCATGCCAGTTACTTGGACTGGTATAGCTTAGTAATGGAGAGATTAAGGACTCAAGAAGTTCCTGGTTCAAATATCATCTCAGATGTACCCGCCGTTCTTGCCCACGTCACGCGCGGATGGACATGAATGACAATTTTTTTTTTTTTGGTTATTTTTTTTAACCTTCTGGAAAGTTCTTATCTACATACACCTGCTGGAAAATATATTTTAGGTCCCTGCACCCCGGGATGGGTGAAAAGTGAAACTGTCAGATTCATCCAACCAGGCACAAGAGTTTTGAGAGCTTAGTAAATCCTTGTGTATTATTATTCTGCCATTTTCGTGGTGCTGAATTAAGGTCACCACATCTTTTCTTTTCTGCATAGGGTCCTCATCTTTAACAGCTATATGGCAGGAATCTTCACTGTGACCTTTCCTAGACTGGGAACAGTTGTGACTATTAAATATGGCCAGTGCAAATGGCTGAGAATTTCACTTGGTTTGTTTTTGAGAAGAACTTTCCAAAATTAACTCTTTTTTCATAAATTCAGTCGAAAGGACTTCCATGAGAGGAAGAATGAAAAGTGGACGGATGGTTACTCAGCCTCAGTTCCCCTCCCTCCCAACTAAGGGCATAATAATTTGGACCTACTGTAAAGGGTGAACAAAAAACACCTTACAGGGTTGTTTTAAATATTGTGGCAAGAAAATACGTGTGCAGTGTGTTGAACACTCAGCGTCAAAGGATTATTGCTGAACAACCCCTACATTTCTTTCTCCCCTGCTTAAGCTGCTACTGCTGCCTGCCTTGCTGTTATTGTTAGATGACTGTGTGGCTAACCTTCAGATTCCATTTTTCCCCCTCAACCGATAAATTATTCTTGTATGTGCGAATGACGTCAAATGAAAATGTCATGGAGATGTCAGTTGGCAGAGCTGGGTGCCAGAGAACATTCACGGAGATTATTGTTGAGGGGGACCCAGGTGTCAAAAGGACATTGCTCTCCAAGTTTGCTTGAATAGATACTCCTGGTGTTAGTGAGAGAAGGCCATGGTTCTATTATGCAGGAAAGGCTTCCCAATAGTGAGAATAAGATGCTGTTTTGTGCATGAAAGACATACGGGCAGAAGGGTAGTGTAGCTCATAGGATCCAAGTTGTTATTGTTGTTGTGTGCCTTGTGTTTCTGATTAATGGTGACCCTAAGGCAACCCTATCAAGAGGTTTTCTTGGCAAGTTTCAACAGAGAGGATTTGCTCTGGCCATCCTCTGAGGCTGAGAGAGTGTGGCTTGCCCAAGGTCACCCGGTGGGTTTACATGGCCAGGCCAGGATTCCCGTTCACCAAAGGAGTTTATCAGAAGGGAGGAATTTCTCTTTATTTCGAATGGAGCCAATTGGAGCCAATTCAAATTCACGTGAATTCGCTAGTTTAGCGAATTTACGTGAATTCCAATTGCATTCAGAATGCGTTCAGAATGACTTCCCATTACCCGAAAATGACTGCCCATTGCCCGAAATTGCATGAGATGCTTTAATACGAAATAACGTAAAACCCATGATTGCATTTGGAATGACTTTTTTGCCCGAAATTGCGTGAGATACTTTAATACGCAATAATGTGAAACCCCATGATTGCGTTCGGATTGCCATTAGATTATACTTCCAATTTCCGTCGTCTGATAAACTCCATAGTCCAACGCTCAAACCACTACACGACAGTGGTCCAAGCACCAGGAAGTTTCAATGACCAGGGATTGATATTGTCTGCCACCATCCTTAGAGATCCCTGATTCTTCTGAGCTAAAGAGACCTCCTTACAATAGAAATATACAGTATTCAGAAAATGTATTCTATCTGAGGGATTCGGGATTCTATAGTTCAAAAAAAGGAACTCTTCCAAGCTCTGATTCTGCAATACTTTCTGTCTAATGCTTGTAGCCCTTGTTCGTGTGGCGATAGATAGTGTTTAATAGACACAACCGACATAAGAGATATGACTGCTGGCCTCTCAAGAAAATATCATTAGTACTCACTTCCTCCAGAAAATAATTGCTTGGAAAAACAAAAGTGGTTGAACAGAAAATCCTTGAAGAAGAAATCAAGAAGAGATTAATCATTTTGCTGTTAATTGTGGAAACAATTCTGATATGTCACTTTTTAAAAATAAATTTTGTTTTTACACCGGGGGCTCTCTTGGCACCCGAGAAAGAATGTTGTTTGAGTTGTTTCAGTTGACAAAGGCATGCTGGCGTGAGATACGTGCCTCATATCGTTGTCATTACATTGTCTATTTTTAAATCCCAACTGCCAGCCAATATTCAGCACAGCAGGCATGTGTATGTGGGCCATTGTATGTGACTTGATGTTGACAATACCGTTGTCTTCCAAGCCTTACTGCAAATATAGTCGGCTCAGTTTTATACCTTAAATCTTGCGGAGGAGGAAGGAAACACCCACACCCTTGCATGCGTGTTCCCCAATGAGCTGAAAAACACCCACTCAAAATCCTAAATTCTTTCCTTTGCTAATGTCTGCAACACAACCATTGCCAATTCTTAAGATGCCTGGTTATCAACAGCCTCTTGAGGAAAGAATTTTAAATGGTTCTGTGACGTCAAGGAGGCCAGTGAGGATGGGAGGAGATGGTAGAGGGACCCTCAAACTCATTGCCAAGTTACCATCATCATTATAAGCATTCAACAAGAAAAGAAATGATAGGAAAGGAGAAATGCTTTGCATAGCAGCTAATGGTTGCTGCTCTTCCAGAGGGTTGTTGAATTTTCCTTTCAGTCCAAAGTGAGATGGAAACCAAAAGACCTGTCTTCTAATCTGAAGAAGTCACGGCTAGCCAAAATTACCCGTTTCTCAGCAAAATGTCCGAAAGTAATCCGGAGTCCGAAGAAGGGCTTGTGAATAAATCGCGGGTTATCAAAGGGAATACTTTGAGCACAATGGACAAAAAACTGAACCTCCTTAATGAAAAGGTAGACAAGCTATTAAATTTCCAGGAGGACTTGACAGGAAAGCTTCAGAAAGTGAATGAAGGGATTGATGAGTTGGGAAAAGGCTTTCAGAAGCTTCCTGTTTCACCCCTGCCGTCTGCTAGCAGTGGTATTAAAAAAGGTCTGAAATCTGAAGATGGTGTTTCTCAGGAGGATACCCACAGTACGTGCGACGAGATCTTAAAGCTAGTGAAGGCAACGTATCAAGATACCTCACGGTACAAGGAAAGGATTGACAAGATAGAAAAAATGGTGGATTCGGTGGACAAAATTGTGAAATTTTTGGGAGAAACATTTAAAAACTCTAAGGTGGTGGACTTTATTCTGAAGGGTGGACTTCCTTGGGGGAAAGGGAGTCCAGCTGAAATCCTAGAAGAGGTTAGTTTCTTCCCTTTGTTCGAATCGTGTCTTTCGTTGGAGTTTATCATATGAAAGAATTTGGGGGTATAATGCAATGGCAACCCAAACGCAATCATGGGGTTTTACGTTATTGCGAATGAGTGTATCTCACGCAATTTTGGGCAATAGGAAGTCATTCCGAATGCAATCATGGGGTTTCACGTTATTGCATATTAAAGTATCTCACACAATTTTGGGCAATGGGGAGTCATTTTCGGGAAATGGGAAGTCATTCTGAATGCATTCCAAACACAATAAGAATTCACGTAAATTTGCTAAACTAGCGAATTTACATGAATTCGAATTGGCTCCATTCAAATTGAGAGAAATTCCTCTCATGTGATAAACTCCATTGAAATTATTTTAAACTCCCCATGCATGGTTTATTTTTCTGGACGCATCAGCTGTCCTCCAGTTGTTTTTGGATTCAAAGGCCCATTCAGCTCGACCACTATGAACAGTGGTCAGGAACGATGGGAATGGTAGTCCAGCTGCATCAACTGGTGGATTGGGACCCCACAGTGGTTCATGATCTTATCTAAAGTGTCTTTGATGCTATTTTTTGCCGTTTCCTTGTCCTTTTGTTATTTTAAAACAGAAGGAGAAAAAGGAAGGAAATTCTCTGCTATGGAATCTTAGGATTTAAGGTTTGGTGGGGTACTTACAGTTCTCTTCCAGTTTGGGGGTGTGGGCCACATTTCTTCAGCAGAATTCTCAGTGCCTCACAAAACTACAAAACCCAAGTTTTCATAGTATGGGGCCATGGCAATCAAAGTGGCATCACACTTCTATAATGGTGCTGTGTGGACACATCCCAAGCATGGAAAAGAAGGGAGAAAAACAGGCATATATGGTAAAACAGTTCAGATGCAACTCCTATTGCAGTTTGCAAGACTAATGTCAAGTCTTTGGTCTGAAAAGAAAAGAAAAAGAAAAGAAAGCATCTCTGTGTATAATTCAAATCTTTCAAAAACTGTGAATATCTTCTTTTATAAAATCCAGAATGGAACCTTGTAGCCTTTAGATAACAGTAAAAATGTTATCTAAAAGTGAAAAGTGATGTAAAAGTGAAGGTGCATGAATGAAAATATCCCTGTGCTGTGCAACTGGGAAAATTTAGGTTAAATTATGAGCTCTCCACATTCAAACAAAAGGATGGGCATGTCTGTAACTGTGTGAGAAGTGCCTAAGGTGCTAAGTGTTTATGGAATCTGTATATAACTCAGATCTAGTAGTCCTTTTACAGTGTTCAATTATATCCCTATAATTGACTTTGACTGCCATGGCTCCATCCTATGAAATCCTGGGATCTGCAGTTTAGGGAAGGATACTTAGAATTCTCAAAAGGAGAATTGTAGTGCCTCACTAAATTACATATCAGAGAGCTCAACAGGATTCAGCCATGGCAGTTAAAGTGGAACCATAGTACTGTGACTAGGTAGTGTGAAAGGACTCAAGGGAGCTGTACAGAATGCCCCTAAGGCCGGATCGGGGTTGCTGAGATTGTTTTACAGAGGGGCAGGTAAGAAATAAATATTATTATTATTATTATTATTATTCAGAGGAGTTTTTGCCTGAGAAAAAGTGACTTGCCCAAGCTCACCCAATGGGTGTCCATGACTGACCAGAGATTCGAACCCTGATCTCCAGAGTCATAGTCCTATTTGCACACCACTACATGACATTGGCTCTCACAACTTGACAGGCCTTCAGATAAAGAAGATGATACTTGTAGCTTTTCGAATGTTGCTGGGCTGTGCACTAGCTTATGATGGTAAGGGTTGTGGGAATTTTAGTCCAACAACATTTGGAAGCTGGGGTGATTTCCGTCCTCTGAAACTGAAGGTGCCTTCCAACAGAGGAGAATCATCCATAAAATAGGACACATAGCCAGGCTGCTTAGCACACTGAGCTGTTTCTCACTCCTCTCTTCTATTCAGTGATTCACTCAGCAGTTTTGAACAGATCATATAGAGTAGCAAACAACTTAGATCTAGGTGTTGTTTACCATGTTAAGCTCACTTGAACAAGAGGGAATGTTCCCAAGAAACTCAGTTGTTTATGCATTTGACTTTGTGCCTTTGTTTATTTGCTTTGAGCTTATCTGCCCTTTTGAGTGATGAGAGACCTGTCACGGCATGTGAGAGAAGGAGGCATGTTCCACTGGTATATTTCTGAAACTTTTCTCCATCAGCTGATAAAAGCCTGCTCTATTCAGTGCAAAACATGGCATCTCAAAACTCAGCAACTCATGGGAAACCAACGGCTCAGCAACTGCTTTGGTTTCACACACACACACACACTCACTCACTCACACCAATATCTCCATATGTGTGCCCAGATAGGGAGGATGAGAGGGAGATAGACACACAGGCAAACCAAGAAAATGCAATGTAAGGGAGACAGTAAATCCAGATTCAGATTCCACTGTTCAATGGTGGTGTCCCATCCAAGTACTAATCAAGGCTAACCCAGCAGTTAGCTGTCCAGCATCTTTCTGAAATTGTCCAGGGAAAGAGACCCTACCACCACTTTAGGTAATTGGTCCCATGGACACCATTACTAAATTATGAAGAGGCTGTATCAATACACACTGGCACTCTGTAGCTGGTGTCCAGATGTGTATAGGCCCTGTTATGCATCATTGCATGTCAGTCCCATTGCACATTGGCCACTTTGCTGATTCCCCTACAAAGTGACGTCATGACAGCCTTACAAAACTGCCCACTTCTACTTCCTGCAGATGTAAGTCCACTTATGGAGGCATAAGTCTCATGCTGAATTCTGGCCACTATAGTGGCCTACTAAATCTACTGCATTCTGGTGCTAATTGTTGATAGGCAACTTCAAGACTCCTGCTGCTCTCGCTTTAATCTGGACTTGTTGCTGCGCCTTCAAATCATTTGTGAGTTAGTGTGAGTTAGGGTGACCCTAAGGTGTTCGTCATGGGGCTTTCTGGTCCCCTGTGTTACCCGAGCATCCCTCCACATTCGCTGGGGTTAGGGGTGAAGGGCCCCTGTTAGTAACCTCAAATAAAAAATACTATTCTTTTTTTACCTAAGAGAATATATTTAGGAATCCCCAAGTCTTCCAGTGCAACTCTATGGTCAACATCTGCCAGAAGCTGATAATACAATCATGCTGGAGGACCTACAAATGCCTAGAGAAAGTCCCCCCCCCCCCCCGGAACATCTTAGGTTCTCTGGCACAACACTATCTATGGCCAACCTTCAACAGAATTGTGCTGGAGATTCCTAGAGAGAACATATTAATCAAAACTTCAAATAAGAAGGGCTGAAACTGCAAATGTGGAGGGCCAACTGTACTGGCCAAAGACACTTTTATCCTGTTAAAATTCTGCTTTTATAGCATCATGTGAAAAAAAATCCTTAGAAAGATATTTATTAATCCTGGGCACAACTGGGACTGGGATTTAAATGATAGTCATTATTTCACAGTGGGGGCTCATCAATAACTTTCCCCTGGCAAGCCATCTGGATCATCACCATCATCTTCTCTTCCTCCTCTTTGTGGTTGCTGCTTCTTCAGTTCCTTCTCTGGAGATGAGGGAAGTAAATGAGGAAAGGAGTTCACATTTGCAATTCAGTAATTGTCAATAACATCCCTTTTAAAATTTTCTTTAGACTAAAGATAAACCAGAAGAGAAAGGTGCCAAAGGGAAGCATGCACCTGCCAACAAAGGGATCCAAGCAGAAGCCAAGAATTCATTGGAAGGTAATTTCAAATATATCCTGATGAAGAAATCTGCAAAATTGTAGCAGAGTCTTATTACTCTATTCTGTTGTTTGATGGTGCATAGGTAGCTTGGCTCATTTTTTGAGCTTGATTCCAGACAGTGTAAAAGTTACATTTTCGGACTTTAACTTTTAGATGACAAGTTGGTTATGTCATCATATTTTATAAGTAATTTTATGTTGTTGAATGTCTTTGGCTAACCAATAATAAAATGAAGTGATGACAACCCCTTACAGAATTTTGAGCCTACTGGGCATGTTGTCCCAAAAGGGCAATGTTGCCAAACTCTACTAATTCCACTGCTGAGGAGCAATAATCTCTAGCTCAGTGTTGGACAACATGGGGCCCCTAAATCTGTTTTTCTGGCCTGCAATCCTTCTGGATTCCCCAGACTGCCCTTCTTTTGGTCATAAAACAGGGAGTATTGCCTCTCTTGCAAGCCTTACTTTTTGAATATGCTGCGGGTCCTTGTGCTATGTAACATTAAGAAATTCCTTTCCCCCAAACCAATGGCTATCTTGCCATTTCCATTTTTTGCCACCACTCCATTTTACATTTTAAACAGTCTATGTGGCCACTGGAGGGTTCCCGGGTAGAAAAGTGGATGGTTAACCTGCCACAATTGTCTATTCCTTCTATGTCCAATTCAGTAGTTGAACACGTGGTTCCTCTTGTATATAATGGACTAGGCATTAATATATCCTAGATATGCCTCCCAAGGCCTAAACCCTAGGTAATTTATCCTAGGTATGCTTCCCAAGGGCTAAATATCCTAAAAGCACCAGATCCCATCTGCTTGTGGAAGGTAAGCAGGGTCAGCCCTAGTCATTACTTGGATAGGATACCACCAATGAATACTGGGTGGTATGCTATATTTCAGAGGATGGACACCATATGAGTATTCCTTACCTAAGCCATAAGTCTACAGGTGACTTGAAGGCAGCTACACATACGTGCTTGACTGCCAAAGGCAGAAACCCCTTTGCAAAAAAAGAAAAGAAAAAAAGTTTGATCAATACTCATAGCATGGCAGTGAGGTCCAAAAGGAAAGCGAGGTTAAGAAACAACTGCTTTTATTATATGCAGTTCCTCATGTTGTTGTTTTGTGCCATCAAGTTGACTCCAACCTATAGTGACCCTCCCATAGGATTTTCTGGCAAGATTTAGTCAGAGAGGGGCTTGTCTTTGCCTTCCTCTGCAGTTGAGAAGGTGTGACTTGCCCAAGGTCACCCAGCGGGTTTCCATGGCTGATTGAGGATTTGAACCTTGGTTTCCAGATTTGTAGTCCAATGCTCAAACCACTACACCACACTGACTCCCAAGCCATACTGAACTCCAAAAATAACTGGGGGACCTTGACTCCCATGACTCTCTCTCACGCAGATGAGTTGTTGTAAGGACAGAGTGGGAAGAGGGAAAGCCATGGAGAAAAAAGAGGGGGTATAAATATAAGTAATAAATTAATGATCTCTTTTTCAGATCAAGGCTTCCTCCTCTGGACACCGCTTGGAAAATTTACTTGTTGAATTCTAAATCTCAGAATCCTATCCGCAGCATAACCATTGGACATGCTGGCTAGGGGATTGTAGGATTTGTAGTGAAAACAGTAATTGTTCCAAGGCCTGCTCCCTGACCTACTAATGGCTCCTTCTCTCTCTTTCTCTCTCTCTCTTCTTAAATTCTCCATGAATGCCATTTCTATTCCTAGAAAACAAAAGGGAGAAAAAACTGGATGAATGTACTGGAGAAAGTGAAAAGGTGAATTCAGCCGGTCCAGTCTTTTCCAAAGTTGACTCCAGAATACATGTCAAGGAGAAGATGGCCCAGATTGAAAGAACAGAAATGTCTGGACAAACCAAGAGCATCAAAGTATGCCCAAAGCAAAAGGAAACTGGTGTCAAGGCTGCAGGCCAGAACAGTGGACTGGTTTCCAACTTAAGTAGCAGCAATCCCTCAGGAAGCCAGAATGTGGACAAATCCTCCCCAGGCTTGGAAAACCTTCCTCAAAAGCATCTTAGTCCAAAGTCAAAGGAGACTGAAAAAAACACCGCCCAACTCAGTGCTCCTACCAGGGAAACTGAGCCATCGACCTCAAAGTCTGGCGGCGAAGTTGTGCGGACAAGGTAATGATCTAGTGTTTTTATTTTCTGTTCTTGGATCCTGGGAAGAGAAGGGGTCCAAACAAGTCAGGCCAAAGGTCCATCTCAGAGCTTGGAAACGGAGCTGGGAATTGCATCTCCCAGAATCCACACTGGTAGTGTGGAAACTGAGGTCCTCAAAAGTCACTTTTCCAAGCTCTGGCCAACTAGAAAGAGAAAAAAGAAGTTGCTGAGTTTCCTAGGTACAACTGCCATTCTTCCCATGAATTTGATGAGATAACTTCCTTCCTTTTCATCTCCCAAACTGAATCCTCTATCCTGGCTTGCATCCTAAAATTTGTGTGCCCATTTGAGCTGTGATAGGAATTGTATGGGCTTCCAAATGTTGTAGACCCATAGTTCCCAGCTGCCAAAGCTGGCATAGCCGATGGTGAGAAATGCTAGGACTTACAGTTCCACAAGATCTGGAAGACCTTACAGTTTCCAACCCTGACAGCCCTGTGTATGTCTTATTTCAACTCTCTTTAACTGATCAGAGTTTCACAAGTCAGTTTGTTATATGGCATGTGGCACTGCTGTTCAAATGAAACATTTTAAAAAATCATCCATGAGCATGTCCAGAGCCTTGGGCACCATATGTATAATGCTTTGGACCCAGGTGTATACTTTTATTTAAATCTACCCTTAGGGTATTTAGGCCCTAGATCTACTTTAGGCATGTCTAATTCCTTGAGTCTAGGCAGTTGATGGACAAATGGTATGCAGTCCCTTTCCATTATTCATGGCCAGGAGTGGGAAGCCTTAAGGACTGGGACTAAATCTGACCCTCCTGAGATCTCAAGGAAGGCAAAGGCAGAACAAATCTTGCTCTCTGAACAAATCTTGTGAAAACCCTGTGATGGTTTGCCTTAGGATCACCATAAGTTGGAAATGTCTTGAAGGCACACAACAACAATAACAAGGCCACAAAAAATACATGAAAAATGAATGTTTTCTTTCTAGGCTTTCGATCAACGTGCAAATGACTGATGGTCAAGACAAGATGTTAAAGAGCAAAGAAGGAACGACTAACAGCCCTGGAGGTAAAAGTGGTGGTACACCAGCTCCTATCTCTTCTCTTTCAGTAGGTGAAGGAGCAAAACATTTGCCCGACCCTTGTACCGCTAAGCAGATCTCTAAGAGCAACAGGACTGAACCCATCCAAGAACAAAAAGGAGGGAGGCTTTCTAATAAACCAAGTGAAAAGCAGGCACCCAAACTTCAGGGCCTTCTGGCAGCAGCATCTACAAAGGCTGAAGAAAAGGGAGACACCAAAGGCAAGACTGTTCTATGTCCGATTTCCGTTGCAAAGGACACTGAGAAAGATCCAGGAAGCCCAGTGAAAAGTCCCAAGGAAACACCAAAAATAATGAAAGGCTGTGAGAAAGAAGTCAAACCAGAAAGCATGGAATTGAGTAACTTGACCTTAAGGAGACGGGAAAGCAGATCCAATCAGGGGGCACAGAAACCAACAGAAAATGCTCCATTGCTAGCAGTTAGCAAAGCAGAGGAGGTCGTCATTGGTAAGTAGATGGTCCCCTGTGTTACCTGAGCATCCTCAGGTCATGTCTGTGCTGCAGGTGTGTTGAACCCAATCCAAAATGTATCAAGCAAGCAAGGGGCTGAAAAGTACATTAAAAAGGAATTGAATTATTACGGTATCAAAACAGATAGTTATTAAAAGAATAAAACATATTTTAAAAAGATAAGATAGAGAAAAAAAACTTTATCAATTTTTTAAAATGGTCCATCATCCCAGCCTGTGCTTATAGCAATTCGTTAAATGCCTGTGTGAACAGGTAGGTCTTCACCTGCCGGCGGAAGGCCATCAAGGAGGGAGCCATTCTGATCTTCTTGGGCAGGGAGTTCCAGAGTCTAGGGGCAGCCACCGAGAAGGCTCTCTTGCACGTTCCCACCAACCATGTTTGTGACGATGTTGGGACGGAGAGAAGGGCTTCTCCCGAGGATTTCAGACTCCGGGCCAGTTCATATCAGGAGAAACAGTCTTCCAGATAGTGTGGACCTGAGCCATGTAGGTCCAGCAGTTCTTCTCTTCTTCCAAGACCTGGACCATGGCAGATGGCATAGAAGGAGGGTTCGTCTTCTTACTTCAAGCCAGGCCTGATGGAGCTCGCTGGCCTTTCTCTCCCTCTGAGGCCAGATGGTTAACTAGGGTTAATGTCAGCGCTGGGAGATTGTGGAGCCTGTAGTCCAACAAAGAAACCTTTCCAAAACCAGTCTTGAAGTTGCTACAAGATTCTCTCTTTGCCGTGGGAATTTCCCAGTTGCCCTAAATAAGCTCAAGGCAGCAGATCCTGTCTGATCTTAGAAGCAGCGGGAATAGCAGTGTCAGCTCTGGTTTGTACTTGGTTGGGGACCGCCAACAAATATCAGGTACTATTTCAAAGGAAGGAACTGGCAAAACCACCTCTGAATATTCCTTGCCTAAGAACAACCTGTGAAATTCGTGGAGTTACTATAAGTTGA
This sequence comes from Urosaurus nigricauda, assembly GCA_034509955.1. NCBI lineage: Eukaryota > Metazoa > Chordata > Lepidosauria > Squamata > Phrynosomatidae > Urosaurus > Urosaurus nigricauda. The sequence goes on from JAOEGL010000013.1 coordinate 13,569,294, forward strand.
CAGGCAACTTGAACACACACACACACATCAGTTAGTGGGATGCTCTGTGTAGTTTCTCATTGCTATAAAAATGCTGCTACTTCCTCCTTGTTAAAATGACAAAGGTCCAAAACACACTGCAGAAATAATTGAGTTTGGCACTGATTTAACTGCCCCAGCTCAATGCTAGGGAAATCTAGGAATTGCAGTTTTGTGAGATTTTTAGCCTTCTCTGTCAGAGAGCTCTGACACTACAACAAAACTACAATTGCCAGGATTCCCTAGCACTGAGCCATGGCAGTTAAAGCGGTGTCAAACTGGATTATTTCTGCAGTGTGTTTTGGACCAAAGACATCTATGCTGTCATAAAGACTAACATGTATTGTTTCAGGAGCTTTCTTGGATACCAGAAAATTCCCCTGACATAACAGATACACACACACACACACACACACACACACACAAAGGACACATGGTTAGAATGGGATTCTACAAAATGAGGTCAAAGAGAAATTAAAAGCAGAAAGTATGACCAGTGATGTTTATGTTGACAGACTACACAGAGGGAGGTTTCTTCCACTATCTGAAACAATTGACTTGATAATATACGAGGAAGGCTTATAAAGTACTATTTATATGCTAACAATTTATTACTGCATATTGACATGAATCCTAGCCTGTGAGAGTTGGCGGTAGATCTCATCTCCCCGGTTCCTGACCTCATTGGAACAATGCCTACGTCAATGGAGAAAATGTTATCTGTTAAGCCTCTGGAGAAGCCCTATCACTATAGGCATATTTGGCCAATGTTCTCGCTGGCATTTTAAAGCATCTCCTCCTGGGGATGCAAAGGTATAAGCCAAAGAGATCGAATTAGATACCCAGCTGTTTGCTGCAGAGAAAAATCAATGCAATCATGGTCTGTTTTTTTCTCCTTTAGATGACAGCCCTCCTCCTCCGGCTCCTTTCGAACATCGCATTGTGAGCATCAAGCAAACTGACTTAACAGCCTCTTACTCAGTATGCCATCATGAAGTCTTGGGAGGGTAGGTTTATCTGTAAGGGTTGTTTTTATGAGTGACTGGTCCTCATCTGCAATATTGTATAATTTTGTTAGGGTTTTTTTGGACTTGTTTTCAAGTCTGTCCCTGTGCTGTACATTAAGGAGGTTGGAAAACAGGGTGTTGCATGAACCAGTGTGATGCAGTGGTTTGAGTATTGGACTAAGATTGTGGAAGTACACTTGCATGAGGGTAAATCCTCGTGAACACAGTAGGACTTTTGAATAAACATGTAAAAGATCATGGGGTAAAATGGTATCATTTTGGTCTGGTTGTAGAATGGACATATCCTGTCATCTAGAGCATTGGTGCTCAAAGTGATGGCCCATGGGTTTGGTGTTTGTTCACAGACCATTGGCTTCTGGTTCCTGGCGAACTTCCAGGAGAAAATGAAACAGTTGTACCCAGAGGGCACAAATATGATACCTCTCCTTGGTACACTACGGAAAAAATTCTTGCTATTGACTATCATAATTTGGGAGCAGAATTTCCATCCTGCAGATCTGATTTGGCCCACGAATGGTCAGGATCTGGTCCATTGAGAGCAGGAGCAAAAGGAACCTACTCCATTCCCATTTCATCTCCCCATTCCTGATTTAGAAAGCAGGAAGTTCTCTTTCTAGGAGAACTGTGGAAATGCATTGCTAAAGGGCAGCCACACAGGCGTGTCCTGTTACGGAATCAAATGCAAACCACCATCGGATGTCATTCCATTGTGAAATGGAGGAATATAAATGGGGAGTAATATTTTAATGTAAGCACCGAACAACTGGATGAAAAGATCAACCTTAATCCCCTCCCTAAGCTGGGAGAAAGAGGAGCTCCCAGACTCCTGACCTCCCGATTCCGTTCGCTTTGTACCAGGTTATTTTTAATTGATGATAAGAATAGTTGGTCTCTGGAGGCGTCTGCAGGGAGTTGTCCCCTAAGCCGTTTCTCCTTCAGGCATCATTTATGTTGTGTTCTCTATCTCTCAACAGGGGCCGTTTTGGTCAAGTTCACAAGTGCACTGAAAAGTCAACTGGGCTCTGTCTTGCAGCCAAGATCATCAAAGTGAAAGTAGCAAAAGAGAGGGTAATTCCATCCTCTTTAAAAATAAAAGAGACACAGGTGGTGAGATAAAATGTTGGAGGGCAACCACCCTGATTTAAAAAATAATAATAGAAAAACCTGCAGAAGATTTTTCATGTCATCCAGGTGCAGCAAGTCAGCGCCTGCATTACCCTTAGTTATGAAAGCCTAAGTCATCAAGAGGATTTTGTCCCAGAGGTCTTGTTGCATGCAAAACCTTCCAGGGCTGTCCTTGGAAGTTTATTTCACTGCAAAACCATCCTAGGTTTTAAACAGTGACTTATCTATAATATGTCATTGCTTGTTATTCTAGAACTTAATGAGTGTAGACCTCATTGAGGTAAGAGCAAAACGTGAAATAATTTCCCTTTTTTATTTTTTGTAAAGTAGAAGAATTAACTTATAATAGGCTATTCTTAATATGCTACTTTGACCCTGTAGAGTTCTCAGCATTTGTAGACAAATCGACAAATTGACTTTCTTATCAGTAAGGGATTAGTCCACATACCAAAGCTTGTATCTGTTACACTGGGCAAATTTTCTGGGCAATGTTTCTGGGCAAATTTAAAATGCTCATTTTAGCCTTTAGGTTTGTAAACCTTTTGGAACTTGGCTTTCCTAAGGACCATCTACTCTGTGCATCCATGTCCATTCATTAAGACCAGTGGCATCACGGAAGTTGGTGTTACCTGGTGCAGATCCTGAAAAGGGCTGGGGATGTGTGTACTGTCCTTCTGTTCACCCCCCTGACCAGACCGCCTGGCCTCCAGAGGGCTTATTTGGGGTTTGGCATGGCCAAGAGATGCCCCCGCTGCCGCTTAATGACAGCTTTGACTTTGCCCATATTCAAAGATACTAGATTGATGGGCACCAGGAGCACGACTTTTTTGGTGGTAGCCCCACATTTCTGGAAACCAGATTTCTGGAATTCACTCCTAATATCTTTTAATACCGACAAGCCAGGAGATCCTCTCAAAGAGTGAATTTTTAAAAAGTTTTTTTTTAAAAAAACTAATCTCCTTTTTATTTATTACTGTGCCTAGACCCTGCTGGTACTCTTCATTTGAACAAATGTACATACAAGGTCTCAAGCTTAGTTCTTGGCATCTTGAACTAAAAACAAACAAAAATAAAAGAGATAATGCAGGAACTGATGCGAAAGATCAGAGTGAAGTATTCTGGGCTAGATGAGTAATTTGACTTCATATAAGGAAGGCAGTGTGGATAAATGTGATTGGGATAAGTTGTGCAAATCCTGACAGTATATGTCTAATGTCTCATCTTTCAGGAGGAAGTGAAAAATGAGATCAATATCATGAATCAACTAAACCATGTCAATTTGATCCAGTTGTATGATGCTTTTGAGTCAAAGAACAACCTCACCTTAATTATGGAATAGTAAGTCCTCATGCTGGCAATATTGTGGGTCAGTATACCTGGAGAACACAAGAGTTAGAAAAGGATGATTCAGAGAAAAGAGGACAAAGGGAGGGGGAGGAAAAAAGAAATCTATCTTTTTATTTTAGCATGTTGTAAGCTTTTGAAGCTCCACTGGCTTCTTCATCAAGCAAGGGTGATAAATGTTATACAGAAGGGGGAAAATGATGATGATGATGATGATGATGATGATGATGATGATGATGATGATCACAAGCCTGTCTTTTGTCAAGATGTTGTTGGTGTTGTTCTGAGTTAAGATTTTACGGAAGGCCATTCCTTCTGACCATGTGAGTACTGGGAGATAAAGCATTGACAAAGCCTGTGGTACTGGGAAAAAAGCAGCTATTATAAGTACTGGCAATAGTATATTGACTATATCTATTGACCAGCAATTTTTAGACAAATATTATAGTTTTCCCTTTTTTTTTTTTTGGTACAGACTGAGACAACTGTGATTTGCTTGCTGGGTATTGGGAAATAAGCTCCATTGCACCGAGTAAGACTTGCGCCTGAAAAAACATGCATAGGATTGGGCTATATAACTTTAGCTGGGTAACATATGGATTGTAACTTTGCATTTGTGTGCTTAGTACTGCTACGTTCAACCTGACGTGCCTATATCAGTTGAGCTAATGAAAAGATGCTTCTTTCTCCTCAATGTTCTGTTTTTGACAGTGTGGATGGTGGTGAACTATTTGACCGGATCATAGATGAAAACTACAGCCTTACTGAACTGGATGCTATCCTCTTTACTAAGCAAATATGTGAAGGAATCCACTACCTGCATCAACAATATATTCTTCATCTAGACCTGAAGGTGATGGAAAATTCACGTCACTTCCTGTAGCCTAAACAATCCTTCCTTTTGAACCAAGGGTGGTGGAAGGGTGCCTCCACGCTCCATAGTATTGGGCATATGTGTGTTTTCTTTGGAAAAAAATGTGGTCCACATTGCCTGTTTAGAGGCCCTCAAAATCCCTGGAGAAGTTCCACATTTTAAAATAGCTTTTCTTACTCCCACAATATTTACATATGCCCAACACTGGAGAACATGGAGACATTTGTAGAACAAAAACAGAACAGAAATAAAGAAGGAAAAAAGTAAAAGTAAAAATAAAAATTAAAAGTATGGTGAGAATATGATGGGAGTATGGTCCTTCAAGGCCACGTGGAGAAACAATTTGTTGTTGTTGTTATTGTGTGCCTTCAAGTTGTTTCCAACTTATGGTGACTATAAGGTGAAACCATCATGGGGTTTTCTTGGCAAGAGTTGTTCAGAGGAGGTTTGCCATTGCCTTTCCCCTGAGGCTGAGAGAGTGTGGCTAGCCCAAGGTCACCCGGTCGATTTCATGGCTGAGTGGGGAATCCAAGCCTGGTCTCCAGAGTCGTAGTCCACAATACAGTCCTGCAAAGCCTGGTACACCTGTTCTAGACAAAAGGGATCCAACTTTGCTCAATGGATAGACCTGAAAGGTTTACAGGAAGTGCAGGATTTGCTGAAATGCAAAGGGAGATCCTCAATGTGGACTACTATGGAGAACATTTTTTAATGTGAAAAGTGAGGGAGTAACTCACTTTGAAAAACTGGGCCTCGTGTTTGTTTGTTACGCTGAGAGACAGCATGGTGTAATTGGTTTGGATGTTGAACTAGGACTCTGGGAGACCAGGGTTTGAATTCCTGCTCAGCCACATAAACCCAGTGATCAGCCCTGGACAAGCTACACTCTCAGCCTTACAGGAAAGCAAAGGCAAACCTGTTCTCAAGAAAACTCTGTGTCAAGAAAACATGATAGGGTTGCCATGCCTTGGAATTGACTTGAATACATGTAGCAGCAAAGGACAATTAAACTGAAAGATTGTCCTCTCTCTGATGATCTCAGAGTGTTATCAGTATAGTTCTCATCTTTATATTATGACTTCCATGCTAAGTGGGGATTTTAACCTCAATCTACTTGATCACAACCCAACATTCTGCACCACACTGGGTTGGTGCAAATTAATATCACATTCTGAAAAGACTGCAAATGTTGATTTAAGCATCCTCTCTTCTTTTGCAGCCTGAGAACATACTATGTGTAAATCGTACTGGAAACCAGATTAAAATAATTGATTTTGGATTAGCACGGAGGTATGTTTTCTCCCCATCCCCATTTTTGACTGCTGTTGTTTTTCATACTACCTGCTTTGGGGGATAGATAGACAGTTGCCAAGTGAAGTCTTTTCTTCTGTGATGGCCCTGAATTTTAGAAAACCTCAGAGTCAGATTTTTTTGCATTTAGCCTTATAAGGATTAAGTCAAGGCCACTTTATCTGTCGAGCTCAGAAGCCAAGAAATGTATGCAACACCAGGGACAGAGCTGACAGCAAAGCCTTGGTTCCTGATAATTGTGGGGTTGTAACACGTAAAAGGGTCTAATAGTACCTTCCTGTTGGATCCTGGGTCTTAAAACTCTTTAAATCATATGGTGGTTCTTTCGCATTATTTCGTCTTTGTGACTGCACTTCAAGCCTGCCTTTGTGGCCTTAAGGCTCCAAAACACACTGCAGAAATAATCCAGTTTGAGACTGCTTTAGCTGCCCTGACTCAGGGCTAGGGAATTCCGGGAACTGTAGTTTTGTGAGACATTTAGCCTTCTCTGTCAGAGAGCTCTAGTGTCACAATAAACTACAATTCCAAGGCAGGTCTGTTAAAGTGGTCTCGAACTGGATTATTTCTGCAATGTGTTTGGGACCAAGATCTAGAAACTTTGCTTCTTTTTTTAAAAAAGGTGTTGTTTTTTTTTTTAAAAAAAATTGAGACCTTGCTGAAATTTTCAATGGTTTCTTAAAATTTTCAACCCTGTATATATTCCATGCATCTGCTGGCGCATCATTTCATTGCTACTTTTCCTCTCTCTTTCACGTCTGGTAAAGGTACAAGCCCCGTGATAAGCTGAAAGTGAATTTTGGCACACCAGAATTCTTGGCTCCTGAAGTGGTGAACTATGACTTTGTGTCATTCCCAACGGACATGTGGAGTGTAGGCGTCATAGCATATATGCTGTGAGTAAATCTTCCGGGAAGGAGGAAAGGAGGATTTTAGTCATGACAAAATTGTCTACATAGATAAGGATAGCGGGTCTTATGTGGCCAACGTTTATGAGAGTTGGTGTCCTTTCTTATCAAACAATTATAGTACCATCATTCCACTTTATCTACCATGGATTTATCATACGACGGAAGTTGGGGGTATAATGCAATGCCAATCCGAACGCAATCATGGGGTTTCGCATTATTGTGAACGAGTGTATCTCACGCAATTTCGGGCAAAAGGGAAGTCATTCTGAATGCAATCAGATTTCACGTAAATTCGCAAAACTAGCGAATTCACGTAATTGCAAATTGGCTCCATTCGCAATTGAGAGAAATTCCTCCCATGTGATAAACCCCCATGTCAACATTGCATGCAATAATGGCACAGGGTTTTCTTGGCAAGATTTGTTCAAAGGGATTTGCCCTTGCCTTCCTCTGAGGCTGAAAGAATATGACTTGCCTAAGGTCACCCAGTTGGTTTCAATAGCTAAGCGGGGATTTGAACCTTGGTCTCCAGAATTTTAGTCCAGTACCCAAACCATTACACCATACTGCAGTTTAGGAAGAAGTATTTTGAATTCTTTGTCAAAGAGTTCAGTCGGGCTCCCAGAAGCTTCTGAAGGGAGTGCTGTTTACCTTTTAAAAAATATAATTTCCACTCCAAACTAGAAAAAGCATGCGTAGAGATTGGAAGTGACTAGACAAGAGGTTGGAGGGCCTGAAGGGTGTCCATAGGGACTGGAGTTCAGTAGCGAAGGCCAACACACAACCTACAGTCAACACTCTGCACAGTTCTCAGTTATACTCAACTAGATCTCTGGAAAGGTTAAACAGCCCACTTTCAGTTCAGCGGCATTGCTATGAAGCACGTGTGGGCATGTAATGGGCATGATAAGAGGCCTCCACATAAAAGTGCCTTTGGTCCCTGTTTCAGACTCAGCGGCTTATCACCTTTCCTTGGAGAAACGGATACAGAGACCATGAATTACATTGTCAATTGCAGCTGGGACTTTGACGCGGAAGCCTTCGAGCAAGTGTCGGAAGAGGCCAAAGAGTTTGTGTCCAGGCTCCTCGTAAAGGAAAAAAGGTATAGGGTGCCAATATTTGAAATGAGGGTTTCTCCACAGCTATCTCTGGGCCTTGATTATGCTCCATAGGCTCCATAGACCCATTCCAAGCTCCCAGAATCCCCTGCGAACTGAGGAGTCCACTTTAACTACCACGGCTGCATCCTATTGAATGGGTTTGGTAGTTTGGGGTAAGCACTAGAGTTCTTTGGCTGAGAAGTGTAAGTGCTCCTTGCCTAAAACTGCAAATCTCAAGAGGTTGTCGTGACAATTAAAGTGGAACGTAATGCTATAATTCTGTGATGTGAATGGAATCCATGACGCATTTGCTTCAATGATACCATAGATAGTCTAGGTCTGAAGTTGCGAATTCACAAATTTTCTCCCTTCCTTGTCTTCACAGTGGCAGAACAAGTGCAGCCAACTGCCTTAAACACGAATGGCTGACAGATTTGCCAGCCAAAGCCAAGAAATCCAAGGTCCGTTTAAAGTCTCAGCTGCTACTACAGCGTTACATGGCTCAACGTAAATGGAAGGTAAGCTTTATTTTGGCTTCTCTGTTCTTTTTAAAATACAGTTCAGGTTGCTAGTGGCAGTTCCTATTACTGTGACTGATCAGTGCATTACAGAGCTTTGAAAAGGTATTTCTTTGGTATTTCTACGTGGCCAGCAGGGCCATTCTGAGAACTGTAGTCCAAAAATTAATAAATAAAACAACTGAAGTCCAAATGCAATTGTAATCCAAAAGCAAACTCTGCATTTGAAAAAAACCAAAACAAAACTAGAGCACAAATGGAGAGAAAGTTAATTGGTATCTACTGGTAGATTTCCAATGGAATAAATACCCTAAAGGAACCAGGATTCATTCTGATCTTGGAAGCTAAGCAGGCTCAGCCCTGGTTAGTACTTGGTTGAGAGTCCACCAACAAATACCAGGTGCTGTAGGCTCAATTTCAGAGGAAGGAACTGGCAAAACCACCTGTGAGTATTCCTTGTCTAAGAAAACTCTATGAAATTCATGGGGTTGCCATAAGTTGACAGGCGACTTGAAGGCACATAAACACACACACACAGTAGATTTCCAGGTGATTTGCAGTACATTGGAAAGATTTCCAAACTTCCAGTTGTCCAAAACTGAAAATGTGCACAACCATGCCTGGTGGAGGTGGGACTATTCATAGGTTGTGGGATGAGGAGTGATTTTTGTTTTAATTATGGAAAGGACTGGTGTGTCCTAAACACAAATTCCTATGATAAGCCTGTTCTCAGAGCCCTCCTGCTGCTTAAGGTAGGTCACCTGTCTCTGAGCTCTGAGTTTTTACTTACCCATATTTGATGGAAATGAGATGGAAGTGGCAGCTTGAGGTTTCTGTGTCAGTATCTGTGAGTTAGTACAATAACATCCCAAATCCACAAAACGGATACCTTTATTGGGTAACCAAAATGCGCAAAATCCATAATGCACCAAGCTGGTTTTGTTCATTTTGGTTGTCCTAGAATCATAGAATCATAGAGTTGGAAGAGACTCCAAGGGCCATCCAGTCCACCCCCCTGCCATGCAGGAACTCCAAATCAAAGCATCCCCGACAGATGGCCATCCAGCCTCTGCTTAAAGACCTCCAAAGAAGGAGACACCACTACACTCTAAGGGAGCGTGTTCCACTGTCAAACAGCCCTTACTGTCAGGAAGTTCCTCATAATATTGAGAAAGAATCTCTTTTCCTGTAGCTTGTATCCATTGTTCCAGGTCCTGTTCTCTACCCACAGGGGACTTTCAAATATCATGTTAGCAGCATGGCAGAGATCACAGGCACAGGCTGCCTTTCTTTTTCATCATGTCAACACCCTGAATCCTCCAAATGGTTGTAGTTAGCAGCAGGCAGGACAGTTATGTGGAAGCCATGGACATGCAGTCCAAATGAGTAGGCATGAAGAACATGTGTGTATGTATATATGTGCCTTCATGTCACCTGTTGACTTATGGCCAACTGATGGATTTCATAGGGTTTTCTTAGGCAAAGAATACTCTGAGGTGGTTTTGCCAGTCCCTTATACTGAAATATAGCCTACAGTACCTGGTATTTGTTGGTGATCTCCCACCTAAGTATTAACCATGGCTGACCTTGCTTAGCTTCCCAAATCAGATGAAATTTGGTGCCATTAGGGTATCTAGGCTCCAAAAGGGAATGTGTGCCTGTGTGTGCCTTCAACTCACCTCTTGACAAGTAAAAATATGTTATAAAAGTATTCTATCACAGCAAGAGGGATGTTTTGGGGCAGAGAGGGTCAGGAGGCAGAATATGTATATATGTGCGGGTATATGACCTTCAAGTTACCTGTCTACTTACAGCAACCCCATGAACAACATATCTTGTTTCCATTTTCTTTACAGAAGCATTTTTATGTGGTTGCTGCTGCCAACAGGCTGAGGAGGTTCCCAAGCATGTCCGAGAGTCCTGCGTAACCTGTTGTCGAAGATCGGCAAAACACGGGAAGACTTGAAGATTGTAGGAAGCGGTCTAACTCCCCACCATCTGGCAACGAGATTTCGTTCATCATTTTCCGTTACATAACCACAAAGTGTGTGTCAGTTTCAGTCTTTAAGACTAGTAGGGTACAGTGGGATGGTCTATAGAAAAAGAAAATTGGTCTGTAGAAAAAGAAAATTGGTTGTAATCATGTACAAGTTGCCACATGAAGAAAGGGGTGGTGGTGGAAGTGGAAAGACTTAAATTATGCCACTTGTCCCTTCATTCCTTCAATTATATGTTAGCAATTAGCAACAATTTCTTCCGAGACTGAGGTGTTTTTTTAAGATGACCTACAGTTATGCATTCATGATTCAACCCCAACTGATGGCAACTCTCCATCTCCAAGATCTCATCCTCCACTGCTCTGCTTAAGTCCTGCAAATTCAAGCCCATGACCTCCCAGATTGAGTCTATCCATCTGGTGTGCAGTCTTCCTCTCTATTGCCCTCTACCTTTTCTAGCATTATGGTCTTTTCCAATAAGTCTTGGCTTCTCATGATCTAGCCAAGGTATGACAGCCTCAATTTGATCATCTTGCCATCCAGAGAGATTTCAAGCTTGTTCTGTTCAAGGAACCATTTTGATGTTCAAGGACCCATCAGCACTCTTCTCCAACACATCTCAAATGTTTTCTTCTTAGGGCCGAAACAGACGGCCCTGAAAGTCTGGCTCAATGATTACATGCCGGCTGACTTCTGGGTGATTTGGGGGTATGCCATTCAGATGCCACTCGCTCCAGAGCTGGTGAAAATCTGGCTCTAGAGGTGAAGGGACTGCTTTTTTCCACCCCAAATAGAAATGGACATTTTCTGCTCCTATTTGGGGAGGAAGCTCTGTGGCATGACACTGCCTCTTCAGGGCCATCTGTTTTGCCCCTTTATTGCTTTTTTCACGCTCTACCTGTCACATGTGGTGAAGAGGGATACAATGGTTTGAACAAGCCCAATTTTAGAGCTTAGTTGTGTATCTTTACTCTTTAGGATCTTGTCTAGTTCTTTTCATAGCTTCCCTTCCCGTTCCTAGTGTTAAGGAGTACACAGGGATTGGTGAGATTGCCCCAATCCCCTTACCAAGCAGTAGCCACTATTATAAGTAGGGTTATTCCTATTGAGTGGGAAGCTAAGACTTCCACCTTTCTTCCCAGGGTGAGGAAATTGCAACAGGAATCCTCTGCATTCTCTGAAGGCACCAGTCACAGATGCTGGTGAAACGTCACAAATAAACTCTTCTAGAACATGGTCACATAGTCCAAAATACCCACTAAAAACTAATCCTGCTTCTGCTTGTCATAATGGATATTGCTCACTGAAAGTCAACTGCTTCCTAATTGACAGATCCTCATTGCTCTAGCACAGTGGTTCCCAAACTTTAGTGCTCTATGTTTTGGACTTCAAGCCCCAGACAGATTGGCCAACTGTCAGGAATTCAGGAAGCTGAAGTCCCAAGACCTCTGAAGGATCAAAATTTGTAAATCACTGTTCTAGCAGCTGGCCACTGAGGGTTTGGGGTGGGCAGGCTGGGAAATACTTCTCAGACACATAACTAAGATGGTTATATAGCTAAGTAAGTGTTTGAGAACCTCAGGGGATGGATGACCTCTCAATGTATTTAAAATGGAGGCATTATCAGGACCGTGTGGAATATTTTTGCTCTGGATATCGTATCTTAGATGGAGGGATGGGAAACCCATCTTGCAAAACATTTGCCATTCAATCTTTTTTCCTCTTTAGCTGTAGTTATTTTTTGACATTACTTTCCTCCCCCTTTATTGACCCTTACTTGTCTACAATTTTTAAAGCAGACTGAGTGCTGTGGTGACCCATGTGATTGTTAGATGATATCAGCCCAAGCAGTGTGTTTTTATGGACATTTTTGGCATAGCAATAAATTTAAATTTAAAATTGTGAAATGAACTGTCATAAGTAACACAGGAGGTTACTTGTAAAACTTAAGAATGGTGCAAAAGTGTGTAAGAACCGCTTTATTTTTGCACCATTCTTTTTTAATCGCCTAGTATGATTAAATGGTTGAATTGTGAGGCTGATGACAACCAAGACAAAGAATCCTCAAACTAGGGGGTTGCTTTTTTGCATTTAGTTTTCTTAAACCAACATCATAAACAAGGTTAAAATGCCTCTCTTTCTCAGAGGGGAGTACAGCCACAGTGGCACACCCCTGCTTTAACCACTGCACCACATTGGCTCCTATGATAATTTGAATGGGGTAACCTTCGACTATCAGTATGGAAGCCCTAAGAAGGGAAATATAACCACTCTGATTTTGACTGACCTGTGTGGCATCTGAATAATGAAAGAAATGAGGAACAAATCAAGGAGAGAAATAAAAAAAATATTTATTTGCTTCTTGAGAGAATTTCATTTTTATCCCAAGGCCATCGCAGCAAAAAGAACTTCAAACTGCAAAGTGTAGTCTCAAGTTGTTGGACTGCAACTCCCAGTATCCCTCACTCTGATCCAAGGCTCATCAGTTGCAATCCAACATCTGAAAGGCATTACGTTGTCCATCCTTGCTTTAAAAAAACACGGGAGTGAAAACATTAAATTTCACCCTCCCTTTAGGCACTCAAGGAAGTTTTCACAGAAAAGATATGAGAATGAAATCGGTAGCAGGAACTTCCATTGAAAATAATAATGCCTCCACTACTGAGAAAGTGCAGTCATGATTGACTGCACATTAAAATATTTCATCCTCAAAGTAAAGAGTGCAAATTCTAGTTTCCAACTTCAGGAACCAATGCACAGCACCACAGTTCTGTTGCTGCAAAAAGAAGTCCAACTTCCTCAGATGACAAAGATGCAAAGGACTGTCCACCTAAGCCACAGTGATAACCTAAGTAACTTCGCCAGCTGGTTTCAGTTTTAGAGTTGTTTCAGCCATTTAATCTTCATACCTAAGACGGACCAAGTGGCAGGGCTGGCCTTCATGTTCATCAGACAGACTTCCGACTCCTAAAACTCCAAAATCACCAGAAATTTGCAGATTTTTTGGAACTTTCTCTCTCTCTCACACACACACACTCAGATCACACAGTCTCCTTCTGTGACTTTGCAGCATTTTCTAGAATTCTTCTTTTCCATTCTTCATAGTCCTCTGTAGCTTCAATTTCACGTTTTGGGCGCTTGTGAGGGATCACTACTTCTTTCTTCAGATCTATTTGAGGGAGGGAAAAAGACAGACACTGAGGAGATTGGAAGTTTTGAGAGGAGATAAGTGCTCCGAGGAGGTCTGAAAGTCAGCAGTTCGAACTCTGGCTTTCCAGGAGTTCATGGACTACAAATCCCAACATTCCAAACTGCTGGTTATGCCTGCTGCGACTGATGAACGTTGACAAGTCCAGCATCATCCAGAGGGCCAGTGATTTTTCAATTGTTTTCCTACCATCAAAAGCAGGGCATTTCCAGTGGTACTGGACTGCAACTCCCATTGTTCCTCAACAATGGATATGGTGGGGTTAGGGTTCATGGATGTTTTAGCCCAACAGTATTGGGGAGGTGAACTTTCCCCACATTTATCCCATCCTACTTAAACTTCAGCATATTATGGGTAGGCAAACTGCCACCTGGGATATAGCAACTGGAAGCATAGTGTGAAGTTGGCAAAATGAGCTCCTCTTCCCAAGAATACTGCCTCCTTGTGAAATTTTCCTTCAGTCCTCAAATTTTTAACATCGCAGAGTGAGACACTGAAAATCAACCACACCTAGAACTCTTACTTGCTATGTTTTTGTTCCATTTTGTCACATTTTTGGACTGATAAGTGTATTTCTAAACTCTCAAGTTAGATGTGACTGCAATTTGTTTGGTGGGGGAAGATGTCTTATTTTTGCGGGGCAGGAATGCCCCATTTTGTCAATCCCCTGCTGTCATCCTCCAGATGTTATTAAACAGCAGCTCCCATCAGCCCTAGCCAGCATAGTCAGTGGTGAGGAAGAATCAGATCTGCAGTCTGACAACATCTGGAGGTCCACACTTTGCCCACCCACCCTGATGTTGCTCTGGAGGACCTAGAGATTCCTAGAGAGGTAGTCTTTCAGGTTAAAAAAAGTGGGGGTTTTTCTATTTGCATTTTTCCACTTTCTTGGGGGTCCTAAACCCCTAAACCCAGTGAATGTGGAGGGCCCAATGTAAATCTAAAGAATACATTTTGAATGCTGTCAGAGAACAAAGGTTACATTCCTTCTACATGCAAATAAATAAATAAATACTCCTGGTAACCCTTCTGCCTTTTTTCATGTTGACCATTAAAGGGATCTATTCTGCAGAAAAGTAAGCAAGCCACTGCAAATGACACCTACCTTCTTCCTTCCCAAGGCAGTCAAGGAATGTCTTCTCGGTTCTGGGGGCCTCCATCACCAACTGGTCGCTTTCTCCTTAGAAATAAGATAAAACAATTATTTCAAGTACAGTTTACACTAACCTAGACTTGTAGATAACAGCCGCATTTGCATGTCACTTTAGGCCAGCAAGCCTGTGATAATGATGCATAATTTCAATGGGCAAGCTCTAAATTCAAGACTGTGTAAAGTGTAGATCCATGTATTGCAACTCCCAGCATGTGTCATCATTGGCTATGCTAGCTAGGACTGCAGGGGCTTGCAATCTATCAATATCAAGTAGGTTGCACTTGGCCTACCAGTTTTCATTACTTCATTTGAAGTATACTCCAAGTTTGATAGTAACCCAAGCATTTGAGTAGCTACTGCATTGCTCTAAGACTTTCCTCCCTTTTAAGAGCTGTGGGATCTATATTAAGTTTACAATTGGCACTGGGTTGGGGCCCACATCTGCCTCTCAAGGGCTCTGTTCCATCAGCCTGCGCCATCCCCATCCCCAACAACAGCAGCATTCAGCAGGATCTCTAATCCTTTCGATAGGATTTCCAAAAGGATGGAAGGAATCATTTGAGAGAGAGGAAGCCAATTGCTGCTAGTCATTCTGGATCCAGCCCAATGGGTTTTGTTTTTTCCTGTGGCTTTATTTAGTTTTCTTAATGTATGTCTTACGACTTCATCCAGCTGTGAAGTTTACGGACAGGGTGAACAGAAATAAATACATTAAAAATGTATGGTGAACATACATTTCATTACTCCATTTGACAACAGCTCATTTCTTTGTTTTGCATATCCTCCCCTACATTTCAAACTGGGATTGCATTGACATTATTTGCCCCATTTCTTCAAGTTAACACACCTAAAAGTAATATTATAAAACAGATCTATGACATAGAAAGGACCCTACCCTCTTGTCAAAATCTTTGTGTTCCAGGGGTGTAGCTAACTGGGGAGAGGGTTAAACAAGATCATTGCCCCCCAAAACAAGAATTTTGCAAACCCAGGAAGTTTTCTTTCAGTCTCTTTTCAGAATGACACTGAAAACTGTTCAGACTTAGAACTTTTTTAGCCCTGTTGAAAGGACCATGACAGGACCACTTTGAGAGAACCACTTTTGCAGCAGGGAGAAATTCAAATGTTGAGTTTAAAATAAAAGCATCCATGTGTCACCTTTTTCTATATTTTGAGACCACAATGATTTGTCTGCAAAGAGTTCAGTTACTTAGCTTGAGTTTTTAAATTCAATATCCTACTCTTAAGAGCCAATGTGATGGAGTGGTTTGGGCATTAGATGAGGACTCTGGAAACCAAGGTTCAAATTCTCATTTGGCCACGAAACCCATTGGGTGACATATATGGACAAGTTACACTTTCTCAGACTTGGACGAAGGCAATGGCAAACCCCTTCTGATCAAATCTTGCCTAGAAAACCCCACAACAGGAAACAACTTCAAGGCACACAACAACAACAATCCCACTCCCTCCCCCCTGTATAGGACTCAATGTATCTCATATAATAAGATTAAAACAAAATACATCTTCAAACCTGAGAAAATGTTTTTAAAAATTAAGCTTTCTCATTCAAACACCACTAATTTTAAACCGCTGTAAGTTATTGCAATGCTAGAAATTTGGGGAGTGAAAGTAATTTCACTGGGATACATAATTTTTATTGGGGGCGTTGTCACTCTTTTGCCCCCCTGCGCCCCAGTAGCTACATCCCTGCTATGCTCTTCCTTGGAAGTTACTCGCCTGCACTAGAACAGGGAACCTAATCCGAAAGAGAGGAAATACATACGGCTGATTTGCTGGCTGATCTTCTCCAGCTGGCTATGGAGACGATCAAAAATGGCCTTCTTCACACCAGATGCAGCCACCATTTTGTTCTTATCCACTTTAAGTTTCAAATTTCTGCAACATGGAGGAAAAAAAAAAGATCTTCAGATGGACCCTGTAAAGAAAATTTACACTGCTGGAAAACATATCACACATCCCTTATACAATGGGGGAAAAGAATCAGTGCTCTAATTTAAACCCTAAATCGTGCTTGCAAGTAGCAGCTCATCTATGGTAGGTAAGAACTAGATTCTTTGGAATATAACTTCCAGAAAGTTCCAGTGTGTCTCCTGATTCTGTGAATTGTAGTTAAAAAAAAAAAGCCTAACATTTTCAAACTGATAAACTTGCAAGTGACCACACAGATAAAAGAAACTCATGCAAATTAATCTGGATGGCCATGATTACTTGAGTTCTAGCCTCTCACTTTGCTATTCTTTTGAGTCACATAATGCTAAGATAAACTCAGGACTTTCCACGACTTTTCCAAAACAAAATGAAAGAGATTCCTTGCACGTCAGTTTTTTTTAATACAGTTTAGGATCTTGTAGCTCCATTTGTAACAATAAAAATGAATGTATACAGCACTGAAATTTTTCATTTGCAATTATTATCTGAATAAACTGGGTTTTTGATATTCCAAATATGATAATTTTATGTGCAACCAAATTTTCACCGCTGTGTGAAGGTCTGTGGGATTTATAGTTTTCTATGCCTCTCACTAAAAGACCTAAATAGCCTAAAGGCACCAGATATACACACACACTTCCTATTGACCCTCTCTGCCCCAAAGCATCCCTCTTGTTGTGATAAATACTTTTATTTTATAAAATAATTTTACCTGCAAGCAGTGAACAATGCTGCAGTTGTAAATAAGGGTTTGGACAAATCAAGATCCATCTGTTGAACTTCTGATAGGCTGGACTCATACCTGAAAAGAGAAAAATCTGTTTTCTTGAAAATGAAGCCATTTCAACATGACCTCTTTGTCTTTGTGGAAATTGTCTTAATAACCCTTTTGGGACTTTTTAAAAAATGAAAAATAATTTATTTTATTCTGGCTTAAGTAAAGACAAACCAATGCCCATTAAAGCAATGAGACAAATCAATTTTAAAGACATTAAAGAAATACACTGGATATGAAACTAGAACCAAAGATGATCTTCTACACCAGTGGTTCCTAAACTTCGATCCTCCAGATGTTTTGGACTTCCAGCTCCCAGAATTCCTTACTGTTGGCCAAGCTGGCTGGGGCTTCTGGGATCTGAAATCCAAAATACTTGGAAGACCAAAGTTTGGGAACCACTTCTACACCAAGAGAAAACTCATTCCCTAAGTATCAGTCCTTTGGTGGCCAAAGGAGCACCATTCATGCTCAAAAGGGGCTGTTTGCAGGCTTGGGGAAACCCCAAGATTTAAAGAACCCCCATCTTTAGATGCAACCTTCACCATAGAAAACTCAGCCAAAACAGATGGGTGAGGAAAACATGCTCAAAGGCAATGGAGTGCTATCTGATTTATGGAGGGGAAATAATAAAAAATTGGTCGGGTGAGTGAAAGAAAAGGATCAGAATATCTTGGAAGATGGCTGGCTTTCATGAAGATGAGCACTTCAGACGCAACTGTATTCTTTGCACATTCCACTTGTATTTCTTAACAAGGATAATAACACCTGGTCAACAAACTGCTTTAAAGAACGATGCCTACCTTTTCAGTATTTTCGATGCCATATCCACCGCCTCCAGGCAGCAGAACTGAACGGCCAATTCTCGGATGCCAAGGTTGGAACGCACGCCAAGCAAGCTTTCGAAGGACCTCAAGCAGCTCTGGTAAGTGGTCTTGTTCAAGCCAGAGAGTGTCACCAAGTAATTCTTTAGAGGAAAAGCAAAGCAAATTGTATTTTGTAACATATTCTCTCTTACTTTCATAACTTTTAAAATGGTTTTATTTTTTTAATTTTATATTTATACATTTTAATCTTGTACTGTTTTTAAAAATTGTATTATTTTAAATCTACTGTTCGCTGCCTTATGTCCCTATACTGAGAGAAAGATGGGATATAAGAGAATAAGAAAAGTAACATCCTTCTAGTCATTTGGGGGCATATAATGCTCTTATCCAGCCATCCAAACAGGCTAGCTTTAATAAAAGTTGCTTTCAAATCATTTACAAAAAATGCAAGGAATCCTTTTTGTGGTCCAAATTTTACAGTTGTTTACAAAGTTCCTTTCTTCTGAATGTTTGCTGTTTTATCCCAAGTTGGACAGGAACACCAGCCTAGCAAAAGTAGAGAGTTCTAGGAGTTTATCATACGATGGAATTTGGGAGTATAATGCAATGGCAATCCGAACACAATCATGCGGTTTCATATTATTGCGAATGAGTGTATCTCACGCAATTTTGGGCAATGGGAAGTCATTCCAAATGTAATCATGGGGTTTCATGTAATTGCGTATTAAAGCATCTCACGCAATTTCAGGCAGTGGAAGGGTCATTTTCAGGAAATGGGAAGTCATTCTGAACGCATTCCGAATGCAATCAGATTTCACGTAAATTTGCTAAACGAGCAAATTCACATAATTGCGAATTGGCTCCATTTGCAATTGAGAAAAATTCCTGCCGTGTGATAAACTCCGTAGTGTCAGACCATGGCTGAAATCTTGGTTTCTGTCCGCTAGATCAGACCCATTCAAATCAATTGTTGGATCGTGAAGCAACACACAGATAAATGGAGTGGGTTCACACTTTGGTCAGGACTAAAAGAGGATTTAGACCAACGAAGGCAGAGGATACAAGTTTTATAAACTGGACTACAGCCCCCATAATCCCTTGTCACTGGCCATGCTGCCAATGGCTTCTGGGAACTGAAGGCCAAAACATATAGAAGGCTCAAAAACCACCCGGTTTGGCCCCGCTTTAAGTCTTTGTCTGACCCACTGCTATGGAATTCTGGGAGTTGGAGTTTGTTGTGGGGCCCAGAGCGGAGCGGAGCTCCGCTCTGGGCCCCACAACAAACTCCAACTCCCAGAATTCCATAGCAGTGGGTCAGACAAAGACTTAAAGCGGGGCCAAACCGGGTTATTTCTCCAGTGTGGATGCAGCCTAAGAGAGCAATAAGGGTTTTTACCTTGTCCACAGGGTTCTTGGTGAAAGCAGCAGCCAGGTCCAGGCAGATCACAGCCCGACTCGTGGCCGTCATCTGGGCCAGCAAAGGGCCGCAGTTCACCTGGGAGAGGCGCAGATACTCTTCGGCTTTCCTGTCGGCCACAAAGAGGAGAAAGAGGGTCATTTCCAATCTCCCAACAGCTAAACAGACCCAACAGATTCCAAAACAGAGCTCAGAATATATATACATACATATTTGTGTGTGTGTATATAAAATTGTATATGTTTATATATATATATATGTATGCATATTTGTGTGTGTGTGTATATATATATTTATATATATGTGTGTGTGCGTATATATATATATATATATAGAGAGAGAGAAACATATATATCTATGTGTATGTATATATACATATATAAACGTGTATCTATGCGTGTGTGTATATATATATATATATATGCATATATGTATATATATATATATATGTGTATATATCTGTATGTATATATATGTGTGTGTGAATATATACATATATATGTTTATGTGCATATGGATATGTTTGTGTAGTGTGTGTATATATATATATATATGTATACATGTATATAAATGTATATATATATGTGGGAGTATATATATATATAGAAATGTATATATCTATGTGTGTGTGTGTATATATATATATATATATATAAAAATGTATACATATATATGTTTATATATATCTGTGTGTATGTATATCTATCTGTATATATATGTGTGTGCATATATGTATACATATATATACACGTGAGTATACATACATACATATATACACACACACACACACATATGTGTGTATATGTGTGTGTGTGTGTGTATATATATATATATATATTGTATATATACTCAACTATAAGCTGAGGGTAAAATTCATGAGCCTGAAAATTACAGATTTGGATGTGACCCGAAGATAAGTCAAGGGGCACTTTTATACATATATATGATATGTATATACATATATATTAAATATTATATATATATATATATATATGTGTGTGTGTGTGTTTGTTTTAAATATATATAAAATATACTTATATATAAAACAATTACGTGTATATATATATATATATAATATATATATATAAAAACAAATATATATATATATACATATAAATATATATATAATTACGTGTATATATATATATATATATATAAAAACAAATATATATATAACATATATATATTTGTATATGTTATATATATATATATATATATAATATATATACACATACAAATACAAGTATATATAACACAAAACTAACTCCAACTCCCAGAATCCCATATCGAGTGAATCAAACCAAGCGTTAAAGCGCTCCCAAACCGGGTTAAATCTCCAGTCTGGACAGCAGCCTTGGGTCAATCAATTCCTCTTGATAACCTCTACCTGATCCCCGAAGGCGAAGTCATTCCCAGTTTGGAGGCCAAGCGCTGGAGCCCTTCTCGGTCCATAGCGATCCTGCGAAACGGAGAGAGACCAAAAAGCGCGTCCGCTGCCTCCCGCGCGCTTCGCTCGAATGAAGAAGGACGTCGCGCCGCGTGCGTCACACGCGTCATCGCGCAACGCTTTGGCTCCTCCTCCTCCTCGTCCCTCCCAGCGTTCTAACCACGCCCCTTTTCCGAACGTTCCCTTGTTCCTGGCCCCGCCCTCCGCGTCGGGGTTGTAGCCACGCCCCCTTCCCGAACGTTGAGGAGCGTGATGACGTCAATCCCCAGAAGGCGAAGAAGAAGGAGACGTCTCTCTTCCGTCAAGGAAGCGGAGCCGGTTTCCTATTGGACGCGAACGACGCCCGTCTTGGAAAATAGACCAATCGCCGTCGAGGATTTGAGTCTCCACCAATGAGGAGGGAGAAGGGGGAGGGTGTTAGTCAGTCACATGAGTAAGGACGGAGGGAGGCTAAGGCCGTCAAGGAGGGCTGTGTTGGGGTTTGTTGCTGCTGCTTCTGGCCCAAGGCTCCCCCGCTGGGCCCACGATGGTGAGTCCAGGCCGAAGAGAGGCCTCTCTGTGAGGGACCCTTATGAGGGAAGGAGGCTCAGGCTGCGTCCGCACTGAGGAAATAACCCGCTTTGGCAACGCTTTCAGTCCTGTAGGGTTCCTGGTTTTCATGGTTTAATGGGTGGTTTTTCTGGGCAAGGATTGTTCAGGGAGGGCTTTTATAAATTTATTGTCATATATATATATATATATGTTACAATTATATATTTGAATTTACATTTACATTTTACTTATTTTATATTATGCATATAGATATATAGATATATATACACACATAATATATGTATGCTTGAATTTATATTTATATTTCATTTATTTTATTTTATGCATATAGATATTTATACGTATATATTATATGTATGCTTGAATTTATATTTATATTTCATTTATTTTATATTATGCATATAGATATTTATACGTATATATTATATGTATGCTTGAATTTATATTTATATTTCATTTATTTTATTTTATGCATATAGATATTTATACGTATATATTATATGTATGCTTGAATTTATATTTATATTTCATTTATTTTATATTATGCATATAGATATTTATACGTATATATTATATGTATGCTTGAATTTATATTTATATTTCATTTATTTTATTTTATGCATATAGATATTTATACGTATATATTATATGTATGCTTGAATTTATATTTATATTTCATTTATTTTATTTTATGCATATAGATATTTATACGTATATATTATATGTATGCTTGAATTTATATTTATATTTCATTTATTTTATTTTATGCATATAGATATTTATACGTATATATTATATGTATGCTTGAATTTATATTTATATTTCATTTATTTTATTTTATGCATATAGATATTTATACGTATATATTATATGTATGCTTGAATTTATATTTATATTTCATTTATTTTATTTTATGCATATAGATATTTATACGTATATATTATATGTATGCTTGAATTTATATTTATATTTCATTTATTTTATTTTATGCATATAGATATTTATACGTATATATTATATGTATGCTTGAATTTATATTTATATTTCATTTATTTTATTTTATGCATATAGACATTTATACGTATATATTATATGTATGCTTGAATTTATATTTATATTTCATTTATTTTATATTATGCATATAGACATTTATACGTATATATTATATGTATGCTTGAATTTATATTTATATTTCATTTATTTTATATTATGCATATAGATATTTATACGTAAATATTATATGTATGCTTGAATTTATATTTATATTTCATTTATTTTATATTATGCATATAGATATTTATATGTATATATTATATGTATGCTTGAATTTATATTTATATTTCATTTATTTTATATTATGCATATAGATATTTATACGTATATATTATATGTATGCTTGAATTTATATTTATATTTTATCTGTATTGTATTTTATATATATATATATATATATATATATTTGAATGTATATTTATATTTCATTTATTTTATACTATACATATATATATATATATATTATGTATGCTTGAATTTATATTTATATTTTATCTGTATTGTGTTTTATATATCTATATATGTTTGAATTTATATTTATATTTCATTTATTTTATATTATGTATATAGATACCGATATATATTATATATATATATTTGAATTTGTATTTAAATTTTATTTGTATTGTGTGTGTATATATATATATATATATGTTGTTTACATTTGAATATATATTTATATTTCATTTATTTTATTTTATGCATGTAGATATTTATATTTTATTTGTAATGTATTCTATATATATATTATATTTATATATTTGAATTTATGTTTTACATATATATATATTTATATTTTATATTTATACCAATATATTTATACTTATTTTATTTTTATTATATAATATATATATATATAATATAAATATAAAATGTAAAATGTAATAATCAAATTATATTTATAATTTATTTATTTCATTTTTATGTTTATGTTTTATTTATTATATATTTTATATACTGTATGTATATTATATATTTTCTTATGTATTTTATATATATATATATATATATAATGTTTATATATTTATATTTTATTTATGTTCATATCTCATATAAAATAAATAAAATATAAATATATAACAAACTCCAACTCCCAGAATTCCATAGCTTTGAAACCAGGGCAGTTAAGGCGGTGCCAAACCGGGTTATTTCCCCAGTGTGGATGCAGCCTAAAGTGACCCTATTGATGGGTTCAGAAGGGTTTTGTTTTGCCTTCCTCTGAGGCTGAGAGAGTGTGACTTTCCCAAGGTCACCCAGTGGTTTCCATGGCTGAGCAGGGTTTCGAACCCTGGTCTCCAGAGTTGCAGTCCAGCGCTCAAAGCATTGGGCCACTTTAACTTGGAATAAGTCCTCTTACACAAAGTGAGGCTTATATTCACTTAAGCGTGTGCAGTTTTTAAGCCTATATATATATGCACATGGATTTTTTTATCCACGGATTTGAGCATACACGGCTTGAAACTATGCCCCAAAAGTATAAATTCCAAATTGCAAACCTTGATTTTCCATTTTATCTATGGGACACCATTTTGTTGCGCCATTATATTTAATGGGACTTGAGCATACACGGATTTTGTTATCCACGGAGGGTCCTGGAACCAAACCCCGGTGGATAACAAAGGCCCACTGTATTAAACTATATTTTTCTGCACACTTACAAACACACTGAGTGACCTTGGGCAAGTCACACTCTCTCAGCCTCAGAGGAAGGCAGTGGCAAACCTCCTCTGAGCAACTTGTTTTTTCATTGCTGTGTCTCAAAGTGCTTTTGTTGTGGGGTTCAGTGCCTTCCCTCTCGTCCCCTCTTGACATAAAAATGAAAGTTAATCATGAGAAAAAAATATGTAAAGTACTGTATTTAAAATATTTAAGAATTAAATGCAATAAAAATATTGAAAAAAAAGAAAAAAATTAAAGTCAATATTGGGGGTATCACAGAATTTTGTCCCCTTTTTGTTGGCCTAATAAAGGTTCCAAACATGACTTTGGAACGTCGTGTTGAAACTCCCCTTGAATTTACTCAGCGATTAAGGTTTTGATGCTCCCAAGTTCTGAGAAGTTGTAGTGAGGTATAATAGCATGAACTTTGAGAGCCATTTTGGTGTTGGTGGTGTGGCTTGGCATATATATGCTATCACAAAGATTTGGCAAGATTAGATATTTGGGCTGCCACGGAAAGAGATTCTACATATGGACAGTTTGGAAAGATGTTCCTCTTCCGTTGGGTGGTTCTCAAGTTGTCATCCGCTGGATTGGAGTCACATTCAACAGACTATTCTCCAATCCATAGCCTTGCAGGCTTTTATTCATATGGTTCTGATTGTGTTGAACTCCACTTCCCATCAGCTTCAGTTAGCCAAAGGTAAGGTATGATGGATGTAACTGTTCATCAACATTTGGGGCAGGGAAGGTTCCCCATACCTGCGTCGAACCAGTGGATAGGGTCAGAGTCTGCTTCTCCTACTTCTTCTGTCTCAAGTCAGCTGGCAGATTTCTTTCTAAAGTGGATGAAAGGGAAGCAAGCTTTCTGCAAGCGGTTGCATTTCTGGTTGATGGATGAGACCCATATTGTCTTCCCTTTGTCTTGGATGACATATTTGGGAGCTGATAATGCTATCAGTACTGCCCTTTATTCCTCTGGCCAATGGTTGACATGAGATGGTGCTTCCTTCCCATATCTGCAGTTCCAGCAGATATATTCACACCTGAGTTGCTGATGTTCACACCTGAGTTCCACAGGATTAAATCAAGGGTAGGAATCATGTGGTTCTCCGGATGTTAGCTTGTAACCCCCATTATTCCTTAGCATGGGCAGTGGTAACTATGGCGGATGGTTGTGGTCCATCAAAATCTGCAGTACCACACACCTCCCATCCCTGACTTAATTCCAGTGGTTGGTCCCAACTAGAATATGAACCATTGAATCAATGAGAATTTAGTAAGTCAACACTTAGGTAAGTTCCATTGAGTTGGATGCTTGGGTCCTGCAGAACTTTACTTTCTGGAAGGTGAAGAAAGAACCGTGTGTTGTCGATCAGTCTGGGCAGTCATGATGTGTCCAAGAAGAGAAATAAGCATCGCTTCTTCCCATGATGCATAATTAAATTATGGGATTTTCTGCAACAAGATGTGATGATGGTAGCTAAGCCCAGATGGCTTTAGAAGGGGGATTAAGTAAACGCACAGAAGAGGAAGAGAAGTCAAGCATTAACCAATTAGTTGTGCTGATTATCTGAAACCAGCATGTTCAGAGTTGGTACATCTGTAAATAGCAGTTGCCGGGAGTGCCTGGGGCCCTTTCATGCTACACAATTGTAGCACTATAAGCTACAGTGACAACATTCTATAGTATCCTGGGATTTGTAGATTGATGAGCCACTGGTGGTCTCTAGAAAAGAATTCTAAATACCCCATATAAGATACAAACACCAGGATTCACTCGTTATAGTAGAACCACAGAGCTATAATTATGTAGCGTCAAAGTGCCCCAGTTGCATGAGTTTCTTGGAGACATCTGGTTGACTACTGGGGGAAGAGGGATGCCAGACTGGGTGGAATTTCAGTGTGATCCAACAGCCCCTGTTCTTTATGTTCTGGATGATGATGATACAATATTCTCTCACCTTCTTTTTGTAGCCGACAACACAGCAATCTCCTCAAGATGAGCAAGAGAAGCTCCTGGATGAAGCTATTCAGGCTGTCAAGGTCCAGTCTTTCCAAATGAAGCGATGTTTGGTAAGACATAGGGGACTTGGGGCTTTTGTCCTCATTCAGTGCACAAAAGGGTTTTGTAAAGATTCATTTGCTTTTAATATTTGATACATCTTGGTAACAGGCCAGTTGCATGTGTTGGGGATGCTTCAGGCATGAATGTAACTAACCCTTGAGTTGTAAAGGCTTGGGAAAAAGAATGAAATGGAGGAATTTTACATTCTCTTGTCCCTGACTCCACCTCCTATTGTAGGGCTCTTGAATTTTTTCTTTGGAAGTCAGCAAGACCCTTATTAGCAGAGATAGGCAGAGTTAGATCTGGATCTGCTGTTCTCTCCAATGTAAGACTGACACAGATTTCTGAATTTCCATTTTTTTAAACCCATGGAAAAACAATGGGTGGCATATGGGGGGATATTTCCAAAGAGACATACAGAGATGTGGCATTGACAGTTTAAATTGGCAGATTGTCTTGAAAATGGATAACTATTGAGAACACACTTTTGGGCTCATTTTCTTTGCTATAGCTTCAAGAGACAGTGTAGTAAAGTGGTTAGAATGTCAGACTGGGATTTGGAGATCCAGGTTCTAATCCCTACTGAGCCATGAAAATAAATAACCTTGAGCCAGTTGCTCTTTGTCTCAACCTGTTCTACTTCACTGGGCTGTTGTCAGAATAAAGAATATATGTGTGGCATTGGGGAAAGCTACGTACAGTGGCCCCTCCTTTTTCATGGGGGATTCGTTCCAGACCCCCTTGCGAAAACAGAGTTTTGTTTATATTCAGGCCCCATTGAATATAGGTGCAGGGGCATGTGCCATGGGTGCACGTCCCATTCATTCCCCCACGTTCATCCCTTGCACATAAGCGAGGGACACAAGTCTGAAGACCGCGGGAATGGAGGGAGGACTGTACTCTGCTTTGAGCTCAGTGGAAGAAGAAAAACAGAATACAGGTATTACATTATTAAATTGTTGCAAAAATCAAACACAGTCAATAATACTATTCTTAATATGTTTCATTAGGACAAAAACAAGCTCATGGATGCCTTGAAACATGCCTCAAACATGCTTGGTGAGCTAAGGACTTCAATGCTGTCTCCAAAGAGCTATTATGAACTCTGTATCCTCTTGAGTGTGGTCTTAGCCTACTCTTCAGTGAACCTAGTTCACTGTCACTGGCATTGCCCTCCTGGGTTTAGAGGTTGAGATGACACTTCATCACCTGCACCAGATAGGAAGACCAATACTATTGTTAGCCCCTTGAGCATGTACCATTTATGAATGTGAGAGGTAAAGAAAAGAGGAAGAATCTGTTGCTGCGATGTGACCTTGTAAGCACTGCATCTACTGTACCTTTTAGCTTGTCTAATGAGTCCTTAGTATAGTTCTGGATAACTGCAACTTCCATGGTCCCTTAACATTGCTCATCTTGGGTGTGGCTGATAGAAATCATATGCCAACACATCTGGAGGGCTGAATATTCCCCATGTCTGATCTAGTCCAAGAATTCAGCATTCATGTTAGTATTAAGACAGCAGAACCTCTTTGTAGCAAGGATGGGAATTGATGTGATCTGTCAGTTCTTTCCCCTGGCAAGATCAGCAAGGATTTCTGCCCCCTTTTAATTTTTTAAAGTACAGCAACACCAAAATCTGTCACGTATGATATGTGTAGAGCACAGCAAATATGTAAATGTTGAGTGAAGTAAGAATGAGTAGGCTTTTGATGCTGACCTGGCACTCTTTAATTTTGAGTCCATTTTTTTAGCACTGGGGTCCATTTGGTGGATCATGGTTTCTTTTAGAAAAATAAACCACGTGCAGATTCCTTAAGGATGAAGCCTGTCCAACCTTTGTTTCACAGTAGCAGCACCATCACAGAGCAGCTGTATGTACTTTGGTATCAAAAACCCAGAGGACATGATGGTGGTAGGAATTATAGGAAATGTTCTTTCATTTGTACAAGCAGATCAGGATCCTTGTGGAATCCCAGTGCTCACTTTGGATGCATCTACACTGTAGAAATAATGTAATTTGACACCACTTTAACTACCATGGCTCAATGTTATGGGATTCTGGTATTTGTTGTTTTGTGAGATATTTAGCCTTTCTCTGTCAGAGAGCTCTGGTGCCACAACAAACGACAAACCCCTGAATTCTGTAGGATGGAACCATGGCAGTTAAGGTGTTAAACTGCATTAATTCTGTAGTGTGGCAGCAGCCTTTGTCTTCTTCCCTGGGTGCTGTTGACATAGAGCTACTAACCCAAAATTGGATCTTCTGTGAACAACCTGGCCTCCCCCAGTTCTTTCAATTGACATCTGTCAAGAGGCCTAGTTTTAAAGTTTATGCGCCCCCCTCTTGCCTCGCTATCTCTGCTTGCAGGCTTAATCCCTTTTTGCCCTCTGAAATGTCAGCTTCATTCCCTTGCTGTTTGCGGTGGCTGCTGCTGCTTTAGATTCTGAGTTTTTCCAGGCTATTGATTTCTTCTGCAAATTGTGGGATGATAACATTCACTTAGGCTACATCTGTGCTGCATCAGTCTCAATCCTTAATCGGAAGAAAAAGATATGGCTATCTCTGATGAACTGCACTACTTGGAAGTGTACCTGACGGATGAATTTGCCAAGGGAAGGAAAGTAGCAGATCTCTATGAACTGGTCCAGTATGCTGGAAACATCATCCCGCGGCTGTAAGTCAGTTTGAATCTAGAGTGAAATGTTCAGTACTGGAACTGTATATCTGTTTCAGGGTGGAAATCATGAGGTCACCAAAATCATAATTTCCAGTTGCCAAAAAATGGTGCTGGTGTGGCCCAGATCAGGCCTTCTGACCCTCAGTGTCTATTCATCTTCTATCATCTTTCTGCAAAGACATTAATTCTTCATGTAATTTTATCATCTTTTGTTTTAGGAAAGAGATTTCTCCCCTCCCCACACCCTTTTTTAAAAACATAGTTCTGTTTTGTGAGGCAAGCTTGGTTGGAGTGGTTAGTAGGAAGCCTTATTGAACACAGTGACATACTGTTTTAGATGACTTGGCTACATATTGATGAGAGTAGCCATCAGGCAAGATGTTACAAACCAAACAGGAAAGAAGATTGTAGATGATAGTAAAATGCCTGCATTTTGGCATTTTAAAATAAAATCTTAAAATAAAATGTTGGCATTTTAAAATAAAATGCAGGCATCTTACTAACATCTCCAATTTTTTTTCTCCTATTTGGTTTGTAACATCTTGCCTGATAAAGAGACCAGTGGAGCTTCGAAAGCTTGCAACAAGTGTATTGTGCATTTTGGTTGGCCAATAAAGGTATCACTGGTGGATTTTTGTTTGAATTTGCTAAATGACCAACACAGCTATCCCTGCATATAGAACCTAGGATTGTGTAGGATGAAGCCATGACAATTGAAGTGGTATCAAGATGTTACATTTTTGTTGTATAAATAAATATTTTAGTGTTCCTTAGTATAAAAATGTATGCTTTAATGGGTTCCCTTCCTCCACATCTGTCTAGCTGTGTCAGCAACATTTAGAGCTTTCTTTTACAATCTGGGACTGATCTATAGCAGGTTCAGTGTAGATTTTTATTTGAGTATATGGTGAGCTAACGCCAATTTCTTGTCCCACCAAAGTGCGTCTGCTGAATTAATGGTTTCATGGTAGTTCAGCACTTATGTAAATCCAATTGATTAAGTTAGTTTAGTCTAATTGGGGCTGGAAATTGGATTTAGCCCTGTGTGTAGCTCATGGAGAGCAGGAGGTAGTTGTCTCCACTCCTCTAACATTGATACTTCCTTCTTGTGTGGGGATGGCATCATTTTGGCTACCATTTGCAGCCTATTGGACATTGGAAATAGAAGGTATAGTGCCTTGTTTGTTTTTAATTGACTTAATTGTTCTTAACTACCATTTCTCTCTCTCTTCCTAGCTACTTACTAATAACTGTTGGGGTGGTTTATGTGAAGTCCTTCCCACAGTCCAGGAAGGACATCTTAAAAGACCTGGTGGAGATGTGTCGTGGTGTTCAGCATCCTCTGCGGGGCCTATTTCTTCGCAACTACCTCCTTCAGTGCACACGGAATATTTTGCCTGATGATGGAGAACAGACAGAGTAAGAGAGAGCATGGTGGGGTGAAAATGTACCATTTGCAAATGAGAATATGGTGAATCCATTAGGTAATAACACCTTGAAGTGAAACTGCCTCATCTCTGGAGGTGTGAAATGCTATAGCATTGTAGAAACTAAATGGGTCACTGGGAACCCTGCACTGGCTGCTGAGGATGAGGAAGGATATCTCTAATAATAACAAGGTGGGTGTGTCTGGTTGTCTTTAAAAGCCATAACTCATAAAACATAGTGCTTTTTGGGTTGTTGCCCACATTGCAATGCTTATTTTGGATCATTAAGAAAAAAGAGGTGGGGCAGTCATAACAGGAAATCTTGGTAGACACTTCAATATTTGACAGGAATTTTTTTTAGTTGTTGTTCAAATGATGCTGCCCAGTGTTAAGTTGAAAAGTCAACATTCCTAGAAGCAAGAAATAAAAGGAGGGCCTTCCACAACTTATCATTCTTTATAGTGTCTCCCTTTTCTACCAAGTCATCCTAATATGGCTTTGGGATTGTGATAAAGAGGCAGAATTAGAAAGCCTTTTCATGTGTGAAACACTTTTGTTTTTCCTCTTCTCAACTGATTTGTTCTAGGCCAGGGGTGGGAAGCCTTTTGTCCTTCTGTTGTTTTGGATTACATCTCCTATATTCCTCCTTTATTGTCTATAGTGGATGGGGCTTCTGGGAACTGAAATCCAAAACACTTCTTTGGCCAAAGGCCCCTTATCTTCTGTTCTAGGCAGAGGAAGACTTGCAGTTGAGGAAGGAAGTGGTGCTTGAGTTTGCTAGGACTCCTGTTTGATGGGAGAAGGGAGCATGAAGTTTGGTCCTCCTGTTATAAAGAGCAAAAAGATTTTAGCCACCATGTATAATGTTGAGCTGAGCCATGCATTGTTCGTGTGTGCAGAAAATGTTCTTGAATGAACAATCTTTTTTTCTGGGAAGAAAACATCAGCTATTTTAGTTTGAAAAAGATGGGTTGAAATGTTCAGTTTTACAGTTTTTCTTCCTAATCTGCCATCAGCCTTTGAATGGATTTAATTCCCAGCTGGAGTCAAATCCTACCAGCGTTTCTTCAAGCTTCAAAGCTTAGTCCAAAAAGAACTTTTTAATGAGCATTTTATTTCGTGACCCAGAGAATTGGCTGTTGTTCATGAAGAGGAGTGAGATCCATGTCCTCAGAAGTAATCCTCTTGTGCCCTTTCTGCTCATTAAGAGGCCTGTGTTTGTTTGTTTGCTTGTTTGTTTGACTTGCAGTGAAGAAACGACTGGAGACATTAGTGATTCCATGGACTTTGTGCTGCTGAACTTTGCTGAGATGAATAAGCTCTGGGTGCGAATGCAGCATCAAGGTCACAGTCGAGATCGGGAGAAGAGGGAGCGTGAGAGGCAGGAGCTGAGGATCTTAGTGGGCACCAACTTGGTTCGTCTCAGTCAGTTGGAAGGTGTCAATGTGGAAAGATACAAGCAGGTGAGAATGAAGGAAGCAGAACTAAGGAGCCGTGTGGAGAATAGATTGCTACAATACTATGAACAGATAAGGCTTTAAAGTCCAGGTGAAAATAATAATACATTGCTTTCATTTCTATTCTTAGATTGTTTTGCCTGGTATATTGGAGCAAGTTGTGAACTGCAGGGATGCCCTAGCTCAAGAATATCTCATGGAATGTATTATTCAGGTGAGCTTCAAGGAAGGCATGGTGCTTATAGTGTGTCACTCCCTTGGTACTTCCCAGTTTGGATTGCTCCTAAATCCAGGAGGTTGAATTAATGGGATACAGTTGAATGCAGAAAAATGTGAGCACCCATTGGCTTGCAGTTTAGCTTATAATACAGTGTGCCTGCACCATATGAAGTACACCACATGCGGCTTTAACCTTATGCGGAAGGCAAGCCCTGTTTGAAACAATGGTGCGTGTGCATGCCTCCTGCTGCACATGGGAGCACACACCCATTGTTTTGAATGGGGCCTGAGCATACATGTTTTTCCCTTTACGCGGGAGGGTCTGGAACAGATCCCTCACATATGGGAAATGTCCACTATACATGATCTTTCTTGGTGGACATGCAAAGTTGGAAAGGAGTTATCTGTATGTGTGTTTCCCACAAATTTTATTCCCAGCATCAAAGGCTCTGGGAAATTCAACCCACTCCAGATTGAGAGCCAGAATTAGTCCAGATTGGGGGAAGAAGGAAAGAATTGAGTGTTAAGAGCCTTGCTGATGCACATTCTGAGCCAGTCCGTTATTTGCTTAGTGATGTTACCCAGAAGTTGTGCTAATGTAACAGCCTGAGTAATTGCAAGCCACAGAATAATTTCTTTCCCACTAGGTAAGAGCTGTAGTTTCTCTTTGTATGAGCTGTAATTTCTCTTTAGAGCAAGAGTGGGCAACAGAGACATTCTAGATGTTTTTGGCCTACAAATTGTATCAGCTCTAGTCAGCATAGTTATACACAAAATCACAGCACAAAAATATATTCTCTTTGGCAAAAGGGAAAAGGAGCCTCTTTAGCTTGGTTTGGAATGTGGCTGGTAATATTTTACAGGCTGTGAGCATTCCTGAGATGACTAAGACAGGAATTAAGGACCAGGTGATAAATTTTATTTTGGCACAGCTTTAGTCTGGCGCAAGGAACGTTTTTTACTCTGCATTTCTTTCCCTACCCCTACAAAATTGTGGAGGGCAATAGTGAGATCAGTTTAAGTTTGAAGCCAGAGCTGTGTAACAAATGGTAGAAGACTGGGATGACCTTTGTTCAAGGTTTTGACAGCTTGGCCCTCTGGAATGTTCACTTGGTAACTACTGTGATGTGTTTCGCACATGATTTTTGCATTGGCTGAACCCACCCCTTTCTGACTGCCATGTCTGCCATCTCTAGGTCTTCCCAGATGAATTCCACTTGCAGACCTTGAATCCTTTTCTTCGAGCATGTGCAGAATTACACCAAAATGTGAATGTGAAAAATATCATTATTGCATTAATTGATAGGTAGGTACAAAATGTCTCTGTGGGAATGGGACAGGAATCTGTAGATATACTGTATCTACCAGACTTAATTTTTTCCTTTTCCCTCTTCATCATTTCCATGTTCTTTTCCCAAGTTACTCTGTCACTGTAAGCTAAAAGCCCACTCTTGATACCTTTCTCCCAGTGATTGATGGAGCTTCTGCGATGCTGCAAAATAAATATACATTTTCTTGTCAGAGGTTGGAAGTGATGACAGTTTAAACAGGGGAATGTCTGTGGGGTGAAGGGAAAGGCAAGTTTCAAAGGTCTTATAAACAATATCATAAGGGTCAGAAGAAGATGTCTGCTGTTGGCGAAGAGTAAGAATGATCAGAGAGATGGAGTGGACAGAGGAAGAAGAGGTGGGATGGCTGAAGAAGGGACAATAAAAAGATAGTGGGCTGAGAAGTGGGGGATGTTGAAGTAGGGGAAAATTGAATGAAAAAGAAAAGCAAATGGATGAGAATTTTGCATCCATGTATAAGCAGGAAGAGACATACGTCTTGGCTGGAAGAATATGGCTGCACAATGTCAGCTTTCTTGTTGGACAGCAGTTTCCATCAAACCTAGCCAGCATTGTAGTGGTGAGGGTTATTTAGTCCAGCAGTATCTGTTTGGGACGATGTTTCCTGGCCTGATACGGAAGGTGGAAGGATTTGAGAAGGTGGAATGGCGAGACAGTTGTGTCCAGGTTGATCATGTGGGCAGGATCAATTATGTGCCCTTGGGAAAGGAGTGATTTGTTATGTACTGTTGTTCATGTTGGTGACAAGTGAGATGGGGAGCAGAGGCAATTGGAGTGTAGAATTTCACATTGATTGAATTGGCCAGCTAAATTTTTTCTCTCTGTGTCTTTGCTGTTAACTTCTGATAGCTGTGGAGAGGTATGAGCAGATTTTGGTAGCTACTCTTTCGCTGTCCCTAATCCCTTCTTGTGATTTTCTTTTTGCCTGGATGGTAATTTCTGTTGGCATTTTTTCAAAGAACTGTTTGCATTACTTGACTATGCTGGCATAACATTACATACCTGTGTAGCTTGTTGAAATCTGGTTATTATGTACAGTCGGCCCTCTGTATTCGTGGCCTTGAGACTCATAGTTTCGATTATTCAGGAGGTCAAGGCCGCTAATGTGGGCATTCCTCCTCCCTTTCCCTCCTCGATCCTCTCCTTGGGCTGCTCAGGGAAAAGATTGGGGAGGTAAAGGGTCTTGGAGGGGCCAAGGCACTGTTTGCCTTCTCCCCTATCCTCTCCTTGGATTTCCCAAGGAAAGGATGGGGTGGCAAAGGATCTCCGAGAGGCCAAGGCCCCTCTTGCCTTCTCCTCCCCAATCCTCTCCTTGGGCTTCCCAGGGAAAGGATTGGAGAGGAGAAGGGGCAGGGAGCCACTTAAAGAGTTGGAAAAAAGGAGCACGCAGCTGCTTCTCTTCCCCCACTCACCTTTCCCTAAGTTTCTAAGTGTGGGGTGGAGTTATTTGTGGTTTTTCCATATTCACGGGGGTCTCATTCCCACTCTGTGTATTTCTCTTCTAACAAGCCATGGTATATTAAGCATCCATAAACTGCAGTTTGTAAAAAAGTTGTTGTTGGTTTATAAATGGTGGTTTCTTGAAACTATAGTTCCTTGTGACTTATAAACCTACAACTGTGCTTTTTCCATGGCTCAACCACCCTGAAACACTTGGCAAAAAGGGCAAGTGAGAATCTAACCAGAAATGGGGAAGACAAGCCATGGTCTGTTTTAATTGTATGCTATGGGATTTGTGGCTTAATCCAGCCATAGTTAACACAAACTATGTGATATGTGTGAATACATCCACTGTGTAACTGTGTGGCCTTCTAGAATTGTTGCATTGCAACTGTTAGCAGCCCTACTCAGCCTAGCCAACACTGAGGAATGCTGGAAGTTGCAGTCCAACAATAGGGCCATGTTGCTCCCATCTATTGTGTAATGGCATGCACATGTATAGTCGCATGCAAATTGAATGTTTTACAAATCTGAGCAAAAGGGCAATTTCAAGAAAGGAAGAGAAATATGTATTGTCTCTGGGTGTGTAGGAAATCTGTGACTCAGCTGCCTGAAGCAAACTCAATTCACACTTTGGGAGTATTTCTGAATTGGAAAAAAAATATTCTGACTCACTAAAAGTTTACCTAGCAATTGAAAGTGACAATTATGTGATGTGGAGGAAGTAACCTTTCGTTGCTTTCTGTACTAATGCTTGAATATCTTCTGTAGTTCTCCCCTGGAACATTCAGTCCTCCCTGTGTCATTAAATAGTGAGAGTTGTGGGTTTAAACAGTCCATCTTTCTTTAACACAATCAGAAGTGCAGGTATAACACTGAATAGATACTCCCCCGGTTTGTGCTGAAGTATGTGACAGTCATCTGTAGCCCAAAGAGCTGTCAGAAGACTTTTTGATTCAGTGGAAGTGCTGATTCAGAGAGGCTTGCATCAGCAGATGGTGATTGAGGACAACTTTTGTCAAGCTGCCTCTGTCTTTCCCTTCCTTCTAGGTTTGGGACTGTTATTTCATAAATCTCATTTTTTTTCTTACTACTCGTTACAATGTTTTAAAACCAATTTTTAAATAGTAAACTTGTTTTGTTGTTGTGTCCCTACAAGTCATTTTTGATTTATGGTGACCCTAAGACAAATTGAAGGCGCCAGCATGGCATATTGGTATGAGCATTGGACTGCGACTCTAAAGACCAGAGTTCAACTCCCTTCTTGACCATGGAAACCTACTGGGTGATACACTCAGTCTCAGAAAAAACCCTGAAAGGTTCATCTTAGGGTTGCCGTAAGTTAGAAATGATTTAAAGGCATGCAGTAGCAACAACAACAAAGGTAAATCTAGCACAGGCTTTTCTTGGTAAGATTTGTTCAGATAGGATTTACTGTTGTTTTCCTCTGAGGCTGAGAGTGTGGGACTTTCCCAAGGCCATCTACAGGGCCATCCCAGGGCCAAGCAAGGATTTGAGCCCTGGATCCCAGAGTCCTGGTCCAGCACTCAAACCACTACACTATGTTGGCTCTGTTGGCAAGTTCCAGTGCCCCCAAATAAGCTTTTTAATTACTTCAGGAGCAGATAGTTGAATCGGACAGTTGAACTGGGGGTCACTTTTCTATCCCAGACTCCCTATCAGGATGAGTATGTGCAGGTTGCAACAAAAAACACCTTGAAATCAATTTTTTTGAGTATTTTTGTATTTTAAATGGTTGGTTGATTGAGGTTGGACTGCAGTCAATTTAAAGGTAAATTGCTGTTCTTGGAAGCACTTTCCTCCTTTTTTGACCATAAAAAAGGAAGTCTAGGGAGTCTGGGGATGGTGATCAATGTTTATAAAGCTCTTAAGAGTCCCCATGCCACACTTTGTCCATCTCTGCACTACTTGCTGAGATGCATGTTTCCTTTATTCTGTTACTTTTAAAAAGTACCTTAACATGAATAGGAATTACATAAAGCCTTTTAAAAAATATTTTTGTTGGATTTTTAAAGTATAATTATGAAGAAAAGAACGAGAAAGAGAAAACAAAGGGAGTGTGTGCAGTAGATAGGATATGAACAAAACACTGCTCTTTAAGAAGACACAGCCCCTATAGTTCACTACAATTCCCCGCTTTTGTTTTGAACTAAAATTCCCTTGCTGAGTACCTTGATTATGGGGAGAAAGTCTACATGAAAACTTGGTTCTGAATCATTACCTCCAGGATGAGTTTGCATTTTCTAAAATTAGATCTTTTATTCCGGCTTTAGGCTTGCCCTCTTTGCTCACCGAGAGGATGGACCAGGCATCCCGGCTGATATAAAACTTTTTGACATCTTCTCCCAGCAGGTGGCCACTGTCATACAGGTAGGTTGGGAGTGGAGATGCTTCCATCAGTGATGCTAAAAATCCACACTTACTGTGTGGTCCAGGGTTGCAGTTTTGAGTGATGACTTTATCATTGAGCCTTGATCACTGTCCTAGCCACCACGGTGAAGTGATAGTTCTTCAGGGTCTCTTCTCTCACGTTGGAGTGTACTTCATAGAAGTTTGGAAGCAATGAGATGCTGGCAGCCTATCTGCCTCCAGACACAGCTAAAAAGACCCTTAATTTTTACAGCAGTGGTGAGCAACTTTGGTATCTAGGGATCAGTTCTGGCCAGCATCGTCTCTGAAAATATTACAGAAAATATTAAACATGCAAGGTCACAGCCTAAAGAAGGAAGCCTTCACTAGTCCTTGAAGCTCTCCAAGCAACCCAGAATGCTGGAAAATCACATTTCTGCATTGCATAGAGAGATTCCACACATAACGGAGGTTTTCCTTCAGAAGAGGAGGATGACAGAGAGGGTAGAGCTCGTATGCTTGTGTAATGCCTGAATAGGACTTCCTGCTATGTAACAACACTCTCATTCCTTTATATATGCAGCCTTGAAGTCTGTTGTTGGGATCAAACCAAAATACAAACATAATATATATAATGTATGAAATTGCATGTTTTTCTTTATTGTTCACACTTCAGTCTAGGCAAGACATGCCTTCAGAGGATGTGGTATCATTACAAGTCTCTCTCATTAACTTGGCTATGAAGTGCTATCCCGATCGGGTCGACTATGTAGACAAAGTGTTGGAGACGACAGTGGAGATATTCAACAAACTTAACCTGGAACAGTAAGTGAATGCCATCTTTTTAACAGCATAGAAGGATGTATTTTCTGCTAATTGGGGTGAGTAGTGGGGAACCAGTGCCAGCTGCACCTTTCTTTACCCAAAGGCTGGCTTTTCAGTAAGTGCCTAATATTTGTTTAATAAAATAATTTTAACAGCAGATTGCTACTGCATAATTTCAAGCTTAGGAGCTGGCTGTCTAAATGTTTGCAATGCGTGAAGATTGCTTGGATTTGGTATTTATTTTTTGCTTCCTGAGATGATGACTTTTAAGCAAATGGACCTAAGTGTATGAGAAATAATATTTGCCAGTCTGTTATCTCCGACTTTTATCATTTTAGCATTGCTACAAGCAGCGCTGTTTCAAAGGAACTAACAAGACTTCTGAAGATCCCTGTTGACACCTACAACAATGTTCTTACCGTCTTGAAACTGAAACATTTCCATCCACTCTTTGAATATTTTGACTATGAATCCAGGAAGAGCATGAGTTGTTATGTACTTAGCAACGTGCTGGATTACAACACAGAAATTGTCTCTCAGGACCAGGTACAGCAACAGGCCAATAATCAAGGGGCTGTTTATAATATAGAATTGTTTGAGAATTATACCTTTGTCACCTTATTGATTTGGAAAAATCCAATATACTTATAATTCTAAACCCTTGTTAAAACAAAGATGGGGAACCACTTTCAGTCTAAAGGCCGAATTCATCTCCAGAGATGTTTTTGAAGGGCCACGTTAAATTGGGGGGGGGGGGGGGAGGATGGCAAAAAAAGTGGGACCTTTTTTAAGAACAGAAAAGATGCTGAACAAAAGCCAGGAAATCACCTAATGGTGGTGTCATTGGAAAAGGGTTGCGACCCTCTAGAGAAGTGCTCCTTAGAGTGGGATCCACGGACCAGTGCTGGTCTGTGAGCTCTAGGATGTCAGGTAGTGGCAAGTTTCCAAGAAAGAAACAGTTGCAATTCATATATCTTTCCACTATCTAGGAAGTAGACTGTAGTGTAAGTATCTGCTCAGAAGCTGTACTCAGTTGCTAATATCCCAGTTTGGACATCTGGCGATATTGGGGGAAGAATGTAGATGCTCTGTTGTTGTTGTATTCGTTGGAGTCATTTCTGATTTATGGTGACCCTAAGGGGCCCTATCATGGGGTTTTCTTGGCAAGATTTATTCAGAGGAGGTTTGCCATTGCCTTCTCCTAAGGCTGAGGGGGTGTGACTTGCCCAAGGTCACCTAGAGGATTTCATTGCCAAGCAGATAATCTAACCCTGGTCTCCAGAATTGTAATCCAACACTCAAACTTCTACTCACAGCCCCTTCTGGTTGCCTTGGATCACATTGGACATAATAAAGGAATATTTCAATCTTACCAGCATTGTAGTGATTTTTAAAGCCACCAGAAGTCAGTTCTTACTATTGTTGCAAGAGAGATAAGGGGAATGTTGCAACCACTATGCCACGCTTGTACCTCCCTGATTTCCATTGATCCCTCAGCTACAGCCTTTGCTCCATATTCTGTGTCAATCCAGAACATCTCCCTACTTTCTCCAGGGAGGGGGATCTGTGGGAGTGCAATGTTACAGAAAACCAATTGAAGCCAGTGGGATTTGGGTTGTGTTTCTCTGAACCAAGTAGGTGTTTTCATTGCTGTTTCAATACCCTTGTCTTCAGAACCCTGATCAACTTGAACCAGATTTATTAAAATGTTCCCTGCCTTCCACAGGTGGATGCTATAATGAACCTCGTGTCAACGCTGATCCAGGACCAGCCTGATCAGCCGGCTGAAGATCCTGACCCTGAAGATTTTGCTGATGAGCAGGGCCTTGTGGGCAGGTTCATTCACCTCCTTCGTTCAGATGATCCCAATCAACAGTATCTGGTACGGCTTTTTTAAGAGTAGAAAATGTTGCGTATCCAAACAATTCATCTGAAGCAGGGGTAAGCACCTTCCTCAGGCGCAGGGGAAAAAGAGGATGCACTGGACCACTCCTAACCCAACACAGGCTGCAGCAGTGATATTTGGCTATTGCTGTTGAATCTGACAGCAACTACAGTGGCTCTTTATGGTATATTACTGTGCCAGTATGTGCTCCCACACCATAGAGTCCTGCTAATTTGCAGGGCAAAGCATTTCCATCCCTTCCAGAAGAGATGCAAATGTATTTTAGTGGCGGTAACAAATGAAGGCATGGTGTGTGTGTGTGTGTGGGGGGGTGTATATTTGCAAAAATGGCTTGGGGAGGGGGGAATCGCACATGACCTGCTTGCTTGCCACTTTATCTGCCACTCTAATCAGGGCTGTGTGCATTTTATGTGTTTGTAATCAAACTCAAAACACAGAAGTCAGTATCAATAGAGCATGTTCTCACTTTCACCTTCTCTTTTGTCTTAAATGTTGAATCTTCCTGATAAAGTTTTCTCCTTCTATATGGCCCAAGGTGAGGGGTATTATCAGAGTTCCATAGGAAAATTGCAAGAAGTGAAGTTTTGGTCACTGAGCTTGGTTTCTTTGTAATCTCTACCAATCCTCTTTTTAAGAGATAGGCCTTATGCCAAAAGTGAGCAAAGTATGACCTTCCAGATATTGTAGGAATGCAGTCCCTAGCACTCCTCACTATTGGCTGTGGTGGATTGGGCTGCTGGGAGCTGCAGTACAACAGCTTCGGAAGGATTGTACTTTGAACACTCCTTATAAGTTCTCTCTGCTTCTGGGGTGAAATTCTGATGCCTTGCATAGTTCTCGTGCTATTGTATGACTGAAAAAATAGAATGAACTGTGTAAAAGAGAATTTTCTGCAAATGAAGAAACTGATATAAAATCTTCATTCACACAGAATTTTATACTCGGTGAAAAATTCAGAATACACACAGGAAGGACTTAATAGAGTTTATGCTGATATAATGTGTGAGTTATGCTACCAAAGTGAATTTTTTCCAGTGTTGCATAAGGAGATATCAGGTACCTGTTTACGCAACAGTTTTGCTAGACATCGGGGTGCTTGCTGAACAGTGTCTAGGCATACCTCTGCCCAACTAGTATTTGGCCATATAGGTACATTGGGAAAGCACCTACCGGTTCTGCTGCCTATCTGGCTACCTTCACCCTTCCTTTCCTATGCCGTGTCTTGCCCTTCATGTAAGTATGCTGTTGAACTTTACTTTCCAGTAATTCCAAATAAAGAACCTGTCCAGAAAGTGCCAAATACCTATAGAGGAGATACTCTGCAAGCCTGAGGCATCTGAGCAAGCATGGCTTCTTAAACATAGCTCTTATGCTGCTACATTCAGATGGCTCTTTCTCTTAAAAAATGAATACTACAGATAGACCTGGAGGTCACTATCCATTGTTGCTTTTCCACTCCATCCTAAGTTACTGAAAAGAGGAAATGAAAGGGTGGGAAAGCACAATGACTTCCTCAACCATCTTCTACCACAGTGAGTCATTATTGTTTCTGTTAAATTGCAGGAACAATGTGTGAAAAATGCTGGCTTTAAATAATGAAAGAGAGGGGAGGCTCCAGAATAATTTCTTCGTGGAGATATATGAAATTCTAATAAATGCACATTGAATGCCACCTGGCCTATGTTAATAGCACAAGGCAGTTGTCGCTTCAAAAAGATGAGGATTCAGCCGGATCCTTTTATCAGTCACAATGAATAGCCAATTTTTGGTTGCATTTAACTCAAGGCCATTACAATTTGATAGTTAGTATAACAGAAATAATCCACAGCAAGCTAAAAGGAAATGAAATACATTCTACTTTGGATTGTAACACATTTTCTATAGAGACGATGCATTGAGAG
Organism: Urosaurus nigricauda; assembly: GCA_034509955.1. NCBI lineage: Eukaryota > Metazoa > Chordata > Lepidosauria > Squamata > Phrynosomatidae > Urosaurus > Urosaurus nigricauda. Next base: position 13,611,204 of record JAOEGL010000013.1, read on the forward strand.
TCCTTTAAAATTCATGAGTGTGAGTTTGAAAAACCACAACTAATGTAAGTTCATAATTTTTTGGCAGCTATAGTGAATAATAACACAGTCATAGGTGATGCAACATTGATTATCGTCCAATTGCCATCATTTATATCATCATCATATATATATCTGAATGTCCGGAGGTGGAATGAGGAAGGGCAAATGGAGTCGATGTCCCAGCTCATTTCCTGCTTGAAATCTTTCTCATCTTTTCTGGGGTCAATGGATACCAAGGGCTCACTGTACTCTGCCTGTGCTTGGCAGGGCTAACACAAGTACAGTAGATCCTGCACTGGTAACTTTGTAGTTAAATTATTGTAATGGGGTGTAGGTGGCATTGCCTTTGAAGATGACTCAGATGATACAGGTGGTGTGATGCACAACAGTTAGATTTCTGATTTGGACATCCTACAGAAACCACATGACACTGGGTTTCAAAGGAATTACACTGGCTACCAGCATTCTTTCATTCCGAATTGAAGGTGATGTTGATGTCTTTTAAATCCTTGAATGATCTTGGACACCTCAGTACTTGAAAGATTGTCCCTCTCTGTGAGTTTGCAGAAGCATTGAAATCTACTGGAAGCCGTATAGTGCTGTACATACTCATGTATAAGTCTAGAAATTTTAATCAAAAATAGCCCCCTCAAAACTGAATCGACTTATCCACAGGTCAATTTAAGTACTGCACTTTGACTCTTATTAAAAAAATAATCATCCCCTGGTTAAAGGCAAGAGTATAATCTGTCCTGGAAGTACTGATCTCCCTCTACTTTTTCATCCAGCAAGGTTTTAGTATGAATTTTGTAAGTTCTTTGGCATTGTTTTCCTTTGCTTTGTTCTTTAGATCCTTTGTTACGTGCTCCTAAATTTTAGCCTTGACTTATCTATGGGTCATATCAAATTCATTATTTTGGTTCCCAAACCTTCCGTTGTCTTATACTTGAGGTTGACTTGTAGTCGAGTATATACAGTATGTGGGGGGACATGTTAGAGGGACTTCTCTGTTGTGGCACCTCACTTATGGAGAACCATCCTTTGGAGGCCTAGTTGGTGGCACTGATGTCTCCATCCCAGTGCCACATTAAAACATTTTTTAAAGAAAATTCAAAGCTTTGGGAAGCTAAGGGTCATGCCCAAATCTTTGTAGTTATATAATTTAAAACTGCTTTAAATTCATTTTATTGGTATGCCATCTTGAATTCTAAAATAACCAAAAGATAAATGTATGTGTTTTCCCCCTCTTTTGGTAGATTTTAAACACTGCCCGGAAACATTTTGGTGCAGGTGGAAACCAGCGTATTCGTTTTACGTTGCCACCGTTGGTTTTTGCCGCATACCAGCTTGCATTCCGCTATAAGGAGAACTCTAAAGTGGTGAGTGGATGAGCCAAAGTGCATATCTGGTATTCTTGTTGCAGCAGATGGTTAAAAGAGACGGAACTTCAAGAGTGCACCTGATGTTGTAGGCAGCTCTCAATAAAAGGTTATGGCAGATGAAATATCTTTAAGGCGTTACAAAACTCCTCGTTATTGTTTTTGCTGGAATGGACTTCTACAAGTCTTCCATCCCATTGCACTTAAAATAGGTAGATTTGACTTGACCAGCATAAATTACAAACTTGTGATTTCCATCTTGTAATAGAAAGGACATTATAAGTATAATAATTACCAATATATTAGGTGTTCTTTCCATAATTTAACAAGATGGCAGAATTTAGATTCTTTTGAATAGGGTAAAATGTGTAAGTGGAGGCTTGTACATGGCTCAAAATACCAAGTTTATTATTCCTCCTGTCATGGTTTGTGACCCATTGTCTTTTACTGACTTGTCTTTATTTCTGTTACAAAAAGGATGACAAATGGGAAAAGAAATGCCAGAAGATCTTCACATTTGCACACCAAACAATCAGTGCTCTGATCAAAGCAGAGTTGGCAGAACTTCCTCTACGGCTCTTCCTCCAAGGGGCATTGGCAGCTGGGGAAATTGGATTTGAAAACCATGAAACGGTGGCCTACGAGTTCATGTCCCAGGTGGGGTCACCACATTGTTTTACCTTTAAAAATTATTGTGTGTGTATAACATACAGATTGAAAATGTAGGCTAAGGTTTACATAAGACATACTTATTCTCTTGATATCACTTAATCTCTTGATATCAGTTCTGGGCCGACACCCTGACTGAATTAAATTTCTGTGACTGATCTTCATATTGTACAACATTTGATATTTTTATATAAAAAGTGAGTTTTTAAAAATAAAACACAGTTCATCTTCCTGGGCACTTTCTAGATATGTGGTACTTCATCCTCCATATCCCCTACACAGACTGCCCATTAATCTGAGGCTTTCTGAGGATGCTGGGGGTTGCATATCTGGGGGATCTTGGGTTGGAAAAAGACTTCTTCAGTTCCTACACTCAAATATTGCAAGCTGCCTTTTTCTGAACTACAGAACCATGACAGCTGTGGGATTTAGAAACTAGTCCAAAAAAGTCAGTTTCCCAGGTTCTGTTCCCAGTTTGGTCTATTGATCCCATTTCTAGTTGTGTATTTGTCTACTCCAACTTGCCAGTGCATCTCCTTGACTGTTTGGCTGTAAGGGTTGTGCAGACTGCCCCTGAAGGGCTGGCCTGCAGCTGCCTCCATTTTTGTCAGATTGAGGCTGCGGCAACTGCATGCCGTGACCCCGATCTGGCTTTTCAAAGCAGCTCCTTTTTGCACCCTGGAAAGGGTGCCATAGCTGCCAGCTCCGTGGCTTTACAGCACTCCTTTGCTGCTGCGTCACATGGACACAGTGCCAGAGGAGCACTGTGATGCCATGCGCTGTGTGATGCGGCATGCAGCATCATGCAACCATGGGGGCAGAGTTGGGGTGTGCATCATGTGTGCACAGCCCTATATCTTACTTGAGATTCTTTAGCATCTGAACTGGAGGCATTCTGCAGGCAGAGCATGTGATCCACCGGTGGTCTTCTAGTCCCTTGTTCCCCAAAACGCCTTCTCCCACTTGTTCTTTGGCAAAGATCTTTTTGCCAAAGGGGAAGTGTGAGGAAATTGTTTGGGGAGATAGGCTATAGGGGAGATCGTTTGGGGAGATAGGAGATAGACCACTAGATGAGCACTTCTTTTGCATGCAAAAGGTGGGATCTAAACCAACATCTGCAGAAACGACTGCTTGTTGGATAACTCCACCTGGGCACTTTTCTCTTGAATGTGGTATACCCTTCTTTGCCTCCCTCCACCCCAGGAAGCTTAAGACTGATTTATGAGAGCTCAGTTTATTTTTATTTTTGTTCTGCAGAAGGAAAAAAATGGCAATTAAAAATGCGGCAATCAGAATTACTGGTGATCATCTTTCCTCCTCCTTTTCCCTCCCTCCAATTTCCCCTTTCGCTTCTGAATCAGGCATTCTCTCTCTATGAAGACGAAATCAGTGATTCAAAAGCACAGCTGGCCGCAATCACCTTGATAATTGGGACGTTTGAGAGGATGAAATGCTTTGGCGAGGAGAACCACGAGCCCTTGCGAACTCAGTGTGCTCTGGCGGCCTCCAAACTGCTGAAGAAGCCGGATCAGTGCCGAGCCGTCAGCACCTGCGCTCATCTCTTCTGGTCTGGCCGGAACACAGACAAGAATGGGGAAGAGGTGAGAAGAGGCTGAAGGTTCTGGATAGTTTTGGAGAGCATTTTTAAGGAGGATTTTGGTACTTAAAGGAGATTGGAGCCCTGTTTGTGCATTTATATTATATACAAGGATGTGGAATGCACTGTCCAGCCAGCTTTCATCACCCTCTTAGATGTCTAGAGTCTCCATAGATGGTTGGAGGCTCTCAATTTCATACTGTTGTCTGCCACTTATAAGAGAAGACATACTTGAGAACAAAGCAGCCTGGTTTAGCATACTACTCTCTTTTCATATATGCCAATTTACATATTTAACTTTTGAATAGGTCTTTGATCTTCCTTAAACTTGTTGGACAGTTAACCTGGTGTCCTCTAGATGTTTTGGTCTGCAGGTCCCATCTCTCCACCGGTATGGCCACATGCGAGTTGTCCCAAATGTCCCCAGAACCATAGAATCGTAGATTTGGAAGAGACCACAAGGGCCTCCTAGTCCAACACTTGCAATGCAGGAATGTATAACTAAAGTGCTTCCAAAAGATGGTCATGATCCAACCTCTTTTTAAAGACATCCAAAGAAGAGAATCCACTACACTTTTCTACTTGAACAGCTCTTGCAGTTATGAATTTTTTTCCCTAATGTTTAGGTGGAATCTCTCTTGTAATTTGAATCCATTAATGTGTACTCTAGTCTCTGGAGCAGCAGAAAACCATTTATTTATTTATTCATTTATTTGCTGTATTTATACCCTGCTCTTCAGCCAGAAAGGCTCTCAGAGTGGCTTACACATAGTTAATTAGACATTTCCCTGCCCTCAGGCTTGCAGTCTAAAAAAGCTTGCTCTGTCTTCTGAAAATATAACCTCTCAATCTTATCTTCTCCTAGCAAAACATACACAACCCCCTAAACTGTTCTTCACAGGGCTAGGTTTTATCATCTTGGTCACCCTCCTCTGAAACATGTATCATCTTGCCAGTATCCTGCTTGAACTATGGTGTGTAGGTTCATATACTGGCTTGCCTAACCATGTCTTTGACTTGGCTTTCAGTCTGTTGCATCTTGTTTCCCTTTTCTGTTCCATCCTCAAGTATGTTGAAATTGAGGAAATTCTTGTGAAATCTGTACAAATTCAGTTAAATATGTGTCGATACTGGATTACTGACCAGCCTTCCTTGTTGTGCTGCTTAGCTTCATGGAGGGAAAAGAGTCATGGAGTGCTTGAAAAAGGCCTTGAAGATAGCAAATCAGTGCATGGATCCTTCTCTCCAAGTTCAGCTCTTCATAGAAATTCTGAACAGATATATCTACTTTTACGAAAAGGAGAACGATGCGGTAAGTGACATAATGCCGCACATCACAATGACATTTGTGTCTTAGTTGTCTGGATAAATATTACATGTCATCTTGCATGATACCTCCTGTGTCTCTGCAAACTAGCTAAATGGTTGAATTAGACTGGGGAAAGGGAGTTTTCCTTCTCCGGCTCCCCTGTCAGGTTCTTTTAGAAATGGTTTATAGGACTTTTTGTGTGTGTGCTAATAACATGAAAAGAAAAATGGGGGTGGGAGGAATAAGAGTATGAACAACCATGAACACAAAACACAAAAATATTAAAAAGGATCAAACCATCATACGTTCAGCATGTAGATTAATTAAAATACATCATGTGTCTTCACTTGGAAATTATATCAGTGAAGTAAAAACTAAACATTACATGTCATGTAAAGTTGCTTTGTCAATGTTGACGTTGTAATGCAACGTTGTGGCCCATTGTTAGTTGTGGTGCGGATGTGCCGCCAAGTTATTTCCGATTTATGTGATCCTAGCACAGAGATTTGTTCAGAATGGGTTTTGCCATTGCCTTCTGAGGTTGACAGAATGTGACTTGCCCAAGGTCACCCAGTAGGTTTCTGTGTGGGAAAAGGCACCAAGTAATGACAGTCCTTTTAATGTGTTACTTCTGAGTTCTAGGACAGATGTCAGCACTGGTGGGCCCTTTTGTTGTACTGATGTCCACTGTTTCCCCTGATGTGAACTTGTTTTCATTTTTGTATATGCGCAGGTGACAATTCAGGTTTTGAATCAGCTTATACAAAAAATCCGGGAAGACCTTCCAAACCTTGAATCATCTGAGGAAACAGAACAGATTAATAAACACTTTCACAACACACTGGAGCATTTGCGTTTGAGGAGAGAATCACCGGAATCTGAAGGGCCAATCTATGAAGGGCTGGTAATCTAAAAGAATGCTCTGGGTAGTTGCTAATCCAAGTGGTTATCTTTCCATTTACAACAAAGTCCATGAGTTTTTTTTTTATTATTATTATTACGACGATGCTAGAGTTCATAGATTTGTGCCTTTTGGAAGTGCCAAGTTAGGCTGTTTGCTCTCCTTTTTGTGTGAATGTGCAAGCTATTCCCTGGTGCATTTCCAAACACTTAACATGGACTACTTATACCAAATTGTACTATTTGGACCAGCAGCTCGATAGATACCACCAGAAAATTATCATGACTGAAGCCATTTTTCCTAAAATTCAAGTGACGTGTAACTGTCTCTTTTCCTCCTTCCTCTGCTCCTTCACATTCTAATTTCTTTTAGTTGCTCTTCTATCACTTCATCTCCCCCTTCAATCCTTTTACTGTCTAGCCTGGCTTTCCATCTGCAAGTATTCTAGGGTGTGTGTGTGTGTGCATGTGTGTTCAGTTTGTTTTTACAGAAAATCTTCATTTTTCTTGTATGTCAGATACTGCTTCATCTTTTTTTAAAAAAACGCACCTCCCACTCAAGTTTATGCCAGATTCTTACCCATTCTCATAACTAGAATATATTAATGCATGTTTTTGGAGTTGTAAAGCACCATGCTCAAAAAAGTAAAAAAAAATAAATGAAATCCAGAAACTATATTTTGCATATGAGGGCTCTGTGACACTCAGTAAAGGGCCAGTAATGTGTGCAGGGCATATTTATCAAGATAATTTTTGTTTCCGCATAGTATTAAGAAGACAAAGAAGAAAGCAAAGTAATAGATTGTGGGTCTATATAGTATATGTATAACCTTCATTGCTGTAAAATTAGGGGGAAATGCATTACACTGTTCTACTTCCTATCATGACTTTGCACCAGTGAAACAATAAAATTGCTATTAACAAGCTTGGCTCTGAATGGCTCTTGTTGCATCTAATGACTGGTTATGAAAAGATGCAGGGACTGCTTTCATTCAGGGTGACCAGATGTCCTCCTTTTTCCAGACACATCTACATTTCAACCTTTTGTTCAGGAGGAATTCCAGAATGTCCTTCATTTTGAGCATAACTAAGAAGTCCATTGAGTAACACCACATTTGCTGTTCAAGAAATGAGTCTACTTGGCATCCTGTCCTTGCTGCAAATAGGGGGATAGGATGGATAGAATGGATCCTTCTAAAATTCTTTTTTCCTAGGAGGAGCAGCAGCAGATAAGACTTGCTCCCAGACCTCAGGGCATATTTGTTTCTCGGAGAGAAATGCATCAGGCAATGGACTTCATGAGGTGGAAGGATAATCCCTCTAACACCAGTTTTCAAGGCTCCTCCAGTATGCAGAAGAGACAAATGCCATGTAGATCTCAAGCAGCCCATTGCCACACGTTTGCTGTCTTTTTCTCCTCCAAGAAATAAACACATCCTGAAGTCTGGGGCAAGTCTTGGCTTCTGCTCCTAGGAAAGAAGTTCAGAAGCAATTCATCCTGTACTATTTGCAGTGAGGTTAGAATAATAAAATGCAATAAAAATAATAAGATATGCAGGGGTAAAAATAATAGTAAAAGGGTAATAAAATACAATATATGTAACAGCTGTAAATAAACCATATAAAATTAGTTTATATTAATATTAGTGGTTTAGCTTTTATTTTATAATGTTCTATATTTTTCTTGACCATCCTACCTTTTGTGGCGCTTTGTCCTCCACTGCAGTTTGGACATTTGGCCACCCTGCCTTCTTTTCAAGGGCTGAGTTCAATTTCAGAGATGTTTACAGGAAGTTGTGTCCAAGTGGTGGGTTGAGCCAAAGGTGGGTGGGGTGACCAAAAATGCCACCATGTTGTAGTTTAATGCTCTCAGTCACAGTGAGCTAAGGCTTAAAAGCTTCAACCCTTCAGAACTGGGGGAAGAACTGATATGAAAGGTGGGAAGCCATCAAATGATGATGTCATGGAGAGAAGGGTTGTGGTCTCAAAACCTTGTTTTCAGGGTTGAACGAGGTAGAGACAGGTACCTTTTCACTGTGCAATTTTAGGCTGCATCAATAAAAGTATAGATCAAGGGAAGTAATAGTGGCACTGTATTCTGCCAGGCACCACCTGGAATATTGTGTCCAGTTCTGGGCACCACAATTCAACAAGGATGTTGAGAAACTGCAGTGTCTCCAAAGGAGGGCGACCAAAATGGTGAAGGGTCTGGAAACCATGCCCTATGAGGAACAACTTAGGGAGCTGGGTATGTTTAGTCTGGAGAAGAGAAGGTTAAGAGGTGATATGATAGCCCTGTTTAAGTATTTGAAGAGGTGTCATATTGAGGATGGTGCAAGCTTGTTTTCTGCTGCTCCAGAAACTAGAACAGAACAATGGATGCAGGCTACAGGAAAAGAGATTCCACCTCAACGTTAGGAGGAGCTTCCTGATAGGGCTGTTGGACAGTGGAACACTCTCCCTCTGTGGTGGAGTCTCCTTCCTTAGAGGTCTTTAAACAGAGGTTGGGTGGCCATCTGTTGGAGATGCTATGATTATGATTTCCTGCATGGCAGAATCGGGTTGGACTGGATGGCCCTTGTGGTCTCTTCCAACTTTATGATTCTATGATTCCCAAGATCAAGATCATCCTCTTGCTTTCACTCTGCCTGTGTTTTTCTAGATGTCTCCATTGCTCCCACAAGTTCCAGCTAATATGGCCAATGATCAAGGATGGTGAGGCTTTTAGTTACAAACCTATGGAGAGTTAAGGAAGGCTAGGATACTGTGTGAAGGCTGACTCTGTCTCCATAATGAAGAAATCTTCAAAGAGAATCCCTGTCAGATATGCAAGTTAGAATACTTGCCAGTAGTTCAACCTTAAATATTCTCCAGTTGGATCACAGTAAATTTTCCTACAGAACAGGTTCAGACCTCCTTTCCACTGCAATTTTCTGACTCCAGAAAGCAAATGGATGGAACTGAATGGCTCATGCAATCCAGGCACTGGCCTATCCTAAACAGTAGAGCTATCTTCTGCTTCCAGATATATGGCCTCTTTTTTTTCTTTTCTTTGAGGTCTCAGTCATTAAGGAGAGAAAGAAACACCTGTGTGTATATCTAATCCTATTTTACAGCAATTTAAGCAGGTGGCCACCATGTTAGCTCATTGCTGCAGTTTACCAGCTAGACCATAGTCTTGGCTATCCCTTTTGCAGATTTGGTCCCTTTGGAGCAGGTATGGGAATGATGTGGTCCTCCATATACTGCTGAACTTCATGTCAGCAAGGTTTGCTTTTGGAATTTTATTTGTGTGAATATTTTTAAACTGTGGTTGGTTGACTCTGTGGATGCAGAATCTGTGGATATGGAGAGCCAACTATATTTTATCTTTTAGATTTTCCCCCCATTACAGTGTGAGTGTAGCCAGTCCTTGTGTGTTTTTGTCAGTTAGTGCTTAGCGTATTAATTTATGCATACTTTTTAAATTTAGTATTTTAGTACTATTTAAGCTTTAGTTTAGTTTTACTTATATCTATGTATATCTTTTTCCATTTCTCTTTTTTTTCTCCCATCTTGTCATTTTGTATTATTATTTATAGCCTGCTTTTCCCCCCAGCAGAGAGAGAGAGAATACTGTATATTTAAAAACATGACATTAGAAACGTACAGTATTAAAAGCAATCCTGGAAAGGCACCATTAAAATAAATGTCAGAGCGTGTTTGAAAAAGCTTTCTGGAACAAATACGTGCTTACATTTCTGTCGGAAAGATTCCAGGGAGGTAGCCCAAGGTGACAGTCAACAAAACAACTCATTTTGATGTAACTTTAGTATTTGAAATGAATCATAAAGGGAAGGGGCTTAAAGTCATTGCTTGATGCCGATAGACCATAAAGGCAGCATCAGGCAGACGTTTTCTCCCCATTCCAAGTACTGTGTGTTCTGAGGAACTGACTGCATAAGCCCTGTCTTTCATTACTCATCTAATTAATGTACCACTTCATATTTCCACTCAGTTCATGGCCAGAACATCAGATTTTGATCCTGACACAACCAAGGCAGTGCGTCAAGCGGTTTCTAGTGCAGAGACAATGATACTAAACCCTGCCAGAGATACCTTTAAATACCAAAGTCAGGTCCATCCATCCCATATTTTTTCCTATTCTGATGTATCGATGTAAAAACTGGATAGTGAAGAATGCTGGTGAGAGGAAAAACTCATCTGAAATGTGGTGCTGGAGGAGAGTTCAGTGGATATCATGGACTGCTAGAAAAGGCAAATAAATGGGTCCCAGAGCAAATCAAACATAACCTCTCAATAGAAGTCAAATTGAATAAACAGGCTATTTTATTGGTTTCAGCTAGTCCAACAATATCGGTACCAAGGATGGGGAATGTATAGCTCTCCAGATGCTGTTGGACTGCAATTCCTACCATCCCCATTAGCTATGCTGGCTGAGGCTAATGGCAGCCACAGTGCAATAGTAATGGGGGGGATGCATTTCCAGACCGTGAAAAAGAAGATCTGTAGAATTGTTGCTAAGTTGCACATATAAATTTTATTATCAGGTTTGATACTGGCTATATTTTGGCATGTGTAGTTGGGATGAATACATGGAACTTCTCACAGCCCACATAGAGACACAGTCTAATATACTAATATTTCCTTCACTCCCTCCCATAAAATGCAATCATTAAAAACAATAGAGTAAAACCTTTACAAGAAGTCTTTAAAGGGAACCTTGCATTTTTATTGTAAGCAATTTTTAAAACAGAAGCACATATGGTGTCCAACTGATACCGTACTATCTTTCAGCCATGGAAACAGAATTGTATTGACGGTTACCAGGCACCAGTTTGGCCTCTTGCTTATAAATTGAGATTTCCGTAAAAAGGTCCCAAGCTTTGATTATGGATTAGTCCATACTCATTGCATATCTAACTAGTGTAAGATAGTAGTTACAAATCTCAAAAGAGAGCTAAGCCTTGTAATTTTCTCTGGCATTGCCAAAAGGATTCAGACAAATGTTTCTGTAGCTTTGTCTTTAGTCTTAAGGGTTGAATGGTCCAAGGGCATTTTTCTAAATTGGGTGAGTTGTTCGCTTAGTCACAGTTCTTTTGAGATGCTAAATTCATCCATGTTAAAATGCCTTGTTCTCCCCTTGCATCTTGTCATGTGAAAATATTAGGGTGAATTTTAGCCTTGCCTGGACACAACAGTTTAAAAAATGCTTTTCTAAAGCTCATATGACACAAGGGATACAAAATGGGGTTAATGGCTGAATTCAGCCACAAGAGCCAAAATGAAGCCTCATAGAGAGCATGGTGGATGCACTGTCCGTGGCAAGCCGCTCTGATGATCATCAGGAGGGTATATGGAGCCCAACAAAAAGCAAAGACACAGACAATGATGGCCAAAGACTTTGCCACTTTTTTATCCCGGGAAAGCCTAAATCGGCTAGCCATAGTATTGGCAACCTCTGTCCTTTTAGTGGTATTGGAAAGGCTTTCTAGAGCTTTGTAGAAACCGTCCCATGGAGATTTGGACCGAACGTCAACTTGCAAAGGTGGAAGATCTTGGTTGATGTTAAATTCTACCAACTGGTTATGCTGGTTGTGACCATTGAGCCTTGGCATGGCCAGCTTGGTAGGAGAGAGGCTTCCACTTCTCTCTTGGTTTCTTTTTCTGTTCACTTTCATAAAAAAGATAGCGTGCTCTTGTTTTTTCCCGTGCGAGCACATCTCACAGTCCCTTTCACCTGGAGGGAGGTTCTTGGCTCTTACAGGTGTCCGTTTCCGAATGTTGAAATAAATGCTTAAGTTGAAGTAGGTAACGCTGATGAAAGGCGTGAAGAACTCAATGGTGGAAGCAATCATGAGGAAGTACCAGTTGTAGAAGAACTCTGCATGACACTCTTTCTCAGGAACAATGCTGCGTTGGGTGATGTGCTCCCAGCTGATGATTGCGGGACCATACAGGAGAAAAGCAGCAACCCAAACCATCACCATTTTCACTACTGCATTCCTGGTCATCCCCTTCTGGGCTCTGTAACTCACCTAGGAGGAAAGGTGTAGGAGGAAATGTCAACAATGAATACAATAGCGACATCTCTGTTGAAAAGTGGGAACACTCTGTTGAGTCACTCTGCTAGTTGTCCGCTCTTGCATCTGTAAGCCATAGTTCATTTTCAAGCTGAAAATTAGAGGCTTAAAGAAAGGATAGCAGGAATATATGAGGAGTCACATAAAGCTTACTAGGAATTACGTGGTTAATATAGGCAGGAAAGGCCCTGAATATGGAAAAGCTAACTTTTAAAAGTTATGTCTCCTTGACTCTGATCTCACGCGAATTCCAAGAGCTGTAATGAAAATAAAATCTGGGAAGGACAGAAGAAAAGCCCCCCTGGATTGTAAAAGGCTCATGGAATCCAGCATTTTATTTCTCATGGTGCCATTCAGTTGCCAATGGGAAGCTGGCTGTGATGTGTCACAAGACATGAGTGCAATAGCAGTCTCCCATTTGTGGCTCTCAAAAGCTGATATAGAGATATGTACTGCTTTTGGTGTGTGTTTGTGTGCTTTCAAGTCATTTCTGAAGTATGGTGACTCTAAGGCGACCCTATCACAGGTTTTTCTTGGCAAGTTTTTTCAGAAGCGTTTTAAATTGCCATCCTCAGAGGCTGAGCATACTGGGAAGGATATATCTCCATTATTGTCAACCATGCATGCATGGATTCTGTCAGAGTTCTGAATATGTGGTGGAGATGTTGTCTTTTTAAATGATATATTATTTTTATATGCTTGCTTGCTTGGGACTGATGGGTAGGCTAACAGTTGCTGTGGCTTATGGATAAATAGATAGCTAGTTGGCAGGGGGTGGGTGGGAGGTGTGCAGCTGGTTTGGATAGTTTTGGAAACAATAGTTTTGGAATGCGTGAGATGTGGGCTGCATTGGGTTGGTGTCTGGCAATAACAGAAGGGGCTTGGATGATGGAAATGTCTGAGCCTGAAGGAGATAGAGTTGGTGAGAAGGTTTAGAAAGGGACTGGCTGGTAGGGGGGACTAAGCTATGGGAATTGGAGGTGGGTGCTAGTTTTGGGGCTGAATGGGGATGGGATTTTAATGTATCGCTTGGCTGTTGGGGGGCAGTTCTGGCCTAAACCCTGACTGGTGAATTTCTGACTATATGTATTCAATAAAGTCCTCTGCTGTTTCGAAACTCTGGATTCTTTGATGCACATTGGTACTGAGTTTGTGAACTAGTAATGACTCCATCACCCATGAATTAATCTAATCCCTATTTAAAGCCATCGAAGCTGGTGGCCATCATTCCGCAAAGGAAGAAATGCTTCCTTTTATCTGCCCTGGATCTCCTGCCATTGAGCTTCAGGAGGTGGCTTCATGGGTTTTTTGCATTATGAGAGAAGGGGGAAACCTCCCTCAGCCGTGCGCTCTCTGAATCTTGCCAAGAAAGCTCCATGACAGATTGTCTTTAGCGTCATCATACCATCAGAAATGCTTTGAAGGCACACAACAACAACAACAACAATCCACTAACTTCTCCCACTATGCATAACTGACAAGGAGGGGACAGCAGAGGAGATGGTGGTGAGCAAGACTGTGAGTCTTGGGAAAGTGTATGTGTGTGTATGTGTGTTTGTCTTTAATGCAGTATTCACTCTAAAATGATTAGAGCTTAATCGTTTTCGCTGTAGGTTCAACATAGCCTAATTGAAAAGAGCTGCTGGTAGTCATGCTACAATACAAAGGCAAATCTTTCCCGTCAGCATGTGGCTTCTCGTCGATGCCTGTATCAAAACATTCATTAAATGTAGTTAAAGTTTAAGCATTTAAGCATCTTAGCTTAAGCAACCTGTGTGCATGTCCATGCACATTCATATGTCCCATGCCAGGAGGACAAATTATCATTGTGGGGCAGTGTATATTGAAATTATAGTTTAGAAAATTTTTTACAACAAGGCTACTAAGGAAAGCAATAGGAGTAACATCTTTGTGGTAGCCTCCGGAGAAGGTGGAAATATTCTGTGTAACAGAAAAAGCCCAGAAGAAGGTTGACCTCATTCAACTTGAGAATTTGGCTAACTGGGGTTAATGCTGAGAAAACTTCTATCTTTGGACTACAAAGATATATTGATGTCCTTTATATACACAGGGGCTTGAGGCCTTTAGGTAGACTCAATGAATCAATTGTTGAATGGTGATTCAACACATACAGAAATGACTGAGACTGTTTTAATTGAGGCTAATAATAGTTGTTATTAGGTAAATCTGGCCAAGATTTAGGTAAATCTTTCCAAGAAAACCCCATGATAGGTTTGCCTTAGGGCTGCCATAAGTTGGAAATGACTTGAAGGCACACAACAACAACAAATGTGCTGATATGACTATCGTCTTCTGTCATGGTTGGGCTCAGGTACTTCCTCTTCTCTTACTAAGCATAGAGATATTCTAGAGGGATGGAGGAAGATTAAAGTGTCAGACCTATCTTTCGGAAGAGAGGAAGATTCCTTACCGCCTTCGTAACAGAGATGAATCTGTCAAAGCTGATCAAGACGATGTTGAAAACGGAGGCTGTGCACACCAGATAATCGACCACCAACCAGAGTTTGCATAAGCCCTTTCCAAACTTCCATTCACCTGTCAGAATATAAGGGATGTAGAGGGGGATGCAAAATCCACCTGCGAAAGTAGACCAGCGAAACAAAGTTTTAGTGAGACAGTCGCAGCCCGGCACCTGTGACTGTGCTTTTTCTTTTTCTTTTGAATGTGATGGTACTTTCAAACGGAGCTAGCGTGGTGTCCTGGTTTGAATGCTGGACTAGGACTCCAGGAGACTAGGGTTCAAATCCCTGCTCAGCCATGGAAACCAATAAGATGACCTTGAGCAAGTCACACTCTCTCAGCCTAAGAGGAAGACAATGGGAAAAAAAATATCCTCTGAATAAATCTTACCTAGAAAACCCTAGGACAGGGACAACATAAGTCAGAGTCAACTTGAAGGTGCAGAATAATAACAAACTTACATATAAACAACCCTATATATACACTCATTCAAATGGTGGTCATATTATACCAAGTGAGGACTTGCCTGTTTCAAATGGCCTTTAGTTTGGACAATGAAGATAATTCTGCACTTTGAGATGGATGATACAAAGCAGTATTTGTCAGCCTCTGGTCCTCCAGATATTTTGGATTATAATCTCCCTGAACCTCTAAATATTGGCCATCATGATTGGAACTTCTGGGAGATGAAGTCCGCAACACTTGGCAGACCAAAGGTTTACAACCACTGGCCTACATATTCTTTAGATCTGGAATTAAGGAGATTTTGGCAGTTGCAGTATCACACAATGGAATGGAAAGAGTTGAGACACAAAAGACACACAATTGTCCCATTTTTTCAATGCCTTTTTTGGGTAGAGGAGTCATTCTCTAATAAATACAGCAATGCAATGCAAGTTACGCTCAGTGATAAAAGATGGGCATCCTCTTCAAAGCAGGTGGTGTTTTTTGCTGTTGGATTCTTTGCTAGCATATAGTATCATTGTAGTATATACATTCAATCCCGAGTGCCAAACCATATATTATTTTGGTGTTTTTATATGTCTTAGGTAGCAGGAATCATATACGCATGAGTGTCAGCTGGTTTACGAAACAGATCTCTAACAGTCTTATTGTGACTGACGATTAGAAGGGATTTGTGGATCTTCAAGGGTGGTGTTAACAGGTGAATTTAATGATAGGATGAACAGCGTTGATCTGGTTTGTGAAGAATTTCCAATTTTTTTCTGCAGCGGGTCTACACACACAAACACATACAGAGGTTAACTCTATAGTCAAAGAGCCAAGTGCCTGCCTTTTTTTTTTGAACAAAAAGTATACAACAAAAACACGCCAGTGAAAATAGACCAGGTTGAGATGAAACAACCGATTCCTGAAGCTGTTCTGTTACCTCAAAATACACTGAGTCTGTTTGTGCCGGAGCGTCAGTCTGTGGTTTGCTTCCTCCCCATTTCAGCTGCTGCGAACAGATGGCACAGAGAAGAATTCTGCACCAAAAAGATGCCACCGAGCATATGTTTGGCGTCTTAGCTAAGTGAGGGATTTCATGTATAACATGGACAGTTGCAAACTAGCTAATTTCTCAAGTGGAGAAAGTCCCATCCTTTGACTAGCCAAAGTGGTATTTGGTAGATGATTTGCATTATAACACCCATCAGCCTCATCCATCGTGGCCAATGATTTGGGAACATGGGGGTTGTTTTCGAAAGCAGCTGAAAGATACTGGGATGCCTGTTGTTGTTGTTGTTGTTGTTGTTGTTGTTGTGTGCCTTCAAGTCATTTCCGACGTATGGTGACCTAAGGTGAACCTATCATGGGGTTTTCTTGGCATGATTTGTTCAGAGGAGGTTTGCCATTGCCGTACCCCAAGGCTGAGAGTATGTGACTTGCCCAAGGTCACCCTGTGGGCTTCATGGTTGAGCTGGAAATCGAACCCTGGTCTCCAGAGTCATAGTCCAACACTCAAACCACTATGCTGTTCTACCCCTGGCCTATATTTTGAGATCCGTTAAATTCCACACAAAAATAAAGCCCATCTTTCAGTCCTCAATGAGAGGAAAAACAAGCTCCGTACCATTTAGCTAGTCTAGCTACAAGTCCCGAGTCTACTCGCATAATAGTAAATATATTACATCTAACATAAATGAATCATTCACTATGGATGATCTATACACTGTGTCTACAAAAATCCTAATTTTATTTCTGTGAGGGAAGCCCTTTCGAGGGAAGAGGAGCAGCAGAAAATAGATGGAATGGGGAGGCTACGTGGGACACATTTTATAATTACTTTACATATTTTGATCCTGGAAGTCAGTCAACATAAATACAAAGGAAGGAGAAAGAAAAGAGAAAGGGGAAATATGAGAAGAGTCAAGAATACATAGGCTATGATGTGATATTATACAATAATATAAGCTGACCATATATCTTAAACTACATTTACTTAGACTTGACAGCTGTAAAATTTATGGGTGGCTAAAACATTAAGATCTAACTGCTTTCAGCCCATGGAGTATGAACCCCTTAGCTACAATAAAAGCACATGGATTCCAAACATGTTGTCCATTAGTTAAATTCCAAGTTAAAGGAATATAATTTAAAGGGATATATGAGAGCCATTGTTGTGCAGTGGTTTGAATGTTGAACTATGACTCTGAAGACCAGAGTTTGATTCCCAGCTCTGCCATGAAATCCAGTGGGTGACCTTGGGCAAGTCACACTCTCTCAGCCTCAGGGGACAGCAATGGCAAACCTCTCCTGAACAAATCTTGCCAAGAAAACCCCATGATAGGTTTCCCCTTAGGGTTGCCGTGAGTCGGAAACAACTTGAAGGCACAGAACAACAACAAGGATGTGCCTACAAATATCACCAATTTTTCTAATGCAAAAAACCAACATGTTTCAATATATCTAGCCAGAAAGAGGAGACCACTGAGTATGACCAGATTGTGTTATAACTAGCACGATCTTGTTGCCAACGTTCAGCTGGAGTAAAGACGTTTTTCCAGAAAAAAAAATATATATACCAGTGTCCAATACACTCAAAGAATCCATTTTTACTGAGCCAAACGTAGGTTGTGATTCGATATCTATGGTCTGCAATGCAAAACTTTACACATACTTAGCAGAAGTATTATGGAACTGTCCTCTTGGATTTCAGAGATGTGTATCACGGCAGCAGCAAGTGTCTCTTGATGCATCGGTCTCTGGCCATTGTCTGGATTGCCATGCATTTTTCATTGCTATTTTTAATACTGTTGTTATTTGCTACGTAGTATTCCTTTTTTGCTATTTATTGCTATTGTGGATTGCTATGTTGTTTTTATTGCTATTGCTATTTGTAATGTATTTGGGGGGATTCATTTTGTACTCTTATGGATTTGCTGTGTTAATTCTTACGCATTTTTCATTGTTATTTTTATTGCTGCTGCTATTTGCCATGTGTACTTGTTGTTGTTTATTGCCATTGCGATTTGTTATGTTATTTTTATTGTTATTATTTGCTATGTATTCTTTCTTTCTTTCTTAGCTTTTCAATGCATTATTTATTCATTTATTTGCTATGTATTTTATTTACTGTTGTAACCCGCCTGGATTCTTTGTGATTGGGTGGGCTAAAAATAAATTATTATTATTATTATTATTATTATTAGGTACTTGATGCACATCAATGTCCTTTGCACACCAGTCCTTATGTAGTAATGTCACAGCAGCCTTTTGCTGAATACAGACATTGCAAAACAGTACTTAAAGCTGCACCTCTGGATATTTATTGATTGATTAATTTACTTTATTTATATGCTGTCTATTCTCCCGGGTATAACCTAAGCCACTTTCCAGAAACAACAAATTAAAAGCATTTACAAAAAAATATAGAAACAATTTTGTATTGGTCAATGACTGAATAAATTTTACTACTACTATAGATTTTAAATTCCTACATTAAAACAGTACAGAGCATTCCTGCATGGCAGGGAGTTGGGCTGGATGGCCCTTGTGGTCTCTTCCAGCTCTATGATTCGATGAGTATAAAGTCATTTAAAAATCATACAAAAATTTTAAAAACGGATAAAACATACATCTAAATAAGATTCTTCCTTGCTTAACTATTATAAAAGCTTGCCTGAATAAAAACGGCCAATCTAAGTTTCTCATGAAAAGGAGCAGCCGCAGAGGCAGTTTCAAGCTCTAGTCTGTAAAGTGTCCCAATTGCAAATATTGCGATACTGCACCTGAAAGTAACCGATAAATAGACTGCAATACTAAGAACACAAAATGAATAAATAAATAAATAAATAAATATCGATCAGGCTTCTCTTCATGGTGTATAAATCTTCTGTGTTGTATTTCCCTTTCCTATGTAAGGACTGGAAAAGGATAAAATCATATGGGTCTTATCTTAAGAGAAATGAACATCTCATCTTGACTCCAGGAGGGGATGAGCAGAAGGTAGTTTGACTCATTGGAAGAAAAAAGTTGGCAGCATGAGCTTTTGTAGACTTCAGTCTACTTCCTCAGATGCATTTGGTGGAGTGGTAAGCCAGGGACAGACTTATATCACTCATATATAAGACTTACCAGACTTCTATATAGGCGTGTGTTTATATATACATACACACATACATATATATATCAGACATATCAGACTTATTATAGACTTCACTCTGCTTCCTCAATTCTTTTTGTGGTCTCCACCAAAAGCATCTGAGGAGGCAGACTGAAGTCTATGAAAGCCCATGCTGCCAACTTCTTTCTTTAGTTAGTCTCAACGGTGCTACAAGGTCTCTCTACATACTGATTCTACAGACTAAAATGGCTGCATCTTTGAATAAAATCAGATGTATATCTACTGTATCAGATAAATATGTGTGTGTGTGTACACACACATACATATATAGAAGTCTGTTAAGTCTTATATATGAGTTATATAAGTCAGTCCCTGGCTTTCCACTCCACCAAATGCATCTGAGGAAGGAGACTGAAGTCTATGAAAGCCCATGCTGCCAACTTCTTTCTTGCAGTTAGTCTCAAAAGTGCTATAATAAGTCTGATATGTCTGATACACACACACACACACACACCCCTATACGGAAGTCCGATAAGTCTTATAGATGAGTTTATATAAGTCTGTCCCTGGCTCTCCACTCCACCAAATGCATCTGAGGAAGCAGACTGAAGTTTGTGAAAGCCCATGCTGCCAACTTCTTTCTTGCAGTTAGTCTCAAAAGTCTGATATGTCTGATACACACACACACACTTATATGGAAGTCTGATAAGTCTTATATATGAGTTTATATAAGTCTGTCCCTGGCTCTCCACTCCACCAAATGCATCTGAGGAAGCAGACTGAAGTCTACGAAAGCTCCTGCTGCCAACTTCTTTCTTGCAGTTAGTCTCAAAAGTCTGATATGTCTGATACACAAACACACACACACACCCATATGGAAGTCTGATAAGTCTTATAGATGAGTTTATATAAGTCTGTCCCTGGCTTTCCACTCCACCAAATACATCTGAGGAAGCAGACTGGAGTCTACGAAAGCTCCTGCTGCCAACTTCTTCCTCCCATTGAGTCAACCTCAAAACAAGATTCCTCTGCCTAGTGCTTCCTGAGAGGGACAGGGAGCTCTATGGCTTGGCCTCCTTGGGTTTGAAAGGGGGCACGGTGCCAGGGCAGGGCTCACCTACGAGGAGATCGGCGAGGGCCAAGTTGAGGAAGAAGAAGTTGCCTTGGGTCCGGAGGCTCCTGTCCACCCCGAAGGCCAGGATGACCAAGGCGTTGCCCAGCACCGTGGACAGCACCAGCAGCGCCATCAGCCCAGCCAAAAGGACAGAGACCGGAGCAGAGAGCTGTCCGTGGTGCTGAAAGTCCCCAGCCAGGCTCCCGTTGGTCAAGCCAAGGAGGGAGCTGCTGTTCTTGGGAAGGTCTTCTGCCATGGCTGAAGGATGGAGAGGCAGAGGAGAGCAGTGGGGCTTGGAGGCTCCCACCCAGAAGAGCAGCCTAGAAGACTTGGAGGGGCTCCATCTCCCAGAGTGGACTTTCCTGGGGGAAAGGAGAGCAAGGCAGCCTCTGGCTCTGGATGGAGACTGGGTGAGTCAACTGCCCTCCTGGAAGTCCTCCTTTCGATTCCTCTTCTGTAAAGGGAGAAAACCAAGGCAGAGGAAGCCTAGGAAGAGAGGGAGGGGAAAAAAAAATCTCCCCTGCAAAAGAGGATGGTGGATGCTCTCCTCTTTCTCCCTGGCTCTTCTTCCAGGCAGGAACCAGGGGCAGATGCTGTGGGAGTGGGGTGGAAGGGGTGGGGTTTATTATCCAGACTCCAGAAGGAGGGGGGTAGCCCTGATTCAGAGCTTGCTCTCTGTAGGGATGTACTAAAGCCAATGACAGAACTAGCCCATAGAGAAACCATACTTGCCCCATAGGGAAGCATTGGGGAATACTTGTCCCATAAGTAATCATTAGGAAATACTTATCCCATAGGTAATCATTGGGGAATACTTGCCCCAGAGGGAATCTTTGGGGAATATTTGTCCCATAGAGAATCATTGGGGAATATTTGCCCCATAGAGAATCATTGGGGAATGTACTTGCCCCATAGGGAATCATTGGGGAATACTTGTCCCATAGGGAAGCATTGGGGAATACTTGCCCCATAGGGAATCATTGGGGAATACTTGTCCCATAGGGAATCATTGGGGAATACTTGCCCCACAGAGACTCATTGGGGAATACTTGTCCCATAGGGAATCATTGGGGAATATGTGTTCCATAGAGACTCATTGGAGAATACATTATTATTATTATTAACCTTTATTTATATAGGAGTGTAAATTTACACAGTGCTGTACATACAATCTTATAAATTAGACAGTTCCCTGCCCTCAGGCTTACAATCTAAGAGAGACAACAAAAAATATACATGCCCATAGAGAATCACTGGGGAATACTTGCCCCATAGGGAATCATTGGGGAATACTTAACCTATAGGAAATCATTGGAGGATACTTGCCCCATAGGAAATCATTGGGGGGATACTTCCCCAGTGATTACCCAGCGTATACCCCAATGATTCTCTATGGGCAAGTATGGTTTCCCTAGGGGCAAGTCTTCTCTTATGATTCCCTATAGGCAAGTATTCCTCAATGATTTTCTATGGGCAAGTATGGTTTCCCTAAGGACAAGTATTCCTCTATGTTCCCCTATGGGCAAGTATTCCCTTATGATTGTCTATGGGCAATTATTGGGTCCCTATGAGCAAGTTTTCCCCAATGATTCTTTACGGGCAAGTATAGTTTCCCTATGGGCAAGTAGTGTCATTTGTTTTAGTATGTCCTTTTCCCATGCTCTCTGAGGATTGGGAAGCTCCTGCTGAATATCTTCTCATTTTTGGGACTTTTGTTGCTAGTTGCTCTTAAGTCGACTTCCACTTAGTGGGACCCAAGGACTCAGAGATCTCCAAAAGTCAGCCTGTTCTCAAGAGTCCAGGTCTTGCAAAATCAGGGTGGTGGTTTCCTTGAGTCTAAGCATCTGGATTCTTTTGAATCACAGCTCCCAGAATCCCCCAGACAGCATGGATCCCCACCTACACCATGCAGGCTAGGCGATTCTATGAACTCTATGAAGTAACTTTCCCCAAGTACTGCTTTGAACAGAGAGGTATATTTGCTGGCTGGGGGATTTTGGGGGCTGCAGTCCTTAATAAAGTCAGTGTTCCAAGCTGTTTGTAAGCTATGGACCAGTTCTCAAATGGAAAAATGAGATGTGTGGAGGTGGATAGGCCTTTTTCCCCTCCACCAAGTGTGTGTGTGAGAAAGATAGAGAGACAGAGAGACAGAGAGAGAGAATGGGGCTGATAGTTGAAAACCAAAGTGATTATTGCATACTTTGCTTAGAGGACAACTGAGATCTTTGCATGTCAATAGCCTTTCTGTGATGTTCTGTTAAGTGTGCTTAAACCTTGTTCCATTAGTTTTTGCTTTTCTGTTTATCAGTAGGAACAGTTGTGTGGAGATGTACTTTGCTGGGTACCCTTCCTAAGCCTTGTTTGCTGGCAGGATGGGCTTTAAGCTCAAATATGGTGGCATTTAGGCTCCATCTCCTTTGCCCTTGGTCTCATCCATAACTGGAATTCAGCCCTTGAGAACGTCTCCAAAATTGAATTAAGTCCTTGGTCTGAAAAAAGTTCCTCGGTCTTTCCTGACAGCAGAAAGGGAGAATATTCTGGCTCTCCAGATGCCATTATTTTAGTAATTTTTTATTTTAAATTTTTAAAATATTTATTTTATTTATATCCCTTCCTCTTTCTCCTCACATGAAACCCAAGGCGGCACGCAACCTTTTAAAAATGCAATGCAGCTAAAAAGCTTACAATGCAAAAGTTAAAGCACAATTAAATCAGACTTCTGTTTCGAAAAAGACAAGTTAAAGATGCAGGTTAAAAGCAGTTTTAAGAAAACATATTTAATATAGAAGCAACAGTCTCTGCTAAAAGCTCTGTCTGCCCTGACAGATCGTCTGCAATGCTATCAGCCTTAGCCAACATTATCAATATGGTAGAATGATGGGAGTTGGTTAAAATAGAAACAATGCCAGTTTCGTACTCTTCCAATGTGCAACACTTGGCAGGGCAATTCAATGGTGGAGAAGAAGGGATTTATGCTCCAACTTCCCCATGATCCTAATTGAAACCCCCATGGTCCCCCAATTGCATAAAATTCAGGAAAGATCCAGGAAAAAAAAATGATCCAGGAAAGATTCATGAAAATCCAGGAAAAAAGCAAGTCAGGAAACTGTTGTACAATCTGATCTCTTCCCCACCATGTTTTCTCAGAAAATATTTTAAAGGGGGTTTTAATTAAATAAATCAATAAATCGGGGGGGTCACTGAAATGTTAAAATGTGGACAGCTGATTTTGTGTCATTTTATAAAGGCTTTTTTAAAATGTGTTTTTGGATTGTTTTTTTTAAAAATCTGTTTTAAATGTTCTATAAATATATTTTACTGTGCCTCAGAATGGGCCAAATTAGATTAATAGAGACTTGTAATAAATAATAAACAGTGAGTAGTCGGGTTGCCAGGGAAAAAACTGGGGAGGACAACAAGGATGGTTGTACAGAATTGGGAATTTCAGCAGGTGTTGCTGGTTATCTCTGGGTGACTTTGAGCAAGTCACATACTCTCAGCCTCAGGGGAGGCAAATGCAAACAACGCTTGCCAGGAACACGCCATAGGTTCACATTAGAGTTTCCATAAATCGGAAATGACTTGAAGGCATACAAAAACAACAACAAATTGTTGGTTACCTATATCCATGACAAACAACATCTGCTGAATCCCCCCTTTCACACAACCATTAAAAGTACAGGAGCCCTCGCCAGCTTTCAATCTGGCAACCCTAATGAGTAAGGGAAGGTAATGGCAAGGAAAAGCAAAAAAACACTTGTTCTCACTGAATTCCTCTGGCAAGACGGTATGAAAAACCAGTGCACTCCATTGGCATCCCAATTATAAAGGAAAGATGCTGCACTTTTACTATAGAAACCTGGTCAAGGATAGGTCTGAAGGCCAAACTCCGCCAGCCATGGTCACATCTCTTGCTATCTTCTGTTTTAACGTCTGTTTATAGTCCAGTTATTTCCAAACTGTTATCCTAAATACAAATCCTGGTGCCCATGGCTATAGCTATAGGGAGAATAAAATGAGGGCATTGCCTTCCAGATAAGAATTCGCCCTCCCTTTTAATTCTCAACGTCCAAGCTTACGTTTCAAGTTGTTTTTATACTGTAATTTTAATGCTCTTGTATTCTAATGTGATTTGAAATTTTGTAAATGGTATCTTCTTTTATTGGTCTATGACTGTAAACAAAAATATTCTATCCTGCCTTCCTACAGTTTAATTTTCCTTCAGTTCCCAAATGTCCAGCATTGTAGAAAGGGAGACAGTGAACATAATTCACACCTAGAGCTCTTACAGGGAGCTGGCATTGCATAGTGGTTTCAGGCAAAAATAGGAGAAAAGACCAACAAATAGATATACTATATATCACTAAGTACCAATGTAAATAAATACAGGAATGCTACAGCAATTCTAAATCAATATATACTGTATGTATAACTGAACGATTCTAAATGAACATGAAATGATGATGAAATGACTGTATGAGAAAAACAATTATAAATGAAAAGCCCAACCAAAAAACACCTTGCAAGGATATAAGGTGCTGCACAGACAAATTCTTCTTGGTTTTCATAGTGGTTTGAATGTTGGACTATAACTCTGGAGACCAGGGTTTGATTCCTAACTCGGCCACAAAACCCACTGGATGACCTTGGGCAAGTCACACCCTCTCAGCCTCAGGGGAAAGGCAATGGCAAACCTCCTCTGAACAAATCTTGCCATGAAAATCCCACGATAGAATTGACATATGTCCAGAATGACTTGAAGGCACACAACACACAACACACAACACACAGAGAAATCTTACATTTGCTGTGTTCACATTCCCTTGGTACCTTTGCCTGATTCTTTTTCTCTTGGATGCCTAAACTGCATTTCTAAATGCTCAACTGTCACTACAATGCCATTTTTAGGGTCTTAATTTTGGCCCCATCTCTCATACCACCTCCTTGTGGATGGAGAATTGAAAATGGAAACAGCGGATGTATGGATGTGTATGGGAAGGAGGGTTCAACCTTCCCTCCCAGTTCTGATTCTTTGATGGACGCTGAAGTCGACATGGTCTGGTTCAAGGTTTAAAATAAAGGCTGGAAGATGAATTCCATTAGCTCTTCTATATGAGGCACACCTTTACCCCAATATTAAATGGGGGGTAAGGAAATAGAACAATAAACCACTGTCTTGAATGAGACCCAAATGAATCAAATCAAATTCGCCAATCAATGATAATTCGGTTGTTTCTGTTGACTGTGTTATCACCTATCACACAATGATATACGATCACTCTGCCAACTTTGTTTGCCTTCAGGGTCTAACAGAATTACCATTATTTATTAGTTGCATTTTGTATCCATATGGCTTCAATGCCTATCATTCCACTGATCTATCTTTCGGTCTCTGTATCTGTTTCTGTATTTCTCTCTTCTAACTCTATGATTCTATTAATTTAAGACTCTCATTGGGTGCACTCTATAATAAGCTATTATAAATGTATCAGCTAAATTGTTAACTATACTAATCTATGTAACCTTTCCTGGCAAAACCTCCTCAAAGATGATGGAAACATCAAGTATTCATGCTCCAGTCGCTGGCAGAACAGACCTCCTTCTCTCTTGTTACCGAATATGACTTTATATTAAAATTATGGTGTCTGCGATCCCATTCACGACATTAAATTGACCCTACCAGGCTAGCCGCCATTATCCTTAAACCAGTGGGTCAGGTAGACAGGAGAGATTAGCTGCCTCGACCCCTGCAAAACAACTTTAGAAACTTTAGAGAGCCATCACCTTCAAGTATAAGACAATGTAGCTTGTTTGTTCCAAGCCTCACACTTAATGTGCCAGTGATCATATTAAATGATCCACCCGTAGAGACCTAGCTGCCTTCCTTGATTGTGTCAAGACCCAAACTCATGGTTTAAGTAATCATCGCACCTCGGCTTAACAAAGCCCAGGCAATAAGCACCTTTGTCTAAACCTTGGCTAGACCATTAAGCCTATTGCTAGAGGCCAGTTTGAGCCTATATAAACCTTGGATTTTTCAACTCAAGTGTGCTATGTTTGGAGTGCTGCTGGACTCCATGCCAGTTTGACCTCTGATTGTAGCTCCCTTGGCCATCCACCCCACATTTCAGTAGCCGTGCCTCATCATCATCATCTATATCCGCATCGGACTTCGGAGAAGCCTCCTGGAGTAAATATTTCCCCATAAATTCGCCCATCTTCCACTCTTCCCCCTTTTCCTCCCTTTTGCCTCTTGGAGCATTGAGTGTGTGCATGAATGCGTGTTTCCTTGCTGCGTGTGTGATTCCCCTTTTAATAAATATTAGAATTTAATTGAAGAAACCTGTCTCCATGTGCTCTCTTCCCAGTGGATTCTTGGACTTACTGGTAGACATGAAGGGACCTGATCTCGAAGGGTGTTGTTAGGACCCTACTCTTGCAAATTTTAAGCTAATTAAAATTCCCCTAATTCGCTCCTTCCTAACACTCTTCAACTGATGCCTGGCAAAGTAGGCAAGGATGGGGGTATTGTGGCGATCATGTCAAAATCGTGACTAGGTAGTGATCGTGAATAACAAACTTTTACCTAGATTTACTCATCTGTAAATGTTTATGGTCCTTACGTAAGTCACCATTTTAATACAATTGCCATGATATAACTCCCTCCCTTACTTTCTTTACCAAGCATGGATAAAAGGCTTTCTGCTGACGACTGGAGCATCAGTGAATTACATTTCCTTCATGTTTGGTGCAGTCAGCCCAGAAGAGGTTACTTACGGCCTGAACAGACAGGCCAAAATAAAGCTGCTTCGGGTCACTTTGGAGGTATGCTGTTGAAATGACACACTCGTCTTAAGAGGCCAGAAGCTGCGCCAAAGCTGCGTTCCAGTCCTTAGTACTGGAGTGTGGCTTTGGCTTGGCTTCTGGCCTCTTAAGGTGCATGCATCATTTAAACAGCATACCTCCAAAGTGACCCAAAGCAGTTTTATTTTGGCCTGTCCGTTCAGGCTCCTTGTTAAGTATATTCAACTAAGTAGCTGATACAGGAGTCCAGTCTTAATCTTTGCGTTTGCCTTTAGACTATGTCAAGTTGTTATTGCTGCATCACAGACAAGCATGGCTGTTGCTCTGGAAACTGTTGCTCTCTAAAGGTACATTTGAGGAGATATGCTTTAAAAGGAAAGTGCCTTTCATTTTTTTTTTTAATTCAGACAGAAGTATCTTGACAATCTGAAGTCTAAAAGCTTGCCTGCACCATCCAAAATGGCTTTGATTGTGTATTGTGTGTTCCTGCGTGGCAGGGGATTGGACCGGATGGCCCTTGTGGTCTCTTCCAACTCTATGGGGATTATCACATGGAGGCACTTATGTGGGTAAAACATTGTCAAACTGTTTCAGAAGTGCGAAAGTGGGATCATCCGTCATGCTTCTAAAACGTAATTGAGGCTTCTCGCTTTCCTTCAGAAGCCAGGAGAAGCCATTTTTTTGCATAACAGGATCTTCCATTATTCAAAAAATGGCTTCTCCATGAACAAGTGCAAGTAAATGAAAAACAAAATAGATCAACTTCAGCTGTGAGTCTCTAGGTCAAAAATACTGCTTTGTGGTTGAAAAAGAGCTTTCCAGAGGCAAGAAAAGGATCAGGAATTTCAGGGGGAAAACTGGTATATAGAAGCATTACTACCAGTGACAGGTAGGACTGAAGCCAATGGTAGATGGGAAAGACTTACCTCCTTGCCTCTCCCATTTGGAGCTTTATTGCCTTCATGAAAAGCACAATTATGAAACATGAAGATGAAAAGCACAATTCCCCCTATTCTGCTAACACAATGAAGCTCTAATATGAATAACAATGAGGAAAAAACTAGCTATCTTCCCTCTCACATGAACATGAACATTTTGTCTCACAGACTGTGTAATACCAGGCTTTCATTTGCCCTGGGAAACCAACCAAAGCAGAGTATAAGAAATGTTAGTCTTAAATTATTAGAATCATAGAATCATAGAGCTGGAAGACATCACAAGGGCCATCCAGTCCAACCCCCTGCCATGCAGGAATTCACAATCAAAGTATCCCTGACAGATGGCCATCCAGCCTCTGCTTAAAGATCTCCAAGGAAGGAGACTCCACCACCCTCCGAGGGAGTGTGTTCCACTGTCGAACAGACCTTACTGTCAGGAAGTTCTTCCTAATGTTGAGGTGGAATCTCTTTTACTGTCGCTTGCATCCATTGTTCTGGGTCCTGTTCTCTGGAGCAGCAGATAACAAGCTTGCTCTATCCTCAATATGACATCCCTTCAAATATTTAAACAGGGCTATCATATCACCTCTTAACCTTCTCTTCTCCAGGCTAAACACCCCCAGCTTCCTAAGGCATTCCTCATAGGGCATGGTTTCCAGACCCTTCACAATTTTAGTCGCACTCCTTTGGACACGCTCCAGTTTCTCAACGTCCTTTTTGAATTGTTGTGCCCAGAACTGGACATAGTTTTATTGTATAGTTTCGCCTTATCGTATAGTTTCAGTACAGAAATAGGTGAGTAGGATTTTGGGGACTTATATGGCCACAATCTGTACTGAAGTGGAATGATAAGAAATTTGCTCTGCAGGTTTTTTTTTCTCTCTCTCAATCTTTTTCATAGTCTAATTGCTTTTTAACTTTTGTATGCTGAAGAAGAGTGCCAAGAATACCATGGACAGCCAAAAAGACAAACACATGGGTCCTTGAACAGATCAAGCCCGAAACCTCCCTGGAATCCAAGAGGATCAAACTGAAGCTGTCAAACTTTGGCCACATAATGAAAACTCATGACTTATTAGAAAAGGCAATAACGCTAGGAAAGTTGGAGGGTAGTAGACAGGAGGACTACACATCAGATGAATAGACTCAACCAAAGAGGACACAGGACCTAAGCAGAGAAGTGGAGGAGAGGGGCTCTTGGAGATGTCTCATTCACAGGGTCACTATGAGTTGGGGTCAGTTCGAAGGCAGTTACAACAGCAACAACACACTGTGAGTGTTTATCTTAATTGTTGTAAGCTGCCTTGGGCCCAGCACTGGGAAAATGGTAGAGTATAAAACAGAGTCAAGGCCCGGGTGCTGTGTAATGGAGTGAGCTCCTGTCACTAGTCCCAGCTTCTGCCAACCTAGCAGTTTGATAGCACAAAAAGTTCAAGTAAATAAATAGGTGCCACTTTGCTGGGAAGGTAACAGTGTTCTGTGAAGTCATGCTGGCTCCATGACCATGGAGTCATCTTTGACAACCTTGGCTCTTCAGCTTAGTAACGGAGATGAGCATTGCCTGCTACAGTCGGACACAACTAGACAATCTTGTCAAGGGAAAAAAACCTTTACTTTTATAAATCAATAAGATATTGATATTATAATAATAATGGTCCTGGGCATCCTCTGCTTACAAAGTCTCAGAAACAAACCTCTGGCCTGGGGAAGACGTTTTCAAAAACTGTAGCCAGATTAGAGTTGAAAGTGCTAAAGAGAGAACTATGGTCAGACTCAGGTTCTAACTCCCCATCAGCCCAGCCAGCCTGACCAATGGCAATAGATGATGAGATGTGGGATTTAGGAGTGTTTGGATGATCATGGGTATCCTTCTTCTCATAGGAGAAAATGCCTTTGCATGCATGTGCTGTTGGAAGTGCTTGAGAATGTTGTGTGGAGAGAAGACACAAAGTGCCCAGGATTTGTTTGACCACGTGTTGCAAATCTTTAGGATGAGCATAAGGTCAGTCCAAGATGAGGCTTGTATTTTGGCCACCCACAGAGCACTAAGGAAAAAAAAAAAGATCTATAAATGTAATTGGGAAAAAGCTTCATTCCAGGCCCTCCAGAAAGGATGTATCTTAAGGATTTATCAGCCAGCCAAATTAAAAGCTTTTATTAGAGAAGTCGAAATTTAATTAAGCTGTTGGAGAAAATCTATCACACTCATTTCCTATCTGGTTACTTTGCTGCATTTGATGAATTCACATTTCACTTCCATCTGGGTTTATTGGTAGTTACAGCATCTCTGCTGCTCTCCAGTCATTTCCAGACAAACAATATCTCAGCTCCTTTTGAAAGGAGGTCCTTTCTTGTCCTGGCCTGCATTATGTTTGCTGTGGATGACTGAATGGTGTGCTTTTAAAATAATACACCAGGTGGGCAAACAAGTGCAGATTCACAGCAGGGAGTCAGAATATCACCTCTCTGAACATTTAGGGAAGGGAAACAAGGAACGTAAGTGAGTCACTGAATCAAACCTCTGTAGTATAAGGTTTTATTGATCAATTTGTTTCTAGTTGTGTTGTCTTGGTGGAAAGATGGGGGGAGGGAGGAAAAAGCAATAAATGAATAAACCCAGTCTTCTCAACTTGATGACCTCCACCCGTGCTCCGCTCTGGACCCCACAACATACTCCAATTCCCAGAATCCCATAGCCTTCAGCCAGGGCATTTAAAGCGGTGCCAAACCGGGTTATTTCCCCAGTGTGGATGCAGCCTGTGTGGTTGCAGCCAATCTGGTCTTTATAGGTTGCAATAAAATCCTCCCAGAAAACCTAAGTGCATGGGGTGAATTATATCCCAAGACTACCCAGGTTTTAGCAAAAATATTGGAAAGATTTGTTATGACATATCTGGTACCTTCCTTTTTGGAAAATGAAGACTCAGGATTATTCACTGGAAAAGAGGAAAAGGGAAAAAATCATTTTATTCTGCTAGTAAATTGCTTCTAGATTTGAGAGGGTTTCTTTTGAATACAATCTGCTTTGTCGTGTGCTGATGTGCTTTCCTATTGTGTTTATCTCTTTGCATTGGTATATCGTGTTGGTATGTCAAATAAACTAATAAAATCAATATTAAAATATATGAATATCTACTTTCTGTGTATTAAATCCAGTGTTAGTCCTATCTAGAATAGACGTATTGAAATCAATAGAATTTGCTAATCACACATAACAGAGGAGACCCATTGAAATAAATTGGACTAAGATTTGGGCAAACATTGGATTTAACTCCCTTATGCGCATTATGGTTGCCTTCATACATGCCTTCACCTTTGGGAAATGCAGTGAAAAGCATCAGTGGGTAGTTACCTTTTATAGAACCTACCCACTCTGAGTTGAACTACACCATATTCTTTCTCTGTAACAGCATGTTCAAAGGCAAAATTATGGCAGGAATGCTGGCCTCCAACTGGTGCAATTTCACGTCCGCCTGCCAGCTTGATTTCTTGGCATTTTTGCACCCGGGTACATATGTTCCAGCTTATTTGGAAGCCAAGGCAGGTGTGCATATCCAAAAGAAGGTGGATTTGGAGGAGTTGCATTGTGAAATGTCAAGCTGTGGCAGCATGGGGTCTTGGGCTGTTGTCAAAGCAATGCTCTGAATAGCTTCATCTGGGTTGTACTGGCATGCACTTTTGGGAACAGCGTTCCATTCCCAGACACATTTACGCTACATCTCCTCTTTCAGAACCTTTTGTACAAGATGAAAGCCTGATACATAAAGCAAGACAAATTAGTCAGTGCTAGCAACTCAGAGATGGGAATTTTGTATCCCTCAAGATATTGAACTGCAACTCACAGTGGTTCCAAACTGGCATACCCAATGTGGGAGCTTCAGTTCAACATCTGGAGGCCACCTTTGTATTGCATATTGCACAGGAATATCACAGCTGGAATCTTGTTGGTGATATGTTACATTACACCTGTGCCCTTCTCTTTATACTAGTTGTGGGAAAAGGTATTCAGCACTTTAATCCGTAGCAACATCCAAGGAGTTTATTGCATTAAAAAAATGACTTACCCCTTTCATTTTACAGTCACTTAAGGGATGCAGCTGGGAATTATCGCATGGAAAATGTCTCTGATGCTGCCAACCGACTGCATCTTGCCTAAATCCTGGGTCCCAGCCACACTCAACTGGCCGATTTGCAAAGTTGGGAGTTTCCCGTTTTTGAAAAGCAGCAGGCTAAGAGTGGCTGGGAGCCAGGATTTAGGTGGGATGCAGTTGGATGGTGGCCTTGATGGCATTTTCCGTGTGATAATTCCCGGATGCATCCCAGAAGTGACTGCAAAACAGAAGGGGTAAGTCGCTTTTTAAAAATGTGATAAACTCCTTAAGCTTTCGACTTACCTAACTACTGCCGAGGTGTTCCAAGTGGGCCATTTGGTGGCCAGGTGAATTCAGGAAGAAAAGGGGATTCTATGGATCACACAGGTCCTCCCAAGGTCTGGGAGGAGGATGTTTTGTTTGGAGGCCTGAGTTTTCAGAAGTAATGACTATAGTCTCTTCAAATACATAAAAAATGTAGGTTTCATAACTCCATAGTTCCTTTCCTGTCCAACACCATAGGCCAATTGTATTAATTTTCCCAGATAGAAGATAGAAACAGAGCAAGCTTGGAATACCCCTAGAAGCCAAGATGATCAGTTGAGACTGTCGTACTTTGGCCACATCATGAGAATGATTCATTGGAAAAAACAATAATGCTGGGAAAAGTTGAGGGTAGCAGAAAGAGAAGCTAGGGAAGTCATGGGCATGAATCTGCAAGACTTAAATGGAAAACTGGGGGTCTTGGAGATGTCTCATCCACAGGGTCACCATGAGCTGAGGTTGACTTGAGAGCAATTAAAAACAACAACAACTTTCTACACCTTTCCACTTTTATCATGCTGTTTTCTTTAATATAGTTTAATATGCTGAATTGTCCGATTCTCTGTCACTGATAGCTATTGGATTTAGAGTCTGCTTCTTCAAGTATTTGTTTTATTGTATAATTTCTGTATTTTTGCCAAACTGAAGCCATCTCAGAAAACTCTAGATAATAGATGTAATAATAAATGTCATAACCAACTGGTGGGCACTCTCAAACATAAATGAGATAGAATAGCAAGCTAATTATCATCACAAACAATAGAAAACTCTATGCAGTATGATCTGACATCCACCTTTGTTGTAAGAGCTACTAAGTGTTTATATCTGCTTTGAAACCTACTATCACAAGCAAGACATGTCTATCCCAGAAAGATCTGAAAACCTAATAGAAATTTATATTCCACACTTCTATTGTTCCTCCAAATTCAGCTCATTCGTATTATCATAGGTTGAAATTAAATACTTTGCAGTTTAAACTCACTGATCCATTTGAAGAGGAGCTGAACCGTGTGGCAAAACTCTGCTCTTTGTTCCAGACAATTCAGTTTTAGGACTGTGTAATTGCTTGGAATAACTAAAGGTGGATTTTGAGTGGGGATGGACTGTAAACTCCATGTAGCCTACTACAGATCAAAATAAATGTGGGGTCCAGAATTCATTAATTTGAAGTGACTTTTGCACTACGGTCCAGTTGGTGGGTCACAAGTTATTAGTAAAAAGAGAACAAGAGGAAAAGAGAATGAAGTAGACCACGAGTAAACTTAAACTCTGCCTATCCTTGACTTAGGGCCCGAACTAGGGTTGTGTGAGGGCTGAGCGTTTACATGCTCAACAACCTTACCATGCACCCTGGGCACCATCTTGGCATGCACCTGTACAGATGGGGCACGCCATGATGATATCCTTTGTGTACAGCGTGCAAATGGCGCTGCGGCTCTTATGGTGCCCATTCTAGGGTGCAAATAGGAGCTGTGTTTCTGCGTCCCCAACCCAGCCCTTGAATAGGCTGTTTGTACAGCTCCTAAGCTCACTTCAGATCTTTCTCAGCACCCCCAAGGACAGGGCTGTTGGTGCAGGGCTATGGTACTACTCAAGGATGTGCTTTGGTTTTAATGTTGGCCTAGATAATGATAGGTAATGAGATAACAGATAATAGGTAATGATATGTTAATCTAGATAATGAGGAAATTGGAATAGTTAAAGATTTCCCATACCTTGGATCAAACTCTGATCAGAACAGAGACTGCAGTCAAGAAATCAGAAGATTAGGAATGGGAAGGACAGCTATGAAAGAACTAGACAAAATCCCAAAGGGTAAAGATATACAGATGAACACTAAAGTTAGAATCATCCAAGCAACTGTGTTCCTCATTCCCATGTACAGATGCAAGAGCTGGACAGAGAAGAGAGCAGATAATAAGAAAATTAATTCATTTGAGATGTGGTGCTAGTGAAGAGTGCTGAGGATACTATGGACAGCCAAAAAGACAAACAGTTGGGTCTTTGAACAGACCAACCCTGAAATCTCCTGGGAAGCCAAGATGGCTACACTGAGGATCTCATACTCTGGCCACACCATGAGGAGGCATGACTCAATAGAAAAGACAGTGATGCTGGGGAAGGTGAAAGGAAGCAGAAAGACAGGAAGACTGTGTCCCAGATGGATAGACTTGATCAGGGAGACCACAGGACAGGCCTGAGACTACAGGACTTGAACACAGAAGTAGAGGATGGGGGCCTCGGAGACACCTCATTCACAGAGTCACCATGAGCTGAGGTTGACTCGAAGGCAGCTAACAACAAAAGATTTGGGGTATTTAGTGGATCTGCTTGTGGGCTATCAAATCAATAAACCAGGGTAGAGGAACTCAAGGCCCTGGAGCTGGAGCTGGCTGTTGGTCTTTCAGAAAAAGCCACAAGCTATTTCCCATAACGTAATGGCTAGTATCCTGTAAGTGACACACACAAGCATAACTGAACATTATACCTGCGTATGCACTTGTGGCAGATAGAGGAATCCAGCACTTCCGTCTGCTTTGACTCCATGTAAGCAAGGGGATGATGTAGTAATTTGCTTTACCCGAGCCTAGTGGGAAGAGCGAGATTTATTTCTTCTCCCTCTGCTGAGTTGAGTGCAAACTACTTTTGCACTATGAATTCAGTCTGCTGGAACTGAGGTAAGCTGTGGTCAGAAGGGGAAAGTGGGATGTGGACAGAGAAGGTGAGACATTTTAACTTGTAAAAACAGCTGAAAAAGTGGGATGACAGAGAATTAATCTGCCAAATCTGGACAGTGGAGGGGTATGCTTGTGCTGATTGTCTAGCCATTCTAAAAGGATGAAATGCTTATCCTAATGCTTAGAAATGGCACTTGGAGCTTCAAACTGAAGTATGCTAGTATTTTTGCTCTCTACTTTTTGCCTTTGGTGCTACCCGCTACTGGAATGTGACACCTGGGGGCTTTTCAGAAATTCAGTTTGGCCTTCAGTATGAAAGATATTCTCCACTCTTATGATAAGCCAGGCTCACACTACCATGCATTGCAGGCCAGCCTTCCTGAACCTGTTGACATCCGGATGTGTTGGACCATAACCCCTGTGATGGGAAAACATAGCCCAGCATATCTGGAAGGCCCTAAGTTGGTGAAGACTGTTATCATCTTCTATTTAATTCATCATTCCTTTGTTGTCGACTGCTTTGTTGGCTGCACGTGCACAAATTGCTGCTTTCTTCTTTTTTGACGTCTTCTATTATAGTGCTATCTATGGAACTGTTTTGCCTTTGTCTCATTATACGCGAATGGAGACTGAATATCTGAGTCTCCATGGAAATGTGACCCATGATTTCCTGTTTTGTGGGCACTGTACAATTGACATAATGATGCCCACCCACTGAAATTGCATGTCCTGTTTTTCTGTTTTTAGTTTTTAATAGCTTTGCTCTTCAAGGAGAGGCGGTTTTTTTCTTGTTTCATTTCGTCTTGAAGGGGTTTCAATACATGTTTACGTTCAGATCCTCAAAGAGAAAGAAAAAGTTGTATACACTGTAGATCCTTCTAGAATGGCCTCTTAGTTTTCGTTTCTTTTTTGTTTTAAAGCATTGAAAATGTTGAACGCATGCTCCATGGTTCTTTTAAGCATGCTGATACATCCTTTATGCATAATACAGGATGTATCAGCATGCTTAAAAGAACCTTGGAGCATGCGTTTAACATTTCAAATGCTTTAAAACAAAAAAGAAATGAAAACTAAGAGGCATGTATATATATATATATATATATATATATATGCATTACAATACAGTACTTACATTGACCCGTGGCTAAGTCAACTCAGGTTTTTTGGGTCCATTTTTAACCTAAATTTCTAGACTTATACATGACTTGTACATGAGTACAAACAGTAATTGTTCTGAGTCTGTGATGTTTTCCACAAGTAGTATGGTGTTGTCTGCATATCTTAAATTGTTGATGTTCTTTTCTTCTACCTTCATTCCTCCTTCTTCTGAGTCTAAACCTGCTTTTCTTATTAATGTATTATTTATAAAATTCAAGAATTTTCTAATTGCCTTTCTGCCAACCAGGCCAGAAACAGACAACAAACAAAAGTCTTCAAAACTAGATGGAGCCAATTTTTGAAAAATGTAAAATAAAATAAATTTAAAAACCAAAGAATGATGTGCAGTTTTGCCTGCCCATCAGGAGTTCAGCAAGGACAGAACCTACCTCACTTTCCTTCAAAGAGGAGCTGCACAATGAAGGCAAAGAAGTTCCTGTCTTGCATATTCATCGGCCTGTTAAGCTGGTGGGACTTGAGACATGGCTGCTGTTGAAGCTTTCAAATTCTGGGCAAGTTCTTACAAGTTCTGCTTTTAAGGAGGAGGAATATAATGAAATGCTGAAACCATTGGCATTAAAGCAGTGGCCCAGGGATCAACTGCTAAGCTATTATGGATGGCTTCAGCATGCCATTACAGTCATCCTTCCTAAAAGTAGCTTTTCAAGTTTCAGGAGCCATTCATCCTCTCACCCCAGAAGATATACCGACTACTCTAACAAAATTTCACTGTTGGTGTCTTCAAGTCATTTCCAACGTATGACGACCCTAAGACAAGCCTATTGTGGGAGATTTGTTCAGAAGACTTTTCCCATTACCTTCCTCTGAGGCTGACAAAGTAAGATCACCCAGGAGTTTATCAGATGGGAGAATTTCTCTCAATTGTGAATGGAGCCAAATTGCAATTATGTGAATTCGCTAGTTTAGCGAATTTATGTGAAATCTGATTGCATTTGGAATGCATTTGAAATGACAAAAATGATACCCCCCCTCCCCATTGCTCGAAATTGCATGAGATACTCTAATACACAATTATGTGAAACCTCATGGTTGCATTCGGAATGACTTCCCATTGCCCGAAATTGCGTGAGATACACTCATTCGCAATAACGTGAAACCCAATGATTGCGTCTGGATTGCCATTGCATTATACCCCCAAATTCCATCGTATGATAAACTCCCCAGTGAGCTTTTGTGGCCAAGTGGGGATTTGAACCCTGGTCTTCCAGTGTCCCAGTCCAGCACTGAAAGCACTACATGACATTGGCTCGCTGTTTCAGCGATCCAGTTAGGTAATTTTAGACTCTGGACTTCATGATCTTATTGGGGCAAGGTGCTTTCACTTTTTTCAGGAAAGAAAGAAACAGTTTATACTCAATGGTCAAAAATACAATGCAGGTCCCAGGCACATTGGGGGGAAAAATCCCCCACTTCAGGAAGTTGAAGAAGCCCTCCTCTAAAAACAACAACAAGTCATACGGCTCATAAAAAAATCACTTATTAGCCTGAGCAACATATCAGATATTATATTTAGCTTCTTTATTAGCAAGCCATTATAATTATTTTTAGAGAATCAAAATTTTTTTCCGAATGTACTCCAGTTTCTATTGCATTCAAGCAACAGAAATAGCAACCAACTACCCGCCGGCCTTCATTATTCTTGGTTTTCACATGCCATTCAATTATTTTTTTTAAAAGCTTGATAATTCCATCAAGACAATTGGTATTTTTAGCAGTGAGGTAAAGCGCAACATACGAGAGAACACAATCCTATTTTGTAAATAGATAGATGGGGGAAAAAATAAATAAGGCCCTTGAGAAAGCAAGAATGCCAAGGGACGAAGCAAAACAAAATCAATGAGGATATTTTTGGAATCGGCGATTTTCAGATATTTTTCTCAAAGTGTATTCCAGCTACCTCAGTACAAATGGCAGTGTCTGGTTTTGCCAGCATTTGGATTTATGAAAAATGACTAACAATACAAGCTGGTCTCATGGTAGTGACATACACAAGTGTAGCAGCCAGTAGTGGTTAGAGCATTGGACTATGATTCTGGAAACAATGGACAGGGTTGCCAGATCTCAGGCCCTGAGTCTTCAGTGTTCATGGGTTCTCTTCATAGAATCATAGAATCATAGGACCTTATCACATGTGAGGAATTTCTCTCAATTTCGCAATAGTAATTTTCGTATTCAATTTGAAATTTCGCGTGATTGCGTGAAAGTGCATCACACAATGATATAGCTAGGTTATTTCGCAAAATAAATTGCGCTATGGATTCGCAAATCACGCGATTGCGCGAAAGCTTATTATACATTATTGTACATTTATACAAACACATTCAGGAATATCTTATTACACCAGTGGATTTCTAAATGCGAAATTGCTCTCCTGCACATGCCCAGTTCTCAACCGATGCCATGGTGACCTCATGTACTTCCAGGTCATTGAGTTTGGGTACTCCCTCTGCAATTTCCAGTTCCTCCCTGAAATGTAAAAGTACTTCTTCCTCATTTTCACGTGAAAGCCTGCAAGCAGCTAAGGGTTTTACTTGTACTTTTTCCTCATTTTCACGTGAAAGCCTGCAAGCAGCTAAGGGTTTTACTTGTACTTTTTCCTCATTTTCACGTGAAAGCCTGCAAGCAGCTAAGGGTTTTACTTGTACTTTTTCCCCATTTTCACGTGAAAGCCTGCAAGCAGCTAAGGGTTTTACTTGTACTTTTTCCTCATTTTCACGTGAAAGCCTGCAAGCAGCTAAGGGTTTTACTTGCTGTGCTTTTTCCCCAGATATAGGATGGGGGACACCTGGATGAATGAAACTATGTGTGAAAGGGATTCAGGAGTCCAAGTAGACCATAAGCTGAACATGAGTCTACAGTGCGATGTGGCAGCTAAAAAGGCCAATGCTATTCATAGAATCCTAGAGTTGGAAGGGACTCTAAGGGCCATCTAGTCCAACCCCCCTGCCATGCAGGAACTCTCAATCAAAGCACACCCAACATATGGCTATCCAGCCTCTGTTTAGAGGTTAGGTTGCATCAATAGGAGTATAGTGTCTAGATCAAGGGAAGTAATAGTGCCACTCTATTCTGCTTTGGTCAGGCCCCACCTGGAATACTGTGTCCAGTTCTGGGCACCACAATTCAAAAAGGATGTGGAGAAACTGGAGCGAGTCCAAAGGAGGACAACTAAGATGGTGAAGGGTCTGGAAACCATGCCCTATGAGGAACGCCTCAGGGAACTGGGGATGTTTAGCCTTGAGAAGAGATGGTTAAGAGGTGATATTTGAAGGGATGTCACATTGAGGAAGGAGCAAGCTTGTTTTCTGCTGCTCCAGAGAACAGGACCCAGAATAGTGGATGGAAACTCAATAAAAAGAAATTCTACCACATTAATAAAAGAGATTCTACCATATTAATAAAAAGAGATTCTCTCTAGGAGGAACTTCCTGACAGTAAGGGCTGTTCGACAGTGGAACACTCTCCCTTGGAGTGGAGTCTCTTTCTTTGGAGGTCTTAAATCAGAGGCTGGATGGCCATCTTTCGGGAATGTTTTGATGGAGAGTTCCTGCATGGCAGGGGGTTGGACTGAATGGCCCTTGTGGTCTCTTCCAACTCTGTGATTCTATGAATCTATGATTTTGGACCATGCCCAAAGCTGCATGCGCGCTGAGATGTTGGTGTGCCATGGAGGAATTCCCCATCAAAGCATCCTCCATGTTGGCCCCGCATCCTAAGTCGCATGCGTGCTGAGATGTTGGTGTGCCATGCCATGCAGGAATTCCCCATCAAAGCATCCTCCATGTTGGACCAGTGCCCAAAGCCCCATGTGCGCTGAGATGTTGGTGTGCCATGCAGGAATTCCCCATCAAATCATGCTGCATGTTATTGGTCAGAATAGAAGACTCTCAGGACCCCATGCCCCATGACGTGAGTGTCATCTTGAAATCACTGTAACAGTGCCAATTCTTATCTACCCGGACAAGTGGTGCCATGCATGAATTCTATGGAATGAATGGGAACCAGGGCAGATGGGGGGTCTGTTTGGATAGCCCTTGGGGACCTCATCTTAACTGGGCAAGTGAAGGAGGAATTGCTATGGCAACTGTTGGAAGGCAGGAATCACGCAAAAAGATGAGGGTAAAGCTGGCACTAGATGAGCATAAAAGTGCTCCCTCTTCTGGCCACCTGTTCATGCATGGCAAAACATTTTGGGCACTACAGGAAGTAAAAAGGAGAAGCCAGTGCCATGAAGGATCATGGGAATTGTAGTAATGATGGCGAAATTGGGGATGAATAGAAATGCCTATCACACCCCCAAAAAGCGAAATGAATACGAAATTGCCAGGGAATAGGAATTGTAAGTCCGCTAGTTCACCGAATTTGCCTATTTTCTGATTGCGTTTGGACCACATTCGCATATTAGGCAAAAGCATATAATAACCTTTCACGCAATTACGTGAAAACTCCCATTTCGTTCGCAAAAACAAGCAATTGCATGCAATGAGAAATCACGCAATCGCGCGAAACCTAATGATTGCGTTCGCAAAATCAGCAATTGCATGTGGTGAGAAATCACGCAATCGCGCGAAACCCCATGATTGCGTTCGGTTTTTCAGGAAAAAATTGGTCGTGTAATAAGCTCCATAGAGTTGGAAGAGACCACAAGGGCCATCCAGTCCAACCCCCTGCCATGCAGGAACTCCAAATCAAAGCATCCCCGACAGATGGCCATCCAGCCTCTGCTTAAAGACCTCTAAGGAAGGAGACTCCACAGCTTAGCTCCAGGCAAGAGGAAAGGTTTGTGTGCGCAAAATCTTCAGCTCAACTAGTAGAGCAACAGTTTGCTACAATCTGCAAGGCTTTGTTGACTGGTTGCTGGATAACATTTAATGATATTGCCAGGTGCTGTCCCTAGGTCTCAGGTTTGGGCCCAGAAACCTCAGGGACTGGGATGATCCTGAACCAGCAATCCTACTGCCGACAGTGTCTGGCTGTGGTTCTTCAGTGGGACACATGAAGAAAGCATTGCCCTCCCTCCTTCTCCCTCTCTGGATCTCTCCAAGGATCACAGTCTGGTCATGCAAAATGTGAATACAAATCTCCGATTTCCCTTCCTTCTCCACAACTTTCCTAAGGCTCATGGCTTGCAAAAAGGGGACACAGACTTCTGCTTTCTCTCCTTTTATCTCTCTCCTCCCTTCTTTCCCGGCTTTCCCAAAGCTCACGGAGCAGCATTACCACATTGACCCATATATAAGTTGTTGGAGCCTATTTTTGGGCTTAAATTTTTCGACTTAAAGACGAGTATATACAGTAATTGTTTTTGAAACTTTATTGTAAATGTTTTTAATCTGTTGTTGTCGGAAGCTGTCTTGTGTCCCTCCCTGGAAGAAAGGCAGCATATAAATGAATAAATAATAGATATAACTTCCGAGTCCCATTATCCTTCATCCAGTTGCATGGGAGCTGCAGTCCAATGTATCTGGAGGGTAACAGACTGGGAAACGCTGATGTAGAGCCAAGAACATTGTTTATTCCTTGAAGGAACTGGAATTAAAAGCAATCTGGTCCAGGCACATCTTCCTTGTGTTTGTCATTTCAGAGAAACAGGCGACCTCTTGCAAGGCTGCAATCACCGAGTGTTTGTTAAGAGTTTAATTATCATCCTCGTCTAAATCAATTAAATCATGCCAGTGATGACTCTGAAGTCAGAGACAGCCTGCAAAGCAGGAAAAAGGCTGCTCAGTAAACATGCCACAGCCTCGGTCGCAATGGTATCTTTCCTCCCCATGGTGCTTTATAAACAGAATGGCCTGCTTGACAATCTGTGCACTTAAAAAAACAAAAACCTCACAGTGTTGGAAGAGAACTAGAAATCCTCATCTTCATCACACAGGTCACTCATAAAATGAATGATGCGTATCATTGCTATTGTGGAAACTGATGTGAATACTGATTCCAATTTTTTTGCATTCATACTTGCAGGCTTGAAGGTGCCTGATGCCGCACGTGAATCACCATCGCTAGAGTGTGGTGGCGAAAGTTTATGGCAAAGTGGTCAACCGTCCCACTGCCATGCAAGCTATCACAGCTGCCAGGAATCACCTTCTCGTGGTCCAGCATCTTAATTCCCCATGGTCAAAGAGAAGACCCAGGAGCCCTAGTCTCCACAAGAGTGCTGGTCCAAGTACCGGTGGTGCTGGTAGGTATCGGGAAAATTTTTTGACATGTGGCCATATCCCCATTCTCGACATTTGACATTAGGCCCTGTATATGGTCTACCCACATAGAGATATCTATGGGGAAAAGTTTTATCTCTGTCCTACCACTTTCCCAGACATGTTTAGTGGGGATATGAGAGAAAGATCTTCTTTGTGGCTGCTCCCAGGTGGTGGAATTCCTTCCTATGGAAGCCTACTCTCTCTTTTCCTTATGCCAGTAGGAAAAGATCTTTCCTTTAGGACAGGTTTGGCCACTCACGGATTGGTCAATGTACTTTTCCCCTTATCTGTTTTACCATTTTACCATTTTAAATTCAGTGCCATTTTTAATATGGATGTTTTAAACATTGTTTTAGACTAGTACTTTAACAATATGATACATTTCTATCTTTAGTCTGTTTTAATTTAAATTGGAAGCTGCCTTGGTTCATGGATGGAAGAAAAGTCAAATACAAGCCGAGATCTAGCTCTGGGAATTATACATGCATCACCTAGCAATGTATGCATAGCCCCATCTCCTGATGATGTACATTTCCTGATCCCCCATAATCTCAACAGCCATTTCCAGTACTTCTTGCTATTTTCCTTTAACTGGATGTGCAGCAAGAGGAACTAGCAGTGACCTCTGGGTGTTCTTGGAATCTCCCTGAAGGTAATGGGTGCATCTACACTGTAGAAATAATGCAGTTTACTGTCACCTTAAGTGCTGTAGCTCCATCTACGCAAATGCGGGATTCGTGGTTTTACAAGGTCTTTAGACTTCTCTGCCAAGGAGTGCTGGTGCCTCACAAAGCTACAAATCCCAGGATTCTGCAGATTGGAGCCTTATTTCCACAATTTAGATGCACCCAGAGTCCTTGCGATGTGTCTAGCTACAGGAATAATTGCTGCTAATAAATCAGAAATAGTTGTGTTGTGTGGGCTGGGGCAGCAGCTGCATAGCTCAGAAGAGGTTTTTTTTCCGGATGGGACTTTTGGTTATTGCATGTTGGGAAGAGAATTCTAACCTATGCAATGGCCAGAAATGTCAGTTGCAATGTTGTAAGGCAGACTTATGGCATTGTTAACTTCTTGACAAGATGCCAGCAGATAGATAGACAGATAGATAGATAGATAGATAGATAGATAGATATTAGAAATCGATCCAAGTATGTGTTGTCAGTGAACAACAGGGTTTGTCTAGAGTACTTTGGGTGAAGGAACAAACAAACAACACACACCAATAAGCATCCCAGGCATCTGAGCAAGTTGCATCCAGCTTTCTAGAATTCATCTGGCACTTAACATATCAACACTTTGAGATTTGGTTAATCATCCACATTGAAGGATGAGCTGGCATGACCCAAAGAAATGAAGCTGACACATCTAGGGATTGAGTGGATGTCCTCAGATGCTACTTGAATTCTCAGACATTGATTTCACACCCACATATAAAGACAAGATGACACTGTAGCTGTTTTGCAAGATAAATGAGGTGATTTGTGGGATTGTCTTGTGTGTGTGTGTACTTTTTGTTCCCGGGTTTGAGCTGCTAGGCTTTGGCCCCAGTACCTAAGCGGAGCAACCATATGAAATTGCCTGCTTTGAAATGCAGCGATTAAGAAGGGAGATGAAAAGAAAAGAGATTTTGAAATAATTCAAAATCATGCACGTTCAGAAAGAATGCCTTGATGCAAAAACAGGCAACTGGACAGAACGAACTTAATATTCACTCCGGGAGATTGTTTTCCTTCATAAATATGTACATTTCTGTAGGCTGTTCTTCCTAGAAAAAAGGCTGTGGAAACAAGACGTATTTTTCAAAAGCGACAGCATAAAAATGATATTAAGGTAAAAACAGTTTTATAAGTGGGCCCTGGAATGGGGTGGCAAGGGGGCTTTTGACCTGCAAGACGGTCTTTGAATGGTTGATCTGAGCTCTCCTTAATGATTGGACAAACTTGAACCACCAAGATTTCTATCAGGAATTATCAGTCAGAGGTTACTGAACGATAAAAGCTTTGAAAAGTATCAAGACAGCAACTCTCGCTTAGCACCCCCCCCCCCAAATAATAAAATAAAAGGGTACTGGAATTTTTCCTGCTTGGAAGTAAGCTACAATGAACACTTGGAGGGGATTACTCTGTACACATTATGCTTGTAAGAGTCTTCACATTTAAAGATGACTGAATGACAGTGGAATCATTTGATTCCCCCACACTTACTTACAAGTAGGCAAAAGCAACAACAACCTGTTCGCCACAGTTAAAACAATTCTGGCATCCTGATTTTATATAAAAA
The DNA here is from genome assembly GCA_034509955.1 of Urosaurus nigricauda. Classification (NCBI taxonomy): domain Eukaryota; kingdom Metazoa; phylum Chordata; class Lepidosauria; order Squamata; family Phrynosomatidae; genus Urosaurus; species Urosaurus nigricauda. The sequence continues at coordinate 13,655,821 of JAOEGL010000013.1, forward strand.
AGGATGCCAAAAGCTAAACAGATTTCAGTATACACTTGGATGGGGAACAAATGGCTATGTAGATGCTATTCTGCTACTCTTCCCATCATCTCCAACCACTGGCCATTTTGGCTAGGACTATGGGGATGGAGTCCAACATCTGGACAGCCAGATACAAGGTACTTAGGAGCAAAGACAGATTACTTGTCCTGATGGCCCTCTAAAGAATGATACCTTACAGAAAACTTTGGAATTCCAGATAAAGGAGACTCAACCTGTAAGCAGAATGTTTCAGAAGTAGTTTACAGCATTCCCTGAAGAGATATTTATGGTCAAACAAAATTAGTAAAAATAATTAGTGCCATTGATGGTGCTTAAGAGTTTGGGGATGCCTCATGTAGCCATGGCTTTTTCCTGGTAAATACTATATATATATATATATATATATATATATATATTGCAGAACTTTTGAATATAACATTCTGAATGCAATATTATATTCAAGCATAACACCAGGTTGTTTTTTCTTCTTTTATTAGGAAACAAGAAGAGAAGGCATTGCAGCCACAGAGCATTAACCTTTTCACTCCATGTGCAAGCACTGTAATTTTAATTGGTCCTTTATGGCAATTGTGGGTCTAAACCACGAAGTAAATGTCAGGTTGACTTCTAATTGTTGCTGTTGTTAATATTATATTCATATTCGTCTTTGTATTCATGTTTAAGGAGCCAGTGTGGTGTACTGGTTTCAGCACTGGATAATGATTCTGGGGATCAGGGTTCGAGTCCCCCACTTAGGCATGGGAACCCAGTGGGTGACCCCAGCAAAACCCTGTGATTGGGTTGCCATAAGTCGAAAACAACGTGAAAACAACAACATTTATATTTATTTAAGAAAAGTTACATTGGTACTCCATTGTAGTAACTCCTGGTTGAATGGGATCCAGATGAACTGTTTTGCTTTGGCTGCAGAGGATTTAGTGGGGAAACTGTGCCCCCTCTGAAACCTTTAGAAATGTGACCTGCCATTTTGGAGAATATTGAAGAAACCTGCCCTGGGAGGCAGAGGATCAAGGCCCAGGAAAATACATGGCAACCCTCTGCCCACTGGGGCATATTCAAATAAGGTTCTAGCGTTGTTTTTCTTCAGAAAAGTTCTATCTGTGGTCTGGAATGTAGAGTCCATTCCGGAAGCCAACGGTTGCTGGTTGTTGACCATCTCGCTCCGGCTGGTGGTCAGACAGCTTAGTGGCAGGTTCCTCGGTTTGGCATCTGCGCAGGCTGTCCGTTCACCATGTGTACTCCAACGTGCTTCTTCAAAGTGAGTGGAAAGAACAGGTCAAGCGGGTGCAGGGTGGTTTTGGCTTTGCTGGGTCTCTTGCTCTCATTCCTCTCACTCCTTTCCTTGCGGGGGCTCAAGAAACCTAGTTTGGAGGGTCTCAGAAAGGGGCTTAAGGAACCTTTGTGTAGTGTGCCTTCGTCATTTCTGACCTATGGTGACCTTAAAGAGAACCTATCATGGGTTTTTCTTACTAAGATTTGCTCAGAAGAGGTTTGCCATTGCCTTTCCTCTGAGGCTGAGAGCATGTGACTTGTCCTACATTATCACATTATTGCTTATCAACTTATTGCTCTTTTGCCCCTCTCTCATACACCAAGTTCTTCCTCGCAAATAATTTCCTGAACACAGCCACTTCTGGGCCTTCCACAAACTGTGTTTTTTTTTCCCATTTAGTGTTGCTAGGATCTCAAAACAGCCCTAAGGTACAGCTGAAATTCAGGACATGCTGGATTGACAATCAGAAATTAGGTATCAGTTAAGTGTGCTTTGATTACCAAAGTATTGATTTCTGTTAACTTAGCCATGTGTTCCTCTGAAAACTTAACATATTGTCCACATGATGCATAAGTTACATGATGCACCATTTCTGTTTTGATGAAGGGTCCACACCCCCAAACAGAGAATTTGGGGGGAGCATCACGTTCTGTCTATATGAAAGGAAAAGCTTTCCAAATAGGGAACATCTCTTATAATAAGATACACTTGCCAGACCGATAAGGAACAAGTTTTCCAACCCTCCAATAAGTGCATTCGTTATAATAAGGGAAATTTGGCAATCCTTGTGCCATTTAAGATATTATCAATTTCCATTTGACATTGGGGCCTTTCCTTAAATTCCTATATCGACTGCCTGTCTGATCCCAGATCTGGCACAAACCTTTTCAAGGTCTGTGTATCCATATCATACTATCTTTGTATTTTGGATTTCACCAACCCCAGATGCTTGGGAACTTCTTCATACCTGGAAGCAGCTCCATGGACACCATTATACTGCTAGCTTTCCCTCTCCGTTTAAATCCTTTCTCCAAACCCAGCCTCTCCTCCAAGACTTCAGCGCAAACACTTAGCCCTCAAGGATTATGTAACCCAAAATGGGTTACTGAAACTCATCTTTTATGTTGTCGTTCTTGCATGCGTTCAGGTTGTTGCCGACTTATGGCAACATTAAAGGGGAGCTTATTCGAGGGTTTTCTGAGGCTGAGGGTATGTGATTTGCCCAAAGATACCCAGTGGGTTTCCATGGCTGAGGGGAGATTTGAATCCTAGTCTCCAGTCATAGTGCAATGCTCAAACCATGCCCCACTGGCTCCTAGCCTTTGTGAACAGAGCAGAATAAATGCAATAAAATAGAATAAATCTTCCCTTATTCGCTTCCATTTTGCTCCCTTCCTTCTCTTGCCTGTCTAAAATAAGAGATGGCAAATTCTTTAAGGCACGGACATCTTTTCTGTAATGTACCATGTCCAGTGGCAGTATTTGAAAACTACAGTGAAGGGAATGACAGTTTGGCAGTACATAAATATTTAATTCATTTATGGCTTACAATGGCTTTGATTAATTAATTTTTTAAATCATTTTTAATTAAATACAACATCCAAACAACTAATCAACCACATAATATCACAAAACATCCAAAACAATAACAGCCTCTCAAACACTCAAAGCCAGGAATCCTAATGTTAGAAATATTTCAAACTATAAATCCACTCAAGGTTGTTATTCTTTCTTTCTTTCTTTCTTTCTTTCTTTCTTTCTTTCTTTCTTGTATCTAGCCATACCTTGGCCTTCTTCATTATGTTTCTTGAGTCTTAAACTTTACACAGACACTATTATTCCATGAGCTTGAGTTGCAATAAGTCAGAAATGACTGATTGTCTCGTCTGAACAAATCTTGCCACTAAAAAACCATGATAGGTTCCTTTTAGGAGCACCATATGTTAGAAATGAGTTGAAGAAACACACCTTGGCAACTATAGAACAATGTTGAGAGCCATGAGGCCTTCCAAATATTGGTGGACTACAGTTTCCATCAGGTCACTTAACCAGCATAGCCAGTGATGCGGGGTGATGGGAGCTGCAGTCAAGCAATACCCTGAACTGATATGGGCTTCTTATGGGATCCCCAGGATTTATATTTAGGGGGGAAACCGTGCCCCCTCTGAAACCTCTGGAAGTGTGACCTGCCATTTTGGAGAATATTGAAGACACCTGCCCTTGTAGGCAGAGGGTCAAGGCCCAGGAAAATACATGGCAACCCTCTGCCCGCTTGAGCAGTTTCCACGAAAATTCTAGAGTTGTTTTTCTTCAGAAAAGTTCTGTCTTTGGCCTGGAATGTAGAGTCCATTCCGGAAGCCAACGGTTGCTGGTTGTTGACCATCTCCCTCCGGCCGGTGGTCAGACAGCTTAGTGGCAGGCTCCTTGGTTTGGCATCTGCTCAGGCTGTCCGTTCACCATGTGTACTCCAATGTGCTTCTGCAAAGTGAGTGAGGAGGACAGGTCAACTGAGTCGGGGGCAGTTTTGGCTTTGCTGCGTCTGGCCACCAGTCCTTCTCTCGTTCTTATTCCTTTCTCTCCTTTGCTTGCAGGGGCTGAAAAGGGGACTTAAGAAACCTTTCCAGGTTCTTAAGAAACCTTTTCAGGCGCTGAAGAAGCCTTTTAGGGGGCTTTTCTCGGGTCGCCCAGCCCCCAAGGAAGAGGACAAGTATCTGGGGTAAGTCCCCATTTCCTTTCTCTCTCCCTCCCCACCTTCCTTCCTTCCTTCCTTCTCCCATTTGCTCCTGAGTAGGCAGGGAATAAACCCAAAAGCCATCTCTGGCCCCCTTAGGAAACCAGCCTTTTCCCTGCCTAGACTCCTAGTAGGTTGCCTTTTGGAAGAGCTAGCCAAGTTCCCTTTTCCTAAACACCTTTGGTTTGGGATTCTCCCTGGTCTTTCCCTTTCTCTTCCTCCTTGCCTTCTCACCCTTGCTATGGCCAGAAGGCATGAGGGCTAAGGGCCACAAATGCCCGTGGGAGGAGAGCCGTAATAGTAAATAACAATAATAATGATAATGTCCTTTTCTGTCCCTATTTCAGTTTACCAAAAATCCAGATAACTTGTGTGGAGGAAGACTCCCTCTCTTTGACGGTAACCAGAGTCCTCTCCCCCCCCCCCCTTTCATTGGAGGACTGCCCAAACCCAGTCTTCATTTCCCTTGGTAGCATCCTGAGGAAGTTCAGGAAGCATCATTAGGAGCCACAAGGAACAAAAAAGATGGGGAGAAGATGAACAATGAGGTCTCTTTGAACTCATTGGTTCCAAAAGGACAAAACTGGAGGGTCTCCCTTCTCGCCTTCCTTGGGGGAAGGATTTTAAGAACAGGGCCATCCCAACACATCCCCTTGTACACCATGTTCTCGCTTTCACTTCTCTCCCGCCTCCATTTATTGACAGGGTTCAGAGAGTGATTCTTGTCCCGCGAGGGCTGAATTGGATCCCGGGCCCATATCAGACAGGTAAGTTCTTTTCCCCTTGGGTCCTGGCTGAGGACCCAATGAATGGCACACGAAGATGTCCCACTGGGGCTAATAATAATACTGTAATAATATCCTTTTCCTCCTATTTCAGTTTGGAGGGCATTCCTGAAATGCTTGAGGCGGAGACCTCTTGGATGGTAATGTCAGAGTACTTTCTCTCCCCCTTCACCCCCCCCCCTTTTCATTGGAGGCCTTTAGGTTCAGGGCCACTCCAAGACCCTTGTACCCCACATTCTCCTTTTCACTTCTCTCCTGCCTCCATTTATTCATAGAATATAGACAACAAACCCTGTCTCTTGGAGGCTGGATTCAAACTTGTGCACAGATCAGACAGGTAAGTTCTTTTTTTCCTTCCTTCCCACTGGGACTAGTCCTACTGGGATGATAATAATAATAATAATAATAATAATAATAATAATAATATCCTTTTCCTCCTATTGCAGTTTGATGACCATCCCTGATCTATCTCCACAAGACAGCCTTACCTCTTTCTTAGTAAGGAAACAGAATCTCTCCCCCCCCCCTGGTCACCTTCCCCCCCTTTTCATTGGAGGCCTTTAGGATCAGGGCCACTTCAAGTCCCTTGTACCCCATGTTCTCTATTTCACTTCTCTCCTGCCTCCATTTATTTATAGGATATAGACAACAAACCCTGTCTCTTGGAGGCTGGATTTCAACCTGTGCACAGATCAGACAGGTAAGTTCTTTTTTTCCTTCCTTCCCACTGGGACTAGTCCTACTGGGATTAATAATAATAATAATAATAATAATAATAATATCCTTTTCCTTCTATTGCAGTTTGATGACCATCCCTGATCTATCTCCACAAGACAGCCTTACCTCTTTCTTAGTAAGGAAACAGAATCTCCCCCTCCCGGCCACCTTCCCCCCCTTTTCATTGGAGGCCTTTAGGATCAGGGCCACCAAGACCCTTGTACCCCATGTTCTCTATTTCACTTCTCTCCTGGCTCCGTTTATTTATAGGAGGCAGACAAAAACTGTCCTGCGGAGGTTGAGTTTAATGCTGGGCACAGTTCAGAGAGGTAAGGCACTCTTTCCCATTTGTTTCATGGTTTTTCCTTCCTTTTTTCTTTCTTCCCTTCCCTCCTTCTTCCTGCTGGGACTTTGGGGAGGCAGCACAAAGTCTGGGAAGCAGGACATTCTCCTTGATTGCTGCTGGATCCTCTCATTTCCTCTGCTAGATTAGAGCCACGGTTTGGGTGTCTATGGGGCGCATGGAACCAAACCACAGCAGATACCAAGGGCCCACTGTAATAGTAACTAATCATAATAATATCCTTTTCTCGTCCCTGTTTCAGTTTCCCAGAGCCACAGGTGACCTATTCAGAGGAGGACATCTGTGAGCCGTTTGTGGAGGAGAATATTGTCTCTGTGACGGTAATGAACGAGAGTCCTCTCCCCCCCCTTTCATTGGAGGCTTTTGGGATCAGGGCCACATCTAGACATTTGTACCCCATGTTCTCTATTTCACTTCTCTCCTGCCTCCGTTTATTTATAGTATGCAGACAACAACTCTTCCGCAGAGGCTAAATTGAAACTTGGGCAGAGTTCAGAGAGGTAAGGCACTCTTTCCCCTTTGTTTCATGTTTTTTTTCCCTTTCTTTTCTTTTCTTTCCTTCCTTCCTTTTTTCTTTCTTCTCTCCTTCCTCTCTACACTTTTTCTTCTTGCTGGGACTTTGGGGAGGCAGCACAAAGTGTGGGAAGCGGGGCATTCTCCTTGCTGGCTGCTGGATCCTCTCTTTTCCTCTGCTAGACTGGAGCCAGGCCCAGGGACGCAGCCTGGATGTGGGGGTCCATGGGGCACGCGGGGTAGTTCTGGAACCAAACCCCAGCAGATACCAAGGGCCCACTGCAGTACAGTAGTAATAGTAAATAATAATCATAATAATATCCTTTTCTTGTCCCTATTTCAGTTTGCCAGAATCACAGATGTCCTATTCTGAGGAGGACATGCCTGAGAAGTTTGTGGCGGAGAATATTCTCTCTGTGACGGTAAGGAACGAGTCCTCTCTCTCCCCCTTTTCATTGGAGGACTGCTGAAACCCACTCTTTTCCCTTGATAGGTTTGTGAGGATGTTCAGGAAACCCCTTTCGGAGCCGCACAGGGAGAAAGAGAAGAGGAGGAGATGAATGATGAGGAAGGCTCTGTGAACTCCTGGGTAAGAAAAGGGTGAAACTGGGGTTGGGGCTCTCCCTTCTTCCTTGTCTTAGAGAAAGGCTTTGAGGATGCACTCTCCATTTCTCTGCAGGATTTAGACAGCGATTCCTGTGACGAGGAGAGCAGTTCCCAGGAGTTTCACTTGGAGGACTTGGACACTGTGAAGGTGAGGAAGGAGAGTCTCTGACCCTTTTTCAAGGTTAGTCACATGCAGCAAATGGCATCACCTCATTCCTCCCCTCCTTGCTCTCTTTTTCCCTCCTGACAGACAAAGGAAGACTTACATCGTCTGTGTGTGAGGTTCTCCCGTCTCCCCCTTGAAGAGAGGATCCGTGTGGCAGAGAAGGTGGCGTCCAGGCATTTAAATTTGATGGTAGAGCACTACGTGGAGTCCTCTGAAAAGTAGGCGGATTTCTCCCATGCATCCCTATTTGTCCTCTCAAGGGCTGGGGGTCCAGCAAGGATGCCATTCTCTCCTTCCTTTGCTTTCTGTAGGGTCTGTGATGAGCTCATGAATGCGGTCTTTGGTCTCATCTGAATGCAACAAGAGAAGGATGCCACCACCACGCCTTTCCACGCTGCCACTCTTGCCACGCGGACGTTGGGTGCGGACGTTTCCCCATTTGGGGCGGGACAACCTCAACGGTTCCATCCAGGTCCAGTTGCCTGTCCCGGGTTCCAGTGACGGGATGAAGCTCTGCAACAGAAGGGAAGACGAAGTGAGCGCTGGCACCCAAAAGCCCGGTCTGGATTGAGCTCTGGGACTTCACTCCTGGAGTCCAGCCGGGTGCTTTGAACGCTGGCTGGATACAAATCCCTACTCAGCCAACGAAGGCAGAAAGAGGAATGAAGAAAGGGACTAGAACTACATCTCCCAGCAGCCCCCGCCCACCGTCCCCTTCAACCTGCCACTGCTGGTCAGTTGGCCGGGCTCCCCTAAGGCCTGCTTCCTCCCCTTCCTTCCTTCCTTCCTTCCTCCCCTGCCCTTCCTTTCCTTCCCCTCTTTCCCTTTCCTTCCCTTCCCCCATTCCTTCCCTTCCCTTCCTCCTTTGTCTTTCCTTCCCTTTTCCTTTCCTTCACTCCTTTCTCCCTCACTCTTTCTTTCCCTTCTCCCCTTCTTTCTCTTTCCTTCCTGCCTTTCCTCTTCCTTCCTTCCTTCCTTCCTTCCTTCCTCCTTTCCTCTCTTTTTTCTCTTCCTTCTTTCCTTCCGTCTTTCCTTCCTTCCCTTCCCTTCCCTTCTCTCCTCCTTCCTTTGTTTTTTCTTTGGTTCCTTCCCTCTTTCTTTCTTTCTTTCCTTCCTTCCTTCCTTCCGTCCTTCCTTCCTTCCTCCTTTCCTCTTCCTTCCTTCCTGTCCTCTTTCTTCTCTTCTTTCCTTTTCCTTCCTTCATTCCCTTTCTCTCTTTCCTTCCTACTTCCTTTCCTCTTTCTTTGGTCCCTTTCCTCTTTCTTTCCTTCCTTCCTTCCTTCCTTCCTTCCTTCCCCCTTTCCTCTTCCTTCCTTCCTGTCCTCTTTCCTCTCCTCTTTCCTTTTCCTTCCTTCCTTCCCTTTCTTTCCTTCCTTCTTCCTTCCCTCTTTCTTTGGTTCCTTTCCTCTTTCTTTCTTTCCTTCCCTCTGTCCCTTCCTTCCTTCCTTCCTTCCTTCCTGTCCTCTTTCTTCTCTTTCCTCTTTCTTCCTTCCCTTTTTTCTTCCCCTCCTTCTCCCCTTTCCCTTCCCTTTCCCACTTCCCTTTCCTTTATCTCCTTCCCTCTTTGTTTTTCCTTTCTCCCTCCTTCCCTCCATCCCCATGAGAACCAGTCCCATGAAAGGGGAGGGCTCCCAGTGCAATCCAGCCCCATGGGAGTCAGAGGCGGATGGGGGGGTTCCTTTGCCCCTTGGATGCTGCCTGAGACTGGCATGGCCCTGCGGCTGCCATCCTCTTCTTTGCCCAGGCAGCTCCAGTCTCAGGGACCAATGGACTTCCCCTTTCCCTTCCTTCCTTCCTTTCCTCCTGGCCATCTGCAAAGAATGGCAGGAGCCAGCTCCCAACAGTGTGGAGAGTCCCATGAAAGGGGGAAGAGGTAACCAAAACGCCTGGGGAACAAAAGTTCTACTGTTGTTGTTATTTTTCAAATTATTAAAATTAATATTAGTAAAAATTATTAAAATTATTAGTGCCACCATTAGCCTTTTGTTATAGCTGTTATCTCTGAACCGTTGTTGTTCATGAATTTTATGATAATAAACCGTTATGTTAAAAAGTAACTTGTGTGTTCACGCACTTTACTGTGTCTTGTCTTCAAACCTTCTACCGTCCCTCTTCCTGATCTGCTTTTAAAAATGCACCTGTTCCTCTTCCACTTTCCCCTTTTAGCCTCAGCTTCCTTCCACTGCAAACCCTCCAATTGTCCCAATGAATCCTTTTCCCTTCCCACTTTCTCCATTCCTTTTAAAATGCCCCGGTTTCTCTCTCTTTTTCCTCCGCGTTGCTGAGCCTGATCCCTGAATAGATCCAGCACCAGGGAGAGCTCCTTTTGGGAAAATCCAAAGTTGTCTCACTGCTCCTCTGTCTCTACATTGAGGACATCCCTTCCTACTATGGACTACGCTCAAACCTACTTTAACGTAAATCCTTCTGCACTGCTGTTTGGCCCCACTTGCAAGAAACGTGCAAGAAAGGATGAAAAAGAGGACAAAGTGAAAATGGAGTGTGTGTATGAGGAGCTTAGAGAAACCCAGACCCAATTCACCATCCCACCTACAAAGGAGCCCTTGTTTTGTTCGTATTCTGCTCTGGCGCTTTGGCCATGCACCCTGCTTGGATGATGATGATGAGGAAGATGAGGATGATGAATAGAAAGGCTGTTGAGTTGCTTGGGGAGGGAGAGGGGGTAAGGAGACAGTTTGAAAGCCTGGTAGAGTTTGGGCTCAGGGTACGTCCAGGAAAAGAGATTCCACCTAAACATTAGGAAGAATTTCCTGGCAGTAAGAGCTTTGCAGCAATCGAAGATCAGTCAATAACTTGGACGAAGGAATACAGGGCAAGCTTATCAAATTTGCAGGTGACACCAAATTAGGAGGAGAAGTTAGCACCCCAGAGGACAGGAAAAAAATTCAAATTGACCTTAATAGAATAGAAAGCTGGGCCAAAGCTAACAAAGTGAATTTCAGCACAGAGAAATGTAAGGGACTGCACTTAGGTGGAAAAAATGAAATGCATAGATAGAGGATGGCTGAACTTGGCTGAACAAGACCACATGTGATCATGTAGATCACAAGTTGAACATGAGTCAAGAGTGTGATGCGGCAGCTAAAAAGGCCAATGCAATTCTAGGCTGCATCAATAGATGTATAGTGTTTAGATCAAGGGAAGTCATAGTGCCACCCTATTCTGTTTTGGTCAGGCCCCACCTGGAATAATACTGTTCTGGGCACAATTCAAAAAGGATGTGGAGAGAAGCTGAAGCATGTCCAAATGAGGGCGACTAAAATGGTGAAAGGTCTTGAACCCATGGCTTATGAGGTAGAACTTAGGGAGCTGGGTATGTTTAGTCTGGAAAAAAGACAGTGAAGGAGTCATACGAAAGCCTTGTTTAGATATCTGAAGGGATGCCATTTTGAGGAGGGAGCGAGCTTGTTCTCTGCTGCTCCAGAGAACAGGACCCGGACCAATGGATGCAAGCGACAGGAAAAGAGATTCCACCTCAACATTAGGAAGATCTTCCTGACAGTAAGGGCTGTTGGACAGTGGAAGACAGAATGTGGTGGAGTCTTCTTCCTTGGAGGCCTTTAAACAGGGCTGGAGGGCCATCTGTCAATGGGGATGCTTTGACTGGGAGTTCCTGCATGGCAGAATGGAGTTGGACCGGATGGCCCTTGGCTTCTCTTCCAACTCTACGAATCTATGAAGATGCTGCTGCCTCAATGGCGTGTGGTGGACTCTCCTTCTTCTCAGTGTTATTATCCCCATTCCCACAGAATGCACACTGCGGAGAGGCGGCTCTTTGGATCTTTTCTTTCCAAAGTTGAGAAAGATTCTTGTCGTCTCTCTTTTGAAGCTGTACTTTTAATGCTTGTCTGATCCCAAGCTGACTCTTTGCTTCTGATTTTACTTTGTGTAGTTTCTTTAGCCTTTTCAAAATATATAACATTTTTACATGATTATATCTTGGTCATAATTTTTTGTGAGCTTCTAACAGCAGTGCCAAAGCATTTACATTAAAGTAGGTTTTAGCTTATACAGTAAGAAGAATGCTATAAATGTGTGGCCATCTAGTCCAACACTCAAATCCCTTGCTCTACGTTTTGAATATTGGCTCTTGCCATGCTGCAGAGTTAATGCTCCATACTATGGGATCCTAGGATTTATAGTTTGCTGTGGTACCAGACAGAGGAAACTAAATAGCTCACAAAACTACCAATCCCAGACTTCAATAGCATGAAGCCATGGCAATTTAAAGCGGCGTCAAACTGTGTTAATTCTACAGTGGAGTTGCAGCCCAGGAAAATTGGGTGCAGAACTGTATTACTAAATTTATTTTGAAAAGTATTCTGTTAGCAGCGTAGACCCTAGTTCACCAGTAGCCTTTTTGTGTAGGTTTTCACACTCCACACTGGCAATATAAACAGGTGGTCCTGAGCCAGAAACAACAACATTAAATAGGACCCCATGTATCCGGATTGATAATTACTGTATGGATTTGACTATAAATTGATCTCACGTAGAAGCTGAGGGCAAGTTTTGGTGCCAAAAGTATGGATTTTGACATGATCCACCGTGGATAGGTCGAGTGTAAAACGTGGAGGCTCCTTCAGTGTGTTTGTGTGCGAGCGGCAAAAGAGAAGAAGCAAACAATACACGGCTTCAGTGTTTTAGCCTTCACTCTGGAAAGGGACAGTTACGCAAACAGAAATTAATCAGTCATCAATCAATCAATCAATCAATCACCAAGGACTCTATCGGCTTGGCTCAGGACAGAAAGAAGCTGCGTGGGGGAAATCTGAAAAAGCTGCAATCACATTATCATTCTGACCCATAATCGTTATCCAGGGATGCCCTGCCCCGGAAAGTTTGAAATTGGCTGAGTCCAAGTCAGAGTCCGTCTCGCAGGAGGAGCGGCTGTTGCTCTCTCAACGGATTCCTCGGAAATAACGGTCCTGCAGCAGCTCCAGCCCAAAGAGGAGGAAGAGGAGCAGCCCTTGGCCGGACTGGAGGAGGAGGAGGCCCTGGGGGACCAAGCTCCTCTCCATGGTATATATATGTATATGTGTGTGTGTCTGTGTGCATATATATATATATATATATGTTTATTTGTATATATATATATATATATATGTATGTATGTATAGTGTGTGTGTAGTGTGTGTGCATTCTGTAGAAGAAAAGGATGAGCCGTTTTTGGTGCTTGATCTCATCCAGCTTTCACAGTTTAATTTTGAATTCTGCCATCCATCCGCTGGAACATCTGGAGGAGTTTCTCCTTTCTCCGTGTTATCGGATTGCAAATCCCATCACACCTAGGTAGAATAGCCAGTGGTCTGGGATGATGGGAGTCCGAAGCTGCAATCTTACGTGTGCACAAAACCTTGTGCATGCAGTTTTGCATCCTCCCACTGCCTGGCAGCTGTTAAGCATTGAGAGGGACTGCTGATGCTGTTACTGGTGGAGGGAAGGAAGGGAAGGTGATTCAGATCGGGAGCAGATGGTCTCAGCTTGGTCAGGGAAGAAGCAATGAGGGTGTTCTCTCAAATGGACTATAGTCATCTTTTCCTTCCCCTAGGAGCTTAGAGTAGCCGGATCTATGATTCTATGAATTGCTTCCCTCTTCCTTCCTTCCTCACTGGTAAGAAACAGCAGGCCATCCCAGGGCTTGGCAGGTAAAGGGTATTGGAGGTGTCTGAATGGAGTGAAAAACGGCAAGAGAAGAAACCCCTGTACCCATCTGGAAAGGGACTTGCACACCTTGCAAGCTGTGTTTACTTGTATGTAAGGCATTAACATCATGTCAGCCAGTGTCAGCAACATCTGGAGGGCCACAACTTCGGAAAGATGCATTTTATCAAATGATACCCCCCCCCTCCCCCGGCTGTTCTGAATTAGCTACAGTTCATTTCATTGAGTAAGCTTCAGTTTCCTCATGGCCAGAAAAAAAGTTATTTATTATGCAGGAAGTCTGCACTTGGGATTATTTATTTAGAGTATTTGTACCCCAGACTTCAGTCCAAAAGGCCTCCAAATCTCTAATTTGACACTTCCCTGCTCTCAGGCTTGCAATCTCAATAAGACATGACACATGAGGAGAAGGGGATGACAGTTGGGGAGTAGCTTAAGTCCAAGAGATGCCGGCTGTGCTTCTCCCCCAAAGAGGCCAGAGCAATGGATCAGTGATGGTCACTTGTAGAAGTCCTTCAGACTTTCTGAAGTTTGTTTTGTAGAGGTTTCAGACTTGATTTCTGGTACGGAACATTTTCAGGCCTCTTCTTCCGACTTTCAATTCTAGATACTACGACATCATTGAAAACCGTGTCCCGTCTCCTCTGGTTGCTGAGTACCAGAGCCATCTTTCCCAGTGTGAAGAGCTCTATCGGAATTTCCTAGACTTCAGGAACAGCATCTCGGGAGCTGATTCTGATTCTGACATTTAATGCATCCTTATTTTTTTCTTTTAAAAACTGCAGCCACACAGTCAAGAGGAAAGGATGTAATCCTTCTCCTGACAGTGCTTTTCCTATGAAAATCCCCCCCTTTTCTCGTTTTTTTTTTAATTTTTATTGCAATTAAAAACATCTACATACACAATTACACAGTCGCAGATTTAACAGAGGTTACAGGAAGAGCATTATTAAAAAATTCAAAAGTATCTTAATTTCCAAATACATATAACTTATATTTATAATGTATAATCTGCACGACCTATAAACATTTCTGATAATTGTGTGCTTCCATAATTGTCGATCGTCCAGAGATTTCCTGGTTGTTTACCTTTCCGAATTATAAATTTCATCCCTTGATCTATTGTAAACTTCCTAACTTGACATTCTAACTTCCTTGACCTCAGTCCATGCCTTGCTCTTAAGCATTTTTCTCATTCTAAATCTTTCTCAACCTTCCTCCTTCTCTCCTCTCATTCTATCCTAATTCTGTACTACATTCTCATACCTTCAACACATACCCCCCTTTTCTCAAAGCTGCAATTTCTTTATCCCTGGAATGGAAACCATTATAATGTAATTATGAAATAATTAGAATTATATGCTGTGTCCCATCTTGAGCCTTGAGGAGAGGCGGGAAAGAAATCAACAAAAATGTATCCTTGAGGGAATAGCAGCTGGTGGGGAGCATATTTTGTTGTGTTTGTGGGTTTACAGAGGGTTAACTCTCTCCTCTGCACACCATTGCCTCTGTCGGGATTGGAGTCCACCCCATGCTGCCATTTTGAAATGAGAAATGATGCATTTTTCATAGCAAGTGTTCTCTGTGTGTGCATGCGCCTTTGAGTTGCCTGTCAACCTATGGCGACCCCATTCATTTCATGGGGTTTTCTTAGGTAGGAATATTCAGAGGTGCTTTTGCCAGTTCCTTCCTCCAAAATACAGACTACAACACCTGGAATTCCTTAGTGGTCTCCCACCCAAGTATTAACCAGGGCTGACCCTGCTTAGCTTCCAAGATCAGATGGGAACTGATGCCTTTAGGGTGTTTAGTTCTTCTCTGTCCCTAGTGTAATGCCCAAACAGTACAGGGGCGAGCAATTTGTTGTCCACAAATGATCAGAAAGCAAAGGTGTTACTATTTCATCCATCCATGAAAAAGTTTTTGGTTTTTGGAGTATTTTGGATTTCGGAATTTCAGATAAGGGAGACTCAACCTGTAATACCAAGCAGAAAGTTTCAGAAGTAGTTTACAGCATTCCCTGAAGAGATATTTATGGTCAATCAAAATTAGTCAAAATGTTTAGTGCCATTGATGGTGCTTAAGAGTTTGGGGATGCCTCATGTAGCCGTGGCTTTTTCCTGGTAAATACTATATATATATGTATATATATATATATATATATATATTTGCAGAACTTTTGAATATAACATTCTGAATGTATTATTATATTCAAGCATAACACCAGGTTGTTTTTTCTTCTTTTATTAGGAAACAAGAAGAGAAGGCATTGTAGCCACAGAGCATTAACCTTTTCTCTCCATGTGCAACCCCTCTCATTTTAATTGGTCCTTTATGGCGATTGTGGGGCTAAACCACGAAGTAAATGTCACATTGAGTTCTAATTGTTGCTGTTGTTAATATTATATTCATATCCGTCTTTGTATTCATGTTTAAGGATCCAGTGTGGTGTACTGGTTTCAGCACTGGATAATGATTCTGGGGATCAGGGTTCGAGTCCCCCACTTAGCCATGGGAACCCACTGGGTGACCCCAGCAAAACCCCGTGATTGGGTTGCCATAAGCCGAAAACAACGTGAGAACAACAACATTTATATTTATTTAAGAAAAGTTACATTGGTACTCCATTGTAGTGACTCCTGGTTGAATGGGATCCAGATGAACTGTTTTGCTTTGGCTGCAGAAGAGAACCAGAGTACTTGATGTTTCAGAAATTGTGAGATGAAAAGGAAGGAGTTTTGTGTCAAAAAGTTCCCATGTCCCATCTTTAGATTTTCCTCCTTGATGAGATCTATGGAGAAGAATGCATTTTACTTTTATACCATTTGTGGTACATGCTATACCTGAAATTCATGGATAATGAACTTATCAATAAAGGCATAAACATAACATGTGCTGTACCTTTCCTCTCAGTTTTGGACTGCACATTCTCTCCCAACCAGGGCATATTTTGTGTCTGTGTGCAAACTTTAAAAACCCTGGCCTGGGATCAGCCCTATTTCATGCCCCCATCAACATGATAAATGTAAGATGGGGCCAAAAGAAATACTTCCGTTAAAGATCTAAAAACTCAGACACTCTTCTATGGGATAATGCTGTCAGTTGGCATTCAAATAGATTGGCCCAAGTTGTCTAGTCAGAACTCAGTCACACCTAGTTCAGTGTCATTTAGTCACAGGAAAATGTGTATAGGAATCTAGCCTAAACTGAGTTTATTAAGTTGGACTATAGTGACAGAATAATTAACAAAAGAGAATTAGAGAACAAAATTTCTACAGATCCAATCTGAGACAACTGGAAACCTATAAGCTTTCTTTTACTTGCATCTCAGGAAAGACGTACCGTTGAATTGGTTTGAATGGAATGACTTCTGGCATCTGCTTAATGAGAGAATCTATTCTGCCCATTGCCAGTGTTGTGGGTTTTTAAAATTGCCAATAAACATAATAAGGCTGTTTGCTGAAAAACATATTAGCTGCCTGTTTACAATAACATCATTAATAAATGGGACTTTTGTTAGATATTATATATTGAGCCCAGTGTTGTCAACCGCTTTGGGGGAAAAATATGAACCCATGGAGTGTCATCGATCTGTACACTGAAGTTCCTAAATTCCATCTCTTCATCGCATTGCCATGTGACCATTGCCCCCAATTTTACAGTGTCATTGCTGAGGTTGGTGTCACCCAGTGCAAGGGGGGCAGGATTCATTTAGTGGTATCACCCGGTGTGATCTGCACCCCCATAGTGATGCCTCTGCTAGTTTATGAAGGTATATTCCCATTTGGCATCTTTCCTGGATGTCCTAGGTATTTTTGGAGCCTTCTTGGGACATTCTGTGATCCCATATGGCAGGCTCCTTGCTCCAGAACGTCGTTCTGCAACACATGGAAGACACAATTGACAACGTCACAGGAAGGGTGGGGCCATCATATTTGGGACCCCTCTCTCCCTCATGCATCAGGGATCGCATGAATGTGACGATCTTGGAACAACAGGCCATTTGGGCTTGAACAGTCTTGTAAACAGATTGGATCTGGTCAGCTAGGATAAAGAGAAAACCTATCCAGATGGCAATGAAAAAATGCTGCATAACATTGGGGGGAAACATGGTTCCTTATCTGCTTTAATATATCTCAGCATATGTATATATGTGTGTGTTGGGTGTGCGAACCTGAATTGATATGGGCTTCTTATGGGATCCCCTTTATTTATATTTAGCGGGAAAACCGTGCCCCCTCTGAAACCTCTAGAAATGTGATCTGCTATTTTGGAGAATATTGAAGAAACCTGCCCTGGGAGGCAGAGGATCAAGGCCCAGGAAAATACATGGCAACCCTCTGCCCACTGGGGCATATTCAAATAAGGTTCTAGCGTTGTTTTTCTTCAGAAAAGTTCTATCTGTGGTCTGGAATGTAGAGTCCATTCCGGAAGCCAACGGTTGCTGGTTGTTGACCATCTCGCTCCGGCCGGTGGTCAGACAGCTTAGTGGCAGGTTCCTCGGTTTGGCATCTGCGCAGGCTGTCCGTTCACCATGTGTACTCCAACGTGCTTCTTCAAAGTGAGTGAAAAGAACAGGTTAAGCGGGTGCAGGGTGGTTTTGGCTTTGCTGGGTCTCTTGCTCTCATTCCTCTCACTCCTTTCCTTGCGGGGGCTCAAGAAACCTAGTTTGGAGGGTCTCAAAAAGGGGCTTAAGGAACCTTTGTGTAGTGTGCCTTCGTCATTTCTGACCTATGGTGACCTTAAAGAGAACCTATCATGGGTTTTTCTTACTAAGATTTGCTCAGAAGAGGTTTGCCATTGCCTTTCCTCTGAGGCTGAGAGCATGTGACTTGTCCTACATTATCACATTATTGCTTATCAACTTATTGCTCTTTTGCCCCTCTCTCATACACCAAGTTCTTCCTCGCAAATAATTTCCTGAACACAGCCACTTCTGGGCCTTCCACAAACTGTGTTTTTTTTTCCCATTTAGTGTTGCTAGGATCTCAAAACAGCCCTAAGGTACAGCTGAAATTCAGGACATGCTGGATTGACAATCAGAAATTAGGTATCAGTTAAGTGTGCTTTGATTACCAAAGTATTGATTTCTGTTAACTTAGCCATGTGTTCCTCTGAAAACTTAACATATTGTCCACATGATGCATAAGTTACATGATGCACCATTTCTGTTTTGATGAAGGGTCCACACCCCCAAACAGAGAATTTGGGGGGAGCATCACGTTCTGTCTATATGAAAGGAAAAGCTTTCCAAATAGGGAACATCTCTTATAATAAGATACACTTGCCAGACCGATAAGGAACAAGTTTTCCAACCCTCCAATAAGTGCATTCGTTATAATAAGGGAAATTTGGCAATCCTTGTGCCATTTAAGATATTATCAATTTCCATTTGACATTGGGGCCTTTCCTTAAATTCCTATATCGACTGCCTGTCTGATCCCAGATCTGGCACAAACCTTTTCAAGGTCTGTGTATCCATATCATACTATCTTTGTATTTTGGATTTCACCAACCCCAGATGCTTGGGAACTTCTTCATACCTGGAAGCAGCTCCATGGACACCATTATACTGCTAGCTTTCCCTCTCCGTTTAAATCCTTTCTCCAAACCCAGCCTCTCCTCCAAGACTTCAGCGCAAACACTTAGCCCTCAAGGATTATGTAACCCAAAATGGGTTACTGAAACTCATCTTTTATGTTGTCGTTCTTGCATGCGTTCAGGTTGTTGCCGACTTATGGCAACATTAAAGGGGAGCTTATTCGAGGGTTTTCTGAGGCTGAGGGTATGTGATTTGCCCAAAGATACCCAGTGGGTTTCCATGGCTGAGGGGAGATTTGAATCCTAGTCTCCAGTCATAGTGCAATGCTCAAACCATGCCCCACTGGCTCCTAGCCTTTGTGAACAGAGCAGAATAAATGCAATAAAATAGAATAAATCTTCCCTTATTCGCTTCCATTTTGCTCCCTTCCTTCTCTTGCCTGTCTAAAATAAGAGATGGCAAATTCTTTAAGGCACGGACATCTTTTCTGTAATGTACCATGTCCAGTGGCAGTATTTGAAAACTACAGTGAAGGGAATGACAGTTTGGCAGTACATAAATATTTAATTCATTTATGGCTTACAATGGCTTTGATTAATTAATTTTTTAAATCATTTTTAATTAAATACAACATCCAAACAACTAATCAACCACATAATATCACAAAACATCCAAAACAATAACAGCCTCTCAAACACTCAAAGCCAGGAATCCTAATGTTAGAAATATTTCAAACTATAAATCCACTCAAGGTTGTTATTCTTTCTTTCTTTCTTTCTTTCTTTCTTTCTTTCTTTCTTGTATCTAGCCATACCTTGGCCTTCTTCATTATGTTTCTTGAGTCTTAAACTTTACACAGACACTATTATTCCATGAGCTTGAGTTGCAATAAGTCAGAAATGACTGATTGTCTCGTCTGAACAAATCTTGCCACTAAAAAACCATGATAGGTTCCTTTTAGGAGCACCATATGTTAGAAATGAGTTGAAGAAACACACCTTGGCAACTATAGAACAATGTTGAGAGCCATGAGGCCTTCCAAATATTGGTGGACTACAGTTTCCATCAGGTCACTTAACCAGCATAGCCAGTGATGCGGGGTGATGGGAGCTGCAGTCAAGCAATACCCTGAACTGATATGGGCTTCTTATGGGATCCCCAGGATTTATATTTAGGGGGGAAACCGTGCCCCCTCTGAAACCTCTGGAAGTGTGACCTGCCATTTTGGAGAATATTGAAGACACCTGCCCTTGTAGGCAGAGGGTCAAGGCCCAGGAAAATACATGGCAACCCTCTGCCCGCTTGAGCAGTTTCCACGAAAATTCTAGAGTTGTTTTTCTTCAGAAAAGTTCTGTCTTTGGCCTGGAATGTAGAGTCCATTCCGGAAGCCAACGGTTGCTGGTTGTTGACCATCTCCCTCCGGCCGGTGGTCAGACAGCTTAGTGGCAGGTTCCTTGGTTTGGCATCTGCTCAGGCTGTCCGTTCACCATGTGTACTCCAATGTGCTTCTGCAAAGTGAGTGAGGAGGACAGGTCAACTGAGTCGGGGGCAGTTTTGGCTTTGCTGCGTCTGGCCACCAGTCCTTCTCTCGTTCTTATTCCTTTCTCTCCTTTGCTTGCAGGGGCTGAAAAGGGGACTTAAGAAACCTTTCCAGGTTCTTAAGAAACCTTTTCAGGCGCTGAAGAAGCCTTTTAGGGGGCTTTTCTCGGGTCGCCCAGCCCCCAAGGAAGAGGACAAGTATCTGGGGTAAGTCCCCATTTCCTTTCTCTCTCCCTCCCCACCTTCCTTCCTTCCTTCCTTCTCCCATTTGCTCCTGAGTAGGCAGGGAATAAACCCAAAAGCCATCTCTGGCCCCCTTAGGAAACCAGCCTTTTCCCTGCCTAGACTCCTAGTAGGTTGCCTTTTGGAAGAGCTAGCCAAGTTCCCTTTTCCTAAACACCTTTGGTTTGGGATTCTCCCTGGTCTTTCCCTTTCTCTTCCTCCTTGCCTTCTCACCCTTGCTATGGCCAGAAGGCATGAGGGCTAAGGGCCACAAATGCCCTTGGGAGGAGAGCCCTAATAGTAAATAACAATAATAATGATAATGTCCTTTTCTGTCCCTATTTCAGTTTACCAAAAATCCAGATAACTTGTGTGGAGGAAGACACCCTCTCTTTGACGGTAACCAGAGTCCTCTTCCCCCCCCCCTTTTCATTGGAGGACTGCCCAAACCCAGTCTTCATTTCCCTTGGTAGCATCCTGCGCAAGTTCAGGAAGCATCATTAGGAGCCACAGAGAACAAAAAAGATGGGGAGAAGATGAACAATGAGGTCTCTTTGAACTCATTGGTTCCAAAAGGACAAAACTGGAGGGTCTCCCTTCTTGCCTTCCTTGGGGGAAGGATTTTAAGATCAGGGCCATCCCAACACATCCCCTTGTACCCCACATTCTCCATTTCACTTCTCTCCTGCCTCCATTTATTGATAGAATATAGACAACAAACCCTGTCTCTTGGAGGCTGGATTTCAAACTGTGCACAGATCAGACAGGTAAGTTCTTTTTTTCCTTCCTTCCCACTGGGACTAGTCCTACTGGGATTAATAATAATAATAATAATAATAATAATAATAATATCCTTTTCCTCCTATTGCAGTTTGATGACCATCCCTGATCTATCTCCACAAGACAGCCTTACCTCTTTCTTAGTAAGGAAACAGAATCTCTCCCCCCCCCGGTCACCTTCCCCCCCTTTTCATTGGAGGCCTTTAGGATCAGGGCCACTTCAAGTCCCTTGTACCCCATGTTCTCTATTTCACTTCTCTCCTGCCTCCATTTATTTATAGGATATAGACAACAAACCCTGTCTCTTGGAGGCTGGATTTCAACCTGTGCACAGATCAGACAGGTAAGTTCTTTTTTTCCTTCCTTCCCACTGGGACTAGTCCTACTGGGATTAATAATAATAATAATAATAATAATAATAATAATATCCTTTTCCTTCTATTGCAGTTTGATGACCATCCCTGATCTATCTCCACAAGACAGCCTTACCTCTTTCTTAGTAAGGAAACAGAATCTCCCCCTCCCGGCCACCTTCCCCCCCTTTTCATTGGAGGCCTTTAGGATCAGGGCCACCAAGACCCTTGTACCCCATGTTCTCTATTTCACTTCTCTCCTGGCTCCGTTTATTTATAGGAGGCAGACAAAAACTGTCCTGCGGAGGTTGAGTTTAATGCTGGGCACAGTTCAGAGAGGTAAGGCACTCTTTCCCATTTGTTTCATGGTTTTTCCTTCCTTTTTTCTTTCTTCCCTTCCCTCCTTCTTCCTGCTGGGACTTTGGGGAGGCAGCACAAAGTCTGGGAAGCAGGACATTCTCCTTGATTGCTGCTGGATCCTCTCATTTCCTCTGCTAGATTAGAGCCACGGTTTGGGTGTCTATGGGGCGCATGGAACCAAACCACAGCAGATACCAAGGGCCCACTGTAATAGTAACTAATCATAATAATATCCTTTTCTCGTCCCTGTTTCAGTTTCCCAGAGCCACAGGTGACCTATTCAGAGGAGGACATCTGTGAGCCGTTTGTGGAGGAGAATATTGTCTCTGTGACGGTAATGAACGAGAGTCCTCTCCCCCCCCTTTCATTGGAGGCTTTTGGGATCAGGGCCACATCTAGACATTTGTACCCCATGTTCTCTATTTCACTTCTCTCCTGCCTCCGTTTATTTATAGTATGCAGACAACAACTCTTCCGCAGAGGCTAAATTGAAACTTGGGCAGAGTTCAGAGAGGTAAGGCACTCTTTCCCCTTTGTTTCATGTTTTTTTTTTTCCTTTCTTTTCTTTTCTTTCCTTCCTTCCTTTTTTCTTTCTTCTCTCCTTCCTCTCTACACTTTTTCTTCTTGCTGGGACTTTGGGGAGGCAGCACAAAGTGTGGGAAGCGGGGCATTCTCCTTGCTGGCTGCTGGATCCTCTCTTTTCCTCTGCTAGACTGGAGCCAGGCCCAGGGACGCAGCCTGGATGTGGGGGTCCATGGGGCACGCGGGGTAGTTCTGGAACCAAACCCCAGCAGATACCAAGGGCCCACTGCAGTACAGTAGTAATAGTAAATAATAATCATAATAATATCCTTTTCTTGTCCCTATTTCAGTTTGCCAGAATCACAGATGTCCTATTCTGAGGAGGACATGCCTGAGAAGTTTGTGGCGGAGAATATTCTCTCTGTGACGGTAAGGAACGAGTCCTCTCTCTCCCCCTTTTCATTGGAGGACTGCTGAAACCCACTCTTTTCCCTTGATAGGTTTGTGAGGATGTTCAGGAAACCCCTTTCGGAGCCGCACAGGGAGAAAGAGAAGAGGAGGAGATGAATGATGAGGAAGGCTCTGTGAACTCCTGGGTAAGAAAAGGGTGAAACTGGGGTTGGGGCTCTCCCTTCTTCCTTGTCTTAGAGAAAGGCTTTGAGGATGCACTCTCCATTTCTCTGCAGGATTTAGACAGCGATTCCTGTGACGAGGAGAGCAGTTCCCAGGAGTTTCACTTGGAGGACTTGGACACTGTGAAGGTGAGGAAGGAGAGTCTCTGACCCTTTTTCAAGGTTAGTCACATGCAGCAAATGGCATCACCTCATTCCTCCCCTCCTTGCTCTCTTTTTCCCTCCTGACAGACAAAGGAAGACTTACATCGTCTGTGTGTGAGGTTCTCCCGTCTCCCCCTTGAAGAGAGGATCCGTGTGGCAGAGAAGGTGGCGTCCAGGCATTTAAATTTGATGGTAGAGCACTACGTGGAGTCCTCTGAAAAGTAGGCGGATTTCTCCCATGCATCCCTATTTGTCCTCTCAAGGGCTGGGGGTCCAGCAAGGATGCCATTCTCTCCTTCCTTTGCTTTCTGTAGGGTCTGTGATGAGCTCATGAATGCGGTCTTTGGTCTCATCTGAATGCAACAAGAGAAGGATGCCACCACCACGCCTTTCCACGCTGCCACTCTTGCCACGCGGACGTTGGGTGCGGACGTTTCCCCATTTGGGGCGGGACAACCTCAACGGTTCCATCCAGGTCCAGTTGCCTGTCCCGGGTTCCAGTGACGGGATGAAGCTCTGCAACAGAAGGGAAGACGAAGTGAGCGCTGGCACCCAAAAGCCCGGTCTGGATTGAGCTCTGGGGCTTCACTCCTGGAGTCCAGCCGGGTGCTTTGAGCGCTGGCTGGATACAAATCCCTACTCAACAAACAAAGGCAGAAAGAGGAATGAAGAAAGGGACTAGAACTACATCTCCCAGCAGCCCCCGCCCACTGTGCCCTTCAACCTGCCACTGCTGGTCAGTTGGCCGGGCTCCCCTAAGGCCTGCTTCCTCCCCTTCCTTCCTTCCTTCCTTCCTCCCCTGCCCTTCCTTTCCTTCCCCTCTTTCCCTTTCCTTCCCTTCCCCCATTCCTTCCCTTCCCTTCCTCCTTTGTCTTTCCTTCCCTTTTCCTTTCCTTCACTCCTTTCTCCCTCACTCTTTCTTTCCCTTATCCCCTTCTTTCTCTTTCCTTCCTGCCTTTCCCCTTCCTTCCTTCCTTCCTTTCCTTCCGGCCATCTGCAAAGAATGGCAGGAGCCAGCTCCCAACAGTGTGGAGCCCAGCAGAGAGTCCCATGAAAGGGGGAAGAGGTAACCAAAACGCCTGGGGAACAAAATTTCTACTGTTGTTGTTATTTTTCAAATTATTAAAATTAAAATTAGTAAAAATTATTAAAATTATTAGTGCCACCATTAGCCTTTTGTTATAGCTGTTATCTCTGAACCGTTGTTATTCATGAATTTTATGATAATAAACCGTTATGTTAAAAAGTAACTTGTGTGTTCGCGCACTTTACTGTGTCTTGTCTTCAAACCTTCTACCGTCCCTCTTCCTGATCTGCTTTTAAAAATGCACCCGTTCCTCTTCCACTTTCCCCTTTTAGCCTCAGCTTCCTTCCACTGCAAACCCTCCAATTGTCCCAATGAATCCTTTTCCCTTCCCACTTTCTCCATTCCTTTTAAAATGCCCCGGTTTCTCTCTCTTTTTCCTCCGCGTTGCTGAGCCTGATCCCTGAATAGATCCAGCACCAGGGAGAGCTCCTTTTGGGAAAATCCAAAGTTGTCTCACTGCTCCTCTGTCTCTACATTGAGGACATCCCTTCCTACTATGGACTACGCTCAAACCTACTTTAACGTAAATCCTTCTGCACTGCTGTTTGGCCCCACTTGCAAGAAACGTGCAAGAAAGGATGAAAAAGAGGACAAAGTGAAAATGGAGTGTGTGTATGAGGAGCTTAGAGAAACCCAGACCCGATTCACCATCCCACCTACAAAGGAGCCCTTGTTTTGTTCGTATTCTGCTCTGGCGCTTTGGCCATGCACCCTGCTTGGATGATGATGATGAGGATGATGAATAGAAAGGCTGTTGAGTTGCTTGGGGAGGGAGAGGGGGTAAGGAGACAGTTTGAAAGCCTGGTAGAGTTTGGGCTCAGGGTACGTCCAGGAAAAGAGATTCCACCTAAACATTAGGAAGAATTTCCTGGCAGTAAGAGCTTTGCAGCAATCGAAGATCAGTCAATAACTTGGACGAAGGAATACAGGGCAAGCTTATCAAATTTGCAGAGGACACCAAATTAGGAGGAGAAGTTAGCACCCCAGAGGACAGGAACAAAACTCAAAATGACCTTAATAGATTAGAAAGCTGGGCCAAAGCTAACAAAGTGAATTTCAGCACAGAGAAATGTAAGGGACTGCACTTAGGTGGAAAAAATGAAATGCATAGATAGAGGATGGCTGAACTTGGCTGAACAAGACCACATGTGATCATGTAGATCAC
Source organism: Urosaurus nigricauda (assembly GCA_034509955.1). Taxonomy (NCBI): domain Eukaryota; kingdom Metazoa; phylum Chordata; class Lepidosauria; order Squamata; family Phrynosomatidae; genus Urosaurus; species Urosaurus nigricauda. The sequence continues at coordinate 13,681,049 of JAOEGL010000013.1, forward strand.
AAGTTGAACATGAGTCAAGAGTGTGATGCGGCAGCTAAAAAGGCCAATGCAATTCTAGGCTGCATCAATAGATGTATAGTGTTTAGATCAAGGGAAGTCATAGTGCCACCCTATTCTGTTTTGGTCAGGCCCCACCTGGAATAATACTGTTCTGGGCACAATTCAAAAAGGATGTGGAGAGAAGCTGAAGCATGTCCAAATGAGGGCGACTAAAATGGTGAAAGGTCTTGAACCCATGGCTTATGAGGTAGAACTTAGGGAGCTGGGTATGTTTAGTCTGGAAAAAAGACAGTGAAGGAGTCATACGAAAGCCTTGTTTAGATATCTGAAGGGATGCCATTTTGAGGAGGGAGCGAGCTTGTTCTCTGCTGCTCCAGAGAACAGGACCCGGACCAATGGATGCAAGCGACAGGAAAAGAGATTTCACCTCAACATTAGGAAGATCTTCCTGACAGTAAGGGCTGTTGGACAGTGGAAGACAGAGTGTGGTGGAGTCTTCTTCCTTGGAGGCCTTTAAACAGGGCTGGAGGGCCATCTGTCAATGGGGATGCTTTGACTGGGAGTTCCTGCATGGCAGAATGGAGTTGGACCGGATGGCCCTTGGCTTCTCTTCCAACTCTACGAATCTATGAAGATGCTGCTGCCTCAATGGCGTGTGGTGGACTCTCCTTCTTCTCAGTGTTATTATCCCCATTCCCACAGAATGCACACTGCGGAGAGGCGGCTCTTTGGATCTTTTCTTTCCAAAGTTGAGAAAGATTCTTGTCGTCTCTCTTTTGAAGCTGTACTTTTAATGCTTGTCTGATCCCAAGCTGACTCTTTGCTTCTGATTTTACTTTGTGTAGTTTCTTTAGCCTTTTCAAAATATATAACATTTTTACATGATTATATCTTGGTCATAATTTTTTGTGAGCTTCTAACAGCAGTGCCAAAGCATTTACATTAAAGTAGGTTTTAGCTTATACAGTAAGAAGAATGCTATAAATGTGTGGCCATCTAGTCCAACACTCAAATCCCTTGCTCTACGTTTTGAATATTGGCTCTTGCCATGCTGCAGAGTTAATGCTCCATACTATGGGATCCTAGGATTTATAGTTTGCTGTGGTACCAGACAGAGGAAACTAAATAGCTCACAAAACTACCAATCCCAGACTTCAATAGCATGAAGCCATGGCAATTTAAAGCGGCGTCAAACTGTGTTAATTCTACAGTGGAGTTGCAGCCCAGGAAAATTGGGTGCAGAACTGTATTACTAAATTTATTTTGAAAAGTATTCTGTTAGCAGCGTAGACCCTAGTTCACCAGTAGCCTTTTTGTGTAGGTTTTCACACTCCACACTGGCAATATAAACAGGTGGTCCTGAGCCAGAAACAACAACATTAAATAGGACCCCATGTATCCGGATTGATAATTACTGTATGGATTTGACTATAAATTGATCTCACGTAGAAGCTGAGGGCAAGTTTTGGTGCCAAAAGTATGGATTTTGACATGATCCACCGTGGATAGGTCGAGTGTAAAACGTGGAGGCTCCTTCAGTGTGTTTGTGTGCGAGCGGCAAAAGAGAAGAAGCAAACAATACACGGCTTCAGTGTTTTAGCCTTCACTCTGGAAAGGGACAGTTACGCAAACAGAAATTAATCAGTCATCAATCAATCAATCAATCAATCACCAAGGACTCTATCGGCTTGGCTCAGGACAGAAAGAAGCTGCGTGGGGGAAATCTGAAAAAGCTGCAATCACATTATCATTCTGACCCATAGTCGTTATCCAGGGATGCCCTGCCCCGGAAAGTTTGAAATTGGCTGAGTCCAAGTCAGAGTCCGTCTCGCAGGAGGAGCGGCTGTTGCTCTCTCAACGGATTCCTCGGAAATAACGGTCCTGCAGCAGCTCCAGCCCAAAGAGGAGGAAGAGGAGCAGCCCTTGGCCGGACTGGAGGAGGAGGAGGCCCTGGGGGACCAAGCTCCTCTCCATGGTATATATATGTATATGTGTGTGTGTCTGTGTGCATATATATATATATATATATGTTTATTTGTATATATATATATATATATATATATATGTATGTATGTATAGTGTGTGTGTAGTGTGTGTGCATTCTGTAGAAGAAAAGGATGAGCCGTTTTTGGTGCTTGATCTCATCCAGCTTTCACAGTTTAATTTTGAATTCTGCCATCCATCCGCTGGAACATCTGGAGGAGTTTCTCCTTTCTCCGTGTTATCGGATTGCAAATCCCATCACACCTAGGTAGAATAGCCAGTGGTCTGGGATGATGGGAGTCCGAAGCTGCAATCTTACGTGTGCACAAAACCTTGTGCATGCAGTTTTGCATCCTCCCACTGCCTGGCAGCTGTTAAGCATTGAGAGGGACTGCTGATGCTGTTACTGGTGGAGGGAAGGAAGGGAAGGTGATTCAGATCGGGAGCAGATGGTCTCAGCTTGGTCAGGGAAGAAGCAATGAGGGTGTTCTCTCAAATGGACTATAGTCATCTTTTCCTTCCCCTAGGAGCTTAGAGTAGCCGGATCTATGATTCTATGAATTGCTTCCCTCTTCCTTCCTTCCTCACTGGTAAGAAACAGCAGGCCATCCCAGGGCTTGGCAGGTAAAGGGTATTGGAGGTGTCTGAATGGAGTGAAAAACGGCAAGAGAAGAAACCCCTGTACCCATCTGGAAAGGGACTTGCACACCTTGCAAGCTGTGTTTACTTGTATGTAAGGCATTAACATCATGTCAGCCAGTGTCAGCAACATCTGGAGGGCCACAACTTCGGAAAGATGCATTTTATCAAATGATACCCCCCCCCTCCCCCGGCTGTTCTGAATTAGCTACAGTTCATTTCATTGAGTAAGCTTCAGTTTCCTCATGGCCAGAAAAAAAGTTATTTATTATGCAGGAAGTCTGCACTTGGGATTATTTATTTAGAGTATTTGTACCCCAGACTTCAGTCCAAAAGGCCTCCAAATCTCTAATTTGACACTTCCCTGCTCTCAGGCTTGCAATCTCAATAAGACATGACACATGAGGAGAAGGGGATGACAGTTGGGGAGTAGCTTAAGTCCAAGAGATGCCGGCTGTGCTTCTCCCCCAAAGAGGCCAGAGCAATGGATCAGTGATGGTCACTTGTAGAAGTCCTTCAGACTTTCTGAAGTTTGTTTTGTAGAGGTTTCAGACTTGATTTCTGGTACAGAACATTTTCAGGCCTCTTCTTCCGACTTTCAATTCTAGATACTACGACATCATTGAAAACCGTGTCCCGTCTCCTCTGGTTGCTGAGTACCAGAGCCATCTTTCCCAGTGTGAAGAGCTCTATCGGAATTTCCTAGACTTCAGGAACAGCATCTCGGGAGCTGATTCTGATTCTGACATTTAATGCATCCTTATTTTTTTCTTTTAAAAACTGCAGCCACACAGTCAAGAGGAAAGGATGTAATCCTTCTCCTGACAGTGCTTTTCCTATGAAAATCCCCCCCCTTTTCTTGTTTTTTTTTTAAATTTTTATTGCAATTAAAAACATCTACATACACAATTACACAGTCGCAGATTTAACAGAGGTTACAGGAAGAGCATTATTAAAAAATTCAAAAGTATCTTAATTTCCAAATACATATAACTTATATTTATAATGTATAATCTGCACGACCTATAAACATTTCTGATAATTGTGTGCTTCCATAATTGTCGATCGTCCAGAGATTTCCTGGTTGTTTACCTTTCCGAATTATAAATTTCATCCCTTGATCTATTGTAAACTTCCTAACTTGACATTCTAACTTCCTTGACCTCAGTCCATGCCTTGCTCTTAAGCATTTTTCTCATTCTAAATCTTTCTCAACCTTCCTCCTTCTCTCCTCTCATTCTATCCTAATTCTGTACTACATTCTCATACCTTCAACACATACCCCCCTTTTCTCAAAGCTGCAATTTCTTTATCCCTGGAATGGAAACCATTATAATGTAATTATGAAATAATTAGAATTATATGCTGTGTCCCATCTTGAGCCTTGAGGAGAGGCGGGAAAGAAATCAACAAAAATGTATCCTTGAGGGAATAGCAGCTGGTGGGGAGCATATTTTGTTGTGTTTGTGGGTTTACAGAGGGTTAACTCTCTCCTCTGCACACCATTGCCTCTGTCGGGATTGGAGTCCACCCCATGCTGCCATTTTGAAATGAGAAATGATGCATTTTTCATAGCAAGTGTTCTCTGTGTGTGCATGCGCCTTTGAGTTGCCTGTCAACCTATGGCGACCCCATTCATTTCATGGGGTTTTCTTAGGTAGGAATATTCAGAGGTGCTTTTTCCAGTTCCTTCCTCCAAAATACAGACTACAACACCTGGAATTCCTTAGTGGTCTCCCACCCAAGTATTAACCAGGGCTGACCCTGCTTAGCTTCCAAGATCAGATGGGAACTGATGCCTTTAGGGTGTTTAGTTCTTCTCTGTCCCTAGTGTAATGCCCAAACAGTACAGGGGCGAGCAATTTGTTGTCCACAAATGATCAGAAAGCAAAGGTGTTACTATTTCATCCATCCATGAAAAAGTTTTTGGTTTTTGGAGTATTTTGGATTTCGGAATTTCAGATAAGGGAGACTCAACCTGTAATACCAAGCAGAAAGTTTCAGAAGTAGTTTACAGCATTCCCTGAAGAGATATTTATGGTCAATCAAAATTAGTCAAAATGTTTAGTGCCATTGATGGTGCTTAAGAGTTTGGGGATGCCTCATGTAGCCGTGGCTTTTTCCTGGTAAATACTATATATATATGTATATATATATATATATATATATATTTGCAGAACTTTTGAATATAACATTCTGAATGTATTATTATATTCAAGCATAACACCAGGTTGTTTTTTCTTCTTTTATTAGGAAACAAGAAGAGAAGGCATTGTAGCCACAGAGCATTAACCTTTTCTCTCCATGTGCAACCCCTCTCATTTTAATTGGTCCTTTATGGCGATTGTGGGGCTAAACCACGAAGTAAATGTCACATTGAGTTCTAATTGTTGCTGTTGTTAATATTATATTCATATCCGTCTTTGTATTCATGTTTAAGGATCCAGTGTGGTGTACTGGTTTCAGCACTGGATAATGATTCTGGGGATCAGGGTTCGAGTCCCCCACTTAGCCATGGGAACCCACTGGGTGACCCCAGCAAAACCCCGTGATTGGGTTGCCATAAGCCGAAAACAACGTGAGAACAACAACATTTATATTTATTTAAGAAAAGTTACATTGGTACTCCATTGTAGTGACTCCTGGTTGAATGGGATCCAGATGAACTGTTTTGCTTTGGCTGCAGAAGAGAACCAGAGTACTTGATGTTTCAGAAATTGTGAGATGAAAAGGAAGGAGTTTTGTGTCAAAAAGTTCCCATGTCCCATCTTTAGATTTTCCTCCTTGATGAGATCTATGGAGAAGAATGCATTTTACTTTTATACCATTTGTGGTACATGCTATACCTGAAATTCATGGATAATGAACTTATCAATAAAGGCATAAACATAACATGTGCTGTACCTTTCCTCTCATTTTTGGACTGCACATTCTCTCCCAACCAGGGCATATTTTGTGTCTGTGTGCAAACTTTAAAAACCCTGGCCTGGGATCAGCCCTATTTCATGCCCCCATCAACATGATAAATGTAAGATGGGGCCAAAAGAAATACTTCCGTTAAAGATCTAAAAACTCAGACACTCTTCTATGGGATAATGCTGTCAGTTGGCATTCAAATAGATTGGCCCAAGTTGTCTAGTCAGAACTCAGTCACACCTAGTTCAGTGTCATTTAGTCACAGGAAAATGTGTATAGGAATCTAGCCTAAACTGAGTTTATTAAGTTGGACTATAGTGACAGAATAATTAACAAAAGAGAATTAGAGAACAAAATTTCTACAGATCCAATCTGAGACAACTGGAAACCTATAAGCTTTCTTTTACTTGCATCTCAGGAAAGACGTACCGTTGAATTGGTTTGAATGGAATGACTTCTGGCATCTGCTTAATGAGAGAATCTATTCTGCCCATTGCCAGTGTTGTGGGTTTTTAAAATTGCCAATAAACATAATAAGGCTGTTTGCTGAAAAACATATTAGCTGCCTGTTTACAATAACATCATTAATAAATGGGACTTTTGTTAGATATTATATATTGAGCCCAGTGTTGTCAACCGCTTTGGGGGAAAAATATGAACCCATGGAGTGTCATCGATCTGTACACTGAAGTTCCTAAATTCCATCTCTTCATCGCATTGCCATGTGACCATTGCCCCCAATTTTACAGTGTCATTGCTGAGGTTGGTGTCACCCAGTGCAAGGGGGGCAGGATTCATTTAGTGGTATCACCCGGTGTGATCTGCACCCCCATAGTGATGCCTCTGCTAGTTTATGAAGGTATATTCCCATTTGGCATCTTTCCTGGATGTCCTAGGTATTTTTGGAGCCTTCTTGGGACATTCTGTGATCCCATATGGCAGGCTCCTTGCTCCAGAACGTCGTTCTGCAACACATGGAAGACACAATTGACAACGTCACAGGAAGGGTGGGGCCATCATATTTGGGACCCCTCTCTCCCTCATGCATCAGGGATCGCATGAATGTGACGATCTTGGAACAACAGGCCATTTGGGCTTGAACAGTCTTGTAAACAGATTGGATCTGGTCAGCTAGGATAAAGAGAAAACCTATCCAGATGGCAATGAAAAAATGCTGCATAACATTGGGGGGAAACATGGTTCCTTATCTGCTTTAATATATCTCAGCATATGTATATATGTGTGTGTTGGGTGTGCGAACCTGAATTGATATGGGCTTCTTATGGGATCCCCTTTATTTATATTTAGCGGGAAAACCGTGCCCCCTCTGAAACCTCTAGAAATGTGATCTGCTATTTTGGAGAATATTGAAGAAACCTGCCCTGGGAGGCAGAGGATCAAGGCCCAGGAAAATACATGGCAACCCTCTGCCCACTGGGGCATATTCAAATAAGGTTCTAGCGTTGTTTTTCTTCAGAAAAGTTCTATCTGTGGTCTGGAATGTAGAGTCCATTCCGGAAGCCAACGGTTGCTGGTTGTTGACCATCTCGCTCCGGCCGGTGGTCAGACAGCTTAGTGGCAGGTTCCTCGGTTTGGCATCTGCGCAGGCTGTCCGTTCACCATGTGTACTCCAACGTGCTTCTTCAAAGTGAGTGAAAAGAACAGGTTAAGCGGGTGCAGGGTGGTTTTGGCTTTGCTGGGTCTCTTGCTCTCATTCCTCTCACTCCTTTCCTTGCGGGGGCTCAAGAAACCTAGTTTGGAGGGTCTCAAAAAGGGGCTTAAGGAACCTTTGTGTAGTGTGCCTTCGTCATTTCTGACCTATGGTGACCTTAAAGAGAACCTATCATGGGTTTTTCTTACTAAGATTTGCTCAGAAGAGGTTTGCCATTGCCTTTCCTCTGAGGCTGAGAGCATGTGACTTGTCCTACATTATCACATTATTGCTTATCAACTTATTGCTCTTTTGCCCCTCTCTCATACACCAAGTTCTTCCTCGCAAATAATTTCCTGAACACAGCCACTTCTGGGCCTTCCACAAACTGTGTTTTTTTTTCCCATTTAGTGTTGCTAGGATCTCAAAACAGCCCTAAGGTACAGCTGAAATTCAGGACATGCTGGATTGACAATCAGAAATTAGGTATCAGTTAAGTGTGCTTTGATTACCAAAGTATTGATTTCTGTTAACTTAGCCATGTGTTCCTCTGAAAACTTAACATATTGTCCACATGATGCATAAGTTACATGATGCACCATTTCTGTTTTGATGAAGGGTCCACACCCCCAAACAGAGAATTTGGGGGGAGCATCACGTTCTGTCTATATGAAAGGAAAAGCTTTCCAAATAGGGAACATCTCTTATAATAAGATACACTTGCCAGACCGATAAGGAACAAGTTTTCCAACCCTCCAATAAGTGCATTCGTTATAATAAGGGAAATTTGGCAATCCTTGTGCCATTTAAGATATTATCAATTTCCATTTGACATTGGGGCCTTTCCTTAAATTCCTATATCGACTGCCTGTCTGATCCCAGATCTGGCACAAACCTTTTCAAGGTCTGTGTATCCATATCATACTATCTTTGTATTTTGGATTTCACCAACCCCAGATGCTTGGGAACTTCTTCATACCTGGAAGCAGCTCCATGGACACCATTATACTGCTAGCTTTCCCTCTCCGTTTAAATCCTTTCTCCAAACCCAGCCTCTCCTCCAAGACTTCAGCGCAAACACTTAGCCCTCAAGGATTATGTAACCCAAAATGGGTTACTGAAACTCATCTTTTATGTTGTCGTTCTTGCATGCGTTCAGGTTGTTGCCGACTTATGGCAACATTAAAGGGGAGCTTATTCGAGGGTTTTCTGAGGCTGAGGGTATGTGATTTGCCCAAAGATACCCAGTGGGTTTCCATGGCTGAGGGGAGATTTGAATCCTAGTCTCCAGTCATAGTGCAATGCTCAAACCATGCCCCACTGGCTCCTAGCCTTTGTGAACAGAGCAGAATAAATGCAATAAAATAGAATAAATCTTCCCTTATTCGCTTCCATTTTGCTCCCTTCCTTCTCTTGCCTGTCTAAAATAAGAGATGGCAAATTCTTTAAGGCACGGACATCTTTTCTGTAATGTACCATGTCCAGTGGCAGTATTTGAAAACTACAGTGAAGGGAATGACAGTTTGGCAGTACATAAATATTTAATTCATTTATGGCTTACAATGGCTTTGATTAATTAATTTTTAAAATCATTTTTAATTAAATACAACATCCAAACAACTAATCAACCACATAATATCACAAAACATCCAAAACAATAACAGCCTCTCAAACACTCAAAGCCAGGAATCCTAATGTTAGAAATATTTCAAACTATAAATCCACTCAAGGTTGTTATTCTTTCTTTCTTTCTTTCTTTCTTTCTTTCTTTCTTTCTTTCTTGTATCTAGCCATACCTTGGCCTTCTTCATTATGTTTCTTGAGTCTTAAACTTTACACAGACACTATTATTCCATGAGCTTGAGTTGCAATAAGTCAGAAATGACTGATTGTCTCGTCTGAACAAATCTTGCCACTAAAAAACCATGATAGGTTCCTTTTAGGAGCACCATATGTTAGAAATGAGTTGAAGAAACACACCTTGGCAACTATAGAACAATGTTGAGAGCCATGAGGCCTTCCAAATATTGGTGGACTACAGTTTCCATCAGGTCACTTAACCAGCATAGCCAGTGATGCGGGGTGATGGGAGCTGCAGTCAAGCAATACCCTGAACTGATATGGGCTTCTTATGGGATCCCCAGGATTTATATTTAGGGGGGAAACCGTGCCCCCTCTGAAACCTCTGGAAGTGTGACCTGCCATTTTGGAGAATATTGAAGACACCTGCCCTTGTAGGCAGAGGGTCAAGGCCCAGGAAAATACATGGCAACCCTCTGCCCGCTTGAGCAGTTTCCACGAAAATTCTAGAGTTGTTTTTCTTCAGAAAAGTTCTGTCTTTGGCCTGGAATGTAGAGTCCATTCCGGAAGCCAACGGTTGCTGGTTGTTGACCATCTCCCTCCGGCCGGTGGTCAGACAGCTTAGTGGCAGGTTCCTTGGTTTGGCATCTGCTCAGGCTGTCCGTTCACCATGTGTACTCCAATGTGCTTCTGCAAAGTGAGTGAGGAGGACAGGTCAACTGAGTCGGGGGCAGTTTTGGCTTTGCTGCGTCTGGCCACCAGTCCTTCTCTCGTTCTTATTCCTTTCTCTCCTTTGCTTGCAGGGGCTGAAAAGGGGACTTAAGAAACCTTTCCAGGTTCTTAAGAAACCTTTTCAGGCGCTGAAGAAGCCTTTTAGGGGGCTTTTCTCGGGTCGCCCAGCCCCCAAGGAAGAGGACAAGTATCTGGGGTAAGTCCCCATTTCCTTTCTCTCTCCCTCCCCACCTTCCTTCCTTCCTTCCTTCTCCCATTTGCTCCTGAGTAGGCAGGGAATAAACCCAAAAGCCATCTCTGGCCCCCTTAGGAAACCAGCCTTTTCCCTGCCTAGACTCCTAGTAGGTTGCCTTTTGGAAGAGCTAGCCAAGTTCCCTTTTCCTAAACACCTTTGGTTTGGGATTCTCCCTGGTCTTTCCCTTTCTCTTCCTCCTTGCCTTCTCACCCTTGCTATGGCCAGAAGGCATGAGGGCTAAGGGCCACAAATGCCCGTGGGAGGAGAGCCGTAATAGTAAATAACAATAATAATGATAATGTCCTTTTCTGTCCCTATTTCAGTTTACCAAAAATCCAGATAACTTGTGTGGAGGAAGACTCCCTCTCTTTGACGGTAACCAGAGTCCTCTCCCCCCCCCCCCTTTCATTGGAGGACTGCCCAAACCCAGTCTTCATTTCCCTTGGTAGCATCCTGCGCAAGTTCAGGAAGCATCATTAGGAGCCACAGAGAACAAAAAAGATGGGGAGAAGATGAACAATGAGGTCTCTTTGAACTCATTGGTTCCAAAAGGACAAAACTGGAGGGTCTCCCTTCTTGCCTTCCTTGGGGGAAGGATTTTAAGATCAGGGCCATCCCAACACATCCCCTTGTACCCCACATTCTCCATTTCACTTCTCTCCTGCCTCCATTTATTGATAGAATATAGACAACAAACCCTGTCTCTTGGAGGCTGGATTTCAAACTGTGCACAGATCAGACAGGTAAGTTCTTTTTTTCCTTCCTTCCCACTGGGACTAGTCCTACTGGGATTAATAATAATAATAATAATAATAATAATATCCTTTTCCTCCTATTGCAGTTTGATGACCATCCCTGATCTATCTCCACAAGACAGCCTTACCTCTTTCTTAGTAAGGAAACAGAATCTCTCCCCCCCCCGGTCACCTTCCCCCCCTTTTCATTGGAGGCCTTTAGGATCAGGGCCACTTCAAGTCCCTTGTACCCCATGTTCTCTATTTCACTTCTCTCCTGCCTCCATTTATTTATAGGATATAGACAACAAACCCTGTCTCTTGGAGGCTGGATTTCAACCTGTGCACAGATCAGACAGGTAAGTTCTTTTTTTCCTTCCTTCCCACTGGGACTAGTCCTACTGGGATTAATAATAATAATAATATTATAATAATAATAATAATAATAATAATAATATCCTTTTCCTTCTATTGCAGTTTGATGACCATCCCTGATCTATCTCCACAAGACAGCCTTACCTCTTTCTTAGTAAGGAAACAGAATCTCCCCCTCCCGGCCACCTTCCCCCCCTTTTCATTGGAGGCCTTTAGGATCAGGGCCACCAAGACCCTTGTACCCCATGTTCTCTATTTCACTTCTCTCCTGGCTCCGTTTATTTATAGGAGGCAGACAAAAACTGTCCTGCGGAGGTTGAGTTTAATGCTGGGCACAGTTCAGAGAGGTAAGGCACTCTTTCCCATTTGTTTCATGGTTTTTCCTTCCTTTTTTCTTTCTTCCCTTCCCTCCTTCTTCCTGCTGGGACTTTGGGGAGGCAGCACAAAGTCTGGGAAGCAGGACATTCTCCTTGATTGCTGCTGGATCCTCTCATTTCCTCTGCTAGATTAGAGCCACGGTTTGGGTGTCTATGGGGCGCATGGAACCAAACCACAGCAGATACCAAGGGCCCACTGTAATAGTAACTAATCATAATAATATCCTTTTCTCGTCCCTGTTTCAGTTTCCCAGAGCCACAGGTGACCTATTCAGAGGAGGACATCTGTGAGCCGTTTGTGGAGGAGAATATTGTCTCTGTGACGGTAATGAACGAGAGTCCTCTCCCCCCCCTTTCATTGGAGGCTTTTGGGATCAGGGCCACATCTAGACATTTGTACCCCATGTTCTCTATTTCACTTCTCTCCTGCCTCCGTTTATTTATAGTATGCAGACAACAACTCTTCCGCAGAGGCTAAATTGAAACTTGGGCAGAGTTCAGAGAGGTAAGGCACTCTTTCCCCTTTGTTTCATGTTTTTTTTCCCTTTCTTTTCTTTTCTTTCCTTCCTTCCTTTTTTCTTTCTTCTCTCCTTCCTCTCTACACTTTTTCTTCTTGCTGGGACTTTGGGGAGGCAGCACAAAGTGTGGGAAGCGGGGCATTCTCCTTGCTGGCTGCTGGATCCTCTCTTTTCCTCTGCTAGACTGGAGCCAGGCCCAGGGACGCAGCCTGGATGTGGGGGTCCATGGGGCACGCGGGGTAGTTCTGGAACCAAACCCCAGCAGATACCAAGGGCCCACTGCAGTACAGTAGTAATAGTAAATAATAATCATAATAATATCCTTTTCTTGTCCCTATTTCAGTTTGCCAGAATCACAGATGTCCTATTCTGAGGAGGACATGCCTGAGAAGTTTGTGGCGGAGAATATTCTCTCTGTGACGGTAAGGAACGAGTCCTCTCTCTCCCCCTTTTCATTGGAGGACTGCTGAAACCCACTCTTTTCCCTTGATAGGTTTGTGAGGATGTTCAGGAAACCCCTTTCGGAGCCGCACAGGGAGAAAGAGAAGAGGAGGAGATGAATGATGAGGAAGGCTCTGTGAACTCCTGGGTAAGAAAAGGGTGAAACTGGGGTTGGGGCTCTCCCTTCTTCCTTGTCTTAGAGAAAGGCTTTGAGGATGCACTCTCCATTTCTCTGCAGGATTTAGACAGCGATTCCTGTGACGAGGAGAGCAGTTCCCAGGAGTTTCACTTGGAGGACTTGGACACTGTGAAGGTGAGGAAGGAGAGTCTCTGACCCTTTTTCAAGGTTAGTCACATGCAGCAAATGGCATCACCTCATTCCTCCCCTCCTTGCTCTCTTTTTCCCTCCTGACAGACAAAGGAAGACTTACATCGTCTGTGTGTGAGGTTCTCCCGTCTCCCCCTTGAAGAGAGGATCCGTGTGGCAGAGAAGGTGGCGTCCAGGCATTTAAATTTGATGGTAGAGCACTACGTGGAGTCCTCTGAAAAGTAGGCGGATTTCTCCCATGCATCCCTATTTGTCCTCTCAAGGGCTGGGGGTCCAGCAAGGATGCCATTCTCTCCTTCCTTTGCTTTCTGTAGGGTCTGTGATGAGCTCATGAATGCGGTCTTTGGTCTCATCTGAATGCAACAAGAGAAGGATGCCACCACCACGCCTTTCCACGCTGCCACTCTTGCCACGCGGACGTTGGGTGCGGACGTTTCCCCATTTGGGGCGGGACAACCTCAACGGTTCCATCCAGGTCCAGTTGCCTGTCCCGGGTTCCAGTGACGGGATGAAGCTCTGCAACAGAAGGGAAGACGAAGTGAGCGCTGGCACCCAAAAGCCCGGTCTGGATTGAGCTCTGGGACTTCACTCCTGGAGTCCAGCCGGGTGCTTTGAACGCTGGCTGGATACAAATCCCTACTCAGCCAACGAAGGCAGAAAGAGGAATGAAGAAAGGGACTAGAACTACATCTCCCAGCAGCCCCCGCCCACTGTGCCCTTCAACCTGCCACTGCTGGTCAGTTGGCCGGGCTCCCCTAAGGCCTGCTTCCTCCCCTTCCTTCCTTCCTTCCTTCCTCCCCTGCCCTTCCTTTCCTTCCCCTCTTTCCCTTTCCTTCCCTTCCCCCATTCCTTCCCTTCCCTTCCTCCTTTGTCTTTCCTTCCCTTTTCCTTTCCTTCACTCCTTTCTCCCTCACTCTTTCTTTCCCTTCTCCCCTTCTTTCTCTTTCCTTCCTGCCTTTCCTCTTCCTTCCTTCCTTCCTTCCTTCCTTCCTCCTTTCCTCTCTTTTTTCTCTTCCTTCTTTCCTTCCGTCTTTCCTTCCTTCCCTTCCCTTCCCTTCTCTCCTCCTTCCTTTGTTTTTTCTTTGGTTCCTTCCCTCTTTCTTTCTTTCTTTCCTTCCTTCCTTCCTTCCGTCCTTCCTTCCTTCCTCCTTTCCTCTTCCTTCCTTCCTGTCCTCTTTCTTCTCTTCTTTCCTTTTCCTTCCTTCATTCCCTTTCTCTCTTTCCTTCCTACTTCCTTTCCTCTTTCTTTGGTCCCTTTCCTCTTTCTTTCCTTCCTTCCTTCCTTCCTTCCTTCCTTCCTTCCTTCCCCCTTTCCTCTTCCTTCCTTCCTGTCCTCTTTCCTCTCCTCTTTCCTTTTCCTTCCTTCCTTCCCTTTCTTTCCTTCCTTCTTCCTTCCCTCTTTCTTTGGTTCCTTTCCTCTTTCTTTCTTTCCTTCCCTCTGTCCCTTCCTTCCTTCCTTCCTTCCTTCCTGTCCTCTTTCTTCTCTTTCCTCTTTCTTCCTTCCCTTTTTTCTTCCCCTCCTTCTCCCCTTTCCCTTCCCTTTCCCACTTCCCTTTCCTTTATCTCCTTCCCTCTTTGTTTTTCCTTTCTCCCTCCTTCCCTCCATCCCCATGAGAACCAGTCCCATGAAAGGGGAGGGCTCCCAGTGCAATCCAGCCCCATGGGAGTCAGAGGCGGATGGGGGGGTTCCTTTGCCCCTTGGATGCTGCCTGAGACTGGCATGGCCCTGCGGCTGCCATCCTCTTCTTTGCCCAGGCAGCTCCAGTCTCAGGGACCAATGGACTTCCCCTTTCCCTTCCTTCCTTCCTTTCCTCCTGGCCATCTGCAAAGAATGGCAGGAGCCAGCTCCCAACAGTGTGGAGAGTCCCATGAAAGGGGGAAGAGGTAACCAAAACGCCTGGGGAACAAAAGTTCTACTGTTGTTGTTATTTTTCAAATTATTAAAATTAATATTAGTAAAAATTATTAAAATTATTAGTGCCACCATTAGCCTTTTGTTATAGCTGTTATCTCTGAACCGTTGTTGTTCATGAATTTTATGATAATAAACCGTTATGTTAAAAAGTAACTTGTGTGTTCACGCACTTTACTGTGTCTTGTCTTCAAACCTTCTACCGTCCCTCTTCCTGATCTGCTTTTAAAAATGCACCTGTTCCTCTTCCACTTTCCCCTTTTAGCCTCAGCTTCCTTCCACTGCAAACCCTCCAATTGTCCCAATGAATCCTTTTCCCTTCCCACTTTCTCCATTCCTTTTAAAATGCCCCGGTTTCTCTCTCTTTTTCCTCCGCGTTGCTGAGCCTGATCCCTGAATAGATCCAGCACCAGGGAGAGCTCCTTTTGGGAAAATCCAAAGTTGTCTCACTGCTCCTCTGTCTCTACATTGAGGACATCCCTTCCTACTATGGACTACGCTCAAACCTACTTTAACGTAAATCCTTCTGCACTGCTGTTTGGCCCCACTTGCAAGAAACGTGCAAGAAAGGATGAAAAAGAGGACAAAGTGAAAATGGAGTGTGTGTATGAGGAGCTTAGAGAAACCCAGACCCAATTCACCATCCCACCTACAAAGGAGCCCTTGTTTTGTTCGTATTCTGCTCTGGCGCTTTGGCCATGCACCCTGCTTGGATGATGATGATGAGGATGATGAGGATGATGAATAGAAAGGCTGTTGAGTTGCTTGGGGAGGGAGAGGGGGTAAGGAGACAGTTTGAAAGCCTGGTAGAGTTTGGGCTCAGGGTACGTCCAGGAAAAGAGATTCCACCTAAACATTAGGAAGAATTTCCTGGCAGTAAGAGCTTTGCAGCAATCGAAGATCAGTCAATAACTTGGACGAAGGAATACAGGGCAAGCTTATCAAATTTGCAGGTGACACCAAATTAGGAGGAGAAGTTAGCACCCCAGAGGACAGGAAAAAAATTCAAATTGACCTTAATAGAATAGAAAGCTGGGCCAAAGCTAACAAAGTGAATTTCAGCACAGAGAAATGTAAGGGACTGCACTTAGGTGGAAAAAATGAAATGCATAGATAGAGGATGGCTGAACTTGGCTGAACAAGACCACATGTGATCATGTAGATCACAAGTTGAACATGAGTCAAGAGTGTGATGCGGCAGCTAAAAAGGCCAATGCAATTCTAGGCTGCATCAATAGATGTATAGTGTTTAGATCAAGGGAAGTCATAGTGCCACCCTATTCTGTTTTGGTCAGGCCCCACCTGGAATAATACTGTTCTGGGCACAATTCAAAAAGGATGTGGAGAGAAGCTGAAGCATGTCCAAATGAGGGCGACTAAAATGGTGAAAGGTCTTGAACCCATGGCTTATGAGGTAGAACTTAGGGAGCTGGGTATGTTTAGTCTGGAAAAAAGACAGTGAAGGAGTCATACGAAAGCCTTGTTTAGATATCTGAAGGGATGCCATTTTGAGGAGGGAGCGAGCTTGTTCTCTGCTGCTCCAGAGAACAGGACCCGGACCAATGGATGCAAGCGACAGGAAAAGAGATTCCACCTCAACATTAGGAAGATCTTCCTGACAGTAAGGGCTGTTGGACAGTGGAAGACAGAATGTGGTGGAGTCTTCTTCCTTGGAGGCCTTTAAACAGGGCTGGAGGGCCATCTGTCAATGGGGATGCTTTGACTGGGAGTTCCTGCATGGCAGAATGGAGTTGGACCGGATGGCCCTTGGCTTCTCTTCCAACTCTACGAATCTATGAAGATGCTGCTGCCTCAATGGCGTGTGGTGGACTCTCCTTCTTCTCAGTGTTATTATCCCCATTCCCACAGAATGCACACTGCGGAGAGGCGGCTCTTTGGATCTTTTCTTTCCAAAGTTGAGAAAGATTCTTGTTGTCTCTCTTTTGAAGCTGTACTTTTAATGCTTGTCTGATCCCAAGCTGACTCTTTGCTTCTGATTTTACTTTGTGTAGTTTCTTTAGCCTTTTCAAAATATATAACATTTTTACATGATTATATCTTGGTCATAATTTTTTGTGAGCTTCTAACAGCAGTGCCAAAGCATTTACATTAAAGTAGGTTTTAGCTTATACAGTAAGAAGAATGCTATAAATGTGTGGCCATCTAGTCCAACACTCAAATCCCTTGCTCTACGTTTTGAATATTGGCTCTTGCCATGCTGCAGAGTTAATGCTCCATACTATGGGATCCTAGGATTTATAGTTTGCTGTGGTACCAGACAGAGGAAACTAAATAGCTCACAAAACTACCAATCCCAGACTTCAATAGCATGAAGCCATGGCAATTTAAAGCGGCGTCAAACTGTGTTAATTCTACAGTGGAGTTGCAGCCCAGGAAAATTGGGTGCAGAACTGTATTACTAAATTTATTTTGAAAAGTATTCTGTTAGCAGCGTAGACCCTAGTTCACCAGTAGCCTTTTTGTGTAGGTTTTCACACTCCACACTGGCAATATAAACAGGTGGTCCTGAGCCAGAAACAACAACATTAAATAGGACCCCATGTATCCGGATTGATAATTACTGTCTGGATTTGACTATAAATTGATCTCACGTAGAAGCTGAGGGCAAGTTTTGGTGCCAAAAGTATGGATTTTGACATGATCCACCGTGGATAGGTCGAGTGTAAAACGTGGAGGCTCCTTCAGTGTGTTTGTGTGCGAGCGGCAAAAGAGAAGAAGCAAACAATACACGGCTTCAGTGTTTTAGCCTTCACTCTGGAAAGGGACAGTTACGCAAACAGAAATTAATCAGTCATCAATCAATCAATCAATCAATCAATCACCAAGGACTCTATCGGCTTGGCTCAGGACAGAAAGAAGCTGCGTGGGGGAAATCTGAAAAAGCTGCAATCACATTATCATTCTGACCCATAATCGTTATCCAGGGATGCCCTGCCCCGGAAAGTTTGAAATTGGCTGAGTCCAAGTCAGAGTCCGTCTCGCAGGAGGAGCGGCTGTTGCTCTCTCAACGGATTCCTCGGAAATAACGGTCCTGCAGCAGCTCCAGCCCAAAGAGGAGGAAGAGGAGCAGCCCTTGGCTGGACTGGAGGAGGAGGAGGCCCTGGGGGACCAAGCTCCTCTCCATGGTATATATATGTATATGTGTGTGTGTCTGTGTGCATATATATATATATATATATGTTTATTTGTATATATATATATATATATATATATATGTATGTATAGTGTGTGTGTAGTGTGTGTGCATTCTGTAGAAGAAAAGGATGAGCCGTTTTTGGTGCTTGATCTCATCCAGCTTTCACAGTTTAATTTTGAATTCTGCCATCCATCCGCTGGAACATCTGGAGGAGTTTCTCCTTTCTCCGTGTTATCGGATTGCAAATCCCATCACACCTAGGTAGAATAGCCAGTGGTCTGGGATGATGGGAGTCCGAAGCTGCAATCTTACGTGTGCACAAAACCTTGTGCATGCAGTTTTGCATCCTCCCACTGCCTGGCAGCTGTTAAGCATTGAGAGGGACTGCTGATGCTGTTACTGGTGGAGGGAAGGAAGGGAAGGTGATTCAGATCGGGAGCAGATGGTCTCAGCTTGGTCAGGGAAGAAGCAATGAGGGTGTTCTCTCAAATGGACTATAGTCATCTTTTCCTTCCCCTAGGAGCTTAGAGTAGCCGGATCTATGATTCTATGAATTGCTTCCCTCTTCCTTCCTTCCTCACTGGTAAGAAACAGCAGGCCATCCCAGGGCTTGGCAGGTAAAGGGTATTGGAGGTGTCTGAATGGAGTGAAAAACGGCAAGAGAAGAAACCCCTGTACCCATCTGGAAAGGGACTTGCACACCTTGCAAGCTGTGTTTACTTGTATGTAAGGCATTAACATCATGTCAGCCAGTGTCAGCAACATCTGGAGGGCCACAACTTCGGAAAGATGCATTTTATCAAATGATACCCCCCCCTCCCCCGGCTGTTCTGAATTAGCTACAGTTCATTTCATTGAGTAAGCTTCAGTTTCCTCATGGCCAGAAAAAAAGTTATTTATTATGCAGGAAGTCTGCACTTGGGATTATTTATTTAGAGTATTTGTACCCCAGACTTCAGTCCAAAAGGCCTCCAAATCTCTAATTTGACACTTCCCTGCTCTCAGGCTTGCAATCTCAATAAGACATGACACATGAGGAGAAGGGGATGACAGTTGGGGAGTAGCTTAAGTCCAAGAGATGCCGGCTGTGCTTCTCCCCCAAAGAGGCCAGAGCAATGGATCAGTGATGGTCACTTGTAGAAGTCCTTCAGACTTTCTGAAGTTTGTTTTGTAGAGGTTTCAGACTTGATTTCTGGTACGGAACATTTTCAGGCCTCTTCTTCCGACTTTCAATTCTAGATACTACGACATCATTGAAAACCGTGTCCCGTCTCCTCTGGTTGCTGAGTACCAGAGCCATCTTTCCCAGTGTGAAGAGCTCTATCGGAATTTCCTAGACTTCAGGAACAGCATCTCGGGAGCTGATTCTGATTCTGACATTTAATGCATCCTTATTTTTTTCTTTTAAAAACTGCAGCCACACAGTCAAGAGGAAAGGATGTAATCCTTCTCCTGACAGTGCTTTTCCTATGAAAATCCCCCCCTTTTCTCGTTTTTTTTTTAATTTTTATTGCAATTAAAAACATCTACATACACAATTACACAGTCGCAGATTTAACAGAGGTTACAGGAAGAGCATTATTAAAAAATTCAAAAGTATCTTAATTTCCAAATACATATAACTTATATTTATAATGTATAATCTGCACGACCTATAAACATTTCTGATAATTGTGTGCTTCCATAATTGTCGATCGTCCAGAGATTTCCTGGTTGTTTACCTTTCCGAATTATAAATTTCATCCCTTGATCTATTGTAAACTTCCTAACTTGACATTCTAACTTCCTTGACCTCAGTCCATGCCTTGCTCTTAAGCATTTTTCTCATTCTAAATCTTTCTCAACCTTCCTCCTTCTCTCCTCTCATTCTATCCTAATTCTGTACTACATTCTCATACCTTCAACACATACCCCCCTTTTCTCAAAGCTGCAATTTCTTTATCCCTGGAATGGAAACCATTATAATGTAATTATGAAATAATTAGAATTATATGCTGTGTCCCATCTTGAGCCTTGAGGAGAGGCGGGAAAGAAATCAACAAAAATGTATCCTTGAGGGAATAGCAGCTGGTGGGGAGCATATTTTGTTGTGTTTGTGGGTTTACAGAGGGTTAACTCTCTCCTCTGCACACCATTGCCTCTGTCGGGATTGGAGTCCACCCCATGCTGCCATTTTGAAATGAGAAATGATGCATTTTTCATAGCAAGTGTTCTCTGTGTGTGCATGCGCCTTTGAGTTGCCTGTCAACCTATGGCGACCCCATTCATTTCATGGGGTTTTCTTAGGTAGGAATATTCAGAGGTGCTTTTGCCAGTTCCTTCCTCCAAAATACAGACTACAACACCTGGAATTCCTTAGTGGTCTCCCACCCAAGTATTAACCAGGGCTGACCCTGCTTAGCTTCCAAGATCAGATGGGAACTGATGCCTTTAGGGTGTTTAGTTCTTCTCTGTCCCTAGTGTAATGCCCAAACAGTACAGGGGCGAGCAATTTGTTGTCCACAAATGATCAGAAAGCAAAGGTGTTACTATTTCATCCATCCATGAAAAAGTTTTTGGTTTTTGGAGTATTTTGGATTTCGGAATTTCAGATAAGGGAGACTCAACCTGTAATACCAAGCAGAAAGTTTCAGAAGTAGTTTACAGCATTCCCTGAAGAGATATTTATGGTCAATCAAAATTAGTCAAAATGTTTAGTGCCATTGATGGTGCTTAAGAGTTTGGGGATGCCTCATGTAGCCGTGGCTTTTTCCTGGTAAATACTATATATATATGTATATATATATATATATATATATATTTGCAGAACTTTTGAATATAACATTCTGAATGTATTATTATATTCAAGCATAACACCAGGTTGTTTTTTCTTCTTTTATTAGGAAACAAGAAGAGAAGGCATTGTAGCCACAGAGCATTAACCTTTTCTCTCCATGTGCAACCCCTCTCATTTTAATTGGTCCTTTATGGCGATTGTGGGGCTAAACCACGAAGTAAATGTCACATTGAGTTCTAATTGTTGCTGTTGTTAATATTATATTCATATCCGTCTTTGTATTCATGTTTAAGGATCCAGTGTGGTGTACTGGTTTCAGCACTGGATAATGATTCTGGGGATCAGGGTTCGAGTCCCCCACTTAGCCATGGGAACCCACTGGGTGACCCCAGCAAAACCCCGTGATTGGGTTGCCATAAGCCGAAAACAACGTGAGAACAACAACATTTATATTTATTTAAGAAAAGTTACATTGGTACTCCATTGTAGTGACTCCTGGTTGAATGGGATCCAGATGAACTGTTTTGCTTTGGCTGCAGAAGAGAACCAGAGTACTTGATGTTTCAGAAATTGTGAGATGAAAAGGAAGGAGTTTTGTGTCAAAAAGTTCCCATGTCCCATCTTTAGATTTTCCTCCTTGATGAGATCTATGGAGAAGAATGCATTTTACTTTTATACCATTTGTGGTACATGCTATACCTGAAATTCATGGATAATGAACTTATCAATAAAGGCATAAACATAACATGTGCTGTACCTTTCCTCTCATTTTTGGACTGCACATTCTCTCCCAACCAGGGCATATTTTGTGTCTGTGTGCAAACTTTAAAAACCCTGGCCTGGGATCAGCCCTATTTCATGCCCCCATCAACATGATAAATGTAAGATGGGGCCAAAAGAAATACTTCCGTTAAAGATCTAAAAACTCAGACACTCTTCTATGGGATAATGCTGTCAGTTGGCATTCAAATAGATTGGCCCAAGTTGTCTAGTCAGAACTCAGTCACACCTAGTTCAGTGTCATTTAGTCACAGGAAAATGTGTATAGGAATCTAGCCTAAACTGAGTTTATTAAGTTGGACTATAGTGACAGAATAATTTACAAAAGAGAATTAGAGAACAAAATTTCTACAGATCCAATCTGAGACAACTGGAAACCTATAAGCTTTCTTTTACTTGCATCTCAGGAAAGACGTACCGTTGAATTGGTTTGAATGGAATGACTTCTGGCATCTGCTTAATGAGAGAATCTATTCTGCCCATTGCCAGTGTTGTGGGTTTTTAAAATTGCCAATAAACATAATAAGGCTGTTTGCTGAAAAACATATTAGCTGCCTGTTTACAATAACATCATTAATAAATGGGACTTTTGTTAGATATTATATATTGAGCCCAGTGTTGTCAACCGCTTTGGGGGAAAAATATGAACCCATGGAGTGTCATCGATCTGTACACTGAAGTTCCTAAATTCCATCTCTTCATCGCATTGCCATGTGACCATTGCCCCCAATTTTACAGTGTCATTGCTGAGGTTGGTGTCACCCAGTGCAAGGGGGGCAGGATTCATTTAGTGGTATCACCCGGTGTGATCTGCACCCCCATAGTGATGCCTCTGCTAGTTTATGAAGGTATATTCCCATTTGGCATCTTTCCTGGATGTCCTAGGTATTTTTGGAGCCTTCTTGGGACATTCTGTGATCCCATATGGCAGGCTCCTTGCTCCAGAACGTCGTTCTGCAACACATGGAAGACACAATTGACAACGTCACAGGAAGGGTGGGGCCATCATATTTGGGACCCCTCTCTCCCTCATGCATCAGGGATCGCATGAATGTGACGATCTTGGAACAACAGGCCATTTGGGCTTGAACAGTCTTGTAAACAGATTGGATCTGGTCAGCTAGGATAAAGAGAAAACCTATCCAGATGGCAATGAAAAAATGCTGCATAACATTGGGGGGAAACATGGTTCCTTATCTGCTTTAATATATCTCAGCATATGTATATATGTGTGTGTTGGGTGTGCGAACCTGAATTGATATGGGCTTCTTATGGGATCCCCTTTATTTATATTTAGCGGGAAAACCGTGCCCCCTCTGAAACCTCTAGAAATGTGATCTGCTATTTTGGAGAATATTGAAGAAACCTGCCCTGGGAGGCAGAGGATCAAGGCCCAGGAAAATACATGGCAACCCTCTGCCCACTGGGGCATATTCAAATAAGGTTCTAGCGTTGTTTTTCTTCAGAAAAGTTCTATCTGTGGTCTGGAATGTAGAGTCCATTCCGGAAGCCAACGGTTGCTGGTTGTTGACCATCTCGCTCCGGCCGGTGGTCAGACAGCTTAGTGGCAGGTTCCTCGGTTTGGCATCTGCGCAGGCTGTCCGTTCACCATGTGTACTCCAACGTGCTTCTTCAAAGTGAGTGAAAAGAACAGGTTAAGCGGGTGCAGGGTGGTTTTGGCTTTGCTGGGTCTCTTGCTCTCATTCCTCTCACTCCTTTCCTTGCGGGGGCTCAAGAAACCTAGTTTGGAGGGTCTCAAAAAGGGGCTTAAGGAACCTTTGTGTAGTGTGCCTTCGTCATTTCTGACCTATGGTGACCTTAAAGAGAACCTATCATGGGTTTTTCTTACTAAGATTTGCTCAGAAGAGGTTTGCCATTGCCTTTCCTCTGAGGCTGAGAGCATGTGACTTGTCCTACATTATCACATTATTGCTTATCAACGTATTGCTCTTTTGCCCCTCTCTCATACACCAAGTTCTTCCTCGCAAATAATTTCCTGAACACAGCCACTTCTGGGCCTTCCACAAACTGTGTTTTTTTTTCCCATTTAGTGTTGCTAGGATCTCAAAACAGCCCTAAGGTACAGCTGAAATTCAGGACATGCTGGATTGACAATCAGAAATTAGGTATCAGTTAAGTGTGCTTTGATTACCAAAGTATTGATTTCTGTTAACTTAGCCATGTGTTCCTCTGAAAACTTAACATATTGTCCACATGATGCATAAGTTACATGATGCACCATTTCTGTTTTGATGAAGGGTCCACACCCCCAAACAGAGAATTTGGGGGGAGCATCACATTCTGTCTATATGAAAGGAAAAGCTTTCCAAATAGGGAACATCTCTTATAATAAGATACACTTGCCAGACCGATAAGGAACAAGTTTTCCAACCCTCCAATAAGTGCATTCGTTATAATAAGGGAAATTTGGCAATCCTTGTGCCATTTAAGATATTATCAATTTCCATTTGACATTGGGGCCTTTCCTTAAATTCCTATATCGACTGCCTGTCTGATCCCAGATCTGGCACAAACCTTTTCAAGGTCTGTGTATCCATATCATACTATCTTTGTATTTTGGATTTCACCAACCCCAGATGCTTGGGAACTTCTTCATACCTGGAAGCAGCTCCATGGACACCATTATACTGCTAGCTTTCCCTCTCCGTTTAAATCCTTTCTCCAAACCCAGCCTCTCCTCCAAGACTTCAGCGCAAACACTTAGCCCTCAAGGATTATGTAACCCAAAATGGGTTACTGAAACTCATCTTTTATGTTGTCGTTCTTGCATGCCTTCAGGTTGTTGCCGACTTATGGCAACATTAAAGGGGAGCTTATTCGAGGGTTTTCTGAGGCTGAGGGTATGTGATTTGCCCAAAGATACCCAGTGGGTTTCCATGGCTGAGGGGAGATTTGAATCCTAGTCTCCAGTCATAGTGCAATGCTCAAACCATGCCCCACTGGCTCCTAGCCTTTGTGAACAGAGCAGAATAAATGCAATAAAATAGAATAAATCTTCCCTTATTCGCTTCCATTTTGCTCCCTTCCTTCTCTTGCCTGTCTAAAATAAGAGATGGCAAATTCTTTAAGGCACGGACATCTTTTCTGTAATGTACCATCTCCAGTGGCAGTATTTGAAAACTACAGTGAAGGGAATGACAGTTTGACAGTACATAAATATTTAATTCATTTATGGCTTACAATGGCTTTGATTAATTAATTTTTTAAATCATTTTTTTAATTAAATACAACATCCAAACAACTAATCAATCACATAATATCACAAAACATCCAAAACAATAACAGCCTCTCAAACACTCAAAGCCAGGAATCCTAATGTTAGAAATATTTCAAACTATAAATCCACTCAAGGTTGTTACTCTTTCTTTCTTTCTTTCTTTCTTTCTTTCTTTCTTTCTTGTATCTAGCCATACCTTGGCCTTCTTCATTATGTTTCTTGAGTCTTAAACTTTACACAGACACTATTATTCCATGAGCTTGAGTTGCAATAAGTCAGAAATGACTGATTGTCTCGTCTGAACAAATCTTGCCACTAAAAAACCATGATAGGTTCCTTTTAGGAGCACCATATGTTAGAAATGAGTTGAAGAAACACACCTTGGCAACTATAGAACAATGTTGAGAGCCATGAGGCCTTCCAAATATTGGTGGACTACAGTTTCCATCAGGTCACTTAACCAGCATAGCCAGTGATGCGGGGTGATGGGAGCTGCAGTCAAGCAATACCCTGAACTGATATGGGCTTCTTATGGGATCCCCAGGATTTATATTTAGGGGGGAAACCGTGCCCCCTTTAAAACCTCTGGAAGTGTGACCTGCCATTTTGGAGAATATTGAAGACACCTGCCCTTGTAGGCAGAGGGTCAAGGCCCAGGAAAATACATGGCAACCCTCTGCCCACTTGGGCAGTTTCCACGAAAATTCTAGAGTTGTTTTTCTTCAGAAAAGTTCTGTCTTTGGCCTGGAATGTAGAGTCCATTCCGGAAGCCAACGGTTGCTGGTTGTTGACCATCTCCCTCCGGCCGGTGGTCAGACAGCTTAGTGGCAGGTTCCTTGGTTTGGCATCTGCTCAGGCTGTCCGTTCACCATGTGTACTCCAATGTGCTTCTGCAAAGTGAGTGAGGAGGACAGGTCAACTGAGTCGGGGGCAGTTTTGGCTTTGCTGCGTCTGGCCACCAGTCCTTCTCTCGTTCTTATTCCTTTCTCTCCTTTGCTTGCAGGGGCTGAAAAGGGGACTTAAGAAACCTTTCCAGGTTCTTAAGAAACCTTTTCAGGCGCTGAAGAAGCCTTTTAGGGGGCTTTTCTCGGGTCGCCCAGCCCCCAAGGAAGAGGACAAGTGTCTGGGGTAAGTCTCCATTTCCTTTCTCCCTCCCTCCCCCCTTCCTTCCTTCCTTCTCCCATTTGCTCCTGAGTAGGCAGGGAATAAACCCAAAAGCCATCTCTGGCCCCCTTAGGAAACCAGCCTTTTCCCTGCCTAGACTCCTAGTAGGTTGCCTTTTGGAAGAGCTAGCCAAGTTCCCTTTTCCTAAACACCTTTGGTTTGGGATTCTCCCTGGTCTTTCCCTTTCTCTTCCTCCTTGCCTTCTCACCCTTGCTATGGCCAGAAGGCATGAGGGCTAAGGGCCACAAATGCCCTTGGGAGGAGAGCCCTAATAGTAAATAACAATAATAATGATAATGTCCTTTTCTGTCCCTATTTCAGTTTACCAAAAATCCAGATAACTTGTGTGGAGGAAGACTCCCTCTCTTTGACGGTAACCAGAGTCCTCTTCCCCCCCCCCTTTTCATTGGAGGACTGCCCAAACCCAGTCTTCATTTCCCTTGGTAGCATCCTGAGGAAGTTCAGGAAGCATCATTAGGAGCCACAGAGAACAAAAAAGATGGGGAGAAGATGAACAATGAGGTCTCTTTGAACTCATTGGTTCCAAAAGGACAAAACTGGAGGGTCTCCCTTCTCGCCTTCCTTGGGGGAAGGATTTTAAGAACAGGGCCATCCCAACACATCCCCTTGTACACCATGTTCTCGCTTTCACTTCTCTCCCGCCTCCATTTATTGACAGGGTTCAGAGAGTGATTCTTGTCCCGCGAGGGCTGAATTGGATCCCGGGCCCATATCAGACAGGTAAGTTCTTTTCCCCTTGGGTCCTGGCTGAGGACCCAATGAATGGCACACGAAGATGTCCCACTGGGGCTAATAATAATACTGTAATAATATCCTTTTCCTCCTATTTCAGTTTGGAGGGCATTCCTGAAATGCTTGAGGCGGAGACCTCTTGGATGGTAATGTCAGAGTACTTTCTCTCCCCCTTCACCCCCCCCCTTTTCATTGGAGGCCTTTAGGTTCAGGGCCACTCCAAGACCCTTGTACCCCACATTCTCCTTTTCACTTCTCTCCTGCCTCCATTTATTGATAGAATATAGACAACAAACCCTGTCCCTTGGAGGCTGGATTTCAAACTGTGCACAGATCAGACAGGTAAGTTCTTTTTTTCCTTCCTTCCCACTGGGACTAGTCCTACTGGGATTAATAATAATAATAATAATAATAATAATAATAATATCCTTTTCCTCCTATTGCAGTTTGATGACCATCCCTGATCTATCTCCACAAGACAGCCTTACCTCTTTCTTAGTAAGGAAACAGAATCTCTCCCCCCCCCCCGGTCACCTTCCCCCCCTTTTCATTGGAGGCCTTTAGGATCAGGGCCACTTCAAGTCCCTTGTACCCCATGTTCTCTATTTCACTTCTCTCCTGGCTCCGTTTATTTATAGGATATAGACAACAAACCCTGTCTCTTGGAGGCTGGATTTCAACCTGTGCACAGATCAGACAGGTAAGTTCTTTTTTTCCTTCCTTCCCACTGGGACTAGTCCTACTGGGATTAATAATAATAATAATATTATAATAATAATAATAATAATAATAATAATATCATCCTTTTCCTCTTATTGCAGTTTGATGACCATCCCTGATCTATCTCCACAAGACAGCCTTACCTCTTTCTTAGTAAGGAAACAGAATCTCTCCCCCCCCCCCGGCCACCTTCCCCCCCTTTTCATTGGAGGCCTTTAGGATCAGGGCCACCAAGACCCTTGTACCCCATGTTCTCTATTTCACTTCTCTCCTGGCTCCGTTTATTTATAGGAGGCAGACAAAAACTGTCCTGCGGAGGTTGAGTTTAATGCTGGGCACAGTTCAGAGAGGTAAGGCACTCTTTCCCATTTGTTTCATGGTTTTTCCTTCCTTTTTTCTTTCTTCCCTTCCCTCTTTCTTCTTGCTGGGACTTTGGGGAGGCAGCACAAAGTCTGGGAAGCAGGACATTCTCCTTGATTGCTGCTGGATCCTCTCATTTTCTCTGCTAGACTAGAGCCACGGTTTGGGTTTCTATGGGGCGCATGGAACCAAACCACAGCAGATACCAAGGGCCCACTGTAATAGTAACTAATGATAAAAATATCCTTTTCTCGTCCCTATTTCAGTTTCCCAGAGCCACAGGTGACCTATTCAGAGGAGGACATCTGTGAGCCGTTTGTGGAGGAGAATATTGTCTCTGTGACGGTAATGAACGAGAGTCCTCTCTCCCCCCCTTTCATTGGAGGCTTTTGGGATCAGGGCCACATCTAGACACTTGTATCCCATGTTCTCTATTTCACTTCTCTCCTGCCTCCGTTTATTTATAGTATGCAGACAACAACTCTTCTGCAGAGGCTAAATTGAAACTTGGGCAGAGTTCAGAGAGGTAAGGCACTCTTTCCCCTTTGTTTCATGTTTTTTTTTTTCCTTTCTTTTCTTTTCTTTCTTTCCTTCCTTCCTTTTTTCTTTCTTCTCTCCTTCCTCTCTACACTTTTTCTTCTTGCTGGGACTTTGGGGAGGCAGCACAAAGTGTGGGAAGCGGGGCATTCTCCTTGCTGGCTGCTGGATCCTCTCTTTTCCTCTGCTAGACTGGAGCCAGGCCCAGGGACGCAGCCTGGATGTGGGGGTCCATGGGGCACGCGGGGTAGTTCTGGAACCAAACCCCAGCAGATACCAAGGGCCCACTGCAGTACAGTAGTAATAGTAAATAATAATCATAATAATATCCTTTTCTTGTCCCTATTTCAGTTTGCCAGAATCACAGATGTCCTATTCTGAGGAGGACATGCCTGAGAAGTTTGTGGCGGAGAATATTCTCTCTGTGACGGTAAGGAACGAGTCCTCTCTCTCCCCCTTTTCATTGGAGGACTGCTGAAACCCACTCTTTTCCCTTGATAGGTTTGTGAGGATGTTCAGGAAACCCCTTTCGGAGCCACACAGGGAGAAAGAGAAGAGGAGGAGATGAATGATGAGGAAGGCTCTGTGAACTCCTGGGTAAGAAAAGGGTGAAACTGGGGTTGGGGCTCTCCCTTCTTCCTTGTCTTAGAGAAAGGCTTTGAGGATGCACTCTCCATTTCTCTGCAGGATTTAGACAGCGATTCCTGTGACGAGGAGAGCAGTTCCCAGGAGTTTCACTTGGAGGACTTGGACACTGTGAAGGTGAGGAAGGAGAGTCTCTGACCCTTTTTCAAGGTTAGTCACATGCAGCAAATGGCATCACCTCATTCCTCCCCTCCTTGCTCTCTTTTTCCCTCCTGACAGACAAAGGAAGACTTACATCGTCTGTGTGTGAGGTTCTCCCGTCTCCCCCTTGAAGAGAGGATCCGTGTGGCAGAGAAGGTGGCGTCCAGGCATTTAAATTTGATGGTAGAGCACTACGTGGAGTCCTCTGAAAAGTAGGCGGATTTCTCCCATGCATCCCTATTTGTCCTCTCAAGGGCTGGGGGTCCAGCAAGGATGCCATTCTCTCCTTCCTTTGCTTTCTGTAGGGTCTGTGATGAGCTCATGAATGCGGTCTTTGGTCTCATCTGAATGCAACAAGAGAAGGATGCCACCACCACGCCTTTCCACGCTGCCACTCTTGCCACGCGGACGTTGGGTGCGGACGTTTCCCCATTTGGGGCGGGACAACCTCAACGGTTCCATCCAGGTCCAGTTGCCTGTCCCGGGTTCCAGTGACGGGATGAAGCTCTGCAACAGAAGGGAAGACGAAGTGAGCGCTGGCACCCAAAAGCCCGGTCTGGATTGAGCTCTGGGGCTTCACTCCTGGAGTCCAGCCGGGTGCTTTGAGCGCTGGCTGGATACAAATCCCTACTCAACAAACAAAGGCAGAAAGAGGAATGAAGAAAGGGACTAGAACTACATCTCCCAGCAGCCCCCGCCCACTGTGCCCTTCAACCTGCCACTGCTGGTCAGTTGGCCGGGCTCCCCTAAGGCCTGCTTCCTCCCCTTCCTTCCTTCCTTCCTTCCTCCCCTGCCCTTCCTTCCCTTCCCCTCTTTCCCTTTCCTTCCCTTCCCCCATTCCTTCCCTTCCCTTCCTCCTTTGTCTTTCCTTCCCTTTTCCTTTCCTTCACTCCTTTCTCCCTCACTCTTTCTTTCCCTTCTCCCCTTCTTTCTCTTTCCTTCCTGCCTTTCCCCTTCCTTCCTTCCTTCCTTTCTCCTTTCCTCTCCCTTTCTTCCTGTCCTCTTTCCTCTCTTTTTTCTCTTCCTTCCTTCCTTCCTTCCTTCCCTTCCCTTCTCTCCTCCTTCCTTTGTTTTTTCTTTGGTTCCTTCTTTCTTTTTTTCTTTCTTTCTTTCCTTCCTTCCTTCCTTACCCCTTTCCTCTTCCTTCCTTCCTGTCCTCTTTCTTCTCTTCTTTCCTTTTGCTTCCTTCCTTCTCTTTCTCTCTTTCCTTCCTACTTCCTCTCCTCTTTCTTTGGTCCCTTTCCTCTTTCTTTCTTTCTTTCTTTCTTTCCTTCCTTCCTTCCTTCCCCCTTTCCTCTTCCTTCCTTCCTGTCCTCTTTCCTCTCCTCTTTCCTTTTCCTTCCTTCCTTCCCTTTCTTTCTTTCCTTCCTTCTTCCTTCCCTCTTTCTTTGGTTCCTTTCCTCTTTCTTTCTTTCCTTCCTTCTGTCCCTTCCTTCCTTCCTTCCTGTCCTCTTTCGTCTCTTTCCTTTTCCTTCCTTCCCTTTTTTCTTCCCCTCCTTCTCCCCTTCCCCTTCCCTTCCCCACTTCCCTTTCCCTTATCTCCTTCCCTCTTCGTTTTTCCTTTCTCCCTCCTTCCCTCCATCCCCATGAGAACCAGTCCCATGAAAGGGGAGGGCTCCCAGTGCAATCCAGCCCCATGGGAGCCAGAGGCGGATGGGGGGGGGGTCCTTTGCCCCTTGGATGCTGCCTGAGACTGGCATGGCCCTGCGGCTGCCATCCTCTTCTTTGCCCAGGCAGCTCCAGTCTCAGGGACCAATGGACTTCCCCTTTCCCTTCCTTCCTTCCGGCCATCTGCAAAGAATGGCAGGAGCCAGCTCCCAACAGTGTGGAGCCCAGCAGAGAGTCCCATGAAAGGGGGAAGAGGTAACCAAAACGCCTGGGGAACAAAAGTTCTACTGTTGTTGTTATTTTTCAAATTATTAAAATTAATATTAGTAAAAATTATTAAAATTATTAGTACCACCATTAGCCTTTTGTTATAGCTGTTATCTCTGAACCGTTGTTGTTCATGAATTTTATGACAATAAACCGTTATGTTAAAAAGTAACTTGTGTGTTCGCGCACTTTACTGTGTCTTGTCTTCAAACCTTCTACCGTCCCTCTTCCTGATCTGCTTTTAAAAATGCACCTGTTCCTCTTCCACTTTCCCCTTTTAGCCTCAGCTTCCTTCCACTGCAAACCCTCCAATTGTCCCAATGAATCCTTTTCCCTTCCCACTTTCTCCATTCCTTTTAAAATGCCCCGGTTTCTCTCTCTTTTTCCTCCGCGTTGCTGAGCCTGATCCCTGAATAGATCCAGCACCAGGGAGAGCTCCTTTCGGAAAATCCAAAGTTGTCTCGCTGCTCCTCTGTCTCTACATTGAGGACATCCCTTCCTACTATGGACTACGCTCAAACCTACTTTAACGTAAATCCTTCTGCACTGCTGTTTGGCCCCACTTGCAAGAAACGTGCAAGAAAGGATGAAAAAGAGGACAAAGTGAAAATGGAGTGTGTGTATGAGGAGCTTAGAGAAACCCAGACCCGATTCACCATCCCACCTACAAAGGAGCCCTTGTTTTGTTCGTATTCTGCTCTGGCGCTTTGGCCATGCACCCTGCTTGGATGATGATGATGAGGATGATGAGGATGATGAATAGAAAGGCTGTTGAGTTGCTTGGGGAGGGAGAGGGGGTAAGGAGACAGTTTGAAAGCCTGGTAGAGTTTGGGCTCAGGGTACGTCCAGGAAAAGAGATTCCACCTAAACATTAGGAAGAATTTCCTGACAGTAAGAGCTTTGCAGCAATCGAAGATCAGTCAATAACTTGGACGAAGGAATACAGGGCAAGCTTATCAAATTTGCAGGTGACACCAAATTAGGAGGAGAAGTTAGCACCCCAGAGGACAGGAAAAAAATTCAAATTGACCTTAATAGAATAGAAAGCTGGGCCAAAGCTAACAAAGTGAATTTCAGCACAGAGAAATGTACGGTGCTGCTCTTAGGGCAATATATATATGATGAAATGCATAGATATAGGATGGGGGATACCTTGCTGAACGAAACTACGTGTGAAAGGGATCTAGGAGTCCAAGTAGAGCACAAATTGAACATGAGTCAACACTGCAACAGTGCGATGTAGCAGCTAAAAAGGCCAATGCTATTTTAGGTTGCATCAATAGAAGTGTAGTGTCTAGATGAAGGGAAGTCATAGTGCCACTCAAATCTGCTTTGGTCAGGCCCCACCTGGAATAATACTGTGTCCAGTTCTGTGCACCACAATTCAAAAAGGATGTGGAGAAACTGGTGCGTCTCCAAAGGAGGGGGACTAAAATGGTGAAGGGTCTTGAAACCACGAAGCCTCATGAGGAACAATTTAAGGAGCTGGGGATGTTTAGCCTGGAAAAAAAATAGCTAAGGAGTCATAGGACAGCCTTGTTAAATGTGTGGAGAGGTGAGAGCGTGACTTTCTGAAGGTCATCCAGTGGATTTCATGGCTGCCTTGGGAATTGAACCCTGGTCTCTAGAGTCCTAGTCCAACACTCAAATCACTTCACCATGCTTGCTCTACATTTTGAATACTGGCTCCTGCCACACTGCAGAATTAATGCAGATTTAATGCTCCATACTATGGGATCCTAGGATTTATAGTTTGTTGTGGCACCAGGGCTCTCTGACAGAGGAAACTAAATAGCTCACAAAACTACCAATCCCAGGCTTCAATAGCATGAAGCCATGGCAATTTAAAGCGGCGTCAAACTGTGTTAATTCTACAGTGGAGATGCAGCCCAGGAAAATTGGGTGCAGAACTGTATTACTAAATTTATTTTGAAAAGTATTCTATTAGCAGCGTGGATCCTAGTTCACCAGTAGCCTTTTTGTGTAGGTTTTCACACTCCACACTGGCAATATAAACAGGTGGTCCTGAGCCAGAAACAACAACATTAAATAGGACCCCATGTATCCAGATTGATAATTACTGTATGGATTTGACTATAAATTGATCTCACGTAGAAGCTGAGGGCAAGTTTTGGTGCCAAAAGTATGGATTTTGACATGATCCACCGTGGATAGGTCGAGTGTAAAACGTGGAGGCTCCTTCAGTGTGTTTGTGTGCGAGCGGCAAAAGAGAAGAAGCAATCAATACACGGCTTCAATGTTTTAGCCTTCACTCTGGAGAGGGACAGCTAAGCAAACAGCAATCAATCAATCATCAATCAATAAATCAGTCACCAAGGACTCTATCTGCTTGGCTCAGGACAGAAAGAAACTGTGTGGGGAAATGTGAAAAAGCTGCCATCACATTATCATACTGACCCATAAATAAGTCGACCTGGGAATTTTGGGGTCGGTTTTTTGGCACAAATTTTTAGACATATAGATGAATATATATGGTATATCACTATATATGTAACAGCAGTTGTATGTGGCTATGTGTATGTGCGTGTGTGTGTATGTGTGTATATATACATATATATAAATATATACACACACACATACACGTATACTGGTATATACACGTTTTGCCAGCATCCGTGGCTGGCATCTTCAGAGAATATTGGCAAGGAAGAGAGAAGGGTCTATATAGTGTGTGACCCTGGACTGGGAAGAATGATTTCCATGTTGATCTGTGTGTTGTTCTGCTGTTGATGGCAAGGGCCATATGCATAGGAGTATATGCAAAGGAGGATTAGTGTCTGCTATTTGGTGATCCCAGGAATCAAGAAATGCAAAGGATAAACCATCCAGGCTCAGGGGGGATTTCCCAGCAGACAATGATCACCAGTTAGCAGACACTAATCCTCCTTTGCTTATATCTCCCACCTTGAGGCCCTTGCCATCAACAACAGAACAACACACACATCAACATGCAAATCCATCCTCCCAATCCAGGCTCCACAATAGATATACTATATATCCCCTCTCTCTTCCTTGCCAGTATTCTCTGAAGATGCCAGCCACAGATGCTGGGAAAACATCAGGCAAAAACCCTTCTAGGACATGGTCACGTTGCCCGAAAAACCCACAAGAAACTATGGATGCCGGCCAAGAAAGCCTTCGACGTCACAATTGATTACAGTGGGTCCCTGTTATCCGCCGGGGTTTGGTTCCAGGACCCTCCGTGGATCACAAAATCCGTGGATGCTCAAGTCCCATTCAATACAATGGCACAACAAAATGGTGTCCTATAGATAAAATGGAAAAATCAAGGCTTGCTATTTGGGATTTATACTTTTGAGGAATGTTTTCAAGCTGTGTATGCTCAAATCCGTGGATTAAAAAATTCGTGGATAAGGAGGGCCAACTGTAATTAATAATGGTGATAATAAATAACAATAATGGCTATGAATGAATAACAATAATGGTTATGAACGAATACGAATGAATCATGAATAAAATAAATCATAATTGCTATGAATGATTACGAATGAATCATGAATAATAATAATGAATAACAATAAATATAAATGAATAATATGAATGAATAACAATAATGAATCTGATGAATAGTAATAAATAACAATGATGAACTTGAATAACAGCTACAATAATAATTACCAATAATAATTATAAATGAATAATGAATAACATTAATGAGTACCAATAATGGATCTAATGAATAATGATAATAATGAATAGCAATAATGGACATTAATAATAATGAATAACAACAATGAATATCAATGGATAATGAATAATATGAATGAATAACAATAATGAATGTAATGAATAATAATAATGAATAGCAATAGTGCTCATGCAAAATAATAATGAATAACAATGAATAAAAAGATTTAATGAATGATATTAATAAATAACAGTAATGAACAATACAGTATTTGAATCTAATGAATAATAATAATAAATAATAATAAAAATAAAAATATTTGAATATAAATGAAATGATTTTAATATTAAAGAATAATAATATTTAATAATAATAATAATAATACCAATAATGAACATTAATGAATAACAATGAATATCAATGGATAACGACTAATATTAAACAAGTAGCCATTGGGCAATAGCAGCACATATAAATTGAATAGAATTGAATATTAAATCAGTCTAATATTAACAATGATGATGATGATGCAGCCTTATTCCTAGCCCCTCCCTCCAGGACTCTCAGGCGGCCCCTCCCTCCCCTCCCTGAACGTTCCACAGCCTCCTTTTCCCGGCTCTCCCATTGGCCAGGCCACTCTGGCTCTGCTCGCGTCCTGGCCAATCCCTGCGCCTCCTCATTGTGACGTAGATAAAGGGATGCCCTCCGCGGGAAAGTTTGAAATTGGCGGAGTCAGAGTCACTGAGCAGCTGTTGCTCAACGGAAGGCTTGGGAGAATGGCCTTTCAGCCCCAGCCCCAGCCCCAGGAGGAGCAGCCCATGGCCGGCCTGCAGGAGGAGGGCAAGGCCCTGCCGGGGGACCAAGCTCCTAGTCTCCACGGTACTCCTCCTCCTCCTCCTCCTCCTCTCTCTTTCCATTGATATAGATTACAGGGGAACCTATCCCTATGGCGGCGTCCACACTGGACGGAGAAGGATAACCCGGTTTGGCCCCGCTTTAACTCTTTGCCTGGCTCAGGGCTATGGAATTCTGGGAATTGGAGGAGTTGGTTCTGGGGCCCACAGTGGAGTGAAGGAAAAGAAGGATACAGGAAGTGTGTGTGTGTAGTGTCTCTGTGTTTTTATATATATATATATATATATATGTGTGTGTGTGTGTGTGTATATATATATATATATAGGTTTATGTGTATATATATATATGTGTGTGTGTGTATATATGTGTGTGTGTTTGCATATATATATATGTGTGTGTGTGTGTGTGCATATAAATATGTATGTTTATGTGTATACATATATGTGTGTGTGTATATATATATATATAAATAAAATGTTTATGTGTATACATATATGTGTGTAGTGTGTGTTTATATATATATATATATATATACAGGTATATATAGTTTACGTGTATAGAAATATGTGTGTATGCATATATATATGTATATTTATGTGTATACATGTGTGTGTAGTGTGTGTTTATATATATATAAAGTTTACGTGTATAGAAATATATGTGTGTGCATATATATATGTATGTTTATGCCGAAGTGAATCCATATCTCAATGCACTCTTCCTTTAAAATATACAAATTCCAAGTTGCAGTATAGGAAAGATTTGTAATGTCTGCTGTTAGAATCCAATTTTGTAAGAATCCAAACAGAGTCCCATCTCATGTGAGAGTGATAAGTTTATTCAGCCATTGTGCATGAAATATTTGTCTACACTGAACAATTTGGAGGATTTCGGGAGTATTTTGGATTTTGGGATTCTGGGCAAGAGAGAATTTGAAGGTTCATAAGAAGAGAGAAAATAAAAATCAGGGAAACAGGGCATCATTAAAAACCCATTGCAGTCAATAAAAACTTTGGAGGCTGTTGGAATAAGAAAGTTTTCACTTGCCAGTGGAAGGGAGCAAGGAGGGAGCCCTTCTAGCTACCCAAATTATTTGAGGATAATAAGCCTTGTTAAAAATAACTGAATATTTTTTTCTGTCTGGTCCAAGATGGGAACAAAGAAAGTGATGAAAGTGAATATGGCAGCTGCAGTGATGACAGGAGTCAAGGCAAGCCAGGGACTGCTTTGCAGAGACTCGTGCTGGAAAGTAACACTCTCTTCCCGGATACGTTCCAGACGAGGAACCTCCTTTTTTATGAGCGGTTCAAAGCTTACCAGGACTACATGCTGGGTAAGTCGCTTCCAAGGCTGTGATCCTGAAGTCAGTGTTGGTCCAGAGGTACTTAGGGTTTATGTGTCATTAAATGAATTTGGATCCTGTGCAGAAGAAGGTGCAAAAAAGGAGGGTGGTAGGAAGAGAGGGAAAAGAGAAATGGCCTTGCCTACTTTATCTCTGGTCTTGCTCATCGCTGGCTTTAGCCTTCCTTATTGCTGGCATGTGGTCCAGGGAATCTGTCCTTTAATGTAAGCAAGGTTGCTCATCCCTGCCATAGACATTCTCTGTCAACTTTCTGGAAGAAAAAACGTGGAATTGCTGATCTTTCCAATAGGTTGTAAGCCTAGCCTACATTATTTAATATGGAAAAATGAGCATTTTTCAAAATTAAAGTACACTTCTGGACATTGCTGGATATTTGGCTGGGAATTTTTTGTGTGCCCCACCAGAGCAGAAATTGAACCCTCTGCAGTTAACTTCATTTCGACATATGGCAACGTCATACATTTCATAGCATTTTTTAAGGCAAAGAATACTCAAAGATGGAATTGCCATTTCCTTCCTTGGAAATAATTGTATTGGTTGTGGCAGTCTCCCATCCTAGTACTAACCAGGATTGACCCTATTTAATTTCCAGGATCGGGGATCTGGTGCCTTTAGGGCATTTAGGGTCCCTACAGTTATCTATCTCCAGTTTAGGCCCTTCACATTCTAGTATATACATATGTGTGATAAGCATGTGGGCTTTCTCTCCATCTATCCTCTCTCTCTCTCTCTTGTAATTTGATTTCCAGCTGACTGTAAAGCCTCGGAAGTGAAAGAGTTCACTGCAGAGTACTTGGCTAAGGTCCTGGAGCCATCCGGATGGCAAGCGGTGTGGCGCACCAATGTGTTTGAGGTGCTAGTCGAGGTAAATGTTGCTCAGTTACATGTTTGCCTTCACTATTAACAGAATGGGTAAACTGAAATTTATTAATGGAGAGAAAAAAGAGGGTTACTTAAATGGCTAGGGAGAAACCTGGGGTGGTGCTCAACACCTGTGGATACTGCGGAAGGAACATCTGCTGCATCTTCTGCTTCAGATTTTAACTGATGCTGTTGTGTGCCTTCAAGTCATTTCCCACTGAATGGCGACCCTAAGACATACTTATGGGTTTTTTCTTGGCAAAATTTGTTCATTTTCCATTGCCGTTCTCCAAGGCATTTTTATTTTTCCTTGTTCAAGTATTTGGTTCAGCAACTCTTGCAACCTGATGCAGTTCACTCATCCATCTATTGAAAGCAACACACTTTCTGTCTGCTCTGAAATCTCTCAGACAGTAGGGCCACTGGTCATGCTGCCTGCAGGATTCTGAAAGTGGCAGTGCCCTTCCCAAGTAACTTTTCCAAACTCTGGATTTTGGTGGCCTTGAAACGGTTATTCTGCCCTGGGGTTGTGTGATCCAGAAAAATGGCATCCCTTAGCTCTTTGCTCATCTTCTGTAACATCCCAGGTTGTCGATGTGGAGTACTCTGCTCTCAAAGCCGTAGTGCGCCTCTGTGAGCCGTTCCTTTGTGAGACCCGGGAAAGCTCCTTCACCCTGGAACGCATGCAAGAGCTTCTTGAACTGAAGGCGCATCAGCTGCCATTGCAGGAGTTGTGGGTTGTGTTTGACGAATCGGGGGAGTTTGATCAGACCGCACTTGCTATTGAGCACATCAGGTACATTATGAGGGGTGTGAGAGGGAATTCACAAGGCTGATGGTAAACTAGACACATCAACTAAAAGTCTTCTAAATTCCCTTTTGGAGTAGCTAAGCAACATCTCCGAGGGCAGTGGACCTCACCTCTCAGGATTCTTCATTGAGACTTCTGGGAGTTGAGGACCAAACCCATCTGGGGACCAGTGGCTGAAAACCATCAATGGAACCCCAAACAGGTGTCTTTCTACATGGGCTCATTTCTCCATGAACTTCAACAGGGAGAAATAGATACTGCTCTTAGGTAGAAAAAAAATGAAAATATAGGATGGGGGGCACCTGGCTTAAGGAGACCGATACGTGTGAAAGGGATCCAGGAGTCCTAGTAGACCACAAGTTGAGCATGAGTCAACGGTGTGATGTGGCAGCTGAAAAGGCCAATGCTATTTTAGGCTGCTTCAATAGGTGCATAGTGTCTAGATTAAGGGAAGTAATAGTGATGATGTTGAGCTTTAACTCTTAGAAATGCAGAGCTTTATTCCCCAGAAGGCAGAATATTCTGATTGGGATATTGGTCTTGTCCAGAGTGCCAGCAGTTGATGGGAAAAGCCTCAGCAGGAAGTCCTTAAGAGCAGACAGTACTATAACAGGAGTGGGAAACTACTGCAGTTAGAGGGGAGTATTAGTTCCCCCCCAAGGATCCTGAACATTTTAAAAACTCCCCCCCATCCCCCCCCCCCCCCATATCCCTTTCTCAATTTTTGTTTTTGCAGGTTTTTCTACAAGCACATATGGCGGAGCTGGGATGAAGAGGATGACGACGACTTTGATTACTTTGTCAGATGCGTGGAACCTCGGCTGAGACTGTAAGCCCTTCTTCTTGAAGATATTTTTCAGCCTTTTGGGGTGGGAGATCTGAGTGTCATCAGCGTACTGAAGACACTGAGCTCCATGCCTCTGAATGATCTCACCCAGTGGCTTCATGTAGATGTTAAACAGCATCGGGGACAGGATGGCGCCTTGAGGGACGCCACAATTAAGCTCAATCTTAGAAGAGCGACTGTCCCCGAGCCTCACCCTTTGGGATCTCCTGGAGAGGAAGGACCGGAACTACTGGAGTATGGTACCCCCGATCCCCAACTCCCTCAGTCGACCCAAAAGGATGGAATGATCTATCGTATCAAAGGCCGCTGAGAGATCCAAGAGCACCAGCAGGGTCACACTACCCCTGTCGATGCTCAAGCGGAGGTCATCGGCCAGAGCGGCCATGGCAGTCTCAGCTCCATATCCTGTCCTAAGGAACACACTTAAAGTACAAGAAGAGAAGAGGAGTCAAGGCAAAAGGGGTGAGCAATGTATCACCATCCAACCCATGGTTGGACTGTTCCTCCCACTGGCCTACAATCAAAACAGATGCAGCTAAAAATTTACGTTATACAGTTTAAAATATAATTAAATTATCAATAAAATTAAAAGCAGTTAAAAGCATAATCATTAAAAAGAAACAACAACAACATAAAGACATTAGAATACATGAAAAAGCTCTTTTGGCCTGGACAGTCAGCTCTTGAAGGTCTATTGGGTGCCTTCAAGTCTTTTCTAACACTAAGGCAACCCTATCATGGGATTTCCTTGGCAAGATTTGTTCAGAGGAGGTTTGCCATTGCCTTCCTCTGAGACTGAGAGCATAGGACTTTCCCAAAGTCACCCAGTGGGTTTCATGCCTGATCTAGGAAATGAACCCTGGTCTCCAGAGTTATCGTCCATAATTTCAAGATCTTCACATGTCTACAAAAGGCTAGCAAAGAGGATGCCAACCTAACCTCTCTAAGAAAGGAGTTTCAGAATCAGCAGGGCAGACAGCAAGAAGGCCTTCTCTCTGTTTCTCATTTGATGTAACTGTGAAGATGGTGGAACAGAGAGAAGGGCCTCCCCAGAAGATCTCAAGATGGCCATAGCAAGATACAAAATCCTTCATATAACCTGGAACACTGGCCGTTGTAGATCACAACCAGCGCTTCGAACTGTTCCTGGAAAATGACTGGTAGACAATACAGTTCTTGCAACAATGCCGTTGTGGGGTCCCCAGCTTCTTTTAGTCCTAAAGAAAAGAAGACTTGTAGGGTGCAGCAGAGTCACAGATACACTGTTAATTCTATCCCATGCATGGTACCAGCATACCACTAGATGGCACAACATAACTGCTTGTAGGATTTCTGGGCAGGAGAAGCAATTTTAATTCAAGGCATTCCAACCAAGTTAGAATATATCAGATGGTCTGAGTTTTCTTCGTAACCCAGCTCTATTCACTGCAGTAGAATGAGTGCAGTTGGAAAAACCTTTGATTTTGTAGCTGATTTGGACTCCAATATCTGCCAGTCCCAGTGCCCAGGGATGATGGAAGCTGTAGTCTAACAACATCTGGAAGGCTACAAGTTCTTCACTCTTATGGAAGGAATAAAGCAGGATTTCATTCCTCTTGCATACACTTTATTATATTATTCCTCACATGCACCTCTGCTTCTACCCCTCTCCTTTGACCTGAAGTGTTACACCTAATACCTTTTTACGAACCACTGGATGTGCACCACAAAGATGGGCATTTGTGACTCTCTAGATATTGTTAGACTATAACCTCTATCAACCCTAGCCAACATATCCAAGCTGGTGAGGGATTATGGAAATTGCAATCCAAATAAAAAGAGCCGGTGTGGTGCAGCAGTTTGACTGGGAGACCTGGCTTCTAATCCCCTCTCAGTCATGGACCCCACTAGGTGACCTTGCAAAAGTCACATTTCTCAGGCGTAGAGTGGCAAATTTATGTAGAAATCTTGCCAAGGAGACCCTAACAGAGGGTTACCATAAAGCAGAGCTGGGCTTTATGATTTGTAGCTTAGAGTAGCTGGATCTTCGTGGTCTCTCTCTCCCTTCCTTCCCCACTGGTAAGAAACAGCAGGCCATCCCAGGGCTTGGCAGGTAAAGGGTATTGGAGGTGTCTGAATGGAGTGAAAAACAGCAAGAGAAGAAACCCCTGTACCCATCTCGAAAGGGACTTGCACACCTTGCAAGCTGTGTTTACTTGTATGTAAGGCATTAACATCTTACCAGCCAGTGTCAGCAACATCTGGAGGGCCACAACATCTGAAATATGCATTTTATCAAATGATACCCCCTCCCCTGGCTGTTCTGAATTAGCTACAGTTCATTTCATTGAGTAAGCTTCATTTTCCTCAGGGCCAGAGAAAAGTTATTTATTATGCAGGAAGTCTGCACTTGGGATTATTTATTTAGAGTATTTGTACCCCAGACTTCAGTCCAAAAAGCCTCCAAATCTCTAATTTGACACTTCCCTGCTCTCAGGCTTGCAATCTCAATAAGACATGACACATGAGGA
Organism: Urosaurus nigricauda; assembly: GCA_034509955.1. Taxonomy (NCBI): domain Eukaryota; kingdom Metazoa; phylum Chordata; class Lepidosauria; order Squamata; family Phrynosomatidae; genus Urosaurus; species Urosaurus nigricauda. The sequence goes on from JAOEGL010000013.1 coordinate 13,722,753, forward strand.
GAAGGGGATGACAGTTGGGGAGTAGCTTAAGTCCAAGAGATGCCGGCTGTGCTTCTCCCCCAAAGAGGCCAGAGCAATGGATCAGTGATGGTCACTTGTAGAAGTCCTTCAGACTTTCTGAAGTTCGTTTTGTAGAGGTCTCAGTTTTGATTTCTGGTACAGAACATTTTCAGGCCTCGTCTTCCGACTTTAAATTCTAGATACTACGACATCATTGAAAACCGTGTCCCGTCTGCTCTGGTTGCTGAGTACCAGAGCCATCTTTCCCAGTGTGAAGAGCTCTATCGGAATTTCCTAGACTTCAGGGACAGCATCTCGGGAGCTGATTCTGACTCTGAAGCAGAAAATGTCTCTCTGGTGGAAGGAATGAAACTCTTTGAAAGGATTGAGCATCTGAAACAAAAGCTGAAGCTCATCGAAAATCCTCTGTTGAGGTAAAGCCTCAGTGTTTACTAAATACTAAATCTAAATATTTTAGATTCCCCTTTGATTTAAAGCTGTGATGGGATTTAGTGGACAGTGATGGACTTGGTGTCTCAAAGCATGAGAAAGTTGCTTTTTTTTGGACTAAACATCCCAGAATGCCCAGCTAGTGTTGAGTTATCATTCAATACAGTAATATTTTCAAGTTTCTCACATCTTAAGCATACATTTTGGACCGATATGGCTGCTGTTTCCTAAAAAAAAAGTGTCCAATAATGCATCCTTATTTTTTTCCTTTAAATACTGCAGCCACACAATCAAGAGGAAGGATATAATCCTTCGCCTGATAGCTCTTTCCCTATGAAAATCCCCCCCTTTTTTTCAAAGCTGCAATTTCTTTATCCCTGGAATGGAAACCATTATAATGTAATTATGAAATAATTAGAATTATATGCTGTGTCCCATCTTGAGCCTTGAGGAGAGGTGGGAAAGAAATCAACAACAACAACTATTCCTCCTTGAGGGAATAGCAGCTAGGGGGGAGCATATTTTGTTGTGTTTGTGGGTTTACAGAGGGTTAACTCTCTCCTCTGCACACCATTGGCTCTGTCCTGATTGGAGTCCACCCCATGCTGCCATTTTGAAATGAGAAATGATGCATTTTTCATAGCAAGTGTTCTCTGTGTGTGCATGCGCCTTTGAGTTGCCTGTCAACCTATGGCGACCCCATTCGTTTCATGGGGTTTTCTTAGGTAAGGAATATTCAGAGGTGCTTTTGCCAGTTCCTTCCTCCAAAATACAGACTACAACATCTGGTATTCCTTAGTGGTCTCCCACCCAAATACTAACCAGGGCTGACCCTGCTTAACTTCCAAGATGGGAACTGATGCCTTTAGGGTGTTTAGTTCTTCTCTGTCCCTGGTGTAATGTCCAACCAGTACAGGGGTGAGCAATTTGTTGTCCACCAGGTGTTGGACTAAGCAGACTAAAAAACCCCTGAAGTCTCCAGATCCCATATGATCTTGGTAACGATGCAGGATCTATCCTGGTTAGTACTTGGAAGGGGGCCCACAAAGAATTACAGGCTGTTATAGGCTATAGCCTTTGGTGTAAAGTAATGACAACTCTGTGGAATTAAAGAGCTTGACCTAAATCAACAAATAACGTGAAGGCGCAAACACACAGATATAGCTTTGCAGTTGAATGATGCAAGTAGGTCAGGGGAGAAATAGTACAGCCCTCCAGATGTGGCTAGACTGCAACTCAGCAGCCCTAGGCAGCAGAGCTTGGTTGAGGATTGTTCGGAGTTGTGATCCAAGAACATCTGGAAGGCCACCTAATTCGTAGTCCTGAAGTTGATGAATGGGTATTCCCTCTTCAAAATTGGTTTCAGAAGTCAATAGCAAGCTACGTCTGACTATGCCTTATGAGATTCATGGGGTTGCCATAAGTCAAGAGGTGACTTGAAAGCACAAATGTGCATGCAGGCGCACACAACGTGTTGGACTGTCACTCCTATCATTTTTTGGCTAATGGAATTGCAGTCCAGAAGTATCTGGGGGACCAAAAGTGCATTCCTCCAATCAAGAAATTCCCAGTCCCCTAAGAAAATGGGGGAACACCTATGACTTTCCTATTCTTTTTGAAGGTACGTGTTTGGCTTTCAAAAACACGCCGGCCTCCAAGCAAAAGGAGTGCGTCCATCTGACACCACAGTTACTCACGTTGTGTCTTCTGTTATGACGTCAAGGCTCTTGGAGTGCCTCTTCCGGGACAAGCTTTCCCCGGAGTACTTTAAGGAAGAAAGAGAAATCCAGGTACATTCATCATTTCTTTTTCACAGCAGCTGTCTTTATACCTGATTCCTTCCTCCCCCAGCCCCCCATCTAAGGAAGCAGTCTGTGTTTATTTACCCTTCTCTCTGCACATAGAAGAGGGAGACAGGAAATTCCACTTGTAAGTAAGTTGCTTACAAAGTCATTAGTGACCGAATGAAAATTAAAAAATGAAATTAATTCCATTAAATTAAATTGAATAATTAACAATTATAATTAACAATGGACTAATTTGTTAATACATTCTTTATACATTAAAAGATGAAATAAGTTATTAATATTAAATGATAGTATCATTTGAAATAAAGGAATTAGATTTTAATGTTTTAAGTGAAATGAAATGTTTAGAAATGAAACTTGGCTCTCTGGCCCTCCAGGTTCATGACCGTTCATGACCACTCCTTGTTCTCTGGAGATAGCAATGGAAGGCTTGCAGTCTTGATAAATATTCAATAATGAAATCAGATCAAAAGATGAAAAAGTTCTGCTTTCAGTTCCAACTGTTCTAATATCTCTTACTGGTATGCCTCAGAGCAGCAACTCTGATGTTGATCTTAAAGTTCAATGAGGTTGATATGAACACAACAAATCCTGTCGGGTTGTATTGTTTCCATCCATAGGGATGGAAAGAATATTTATAATTTTTTTGTTCCCAGCTCAAAAAATGAGTTTCCCAATGGTCAGGAACCTATACTGGGAAAGGTAATAAACCCAGTAAAAATTCTGCACATTTTTCTCTTGATATTTGAGGTCCTGATGTGTTTTGCAGCAATTATTCTGTGGAGAAGTGTTTGGATGCGTATATTCTGAACCAAGAGAAGGGCAACTGTGGAAGACTAAGGAGCCACATTAGCCCTGTTACTGTTTCTCCTTCCCAGCCACTCGTTGTTTTATGGTTTTCTCTCTCTCTGTTTTTGCAGTTCCACCGTGACCCACTGTCTGCTGTGCATGCTTGCTACGAAGGGGATACAATCATCATTTGTCCAGGGCATTATAGAGTTGAAGGTGCATTACACATTGCAGACTCTATTGAAATTGAAGGTAGGCATTTCTGTTTGTAACCTGTTTCACACATGTGCCTTCTCCTCAAAGCAGGAGTGGGACTGACACTTCTTTCCAGATTTCATTGCAGCTCCAAGTAGCCCTTATGCTGCTACTAAAGATGATAGCATCGACTCCTTTTGTGGCTGTGCAACAGGAGTGAGACTATCCAGGTGCAGACCCACGGCCAATCTATATCACTGGTGAAAATTTGTCACAGCCACATAGTCACTGGTGGGGGATACTGGAAGATGCAGTCAAGCAACTTAGACTAGCCAAGAATCCTGTTGGTGACTTCTACTGGTGTGACCCCCATTAAACTATCATAAGCATCTTTAAGGGTGCATTGCACAAGAAAGTCTGGTACCTTCTTTCACAACACTTTAGCTCTGGCTGTCCAAGCTGGACGATTCCCTGACACAGATTGGGCATGGATCTGCACCCAGATACTATATGGCTCCTATTGGACAGCTGCAGAAGACATAGATGCCATTCTCTTTAGTAGCAGCATAAGTGCTCTGTTGAAGCTTTATACACTGTTGGCTGGCAATTGAATCTTGGCAACTGACCAAAAAGAATTATTCTGTGTGTGTGTGTGTGTGTGTTTTCTATATATCTAAGTTGTTTCCAACTTGTGGCAATCTTATGGTGAACCTGCCACTGGGTTTTCTTGGCACGTTTCTTAAGAGTGGGTTTGCCTTTGCCATCCCCTAGTAATGGAGTGCGATTGCCCAAGCGATTGCCCAAGATAGCCCTGTTTAAATATTTGAAGGGATGTTATATTGAGGAAGGAGCAAGCTTGTTTTCTGCTGCTCCAGAGAACAGCACCCGGAACAATGGATGCAAGCTCCAGGAAAAGAGATTCCACCTCAACATTAGGAGGAACTTCCTGACAGTAAGGGCTGTTCGACAGTGGAACACACTCCCTCGGAGGGTGGTGGAGTCTCCTTCTTTGGAGGTCTTTAAGCAGAGGCTGGATGGCCATCTGTCGGGTATGCTTTGATTGGGAGTTCCTGCACGGCAGGGGGTTGGACTGGATGGCCCTTTGGTCTCTTCCAACTCTACGATTCTATGATTTTGAGATCATCCGTTGGATTTACATGGCCGAGTGGGGAATTTGAACCCTGCCCTCCAGAGTCACAGACCAATCATCAAACCATTACACTACACTATAAAGAATAATAACCAACTTATATCAACCATCCTATGCAAGGAAACTTGGATGACAAGGGCCATCATCCCCAGCAGCCCTATGAGTACAATAATACAAAGTAGTATTGGCACAGATGGCTCTACTTATTATTTTATGTCATCATCTAGGCAAATGACTCTACAATGAAAATGCTCCTGGGCTATCTTGGGAAAAATGTCTTTTTATCGCCACGTAGCTCCCCTGGAGACGCCTCCACTGTAGGCATCCTGGAGCTCGTTCAGTTTTTCCAAAAGACCTTCAGGTCCCCCATACAGTTGTTAATATAATAGGCTGTGTACCACTGTGGGGTTGCTGCCGCATTCGGCTGCTGCTTGCGTCTCGATCTTTATCTTGTCAAAACGTCTTAATGGAAAGAGAGCCAAGGGTTTAATTTCCTGCTGCTCTGCCGCTATCTTCCCTCCCTCTTTGGCACTCTTTGTTTCTTTTCCTTTATATTTTCTTTTCCCTTTTGGTGATTTCCCCCTCCCCTTTTCTTTCCGTCTCTCGACTCCTTTTGATTTATACAGATATCTGTGGCAGTGTGCAATGCCCCTGCAGGATATGGGGTTTCAATAAATTTATTTTATCAGTAGGAGCAAGGCTAAGATAGTTTGGGCACACGGGGTGGTATTTATGACAAATCGCATCCCATCAGAGAGGTCAGGCGAATGTTAGCAAGCAAATTAAAGTATACTAGACCAGACATTGCCACAAGCTTTTAAGGAACAAAAGCCTACGTCTCGTTTATTCATGGAGTTGACTTGCTGATTGAACAAGTGCCAGGTAGTCTCTTATCGCTTGTGGTTTTGAGAGGTTTTGGTCCCCCTCCATCCCTGTTTTGAAAGCCAGAGCATAAAAGCATTGGGTGACATTTTGACAATATGTACTATTCATGATGTTGCAAGAGCATTAATGATATAGGAGGTGTTTTTTGTGTAAAGCAACCAGAGTGGGGAAATAAGTTACCTATAATGGTTAGCTTTTTTTTTTGCTTTCTTTTAAATAAGGCAAATCATAACAAAGTATACAAATAACAAAGTATAAAAAATATAATAAAGTAATATTTTAGAAATTATGCAACAAGTGGGAACCTGTTTGAAGGTTCTACATTTGAAAAATTATGGTTTCTAGGCACCTGGAAGTCTTCTAGTTCAACTCTATAGTCAACTTCAGTCAGAAATACTGGTTTCACTATTATTCGCAGTAAGTCTGGGAATGTATCTCTCATGGATACAGGAGACATAGTGTATTGATTTTTTTGGGATGTACCTAGTAAAGTCCACTCATTGGCTCTAAAACTATTTTTAAACTTCTTTGGAGTTACTTTTGGCTGTTTTTTTTTCTATTTCTAATGATTAAAAAAAATGAAAAAGGCTAACACTATCTTGCCGACTTTTAAAAATCAAGTCCCAAACCCTGGTTTTAGTTTTAGTTACCAAATGGGAAACAGTGCTATGCACACTAAATGCAAGACTATGCTGTGTTCATTTTACATGCCTTGTAAATATCTGAAAATATTTTTTTCCAGTTGCCTGAAGTTAGTGAACAAGAATATGTGATTAAGGGGGGAAAGCAAGTAAAAGTCCATTTGGTGTGGTGTAAATGCTTCTATTTAAGCACATTCAAGTCTTTATTGGGCAATGCATTTTATAAATACATGAAGAAATGGCAACTCAATAACAGCCTCTTTCCTTACACTGTATAGATAGTAAGCAAAACATTATGTTAATCATTTTTAATGGAACAAGACACTGCTAAACATGGAAAACTTTATGCAGGGAGAAAGGCAGTTATGGTAAATTTTCCATTTCCGATTTTTTTTCTCCTTCTGAATTGCTGAAATGTCTCCTCTTAGCAACGAATTGTAGGGGCTTCCATGTCAATGGTGCAGTGAATTTCTTCTGGGCTGTAGTCTGAACTTTGAAGGAGCTATGCAAGGCACTGAGCCCCATTGCCCACATAAATTGAATACCTTGTATATGAGGGGGTATCGTAAAGTTTTAATTATCACCTTTAAAAATTTTTTGACAGAAAGTTTTTGATTTCTAGGTGTTACCATACCTCTACGTAGTCACCACCCAGGTTTACACATTTTTCCTAGGGGTTCTTGACCCTCCAAATACCATTATTGTAGAAGTCTGCAGATTGCACCTTACGAGGATTTTACACTTTAGTCATGTGTAAATCTGAATGGTGACTATGTAGAATTAAGTTAACAACTACAAATAAAAACAAACCTGCCAAATTTTTTTAAAGGTGATAATGAAAACTTTACGATACCCCTCGTAGCTTATTTAAAGTTTGGACAAAAACTTAGAAAGGATTTACTGCCCCAGTAATGTAGAATCTGCCAGGCTCTTGGTAACTCTTTATGGCTCTCTTTTTTGGATTTGTAAACTGCATTTCTAAATGCTCGGCTGAAGTGCTAGAATCTGAGGATGGAATAAAATTGTAATGGTGGAGGAAGAATTCTTATCGGGGGGCAGTGCTCTGATCCCCCTCATGGATACATCCATGGGCATTAGGGTTTCCATACTGAAAAATGGAGATGGCATCTGTAATGGTGGTATGGAGAATGGGATTTCAGCAGGCATTGCTTGTCAGACAACTAGGAACACCTGGAATTGCTTCTTTTACCTAACTATTGAAGATACAGGGGCCCTCTCCAGTTTTCACTCCGGGATCCTGAGAAGACGCTGATATTGGCCAGCCCCTCCAGGTTTCCTTGTTCCCTCTAAGCTGGGGCTGGACAGTTTCAGAAGTTCTGGGGGCCCTCCTGTCAAAGAGCATAGTGACTATAATCTGCTTCCAACTTCAAAACTTCAACCATGCGGGAGCCGTGTGCCTTGTTTTAAAGAAGAATCACATTTTCCGGAACACTATTCTCTATGTTTTAACCATTTTTTTTTCCTGGGGTGGGTGGGTTGTGATTTTGCTGACGATTCCCTATGGGTTTTCCATCTATGCTTAGCATGAGATAGATAGCTGTTTTCAGGAGGTGTTAGTGATAGGTTAACCCTGGGATTTCTCTTGAGACCTCCTGCTCTCCCCAAGTGCAGAAGGCCAGTGGTTTGCAGTGGAATCTTTGCTCAGGGGGAGATGAGACTTCCCAGGACCGTCTCTAAGCCAGGTGTGAGAATCTCTAAGGCGCTGGATTGAACCTGGGAGTTAGCATTTTGTTGTTTTTGTGTGTCTTCAAGTCATTTTCAACTTATGGTGACCCTAAGGCAAACTGATCACAGGGTTTTCTTGCCTAGATTTGTCCAGAGAAGGTTTGCCATTGCCTTTCCCTGAGACTGAGAGCATGTGACTTGTCCAAGGTCACCCAATGAGTTGCCATGCTTGAGAGGGGATCCAGATCGTGGACTGCAAGTCATGCTCTAACATTCAAACCACTCTACTGCACTGGATCTTGGGAGTTATAATAACCTTGCCCTGAATACATATGAATGGTTGTGGATTTGCTATTATTTTCTAGCTACATGTTCCTAAAACTTTCTTCTTAGTCAACTAGTTTTTATGGAGTCCTTACCCGCTGGATCTGTGTCTTGAACAAGTGTTTGTGGCTGTTGTGCGGGGGCAGGGGGGAAATTCCAGAAAGATCTTGTGGCTGTAATGGTATCTGTATTATTGCCTGCCTTATTATTCTTGCTAGCGACAAGCCATAAAATCTTTACATGCTCGTAAATTGTGCTAAGTGGTTCAGAGTAAACAATTTTAGATAGCTTAGTTAACTCTGTATTCTGTTTTTTCCCTAAATTGCATGGAGTTGGGAAGGTTTACTTAAATATCATAGTCCCACACACACGAGAAAACAATGGGCTACTAAAACATGAATGGGCCTCTATAATGGTTGAATATTCTCTTTAATATGACAAAGCATAATATGGTGTCTACTTGAAAACAATAACTGGACATGAGGAAAAAGTTTCCTTAAAGTTCTTTGGGTCTATCTGGTCTGTTGTAACATCTTAGTTAATACCACAAGGTGGAGATCTCAGATTCACCTCATGGTTTGGCCATCAGCTGGTCATAGTTGCTTGTTTATTTGCTCCCATCCAGTTTGGAATAACTCAGCCCTTAAAGGTGTTCCATCATATCCCAAGCTGCAGTAACTCACATGGCCATAATATTTTCCTTCTCTATTTTTTAATCTTCTGAAGGCTATGGTTTTCCGGATGACATAGTGATAGAAGAACGAGGGAAGGCAGATGCTTTTGTTGAGTGTACGGGAGCCAACGTGAAAATCTCCAGCTTGAAGCTTGTCCAGCATGATGCTGTGGAAGGCATCTTGAGTAAGTTCCTTGAGCTTGGTTTCAGATCTCCCATGATGTGTTGCACCAGCAGTGGATGTCCCAAGATGCTTTGACAGAAACATAGGTCCAGAAGACATTGCAGAAATAATCCAGTTTGAGACCACTTTAACTGCCCTGGCTCAGTGCTAAGGAATCCTTGGAATTTTAATTTGTTGTGGCACCAGAGCTCCCTGATAGGAAAGGCTAAATGTCTCACAAAAGTACAATTATCAGAACTTTAAAAACTGTAGTCTCAAACTGGATTATATCTGCAGTATGTTTTGGACCATAGAGTCCTCCCCAGTGGTCTGATGAGTTTCCCCATATATTTCTCCTTTTTTGTTAATAAACTTGATGTTTAAATATTTGAAGGGGCTTCATATTGAGGATGGAGCAAGCTTGTTTTCTGAGCTTGGCGCAAGCTGCTTTAGAAAATTCAAAGTACAGGAAAGGAGATTCCACTTACCAGTAAATATTAGGCAGGATTTGCTATCAATAAGAGCTCTGTAACAGTAGAATATGCTGCCTTGGAGTATGGTGGAGTCTACGTTGGGGGCTTCTAAGCAGAGACTGGATGGCCATCTGTCGGAGGTGCTTTGAATGTGTGTTCCTGTATGGCAAGGGGTTGGTCTGGATGGCCCTTGGGGTCTCTTGCAACTCTATGATTCTATTACCATACGCAATGCTCTCTCTCCTTTACACACACACACACACACACACACACACACAGAGTCTTGGGGATCTTCAAACTGTTCAAGGCACTAAATGATCTTGGGGGCACTTTAAGATGGTAACGTATATTACTTCAAAATGTAGTAAGCCAACCCTGCTGCATTTTGGGAAGGGTGCTCTGCTTATTCCGTTGAATGGTGCCCTGGGCCTCCGTCCCAATGTACAACACTGATGGTTGTACGGATAACCAGCAGTGCTAGTTATCACACAGTGCAACTCCTCTAATAAAGGTACTTGGAAAAGTGCTGCTCCTGGAGAGCCAAAGCCACTATTTTCTCCTCCTTTCAATCGGCATAAATAAATAATTGATTACTAGAACGTGCCAAGATGACTAGTCTGATATCAAAAGTATTATTTTTATTTTTTTTCCTTTTACTTTTTATTCTAATTTTTGAGGGGGGGGTTCTTCACTGGGAAGCTGCCTCCAATCCCCCCTTCCTCAACACACACACACACCCATTTGAATTTGACAGTAATCCTGTTGGCTGTGTCCTTCTGCCTTTTGGAGTAGGTGCTAATTAACACTTCGTCATGGGGAGGTAGATTTGAATAACAAATGTGACATGGGCTAACAAGACTATTTCAGCACCTTTTTATGTGAAAATATATTCACACAAAAAAAAAAGCTGGGCGGGGCGCTTGGGCCACTGTTGGAAAGAAGTTACTACAGTAATTGCATGTCCCTAAAATATTCTTAGGCAAACTTTCCTTACAGTTTTTGTCCTTTTGAACATTCAGCATAGGAAGTACTTTGCGTGTAGTTAAAACTGTAGAATTGGCTATCATAAGCTCTAATGTGGGCTACCTAATTGGATAATTTTTAAGGTATAATTTTTAAGGACCATTAGTGGCCACCAGTTGTGATAACTGTGTTGAATCGGAGAGTTGGAAAGGCCATCTTGTCCCTTCCAAAATACACAACAAAAGCACTCATGAGAGATGGCCATCTAACCTCTGTTTAAACATCTCCAAAGAAAGAAGAGTCCATCACCCTCTGAACAAGTCTATTCCATTCTCAGACAGCTCTAATAGGCGAATAATTCTACCTGATGTTTAGGTGGAATTTCTTTCCTTTTACGGTGGGCTCTTGGTTTGCTTCCAGGGCACCCCATCGATACCAAAATCCATGGATGCTTCCCTCCTATGGAAACATGGGACATATGATTTATGGAGGGGCATTTAGAACTTTCAGCCAGAGAGCACTAGTGCCTTATTGAACCCAAGATGAAGCCATGGCATTTAAAGTGGAATCATAGTGCTATAATTATGTTTTTGTTGTTGACTTTCCAAACCGTCCATGGTCTGGTCCCTCCTAATTTAAATGAACTTCCTTCTCCTTACGTTCCTGCTAGTACCCTCCATTCTGGTAGTCAAGGTCTCCTGTCCCAGCCTAGGATTTCCACTGCCCCATCCCGGATTCGTCCCTTCTCACTTGCTGCCCCTCACTCCTGGAACCTTCTTCCCCCACATGTGCGCCTCATCACTTCTCTAACCAGTTTCAAAATTAAGTTAAAGACTGTATTGTTTAGGGAAGCTTTCCCGGGCATGTTCTCTTCTCCTAATTATATGTTAAGAAGCCAAGCCCTCCCTCCAGTCCATCCTCCTTGGTCCAGGCCTCAGAGCCTGAGAAGAACTGCTGGACTTGATCCCCTTCCGCAACATCATTCCCTTCTCCTTCTGTGTTGTGTCTCTTTAGATTGTAAGCATGAAGGCAGGGAACCGTCTAATTAAATGATTGTATGTACAGTGCTGTGTAAATTTACAGTGCTATATAAAGATCAATAACAACAACAACAACAACAACAATGTAGTGTGAACAGGGCCCCAGATCGGATGAATCATTACCCATCATTGTCCCCAGTCTTTCTGGTATCACATTTGCCTCTTATCTTATGTGTGATGTTACTTTCATGTTACAGGTGTTCACCAGGGGAAAACTATGCTAGAGAACTGCGTCTTACAGTGTGAGACAACTGGGGTTGCTGTGCGAACATCAGCCGAATTTTTAATGAAAAACTCAGACTTGTATGGTGCAAAGGTAAAAACTGCTTTTGACTTCTGTTCGGTCACTTACAGTTCAGTGCTTTGCATATTTATATAGAAGCAACTCCCTCCATGTTCAGCGAGACTCATTCCCTTGTCAGGGTATTAAAGATAGCAGCCTCGGAAAAGTATGTGTTAGCAAGCCATTCCATAGTTTGGGAGTGGCAGATAAAAAGGTCCTCTGGATAACTGCAGCCAATCTAGTTTTTATTGGCTGCAGTAAATTTTTCCCAAAGGACCTAAGTGTGTGGGGTGGATTGTATGGAGGAAGGTGATCCCAGAAATAGGTTGGACCCAAGGGCTTTAAAGGTCATCACCAACACCTTCTACTGTGCCTGGAAATGAATAAGCAGCCAGTGTAAAGATTTTAAAATAGGTATAGTGGTCTGATCTACAACTCTGGAGTTCAGGGTTCGATTTTTCGTTTGGCCATGGTAATCCACTGTGTAACCTTGGGTGAGTCACTCTCTCAACCCCAGAAAACCCCATGATAAAAAAACTCAGCCTTAGGGTTACCATAAGTTGGAAGCAACTTGAAGGCACACAACAACCAAGAAACTTAATGTATGCTTTTAAGAATGTTTATTAATCACTTGCTCTGCTCTTAATTTCAGGGTGCTGGTATTGAAATCTACCCAGGAGGTACGTGTACCTTGACAGGCAATGGCATCCACCATTGCAAAGAGGGAATCCTCATCAAAGTAAGTTGTGGCTTAAATGCTGAGCTTCCCACATAGAATTGTCATCCTGGGGACCAAATACAGACACTCAATTTGAATTGTGTCTTATGTTCCTTTTTAAAAGGCAGGGTTAAAAATCAACAGTGTTTTCTAGTACTAGGTTATATGTTGTTTTCCTTTTTTGTCCTTTGAAGGAGCTGTGGACAGTTACGATGCTAGTTTTGCAACAACACAGAGGAAAGCATTTTAGAGCAAGGAATCACCTAATAAGCATCATGGCTGAGCAATGATCCATTTTTTACCTATTCAGAACTGGGGTGGGCAATTGAGTTGGGGACCATGGGCCCATTTCCCCCGGGGCCTCAGCAAGCCCATATGCCTCAGCTTTCCTCTGCAGCCCATCTCATTGCATCATTTTCAGTCACGATTTTGAGTGGGACTACAGAAAAAAACAGGCATTTGGGGTAGCACTAGGTTTTGGGGTGCTTGTGGTGTGGTGGGGGTATTCATATATTTGGGGGACCTTTCTGAGGCAAAAATTCCCCAATAATGACACTGAAAACTTAAAATAAAATGCTGCTGGTGGTTTTTTTTAGGGTTTTGTAAGGCTTGTGAAGGGCTTCAGGGACCACAAAAGTGGGGGCCAAGGGTTGCATGCCCACCACTGGTTTAGAAGTAAGATGTTGTTGGGATCTCTTCGGAAGGACGGCTAGTCAGCTGCTACTGTACAGGGGTGAGGAAAATATAGGTCTTACTTTATTTTATTTCAAATCATTTTTTAGCTCACAGCTGCTTCAGAACATTGTACTTTCCCCCCATGTATCACTCCCAGACCCCCACATTGCTCGATGCCCCCATGATCCTAAACAAAACCAGATGTCACATTGCATATGCCAGCATGGTCCCTGTGTTGGGGGTGAAAGATGGCCTCCGTCTCCTCTGCTGTTGCCCACCACTGGTATAGAGAATGGAAATTCCTGAGTTCAAGTTCTGAGTTTAAGTTTCACTGTGCCAAATGAGAAGTTGGGAATAAAACCAATCCGTCTTGCGGGCCTCTCAATTAGTTTTCTTGCCTTTCAGGACTTTTTAGATGAGCACTATGACATTCCCAAGATAACAATGGTGAACAATGTAATCCACAACAATGAAGGGTATGGCGTGGTCTTGGTGAAACCTGCAGTCTCTTTGGATGTGAAAGGGAATCCTTTAGAGAGCATGGAAGGTATTATCAGTGCAACTATATTTATTTATATCCTGTCTTTTTTCCCCCCATCTGTGACTCAAAGGAACTTAACAAAGGTTAAAACAGATAAGGCTAAAGAATTTGTACCATACGGATGTTTAAAAATACAGTTAAACTAGCAATAGAATTAAAAGTATTCAAAAGCATAATCGTTAAAAAGAAAAGAACAAATAAACAGTGCAGCATATATTGAAAGCCCCTTTTCTCCTGAACCATCAGCCCTCAAAGGTGAAAATAAAGGTGAAATAAAAAGGTCTTCATCTTCCAACAGAAGGATAGCAGGGAAGGAGCCAGTCTAAATTTTCCAGAAAAGGCGTTCTGGGATATGGAGCACCAAGAGGTTCTTCTCCCATGTCCGCACCCAATGTACATGTGGAGCTGATAGGACAGAGACAAGAGCCTCCCATGAAGAACTCAAAACACAGACTGGCTTGTATGGGAGAATACTGTCCTTCAGATAACCTGGACTTGAATCGTCCCTGGAAACATACTGGCAGCCAGTGGAGCTGTTGCATGTGGCATGACTTGTATGCAGATGAATGTGTACGGCATGATTTGTATTCATGGTCTAGAAACTGCTTTGTGAGGAGCGGCTTAGGTATGTTTAGCCTGGGGAAGAGGAGGTTAAGAGGTGACATGATAGCCATGTTTAAATATTTGAAGGGATGTCATATTGAGGATGGAGCAAGTTTGTTTTCTGCTGCTCCAGAGAATATGACACAGAACAATGGATGCAAGCTGCAGGAAAAGAAATTCCTAAACCTTAAGAACTTCCTGATGATAAGAGCTGTTCAACAGTGGAATATGCTGCCGTGGAGTGTGATGGAGTGTCTTTCTTTGGAGGGTTTTTCAACAGAGACTGGATGGCCATCTTTCTGGAGAACTTTGTGTCTTCCTACATGGTAGGAAGTTAGACTTAGACAGTCCTTGTGGTCTCTTCCAGCTCTATAATTCTATGATTTCTGGTCAAAAGAGATGCAACAATTCCTTCTTTCCTACCTTTAGGGGAAAAAGACTGAAGGAACTGTTGGGAAAGCAGAAGGGATTATAAATGAAAGATTACTTTCTCCGGATTTCCCCATTGAATTACCTAAATGAGTCACACCGACTGCCGCCTAAAAGCTTTCTTTTAAAGAAAGAATTGTTGCCTACTTGGTCTTAAATGTCTCCTAAGCTTTTTTCCCCCCTTATGCAAACTTCAATTCTAATCTTACTCTTTTTTTTAAATTTAGTTATCATTTTTTTAAAATTTACTTTTTCCAAGAAAAAGAAGCATTAGGGCTAAAACATACATAATTAAGTAAGATTTTCTTTTATACCCCAGCCGCACTAGAGCACTGGTTTGTAGCCAAGGCTGGCTCCAAGACTAGCTTAGATCAACTAAAATCTTTCCTTGAATCTAAGAGAAGGTACCCAACAGCAGCAATAATCTAATTAAATTAGGAGCAAGAAGCCAATACATACTAAGTAGACTTAAGAGCAGCAAATCTAGTTATAAAGGGGTTTCATCATGCAAGTGAAGATGAACTGGCTCTTCTTTTGCAGTGGCAATGGAAAAGAGACAAAAGAACTTTGGATATTTCAGAACAGCCTATACACCTCAGCTCCATTGTGGTAGAATTGAAAGACATAGCTGTGTTAGTTTGAAAAATCAGCATGCAAAGGGATCTTGTAGCACCTTTAAGACTAACTGAAAGAAAGAAGCTGGTAGGATGAGCTTTTGTAGACTTGAGCCTACTTTCTCAGATGTATGGGGAAGTTGGCTTAAGTTTACAAAAACTTATGCTACCAGTTTCTTTATTTCATTTAGACTGGAGCAGTGTAAAAATCAAGAATTGAAACAGTTATGGCAGAATCCCTGGTTTTAAGGGCTGAACTGCAAAAGGGATGGAGCCAGTGGAGGGGTGTTCCACAGTCATAGTGCTGTTAACAGAAAAGGTTATGTTGTAAATGTGTAATAATATATTGTGAGATTTGATGTTTTGCAACTTGAAGTTGACTCTGACTTATGGTAAACCTACCCTAGAGTTTTCTTGGAAACTTTTTTTTTCAAAGGAGGCTTCATTGCCTTCCTGTAAGGCTGAGAGAGTGTGATTTGCCCCAGGGTCATCCTATGGATTTCTGTGACTGAGCAGGGATTCAGACCCTGGTCTCCGTAAGGCCTTTTCCAACACTCAAATCAGTACACTGTGTCTCTGATATATAGTAACATACTTATTACATACATAGTTGTGTAATATATAAAACAGCTGTGTAAAAATGTATTTAATGTCATTGTTTTTGACCCAGAACAAAGGAAGAATGGCCAGTCTGCTGCTGATGTCAATGTGGGGTGTGAAGACCTACACAAACAGGCTAGTGAACTGGACCCCTATAGAAGAATGGACACTGCTTCTGAGCCCATGGAGGACAATTCAGAAATTGCCAAGGAACTTTCTGTTGCATCGCTCAAGAAGAGCCAGGTGAATAAAAAAAGGCTGAGCAACTTAGGGATCACAGAGGCAGATGACGATCTCATGTCTCAAGAAATGTTTGTGTCCATTGTGGGAAACCAGTTTAAGTGGAATGGGAAAGGGACCTTTGGAACATTTCTTTATTGACTTTTCAGAATGGCGTTGGGACACAACCAGGACTCTGTACCTCCTTGTGTAACTGCAGCTGGAGAGCAAGCCAGTTGGATCCCTAGGAGGTGGAGCTGCATTTGTGTAATCTTTCGGCTTCCTGTGCAAAATAATATGGAGGTGTAAGAGAGTGAGATCTGCTTCATTGTGGAGTACATTGGCCAAAAATGAAGTGTGCCACAGTGATGCATCTGGAACTTCCCAGCACAGATAAACTGATGGAGTTTCACAGATTTTGGATACTCTGGATTGTAAACCTTGACATTCCTGATAATTATGCCAGCCCTACAATTTTCTCCCAATGGTTTCAATAAGAACAAAAGGTTGTCTTTTTAAAAAGTTTGCTAGAAATGGAAATACCGTATATACTCGACTTTATGTATAAGTTGAGGGCAGTTTTGGGGGTCAAAATTCTGAATTTTGATATGACCTGAGGATGGGTCGAGGGTAAAACTTAGGGGCATGTAACAAAGGATCTAAAGGAAGAAGCCAAGGAAAACAAGGAAGATTTTGAGACCAGCGCTTACCATGGGGTAAGCACTGGTAAAACACCGGTAAAACATTTAGGAAGTGTGTGTGTGAAAGCCTGATGCTCATCCTAATGTCGGAATCGCCCCCTTACTTCCAGCATCCCTGAATCATTCGGGGAGCAGCAATTTCCTATGAACGGAAAATTTTGCGTTCATAGGAAATTGCTGCTCCCCGAATGGTATAGGGACGCTGGAAGTGAGGGAACGATTCCCTGATGTTTAGGAAGCACATCAGGCTTTCACACACATGCACCTTCCTAAACATTTTACTGGCATTTTACCAGTGGTAAAGTGCTGGTATGAAAATCTTCAAGGCCAAAGAAGTTTTAAAAATTGACATTGACGTTGCTTTGCTTTTGCTTCATTTGCTTATTTGTTGACGAAATATTGTTTACAGCTCACACAACAAATATCTAACATCTTTGGGTGTGTGTGTGTCAGGAATGAATTAGTTTACCATTGTGGTTTGGCCAAAGTATAATCCATCTTTCTTTTCTGATTTCAAAAAGGCCTATACATTTATGTTGCCCTTTGTGCTTTTCTTCTTCCCCAAAGACTCCTTGTCAAAGCAGACACTTGTATAACTAAGCGCTGATATTTAGATGTCTTCATCTCGCTCAATAACGCGGAATGTAAAATACTTCCTCTGTGCAATGAGGAGTGTGCCTTGGGGCCTTATGAATAGTCTTCTGTGGCAAATCAATAGTTCCAGAGCCTCTTTTCTAAAAACTTTGATAAATGATTAATAAGGCGAGTTAAGAACAATCGATGCTTGGATATATTGTCACCTTCCCATTTACTCCTGGGTATTCAGCTTTTCAGAGAGAGAAAGAAAAAAAGTGGAGAGAAACACATATAGGTTTTGCTTTTTTCTTTCTTTTATGGGTAATAAATACATTTTTAAAATGAAACAAGAAGTACTTTCTCTAAATCGCTCCCCCCAACACACCAAAAAAGTTCAAATGAGTCTGGATTGTTTTTCTAACAGCTTGCCTAGTTTTGAATTAATATGGGCTAGTTTCTTGAGCTTTGCCAACTAAAGCTGCCTCGGACTTGCTTCTTTTTGAGAGAAGTTGCACCCAGCCTTTTTAGTATGGAATTTAAATTGTTTATTTTCAGATTTTTCCCGATTTTGTTTCATGTTACTCCTCTGCCTTTTGGGATTGGCAGAGCATAACTTGGCAATGGTATCCAAACTCAGTGCTTGGAAATACCAAGACAGACACACAAGCTGCTCATCGTGTCCACTTCTAGCAATCTTATTTCCTACTTTCATCAACTTGAAGAGAAAAAAAACCTTCCTAAAGTGAATGCCTCATCCCCTCAGAATGGATGTGAGAAAAAAAAGATGGATTATTAAGACTTCCTGGTTGATTTTGAGTGATTTGTAGCTGATTGGCAAGGCTTTTTGACTCCTGGCAGCTTTCCCCCCTGTTCATAATGTTGCTTCCCAAAAGCATCTTGAAATAATTGCATGGATAAGAAAAAAAAGTGAAATTATCTGAAAACAGAAAGGTTACAAAAGACCGTTTAAAAATTGTTCTAAATTCAAAGACTGCAAAATACAGAAATATTAATTCAGTAAAGTAGAAGGGGATAATAAATGCAACCCATACTTCAGCCAAAGAATACATTTATACAACATTTCAGTCAACATAATGGGTAGGTCACTACATACAGTGGGCCCTTGGTATCTACTGGGGTATGGCTCCAGAGCACCTTCTGAATACAGTTGGGCCTCCGCATCCATGGATTCTCTATCCACAACTTCAACTATTCATGGCACATATAATATATATATATATATATTCCAAAAAGCAAACCTTGATTTTGCCATTTTATACGAGGGACACCATTTTACTATCCATTGTATTTAGTGGAACACCCACGGATTTGGGTATCCATGGGGGCTTCTTGAACCAAACCCCAGCAGACACCAAGGGCCCACTGTACCAAAATCCATGGATAATCAAGTCTCATTACAGTCCCTTCCTGTACATGGACTTTGCACACACTGCTTCGAGTGTACGCAGTCTGCAAGTGGCAAGGGGGAAAATGGTACACGGAAGCGTGCCACCATAACACTTAATGGAATTTGTGCATAGGTGGTTTTCCCCATACACGGGGAGGGTGGGGGGTGTATGGTCCAGAATGGATCCCCCGTGTATGGAGAGGGCGGACTGTATATACAATGGGCAGTAAAATGGTGTCTGTTATATAAAATGCAAAATTAAGGTTTGCTTTTTGGATTTCTAAAAAAAGTAAAGCGGTTGGTTGAATCTGTGGATGGCTGACTCTCGCGATGCAGAATCATAGATACAGAAGGCCAACTATGTTTTAGACATGAATTCCCAGAAACCCCAGTCAGTCTGGAGAATGGAAAAGGATTATAGGTGTTGGAAGCCAAAAGTCCAGAAAGCTAATGACTCCCCATTCCTGCTACGTACTAAAACAGCATACCATACTACCCTGAACAAAGTTGATGTCATCAGAAGCTAAATACTGTTGACCTTGGTTAATACTTGGATGGAAGTGTAGTTGGTAGTACCAGGGTTTTTTAGAATAATAGAGTTGGAAGAGACCACAAGGGCCACCCAGTCCAACCCCCCTGCCATGCAGGAAATCACAATCAAAACATCCTCAACAGTTGGCCATCCAGTATCTTGCATTTTTCCCTGTTCAAGTTCATTTTGTTAGTTTTGGCCCAGCTTTCTAATCTATTAAGGTCATTTTGAATTTTGATCCTGTCCTCTGGGGTATTGGCTACACCTAATTTGGTGTCATCTGCAAATTTGATAAGCATGCCCCTATTCCTTCATCCCAGTTACTGATAAAGCTGTTGAATAGCACTGGGCCCAGGACAGAACCCTGTGGCATCCCACTGCTCAAATCTCGATGAAGAGGAGCCATTGTTGAGCACTCTTTGGGTTTGTCTGGTCAACCAAATAGAAATCCACAGTATATCTACAGCATTCCCATTGTATACCAAACTGGTAATTTTATCAAAAAAGGAGATCAGATTACTCTGGCATGACTTGTTTCTCCTAATTAATTTTTTCCATTGTTATACTTACTGTTGGCCTAACTTTTAACGTTTTCTTTAATAATTTGATGCTTGATGGACTCCACTAGATGAAGTACTCTTCAGTGATCATCTTTGCAGCTTGCCACAGTAATATGTAAGAGACAAACCAACCTCATTGCTCAACTGCGGGGAAATGAACGAATGTTTAACATATGCCATTTAGCAGTTGTAGAACATTCTTATTTTTTTAAAAAAAAAATCCTTGAAGCATTCAGAGTGCTTCATGTGCTTTAAATTATTTATTATTTACATCTATATCTCATCTCCAGTGCATTCTCCAATGAGCTTAATGTTCCATGCATGGGATGTGTCTTTTCTCTCCATTTTATAGTCACAATAACTCTGTGAGATAGATCAAGTCAAGACAATGACCAATCTGAGGTTGCCCAGTGAATTTTACAGATCGGGGGACTTGAACCTGGATTTTCCAAATCCCAATTCAATTCCCTAAACTGGAGAGGCCAACCCATCAGAGGTAGGGACATGCACTGAACACCTGGGGGCTGTTGCAAGGCTGCCCCCCCCCAGCCAATCCTGTTTTTTGACCTGGGGATGAATAATTGCAAATATTCTTTCCATCCCTACATTTTCTACAAATTTCTAAGTGCTGCAAATGACCACAGCTCTGCAACAGACAGAGTGCCCTTTCCTGCTCCAGCCCTGAAGAAGATGAAATTAAAAGGCATACTGTCTTTATGGGAAATTTTAAAATCTGTGCTTGATATCTGTTGTCAAAAGTGATAATTAAGTAGTATAATACAGCCAGCGTGCCAATAGCAGTACATTATCATGTGTTGGGAAATATGTTTTTTTTTCTAGGGCAAAAGGAGTGTTGCCAGCTGGCACGGTGTCTAAAACTGAAACTCTTTCCATTTGCTCCTAATTAGTACAAGGTACTTCTTAGTTACTTGGAAAACACTCTTCTTTGGGTGTGAACAATATTTTGTGTGGTGTCAGGATGTCACTGTTGTGTCTGACCTACAGAATGCAGTTGTTGAGTGGGAAGAAAATTAAGCAACCTAGCGAGCTCACACACAGACTCACACACTTCACAGCATCATAGAATCATAGAGTTGGAAGAGACCCCAAGGGCCACCCAGTCACCCCCCTGCCATGCAGGAACTCTCGATCAAAGCACCCATGACAGATGGCCATCCAGCCTCTGTTTATAGATTTCCAAGGAAGGAGACCCCACTACACTCCAAGGGAGTGTGTTCCACTGTCGAACAGCCCAGTTCCTCCTAATGTTGAGGTGGAATCTCTTTTCCTGTAGATTGCCTCCATTGTTCCAGGTTCTGTTCTCTGGAGCAGCAGAAAACAAGCTTGCTCCCTCCTCAATATGACATCCCTTCAAATATTTAAACAAGGCTATCATATCACCTTGTGACAATAAAAAAAAAAAGGAGTTGATAAAATTGTGGATTGTCTTGAATGCATTTTAACATACTACAAAAAGATTGGGATATCTCTGTTGTGATCAGTGGTTGATCACTCCATTGCAGTGGAGCTACTTCCTCTGCACCATCAACAATCACACCCATCTTAGATAAATGTAGGACAGTGACATGGCCTTCATCTTCCACATTTACATGCTGTTGGGTTGCCTTGAATCAAAACAGGCTTCCTTTGGAAGAAACATCTTGTGGTTCTCACATAAGTGATATGTCTCAGTTCACCCACCGGTTGGTCGGGGAGCTTTGGTAAGTCCCATGATATAGGATGTTTCCACCTTCATCAATGGAAAAAGGCACATTGGGTCTTACCTGTGATACCTTCATTTTCAAAAACAATACAATACAAAATAAACAAACTGATAAGGACATATAATCAAAATGAATAACTGGCTCCGTAGATGGTGCCGCCAAGAACAGTTTGGATTCTTGGATCATGGGCTGCGGTTCCATGAGGAGGGACTTCTGGCAAGGGATGGGCTGCATCTCACACCAGTTGGCAAAAACATTTTTGCCAAAAGTCTCAAAAATCTGATCAGGAGGGCTTTAAACTGAGTTATATGGGGGAGGGAGACATTATTTTGGAAGGCAAAAGGGCTGGAGAAAATAATCAAACTGACATAGAGGGAACAAGGCAAACAGTGCAAGGACCCAACAGTGGGAAGCAAAAAAATTTGCACAGGCAGCAAGTAAAGGGAACACATGTTCTTAGATGTCTCTACACTAATGCACAGAGTATGGGAAATAAACAGGATGAACTCGAACTCCTAGCACAACAGAGCAAATATGATATAATAGGCATCACTGAAACCTGGTGGGATGAGTCTCATGACTGGAATGTAGAAATAGAGGGATATAACCTTTTTAAGAGAAACAGGCCAAACAGGAAAGGAGGAGGAATAGCATTATATGTCAGGGATATTTACACCAGTGAAGAGATCCAGGAAGTCAATACTGGAAGCCAGGTGGAGAGCATCTGGATAAACATTAAAGGAGAGGGAAACAACAGGGATGTTACTGTGGGAGTCTACTACAGACCCCCGACTCAGGCAGAGGAATTGGATGATGCCTTTCTAGAACAGATGAGCACACACTCAGAAAGGAGAGATGTAGTAGTGATGGGGGACTTCAACTATCCGGATATTTGCTGGAAGTCAAACTCAGCCAGATCCTCAAGGTCTAGCAAATTCCTCACTTGCCTGGAAGACAATTTCATTGTCCAAAAGGTGGAAGAGACAACAAGGGGATCAACTATTTTAGATCTGATCTTAACCAACAGGGATGACCTAGTCAATGGGGTGCAAGTGGTTGGATCCTTAGGGGGAAGTGACCATGTTCTCCTGGAGTTTGTTATACAGCGGAAAGGGGAAGCCAGGCATAGTCAGACACGCATTCTAGACTTTAGGAGAGCTGATTTCAATAAACTTAGAGAAATACTGGGGGAGATCCCATGGTCAAGAAAACTAAAAGAGAAGGGAGTTCAAGACGGATGGGAGTTTCTCAAAAAGGAGATACTGAAGGCGCAATTTCAAACAGTTCCAATGAGGAAGAAAAATGGGAGGTGTCTCAAGAAGCCAGGATGGATGACTAAGGAACTTTCAACTGAGATAAGCCTTAAACAGAACATGTATAAGAAATGGAAAAATGGGGAAATCACGAAAGAGGAATTCAAACAAATAGCCAGCACATGTAGGGGTAAAGTCAGAAAAGCTAAAGCACAGAATGAACTCAGGCTGGCTAGAGAGGTTAAGAACAACAAAAAGGGCTTTTTTGGGTATGTCCGAAGCAAAAGGAAGAAGAAGGAAACAGTAGGGCCACTGCGTGCAGAAGATGGCAAAATGCTCAAAGATGACAAAGAAAAGGCAGAATTACTCAACACCTTCTTTGCTTCAGTCTTCTCAGAAAAGGCAAAGGGTGGTCAACCTAAGGATAATGGAGCAGAAGACAGAATAGGGGAATCTCAGCACAGAATAAGTAAAGAGATAGTACAGGAATACCTGGTTAACCTAAATGAATATAAATCTCCAGGACCAGATGAACTACATCCTAGAGTATTAAAAGAACTGGCGAATGTAATATCGGAACCATTGGCAATAATCTTTGAGAACTCCTGGAGAACAGGAGAAGTCCCAGCAGACTGGAGGAGGGCAAACGTTGTGCCCATCTTCAAAAAGGGGAAAAAAGAGGATCCCAACAATTATCGTCCAGTTAGTCTGACATCAATTCCAGGAAAGATTCTAGAGCAGATCATTAAGCAGAGAGTCTGTGAATATTTAGAGGCCAATGCCATAATCACAAAAAGCCAACATGGGTTTCAGAGAAACAAGTCTTGCCAGACAAATCTGATCTCTTTTTTTGATAAAATTACCAGTTTGGTAGATGAAGGGAATGCTGTGGATATAGTATATCTTGATTTCAGTAAGGCCTTTGACAAGGTTCCCCATGACATTCTTGCAAACAAGCTCGTAAAATGTGGGCTAGACAAGGTAACCATTACATGGATTTGTAACTGGTTGACTGACCGAACTCAAAGGGTGCTCAACAATGGCTCCCTTTCATCCTGGAAAGAAGTGACCAGTGGGGTCCCACAGGGTTCTGTCCTGGGCCCAGTGCTATTCAATATCTTTATTAATGACTTGGATGACAGAATTGGGGGCATACTTATCAAATTTGCAGATGACACCAAATTAGGAGGAGTAGCCAATACTCCAGAAGACAGGATTGAAATTCAGAATGACCTGAATAGACTAGAAAGCTGGGCCAACGCTAACAAAATGAAATTCAATGCGGAGAAATGTAAGGTTCTGCACTTAGGGCGGAAAAATGAAATGCACAGATATAGGATGGGGGACATCTGGCTGAATGAAACTATGTGTGAAAGGGATCTAGGAGTCCAAGTAGACCATAAGTTGAACATGAGTCAGCAGTGTGATGCAGCAGCTAAAAAGGCCAATGCTATTTTAGGTTGCATCAATAGAAGTATAGTGTCTAGATCAAAGGAAGTAATAGTGCCACTCTATTCTGCTTTGGTGAGGCCCCACCTGGAATACTGTGTCCAGTTCTGGGCACCACAATTCAAAAAGGATGTGGAGAAACTGGAGCGGGTCCAAAGGAGGGCAACTAAGATGGTGAAGGGTCTGGAAACCATGCCCTATGAGGAACGACTTAGAGAGCTGGGGATGTTTAGCCTGGAGAAGAGAAGGTTAAGAGGTGATATGATAGCCCTGTTCAAATATTTGAAGGGATGTCATATTGAGGAGGGAGCAGGCTTGTTTTCTGCTGCTCCAGAGACCAGAACGCGGAGCAATGGATGCAAGCTGCAGGAAAAGAGATTCCACCTCAACATTAGGAGGAACTTCCTGACAGTAAGGGCTGTTCGACGGTGGAACACACTCCCTCGGAGTGTGGTAGAGTCTCCATCCTTGGAGGTCTTTAAGCAGAGGCTGGATAGCCATCTGTCGGGGATGCTTTGACTGGGAGTTCCTGCATGGCAGGGGGTTGGACTGGATGGCCCTTGTGGTCTCTTCCAACTCTATGATTCTATGATTCTATGATTCTATGAAAATATACAAGATAATAAAATAGTATTAAACTAAAATCAAAATAAACAAGATAATATACAAGATAATTAAATAGTATTAAACTAAAACTCCAAAAACTTTGGGAAATGAAGTTTTCAACTGAGACTTAAAAACTGGCATACTACCCCTGGACCTGGAGGCTTCATTTTGTTAGTGTATTGAATCACCATTAACAGACCTGTCCTCTTCCACGGGTATGTCTAATCTCAGAGCTTGGAAAAGGTACAGTTTTGGATGACAACTCCCAGAATCCCCCCCAGACAGCATGGATGTTGTAGTCTAAAAGAGTAACATTTCCAACTTCTGGCTTTCGAAACTTCTTTCGAAAACCATCTACAGGAGAGGAAAGCTTGATAAACTTGGCCCGTCAAGCAAAAAAGAAATTCCTTGCCATTGCTTTAAAAAATTGTCCCTGCATCCAAAACTGATATTTTAATGAGATTGGGTTGGGTTGATGTAGATATCTAGGATACATCTGCCATTTACACACTGATGGATTAACTTTCTGTGTCACTCACTGGATGTACAGAGTCCCTTATTTTTAGGCTGCGATAATGAAACAGGTTTCTTAATGTGTTCAGTGATTAGATAGTCTTATCCGTCAACTATCTGCCATCTAGTGCTGGGCTCTCAAACTTGTTTGCAGCATGCAATGCATATTAATAGGATGATTTGTTTCCATCCTGCTTCCCTCCTTCTGGTTCCCCATTTTGTTTTACTCAAATAATCTGCTGCAAGTTTTCCTCTGTAGTTTATACACCTTCTGTACCATTTCCACAAATGAGCCAAGACTATAACTGTGATCGGTTAGTGTGGTGTAGGAGTCTGACTACCGAACAATGCTTTTGGAGATCAGGGTTTGATTCAAAGCACCACCCTGGCCCACATTTTGGACTACAACACATATAATCCTCAGCCACCATGGTCACTGTTCTGGATTCTGGGAATCGGAGTACAGAAAAGGTAATTTCTCCAAGTTCTGGAAATCAAGTCAAATGCCCTGCACCTGCTATCTTTTACAAATACCTTTTGTGCCACTAGTTTGCAAACAATGGCTGAAACCTAGTGTTAGTCCAAACTAAAACAGACGCATAAAATCAATGGGCCCTACCTACATGTTGACTCACCATTAACCCCTCTGGCTGACCTGTGTTAGTACCTGGGCTAACTGTTGAAAACCCCTTAAAAATTAGCCCACATGGATCTTGTTTCATGTAGATATACTTGCTGTTGATGAGAGCCAGCATGGAACAGTGGTTTGAGAGTTGAACTATGACTCTGAAAACTAGGGTTCAATTCCAGCTTGGCCATGAAGCCCACTTGACATTGGGCAAGTTACACTCTCTCAACCTCAAGAGAAGGCAATAGCAAACCTCGGAGTTTATCATACGACGAAATTTGGGGGTATAATGCAATGGCAATCCAAACACAATCATGGGGTTTCATGTTATTGTGTATGAGTGTATCTCACGCAATTTCGGGCAATGGGAAGTCATTCCAAACGCAATTATGGGGTTTCACGTTATTGCATATTAGAGTATCTCATGCAATTTCGGGCAATGGGAGGTCATTTTCGGGAAATGGGAAGTCATTCTGAACGCATTCCGAATGCAATCAGATTTCATGTAAATTCGCTAAACTAGAGAATTCGCGTAATTGCGAATTGGCTCCATCTGCAATTGAGAGAAATTTCTCCCATGTGATAAACTCCCTCCTCTGGACAAATCTTGCCAAGAAAGGTTCGCCTTATGGTCGCTATAAGTTGGAAACGATTTGAAGGTACTTACACACACATATACTTACTGTCACTGTTGCAAAAAACAGATCTATTGCAATGCTAGGAAAAAGGTCAAAGCCAGAAAAAGTTTCATGCAGCCTGATATGCAATAAGGAAAGCACAGGAGCAGGGTAAAAAAAGCAATCACCACCTTATTTACACTGAAATTTTGGTGATGTAACACTTACAGGGCAGAGGAAATAAAACTGTACATTTAGTGTTGCATTTTCCTTTGGATCAATAAAGATTTAGCAAGGGGAAATAATCACAATAGCCAAACATTGATTTTTTTGTTCATTAGGAACATAAAATAACTGCACTGATTCTACCTTAATGATAATTCAGTTTCAAGACTTTTTAAAAAAAGGTTAAGAGTGTAGCTTC
The DNA here is from genome assembly GCA_034509955.1 of Urosaurus nigricauda. Lineage (NCBI taxonomy): Eukaryota > Metazoa > Chordata > Lepidosauria > Squamata > Phrynosomatidae > Urosaurus > Urosaurus nigricauda. The sequence goes on from JAOEGL010000013.1 coordinate 13,749,666, forward strand.
AGTTTAGATAGCAGCAGGAATGCTTGGTGCAGACTTAAGGATATTACTTCTTGGAAGCCCATGTGTTCATAGATGCCTGTCTAGACATATATAGTTCCTCAACAGAGAAGTGAAGACATTATTTCTTAATGGATAAATTGTGGGGGAAATAGACACAAGTCTACAAAAGCAAATGCTACCAGCTTCTTTCTTGGTCTCAAAGTTAGCCTAAAAGATGCTACAAAAACCTTTGCATACAGGTTTTCAGACTAACATGCACAGGAATCCTTGTCAAGGGGGAACAAGCCATTCAGTTTCAAAGGGGAAGGACAATTTTTTAAAATTGTTTAAGATGGAAATGCTTCTTTATATATTAACTATAGAATAGCTTGCTAGAGAGAGGCAGGGATAGTTTCAGTTTTTCTGAAAGTACAATAACTTTCTTTTGCATATAGCATCTGTGTTTCATCTAAAGAGAGAGGACCATACTTGTTTCTCTTCCTCTTTGCTTCATTGCTCATGTCAAAGCACCTGAATCATGGAATATTTATCTTCTGTTATTTACAGTACTTACTTATTTACATAATTTCTATCCTCCTCCACTTCACAAGATTGCTGGGCAGCTTACAATAAAATAAACCCCAACAATGTAAAATGCAAGACATTGAAAATTTACAATAAAAATAATTTATACATTACACATGGCACAATTTAAAAAGTTTATGTTAAAATAATATAAAATCATATAGCTAATACATAATAGGGTGAAGTCATTAAGCACCTTTTTTTGGTAAAAAGTTAGATTTTAACTTGGCACCAAAATGAGGACAACTTCAGTGCCAATTGGTCCTCCAAAAGTCAGTGCTTTCCACAATTCAGCAAGACCATACCCCATAACTATAAAAGTAACTTTAAAATGGTAGTTACATTGCAACAGGTGTGTAGTTAGCTATAATGATAATGTAACGTAGCCATGCCTTGGGGCTAAATCTAATGTTAGTGCCAACTAGAGTTGACCCATTGAAATTAATAGGACTTATGTAATAGTGTTGAACAAGTTTCATTCATTTCAGTGGGTCTACTCTACTTGGAACTAAAGTAGGATTTAGTCCTTTGTGATTTAAAAAGGAAGTTGACTACACATACATAGTTATGTATAATCATTTACTTCCAAGCTCTTGGTTGTTGCACATTATTGTATTTGGGGAAAATACATGGCATACTGGGCAAAATTTGTCCTTCCCCTTTGAAACTGAATGGCCTGTTGACAAAGATTCTTTTGCACAGCCTGCAATATTCGCAACCCCATTGCAAATTGCAGGGAGAAGTCCCCTCCAATATTATACTTTCTGGTGAAGTTGAAGCAAGATTGCTAAGATCTGGGCACGCTGTGTGAGGGCTGGTAGTGGGGAAGGAGTACAGAACTAATTATAACTGAGCAGATCATTTCACTAAAGTAGCAAACATAGACGTTGGAGCAGAATGGCAAACAGCTGGGAAGCATTTTAATCAGCCAAAAGCAGCTCGCTTTGACTTCTTTTAGGAAAGAGGAATTTAATCAATGCGCTTTGCTTTGTTTATCACTGGAACAGAAAGATGTTTGAGCTAATGATGCCGAATATATTTAGAGTAGCCGATTGCATGATGACACTTTAGGAGATTTAAACATCACAAGAGAACTTAGCAAGGCAGCAGAGTAAGGAAGGGATCTCCACCTATATTAAATTATTCTAGCATTAAAATCGTGCCATCCGACATTGCACTGATGCAAATGGTGACCAGGTGACATCACAGGTGTAGTGACTGGGACCCACCAGTCACTTGGAGGCTTTCTCAGATCACAAAGGGTTAATCTGGGGGGAGGTACATGCCAATGAGAGCTTGCATCACATGCTAATGAGTAATTACATCACAGATGACCTATGGCCCCATTAGCCAATCAGTGAATAGGACTGATTTCAAGAACCTTCCATGTGAAATCTTTAAAAAGCCCTGAAGCCATGTGGTGTTTGTCTTCTTGTTTTGGAAGTCCATCTGATGGCCTTGCACCAGAGGCAGACGTGAGGGATGTGGTTGAGCAGGCTGGGGAGGCCCAGCTCCTGACATCCCAGAACTCTCCAACAACTGCAAATCCCATCTGTGCGTGAGTAGTTTAGAAATGGGGTAGTCGGTGCATTTAGGCCTTTTATTATGTTTTTATCTTTGCACAATTTGTGATATTTGCAGCAAAGGAAAGTGTTAGTGGGCTATGGGATGAGCTTGGAGGAATTTTCTAGACAATAGTTGGAGATTTGGGGGACTGGTGCTTGCTCTGTAGGGTCATTTCCTTTGACTGAACCCTGATGCATAACAAAAAACAAACCTAGTGATACTACCCAAAATGGCACCTCTGACAAAACTTCTCATTGTCCCCAGTAATACTGAGAAACACTTGCTTCTGTTGCGATGTCGTTGCATTGTTTGTGCTCCTGTCCCTATAAGCAGCAGGCGATGAGGTGAAGTGGGTGTGAGGATGTACGGAGAGGTGAATGGTTGAAGAACCAGACTTTTCAATTAGTAGGATGCTATCTATCACTTTCCACCCCTGAAGCTTCCCCATTGTCTCTGAAATTAACTGCAGTTCTCTTTGCATCTAGAGGTATATAATAGATTTTCAGCTTTCCTTTATGAAATGCGAAGTAATTTGGGGTGGTTGGTTCTAGAATGAGTAATTAAAATCCATTAGCTTCATAAAGGATGCGCTCCTGGTGGAGATAAAAGTTGATCAACAACTGGTTTGTTGGCTTGGATCAACACAGCTATGGGCCACAGCTTTTGGAATCTTTTCCAGATGTGGTCAGACCTTCATGATGAATGCTTACACTTCAGAATTTACACTACATCCAAAGGTGCACAATGTTGCAAGCACTCCCCATGATGGTCTCCTTAGCCATGCACCCAAAGAAAATTCAAAACACAAGCTGCTGTGCTTATGCAGGACATCAAACTGTGTTCTAGCAGTTTTTTATCTCCACCAGGAGCTAAGGAATCGTAATTATCAGTTCAAGACCAAGCCATCAATGGTGCTAGCTCACAGTGGTGTGTTGGAAAACTCATTATCACCCCCAACCAACTCTTGTGAAAACTGCACCTAAACAGTGAATGAGCAAGGGCTTCTAATGCTGCAATCCAACGTCTCCTAAATATAGTATTATATATATATATATGTGGGACCTTGGTATCTGCTGGGGTGTGTTTCCAGGACCTCCAAGGATACCAAAATTTGTGGATGCTCAAATTCTGTTAAATACAATGGCATAGTAAAATGGCAAAATCAAGTTTTGCTTTTTGGAATTTATATTTTATTTGAATGTGGATAAGGAATCTGTGGATATGGAAGGCCAATTGTACATAGCCACACATGAAGATAGGATATACAAGCACTATGGAACCCCCATGCAGAATCGCAACATTTTGAAACCCTTGTCAATGACTAGGTGCTGTTGTGAAATGTGAAATGCACAATATAGGATGGTCAACTGTAATGCACAATGTAGGATGCAGAATCACGACGACTGCACAGTATAGCATGCACAACCACAATGTACAACTGTAGCATGCTGCATGCAACGTGTAATTGCAACTTGCAAGAGAAGAACATAAGATCATGCTGTCTGCACAATTCTTCTTCCCCCACCATCAGCAGAATCCATTGAACAATGATGACTTTTTGACAGCACATGCATAGCATGATTTATGCACAGGTAAGTCCCTAACAATGAGAGCCAGCATGTTGTCATGGCTTAAACACTGGATGTAACCCCAGAAGACTAGGGTTTGATTCCCCACTGAGCTATGGAAATCCATTGGGTGACCTGGGGCAAGTCATAAACTTTCAGCCCCATAAATCGCTGTGATAGGTTTGCTTTAGGGTCGCCATAAGTCAGAAACAACCTGATGACACACAATAAAAACAAATGTCCTTAACCAGATGCTGGTCTAAGTCTTTTAGTTTCAGATGATGATAATGTCCCAGTTCTTTAGCCCCTGGATTTACTGCACCATTGTCCAACATTATCTTTTCACTAGGTTGCAAAAGTACAACCTTTGATTGAACAGGAACTGATGTATGAGAGCCTGCCCAGCCTTAGAGGAATATAACCATAGAACTTTTAGTTTCCCTTTTGAGCATAGTGAACCTTGTAACCTAAACATCTATCCTTTCCCCACCAGAACCATCTATAACTGTTGTTAAATAGACAAAATATTTCACAGTGGAATAGCTGAAATCAGTGCATTTTCAGACAAAGATGTAAGTCCCAAAAGCTCACTTACATTAAAAAAAAAAAAAAAAAAGAGGAGAAAAAACCCAAGCAATATGGAAAATGGATCTTGTTGCTCATCTTTATGCACTGTGTTCTGTCTCTCCGCCTGCCTTTCCTTTAACAGAACGTTCTTCTCTTTGGAGCCTGCATCCTTGCATGCTAACTATTTAAGATTTAAATCCAACTTTGCAACTTTATAGGCTGAAGATGACTCCTGCTGTGGGAAGGGAATGGGACAGATGGCATGAGATATGACTGTAATTTTACTGACAAAGCACTAAGCAAGCCACAGAAGTAGTTCAAAACCCATCCATCTATCTCTCAGTAGAAGGTAGTTTAACTGTCACCAAACCACAATCTCGATAAACGGGGCTGGTGGGTGTGACAAGAAGGAAAAATTAGCTCTGTGAAGGGAGCAATTCACATGTTTGGTCTGTATGTTCTCATTGTCCCAATTTATTTCTTTTATAACCCAACCCACCCACCTCACACAGTTCTATTAAAAACAAGTGCTGTGCTTAATTTCTCATAAGCTTCAGCACAATGCTGGCTGCAAACAGAATCAGACCCTTATCTGTATTTCCATATGGCCCTTATTAATTCATCCCTGATCCGTATTACTGTTTAATCCAGATTTAGAACAATACTAAGGTCAGAGAGTCACAGAAGGTATGGGGACTGGAAGATGGGCATTCTGTCAATTATTTCCAAAACTGTCCCTTCAGCTGAAGTGAGAGTTGTGAGTTGGGATGTGTTTTTTCAAGGGCTTGGAAGAGACTAATGACAAATACTGAGTTACATTACCCTTGCAATGTAACTAAGGGTGCATCCACACTGGAGAAATAACCTGGTTTGGCACCGCTTTAACTGCCCTGGCTCAAGGCTATGGAATTCTGGGAGTTGGAGTTTGCTGTGGGCCCTGAGTGGTTTCTTGACAAGAGGGGATTTAACATTGCCATCTATGCCTGCATATTTGGGTATGGGTCCTTTGTAAAGACAGAAATGTGTGCATCATGTAATTTGTGAATGTGGATAATATTAGTCTTACAAAGAAACACGTGGCTTAGTTCACTGAAAACAATACTTTCATTTGGTAGACTGGCAGAATATAAACCTGTTAATAGTTACTTCCTAGTTGTCAACTCTGCATGCCATGAATTTCAACTGTCCCTTACTGCTCTTTTGAAAACCTGGAAATATTAACTTCAAGAGGGGAGAATGGTTAAGGGACTCAGAAAGGGAAAAAAGGTATGTTATTGCTGCAGTTTCTGTCACCTGGGGTAGTTAATCCAGATTGCCTAATGGTAGGTCCATCTCTGGAAACACTCTGTGATCTTAAAGGATGGATGGATGGATGGATGGATGGTCAAGCTGAGTGCATATTTCATTTCTGAACCAAACAAGTTTGGAGGTGAATGTTCCCAAACCCTAAATCATGTACATTCCCCCACCCCCTCCAGGAATGTGTAAGCAAGCCCAGCGGGTTTTCTGCACTTTGCGTCTCATTACTATTGACAAAGCATGAATTTATGTATTCGGAGCAGCATGTGGCAAAATGTGTGCTTGGGTTTTATGAAAATCCTCCATTAGCTTTTTCATATTTTCCGGAGCTATTAAAATGTCAGTTGTGGTAAATAATACGTGATAATGTACCTGATAAATCTCACCTGCTTTTGTTCGCTGTCTCGAACTAGTTTGGCAATAATTCAGGCACTGGATGGTTTCATTGGCGCGAGCTCCACTGCCATAAAGAAATCCTTGCTTTCTGCTTGTAATTCCAATTTCATCAAACCCAATTCAGTTACTGGAGATGTCATGCAATGAGAATTTAAACAGTATCCTTTCTGCATTACTGCAATGCATCATAGGCTTCGCTTTTAACTAGTCTTTAATTTACCACAGTTATGGATGTGTGTCATTTCCCATTGATCACCAAGATACCAAGTCTATTTTGACTTACAGAATGGCATAAGGCCATCAAGGGTTGGAAATGTGTACTTATTTGGTTGGTGAGTTGTAATAATTGAATAAAATCCCATCTCCTCATCATTTGTTTGAATATTCTTCCTGTTCATACCATGCCCCATGGTCCGCAAAGCCATTAAATCTCCCTTGCTTGTTCAGTTGCTTTCTTATAGGTTCACAGTGTTGGTTACTGAGTGAATTTCCATTGCTGATGCGAAGTTGAACCCTGATCTCCAGAGTTGTAGCCCAATGCAACTCTCCAGAGTTGTACTCCAAACCACTATACCATGCTGGCTGTCTTAAACATTCTCCACTGTACTTGAAACTAGTAGGAGTGTTTATGGCAAGGTGTGGAGCGCATACATCTTTGCCTACTCCTTGTTGCTCAGTGTGTGCTGCTAGAGTCTGCTGCCTTCCTTTACCTAATGGTTAGCCCCAGACTCTGCTTGGAAACTTCGAAGTGAGAAGCGTCTGTCCCCCTGCCTTAGTTAGTTCCACTAGTTATATCATACTTTAACTGCCATAGCTTGGTGGTCTTATGGAATCCTGGGATCTATAGTTTGGTGAGGTGCTTAGAAGCTTTAGTAGAGAATTTTAACTCTTTAGTAGAGAATTTTAACAATTTCACCAAACTGCAAATCTCAGGGTTCCATAGGATAGGGCCAAGGCAGTTAAAGTGATATGAAATTGATATAACTGTGTAACAAAGATGCAACTTTCACATTGGAAACTTTCGCCTAATGTTCAGCTGAAATCTTCCCTCCTTTTAATTCAACAGAAAATGAGCTGCCCCCTTTTTCAGACTAAACATTTATTTCATTATTTATTTTGTCTCCCACCTTTTCCCAAAAAACTAGACTCAAGGTGACTCGTAACATGTTAAAAAATACCAGATAATAGATAGAATTGTAAAACGTAATTGCAAATAAAACAATTTAAGTTGAATTAAAAGCAGTTTAAAAGCATATTGATAAGAACGACATTAACCAGCCAATAAAAGCCTTGCAGCCAATCATTTGCCAAAAGCCCACCCAAACAAAAAACGTATTTGCTTGCTGGCAAAAATGACAGTAAGAAAGATGCCAGTCTAGCTTCCTGTGGCAAGAACTTCCACAAAAAGTTGGAAGAATATGGTTCCTTTGGCTTTTCCGTATAGGACATATTTTTCATGCTTCTGACTATCTTTCTTGCTCTTTTCTAAATCTTTTCTAATCTATTGGCACAAAGTCCCAAACTGGATATAATTCTCAAGATGAAGTTTAATTTGGAGCTGTTACTTCCTGCTGTTGCTTCCTGAAAGAGGCGCCTGCCAATCACAATTAAAATTAATGTGCGGCTATTCTGCCTTTCCCTCTCTCTTACTGAGTTTTGTCTGATAAGAAGAAAAGATCAAACAAAAGGAAAACATGGGAGGGCGACCAGCTGAAGATAATAATGTCTGAACCTGCTATAAACCTCCATGAATAAAGCAGTGAGATTGCATAGTAAAAGCCTTACCTAAAAGCATTGTATAGTTCTCCTAATGCAGCCTGAAATCACATTAGTCTATCTACTAGTCTTTCCCCCCATTTTTTCTTTCTTTGCAGCCACATCACATTGGAGACACATGTCCAGATTTTAATCAACCATTGCCATTGCATTATACCCCCAAATTCCGTCATATGATAAACTCACTGGTCTCTGTGGCTGGAGAGGTGGCAGAGCTCCTGACTGTCATGTGTTGATAGCTGAAATACAACAGGAAGCATCTTTGGGTTTATTTGTCCCTCCTTATCTTCCTGGAAGAGTGTTGCTGTTTCCCTGCAGAAAAATATTATGTGTGTACCATTCCTTTAGGGAAGTGGCTGAGATTGCTGGTTTGCTTCTCGAGGGCAGGCTAGGAAAGCTTAGCAACTCTCTGTGTGTATTTCTTAGTTCTCCAGCAGGATGAGGGATTTCAGCTGCTTCTTTCCAGGAGGGGAAACTGATTTTTGTCCCTGTTTCTTTCTCGGGGAAAGGAACATGTGCAAAACGAGGGAAGCCTAAACAGAGGCTGGATGGCCATCTGTCGGGGATGCTTTGATTTGGAGTTCCTGCATGGCAAGGGGTTGGACTGGATGGCCCTTGTGGTCTCTTCCAACTCTATGATTCTATGATTCTAACTAGGTGCTCCTAGCTCTTGCCAATGAACTCGCTCTATCCTCTCCCTATTTGTTTCCCCTGTGGGAAAAAGAGTGACAAATCAGTTAATGCAAATCTGACTGTTCTTCCTCTCCCACTTGGAAAAGGTGCACCCTGTGTGTGACCGTGTAGACAAAGCATCAGAGGTTTAACAGACAGATATCCAAAGGAAAACAAGAAGATTTACATCAGGCTAGTAAAGGCATCATACATTTTGAATATTGTGATATTTGTGGGGAAAGTGGGGGTCAACATGGAAAGTGGCATTGTAGGGCCATCACACAGGATTATCCTTTCTTCTACCTATTCCAGCTTTGAGAAAAATAAAAACACTTGAAAGAACACATGAAAGACAGAATGCCATAGCTTGCAGGGACAATGGGAACTTTTCTGAGAAGTCATGGGAATACCTATGCATCTGAGGAAGTAGACTTTAGTCTATGAAAGCTCATGCTGCCAACTTCTTTCTTTCAGTTAGTCTCAAAGGTGCTACAAGATGTTTCTATAGTTCTGATTCTACAGACTAACATGGCTATATTTTTGAATGGGAATGCCTATATCTATTTTAACGTCAGAAAATTTAAAAAATTGCTGGAGCACATATCTGTGTGGATTCACACAAAGATACCACTTTTTAAACCATGTATCTCCCACCCTTCTTATGTGATTTTTGTGTTTCCATGTGCACATTTATATACAGAACGTTACATTCTGTCAAGATTATTTTGAATATCATCCCTGTCTTCTGGAGCGTAAGCAGTTTCTTCCAGTTTTGAGTAATCTGAACTACTGACGAGTAATCCATCTGACTGATGAAAATGTTGAACAGTATCAAGACCACCACAGAGATAGACAGTACCCATAGGCATTCCTGTCCTTAGATTTGTGTTAGTGTGTCCCCTGTCTCCATCACACCATTTTCTCTAAGTGTTTTGCCTTGAGCTGATGTTCTTAGCTAATTGCACAAGCTAGTCCTCTCCTTTTAGTCAGCCCTCCTTTGGGATTGCCATATTTTAGTCCACCTGTCTCATGTTTCCCACCAGCTTTCCAACTACTCTGCGAAAAGCACATATCTTTTCTCTTTCTTGATCCCATGTGAGCCTTTACTTAAGCCAACTAAGGGCCAAAACAGACTGGCCCAAAGGGGTGGTGTGACGTTGCCCGTGAAAGAGCTGGGTGGGAGATGCACTAACTGCACCCCACAGCCCCACTCTGGTAAAAGAAGCAGCGAATTGCCACTCCTTTTTCTGGTGGCTTTTCCACTTTTGCTGTGGCTTTTTGGCATTCCTGCACCACATGTAGTCAGGCATGTGGCTTCCCGGCCACATGGGGGCATACTCTGTCTGCACTCCATGCCTCCACATGTGAAATCTGGCACTTACTTCCCATCTGTTTCAGCCCTAAGCTATCATTTCCCTAAAAAATCCTTATCTGTCATTGAGAGTTGCTATCTCTCTGTTGCTGATTGCCTTTAAGCAATTAGAATGTTTCTGAAAATTCAGTGAAAGCACAATAGCTCTGTTAAAAACTATCAGAAACTTAATGATAATGCAGTGAATTTTTAGCTTAACAAGTACATAAGAATATACACTGTCTTCAGTGACATTCGATGTTTGTCTGTTTTGATGTTCAGATCAAAGGGAGGACAGCTAGGAAAGTTACTTTTAAGATGAATTAGACTCAGTCTCTTTACTCAATTATAGATAGCTTCAGTATGTCATCACAGTAATTCTCATTCAAAGTAACTTTCCATCTCCGTTTGGAAGGAGTCAGAAATATTACCTAGCATTCCTTGTGTGTGAATATTTACTCTTTTTATCCTGATTGCTTGCATTTGTTTTCTATCTGTTTTTTCAACCTTCTGATCAAGGCCTCTTTCATCTTCCCTGAGTGATCTCAGCCGATCAGGGATCATGTCATCAACGTGAAATCAGAATGGTATGTAGTCAAGTTAGATTTAATGGCATGCTGATGGTTCAGAGCGTGAGTGAGATTTATTTAGAATAAGGGCAAATCTTTCTTGGTTAGTGCTATGCCTCCTTTTGAGGCCTCCTCATCAGATGAGGAACAGACCTTATCCTGCCAGCATGAAAGGGTAACTTCTATCAACCACTCAGTCAGCCAAAGACCAACCAGGTCTTCTCCTGTTGGGTTAAGTGAGCTTAGAATTACATCTTGAGGAAGAGAAGCCCCCAGCCCCGGAGGAAACCTCAAATCTTTTCATGCAAGGGCAATGCATCACTACAGCATTGTTCCACTTTAGGTGGAAAGTGTCTGAGGAAAGTGTCTGCTGCTCCAGAGACTAGAATGTGGAACAATGGATGCAGAGATTCCGCCTCAACATTAGGAGGAACTTTCTGACAGTAAGGGCTGTTCAATAGTGGAACACACTTCCCTCAGAGTGTAGTGAAGTCTCCTTCTTTGGAGGTTTTTAAAGAAGCGCTGGATGGCCATCTGTCGGGGATGCTTTGATTGAGAGTTCCTGCATGGCAGATTGAGGTTGGACTGGATGGCCCTTGTGATCTTTTCCAACTCTATGATTCTATGATTTTGTGAAACCTAGACTGCTATCTTGTTGGTTAGTCTCAACTAGAGTCGAGCGATTCAGCATGCTAGTAAATGTGTTTGATTCAGTGGTTCTACTGTAGTCATGACTAACAATAGGATTTTAGGCCTCTGACTGATAACCAGAACCTGGATGGACTAGGACTTTTCAGCTTTATAAACTGAGCATTCACTCTGATGCTTGAAGCAACGTCATTTTGTGTGAACCACCATCTCTGAGGTCTCTGGCCTGTACTCATGTTTCTGATCTAAACTGCTTTATGATCTCTTTTGCTGTTACACCCCTTGGAATTCCAGAAAAGGAATTGACCTTGCATAAGTCACATGCTCTCAGCCTCAAGGGAAACCAATTGCATATCTCCTCTGAAGGTGGTGGCACAGTGGTTAAATGCCTGTACTGCAGCCACTCACTCATAAACCATAAGGTTGTGAGTTCAATACCAGCCAAGGGCTCAGGGTCAGCTCAGGCTTGCATACTTCTAATGCCGCTAAAATGAGTACCCAGCTTGTTGGGGGAAATCAGCTTACAGTTGTAAACTGCTTAGAGACTGCGTAGGCAGTATGAAACAGTATATAAATGAAGCTGCTATTGCTATTGAACAAATCATGCTAGGAAATCTCTATGACAGGTTCGCCTTAAAGTAGCCATAAGTTGGAAGCAACTCAAAGGCGCGCATGCACACATGTGCACCCCCCTAAGAAAAACCCATGGAATTCAGAAAACCTTATGAATAAATGGGTGGGTGACTTGAGGGCACACAAACCAACAATTAGCAAACACTTGACCTTGGACTGCTACTGACAGATATTCCTTGCTTCTGGATTCAGTCCTTTTAGCCCGGCATTCTTAAAACTCTTTTTTTTTTTTGGCTCTCATTTTAATTCTGGCAGAATTCTGAGGACAGACTAACTACAATCATGGTAGGACAGCTGGTTATATAAGTGGTCTGAATCAATCCAGAATCACTTGGTGTATTGATGGAAACAGAAGATACTGAGAAAAAATGCACCTTTCAAGTGAATGTTTTCATTGGAATTTGCATGGAACTTGGAAAATTGGCTTTTTTAAAAAGTTCCCAAAGTCTTTTAGCCACCATGGCTAATGGTTATGATGTCTGGGAGGTTCTTCAAACTGCAGTCCATGGTAGCAAATTTTCCGACTTTGAAGAAATCAACAAGCTGAGCACATGTGCCTATACACCTTTCATTGCTGATAAAAATGTTTGTGAAGTACACATGTCCCTAGCTTAGTCTTAATACAGGCTGCCTATCCTAGGAATAAAGAAACATGAGTTCCATTTAATCTTGCAAGCGATCTGCAATTAAAATCCAGATAGAAATGTATCCAGATAGAAATTAATCCTAATACATAAAGGATATGAGTTTTTAAAAACCTCCTATGTGATAATCATTTGTGTTAAAATAAAAGTCCAAATGGAAATACAAAGCTAAAGGACAGAATACAAATGCAAACATTTTTAAAAGTACAATGAGTCTGGAAAAAAGGAGTGCAATTGGGAAGGGGCAGGAATGGGTTATATCCAAACATTTGAACTGCCTTACTCCAAAGCCCCTAAACATAATTTAGGGAATGGTAGTCCAAAAATATTTTGAGGACCCTGATTACTTATTTCTGGGTTAGACATAAATAGTTACTTTGATGAAGTGATTAGACTCCAAAAGCTATCTTGTCTAAAGGACCCTATTGCATAGGGTTGAAACCCTGGCTTACCTTTTCCAAATTCAGTCCGAATGCTTCCGATTTCTAAAAACAGCCACTGAAACGGCTTACAGGACCCTGGATGGACTCAGGTGGCGATTCGGCAGTGATTTCTGTGCGATAACACCCGATGACATAATGGGGAGATGGTTGCTAGCAAAGCTAAAATGGGTTGAGATGTCACTTTCTGAGTTAAAATGTTCCATTAAAAATATAGTCTGGATCCACTTCTGGATCCAAATTCTGGATCCAATGTTCCACTTTGCATGAATTGGCAAACCAGGAAAAACCAGATGACACCCAAAGGATGCTCTTCATCCTGGAGAGAAGGATGACTAGGGTGCTTCACATGCTCATCCCTCAATGTGATCTATGCTATATTATATCAGCAATGCCCTTCAGCACTCTACATTGGGCAAACATACCAGTCCCTTTGTCAGAGGACACATGGACATAAATCAGACATTAGGAATGGAAATACACAAAAACAGGTGGCATATTGGAATATTTCAGATGTTCAGTTTTAGAAACTGTATAATGCTTTTGCTTGGTGAACAATCCAAGTATACATGGGTCCTGAGCAAAGCTAGGAGTTACTCTTTTGTATTATAAGTCTCAGAATCCCAAGGAATTCTGAAAGATGTTGTAGAAAATATTAACTTTTCCAAAATCTGGTCCCAAGGTGTGGGCACTCACCATGCCTTTTAAACTGCTTAAGGCTTTACTTCCTGAATTAATACTAGTCTGCAAATACTGTACCATAAGCCTCTATGTGCTATTTTTATAAATGTTCCTGACATGTTGGCACAGATCTTTCTTTCTTTCTTTTAATAGTAGTCTTGTCTTTGGGAATAGAAGAGTCTCGCCTCAGAGGTTTGCCAAGCAGCTGTATGATCAACTAGAAAAATATTACAGGAGGCATTGCTTAAAAATGCAAATGCACCAAGTGTTTACAATTGCATTTATGCTCCATTGCCATGTTTTGCTGTGATTCTGTTTAAGCACATTAAAATCCACATAATGAAAGTACAGTTGTGTATTCCCCAAGGCAGGCTGATTTATCTTTCTGAAAGTTTTTAACTGTATCTCAGCTGCTGTGGGAGAGGCTGGTTTCCCTCTTGGTTGGTTCTCTTGTGACTGATGTTGGTGGGTGTTCTGTACCAAGGTGGGAGGTTGGGGACCCCATTATTCACCTATTTCTGATCAAGAGAGGGCACAGAAAGGACATAACTGAGCAAGCGACATCAGAGTGTGGTCAAGATGGCAAAACATATTAATGAGGATAGGCTGAAGCAGTTTGCTTTTGCCTGTGTCTACTGGGTAGGCCTAGCTTCACTTCCTCTCCTTCCCCTTGGCTGTACCAATTGAGTGCAAATGGCTTTTGCATTTTTGAACTCGGTGGGCAGCAATTGAAGGAAAATGAGAAGAAGGGGAGATTGTGGGAAGAGAAGAGAGAAACTGGGACATTATAAAAACAGTTCAAAAATTGGGATTAATCGAGACTTTCCCTGCCAAATCAGGACAAATGGAAGGTATGCTTTTAGTCATCTCTTGTTAGGAGATGTTAGCCCCTGAGTTTGTATCACTAACTTTGGGTTGAGTGAAGTGGCTGGCTGCATGAAGCTTTGAAAGCATGCTTTCTTGGACAACAAATCAGCATGGCAGTGACCACGTTGTCTGGCGGGTTCTGAGAGCTGTAGTCCAAAAACAGTGATTTCCCCAAGCTTGCCATTTGGGTGTCATGAAAGGGCAGCACTTTTTTATATTACTGTAGTATTTTGACAGGCAAGGAGGGGAAGAGGTAGTTGTGAGATTTTCTGCTTCATTTGTCAAAATAACTTGGCTGTCTTTGAGAACTGTACAGCTTCACTTGGGCAAGGGGTGCCCAGCCTTCCCGGCCATCACACCCATCTAACATTGTCAAAGAGATAAGCAGAAATGAATAAACTTGGCACAGGCCTTGTTGAGAAGCGGCTGGCTATTTCAAACTGCCCTTCTAGTCAGTGGATGTCTACCCAAGCTTTTTTCCTTTCCACCCACTGTGTTTTCCTTGCAAGTGCCAAGGACTGCCAATTTTATCATGTGACTGAAATCCAAAGTGGCAACAGCAGCTCAAAAGTGGTAGAGAAGAGCAATAAACTAGAAGCTGCTAAAATGGAAGCAGAGAAGCACGTCAATGACTCAGAGTCTTCATCCTGCTTAGAACTTATTTTCCTTCTCTTCCTTTGAAATTGAAACTTGAAGTCAATTCTCTGACTGCACCCCCCTCAATACTAGTACAATATTACTCATCTGGCAATATTTACAGACTTAGAAAATAAGGGAAAGGATTTGCATACCAGACATGATACCACTGTCAGTGCTTGCAGTGCCAGCTTTGTTCATTCTACCTCTGTTTGACAGAGTTGAGTGATGCCTAGCTATTTTGAGCCGTCCTTATCATCTGGGGATGTCAGCACTGTTTCACCTCTTGCTCTGTGTTTTCTCACTATGTTGACACCAAGATATCATTGTAAAAAAATCATGAATAATTAGGTCTGGGTCAAACATTCTATAAAATTCTCCATGTATTCTCCTTCAAGTGTCTCAGGGAATTACTCACAACAAATTCTGGGATAAATGGCTGGCTGGCAAACAGACCCCTGTGTTTCTGACTAGGGAAAAAATACAGTTAAAATTATAGGTGGCTTGAGATAAATTTTGCATCAGGGCCAGATGAAGACATGGTGAGGTCTTAGCCTGAAGGTAGAAAAAGTATGTTTGTGGGTTCCATGTTGTTCCTGGTGTGCCCCTCTACACCACCCCAGTTTCTTTCTATTTTGAAATAGTTGTAGGAATGATCCACTCTCAGGGTGACTGGACATCCTCCTTTTCCAGGACATGTCCTACATTTCAGTCTTCTATGCATGTCCTCAGAGGGAGAGAAGACCCACTGGACTTGATCCCTTTCCTCACCACCTTTCCCTTCTTTTTAGATTGTAAGCCTGAGGGTAGGGAACTGTCTATTTTAATTGATTGTATGTACAGCGATGTGTAAATTTACAGCACTTTCTAAATAATAATAATAATAATAATAATAATAATAATAATAATAATAATAAATCATCCTCATCATCATCATCTGTCCATCCTTCTTACTTCAGCCTACCACTTCAGCCTCTCTGATTGTTTATGGAGATCGGACACACTGCCAAATCTAAGGCTACCTTTCATTCTCTGCCTAAATCTCCAAAGTAACTGAGGTCTTCATAATAATTCTCCCTTTAATGTAGCATAGGAGGTGTGTAGTATGTAGCCTTCCACATCTTGCTAGATGATTATTCCCACTCATAACAATAAAATGCCCCCCCCTCACTTGTGAAGTAGGTTAGGCTGAGCTATATGGAGATTAACCCAAAGACAAGCCATGGACTTTTTTGCTCAGTGTGGATTTAAATTTAGATACCCCCAGTTCTAGTATGACACTCTTTAACTTTTGTGTCATACTGCTTTTCATTGTGCAACGGGAGACCCACCCTTAGGGTGACCAGATGACCTCCTTTTCCAGGACATGTCCTGCAGTGTCTTTGGGACTAACAAAGATAGAAGTTGGTAGCGTGAACTTCGGTAGACTTGAGCCTAGGAGTGACTCCCTCAAAGACAGTGCTGGCCACCCCCACATATGCTCAAGGGTTAAGCTTTTTCCATTCTGGCTTAAGACCTTCCTTTCCCCAGACTTCAAATGACTGTTTGCCATTAAATCTAGTTGTATATAAACTGATTGTTCATGTAAGCTAATTCACATGTGATTCACCTAATATCCATAAACTCTGAACCAGCGTTGGATGAATCAGAGACATCAGCCAAATCAAATACAGAGTTATGTAAAAATTTGGTTCAAACACAACACTGCAACAACATCAAGGGTGATTATTGGAAGATTTTTTTAAAAAAACTCCAAAGTCGAGAAAGATAGAGAGAATATTAAAGTAAAAAGAGGCACAAGGTAATGCATGTGTGCAGACTCAATCACAACTGGTAAGACGATCCATTTGCTTCCAGCAGGCACTAGCGTCTTTTCCTGTTCTGACAGTTTGTCACTTGGGACATGTTTTATTCATGCCTTCATGGCCCCTTGCGCAGATGAGGTATTTAGATGTGTCATTGGTAATTAGTGTCACACTGCCAAGAAGGAATGCCCTTTCCCCACCAGCTCCCAGACTCCCCTGCCTTCTATTCCCCACACCCTTGGTTCTGTTAAAAAAAAAATCTACCAGAGACTGCAAAGCATCCCAGCAGGTGATCTTGTTGAGCAGCAGGATGCATAATTGTCAGCTTGCTTCAGATGGCTACTCTAGGTAAAATCAGATGGCTTTGCATTCCATTGAAAAATGTGGATGTTTGAGGTCTGGAAGGGCCATACTATAGTGCTGGAGCACTAGGAACAGTTGGTATCTGCTTAGTGTGTAACAATGGAGATTATCAGATGGGGAACGGGAGCAAAGTGGATCGCTCTCCCATCCTTATCCCATCCGTGAAAGTGATCGTGTGGAAGACATTCCTACATTCATGATGATCCTGTCATTAAACTGTCAGTAAAGTGGAATTACCTTAATATGTTCAGTTAATACAAAACGAAGGGCAAGGACAGGACAGTACCACTTCATTGATGGGACAATGACAGGATCAGCACGATGTCATATGAAAGTCTTTCATGCAATTGTGGCCACTCGTGCTTCCCAGAGGGACAATGTCCAGATTAGTGCAACATCTTCTGAAAGTCCTTCCCACAATTGTGCAGGAAGGACAGGACAAGGATGGGACAAGGACGTCGTGTCCACCATCTGATAACCTCCAATGGTGTTTTCCTTTTTGATCATTACAGGGGTTAGAATTCTGTACCAACCAAGCAATGACCACAATCTGCCCAACCCATATTTTTTCTGCTCCCAAACGCAGCAATTTCCTGTCTGCTGGTGTACGAGGAGGTATCCAAAAGTTTTAATGACCAACTTTTTAAAAAATTGACAGAAATTTGGTTTTGATTTATAGTTGTTAACTTATCTCTATGTAGTCACTATCTAGATTTATACATTTTTCCCAGCGTATCTTGACCCTCTGAATACCAGATTGAGCCTTACGAGGGGGGTATCGTAAAGTAATAATTATCACCTGGAAGTTATTGATGAAATTTTGTCAGTGTCCTCATTGGTCCCTAAGTGCATGTTGCTGAGAAAATCAGCTCATTGCGTCCTTTAATTTTGTGACTGGCTCTGCCAGAAGTGACCAAAGTGCACAATCATCATCAGGTACAATCTGCAGACTTCTACAATATCAGGTATTTGGAGGGTCAAGATACACTGGGAAAAAATGTATAAATCTAGATAGTGACTTCATAGAGATAAGTTAACAACTATAAATCAAAACAAACTTTCTGTCAATTTCCGTCTTTATCGGCCCTTAGATACACAAAGTATCTATGACCATGCATTGCAATAGATAGGCGAGCAAATAGGGAAACTTGGGCTAAAGAACTCAGGATGAGTATAGCACGCAGGGAGACCCTATACTATCTAAAATTCCCAATTGCTCTAACAGCAGTGAAGGGAGAATCGTTTTACATTATTTATTTATATCCCATACTTTCCCTAAAATTGGGGCTCAAGGTAGTTAGCACTTTAAAAAATAACAATGCCTCTAAAATAATGCACAAATTGAACATTAAAATGTAATTAGCCTATTCACCATGTTAAGACAATACAGTTGCCCTTAGAAAGATAAAATGTAATTAAAAAGATAACAAGCAATTAAAAACTATTCAGTGTAAAATAATACAGCACCTCATCCTGTCTTTTTCTTTTCTGTTTTAAAAGCCTGTTGGAATGAAAAGGTGTTTGCTTGGAAAAGGAAGAACAGCAAGGAGGGGGCCATTCATTTCTGGTCCCCCTGGGAAGGGAATTCCAGAATCTGGGTGCATCCATTGTGATAGTGGTAGGATGGAGAGAAGAGCCTCTTCTGAAGATCTTCCTCCAGTCCCCAAATTTCTAGCATTGCAGTAATTTAAAATTTCAATTGAACATTTAGAAATTCAGAAAAGAGCAGGCAAAGTTACCAAGGGAATGCAAACACAGCAAATACAGGAGTTCTAGATGCAAACAGTTTCATTGTTTCACTCTTTGCAAACTAGAAATTTGGGGAACTGAAGGACATGTTCAGTTCTTACTTGCAGGGAAGCAATGCTCTCATTTTCGCCCCCTATCCTGTAGATACCTCTCTTGAAGAAAAAATTGGGGATATACTGGAAGGTAACACCTTAAAAGTGATTTTGCTATGCTATGGATGGAAGATGTAAAAGCTTTGGCCATCAGATGAGTCGAGCATTCCCGTTTTGGGCTAGACATGGAAAGTGAGAAAGTAAACAAGAGAAAGTGAATTCATTTCAAAGATCTCTCAAGAGGTTAAACATCATTTCATATACTGTCTGGTGCTAGTGACTGTACTTTAACTGGCCATTTCATCCCCCAGCTCCCCATGGCAACATTTCATTTTACGGAGGGCTGGTTTTTCAGAAGACTGGCGCAGTTTTGCTCCACCTGCAGCAGGAAAGGCCTTTTCTGCTTCATTAAAAATAAATTGATCACTCAATGTTTTTTTCATTGCATTCCTTCCTTTGGAATACAAACAGTGCCATTTACCTTGCCAGAAAATATGTGGGTGGGAAGAAGAATCATATCTCTGTCTGTAGTGTTTACTCACACGCCTAACATCTTGCTATTCATTATTTGACAATAGCATTCTTTTTATTACAAAAGAAACCTGTCCATTGACCTGAATGAATGGAAACAGGTGACATTAACTGTAGAAATGGCTACAGGGATCCCCCCACCCCATTCATTCTGTTGTCTGGAAGGTAAGAGAAACCAAAACAAAACACAGATGGGCATCGGGTGTGTTGATTTATATAAGGGGAAAATATATAAAGACTGCATCCATGGTTGTGCTAAAAAAAGAAGTGGAAATGTTTACTGCCATATTGTTCACTTGCAGATCAGGAGAAGTCAGAATCATGAAAAGGATTTTAAAAAACAAGCTACTTCTCTTACTGTCCCAGTTGGAGTCGGGCGATGGGAATTGTGGCATAATACTTTGGAATGGCAGGGAAACAAATAAAAAGAATTTAAAAAGTGGGGTAAACCCTCTTTATAAACTAGTATATGTCTTTTGGACATAAACTGGAGCGGGTCCAAAGGAGGGCTACTAAAATGGTGAAGGGTCTGGAAACCATGCCCTATGAGGAACGACTTAGGAAGTTAGGGATGTTTAGCATGGAAAAGAGATGGTTAAGAGGTGATATGACAGCCTTGTTTAAGTATCTGAAGGGATATCACATTGAGGAGGGAGCAAGCTTGTTTTCTGCTGCTCCAGAGAACTGGACAATGGATGCAATGGATGCAAACTGCAGGAAAAGAGATTCCACCTCAACATTAAGTGGAACTTCCTGACAGTAAGAGCAGTTCGACAGTGGAACACACTTCCTCGGAGAGTGGTGGAGTCTCCCTCTTTGGTGGTCTTTAAACAGAGGCTGGGTGGCTGTCTGTTCTGGGACTTTGATTGTTGGACTGTGGGTTGGATCGGATGGTGCTTGGAGTCTCTTCCAACTCTATGATTCTAAGTCTAACAATAGCAGGAGCAGAGATAGGGGAAAAATCTGTGCTCACTATTCTGCCCAATAATTTTGTAAGAAACAAGACAAAAACAAGTGTCTTTAGCTAATGAGTGATATCTCCCAGCTCTGACTGACCTTCATAAACCCACACTTCCAGTTTCCAGCTCTGAAAGTCTAGCTGAAGTCTGTTTCGCAAAATCCTAAAATACGGTGGAGTGGTAGCTGTTTTAAGAGGATTTTGAGTAACCTCTTTAGAATGTGGGAGGTCTGATCAAAGCTGTTGCTCATAGTATTAATTGTTGACTAGACTCTTAATATTCTTGCATTGATTAAATATCAGTCTTAAAATTGGCTACACATGCCAGCTGTGTGCACAAGATCTTCCACATATCTTGAAAACTACAGTGACAACATTACAGCTTGAGTTGCTCATCTCCATAGGATCAGGTCAGGCCCCCTGGGAAAATCACATTTACCAGGAGCCCTGTTCTTTTTTTAAAAAAAAAATTGCTTAGGAAAAGAGGTACTCTGATTAAATTCTGAGCATGAGCAGCAATGTTTTCAAGGGCGTTATGCTTGATCTGAGCATGATGAGCTCATGTACAAGTAAGCTGGTTATGACCTCTAGTAATGACACTAATTCTTGTCCAGCAGTTTTCAGACTGTAAGGAATTCTTGGAAAGAATACAGATTACACAATGAGATCTGAAATGGTACATGATTTCATTGAAAGGCAGTTTGTGAAGTAGTAGATATTTTATTCTGTTGCTATAGGAGGATAAGTCTGTACCCATTTCATGGGTGACAACATTGAGGACTAACAGGTCTGGACAGTGCCCTGTGTGCAGTGAACTCTTGAAAATGTCATTAGATCTTTTCCCATTACACTGAGCTCATGAAGCAGGCATTCTGTGCCAGATATGTTCACCTAGAAAGCCTTCTCCACAGACAGAATAGTATATATGGAAATATAAAATTGCAGTGTGTCTCAGCCAGTGCTCCCCTCCTCCAGTGATGTATGCTTCTGAGTTGGCTCTGATATCTATTGGAACTTTCCATGGCTGGGCAGATGGCTAATGAAACTGATCTGTTGGGAAGGGTCAAAATGGCCAAAGCTTTGATCAATAACAAAATGAAATGAATTGCAGTCCTGAGAGCATATAGAAAAGGTTTTTTATTTTAAAACACCTATATTCAACCTTGACATGAGCTTCATTGATGTACTGCTCAGCCTAACCTCAACTGCACACTAGCATTGCTGTGAGCTTGAGATAATATCTTAGTAATGGGACATTAATACTGGTGCTTCTGACATTGGACAGTTTCCCTTCCAGCAGCAATGTAACCGGATGGTCTCAATTGCCTGAGCTTAACAGATCACGACCAGCGTAAAACTGTTAGCCAAGTTTCTCACTTCTGGCGATTTTGAAACAGAGTGTATTGTTCCTTACCCAAGGTGATCTAAACAAACACACAAACTTATTATCGTTGTTTGGCCCACTTTCTGATATGGCCCACAGGATGTCCCTATATGACCCTCCACCTTTCTAGCGGATTTATCAATGATCACTGATCAGAGATTTTCCTCCCTCTTTCCCACTGCAGCACAGGAGTCTGTGGCCTTGTCTGTATGGGCCAAAAGGCTCATCCAACGCCTACCATTTTGGTGTTGTCTTATTCAGATAATGTACAGCCCAAATCCTGGTTCTGGTGTAAGAAGTCTGGATGATATCCAGCACATTCCACACCAGAATTGGATACCAGAACTTCGTGACAGTAAGAGCTGTTTCACAGTGGAATGTACTCCCTCAGACTGTGGTAGAGTCTCCTGCTTTGGAGGTTTTTAAACAGAGGCTGGATGGCCATCTCTTGAGAGGGCTTTGATTATGTCTTCCTGACGGCCCTTGAGGTCTCTTCCAACTCTATAATTCTATGGGGCATAACACACTTAACACGGTTTAAAATAAGTTACTTGTTGCTCCAGATCAGATGTGGAGCCCTCAGTTCCTGCACCATCATAGCTGTCTGCATGAGGCTTCTCCTGGGCTGCCTGGTGCATCTGCTGCCACCACGGGTCACTCATTTTAAGGCCAGAATGTGCCCAGCATGTGATTGTTACTGGGTACCTTGTTCTGATCTCAGAAGTGAATGTCCGTAATAGTGGCAGATGCCCATGAAGACATTAATGGGATTGGAGGGCAGGTAACAGTGGAAGATCAATGAAGCTGCAAGACCAGGTTACTCTGGGTTGTCCCTGGAATATTCTGGACAGTGCAAAGAAGGTCTGTTTTTATCAGCCAGCTACAGGAAGGTCTCATCATCTTCCTAGGCTGCCAGAAGACTACATGGATATCCAAAAGGATGCTTATTTCTTCTAGTGACTGACTGACCCAGTCTTCAAAAGGCCATGGAAGTGGTGGTACTTAAACACCATCACTAGACTTCTTAGATCTTGAACTTTCTCTCTGGTCTACAGGGTACCATACTCTGCAGCTGTGGTTAATGCTTAATGTATGATGGTTACGCATATCATCAGGGCTTGCTTCTTGCAACATTACCAGGCCCTATTCACACTACAAATCTATTAGTGCTGTTATTCCACTTTAACTGCCATGGTTCCATCCTTTGGTTTGTTGTTTTGGGAGGCACTAGAGAAGGTTTCGGGCTGTGAACTCTAAATGTCCTTCCCTAAATTGCTAGTGCCAGGATTCCATAGAGAGGAAGCATGGCAATTAAAGTAGAATAACAGAGCTATAATTCTGTAGTGTGGATGGGTTCCTGGGCCCATCTCCAGTGACCTCACATGGATTTGTCTCTGGACTTGGTGCTGAAAGCTGCCCTAGATCTTGTATAAGGAGAAGGGCAGAGTAAAAAATAAAATAAAGTAAAATAAAATAGATCTCAGGGCCTGGGATCATCCTGAACTGGCAACCCTAACCAGAGCTGTCGTTTAAGAGTGGGTTGGGGAAATGTAGTTATACCAGGAGCCCATTCATACTACACACTTATAGTACTATTATTCCATTTCAACTGCCATGGTCCTGTTTTATGGAATCCTGGGATTTGCAGTTTACGAAGGAGAATTTAGAATGCTCAGCCAGAGAGTTCCAGTACCTCACCAAACTACAAATTCCACAGGACAGAACCATGGCAGCTAAAGTGGCGTAATGGCACTGTAATTGTGTAGTGTGAATGGGCCCCTGGTGAAACTTTATATTCCACCAGTGGGATCTCGGATCTGGGCCAGTTTCTTCCATTTTGGAGGCAAACAATATACCATGTCTAGTATAGGACATGTACAAATGAATGCATTTTTGTATGTGTTTTGAGCTGACAATACTTTTTTCCTTGAAAGTGCTGCCATTTAGGTCAAGAAAGAAGCACCATGTTGCTTTAATCATGCCATGGAGTGCATTTATCTCCTCAATGGGCCCCATCCCGGTTGAAAACCTTGTTACAGTCACTTCCCTAATCTAATTCTGAATCTTTTGATATCGTGCTATCACACCCTCTTTACTTGTTTCACAGAGATGTTGCAAATCATTAGCTAGCTCTCCCCTCTCACGCCTTGCAAAATGACTTGAAAGACAAGGTATAAGTGCAAAGTCCTATTATGAATACATTTTCTTTTTTCCTTATCTTTAGTGGTCACTCAAGTTTCAAAGGGATCACCTCCAAAAGCTCTCCATGTTTTAGATTTGGCTTGTATTTAAAGCATCAAAAACATGTCCCTGATGCGTGCATTCTTCTTTTTTCACGTAAAGCACTGATGGCACGTAACATAAAACTGACATTATTGCCTAAACTTGGCCAATAAAAAGTCTGGCCTATTATTTCTTTACTTTGTAATTTATTTCACATAATTTGGAAGGTGCTTATAATAAGAGCCAATGTGGCGTAGTAGTAGTTTTAGTGTTGGATTTTGATTCTGGAGAGCAGGGTTCAAATCTCTGCTTCGCCATGAAAACCTACTAGGTGACCTCAAGCAAGTCACACTCTCTCAGCCTCAAACTCTCTCATTCACACTACACAGCCATAAAATAGGACAAAAGAAGACACTGATTTTCACAAAAACACATATACTTATTTATGCAATAAATATTTATGCAATGAGAAATAGTGTAGTGCTTTGAGTGTTTGCCTGGGACTCTGGGAGACCAGAATTTGAATCCCTGCTTAGCCATGGAAGCCCACTGGGTTTAGCCAAACATTCTCTAAATAAAATTTGCCTAGAAAATCCTAGGAAAAAGTCGGCACATGGCATAGTGGTCTGAGAGTCGGAATAGGTCTCTGGAAGATCAGGATTCAAATCTCTGAGAGTGCTGCCTTTAAAAGTATGTGTATCTCATTACCTTATTTGTTTGGTGTTATCGTTTCTGTGTGCCTTCAGGTTGTTTCTGACCTATGGTGACCCTATGGGGAAACCTATCATAGGGTTTTCTTCACAAGATTTGTTCAGAGAGGATTTGCCATTGCCTTTCTCTGTGGCTGATAGTGTGGCTTGCCCAAGGTCAACATGTGGGTTTCCATGGCCGAGCAGGGGTTTGAACCCTGGGCTCCCAGTGTTCAACTCTCAAACCACAATGGTTCTATTTGTTAGACTCAGTTAAAAAAGTTTTTATTTTGAATGGCATACTCCATGCAGTTATGCTTGAGATGGAAAGCATTCTACCTAATGGCATCACCAGAGATTGCCCCTTGTAACCCCACTCCTGTAACATCACCAGGAACTGATCCCTGTGACGTCTCAGATTCTGCACTAAAATCTGGTATAGTCCTAACCTAGCAACCCTAGAGAGGAATGGTGAGAGGCATGGGGACGAACCAAAGGAGAGAACTGCCATGGTAATTCAGGGAGGGTGTACCAGTATTCTCTGCCACATTTTGGTACAGATCTCATTTATACACAATAAGAATCTGATGGCAAAATTCAACATGGTTGCTAAATAGGAGATCTTTAGGCTTTCCCCTTGGCTGTAGTGATTACTGGAGGAGCGATTATCCATTCAAACTGGGGCTGTGGAGCAAAGCTAGTTCGGGTATCCATGTCAACATGATTAAGAATCCTGCCTTATCTTTTTGCAGAATTGCAGTTCTCTGTCCTTAATGCTAAAGAGGCAATTTGAACCAACAGTTGCAAATGCTGATGGATAAATAGCAGGTAATCCTAAATAATGTCTGCTCGATAGTTTGTCTGGATTATTCCTTTATAGCTATCGCTTTGCAGATATCTTTAACCACTAGAAGGCACTCTGGTATAATTTTTCTCCCTGCGCTTTTTCCAGCTATCCAAATAAGAGAAGGAAAAAGTCAAACAAATAGAATATGCCAGTTCTTTAAAAAGCCTAATTGCATAGATAATTGTGTCCTCTTTCTTTTGAAGATATAAATTTCAGGCTTTGACCGAACTGCTACCTGCCAATGATACCTGCCCCCTTCAAATTCAAGAAATAGCTGCAATTCACTGATTTAGGGTGGTTTGGGTGGCATCAGCCATCTTTGAAGATACTATGAATTTAATGGATGGTAGCTGGCATAACTCCATTGTGTTTAAGGTACCGTGTTTGATCCTTGGAATCTCCAAATAGGGTTAGGATAAGATACCCATTTGAAACCCAAGAGAACTGTTGTTGGTCACTTGAGATCAGTGAGTGGGGAACTGGAGCAGCTTTATGTCAGTTGCTGCAAACTGAGTTCAAAGTGGCAAAAGTAATCCAGCCTGGTGGAGGGAATTTTTGACTCCGTGAAAGCCGCATAATTGAATCCAGGTGTATCAGAAGTGATGTCATGTCACTTCCATGTGCAATTTTACGATTGATTCTTGGTTTCTTTTTGGTGTTTTTGGGGATGAGTGGGTTCTGGATAGGTGGGTGAGGTCAATTGCTGCATTTGAATGTAGTTTTGGGAAAACTAGAAAATCACTAGAAAATCAGTTACAATTTTTAATTTTTGAGAAGGGCTCCATGAGGCTGGGGAGAGGTTCTCAGGATAGCTTTGGGAAAAGCAAAAATGGGGTTCAGGGGCTGCATGCAGCCTTCAGTGGCTACATACTCTCCAAAAAGAAAAAAAAAACCCAGCCATTGGTAACAATTCTAGGGACTTTATCACACTAGCGAGAAACAGGACTTAAAGTAGATTTAAATTAGGAAAAAAACCACACACAAATGTGGGAAGTTTATCACATGATGTTTCGCCAGGCGAAGAAGGATGTGAAAATAAAACAAATGTGAAGGGACAAAGCCAGCAGCTTTTTACCTTCAGTAAGTTGCAAAAGTAAAAATCTGCCGTTTTTGTACCCTTTACGATCACTTTATTTTTTGTGGTATTTATGGTCTGGCGAAATGTTGTGTGATCCCGTTTTTCAGCGGGTTATTGCTAGTGTGATAAGGTTCTAGGAGAAGACAACCAACCATCAATTCTGGGAGAATGACAAACAGCCATTGACCCCTGGCTAGTCAGTGGAGGGGAACTCCCTGTCTCCCTTCTCCCTCAGAAACATCCAAGTGGCATGGCCTTTGGTGGATGCAATTGAGGGAGCAGAAGAGCCAAGAAATCCCACCTGGATTGATGGAAGGTTCCTTGGGATTTTACTTCTCCCTTGGATGCAACCATGCATTAATAGCTTGCCTTTGGTTCACTGAACCCTACAGCCCTGCTGTAAGCTATTATAAAGATCCTTTGCAGTCCTGAGCTGTATTTAACAATGCTATTATTATTATTATTATTATTATTATTATTATTATTTTATTTACTTATATCCCGCCTTTCTCCCAATATAGGGACTTAAGGCAGTGCACATCAAATTTGAAATAATGCAGTTTAAAAAAGTACAAAAACATTAAAAACGTATAAATATAAAATTCAAAATTTAATGCACCTGGATTCTGGGGATTAAAAAGAAAGAGTGTTGAGAAGTTTATGCTGCTTCATCAAGTCTCATGGCCTCCTATGTTGGGGAAAAGTATTTTCTTGTCTCTTTGCATGGAGAAAAGCATCTTTGTAATTTTTTTTTAAAAAATAGAGAGACCCAAGTGCATGAAAGTAAATTTGCAGAGAGCAACAGTTAGGCTGGGTCTCCCCATTGCTGGCACTGTAGCTGGGTTTACAAAGATGGATCTCTCAGTATAGACATCCATTAATTAAACATAATACTAGTTTACATAATCTCTTTCCAAACATATTATCTTCAAGCTGCCCCGATGCTGTCACTTTCATTTAATTCCTAGGGAATACTTAGCAAAGATAGTAGGAAGAAGCTGGGATAACTAAGCTTTTCTGAAAGTGCAGGTCTGGACGGGATGCATTGGCACTTAAAGAGAAAAACCCCCCCACCTCATACTCTTACAGCAAATCCTTTTTAAAAAGCATATGAAATGCATGAGATAATGTATGCACAGTAGAAAGATTCTAATATTTGCCCTGTATCTAGAAAGCTAACATGTCAAGGAGAGAGCGGAGCTCATCATTTTGTCTTCACAGTTTGTGTCAGTCCACCCATCTATCTATTTGGAGGATTTTCTCATAAGAGGAATATTTAACCACGCAGTCCCTTTCACTACAGAAAGGCAATAAAGCTAGGAGAGCTAGAAGGCAGTAAAAAGAGAAGAAGACCACACTCCAGATGGCTAGACTCAATTAGGGGGAGGTCATGGGCCTGAATCCAGAAGACCTAAACAGAGCAACAGAGGATAGGGGATCTTGGAGATGTTTCATACACAACGTTACCATGAGTCAAAGTTGACTCAGGGGCAGCTAACAACAACAAGAAATAACGAACTTTTCATCGTTAAATTGGAATTCTGGGGAAGTAGGATACAGGGAGGAGTGTACCAGAGGAGCAAGAAGACAAGGCAATAGTTTTTTTTGTGGGGATTTTGGGCTATGTGGCCATGTTCTAGAAGAGTTCCTTTCTGACGTTTCACCAGCATCTGTGGCTGGCATTCTCTGAAGATGCCAGTCACAGATGCTGGCGAAACGTCAGAAAGGAACTCTTCTAGAACATGGCTACATAGCCCAAAAGCCTCACAAAAAACTATGGATGCCGACCGTGAAAGCCTTCGACTAGACAAGGCAATGATAGATACTCTCCTACCCCTAGTGTTAATAATTTTCTGAACTGACCAATTGCTATCACTGACAAGGGAAGTATTTCCTTCTCTCCCCTTTCAGAAACTTGATACTGGCGTGGGCACAGTCGTAGCAGAAGCCTTCCTTTTGATCATTCATTTCTCCTGTCTCCAGCAGTGACACTCAGTGTGCTGGCACACAGTCAGAGTCATAATCCTCAATGTGCAATTGACGAGTGGATTGCAGGGCAGTCTCTCAAGCTCATTAAATCTACCAAAGAGACTCTGCGGGTGGCCCACAGGAGACAAATGTTATGTTTTCCAGCATGGTTGTTATGACCGAGGAAAAGAGGGGGAGGAGAAGAGGCTGGGAGGAGGTGGGAAGGGGGAAGAAATGATGCTTTTTGAGACCATCTCTTTCCTCCTCCTGCCTTTTCTCTGAAGGTTGATATGGTAATATTTTGGTTGACAGGGGACAATTTAATGCTCCCTCCTTCGCTTCCTTTTGAAGAGAAGGAGAGACTTACCTTAACAATGATTGGAAAATAAAAAGGTGGAAGGAAGAGGGAAGGGAAAAAAGAGAAAAGTGGCATCACCTTTAAGACTAACTAGTTTTTATTTTCACATGAGCTTTCATGGATGTAAACCTACTTTTTTGAATGCAATGCGCTTACATTTTGAAAGTGATCCACCTTGTTTTTAATTGCTGCTTTCAAAAAGGAGTTCATTGTAATTACATGCTTCAATGTTAGAAAATAACTCCTTGCATTGCCCATTGATTTCCCAGTACTTTCCACTACTTTTTCTGTGGATATGTGCAAAAACTACTATTAGGATTGATATGCAAATGGTATTAAACATGCAATCACTAGCAATGCATTTATGTAACATTTAAAAGTACCTAGAAAATGTTTCTTGTTACTCAGCAGGTAATGTGGGTACTTTTCACAATAAGTACCTTGAGTCCTATTAGTTATTTTATTTTTGGAGTGTAATTTTGTTGTGTCCTTTTGACTGAAAAGGTAATTCTGTAGCAGTGACAGCTTCCATGTCATTAAGCAGGAAATCTATTGAAACCCGAAGTGCAGGATTCTTAGGGATTGCCACATTCCAATCCCTCATATCTGGGCATCTAATTTGCATATTATACAAATTATTATAATTATGTATAATATTAATTTGAATTCTGATTATATAAATTCAACATGTTAATCATTGCACATTTTCTACCATTATGTTTCAACCTTAGTAAAATATCAAAATGGGATGAAGATACCTGCCCTTCCTTACCTCCTAAACCCTAGCTTTTAGCTGCCACCATCCCCTCCCATCACAGCTATTGCCCCACTGATGGACATTTTATTGTTGTAACCCACTCCGATTATTGCAAGAGGAGCGGGCTATAAATAAATAATAATTATTATTAATAGGACATGGAGGTGGACCCAGCTCAGTTCTTGATAATGGTTGCTCCTCCCTGTCCCTCCCCTGGATTAAAGTTAAAAGAGCCCCTTCCCATATCCAACCTGGCATTCTTAGTCCACTGACAAATTTCCATGTTGTACTTTTCAAAATATATTTTGGGATAGCATAATGCTTAAAGCATTATCTCTTGAACACTCTCAGGATAAGATCATTGCCTTGAATGCATGTGCTTGATGCGCATGTACACACAGTTATGTGATATGTGGCTCCCTCATGCTGCAGGGTTGCTTTGGAGTAGCCCTGTTTTCTGACAAAGCAAAGCCTCAAAAGTCTTCTATGGTTGGACAACAACTCCCATGCGATCTTAAAAGCAGTGCTTGCAAAGGTATTCAAAAACAGAGCTAGAAAAAGCATCTCTTTCCCCCTCCTCTGGTTCAACACAGAGCTAGCAGAACCAGAGAAATATTTTCCCATTTGTTAGATTTAAGGTTTATTATGCGAATGACATGCTCTGAGCAACTGTGACAGATGGTGACTGTATAGGGTTAGAGTTGCCAGAGTGACAACTGGAGAGGGCTTCTGTAGATTTAATGGTTGTGTAGAAGAGGGAATTTTAGCAGGTGTTGCTTATTATTTGGTTGTGTGTCAAGCATCACTTGTTGAAATTCCCATTTCTACACAATCGTTAAAGGTACTGGAGCTGTCTCCAGTTTTCACTCTGGCAAGCTGACGGTATGCTTGTGATTTGGCAGCTCCACATTTTGAGATACCTTAGCTCAGCACATCCCCAGATTTCTCCCAGTTTTTCTTGTTGCATGTAGAGCCTCCTCATAATCCAAAGCTGTAAGATTCCTGGGACTCCTGACATGTTCCAGCTGACCCTCACTTGAGCAACCTGGTCTCCCTAAGCTCTGATGTGTTTCTGTCTCTTTGATGATCCTTCAGTTCTGCCTTCTGGTTTGTCCCCTGGCTCTGACTTGGGTCTATAGCCCTGATTGTGACCTTGTCACATGTCTTCTGGCTCATGGCAACCTTACTGTCCAGTTCTGACAAAATGAAAAGTAATGAACATCAACTCTGGCTAGGCCAAGGATCACCAGGGAATCAGCACTGCTCACTCCTTATGCTGCACTATGAGCCTTAGCAAGTGCCTGATGATACCAACCTCTGGTATTGTCATGGTCCACCAAATCTGAAGAGCCGTAGAACACAGAACGTTGACTTATGCTGAGCCAGATCAATCTAATTCATTGCTATCAATTCTGATTTACAGCACTTGTTCAAGATTTGAGGCAGTACCAGTACCTAGTTTCCCTATATTAATTAGAGAAACCTAGGTACTAGCCCGGCCAGATCCTGCTTGGCTTTGAAAATCAGACAAGATCCACATCCACCAACTGTTCTGATTTTGCAGCATCAGTTCCAATTAATCCTTCATCACCCCATTTTTTCAGCTGCTTTTACAATGTTCCAGTTTCTCTTGCCTCCTTCCACTTTCCCTCTTTGTCCTCAACTTTCTTCAATTGCTGTAAACTGAGTTCAAAGTGTAAATGGAGTTTGCACTCAATTAAACTCAACAAGGGGACAGGAAAGAGAAGGTGTAAGCTTGCCCTTCCCAGTGGGGTCAGGCAAAAGCAAGTGACTGATGCCAATCCTAGCTTTTGTGATCCTCCTGATTAATATCTTTTGTCATCTTATCCACACTTTGTTTGTTTTTGAGCAACATGTGTTCCGGTTTTCACCTGCGAAATGTTGTTTCTCAAACCAAGCTCTCCAACTGCCCCAAAAGGAGGAGGGGAAGGGGGGGGGGAGAAATTGGCCAAAACTGAAAGCGGAAGTAATATGGCATCACTTCTAGTTACGTTGAGTGAGCTGGTGTAGACAGCTGGGTAGGGTGGGGTGAAAATTGCCTCACCACATCTGCAGTTGCCCACCCCTTCTCTAGCAGCATCAGCCTGTCTCTAACATTGACCTTAATGTTGCATCTCTCCATTCCTCCCTGTGCTTGCATGAGATTTGGGGACTGACTGTGGGCATGGTTCCCACACTGACCTAAGAGGTTGCTGGCTTAGGCTCTTTAGGGCAATCTTGACATTTGCCACCCTAAGTGATGGCACCTGGGAAGTGGAGGTACTACATTGTTTGAACAGGGCAGTAAAACTGTTCCTCTCGTTTGCTAGGCTGATCTATCATAGGTACAGAAATAACATTCTTTACGATGCTTATAAATGCAGAAGGCATGGCCGTTCACCAAGGATCCATTATATTTATGGAGGCGGCCGTGAGGCTTCATTTCTTCCTGATTCATGCTTCAGATTGAGTAATAAGAACACAAGGCTGATGATCCAATAATAGGCTATTTCCTAACTGGCAAACCACAGATCTCCACTCTCCCTTTCTCCTTTTTTGTCGCCCGTTGAATACTCTCGGTGACAAGCAGGTCTTATCGACAGCATGACCTTTTCCCCTTTCCATTTGTTCTAAGGCATTTTGGTTAATTAGATGCCACTCACAAAGATCAGTTTACAGCATAACAAACATAACAGCCTTGCCATCCTGATCAGGGGTTCTGGGAGTTGCAGTCCAAAAGGTTACCTTTCCAAACTTGCTTGCTTTCTTGGATAGATTTGTATCTGCAATGTCTCCTGCTGTTCCCTGGAGCTGCTGGCTGTCAAGAGATGGGTGGAGAGAATGGGGAAAGATTGAAGGGGAAAGATGGTCCAGATGGTCAAACATTTGGAACTATTTTTAATGGTGTTTGTTTTGGTTGGACATAGTCATAGAATCATAGAGTTGGGAGTGACTGCAATGACTCTCTAGTCTAGCCATGCAGGATCATCCAACTGAAGCAGTTCTGAAAAATTGGCATCCAACCTATATTTAAAGACCACCAAAGAGCTAGAGTCTGCCACAATCCAAAGCAGCCTATCTTTAAACAGCTCTTAAGGTAAATAATAAATTCTTCTTGCCGTTTAGGTGGAATCTCTTTTCTTGTAATTTGAATCCATAGGTTTCTGTTCTAGTCTCTGGGAGTAAAAAACACTGTTCTTGATGAGGATGTCCTTCTGAGTTCAGCTGCAGAATTCCCTGAGGAGTCTAAAGCCAATTTCTGCAGCAATCATTGCGTCTGCACTTCTGTCAGACATTCCTTCTCAAATGGCCAAGATAAAAACAGCTGTTTTGAGAATTTTATTGTGTCTCCACTCACAACTGTAGAAAAAAAAAGTGAAAGATTTTATTTTTTAAAAAAGAGAAGAATTTTGTTGCCATCCAATTCATGCTGCTGCTGCTGCTGCTGTTAGATCCAAGATTCAAAGGTGGTAATATAAGTGACGAGAGCACCGTACTGCATCTGACTCGGTTACAAAACAAGCATCACATTTAGGACTTGATGTTGGGAAGGTACTTGCAAACACAGAACATAGAGCATCTTCAGGGATTTGGTCCAGGAATGCAATCTGGGATTCTGCCAAAGATTTCGCTCCTGCAACACAGTGGCAACGTCTTTATGCAACACAACCTCTGGCTCCTCTTGCTTCTCATCTTCTTCAAATTCCTCATCTTCTGCAGCATGTGAAAGAATCTGGTCTATGTTTGGAAACACTCACACTAAATCAAGAAATAAAATGACATGTGAAAGAGTAGAGAAACTTATTTCAGTCCTGGCAAATCTTTGGTTTTCAGAAATCCATGATAACTGGGATGATGACAAACATAATGAAGCAGAAGCAGAGAATGAAACTGATAACTATAGCTCAGAAAATGAGTCTGATTAAATTTCATGCCTATTCATTAAATCTTAGTCCCTCCTCCCTTCCACACACTCCCCCACCCTCAATTTTTTATGGGAATTGGTGCTTTATGTCTATTTGATATGGTGGAGAGGAAATATAAATATTTTTTTGTTACTAATGCTGATTATTTCTTGTGTGTGTGTGTGTGTGTGTGTTTTGTCTGCTCCACATAAACAAGCAAAACCAAAGTTCAGGAGTTTATTACTCCATTTATTATAAATAACATTTTTTTTAAAAAAAGTAAATTCTGTTTCTAATGATTGTTTGAATATACTGTATTTTAACATACCAATTGTGATAATTTTACACCAGATCAAATTGTACATAGTCATATTTTACGTTCCTAAAGTAACAGGGTGACTTTCAATCTCTAAAAAGTGCTAATGTTGAATTTTTAAAAATTTCAATTCGTTTGTTTCTGGAAATTTTACATCTCTAATTGTATCCGACTCCAGTGGGTGGTGCTCATCTCTGTTACTAAGCCAAAGAGCCAGCATTGTCCGAGGACTACTCTGGTGGCCATGTGGCCAGCATGACTACACCGAACTCTGTTACCTTCTCACCAAAGTGGTACCTATCTATTGACTTGCATTGCATGCTTTCAAACTGCTAGGTTGGCAGAAGCTGGGGCTAGTGACAGGGGCTCACCCCATCATGCAGCACCCAGGCCTTGAACTGCCAAACTTTCAATCTTCCGATCATCTGACTTGGCATCTTAACCACTAAGCCACTGCATCCCTTTTGAATATTTGAGTGCTCGATTACGACTCTGAAAATCAGGGTTTGAATCTCCACTTGGAATCCCACTGAGTAATCTTGGGCAACTCAAACTTTCTCAGCATCAGTGGAAGGCAGAGGCACCCCCTCCTCTGAACACATCCTGCCAAGAAACCCCTGTGATATGTTCACCTTAGGATCGCCATAAGTTGGAAATGATTTGACAGAACAACAATCATTCTTATATGGTGAGCTTTTGCTTCCTTTTAAAACTCTGTTTTTTATTAATTGCAAGATTATGTCCCTCACAGTCTGGTTTTGAGACCAAGTTCATACCCTCCAACTGTCCTGGTTTCCCCGGGACAGTATGAATTAATGCTCTGTTGTCCCATTTTCTCAACTGCTTTTCAAAAGTCCTGGTTTATCTGTCCTCCTCCCACTTTTCTCCTTCCTCCTTAACTTACTTCAATTGCTTCAAATAAAGCTGAAACTACAAAAGAAGTCTGCAGACAATTAACATAGTAGGGATGAGATGGGACAGAGTCTTGTTGTCTCCCCCACCTTTTCTGGCTTTCCAAACTCAGTACATAAGTTCCAAAGTTTCCCTGCCTAAAACAGTAGTAACCTTGTGTGTTTTTCCTCAAAATAATATTTACTTTCCTGTTGCCTAGCCATACCCTTTTATGACCACACTCTGACGTTGCTTGACCATGTCTGTTCTGGTTCTCATCCATGAAATATTGGTGAGTATACAAACTTTGGGATATAGATGCTACCCCCTGTAAATGAAAACTGTGGAAGAATATTGCCAAACAATCTTGGATGTAATTAATATTCATTAGAGCAAAATCTCTTAAGCTGTTTGAGCACATTAAAGTGATGGCATTAGAATTTTTCTTCCCTCTTTGCCCAAATGGGCCATTGCTAAAGTGTTGCTAAAGTGCTTTTACCAGTTTAGATTCCTTGAGCATTTCAATAAAGTGACTTTATTATTATTAGTGGGTTTTACACCCTCTATTATAGACTCCTCTGGAAATTCTCTTAAGTGTGTGATTTCTCTCCCCCCCTCCCTTTTTCTTTCAGTATTAGAATATTAAAGTATCTTGATGATAAGTGTGATGTAAATGCCTAGGAAAGATTTTATGCTCTTCTGGCATACCAATAAACGTCTGAGTCAGATTCTTGCTTAAATTGCTGCAATCATAAAAGACATTTAAAAGAAGTTATAATGCTTGCTGAAAAGAGGCATCGTCTAGGGCAACCATTTCATGGCTACTCGCTAAGCAACGTCCTGCAAGTATGAATGCGCCATCACAAGTAAACTGAACACCAGAACATGCAGGCATACCTTTTCCTTGGTTCTGTGGGGCCAACTATAATTGAAAAAATCCACACACACACACTGTTGTTGTGTGCCTCCAAGTCATTATTTTTTTTTACTTATGATGACCCTACCACAGGGTTTTCTGGAGATGAGAGAGTATGATTCATCTAAGGTCATCCAATGGGTTTCCATGGCTGGGTGGGGAACTTGAACCCAGTCTCCAGAGTCCTAGTCCTACACTCAAACCATTATATCACACTGGCTGTCTTACACACACACACCCTTTTATTGTTGTTGTTAACTCCTCTCAAGTCAACCTCAGATCATGGTGACCCTGTGGATGAGATTTCTCCAAGGAGTTTATCAGACAACGAAAACTGGAAGTATAATCCAATGGCATTCCGAATGAAATCATGGTTTTACGTTATTGCAAATTAAAGCATCTCACACAATTTCTGGCAATGGGGGGGTCATTTTTGGGCAATGGGAAGTCATTCTGAACACATTCTGAATGCAATTAGAATTCACGTAAATTTGCTAAACTAGCAAATTCACGTGAATTAGAATTGGCTCTAATTCGCTCCATTCGGAATAAAGAGAAATTCCTCCCGTCTGATAAACTCCTAAGACTCCCTATCCTCTACTGCTCTACTTAGGTCATGTAGGCTTAGGTTCGTGGCCTGAGTCCATTCATCTGGCATGTGGTCTTCCTCTCCTGCTGCTTTCTGCTTTTACAATAATGAATAGTCCTAGATTTGTCATACCCTCCAGCTTATTTTTCACACACTCGCTTCTTCTCCCTGTGCATTGTAAGCATGTATCCAAATAGCTGTATTTTTCTTTTCTAAAATTGTAAGCTACCTTGAGTCCCAATTGAGAGAGAAGGGAGGGATACAGATAAATATAATAACAATAATAGAGTTATCTCTCAGTATCCGTGGATTCTTTATCTACAGACGCAACTAACCACAGCTTGAATATATATATTTTGTCATTTTATATAAGGGACAACTTTTTACTATTTAATGGGATTTGAGTGGATTTTGTGGGGTCCTGGAACCAAACTCCAGAGGATACCAAGGGCATACTGTAATACATAAGAAATAGAGGAATTCCAGCTATTCATGCCAGCACGATCACTGGGGATTCTGGGTACTACAACTCTGAATACTTTGGATAATCCCAACTGTAACCATTCAATTAAATCAGTAGTTGATTGGTGAGGCAACATTGAAATGAATCACATTGATTCAATGGGTCTACTCTACCATGCCCTAAAAAAAATAACTTCTAGTTCTGCCTCCAAGCATGTGTTGATTTTAATGGTCAGCAAGTAAAAGAAATATACAGTATACGGATAAGCATATGAACTGTTTAAGTTCAGAATTAAATTTTAGGTTTAAAATTTGACAGACTTTTCCTATTCTGTGTAGTATCCTTGTCGGTATTTTTCTGCCACACTCTGTTCTCAGTGTCTCACTCTGTGCTCTTCATTGTATGAACCTGTATTAGCTCACTGCAACCTACTTTCCACACAGTTTTGCCTTGAAAGGTGTTCAGGAGCATTGAGAGGAACAAACGGCAAAAGCTAGAATTCTGGTAGAATATTTTTCATACTATTTTATGCTCCATGAGCTATTTTATACAGTGGTATAATGCAGTGCATCTCAAACTACTTGTTGTGATAGATCAGCAATTCTCTCCCTGCACCATATTTGCCACGAACTGGTGCCACATTTGTATCTCCATAGTTCCCTGGAAATTTGCTATGGACCAGCAGCCATGGAATCACAGAATGGTAACAGACTTCAGACCACCTCTTTGAGTAGCGCTGGTGTACACGATACAATCATACTCCCACATTTGCAGCTTTGTCTTTTGTGGACTTGGTTATTGAAAGACTTGGGTAATAATGTCATCTCTAGGGTTCTGTAGGTCCTCCAGTGTGACTGCTGAAAGTTGACCATAGAGTTGAAATGGAGTATGTATAGCTTCCCAGAAAAAAACACTTCTCTAGGCATTCGTAGGTCCTCCAGTATAATTCTGTGGTCAATGTCGGGTTAATGTTGACCACAGAGTTGCTCTAGAGGACCCAGAGATTCCTAGAGGGGTTTTTAAAAAAGTGTTTTTCTATTTGCATTTTTTTCCGTTTTCACAGCGGTCCTGTGTCCCAGCCTGTAAATGTGGAGGGCCCACTGTACAGTTCAACCTCAGTATCCAATGGATCTATTCCCACAGTTACTGTAGGCAAGGGGAAAACCACGGTTGACCATAGAGTCATGCTGGAGGATCTCTAGATGCCTAAAGAAACATTTTATCCTAGATGTGGGTAAGTGAAACTGTGCTTACTGAACCTATGGATATAGGGGTCGGACTCAATTAACAAGAGTATTAAAACGCAATATCTTACTGTCGTAGCTGACAGCCATGTTGCTTAAAAGCTTGAGAAGTCAGGTTCAGACCTAATTGGTCTTATTGAGAAGGGTGAGAGAGGTGTGCTGAAGAGATATTATTCTAGACTTTTCGTCATCCTCCAGTAGCTGCAATTGCAATTTGTCATATTTTTTTTTTTAAAAAAACAACCATCTGGAGCCTTTTTTGCTCCATTAAGCATCAGTCTACTTGATTAGCATTTACAAAGAAGGAAAGTGATATGTTCAGGTGGGAGGGGGAGACTAATTTAAATATCAAAGATCCTTCAGCATCAATGGGATATTACAGGTGCAGTGCTTGCAAACCCCTCCATGACAACTCTTAACGTTGCACACCGCCAGAAAGGGTCCCCAGACAGGAGAGCACATCAATGCGTCAGCTCAAGTCCTTTTGTTTTGATGCTTTCCTTCCAAATAAAGGTTTCTGGGGAGGTGGGAGGAATGAAAGGATCAATGGTTAGACTGCAACAAGCTTCAAAGATTTCATTTCATGCCAATGTACTTTAACCCAATCTCGATTTATCATAAAGAAAATTGTTGCTGAGACTGGCATAATGTTGTCAGTGATATCAAAACAGCTGCATTAGCCAAAGTGGTTTTCATTGAAAGTTCCCTTTTCTTTCTTTCTCTTTCTTCCATTTTCTTGTCACAGTGGCTGAGTCTGTGTGTTCAGAAAAAGTGTGGGTTACAGCCTTCCTTGACTCTGCATCTCCAGCATCCAGGGTAGGAGCAGGGATGGAAAATAATCTTGTCCTAGTTGAGATTCTTTGCCAGCTCAAAAAGGAGAGGCATTTTGCCACTTCCTTTTGTGCCTGCAAAAAGCCAGGTTGGGGGCATAGCATGTGGTTGTTGTGGCACCAAACCCGTGTTCAAAGGGGCTTTTTTTTTCCTGCTATGGAAAACATTTTCTGCATAAGGATTAATATTTTTGCGTTGAAATATTATTTTCCATGCAAAAAATGCCTGTTTCCTGTGAACAACAAGCTTGTGTGAATTTTGCACAGAATAAGTCCTGAACTGTGAAGATTCTTGTCAGCCCAGGATTCTCCTCATCAGGTTTCTCAATACTTGTAAAATACGTTTTACATTGTAAAATACGGTTTCAAGCATTGTTCAAATATTTTCAAATATCTTTACATACTAACAGGTAGCTGTTATATACACATTATTTGAGCATGTTAGAGCATTGCCAAGCAATCCTACTTGGCCAAGATGATCAAGGCTGAATCCAAAACCTTCCCAAACTTGGGATGCTAGAAAATCCTCAGATCTCCCCTGACTCTGTGGTTCAGTGGTTTGAGTGCTGAGCTAGAATTCCTGGAGACTGCCATTCTGATTTTCCTCCACTGGCTGACCTTGGGTAAATCACACTCTCTTAGCCTCAGAGAAAGGCAATGACAATTGTCTTCTGAAGAAATCTTGCCAAGAAAATCTTAGGATAAGGTCACTATAAGTTGGAGCTGACTTGATGATACATAACAACTATATCCACACCTTGGCAGAACTTTGTATAGGCCTTGTGGCTGTGTCCTTGGACTGGGGAAGGTTTGGATCTGGTGTAACTGAGCTCTTCCCTCTCTCCACCTTTTCTGTATCTTTCTTTTGGGTCTTCTATTGGCAGATCTGGCAGATTCATTCTACCAGCAGATGTCTCTTTTACCAGATCTCTGGTCAGTCAGGAGAAGAGAATTTTCCTTGCAGAAGTGCATTTCAGTTGGCCAGAAGGGGATTTCTCCTAGCAGAAGAGGTTTCTGTCTCATCCAAATTTACTATGACATATCTTTCAGTGTCCTATTGTGTCAAGATATTTTCAGTTGCATGCTTGGGAGAAAACAGGATATATTCACTGGGAAGCCAGCTTGATGTAATAGTTAAGCAATTTGGACTGGGAGATCTGGGTCTATTCCACACTCAAGCAGAAAACTCTCTGGGTGATCTTGTGCCAATGACATGTTCAGTCTGATCTCCCTCATAGGGTTGCTGTGAAGATGAAATGGGAAAGAGGAGAGTCACATACATAGCCTTGAGGTAATTGGAGGAGAAGGGGATTAGACCAGTGGTTTTCAATCTTTGGTCTTCCAGATGATTTGGAGTTCAGCTTCTAGAATCCCTGACAATTGGCAAAGTCCAAAAAGATCTGGAGGACCAGAGTTTGAGAATCAGAGGGTTACATATTAAATATCTGCCTATCTATCCACAAGACCTGCCTGTCTGTAGGACTGATATTAGAGCCCAGTTCCATTTCTAATACACGATTGTGATCAAAAAGCTGCAGACACATCTGCCAAACTGGGTTTGTTATTGTTATTGTTGTTAACTGCTTCTGAGAAAATCTGACTCAAGACAACCCTGTGGATGAGACATCCCCAAGTCCCCTTGTCCTTCACGGCTCTGCTTTGGTAAAGCAGAGTAAATTCATACCCATGACCATGGGCTATCACTTTTGACTATGTTTTGAAAATGTTGGCTTGAATTTGATTTTTAAATCAAATTTGATGAGGATCATTATTAGATATGTCATGTTTTAATTATAGGTTCCATTTCTGTTAAAGTCTTAATGATAAGTTCTGTGATTTGTGTCACTTTGTAAATGCAGGCATCCTTTGGAAGCTATGTAATAATGATGCTCTGAAGTAGTATTTTTTTTAATTATGAAAAGGAGTCTTTGTTTCCAGGTCTTCCATAATTCTTTGACTGCTTAATGAGAAAATTATACTAGAACCTTTAATAAATGGCCAAAAAACATGTTTAACAAATCAAACAGAGACATTTAAAGGGCAGTCAATGTAAAACATTATGTTGTTTTATTCAGCAGAGCTGCACATTAGTAAGGCCTTCTTTTAATGGGATTATCAATAACTACAATTGTTCTTTTCCTACTCATCTGCTCAAAATCCCTTT
Source organism: Urosaurus nigricauda (assembly GCA_034509955.1). Classification (NCBI taxonomy): domain Eukaryota; kingdom Metazoa; phylum Chordata; class Lepidosauria; order Squamata; family Phrynosomatidae; genus Urosaurus; species Urosaurus nigricauda. The sequence goes on from JAOEGL010000013.1 coordinate 13,790,663, forward strand.
TTATGTTGGTTGTCAGAAGCAGTAATTTTCTGGCATATGTAAATGTGTTGCAATTGTTCTTCACTGACTATTATTCTTATGCAAAACCACCTTATGTGACATTTGTCACCAAGGTTTGTTGTTGTGTGCCTTCAAGTCATTTCCAACTCATGGCAACCCTACCATAGGATTTTTTGGGGGCTGAGAGTGTGTGACCTGCCCAAGCAGGGAATCAAAGCCTGATCTCCAGAGTCAAAGTCCAGCACTCAGACCACTGCACCATTTGATTTGAGTAAGCAGTCCTAGCTGAATAATAATAATAATAATAATAATAATAATTTATTTATATACCGCCTTTCCAAAAAAGATCAAATAATGAACCCATTATTCAAAACACCATCAAGGTTTACCCTCCCATTTAATTCAAAGGGGCAGTTCCCAGGGCTGGCTATTTCCCAAGTGGAGAGGATCCTTGGAACAAGTCATCGTAGGCAGCTTGACCTGGAAAATTGCCTATGCCAAAGTAAAGGTATTTTTCCAGATCATCTCACTTAGCTTTTGAATGCTTTTGAGAGCCAAAAACTTTGGAGGCAGCTGGCTTTCTTCAGTGGCTCTGTATAGGCCTTAGTGACCCAGAGATGTGATGGAGCTACGGTTATTGTGCTGACTTGAAATGGTGTGGCAGAAGTGCTGTTGCTTCCTGCTTCAGATGTCAGGAGAATTCAAACCAACACATTTCATCACATATAATCTTCCATATAAAATTGGTGGAAACACAATAGTATAACTTGGCTAACCCAATTTACTAGTAATAGAGGTTGAAACATACTGGTTTCGATCTTCCATTATGAATCTGTTCACACCAGAGTTGAAATGTGATGCCTTACCTGAAGAAGACGTCCTGATACTAGGAAGAGGAGACCATGATTTTGGGCTTCAGTTAGAGCCAGAGGAGGCTGTCAGGCAGTCCTCCAGACTGTTCCATGCACCCCCTGAAGATCAGGAAACCGCAATAAATAAACATAAATTGGGAGAAATGCAATAAATGAAATAAAATAAATATGCAGATAAAGCACTACTTCATATTGTGGAGTTTTGGAGACTGAAATGTCAATTGCAAAGGGCTAGGAAATGGTGTAATCTTCCTTAAAGTGAAAATACCGAGCAAATTAGGCCAGTGATTCTGATTTACACTGAACTGTACATTACGTGAACAACAGCTCCATTATTCCTTTTTCTGATATTCCTTACTATGGATTTCTGGATTTGTTGTGTATTTGGATTAGTCCAAGTCTCCAGATCCTGGATGGATCATGGAATCCCACCTGCTGGCCTAGGGCAAGTCACACTCTCTCAGCCTCAGAAGTTGGCAATGGCAAAACCCCTCTGAGAAACCTGCCAAGAAATCTCCCTGACCTTAGGGTCATAAAAAATCAGAAAGGAATTGAAGGCACAGAACAACTCTGTGTATGACTCTGGACTAGCTTGATTTCTCTGATGTCTGTTCCTCTGCTCACTCACTTGGGGACCTGCTATCATTAAACAGGAGAGGAAGGTACATCTTTTAATGTCCTAGGGTCAAAATGTTTATTACTTTTGATAGTGTATTGTGTAGTGATCATAACTACAATGGTGGTTATTGTGTAGGGACACTTACAACTTATTGTGTAGGGAGATTTAAATGACCATACCAACAAAGGCATGACCTTTTGTGTACAGTTAGGAATTGTTGCTGTTATGTGCTTTCAAGTCATTTCTGACTTATGGTGACTTTAACGTTAATTTATCATGAACTTTTCACAACAAAATTTCCTGGGGGGTGCAATTACCTTCCTCAGAGGCTGAGAGTTTGTGACTATGCTATGCTGGCTCTCAGCTATTTGGGGTAAGGGGAATTTTAAAACAATTTACACACAACAAAAATTTATGAGAGAGAATTTTAAGGTGATATTGATAGATCTCCTGCTTATAGAGCTGGCTTGGAGTGAGGATCAGGGAAACCACATAAGGTAACCATTTACTCAGTGGTCTAACCCGTGATATTCTAAGTATCTGGGTAGTCTAATCCTTTGAATAGATTTTTTTTTATGGGCCATGCTGTTTAATAGCCAATGGATTGCTTTGTGATGGTTTTGCAGCCTCAGATTATTGGCTGTTGTTAACTTAATGGCTGTTCAGGTGAGACTAAGGCAAGAAGGCAGTGGAAAATACAATTGTAGGAATGTCATGACGGTGAAGTACTGTAACCTTTTATCTTCCCTAAACACCCAAGGTGCTCCTAGTCTCCAGTTAAATATTCATAAGGTAAAATTAATAAGCAGCAATGCATGAAATGATGTTTATTTCCTTGCCCGCAATATGCAAATTGTAATACTGTGGAAATTTTTTTTGTTTAATGGATGTGTGTGTGTGTGTGTGTGTGTGTTTGCATGGAGTGGAAGAGGAACTGCCAGAGTCTTACTGCATGACAAAAGGAACATATTTCCATGCGTTTTCAGGGTGGCTACTGGTCTGATCATTTTTTAAATCAAAAATGCTGGACTATGAATGGAATGTCTTGGCACATTACATATTTTGTTATATTTTATCTGTCAGTATTATCTGGAGAATTAATAACTTTTTTGTGACCCCAGGTACAAAATACAGCATGCCCACCAGGGGTTAGAAAAATGGATATTTTTGAAACAGGAGTGCAACTTCAAGGAAACACTGAATGTATAGCTTTGTAATCAGTGTGCTAAAAAATATAAAAATCTAATCATGAGGAAACAAAACAGGGATATTAAGGAGATATTCTCATCTCACTGATAAATTTAAGGAGCCTCTGGTGTCTTCCATAAACCTGAAGGTTTAATTTTTAGTAAAGTGGTATAGCTGTGTCTGGACTGTACCCTTCACAGTGAAGCTGGCTGTTTCCATGATGGATTGCTTGTCCATAGGAAAACAAAGGAGATTATTACAACCGAGAGTCTGTGAACATCTAGAAGGCAATTCCATAATCACAAAAAGTCAACATGAGTTTCAGAGAAACAAGTCATGCCAGACAAATCTGATTGCCTTTTTTGATAAAATTACCAGCTTGGTAGATGAAGGGAATGCTGTGGATATACTATATCTTGATTTCAGTAAGGCCTTTGACAAGGCCTTCTCCATGACATTCTTGCAAACAAGCTTGCAAAATGTGGACTAGACAATGTAACCATTACATGGATTTGTAATTGGCTGACTGGCTGAACCCAAAGGGTGCTCAACAATGGCTCCTTTTCATCCTGGAGAGAAATGACCAGTGGGATGCCATAGGGTTCTGTCCTGGGTCCAGTGCTATTCAACATCTTTATCAATGACTTGGATGACAGAATTGGGGGCATAGTTATCAAATCTACAGATGACAATAGCTCAGCCAAGGACAAGAGAGACCATCTCACAGACGCAGGTGTCTACCACATCCCATGCAGCTGTGGAAAGGTCTACATAAGGACCTCCATTCAGATTGGCACATTTCTTGCACTTATTCATAATCCATTTTTCTGTGGTACCTCTCTACCCTTCCCCTTTCCACAACACCCTTTTCTACACTAACACAAAAAGAACAACATTAACCGAGATGGAGCAGCCATCTCTGTTTATGTATCTGGTGAAATCGCACGGCACTAGATTTCATGCCTAGGGTCAGATTAAAAGTATTAATAACAAACATGTCCTGATTGCAGAGGATTTGTAGCAAACAGCTTTGAAATCAAACAGTATTGAGAGACCTGTCTATGACTAAACTGGGGATGTGCTGTGAATTCTAACACACTGTTCAACAAGATGGAGGGGAAAAAGTGATATACTATTTACACAAACATAAACTCTGACTTCTAGTGTTCAATCTGCAAGGATGGGCAGTGCATAATTGTGCTCTGCTTCAGAGTGGAACATCAGCCATGTTGCAGACAGGAGAGCTTGTCAGATTCAGTAACTTATGAGAGTTTAACACCAGAATAGTTTGTTTAATCTTAATCACAGGACTGTCAGGGTTTATAACAGCAGCACAGTGCTAAAATCTTCTTCAGAAGCACTTGCTAATCTTACTTGCAAAGCTCCTATTTAGACATCCCTGACAGAAGCGTTTTGAAATTCCACAGAATATCCAGGCATGCCATATTTTTATATATATAGCCCCCTCCCATTTGCCAGTTTCCTAAACCGTAGAACAATAAATGCATCAGCATTCAGAAGTGTCTGTTGAATGTGTATGATATTTACAATTTAACAATCTTACACAAAATGTTGCTAACAGATGACTCAAATGAACAGAATAGGCTTTCCAAATCCAGATGCCCTCCTGACATGCTGGACTACAGCTCCCACCATCCTCATGCTGAGCAAGGATGATGGGGATTGTAGTTTGGCACATCTGCAGGTGCAAGATATGGGAAGGCTAGTATGAGACTAGCGGCGGCTCAAGTGGTTAAGACACTGACTCAGTTGATTGCAAGATCAGCAGGTTGGCAGTTCGAGGCTCAGGTGCTTCCATCACTAGTCCCAGGTTCTGCCAACCTAGATGTTCAAAATCATGCAAATGCAAGTAGATAAATAGGTATCACTCCGGTGGGAAGGTAAACAACATTCTGTGCAATCATGCTGGCCACATGATCACGGAGTAGCCTCTGACAACACTGGCTCTTTGGCTTAGTAACAGAAATGAGCACTGCTCCTTATGGTCAGACATGACTTGACAACTTTGTCGATGAGAAATACCTTTACCATTACCTTTAGTTGATCCTAAAGTATAAAGCAGGAACATTTCATTTGATCCTCACTTTTTAATGTGAATTATACTTAAAAAGAGTTAAATTCTGCCTTTCAAAAATAATATGTGGATCAAATCACTGTGTTTGGATTTTTTTTTATTTCACCCAGTTTTGCAATGCAGCCCAAAACTGTGCACAGATATGTGTCAAGGGAAGCTGTGATTGTAAATATGTACATTTGGAGATGATATGAACAAAAATGCATATATTAGGGAATGATTTTTTGTTGAATAAAACTCCCTAAAAGTGTTATTTTGTGGGTTACTTTTGGTTCATATGCAATGGTTTGTATGGCCGCTGGAGAATCCCAGGCTTTAAAAGAAAAGGTCCCTCAGATTTCCAGAGTTTAACCACCCTATCATAAGCCCTCCACATGGTCCTAAAGATGCAGTTATGTAGTTATGCGGTAGGAGGAGGCAGAATAAAGATATTGCCTCCCCAAACAAGAATTTTATCCCTCCATGCAATTTTCCCAAATTTCTAGAGAGTAAAACTGAAAATCCTTTACACGACAACTCATATTTGCTGTGTTCACATTCCATCAATGGCTTTGCCTGCCCCTTTTCTTAGGATGATGAACTGTATTTCTAAATGCTCACCTTTTAAGTGCTAGAAATTTGGGGGTGGAAGGAGAATTTCATTTGGTGGGAGCAGAATGCTTATGAGAGGCAATGTCCTCACTTTCTCTTACATTATACTGTAGTCCTGATGGTCGTGCTGAATAGTAGGCATTCTGTATGATTTCTGAACAGTTCCCCCAATATACCTGGAGACCGCACCTGGGACCTTATGCATACAAAGTGTACTCTATTCCAGAACTTGTGAAAGTTACTTTTGTTTACATGTCAAATTCCTGAATGTCCAAGATTGTAAAATTCTGTAAAACATGTAAAAGTTATTAACTCTGTTCTTTACCACTGAACGACAATATTTTCCAGTACAGGAAAACCTAAACAATATATATTGTAAGAAATATGTAAGGGGGAAATCTGTATTACAGACTGGAAGGTTGAATGAAAGTTGAAAAGAACATTTTCAGTAAATGTCTTAAACTCCCCCCGTCCTCATCTACGAGTCAGATAATTTAGGAGAATAATTTATCTGGGCTAAAAACAATTATGACCCTTGTCTTTCAAGCAGCTCTCTTTGTTTTAAACATGAGCCTGGTGTGGATATATAGAAACCCTTTAGGCACATTCTGAAGGGATGTTGTATTAATATGAGCAAAACTCAGAAGAAATAGGCTTGGAATGCTAACTATGACAATTATTAAAATGACCATAAAATGTGGCAATTAACCTAGTGCTTTCCACCCATACGTTTCCAAGCATTTTATGAAAGTCATTCTGCAGCATTCTCTATTTACTGTTTAATGCAGCAGTCAGTGCCAGAGAAAAGTAAATGAAAGCACAGTAACAAAGACATGGCTCTTGGAATAGAGGGCAATGTAATGTGGCTTTGTATTAATTATAAGGCACTATAAAGCCAGGACCTGATCTGAGACTAGCAGAACATTGTTTTTTATCAGATGTAGCCATTACCGTAATCTCTCTGCATCCATAGATTCTGGATGCATGGATTCAACCTTTCACAGCTTGAAAATATTCCAAAACAAAACAGCCACCAAAACTGATTTAGAAGAAACTATATGGTCAGAAAAATCAGCCCCTTTATCCAGGTTATACAAAAAGCTTCTAGAAATATATATGGAAGAAGAACTCATAAAAGATAACATGATTTACTGGGCCAGGGATTATGGATACTCATTGGATCTTAATCAATGGGAGAAATCTTGGAATATTAGGTTAAAATATTTTTTAGGATGTAAAGGAACACTTCTATAAGATCATATATAGATAGCATCTTTTGCAGGATAAGATAAGCAAAATATATGGAACTGGGGTTAATACCTGCTGGAAATGTCAAAGAGTGAAAGGGACATTTTTTCATTTATGGTGGGTTTGCCCAGAGGCAGAGAAATTTTGGAAAAAGGTGTATGGAGCTATAAAAGAAATATTGGGCATAAATCTAGAATTTAAACCAGAAACCTTGCTGCTAAACATGGTAGAATAAAATATTGTAAAAGTATGTGGTAAAAATTATATGACTTAAGTTGTATTATAAATATGAGATATAATTATAGAAATAGGAAGGGTGAATATTATAATGACTGATCCAATAGTTAGTCCCTGAAATAGGATTATGGGCTTCCCACTCAGAAAAAAAAAATCCCCTGATAAACAACAAAGTTAAAGGCCGCTGGTGACCTGGGCTTTTCCCCAATTACTCCTACTGGGAGGGGTTATATAGAGTTAGATTTCTAGCTACACCCCTAGTGACTCACAGAAGCTCCACCCCCACTGGAACTTTCTAGAAAGGTCCAGAAAGCCTCTGAGACTGCTAGTTCTGCCCCCTAGTGACTCACAGATGTGACTCACAGAAGCTCCACCCCCCAGCAACAACACACTGTCCCAAGAGTTTTCAAAAATTCAACTCTCACCCACTTTAAAATGGCCACCCAGGAACTGCTATCCTTCTCTCCAGCAGGAACTGGTCTGGAAAGGTCTAGAAAGGCTCTGGGAGGGGATATATAGAGCTAGACTGCTAGCTCCACCCCCTAGTGACTCACAGAAGCTCCACCCCCCACAGGAACTTTCTAGAAAGGCCCAGAAAGGCTCTGAGACTGCTAGCTCCACCCCCTAGTGACTCACGTCTATAAGATCATATATAGATGGCATCTTTCGAGGGATAAGATATGAAAAATATATGGAATTGGGGTTAATACCTGCTGGAATTGTCAAAGAGAGAAAAATTCAAAAGAAAATGGCAAAAGAAAATCGGAAGATATATGCAAATCAAAAGTAGATAATACTTTTCCAAATTATACAAAAGTAACCCAGTGAATAGGGATAAAATTGAAAAGTACCTAAAAGAATGTAACCTGTTTGAATTCCAGGAGGAGTATAGACAATTATTGAATAGCCCAATAACATTGGAAGAAGTGAAACAATCTATTAGATTATGTAAAAAGGATAAAGCACCAGGGCCGGATGGCTTTACTGCCCTTTTTTATAAGACATTTGAGGAGTGGGTCTTGTACATACAACCTCTTTGTGTTTTTTTCGCAAATGACCAAATAGGGCTCGAGTCAAGTTTGCTTTTTGTTGTTCATTCACTATACTCCGTCAGTGTGTATGCACACACCAGTAATGCAGAGGGCAGAAAAATAAGTAAGGCAACCTGTGCATGATTCCTTTCTGCAATTATTCCTAGAAAATTTCCTAGTTCTACTGGGAATCTAGTGGACTCGGCTACAGAGAAGTGTCAAATGATGTGTCCTGTCTGAAAGAGATAGAGAACTGATGGCCCTCTAAGAGGTGGTGCAACAACTTTTCCATTCACTTTCAGCATCGGCCATACTATCTGAAACTGATGGGAATCAGAGTCTGACACGATCTGGAACACCATAGTTTGATCACCACTGTCCTGACATGAAGGTTTTTCAACAGCAGTCTTAGTAATGTGAGTGAAGTTATGCGGCGTGCTGTGACTATTTAGAGTCTCCATTTGTCTTCGGGCAGTTGTCCAGGGTTGAGATCCGTTCTCCTGGGGACAATTTGCCCATAGTCCTTCTAGAAGAACTATAGCTCAATAGATTTCCATACAGAATGTTCCACAACTATATCTCTAGGAGAATCTCCTGCCTGAAACAAGGAGCCAGATAGTGTATCTCCAGGATGGCAAGCTATGTCCCTCCAGGCCTACATTGGATTTCCAGCCCCAGTCAGCAGAGCCAATGGTGAGAGATAGGGGCTGCAATCCCATAAACTCTGGTTGGTCACAGTTCCCCACTCCTGGTGTAGACCTGATGTTAAATAAGGCAGCTAGCTTCCTCTGTTCCTATAACTCTCTGCACTTTGCAGCAGAGGTAGATTTTTAAACCACAGGCTCGCATGGACTCATAAAGCAAAGCGCAGTGTGGAAGATGACAAAGGAATGTGCACGACTGTGAATCTCCTTTATTATTACTAAAAGCAGTTGAACAGCCGTAGTTGATATTTGTGGCTTAGGGCTGCTCACAGGAGAACATTTTCCATTAACCCAGTACTGGTTCTTGAGTAAACTGCAATGAAAAATAGAACATTTCTTTCTTTCAAGTCATAAACCTTTGAAAGGAATTGTTCCCCCCCTCCTTCACATCCCAGTTTGGCATGCTCAAATGTGAGTGAGCTGAGCTGCTGTCTTCAATACACTTACCAGGGAGTAAGTCCCATGGAACTTAACAGAACTTCCTTTTGACCAGACATATATAGGAGGGTGATTTGGATCGTTTGCACTGGAATTGGCTAAAAGAAGCTGTGGAAACACTCTTCTAGCACGTGTGTTCTTCCTCATTAATGACATTTACTATCTTGAATACAGTCTGATGTTGCCTTCCATAGCCACACATTCTAACATCCATGGTCTGACTTGCCACACTTGTGGACTTTTGATTTTATGTATATATCTATCAGATTTGTATCCCTGTCTGCAGGTGGTATGTATTGAGTTTCCTTAGGGTCTCTTGTCCAAGCACTGGCTATGCCTAGATCTGTTTAGATTCAGCAGGTGGTTGCCTAGTAGGCCTTTAGATCATGGTATAAATATTCTTTTGTGGGCATTTTTTAAAAAGAATCTGTAATGGCAAAAATGTTCTTTGGAAACTCTATCTCTCCGTTACTTCACCCTCTCCCTGTGTTTTGTTCATTCTCTCTACCTTTGAAATGAAGCAATGTCTTGGAAAAACAAAAGCAATGCCAGAAACACGCTTTGTAATTCTGCACAAAGCACATTCGTTGTAATTAGCCAATAATAGATGATTGACATGGAATATAAATTCCCATTATAGATCAAGGTTGCTTTGTCATTGTCACACCAATTCCACTATCAGATCATATGAATATGCACTGCGGATACTAAGACATGTAGCTGGGCGAAAAGTAAATTTAAGGGTGGACTTTAATTTTTTTTGTTGTTGGATACCTTGTTGTAGTGATCACAGAAAAATGTTCTTATACACTGCTTTTTTTCTTTTTTCTTTTTAAAATAACAACATTCTAGGTTACTTTAGTGATGATTTTTTTTTCAAAGGTTCATTTGTTTTCCTCTTTGCTCAAACTGGAGCAAATTAGGATTCCAACCTACAGGAAATCCTATGCAGGACTGGTCCCATCATGAGGTCATTGGGGTTTTATAGCATCAATTTTGACATTGTACTCTGTAGATGGTGTGTTGAATGACAATGTTGAACAACTGAATGCACAACCACATGTGCAATTGAATACACAATCTGGCATACCTTTGCATGCCAAACAGAAACTCATGCCCAAGTCAGCTTTTATCATCTTGAACTGAATGTGGACATTCTATAGCAGGCAAAAACGTCCAACAGTTTCTATAGAGGAATGTGCACATGCAATAAGGCAGGATTCTGGCCATTCTGATGCCAATGTAGACATGCTTGGAAGAAAGCGTCACTAAAAGCAATCACACTGGTTTACAAAGGCCTTTTCACACCGAACAGTTATAGCACTATGATTCCACTTTAACTGCCATAGCAGTGGGTTTCATAGCCAAGCTGGGAATCAAACCAAAATATACCCATATTCGTTGTGTCTTGAGCTTATGAACAAAAAAGAGAGGGATATTAAAAAGATGACAGAGCTCCCAATAAGAGAATGTGTCCTGAAATTGTAACCATAGCATATTTTAGATTTGTTCCAAGTCTCCAGAGAAATAGAAAAGGGTTTGTAAACAGACTTTCATATCTGATGCCAAGGGGTCAAACTTCTGCTGTTATTGGGAAAACTCCCTGTGGTGTAAGTCAGGTCAGATACTGACTCAAGTTCAATTGGAAGGAAGTCGATTGACAATGATTGAAGAAAGTATCCTGTTTATGGGTCACTGAGCTGGCTGTAATTAATTTATGAGATTGACACATTCTGCCTCAAACACCTGCCTCTTTCTCTCTCCGCTAAGTGGCATGAAGGGTAAAATCCAATCTATTACTGCTGATTCAGAGTTTAAGAACGCCAGGCTGGATGCTCTGAATGCTTTTAAGTGAAAGTCTACCATTTCTAACGTTCGATTCCAATTCCACTAAAAAAATAAAAATAAAATCCAAACATATGCCTAATTGATCATTAATGGTATTGCTCTTTGCAAATTGGATGGTGTGGGGATGGTTGGCCTGACCTGGTAAAGGAAAAAGAATGACTGAGAAGAAATAGGAAAGTATGTGTATATCTATCTCAGAACTTGAAAGAACTCTATGCACAGTGTGGAAAAAACAGATAATTAAAAATCTATTCACGTCTCTCTCCCCCCTCCTCTTAATAAATCTTTGAACACACCATCCTTTTCTTGTTGGTAAAGTCCTCTAAACCAGAAATCATTTTTGTTGCTACTTTTGGCATTTTTTGAGCTCTACAATATGCTTTCTGCAACATAGGTTCTGATTGGTTGATAAAGATCTGCTTCTTTTGGGTCTGTATCAGTGAATTTCAAAGCATGAAAAGGCATCCTCCTGGAACTGAAATATTGTTTTTGAGTAGAGGGTAAGGAATTAAACAGTTGCATTCCCAGAGCCGTTGTTCAAAAGGAGAGGCCAGATCTTCCAGATGTCAAAGATGGTAACTATAACGAAAGAAAAGAAGACATGGGGACCTTACAGCAGTCTTAAACCTCTTAAATGACAAACCTATAATTTGTGGGAGAAAAAAAAATGATTCCCTGAATGCATGTTATATCTCCCAGTTCCAAATTGCTGAGTTCTTGTAGAAATTGGTTTCTGCCCAGGAGGAGATAATGTCAGTCAAGTCGCTTCTTTTCTTCTGTGCCTCTGAGGAGTGGAGGTGGAGGGCGGGGGAGAGAAGGACGAAGGAGTCTTCCCATTCACGTAATGACACTTGTTGGAAAGCTAAACATTAAATTCAATTTCAGGTCCTTAGCTGGGGTTGCACCAGCACTTCAAAGCATGAAGTATGGCTGCAAAGTGAAACTCAGGTTGCAGGAAAGCTCTGATGTGTTGGGCAGACAGAATGGTGCATCAAAGTAGCATGAATGGGCTGGTGTTTGTATGTTACTGTTTGGCATGAAAGAGAAGAGAGTGTTCATTATCCAGTCCAAGCTGAGTTGGCTGACAATTGAATTATACAACATTGATGATGAACATTGATGATGGTCTAGTGTCCTCCACCGCATTTCAGGTAACAGACAAATTCCATGGTCCAATGTCTACTGAGTTCTATGGCCTGGTGTTGTCCACCACATCAGAGATAACAGGTTGCTCTGAGAGACAGAATAGATTTTGGAACCTGCTATAGGAAACCATGGCAGTTGGAAAGAGCCAGAAAGTTTATGATAATAGCTGGGAGGTTGCTTTCTCTCAGCTGCTACTCCTTGAGGTAACAGCCTCACTCTGCCTCACGATGGAGCTGACCCTGTTTGTTTTTGGTTCATTCTTCTACATTTCAAAAAGTCTTATTATGTTTTGGAGCAAATACGCACATGGCGAAAGCTCACCAGTCACTTTCAACAGGATGTGAATCCTATTGGTTAGTTCTAGGTGAAGTAGATCCATTGAGCTAAATACTAAAAGATAAGTCAACATGTTGCTCTATTGCATTAATTCAATGGTTTTGCTGTATCTGTAGATAACAACAGGCATACCCTCCAACATTTCACAGCTGAAAAACAGGACACATGTGGCCAAGTAACATTGGAGTGTGGCCAAGCAAAAGTTATTGAACTTAGAGCCTTATCACACAAGAAAGGAAAGCTAAAATGAAGTGGAAGAGTTATGGCTTTCTCCATTCCTCTCTGCATGCTGTCATAACGCTTCCATTCTCTTCCTAAGGGAGACGGTCATAAAAGCATGCCTTTTGTCACACTGGAAAAATCTGTTTGACAAAAGGCATGCTTTTAATTACTATCTCTCTTTGGAAGAGAATGGAAGTACTACGACGGTATATGAAGAGGCACAGAGAAAGCCGCTACTCTCCTGCTCTGTTTTGGCTTTTTTCTCATATGATAAGGCTCTTAGTAGCAGCAACTGTAAGTAAGCTGAGGATGGAAAGGGGAAAGTGAGATGAGGAGGAGAGAAGTAGGCACGTTTTAAAAGCAGCAAAAAAAGTGGGACAAGGGAGGATTAATTGGGACTGTCCCTGCCAAATCAGAACAGTTGGAGGGTATGCTCTGGTTTATACACTTTGGTGGCTAGACAAATTGTGGCTCTGCAGAGGTCAGAGCATCATACGTTTATCTTGTTGCAGCCCTGCCTGGTAGGTTCAGCTGAGCATTTGTGCCTTTTGGGTCAAGGTCACCCAGAAAAGGTTTATTCTTTGTTCTCTTTTAAAAGTGGTTTTTTGGGCTATGAGGCCGTGTTCTAGAAGAGTTTATTTCTAAATAAACTCTTCTAGAACATGGCCTCATTGCCCAAAAAACCCACAAAAAACTATGGATGCTAGCCATGAAAGCCTTCGATTTGGCACATTTAAAATTAGTTTTATTGCATTTTCTTGGTGATTCCTCCCCCCCCCCCCCGGCCACACATATGTAAACTGCTTTGGGATTGTACCCTCTCATAGTAAAAAGTAGAACAAAGGTTTTCCAAAATAAATAATAACAAAACATTTATGCCTCCAATCTTCTCAAACCACACAGTTGCTTTAGGATGAAACCAAGAGGCAACATTCTGAATTCATGATAGGAAAAATAGAAGCGATAGGCTGATCAAGGGTGGATAACAATCTTAATTCCAATTTCAACGAATGTAATTGTTGCTGTTGCCTCAGCACAAAGTTGGCAATGAATTAAATGCACTCTGGAATACCCTAGTATTCAGCAGAGTTGCTTGACTGGGGTAATGGAGCTATATTTTTGAGGAAATGCGAATTAGTGATGGCTGTATGCTTCATTTTCGACTAATAAGCAAACCACTTTTTAAGATATATAATTGGTGTGTCGGTTGCCCTTGAAAATCTTTGAGCTTTAGGGACTGAATGCTCACGGCAACAAGAGGGATGAGCATCCAGGGACTTAAGGGTAGCGCAACAATCAGATATAAAAATTTTAATGAGCTCCTTTTTGACACCACAATTTGTCTTCGCAAGTTACTTTAGTGAGCAAGGCCAGAAGCCATATGTAGATGAGTTTGTCTTGTGACTGGTGCTTGCCAGCCTGCTGCAGCTGCAAGGGAATATTTGGGTGATGAAATGATATTGCACATAATGGGGTTGAAGAAGGCTACAAGTCATTTCCTTCAGGGAAATACACTGTGTTCATTTTTTAAAGAATGAGCTCGCGCCGAGAGTTGGAAGTTCAGATTTTTTTTAAATGTTGCGGAATCTAATTGAGTTTCAGGAAACAAAATAATGATTCTGGGTTTCCCATTGGCTGTGGAATTGCAATTTTTTTTTAATATTAAAAAAAAATGCTGTTGGCTACTTTTGTGGAAAATTGCAGGATGGAAATCAGGCTGCCAATACATGGCAGGATGTTGGATCTTGTAGCTTAGATGGCCTCGGTGAAGCTTCTGTAGGTCCTATTTCAAGCCATTACAGTGGTGTAATGGTAAATTTTGAAGTTCTGATACTCATTACGACAACCTGCCATCCCATAGGAAATGCTGATACTCAGGCCAGCTGTGCTAATTTAAGCTATCTAGAATTTAGCATGGTATAGGATGGTATAGTGTTTGACAGTGCTTGACAAAGAGCCTTATCACAAGAGAAAAGAAAGCTGAAACAGAGCAGGAGAGTAGCGGCTTTCTATGTGCTTTTCTGCATGATGTTGTAGCACTTCTATTCTCTTCCTGAGGGAGATTGTCATAAAAGAGTGCCTTTTGTTACACTGGTGACAAAGAGTCAAAGGCCTAAATTTTGTCTCAGATGTTACTTCTGTTATCAGTTAAGATGGTCTGGAGGGATCTCAGTACAGGCAGAGGCCACTTCCCTTTTTGGATATGCGGGGTGGGGACTAGGGACAAAGGGTAATAAAAGAAGGTAATAACATTTTAACTCCAGTAGCCACCAAAGCAGGACACTCCTTGAATTGATTATTATTGGTACCCCCAAATCTGACATGCTGATGTAGCTTCTCACCTAAATGGGAAAGAGTTCAGTGTTCATTTTCAAGCTGAATCAGATCATGGACCCTTACCATTACGTGAAATAATCATATAAATTAATAATTTAAATAAAGAGAGCTATGTATTTATAGGCAGAGAAAAATGAAGCACAGAACATATATCTGAAAAAAATATATCAGTGAACATACTGAGATTAAATAACACTTGTAGAGAAGACACAGAAAAATGTGAATCCATGAACTGTAAAACATTGGTTAAAGAAAAATCGATAAGGCTTGTGAAGTTCAGGAGGCCATTGTAAATCCAGCAAGGTCATTTATGCTCTGCAAGGTTCATTATAATCTACTAGGGTCGTTATAGTCCACAGGGGAATATTATGATCCACAAATAAAAGGTTCTAGTCTCCCAAAAATAACACCATGTTTTTAGTGTCTTCTGAAACATAGAAACGTAGAATCACTGATTTAATTTGCTGCCTGAATACATCCCAGGTCCATCCCTGGTTCCAGAGCTGCTGCTCCCAGATCTTTTCGGATCCAGGAGGCTTCCAGCTTGAGAAAATGTCTGGAAGCTGGGATGGACCCGGGATGTATTCAGGCAGCAAATTAGGTGGCAAAAACCATCTAATAATATCAGTATCACAGAATCATAGAAGCATAGAATCATAGAACCATAGAGATGGAAGAGACCACAAGGGCCATCCAGTCCAATTCCCTGACATGCAAGAACTCTCAATCAAAGCATATCCAACAGATATACTTAATGACCTTCAAGAAGGGAGACGCCATCGCTCTCCGAGGGAGGGTGTACCACTCTCGAATAGCCGTTACAACAGTCAACAGTGCAATGTGGCAGCTAAAAAGGCGAATGTGATTTTAGGTTGCATCAATAGAAATATAGTGTCTAAATCAAGGGAAGTAATAGTGCCACTCTACTCTGCTTTGGTCAGGTCCCACTTGAAATACTGTGTCTAGTTCTGGGCACCACAATTCAAAAAAGATGTGGAGAAACTGAAGCGGGTCCAATGGAGGGTGACTAAAATGGTGAAGCGTCTGGAAACCATTCCTTATGAGGAAAGACTTATGGAGCTAGGTATATTTAGCCTGGAGAAGAGAAGGTTAAGAGGTGATATGATAGCCCTGTTTAAATATTTGAAGTGATGTGATATTGAAGAGGGAGCAAGCTTGTTTTCTGCTGCTCCAGAGAACAGGACCTGGAACAATGGATATAAAGTGCAGGAAAAGAGATTCCACCTCAACATTAGGAAGAACTTCCTGACAGTAAGGGCTGTTCGACAGTGGAACACATTCCTTCCTTGGAGAGTGGTGGAGTCTCCTTCCTTAGAGGTCTTTAAGCAGAGGCTGGATGGCCATCAGTCGGGGATGCTTTGATGGCGAGTATGGCAGAATGGCTTTGGAAGGGATGGCCCTTGTGGTCTCTTCCAACTCTACGATTCTATGATTCTATTAGTTTGAAGTAAGTCTTTATTCTTTAGGAAGACAGATTTAAAATAAAAGTTTGACCCACACTTTTGTTGTTCTGCTGATGAAAACTGAACTCTAACAAGTTTAACTTTCATAACTGCATATTTGTTTCCCTTTAAAAGGTTTGACACCCTGGGAAACTAAAATTGCACCTCACAAGTTGGAATGTTGATATTTGGATTTGCATATCCTCAGATACATTCTTTACTAATGTCTTTGTTCCTGAATCGAAAATAGAGGGACTTTTCTGTTTAGTTCTCAAACCCCTAGAAGCTTTCCAGCCCTAGTATGAATTCTGAGCTGCATGGCCGACTCATTCCCGAACTATTTTTCTTTATCATCAATATATCACAAGTTTCTCGTGTTTTCCAGCTATTATCATTTTACTCACTCAATTATACATTCATACAACACCTGTTCTTGTTACCTTCTGCACCGATGATTTTTTTTTAGTGAGGCATCAATATGCACGTTTCATTGTTTTCTTATTTATGGCTTCTTCTTTCCATGTTTTTTACTTTGTACTTTTCCATTTATATGAATTTCTTCCCAACCTTTCTGATTACTAGTGCTGATTCCTCTCCTGTCCTTTTGCTTAGCATGATATTGCATGAATAAATCTCACTTGATGGGCTTCCTGTAAAGTGTACAGATTGTTACGAGCAGAGTTTTGTTTGAATGAGCTTTGTTGGTTTAGAAAATAAAAGGCAAAATATGTAGTGTGTAAAACTGTAGGCCATCCATCTTTTGAGATATTGTTTCAGAGCAAAACCTGCCCCTCCCTCCCTCCCTTTCTTCCTTCCTTCCCTCCTTCCTTCTTTCCCCACTTAACTGTAAAACCTCATTACATTCTCCCAAGTTTTGTGGACCCCTTGTGAGGATATTGCCCCAGATCCTTCTGGTAGGCTCTTCCATAATTTTGGAGCGGTGGCAGTAAAAGCTCTTTGGGAAGTCATTGTTAATCTACTCTTTTGGTATTCTAGTAGATTCTTCCCAGATGTTCTGAGAGTGTGGGCGGATTGTGTAGGAAGAGGCGTTCCTGCAAGTA
This sequence comes from Urosaurus nigricauda, assembly GCA_034509955.1. Lineage (NCBI taxonomy): Eukaryota > Metazoa > Chordata > Lepidosauria > Squamata > Phrynosomatidae > Urosaurus > Urosaurus nigricauda. The sequence continues at coordinate 13,808,099 of JAOEGL010000013.1, forward strand.
ACTCTGGCCCATGCCATGTTAGGTAATTGCATACCCTCCACAATTTAACATCTATGGCCAAGAAAATCTGACTGTGGTCAAGATGGCGAACATTATTCATGAGGAAGAACAAATAAGTTAGGAGAGGCCGCAGCAGTTTGCTTTTGCCTAAGCCTACTGGGAGGGGTAAGAGTCCAGCCCCTCCACTTCTCTCCCCACTGCTGAGTTAATTGAACATAAACTACTTTTGCACTTCTGACTCAGTTTGCACCACTTGAAGACAAAAGGAGAAAGAGAGAGGAGGAGAGAGAAACTGGGAGATTTTAAAAGCAATGGCGCTGTAGATTATATTTCAGAGGGAGGAACTGGCAAAACCATCTCTGAGTATTTCTTGCCTAAAACTCTATAAAATTCAAGGGGTCATCATGAAGACGTATGCATAGACATGTACACGGGCATGCACACGCACACACATAAGGTGGGAGACAGTGGATTAATTGGGACTGTCCCTGCCACATTGGGACAGCTGGAGAGTGTGCGATTGTGTTCAAGAGCCATGGAATATGGAGTGCCTTTTGTAGGAGGGGAAATGATAAACTCCCGGGCAGGGAGTGAATGGAATGGGGCATCCTAAATGAAGGTATGGTTGGCTGACTGGCTGGAATGGAGGAACAGTACTTCTCAGTGAAATTATTGTCATTGGCTGCATCCACACTGCAGAAATAATCCAGTTTGGCACCACTTTAGCTGCCATGGATCCATGCTATGGAATTTTGGAAAATGTAGTTTGTTGCAGCACCAGAGCTCTCTGACAGAGAAGGCTAACAGTCCCACAATATGACAAATCCCAGAATTCTATAGCATTGAATCATGGCAGTTAACGTGGTGTTAAAGTGCTTTATTTCTGCAGTGCAGATGCAGCGCTCTTGGTATTTCTGAGTGGTAGCATGGTGTAGTGGTTAGATTATCGGATCCACATTTGGGAGATCCAGATTTAGGAGCTCAAGGAACTATAAAACATACTGGGGGACCTTGGCTCATTTTTTAAAAAAATCTCAGCTTGACCAACCTCACAAGGTTGCTGTGAGAATAAAATGGGGAAGAGGAAGAGAGCTATGTATTTGATGAATGGAAGGACATACATGTAAATAATAGATATATAAAATATTTGGATACTGAAATTGAATTAAACCTCCAATATAACAAATACATCAGATAAACTAAGAAGTTCGATGTCTCAAGTTGGAATAAACTGTTCCCACCGCCCCATGTGGGAAAACCAACTCTTCTTTTAAATACTGGACTGACTATAACAAGAAAGTTACAAACAGGGAAAACTTTCATCTAGTTTCTACTGATAAATATCATCTGGTAGAATCAACAATGAAGATAATGAAATTTAATGAGGCTTTTATCTGTGTGTTTCCATAAAGAAGATCTATTTTGTATTGAAGAATCTGGGATTTCATTCTATAACATCTCTTCTTTTATATCAGATTGAAAGCTATCACTGTCTCCCAGCTTGACAGGAGACGATAATCCTGTCATCATTAAATGTACCTGTAATATTTTCTGTTTGAACAGATCTTTATTCCAGATTGACAAATTTCCTTGCATTTAGAGGAAAGGATTTTTTTTTTTTTAAAAAAAATACACACAAGCTCTCCTTTAATATTTCAAACTGTCAGTTACTTTTCTTATTGTACCCAAATGTGTCTCTCTGTGGCTATTGTTAATAATTTAGTATGGATAATGCGAGATTAAGAGATGTGGTGATTTACATTTTTGACTGGGATGTGAGTTAATGGAATGTATTTGAGGATGTTAATGTAAAAATGTACCAGATAGTCATTTAACTAAATCCTTGATAGCTTTCAGAGAGAAAAAAATCCTTCGGAATCATTGCCTAGACAGTCATGGACAAAGACTCTGAACTTAACTTGAAATATAATGCATAGAGTCCCAGAATTATTGCAGTTGGGATTTTTGTTCTGGAATCTTCAAAACAGGGCAAGTGTGTCAGGATAAGATTGTTTAAAATATCGAAATGATATTTGTTTGTTTAAAATATCCAAATGTCATTTCTGTTTCCCAGGACTATTTCCTGGGAAATTCTGGTGCAATATTTTATTCTCACCTTTGAGTGGTCTGCATTTTAAGGTTGAGATACAGTATAACAAAACAAAGATCTCCTGTGCTTTTTTCATTTTTTAAAATAGTGCCACGGTATATTGGGGAAATGGCACTTCTGCGCAGTCCTTTTGGAATTTATTATGCAGGAGTCAACAAAGTTCTTGCAGGTGTGACAAAACCAGAAGCAAACCATAGCATCAATTTGTATTAAAAACAAACACCAGCAAGCAAGATTATTAATGAAAATAACCACATAAAAAGGCTAAAAACCCAGAAATGACAAAATTATAAAACACTAATTATACTAGAAATACAAATGAAACTTAACTCCTCAGTAAGATTGAGAGCCAGCGTAGCACAATGGTTTGAGCATTGGGCTATGACTCTGGAGACCAGGGTTTGAATCCCTGGTTGGCCATGGAAACCCAATGGGTGACTATGGGCAAGTCATATTCTCTCAGCCTCAGAGGAAGGCAGACTCCCTCTGAACAAATCTTGCCAAAAAAAATCCTGATAGGTCCACCTTAGGTTCACCATGAGTCAGAAGCAACTAGAAGGTACACAACAGCAACAATTATAAGGGTGAAGGTGGGGAAATGCTGTAAAATTGGAAAGTCTACTAAATTAATTTTACAGAGCCAATGCAGAAAGAAAACTAGATGCTTCACACATTTAATAAATCTGTGGCTGTTACTGCAATATAGTTGACTCCAAACAGAGGAGCTAATGCAATAGACTTGCAAATGCAATCTTGAAAGCATATTTTAATGCATATTTTAAGTATTCTTAGCTGTTCTTTCTACTTCCTTTTCAAATATCACAACAACAAAAGACTAAGAACAGTTAACAACTAATATAGATTTTTAGTTACAGATCTAAAACCAGATGATATATGGCAGCTTTTACACTATAGTGACTATAATGCAAAGATTTTTTTTAAAAGAAAAATTGTACTTCCAACCACAGCATCCTTTCAGCACTTTATTCAGAAACAAATACCCACATCTTTGGAAAGAACTCCAGCACAGGACTAAGAAAACCTTATATCCATCCCTCTTAACAAGAATGGAACAAGATGGTAACAACAACCAGCAAACCCAGCAAAAACCAAGGAACTGTATCACAAGACATGCATCCTTAGACCAATCTGGAAGATCCCTTTATTATCATGTGGCTTCGAAGCTGAGATAAGAGTAGCATGTCATATTAACTGTTGTTGCTTGTAATATGTTACCTGTAAGCTTTGAACTGTATGCATGTTGTGCGCTCCATAGAGTTTGGAAGAAGGAATCAGAATTGCTCCCAGCATTGCTGGTATTGTTATACTCTCCCTCAGATATATTTGTCGAAAGCTAACATGTGAACAGCCCTTATAAATCAATATACAAAGGGATCTTCTACCACTTTAAAGACTACTGAAAGAAAGAAGCTGGTAGCTTGAGCTTTCGGAGACTTGAGCTACTTCCTTCCATCTGAGGAAGCAGGCTTAAGTTTATGAAAGCTAGTGCTACCACTTCTTTTTTTAGCCTCAAAGATACTACAAGATCCCTTGGCATACTGATTTTCCAGATAAGACAGCTATGTCTTTGAGTTCTTGTAAATGGTAGCTTCACAATTGTACTGGCATGGAGTGGTTGGTTGAGGAACCAAACTTGCCGATCCCAAGTAAGGAGGCACAATAAATACCCATATTTCTGTCTGGGATGTCCATTCCAGTGTTTCACTGGAGTTGTGGGAGAAAGCTAGGAAAATATTGTTCCACACAATTTTGGATTTCAAAGGCATGGTTACTACAGTAAATGCCTTGTGGTTCATTTCTAATTCATGCCTCCCCCTTTCTCTTCATTTGGATGAAAAAGCCTCCTTCTCATTAAAATTGGCAGTTTCAAAAATTGGACTCTTTTGATGAGCACATTGGAGAAATGACCTTTTTTTTCATTGTAAATACCGTAAAAATTATGTTTTTGTAGAATGGAGGCACACTCTAGGGATGGGTTCCTTAATATACTGAATATTGCTTTCAAAGTACACTAATTGACTAAATTAATAATGCCTTTTCATTCCATTTGGTTCCTAGAAGGGACTTGTGAATTCAAATTTCTCTCCACTGGCTATCTCATTTATATTATATATATATGTTGCATTAATTCTAGAAATAAAGGCTCAGAATCCAAGGTCACCCTTTTTAGCCTGTGACAGTTTGTTTGTTTGTGATGCAAAGCAGTTACATGTACACATTTATTTACTTCATCATTTATAAATGTAGTATAGATGAAAAAGGGACAGTAGGAAATATTAAAGAAGAAGCTTGGGAGATTTGGGGGGAGAAGAGTGTGGTCGGACCAAAGAAAAAACAAGACCTTGGAGATGTAATGCTACATTATGGACAGAGGAAACAGGGATCCATAGGATATGTAATATCTGGGGGATTTGGGAGTTGTAGTAGAACAAAGAAGAAAATTTCCAAGCTCTGATATATTGTGTGTGTGTATGTGTGTGTGTCTGATTGTTGGTATTAGATGTTACACAACTCTGCAAGACACCTTGGATATTTATTTGCAAATATTTGTATGTTGTGTCATTCCAAAGCATTGGGCAATTTTAAAGCGAGATATATAATACAGTATGCATATATATGCAATATACAAATTTACATACACTTTTTATGTGACGTGTGAAACAGATATCAGGTTGGACTAAACAGGGAAGGCTTGCAGAAATATGGCTGGCATCCTGTGTTGCAGTTATGATTTATAATCTAGAGTTAGGGATTTGTAACTCCTCTGTGTCCACTGATACTAGGCACTCACAATTGTGGTATTGTTGCAATGATCATAAATCATAAATCCAATCTACCTTAACAGCCAGCAGCCACATCAAGCCATGGAAGTCTGTTCTGCTGTTGGATCAGGGCACAGCAGGATGACATTTCCAGCCTCCTCCCACCAGGGATCTCGTGTGATGAAAAATTGTGGAAGGAGTATTGCTTTTGATTACTGATCGGGGGTGGCGGGGGGTGGGTGGTCTGGAAATGTCCTCGTGCCATGTACTGTAGGAGTACAAGATGTACTGACTGGCAACAGAACAGACCTCCATCACTTGGTGCAGTTGGCAATGAAGGTTGAGGAGTTGGGTCGGGATATGTTACTTAGGGGCTGTACAAATAGCCCTGAAAGGGTGGCCTCTAGCCACTCTTTATTCAGCTGGATTGGGGCCATGGCAACCTCATGCTGTGGTCCTGATCTGGCCTTTCAAGGAGGCAAAAAGGGGCCGCCAAACAAATGGTGTGGCTATATTGTGCAGCAGCATGGCTATATGGCGCTCCTTCAGCACTGTGTCATCTGGGCACAGCACTGGAGGCATGCCATGACACCTCATGCCATCTGGAGTGGCATAAGGCATCAGGGTGCCCTGAAGGGTGTGAAGTCAGGTGTGCGTTGTCAGGACACTACACCCCAACTTTGCCCCGAGGCTGACCTTTCAGGCTGGTCTGTACAGGGCCTTAGTTACACATAACTAAGTAGGTGATCTATGTAGTGGGACTTATCTGCAATCAAGACTGCAATCAGATATAGTCTGAGCGCTTTATAGTCTTTATAGACTGTATAGTCATATAGTCTGAGGGCTTTAGGGGGCTTTGGAGGCCACACTTGGAAGTCCCAAGAGCTGTTTGTGGCCCACAGGCCACATATTGTCCATCCCTGACAAAGATGATTTTGGATTTGATATTCAGTTATATATCTTTATTTATCCAGTAACTTAATAGCTGTCTTTCCTATCTCTTGTCTGCATAGTTGCCCAATGGAACTTACTCCCACGTAAATCAGCACACACACACACACACACACACACACCCTACACTCCATCCAAATCTGCTGAGCCACAATGCACTCTGACACCCCCTGCCAAAAATGTAGACACACAAAAATGCTAATGCTTTGTGCACCACTTTATTTTAATTACAGTAATTATGGGGTCTTGTCATATTTAAGCTTTCAGCCAAAAGAAGAAAAAAAGGCTAACCAATTCCTATCAATGGTCATGATATTAAAGTCTTTCCTTATTTGCACTGATCAAAATAACAAGCCCTCCTATCTTGACTCCTTTCCAAGATGGATGAAGCATCTCTAACTGTAGAAACATTTAGAGGAATGACTAAATTATCTTTTGCTTTTGGAAAATAATTTAATATAGTTCAGGAAATCCTGCATCTACTCAAACTTGCACATCTGATTTTGTGTTCCTTTAAGCCTGGAGAAAGGCTAATAATATTGCAATATGAGAGCTAGTATGATGTAGTGGTTTGAGTGTTGGACTAAGCCTATGGAGTCCAGGGTTCAATTGCCCACTTGGCAATTGGGTGATCTTGGGAAAATCACACTCTCTCAGCCTCAGGGAAAGGCAATGGCAAACCTCCTCCCTGAACAAATCTGGCCAAAACCCCCTTAAGGTTATTATAACTGGGAAATGACATGAGGGCACACAACAATAATATCACTAAGTGCAGTAACAGTCACCATTTTTGTTTCCAGCTAGGATGTTTTTACAAAGAGCAAAGGAAGAGGGAGAAAAATATAAAGATGCGGAGACCAGAAATGTACACAACATTCTGAGTGTGGCTTTGCCATGGATTTAGATGGAGGTTTTATGATGTTGACGGTTTATCGAAATGCGATTGCAATAACATATATTAATATGTTACGTCTATAGCTTTTTGAGAGATGCCCTATGGGATTTGTGATATTATCTGAAGCATTACAAATAGGCAAGGTCTAATTAGTCAATCTTGCGTGTATCCATCAAGGGTCAACTGGAAGATGGGTCAGAAGTAGATTGTTCTCCCATTTTCCTTCACCTGTAAGCTTTGTGTATTATTAATGTGCAAATCTGCATTATGCGATGCAGATTAATTTGTTGCACTCCATCTGGCAGCTGAAGAGAGTGAGAAAATTAGTCAGGAACTTTATTAATCACTTGGGGATCAGCTGAGTGCTGCAATTAGCCCGGAATGGCATTTTAAAAATGTTGCAGATAGTGTACTGTAAATCAGCTCCAACTTAGTAAATCAAAGCTCTTTGGGAAACTCAGCTTCCTAAAGTCAGCAGCCCATGTATCATATGGACTCATCAGAGTGATGCTTGTTGAACTAGGGGCACCACATTGAAGGATCTCAGAGATGATCAGGTTTCACTTGGAAATGGAATTCAGGATGTTCAGGAGACCCAATCCAAACTGGAAATCTATTTTATTGTATTTTCTTTCTACTACTACTATTACTACTACTACTACTAATAATAATTATTATTTTTAGCCCGCCTCTCCCTACGGATTGAGGCAGGTTATAATAAAAAGATAAAAAAATACATAATACAATAAATCATAAAATATCACAATCCCCAACCCTCCACCAACATAAAAATAAAGGCACTTAATTACAAAGTCAAAAAACACTCAATAACAGGTTCAAGTTAAAATTAATGCCATTTTACTAATCTGCTTTTACAAAACATACCTAGGATACTGGAAGTCTTGCATATTGATTACCTTTTGGGTGGCCATTTTCCTGAGATGACAGCCAAGGTAGCCAGTTTTTGTGTGGCAGCAATGGCATGGCATAGAATGCTGACTTGAACTGCATCTGCACTGCAGAAATAATCCAGTTTAGCATCTCACTTTCAAGCATAGTCAAATCTGAGAGGTTGTGGTAATGTGAGTTAGACTATCTAGCTATTGGTTGGCCAAGCCACTGGTTTGGGTTTCAGATTTGTGGTTCCTGAAACATGTATGAAACAGGTCTGTGGTTGTTTCCCTCATGTATTGTCATTGCCATGTGCTGAATATATATTTTGCTATATGCCCCTAAATTTTACCCTGGACTTATGAACGGGTCATAGCAAAATCCATAATTTTGGCCCCAAAACTTGGCTTCGACTTACAGATGAGGTCGACTTATAGTTGAGTATATACGGTATGTCCCTGACATACTTCATGCAAAGTTTGTGCTCTACAACTAAGCCACATGTCATTGTGGCAAACTCTTCCTATCTCTGGAAAGACAGTGTGCCCATTCCCCAAATATTATTGAAAGGAAAGAAGTATCCTCCCTCCCAGAGCCAACCAAGGTTGGGCATGCCAAGATTGATCGCATTCACAACAGGTAGAATATCTGTTATCTCAAAATGACCCTGCAGGAGAAGCATGCAACAGCAACTGGGAATTGTCATAATGCCACCATTTGCTTAATTGCTTCACCGCTGCTTTTTATAATTAAGAACCATTAACTTGTCACATATTGATAAGAGTGATGACCCCTCAAACTGGCAGAAAGATAAAGGTGTGCCAGAGGTCTGCCTTTTTGTATGGTTGTGCTAATTCTTTCTGAAGTGACATGTAAGCTTTGGGGAAAATGGGTATTTTGCTAAATGCACATCCCGTGGGGTGTGAGAATCCCAGACAGTGTATAGCTGAGTTAGTCTGTGGTGCTACAAATCTCTCTGCATACTAATTTATTTAATGTTTATTTTAAAATTAATTAATTAAATATTTGTTTTAAAATTAATTTTAAAATATTCTTTTTCATTTTTCTATTGCAATTTCTCAAGAGCCCCCTAGCAATCATTTGTGGAAATTTAGGATTCTAGGATAAATTGGTTGAAAAATCCTGGTCTAACTCAAGCATTTTTCTATGTTCCTATGTTGTTTTTGGTGTTACCTTCATGTCTGATACGGCATCTAGTTTTGACTAAAGTTATATTTATGTAGGATAAGCACTCAGGTTAGGAACTCCATCTTGAATCTTCAGGAATAATTCAGCTATAAAGAAATCTGTTTTTCCCTGCATCGCTACAAGCTAAAAATGCTAAATGGCTTGGAAATAGTTATCTACGTACACCTTTGAACACAACAAAGAGGACTTATCCCTGCTTTGGTATCCTTCTTGGACTTTCACCTGTATGGCACGCAATAGAGACCTGAAACTAAGAGAAATCTAAAGATATTCTGTAGGAAGAAGCTCCCCCAGTATGCAATTACAATAAGATTGCAGGCATGTTGCACTGATTATAGTTGTTTTGCTAGCTTGCGAGAGAATTTAAATTTAAATTTTAAAATGCATTACACTGGAGGGTTCTTGCTGCGAAGATGGAAGTGGGGCAGAGAGAGGGGGGAGAAGATAACTTTTTTCCTACTTATCAGAAAGAACCAGAAATATTGCTTTCAGTAATAGTGCTCTCAGTTTGGGGAACCTGCTAGCTGAATACTTAGTTCATAATAAGACTCTGGAGCACCTCCTATAACCCATATTTAAATCAGAACCCCACAAGCACCTACTAGAAGGGTTTTTTCTTCTTCAAAAAACCAGTTCTGATCTTTGTTAAATTGGACTCTTGAGTGGGTCAGCAGGAAGATAAGGTAAATATTTAGTATGGAGAGTCCTCCAGACTCGAAACATTGTTTTTTTTCCTCTCTTTCTCTTTTTGGAAAACACACACACTTTATGACATTTTTACAGATTAAATGAAGATCATGACATAGATTATTTATACTATACTCCAGTCATTTGTACATAGGAGGAGCATTTTCAATTGATGACAAATAGACATTAAGTGGAATCGTGTTGGTGACATACATGTCAAATTATTATTATTATTATTATTAATAATAATAATAATAATAATAATAATAATAATAATATAGCACTGTAGATTTACACAATGCTGTGCATACAATCAGTAAAATAGATAAAAAATAAACCTGTCCATGGCATACATTCTATGAAACAATAGCATAATACATATAAAATAATGCATAATAAGGTAGGAGAAAGGGTTCAATGAAATATGGCAGGCAACAAATTAAAAACATCAAATAACAATCCCGCAATGCCTTATGTCTGCCTATTATGTAGAAATTAAATAATTATAAATTATGTCCGCCTATGTCCTTAATGGACATTACAAAAGGGGTGTTCGCCACCTCCTTCACACAGTTCACTACCTCCTTTATGTTGTGTAATTTCGTGATTTCTCCAGGATATATTTGGATTAACCCCTTGATCTCCCTTATGTGATAAAGCTCCTGGTTTGAATTATTGGCTTGGTGTTGCACAACATATTCATTTATCAGGTCTATAGGAGATAGAGATCTGCCAAGATGGTGCTGCAAGTTTTAATCCAAGCCTAGAGAAGAACTTTGGGGCTGTAAAAACTCTCTTTTCATCAGCTTGAGCTGACTTCAGGGAACTCTGTCAACAGTGCTGGGAGGAAGGAAGCTTGATCTTGAATGGATCAACAGAAAGTCAAAGGAAAAGGCAAACATTTAGCATGGAGATGCCTCATCTTCTTGTTCTTATGAGCCCTCTTCCTATTCCTAAAAAAACCCCCCAAACATTATGGCAGTCATACTAATTAAATATGAGTATAAGACACAAGGTTTGGTGGTAACAGATGTGTTTTCATACAACAGCAGTTTCATTGACTTACGATCTGACACTTGCTTCAGACACATAGTTTGATCTGCAGACATTTGGAATTCATGCTGTTTGAGGGACCAATTAATCTGGCTACATTCCTCCGCAGCCCTTGTGTGAATGTTCAGGGAACACAGATGGGTCACATTTACATCATTGGCCACCACAAGACACTCTAGTTAGATAGGATTGATAGCCAGTTTCCCGGAGGTTTTCAAAAGCTTGCCTTACTAATAGGATGGCCTTTTCTTTGTAAAGGAATATTGAAGGTGGAGTGGGTGGGTCCTTCTTGTCAGGGCTGGGCTGAGCGGGGGGCAGTAAAATATGTTGTTGAATCAACATGTTCATAAATCCCACTGATTTAATAGGTCGAATCCAGACAGGACCAAGATATTCTGGATCGATCTCAAGGCAGGTCCAGGAACAGGGATTCAGCCTTTGCTACATTCCCTCTGAGGACATACATCTGCAATGTGGACTCTTGGCCTCAGTCTTGACCCTGGTTTAGGGATGAATTCTTCACAAAGTTTCTTTTCAAATGAAGCAACGAGTAATTTTAGCAGGTTTATTCTTACTGCAAGAAATTTTTTGAAAGCCACAATAGTTTCTGAAGCTTATTCATAATTTGGGACTTATTCTGCACAAAATTTGCATGCGGTTGGGCTTACACAGAAAGCAGGATTTTATGAGGAGGAAGTAGCATTTTCTTTGCAGAAAATCCAGTTGTGCGGAAAAATACTGCTTTTTGTACAAAGCAGCAGCATGCAGATTTTGCAGAGATTTTGCTAACTGCAAAGATTCTCATCATCCAAGGAGTCTTCTTGTCAGATTTTGTCAACACATGAAAAACATGAGTTTTTTTTTAAAAAAATATATTTTCAAATATTTTTGACTATTCCTTCTCTCTCTAACCTGAATGGTCAGGTTTTGGTAGTGGCTAGGAGTGTATTTGCAGGAGTAAAACTGGTACACCAACTGTGCCCATTTCCATGGGATGTTTGACTAGGTCACCGTGACACATTTATTAATTACATACCATTTGGATTTCTGCAATATACACTGCATGGAGTGAAACTACTTGAGGCTTTGTCCATTTCATATGCAGTTGAGGAAGAAAATAACAGAGAAATGATAGGAAATCATGAGATTCTTCTGGCTATGGGTTTGTTCTCACTTCAGTGTGCAAGGCTGAGAAACATCTCAAGCAGCTGCCATTCCTCAGGGTCCTCCTATCTCTGTATGTGGATAAGCCAGTAGTGTCAAATTGGTAGTGAAATAATTGGCTGGTGCATTTGACATAACTGCAGTACTCCATCTAATCATAACTCTGGTGGCTCAGGAAGAACATTCTGGGCTTGACTTTGTCATTGTCACCCTTAATGAGGACCACAAGACAGATATGGGATGACAATGGAACCAAGCTATTATTTCTTATCAACCAAATCTACATTAAAGTTGTATACTGGTGTACCACTCTTCTCATATATTGGCCCACCATTGCCCTTCGTCCTTCAATATATGTTCTTCTTTTTCATAGGAGAGAATTAGGAAAGTTACTTCCTGTTGTTATGTTCATTCTGCCTACACGGCTTCAAGTAGGAACGGACAAATCTGTCAATTTTACTTTCTCTCACAAATTTATTTTTTTAATAAAAAAACTTCACATTCCTTCTTTCAAATTTGTGACAAAATCTGTGCCGTTTGGAAACCTCTTGTCAAAACCTGGACCATCCCTAGCTCCATGTATCAGATCTTGAGGACAGCATCTGACAAGGACCTTTGAGTCTGGGAAAGGAATTATAGGAGGAGATGCTTCTTCAAGATGCAGCTTGGGGCTGAAAATTTTAAAATTGAAAGTAGAAATAGACTGGTAGCCAATTAAGATGCAAAGTACCAATATATCAACACCAGCCTTATGCAACCTGGTTGCTTCTAGATATTCTAGAATGGGTCATATAACCTGAAATCCAAAACACTTGGAGGACATGAAACCATGAAAGACAAGCCTATATATATATATAAGGGCTTGTACTCCAGTTTGCATTCTAGTACCTGTCTTGACACAGAAGGGCCAATTAGGTTCAACTGGATCTTATAGCAATCTCTAACTTTATCTATTCTCTTCAATGTGAGTAATATATTGCTTCATAGAGTTTGTTGTGTTACCAGAGCACTCTGTAAAGAAGGCTAAATGTCTCACAAAACTTCAGTTTGCAGAGTCCCATGTCATTGAGCCATGGTGGTATCATTAAAGTGGTATCAAACTGGATTATTTCTGCAGTGCAGATGTGGCTATAAAAGAACAAACTGCTTTGACAGTCAGTTCTGGCTTAGTGTGACTCCAGACCACCAGGCTTGATACCAAACATAGTACAGTTACCCCTCCAAATTCACGGACTTGATATCTGTGGATTTGAAAATGTGCAGAGGGGTGACCACCATTAAGATTAATGGGGTGTGTGCCTGTGGTGCACACCCCACCTGCATGTGCTCCATTCAAGCCTTTGGGCTTCAATATGTGCAATATTTGGAACTCACGGGGGCAGGGTCCGGAACGGATCCCATGTGAGTTGCAAGGGGAAACTGTATTTTACAATGCACTTTCCCTGTAAATCCCATTCCATTGATAATTTGTAATGCTGAAACAAATCCAAGCATAGCGATAATACATGTACATGGTCCCTACCCCACCTAAGTTGTTTTAGCTATGGTTGTATGTGTGAATAATTGTAAATTGACTGGAAATTCTTCAGAAGCTCCCAGGGTAGCATTTTCTTTATGAGGAGAAAAACACTAAGAAAGAAAAACTGCCTATGTTTTATTAGTCAATTGATGCTGTTAGAAACTTGCCTTTTAATCTTTCTTTAATATTTTAAAACCGAAGGAAGATGTGATGTATAAGATCACATTTAGGAGGTGGATTATAAATTAAAGCATATTATGTATAACCTGGATAACAAAATTTATTTTCTTTTGGATAGACCCCCAAATGGTTGTCCTCTGCCCACATGTGAAGAATATATATTCATCTTAATGAAGGATGTGACAATCAGGGTTAAAAATACGTCTTGTGTGATGGCAGGTGACACATTTCTTTTATGTGTTGACTAAATCTCTTGCCAGTTTTGAGCCTTTAAAAATATCAATCCTTAATTTGCAGGGGAATCCACTGTCATTCAACCCTTTGCCTACCTAGCTCACTCATGGCAAGCTGCATCTCAAGAAATGAGATTTCTTGGCCACCTTGGGTCAAATCGCATCAGCTAAAGTTTTTAGTGACTGACTTCAGAGTGACTAGGAAGTCCTGATGGCGCGATGGTTAAAGGCCAGTACTGCGGCCATAATGCTGTGAGTTCAATCCCAGGGCTCCAAGGTTGACTCAGCCTTCCATCCTTTCTTAGGTTGGTAAAATGAGTATCCAGCCTGTTTGTTGGGGGCAATGAGCTTACACTGCTTAAAGAGTGCTGAGTTCACTGATAAATGCTATAGAAATGTACATGCTATTGCTGTTGCTACTGTGAATTTGTTCAGCTCAAGATGTTTGGATATATTATGAGCTGAGTGTGATTTTCTCTGCAAAGTTTCTGTTCAGAACGAGAAGCGAGTTTCAGCTTGTGTACATGGCCAGTTTTTTTTAAAAAAACTTTAGTTGTGAAGATACAAAAAGAAAAAAAATTACAGACATTGGCCTAGATCCTACATGTGTACTAGCCAGATTTTGCTATGTGATGCCTGCTCTAAGAACTGCCCTAAGAAGTAAAGGCACTTACAAATAATAACCTATACCTAGAATAGATCAAGCCTGAAATCTCTGTGGAAACGTGGATGATAAAGCTGAGGTTGATGTACTTTGGTCAGTCATGAGAAGAAATGACTCACTGGAAAAAACAAAAATACTAGGAAAAGTGGAGGGATTTAGAAAGAGAGGAGGACCTCATGCCAGATGGATAGGATCTTTTAAGGAGCTCACAGGCATGAACTTACAGGATCTAAGCAGAGCAATGGAAGATAGGGAGTCTTGGAGATGTCTCATCCAAAGGGCTGCCATGAATTGGGATTGACTTGAGGGTGGTTAACAATAACAAATACAAAATGAGCACACTTTTTTTTTGGCAAGGGAATCTAAGTCAGTGGTGGAATGAAGCTGTGTTTTTCAGCTGCAAAGCTTTAAGAAAAATGAAATGTCATTTTGGCTTGGCTGCTCTAAATCAAATGCATTTGGAAAAAAAAAATCAAATTGCCCATTAAGCTTCTATCGTCTGTATGCATAACAAACCCCAAGATTTTATTAGCAAACAAAGTTAGTTACAACCTAATACCTTTTGATATTGCGTGTAGTGTGCTCCTTAAAGAAACTTTAAAATGTTGCATTAATCACCAGTGACAAAGCGTTAACCTTTTTGTAGCCTCCTTTAATTAAAGGAAATAAAGAGCTATGGAATGGTAAATGGCTTAAATTAATACTATTGACTGAGTGCTGATCCGTCACCTCAATTTTGTTTGTAATATTATACAGCGAACGTTTCAACAGTTTGGTAGTCAGTTAGAAAGTTAAGGGCAACATTTCTGGGCTAGTTTATTCATCTCCCATATTATTATTTGCTCCTAATCTGTCCCTAATCTTGAATGATCTTCTCAAAATTGGATGTATCCCCAACCTTCACTCTTTGGTTCTCCCAAGATTTTGGACTTCGTCTTCCAGAAACTGTGACTTTTGCCAAGATGGCTGGGGCTTTGGGGAGTTACAATCCAAAAACATTTGGAGGCAAATGGTTTGAGAGCCACTGTCTTAAGAACCCAGGCTTTAGTTCTGTGCACACCTGCTTGTCTGTAAACTTCACTGTACGTCATTTCTGAGTAAACATGGTTTGAGTGTTGGATTAAGGACCTTATCACACCAGACCAATTCCAATTGAATCTGAAGTGACCTTGGAACTGATTTCTGTGAATTTGGTTGTTACTGAATTCACTGAATTCTGGGGTGACTTTGGATTGGCTTTGGAATGGCTTCATAGTGACAGCATTCACGTGCGATAATTCAATGCACATTCATGTAAATTCGCTTGGATGGATGAGGAGTGACTCTGGATAGGGCTGCAAAAACCCTCTGATAAGGGCCTATGGCTCTGGAGACCACAGTTTGATTCCTTGCTTGGCCATGAAATTCACTGGGTGACCTTGGGCAAATTACATGCTCTTACCCTCAGAAGAAAGCAATGGCAAACCTCCTTTGAACAAATCTGGCCAAGAAAACCCCTTCTGCAGCATTAGATGGAAGTGTTAATGGTAAAGAATGCACATGCTTTAAAAATAAAAGCTTGAACATGCCATGAAGAGCTCCTACTTCCTCTTTACTTTATACTCACATCAGACTGGTTGCTGGTGTGGAACTCCAGCCCAACAAAGAGCAAAATGCCAATCCCCATTTCAATGTAACTTGGGAGCGGTCTGAATAAGTCCTAAGCTTCTTTATCTGCATTTGCTCTATTGATGCTGATCAGTACCATCTTAAATTTCAGTATCAATCATCCAAAGAACATGCACACTCCTATTCCACTCCTTTTTAACCTGTATACAGCAAATTCATATCTTCCCTGTTTCTTGGAGGAATCTCATTATCCTTCAGCTTTGCCTATATCAGGGTTGCCCAATAGGAACTGATTATCTCTGTAATGAAGTTCAGCAGGGGAGCCTGGTATAATCTATTCTTTGAAACACTATCTTACCCTAATGATTTCTATGTCCTTATTTACTGCAATCTCTCTTGCCTCAGTGGCTGCATCTTTGCATAATAATCAGAGTATTCTGTGTGTGCATGTGTATGAGAGATTGATTTTCTTCTCCCCTTTCCATTATATTTGTAATTATAGGTATACATCACCACAGCCACACCCTAGATTGGATAAATACAAACATGATCTGAAGTACCTAACAGGGGTAGAAAGGTGGAAAGTAGGGGCTTCTCTCTGTTGCGTTTTATGTTACACACTTCCAACTCTATGATTCTATGATTCTAATGCAATGCCTAGGTCCCAGAGTCTGAAAAAGTTACTTTCTGGGACTATAACTTCTTGAATCCTCCAACCAGTATGGCCATTGTGCTGGCTTGGAGATATCAGAACTTGTAGTTCCCCAAAGTAACTTGTCCAAGATTAGCAGGGTCCTGACTCTGATGTCCTGGGAACACCTGATGGGTTCTCTGTCCATTCCTTTGGAAGTAGCTTGAAATGCAATGCTCAGATCCCAGAGCCCGGATGGCTTATGTTTTTAGCACAACAAATTCCAGAAGCCACCAACTGTCATACTGTCTGGGGATACTGGGAGTTGTAATCCTAAAAGGTACAGTTTCTAAGGTTTGCTGGGCAACTCTGATGTCCTGGAAGACATCTGATGTCCTGATCTCTGTTGGCACTTTGCATTGTATTAGCATGTTTTGGTCTCTGACTCATTTGAACATATGAGAAGAGCCTCTTAGCCCGGGACTGTCTAAGTATAAGGAAGTTACTTTTTTAAGGTTCCAGAGACACTCTTTTACAACACATATGGATGTCAATTCTTTGATAATTTCATTCTTGAAGTAACTTTGGCACTTTTCTTCCTGCTTCCAGCATGTCTTCAAAACATGCACAAATTTTGAAGACTATTTGCAATTACGAACTGGTAAAATTCCCACGTGGCATTTTTGCACAGAAAACAACATGTTCTGCACAGGAAACAGCATTTTCTCCGCATGATATTTCCGTGCAGAAATATTATTTGCTGTGCAGAAATGGCTTGTTTCCTGTGCAGAAAATGCCAAAGTTGGGGTTTTAGTCTGCACAGAATGTGTGTGTGTGTGTGTGCGCGCATGCATCTTGCCCAGAATATTACTAAACTGTGAAAATTTATTACCAGTCCAGGTTATCCTCATCAGGGTTTTCTGACACTTAAAAAAGAGCGGGGTATAAATAAATAAATAAATAATAATAATAATAATAATTTTAAACAATATTTTGAATATCTTTGCCATCCCCAGTAACACTGTTCTCTGATCCTTTACTTGGGATTGCTGTGGACTTAAAGCATGTGTTCTGCCACTGAGCTATGCTCTCCTTTTCAAGGACTTTTCATAAAAATCCGTCTGAGTCATCCATTTTGCTAGAAACACTTCTGTGTCACAGAGACCACTAGCAAAATCGTTACTCGGGATATCCTATTATAAAAGATCGAAACTATAATAAGCACATGAGTGTTCCCAACACTCCACTTAGTGGCAAATAACCCAGCAAAGAGACCGGCTTTACTCTGGATATTATGACACTTTAAAGTCAAACGCTGATTACCAACTTGCCTCCCTGATAAATGGCACAACAGGGAGCCCTTTTTAGCACGTTTATCTAATTAGTGATTATAAAGTGTTATATGATTTCACTGCCAAGTTCCTGAGAAAATGACAACATCACCAAGGAGGGAGCAGGGCAATGGGGGGCTGGCCCCTACACCCCACAAAAGTTACTTCTGGTTCAGTCTTTGGATTGATCTTGAACTCTGATACTCATGGCAGTACCAAGGAAAAACATCTTTTTGAGTTGGGGAACCATGCAGCTGGTATGTGCTTAGTGCCCCATTTTGGATTTTCATCTTTCACATTGTCACGTGAAAGTGTCATCTTTCACTTTGACCCTCCCATCCTCAACAAAATTTCTCTCCAATAAAGTTGGAGATAGCTTTTAAGTAAACACGCACTGCAGTCTTGTTCTAATGACCACTTTATGATTCAGTAATAGTTTTTTTAATTGAAAAATGCCTTTCCTTCATATAAAACCAGGGGTCCAGTGATGAGGTAGGCAAGGAGAAGCTGTCTGTAAAGGGCCGACCCACCCTGATGCCATCTTATTCAAACACACAGAAAATAAAAATAACAATTACATAGACCTTGCTTGTTTTGTTATTAGACTAATCTTCCCACTGAGTTCAGTGGGACTTTAATCCATTTGTGAATGTACATGGTGAAAAACAAACAAAGTAAAATACACATTGCAAAGGGATATTGTAGCATTGATCCAGACTAACACAGCTATGTCATTCAGGTAACATCCAGGGACCATATTCTGCCCATGATAGGCCATCCATCTCTGGATTAGTTGAACAGGGTCAAATCCGTACTCAGATAATCTGAAAGTTCATAGTCACAGGAACCAATGTGATTTCTTTTCATTAACAATTCTTATTTCCATAGCAAAATTGCATTTGAACAGACATATACACACACACATACAAACACAAACACATAAACAAAGACTAAAAGGTTGACAAATCTGTCTCAGAAACTACTAGACTTTGCTTCTGACACTGCAGAAAAACACATATATACCAGAGGATTAAATTGCTACTGACCCCATGTTGTGAATGTCAGCTTTCGACTTTAAAATAGTTCTTCCCAAATATTACACATTATCCATATTTTTGCTTGTTATTTTTAACAAGTGCATTTGAATAACAAGATCTTTCTTTCTCAAGAGTTCATCAACTCCTGCTGGTTTTTCCTCCTGCCTAGAGTTATTATCCGCTCTCTGCAAATGACATACAGTAATTGGTTGCTGTAGAAGTCATAATGAGGTCAAAAAATAACGATTAGGATGATGACAGGTAAGGAATGTCAAGCGAGAAAGGAGAGTGACCCTTTGCCAATGAAAACCCTTCGCTTTTGCAAAGGCCAGCACATAAGAGCTGCTTATACAACCAGGAGAAGCAAGTGCTACACCTTTGTCTGGGTTGTACCACTCATGGGAGACATAGTTCATGCTTGAATGCTCTCCAAGGGATAAAATTTCCGGAACACAGAAAAGAAGCCAGTTGGGGGGAAAGGTTAAATCTAGCCTTCTCATTTTTATAAATGAAAAGAGTTCCTCTTGTGGCTCAGTGCCCAAGAATGTTACTCTCTGCCTTCCCATTAATGTTGTTGCCGCTAAGGCTATTGCTATATCTATTTATTTCCTGATTTTTTTCCCCCAGTCTGGGACTCAAAGTGGCTTACAAATGTTAACATAGGTCCAAAACACACTGCAGAAATAATCCAGCATGAGACTGCTTTAACTGGCCTGGCTCAGTGCTAGGGAATTCTGGAACTTTAGTTTTGTGAGACATTTAGCCTCATCTGTCAGAGAGCTCTGGTGCCACAATAAACTACAATCCCCAGTGTTCTCTAGCACTGAGCCAGGGCAGTGGTCTCAAACTGGATTAATTCTGCAGTGTAGTTTGGACCATAGGAGCTCAGCCAAAATGAGCTGGCCCATGTTTTATTCAACAGTTTTGCAGTGGGGTGTAGGAGTGTACAAGCCTCCTTGTGTTTGCCTAAATGGGACTCAATTCTTTGCACGACTGGTGCCTCATGACTCTCATGTCAGCGAGGCCACGGATTTATTGTATGGAACCTACTTTGGGAAGATGGTTCAGTACTTTGGAAAGCTCCTTTAAAGATCCAGAGCAGATTCACTACTTCACTGTCATGGATTGGAATCCTGTTGGCATTTTATACATGCAAGTTCACGTACAGAAATCGTTGGGCATTTTTGTCTGATAAGCAGAAGCCGTATTCCCTTCAAAGTTGTAGAATTGTGCATGTTCAGCATCCCATGCAAGGAAGGGGTGGGTAATCCATCTTGAATCACAGTGTGGAAATCATAATAATCACCACTATCATCATCATCATCATCATCATCATCATCATCATCATCATCAAAAATGTTCTATCTCATCTTTCTGCCGAAAAGTTCAAGGTTGTTCTCCTTCTTTTTATCACTTCTTTATCCTCACAACAATGCTATGTGGTATGCTAGACTGAAAGCTTGATGGACACAAAGCTGCCCAATGAATTCCATAGCTGAGTGAGAACTTGAACCTGGATCTCCCATGTCCCTGTATACACTGGAGAACAAGAAGCGCATGCTACTCACTTGAACTTCTAATGGGCAGATTGCCCCAGTGGGAATTTCACCTTTCATTGCTAAAGCAACCATTGTGTGCATGCGGGAAATTTTCATGAGAACCACAGCCAGGGGAGAAAAGAGTTTCCTGACTATTACATGTAAACATGGAACAACCAGAGCAATGAAATATGGATATAATCCATATCCCAACAGAACACAGTCACCTCAAGCCAGCTGGGGCCAATTTGCATGAGTGCAGTCTTCCACATCTCTGTCTCCAGCTGGATGGGGAATTGCGTATACAAACAGGTGTTGCACACTTGTATCCCAAGCCAGATCTAGCATCTGGGGCTGTGTACAGATAATCAGACGACTGTCAGGCACTTGGCACTTGTGCCAACTGGCTATTTGGAAGGGAAAAAAGAGGGCTGGGTTGAAACACTCACTTCCCATCTCCACAGCAAACAGTTGATTGGCACAGTCTGATTGCCACTTAGCTGACAAGGCCATGAGATGCCCATTTGCACACAGATGGAGAAGGGCTCATGGCACACTATAAAAAGAGAATGTTCACAAGTCTTGCTGAAGCTCGGATAGGCACTCAGCTTTAGTCCAATAGTCTCCTTCTACACCTGCCCTTTCAAGTGTTTTCTGGCCTCTAGGTTAGAAAGGCATTTGCGTGAAACCATCCCAGCATGTTTCACATGTGAGGGCATCTGCAACAATCTGGGTGGTGTGCCAGTGATGCTCAGGAAGCAAGGGGTGGGAGAAAAACATCAATTTGTGCTGGAGATGGAAACCTCCCTGACATTTTCCTATCCCAGGAAGGTAATCTCTCTGAAGTGAGAAGCGCTGGCAAACGTCATGTCAATTTCATGTCCAGGATGACACCTCTCCTCTGCAGATTGTCTTCTCCGCTGCTGCACATCTTTTGATTACAAAGAGCTGACAAGAAGAAAATAAATAAATAAAAAATAAAACAGGGAATTGTTTGACGGCCCCAAGTAGAGCGCAAGAAAAGAGATAAAAAATTCATGAACCAAATCATTGGTTTAAAGTTCCCCTATAGTCCCACTTCTAATGTAAATGGAAAGGATGTAGTAGGATGAATGCTAATAGAAGGTTTTGGTTACTCTAAAGTAGTGGGCAGGCTATAGTGATAATGAGCAAAGTGGGAATAGAAGCTGGTATGCACAAAACCACTCTTTTTTTTTGGCTACTTCATAGTGCAATCTTTTAATATACTCAGAATAAAATCCAACTGAGCTCAGTAAGGGTTACAGCAAGTATGCAAGCATACATACCAGTAGGATTGCAGCCTTAGATAAGGTTTGGGAGAAACTACTTGCAAATAAAACTTACTTTCAGCACTCAGGAAAGTTACTTTTCTGGACTACAACCCAGGCTATGGGAACTGTGGTTGAGGAAAGTAACCTCCCCATGTTCTGCTGGTACTTAGTTCCTTTCCTCAGTATGCTTTAAGTACATTGTATTAAGACTGTAATGTTAACAAGCAATAATTTCACTCCATTTGTGGTGTGATCATGCCTTTTAGTCACTTTTGTAGCTGTAAATGGTGGTCCAAGCGCAGCTTGTGCTATGCTTTGTGCTAGGGCCTTGTGTTTTCTTGTGGTTGTTGATGTGATGACAAATTGGATGGGAGGAGATGGTGTTTTGAACTATTGGTCTTCCTAAAGAATAACGACTTACTCCAAAAAATAACAAACATACAGTTTGTAGTTTAAAAACAAATAATAATGACTTTAATAAATAAATACATAAACTAAATCCTATCCTAACTGGTGTTAATATAGCAGGAAGAGACTGTTAACCTCACTCGGTGGAGACTGTGGGTCACAGCTAATTTCTTCCAAAAATTATTTTCTAACTTAAGGCTGTCAATGTGTTGTTATGTGCCTTCAAGTCAATTCTGACTTATGAAAATCCTATGATGGGATTTTCTTAGCATGAATTATTGAGAAGAGGTCCATCACTACTTTGCTCTTAGCCCGAGAGAGTATGATTTCTCCAAGTTCACCCTGCTGGTTTCTATGGCTGAGTAGGGATTTAAAGTCTGGTGCTAGTTTGACACTCAAACCACTATACCACACCAGCTCATATCACCTTAGATTGTTGTCATTAAATAACTTTTATGACAGTCAAAGGGTTGTACACATCTCCTTATCACAGTGGGAGTGATGTGAGTACATGGGAGACTGTGTGCATAACAAGAAATAGTTCGAGAGAATCTTGTATTCCAAACTCTTCCCTTATTTTGTGATACAACAGATGCTGGAATTGACAAATATGACAAAGCATTATTTCATTTTCCTTGGCTATTTACATTTTCGGAGTTTCAGGCAAAGCAAAGCACTATTGATGGAACAACTAACTGAATGACAGAAGGCCATTAAGAAATGATGAAGTAAAAAGTTGAAGTATAATTTTTCACGGGAGCAAAAGAAGTTGAAAACTAAGTAGGACAGAAACAGTGGTTGCTAAAAAAACAGAACAGAACTAAGCTGGATCAGATGAATGACACGTCTTTATTCACTGCTTTAAATAATGATCAGACAAATATTTTCTGGGAAACTTCTTAAGAGTCCAGGATATGAAGGCAACAGAGCTCTCTTACCATCTGTCCGCACCATGTAGTACAAGGATGAAGACGTTCTATCTCTGGGCCAGATATAGGCTATACAGAAGACTCCCTATTCAGCTCCCTATTCAGTTCTTCTATTATGCCTGACCAGTGTCTGTAAAAAAGAGCTTCAAAACATGGGGTGCTATTGAGCTATGCTTTGCAGCCTATGGGGCAGTTGTAATGAACTTGGGTACTTTGTAAGCAAAGGCTTACTCCAGAACAAGCAGACAAAGAACTGCATGAAACTGAGGCTGCTGCCACACTGCAGGATTAATGCAGTTTGACAGCATGTGAACTGTAATTGCTGTGTCCTATGGGAACCTGGAATTTGTAGTTTTTTTGTGCACCGGAACTTTCTAACAGAGAAGGTTAAATGACTCAAAAAACTACAAAACCCAGAATTCCATAGCATTGAACCATGGCAGTTAAAACAGTATCAAACATAATTTTGCTGTATAGATGCAGGCTGAGTTGCTTTGCAGCTTCTGTGCAGACATACATGGATGTGCTTAAGACATTAAGGTGTGCTCTGTATGCTTAGTAGGAAAATCTACCTTATGTCTGTAGGCAGCAAGTGTCAGGAAAACCAGGCAATAGGGTGGAGAAGTAGTTACCTAGAGGTCAAGGGAGTCCAGGTCATGCATGGCTAATCTAGGGAGTTCATTGACAATGAAGAGATGTGCAGGTGCAAGGTCCCATCCTGCCCAGAATCTGTCACAAGAAGTCAGAATTCAAAGCAACCAATGGGAAAGATGTACTACTTCACCCAATTCAGGGATCAAGAATCCAAATAAATGCAAAAGCATGATGGCACTTAGAGAGAGTACGAACTGTTGTGTACAACAAGAATTCCCAGCACCATAATCTTGAGACACCAGGTGGTTAATTGTTCAAAGTTTCTCCTTTAAGCTTCTGAAACAGTTGTTGAGCTTCTGCTTTTCTTGCTGATGTGCTGCAAATGACCAACAACTCTCAGACCTACTGTAGAGTCACTGCAGCCGCTAGTGGACAATCTCTGCCTGGTGGAGAGTGTGCGAGAGGATTGAAGAAGCCTCTAGCTATGTTCCTGTAACCAGACACAAAATAACTGCATCATCTGCCAAGACCTTCAGAGAACACCAGTGGACCTCAATGGATGACATAATTACTTTTATCTGCTATAGAAAAATATCCAGGCATTTCTCCAATCTCCCCCTGAATCTCTACATCAGGCAAGGGATGGATGTGTGGGGAAGGAGCCACAATGACTTTACAGTTTGCCTAGAGGTTGGTGAATTATTAGCTGTAGCATAGTTCTTAATCTAGAACTACTATGCTATAATATGCCATATAGGGATAACATCCAGCGTTGTGTGTAGAGATTTACAATACATAAGTCTGGTATAGGTTCTGGGCTTCTTTTATGGGTGGTTTAGGTTACCATATATCATGGCTATAGAGTGAGGTATTGTTTTGTGTTGAATCTTAGGCAAGAAAAATCTTGGGGTGGTCCTGACCACAGCAAAACTCTCTGGGTAGTGGTGTTGTCTTCTTTACTTTCTTCTTAAAAAGTTGCTGTTTAGACCACAGCTTCCAGAATCCCATCAAATCTGGTTGAGATGGGATTCTGGGAATTGCAGTCCAAAAAATAACATTTCCAACTTCTGCTCAATGCTCCACTCTCTCACCATTCAAACAGTGCTCCACTTGGTGCAGTCATGGAGCCAGACTCCACTATCTCATGCACTGAATATCAAACACAGACTTGCTCTCTTCCTTTGATGAAGAGTAGACCAAAGAACCAATTCAGTTCTCCATCATCAGCAAGGTCACCTGCTCCATATGTCTGCTTTCATTGTCAATAACGTGCTCATGTTTCACAGGAACGTTAGGCTAAATTAACCTAATTATGTATGACAGCTAATTTTTGAGTGTGAAGGAAGTGTACTCCAAGTCTTTATTTAAAATGCATCTCATCATCACTTGCGGACAGAGAGCTGAGAAGCTCAGCATGTGGGATGCACTTGGGTTGGTAGATGGCCTGCGACAACTTAGGGAAGTCTACTGAGAGGCAGGACTTGAAGAATGTGGGCTAGACAAGTTAACTGTTACATGGATTTGTAATTGGTTGACTGGCCGAACTCAAAGGGTGCTCAACAATGGCTCCTTTTCATCCTGGAGAGAAGTGACCAGTGGGGTCCCACAGGGTTCTGTCCTGGGCCCAGTGCTATTCAACATCTTTATTAATGATTTGGATGACAGAATTGGTGGCATACTTATCAAATTTACAGATGACACTAAACTGGGAGGAGTAGCTAATACCCCAGAGGACAGGATCAAAATTCAAAATGACCTGAATAGACTAGAAAGCTGGGCCAGTGCTAACAAAATGAAATTCAATACGGAGAAATGTAAGGTTCTGCACTTAGGGCGGAAAAATGAAATGCACAGATATAGGATGGGGGACACCTGGCTGAACGAGACCACATGTGAAAGGGATCTAGGAGTCCAAGTAGACCATAAGCTGAACATGAGTCAACAGTGTGATGCGGCAGCTAAAAAAGCCAATGCAATTTTAGGCTGCATCAATAGAAGTATAGTTTCTAGATCAAGGGAAGTTATAGTGCCACTCTATTCTGCTTTGGTCAGGCCCCACCTGGAATACTGTGTCCAGTTCTGGGCACCACAATTCAAAAAAGATGTGGAGAAACTGGAGCATGTCCAAAGGAGGGCAACTAAGATGGTGAAGGGTCTGGAAACCTTGCCCTATGAAGAACGCCTTAGGGAGCTGGGGATGTTTAGCCTGGAGAAGAGAAGGTTAAGAGGTGATATGATAGCCCTGTTTAAATATTTGAAGGGATGTCATATTGAGGAGGGAGCAAGCTTGTTTTCTGCTGCTGCAGAGACTAGAACGCGGAACAATGGATGCAAACTGCAGGAAAAGAGATTCCACCTCAACATTAGGAGGAACTTCCTGACAGTAAGGGCTGTTCGACAGTGGAACGCACTCCCTCGGAGTGTAGTGGAGTCTCCTTCCTTAGGGGTCTTTAAGCAGAGGCTGGATGGCCATCTGTCAGGGATGCTTTGACTTGGAGTTCCTGCATGGCAGGGGGTTGGACTGGATGGCCCTTGTGGTCTCTTCCAACTCTATGATTCTATGATTCTATGATTCTATGATTCTAGGACTGAGTGGAGCGAGGGACATTAATGGCTGGGGCCACCTACAATTGCACCACCAAATAAATAAATAAAAATTGTGACATATTGCTGGAGGAATTGAGAAGTATTTCCTGCCTCCTTTTCTGTGTGGAATACTGAGAGTTGTTTTGATTGTCTGATCTTAAAACCAGACATTGGGAAAAGATATGCTTTTTTAGATTCCAACTCTCCCAATTCTCCAGCCTGCATGGACACTGGCTGTGCTGGATGGGGGATTTGGGGAGTTTTCATGCCAAAGGTAAAGTCCCTTTACCAAGTTTGCTTCTCTCTCTCACACACACACATCCACATATCTTTATTCACAGAAGAAAATGCCTGCTTCCTTCTGTTTCTTAAAAAGATTCCAGCAACTTGTTAGGGATTTTAAAGAAGTGCACCTTCCCATTCATCTACTCTTATTTACAGCCCTCCCTCCTTGGTCTAGGGATTAACTGAAGTCCTTTTATTGCCCGATTCAGATCAGCAGCCCTTCCACCTTATTAGTGTGCATAGCTGAACCTAAGGCTGGTTTCATTTAACTGTGATATTAGCCAGGATTCTGTTCAGGCACAACACTGGTGCAATTATGGTGGCAGAAGTAAACAGTGAGAGGAGAAAGGTCACTAGCACAGAGGCCAAGAAAGGAGCAAGGCATAAGAGAAACAGGTTGTTTGGATCTGGTGGAGTCCGCCTGCCTTCTTTTGCCACTGTTGTGTGACCCTGAAAAATGTGCCACACTTGGAATAGTTCATCAACAGGATTCCAGCCATGACCCGCCACTGTCATCCAATTCATTCTGCCTAATGGTAAGGTTGGCTCTGTCTTCACAGTTCTTCTAACTTTGGAAAAACATATGTGTGCATTTCCGTGTATGTGTGTGAACAATCTTATCTTGCTTAGGCAAATTGATAGCACACCGAAAAGCTTATTTTTCTGTGGAGATTTCCTTTTACCATTTTCTTAAAGCCTAGGAAGTGGCATCCCCATCCTACCTGTTGTATCATTTCCGATCGGGGAGGGCATTTCTGAGATAGTACATAATCTGGCTGCCTCCATCCCACAGAGCTCTACCCTATACTCATAATCACACTGCACAGGAATCTCCAATCTAACCTTATCTTAAACAGCTCCAGCAATGGCACTATAATTACTTCAACGAGGCAGCCTAATCCTACACCTTATCTCTCTTCTGGGAAAAATAAAATATATTTATGATAGCTCAAATGGGCAGCAGTGGGAAGAGGAGATAATGGATAGAGACTATCAAGTATTTGCTTTCTGTGTTTTTCCAGAAGGTGTTGCTTTGGAGAAATCAAAGGATGGACATTGATCAGGTTACTTTTTATGCTATCATACAGCTCAAAGGATTGTTAGCCTCTTTTAATCTAGATAGGTTTTTAGCTTGTCTTTCTTAAATGTCTGCCTATGGGTTACATAATAACATAAGAAGAGTTCTGCTGGATCAGTCAAAGGCATTCTTTTCATGCAAAAGCCAACCAGAGGCCTTTGGGAAGCCCATCAGTAGGACATGAGGAATGGCAGGTTGTGGCTTTCCTTACAGCAGAGTGGTAAATCTGCTCCAGGAAATCCTAACTTCAAAGGAGATATTCAAAGTGTTGCCCTGAGTCCCAGCTTGGGGAAAAGATAGAATGGAAGTAAAGGGATGGATGGATGCTTGGGCAGATGCTAGATCAAAATGTTGTTTTGAGTCCCAGCTTGGGAAAAAGATGGAGCATAAAACAAAGTGGATGGATGGATGGACAGATGGATGTTAGATCCTGTCCCCAAAGTATCTTTATCACCTTTGCCTAGCTTCTTAAATTTGGGATTAAAGCCAGGAGAAGACTCTTTTCCCCAAGGACATGGGATCCACGAGCTGCCACTGAACATGATTTCGTTGCTCATGATTATTTTTAATGATTTATTTATTTGAAGATATTTATATACTATTTATATCTCAAAGGTTCAAAGCAGTGTACATCAATAACATTTAAAATATGCACCATACATAAAACACAGCACACAAATTCTTTCTGAAGTTCAAGAAATAGAAGTTGGGATGGACTAAAGAGGGATGGCTTACTTAAGAGCATGTTAGATTTCTAGTGGAAGAAAGTCCATGACATCAGGGACTCTTTAGCTGATCTGAACTCAATGGGTCTATAATGGCTCTATAATGGGTTTAAAATCTGTCAGTGTCACTCTCTCATAGTTTTCTCTCCTTAGCAAAGGTAGAGATTCATGAAGACGCCCTTTACAGCAAAACTGGCCTCTTTCATTCTACCAATTTTAGTACCTAGATACTACTTTAAGTCCCATGGTTGCAGTCTAGGGAACCCTGGGATTTGTAGTTTGGTGTGATACAATTTTGTGCTAGGGAGCTCCAGTGCCTTAGTTGTTGTTGTTGTGTACATTCAAGTCATTTTTTTATTTATGGTGACCGAAGGTGTATTTTCTACATAGGGTTTTCTTGGCATGTTTCTTCAGAAGGGGTTTGCCATAGCCATCATCCAAGGCTGAAAGAGTATGATTTGCTCAAAGTTATCCATTGGTTTTTAATGAAATCTCAGGATCCCATAGGACTTAGCCATATCAGTTAAAGGTATGTCAAGATGAAATTATCAGGTCGAGTTGTTGCTGTGTGCATTCAAGTGGAACTACAAAGGCCTAGTAGAGTATTCTCTCTGTAGGAACCTCTAGGTCTTTCAGTGCAATGTTCGGTTAAAGTTAACCATAAAGTTGCACTGGAGGACCTAGATATTCCTAGAGAGAACATATTAATCAAATCTATGAATAATCAAATCTGCAAATATGGAGGGATGAGTGTATTGTGCATTTTGGTTGGCCAATAAAGGTATCAATACGAACAATAAACAAGCAAACAAACAAACATGCAGGGGTAGCTGTGTTGGCCATTTAACAAATACTTTTGTTTGTATTTGTTAAATAGCCAACACAGCTACCCCTGCATGTTTGTTTGTTTGCTTGTTTATTCATATCTGGTGAGATTGTGCATCCTTTCTTCTCAAGACTCAAACTCTGGCTTCTTCATTTTCATTTGCTTTGAAAACCTGGTTAGAAAGGGGATGGGGGTGGGGAATCTCATATCATCTTTCTCAGTTTGCTCAGGAGGCATTTGACAGCTCTGCCCTGTTTAATTCTGTTTTCTGAACACCTGATCATTTTGATTCCTTGAATTGCCACCAGTTGTTAAGAATTTTCAATTTCCAGCTTAATAAGAAAAAAAAAAATCAAAATATTTACACACTAACTGGTTATGCATCTTAATCAGCAATTTGAAATTAGGCATTCCTTTGAGGTGGAATAATTTAGAGAAAAATGTGTTTGCATTGATATTTACAGTGATTTAAGTACATTTTGAAAATGTTAATGTTAGATGTTGTCTCCCTTGTTAATACTCATATGATCACACTGTCTGGATATTGGTTCTGCTAGCTAGAGAGGAAGGAATGCAAGCAGGGCTGTGTTCACACTGGAGAAATAAACTGGTTTAATTGCCATGGCTCAATGCTGTGAAATTCTGGGAATTGTAGTTTGTTGTGGGGCCCAGAGCGGAGCGGAGCTCCGCTCTGGACCCCACAACAAACTACAATTCCCAGAATTTCACAGCATTGAGCCATGGCAATTAAACCGGTTTATTTCTCCAGTGTGAACACAGCCTAAGTTTCTCATTGGCAGTCTTTTTGGAAAAAACAACACCAGTGATAGCTTGACTGAAGCAGCCAGACCAAAATACAAATGAAACGGCTCAAATGGACTGAAATCATCACCATCATAATGTATAATATTTCTGGAGTGAGGAAAGGGCGAATGTTAATCCATTCTAGCAAAAGCAAAGATTTGAATCTTGTTGTTAGTCTGAAACATTTTTTATTTTTTTAAAAAAACAAACAAAACAACAAAGCAACAAAACAAACTGTTGACCATCTCAAAGCACATGGAGCCCATCTCCTTATTGTTTTCAGGATTTTAAAAATACTTTTATATTTTCAGGATTGTACAGTGCAGAATTCCCCAAGTTTGTTTGTCCATCTAGATGTGCCCTAAGTTTCAGCAAGCTTTTTATCCAAAGCATGACTTGATAACCTTGTCAAAGGAGAAACATTTACTTTTACCTTTTTAATAAATGCACATGTGAAATGAAAATACCAGGTCAAGTAAGCATAAGCAAACAAAAGAATTTTCAGCCTTCTAGAGACCATTTGAAAGATTTTTTTTTCCAAAATGCATGCCATCTCTAGGTTGGTCCAGTTTCTCTCGGTTTTTATTGATAGGTGGAACAAACACTGTGCACATTAATTGCCATCACCCATTTAACATCATTTACCATTTGCTTCCTTATTCCACCTTTTCTCATTAAATTCTACACTTATATACTTACATGAATACCTAGAAAGCTGCAACACACATACACACAGAGTTACGTACTTCATCCAGAGTTTTGGGAATGTGATCTTGGAGAATATTTACCATGTTTCTGGGAATTTAATAGATAATTCTGTTTTTAACGACAGGCAAGGGGATGGCCATTTGACAAGCCACTTGTTACGAGTGAAATGGCAATCAATGCCTGAAAGGTGGGGGCAGAGTTTCAGCAGATGCCTTTAATTCTCCTCCATAATTGTATTAGCTTCCATAATGGGAATCCAGAGATAATTTGGGAGCAAACCAGGAAGGCAGATGTCTAAATTCCATCGTTTGTATCCCAGAACTGTATGTGTTTGCAAGTGAGACATCTTGAAAATTTGGCCTGCGCTATCTGTCAGAAAAGCTGAAATGACAGCAGATTTGAAGCCCCATATTTCTCTCTTTCCACAGTCGGGAGGACGCATTGACGATGCATTAATCTTGACAGGTAATTTATCTGTTATGTAAGCACTGTCAGTCATAATCATTCCTGGACTTTTAATTATGCACCGACAAGGTAGCGGAAGCAAAACGAAAAGGGTGCTTTCATTTTAATTACGCACGAGGCAATACAGAACCGATACTGACTGAGTCCAAAGAACCAAGGATGGCTGTACTCCACTTCCCATTTGTGGGAATGGAATCAAAGCTCATTCCTGTGGAGCTAAGGACAGGACAAGACAGATGGAGAGATGGACTATAACTAGCCACACAAGGTCTGAGAGCACAAAGCAAAGCTGATCTGAAATCTTTTAATGGAGATCCAGGAATGTGATACGTCTCACTGTGATGCCTTCAATCAAGCACACAATGGGAAAGAAAAGTAGCAAACAATTAAATAAGCAATCATATTATTTGCTGTTGTTGAGTGCCTTCAAGTTGTTTCCAAATTACGATGACACCACCGCAGGGTTTTCATGACAAGATTTGTATCGTGACCCTCCAAATACCATTATTGTAGACGTCTGCAGATTGCGCCTGATGAAGATTTTACACTTTAGTCACCTCTGGCAGAGCCAGTCACAAAAATAAATGCAATGAGCTGGTTTTCTCAGCAATGTGCACTTAGGGACCAATGATGACACTGACAGAATTTCATCAATAACTTTCAGGTGATAATTATTACTTTATGATTCCCCCTTGTAAGGTGCAAGACTTCTACAATATCAGGTATTCGGAGGGTCAAGATACACTGGGGAAAATGTATAAATCTAGATAGTGACTACATAGAGATAAGTTAATAACTACAAATCGAAACAAACTTTCTGTCAATTTTTTAAAAAGGTGATCATTAAAACTTTTGGATACCCCATCACAAATATGCCAAGTCAATAAAGTTGCAATCCCATACATATTTATCTACCATTTGGTAGATATGTTAGGATTGTGTTGTAAGTCATTTTTATTCTAGTGCAAGCAACTTTGCCACCGAGCCAACCACTCAGGATGTTATGGACAAGGAAATGACAAGCTGAAACAGCCCTGTCTTGTTCCCTATCATCCAGCCAATCTTCTGTAAATTAGTTACTGTGCCCACAGAGAAAATTGCTGCTGTTTTCAGACAGCAGGAGAGGTACACTGAACTCTGCTTTTCTACAATTACTCCCTGTGCTTCTCCCCTAGGCTGTGCTTAGTTATCTTGTAATAGTACCCAAATAGTGGCAACGTTGTCTTGCCATGAATTTGGGTACTCTGGAAGAAGGGATGGCTAGCTGTCTAGAATGCTGAAAGGAAGCACTTCACACTACAACATTTTGTTGCGGGTCTCCCTCTTATTTTTGTGTCACTAATGGACTTTAAAGTGCTTTCTGGACTTTACAACCCATTGTCTCTCAGAGCCTGCATGGCCTAGGAGAAGGAATGGCCTCTGCCTATATGGATGTCCCTCGGTACTATCTTAACTGAGAACAAATAGCACAAGATTTTAACAAAATGTACACCTATGATTCCATCATCATCATCATCATCATCATCCCCTCTTCTCCTGAGATTCCTAGAGAGGTGTTCTCTTGGGTAAAAACACCGTGGTTTTTTATTTGTGTTTTTCCCACTTTCACAGGGTTCCTATGCCCCTAATCCCAATGAATGGAGGGCCAACTTAACTGAATTTTCTGAACTTGGTACAAAGGTAGCACAATATTCAGAACATTGCAATTCAGCCTTGAGCTTAGCAGCGTGTGCACTACCATCTTTAGCTTCTTCAAGAATTCCTCGATGATCCTCACTTGTTCTACTTGTATGCTTTCAGTGTTGTGTGTCTGTGTGAAAACTAGGTAAAGAGGGGGTGGAATGCAACATCTGGAATCTAGAACAGAAGCATTTTCTTGCAGGCCACACTTTCCTGCCTCTTATACTGTAAGTGATTGAGAACCTCATCTTTAAAGCATACAGTCAAACAGTGGGGAACAGCATAGATCTTGTGCGGCACCAGGTGCACTTGGACTAAATCTGGGATCGGCTATTTT
Source organism: Urosaurus nigricauda (assembly GCA_034509955.1). Lineage (NCBI taxonomy): Eukaryota > Metazoa > Chordata > Lepidosauria > Squamata > Phrynosomatidae > Urosaurus > Urosaurus nigricauda. Next base: position 13,841,300 of record JAOEGL010000013.1, read on the forward strand.
TAGTTACACAGTATTTGTGTTAGATGGTCCTTGCTTGGCTTCCTCTGACTCACCTGGGCCATTCTTCTACTGCATAAATGCTTATCCTTGACTTTGTGATTTATCTGCATAAAATTATTCTCCTTTCTGGATAGCCTTTTGTCTCTGCCGTAAAACAAAATCCTCCCAAGGCTGTAACTCCTGAACATCAGAGACAGCGATAAAATGACATTATTGATCAATAAAATCAAAAACACGGTTCACTGCCTTCTTCATCCAACACTGAGATCACAGAAGAAACTAAACCAGCCCTCTTCTATTGCCCACTTCACAATGCAAGCCTCTTTAACGACAAATTCCCTTGTTAGAAATGCAACATACATTTTTCTCTTTTCTCCTCCTTTCTGCTAAATTTTGATGAACGGGGAGGTTTTAACATTAGAGAATTACTAAGCATTCAATCCTTTCTTTGCAGTTTCCTTAGAAAGGAAAAACTGTACCATATGACATTCATGGCAATGCAGTCTGGTTTTTCGTATTTCTGCACTGCTGAACTACTTCTGATACACCAACCCTGTAAAGTAGGCAAGAATTAGAACCTCACATTATGGGGAAAGGCCTTGCCTAAGAATCTCCTTACCTATAGTCTCTTTCTTAGCAGGATTTTAAACAGAGGCTGGATGACCATCTGTCAGGAGTGCTTTGATTGTGTATTCTTGTGTGGCGGGGGATTGTATTGGATGGCCAACTCTTTCAATTCTACAACAACAACAACAAATTAATTAGTGGGTTGAAGTTGCACTGAGACCCAGTGTGGTATAGCACTGGATTATGACTCTGGAGACCAGGGTTCAAATCCTGGCTCAGCCATGTAAACCCGCTGGGTGACTTTGCACAAGTCACACTTTCTCAGCCTCAGAGGACGGCAATGGCAAATCCCCTCTGAAGGATCTTGCCAAGAAAACTCTGTGACAGGGTCACCATAAGTCAGAAATGACGTGAGGGCACACAACAACAACAACAGTGGATGCACACTTCTTAAATCTTCAGTTTTGTAGGATATTTTTTCAACTCACCAAGGGTGATAGTTGTCTTACTTGAAAGTAGAAACACCTATTTTCATTGTTTGCAAATTCCTGTACAAAATCTTCAGGACCAGGCTCTCAGGCAAATTGGCACAAGGAGAACTTAGTAATCAACAGATTTCACTTCTGTTTTTGCAACACATTTTGCAAATGTGACATGGAGAAGATCAATTTATTCCTACTTGAAAGTAAGTACTACTGAATGAAGTGGGACTTCCAAGGTCATAGGTGTAGGATTTTCTGGATTAGGATGGCTGCATTAAGATTTGCTGAAACTCTGCATATACTTAAATAGAGAATAGTCAGAACTGAAATAAACATTGCAAGGTCACTTTGACATTGGCAAAGTTCAGAGCATATCATAGTGTGATAAGTAATAACCATTCATGCTTCATTCTTCCCATCACCTCGCAGGGTTCTGTGGCAAAATGGAACAGATAACCCATTTTCATAGGAGACATGTATTGACAGAAAGGGTCTCTTAAAAATATACTGCTCTTACAACAGTGCATGTTCAGTAGAACTTAATCCACAGCTTTCCTAATCTCTCTGGGAGAATAAGAGGATTACTGGGAGATTAGTTGAGACATCTTACATCTCTGTTTTTTGTTTTTTTGTTTTTTAAAACTGGCTATTCTTAAAGACTTAAAGATTTAACATCTGGTTACAATGACAGCTACTGATCTGTTCCTTCTCTGCCCCACTAGGAAAATCCTGGAATACAGAATCTTGCACAACATTTAGATCATTATTTCATTTTTAATATGGTGGCTGGGATTGCCCAGTCAGTCACCATGAAATGACAACCTTGAAGTGAACTGAGTGATCCAAAGGAACAGCATTAAAAAGTGATAACATTGTTCTGAATGGGCTCTGTGGTGTCATATAGCCAAATGTGATTGGTTATATGACACAATGAATAATGTGTGAACAATGCCTGATTATCCAAACTACATAGCCAGGAAGAATAATAGAAACTTAGAGTTGGTCCAACCCCTGCCATGCAAAAGTACACAACTACAGCCCTTCTGAAAGATGCCCATCCAGAAGAACTGTGGATGGTGCTATAGCAGCTGCTGAGATGGTAGCAAAAGGATCATGATCAAAATGGAAGTGCGGGATTGTATAATTTTGGGTGACATTTTTTTGAATGCATCCCTCCCTCCTAATAACCTTCTATACATTGAAAACATTTGCCAACCAAGATTCAGCTCAGTCTCATACATAGGCATATTTCTCAGAGAAAAATGCAGTGGAGCCAAGGGAATGTCTTCCTAAATCACAGGGGCATCTGGCAGCTTCCTTATCAGTGAAGTAATGAATCTGCTCTGGGTTTTAGTCCAAACTTTTAAGAAGGTATCCAAGATGACAGACCTTATCTTCAAAACATGTTCAGCACCTCGGATAGCACCTTGAAAGTTCACACTAAAACCTATGGCAGATTCATTGCCCCACTGTTGTGGAAGACAACCACTGCCATCGCTATAGCATGTTAGAGTCAATTGGGAAAGTCAACAAGTCTTGTCATTGCTTGGATTTTACTTATTGGTAAGACAGCCTGTCAAATATTCCCCCTCCCCTTCCCTGCCCCATCAGAGTTCTCAGCACCAACACAAGACCAGTGCTCAGCCTGAGGAAAATGGAGCTATTGATGCAGTAGGGGGAATGCAGCAAAAATAGGTAAAGAAGTAGTACATGAATGCTTGGCTACTCTAAATAAATTGAAGTCTCCAGGGCCAGATGAACCTCATGCATGGATATTTAAAAAACTGGCAGAAGTAATCTCAGAACCACTGGCAATAATCTTGGAGAATTCCTGGAGAACAGGAGAGATCCCAGCAGAATGGAGGAGGGCAAATGTTGTCCTCCAACTTCAAAACAGGGAGAATAAGAAGACCCAAATAATCACTGCCCAATTAGCCTTACTTCAATACTATGAAAGAAAAGATCCAAGAGCAGATCATGAAACAGGCAGTCTGCAAGTTCTTAGAAAGGCATTCCATGATCATTAAAAGTCAAAATGGGTTTCTCAAAAACGAGACATGCCGAACTAATTTTATCTTTTTATTTGTAGAGTTACAAGCTTGGTAGATGACTAGAATGCTTGGATTAAGGAAATCTTAATTTCTGTAAAGCCTTTGACCAGGTCCTCCATGATATCATTGCAAAAATGCTATTACATGTGGGATAGACAATGGATTTGTAGTTGGTTGACTGACTAAATTGAAAGGATGCTCACCAATGGCTTCTCTTCATCTTTGAGAAAAGTGACTAATGGAGTGCCATAGGATTCTGTCTGGGCCCAGTGCTATTCAACAACTTTATCATACTTATCAAATTTGCAGATGACACCAAATTAGGAGGGGTAGCTAATACTCCAGAGGACAGGCTAAGAATTCAAGATGACTTTAATAGATTAGAAAGCCGGATCAAAACTAACAAAATGAATTTCAACAGGGAGAAATGTAAGAAACTACACTAGGGTAGTAAAAATGAAAGGTACAGATAAAGGAGGGTGACACCTGGCTTGACAGCAGTGAATATGAAAACGATCCAGGAGTCTTAGTGAACCACAGGCTGAACATAAGTCATCAGTGTGATGCTGCAGCTAAGAACACCAATGCAATTCTAGGCTACATCAATATGAATATAGACCTTAAACAGATGGGCCAAGAGGGCCACTGTTGGGCCACATTTGAGAAATGGCATTTAGATTGCGCACATCCTGAACATGGCTGGAACCTGCCCTTAACCTGCCCTAAGGGAAAAGAACTGTGCTAATAAGGAGCAGTAAAAACAATGAGCACTTATCACACACAGAAATATCTAGTCAACTGGCAGCTTTCAAGCAATCATTTGACTACTTGTATCCTAAATCATTCTCTGCTTGTCCAGCTAACAATATTTCCAATGTCTTTCTTTACAGCCAAGTTAAAGGCCGAGCATTTATGAGAACAGTGGATGACATAAGTTGGGGCTTGTAAATAAATGATCTTGGAACTCCTGGAGATTTTTCATTGCATAAATATCTCTTGACTTTTTCATTGTTTGGATAAATGAATACAAGGTGAGAGCTTCTGAGAGCCTGCTGATTAAAATGCCCTTTATTGTTAAAAGCATAATTAAATAATACTTGGATTTATCTCTCTCTTCCGGGAGATTGGGCTCCTAAAGAAATTAGAATCTCAGCCGACACGGTCAGAAAGTCATCCAGTTAATAATACATTTTAATGATCATCTCTCCAACTCATGAACATGTACAAGATTTTGTGTTACTTTTTTATCCCCTGATTTTTTTTTTAAATGAAGCCATAGACTACATTTGGAAGCTTCTTTTTCTTCCAAATTGTCTGGTTGTCCATTCAACAACATGTTGTTTGAATATGTGTATGAGTGTATTTTAGAACAATGACATTACTGTACATTATAGGATGCTTGCATTTCTAAATGGCTTGTCAATCTGTTCCCTGTTACATATGCTTGAAAATGGTTCCCTAATTAAGAGTGGCATTTCAGTCCAGGACAACCATAATGTAAATACAGTGCGCCCGGGCGATACATGGCTTTCAGCATATGCTGAAATCCATGCGCCGTAAGAAGCAATGGCGTGCACGCTGCAGGAATGAGCACCATAATTTTCAATGGGGCTCCACCATATGTGGTATTTCCCTTATGTGGGTGGTGGTGGCCCGGAACGGATCCCCTGCATAAGGGAAGGGTGCACTGTACTAAAAGCTACAAATAATTTCAAAATTCTGCTAGTGATTAACTCGTACAAGCAACCAGATGTTGACGATCTGTAGTGAGTCCAAAGGAGGGTGACCAAAATGGTGAAGGGTCTGGAAACCATGCCCTATGAGGAATGCCTCAGGGAGCCAGGTACGTTTAGCCTGGAGAAGAGAAGGTTAAGGGCTGGCATGATAGCTCTGTTTAAATAATTGAAGGAATGTAATCTTGAGGATGGAGCAAGCTTGTTTTCTGCTACTCAAGAGAATAGGACTTGGAACAATGGATTCAAACTGCAGGAAGAGAGATTCCACCTCAACATTAGGAAGAACAGTAAGAGTTGTTCGACAGTAAAATATGTAACTTGGAGTGTGGTGGAGTCTCCTTCTTTATTTTGGACCACCCAGAGGTTAAAAGACAACCAAGAGCGAGAATCTGTCTTTCTTTGACCTGCATCCATCTCTCTGACCTTCCCCGTTTCACTATTCTAGTCTCTAGACAACTTCTTCATGTCAGGGTGGGTGGGTGAAATAGTCCATGTGTGTGTTCGAGCCTGTAGTACTTTAAGATGACCCCCCCCCCCCCGTTAGATTGGTTAGCAGAAGGGTTCCCATGTTGTCTTTCCCCTCTTTTAACTTTGAGAAACAGCTTGCATTTATAGACTGTTCTGTTGATTTCTGCTGCTAGCTTTTTGTCTTTTAAATAAACAAAAAATTTTTTGCTGAAAAATCAGCTTCTCCTTCTACCTCATTTCTTAAAAGCTACCCCCCCCCCCCAAAATCTCCCAGTGCCCTGCTCTTAACAGACTCTTCTTATGGTAATGGAAATGCATGTTGGACATCAGGTGCCACATGAAACTATATTATCCATGGTCTTTCAAAGCTCTGGCTGGAGAAACTTTCAGGCTACCACATTTGTCTGCTCTGAAATTCAATGTTTAACCTGACATGCACAAATTGAAAGTCAGTGCCACCTCTTGTGTTGATCAAGCCTGGCTGACTTTTGATTTGTTGAATCAAACCCAGATTCCTCACCATGTATGACAGTTCAGTAACGTTGAAACAAGTAACTCCTAGCCTTCCAGTGTGTTTCTATCCCAAGCCCAAGAGTCAGCCAGGAATCTGTAGCTAAAGAACAGACCCAATTCATATTGATCTGTCCAGGACTTCCTTCAATAAAGTTATTTTTTGGGGGAGGTGGGGGAGGAGAAGATGTCAAGTTTACTTTTTTTGTTTGCTGTTATTTGCTGTCAAGTCAACTTCACCTTTTGGCGGGGACCTCTGGTCATCAATACCTTGCTCAAAAAGGACTTTTTGGTATTTTGGTACAAAATGTCCATTGTGTAAATATTACTATTTTAACTTTATTTCTCTTGTTTGTCATCATTATTTTTGTTTTCTCATGGCTCCTTTCTCCTCCCCTCTAGATAAACCAATGTATGACTTTGCTCATTTAGGAACGAATAAAAGGATAAGTCTGAAACACATTGACTCTGGGCTTCTTTCTTTTACCAGACATGGACATTAAAAGTGCTTTGGAAACCTTTCCAGTGAAATCACTTTGGCTTTTACACTTGGCTGCATGGAAGATCTTTCAGAAAGGGGTTTATTTAGCCGGTGCTTAGAAATTCTTGACAGTAAGCTGCCCCGCCTCCAAAAATAAAGTGAGGTTCAGATTCCCTTTACCACCTGCTGATGTGAGGATTTATTTGAATAACTGAGCTGTCCAGGTTCTTAGTGGGAGTTAGATTGCCCCAAATCTTACAGCATGCATAAGGAATAGCTTAAACTGAATCCGCCCAAATCTTTATCCAACTCAGTGTTACTCATGCGTTATTTGGCTCTTGTGTGCAAAAATGAGGTTTTACCTTTCAGTCGCTGTAAAAGGTGGGAACCTTGCATTAATTTGCTGGATTTTCTAGCGGTTTCCCTTAACTCGGCTAACTTTAAAACAAGCTGCAAATACATCTGAGAGCACAGTGTGCAGATGCTGCTGCTGAGGATGGGTGGAAATTTTCTTTCCATTGTGGTTTTGTCAGGCATATATAGCTTGTATTTGAAAAGGATTTTCGCACATTTATCAGTTTTCTTCTATTTTACTTGATTATTTGTGTTCGTGTATTTAGAATAATAGAATCTTAGAGCTGTCAGGGACCACACAGGCCAGCTAATTTATTTAAAAACTCATGAAAGCTGCCCACCCAACCTCTTTTTAAAGACCTCAAAAGATGGGGAGTCCACCACTCTCTGGGGCAATTTATTTTCCTGTTGAACAGCTCTTATGGTAAAAAAAAAGTTTTTTCCCCCAATGTTTAAGTGGAATCTTTTTTCTTGTAATTGGAACCCTTTGCTTTGTGTTCTAGCCTCTGGAGCGACATAAAACCAACTTTCTCATTCTTCTATATGATAGAATTCACAGACATAGCTGTGCTAGTTTGGAAAATAAGTATGCAAAGGGATCTTGTATCACCTTTGAGAAAAAACGGAAAGAAAGACACCGAAAGCACGAGCCTTCATAGACTTGAGTCTACTTCCTCAGATGAATGGAGTGGAGTGGAAAGTCCAGGGACTGACCATATAGGCCTTACTCAGATATTTTAAACCAAGATTAAAGATAGCTTTCATATCACTTCTCTTTTCCAAACCTATTTGGAGTTTCTTAGCACTGAGCCACAGCACTTAAACTGATGTAAAACTGGATTATTTCTTTAGAGTGGATGCAGCCTGGCTGACCTTGAGGAAATCACATCCGCTCAGCTGTACAGAAAGGCAATGACAAATGTACTTTGAACAAATCTTGCAAGAAAGACCCATAATGGGTTTGTTTTAGGGTCGCTATAAATTAGAAAGAACTTGATGGCACACAACAACTTTTGGAAAGGTAAAGGAGGGGGATACAAGTGGGATAATAATAATAATAATAATAATAATAATAATAATAATAATATCTGAAAGTTAACATCAATACATTTCTTAATTTTACTAAAAAAGCTAACGCAGAAAGGAAACTAGGTGCTTCACACAGGGAATTAATAAATCTGTGCCTGTTATTGGAACATAGTCAAAACCAAACAGACGAGCTAATGCAATAGACTTGCAAATGGAAGCTTGAAATCATATTTTAATTATTCTTGGCTATTCTTTCAACTTGCTTTTCAAATATTACATTTTAACTTCTGTTTCTTGCATGATTAATCCTAATACTGATTAATTTGAAAAGAAACCTCTGATGTCAGTACCACTCCTACATATCCTCCTGGATGGGAAAATGTGCTGCTGTAACAAATATTAAGTGGTTGTGTTACACTCACTTTTCTATAGCATAGGGAGAAAAAAAAAGCATGGTGGTGGAAGAATTAATTTATTACAACTCCAGGAAACATCAGTAGGGGATTGTAGTGGCAGCACTGGCGTCTTCTAAATGATTACAGCAGTTTCTCTTTTACCAATAGTCAGGACAGATGATGCTTGCATTCCATTAATAAACTCAGAAAGATAACTTTTATGGGGTTCTTACTTGCTGGGAGAAAAACAGCTTCTTTATTTTTTTTTAATTTATTTTTAAAATTCAATTTATATCTTGCTTTTCTTCCTAGCGTGGGAACCAAGGTGGTGTACAACCTTTTAAAAACACAACACAATGACAACAATTTCTGTACAAAGGTAAAAGACACTTTGACCCCCAATGACCCCCCAAGCCAGCTCTCCTCTTCCTCTTACCCCCCTCTGCTGCCACCACTCATCCTCCTTTTCTTCCCTCCTCCTCCTCCATCCCCCTGCAGTCTTGCCATGTTCAGATGTTCAAATCCATACATGGCAAATCTGCTGATAGGGAGGGTGGACTGTAGTTTTGTGACGTATTTAGCCTTCTCTGTGAGAGAGCTCTGGTGCCACAACAGACTACAATTCCCAGAATTCCATAGCATTGAGCCATGGAAGTTAAGGTGGTATCAGACTGGACTATTTCAGCTGTGCAGATGCAGCCTAAGAGAATGGGTAGGAATGGCAGTTCAGAGCCTGGAATCCTGCTGAGGTGACATACATGTGTAAGGGAACATATCATGTAAGTATGTGAGTGTAGATTTACACTGTTCAAGCATGGTGTCGAATCTCAGCCATTATCTTTGCTTAGAGTGGCTATCTCCATCCATGGGTAGCCCTTTTTGGTTGGATGCATTACAACATATTCATTATATATGGCATTTTTGCATACTCATTTTTCTGCTTTTGTGCACAGAACATAGGGGTTTCTGCACAAAATATGTGAATTTTGTTTAGAATAAGTGCCAAACAGTAATTATTCTTTGACAACTCCACTGGAACATATGTGGTTACAATATCTTAAGGTAGAAACTTTTTGAAAGGAAGTAATAGTGGTTGGCTTTATTTTCTACCAAATTGCACAATTGAGAGGCACACTGTTACTCTATTCCATCTTTGCAGGCAAGGGTGAAAAGATTTTCTATAAAAATCTTATTTTTTTTATTACTGGGAGCTGCCACTAATAGGAAAGTTGCAAAGTTTTGGCAAACTGTCTCATGAAAGGGTTGGCAGGATAGAGTCTGATCTATGCCCTATCTGAAAAATTGCCCTATCTGACCATCTAGCAGAGAGATAAAGGATGATAGCTTTATAGAAATCATAATTTCCTTCTACAGAAGAGATCTGACTTCAAAAGATGGACCACCAATAAATCAGAACTTTTTGACACAATGATTTACAATTGGAAAGGAGACCAATTAGTTCTGTCTGGGCTTGATGTAAAATGCTAGGTTGAAGACCTGTAAGACTGTGATAATTGATTGTATTAATTTAACTAATATTGTAGGGAGAAAGGATTATTGTTGTTTGTAGATGTACTTAAGAATCTAAATAAAAACAATAAAAAAACCCCGTAGAGTGTTTTGAAGACTTTCTGGCAGTTGGTTGAAAATTGTTTAAATCACTGTCTTTATTCAAGAACAAAATTCATGAAAATTTCATCCCTGCAGAAATTCTTATAAGTAGCTGGAAAAACAACCAATTTTCACTGAACTTTGTCCCCTTTAGTGAGACTTCAATGGGATGTAGACTATCTCTCATTTCACCTCCGTGTTGTATGTAGTCTTGACTCATTGTAATAAAATGGAAAGAACAGAACAGCAGCAGAGATTTATTTATTTATTTTCATTTTTATGCCTCCTTTCTCCCCAAAAGGGACCCAAAGCAGATCACATTATAACCCAAGGGAGCTCACAAGAGATTCAGCAATGTAGCTGACTATCCAACATCAGCAGAACTAGACTTTCTTCCCCGCAACCATCTCTGGGCCCACAAACCTCACATCTCCTCAATTTTTAAGTTGTACGAAGGCTGGTACATGGGGTGGGTAGGTATGGTTCCGGCAGAAGCAGAGGGATCCAACAAATGTAAGCTCTGCATTCAGGTTGATATTTAAAAATGTTCTTCAAAAATAGTTATGAGATATCAGACATCTTTCTCAGCTGTTAGCCATAGGGCATTTTTTCTGAATTTTTGTGTGTGTGGTATTCCACATGACCCCAGATAGACCCTGCATAATCCCCAGAGCAGCGGGACATGTACGCAGTACACCCAGATCAGGTTAGCCTCATGGGAACAATACCCCTTGGAGTAGCTCAACTGGTAGTATGGGAGTTGCTGATGGGATCATCGTCACTTCCAAAAATCAGAAAAATGGGCGATGATTGTCTAGATGTCTCACCTAATGAGACAGCTAATGACTTAACTCCCATCCCATTTCCCTTGACTATTGATGGACCAGATTACCTTACCCCAGACAATCCAACACCTTTGCCCAGTGGCTAGCTTGGGTCCTTAAAACCCCCTGGAAAACTGAGTCAGAGGACTCAGACCCTGAAGACATGGAGGCAGCCGCGACAGGGGCAGATCTGGGGCTGCCTGGATCAGCATTCCCAGAGCAGGCTCAGGAAGCTGCAGAGGAAGAAACAGACTCTATGGACTCTAGTCTGTGGGTGCTAGGACCTGTGGAACAAAGACAGGTCAAGGAGTCTTTGAGGCATTCTTCCAGGCTAGAAGCCAAGAGGAGAGCTAATAGGTTTCAGCTGAGAGAAGCAGAGGCTTTTTAAAAGACCTCCAGCTGCACAGATTCTTTGCAGCCAACAGCCAGTTTTTCAGCCTTGATGTTTCTGTATCCCTTGCTCTTGGATTCAAGTTATCTGACCTCTGGACTTACCTAGTGACTACATACATACTTGCCTCTGCCCTTTGCTGTGACTGACTGGCTGGTATTGTGTGACCCTTGGACTGGACTCTGGACTTTGCATATGCTCCTGCTCTGCTGCCCTCAGCAGAGGTAAGCACAACAAGTGTGCTAGTTTGGGATTCATGAGGACTCTATGTCATTGTGATCTCTAGCTTAGCTCAACCAATGCTCTTGGAATGGCTGTGTCACACCCTACTTCAACCAATTGGACTTTGGAAGCAAGCCTCATCTGTAGTAAGCATCACCCGTAGTTCTGCCTCAAACCTTTTCCAAGCTAACCCCTGAATTCCTGAGCCTTGAATGAATGAGTGTAAGATAGTGAATTGCTGGATGATTTTTCCCTTTTAAGTAAAATATACTTTCATTAGAGAAGCCTGCCTCTGCATCATTTCTTAGATCCATTGGCCCCTCAGTTTACAGGTGGGAGATGATTTCATAGGGTCCTTGTACTGACCCCCTCTCAAGTTGAGCTAAGTAAAATTCCCCTACAAAGATTTTGGCTACACAGCTAAATGATATCCTTTTCTGGTTTCCTTTGAAATCAATACCGTCCTTTACACTGCAGGTTCCATTTTGAAATTACAGATGGCACGTATTATATCTGGATTGTGATAAAAAACACGATATAGGACATTTGATGCCAAGAGCCTCTTTAGTTAGCTTTGACAAATTGTTCAATAGGCCCTTTGCAATAACGATGGCATGCATGAGAAAGTTGAACATTTTGAGATCATTTATAGTGAATTATATAAGTGGCAGCTATTGGGCCATTAATCAAAAAGGAAACGCCAAGCGTCCATGCAGTAATGTCTTTAGGATGGTCTTTCTCCTCCTCTGCTATTTTTATGTGTTAGAAAGAATGGCTTTTTTCTTGGTTGCAATAACGATTGATGGATCATGTTGGATTTTTTTTTTTGTAGTGGGGGAGACAAGGGTATCATGGGATTTCCTTTTTTGTTTTGTGTTTTTACCTTCAGGTAAGAATCCGATGTCTGTTTCCCCAGTAGAGGACACTCTGCTCCTGCAATTTTGTCTGCAAGCCACGGAAATAAATCAAGTGAGATATTTTTGTTTTTGGTATTCTGTGTGGACACAATGACTGACATTGCAAGTGTGTCTGTATGTGTTGGAAGGGGTGAGGTGTTGATGATGGTGGAGGAGGAAAGGAGAAGGCTGTTTGGCATTGTTTATGCATCTCTGAAAGCAAATCTAAGTGCTTTGAACCATTGGCTGGGGTGATCACTGCAAGGTTTCATTACAATGCATAATTGTATTTTTACCCTTCATAAGGGTCGACAAAGTGTTTTCTTCTGCATTTCACAACTTCATTGCATGACACTCTTCATAATTAAATAACTGATTGGATGAGAAAACACCAGATAATTTTTTTCTCTCCCCCCCCCCTTTTTTTTTGTTTTGAAAAAACGTGATTTAGCTTAGATGCATTCAAGTGGCTACACAAAAACATTCTGATTTTTCTTCTTTCATTCCCCCACCCCACCTCCGGTCTCTTGTTAACATTTCTTTCAAGGATGCTGCTTGACTTTATCTGTAGCTTAATGAAAGTGTGTGTTTGGTGCAGAAAACAATGCTTGCTGGTAATGCTATTATTTTTTTTCTGGCTTTGCTGTAAACTGTAAACACATGCATGTCCACAACTATGCGTGTGTACCTATGTGAACATGCAAAACCTTTGATTTGATAGTTTCCTCAGTTATAAATGAGGAACCCAGAAACACAGTCCCATCTAAAAAAGCTCTTTCATCAAAACCTTTAACCTGTTGGAATAAAAAAGTTCTTAGCCATTGATGGACGTTCAGCCAAGAAAGAGGCATTCTAGCCTCCTTAAGGAGGAAGTTCCACATCCTGAGAGCAGCCACCAAGCAGGCCCTATCTCATCTCCCAACCCATCACACCTATGAATGTGCTGTAAATTTAAAAAGAGACTGTTTCTCCAGACTTGTCACCTACATGCCAAATTTTTTTTAACCAGGATTAAATGCTGCAATATATTTTACCTAATTAGAGATCTTTTCACTAATGACAAACCCAGATCTACCGAGGACTTGATATCAACTCTAGACCCACTGTCAGTTTCATGGTGTCAAATCAACCAAGTTAAAACATTCTTCTCTAGTCTCCTTCGGTGAAGGGAATTGTTAAAATCTATGACCCCCCTTTGAAATGTTGTGCAACGATCCTTCTGGAAATGTTAAGGGTTCAATTTCTTGTATCTATCAATATATATTGAAAGATACCTATCAACACACTAGTAGTTCTAAAATAAGCTGGAAGGTCAATTTAATATATCAATGGGCTGCTATCTCGTCATCTGTCTTGCTGAAATCAAGATCAGTCATGACCAGAGAGAATTTTTTAAAGCTGGTTCACAAGTGGTACATAACCCTATTAGATTATCACAGGTGGTAAAATCCAAGTCACCTTTATGCTGGAAGGGATGCCCTGTCCCTGGGACATATAACTATATGTGAATCGACTGCTCCAAAGTTAATTCCTTTTGGCATGAAGTGCTCAATCAGATTGCTTTAATTACTAAACAACAACAACAAAAAATCAACTTCTGCCCAACTTTATTGTTACTTTCAATCTATACTATGGGTAATAAACATTTAAGGCACAGAATGCTGATTACTTTTTTCTTAACAGCAGCTTGATTTGAAGTGCTTAAAGCTGGAAAGACAGGACTTGTGTTCTTGGTGGAAAAGAGTTTGGGTCCAATGGCTGATGGAGAAGCTATGGGATAAAATGAAATGTAAGTTAGTGATGTAGACCTGCACAATCTGCTGACTTCCCGGAGGCGTGGGGGTATGACACAACACACGCCTTGCCGCTGCTGTGAAGCTGGTAACACACCATCCCACTGCTCACACGGGGGCAGCTTTTCAGCACTCTGGTGGCTTGGTGTTTAGATGCCACACACCGCAGGAGTGCCAAAAAACCACAGCAGCTAGGGGAAAAGGTGTCATTTTCCCAGTGCAAAAAGGGGATGTTCTTTCGGTTGTTGGAGCACCCATCCACGCTTTCAGGGGCAGTGTCATGCCACCCCTTTGGACCAGTCTGTTTCGCCCTCTAGTACAACAAAACCAAGAATCTTTTTTATGACAAATGGCTTCCCTTTATTGATTTTGTTAACACACATTATGTAACTGTGCACCCACCATCTCATCTTGCTATTTGTCATTATGGTCTGATGTTTTTCAAGCAATTCAATCTGTGTAGGATTATATATGTATAGCACTATTGAATGCCCATTTTTATAATTGTAAAATTTTGTGGGGTTTTTGCCATCTTTTATTTTTTATTTATTGTATAATTTTAATAAATTTAATATTAAAAAAGGGACTGTCCTGAGGATTTCAGGGTGCCCACCCTACTAACAATGCCAGAGTTTGAACCCAAGATGAACTACATACAAAGTACGTGCTCTGCCACTGAATTATAGCCTTTCCTCACATCCCTAAAGCCTATTACAGAGGATATTGAATGTAGTACACCATTATGGCATTTTAGAAATTCTTTCTGTCAACCAGGGAGGCAATGCAGCTGGAGTCATTAATTTAATCTTTGCTAATGGGGCACTGCGGAAAGCAACATCTGAAAAACTGATTGGCAAAGATCCCAACATTTGTGGCAATAGTATTTTAAAATCGCTTAACATATTTCCTGCAATTAGCACCTTGACTTGGGGAAAAGCGATCGAGTTAGGTTTCGATATGAGAAGGGCCCTGCTATCTATTGTTGAGCAATCTTGACTTCTGAGCCCATGAGATCTGCAATAACAAGCGAGTGCAAGGCAACCTCAGAGCCTACATGCCTTGAAGTGAACTTTGGCATTATCAACAAAGTACAGATGGAGCAGTGGGCCCTGGTTGCAATCCAAGGGGGCTGCTCTTTTGCTGTCAGAGCTTAGGTTTCTTGGCATCTCTGGTGAGACTAAAGCCTTGGCAAAGCTGCAGTTTGTCTGCCAGGTGGGCATTCCCAAGTTCCCCTCTGTAATGGCCAGTGTTCACATTTTCAGTCATGCAAAGGATGCCAACCGCAGTGCTTGCAAAGCTGTAAGTGTAAGCTCACATCTATGATGTATAGGGTCAGACAAGATGGAACAAAGGTGATTTATGATTTAGTTCTTTAGTTCAAAGCAGCTATGGGGCAGGGGCATTTGCAGAAGCAGGAGATGCTACTTTTTTTGGAACTACAGCTCACAGAATCCAGGCTAAAATCCTGATGATGCACCTCACTAATGTAACTTCACTGGTGTAGGATTTGGAAGCAGGGAAGATAAGGCATGGATTCAGTGGTCATTATGGTGGAGCTGGGATTTCCATTGTTGAGCAGGGATTCATACCTTGGTCCCAAGAGTCATAGTCCAGTATTTAAACTGCTAAACCACACTGGCTCATCTCACTGCACTATTCAAAATAAGGTTGGTAACACAGTGCCAGTGGAAAATAAAATAAAGAGTGAAATTTGCTCTCATTTGCTTTAGGATTGTCCATCCCTCCTTGCCTTAGTACATCTCCTTCTTTGGTGGTTTTTAAACAGAGGCTGGATGGCCATGTATTAGGGGCTGCTTTGATTGTGTATTCCTGTATGGCAGGGGGTTGGATTGGATGGTCCTTAAGGACTCTATGATGCTATGATCTTTTTGGACATTAACTGTGTTCATGCAGCTATTTTTGAGTCTCTCTGTTATCTTCACTCCTTCCCCAAAGGCCTAGAGGCTCCCAAGAGAATGCCATCACCTTTTATGAACACTTTTGTCAAAAGCGATATTGCTTACATATTGCTAGGAGAACTGATAGCACGAATCTAAGCGCTTGTCATATAAATTACACTGAATATTTCTGACAGTGGACCAACAGTGTCTACATCATGAGTAATAGGAAAACCAGCTCCGAGGAACGTGTGGTGGTCGTTATTTTGAGCTGAGAAATGTGAACTTTATTTCTTCCTCCTCCTTGGAGAATGGCTGAAGTCCAATAGCCGTGACCTTCTTCCGTCTTGGGAGCTTTGAAATTTTGATAACCCTGTAGGTTTTTCAGCTATCTTTTTGGCCCTAAAATAAGGCCAGGTGTTTGAAAAACACAGAGGTGGTACTCATCATAAGGGTGACCACCTTTTCTCTGACATGGTTCTGCGCAGAGAGAAATTCATTAGATGCAGTTTTCCCCTGTGTATCCATACTGTGGAAAACTCTTTTTGTTGAACTTCCATTTGGCATACAGACATCAGAGAAAAAAGTAAAGGAGGTGATATTTTTGGAACAGCTTTTTTTTTCACACATGCACGCACACACACACACACACACACACACCTACACACACTAGATGGAGGCCAGGGTACAAGAATTTCTGCCACTTTCCCCCTCATAGCTGAACATAGATATTTTATTTTATCTATTATTTTATGTATTTATTGGCTACATTTATACAGTGGGCCTTTGGTATTTGCTGGGGTTTGGTTCCAGGACCCCTGTGGATATCAAAATCTGTTGATACAGATCCATTAAATACAGTGGCATAGTAAAATGGTATCCCTTACATAAAATGGCAAAGTAAAAGGTTGCTTTTTGGAATTTTTTAAAAAAATATCTTCAAACAGTGGATGGTTGACTCTGTGGAGTGATGGAGGTCTGTGGAGTGATGGAGGTCTGTGTTGCTGTAGATACGGAGTGCCAGCTGTATCTTGCTGTTCCTCCAGAGGCTTGTATACATTGCTCTCCCTCTCTTTATCTTCACAATAATCTTCTCAGGCAATCTAGGATGAAAGAGGATGACTAGTTCGAAGTCACTGTCAATGTGACAGAAGATGATTGAAGCTAGAAACTAGACCTCCCATGTCTCAATCCAGTACTCAAGCCATTGCATTTCTCTACGTTGTCTGGAATTATGCTACAGTTTCATGAACCATTGTTCTCTGTGAGGTATCCATAGTAAAGATGGCATCTAGAGCCTTGTTACTCATGGTGGCAACCAATTTACTTCATTGCTTGTAATGGTTGTAATGCTTGTAATGGTAAGGCCCTAGCCTCAACTTTCTCATTTTTTCCCACTGCTCTCAGACATCACTGAGCTCCCTCTGCTGTATGGGTTTGCAGGGGGAAAACCATTTTTGGGCTGAAAAATAGATGCAGAAGATCTCAGTAGCACCCGGATGAAGGAGTGAAGTTAGTATGCCACTTGTGGGTTGGGAATATTGAACGAGACTAATTTTGTAATTTAGCATAATTAAATTATGTTTGTTGTATATCAAACAAAGGGAAAAATGGTTGGCACAATCAGTTATGATGTAACAACTGATTAGGACACTGTGACTGCTTCATGTTCTCATTGGTGGCACTATTGCTACAACTTACTATGAAGCCTCTCTTAAAAGCTAGTCACTGTGCAGAGTGATGGAGATCTATGCTGCTGCTGAGCAGGGTGCTGCAGGATGATGTGACCAACCAGGTGACCAAAATGGTGAAGAGTCTGGAAACCATTCCTTATGGGGAGAGACTTAGGGAGCTGGGTATGTTTAGCCTAGAGAAGAGAAGGTTAAGAGGTGATATGATAGCCCTGTTTAAATATTTGAAGGGGTGTCATATTGAGGATGGAGCAAGTTTGTTTTACGCCGCTCCAGAGACTAGAAAATGGAACAATGGATCCAAGCAACAAGAAAAGAGGTTCCACCTCAACCTTAGGAGGAACGTTCTGACAGTAAGAGCTGTTTGGTAGCGGAACACACTCCCTTGGAAAGTGGTGGAGTCTCCTTTTTTGGAGGTCTTTTTTGGAGGCTTTCAGGGACTGGATGGGGACTTAAAGCATAGCTACGTCATTGTGGCTATGTGTTACATGGAGGATTTGAGTTAACGTTTACTTAAACTTCATAAAGAAGACTGGGACTGAAATTTTCTTGGCATCTTAAACTTAAACTACTTTGCACTTGAATTCAGTTTGAAGTAACTGAGGGAAGCTGAGGACAAAGTAAGAAAGCGGGTGGAGGAGAGAAACTTGGATATTTTAAAAGCAACTGGAAAAGTGGGATGACAGAGGATTAATGAGGACAGTCCCTGCCAAATCAAGATAGTTGGAGATTATACATTTGGAAAAGTGATAGTCATTGACAGCCTCATGATCTGGACCATATCCTAAGGACACAAATGACATTTTTAAAAGCAACAACAACAACAAAATGTTGGTGAACTGTATGCCCTCAGAGCTACTTCATCGCCAAATGCCTGGGAGACCAGAGAGTTTAGGCTGTGTTCAGGAAGTGTAGTGTTGCCAACTGCAAAGCTTACCCATGTCACAGAGCAACAATGTCTTTGACATATGTAAAAGTTCTGCCTGAAATCTAGAAGACTGGAAAGTTTCGAGCAGATTGCATTCCTGTCGGCCCCCCTCATTTCGATCTGTTTTCCTTGAGGAATATCTGCAACTTGTCTTGATGTTCTTCTGCAGATGTGAACCTAGAGTAGGGTATTAGCACAAAAAGGCTATACCAAGTAGTGGCTGAAGGATTTTGTGGGGGTTTTTACATGTATATAATTACTAGCAATAATTTGATTCCACTAAAACAAGATTTTGACTTCTCTCCCATTATCTTGTATAATAGGTAATTTGCAAGGGAGGATTAAACAAGAACACAAAAAATTACACAGCATTAATTGAAGTTGGGGAGCTGTGAGATGTCACTGGGAGCTGTTGCTTAATTCAGATTTCCAGATTTTGGCCATTTACAAAGTTGTTTTTAAGGAGATCCTTAATGAATTACTCACTGGTTTGTATTGCAGGCTAAATATGCCCAGATAACCTTCACTCCCACCTTTCTGAACTGCGTAGAGAGCATATTGTGTGGAAGAAATGCATAGAGGGGAACATTGGAATTTGCCCCTCAGCTCTGCATGTTGATTGGGTCTTCTGCACACATCTTATGTGAATAGTAGAATCATAGTATCATAGATTTGGAAGAGACCACAGGGGCCATCCAGTTCAACCCCCCCTGACATGCAGGAACTTTCGATCAAACCATACCCAACAGATGGCCATCAGCCTCTGCTTAAAGACCTCCAAGGAAGGAGACCCCACTCCAGTAGCTGTGTACTGCTTTATTCTGGCCATGTAGTTTGTACTCTGACCATGCAGACAAGAGAATAAAGACTTCACTAGTATAGAAACTTTTGCAGTCTTGATCACACTCTGATATCGCTTGGCTCTTCATATTCTTTGGCCACTGCTTAGCCAATGTTTCAGTTGTCATCTGTGAAATTTTGGAGGATATAGAAGTGGGTACTTTTTGTTGCCAACCTGTGTCAGTGGCAGATGTGCAAGGTTGCTCAGTGAGCCACCTATGCACATAGCTATTTTGAAGCAGGAATGGAAGGCCAGATCCCATGAGAAGGATGGGGCAGCTCTTTGGCCAGGATACTTTGGTTTGCCCCTGGCCTGTGCAGACAAGGCCATAGTTCCATCCTATGGAGTCCTGGGATTTGTACTTTGTTGCGGCATCAGAGCTCTCTGACAGAGAAAGCTAGATAGCACACAAAACTACAAATGGCGGAATTCCATTGCATTGACCCCTGGCAGTTGAAGCAGTGTCAAACTACATTAATTTTGCAGATGCAACCTGGGCCTCAGTGACAGTTTGAATCCAACTTGCTTTTTCCTTTGTTATAGCACCACTTTCCTTTTTACAAAAATTGCATTCTTTTCTGTTCCAATATGAATATTTTCTCTCTAAAGTAAAAGGTTGCAATTAAATATGTATCTCTTAGAGCTTTCTTCCTCGAAGGTCCCAATTTTTAAAATTACATTTTAAAATAAACATCTGTGGAAATGAAATAAAATGGCTTAGGATAATAGTCGATTTTAAGAAGCCATTTATTATAACATGTCACGTATGAGACACTGTTTTCAGGTACTTTGATTAAGAGTAGGGAAGGCAGAGTAATTTTAATACAAACAATAATTTTATTCTGAATGGTTCATGAGTAACAGTAATTATTCCTTCCATGATAAAAGATGAGCAGCCTTAAGTTTGACAAGAGTAATATATACGACACAGTGAGAGGAAAATTTGTGTGGATGAGGAGTAATCCAAAAGGCAGTGAATGGTTAGTAGTGTATCATATATACAATCTAGAAAAGGGGTTGCTAGGCTTGAATTTCAGAACAATGTGTTATTTCCAATGAATTACTTCACTAACTTGTAGTTTTTAATCAGTAACAAGCTGGAATGGTGTTTCTTATTTAAAAAAATCTGTAAAGGAGCCCTGGTAATGCACAGGAGCTCTGGTGGCGCAGTGGTTAAATGCCAGTCTTGCAGCCACAATGTTGTAAATTCAATCCTTAGAAGAGTGCTCCAAGGTCCATTCATCCTTCCATTCTTTCGTAGGTCAGTAAAATGAGTACCTTGTTTGTTGGGGGCAATTGGGGAATGCTAGTTCACTGATAAGCAGTATAGAAATGTACTTGCTATTGCTATTGCTATGTATTTCATTTCTTTTACTTATTTGCTGCTGGGTGTGTACAGTATGTGAGCAATGGGAGAGGATCAATGTGATACTTTTTAATGGACCTTATCAGACATTGGAAATTGGAAGTATAATCTAATGGCAATCCGAACACAATCATGGGGTTTCACGTTATAGCGAATTAAAGTATCTCATACAATTTTGGACAAAAGGGAAGTCATTCCGAACGCAATCATGGGTTTTACGTTATTGCGAATTAAAGCATCTCACACAATTTCAGGCAATTGGGGGGGGGGTCATTTTCGGGTAATGGGAAGTCATTCTGAATGCATTCCAAATGCAATCGGAATTCATGTAAATTCACTAAACTAGCGAATTCTCGTCAATTCCAATTGGCTCCGTTCGCAATAAAGAGAAATTCCTCCCGTCTGATAAGTTCCTTTGAGGTGTTGTGTAGCTAATGAGGAGCCAGGAACAAGGCATGGAGGAGACAGAGAAGGAAGAAACACATGGTTAACATGGTCTGCTGAACAAAGACTCAAGTTAGGAGGATTTAAACAACAATAATTTTTTTTTTGAAGAGTTAGGTCCAAAACACACTGCAGAAATAATCCAGTTTGAGACTGCTTCAACTGCCCTGGCTCAACGCCAGGGAATTGTGGGAACTGTACCCAGAGCTCTCTGACAGAGAAGGCTAAAGGTCTCACAAAACTGCAGTTCCCACAATTCCCTGGCATTGAACCAGGGCGGTTAAAGCGGTCTCAAATTGGATTATTTCTCAAATGTGTTTTGCACCCTAGTCTGCATTTTCCACCTGGTCCCATTCTAACAAAATGAAATAGATTGCTACTGTTGCCAGCAAGTAAATGAGAAAATGAAAATCAACGTGAAGATGAGGAATGGGCTGCCATTCCAGGTTGGCTGCTCCAAACAGTGGCACACAATACTCACTTGGGACTGACTGGGTTGGTGCAGGTTGTGTGTGAGAATTCAGAAGAGAAAGTATGTGTGTGTGCGTGTGTGATATTTCTTTGTATGCCAGAAGCTGGCTGGGGTAGGAGAGTTAGAGCAATTGTTTGAGGGAGCAAGAGAGATAGGGAAGGAAAGCTGCATCCGCGCTGCAGAAATAATCCAGTTTGACACCACTTTAATTGCCGTGGCTCAGTGCTATGGAATTCTGGCATTTGTAGTTTGGTGGGGCACCAGAACTCTCTTACAGAGAACTACAATTCCAAGAATTCCATAGCACTGAGCCATGGCAGTTAAAGTGGTGTCAAACCAGATTGTTTCTGCAATGCGGATGCAGCCAAAGAGGAATAGTGTGAGTAACTGCTTCTGTCCAACCATTCCAAGCATCTCTGTGTAGTGTATACAGAAGCTATGTGGTCTGCAATGCTGTTCTTGTATGGGTGAGTGTGTGCCTGGGAGCCCAGGCAAGCAAGTCTATCCAGAATTATGATAATCAGAGATGGGGAGAATATTTTCCTGTATTTTTCAATAACACAATAAACCAGATAAATATTTTCCTGTATTTTTCAGTGGTACAAGGCACTAGATCTGTTTGTTCGCAGAAGCTAAGCAGTTAGATCTGGTTAGGACTTGGAAGGAAGGTTGGCAGGAAATACTAGGTACTACCTATAGGCTACATTCAGTTGAAGGAAATGGTAAACCACCTCTGAATATTTTGTGTCTAAGAAAATCCCTATAAAGTTACCTTTAAACAGTAATCCATTGTAGCTTTTATGGACCACAAAAGTCTCCAGTTATCATTATAGCTCCTTGGCTATATAACTTGTTAGTTACAGTTAACTTTACTTTCCTCTTTCTCCAAATTAGCTGGTTTTAGTCGCTTTGTAATAGACAAAGCTCTGAACCAGGTAGAGGAATGATTTGCTGCCCTGTGTATCTATGTCCCTTCAAATCTCAGCATCACTCCTGAAGTTTCAGGAGGGCCCAGCTGCACTCTGAACAAATCCCATATCTGTCAAATCTGATTTGGGATTCCTCTGACTATCATGGACATCCCTTACCAATGTGAAGAGGAAGCTTTTAGATTGCCGCTAAGCCATTTGGGTGTCTAACCTTTTGTCATAATACTTCCAATGACAGAGTAACAAGGAACAGATGGTTATACTTACAGAAACCCTCTGTACACCAGATGGTCTGAACATCTGATATAACTAATGACCGTGCTGTTAAAGATGACTTTTTATTAAAGTGGACCATCATAGAGGTTAGACCTTAGCCAAATATCTATGCCTATAAAATC
The DNA here is from genome assembly GCA_034509955.1 of Urosaurus nigricauda. Taxonomy (NCBI): domain Eukaryota; kingdom Metazoa; phylum Chordata; class Lepidosauria; order Squamata; family Phrynosomatidae; genus Urosaurus; species Urosaurus nigricauda. The sequence continues at coordinate 13,864,077 of JAOEGL010000013.1, forward strand.
AGTTTACATGCCACTGAATTCTACATGAAAGTAGAAAAGACAAATGAACCTTCTCTCTGTCAAGTAGATGCTTCCCAGTCAGGCAGGGCTTTTTCTATCACTCATAGTTCATCACTTGTACATAGTTCATCACTCCTGGTTAACACACACATGCAGCAAATTGAGTTTGTTGAATCATGGGATAGCAGAATTAATTATTTGATTACAGGTTGGAGGTGGCAGGAAATTTATTGATGTGTAATATTTGAGATATTATCGCCCTGGATGTGACCCCAGGATATCACATTTTTAATGCTCCATATAGGCCAGGAGTATGTATACACTACAGTTTGATAGCACTTAAAACATTATAGTTTTGTCGTATGGACTCCTGGAGATTTTAGTTCCACTTTCTTTAATTATAGCCCTAGATATCTCTTGCAGAGAACAACAACAACAATAGCTGCTGCTGCTGCCCTTTCTTCTCTTCCTTCTAAATTATAGAATAAAACAAACCATAGCCAATGATATGCATTATTGACATATGACAGAATCGACAGTCTATCTAATAAAACAAACAGTTTCTTTGACCTAAGAGATTATCACACTGGCAAAAAAGATGGGAGCATAGTGGTATGCTCCCACCAATATTGTGTGATAATGTTATGATTATCACATGACATCGCAGGCGTAAAGGTATAATTATCATTTCTGTAAAATTGCATGTATTGGAAATTGGGGTAAATGTTGTCCTGTTGCTTAAAATTGTAAAAGCAGAAGCAACAAACGAATTGTTTGTGTCTTTATGATCAACCAGTCTGTCCTCTTCTGCTTGCTATGTGTTTCTTTGTATGCTTAGCTTCCCAAAGGGAAGCAACATTAGTTTAGTGCAGAGGCAGGAGTTTTATGCATATTATATCCTAACTTCATAACTTGTGAAAACCAAATGGACGTAGGGGCTAAATAGACCACCCCTTTGGAGTGGGCTGCTATAACCCCTTTCAGCGCCAGATCGGGGCCATGGCAACTACACGCCGTGGCCCTGATCTGGCAGTTTGCAGGATCTAAAAGGAATGGCAAAATGCCACTCCTTTTAGCGCCAGCAAAAAGGTGCCCTTGTGCATTAGCAGTGGCTTTTCGGCAGTCCTTTGGTGCCGTGTGTTTAAATGCTGCATTAAAGGAGCACCATGACAACCCCTACCATGCGGTTGGGAATGTGGCATGACTCTGGTGTGGGAGCAGCATGGGTGCAGCCAGCACGCATACGCCATGCCCCCATGCTGCCACCACGTTGGTATATAATGCCAATGTTAAGCCCCTTACTGAATGCTCAAAATGCAGCCTTGTCACGCTGAGATAACCAGGTATGTGGAAAATAGCAGGAGCAATGAATTGTGGTGCCAGAAAAGAAATCTAGAGATACCATGGCTAGACAAAAAGGTCAAATAAGGTGATTCAAGAACAAATCAAGCCTGATCTCCCCCTAAAAGTCAAGATAACTAATATGAGGATATTGTACTTTGGGCATATCATGAATTAATATGACTCATTAGAAAAGATTATAAAGTTGAAGGCAGTAGGAAAAGAGGAAAACCATATTACAGATGGATTGTTACAATGAAGGGAGGCATTGCACTAACGTTGCAGGACTTGAGTAGAGTTGCTGGTGACCAAGAATCTTGGCCAATTCACTTTCATAGAGTTTTGATAAGTCAAAGCCCAAGTTGATACTCATAATAACAACAAGTGAGTTTTAAAAACCTCCCTAGATGGAACATTCTCTGCTTTCAAGAACGATCCTATAGATTTTGATGTGGTTGTACTATTGCCTGTTTCTGAACATGATTAGTTCTTGCTGGAGGCCTCAGCCTGTCCTTGCCCTCACTGGTAGGAGAGGAAGAGAGTAAAGACACAACAAAGGCAACCATAATGGTAGTACTTATCCTCTTTATGTTGTTGGTGTGTTTCTTCTTCTTCCCCCAACATGAAAACTGTAGTAAATAACTTTGAAGCAATAAACTAACCCATGTAGACCTTTAAAATTCAGAAAAGCAGAAAATATTCTCCACATATATATTTCAGTAAATTGCAGAGATGAAACCTCAGACTACCAGTGTGGGTACTGCCAGCGACCACTTAATGTCATCTTTAAAGAATAAAATGAATTATTCATTGCCATATAAAATAAAACAACCCAAGTGTTATTCATAGCACTTAAATACTTAGCTTCCATAATCTTTCGATATTCATGCTTCTTTTACTTATTAGTAAGAATGCAGATGATATTACCGGAGATCTGTGGAGAAGTTAATTATGGGAAGTATTTGTCACCAGCCAGGTGAAAGAAAAGCAGAATAAATGAATACTTTGTGAATAGATTTTTCAAAGGCTGTCTGGAATGATCCAGCTTTGAACCACAGAATCGTACAGCCGCAAAGTCTTGTACCCAACCACTTTCTCAGTGCTAGGGACTCAGAACTACAACATCCCTAATATATGTTTCTTCAGCCCCTGCCTGAAGATCCCCATCACAGAAGATCTTCTCACCTTTTTCGGTAATTGGTTCCATTGTCAAAGATCTCCTAATGTCAAGGTCTTCCTCCTAACTTTAAATCAAAACCTTGTTGTTGTTGTTGTTAACTGCCCTTGAGTTTGCCCTGACTCATTTCGACCCTGTGGCTAAAACATCTCCAAGGCCCACTATCCTCCACTGTTCTGCTCAGATCCTGCAAATTCATGCCTGCAACCTCTCTGATCGAGTCTACCCATCTGATGTGCAGTTTTCCTCTCTTTCTGCTGCTCTCTACTTTCCCTAGTATTAAAGTCTTTTCATAGAATCATAGATTCACAGAGTTGGAAGAGACCACAAGGGCCATCCAGTCCAACCCCCTGCCATGCAGGAACTCCCAATCAAAGCATCCCTGACAGATGGCCATCCAGCCTCTTCTTAAAGACCTCTAAGGAAGGAGACTCCACTACACTCCGAGGGAGTGTGTTTTCTGGTGAGGCATGCCTCTTCATGATGGTACCAAAGTACAACAGCCTCAGTTTCATAATCTAAGGAGAGTTCAGACTTGATCTATTCCAGGTCCCTGGAATCTGGACCCATTTGTTTGTCTTGCTGCCCATGGTATCTTCAGCACTATTCTCCAGCATCACATCTCAAATGAATTTTCTTCTTATCCACTTCACAGTCCAGCTCTCACATCTCTACATAATAATGGGGAATACAATGGACTGAGCGAGCCTAACTTTAGTGCTTAGTTGTATATCTTTGCACTTTAGAATCTTGTCTAGTTCTTTCATAGCTGATCTTTCTATTCCTAGTCTTATTATTTTTTGACTGCAATCTCCATTCTGATCAATGTTTGATCCAAGGTACAAGAAGTCTTTAACTATTTCATCAATTCATCATCAATATCTACATTGGATTTATGTAGCCCCTCTCTTGTCATTATTTTTGTATTCTTTATGTTCAGCTGTAATTCTGCCCTTCCACTGCCTTCCTTGACCTTCCTTAGTAATTGTTCTAAGTCTATGATTTGTTCCCAATCTATCTATGAATTGATCCAGCTCTATCCTCCCTCTAACTCAAGACCTGCTATAACCAGGGATGACTGGTGGCTTTCATGTAAATGGGTCGGTGAATCCACTTTGGGTTTTAGACTGAATTTTAACTGAGCTATTCAGTGTGCTGAACTTTATCTCTGATATAGCTCCAGCAGCTCAGGCAGCTCCCTTAAAATTCAGACCAAAATCCAAAATGGATTCACTGCTTCACTTACATCTTCAAAGAGGGGAACAAATGAGGGTACCCTCACCGATGGAGTATATCCTCCTTCTCTTTCCCCTTAAAAGTCCAGAATACCCATGTTTTCATCCTTTGAATTGCATTCTCCCCCCTTCCTTGCCCGCTGGTAAACAGCAGAAGCCATGACCCCCCCCCCCCCCCCCGAAATTTGATAGAAATCAAGGGATCCATATGGATGTTGTTGTGTGCCTTCAAGTTGTTCCTGACTTTCAATGACTCTATCACAGATTTTTCTTGGCAAGATTTGTCCAGAGGATATTTGATTTTGCCTCCCTCTGAGGTTGAGAGACTGTGACTTGCCCAAGGTAACCCAGTGGGTTTCCTTGGCCATGTGGGTATTCAAACCCCCTGTTCTCCAAAGTTGTGGTCCAATGCTCAAACCATGAGCTAGAAAAGTCTAAAGATAGCTTCCTGTGTTCAGTCCAGAAAGAGACATAAATATACATAAACCACAATTACTGACACACACTGTTTGAGGTAGAAGGAAATCTAATACTTTTCCTTTGGACTGTATTATATGCTCTTCCAAAGCTGAGTAGTTTTTGCAGAAAGAAAAAAGAAATGTCCAACAGGGAAATAATTCAGCACATTGCCTCCCCATATGACACTCCATTGACTTCTTCATGTATATGTTTTAAGTGTAAAATAATAATAATAATAATGCAATGAGACATTATGTCTTGGTCGACCCCAGATGTCTAGCTGCTCGACCGATTTCTTCATCTTCCTTCCAACTAATTCTGACCACAGATTTTGCCAACAAGATTAATTTTGTTCCATGGCAAAAACTATCCTGCTGACAAAATTTTAGCTTGCGTTCAAGAGTGTCTTGTGAACAAAATGAATTGCATCAACTATATAAAATGCCTTTCCATCCAATGTGTATAGATGTTCTGTCAACAAGATGAATGTGCTCACTGGCAGAAGTATCTGTGTGGATGAAATGCATAATAACGTAATTACTTTGCAGGCGAAATGCTAACTTGCTTTAATAATTTTCTTCACAGCATAATGTTCGGTGATTTAGTGAGTCAAATGTACAAATTGTTTTATGGTCATCATGCAGATTCCTCCACCACCATGCCCCCCACTCACCAATTCTTTTCCTCCCTTCCCTTTGTAGAATAGGAATTGATGGGCAAATGATTTTTCAATTAAAATGTCTTTGCACAGACAAAATGGCCATGTTACTAACGCTTCCCAATAACAGCATGCCTGGGTGAGAGCCTAAAGGGCTGTCAGATGCATTAAGTTGAATCCTCAGCTGAAAGAACTCTTGTATTAAAAATGTGATTTGTTTTAGTCAAATTTGTAGCCTCTCTTTCCAAGCCGACAATGGCTTGCTGCAGCCCCATTGACCTAATAATCAAAATTAGAATCTGCAATAAAATGATTGCCAGCACCATTTAGCTTCTTCCTGATCCTTAATTGATGAGCACTTATTATTCATTAATAACTACTTACACTTGAGTAATTATTTTCCAGCTATCTGTACCCCATTACCTTTATTAAAGTAATTACAAAGCTCATGAAGGGCAGCATAAATCATTGCAATGTAGTCGTCTTTAATTGCGTGATAACGATCAAGACACTCATGATACACCACTTGGCCTAGCCATTCCAAGTCCTGTTCAACAGGGAATATGACAGAAGTGATTAAAAGTGTGTTCACACCTTGGTGCTGTGTGTCTATATTAGGGACGGAGAAAACCATGTCTGGAATTCATGCTGGCAGTTATGAATGTGTAACCTAGACTTGTGTATTCATAACGATTTGTATTCACAATCCCTATGTATTCAGTAGTGGAGGGGATTGTAAAAGTTCCCCAGTTCTGACTTACCAGGAAGCAGCTGCTGTGAGTGATGGGGATCTGTTCTCGTTTCAATTTGCTAAACTAGCAAATTCACGTGAATTCGAATTAATAATAATAAATATAACAACAACAACAATATTTATTTCTATATCCCGTCTTTCCGTCAGATCAAGGCGGGATTACAGCAAAAAAATTGGCTCCACTTGGCTCCATTTGAAATAAAGAGAAATTCCTTCCGTCTGATAAACTCCTTAGTAATAAAGGTCTGTGGTTTTGGGTGTGTAATGTGTAGCTACCTAGAAAACAAACTTGTGCATCACTCATCATCATCATCATCATCATCATCATCACCATCCATAGAAAACTAGTATGTCAGGAAAGGGATCTCAGAGCATGCAATTTTTTCTTATACTTGTTATTCAGGGTGATTGCTTCAATTCCCCCCCCCCCAGCCTGAATGGTACTGTCCCAAGATGCATCTACATATGTTGGCCATCCTTGAGAGGCTGATCTAAACTGCATATTGGGAAAAAGCCGGGAGGTACAGAGGAAAAACTGTGGGATTGAAGGGGAGGGAGCTATATCATCCTGAATTACAAGAACCTCATGGGGGAGTTGGAGTGAGATGTAAATTGCTGCTGTTTTGCTGCACACAAACGTGGGGAGGTCTGTCAACAGTGTGTTGAGTGCAATTTATTTACAGATACTTTGGGAGTAAATGGTACTCCTGGGGGTCTCCTCAGAGGTGTAGTTACCAGACTGCCTCAATTTTAGCCCATCAATCTCTGTGCTTCATCATAGATCCAGATGCAGAAATCGAATGCTTTTAGTACATCATGTGGCTCTATGAAATTGCCTACAATAGCATCCTTGAGGATCCCAAATCCCCAGTATGGATTATACACATTTTTATACTGTAAACAGTTGCTTCATCTCTAGCAGACTTGGAATTTTAAAAAGGCCTTGCAGCCAGCATTAATTGAGAGCCCATGCAAGCAAGATGGCTAAAACGTGAAAAGAAAGGACACATTCTTTACAGTTACTAAACTGAGCTTGCAAATTTATGGGTGGAGAAAGAACATCAGGCAGACATAATGTGATACGTGATGTAATTACTGTTTTCTTTTTATCATTTATGTAATTTAAAAAACTTAATAAAAATATGGCTTAAAAAAGAATATAAAAGAAAGTATTTTTGCATATACAGCCGGTCCTCCATATCCACGGTTTTTGCATCCATAGATTCCACCACCCACAGCCTGCAAATATTCCCCCTAAAAATTATTCCAAAAAGCAAACCTTTTTACTACCCCATTATATATAATGGCACTTTTGCATTCATAGATTCTGGTATCCATTCACCAAACCAAGGGCCCACGGTATCATTGTCTAATACTTATAAAAATGTGACTGTTTTGTTCTCACGTGTGAGATTGAGAAACTGTTTTATTCTCTCATGATCTGCAAAGTTTTGGGACAGTTTCTACTGGTATCAGAAAGAGTTTCTATATTTCCATGGACAAATGGCATGAATTGTGCAGTTTGCCCACATGCCACAGATTTCAAAATTGGCACAAACTATGATAGCTGCTGTCTTGTCATATGGACTTTTACAACTAGGAATATTGGATGGGTTGTTTGTGTTCTTTTCATCAGACAATTTGCCTGTGATGTCTATGTGTGCTTAGCTTCCCAAAGGGGGAAAGACAGTAGTTTGGCCCAGCAGACTGAAGAAATTAGGAAATCTTGATGGGAAGAAATCCATGTTCCTTGTGTTATGTTCTCATGCTGGAGGCGAAACATTTCATTAGGTGATGGCAATTTATCAAAGGCTTTCTTGATGTGTCAGGGTTCAGATGACCTTTTTTCTCAAAATTTTTAAAAATTATCCTTCACCTTGATGGTTTGATTGCAGTTCCCATAACCATTGAGCATACATGCTGGATATGGTGGGTTCTGCAGTCTAATGACATATGGATTCCCTAACCTGCCTTGGTCTGGATCCTATTCTTTGGTACCAAGTTGAGTATATTATCCATTGAATCATTTTTTTTTGTGAGTCCACACATAGGTAAACTCAGTTGGACTACTCTATTTGGGGCTGTGAGTAGGGTTTGGGCTTGTATATTCAAAGTGTGAACTCTTATTCAGAATTTGAGAAAGTACTGTTGAGGACAAGTAAGGATATTGGGGTAGGTTTCTTCCTTTTCTTGCTTTTTGGCTTTCTTTATGTCTTACAGATTATAGTTATTAAATTATAGCTGCTCTGCTGCCTTTTAATTAATAATTTTGTTTCCACTTTTTAATTTTCAACTAGAAGGGATTAAACAATGGGATTAGCTCCAGTTCATGATCATGGGCATAATGCATTTTAAGCAGGCGTTACCAGGTTGGCACTGGCTCTTCCTTTCCGTTATCAAAAGTGGAAAGCCAGCCTCTGGTCCTCTGTTCAAACCTTGCATCTGTATTTTAATCGAGAGAAGAAAAACTATTTTTTTTTGAAAGGGGAACATTTATTGATTTTTTTGAGTGGGGGATGGCTATCCTATTTTTCCACTAAGCCCCTTGTTATAACATTTTTTAATTCTCTTGTTAACAGTTCTCCGATATACATGTGGTTTCAGCTATAATGTCACAATTACAAATTTTATGCAGTCACTCTTAAAATAATTATTTAAAAAAAACACCAAAAGTATTATTGAAGAATGGAATATGCAGAATATAGATCTGGAAGTATTGCTACGGTTGCAGGGAAATTTGGCTTCTCCAGATGTTTTGGACTTCGGCTTTTAGAAATCCTGGAAATCATGGACAATGGTAATAAACTCTGGAAGCTGTAGTTCAACACATCTGGAGGGCCAAAGGTTTCACATGTCTATGCTACTAGAAAAAGGTTAAGTGTACCTGTGCTACTTCAGAAACCATTTCCATCCAGACCATAACTTTCATGCCCCAGTACAAGGTTTTGTTCTTCTATGGGGATGGATTTATGGTGGACAACGTATCTATAATGCCAGGGTGGGAGAAGACAATTTACTGTTAGATGACTGCATGATTTTCAGTAGATCAGCAGTCTTTTGACTCCCTTTTCAAAAACAGTAGCAGCATACAAAAATGACCCATCACAGAAACCCTTGCTGCCCTAAATGATTGCTGAACTACAGGTAACCAGGAGTGGGTTTTATATGGAAGAAGGGTAAGCTCCATTCAATTTTAATACTCAATTGACTTCTTTATATTTTTCCTGCAGTTCTGTTAAACGGATTGCCTATGTAAGTTTGTACAGTGGGAAACCTAGGAAGATGCCATTCAGGGGAAGATGTGGTTTGGGAGCTGTCAGTGGCTGACCTCTGCTGAAGCTCTTGAAGCTTTGATTTGCAGGCTGTGGAATCTCACTCTGATGTACTATTTATTCCATTTCATACTGACCTTTCCTTTTGAATGATGCTAGAATGGTGCTAGAATCTCATGCCTCTGCTTTGCCATCTTGTTGCAAGTATAAAAGAGAAAATGCAGAAATGTTGTTGAGTGCTCAGAATTGTATCTGGGAATGCAAACCACATGACTTTCATCTTTCCATGGTTTGTCATTTCAGACATCATACTGAACCACAACTGTCAAAAACCATAGTCTGAAACCCCAGTTTATACTATACTATACTATAATATGGTTTCTGTATTATTACCGTAGGTCTACTACCTTATCTTTGTGAGGTACATAGTAATACCCTGCTGTGATATCTACATTAAGCCTGCAGAAGAAGAATCATAGAATCATAGAATCATAGAGTTGGAAGAGACCACAAGGGCCATCCAGTCCAACCCCCTGCCATGCAGGAACTCCAAGTCAAAGCATCCCTGACAGATGGCCATCCAGCCTCTGCTTAAAGACCCCTAAGGAAGGAGACTCCACTACACTCCGAGGGAGTGTGTTCCACTGTCGAACAGCCCTTACTGTCAGGAAGTTCCTCCTAATGTTGAGGTGGAATCTCTTTTCCTGCAGTTTGCATCCATTGTTCCGCGTTCTAGTCTCTGCAGCAGCAGAAAACAAGCTTGCTCCCTCCTCAATATGACATCCCTTCAAATATTTAAACAGGGCTATCATATCACCTCTTAACTTTCTCTTCTCCAGGCTAAACATCCCCAGCTCCCTAAGGCGTTCTTCATAGGGCAAGGTTTCCAGACCCTTCACCATCTTAGTTGCCCTCCTTTGGACATGCTCCAGTTTCTCCACATCTTTTTTGAATTGTGGTGCCCAGAACTGGACACAGTATTCCAGGTGGGGCCTGACCAAAGCAGAATAGAGTGGCACTATAACTTCCCTTGATCTAGAAACTATACTTCTATTGATGCAGCCTAAAATTGCATTGGCTTTTTTAGCTGCCGCATCACACTGTTGACTCATGTTCAGCTTATGGTCTACTTGGACTCCTAGATCCCTTTCACATGTGGTCTCATTCAGCTATGAGAAAAACCCCTGTGAGTTGCTATCATAATTATGATCCATCTAAGCAAATTAAGCACCCCTAGAACTTCAGATCCATTTCTGTAGCCTCTTTTTAAATGTATTTTATTTTAAAAAATAACAGAAAATGGCTAATGTTCTTTTCTATCTTGGCATCAATGAATGATGCAATTTGTAGTCCAGCCCACCAAGCCAGGGAAGGATAGTTTAGATTGCATCTCTCCTCTAATACACAGTGGCTTCTAAATCAATGAATCATTTCAGCTTGGGGCAAGAAACTCACACCATGTAGAAATTCTTACAGTCTTGTCACATTAGGATAAATTTAGCTGTATGTTAGAGTCAGAAAAGATGCAAAATCAATGGTAAGAAAAGCAAATAAGAAGAACCAAGGGATGGTCAAAAATAATATTGACAATCCAACAAAACCATTTCTCTTTCCCAACATGATATAACTTTGCTGGAATCTTGATCCATACCAGTGTTTTTGTTATGCTATATTCTGGTTGGCTTGATATATATTATTTTTTTCAATATCTTATATGATGGCTAGATCCTGTGTTGCCAGATGTAACCACAATGATGGAGCTCTGTCATCATAGTTATGTCTGTGGATATCTCTCCATACCATTTCAGCCTATCAATGTCTGAGTTGAAGGGTTTCTGATGTGTTAAAGATTAGGACAATGAGAAATGACATCTGCAGGATCCTGCCAGTCACAGAGTGGACTTAGAATAAAATAAAGCAAAATCCAAAATCCACAGAAGAATATTACCTTATTGGCCAACCAAAATGCATGAAATATATATATCATGCAAGCTTTCGAAGCTTTATTGACTTCTTCATCAGGCAAAAGAGGTTAAAAATTATACAGGAGAATAAAAGTGACAACAGTCATAGGCCTAGATTTTGTATCAGATATTATTTCTTGTGTAGTTTTTCTTCTGGAGAAATCTCAATGCAGATAAAGGCCCCTTTCTTCTTGACCATTGGGGGGACCAGGGACAAAGGGCAATGAAATGTAGGTAATAAAATTTCTACTCCATTAGCAACAGAAAAGTAACTTCCCTTGAGACCTGGTGGCCCCTGTCCAGAGCTATCTGCTCCCTTCTTACACAGAAAACACTGAATTTCTCAAGATCTTACATGGTAGAGAGGGGAAGGGGACTTTGCCAGTGCTGAGATCTTCCCAGAATAACCGAATGACCAAAGAAACAACCTATGGTACAAAACATAGGTCTGTGACACAGTTCTTCACCTGTATATTTTTTAATATGTATTTTGCATGATGAAAAAGCCAGTGGAGCTTTGAAAGCTTGCATAGATTGTGCATTTCAGTTGGCCAACAAAAGCATTGCTCTTTTGTGCATTTTGGAGTCTGTTGTACAGTGGGCCCTTAGCATCTGCTGGGGTTTGGATCCAGAACCTCCTGTGGATACCAAAAACAATGGATGCTCAAGTCCCATTATATACAATGGCATAGAATATTTTCAAGCTATGGACTGTGGAATCCGTGGATGCAGAATCCACGGATAAGGAGGTCCAACTGTATTTTACTGCATGATCAACATGGTTATGCCCGAATATGTTCACAGAGATCAAGCATCTAAAGTGTTCCCTGATGTCATTTCTCACAACCTCAATCCACACCACCTCAGAAACCCTGAGGTAATGTCTGGCTGAAAAAATAGGTTTGGGGGAATCATGTTTAATCATTAAATATTGTAAATGGAAATCACCAGCAGTTACAACAATTTAAATCCAGCCCACAATGTCATAACTACTGGACAAGATGCCACCAATGTCTCATTTCACTACAGCAAATGCAAGCTTTCCGTGTTTGCACAGTTGATGCTTTAGCTGCTGTTCTCTTTAAACAAACAAACAGACAAAAACATTGGATAATCTACTGATTATTTTTATTTGTTTAACTTTTATTTTAAATAATCATGCAAGACAAAATTACATTGTAAGGCTCTTGGTTACATATCATAATGTTATTACAGCAATAAGGAGTAAGGAGATAAAAAAAAGGAGAGATCATTACTCACAAATTTCAATAAAAGCAATATCCGTTGTTTAAAAACAAATGCCAACAACAGACACCCCCCACACCTGAATAAAAACATGCTTCCAATACACAATTGCTTTGCCAGCCAAAATCAGCCTCTAGGAACTTAGGGAAGTAAAAAGACAGAGGAAAAGGATCGTGGTGGTGGGCAATAAAAACAAATTACCAACAGAAGAAAATGTAAAATTATATATCCTTACCAACAACAGGGCTTTCTTACACACAATTTTTCTGAGCAACAAGATGCTTCAGGTAGGATGTCCTTATGGAATCAATTTGCTTGTGAGAAAATGTAGAAGACTTATGGTGCGTTTGTTAAAACTGCTTAGTTATGTTAGGCACCAAGGAGAATATAAAAACGCATAACCTTCACTAGCCAGTTTTTGACAAAAGATAGCAGTCAGGGTCAAGGTATGCATTGTGCTGAAATGCACAATCCCTGAGATTGCCATATTTTCACTCTGACAATGGGCCTTTCAGGTAGATGTGTGCACCGGAAATCAGACTTGCAAATTAATCCTATTTGCCTCTCAGTGAACAAGCATAAAGCAAGGCAAGTTGATTTTCAGTATATGGGAGTATCAAAAATGGATGTTAGAACAAACAGATGTCTTTTACCACTTGCAGGAGCATTTCTTTTAAATGTGCTAAGTGCATTTTTCTAGATAGATTGGCTGAGATTCCAATTTGGAGATATTACTACAATATTAGAACTTCTATCCCTTTGCAAACAAGGAAGTTCTGGTTAGGTTCTGTGGGGTTCAGCAGGATACTGTTTTGTCCCAGAACTGGATATAATATTCTGAGGAAGTCTGACCAAAGTAGAATTAAGTGGTACTGCTACTTCCCTCAGTCTAGATGGTATAGTCCTACTGATGCAGCCTGGAATTGCATTGTCTTTTTTATCTACTGCATCACAATGCTGACTCAGTGGCTCACTAGATCCCTTTTTCATGTACTGCTGTCAAGCCAGGTGTCAGCCATCCTTTATCTTTCACTGCCCAAGTGCAGTTTCCTACATTTCTCCTTGTTGAAATTCATTTTGTTAGTGTCACTTTGAATTTTGATCCTGTCCTCTGGGGTATTAGTTACTCCTTCTAATTTGGTGTCATCTGAAAATTTTATAAGCATGCTCTCTATTCCATTATTCAAGCCATTGATAAAAATGTTCATGACTGCAGTGCTCTCCCAGCCACAGAGCCTATTGAGACAGGCAGCTGGAGAGACCTCTTGAGATCCTGCTGCAGCTGGCATCTCAACATGCCCTGCAACTGGGATAACACTGCAGTTCTCGTTTTCTAGTGCTTCCATCTGCACTCAGTGTCTCAGGAAGCCCTCAGCGGAAGCACTGCTTGGCTTACGAGAGAGGTTTTTGGGGCCACATTTGCTCATTAATGACAGTAAATGTGAATCTCAGTAGTTACAAACTGTAAATCTGGGTTATGATCACACAAATATTGAACAACATGTTAGCCAACACCTAGAATGTTGAATACAAACTAAGGCCGGGACCATTCTCAACATTATTTTCTATTGACAGGTTTTTCTTTTTGTTTTGGTATGGAAGAACTTGTATTCAGGTGATTTTCCATTTGCAAGCTGAGTGATACACAGATTAAATGCTCAGGGAGAATTGCGCATCTGGGGTATATGACATTCCAAAAGCTAGAGAGAGAAATTCCATGATGTCAAGGACTATTAAGCTCTTGTTCTCTATTCTCAGGTGCCAGATTATCAAAAACCATAGCAACAAGCCCATTCATAATAAGCAAGGCAGTCAAACCCTTAACAGTATTTACAACAAGGCAAGGGTTTCTTGATTTCTTCCAAACAGTTGCAAGAAATGCAAAATACTATTCCATCAAGCCCAATTATTGTCAGTATAACTTTTTGATCCTTACTTTGTCTCTATGCTGGTATGAACAAGATTAATCCAATGGGGACAGGATTTTGTTAATAAGCAGGTTCTCATAGCTTTGCATGTTTAATTGGGAACTCACCTGCCAGAGAAGCCTAGGGGATATGCATTATTCATTGATGACTCGAGGAACTTCGTTTCTACAAGGAGTGCTTTCTTTCCAGCTTGATTATTTGATTCTAATTGACAAAATTGCATTGCTTTGACCTTATGAAGTCAAAACCCTACTGTTGAAAGCTAAAAGTCAGAACTACACCATAGGAAGAGAGAGGGCTCAAACCAGGTCTCATAGGGCCCTCTGTGAAAAGGGGTGCTCTAAAAAATCTTGGAATAACACAACAAGATATACATAGGGTTGCCAAGTCTTGGGGTGCAGGCTGAAGCCTTTGAGAATGGTGATGTCTCCCTGAAATATCAAAGAGAAAGACAAATCTTTGGGCATGTGACACTGGAAGAGAGGGTGGTTGGATTTTTGTGCATGGTAGCTTTAAATCTGGTCTGAGTAACGGTTAGAGAGTAGCGGTCCATGTCAGCTCCACCGAAACCACTGGAAGACTACACTCCCACTGCACCTCTTCCACATTAATGCTAAATTGTTTCTGAGCTTTGTGTCCACTTTGTGTCTAACTGATGGGGTCACTTTTGTTACTATTTGCCCTCCCCTAACATTTGAAGTGTTGGGTGAGTTTTGGAGCAACACTGTATTCTTGGTGGACTCTGAAGCAGCCAAAGAAGGAGTTAACGTATATCCAAAAACTTACCTTTGATGAAGGGGGGGGGGGCTCCCAAGATAAACATGGACACACCAGAGCTTGTTGTTGTTGTTGTTAGTATTAGTATTATTAGTATTAACCTCAGAATTAGTATTAACCTTTATTTATATAGCGCTGTAAATTGTTAGCAAGAAGGACCACTTCATTGATAACAGCAAAGGTTTTATAATTTTATAATGACTGTAAACCAAAATTCAACAATATACTATGTTGTACATTCAGTTTATGAGATTGTAAATACTGAACAGGATACTAACCAATTTGTGTTGGTGCTGTGAGATTTTCTCCTTGGCTAAGGCCTATCTTACAAAACTGATGTAGCATGACGTCTCTACAGTACTAAATAAAAACACACATTTGTCATTGTTTATATCTAACTTTATAAGATTTAAATGCTCATCAGTTTTAGAAACTTATCATCAGAACCAACATTGTCTCAGTTATTTCAGTGACTTTGCACAAATGGGCCATAGCATGTTATTTTTTTAATGATACCTGAACAACAAGAAGTTGGGTCATGTAATATCACTGAAGGTGCCCAGACCCAGATATCCCCACTGTACTTATATCCTGTGTTATGTTCATGATTCCTTGAAAATATTATGCCTTGAATTTCACTAAAACATTAAATATTGATCTATTAGTGTTGTTAAATCAGAATCTTGCCCTGAAAATTCCATTTCTATTCTCCCGACATTCAGAGGGAAATTATGAAGAAGAGAGTGATGAGTGATGGAAGGCTAATTTCATATTTCTGATACATTTCTCTGTTCCTGTTAATCCTCTCAGGATGGTTGCTATAGAATCATCTGCTCTGTGGCTTTTAATAGAGATAAAAAGAAAAGTAAACGAAATGGCTAAATGCTTTTTATGGTTAGCTGTAATAAATCAGGAGGTGATAAGATTGTGGTGACAGCCTGTCTACCACTGAAGTATAGTAAAATAAGTCTCAAAGTGTGTGTCCACGTGACTGCCTGTTTTTTGTGTATAAAAATAAATGTTGTACAGGGCCATTTATAAAAAAATAACCCATGTAAGGAAAAGGTCTTCTGAAGAAGAAAGGAGCAACTGGTACCTGCTGCCATCCTCTTTTCCTTGTGTATTTTGTCCTAGAATATGGGAGATGTAATGTATTTAAAAGTTAGGGATCCACCAAATTATGACATCAAAAAACAAAGTCTGTGGCCATCTGTAGTGTACGAGGGCCAGATTCAGCTTCAGGGCCTTATGTTCCTGATCCCTGTTTGATGTCCTCAACCTTGATATCAGGCAAAGTTGCTACAGAAACTGAATGACTATCTGTTTTAAATTGTTCTTCTTCAGCAATAAAATCTGGCATGGAAATATGGAAAGGCACTGGTGGTCTGGATCTTCTATCCAGACTTATCTTCCTCTTCCTCCTTTTCTTCCACCATCACATGGCCTTGTTGAATTGAATGGCAATTCTTCCAGTTTTGCACAACATGATACTTTTTAAATTTAATAGATTGTAAATCTTATGATCTCTGGCTGACATTGGTCTGGAAAGGGCTGCACTATGTCACTTAAAACTGCCTCAAACTGGTCAGACTATTGATCCATCTAAGCTAGGTTCATATCCTTGTAGAGGATGTAAAATGGTGGTTTGCCTGTCCACACGGTTACTGCGCTGCCACCTGGTACTTCTGGTGCTCTGTGAAAATCCAATTGACAACCAAACAACAACAAGAGAAAAGACAGAAGTTGTGCTACTATTGCCACTGGTAATACGAGACCTTCCATGAGGGCAATTGGTAACTCCCATGTCAATGGGCCGGGGAATCCATTATGGAGTTTAGACATAGAATCATAGCTCTTAAAGTTGGAAGGGAACACAAGGGTAATCTAGTTCAACACCAGCCGTGCAGGAATACACAACTAAAGAACTTCTGAAAGATGTCCATCCATCCTCCAAAGACCTCCAAAGACAGAGAGTCCACCACCCTTTGAGGCAATCTATTCCAATGTTGAACAGCTTTTACAGTAAAGAGGTTCTTTCTAATGTTTAGGTGGAATCTCTTTTCTTGATATTTGGATCCAGTGGTTTATGTCTTAGTCTCTGGAATAGCAGAAGAAAAAAGCTTGTTCCATCTTCTACATAACACCCCTTCAAATATTTTAAAATGGCTATCATGTCACCTCTTGGTCTTCTTTTACTCAAACTAAACATCTTCAGGTCTCTCATTTGTTCCTCCTAAGGCTTGTTTTCCAGACCGTCGATCAGCTTGGTTGTCCTGCCATGGACATGTTCCAGCTTTAAAGCTTCTCTCCAAGATGCAGAACCTATTTGAGGGGCTGTGTTCTCTCAACCTTTAATATAAACCTAATGTTTAGAACAAACAATGAAGTAGATTCACTGTTTAACTGATGTAGAAGTCACTAGGCTGCCCTGATCTTTTTTCAAAGAAATGTCAGAAATTCCTCCTTCATCTGGTGTGCACTAACAAGTATACCATTATCATACTTTGACACTACTTTTACTGCCATAGCTCCTGCCTAAGGAATCCAGGAATTTGTGGTTCAGTGAGGGTCTTAGAATTCTTTGCTAGAGAGAAGTAGTGTTGTAGTTGAGGGCAATTGTACTAGAGCTATCTAGAAGAAAATTCTCAGTCCCTTATCAAATTACACATCCAGGACTTTGTAAGATGGTACCATGACCATTAAAATGGTATCAAACTGCTATTATTGTGCAGTATGAATGCACTCCTGGGTTAACTAGATACAATTGTCTTCTCCTGCTGCATTTTCTCTGGATATACATGGCAATGGAGAATGTTGAAAAACCTACAATATTTGCTTCCCAAAGAGGTCTAGTCTTTCCTACCAGCTTTCATACAACCACAGGAAACTGCATTTAGAGTTTTGGAAGACTGAAGGGAAGCAAAGGCTGAGGATGCGTGCGTGGGGGAGAATACACATGCCAACCCAAAAGACATCCTTGCTTTTTATTTTATTCAAGTCCTGGGCCTCTCTGTAACAGAGATCATATTGTGTTTATTCATTGTCAGACGGGGACAATTGGCTCCCTCACTCTTTCTGGGATCTCGAGGTATTCATCAAATCAAGACATTCTTGATTACCTCCAGACAGATGGCAAGCTCAATTTGTAGCTCCATATGCAACCATGAAATGCTTAGGCCTCAGTAAACTGATTGCATGCAACAATTATGTGTCCATTTCTCATATTAAATCCCTCACTGATTAAGCTATTAGTTGTCGTCATTCTGGCTGGGCTACCTGGAACGACTTTCTGCTTCTGAAAAAGAGAGCCTCATTTCCATCAAAGCTAATTAATTAGTGTTCAATGATTCCCACATTTTTCTTTTCTTTAATTGCAGTGAACACTGATTATTGTCCTCAAACACAGTGTGTGTTCACCTGTCTATGAGAAGAGATTTTTTTGAACTATTGGGTTCAACAATGTAGAATGATTAATGATAGCATTCTCATTTTAGTTCAAAGAAGGAAGCATAACAGAAATGCACAGATTGGTTAGGGCTTGGGAGGGTCTAGGGCAGGAGAAGGAAGGGACACCTGAGGCAGATGTGCATCTCTGCCATTCTGAAAGTCAGGGGATGCCCCTCCCCTATCCCAAAGTCCCAACTCTTCCATGAAGCTCCACCTCCCCACCTGAGATAAAATGATTCCCATGTACTCGTCTCACCTGGAAAGGCAAGCAGCCTGTACAGAAATTCTACTGGTATATCCAGAGCTAAGGAATAATGGTCTCCTGTTATCCAAAGCTAACAAAATGAAATTCAACATGGAGAAATGTACTGCACTTAGGGCAGAAAAATGAAACGCATAGGTCTAGGATGGGGGACGCCTGCATTAAGGAGAGTACATAGGAAAGGGATCTAGGAGTCTAAGTAGACCACAAGCTGAACATGAGACACCAGTGTGATGCAGCAGCTAAAAATGCCAATGCAATTTTAGGCTACATCAACAGAACTATAGTCTCTAGATCAAGGGAAGTAACAGTGCCACTCTATTCTCCTTTGGTCAGGTCCCACCTGGAATATTGTGTCCAGTTCTGGTCACAACAGTTCAAAAAGGATGTTGAGAAAATGGAGTGTGTCCAAAGGAGGGAAACTAAAATGGTGCAGGTTCTGCTGGAAAGAAGGAGAAGGAGAGCAGTTCCTGGGTGGCCATTTTGAAGTGAGTGAGAGTTGAATTTTTGATAACGCTTGGGAGAGTGTGTTGTTGCTGGGGGGTGGAGCTTCTGTGAGTCACTAGGGGGCGGAGCTAGCAGTCTAGCTCTATATAACCCTTCCCAGAGCCTTTCTAGACCTTTATAAAACCGGTTCCTGCTGGAGAGAAGGAGAAGGAGAGCAGTTCCTGGGTGGCCATTTTAAAGTGGGTGAGAGTTGAATTTTTGATAACGCTTGGGAGAGTGTGTTGTTACTGAGGGGTGGAGCTTCTGTGAGTCACCAGGGGATGGAGCTAGCAGTCTAGTTCTATATAACCCCTCCCAGAGCATTTCTTGACCTTTATAGAACCGGTTCCTGCTGATCTCCTGGCTGAGCTGGAAATTTGTATAGAGGCCTTCTTGCCTGGAGCTCAGCCCACCCCAACTTGAGAATTTACACCCTTGTCTCCCACCTGGAGGTGATCCTTGAAAACTGGAGGGCCAGGGCCAGGCCCAGGCCCTGAAACCTGCTGACCCTACAAGTCATACTTTCTCAGCCTTCAAGGAAGGCAAAGGCAAGCTTGCTTTGATTAAATCTTGCCAAGGAAATTCTATGAAAGGGTTACCTTCAGTTGGAGTAGACTCTAGAGATACAGTATAACAATAAATCAAAATTGGGAGTGTTGTTACTGTTGTTATTGTCAAACTCAAGAAAAAGAATAATTCAAGGCAGTATACATAGAGGTACCACAGCTGGTAGGGAAAGCCAAAGCTAACTAAGGCCTCTTACAGACTGGCAGATGGCCTATATGTGGATTAGGGTTCAGTGTCAGAACCTTAGTTCGCTGCCTGGGCACCATCATTTACATGGGGCCTGGCATGATGACACACGGGTGGCGCAGCACCCAAATTGCACTGGCCCCCAGGGCATACAGGGGCAGCATTTAGCCGCCTGTCTGCCCAGCCCCTATGTCGATACATAGACAATCTGTCTACCCCACTAGTCTTTGCAAGTTGCATCCTTTTCCTCTTCCCTGGAGCTTAGGCCCACAAAACAGATGTGACCCATGGAAGCTGGGAATATATTTGTGTGGTTGTGTGCATATTTATACTGAAATGATTTTAAAACAAACAAACAGCACTTCTCATAAGTTTATTCTGAATCCCAGAAGGATGTAGTTAATCACTAAGGCTACATATTTATTAGGGTGATTAAGAAACAGAACTTCAATTAATAAACCAAACATTTTGATTTCTGTCTTCCTTCTTAAAACAAGTCAGCTTGCAGCCAACATGGTAGTTTAGACTACTCCTTTATTAAGATTTGTAAGTGGATGATGTATAGATCACTAAGCTGAGACCATGCAGTGTTAACATTTTGAGTCTAAGGATCCAAAAATGTTGTCTTTTGTCTAAAATACTTGACTGAGATGGCATTTCAGTTCCAAACAGGGACAAAACAGAGAGATACACACATGTCCACACACTTTTCAAGATGGTGCTCTACCTTGGAGTTCCTTCCGCTCACCCAGAGGACTGGAAAAAAGCAGCCAGGTCCTGAGATCTGGCAAATCCTAGTTTTTCCTCAAGCCTTTATAATAGCCTAACAGAATGTACATGGTATAGACTGTCTTTTCTTACTTGCCTTTTTTCACATTGCGTGGCATTCCATGATACACTGTAGAGGTGCATTGGAAGAATCTCTTCTAACTCCCAAGCAAGAGTTCACAGAATACAGCTCAGACTAGTTTCCCTTCTTTTCACAGACTTCCAGCATTAAATTAATGGTTTTCAAGGGGTGAGATCGTCATGTGATATTAAAGAAACTAGGTGATGTACAAGCCAGCCTAGGCTATCAATGAATCTATAGATTTAACAAATGAACAGATTCATTGATCTGATTTGCCAACAGGCTTGATTTGCAGGTCACACATTCATCTTTAATCATAACACAGATGTTTATTGGTAGAGGAATCATCTCATTCTCTTTTAATAATGTAATTGTGGTAAGACTGAGGCTTATGTGATACTCTTTACTTTAACAGTACAGAAATGATCTCCATCCCACCTTAACAGCCATCAGCTGGACAGTTGTGAACAGTTGAACAGTTGTGGATCAAGGTGCAAGGAGGATGACTTTTCCATCTTTCTTCCACTAGAGACCAAGAATGAGAAGTAGCAACTCATTCTAATTCAAAGTTGTAACTTAGCTCACTGACAGAAGGGCATTGGAAGCACAATCCTCCATGTGTCCAATTGGCAGCTAAACAGACCTTTTCCCATTCCATATGGCTGCAGGCTGCTAAGGAGGGCTGGGGGAGTCAGGCCAGGAGATGTTACTTAGGGCCTGTACAGATGGGTGCTTTGCGCCAGCCTGGGCCTGAACCACGGTTACACAGGGACTGAGCATTTACATGCTCAGCAATCCTGCTGCGCACCCTGGCTGCCTTCACGGTGCACACCCAGCCATACAGGGTGCACCATAATAACATTTGCTCAGTGCAGTGCCCTAACAGCACAGTGCTGCATGGACATCACCATGGCATGCAAGCACACCAATGACACCCCAAGCATGGTCTAAAAAGAACCTGCTGGGGGGCAGGTTCTTTTTAGGCCTTCCAGAGGCTGCGGCATTTGGTTGCCACAGTCTCCATCCAGGGCAGAAAGGGGCAGCATCTCGCTGACCCTTTCTGCCAATCTGTCCAGCCCCACAGTCACACAGGCAAAACTCAGATGCAGAATATCAGTGAAAACTTTTAAGAAACCAAGAGGAGACTTCCTTCCACTTTTGACTTGATTTTGGATGGAGTTGTTTAACATTTGGGTCCTGGATGGAAATTGGCTTTCACTGGACTACATGTATCCCGGAACATTTCTGAACCAGACTTCAATTTTTCTTCTTTTATACAGCTGGTTTGTATCTCCCTCACCTCCTGTATGTGTGTATGTATGCATGTACAGTAGAGTTCCGATTATCCGACATTCGGTAATCCGACAATCTGGATTATCTGATGTCGGCTGAATTAGGACATGCCCCGAGACACGCCCCAAAATGGTGGCCGCGATGGGCAAGGAGCTTGAACAGGCCCAAGAACAAGCTGTTGATCAGTGAGTTGAAGGCTTTTCAAAATGATTGCAAGGCTTTTCATAGTGATTTCAAGGCTTTTATTGGACCCTCCGACATTTTCAGTTATCCGACTATCAGCTGGTCCCCTTTATGTCGGATAATCGGGACTCTACTGTATGTAGTTTCAGATTTCCTGTCTACTTACGACAACCCCATGAATGTCATCAGGCGTTCTTAGGCAATGAATACTGAGAGATGTTTTTGCCAGCTCCTCCTTCTTATACCCTTTGCTTAAACTGCCTCCTGATGAGCCCAAATGTGGGCTATAATTATTCTGTAACTCTTTCCATCTCCTTCTCCCAGAGAGCTCCATATCCTCAGGTCCAAAGTTCCTTTTCTGTTAGAGAAGAAAATATATCTTTTTTATAAAAAAGTCCAAACAGATTTTGCATTGAGTGCCACAGGCAATCCCCCAAGCAGATTAACATTGATGGCTGTGAATGTTGGTGTGTCAACGATTTAGGCAGCTGTTAGTTCAGTGCACAGAATCTTAAGAGAAGGGAGGCAGTAAAGATTCCATCAGGGTGAAGAATGGTCTTCCCTTCCAAGGTTTTGACTTAATTTAAAGGTATAAATATGGTGGAAAAAAGAGATGCTATACAACCTGAATTACAGTGACAACAACCACCACCTCAACCCCTTCTGATTCTAAGCTGCTTTGAGCTCTTGGGAGGAAGGGTGTGATATAGATAAAATATGGAATTAGGAATAACTTCACACACATTATCTTGTTGTAATGTTTGCTTGTTTAGTTATAATGTCTAACATGAAAGGTAGATCAATCTTACAAAAGCAGATGCAAACCATCTGAGGCTTCCCTAAGACCACCTAGTCATAACTTCCTTGAAAATTACTTTTAAAGAGTGTTTAATTACACTTATGGTTGCAGTTTAGACACATGGCCATGATTCTGCTTCATTCCTCCAGAGCACAAAGCTCTGTGGACAAACACTGCATGTGCACTGCAGAAATAATCCAGTTTGACTCTGCTTTAACTGTCATGGCTCAATGCTATAGAATTCCAGGAGATGTAGTGTAGTCTTGCAGACTCAGAGCTATGGCTTTCTGTAAAGTCTTCTTCTTTTCCTATTGCCCCCCACTTTACTAAGCATGATTATCTTTTCTAATGAGTTCTGTTGTCTTGTGTTATGGCCAAAGCACAATATCCTCAGTTTAATCATTCTGACTTTTAGGGTTTTCTGTGTATAAGTGTCTAAAACTCAGAATTTACAACCTCCTGTGTGGTGAGATGCAGCACACCTAAACAGTGATGCTCCCATAACTAAAAATGAACTAGACCACCACAAAAGTGAAGCTATTTCTTGATATGTTGCCATCATAATATAATTTAATTTATCCCTTATTTTAGGGCAGGAGCAATTTTTAGACTGAGGGGTATTTTTCTTTTCTTTTTTTCTTTTGCCCTTAGCAACCTCCTTGGGCTACTTCAGATCTGGAAATGTCATAAATGACAATTGCACAGTGGAAATTATGTTGACTTCTGTTTTCGATTTTAACACATGGCCGAACAGTGATTTGAACCTTTGCCCCTGTTTTTCTTGTAAAACATGCTAGCTACTACTCAGCACTACCTTGCAGAGGCAAACTCTGACTTCTGTGGTTGTAAATAAAAACAGCAACAAGGTATAACATGAAAAGCAGAAACTAAAGCCAGAAACTAAAGTGGCCAGTTCCTTCTCCTCTTTTCCAGAATCTGCATAAGCAATGTAAACCATTTTCCCATCATGAGCAGAGATAATCCAGCCACAGGCCATAAAACACGAACAGAGCCTATGCAATTATTTTCAATCTATAATGCTCTGACAAAAAAGGTGCTATAGAGAGTCTCTGAATGGGATTTTAATTGTGAGAATATCTTATAGCCATTTTTCTTCACTGATATACATCTGACATTTAAGCAGTGACTTATTCTTTGTGCGTGACCATGTCGAAAGGTCATTGTCAATTTCCGTGCAAGCCATGGTATATAGGTACGCTAATATTAGCATGATGAGAAGTTGAAAGAGACAAAGATTATGCTGAAAGATAAGCCCATTGGAAGATATATTGCTACCTTTTTGACCAGTGTATTATCAATTTGTTGATGTGAAAAGTCACATGCCGAATGATCCTACTGCAGAGAAACCTAGCTATGTGTAAGCCTTCTATAAATTGATTGGTCTTAAGACCAGTTTTTTCTGGCCCCTTGGATCTGTCACTTGTAACCATCTCCACTGTGTTTCTCTTCTTTCTCCCCCCCCCCCCCAGTCATGCTCAGCTATGTGCTTCTTTCAGTTTGGGAGATGCCAGCAAGGCTAAACGGAATTAAAAATGTGTGTGACTTGCTGTATCTCCAAGTCTGCTTTCTAGGTGATGAGTGTTCATTGTAAGAAGCTCTGAACTGCCTGGATAGGAGTAAGAAGTTCCTGGTTTCAACATTCCACATTTGATCTCTACTGCCTGAGGCAATAAAAATATCTTGAGCCTTGTGCAGAAGGAGAGTGCTTCAGTTTCTTCAGTTCAATGGCGCACTCATGACATCATCCAAGTGCCATAAAAAGAACCTGCTTTTCACACGTTCTTTTTACTCCAAAGGAGCACCATGTGGTTTGGCTCCTGCAACGTCTCTCCAAAGGGAAAATGGGCAACTCCAGCTCTCCCTTTCAGAATGGTTTGTTTTGCCCCTTACCATCTTTACCAGCAAATGTGCAACTGCTAGTGACCTACATTTCTTTTCCAAAAACCGGATACAGAATTATAGCACTGTGGTGCCACTTTCATTGCCATGGCTCTCTTCTATGGCACCCTAGGATTTGTAGTTTCATTAGGTGCTTAGAATTCTATCCAGAGGGCTATTCTGCTGTGCTTGGGGGGGGAATGCACTAGAGACTTCCAAGTCCCTCACCAAACTCCCAATCCCAAGACTCTGTAGCATGTGGCCATAGCAATTAAAAGTGGTATCAAACTACTTTTATTGTACAGCGTGGCTATTCCCAAGGTTGTGGTCCCAGGACGTGAAATTGTCCATCCTTTTCCTTATCAATATATCTAAATAGGCTGTCATTTGGAGTTTTGGTTTTATTGTGCTTTGTGGTGCATTCAAAGATGATTTGCGTTTAGCTGTCAATGTTTTTTATTATTATTAGCTGGAGGGGGGTTGTGTATGTGTAAAATATGGTGAAAATCTCACCACTCCCACACATCTTGACCTCCCTTTGTTTTCTTCCTTCTTGTAACTACCTTTCTTATAAGTGTCTCCCTTGTACCTACATCTGTGTAAAAATAAAAATTTGCTGGGCTTTTGTTTTCCCTCCCTTTGCAGGCATCATCCCTGAAACAAAAGCCTTCTTAAAGGCAAAACTGCAAAATATTCAAATGAGTTCTAAATTTGTCTTTGTTAATATGTATGACATACTGGGTTAGGTGATGAATTTCAAGTTGTTATTCCCAGAAAATGTTCAAATAATTAATATCCCCACTGGTGTACATAAATACATATTCATAACTATCAAGTCCTGTTGGTTTGATTTTATTGTTGTTGTCCTCAGTATTGAATACTTATTTGTGGCTTGCTTTTTTTTTGTTTGTTGCCTGTTTTCTCGGTGCCTTATTGTCAGAGCCTCGGGTTTGTGGTGTTCTAGTAAGAAGACAGCTAGGTCACACCCAAGGTCAAATGGTAAACGAATCCAGGCTAAAAATATTTCCTAAATGGCGTCTAAATGCAAATAGGTTTTGAAACAAAAATATCATACTAGTCACCTTCAGGCTGGGTTATTGCAAGATATATCACATGGGTTTGCCGTCTATGGGAAGGAATGAAATGGGAGACGTGGCGACTCAGGTCAAACCTGACCCCAAGCCCTGCAACGTATACAAAGATACAAATCTTTTCCGTTTCAAAGGAAATCGGGTACTGAAAAGAATTTCGATGATTTTTGCCTTCAGAGTAAGTGGCTGCATCCCTTGAAAATGAACATAACTCTGATTGATAGGATAGCTGAAAGTACAAAACCGTTCTCAGTTGAAGTTGCCACCTATATTTTAGATGGATTTTACTGGTTTAGTTATTGCTGTTGTTATGTGCTTTCAAGTCATCTCCACTGTATAGAAGGTTTCCTCAATCTGAAAGGCTGTCCAGGTCAACTCAGAATCTGAAGAAGGGGAATCCTGTTCCTTGAGAGAGCCAAATCAAGAGTTCCTGGACAGCACATGAAGCAAGTGCACAGGCTAGTTGATCACCATCTTCTTCAATATGATGCGATGTATTGCATTTCTATGTATATTATGGAAAAGAGAGAGAATTTATGGTTACCATGTTACACAGTGGTTGCACAACCCTGCCTTGTTACTGAACGTCTGCACTGCTGAATCAGATATGCAGGTGTGCACAATGTACATCTACACATTAATGCACAGTACACAGCTACAGGGCACAATGCATGCCCATATGTACAGTGTGCACATTGTCCATGTGCAATTCTACTTCTGCAACTTTGAACTGAATGTCAACATCATGGGGGCAGTTGGAGGGTATGAAGGGCATCTCACTTCAAACAAAAATGTCCAACAAGTTCAATAGGGGTATGTATCCATATGTAAGGCACCAACAGGAATCTAGACATTATGTCTATATCTCATATCTTCCAATTGTTTAAATTTGGCAGGGACAATCCCAATAATCCACTTGTTGGGCTTTCTTTTAAAATTGTTTAGTTTCTCTCCCCCATTTCCCCCCTTTGTTCTCACTTTACTTTAATTGCAAACTGAATTAAAAATGGGAGTTTCATAGCATAGGAGCACCAGACAAACTGTCAGCCAAAGATGATAAGACCTGGGCAGACTCACCCATTTTGCTTTGCAAAGTGTCCCTTTTATTTTCAGCCTCTCTCAAGGATTGTTTGGAAAATGTCCACAATTGTCTAGTTAAGGATCAGAGGCTGCATCTGCACTGCAGAAATAATCCTTTTTGACACCACTTTAATGTCCATGGTATAGAATATTTGGAATTGTACAGTCAGCTCTCCATATCCATGGATTCAAGCACTCACGGCTTTAAAACATTCAAAAATAATTTATATTCCAAAAAGCAAAGCTTGATGTTTGCCATTTTATATAAGGGACACTATTTTACTCTGCCACTGTATTTAATGGGATTTGAGCATCCATGGATTTTGGTATTTATGGGGGGTCCTGGAACCAAACCCCAAGGACCCACTATTGTTAGTTGTGGTACTAGAACTTTTTGATACAGAAGGCTAAATGTCTCACAAACTTACAATTCCTGGAATTCTGTAGCATAGAGCCATGACAGTTAAATTAGTGTCAAACTGGATTATTTCTGCAGTGCAGATGCAGCCAGAATCAGCAGTCTCTTTCCATTATTTTTATTTAAAAATCCCAAATGTTTTCCACGCCATACAATAAACGTCAAAGGAGAGCGCAAACCTATTCTTAGATATTCTTCGGAAAGAAGCAGTTGGAAAAAATGTTTTTTGTAAGCCAGGCAATAAAGTGCAAGCAAACAAACAAACAACCCACCCATACCATCTGACAGATTGTTTCGGCTCCTTTTTGCCAGGTATTGAGGAAAATATGAAGCATGTGGGGGCGGAGTAAGAAGAGATGAAGCTATAACATTTAAAGATTTAATGGAGTCTCAATGATTTCCTGCAGAAAGAATTCTGATATTTGTTGCTCAAGATGTTAGAACTGGAGAAAAGTTCTTTATGGAAGGAAAAAAATAAAATAAACCCAGCCTCTGACAAAACAGTTTGAATAGAGAGAAAATAACAACCTGAGTTATCTTCAGACAGGTGGGAAACTTCATTATGCAGAGGCTCTTAAATTTACATATATTTGTGTATGCCTACCACTGAGCTTCTTGTAACATTTTTGTTACCTTAAGGAAATAAGCAGAAGGAAATGAATTTTTTTTTGGAGGGAGGAGGCAAAAGAGGGAAAGATGCTATTAGTTTTACATGTGGCAATATCTTTTCCTTGTCATACCAATACTTACTTTAGCATTTCTTCTTGACACTTTGTCTTATTAATGGGTCCATTTCTCTTCTTAATTCCCTTGTGGATTGACAGATGATCGGCAGCTGGATATGTTTCACCAAAAGGTTGGCTTCATCATGCCTCAGTTAGTCACAATACCTGCATGTTAAGAACCCCTCTCAAGGGAGAAAACGTATCCGTTTGCATTGTGTGCATGCACTGAAGGGCCCAAAGTGGCACATGAAAAGAATACTTGCAAATGTTTTTGCCCTTGAAACGGTATCACAAAAGATTAAGACATCCCATTGAGAAAATGGGCAACACACGTGAGATTCCCAGGCCCGATTCTTTAAAGTGTGGAAAATTTTGGATAGGAATTAAACAGACAATTACTTTTTGTGCAAAAAGATCTTTTAGGGTAAAATGCGTATTGTGTACAGTGGGCCCTTGGTATCTGCTGGGGTTGGGTTCCAAAATCCATGGATGCTCAAGTCCCATTAAATACAGTGGTGTAGTAAAAAGGCATCTCTTATCTAAAATGGCAAAAAATCAAGCTTTGCTTTTTGGATTTTATATATTTCTTAATATTTTCAAAGCGTGGGTGGTTGAATCTGTGGATAAAGAATCTGTGGATATGGATGGCTGACTGTGTAACACACATTGGTCAATGTGTTACATTGGAGTATCTGGGAATCCCTGGAAGTCCCAGATTTTGTTCCTGCACATATGGATTTTGTGATGGAGATCTAGCATTATGAAGCACTTTTTATTCTCATTTCCAAGATTGGTTGAAATGAATTCAATTTTTTCAAAACGTAATGCATCTGTACTTGCTTGTGTGTCTGCACTTTCTTGGGAATGGGAAAGTAACTAAGTAAACACATGTCTTTGCAAGGACACAGATTCAACAGAGATCAATCAAGGGACAGAGGCACATTAAACCAAAGGGCATCCAATGCTGAAGTAGTATAAAAGTACATCAGCAGTATAACTATAGCTCCTGAATAATAAGTATAAGGGGGCAAGTGGAAATTGGTGACAATTCGAAAGGTTGTATGATGTAACGTGATCATTGGGACAAGGGAAGGACACAAGGGATATTTGTTGCTGCTTTTTATTGTCTTATTTTGTTTTATTCCATGTTTTTAACTCTACTGTGATTTAATTTTCTTCTTAAGGGGGGTGGTGAGGGAAGAGAAGGGATATTTTAACTGACACTGTTTTAACTTTTGCTGTAACCTGCCCCGATTGCTTGTTCAGAGGGGTGGGCTAGAAATAAAATTTATTATTATTATATTATTTTTATTATTATGAAAGAGACTAGGTTTAGCTTGTGAATAAGAAGGTACAATCAAAACAAAGAGAACTGGAAACTCTCAAGACTTCCAGAGTCTTTCCTCCCTCAATTTAGAGGTGATCTTCGATTTTGGTTTCTGCTCTCCCCAACAACTGTTTTTCCAAATGAATCTTTATAACTTTAAAAAAGATGTTCTTTTTTTAAAAATGTAGAGAAATAAAAGAAGTTTAAATTGTATGCATTTGAGAGTTTCAGTCTATCAGCAAGGCAGTGAGAAGTGAGAGCTGAAGCAACAGCAGACGAATCCGACAGCTCCTGAAATGGTGGGGTTGATGACATATGACTAGAAGAGAGAATAAGTTTTTAAGAGTGCAGTAAAGCAGCAAATTTGAAAACCATTGAATCACAATGGGTATAATCCATGGTGTGCAATCTTAAATATATCTGTAACACTCAAATCTGACATTTTCTGATCCTAGTTTTATATTGGAGACCATAGCCTGCTCATAAATATCTGAACTTAAAACTTACAGTTTGCAGCATAACAAAAATGGAACACAACAAGACAGTTGATGGTGGCGCAACGTCATCCTCCTCCCTCTCTCTTGTGGTTGTACACTTGATTCTCAGGCATGGAAATAGAGGAAACAAAGGCACCTTCTAATGCAGCATCATTCTTGCTAGTTTACAGGATAGGCAAAACTTTATGGCTTGGATGAAATGGAACTGAATGTGCTATCAAAATTAATTGTAATGGTGGGGACGCAAGATCAAAATATGAACATAGTAAAGCTTTGTAGCAATGTGAAGTACTTGTCAATCATTGTCAATCAATCAACCTCTCAGTCATTGGTGCATCAGGCTCACCCCCCCCCCCCGCACTGTGTTGTGCATCCACCTTCTGGCTAGAAGCAAGTTGGTTGTTGTTGTTGTGTGCCTTCAAGTCATTTCTGACTTATGGTGACCTTAAGGCGAACCTATCATGGGGTTTTCTTGGCAAGTTTTGTTCAGAGGAGGTTTGCCATTGCCTTCCCCTGAGACTGAAAGCATATGATTTGCCCAAGGTCACCCAGTGGGTTTCATGGCCAAGACAGGCTTCGAATCTTGGTCTCCAGAGTCATAGTCCAACGGTCAAACCACAAGGCATTGGCTCTTTAGAAGCAAGTAGGCCAGATCAAATATTCCTATCTTATGAAATAGATGAAGAGGAATAATCCTCTAATTTCAATTTGATATGAGAGCATTCCCTTTATCTAAGATTTCTGTTGATTTCCAAACAAGGAAATATGTTTTCTCTGCGTGTTTAAATAACAAGCTGTGAGCATCTGTTCCTGATGCTTCATACAGAAAATTTATGACTTTGCCAGGGGGCATCCCTAGATCTCAGATTTTGTCCTGTAAACACCAAGGCTTGGGACAATCCTCAGATGACAACCCTAGTGACATGCCCAAGTTCACCCATGACCATTTGGAGATCAGAATCTTGCTTTCTTTGAGTCCTAGTTCAACACTTAAACAAACACACCACCCAGAAAGCTTGTAATAATTGCCAGATGGCAGACAATGGTCTTGAACTGCCTGGATATAAATGTAATAGTGGTGAGTGTCATCATCATCATCATCATCATCATCATCATCATCATCATCTCAGATGGTTCAGAATCACTCCTGTTTGTTATAAGCCAGTCTGTCTTCTCATCAAAGAACGATGTCAAGTGTTGATTGCTACTGAAACCTCTATGTCTGGATGTCTCTGTTTAGTATAGTAGTAGTCTTTGTTGTGTACAATAAATAAATCTTTTTTTTTTTTAAAAAATAAATCTGACAAGCTTGCCAAAGGACAGTTCCCACTGCATGTCAGTTCCATCCCAAACCCTTTGTGATTTATATTCTGTATTGAAACTGTCCATCAAAAGTGGTGTTCTTTATTGAAGCAATGTCCTGTCCAATCATTAACAAGTGCTTTGGCTGACAGAAGAAGTTTGTTAGATATGGATTAGGCATCATATCTGCACATAGCAAAGTTTGCCCATTGGCAGGTCATAAATGAGAGTGTATGTCCATCAGAAGATGACACAGGGTTGTTTGTTTTTAAAGGCTATTGCTCGGCATTTTTTTAAACTGAGAGTTTGGAATTGATTTTTGTCTTTCTGTGTTTCATTTGCTCCTCAAAAAGAAGGGTAAGGAAGGAGCCCTAGGAGTAAAATGTTGTTGAGATAAAGCAGATCTAAAGGTCATTCAGTCCAATCCAAGTGAATGAGCCTGATCATTTTTTACTAGCAAAATGCCTGTCACTGCAGGTAACTGGAGAGAGACACTTTATTTTAAAAACGCATGCCACTGTTTCACAATGAAAGTCTGGTCAATGGAGATTGCGTATGTCAACTACAGCTGCAGATTCTGGTGCATTTTGCTCCAATTGTGGAGGATGAAGGTTTATTTTTCTCTTTTAGCAGGTAAAGAATGGCAACTCTGGGATTAATCAAGGATAGATCTCCTTCTGAGGTCGCTAAAATGAGTATCCAGATTGTTGGGGGCAAGTAGCTTACAGTTGTAAACCGCTTAGACACTGCTTAGGCGGTATGAAGCAGTATATAAATGAAGCTGTTTGGATGGATTCAATTGGGGGTGGGGATGGTCACAGGGATAGATTTGCAGGGCCTGAGCAGAGCAGTGGAGGATAGCGACCCTAATTTTCCATGCCATTCCCCACCCTTAGCAAATAGCTTGGTTTACCCAGTTTTCTGAATATGGAGCCAGAAGGAATTCATATAGACCTAATGTTTGTCCTCCGTGACCTTACACAGTGAAGTAGGGAATTTAGAGAAAGTCTGTATTTCCTATTGATCCATGTCCTCTGACACTTCACAGTGTATGTTTCCAAAAATAAACGTGCCTGACTTGAGCTTGAACAAAGGAATGGGAAGAGAGAACTAAAAATATGCTCAAACAGAGAAAGAGAAGTTGTGACCAAGGAAATTCAGAATCAGATACCATGAACCTTAAACGGCACTTAATCAAAGGGATTTTGTAGTTGACAGAGCTGTCGACTGTGCTTTCCCTTCCATGTTTTCTCTCTCCACTTGGCTGTAAAATACCTACTTATAGACAAATTCCAACAGTTTATCTTTCTTTTTCCACTGCTTGATCAAAAGCTAGATCAGATGAGTAGACACACTCAACTGTGTACTCTGCTGGTAGTCTTAACATACTGAAAGCTTAGGGGATTTTATTCAAAAGAAAGTCTGCTGCAGGAGATGGTTTGTTACAATGTTTTGTTTCTACTTTATTTTGGTTGCATTTTGAAAATTTAATCATTTGCACCCATATAACAAATCCATACTATATAATTTTTAACAAAGTTCTTTTAGGAAATTGCACCAGTGAAGTAGATTAGTATTTTCTCACATGCAAGCCCAGATTCAACTATTGGCTGAACTGCTGTGATGATATAGCATCTTCAACATTTAGGACAGCACAAAAATCTGCTGAAGTGATTTATGATATAGCTCTTTAACAAATATTTAAATCTGGCCTTGTGCACACTGTCTACATTTGCTGCCACTGCTTAATCACTATTTGTAAATTAATTTATAACATCCTTAAAACATTTTTAATCCCACATTTTCTCACTCGCCTTGATCCAACACAGAGAGAGGTGGGATACAACAACAATTATTATTATTATTATTATTATTATTATTATTATTATTATTCTCCAAGGAGCATAATTGGTTCTCTAGAGATAAAGAAATCCTTCTATTCCCAGTTATTGTCACTTTCAGATGTGATCACCACAAATCTGTTCCAAACCATTTGTATACTGACCTACATCTTTTTCAATAAATACATAAATTGGGGGTATCTTAAATATGTATTTTTGAATCTATTTGCCATCTTGTCCCCACTCTGCGGTTTGTTGGATACATGTGTCTTAGTTTTCATCTGTGGAACACTGGAGGGTAGAGGGTGGCTACTTGGAAAAGATGTTGTTTCCAGTAGATTTATAGAGTGAGTTTTATGTGAGATTTATATTGCATCCACACTCAGCTGCTATCATTCTGGCCTCCTCTACCCCCAAGAAAACTCTTACTTTATCTAATGGCTGGGCTTGTCCTGATCAAAACTGTGCATTGCAGAGAACACAAGCATCATGAGTTCAGGTTCACCATGCTTTAAAGCAGGCAGGCTTGCTGTGGCCAGAGGATACCTGTCAGCCATATTCAGCCGATGTCAAGAAAGAAAGAGAGGGTTTCTGACAGATGCATTTTCCGTTGCAAGACTGATTTCTTGATCCTATATTCTTGAGAGATTGGAATCCAAATTGCTGTTTGGCTGCCTCCACTCAGCCTTGGCTATTACAGTACTTTTTGTTTTGTTCTGTTGCAAAAAGATATATTACAGCCCAATCCAATGCATTTTTACAAGGAACCAAATTCCTCTGTGTCCACTGGGAATCTAACCCTGAATAGATCTACATAGGACTTCAGCTTGAACTTTACTTATGTCTTAAAAGGATGCACAAAATATCTGGACATTAATCAATCAAGTTATCTCCAAGTTTAGTGAGAAGATCCATCCATCCATCCATCCAATAAACAAAAGCATTATACAGGAGTAAGCAGCTGTACAATTCATTATATTAAGGCATACACAAGTACCTGTGTTAGAAATATGTGTATTAAAAATCCACGTGAATTTTATTGAATCATAGACTCATAGGATTGAATCATAGAGTTGGAAGAGACCACAAGGGCCATCCAGTCCAACCCCTTGCCATGCACCCTTTAAACTTTCCATGCACCCTTTAAAATGGCAGAAATTGATACAGGAATATAATAGAATGGTGGATGGAAAAAAGAGAAGAGAAACTGAAACCAACAGATTCACTAGCCCCAACACGCTGGTTCAAATTCTCATCCCTCCGTTAATAAAATGCCCAGCAGGCTACAGGGGATGTAGCCTAAAATTATTCATCAAGGCTTGTAATGTCCGAGGTTTTATTTGGTGGCTAGATTTGTGTCTTATTTCTTTGGCAGGCTAGGGAAAGCTCAAGGGAATCCACTTTCGAGCCTGTACTTAGAAACAGTTACAGCTTGCAAAATGAAAGTTGCCAAGAATTAAAGACATTTACCAGCTAGAATAACAGAACAAACTCGAGAACCTTATTAAGGGATCCCCAAGGGTGTCACAGAATTGCTTTGAAATTATTATTAAAAAACCCCCCACTTGGTACATATAAAAAGGTAATGGAATATTGGAAGATAGTCATCAGTGATGCTTGTTAATAACAAGGTTTTGCTGTGATGGAGAAATATACAGTGTCGATCTCCAGGGATGCCTGGATAAAAAGGAAGATCCTTTTTCTCTTCCCCCATAATGAAAACTGCAGTGGGCTGCCCTAGGGTGTTGGGTACAGTGGTTATGTCAAGAGTACATTCAGATATAATACTGAACCATAATTAATCTTCCTGGAAGTATTATGTTTGGGATAAGGCTTCTGGTATGCCAGTGGGCGGGAGGGGGTAAGAGTTTTATTAGATCCATTTTCTTGATAGGGACATTCATTTTTCACCCCACAAACAGGATGGAAAGTAACTGATCTGGAAAAAAAAATTGAAACATGGGAGATATCAAAATTAATGAAGCCAAGGCTTGAATCTTTGCCCAGTATCCTAGATTGCATAGAATCATAGAGTTAGAAGACATCACAAGGGCCATCCAGTCCAACTCCCTGCCATCCAGGAATACATAACCCAAGCACTCCCAATAGATGGTCATCCAGCCTCTGCTTAGAATATGGTCTTTTTCCAGCTGAGAAGAGCTGGCCATGATGAATTTGTACAGGAGGAAGATGCTAGAGAGTTTCAGCCACTGCATTTTTGATACGAATGTCACCACTTTTACAAATGTGCTGCATTCTGTTTCAGCACTGAAGTGCATTTTCCTACCTCCAGATCAAAACAATCTTTGTGTGATCTTTGTTTCTTTTCTGGGGCCTTTTAATGTCCGTAGCATTGGCAGAAAACTGCTTTTTGTTAACAGGAGGCTGCTCTAAGTTTAATTAAGCTTTTGGGATGGCTGTATCTTAGCCTTTCAGCCCTAAAGTTCTACCGTTTATCTCATTAACAACATGAATTAATTGGAGGATTAGCCCCATAGGGAAGGCCAAGGAGTTGGACCACAAGTGACTATCCACTCCTTGCCTCAATTTTCTCCCAGCATGGATCTCTGTTAGATACTTGACACTACATGGTTAGGAGGTGCAGAGGAAATGTAATCCCATCTCTGTTTATTATATTCTGATTTGCCGAAGGCAAACTGCAGCCACTGCAAAGGCTGAATGCTGAGGGATGTCAATGCCATGGTTGATGAGAAAATGCAGGCCCAGTGTCAAACTCGGTTTCCAGCTATGAGTTTCTTTTGCAACACAAGCAAGCCCAGGCAAACATCGAAAACCATGACCTTCTTCATTACAGGGGGAAAAATATACCCCCCCCCCCAAACTACTGTCTTTGAGATCTGGATCTCAAAAGGAACATCTTTTTGTGTTGCTAATGGAATTTAAGTTTTTTTCCCCCTGGACTTGAAGAATATCCCAGTACCTACATGGCCTGCAGAAGGTGCCTGCTTGAATGAATATGTTTCCTTACCATCTGAATAAAGGACAACAACCACAACATTTTGCCAAAATGCAGGCCTAAAGCCCTTTTGGCGCAGCGGTTAAATGCCAGTACTGCAGCCACAAGGTTATGAGTTCGATCCCAAGGCTCCGAGGTTTGGTCAGCCCTCCATCCTTTTCGTATGTCAATAAAATTAGTACCCAGCTTGTGGGAGGCAATTGGTTTACAGATACAACTGCCTGGTTATACAAATTATTTTTTAAAAACAACAACACACAAATTAGCCATTGTGTAAAAAAACCCGTAATGTCAAATAGTATAAAATCATTTTTAAAAAGATTTAAAAATCTACATCATTAAAATCCCTTTTTAATAGAAAGATCTTTCCTTCCAATGAAAGATAACAAGCCTGGGAGCAGCCACCAAGAAGAGTCTCTCCCATGTTTTCATCACAAGGTTCTGTGAAGAAGGTGAAAGTTTGAGAAAGTCCTTCCTTAAAGATCTCAAATCTTCAATAGGCTTTTATAGCTAGATACTGATGTAGTAGTTTGAGCATTGGAGTGTGATTCTGGAGACTGGGGTTCGATTCCCTGCTCAGCCATGAAACCCACTAGGTGACCTTGGGCAAGTCACACTGTCTCAGCCAGAGTGATGTAGTGGTAAACCTCTGAACATATCTTGCCAAGAAAATCCCATGACAGATTCATTTTAGGATTACCATAAAGCCATCAATGACTTGAAGGTGCACAACAGTATCATCATCATCATCATCATCATCATCATCAACAAAGAGTCTTTCAAATAGTTTTAAGCTTTCCTGGGCTTTATATATCATAATCAGTGCTTCAAATTGTGCTCAGAAAAATTGGCAGTCTGTCAAGTGGTCTCAGCAAAGGTGTTATCTCTTCCATATATAAGCCTGTAAAAATGTATATCAATTGTACAATGGACCAGGAACACCAGTATAAATTCCCAAAGGGATTCTGCCTATAAACTTTAAATATGAATAAAGTGGAAACTAGAATATACCTACCTCCACCAAAGATCAGTTTTTGTATTACATTGCTTAATTTCTTGGGGATGTGACTGACATGAATTATGCACTTAATTTCATAAAAGCATGATTTCTGAAAGCTTCTGTAAAACCTCCATGCATGTGATATCAGAAAAGGATTTCCTTAAAAGGAGAAAAAAAAAACCCACAAAAAGCTCTGGGTCCTAAAATGTTCTATCATAATGAGAGATGGTGACATGGATTAACCCCTGCAAAATCTTTTGTGGGGCTGTCTAGAGAGGAGAAAGCAGGTCATCACTTGTGAAAGACTAAAAAAAGGATGAATAGGATGTCCACGGGATTAATTTATACAATATCAATTTTCATTTGGATGTGACAGCTAAGAATCAAAGAAAAAAAAATCCAATTAGTATAATTGCAATGCTAAAGTGCGTATTTTAGGTTTGTGTCAAAATTTCCTCTAGTTTTCAAGGTCTTTTGCGAGCAGAAGAAGGGCACATGCAATGATTCTATTAAGGTAGCGATATATTTCCATAATAACAGTTTACAAAAATGTTAACTTTTTGGAAATATTACCATGGGTTGTAGCTGCTGACCCCTGGCTTTGTTTCTTCTTCTTTGGCTGGACATTTAGATAAGCCTAGCCAATCAGAAATCACATTGCAACTAGGAGGATGTCATAGGAGTTTATCATACAACGAAATTTGGGAGTATAATGCAATGGCAATCCGAACGCAATCATGGGGTTTCATGCTATTGTGAATGAGTGTATCTCATGCAATTTCGGGCAATGGGAAGTCATTCTGAATGCAATCATGGGGTTTCATGTAATTGCGTATTAGAGTATCTCACACAATTTCGGGCAATGGGAAATCATTCTGGACACAATCATAGGGTTTCACGTAATTGCGTATTAGACTATCTCACACAATTTCGGGCAATGGGAAGTCATTCTGAATGCAATCATGGAGTTTCATGTAATTGCGGCAATGGGGGGGCATTTTCAGGAAATAGGAAGTCATTCTGAACGCATTCCAAATGCAATTAGAATTCACGTAAATTCACTAAACTAGCGAATTTACATGAATTCGAATTGGCTCCATTCGAAATTGAGAGAAATTCCTCCTGTATGATAAACTCTATACTGGTTGAGGATCAATTAGATTTGACTGCATCATATTACTGATGCCATATGAAACCCATTGAGGGAGAGAGCACATCACAGTAACGCCAATGAACTGGTGAATATTTCTTTGGGGGTGTTCAAAAAGTGTTTAAGAAAAGAGAGGCTGCTGCTGAAAATCTCTACTAAAATGTCTAGGTGATTCCAGCCCAGCAGGATTAGTAAATCCTAGGGCATGGGAGGAAATTTATATTTCCTTTTTCTCATTCAGTCTTAGTTGAATGAATTCTGCCCAAGCATTTGATTGCTTTGTCCCCAGTTGATGCTATATTTCAATATTAAAAGCGTTAACCGCAGTTGCTCACCTATGCTCTGCTCTACATTGTTCAGCGTGATGGGATGAATATTTGCTGTACAAAAACAGGTGAACTATGATCTGCTACAGCAATCCAGCTGTCAGATCAAAAGTTCAGAAATGAAATCTCTGGAATAGAGTATGTCTGAAATACTTAAGCATTATTCCCCCCCCCCCCCTTTCCTTCACACACTGAGTTGTATTCTGAAATAATAAAGGGGAATTTGGAGTGGGGGGAAAATGAGCTATAGAATTAGTTATGTTTCATTTCTATTATTCTCTCACCTGTGATCATGTTGGTTAAGTAAGGCATAAATAAGTATGGCAATTAAAAAAAAAAAAGAATATAAGAGAGTGAAGCCCTGTAGAGAGGAGCATGCTGTCTAGAATAAAATCCAGGAAACAGAACTTAGGGTCTTGCAATGGAAGCAGAAGTAAATAGCAGAGGAATATGCACTGAACAAATTGGTTTAGTTTCAAAAGAACAGAGGTATGCTTTGCCCCAAAGTACTGCGGGTAATGGTGGGTAGGTTGATGGTTTAATGATGGTAGGCATGGGGAACCATCTCCATTGCACCTTATCCCAACTCGCTCATATATACAAGACAGAGGATTGGTGGAAATTCATGTGATTCATCTTTTTGTCGGCCAGGCACATCCCAAGCCCTGTTGTTTCAGGGTCAAGACCTAAATCCGGGGTGGGAATGTGGTCATCTCATGGTGATGTCACAACAGATAGAATTGTGATGTCATTAAGCATGATACATTAAGCAACAATCATAGAGGCTTAACGTATGCCATTCAATTAACATCAACTAAGTTTAACACAAATGAGGAAATGGTGGCTCAGTGGTTAAATGCCTGTACTGCAGCCACTCACTCAAAGCCATAAGGTTGCGAGTTGAAGACCAGCAAAAGGGCTCAAGATCGACTCAGGCTTGCATCCTTCCGAGGTCGCTAAAATGAGTACCCAAATTGTTGGGGGCAAGTAGCTTACAATTGTAAACCGCTTAGACACTGCTTAGGCAGTATGAAGTGGTATATAAATGAAGCTGTTTGTTTGTTTGTTTGTTTGTTTGTTTGAAATATTTCTCTGATTGGAAATCCAGTTTTCCACACTCTGCATTGAACACTGAACTCTGCATGCACTGTTTTATGGATGGGAGTTTTAAGAATGGATGGGAGTTTTAAGCCAGCCAAAGAAAGATTTCAGAGTTCTGCTTGAACAGAAACAGTCAACAGACAAGAGTAGTTGTGGGAACACACACACACACACACACACACAACACACACACACAGTGTTTTCAAGGCAGCATTCTAGAACCCTGTTTGGTAAGGATTTTCCAAAATGCACATTCTTTCAAAAAGTCTATTTATTCTGCAGGAATTTCCTGTGCAAAAGCACAAACATGACCCCCCCCCCCCCCAGAATCAGTCCTGAAGTGCAAATAACATTTGAAAACAACAATTTTGATGACTTTCTCACAAAGAGGGAAAAAAATGGCAATATTGCTAATTCTTGCCTCTAGCAATGGAATTTACATTGATTTGCACCCCTACTATATCTCTACCCTGTCTCTTTGTGCACTAGGTTATCCCTCTGCCTCTTCTTATGTCCTTCCTCCCTATTATGAAAGCAAACTTGTTTTGTCAAGTGTTGTACAACAGGATGAGCCAAACAGGGCATGAAGAAGACACTTTGGGTGCTGCACACATCTCCCTTGGCAGCAAAATTTGGTGG
Organism: Urosaurus nigricauda; assembly: GCA_034509955.1. Lineage (NCBI taxonomy): Eukaryota > Metazoa > Chordata > Lepidosauria > Squamata > Phrynosomatidae > Urosaurus > Urosaurus nigricauda. Next base: position 13,904,333 of record JAOEGL010000013.1, read on the forward strand.
TGGAGGGAAAATTTAGTGGCAGCTCAAGGGTGTTTAAATGTACTTTTTGTTCTGTTTTCCTCAAAAACCCTTCTAGGCAGTAATTTCAGATATTTAAAGTCAAAGCCCCCTTCCTCTCCTCTCTCCAATCTCTCTCAGCGCTGATCTCTCTCCTGCTTTCTACCTCCTCTTTTTGATTCATTTGTGCCTCAGTTGTTGGGATCACGCAGAAGGCTGTGCCTTTGTAGCATGTTCTTTTAATTTTGCACACCTAACAACTGGTTAAAAAAAAAGACACAGAAAAGTAACCAAGTAGAGAGCTCCAAGCTCTGTTGAGATTCATCACTGTAACTCCTCTTTGGCAGAGTTGCAGCATTGCCTTTGTTGCAGGCAAAGTGCCCGACATTTTCAGATCTTGCTGAGCGAAATGTCACTTCGAGAATTTCAGCTTTAATCCTATTTTTGCTCTGATGGTTCGGTGCCATATCTGTATGCCCCAGATGTTTCAGGAAGCCACTTGAGTAGATCAATAGGTCATCAAAGCAAGCCCACAAGATAGGGGGAGGGAAAAAAAAACCAAATTACTCCTCCTGCATTGTAAAAGTCAGTGGGACTTGCTGAACATTTTTTGAGATCAAAAGATGTGTTCAAATGATAAATCCATAGGTATCACAGATGTAGCCTTTTTTCCCTTGGGGTCCTTCTGTAACAGGCTTTTGAAGACTACCCTTGTAGGCAGATTACTCAGAACTAAAAATTAAAATAAAATAACATTTCCTATGGAAAAAAAATGGGACTCCCCCCCTAAAAAAGATTGCAGCTTCTTGTAAAGTGAATTATTTTAATCAATATTCAACTTCAACGGTTCCCTCACTAGCATCAGGGGTTATCTGAATCAATACACTTGATTTGGTGTTTTCTGTGTGCCTTCTTAGTATCATAGCATCATGATAAAAAGTTCACTAATATATTTGCTAAGATGCTGTAAACTATTTGTTCTTCTATTTTGTTGGCATAGATTGGATGAGGAAAAACAGACTGAAGCTGAATCCAGATAAGATGGGGGTACTTGTTGTCAGGGCCCCTAATCCAGGTATAAGGATAGGTCAACCAGTCTTAGACAGGGTCACACTCCCCTTAAAGGACTGTGTTCGTAATTTGGGAATGCTCCTGGACTCATCACTTCAGATGACAGATGAGATAAATGCAACAGTCAGGAGTGCTTGCTATCAGCTTTGGCTGAGATGCCAGCTGCGTCCTTTTCTGGAACAGAGGGATCTAGAAACTGTAGTGCATGCACTGGTAACCTCATGACTTAATTTCTGTAATGCGCTCTACATGGGGCTACCCTTGTGCCTAGTCTGGAAACTTCAATTAGTCCAAAATATGGCAGCCAGATTGGTCACCGGGACAGCTAGAGGTGACTACATTACTCTCATCCTAAAATCTCTTCACTGGCTGCCTATTAATTTCCGGGCACAGTACAAGGTGTTGGTTATAACCTTTAAAGTCCTACATGGCTTGGGTCCAATCTATTTGTGGGATCGCCTCCTTCCATACAATCTGGACCACACACTAAAGTCCTCTGGGAAAAACCTTCTTCAACCAATAAAGACCAGCTTGACTGCAGTTACTCAGAGGGCCTTCTCATCTGCTACTCACAAACTATGGAATGGCCTGTCAGAGGAGATCCGGAACATTACCAATCTTGACAGCTTTAAAAGGGCTGTCAAGATGGATCTCTTCTGACAGGCCTTCCCTGAGTAACCCACTTGGTCTCCCAAGGATATGGACTATCATTGAGAACACCAAAACTGCCCATCCCTCTGTTGCTTTTTGGTTCAATTTTTTTATTTTTTAATTGTTTTTAAATGATATTTTATTATGGTATGGTTTAGGTGGGTGGGAACAATAGATTATTATTTTAATGTATGTTGTATTGTATCTTGTATTTTTATTGAGACTATAAGCCGCCTTGTTCCTGCGAGAGAGGCGGGATATAAATAATAATATTCAGGACAGTTATGATGAAACACAATTACTTGCAGCCAGTTTTTGTAATTCTTTGAGTTTCTAACCCTATTTCCAGTAGGGATAGCAGCAAAATCAAACACTGAATCCACTAATATCAGATTTTCCCACTAATATCAGATTTTTCCATCCTTGGGAAGCTGGACTGCCTTGTCTCAATAGAATATGTAGCCAGGCTGGAAGGATCCATTGTCCTCAAAATTTACAGAACAAGTCCCACTGACTTTTACAAAGCAGGAGGAGTAATGTATGTTTATTTACATACACGCCTGTGGGTAATATTGTATTACTTTAGAAAGGGATGGACAATGATGAAAGAGATGCAAATGAAAGAGAAGGGAGACGCACATTTTTGCATATACAAATGCATGTAAACAGCTTCATGCTAGCGTGCCCTGTAGAAAAATGCATATTATTTTGTGTGTGATTTTTCATCCAAAATCTGCTAGAATGAAAACAAAATCCACCAACAGTGCTGTGCCGATGATGGAAAAGACAAGACTTTCAAAAACAAATGCAAGAAAGATTATGTTTGATTCATACATCACTAGTTAGTAAATTGCCAAAGGTAAATGCTTGGGGGAGATATACAGGCTGAGATCCTGGGCTGCACTTGTGGAGAATAAAGTCTGCAGGGTAAGGCGTCGCTGACAAGAAAAACACAGAGCCATTATATAAGGAAAAAACCAGGCCACAACTTTATTGAATACAGCTGACAGGTGGGATTGGCCCAAGGCATGGGTCAGGATCTGGTGTTGACCAACCCAACTGTTGATCACTGATGCTCATGGCCCAGTCATGGTCGGGTCTAGGGATGACAGAACGTGGGGTCTCTAGATATCCACATCCTGCCCCTTGTCATGGAGGAACACTGGCACTGGTGACTCCTTCTCCATCCCAGCACCCCTGGGTCCTCCCCATAACCATTGCTCTGTAGTACCAACAGTCATGCCCACCAGATCCACAACTCATGCTACCACTCCCAGAAAGTTGTGACAGGGCACCCACAACCTTCCTGAAGAAGCAAACAGGGAGGGAGGGGAGATCCAAGATGGACAAGGCCTCTTCCCCTGGTCACGTGGCATTAAATAGGCCCTGCTTCTGCCAATCTGAAGGGGCCAGAAGTCCCTTCTGGCTACTGTGTCCAATGGACAGGCTAGATATCCCACCCCATCCAGCAATTAGAGTCAACAGGAGGCTACTTCCAGCTCCCGGTGCAGGCAGGGACTTGTCGCCCTGCCAGAGTCAGAGGTCCCACCCCTAGCTGGCCAAACACAGCTGTTCCTGGACCCTTGGTGCCTCCTGGGAATATGCCAGGGCTGGAACTCGGGTGAGGAGCAGCGGCAGCACTCCTACCCTGCCTGAAAACTGGTCGACCCAATGATTTGGGTGGCCATATCTGCAGGGGAGGGCATCACAGACAAGAAAAACACAGAGCCATTATGTAGAAGAAAAAGAGGCCACAATTTTATTGAATAAATATTTATTTAATTTTTTGATTTTATATTGTATCCTGGCTTGCAGGGGCAGGGCCTGGAGGCTAGGTGTGAAGGAGGGGGTTAAGAAATGGAGTGCCGGAGCTCTTCCCCCTCCCCCCACTGGTTGCCGTTGGGCCCCCCCTTGCCAGCTAAGTAGTCTCCAGCTAGGAAGGGGGTGTACAGGAGCACAGGCCTAGGTGGTTATGGTCGCCACTGCCGCCAGGCCAAGCACCAGGCTCCCGGGTTGCAATGGCCTCACCCTTGGCCCACTTGGCACCCCTGCAGCTAGAAGGCCTGACCGGTGCCTTCTGCCTGCTGCCAAGCCGGGCTTACAAAGGGCTCAGGGCTGCCCCCCCTTTTCCCCCTCTTCTTCACTTGGATCTCCACTCGACTGTTGCCTATTCAGAGCTCTGAGTTGGAATGACCTCTTCACCTGGCCACATGGCCTTAAATAGGCCCTGTTTTGGCCACCCCAAAGGGTCCAGAAGTCCTTCCCCTTCTGGTCACTGTGCCCAATGGGCAGGCCAGATGTCCCTACTGGTGCAGGCTGGAACTTGAAGGCTGGAACTTGAAGGTTTATAGAACCTTGTATAGCTCCATTCAGCTGCCACTGAAATGTAGTGATTAATCTCTGGGGCTGTATCAGCCTCTGGAGGGCTGCTTGTTGTGTGTATGAAGACATACAAGTGAGCACTAAAGTTAGGATCATCCAGGTACAGATGCAAGAGCTGGACATTGAAGAAAGTGGATAAGAAGAAAATCAACTCATTTGAGATGTGATGGTGGAGAAGAGTGCTGAGGATACCATGGACAGCCAAAAATTCAAATAAATGCGTCTTTGAACAGACTTGGAGATGTAGGGTCGCCATGAGTTGAGGTTGAGCAAAGGCAGCTCACAACAACAGCAATGCTAATAACAACAACAATAAATAATGTGCTGTTTTGTGTTTAACATCTGTAAATAAAGTTTTGTGTTTGTTTTTATACACTTTTGGCCTTTGGAATTGCTGTCATTCTGAAAGCTTCATTTCAGATGAGGTGTCTATGGCGGCAGCGTTGAAAGTGGAAGAGTAAAGTCCTTTTGGGGATAAAAAATAGTATGAATCCTCACCCGAACCTTAAGGACATTTAGGCTGGGCCCAGAGTTGGTGTCATACAAGGGGAAGAGGAGGGAGTCCTTATGTGTGGTAGGGATCAGGGATAGCCCTCACACAGGGTATTTGCAGGGAACACCAGGAAGGTGGGTTTGGCGAGTTAAGTGTAAAGGTTGCCATATTTAGTGGTGGGACTACCAGAGAGGAAGCCTTACAGTTGCTGATACTTGTGAAATATAAGCTTGCATCCCACGAGATCCTCAAGTGTGTTGTTTAGTAAGGCCCTGGAGCTCTTTGTTAGAGAATTCTAAATACCTCCCAAAACTATAAATACCAAGATTCCATAGCATGGAATTATAGCTATTAAAGTAGTTTTAAAGTCCTGTAAGGGTGTAACGTGAAAGAAATTTTAGATTTTGCCAAGTTCCCCAATATTATATTAAGTCTTGTGGATCCATTTTCTCCTCACTCACTTCCAAATGCACGATAAAGCATTGCCCAGCTTTAGTTTTAACTGGGAAAAATCTATGCTTCAAGTTATGCAATGCTGTTCTCTTCAAATCACCTTAAGCACCTTTTGCCTCCAGGTTGTGAATTTCTTGTCATTCTAAAAATTGATCAAAATGCAATTCACACATTTGAAGAAGGTGAGAAAATCTTAAGGGTGTTTAATAACTCTTACTAAAAGCCAATTACATCTTATACTCAAATCCTTTCCGCATTTGACTGGACTCTACAATAAATTGTCATTTTTCTTAGTTGTCCTCGTTGCCATATATGCTACACAACTACCTATTTATCGACATGCAGACTCTTGTTTTCAAGCACATTGGTGCACTTCATCATCCCTCTTGGCCAAAGAATGTACTCATAGGCACATGCTGGCCTGATCCCCATAAACCTACTTTAACAAACATCAGCTGCATTCAGAGAAGGAAATCCATCTGATGGTGATCAGGGAATGGGGTGGATGACGTTTCCAACACTACCACCAGCCACTACCAGCAAACAAATCTGCCATGAGGAATTGTGACAAGGGACATACTTCTGATTGTCACAGCTTTGCTCGCTGGTGGGAGAGGACAGAAAACCGCCCACCTGCACCCTATTCACCAACAGAATGGACCTCCTTCTCTTGGTGCATCCCATAATGTAGGACTCGGAGGCTAGTCGAGCAATTAGGGTTGGGACTACACAAGGATCGTGAATACAGAGTTAAGCATCTGTAACTGTGATACTAAATGCTAGCCATAATTAAAAGGCCCTATTTGTGTTGCTAAGTACACTAGTCTCTTGGCATGAAGATAAGTTATGGAACAACTTTTCTAAATACTTTTACTGAATGCAAAACATATACGCTTCCTCTCCTGTGTTTACTTATTATGGCGGCTTGAATCATCGGGCCAGCCAATTTGCAGGTGGGAGAGGAGCGCTGCTGTGGCTCCTTGCCCCAGTTCCAACAGCAGCACGTTTCCAGGAGGCACTGAGATTCCGACAGCAACTGTGATTTGCTGGATGGGACTGGCTGGGTAGGGGATTTCTTGGCTCAAGTTCCATTGACTCATTCATGCTCTATGGTGATGAATAGTGCAATTTCTAATAATGCATGTTTTATAGAAATATCATCAAACCACTCAAGAATAGTTTCTCTGCGATTGATTCCCTCCTTGTAGCTCAAAGTGTCATGATAGCTCTTGAAGACTATTTGTGGGGTTCTCCCTATTGCAGTCTTCCAGATTTTGTTGGACTGGAAAGCATAGTCAATAATCAGGAATGCAGAGAGCTGCATGCTAATAACATTAGAAGGGCAGCCCACACCACTGCATTTATTGGAGGAGGATAAATCAAGTCAGGATTTACATCTGAAAGTCTGAACAGCTCTAGCCAGTATGGTCAATGCTGGGGGATGATAAGAATTGCAGTGAGATATCTGGAAAGCCATAGGTTGCCTATTGCTGTGTGCCTTCAAGTCATTTCCAATTTATGGTGACCCTAAAGTGAATCTATGATGAAGTTTTTCCTAGCAAAATTTATTCAGAGAAGGTTTGCCATTGCTGCATTGCCCTCCTCTAAGGCTGAGAGAGTGGGACTTGTGCAAGGTCACCTAATGGGTTTCTGTGGCCAAATTCAAACCACTGCACCAGGATGGTGATCTTGTAGATTGTCTATGTAAGGGAATCCAAGAAGATAAGAATGGTTCTGCAGAAATAACAGCCTTTGATGGCTCTCCTTGGGTTTCTCCCTGCCTGTCACCATGTTTCCCATATAGAGGGAAAGGGACCTGAGTAAGCTGGGAAAGCCCCCCACAAGAGCCTATGCACGGTGAGATGTGCAGTACCAGAATGACTACACTTCTGATCTAATATTCCTCTGTGCTTGTGATTCATGATGGCAAGAGAGATGGTGCAATAATATGGTAAACGCTCACATCCTCCCCTTGAAATATTATTATACAGTAACTCAGCGCCCAATTTCTTCTTTGACTCCTACTTTGATAGTTTACAAAGCACTCCCAGAAATGATACAGAATCATCTCCAGCAGAACAGAAAGTAATTTGGAGAAGTCGACGGAATGTGTGCTTCAGGTCAGCATCCATCAAGCATCCATCATTCTCTGCCACTATATCAGCCTAGGTAAATACCTGTCAGAAAGTACAGGGCTGCTGAGCAGACTTAACAGGAGCTCTTCAAAAAGTTCAGGGCAACTGTTGTTTGTGGTCTTTTTTCCTTCCCTTCCTTGCTTTCTTTTCCTGGACACGTATGTCTTCGTGGGAAACTGTCAGAGCCTATATTGCAAAGCAGAGATTAACAATAATAGACTCCCCACTTGGCTATTTCAGAGTCTTTTTCTCCTTTTCTTTTTTCCCTCCTTTCATTTTGTCATGTTTAGTTGTGAACGAGGTTAGAGATGTTTGCAGGGCGAGCAATCGGTAGTGATTGGACCACAGATTTGCCAGGGGGCCGAGATAGTGGGGCTCTCCATGGATCATTTAAATCAATGATTTAAATCATTATGGATCATCTTCCCCACACCAAGAATCTTCAGGAGTGTAATTAAGGTTCAAAACACACTGCAAAAATAATTCAGTTTGAAGCTGCTTTGGCTGAATGCTAAAGAATTCTGGGACCTGTAGTTGTGTGAGACATTTAGTCTTCTCTTTCAGGGAGTGCCACAATAAACTACAGTTCCCAGGATTCCCTAGCACTGAGTCAGGGTGGTCAAAGTGGTCTCAAACTGGATTGTTTCTGAAGTGTGTTTGGGTCCTAAATATGGGGGGAGAAGGAAGTATTGTTCCTAAAATAATAATTCTCCTCCCATCCCACCAAGGCAATTTCCCTTCAGTCCCCAAATTTCTCGTATTGCAGTAATGTTAAGCTTCCACTCATCAACATTTGGGGTTATCTTCTGCTTGCAATAGTTTGCATAACCCTTGCTGCTTTAATCATATAACATAATAAGACTCTGTTCTGTCTTTCCATTTTTCCTTCCAAATCTAACATATTAAAGAGGAATAATTCTGGATGTTATTTCTACCTTTTTTTAAATCATCCTACTGTTTGTTAACCGATACCGTTATTGCTTTTTTATATATCCACCACTGATGGTAAAATGATCCCACATGTTTGTTACACTTCTAACATTTATTATTCACATTTTTATAAATGCTCTCCCATTTGTTGTCAGTGAAGTATCAATGTGAGTGATACCATTTTGGTTATAAAAGTGACAACCTTTACATCCAGATATGGAAATGGATGATGCAGAGGTGATGACTGAAAGCTTCTGTGTGTGGTTTGGTGGAGCAATTAATGTTGAGGCCAAATCTGGCCTCAGATTAAATCATTAATTCTCCAGTTTTCATTGGGGTTGGATAACTTTCCTGAGCCAATTTATTTGGCAGCAATGTTTTTGAAGCCCTTGGGGTGGGGGGAACCCAAATAGAAATACTAAAAACCTTTTCAATAACTTGCTTAAAATGTTTAGCAGCATGCTGAACAAAGGAAGACAATAGTCTTTTGCAGGAATACTTCTCCCAAAGGATGCTGTGTGACACATTTCACTCAGTGGAAAAGGTCAGGGACGTTGCCTTTAGTAAAGTGATCATTACAATCTTGCCAAAGAACAATTAAGCCCGTGATGAATCTCAGTAGGCTTGGAGCAATCCACTCAGACTCAGGCAGTGACCGGGGGAAATGGAACAGAGAATGTAAAACCAATTGTTAGTCATAACTAGGCTAGACCTTTTCTTTTTTCTTTTCTTTTCCTTCCGTGTATTCTTGTTCAAAACTGCAGTTTGTATCCATAGCTTTTACTGCTTATTCCACCTGGTTTTCTTTTCGATGAAAACTATTGGTTGAGATTCTACATTATAGTCTATGTTTTGTAACTTTATGATTCCATAGTTAAGTTGCAGAAATGCTGCAAAGCCCTGTTGTTGTAGTAGTTGTTGTAGTAGTTGTTGTTAGCTGCCCTCAATTCATGGTAACCCTGTGGATGAGACATCTCCAAGCCCCCCTATTCTCAGCCTGTCTACTCAGGTCCTGCAGGCTCAATCATGTGTCTTCCCGAATTGCAAAGATGCACATCTGGGTACTGGCAAGAATGATCTGATGCATATTGTGTGCTTCTGATGTGCATCAAGTGCTCCCGATGAACATCATGCACTTCTTATGTGCATCAGGTACATCTGATGCACACTGGACATTTCTGATGTGCATAGTACACCTCTGATGCTCATCAGGCATTTCTGATGTGCATTGGGCAAGTTCTGTTGTACCCCAGCACTTCCTGGCTGGGAACTGTTCAGATGTGTATCAGGAATGGCCCAATATGCATTTGTGTTCATCACAGTTTTTTTGTGTGGAGCTTTCTGGCTATGTGGCCGTGTTCTAGAAGAGTTCCTTTCTGACATTTCGACAACATCTGTGGCTGGCATCTTCAGAGAAGAAGAAAAAGATTCTCCCTCAACATTAGGAGGAACCTCCTGACAGTAAGAGCTGTTTGAGAGTGGAACACACTCCCTTGGAGTGTAGTGGAGTCTCCTTCTTTGGATGTCTTTAAGCAGAGGCTAGATGGCCATCTGTAGGGGATACTTTGATTGAGAGTGTGCATGGCAGAGGGTTGGATCGGATGGCCCTTGTGGTCTCTTTCAACTCTGTAATTCTATGATTCATAGCCCTATGACTCCACTTTAAATGTCATGCTCACTTTCTATAGAATCCTGAAATTTGCCATTTAGGGAAAGACATGTGGAATTCTCAGCCAAAGAGTTCTGGTGGTTCAACACTACAAAGCCCAGGATTCCATAGGATATTGCCACGGCAGGTAAAATGGAATCATAACTTTATAATTGTGTATTGTGAAAGCATTTATGGACCTTCAACACAAGGGATGTGGTGCAGAATTAACACACAATTCCACATGCAGAAATATATCCAACACAACCCCAATGTAGGACCTCACTCATTGATGCCAATATATGATGACAAGCAAAGTAATTGATAGAGTGACTCCGAGAAAAAGCACATTCATGTATAGAAGGCTTTGTTCCAAGACTGCAATCTGAATCATTATTTTACAAACTATTGCAACTTTGCCAAATAAGAAGCATTGCTAGAATCACCCCCTCCCATCCCTAAAAGACTCCTTTTCACCATCACACATGTCCTAATCCTACTGTTCTCAACCTGACCCTGATAATATTTCAGGGTTTTGAAGAATGGAATACTTGACATGGCTTGTAGTGAAATCTTGATGAGCTCCTTTCCTTTAGTCCTTATCCTCTCCTCTTCCTTAGATTTACTGCCACTCTCCTTGCTATATTTGATTTTTGCCTTTTCCACTTCACTGATATTTTCTCTCTACATACTGGATTAAGACTGAAGTCTCTGGGTATCTGCAACCTTTCTTGTGTCTGACACTCAGTTGGCATAAAAGTTATTTTAAGGTCAGCATGCAGAAAAGCAACACTTTTTACTGATAGCTGGATTTTGCGAATTTTGTATCCTTTCTGTGCATTAGATTTGACAATGATGGCATTTTGCCATTGGGGCTTTCTTTCACAGATATCTCTGCACAACTGCAAAGAAGATTTTTAGGAAGGATGCAGAGGTGGTACTTCTTTAAAAAATTACTTCTACATTTACTAATATGTTTTAAAATATCAGCAGAACACTTGGGGCATTCTGTTGGCAATGAAAGTGAATTTCCCCTGATTTTTCTACTCTGTTCAGAGATTCCAATCTGTACTAAATAAACTGGTAGCAAAATTGACATTTGAAAGGCAGGATCGTGGAGAATGGATTACAGGTAGCAGAGCTGGGGAATATGTGGCCCAATATATGGTTGTTATTGGACGGAAACTTCTTTTAGCCTTAGCTGGCATAGTTGTATGGGGATGTTTCCTGCTACTCCAGAGACTAGGATATGGAGCAATGGATTCAAAGCTACAGGAAAAAAGGATTCCACATAAACATTAGGAAGAACTTCCTGACAGTAAGAACTATTAGTCAGTGGAACACTCTGCCTTGGAGTGTGGTGGATTCTCCTTTGGAACTTTTTAAACAGAAGCTGAATGGCCATCTGTTTGACTGTGAGTGCTTTGATTGTGTCTTCCTGCATGGCAGAGGGGTTAAATTGGATAGTCCTTCTGGTCTCTTCCAATGTTGTGATTCTATCATGGTGGAACTGTAGTACAAGTACAATTGGAAGGCCATAGGTTGCTTTTCACTTGCAGTTAGGATAGACCTGAGAGTTGCGGCTGAGGGATCCCATATCTGTGAAGCAGCAAATCCATACCAGGCACAAGTTGCAACTTTAAAGGAGATGTCCTAGCCCTGAACCTATTTTGGGAATAGGGCGGAGCTTCTGGAACAGTCCATTAAAATTCACATTGAAAGTGGGTTCACTGCCCCAATGATATGGAAGCCACCAGCTGCTAGTGCTGTTAGACTGCACTGAAAAAGTGCTCATTGATGGTCCCTTGTCATTTTGGAAAACAATGAGAAGAGGGGTGCTTCAGGGTTATTTCCTGGGTCTGATGTTTTGCAGCATCTTTATGAATGACTTGGATGAAAGAATAGAAGGTGTACTCATTAAATGTGCAGATCACACCAGACTGGTAGAGATGGTTAATACTCTAAAAGCAGAATCAGTATTCAAAAAGGCTGCAGTAGATTGGATAAATGGGCCAAGGCAAACAAATTGAATTTCAAATAGGGATAAATATAAGGCTCTTTATTTAGGCAGGAAATAGAGATGCCCAAATATAGACTGAGTGACATCTAGCTGAACATAGTACATGTGCAAAGGATCTAGGGTTCTTAGTCGACCACAAACTAAATCAAGAGTCTGATGCAGTGAGGGGAAAAAAGCCAGTGCAATTCAAGGTTGCATAAACACAACTTTAGCATCAAGAGCAAAAGAAGTAATAACATCCTCTCCCTCTCTTTTGGTCATTTTTTGGTACCACAGTTTAAGAAGGATACAGCCAGCTTGGGTTATGTTCAAAGGAAGCTGTCAGGGATGCTTTAATTGTGGATTCCTTCATGGACCAGGGTTGGAGCTTTGGAATCTCTTTCAGATTCTAAGGCCACTTGGGTACAATCCACTGCAACTGTGAGAGCTGAGAAAGGGCATATTTTGTCCTTAACTCTCCCCAAGTACAGCATGTTCTTTTTTCATATATAGTGGTATAGTGATTTGAGTATTGGACTATGACTCTGGAGATCAGGCTTCAATTCCCCTGTTCAGCCATGGAAACCCATTAGGTAACCTTGGGCAAGTCACACAGTCTCAGCCCTAGAAAACTCTGTGCCTTGTTGTTGTTGTGTGGCTTCAAGTAGTTTCTGACTAATAGCAACCCTAAGGAGAACCTATCATGGGGTTTTCTTGGCAAGATTTATTCAGAGGAGATTTGCCATTGCCTTGAGGCTGAGAGTATGTGACTTGCCCAGGTCACCCAGCGGGTATCTTGGTTGAGTAGTTGAATCATAGTCCAGCACTCAAACCACTACACCACACTGGCTCTAGCTTTTTCTTAGAGTCACCATAAATCAGAAGTGACTTGAAGGCACATAACAACAACAACTACTACAACAACCACAACAAGTGGAAGGTAAACATTCTTTTTTTAATGAAAAAGTAAAGAATACACATTGTATTATGGGGCAACTGTAAGAGTCTACCTATAGACATATGCACAGGGTATTGCTGGGGGTGGTTGCGGGGGGAGCTATATAACCCCTCTGGGCCAATTCTCAGTCTTTTTCAATGGAGGTTGGAAAAGCCAAATTTTGGACTATAATTCCCAGAATCTCTGTAACAGCCAAGTCAACAACAGTAGGCCTTAGGCCATGGATAGTCATTGAAACTAACCCATCTCATCTGTTCATACTGGTGTGTAGGAATGGACTAGAATACATTTTCAGTATATTTTTGTAAGAATTTTCTAAAATCAGTAAATTTCTTTATATGTGGAAGAAGACAAAACTGAACAGCCTGTGCAAAACATTTAGAGTTGTCCATCTCCAATCCAACCAACTCTGTCACTTGTTGACAATTTTCTTTGGTCTACCTGAGAAACCACACTGGTTTCATCAATATATTTCTCCCCACTGAAGCCCTAGTTTTTGTTTTTTGGGAAAAGGAGCCTGGAGAATAGTGACGAGACATTGAGCATTGACTGTGAGAAAAACACATTGCTCTTTCTTAGAAAGATAAGAGTTTGAGTTGGCATGGAAAATCACTAAGAACTGCATATCCTTGCTTATTAACTCTGAAAGTAGAAGGGAGGTGGTTGTTTTTCTTAAAAGGTTATGTGTCTGTTAGTCTGAGATGTTGGTTTTTGAGGGCCAGCTATAATAATATAAAGCAGAAGACAATACATCTTGGCAGCAGGGGCTTCACAGTTTAACCTGCTGCTTGGTTGAATGAACAGTTGATGGAATTTGTCCTGGAAGAAGTAGGTAGTGATTGGTTTCTCCTAAACACTTGATATTCTCTAAAGGGGGCACTTCTTGTTTTAAAGACCTGATGTTACCCCTTTGACTAACTGTTTGGATCACACTTTAAGTGAGGAAAGCCTTATCTACTCCCCACTATTTCTCACGTAGGTCCTGAAGAATACAACTCTTTTTTATTATTCCTAAAGGATAATTCTTAAAGGTATTCCCAGCATAAAAGTACTTCCTTTACCCTTACAAAAGCATCTGTTTGTCTCTGCATTTCAAGGCATGGTACCATTTCAAAGCATGTAGTAAAAAAGAAAAAAAGAAAAGGTGAAGGAAAATTTTAATGTAATGGAGCACCAACACCAACATATATAAATGGCTGTAAAGAGAGTCGTAACAAGTCTTTATAGCTTTTATTGCATAAATATGTTTCCAATTTCCTTTGTCTTACAAATGCAGTGAAACGAAGCAATTATTTGAATAAATAGCCTTTGTGGAGGTGGAGGTGATGCAGAAATAGCCTTTGTAAAGAGGTGATTAAACTTTCCCCACGAGTCACTTTTTAACCCTGTTTTTCATGTTTAGACCACTGCTTAAGGCTGTTGTACTTTGGGCACATCATGAGAAGGCATGAATCACTGGAAAAGACAATGATGCTAGGAAAGGTAGAGGGCAGTAGAAAGAGAGTTAGACCACACTGAGCTTGCAGGACTTGAGCAGAGCAGTTGATGTAGCCCACCCTACGTAACAATCTGGATAATGTAGTGAAGAATTGATTTTAGACATATGCACACATTTTGCTTCTTTTTGGTTGTTGCTTTTTAGATGTGTTAGGCTTGGCTGTCATCTCCATTACTTTCTCTGTAAGCTATGCTGCTGTCCTATGGGAGGCTGAAGATATATAATTGCTAGCTCTGATGGATAAACTCACCATTGTAGGTCAGCTGAACTTGACCCAGAAAAGCAATACAGTTGCCAGGTGTGGTATTGGAAGTATTTGCTTCTAATGTACTGTTACCCTTTGAGACCTATGGGATGGCATGTTCTAGAAATTTAAATAAGCACACATCAGCACCTGTCTGGAGTTTGAGAAGATGAAGGTGAAAAGTGTCCTGGCTTGTTAAATTTCAAATGCATATGAAACTGACTAGTTTCTAGGGTAGGGATGGAGAACCTGTGGCTCTCCAGATGTTATTGGGCCACAACTCCCGTCATCTATGTCTTAAAACCGATGGGAGTAGGAGTCTGAAAATATCTGAAAAGCCACAGGTTCCCCACAGGTTTGCTTCAGGTAAAAAATTAATTGTGCACTTTCAGACTGCTACTTTTTAAGCACCGACACTAGATTTAGGGCAAATATTCACATTCCTTTCTACAGTCAAACTCTGAAACCTCTTTTTGAGAAATGTCAGGAAAAAAAAAAAAAAAAACAGCTTGCAGGCAGCTTCAGTTGGCCAATAGTAGTGATAGCATCAAGACAGTGGGCTTTTTAAAAAACTTTCTGGTAGAGTTGTTTCAGGTCACCAAGACATCTCAGAGATGTTTTTATGTGTAGAGTTTTTTTCAGGTCACCAAGACATCTCAGAGATGTTTTTTATGTGATTAAGCCACTGATCTCTGAAAAGACCAGCTTTGCATATTCACAGATAAAGAACCCCTGCAGACAGCATTAAGAACCCTGCAGTTGGCCAAAACTGATGTCATCAAAAGGAAAATGTCTTCCAATTTCTGACTCATTTTTATACAGCTATGTTTAAACATTTCATCGAATCACAGAGTTGGAAGGGACTATAAGGGTTATCTAATCCCAGCCCCTGCCAAGGAGGAATATATCACTCTATCACTCCTGAGAGATGGCCATCCAATTTGTATTTAAAAGTTCTCAAATGAAGATAAAAAAGGAAGAAAAAAAATAAAGATCTCCAATGAAGATCCCTCCTCAAGGTAGCCCATTCCGGTTCTGAACAGTTCTTACAGATAAGAAGTCTTCCCTAATGGTTTGGTGTGGTTAATTTTGTACTCTCTGGAGCAGCACAAAAGATCATAGAATCGTAGAATCCTAGAATTGGAAGAGACCACAAGGGCCATCCAGTCCAACCCCCTGCCTTGCTTGCTCCATCTTCTACATGACATCCCTTAGATATTTAAAAATGACAATTGTATCTTCTCTCTGTCTTCCCTTCTCCTAGACAAACATACCTAACCCCCTAATTCTTTCTTTATAGGGCTTGGGTTCCAAAACTCTTACTTTCTCAGTCACCCATCTCTGGACCACATTCGAGTTTGTCAATATCCTTCTTGAACTGTGATGCCCAGAACTGAGCACTATATGCCAAGTGAGACTTGACCAAGGTTACCTTCCTCGATTTGGATACCATATTCCTATTGATGCAGCCTAGAACTGCATAGGGTTTTTTTGCCCACTGTGTCACAGTATGTTTCACATGCTTGTATTAAGAGCCCTAGATCATTTTATTTAGAGCAAGTGTACATAGAAACATGTATGGGCGGAATGTACATAGAGAAACATCAACATAAATTTACAGCGCTATATAAATAATAATAATAATAATAATAATAATAATATCATGGAAGGAGAGCAATTAATTACCAGTTGAGCCAGAATTTGACCTAACAGTATTATATCTGCAGTTTGGAATGTTATGTTTTGGCCATGCTTTCTGGGAATTTGGGACCTGTAGTCATAAACGTAACTTTTCCAAGATCTGCTTCCAACATGTAGGGGGAAGCCAGGTTCACATTGCAGTGGGAGACTGTAATTTCATATCTTTCCTTTCATCCCCACATTTTCCCACATTTATTCTAAAGAAGCCCTCCCCCCATCCTCATAACAACCCAGTGAGGTAGGCTAGGCTGAGAAAGAATGACTGACTGCTAGAAAAAAGAGGGTGGCTAACCACCAAGAAACAGCGTACTTTTATGTTCTCCACATAGGCCTCTTTGGAAAAATTAAGAGAGTCAGTCCATTAGTGTATATGTAGTCTATAGAGTTATAACACTTCAATGCAGCTTTAACACAGAAGGGTGCTCAAAACTGTGGAGCCTCTGTTGGCTTTCCACCTTTAAAGAAAGTAATACTTCTTGCAACCCAAGGCCTTTTTCACACCACACCATTATAACACTCTAAGACCATTTTAAATCCTGGGATTAAAAGTTTCATGTGGTACTTAAAATTTTCTACAAGAGAGAGAATTGCATTCATAGGATAGAGCTAGGGCAGTTAAAATGGTATTTGGAAGATATGAGAGCCACATTTGTGTGGGGTTTTGAACCTGGGTTTCCAAGTTCTTTTCTGACATTCCAGCCAGGACAAAACACCAGCTTTCTTTGACATCTCGCAATATGAAATATCTCCTCATCTTTAGTTTTCCTGCAAATTGCCCCAACTCTTCATTTAAGTCCTCAGCTCCCTCTTGAGAGTATGTAAAGATTTGTAATCTTCCCCAGTCAGACCATCTTGAAATGTTTTGAAAGGCTGAATAAATTGGCTACCTATCTAATAACGAAAGCAAAAGGTAGCACCAGCTTTGTCCATGTCTTAATTAAAATTGTTTTCCTGCATCATTGCACATGAGAGGTGGTTCTCGTCCTCATCCTCCACATGCAGCGGCCATCCGTTTGTAGACTTGCCATTAAAGCCATGGAATTAGCATCCTAAAAACAATTCTACATTGGAAGATCAAAGAATTGCATCTCGCAGTAAACAGATTGCTTGAAGAATTTGAAAACACAATTGATCTCGTGGGATGGCTTCCATGCTTGCCAGGGACCTGTACGGTAGTATTTTCCCTTTCAATTTAGAAAGCCAGTTAAAGCAAAAATATTTTAATTACTCCTTTTCTCGCACCGGTGACCTGCAATTTCCTATGCTTCCTCCTTTCCCCATCCCAGTTTTGACATTAGATTATCCCAGTTGAGCACTGTTGAATTATAACAGATATTTGTAACTTCATATTGCCGTTTAGAATGCCAATAAATCAAAAGTGATTCAGCTTATTTATTTTTTAAAAATTAAATAATGACTCATTCCCCATGGAATGAAATACTACTTGACACAGATGACCAAGTACCCTAGAGTGAATATTCCAAAGAGGCAAGTAGGTTTTTTTTAAAATAATGATTTAATTGCTTCATCAAATGATTAAGTGACTTCTTATATTATTAGATTGGGAGACGGTGAAGTTATTGGGTTTTACTAGGCAGGTTGTAGTCTCTGCTGGTAAAGCAGTTAAGAAAAAATATTAAAAGAATGAAGCAAAGCATTTGAGGCAAATTGTAATAACAAGGAAGAACAAGGCCTGAAATCCTGAAACCAACTAATTTAACAGCCAGTTCTGCTGATAGGAGAGGGATCGTATAAATGGCCGTGACTCTGAGCTACATCTGCAGAAGGGGATGTGAAATGTTTAATTCACAGGGTAATTAATTTTTCATTAGTGTTGACCCAGAGTGTTAATGACACAGACACACTCCTCGGGTTAGCATTGGAAACTTTTGCAAAATTAAACTCTGCTGTCTGAACCCACTTTCACAAAGGCTTTGAGCTGCTTGGTTGGAGAGGTATAAAATTCTCCAGCCACAGACTATATCCTTATATAAGGCAATGTATAGACAACAAAGTGGTATGCAAATAATGAGAATGAGAACTGCAAGGAATAATCTGCAGTTTTAATTGGTTTGCTTAAACTTGTCAGTTTCAATGAGGTAGAAAGATTTTTTGAAAAATCCTGGCATGAATCTTCACCAGTCCTGCTTCACATTATTCGCTGCCTGATGCTACTGTTTTTGACCATGTTTCTTCCAAATTGAAGACACCTTTTCTTTTGGGTAGGGAATCATGCATTACACCAGGTGACTTTATGGTATTTTGTACGAACCTGAAAGTGTGCCAAGATGTTCAAGGGAAGGCATATTTGGCGAGGACATGAGAGACAGAGCCTTCTTGGTAGATTCTCCCAGCCTCTGAAATGCCCTAGGCTGCTCCCCTTCTTGCTTTCCTTCTGCTGGCAAGCAAAAATATTTATTTTTTTAAGCAGGCGTTTAATGGTTAAGCAGGTTTTATTCGTTTCTGTGCTTTATTTGTTTTAAACTTTTGTATGGTTTTTAAAATAATTATATGTGGGAATTTTTGTTTAAAATATTATAAACACTTTTAACTTACTATTTTTGGAAGCCATCATGGGCCCCATCTTAGGAGAAAGGCAGTATACAAATGAAGTAAATAAAATAATAAATGCAGTCAACTATACCAAGACTACATGTGAAGGTCAAAGAGGGAAAATAAGGGTAAGACAAAATGAGCCTCTACTGTCAGGAAGTTTCTCCTAATGTTGATGTGGAATCTCTTTTCCTGTAGTTTGGATTCATTGTTCCAGGTCCTAGTCTCTGGAGCAGCAGAAAACAAGCTTGATCTTCCTCAATATGGCATCCCTTCAAATATTTCAACAGGGCTATCATATCACCTTGTAACCATCTCTTTCTGGGAAGGCCTGCTGGAAGAGATGAGAATGAGCAAGAACGAGAAAGATAATGGCATTATGAAATCATGTAAATTTCCAAAATCGGAAGTATTCCTTTTTTGGATTACAACTCCCAGACTCCCCAGGCCAGCATTTCCCATAGTCAAACCTATGAGAGTGTGGTCTAAAAAGTAATCTCTCCAAGCTCTGGCTCCCTCCCAGTTCCTCTCCATATGCTTTGTTTTCACAACAGCAGGTAGTTGGGCTGCTGATTTCTGAGACAAGCTCCGCCTTGACTTCATGGCTTCACTTTTTAAAAGCAGTCATAGAAAAGGGATAAAAACAAGCTTGCCACCATGTAATTATAAATATGATCGGCTAACCACCATCCCTACTTTCATGAGCATTAAAAAAACCCTCCTCTTATATAAGTGCTGCAATGTCTGTCTTCGTATCTTTTTAGAGTGGATCAAAACATGTTCCCATTACAGCTTTCTCTGCCGAAGTAGATTCAGTATGAATCTGTGCTGTGCTACCAACCATATGTTTTTTTTAAAAAAGTTACTTGAAAGGCACTCTAGAGATGAATAACTTTGATTCTGCCACACCTGTCAAGACATTTAAGAAATATGACTTCAGGATGATGCTCATCCACTTAAGAAATGCTCTTCAAAGGTTTCCCTGAAATCACCACCGCTGCCATGGATAATTCGACAATAATGTGTCCTCTGTTGTTAATCAGTAAGTCATTAACCTTAACTGAATTAGAATATAAGGACTTGTAAGGGAAAAATTAAAGCCCCTTCAAACTGTAAGTCCTGCTTCTGTTGAAGTATATTACTTTGCCAAGCTCTGATTTAGATGTCCAAGGGCCTGCATGGTGGAATGACAGCCAGGCAATGGACAGATGAACATTTCCTGCAGACTGGCAGTAGAACATATGCTCTATATTCACAAGATCTCAGATCGAGTTCTTGGCAGATGCAGGATCTTGAGTAATATTGCTGGGAAGTACCTCTTCTTGAGAACCAAGAGCAACACTGCCAATGGAGTAGACAGTATTACATCTACTAGGAAGTGCAGCAAGAATGCTCAATGAACATAAGAAGCTCTGATGAACATCAGAAACATCCAACATATATCAGAAGTGCTCAGTGCATGTAAAAAGTACCTGATGTTCACCAGGAGCAGCTGATGCACATCGGAAACACCAAGAGCACATCAGAACACTCTTCCTTCTGCCTAGAAGTATATCTTCACAGTTTACTAGCAAGGTTTTGTTGCACTTTTGCAATGTAGATACAGATTTGTAAAGTTGCAAAACACAGTTCGTGATGTAGAATCTTGGTCATATAATACTCTTCTCCTATTTGTACCATTAAGCATGTAGATGAAAGACCCTCCCTCCATCTTAACTGCTACCAACCACAGCCCTGGAAGGAGACAAGAACACTGTAGTATCTGCTGTACTTGATCCCATTCCCTATTGCCATTCTGTTGCCTTTTGTGTCATGTCTTTCTTAGATTGTAAGTCAGGTAACTGTCATATTAAGCTGCTCTGAGAGCCTTTATGGCAGAAGAGCAGAGTATACGTATGCTAAATAAATAAATTTGCATGCATGTATGGATACCCAATGTCCAGTCAGATTTGGTTGCACTTTTGGCTGTGCATTCAGTTGCCCAAAATGGCCATTCAACACAATCCATCATATATGTCTGTGTAGAGTTTCACATTGATTCTGCCATGCAACCCTGATGTGGAATCTCAGCCATCGATTCTTAAACATATGCAACTCAAAATTACCATTTAAAAAACCAGGCCATGCTGGGTAAGGTATTCTGGGAGTTGCAGTCACAAGCACTATGAATCCCCTGTAGAAAGCCTGTCTCAACTATGGTTGCTGCCACACTGCAGAATGAATGCACCTTGACACTACTTTAGCTGTCATGGTTCAAAGAACCAGGGATTTGTAGTTTGTTGTGGCACCAGAGCTCTAAATATCTCAAAAAACTACAAATCACAGAATTCTATAGCATTGAGCCATTGTAGTTAGAGTGACGTAGAATTACTTTAATTCTGCAGTGTAGATGGGTTCTTATTGAGTTTATGCAAAGAATCTCTTCATGAGAAGTGTTGTTTCATATTTTTACTTAAATTATTAGTTAGCATTAGTCTCTGCAGAATAGTGCTTTGATAGATGCTTAGGTGATAAAAGAATATAATATTTTACATCAGTTTTAAAAATATTTGGCATATTATACAAGGTTCTACTCAGCAGCATTACATAAATAAGTACCATTTTTCTTCCTATTTGCTGACATGAACACATTTACATGTGCATATATATGGATATATTAATTCTCTCCAGTGTATTTGTAATGGATTTTGAATATTTGCACTATCACACATAGTGATCCTCCATCAGATGGCACTGTTTGGATTTAGGATTTAATCCTACAGAAACCTATTAATACATCTATAGATCTTCAACTTTCTCCCCAAGAGGTGACACTGATGTAAGCGGAAGCATCTCTATTGTGTTTGCAAAATAGAGACATTCAGATTTGGTTATTTTCCATCCCTTGCACCCATTCAGCCAAAGACTCAGTTTAACACTGGGGACAAAGCTCTACTGGACTAAAGTAGATAGAGGCAATGACAGGTACCACAAGGGTAGCAGGACTGGTAGCTTCCCAATCATTCTGGAAGCCAATGGCTGTTCAATGGGTGCAAGGCAGGGGACATGTTCCTCTGTCATTGCACTATGAATGAATGGGAAAATGCCTTGTATAGCCAGTGTGGTTTAGCGGTTGAAGTGTAGAACATTTTAT
The DNA here is from genome assembly GCA_034509955.1 of Urosaurus nigricauda. Lineage (NCBI taxonomy): Eukaryota > Metazoa > Chordata > Lepidosauria > Squamata > Phrynosomatidae > Urosaurus > Urosaurus nigricauda. Next base: position 13,926,179 of record JAOEGL010000013.1, read on the forward strand.
TTTATTTTTACCCTGCCTTTCTTCCAGAAAAGGACCCAAGGTGGCTCACAATATAAAAACACATTAAAATAACATTTTATAAACAATTAAAATAGTCTAATTATAACAGTAAAAAGTTAAAATTTTTAAACATACAAAATTTAAAACATACCAAGGTTAAAAAAAAATCTAAACCAATCCCCTGGTTGGTTTAGGGAGTTGTTGGCCCGAGACACACCGACCAAAAGTGGCATGATGGAGCCGAAACAGGGTTCCAGAGCATGCAGCAACCTTACGCTCTAGAACCCTAATCTGTACAGGCAGCAGAATCATGGTGGCATCCCATCCACATGTCACACTCGTGACGTACACAATGTACCACAAAAAGTACCAGGAAGAACTTTTTTTTTCCTGTGGAGGGACGCCGCATGGTTTGGAGGCTGTGGCTTCCCTCCACAGTTCAAATGGGTGCCTCCAGGCTGCTGTTTTCCAGCGGTCTGTCCCGGCCCATTGTTGTTAACTGCTCTTGAGTTGACCTCAACTCATGGTAATGCTATGGATGAGATATCTCTTACTATCCTCCACTGCTTAGGTTTTGTAAATTCAGGGCCATGACCTGCCTAACTGATTCTATCCATCTAACACAGTCATTCCCAAAGTCTGGTTATCCAGATGTTTTGGGCTTCAGCTCCCAGACGCCCAAGCTATCTTGGCCAATGGTCCAAAATTCTGGGAGCTGAAGTCCAAAACATCTGGAAGACCAGAATTGGGGAATCACTGATCTAGCATGTGGTCTTCCTCTCTACTCCTTCTACCTTTCTATAGCATTATTGTCTTTTCTCATGACTCATGCCTTCTCATGATGTGGCCAAAGTATGATGGCCTCAGTTTCATCATCTCTGCTTCTAGGGAGAATTTAGACTTGATCTGTTTTAGTACGTATTTATTTGTCTTTTTGCCTATCCATGGTATTCTCAGCACTCTTCTTCTACATCTCAAATGAGCTGATTTTCTTTTTATCCTATTCTGTACTCTGGGAGTACTCTGGGGGTATTCAGGGACACCTGGGTTCAAATCCCAGCTCTTCTATGGAAAGTCACTGGGTGATCTTGAGCAAGTCACAGTCACTCAGCCTCAGAGAAAGGCAATGACAAACTTTCTCTGAATTCATCTTGCCAAGAAAACTCCATAATAGGTTCAACTCAGGGCCACCATAAAGTCTGAAACAACTCAAAGGGGCAGAACAACAAAGGGGGTAATGGTTATCTCCATATGCAAGTGTATAGTTGCTGGCATAGCCAGAAGTTTTATCAGCATAATAAAGTAAAGCATTTGGTTTCCAATAATGATTTTGGTGCCAACAATCCCAACAAAAGTAGTATTTCTGAGACTTCTGGGAACACAGTCTTTACCCTGAAAGTTCTTATGTATGCAAGGCTTATGGAGTATTTCGAGAAATAAAGTGTACACAAAACAGTGCCCGTGTTTTAAACTGTGAACCTATGCAGTTGAAAAAAGTATGCACAAACATGCTTTAGGGAATGGGAAACATACAGAAATAAGTATACATATTTGGAAAAATGGGGGGAAATGGGTAAAAATTTCATGCATATATCCATGCACACACCCCATCTTCAAATTTTTGCTGCCTTAAACAAAAAGAGGTCAGGAAGCAAATGCAGATTTGATTCAAGAGAGTATAAGAAGAATCTGTTTTCATATCCTGAGTGTGAACATATTTTTGTGGATGTGTTGATGCATATGAATGTAGGTGTGACATGTTCAGATGCAAAAATGTTTGTGTGCATACAATTGTGTGTATGTGTCAGGGCTAGCCGATTTACAGCCCTGCTGAGATGGGGGCCACCCAGCCATCACTGTTATCAAGTTAAGCAACTTCTCCCTCCCCATTGTATGTGCTAGTTTTTCTTTAAACAAATTGGCCTTTCATCCTGAATTCGCATTCCCCTCTAAGCTGTTGTTACATAAAGCAGTGAATAACTGAGGAAGTTGGTTTGGACAAATATAGATATTCTAATATCATAGCTTTCTTTGGAAGAAAAAAAACTAAACCACTGAGTCAGTAAAGCTCTGAGTCAGTAATTTCAATTGGGTGTGTGTGTGTTTTCTCAAGTGTTTCATTACTCTGGCTTGGAGATAAAAGGTCATATCTAAGTGCCAAATACGTACCAACACAAAAGCTGCACTTCAGTGACTTGCTTCCACCAAAGCGTTCTCCCCCCCCCCTCCATAAATGCTAGAGTGGTTTGCATTGTAATGCTCAGCAAAAAGTAAAATACAACAAAGAAGAAGAAGAACGAAAACAGAATCAAAAAATTGTCGACACCCTCCTTTTCTCATTGAATTGTTCACCCATTTGTAAACTCAGCCTAATGTCAGCCTTTCCCACTTCAACAATAAATTGGCCATTTTCCTTTCTTTCCCTGTAATAAAGAAAAATGCATACCATATCCTGCTGCGTAGCAATGTGGGGGGAATTTTAAATATATATTCCTTGTTAGGATAATGGCAGCGGTGGAGGTGGAGCACGGTGGAGAAACAATTCAGGAGGGACTCTGGGCTCTTTATGGAGCAGAAGATCTGATGGGAAACAACGGCTTCCCCTGAGGTTTGCAATGCTCAGAATACAAATAGGGGAACACTGAGAATGTGCTATGGAATTCTAAGCATCTACTCACTTGTTGTTTCTCTCCAGCTCATATTGGAATCTGAGCAGAGATCCAAAATGATAATTTTGGGTGGTGCTAGGACTGCCTAAGAAATTCTAGCAGTTGGAGTCCAGAAAAGTAGCTTTGCTCTGAACCAGAGACGAGCTTTTTCATATCCTTCAACTGTCCTGATTTGGCAGGGACAGTGTGGATTAATCCTGTGCTATCCCATTTTTACAACTGACTTCAAAATGTCCCAGTTTTTGTCTCCTTCATCCACTACCTCCCTTTGTCTATGTGTTACTGCAGTGCTGCAAACTGAGTTCAAAGTTTAAAAGTAATTTGCACTCAGTTCAGCAGGGAGGAGAAGAGGGAACAAAATATTGTTCTTCCCAAGAGGTTCAGGCAAAACAACCTGATGCAACCTTGTGTGTTCTTCTTCATTAATAATTTTTGCTGGTGTTGCTTGGCCACATATGTCCCAGTTTTTATCAAATTGAAACCCTGCTTGACCATGGAAAGGCACTGGGTGAACTGGGCAAATCACACTCTCTCAGCCTCAGAGGATGGCCATGGCAACCCCCCTCTGATGAAACTTTCCAAGGAAGCCCTGTGATAGGTCTGCCTTAGGGTTGCCATAAGTCAGAAATGAGTTGAAGACACCCAGCAAAGCAGCAGAATGCAAAGGTTTGGAAATAAGCAAATGTTAATAGTAACATACCTCCTAACTTTTCACAGATGAAATCCAGGACATATGGAGCCAAGCAACATCAGAGTGGAATTAAAACGATAAGGCCAGGCAGCAAACACAGATACACAAAACAACTATTTTAAGCAGCAAAGGTTTAGAATTTATATAACTAGTTTAGGAAAGCCTGAACACACTCCCCCATCAATAGATACAATATCCCATGTGTGTCAATGTACATGGATTGTTAACAATAAATATAATATCATATAATACATTATTCTAAAATGTCTCAGGTTATAGTCCTGTACACATTTATGCACCATGTATGATTGCATTGTTGATATAAATGGAACATTGTTTTATTGGGGGGGGGGGTCTCTTTAAGAATAGACAGTAAAATATGTCCATATGTATGAACTCCTGTGGCACTGTGCAGCCCTGGTATACACAGAGAATTATTAAATTGAAAAAGGAGTGGAGGGGGGAAAGACAATAAAATGGAGCCTTAGAATATAAGATGTGTGCAAATATCAAAAAGTCACAAAAATCAGAACTGAAGAGAGAAGGGGAAAAATCAAATCAAGACTACCTCTCTGCAATACCCTGTTTCCCCCAAAATAAGACATTCCCTGAAAATAAGACCTAGTAGAAGTTTTGCTGAATTGCTAAATATAAGGCCTCCCCCGAAAGTAAGACCTAGCAAAGTTTTTTTATATAAATATATATACAGTATATAATAAATGTTCATTTTTTTTGTTCAACAATAATTGTGAAATGGAAAAATAAGACATCCCCTGAAAATAAGACCTAGTGCATCTTTGGGAGCAAAAATTAATATAAGACTCTGTCTTATTTTTGGGGAGACACGGTATTGATCCTATTGTAGGGAAATTAGAGGTACGGGTGGTATCTGTGCCTCTGAGAAAGAGAAATGGAGAGAATACCTAGTGCACAGGTCCAGGGGACTGTAATTCAAAGGGGTTGTCCCCAAGAAAACTTAATCTTAACTGGAACTGAGTTCCCCTTTTCTGCTTTTTACAAGGTGTGTTTATTCTTTTTGCTTACCCCAGGAAGCAATTTGAAGTCACACAACTGACTGAATCTATTCGCCTGTAAGTGTGGCCTTTTCCTTTTCCTACTGCATATGTTGTATTTATGTACAAATGAATTCTGAAACCTATTCCAGGCAAGAAAGGGATCATGCTCTTAGTTAAGACGGGGAAGCATTACTTTTGAAAATGTTAGCACAATATTAGGTGTTTAAGAACATGCCACCCATGTCTAAAAGAATAGCGACAAATCTTTATTTTATCCGAGTAGCATAAATGGTTTGCCTGCTTTCCACCAAACTCTGCCACAAGGGATTAAATGTTAACAGCTTTGTGTTCACACGTGTCATGCAGAAGGCTTCTTTGGATTTTCCCCTCCTGGTTGTGCTGCCTGCCCTTCATTTCTGACACACCAGTGTTCTCTCTAGAGTAATTGTTAAAACCTTCCCTGTTCTATCATTTGGCACTGTGTTTGGAGGAACTGTTGATAGCTTTTGCTGTTATCCTTGCTGGGCAAATTATAGTACCCACATTGGGCTCAAGGGGTCTAACCTGGAGATGAGTATCTTATGGGAGGAGGAACTTATTATCACCTGCCACAGTCTGGTGCCTTTATCGGAGCAAGCAGTTCAAAAATGCAGTGAACTGCTGGATTCAAATGACCTTTACCAGTGATATTCACAGCAAGGCACACAAATAACAAGCAAACCGACCCACTCCCCCAAAAGCTTTCCCCAAAAATGTTGTTTTTCTTCCCTTCTCCTCCTGTTTCATGTTATTATTTCACTATATTAAAAAGTGTTTACAATGACAACTGCCAATGATTGTCAAACAGCTTCTAGCTGATGTTTGACAGTTTCATTGTGATTAACAAACTAGGAGAAATCGCTGAGTGTGATTAGATATTGCTTTGGTAATTGTCATGGTTAAAGGTCTTCTCTTTCTTCCGTCCTCTCTTTCACAAACACACGCACGCCACTCCACGGTGGATATACTCCATTAATACTTTACAGAGCCATTCTCCAGGAGGATAACATGTCGAAGGAGTAGTCATTCACTCCAATCTTTGCTTCAAAAGCAGAATCATGAATTTTAATAGAGTCTTCACAGACATCTCTTTTTGAAGATCTGCAATGGTGACATCTGGAGATCATTGACAATATGATGCAGTGAAGTGCTTTGCTGAGCTCTTGCAGTTGCATGTGGCTGGGTGAGAATTTTGTTTTAAATTTGCAAGATTTTCACATTCGGGGATTGAAAGAACTTTATTCTTTCTCATGATCTGCTTTTGCCATCTTAACTACGCTCTGATGTTGCTTAGCCATACATATCCCATTTTCATCTGCAAAAAGTTGGACGGTATGCCATCATGAGTGGCCTCTATTTCTTAGTGCTTTAACATTGTGCTTATAGAAAAGATAGTCCTCTAAAGTTGACTTTTTTATGCCATAAAAAGATTGGCTGTATCCTTAAAAAATCTTGCATATTATGAACTTGACTGACATGCTTCAATTATGCAGCTCCAGATTTTATCCAACATGGTTGGATTTCTCTTCACTAGATCATCATGTCCTTGGGCATAATTTACATAGTGTAAATTTGGGACCCATTCACATTATACAGTTGTGGCACTATGATGCCATTGTAACTGCCATGATTCCATGCAATGGAATCATGGGATTTGCAGTTCAGGGAATGGTATTTAGAATTTTCAGTCTGGGAGGTCTAGCATCTCGTCCAACTGCAAATCCCAGAATTCCACAAGATGAAACCTTGGCAATTAAAGTGGGATCATCGTGTCCTCACTGGTTAGTGTGAAAAGGCCTGAGCTTTTTTTTAAACTGAAGACTGAATGCATAAACCGACTGTGTTGAAAAAGATATTCACATGCAGAGATCTGAAAATCTGATGTTTTACCTGTGGTAACTCATTTATACATGCAAGTCATCATGTGATGGTTTAGACACCAAAAGATACACCTGCATCTGTATTAGGGGAGTTGCTAAGACTATAGTGAGTTGTCCTGTATGACAAGTCATCAGAATGAAAACTTGGACCATTTTCCTGTCAGTGAGATTTTTCGCCTTGAAACTCTCCCAGGATGATTATGAATTAATTCATCCTGAGTAAGAATGATGACCATCAGCTTTCTGTATGGGATAGGATCTTACTGATCAACAGGGCTTCTTGTCTCAAATATATTTTCTTCTTAGTTTAGCTACAGTATATGTCTGAGCCAGTGTGGTGTAGTAGTTTGAGCATTGGACTATGACTCTGGAGAGCAGGGTTCATATGGGGCAAGTCACACTCTCTGAGTCTCAGAAGAAGACAATGATTTCCTTTGTGAAGGAACATTCTTGAGCCTGGAGACAAGCAATTGCTTTTAAGCAAGAGCTGAAAGAGTGTGATTGCTCTTTTTTTTCATCCCGTCTGGTCCAAAGCAGACTTCAGAAGCTGCAGTATGGATCGTTTTCTCAGCCTACCTACCAAGCCAGCTGCACTCATGATTATCCAAACCTGCCATTTCTATGGATAAAAATACAAAGACCTGGAAATGGCTCCTCAGCTTGATCCATAGGGGTCATGTGTGTTATCTCCTGACAACACAGCAAATAATGTGTAAAATAAGCTCTAAAGTTAAGCTGCCCTGTCTCTGCCTACGTAACAACACTTCCAAAGCACCTTGTAGCGGTGATATAATTCTCTCTACAACTCCTGTGAGATAAAAATGTGTAATCCTCATTTTCTCTTGGGGGCAAAAAATGAAGAGATGGAGGTCGTATCCTGTCCTGTGTGTTCTGATGGGCAGAGAGGATAAAGGTGCTATTTTTATCGAATCTTTCTTCTTCCACTCTTTCTATCCATACCACAAAAGAAAACACTCTTAAGGCAGCGGTGCACAAAGATCAGACCCAGGTCTGGATTCCTTGCCAGAGTTGACTGTTTTGCAACCCTCAGCCCCTCTGGACCATAACCTTCCTTCCTTCCTCTTTCTCTTAAATGTTAAACTGTGTATGGAGGCCCTGAAACTTGTTTGGATTAATTCTTGACATTTTTGGTTTCTCGGGGGTCCTAGAGTGACCCAAACAGATCTGGATGGCTATATTTCAGGAGTACTTTAACTGTGTATTCCTGCATGGCAGGAATTAGACTAGATCACCCTTCGAATCCCTTCCAATGGTATGATTCTGTGATTTTAATTCATACGTATCCTTGAGAACCATGCTTTTGAGGATGTGGTAATTCTGTTCCTGGTGCTATTCTTAATATTTGTATAACTAATTATCTAGAATTAATTACCCTGTATCACAGTGGTGAGTGTAGTAGCTTGTTTAAAGAGAGGTGATGAAGATGTAAAAGAGGAATAGGGATGAGACGAATTGGCCATTTCATTAAAGCAAATAGTCACGTGTCCAAATGGGCACCCAATCGTAACTTTTGAGTCCCCAGTGGAAACAAATAGTATTTAACCAATGAGCCAGGAACACAGATTAAGTTTGCAAGTTACACTGACTACTAGGATATAATGTCAAGGTCTACCGTCACATCAGCATAATGTAGATACCCACCAGCAGAGTTTTGGTACATAACCCCTACACTGAATACCAATGTAGCACAACATATATAGAGCAGTGGCCAATGAATGTGACAGGCAGAACATTGTGAAATTGTAATGTGCAAAGACAATGCATGGAGGCAATGCATAGAAAACAAAATCCCTAGAACTCCATTGCAAAATTAATGAAAGTAGAAACTGGGGGGGAGGGGATGCATACATTTGTGCATTCATTGAGAAAGTGAGCATTTGGGCCATTTTTATAGAAGCTAAGCTGATCTGAACCCTGGGTTATGCCACAGGAAAACAGAATTTGGGGTTAGAAAAATCCCAGTATGGTACTCTTGGGTTGGATATATAAGTCCTGCTGCCATCTCTATATTTAAGCATATATTTAAATGTCGGAAGCTTATTTAAATGTCGGAACCTTCAATTTTTAGAATTATATCAATAAAAAATAATGAAAACTTATATAGTTGGAAATAATTAGGTGCTGATAATTAAACAAACTAGAGATTATTTGGCGTCAGCTTTCTCTGATCTCAGCTTTGAGAAAAGATCAATATAATTAAATTCATATCAATTCCATCTCATCTTCAAAATTATTTTAATCCCATGAGAATCTTTGGGCTGGCAGTTCCATACACAGTGTGAGCAGACTGTTCCCCAGTAGGGATATGTAGGGATACTGCCCAAACAGTAGGCATGATCCAGCCAAACCTGAGCATGGCTATGCTAGAACTAGGATAATAAATTGTGGCCCTCCATATATTATTGGACTGTAATGCCCTCCAGCTTGGCCAACATAGCCAATGGTAAGGAAAGTTGGGATTAGCAGTTGAAGCATGAAGTAGACACATTGAAATGCATGAGACTTAATGTATATGGTGACTAGCAAATTCATCCAGTTCAATGGGACTAAGGAGTTTATCACACTCGGGGCCAATTTCGAAGTTAAAATGACATCGAAGTGGTGTTAAAGCAAATTTAAAGTGAATTCAAAGTGGAAATAACGTTATTTCACAATTAACGTTCATGCGTGATTTTGTAATTAAAGCAATTTCAAATTTACACTTTCTGTAGAGATCTGAACTTGAAAAGATGTGGATTAATCCTCCTTTAAATCTAGTTTAACTGTGGGTTTTTCACGAAGTTGTGTGAAACGGTGTTGCATAATTTCACGATTTCTACAGGATATCTTTGGTTAACCCCTTGATCTCCCTTGTGTGATAAAGCTCTAACATTAGATTGGATTTTAGTCCATGGCATTGAAGGAAAGGGGGAAATTATCAACTTTGATTTTGTTTGATCACCATATATTTTGCTCTGGTTTGCCAACTTAGAAGGGATGTGATAGAAACCCGAGAGTATCTGACATCTATTGTCACCATTCGTGTAAGTATTACTTATCTCGATGATTCTACTCCAGTTGGAACTAATATCAGATGTACCCCCAAGATACCAATCCACAGTCCGAAAGGTTTAAATCTGATCATGAACTAGATTGCCCCGATGCCTAAGCATAAGCAGCTGACTTGCACACACATGTTCCTGACTTGGTGATTTGCATGAGGAAAACAGCCAGCAAGGGTCTAACATCACCTAGTATCAGTACAGCAACCGTGATGTTAATAATTAGATTGAACTCTTAAGCTACCCAGTGTCAACGTGAAGCTCAGATTTCTGGAAACAAGATTTCAATTCAATTAGGTTGATCATGCTGTGAATAAGTAAGTAGATTCCCTTTTTTTTAAAAAAAAAATAAAAATTGATTCTTTGGTGTTTGCTGAACATAGCAGATTTATTGCTAGCTAGGAATGTTTAGAAGTCATAAGTAAACCTGGGTAAGGCTAATTAGGCCTAATCTTGCCAATTTTGTAGATTTACAGGAACACAACTCAGGGGAGCCATATAATTCAACTTTTGCTGAATTGCAGCAGCTTTCCTCAGCCTGGTACCTTCGAGATGTGTTTGCATTCTCCATCCCACTGCCTGGTGCCTTCTCAGTGCATCTGTGTGTGTGTTTGTGTGTGTGTGTGTCAGACTAGTCCAGAGGGAACCTTGTTGGAGAAGGCTGAATTAGAGAGATCATTGGCATTGCTCAGAGCAGAAAGATGTGTACTTCCAGATTTCACAAACAAAAAGAACAGTCTTTTAACATCGCAATATCCATGCCAAGAATCACTGGCAGAGATTTCTCTCTCTCTCTCTCTCTCTCTCTCTCTCTCTCTGTCCAGCAATGTGCATATCTCAAAAGCATCTCTTTTAAAACCAATTTGAAATAAATGGATTTCCAATGCATCTTTAAAAGCCTGAAACTGGTAGGTCCAACCAAATATGCCTTGGAGGGAGTGTTCCTCAAGTCGAAGGGCTGCCACTGAGAAGGCACTGTCTCTACAGCTCTACATCCCAATTTAGAAATAGAAATAGAAGTAAGTATATTGTTGTTGTTGTTATTATTATTATTGGGGGAGAATTGAACCCAAACCCTGCCAAAGTTAGAAGTACACATGCCAGAGAGTATTATTGTGTACATATTTTGCATCTAGGATTTCAGAGGCAACTAGATGACCACAATGGGAATATTGTACTCAAGTAAAGGAGTTCCCTGGTCTGATTTTATGTTCTAAATCCAGATTAAAATAATGCTGAAACCCAGGATATTCTAGTGGGCTCATCAAATCCCCTACTATCAACCTTATCAAAATGTTGTTGATGCACTGCAGTGTTTTGGCTGTAAAGTTGAATCTTTTCTGCAGCCTGATTTGATTTAGAAAGAACTGCAGCCAGTGCCATATTTCTGACTGAAGTACAATACATTTCAGATTAAAGCATTAGTCTCCAGAGTTTTAACCATATTGCAAATAAGTTAATAAAATATTTGGAGCTGAATAGATGACAACTGCCCGCAACATGGGACTAAAGAGCCGAAATAATAAAGTCCACTATAGATGAAGGGTCAATAATGCATGGGCAATTAGCGAGCCATTGATTCATAGTGCTGGAATGACTTATAAATGTCTAGAGATGGGCTGGTTCTATAGCTTGTAGCAATTAATTTTTTCCCTCTTTTGTGGTTTGTCCATGGATGCAGAGAACAAATGAGAACATTCGATTCAAAAGTATCTAATCAAAGATCAGTTTGTCAATGGAAGATAAACTCTGGTTCATTCTCGCAATAATATTTTAAAAGGACTTTTTAAAATGATGAAATAGAAGTACCATATAAAATGATGACTGACATCCTAGCTTTAAAAATTCATAAACAGGTTTGCAAATTCCTGTCATATGCCAAGATAGTCAACTATAGCAGTGTGATGTGATGACTTTAGGCCTTGCTTTCATTGAGTAAACCTATGGGCCTATTTGTACTACACCAGTGGTTCTTAATCCATGATCCTCAGTTCCCCAGGTGACCATGATGTCCTCACAGGGGTCTGTGAAGGCAACTTAGTCCACCTCCTCCCTATAATGGAACAGCCATGTGAAAGGAGCCAAGGAAAAGATTGGTTGGCTCCCTGGCTGGACCTGCTTATTGTTGTTCAATCTGCTCCAGACACAAACTGGTGGAAAAAGCAAGAAAAAAGTCTTCCCTTCCTCTCTGCTGCCTCCAAGGAAAGGTTTAACAGATGGTATAATTGTTAATGATACAGGTATTACTGTTGTTATTATTGCTGTTAGAACTTTGGGAATAATTTCCCCACATTTCTGGGGCTGGTGTGACCTTTGGGGTGTGCTGGGGTGAAATGTTGGCTTCACGGTTAGAGTAGAAAGCCAACGTTTGACCCCAGCACACTCCACAGGTCACACCAGCCCTAGAAATGTGGGGAAATTATCTGGAAAAATGCATAAATATGGATGTGACTAACTATCCACTTCTGGATTAGATTACTGGGATTCGGGGTGGGCTGAAAGTGATCTAGTGGGGGCCATCAGGCTCTGTAGAGGCTGGGGAACTACAAAAGCATTTGGGGGTCCCTATCCTATTCCTTGGATGACACTTTGCCAACCCTTGTCCTTGAAGAGGCAAACTAGTATTATGAGGTGGATCTAACAAATGTTGAATCCATATTTCCTGATCTGACCAGGATCATCTCTGTCTTGTTTGGATTAAGTTTCAGTTTGTTTGTTCACTCTCATCTAGTCTATTACAAAAAAAGGCACCAGTTTAGAACCAAGACTTGAATTGAACGAATAGACCCTGCATCTTCAAACTCCAGACAACCTTTTTCAGCAGTTTCATAAAGACGTTAAGTATCATGGAGGACAAAATAGAACACTGAGGGTTCCCACAGGCCAATGGCCAAGGTACCAAACAGAAGTTCTCCAGTACCACCTCATGAGGAAAGAATGGAGACACTATAAAACAGTGTAAAATAGCCTCCAAGTCCCATCCCAGCAAGGTAGCCCAGAAGGATACCATAGTCTTTGGAGTTTATCATATGGGAGGAATTTCTCTCAATTTCGAATGGAGCTAATTTGAATTCACATAAATTTGCTAGTTTAGTGAATTTACATGAAATCTAATTGCGTTTGGAATGCATTCAGAATAACTTCCCATTTCCCAAAAATGACCCCCCATTGCCCAAAATTGCGTGAGATACTCTAATACGCAATTATGTGAAACCCCATGATTGCGTTCGGATTGCCACTGCATTATACCCCCAAATTCCATCGCATGATAAACTCCAATGGTATCAAAATCTGCTTAGAGGTCCCTCAAAACTTACAGGAACTCACTCCCCTGGTTCAGTTCCTGGCACAGGTCATCCACCAAACCCACAACCAGGCCTAAAAGCGGACTGAAATATATCTATATAATCCCATTCTTCCAGGAGCTCCTGGAGCTGGGAAGCACCCACAGACTTCCATGCCTTGCACAAGCATGGTATGTTAGACACTGGCTGATAATTATCCACTATGGAAGGATTCAGGGCTAGCTTTTTCAACAGAGGCCTAACAACTGCCTCCTTAAGGAAACATGGAACTCTTCCTTGTTGTAAGGAGGCAACAACCACTCCCTTCACCCACTAAGCCAGTCTGCCTCTGGCCTGTTTAATAAGCCAGCAAGGACAAGATTCCCTTACACATACATATACTGCATCTCTCCTCTCCAGGGATCCTATCCACATCCTCAGGTCACATAAATTGAAAAGTACAATGGGCCCTTGGTGTCTGCTGGTGTTTGGTTCCAGGGCCTCCCATGGATACCAAAATCTGTCAATGCCCAAATCACATAAAATACAATGGTGTGGTAAAATGGTGTCCCTTATTTAAAATGGCAAAATCAAGGTTTGCTTTGTGGAATTTATATTTCTTTTAATACTTTCAAGCCATGGATGGTTGAATCCGTGGATACAGAGGACTAACTGTAACCAACCAACCAACAACACAGACCAAGCATGAGCCAAAATTATATCCACTGGAACTGTATCAACTACAGTACCCAAGTCGGAATAGATCTGAGCAATTTCATCTGCAAAGTATTGTGCAAATTCTTCACAGTGGGCTCTCAAGTGGTCTGAGGTTTCCACTTGAGGACCAGTGTGCAAAAAACCTCCACAGCTCCACTTGATGTCTACTTGCAGAGGCAATGGGGCCAGCAAAGAATTTCTTTGCTGCTCACATTGCCATGAAGTAAGCCTTCAAATGGGTTCTATCCCATAGTCGGTCAGTCTGCTGCCAACATCACTCTAGTCTCCTTCTCATTTGTTTCATCACTGCCAATTCCCTGGAAACTCAAAGGGATGGTTTGGCTCCATTCCATGGACCTTATTAAGATTAATAAGTCTCACAAGCATGTTTTGATAAGATATCTTACAGGTCTCAGCCAGATGAAGCAAATGTATTAGTATTTGGTGTTGTAGTTTTTATTTTTTTAAAAAAAGGAAGGAAAGGAAAGGGGGAAAAATGCCCAAATGACTTTTTTTGTCCCTTACTATATCCTAGCAACATTTTATTCCCAGTTGAAATAGATTTCTTTTTAATTCTTAGACATATTGGAACAATATGTTTCCTTCTCCTCTCCTCCTTTTTTTTTTTAAAGCATTATAGTCCATAAATGAAATAACACTTTTGGACTATAACTGGACATTATATTAAATTCAAAGAGGAGAAAATTTGCCCTTCATATGATAGGACCCTCACTGAAAACCATGTCCTGATTTAAGAAGACCCTTGGAAGATCCCTGCTGCAGAATCAAGAAATTGCTACAAACAAAAGAATGAAGCAAGTAGATGTGGAGGCAACAACAGCCAGCAAAAGGAACTATACTGTAAACACTCACACTTCTTTAGACCAGTTTAGGAGTGCCTTGAGAAAGAGAATGAGAGGCAAAAGCAATACTACATCTATTAACAGGGTGTAGGTGTTGGGAAAGTTCATTCCCGAGATCTTATTTCTTAAGGGGCTTGCCTCAGATTGAGTTAAGCAATGTCCTTGGGGAAGCATAGCAAAAAATAAATGCTTGTCCTTGTAGGTCATCTTTGTCAGATACTTCTATAAAGTCAAGAAGCCTGTCAGTGAAGAGATGGTAGAAGCTTCTTTTCAATTAATCACACTCTAGGGATGATTTGCTGTCTTGGAGTCTCTGAAATAATCTCTTGCTACTTCTGTACCATTACCGAACAGTCTTTTGTTAGTTTCTTGGAGATAAAATTGAGACCATTGGCATTATACTATCCAAAATCGTTGCTGGCATTCTGTTTGTCTCAACTATCTTGTTTCCCTGAAAATAAGACAGTGTCTTATATTAATTTTTGCTCCCAAAGATGTGCTAGGTCTTATTTTCAGGGGATGTCTTATTTTTCTATGAAGAAGAATTCACATTTATCCTTGAGCAAAAAAACCTGAACCTTTACTATATACTGTATATATATCTATATACAAAAACTTTGCTAGGTCTTACTTTCGTGGGAGGCCTTATATTTAGCAATTCAGCAAAACCTCTTCTAGGTCTTTTTTTCCTGGGGATGTCTTATTTTCGGGGAAACAGGGTAGAGTAGACTCATCCAATCAATTTTTAAATGATGACACATAGGGAAATTCGCTAATTCAATGGGTCTGAAAACAGGATTTAGGTCAGCTATGTATTTGAGATTTCGACATTACAAATTACAGTTCCAGCCTAACCAAAAGGTCCCAATGAAATTAATGGTGTTCAAATTTATTCAATGCCTTGTTTTGTTTAATTTAATAGGAAACAGTTGTACTAACTTACATGCTTCTCCTTTGCTTATGTACCAGGAGGTGAGAAAACTGTTGTCTCTGTTAAATCACTATTACTATCTTCCCCATCATTGTAACTTTATAGCATAGGTAGAGAACTTGTAACTTTCTAGGTCTTATAAGGGGCGGGCGGGTGGGGGGGTCAACTTGAACTAAGAATTGTTGTCAGATGTGTTTAAAATATACCAGTCCTTTCTCCAAATTGTTATCAACTCTGACCATTTTGCTGGTTTACCTCTGTACATCTCTGCTTATGATTTGCAGAAACAACAGTGCAATTTATAATGATGTAATCAATCATTGACTACTCTAGTCCAGAAAAAACTCAAGATGGTCCATTCAAGCCTGAGGAAGTGTGGAAGTAATATGTATCAGTTGGGCTATCACATATGTGTGTAGAAGGGGGCTCCTGCCATGGGTAAAACCCATACATCCTAGCTCACAGAGGTGTCTGCTGCGACATGCAGGATTGATGACTTTTATTACATTCATGCCCTGCATTTCCTCTGGAAAGCTGACAGCAACTCACAGAGGTCCAAAGCGGAGAGGCTAAGCACATGTTTTGCATTCATATGGTCTAGTGTTCAAAGCTCCATATCTCTTGGATGTGAGATGGCATGCTTAGGGAAGGCCATTGATGTAGGATCTGGGGACTATAAATAGGGTCCTTCAACTTTATATGCAGCTAACATGTGTAATGAGGCATTAGGAATACAGTTTGTAATATCTTCTTTTGTCCCAGCTTCTAAATAAGCCCTGCCCAACCAGAATAGAGATTGTACCCTCCTAGGGAAGCAAAAATAGTGAGGGCTTCCTGTTTGGTCTTCAAACTTGCCTGGGCAACAGTGGTTTCTGGATCTGGCATGTCTTCATTTGCTCTTTGACTCTGATGCCTAGCATAATGACACCTGGTTCTTAGTTCTGGATTCCAGGCTCCAGTCTGTCTACAGTTCAACCTTGATCAGGATCATTAAAATGTACAACTCTGAAAAGTAGAAAGTGAGTATTCCACTTTTAGCTCTTGATTCCTTCTTATGCAATAGATGGTTCATTGTCTATTCTAGCCCTGGGATCCCTGGGAGCCCTGGTGGTGCAGTGGTTTAATCCCAGTACTGCAGCCACAAGCTTGTGAGTTTGATCCGATGCAGGTCAAATCAGCCTTCTATCCTTTGGTGGGTTGGTAAAAGTAATATCCAGCTTGTTGGGATCAAACACTGCTTAGGGAGTGCTAGTTCACTGATAAGTGGTAAAGAAATGTGCTTGCAATTACTATCTCTATTCCCAGCTTCTGACTCAAGCAACCAAGAAGCAAAACACAGGGCAAAGTTCTGCTGATATAAGCTATCCCTTTCTCTCCTCCATGATTTGGCCTATTCCATAAGTGGCCACAACCCCATTATCAGCATGCACCAGTACTTGAACTTTTTTGATCATGGAGAATGGAAGAATAGAGCACCTCGGTCTTCTGTGACCTTCTTACTCTTTCCCTTACCATGGCCATTCAGTGGCCTGAGAACGACAGGGGAAGTAGCCAGACAAAATTCAAAATGACCTTAACAGATCAGAAAGCAGGGCCAAAACTAACAAAATGGACTTTAACAGGGAGAAATGTAAGATACTGCACTTCTGTAAAAAATTATATGCATAGAATATGATGGGGGACACCTGGCTTAAGGAGACTTATATGTGTGAAAGGGATCTAGGAGTGCCAGTAGACCACAAGTTGAACATGAGTCAACAGTATGATGTTGCAGCTAAAAAGACCAATGTTATTTTAGGTTGTATCAATAGAAGTATAGTGTCTAGATCAAGGGAAGTAATAGTGCCATTCTATTCTGTTTTGGTCAGGCCTCAACTAGAATACTGTGTCCAGTTCTGGGCACCACAATTCAAAAAGGATGTTGACAAATTGGAGCGTGTCCAAAGGAGACCCACCAAAGTGGTGAAGGGCCTGGAAACCATGCCCTGTGAGAAACGACTTGGGGAGCTGGAGATGTTTAATCTGCAGAAGAGAAGGTTAAAAGGTGATATGATAGCCCTGTTTAAGTATTTGAAAGGGTGTCACATTGAGGATGGAACAAGCTTGTTTTCTGCTGCTCCAGAGACTAGAATGCAGAACAATGGATGCAAACTGCAGGAAAAGAGATTCTACCTCAACATTAGGAGGAACTTCCTGACAGTAAGAGCTGTTCGACAGTCGAACACACTCCCTCGGAGTGTAGTGGAGTCTCCTTCCTTGGAGGTCCTTCAGCAGAGGCTGGATGGCCATCAGTTGGGGATGCTTTGATTGTGATTTCCTGCATGGCAACTCTTTGATTCTAGGATTTTATGATTCTATTCCTGAAGCTATTTGGAAAGGGGAAAAGGCATCCTGGTGTTGTCTTCCTGTTTTACTCTTTCTCCACTAGCCAATGAGTGACTATGGAAAGGCTCCCACCATTTGACAGGAATGTTGAGTGTGCAGGTATGCTTGGCAGAGCTCTATGCTCCAAAAGTGTGATCCAGGAAATTAGCCAAAGCTTTATAGAATGGAACCCATCTCTTCTTTTTCCTTTTTGCTTATGTTTTTCAAATGTGTGCATGTATGTGTACGTGTTTCAAACTGCGTGCATTGCTTGAATACCCTTCTGCTTTTTTCTCTAAATACATCTACAGCCATGCATGAACATGATACCTCTAAGCCATAAATCATGCCCAGTTCAAAGGAACTGAGGATGAGACAAAAATCATCAAAAGCAATCTTCCTGAGCAGATTATTTGCACATTTTTAGTACTGATAACTATGCCTTTGAGAGCACCACCAACAAAAACAGGCTAAGTTGGACAGGATGGCCCAATGGACTGAGCCATTATAAAAAAAAGCTTAATTTTTAAGACATAGCTTTTGGTTAGTTTTACAGGGACCTCTTATCTTTCAGTGGTAGAATTAAGCCTTGTGTTTCTCACTGTCATTTTTGACTCAAGACCTCTGGCAAAAAACTTTAAAAAAACACCCTACTAGCATGAATGAAATTGCAATGCCAGTTTAACATCAGTAGGAGGCAAAACAGAATGACCTTTTATGAAAATTCTCAGGCTGTGTTCATATAGCCCTTACACTTTAAGGTCTATTCAGTTATTTTGATAGGAATGACTATTTGACTGTAGTTTTTTTTTTTAAAAAAAAAATCAATAAAAATACTTCCAAATACAGAGCTTAAATTGCCTGGGCATTCTAGCACAGTTATAAAGTCTGCAGAATAAATAGATTGCTGCAGATTTAGATTTTCTCTCACAAGTTGTTCAATTTACTGCACATAGTCCAATTATATTACAGAAAATAAAAGACTTGGTTCCATTTTTCTTCCCAATTGGTATAGAATAACATTTTGAGTTTTCCATCCCCCAATGCCGGCATTTGCATAGAAAACACTATATGTAACAGAGAACAAGTCTATATATGACAGAATTTCTTGCAGAAAATGGAATGGCAGGGGGAAGCATTTGGAACAGTCAATAACAGCCAGTGTGAAAGCAGCCTGTCGAATTTAACAATCTCACAGCCTTCCAGGCTTATTCTGCTGTGAACTGCCACCACTTCACTAGTCAACCAGATCTCAACAACTTCCCCAGGCTATCAACCACCCTTTGCATATTTTTCTGATGAAAAGTTTGTAATTGGCCATCCAAGTAGGCAGGGGAAATTTTTCTTTGCCTTAGTGAACCCTACAGGAGGCCAGACCTACAGTATCCGGTTTGCTTTCTGTAACACGCATGAGTTCATTCTACTCATTTTTGCATCTGTTTGCATTTTTGAAAAGGCTGCATTAACCTGAACATGAATATGCATTTCTGTATGGTTTTCCTTTCTATGCCCATGCTTGCAAATGTTTCGCCCTAAAAGATGCCCATTTTGTACAAAAGTTCCCCTAACATACATGTTGATTTCCTAATTGATTAGAAACCAGCATGGCAAAATTTGAAGAAGTGCAAAATTCAAAGGAAAATTGTCCTCCAGCAAAGAGGACTTGCCTGGAAGATAATTTGATTGTTCAAAAGGTGGAAGAAGCAACAAGGGAGTCAGCTATTTTAGATCTGATCTTAACCAACAGATTGACCTGGTTAATGGGGTGCAAGTGGTGGGATCCTTAGATGGGAGTGAACATGTTCTCCTGGAGTTTGTTATACAGTGGAAAGGATAAGCCAGACATAGTCAGACATACATTCTAGACTTTAGGAGAGCTAATTTGAGTAAACGAAGAGAAATACTGGGGGTGATTCTGTGGTCAGGAATATTAAAAGAGAAGGGAGTTCAAGACGGATGGGAGCTTCTCAAAAGGGAGATATTGAAGACAAAATTTCAAACAGTTCTAATGTGAAAGAAAAATGGGAGATGTCTGAAGAAACCAGAATGAATGGCTAATGAATTTTCAGCTGAGCGAGGTTTTAAATGAAACAGCTATAAGAAAGGGGAAAAATGGGGAAATCACCAAAGAGGAATCCAAAAAATAGCAAGCAAGTGTAGGGGTAAAGTCAGAAAAGCTAAAGCAAAGAATGAGTTCAGGCTTGTTAGAGAGGTTAAGAACAATAAAAGGGGCTTTTTCAGGTATGTTTGCAGGAAAAGGAAGAAGAAGGAAATGGTAGGGTCACTGTGTGGAGGAGATGGCAAAATGCTAACAGGGAACAGAGAAAAGGCAGAATTACTCAAGACCTTCTTTGCTTCAGTCTTCTCAGAAAAGGCAAAGGGCACTCAACCTGAGGATAATGGAGCAAAGGACAAAATAGGGGAAATTCAGCACAGAATAAGTAAAGAGATAGTACTGTCAGGGACAGCCAGGTGGAGGACATGGAGGATTCTGAGGAAGAGTATGCTGGGTCAGGTCCTAGCATGGTGCTGCTAGATCCTGGAGACTTGGGTGAACCTGGACCTAGTTCTATGGGACACAGGGAGGCACAGCCCCTACCTCAGCAGCCTGGGGTCTCCTCAGAGGAAAGCCTTTCCACAGCAGAGGTTGCAGGCCTGGAAGAGACACAGGAGCAAGAGACAGAAATCCCTTCCTTTACTCAAAGGAGAGCAGATCGGGAGGGGCTGAGACGCTCTCGGAGATTGTTAGAGAAAGCCAAGTTAAAACAGCTGTGAGGGGAGGAGCTGGGGCCTATATAAGAGATCAGGGAAGACAAACTTTTGTCAAAGCTTATCTTGGTTTCCCGGCGAAAGCTCTTGACTCTCGGCTTGACTTCAGACTATTCATTACCTGCGACCTTTGGAACGGCTTTGGAATCTCTGTCTGTGATAACCCTCGACCTTGGAACACTCATTGAATTTGCCTTTTGCCTTGCGGACTTTGTATTTGACGACGGCCAGCAATTACTGGTATTTTGTTTCCATTTTATTGTGTTTATTAAAGACTCCTTTATCAGCCACGTGTTGGCAGCTTTCCCGGACAGAATAAGCTTTGACCATAATCAGGCTGATAAGATGGCGGAGAGCTCGTTAGTAAAGGAACTGTTAGAACAAAACAGACAGCTCGCCGAGGGAATGGGTCAAATGCGGCAGAGTCTGGCTTTGCTTCATCAACAAGTACATTCCCACCCACCAGGGAAATCTCTCATTGCAATGCCGGAGAAATATTCTGGTGATAGAAAGGAACTTGAAGGTTTCCTAGCTCAGTGCAAGTTGCACTTTAAAATCAGAGACACAGAATTCACTACTGATGCAAGGAAGGTGGCCTTCATTATCAGTTTGCTTTCTGGGCCTGCAAGCAAATGGGCCACTCCTTATCTCAATGAGGATAGCCCTGTCCTCAACAGCTTGCAGGACTTCTTGAAGGAGATGAGGGCTACCTGGGGAGATCCTGTTAAGATGGAGACTGCAGAGCATCAGGTTAAGACGCTTCAGCAAGGCAAGGGCTCTGTGGCAGAATATGCTACAGCCTTCCGCCTCATTGCTCAGGACTTGACTTGGAACGACAGTGCTCTGCAGGCCCAGTTTCGTTGGGGGTTGTCGGACCCCATCCTGGATGAACTGGCTCGCTCAGAGCCCCCTGCTACATTGGCTGCCTTGATTGCCCAAGCGATCCGCCTGGACTGCCGCCTTGCAGCCCGCAGACAGGCTCGTCGATCAGACTTGCCTCTCCCTCCACTGCCTATATCAGCGACGCCTACAGTTTCCGTTGAGGCTGCTTCCTTCGGACAAGCAGAGGAACCAATGCAGCTAGGAGGAGCCCGGCCACGACTCACTGGGGCCGAGAAGGAGAGGAGGAGGAGAGAGGGCCTCTGCTTATATTGCGGGCTTTCTGGACATTTTGCCAGGGAGTGCTCTGCCAAGGGGCACCGGACATCGGCGCAGGGAAACGGAAGGTCCCAGGTGTAAAGCGGGTCTCTCACCTGGGTGCATCTCTGGACCCTGCTCCACTCCGGCCGCCCTGCTGCAAAGACCCTTTGTTGGTGGCCGCCAACCTTAGGCTCCCTACCCAGGAGCTCATTCCCCTGGGAGCCATGATAGATTCCGGTGCCTCTAGTAATTTCATGGACTTGGGGTTTGCTACTTGCCACCAGATACCTATGGAGGCCCTAGCCGAGCCGAGGCCAGTGGAGACCATCGACGGGCGGCTCCTACGATCGGGTCCAGTGACGCACCAGACTTTGGGGTTGCACTTGGAGATCCAGGGCCATGTCGAGGAGATCCGGTTCCTGCTGGCTGATGTACCGCATTTCCCTTTGGTCTTGGGGATGCCCTGGCTCTCCAAGCACGATCCTCACATCTCATGGGCACGTCGGGAGGTTCTGTTTGCCTCCGAATTTTGTCAGGAGCATTGCTGGCCAGAGACAGTCCTGGCTGCAGTAGCAACGGAGGCCAAGGAGTCCTCTGTGACGCTGCCTGACAAATATCGGGACTATGCCGATGTTTTCGATGAAAAGGAGGCGGATCGGCTTCCCCCACACAGACCTTATGATTGTGCGATTGATTTGGTACCTGGGGCCCCTATTCCGGCGGGGCACCTGTATTCCCTCTCAGAGCCTGAGCTGGCGGCTCTGAGGGATTTTCTGGAAAAAAATCTTCGGAGGGGGTTTATCAGGCCCTCCAGATCCCCTGCTGGTGCCCCGGTGTTGTTTGTCAAGAAGAAATGTGGGGAGTTACGGTTGTGTAATGATTACCGGGCCCTTAACCGAATCACTGTTCGGAACCGGTACCCCTTGCCCCTGATTCCGGAGTTGCTGGAGAGGCTCCGGCATGCAAGGATTTTCACTAAGCTGGACCTCCGGGGGGCCTATAATTTAGTGAGAATCCGGGCAGGGGATGAATGGAAGACGGCCTTCCAGACGAGGTATGGGCATTACGAGTACTTGGTCATGCCCTTTGGCCTATGTAATGCCCCGGCTGTCTTTCAACATTTCGTGAATGACGTCTTCCGGGACTATTTGGACAGGTTCGTGGTGATTTACCTGGACGATTTTTTGATTTATTCCCCTAGCCAAGAGGCCCATGATACTCACGTCCGCGCCGTTCTGCAACGACTTCGGGAGCACCACCTCTACGCAAAGTTGGAGAAATGTGCATTTGACCTTCGGGAGGTGGATTTTTTGGGATACCACATTTCTGCCCAGGGTGTGGCCATGGACAACTCCAAGGTGGAGGCGGTGTTGTCTTGGCAGCCTCCTCGATGTCGGAAGGATGTCCAGCGGTTTCTGGGTTTTGCTAACTTTTACAGGAAGTTTATAGCAGACTATGCAGCCCTGGCAAACCCTCTGTCTCAGCTGCTGCGTGGTACAGCCCGCTTCCTGTGGACGGAGGAGGCTCAGAAGGCTTTTGACACCCTCAAGCAAAGGTTTACTTCGGCCCCGATCTTGCAGCACCCTGACCCACGGACTCCATTTGTGGTAGAGGCGGACGCCTCAGATGTGGCGATTGGGGCTGTGCTGCTTCAGCCCGCAGGAGCTGACGGACACCTGCTACCTTGTGCCTTTTATTCTCGGCAGCTTTCTCCTCCCGAACGCAACTACACGATCTGGGAGAAGGAGCTGCTGGCAATTAAGGCTGCCTTTGATACATGGCGGCATCTTCTAGAGGGAGCGGCACATCCGGTCCTGGTCCACACCGACCATAGGAACCTTGAACATCTTCAGACGGCCCGGAAGTTGTCTCAGAGGCAGAAGCGGTGGTCTCTGTTTTTTGGCCGCTTCAACTTCCGACTCCAGTATGTTCCTAGGGCCCGGAATCGGCAGGCTGATGCTCTTTCCCGCAAACCGGAATATGCTATAGATCCAGACAGGGAGTGTCACTCAGCCTTGCTGCGCCCTGAGAATTTCGCTGCCACCGCACCGGCCGCCACGCTGTTGGACCAGGTTCGGGAACTTCAGTCCCAGGACCCGTTTGTGGCACAGCATTTGGCGGATGGGGATGCCTCTCCTTTTGCTTTGAGGGATGGCCTCCTGTACCATCGGGGCCGCCTTTATGTGCCAACAGGTCCTTGTCGGGAGGAGGTCTTGCGATTGTGCCACGATGCCAAACCGGCGGGGCACTTTGGGTTTTGCAAGACCTTGCACCTCCTCACCCGGGAGTTTTGGTGGCCTCGAGTCCGGGCAGAGGTGGCCCGATACGTGGACACTTGCCCGGTGTGTCGCCGGGCCAAGGATCACCCGGGACGGCCCGCAGGTTTGTTGCTGCCTCTGCCGACGCCGTCAGGGCCCTGGCGGCTCATCTCGATGGACTTCATCACCGACTTGCCCCCCTCTGCCGGTTGTACTTCTATCTGGGTAGTGGTGGACCTTTTTTCTAAAATGGCTCACTTTGTGCCTTGTGTTGGCCTTCCCACGGCGAAGGAGACGGCCCGGATGTTTCTGCAACACATCTTCCGGCTCCATGGCCTTCCCGAGGGTGTGATTTCTGATCGAGGGGCCCAGTTCACGTCCAGGTTTTGGACCAGCTTGTTGCGGCTCCTGGACGTGGCTCCACACCTGTCCTCATCGCATCACCCAGAATCCGATGGACAGACAGAGCGCACCAATGGGACACTGGAACAGTACCTCCGCTGTTACTCTAGTTACCGGCAAGAGAACTGGGTTGACTTGCTGCCGTTGGCCGAGTTTGCTTATAACAACTCGGTGCATGCCTCGACGCAGCAAACGCCTTTCTTCGCCACTGGAGGTTTCCATCCGCGGGGGTTCCCAGCTGTGGCTCCGGTTTCGGCGGTTCCTGCAGCGGATCAGTGGTTCCAAGAGCTTCGGGCTGCTCAGTCCTTGCTGCAGGAGCAGCTTGAAGTGGCGAAGGAGGCTTACAAGCGGGGCGCAGACCAGCGGCGGCAACCAGGTCCTCCTTTGCAGGTGGGGGACTTGGTTTGGTTGTCCACACGCCATCTTCCTCTTCATCGGCCTTGTCGCAAGTTGGATGCACGGTTTGTTGGGCCATATAAGATCGTGGCTCAGGTGAATCCTGTGGCGTTCCGGCTGCAACTGCCACGGACCTGGCGGGTTCATCCTGTCTTCCATCGGTCTTTGCTGCTTCCGGCCTCGGGGGTTCGGCCTGACACCGGTGCCACACCTCCGCCTGCTCCGGTCTTGGTCGATGGGGAACAGGAGTTCGAGGTGGCCCAGATCCTGGACTCCCGTCATTACCGAGGCAGGCTACAGTATCTGATTGACTGGGTCGGTTACGGGCCGGAGGAACGATCCTGGGAGAACGCCTCGGATGTTCATGCTCCTCACCTGGTCCGGGAGTTCCATTGTCGCTTCCCTGACCGGCCCCGTCCTCCTCAGGGGTTGGGGGAGGATAATGGGAGGGGGAGTGATGTCAGGGACAGCCAGGTGGAGGACATGGAGGATTCTGAGGAAGAGTATGCTGGGTCAGGTCCTAGCATGGTGCTGCTAGATCCTGGAGACTTGGGTGAACCTGGACCTAGTTCTATGGGACACAGGGAGGCACAGCCCCTACCTCAGCAGCCTGGGGTCTCCTCAGAGGAAAGCCTTTCCACAGCAGAGGTTGCAGGCCTGGAAGAGACACAGGAGCAAGAGACAGAAATCCCTTCCTTTACTCAAAGGAGAGCAGATCGGGAGGGGCTGAGACGCTCTCGGAGATTGTTAGAGAAAGCCAAGTTAAAACAGCTGTGAGGGGAGGAGCTGGGGCCTATATAAGAGATCAGGGAAGACAAACTTTTGTCAAAGCTTATCTTGGTTTCCCGGCGAAAGCTCTTGACTCTCGGCTTGACTTCAGACTATTCATTACCTGCGACCTTTGGAACGGCTTTGGAATCTCTGTCTGTGATAACCCTCGACCTTGGAACACTCATTGAATTTGCCTTTTGCCTTGCGGACTTTGTATTTGACGACGGCCAGCAATTACTGGTATTTTGTTTCCATTTTATTGTGTTTATTAAAGACTCCTTTATCAGCCACGTGTTGGCAGCTTTCCCGGACAAGTACAGGAATACCTGGTTAACCTAAATGAAAATAAATCTCCAGGACCAGATGAACTACATCCAAGGGTATTAAAAGAACTGGCAAATGTAATATTGGAGCCATTGGCAACAATCTTTGAGAACTCCTGGAGAACAGGAGAAGTCCCAGCAGACTGGAGGAGAGCAAACGTTGTCCCTGTCTTCAAAAAGGGGAAAAAAGAGAATCCCAACAATTATCATCCAGTTAGTCTGACTTATGGAACTGAGGATGTTTAGCATGAAGAAGAGAAGGTTAAGAGGTGATATGATAGCCCTGTTTAAATATTTGAAGGGATGTCATATTAAGGAGGGAGCAAGCTTGTTTTCTGTTGCTCCAGAGACTAGAATGTGGAACATTGGATGCAAGCTACAGGAAAAGAGATTCCACATCAACATGAGGAAGAACTTCCTGATGGTAACTGCTGCTCGACAGTGGAACACACTCCCTTCCTTGGAGGTCTTTAAGCAGAGGCTGGATGGCCATCTGTTGGGGATGCTTTGATAGAGAGTTGCTGCATGGCAGGGTGTTGGACTGGATGGCCCTTGTGGTCTCTTCCAACTCTATGATTCTATGAAATTCCCTCTTTTATGCAGCCATTAAAGGTATAGGAGACTTCTCCAGTTTCCACTTTGGTACCTAGCCTAAGTTCTCTAAAGATTCCAGATCTTATCTCATTTTAGAAACGAACAGTGTGAGTCTTGGCTAATGCTTGGAGGGTGGACTGCTGATGAATACCAAGTGCTATACACTATATTCTGGAAAAATTTATTTCACACTGACACCAAGACATGATTTTTTAAAAAATCAAAAGTTTTCAATACAACTCTAGTTTGGAAAACTTCTATTTAGCACAAAGCCCCTTTGATGTAATTACTGAACAGTAAAGCCTCCGCAAGCTCCATTTTTACATTTAGCTTCATATGATCATTTCCAGTGTAAAAGCATATTGCATGGAAGTAAAGTGGGGAATAATGTTGTATCACAATTCATGTTCAGACCAGTTATCTAGCTAATGGTCTAACTCTGGCTAAGGGTCATTTCTGAAACTGAAAGCTAAGGAAGATAAAGCATTCTCAGGCCTGAGTATTCACAGTTTTCAGGCAAGATAGCAGTAAAAATAACATGAAATCATTAGCTGCTTCAAGGACAGAGGGTTCTGTCCAGATACAGTTAAATGCTTAATTCAGTTTGATATCCCACTTAACCTCTTCTAATTTTCCCAGAGAATGAAAGGGCATTTGCAGCCCTGTCATAGTGAGCATCCAAGTAATGTTTTTAAAAAGTTAATTTAGGAAAACAGAGCTGATCATTGCTTGTGATTCTTTTGTTTTTGTCTCCATTCAATTAGAAAAAAAAATTAAACTGCCATTTATGGTTCAGGTTCTGGAACTGATTAGCTGATGGCTTGGAAGGATGTAATTAATATTTCTGGTTTTAAAAAATGGGCTTATAAAATTTCAGCTAATTTGGTCATTCAAGCCTTTATCCAATTGTTAATTTCACCTAGAGTAGTTAATCAATGGGACTTTTATAAATGTTGAATTATTACATATGTATTATTCAATGAGTTTACTCCAGGCAGGATCAACAGCTGGAGTTAGGCTTCACTGTCTTGTGAAATGTGACAGAAAGCTAAGAAGGAACATGCAAATGCATGTGGTCTGGAAACTGTAAAGCTTATGGTGCTTTATAAATAAAGATGATGATGATGATGATGATGATGATGATGATGATGATGATGATGTAAAGCTTCATTGAAAGTTCATTTCACCATACACGGTGAGTTCTCATCCCAATCTTGCTCAAATGAAAGAATCTGCAGTTAGCAGCGTTCTTTTATTCTTAAAAATCAATTCTACACATTTAAGAATCTTGTCTAGTTTCTTCATTGCTGCCCTTCCAATTCCTGAACTGTAGCCACACTGCAGAATTATAGTAGTTTGAATCCACTTTAACTGTCATGGCTCCATCCTATGGCATTCTGGTATTTGCAATTTGGTGAGGTATTCAGTCCAGTCTGTCAGAACAGTCTGGTGCCTCACCAAACGACAAATCCCAGGATTCTGTAGGATAGAGTCATGGCAGTTAAAGTGGTGTCAAACTGCTTTAATTATGCAATGTGGCTACTTCCCTGTTATTCTGATTTCTTGAATGCAGTCTCCGTTCTGGTTTATTGAAAATTATTATGTATGCCAAAGTATAGAAAACCTTTAATTCTTTCAATGTCTTCCTTGTCTGCTCTAATGCTGTGTAAATCATCTGTGGTCATTATTTTTGTTCTCCTAGTGTTCAACTAGAACCCTGCCTTTGCACTTTGTTCCTTGATTCTTTTTCAATGGCAATTCCAGGTCTTTGCTATTTTGTGCTATTAGTGTGGTGTCATCCACATATCTTAAACTTTGATGATTCTTGCTCCAGTTTTTACATGTGATTCTAATTCTGCATTACATATATGTTCAGTGTAAAAGTTAAATTGTTTCCTCCGCATCCCATTAATAAAAAAAAAATATTTTAAAAAAGAATTCTACCTATTTTTGCCTACTATTTACAATGAATTATTTCTTCTCAAACCCTTTAAAACAATCATGTGTTAGGTTTGTTTATCTAGTAAGCTCAGGGAAAAAAATCATGATCTATTTATGCTGCAGAGAGTCACATAAACATTTCTTCCAGGCAAATTAGATTTAAAGTACTGGTCTCCAAAAGAGAGCTTTGATCCATTAACAAATAAATCACCCAGTTTATGATTTTTTTAAACAAACCTGACACAAGTTGTTTACTGAATTATCGTGATATACAGATGGTATTTCACTGGTAGTCATAGTTACCTGGACAGGTCAAATATATTTCAATACAGAAGTACAGTGCAAATCACAAAATTTATTTTAGTGAAGATTCAAGGAGTTCTCGGGTGTTTGCTGGTCTACAGCTTTTCCACTTATAAAGGAAACAAACTATAAGGTCTAGCTCTTAGTAATCATGTGCCATAAAATAATATACTGTTTAACAACACAGAGAGATGGTCCATGTGTAGCACAAACCCTTGGTTAGCCATGGCTTGCTATGATGGTTTTTTTTTTATTAGAGATCCCTCCTTGTGTTACAATATATATATATATATATTGTATTGTATAAAATCAGGGATGGGCAAATGTGGAAGGCAAGAAGGCCTTATTACCAGACCTTGTGTAAGAGACACCTCCCCATCCTCTGACCATTGTATAACTTTATTGTATTGCCATGTGATGATGAGCTAATTGTAATATTAGTTGTTATTTATTTTACTGATGTGTTTTCATGTGTATTTTATGTATTGATGTATGTATTTTAGTGGACTGTAATCCTGCCTCGATCCATCTGGGAGAGGTGGGAAAATATAAATAAATTATTATTATTATTATTATTATTATTATTAGCACCCCAGGAGACTTTGGCAGGCAACTCACCATCACATATGCCCGAGAGAATTTTTTTGCTATGGTTCCCAGAATTCCATAGCATTGAGCCATGGCAGTGAAAGAGGTGTCAAACTGGATTATTTCTGCACTGAGAATGCAGCTTAGGATGGCTCTTTAAAGTCTGGGTTTAAAACCAGCGTGGAAGGCCCCATCTCCAAGATTTGGAAAGCAATGTAGAAAGTGAGAAGAGAGAGACGCTTTGTTATATCATGTTTTTGTTCCAGAATTTTCTGTCACAGTCAGTTATTTAAACCAGCATGAAATATCTGGTGAATTTCCACCTAGCGTGATGCATCAAAAAGTGGGCAAGAAAGAGACAGATTAGATTAGAAATGCTGACACTGAGATTAGTTCTGCACTGACTTAATGATTATAATCTGTGTGCTGAGTTCTGGACTGTGGACAAAATCAATGCCTTTTAATATTAAGAGCAAGTGAAGTGGTACTGTTTTCTCAGGAAGCGAAGTGGGTCAGATTTCTGAAATGCTGGAATTTGGACCAATCCTGTATTAATAATGCTATGAAAAGATTTCAAAACACATCTGTGCTTCTGATGGTGGTGCCGAAATCCATTCCTTTTGCATAAGTATACATTTTCTCATAAGAGGAATTCTTATTTGGGGAGTTTGGAAGCTCCTGAGATTTACCTGAAGTCTTTGCTTTTCTTAATGCTTGAAAAGATTTAATGTCTATTATTATTATTATTATTATTAAAAAGCTTCACTCAGCAAGGGTGGGAAAGGTCTCCAACATTGCTTAGCATTGTTTTTCCAGGTGGGATAGCAAGGACTATGCGATGGGATAGCAGTTTTGCAGCGGGGGGAAAGTTGTGCAAAAGAACAATTTGTTGCAATTTGTATCACAAAAAATTCACAAAGATGAAAAAGTATTTGAAAAAAAATGTGTAAGCATTCTTGTCATCTTCACCCCACGGGAAGAAAAATGTTGAGATTTTATCATTCTCTTCATGAAAATTGAAATAATCGAATGTTTAATGTTGTTAGCCTGAATGCAAGTGATTGGGAATGTTATATTTAAATGAAAAGAGAGTTTTCTCTTATCTCTCTCTCTTTCTCACTCATTGTTTCTCTCTTAGACATCTGTCTTGACTTGTTATACTGTCTCTGCATATGGAAGCTTTCTTTCACCATGGCAAGCATAGGACTACCAAATTGTATTCTGGTTTAAAAGCAAGCCATTGCATTTGGATACAGATGAATGGAAACACCATTTGTTTTTGTTTTTATGTGCCTTCAAGTCTTTTCTGCCTTATGATGACCCTAAGGTGGACCTATCATCGGATTTCCAGGGCTGAGAGTTTGTGACTCACCTAAGGTCACCCAGATGGTTTCCATGAGCGAGCCTAGAATCGAATCCGCACTAATATCCTGAGCACCTTTTCAACCATGAACTAGCTTAGGGTTAAAGCAGAATGACAATTGCACTGGATTATCAGCAGCCCAAGATGAGAAGTGAAAAGGTGTAGCTGTGTTTCAACCATTTGTGACACAGCAGAATTGGAAATAAAAATTACTTAAATTGACTATGAGAAATAGCGAAGGCCTTTTTTAGATGGCTGCATAAATATACATGGACAGAAAGAAGCACCAGCCAGAGGAAAAGGGGGAATAAATGATATTTCAGGTCTGTCATAATACAATGGAGGGTGGGTTGGGGGGGGGAGGAAATCAGAATAAAAAGCCGTTGATTCAGATATATGTGGTCTTGCTTGCTTTAGAGTGTGAGAGAGAGGCAGTGACAGTGAGATGGAGGAAAATGTCTCCAACATATATACATTTGAGAAAAATCAGTCATAAACGAAAATGTTCATGCACCGTAAAATTGTCAGCAAGCCCTCAATACATTTGAAAATGAGTCCATTTTCACTTATCTTGGAAATGACAGTGAGTATTCAATGAGTTTATTCTCATGGCTGAAGAAGAAGGGTACAGAAACACCATTCCATGAGCCTCATTCTACATCCAGCTCCTGTATGCAGCCCTTTTAAAAAGAACAAATATATCTCCCAGTTTTGGTCTCTCCCTCATTCATTTTTTTCAAAAAAAAATTGAGGAATTCTTTCCCTCCAATTTATGAAAAACCAGAGATTCTTTGAGTCTAGTTAGTCGATTGAAAAGTCCAGGGAATGGGCACAAGAGGTTTAATAATAGAACGTTTACCATAAAGTGGGGGAAGAAGGTAGAAGAAATAGAGATGGGAAAAATATTTGAAAAATGCTTGAAAAGATGTGTTTTGTGAGTTTCAAGGAATCCTGAAGAAAGGAATCATTTTCCTTTCCTTTCCTTTCCTTTTTCCTTTCCTTTTCCTGTTTGTTTGTGTGCAAAAAAGAACGAGGAAAAGCAGCCCTGGCTATGGCCAACCCTAGTTTAAAGCTTTAAAGAAAGTAAGAATTGGATTTGTTTTCCTTGTCCCCAGCATGCACAATTTAATGAAGCTTTTGACAATTTTCCAGATTTCTAATCATACAGGAATAGGGGACAACACAGACCTTTGAATAATTTCCTTGTCACAATGGGAAAACAACAACAACAACAACTCTAAAATTCTACAGCAAATGGCTTCACAGGACCACTTCTTTTAAAATTAAAAGCCAGTGTAGGCAGGACATTTTAATGGAAATTTAGATATTTACTTTTACAGTTCTGTCTTTAAGGATTCATGCTTGCTGATTGCCTGTGGCATGCAGCAATTATTTCTTATTTCTTTTAATTATGTTGATTTTTAATTACGTTGTTGATACTTATGCAAATCTGTAGGGAGATTTTTGGCCCATTTCAGAAATTAACTGGAATATTGCACCATGAGCAACCCTTTTTAATGAGAATTATTTTGCTTTGTGTGTGTGTGTGTGTGTTGCTTGAATGGCCTTTGAGTAGGGTATATGGGCAATGCACTTGAAGCAGTGCACATCTCTTATTTTTATTTCTTATATTTCACCTGGACACAAATTTTTCATTTACTTTAATATAGATGATGATCTGAAGCACTGTGGATGTTTGTAATTTGTGCTCTCTTCAAACAAGTGTGGAAGCAAGCAAGCAAGCAAGCACAATGCATATTTGATTCTGTAGATAATTGTCTTTAACAAAACGGTGATTTGATAAGGGATTGTCAAATTTATGACTTAAAAAAGCACACAGATGGGACAAAACACCATGGCAGACAATGGAATGAAGTGCAGTTTTTAGCTAATGCAGTGGTTTAAGCAGGGAACTGATAAACAGCATCCTAAAAGGTAAAATAACTGGTTGAAACTTTCCACTGACAGTAGTAAGCAATACTGAGAACCAGACATCTGTGAAAATTGGCCCAACAATGTCTTCCAATGTGGGAAGTGAGCATATCCATGAAACATCCCTTGTGAAAATTGCTCTTTCACCCTTTGTTCTCCATACAGCCCCACCTTAGAGATCAAATATCCTTTAGTCTCATTTCAGTGTCATCTGTCACAGTTATAGACGGGTCTCAGTCCAATGTGTTTGTGGTCACCTCCCGATATGTTTGTCTTTGTAGACTGCTTTGCAATTATCAAGTGAAGGCAACTGGAAAAGGCAATAGTTTCCGCATAATGAGTTTCTTCTTCCATGTGGATCGCACAGGTTCAAAGTAATGAGCTTCATACTTGGCAGCCTTCATCTGTTTGGCAAAAACATAGCAGATGCATACGGTCTTGAATCAGATCCTATACACACTGTATTCACCATATGCTTGTCTGCATAGACATCTTCCATCTCTCAGGATGGAGTATTTAGTTATCTAGGCTATCTTTCTAAGTTGGGAATTCCCAGATGTTTTTGAACTGCAACTCCCAGAATCCCATCCAATCCTACCCAATCTTGGCTGGGAATGGAATGGAGCTTCTGGGGATGGAGGTCCTGCAACATCTGAGGACTAAAGGTTTGGGATCCCTGGTTTAATATTGTCTAATCTTGTTAGAATTAGGATATTGTCACTCACTTTCTGCAAATAATGGCTGGAATAAATTTGACGGTTTGGTGAAAATGGTGAAGGGTCTGGCAACTATTCCCTATGGGGAACGACTTAAGGAGCTGGGGATGTTTAGTCTGGAGCAGAGAAGGTTAAGAGGTGATATGATAACCCTGTCTAAGTATTTGAAGGGGTGTCATATAGAGGAGGGAGCAACCTTGATTTCTGCTGCTCCAGAGACTAGAACACAGAACAATGGATACAAGCTTCAGGAAAAGAGATTCCACCTAGACATTAAGAGGAACATCCTGACAATAAAGGTTGTTCGACAATGGAACACACTCCCTTATAGTGTAGTGGAGTCTCCTTCCTTGGAGGTCTTTAAGCAGAGGCTGGATGGCTATCTGTTGGGGATGCTTTGACTGTGATTTCCTACATGACAGGAGATTGGACTGGATGGCCCTTGTGGTTTCTTCCAAATCTCCGATTCTACAATTCTATGATTGTATGATTTACATGGGCATAACTACTTTTTTGGTCATGGCTCAAGGAGGTAACTTTGGGGGTAAATCAAGAGAACAATTGGAAGGAACACATTCAGATGCTATTTCAGAAGCGTAGGAAGTTGCTACAGGGAACCAGTACTCCATCACTGAGACCTGTAACATGCTTAGCATAAAGGTTAATCATAGATTACAACTTTCCAGATGTAGGAGGGGGAAGAAATTGAATTTTTTCCCCCCCTGTATAGCAAGTAACTCCAATGCTAGTACAAATCTTTCTCTTAGTGTCTTTTCATTAAACAGCAGAGCCCAAGGAGAGTAAGTCTGGAATATTAAAAGGAGTACTGTTACAGTGTTCTATTAAATATGAATTTTTATTTGATAAGAGCACTATATTTGAGAGGTGGAAAGTGAATTACACTTCTGCTTTAGGAAGGAGCGGGGAGTTCCCCGAAGGTTATGATGGAGGCGCAGTCTCCAAACACTTAAGCAAGCTCGCCGTAATCAATTCAAAGAGCACTCATTGTGAAGGGGAATGGAGTTTTAGCTACACATTTGAGTTTTATGATAACTTTTCGTGTCTAGTACAGTTTTAATGTTGACTATGCACAGTCAGATTTAAAGGGGATGCCTCTTGGGCAATGTTCAATTTTCTCTCCCAGCATCAAGGCTTAACAAGAATCAGAAATTATTCTGTCACTGAGCTTGTTCTAGACAGCTGCCAAAGCGGCTTGGAAAAGGGTGGCATTTAGTGGTAAATGGTAAATGATGGAAATGGGGATAGAGTTTGGCCATTCGTTCAAAGCATTTGGTGACTCTTCAGATTTACTGCAAATCCGAGAACAATTTTGGAATTTACCATAGATCTTGATAATTTGGAAATTGGCCAGTAAATTATGGAAATGACAATGGAATCTGCTCATTCACTGCATTCTTTCCATTTATGATAAAAATATACGTTACAGTTAAGGCCAGACATCTTTAGCAATTATTACCACTATTTTTTGGTGATGGTGGTTAGAGTGTTGCAGAGATTGGAGTTCAAGATAGGATGAGAAATCTTACTGGGTCATTAATCTCTCTCAGCCTAATTTACCTCTTATAGTTGTCCTGAAGATAAAAATAGGGACTAGGAGAATTAAGTATATTTTAGCTCCCTGTAAGAAAAGTGTTGTATAATTTAAATAAACAAGTAGTCAGTATGCAAAGGGATCTTGTAGCACCTTTGAGACTAATTGAAAGAAAGAAGATGGTAGCATGAGCTTTCATAGACTTAAGCCTACTTTCTCAGATGCAACTTCTTTCTTTCAGTAAATTTTAAAGCAGTTACAAGATTCCTTTGCCTGGTGATTTTTCAGACTAACATAGTTATGCCTTTGAAAGTAGTTGTCAGTTATAGTTTACATTGCTACTTATGACTGGAAACCTTCCTGAAATCTGAAGAAAGCATGCAAATAATTTCATATTTGTAAATTGATTGGGTTGCATTCAAATATAGGCATGTGTCATTGGGCTGTGGGAACCAGACTTTCCTACCCCTTTCTCAGGATGGTAGTCTCTGTTGTAAATATAAAAAGCTTATATAAAGAGCTTATATAAAAAGCTAGGAGGCATTGCTCTATGGGGTGTGAATAACAGCAGAATCAAGGGGAAACTGTTTTCTGGAAGATCGATCCTTCTGCTAAGAGAAGGCCGATTCTTGATCTAGCCCTTTATATGCATGCTTGCACATGCATATGTGAGTCTGTACATTTATGCGAATGTACTTTTCTCTTTCTTTCTCATTTTCTGAAAGGATGCTATCAGTAGAAAAAACTCTTTCTAGCTTGCTTATTTATTTATTTATTTATTTATTTTTACTGGATTTATATTCTGCCTTTCTCCTCAGATTTAAGATGGCTTAGAATTGTTCAGAAACCAGGATATAGAACACTGGTGCTGATACTTTCCTTGTCCACATTATTTTCCAGAATCAGTTGTGAGTCCCTTATTATTACCAATTGCTTATTATTACAAATTGAGTAGCTAGTCAAGTTCTTTAGGTGTTACAAGGGAGGGGAAGGGTTAGGAATAGGCTTCTTAAAATGTTTGGATTTTGGAAATGGTCTTCATGCTGAAGTTTCTGGAATTGTTGAAGGACTTTGCTTGATTCTAGATTCTGAAACTCTGGGTTCCATTTCAAAGGGAAATGTGGCTATGGGTAGAATTTTGTCACATGCTTCATAATGAAGCAAGGGAGGGCCACATTCAGGTATGCAGTTGTTACAAAGAGTATCAGGTGATCAGCTTTAATCAATTATTTAGAAGGGGGAAACTGGACCATATTGTGTGGACTAGAGCTCCCATAGTCCCTTACATAGGTTATGTTGTCTGCGATTGAGAGAAGAAATGCAAAAAAACTCCTGGAAGGCCAAAGTCCTTCCACTCTTGTTGTGTTCCAGAGTGGTGCTGGTCCTCATGCTTCAGTTGAAGAAATGCTGTCCATTATGCTCGTATCTAAAGTCTGATTCAAGAAGCTTTGTCCCTGTCCAGGGTCCTGGATTTGCTTCAGCATCAGGTCAGCCGCAGAATCCCCATCTTCTCTTTCTCCAACTCACTTAGACCATCACTTCTTCGTGATGGCAGCAATTTTGATAGATCAGAACATGACTGAACATGAAGTACCAATCAGGCTGTTGGGGCATAACATTGTAATCTGGTGGTGGGGGCATTTGGGAACAATCCCCCCCTTTTAAATGGCAGTTGGTTACAGAAGTTCAGACATTTATTTCATTTGCCCCATAAGTAAATCATGATATATTTATGTTACATTCAAAATACAGATAGAATAAAGAATCACAAAAACATGTCCTTTACTCATCCCAATTTTTCACTATTAGTGAGATAACCTTTACTTCATCATTTTCTTCAACAGATAAAGATGGATTTAGAATGTATTTATAATCGGGGGGAGAACGGTGGCTTTAGGTGCATAGAATTAAAATCTCTACAAGAGCCAATTAATTTTTGTTGACATTAGAAAATGTGTCTCAATACTATTTAACTTTCAAGGATACATTTTGCAATATGAATCGCACTTTTCAAAGGTACTGAAGGTAATGTAAATCCTTATGCATTGTTTGGGGTTCTCGAAATGCAAGATCCTTTCAAATTAAATACTACACAATTAAACAAGGGCTGTGTCTTTTTTCTTTTTCTTTTCAAAATGCTTTGGAAGAGCACAATGGACATATGTCCTGACACTCATCCAATGCTCAAGGCATAGCAAAGCAATCACATTTGTTGTTCTTTACCTTCAAGTCAGCTTCAATTTATGATGACCTTATGAACAAGATCCTCAGTCATCAACAATCCTGCTCAGCGGTTGCAAATTCAGAGCTGTGGCTTACTTGACTGAAACAATCCAGTCTCCCTCTTTTCCTACTGCCTTCTACTTTACCAAACATTATCACCTTTTCACCATGTCATCTTTTTTGGGAGTTGTTAAAACATCTTAGCTTCCTGGATTTGAACTTGAAATGGTTACTTTTTGGACAACAGCTTCCAGAAACCCTAAACAGCATGGAAATTGGGAGCTGTGATCCAAATTATACTGTTTCCAAGCATTGCTTTGGCTTAAACCCTGAAATGTGTTCTTTACTCATACTCATCAGTGTTAAAGATTGGTTCTGATAATTGCATATATTACTTGATTTCTCTCTGCATAGATTGTTGTTGTGTGTCTTCGAGTCATATCTGACTTATGGTGACCCTAAGATAAACCTATCATGTTGTTTTCTTGGCAAGATGTTTTCAGAAGAGGTTGCCATTGCCTTCCCTTGAGGCTGAGAGCAAGTGACTTGCCCAAGGCCAGTCAGTGGATTTCATGTCTGAGCTGGGAATTGAACCTTGGTCTCCAAAGGTATAGTCCAGCACTCAAACCACTACTTAATGAATGATAGTTCCATGTGTGAACTGCCTTTAACGAATAGCAGCATGTGATGGTGCAATAATACATACCAGTGTTTCTCTGAAGATGCAGTCCCAGATGCTGGGTGAAACATCAGGAATAAACTCTTCCAAAACACATCCCCATAGCCCAAAAACACCTATAAAATAATACCAGTGATCATCTAGACCAGTATTTGTCAAAGGAAGAGCAAGCATGTATGAACCAGGACTATTCGATAACTCCACATCCATGTCTGGCTGCTGAATGTATAAATTTACTTGACTGAAAACCATTGTATTTGAGGTAATCCAAAAGCTATGTCTGTGATGTCAGATTGCTGATGGCTTATTCCTGCATCCAAAGCATCCCTTAAAGTTTCATTTTGTAGCAGCCCTTAGCCCATATGTATATCTAAGTGTTATTTTTCACCTACATTTACCAGTTTTATTTTGAGGTTAAAATCTGGGTGTCATTTGTGTCAGCCTAAATTCCTTGTGAATGGTGTTGTAGGAGAGTTCTGCAGATACCATGAACTGCCAAAAAGACAAATAAATGGGTCAGAAGTAAATCAAATTTAAACTCTCACTAGAGGCCAAAATTACTAAACTGAGGATATCATACTTTGGATGTATTCTGAAAAATCATGACTCTCTGGAAAAGATAGCAAGTGGATTGACTCAGTCAAAGAAGCCCTGGGTTTGCAAGAACAGGACATGGTGGTTAATAACAGGCTCTCACAGGGTTGTTTTAAGTCAAAGCCGATTTCATGGCACATAACAAAAGCAACAACAACAGCAACATTACGTGGCAGAAAAAAGGGATAAAATAAAGCAAGAAAGAGACCAATGACCGATAGATAAATAGACAGACTGACATACAGACAGGTGGTAATGTAAAATACAAAGAAGGTGGTTATATTTTGGTTCAGGGAGAAATACTGACCTTTATGGCTAGTTTCCATTAAAAAAAAAATTAAAGTCATTTTAAAAATGACTTATGGAAAAGGTGGATAGCTGTGGTTGTCTCGATGTTTTGGACTCCACCTTTCATAATCACACACTATTGGTGTTGTTGACTATCTGATGGGAGCTATAGGTCAGAAATATCTGTTGGGCCATAACTGTATATTTCTGTCTTATGGGATGTGTTCTGCATTCCTCCCATTCTCTTATGTATGGAACAATGTTTGGGTATGCGCTTGGGAAAATGACTGCTGGCTGGATTTTTCTAGCATAACATTCCATCCCTGCGGTACAGCCCATTTTAGAGTGAAACACACATGGTCTTATCCCCATTATTGAGTTGTTATCCTTCTCCATGTATGGATTGAGAGTTGTGAGATTGGATTAGACAGTCAGTGTCCATGTTCCCTGGAGGATCCTGGGAGTTGTAGTCCCAAATAGTTACTTGCCCAAGTGCTGCAAGATTCAGCAAACAATTCTTATGTTCTTATGTGCACAAGCTCTAGCAACCATTTGATTGGTAAACATCTCCTCCACACTCCATAATAATAGCACTTTGATCCCACTTTCAAATGCTGTGTCTGCTTCCTATGGAATCCTGGGATTTGGGGTTTGATGAGGCACTAAAGCTCTCTGTCTGTGAGGCCTAAATCCCTCATGAAACTACATGGAATCTCTGGATTCCATAGGAAGCAGCCATAGCAATTAAAGTGGGATCAAAATGTTATAAGAGTGTAGTATGAAAGAGATCAAGGTTCTGTAGTGCTTTACAGTCAGCAGGCAGTTTTTCTCAGATGCGGGTCATGTCACCACTGAGTAGAGAAGCCCTCCCTCAGCGGATGACATTGTCCTACATAGCTTTCATATCACTTTCTAACTTGCATTTTTCTGATCTCCTACATTTTTATATTAACGAACACGATTGAACTAGCTAGTTTTTCCATTTTTTTAAAAAAACCCTGTAATTATAATGAACTGATCCTCTCCACTCTGTTCATTTATTTGCCAAGATCCATCTCTTTATCTGTCCTTCCTTCCTTCCTTCCTCACTCTTTCTCTCTCTTTCTTTTGCTGCTCCTCTTGCCCCTTCCACCTTCACTTCCAGTAAGATTTAAAACCTCAAGACAGATACAGATTATGTGTAGTTCCATCGCTAGCATCCCATTATAGAATTAAGCAATATTATGCATGATTGTTGTGGCAGTTTTCATGTTGAAGATTCCATTAGCAGTGTATAAATATAAAATGATAATCAAGGTCAGGTGCAAACTGTTGAGAGTGTGTTGTAATAAATGCAAAGGATAAGAAAATTGCATCCAAAGGGGTGTGGGGGGGGGGTGAGAAAATGCCCATGGCCTTTCGCCAAAAACAAAATTTAAGCTGTAGAAGCAAATTAAAAGAGGGTATTTCAAGAACACTGCAAACAGGTTGTTGTAATAGGACATAAATGACACATTGCCCACATTTATCACACTAACGGAGATGTTATGGCCTGCTGCCAAGCACAGGAGCAATTTGCCCCTTCCCCAATGTGCATTTTTAAAGTTCAGAATTTGTGTAAGGTAGGCAATGCAGAGATCATAAAACCCTGGATAGCAACGGTTGGCGGAGAAATGAGGTAACTGAGATGGTATGATGAGCAAAAGCTGTGACCTCCAACCCCCAAGTGGGAGTCCTTGACTGTGAATTACAACAATGGCTACTCCCTTCATATATTCATTCTACCACAGTGGCTTCTCCCTTCGTATTCATTTTTCACCTCATGAGCAGGAGTTGCGGATTGTACACACAGTGAAATGTGATGGAAGTGGCATGCTGAAATGGTAGAATGGGCTTCACTATATGTGTCATTTGCTGACATTTTAAGGCACATTAACAGACATCCCTGTAATAATAATAATAATAATAATAATAATAATAATAGATTTATTCTAGCCCACCCAATCACGAAGAATCTGGGTGGGTTACAACAATAAAATACACTGAAGTTACAATAAAATCAAACCCTAAACCTCCCCCGCCCCCCCATTCCCAATACTAAAATAGAATTAAACGGTAATAGTATAAAAACATTACAGGCATTAAAAACATTAGAAACATTACACAGAGACAAAGAAGCAAGCAGGGAAGGATAGGCGGATACGGTGGTAGACATCTCAATATCTGGGGAGGGAAGCTAAGGTGGAAAGGCCTGCTGGAAGAGATCCGTCTTGAGTGCTTTCTTAAAAGCTGTCAGAGTGGAAATGTGACAGATCTCCTCTGGCAGGTTATTCCATAATTTTGGAGCAGTAGTAGAAACATATTATTCTCTGATCTTGCTCCAGATTATTTCTTTCCCACTTCTATGAGAGATACCAGGGTGCCTTCTATTCCCCTAAATCTGGTGCCTTCTACACACAAACAATCTACTTTACCACTAAGCTGCTCTTCCTCCCTCACCAAACGGACTCCTAGAAAATTGCTTTGGTTGCACATTTTGCAAATACCTTGTTAACATGAAGATAGAAACCATTCTTTTTTTTTTTTAAATAATTCCCCAGTTTTACATTTTGTGACAATCTCTGGTTATTTGTGTGTGCTATTCTGCAGACAATTATGTCTTGCTGTCGAAAGCTTTTGACTAGCAGCTGAGTATTTACAGAAAAGGAGGAGTGCATCAAGCACAGCACAGTTACAACGTAGCACTATTTTCCTTTTAAGAATATTCACACCTTGATATCTAAGGCTGATGCTACAAATAGAAACTTGGAGCCATCAATTGAGATCTCTGAAGTGATCACATAGCTGTTATGGAAATGAAACATACACGCCTTCGGGGAAATGGTTTTCACTGGTACTGTGATTTTTAGTCCATGGAGCAGTTTAAAGTGAAGAAAAACAGGACAGTGAAAGATTGCAAATAAATGCAGACTTGGGTATTACAGATGCAAAAAGAACACACACACAGTTTTATCAGAAGGAGTATGTGGGGGAGGAGGGACAAAGATGAAGCTGTAACTCTATCCTAGGGAATATTAGGTTGTGTAGTTTTACAAGGTCTTTAGCCTTCTCTGCTAAAGAGTGCTGGTGCCTCAGAAAACTACAAATCTCATGATTCTGTAGGTCAGAGCTATGGTAGTTAAAGTGGTGTCAAACTGAATTATTTCTACAGTAGAGATGCACATTTCTTCTTCTTCTTTTTAACCTGGGATTGTCAATTGGCTTATCAGAATAGTTTTCCTGTTTGTTTGTTTTTTAAGTGGAGGGATGGGAAGGAGGTGGCCTTTGAAATATTGTTGGACTGTAACTCGCAGTATTCCTCTCCGTTGGCTTTTACACTCCATTTACACTTTGGACTCTGGGCCTGTACAGACTGGCAGAAAGTGCCAGCCTGTGGATGGAGTCAGGGCTCAGCATCTTGATGCTGGACGTCCTAACTCTGACCCCAGGGCATCATGATGCCGTGCGCCACTCCAGACAGTGTTCAGCAAATGGCGCAATTCTGGTGCTGCATCCACATGATGCAGCACCAAAGGGGCATCATAAAGTGGCTTTTTTGGCTCCTTTTTGCACTCTCCAGAGGTCAGATCGGGGCTGTGGCATGAGGTTGCCATGGCCTCAATCTGACCGGGAAGGGGTGCTACATGCTGCCTCTTAGGGACAATCTGTATAGCCCCTCTGTTTTCAGCAATTGAAGTAAACTGGGGACAAAGGAGGAAAGTGGGAGGAAGAGAAAGAAACTGGGACATTTTAAAAGCATCTGAAATAGTGAAATGACAGATGATTAATGTTGACTATGCAGGCCAGACTGGAACAGTTCAACAGTATGAGAACTCTGTCACATAACTAATGCCTTCAAGCTGAAAATGATGCACAATTATCCCATCATTATCTGTCTGAGTGAATTAGATGTCAGTGGCACATGCCTATGGAAGAGACAGTCATAAAAACAGGACCAATAGGAAAAGATTACAAGGTGTATGAGGAAACATTTCAGAGCATTTGGAATATAGCTTCTAGAATCATTTATTTGGGGGGGGGGGCATACTGGAAGATGTAGTACAAGAAAGAAAATTTTTGCAGCATTGAAATAGTGTTTTTACATTTGCAGAGAGGTTGCAGTGGTCACTTTGTGAACCAGCAAAATCATAAAATGACAACATTTGGGAATGATTGGGTTAAATGCTAAATAGGCCAGAAGCAGATGTACAGATAAATGTATAAAGAATAATACACTAGAGTTGCTCAAATAGCAGACCCCCTTTTAAAAAGCAACTCTATAATAAGTTGTTTCATGAAATCTTCATAAGTCATTTTTAATCTCTTTCCCTGTGCTTAAAACAACAACAACAACAGTACTTTCTCTCTCCTGTTTTCTAATTTTACTTTTTTTGTGATCACTTTACAATGACTTGGTTTTGGAAATTTACTTACCAAAAGAAATGGTAATGAATGTCATTCTGCCTAAATGAGGCTTGTGCAGCTGGAATGTGTGGATGATTTTTAAGTTTGGAAATTGGATTTTGAAATGTCTTCCCACCTGTCTGCACAAACTAATCCTTTTAATATAAATAGAAAAAACAAGGGTTTCCATGGAACAAGGTCCTAATGTGGTTCTGAAAGAGCAAACAAAACAGAGGAGGAGAAAGAAAAGCTACAGAGGTAAGTCATGGACTTCCAAAGGTTCTGAATTTCTTATTTGATGGATCACTTTTATAGGATGGATTAGAACTGCCAGTCTCCAGTTTTGGTGGGTCATCTCCAGGTGGGAGATGAGAATGCAAATTTTCCTGTTCTGGTGGGCTCATCTCCAGGCAAG
This sequence comes from Urosaurus nigricauda, assembly GCA_034509955.1. Classification (NCBI taxonomy): domain Eukaryota; kingdom Metazoa; phylum Chordata; class Lepidosauria; order Squamata; family Phrynosomatidae; genus Urosaurus; species Urosaurus nigricauda. Next base: position 13,969,364 of record JAOEGL010000013.1, read on the forward strand.
AGAAAAGGTCTGTGTGTAAATCTCCAGCTTGGCTATCAAAGCAGCAGCTTGCTACAATTTGCAAAGCTTAATTGATTTATTGCTGCAACTTGCAAGGACTCTCCAGAGAATCTCTGTATTTACACAATTAGCTTCCTCCTTTCCTCCCAGTGGTTGTAGTGCCAAGACTTACCATCCGCTCTGCTTCGTGTCTAGAAGCAAGTAAGCTAGAATAAGCGTTCCTTATCCTGCCTCTTTAAGTGAAAAGGAATTATCCTTCTTTTTCACCTTGCTCTAGAAACAGCCCCATTAGTTAAGATTTCTATCTTAATTTCCAAACATGGTCTCTGTGTATTGGTGTTTGAATGACAAGCTGTGAGCAACTGTGGTTGGCATTTAACGCATAGTGCTTAGTGACATCAATACAGGCTGTCCCTACATCTCAAGATTTGGCCCGAAAACCTTTGGTCTGGGATGATTTGGCATGGGATGATCCTGAACTGACAACCCTAGGAGGGATTATAGCACATTACATTGGCTGTGGTGTGTTTACATAGGTAATGATTGGATGTGAACTTAAGGGTCTTGCACTAGGTTCTTGGGTCCTGTACATATATATCCATGTTCCACCTCAAATTACTGGCAAATACTGGGATTGTTAGTTTTGGAGGATCAAAGTTCCCAGAATTCTGATGGGGTTCTGGCAGCTAAAGTCCCAACATAGACTTTGGTCAATTGGGAAGCAACTGACCCAAGTTCTGGTCAGCTAAGAAGTCCAAAAGTAAGAATTCTTCCTTAACCACATTCCAGAGATATAACAGCAGGGATGGGCAACAGTCAAAGATCTTGAGGGTGCTTTAGCCACCCAGAAGATCAATAGGGCCTTCACCATTTTGGTCACCCTCCTTTGGGCACGCTCTAGTTTCTCAACCTCCTTTTTGAATTGTGGTGCCCAGAACTGGACACAGCATTCTAGGTGAGCTCTGACCAAAGCATTTTTTCCTCTCTCTGTTCAGTTCAGCTCTGCATATGTGCATTGATACAACACTTCATGAAATAGAACCTTGATGTGATCATACATGACATTTTTCACAACCACTACTGTGTATTAATTACACTATTGTGTATTAATAAAACAAAACAATCATCAGGATACACCACTCCATATGGAATCACTTCTAGATGGCTTCTTTGTGGTTTCTCATCAATATGTACTTAGGAATGTAAAACATACTTGCCAGATTTCTTGGTTTTGATGATTCTGAGTATTTAAATTCAAAGAGACACTGCAATGACTAATTTTCAAACCCTACAAGTTTTGTCTGCTTCAGGCAAGAGCAAGACAAGGTCTCTTATATTTCCTTGGCAAGGTCTCTTTCACCTCTGAGAAACATAATACACCCACACACTCATGAGAAAAAGGATATTTTCTGTGATTTGTTTCTCTACTAGCAAAATGTTGGGAAGGAAGAGACAGAGACAATACATTTTGTGGAGATTTTGCCCCAAATGGTCTTTTTGTGAAAAAACACAATTTTTCAGAAAAACAATTTTTGCACAAAAAAAAAAGAAAACCTTTCTGAGTGTTCCCAGAAACAGTTTTTATTTTTGTTTTAAAGCAAAAAATAAAATAAAATAAAATTTTTTAAAAAATGTGAGTCTTGGATGAAAAATACTCAAGAAACACAGGATTGTTGTGTTTGCAAGAACTGAATTTTTGTGCAACCCCCTCCCCACTTCACACACAAAAAATGTGTGTTTCTGGAAAGAGAGTGTGAGAAGCCCAGTGCACACATGCACTCTGGGCAGGGCTGTCTAGTTTTACCGGGTAAAAATGATATAAATTTTCAATTTTCAGGATACGTGGAGAAAATTATGGAAATTATTCATCCTTACAGACAAGGCCAAGATAGTTGAAGACAAACATTTCTACACAGCAAGCCCAGAAAATTAACAGGCTTTTTGTAAAAAGGACATTAATTGTTTGCCCATTGTTTTCTGTACCACATACAACATTGTAGCAGCCATTGTCATTATGCACAATTGACTAGTTTTACTCCATTTGCAAAATTTTGCTTCATTGCAAAACAATTTTTCTCATTTTCTTATTAAGAGCATTACAAGAACCTCTCTCTCTTGCATGTTATGGAGTATAATTTTGTGGTTCCCCATTCTCATTTTTGAGTTTTTGACAAATGAAGATTGAAATCTCTAAAACAACAGCACCATAGAAAAGTGGGAAAGATACAATCCAACAACAATAACAAAAACCTTTGAAATCTATAAATCTGGCTTTGCATTTCCTTCATAATCCAGATAAGAATAATGCAAAAAGCTTTGCTGTTTCTACAAAATCCAAATATAAACATCAAAAGAAATGGGTTTTGTGAATATAATACTTCTGTTTTGGAAACAATTGAAAGACAGTGTAGTGTAGTGGTTTGAACATCCAACTATGGCTCTGGAGACCAGCATTCAAATTTGCACTCAGACAAGGAAATCCACTGGGTGACCTTGGGCAAGTCACACTCTTTCAGCCTCAAACCCCTTTTGAACAAATCTTGCCAACAAAGCCCAATGATAGAGTCTCCATAAGTTAGAAATGATTTAAAAACACTCAATGATAACAGCTTGTTGGAAACAAAACCACATAATTTAGGATTCCTAAATCTAGGGATAACTTCAGATGAAAATCATTTAGGAAGCATCCTTGGACTAGCACCATTAATCCTCTGGTTCAGTTGTATTCTTTATTTTTGAGTTAGTTCAGGGATTGAAGACGAGTGTCTTACCAGATATTGTTGGAATGCAGTTCCTGCAGTCCCTCACCATTGGCCAACAATTCAAAGGCTCTTCACCTCTGATTTAATATCTTTTTTGTTGTCCTTCAGTGTCCCTTTGTGGCCTGCTCCATTTCCTACCCTTGGCACATTTCCTACCCTTGGCACTCCATTTCCTACCCTTGGCACATTCCATTAGATTTTAGCCTATTCTTTGGGTCAGGCTACTTTGCTTTAAATAATGTTAATAATGATAGATATGCTCTAAATGTATTTGGGGCATGTCTCAGGGACAGGGCCTATGAACAGCTGACATTGAACTCTTTAGGTTCCGCCATGCATTTCTTTGACCTTTGTTGCCATCACTTGCCATCAGTTACACAAAAAGCACCTACTGTGACTGAATTGTGCAAAATGAAGCTAAGGGTTTCTTGGAATAGGCACTCACGGGCTTACAGGAACTCTTTGGCAAAGGTGGGACTACAGAGAAGGATTTCATGTGCTCTGTTGCATGTGTATTAGAAATAAAAAATGGGCTGCGTCATCATTTGCCTACCATGAATTTGAGGCAGACGTTTTGTCTGTCTGATATGCATTAATGTCTGTGTGACTTTTTTTTAAAGATTTAAAATGGAAAAGAGAGCAGAAGGGTGCTAAGGAAAAGACATTGTATTCCGAAATCAATACCACTTTGAATCAGTTTGTGCTTACCTGAAATGATGTCCTCTCTTTCAGCAGCCCAGGTTCCATGTCACTAACTACTACTCTTGGAATCCCAAAGCTTTTTGGTCATTTCTCAATTGTCGACCCGAAGAACACAACACTTCTTTTTGCCCTTTTAGTCCATAACTATACTATAGCGCTTATTTTGCATGTAAAAGATCCCAGATTCCACCCCCAATATTGACAGGGAGGATCGGAAAACACGTGAAGGGGGAAAGTCCATTCCCTTCTCCATTTGTGTCATGTCTTTTTAGATGGTGAGCCTGAGGGCAAGGAACTGTCTGAATAACTATCCCTAGGTGCTTTAGGAGTATAAATACTGTAAATAGATAAAAAAACAAATTATTCACATAGTTGCATTGCAAAACAAAATGTGCAAATAACACCCTGGAAGAATGAAACTGTTTGTAAACATGGTGTGTAGTAAAGTCATTTTTGAAAGGGAGACCACTGCTAAATATAAAATGCCGTTCTTGCATTCAACACCATTGCAGCAAATTCAGTGATGGTGGGGTTCAGGGCCCATTACCTATACCATGTTGCTAACCTGTAGCAATAGACAAAACAACTACAATTATTGATTGTTCTCTTCAAGAAATAAATAATTAGTGACAAATTACATCCCTACACATCCCTGACAAACTATACCACTATTGGGATGTGTAGATTGGGTCATTGTTGCTGGATAAGGTATCAAATTGTTCATACTTTGGAAGATATGGTGCCAACCACCCCGCTCTCTCTCACACACACACCTCCTACGCTACACACAGCCTTCTACAAAGCTATTAAAACTCTGAACTTTTAATCACCATATTTCCAACTGGACTCTTTTCTCTCGTCCTTCATTTTAAGTGCCGTAGTGGCCGACCAAAGCAAGTTCAACTAGGATCAATGGGTTAATTGCTAGCAGGTTCAGTTTGCGCAGTCACAGGGAGGCAGGAAGCACTGCCAGCTCTTCCAAGATGTTCATTGCCTGAGCAATTTTTTTATGATGATCTACAATTAAAGTGTAGAAAGAAGAGGATAATTTATAGGGGAAAATAAACAGAAACATCCTGTAATGGCTTATGAATTAGGATAGTTCATTCAGAACTCATAGGGGAAACATTAAAATGGTGTCTTGCTCCTTCTTGCAAACTAAACATTGGGTTTTAGAAGACTAAGGTTGGCTTTAGTGTCCTCTAACCAGATTTCTAAAGACTCTGCTTTGGGACAAGTAGATTGGACACCCAATATCGTTTAAAGGAAGATTTCAAGGCAAATATGAAACCATGGCTATTTTTTTTCCATGATGGTTAGCACCTGCTTCTAAATGATGTTAGTACAAACCATGGTTTGGCACCATGTCTGAATTGGTTTACTGATGAGTAATGAAGACTTGGTGAAAGCCAGCATGGCGTAGTGGTTTGAATGTTGGTCTACAACTCTGGAGACCAGAGTTTTATTCCTGGCTCAGCCATGAAAACTACTGGATATCACATGCGCTCAGGGAAGGGCAAGGACAAACCTCATCTGAACCAATCTTGCTGAGAAAATCCCACGATAGGTTTGCCATAGGGCCACCATAAGTCAGAAATGACATGAAGGCATACAATAACACCAACAACAATGAAGACATGAGTATGATATGACAAACAGAACTGTACCAAGAGGGCACCTCAAAATTCTCCACTTTATTCATGAAAGAGGAATGGCAGTCGGCTGGGGGACCATTCCATCACCACCACCACCCCCGGAATGGCAAAATTCTCTAGTCTAGTCTTGAAAATGTGGCCTACCTTTAGGAGTGACAGTAGTGTGCAGTTTTATTTTTATTTTATTTATTATTTTATCTCAGACTTTATTTATTTGCTGGCTCCCAGTTAGAGATGTGAAGGCATCTAGCTAAATTACTCTTTCTCATCAAGACAGGCTGTCTCAACATGTCAAGACAGCCTGTCAAGAGTTTGTCAAGTCCCATGAGATTTTTCACCTTCTGTGGAAAAATGAGACAAATAGATTTTTTCCCCCTTAGCCATGGCTGAGAACTAGTGTGGTGTAGTGGTTGGTGCATTGGACTATCACTCTGGAGAGCAGGGTTCAAATCCCTGTTCAGCCATGTTGAGTGACTTTCTTTTCTGGAAAGGAGAGAAGGGGTGGTGGTGGTGGAGGTCAACCATTTTCTCAACAAAATGTCCTCTGAGAAACTTCAAGTCAGTAGTAGACCTGGGAGATATTTCACCTCCTCCCATGAGAGTTCATTAGAACATTTGGAGGGATCCATTACATATATATGTTTTCTCCCAGCATTATTTCAGAAGTACATTTCCTATTGTCCAGCAGTATTGCTATGCAAGGTACATTGCTTATTGATTTTTCAATTTACAAGTTTGATAAGACTTGAAAAAGGTTTCATTTCTTCATCCTCCATATGTATCAGTAGGGGCAAAGTGAGGGAGGGAGGTTTGCACCTCAAAACAAATTGGTTTTTGATGGTTCCTTTTATGTCAGCAACATTTTCTTAAGTTAATTGTGTTTTTCGTGTACTGTAGAGCCACTTATTCACTGGAACTGCAACTTTACTCATTACAGTATTCACTGCAGAATGTATTTTGAGTAAAAGTAAGAACAGAATCCCAGTTCTCCATTGCTATTTAACTGGATTTTGGGAACCTGCTGGTCTCTTGGTCTTTGAGTCTACCTTTCAAAGAGACATTTTGTAGTCATGTCCTGTATAAAAATAGATATTTGTCTTTCCATCAAACCTTTTCTAATGAATTACCTGTTCTTTCCCAATTTCTGCTAGTTGTGACCTATGAAATCTAATATAATTCATATTAGCTGAAAGTCCATATGCTTCCATACAAACTTTCCTTGGCTCTGAAATTCTTGACAGAGTCCCTTGTCTCAGTCCCTGCCATCTTCAGAGTCACACATTTGAGATGCAAGAAAGTTTTCTTGGTGGCTCTTCCCAGACTGTGAAACTTTCTTCCAAGGTAGGCTAGACTGGATCCCTGCTGGAAAAGACTTTGTTATACAGGTGAGTATTTGGCAAATGGTTCATTGCTGGGGAAGGTGCTGTCAATAGATGGGTGCTATACTTGATGAACAATAAGCTTTTAAATTGCTTTTCACTGAAATGTGTTTTAACGTTACAGTTTATTTAATGCTCGTTTAGCATTATAACTTTTTGTATTTTTATCTGCATCCATTTTTATTATGCCTTGATTCCCTGTTTGTCTTCACTACTGTGGCAGGTGGTAGTGGATCTCACAAACACAATAATTAGTAATTACAAGCAGAAGGTGGGCAACAAACTGTCTCACAGCCCCACCATCAGCACCACATCCATAAAGAGAGAAATATAACAGGCTTATTCTTCTTTGTAAAAATATTATGAAGTAGGTTTACTTACAAATACTTAAAGTTTTGTAATATTTTATGGTGAGAGGCTTTGTAGCCGAGAGAGAGAAAGAGGAAAAAGTGCAGACTGCAAAATGGAGGATGAAGTAACTCAGACTAACTGAAGACCAACTGATACAGAAAAAGAAAGGATGTGTTTAACGCCATGTTTGTATGGGCCACTGACTCATTCTGGTGTCAGCCTGTTTAGACGACACACATCCCACACCCTGCTTGTGGTGTAAGCAGTCCAGATGATGTTGGGCATATTCCGCACCAGAACTAGGCTATACCACTCTTAAAAAGGTGTTACATATATCTAGATCCTGCTTGGGGAGAAATGGTTTCTCTCGCCATCCTCAAGACTCACCCGTTTCTTACAAGGGCTCCTGACACAACCATTTGGTAGAGAGTGTGGCAGTGGTGGAGAAGCATCCAACTATGTCCCTTTAGCCAAATTGATAATGATAAAAGCATCCTCTGGACTTCCCAGGGATCCTCCAGAAATCCTAAAAGATGGTGTCATGAACTGTGTCGGGCTATATTGACATGTCTGGATGATCTTCCGCACTCCCCTTTCTGTTGGCTACTAAATCACTGTGGTGCAAGGGAGAGTGCAACAAATAGGTGAGTTTTGAGGAGGTGGGGTCACGTGGGGTGGATTTTTCCATCTAAATGACCTACACACACACACACACACACACACACACACACACCAGAGTTTTGCCAGTGTATGTCACTAAAATGATCCTTTCCATCCATGGGGAACTGATGTTATCCATCCATGGGGAATCATGACATAACTCTACAAAGAAAAGGAAAATCATATAGTAATATAACTAACCCTGAGATTCTATAGGCCTGCTGCTATCCATGTCTTAGAAATGAAAATCTAAAATCTAAAACAGAGAGCTCACAGTACATAGATAATCAAAAGGAAGTGCCACTGATTTTAATAAGGGGTGTTAATGTTTGTGTGCCTACACATATGCTTTCAAGTTATGTCAACCCCATGAATTTCAGGGTTTTCTTAGGCAAGGAATACTGAGAGGTGGTTTTGTGGGTTCCTTCCTCTGAAATATAGCCCACAGCACTTGGTATTCATTGGCGATCTCCCATCCAAGCAATAACCAAGGCTCCACATGCTTCACTTCCATGATCAAACAGGATCTGGTGTCTTTAGGACATTTAGGCCTAGGTAAATGGGTCTAGTGAGGATGGGGAACTTCTGATCCTGCAGGTTTTGCTAGACCCCAACTCTCATCAGCTTTGGCCAGATTGGCCAATGGTTAGGGAGGATGGGAGCTCAAGTCCAACAAGATTGAGAAGATGACAGGTCTTCTCCCCTGGTATATAGGATGGTATGTTACATCACACAAGAACCTCATGTAAGCACAGCAGGCTTCTATCTTCAGACCTTCTGCAATGTTGTGTGTGTGGATGGAGTCTGGGGGAATACACAAACGAGGGACAATCCCATTCTATTTCTTGTGTGGTTGTAATTGCCTGAGGGTTTAATGCTTAATTTGGGCTCCTTATGTTATATCGTTCTTAGGGGAAAACAGAAGAGACAAATTTAAAAGTAAAATAACTCAGAATTACTAAACAATTAGAACAAGATTTAAAAGAAAATTTAAAAGAACTATTGTCAAAAGCCATGTCTCCAAACTTATTGGATTTTCTTCCTTCTCCCGTGCAGATTTCATCTATGACAGTGGTTAGAATTTTTCCTCCATCCTTGAATGGGGTGGTGCTATGGGGTGCAGCATGAAGGAAGTGCAGATTATGCCTCAAAAGAAAAATCCTTGCCTTTTTATGTATAGTCCCATATAAATAGTGGCAATTAAGGGAAAGTCAACCCAGGACTCAAAGCAGAAAAAGATAAATTCTTACAAACCAATCCCTGGGGGTGTGGGGTGGAGGCCTGCTTTTTCTATCAAAACAATGCCAGTTCTCTTCATCCTAATGACTATATTGGACTTTCCTGAACTTCAAAGGCTACAGAATGATTTCAGTCCCAAGAGGATATTTTTTTTTTCTAAAAGAGAAAGTGGGGAGGGATGAGTAAAGTTACAATTTATTTTTTGTATCAACAGAACACAGAGTTTACTGCTTTATTATTGTTGCATGATATATCATCAAAGAACAGATAAACAAATCTCTTCTGGATTACTTCCTACCTCATTTCTCTACTTCACATGAAATGTTTGCCCTTGATGCTCCGAGATGAAGCCATCCCAAATCCCCCGATACTTGCAGACGTGTCCTCATAATCCTCCTTTCTAGTTCCTCAGTACCCATCAGTCCATTGACTTAGTTGATATCCCATCCCCATCTGAAGGGCTCAAGGTGGAGAGGCTGCTCTGTGATCCCATTCAATGGCCATCAGTTACAAAAAAACAGTCCTAGCAATTTTAACCATTTGAAAGCATTGTTCGTTTTTGCAAACCTTCCCCTTAAGGTACAAGAGATTATCACTGGACTTTTTCCTGACCTCCTAGAAATCTGATTGTAGGGGTTCATGATTTGAATTATTTCTTTGAGTGTATCCAAACTGCAAAATTATAACAGTTTGATGCCATTTTAATTCTCTTCTCTACAATATCCTGGGCTCTTTAGTTCAGTGTAGGGCTTAGAATTCTCTTCTCCATTCCCCATTAGAGCTTCTTGCAAAAAAATTGAAGTATTTCGATGAAATTACAAATCGTAGGATTCCATAGTATGGAGCCATGGCAGTTAAAGTGATATCAATATAAATGTGTGATGTGGATCTTTCCTTCTTTCTGAATTTTCTGCACCTCCCACCCGCCCCATTCTCTTAAGTGTTGAGGAATGTTTAGGTATGTGCTTGGGAAATTGACTTCTGGCTGGACTCTTCTAGCATAATGATCCATCCCTGCATTTCAGGCAGTGAAATGCACCTGGCCTGATCCCCATTTCAGTAGTGAGTTGCTATTCTTCTCCATGTTTGGACTGCGAGTAGTGATATGTATATGCCTCAAAAGAAATTGGATTAGACAGGCAGGGCCCATATTCCTTGGAGGATTCTGGGAGTTGTATTCCCAAATGATTACTTGCCCAAGTGCTGCAAGATTCAGCAAACAATTCTTATGTTCTTATGTGTACAAGGTCTAGCAACCATTTGATTGGTAAATATCTCCTCCACACTCCATAATTATAGCACTTTAATACCACTTTGAAATGCTGCAGCTGCTTCCTGTGGGATACTGGGATTTGGGGTTTGGTGAGGGACTAGAGCTGTCAGTCATGAAACTACATGGAATCTCAGAATTCCACAGGAAGCAGCCACAGCAATTAAAGTGGGATCAAAGTGCTGTAAGAGTGTAGTGTGAAAATGATCAGGGTTTTGTACTGTTTTTCAAACAGCAGGCAGCTTTTGTCAGATGTGGGTCATGTCACCACTGAGTACAGAGGCCCTCCCTCAGCAGATGACATTGTACTAGGTAGCTTTCACATCCCTTTCTAACTCGCAGTTCTCTGATCTCCTACATTTTTATATTAAAAATGTGATTGAACTAACTAGCTTTCATTTTTTAAGAAGTTCAAATTATAATGAACTGGTCCTCTTTATTCATTCATTTGCCATGATCCGTCTCCCCCCCCCCTTGTCTAATATCATAAAAGGTGCTGCCTCTGAGGGGTGACAGAATGATATTTTCCGTATATTGGAAAGGATGGAGCTACCACACTTCTGGAGCTGCCAACTGAAAAATTATCATATTTTTAAAAGGTCTGTTGTCATCCCTTTGGAGATTATTCCACTTCATTTTTCAGCTGATCCAGGCTGGGAATGGGCTTGAATGGGTGAAAACGGGTGTTATCGCACAGCAAAATGCTGCCAATTCCACCGGGAGACTACAAGCCATCTCCCAGCCTACTGAATTTGCAAGGACGGAAAGCTTCCATACTTCAAAATCAGAGGGCTAAACATGGCTGGGGATGGCTTGTATTCTCATGATGGCATCAGTGGTGTTTTGCTGTGCAATAATACCTGTTTTCATCTGTTCAAGCCTGTTCCCATGTCTGGATCGGGCGAAAAATGAAGTGCGATAATCCTCTTTGTTTCCCAGTCACTTCTCGTGGTTTTCTGGCTGTTCCATGAAATCATTTCTATGCTTTGCGGAAAAACAAGAGACACATCATCTTAAAGAGATGGTAAGGCCTAATTTTGCATTTGCCTCTTTTCAGTGCAACCCTCCTCTGTTTTTCCTCTTTGGACAAACCCTAAATAAACACCTGCCTTCAAACCCAGCTCTCAAAGTGCCAACTGAGAGCCGAATGAAGCTGTCACTTTTGCCCTAAAGGGGAAACTGCAGCTCTAACTTTCAATTAAAGGTTGGCAGCCCTGATCCAAGACAGCCAAAACTAATCCATACACTGAGGTCTGCCATGGATGAGAGATTAGGGCTTTGCAATATGATGATCAGATACCGTGATGGCTGGTACACTTCTTTCTACAAGGACAGTCACTTTAACCAGGATGCAAGTCAGAAGTCTAGAGAAATTTATGAACTGTCTCTCTATTCAAACTTCAGGGCTATAGCTGCTATCATTTCGGCTATAAAATGTAATGAGGGGATAAGGATGGAGGGTGTATTGTGGACTCTCTGTGTTACTGCCAAGTTCCACATTTGATTTCAGATGATATTTCATTTAAAAGGAGAAGATAAGATTACATACTTTTGCTTCTTCTTTCATGTACTTCTATCTGGCTGAACCTAAGGGAGAGATAAACAGGATCCATTCCATTTTCAGATCTTGTTCCTAAGTGCAATTTAAATTTCAGTTATCATTTTGGAACTATCATCTATTATCCCTTCCCTTTCTTATCATTCCTTTTGCCAAGATTCCTCTTCCCTCCACACTCCTTTTTCCTTTCATGGCTATGAGAATGACATCTTATGATTTCAGACCCTATTCCCACTTAAACCGGTTTACGATTTAAACCGGTTTACGATTTGCCTTTGCTTCACGTCGGTGAATTGATTCCAAAAGGTCCATTGTTCCCACTATGAAAATGGATTTTTTCATTTTTCCCTTGTAGTCGCTTCTTTTTTTGGTACGATTGTCACCCCACTAGTTTGTGCCATTTCATGCATGTCAATCATTGACATGCATGTCAATAATCTGTGTGTCATTGGCAATACAAGCAGCAGATTGGTTTGGGAACTATATATACATATGTGTGTGTGTGTGTGTGTGTGTATCTATCTATCTATCTATCTATACTCGATAAAAAAAAAATGATTCATTGGTTTTGCAACTACTTGTCCCACTGAGCTGCCATTAGCCCAATTGCCGGGTTTCCCATCTGAGTAATTCCATGGAGTTGCAAAATCAATGAATCAAATCTTTTATCAATTTTTTTTAAAATCATGCACCTATAAGTCACACCACAAGCACAAAGGCAGTACTGGGGGGGGGGGGGGAATGGAGGATTTACCAAAAACTAAGGAGGGATGGTAAACACCCCTCTGCCATTAGTCCCTCCCCTCCAGAATGATGAAATTCATATCCATTATTCCCACTTGTTGAACACTCTTCCTAATCAGTTTTCGAAAGAACTACCAAAGAACTAGTGTCAGATTTTGTTTTTTTTTATTTTATTTTTTTGCATTTGCCTTGCTTCATCACAATTGAAACTGATCACAGTAGGATCGGAACTGGTTTCAAATGGGAACAATGGCTATGTAACCTGATCAGCAATTCACTTTAAATCATGTGAGAACGCGGCCTCAGATTCTTCCCATTAACATGGAAAGGGAATGTATTGGACTGTACAATCCCAAACCCAGGCCCATTTCCTTTGTGAGATATATTGAAATAGGAGATAGGTGGCCATCTGTCAAAGATGGATCAAGAATATGTTTAGATTAGTGCTTCCCAATCTTCGACCCCCCCCAACTGATGTTTTGGACTTAAGTTCCCAGAATTCCCAGCCAGTCTGGTCCAAGAGTCAGGAATTCTGGGAGCTGAAATCCCAGACATCTGTAGGATCAACATGTGAGATCCTTTGGTTTTGATGGCCTGAAAGGTACCATCCAAACCTTTGCTGCCTGGTCACCCAAATGCATTTGACTGCTCTGTCTTGTTTTATGTTCTAATTCAAGAGGAAGTTCTGGCAAAATAGGAGGATCATACTTGCCACAAAACATCAAGTTTTATCTCAAACACCTCACATTGCTTTTCCTTTCGAAAAATTCACTTGTTCCAAAGGGTGATAGTCTTCTACAGGAAAAAGAAAAAAAAGGAGATAGGAATGGAGAATGCAACTATATTTGCAACAGTAATGGCATACTATCCCAACAGTGCTGAAGACAGCATATTGGCACTGTAAGGTTAGTCAGTGAAAACTTTGTTGTGTAAGTAGGAGCCATAGTTGCTATTTTCCTCAAGGGGGAAAAGGAAATCTGCTGTTCAGTGAAACAGGAAGAATCAAGCCCTTTCCTTTTTTTAAGATCATTTAGGCCACATGTGACAAAATGTTCCTTTTCAAGCAGCAGACAGAAATGCTTCAAGAGGCCAAGATTTAAGTGTTTTGTGGTGAGAGTGTTTTTTTTCCTGCAGCCTCAAAGATCTGTTCATTCCTGTGGTAAAGTACTGAATAAAATTGACCTCAAAGGACTTTTGAAGGGTTTTTTTCCTCCCCGTTGGTAAAAAAAATTCTCTAGATGTTACAGAATGCAATAGCTCAGAGCTCCATCCAGCAAACTTGCTGGTTTAGGATGACACTATCAGTACAGCAGTTTTAGCCAGAGGACAGCCTGGTACCTAAAAATTCTCCCTCCTGCTTTGTTAAATTTCCCACTAATATATCTGACAGCTAGTCTACAAATTCAAAATAATCATGATTAGTCCCATGATTAGAATCAAGCCATAACAGTCTATATGTGCATGGCTAAAGTTCGAGTATTTCAATCCCACATATACATATTCTGAAGTGAGCCCTATTGATTTCACTGGGATTTCCTCTCGTGTAAGTATGCATGGATTTGCAGTTAAATTCTTTAATTAATCTTATTTAGTTCCCCAATACCTGCCCTTCTAAGTCTAGCCTTCTTCTGATTTCTTGATTACATTTTGATTTATGACTGAACCAAGGTATAAAAAGTCTTTTGGCTTTCACCGCAGTTGGTAGAAACGTTTTTGCCAATAGTCTCAAAAATTTGATTAGAAGGACTTTAATCTGAGTTATGTGGGGGAGGGAGACAGTAGTTTGGAAGGCAGGAGTTCATCAAGGGCTGGAGATAATAATCAAACTATTATTGAGGGAACAAGACAAATAGTGCAAGGACCCAACAATGGGAACTTTAAACAAGCAGCTAGGGGGGAGGACACATGGTCTTAGATGTTTCTACATTAATGCACACAGCATGGGAAAAAGCTAGATGAACTTGAACTCCTAGCACAACAAAGCAAATACGATACAATAGGCATCACTGAAACTTGGTGGGATGAGTCTCATGATTGGAATGTAGCAATAGAGGGGTATAACCGTTTAAAGAGAAATAGGCCAAACAGGAAAGAAGGAGTAGCATCATTCCATGTCAGGGATGTTTACACTTGTGAAGAGGTCCAGGACTTAAATCCTGGAAGCCAGGTGGAGAGCATCTGGATAAAACTGAAAGGGGAGGGGAACAACTACAGTCAGATGGAGGAACTGAACTACTACAGTCAGATGGAGGAATTGAATGATGCCGTTCTAGAACAGATGATGACTCTCTTGGATAGGAGAGAGGTAGTAGTGATGGGAGATTTCAACTATCCTGGTATTTGTTGGAAATCAAACTCAGAGAAAATGTTAAGGTCTAACAAATTCCTCACTTGCCTGGAAGACAATTTCATTGCCCCAAAGGTGGAAGAGGCAACAAAGCAATGAGCCATTGTAGATCTGATCCTTAGGCAGAGTGACCATGTTCCCCTGGAATTTGTTATACAGTGGAAAGAAGAAGCCAGGCAGAATAAAACACCCATTTTAGACTTTAGAAAAGCTGACTTCAATAAACTCAGGGAAATACTAGGGGTAATCCCATGGTCAGGAATAGTAAAAGAGAAGAGAGTTCAGGATGGATGGGAGTTTCTCAAAAGGGAGATACTGAAGGCACAATTTCAAACAGTCCCAATGAGGAGGAAAAATGGGAGGTGCCTCAAGATGCCAGTATGGATGACTAAGGAACATTCAACTACGTTTTAAATGGGACATGCATAAGAAATGAAAAAGGGGAGAAATCACCAAAGAGGAATTCAAACAAATAGCTAGCGTGTGTAGGGGTAAAGTCAGAAAAGCAAAAACACAGAATGAGCTCAGGCTTGTTAGAGAGGTTAGCAACAACAAAAAGGGCTTTTTGGGGTATGTCAGTAGCAAAGGAAGAAGGATACAGTAGGGCCACTGTGTGGAGTAGATGGCAAAATGCTAACAGAGGACAGGGAAAAGGCAAAATTACTCAACACCTTCTTTGCCTCAGTCTTCTCACAGAAGGAAAAGGGTGCTTATCCTGAGGAAAATGGAGCAGAGGACACAATAGGAGAAATACAGCAAAGAATAAGTAAGTACAGAATAGGTACACAAATGCCTGATTAATCTAAAGCAATGTAGGTCTTCAGGACCATGTTTAGGGCTTTAGTTGTGCAAAAATTATACAAAGATGGTAGGACATTGTGCTAGGAAACCACTTTCCAGAAACACAGGCTTGTGCAAAACCTGAGCATTTTGGTTAAAATCCACTATTTTTGCACAGGAAAATATGTATTTCTGGAAACATTTTTATACAAAATGGTGGCTCGTGTGGCACAAAAACAACCATTGTGTGTGTTTTCTGATAACAGTGCTTTTGTGCACAAAAACACAATTTTTTTTCCTAACGCTCATGAGCATCTCTACATAGAGTGATTTCCGGAAACATTTTGACATGTGTGTATACCAGGGTAATATTGCATTGAAATATTCATTTCCTTCTACAACAGGGAGAATTACATAAATTGTCCTCACACAAAAGGGTAAAACAGTATATTTACATTGGTAATGCAGATAAAGATATTACTGTCCTATTACTTTTGGCATAATGTGACTAATTGTGATTTCTTCACATCATCTCCCTGCTTCACGATGCTTGTGGCCCTGGGGATGTCTCATCAGTCTTTCCTGTCACACAAAGAGAGATTTTTTTAAAAAAAACAGAAATATCTTGGTTTTAGTTTATTGCAAGCTATGTTCCTATGTAAATTGGGGTGTTCCCACTTAAACCTGAATGAGAGTGTTCTTTCTGGAATCAATCTAAATATAGTTTTTAAAAGCATGGTGCAGTGGTTTGAGCACTGTCATATGACCCTGGAGCCATGAAAACCTTGCTGGGTGACTTTGGGCAAGTCGCACTCTCTCAGCCAATGGAAAACCCCTTCTGAACAAATCTTGCCACGAAAACCACATGATTGATTTGTCTTAGAGTAACTATAAACTGGAAATTATTTAAAGGCACACAACAACGACAACAGCAACAACAATGACAACAACAACAAACATCTACAGGAAATGCTCAGAGCACAGCTCCTTCTGTTCTCAGTCCAGGAATCCTCAAGTGCTGATTAGAAAAACAATGACGTTGCTGCCTCCTGTATATTCAGTTTCAATCACTCTCCAATTCATATCTTCTCCCCTTGGTGGAACTAGGGGGAGATCACAAATGAGCAAGTGGAGGATGACAAAAGATAACATGCTGTTTGATGCTTGGCAGCTCTCTGCCTGAATACCAATAAAAGAAAAGAAAAAGCTGGAGATGGCGAGACTAGGATTTGCTGATGCTACCTGAATGATCAAAGAAGTGTCTGAAACAGCCAGAAAATGTTCTGAACCTCAAGCACGGTAATTTTCTTCCACTGGTCTCCAGATTCCAGTCACTAATTTCTATCTGTTCCCCCCTGCGGCTGACAGCCAAATTCTATTCTCTCCTTCCACCGGTAATAGACAGAGTACTAGTATTCGAGCAGCAAACTGGCCTTCTAGCAATGTAGCTAGATTATTTGTCCTGCCAGAGCCTGAACATGCATTGGTCTTGCTCAAAAATATAAAGGTAGAAGGAAAGAAAATCCCAATATGGACAATTTAGGGGCGGCCTCCAGCCACACCTTTTTAAGCTAGATCAGGGCTGTGGCAACTACATGTGATCTGGCAACTGCTCTGATCTGGCCTTTCTAGGGTGTGATAGCCATAGCACCACACCTATACAGCACTCCTTCAGTGCTGTGCCATGCGGACGCATTGCCAGAGGAGCACTGTAATGCTGCGCACCATGTGGTGCAGTGTGTGGCATCATGGCACCCTGGGGTTGGAGTCAGGGTATGTGTTGTGGAGACGTACCCGCCCCAACTATGCCCCCCAGCCAGCCTTTCAGGCCAGTGTGTACAGACTCTTAAGAGACAAAAAAGCCCTCTTCTTTGCAGTATGCCTACAGTATACCTGCAAACATTTCACTGATGAAAACTGGGAGATGTGTGGTCCAGCAACATCAGAGTTTGTGGATGGGACATGGAGTTTTTGATTTTGGAAATATAGTTGCATTGAAAAGTATTTCCTTTCATAGTTAAGATTAAAATTACAGAATATGTAATTTAATAGCATTAAAGTCACAATGTGTAAAAATCAAATAGAAACCCTATCACAACATGCGAAATATTTTTCTTGGTTAGTATCAAGGAAATGTTGAATATTATCAAAATTGGTTTTGCACAAAATTCAAAACTGTGACAAATGTTGCCTGATTGTGTTGACCATTAAAATGTGATAGGTTGTTTCAGATGTTTCCCCCATCACTCCACCTGGCCTTTTCTGTTTGTTGTGTATGCACGTAACTCCAGAACAGCTGGAAAAAGTAGAGTGGAGAAAACTGGGGGAAAATATACAATGGCAGAAAAGTTCTTGATGCCTTACTCTAGAGCTGGAGACAAGAACCAATTAGGATTGTCTGGCCCCAGGAGGCTGCATGAGCAACTGATGCATAATTTTGAGTTCTATCAAATTTATTAGCTTCATGGAATTTTCAGAGCACATGTGCTTTGCAATTGGCAACCTTGGTCAACTATATTAGTATGTAAGAGCTCTAGGCTCCCCTTCTCTCTGGATTTTGGTTTCTTGGAGTGGGAGACAGAAATGCAATTTCCCCCATAAATATAGGTGGATCCTTGATTTACCAGGCTTATCTTCTAATTTCTCCAAGACTTACAGGAGGAAGAAAATCCTCTTCAATATCACAGTGAAGAAAACTGTGACCATGTGATCTGTGTGTCTATTACTCTATGGTCTGTCTAGGATCTGGCTCCTGATGGACATCTTTCTCCATTGTCAGGATATATGTGTACATATATATCAAACTGAGATGGAGCAGTCTTTCTGGCGGAGTACACTTCAATCAGGAAATTGACAGCCATTTCAATGAAGGAGTATCATGCAGAAAGTAGGAAACATGGACCAAATTCCTGTTCTGAATTTATGGAACATATTCATGCAGTTCTGCTAAACTGCAGAAGCAATTTCTCAACAACATCCTTCAGCTAGTGAACCCAGTTGCAGAACTGGTTACAGTTAGGGGCATGTACTATTTAGGGTTTGCATATACATTTGCATGCAGCCTAAATATTGTAAACACCTGTGTGATCTTGGAAGGTAAGGAGGATTAGCCCTGGTTAGTACTTGGGTGGGAGACTGTCAACAAATATTAGGTGCTGTAGGCTGCCTTTCAGAGGAAAGTACTGGCAAAACCATTTCTCAGTATTCCTTGCCAAAGAAAACTCTCAGTATTCCTTGCCAAAGAAAATCCATGGGTCCACCATAAGTGGATAGGTGACTTGAGGAAACACCCACATACATGTATACTGACTTAGAGGAAGCACATGTGCTGAGGATAAATCCTTGTGCAAGTAGTGGACACTCTTCTGCAGGGAGCATGGAACTGGAACAGACTGCTATGTGTCCAACAGCAATCTGACTGTGGTCACCTGAGTACTTTGTTTCTTGGCTGGAAGAAGCAGGAACCCTTGTGCTGGGTCATGTTATGAAAAAGTGTAGTGCTTTTGTGTTAATATTTCAGAGGTAATGATCCCTTTTTGCAATTTAAGGGAAGTGGAGCAAATGTAAATTCAACTAATGGGAGTTCTTGTAGCCATCGTTATAAACTAACAGCTCTTCACTGTATTCTGAAGGGAACAGTCAATAAAATGAGATTAATGACTCAGGTGTCGTAAAGCAAAATCAATAAAAAGATAAGCAGGAAAGGGCTTCTGCCTGCAATGAGCCTTGGGTTTGTTTGCATCCTTTTTTCATGCAAGATCTCCTGGGCTGTGCAGTGGGACTGTTGTGGTTATTTTTCAGTCCAGAAAAGGCTGTTGGTTGCATTAGTGAAGAAGAGAATGAAAAAAAGAGCACGCTTATGTATTGCCTTGTCACTGAAGCAGTTGGAAACAGAACTTCAGAATTCTTGTGCAATCAATGAGTCTTGTGTGATGAACCAGAACAAAACTTTCTTGAAGTCACAACAGCAGAAATTCAGCATTCAGTGTTTAAGATGGAACTACACCACAAAAGCATACGCAGTATATTAACCCTCCTCAATCCACAACTCCGCCCCTCTCCCTTTGAGGTGAACTAGAGGAGGGCCCACTGAATCTATGAAAAAAGACTTGGTCAGCAGGTAAGTAAGAGCCTCCTTGAGAGATATCAGTGTGTTGTCTTCTTTGCCGCTTCTGGGAGTGGGAGAAGGAATTCTCCCACCTGCACAGAGCTTCATGTCGCTTCTTTGGTTGCCATCCAGGTGCACAGCTTCAGCGTGGTGCAACATAGTTCATAAAATGTGCTAACAATAACAGGAACCAATAAATTCAACTTACAAGAAAGAAGTTCCCGCTAAAAAGTTAAGAAAGAACTTCTTAACAGTAAGAGCTGTTCAACGGTGGAATAGACTGTCTCACAGGGCAGTGAACTCTCCATCTTTGGAGGTCTTTAAGCAGAGGATGGATGGGTGTCGAATCAATGGGTCTACTAGAACTGGGATGACCCAACAGGATTCCAGCTATAATTGTGCAGTGTTAAAGCTCCTTTGGCCATGCCAGAGTGTGACAGAATGTTGGGAACTGGTTTTTGTTTTTGTTTTTGGTCAGATGATTATTAAATTGCATTATGTACAGGAAGGTTTTTTTTTTTTTAAATGCACAGCTTTTTGATTTATGAGGCAGGCTGGAGCACAGCTCCAAATGCCAAGAGCAGCAGACGGTTTGACTCTGTCCAATTGTGGAGCATTTCTGCAATGACAAATGACTTCTTCCTCCTCAGAACACAGAGAGTGTACAATAATGTGTTTAATCAATCCGACATGAAATTTACCAGCTCTTTCCATGAAGAGCACACAGCTACACAGACCAATAATTCTGCTCTTGATGCACGGATCCATATGGGGAGATCCTCCAGGGACCTTAGACTAATGATGGGTATGGCTGCATTGTCTGCTTTTGCTGCTGTTGTGTTTTATGTTTCTTAGACTTTCCAGTGCAGAACAGAATATGCAGTGGCGTCAAAGGCAGAACAACAGCTGAATCTGGATCATTTTTCTTTCATAATGAGGAAGGAAGGAAGAGTAATGCTCTCAAGGTGGGATGCCTTTCATCTGAAGATGCTTGTAAGCTCTTGTCAATTACTCTTTAAGGAATTGTTATTTTGATTCATAGGCTGCAGCTGCCTAAACTGTAGGTGAGGGTAAGGGCAGCTTCCATAAAATCCCAACATTTTTTCCTAAAATAATTTGTGGCTGTCATGGTCTATTATAGAGCTGAGAGTTTGCAATTTGAGGAGAATTTACCAAATGTATATCCCTGATTTTAGTATGGCCAAGATCCTGTGCTACACATGTGGTGTGTAACGTTCTACCTGTGCAACTCTGTACCTCTCTCTCCTGGCAACTGGCAACAGTAGGTTTTGGAATACAAGGTCCCATTTAATTCAACTGAAGCTTTTCCCTGGATTCCCTGAATCTATACTGAGATCACAGTGCAGAGGGGGAAGCATTAATGTCCCCATATCTTAGTATATATAATAGTCCTGATCTATAATTGGTCCCTTGCACCTGCATTTTAATTTTAAAAAGCCATTCAGGATGCAAAGAAAAATCAATGATTCCATACAAAAGAGAAAAAAAAAACTTAGCAATGCATGTTGATAGAAAAGTTTTTTAAAATTGACATTACTATGATGAATATATCTAAACCAATAGGGCACTAGCCATGAGGCCTGTATTGCACCCATATGATGAAAATGGCAGAATTTATAAATTGTATTAACTAACAATGACAGAAACAATTGTAGCCCCAGATCCAGCTCTCAGTTACCCCTCTGTGACATTTGATATCAATTCTCTATCAGAAAAGGATGTTTTAAGCAAATAGCCCCAAAAGGGGGTTCCCTAGTGTAGGAAACCAGCTATATCACATTGATTCAGATGGCTCAGAATAGGAGAAGCCCAAGGCACTTAGCCTTGATGGGATCTACAAGATCAGAATCAGCATACTCCATTCACCGAGGAGAGTGATTGGAGAGACCTAGATTTGGACATTATATGGCAGACAGAGTGAGTTTCCTTCTGGTAGAGAAATCTTTTTGTCTGAGGACATTCACACTGATTGTCTTGTCATTCATGCATATCTCATTCCATTTTCCTCCCCTGAGAAAATCATTTAACTCTTGGAAAAGCCATTTAACTCCTAAAACATCGCCGCAAGACCCGTTCCTTGCTATAAATTCATGTACAATAGCAATTTGGTCCAGTTTGCAAGGTCACCCAATGGTTTTCCATGGCCAAGTAGCAATTTGAACCTTAGTTTCCCAGATTCCTAGTACAAGACAATACACCAAACTGAATATAATTGTGTATATTTTATAACTTGTATAGCCAGTTATACAATATATGCTACACTACATAATATATCTCATATGCATTAATACTGTAATATGAATTTTTGATTTGATCCCTTTGCATACTGATCCAAACTAACATGGCAATGTCTCTAGATGACTAAGTAGAGATAGTGAATATGGAACACTTCTTATCAGATGTCGGAAATTGGAAGTATAATCTATTGGCAATCCGAATGCAATCATGGGGTTTCACGTTATTGTGAATTAAAGTATCTCACGCAATTTCAGGCGAAAGGGAAGTCATTCCGAACGCAATCATAGGTTTTATGTCATTGCGAATTAAAGCATACTGTATCATGCAAATTTGGTCAATGGGGGCTTATTTTCGGGTAATGGGAAGTCTTTCTGAATGCATCCCGAACGCAATAGGAATCCACGTGAATTCGCTAAACTAGCAAATTCACGTGAATTCCAATTGGCTCCATTTGCAATAAAGAGAAATTCTTCATATCTGATAAGGTTCTATGCAACACCTCTATATTTAAAATAGAGGGAAGACCTCATTTCCCCTGCCTTTCTTCCTCTTCTCTACCAACACAGTACACTCTTCACTGCCACAATTGCAATAAGTTGCAGATGCAAAGAGATTGAGAACACGATGCTCTTAACCTTCTCTTTGTTACCTGCTGCCATTCCCCCCCACCAGAAGTGGCTCATCGTCTTCACTTGTTGACAACTGTATGATGAACCTTTGCTTGCTTAACACAGAACAAGTGCATCTATTTTCATCTGTCAAATCTTAGAGCTACACTAAAGCATGAAAGTGCAATTCCAGCATAGCATCTTGTGAACAAAAGCCATAATGGAAGCGATTTTGTTTAAGCCAGTGTAAATAATGCAAACAGCACTCATTGTTTATAGAATACATAAAATGATGATGTGGTTTTCAAAGGGTGTGCTCCTACTGGACTCTCAAATGCAAGTAGAAGCTTTGGCGAAAAAGTAGCACAGGTCATAAATCTCATCTGATTTTACTGAAGGATGGGGCTGAGGAGAAGAACTGCTATTTGATGTTTTGCTTCTGAGGACTTTAGGGACAGAAAAAAACAATGGTAATGAGAATAGTACTGATAATAATGAGAGCCAGTGTGGGATATTGGTTTGAGTGGTGGACTATGACTTTGGAGACCAGGGTTCAATTCTTTGCTCAGCCATGAAACCCTCTGGGTGACTTTGGGCAAGTCATATACTCTCAGTCTCAAGGAAAGAAAATGCAAATCTTTTCAGAACAAATCTTGCCAAGAAAACACAATGATAGGTTCACTTTAGGATCACATTATGTTAGAAATTACTTGAAGGCACACAACAACAACAAGTGATAATTATTCTGCTTTCCATCATGCTCCTTGCATTTTATTTTTGTTTGAGGAGACTAAGGCCAGAATCTTCCTGGTTCCTTCTGATGATGTAATTTCCAGGCTGTGTCGACATCTGTAGTTTTTCACACATTGCAGAAGAGATAACTAGGACTGCCTTGCGACTAGTACATGGAACAAATGGATGCAAGCTCCAGGAAAAGAGAGTCCACATTAACATTAGGAAGACTTCCTGATAGTAAGAGCTGTTTAACAGTGGAACATGCTCCCTCGAAGTGTGGTGGAGTCTCCTTCTTTGGAGGTCTTCAAGGAGAGGCTGGATGGCCATCTGTCGGGGATGCTTTGATGGAGAATTCCTGCAGGACAGAATGGGGTTGGACTGGATGGCCCTTGTGGTCTCTTCCAACTCTATGATTCTATGATTCACCCTGGCTGCCCAGTACACTTTCCTGACTCAAATAGCCAGTGGCCGGTTGGTAGAACGGCTACATTGATTGGCTTGGTGGGATCACCGAGCTGGGAATCATCACATTCCGAGGCCTAAATATGCATAAAATATGTTGCTAGAGCTTTATGGTATGCCATTGGCCTATTTGAGAGCAACACCAACTACGCAGGCAGCCTGGCCATGATTCTGTTTCTTTCATAATCCTCCAAGTGTACTGTTGCTCTGTAATATGGGAACATAGTGGTAGCCATTAATTAAAAAAAAAGGCAGCAAGTATTTAAAGAAAATTCACAAAGTGACCTTTGAGAGAATCAGCCACAGCCAGTGGTCTTCCTCCCTTTCCCCTTCCTCCTTTTTAAATGAGAAACATGTTATTTATTATTTGTTACTCATGCCAAGATTGGTTTTTCTTTTAATATCAATCAGAAAAATTACATAAAGGGCAAAAACTGGCAGTAAAAATCCAAATCTTCCACCCAAAGTGACATTTTGCAATAAATAAATAAATAAAACTCATTTTTCATAAAATGAAATGAAATCAGAGTATAATATTTATGTCATTCTTCCCAGAATGTTAAAATTTAACAAGTCATTCCAAAAAGTAGTGAATGTAGATAATGCCATTATATTTTATGTGTTACTTGCAACAGTTTGGTGGAATTGTGTAGCCAGGGCTTCCACAATTTGAAGTGCAAGGACTTTTTTAAAATTTTTACTTCTCTTTCCTTCTCCCCAGAATACACTGTCCCCTCCATTGTTTTTGTGTGCCTTCATGTTGTTTCTGACTAATGGCAACCCTAAGATGAACTTATCAAGAGCTTTTCTGGGGCGAGTAGGAATAACCTTTCTTGGAGCAACATATTTTTGTGAACTCTCCCTCTTGTTGTGAAGTCTATGGGGTTGGAGTGGTTTGAATGGGTTCTTAAGAATTATTAAGTATGTCAAAGACTTGCTATGGGTAGAGATGGAAACTGCTAGAAATGATATGTTGATATGGTGCGACAAACCAACCTAATTTTTTGGACTCTACTGGTTGAGCATCCACACCAAAAAATTTAACATGACACCCCTGCTATTGTGAGACCAGAATAATCTAACTATGTACCTGCGAGGCATATGGTGGTTGCTGTAGGGAGCAAGATTTTAGAAGAGACAGGCCTTCTGTTTGAAACAGGAAAGGTTGACATTGCCTTATGTTCTTTGGCTATTCCACTAAAGAGTTAAAATCATGTGGCCTCAGTTTATCCTTCTGCACTCCTTCATTTGCTGGGAGACTTTTAAGCCCAGGCCTAGTAGGATTGTCACATGATTTATTTTATATAAGCATGTAAGTGGCATAAGAGACTAGCATTGTTTTCTGACAGATTGTCAAGCCTCCGGCAAATATTGCTAGCCTGGGCACATCACATTCAAGCTGTGGTAAATTTTAGTGGAAGGATGGCTGACTGAACTCGAATCTGACTGCTTTTCCATTTGTTTCTCTCTCCCCCTACCCTTCCTCCCTTTTCCTTTTTAGCTTTCATAAGCTGTGACTCAGGCTGCTGCCTTTTGCTTCCAAACAGGCAGTGACAACTCCTTTGGGGTTGCCTTTAGATACAATTTCAGGAGAGTTTGCAGAGGTACTGCTTGCATGTATTTTTTTTTTAAAAATGGGGGAGGTAGCATGGGGAGAAAGAACTCTCCAATATTTTTAGCTTATTCCATGGTTCAAAAAATGGCATATTTACATAAGCCTCCAAATGAAAATAACCTTGCTAATAATCTTTTATAATATCCAGAGTTAATCTCTTCCATTTTGGCCATATGCTGGCCATATCCTTGCCAACCATTTTCTTCCCACCATTGGCTCCACATTGTGCCAGTTCCATATTGTTTTAGGGGGACACTGGGGCCAAACACACTGTGCAGACCCTCCCTGCTTGAGTGGGCACATTTCCATTGCCAACACTTGAAAGAGTTTACTGTTTTAATGGCATATATGTATTCTGGCTCAGCTCTACCATGTGGCAAAGTGAAGCAGCTGCCATAGATGACACTTGGGTAGAGGATAGGGCGTGAGGACAAAGTGCTGGAGAACTGTGCTATGAGGACTGTAAGGCCTTCCACGTGTCCCATTGCCCAAATAACCAGTTTTTTTTTAATGAGTTGGATTATCTAGATCCATTTCAGGGCTGGTTATGAGATAGAGATTATTTTGGTCAACTTGGTGAACAATCTGTGCCAGGAACTGGTGTATCTGTGTGCCTCCAAGTTGCTTATCAACTTATGGCAACCCCATGAATGTTCACAGGGGTTTTTCAGACAAGGACAGTGGGATTATTTATCTGTAGGCTTTATGAACCTTTGATCATGGTATCCTTTTGGACTGCCTTACAGGAGTCAGCGTTTAATAGTGGTTTTGTTCCTTCCTGCGGGGACAAACTCAGAAAGCAGTCCTGGTGATTGCTTTGTCCTTTGTCTTGTACCGTCCAACAGGGTTGTATTTCAGCTCCCATGCTTTTGAGTTCAATACTAGCCAGGGTTCAAGCTTGACACTTCCTTGGTTGCTAAAATAAGTATCCTGCTTGTTGGGGGCAATTAGCTTACAGTTGTAAACTGTTTAGAGACTGCTTAGTTCAGTATGAAGTAATATAAAAATGAAGATAGTGTTGCTGTTGCTATTTGAACAGATCTCTATCTCTTTCTGTCTGTCTATCTGTCTATCTATCTATAACTGTTGGCAGAACTTATCTGTAAGTTGAGGAGGGGACTAATGCCACCAGTACCCCGATGGCATACAGTGTATTTAGTTTTTCATCCTAAATCCTGAGATGTTGTTTCAGGATTTCATCAGTGAACACATTGAATCTTAATGTAGACTAAACCAGAGGTGCTCCTGAACAGTCAAAAGTCAAATCAAGAAACAGGGATTTGCCTTATGTAGGGTTACCTGAAAGATCTGCAGTTTGGGTATACTTCTGGATTGAAGGGGTGTCGTGGAGCAAGTTTATTTTCTGCTGTTCCAGAAACTAGAACATAGATCAGTGGATTTAAATTGCAAGAGATTCTACCAAAACATTAGGAATAGCGCAAAATCTTTTCCCAATTCATGTTCAGGAGGATGAGGTCACTGTATGCTAGCTATCAGAACAGAGGTAGGGATGCCTGGACACTACATGGTCTTCTTGGGGTGTGTGGGGTGGAATGAGCTGAAGAATGTCCCTGACATAATGTCTCTGAATACTAAACAGTTTTTGAAGATGTTTCCACAACTGGGAGATAATTGATTAAATTATTTGTTCTCCCATGCAGGGATGAATAATGAAATCCATTCTATATGAGGATATCTCATATAGATATCATATATACAAGCCTCACCAGGGGTCTTGATACAGAGCGTTCTTCTCTTACTATTGTAGACAGTGGGGAAAGAATTAATGTGTATGCATTTTGCAAATGGAAAATTTAGGAGTTCCGGGGGGGGGGGGGGTGTCAGGGTACCCACAGGGAGGATTTCATTTTCTCCATCTAAAACATCTGCAGAAAGAAAGGCAAAATCAGCTGAGAGGTAGTTTTAACATGATATAGTTTTTTGCTCTTGTTCACTGCTCCCCCCACCACCCCAAAGATGCATATAGCCCCATTACTTTGGCTGTTAGTACTTATTCTTTTTTGGCTTCCTTTATCTGAAACCCCATAAAGGATAAGTCAATAACTACACCACCTCAATAATGAGAGTTCCAAAATATATATGTTATACTTTCATCACATCTGGCTTCCTTGCAAAGCACGAATCTCTATTAATAAATATCTGCCTGAAAGATTTTCTTTTACAGTGGAGCAGGTTACTATTTCTGTCAGCACCTGTTGAACAAAAGCCCTTTCTTGTTACAAGAGAATGATACAAGGGAAATTGTATCATTGCTATTTAGTTTTATGCGTTATAATCAAGGTAGCTTATCCACTTCATTAAACTTGCTGTTCTTTCTTGCCTTCTTGACTCTGCCAGCAAACAGCTGTGGTCCTGGGAAATGGTTTGTTAAGCAAATATTTTCCCCTTTCCTTTTTTGTTTTTACAGAAGGTTTTGATAGGAACAGAGACTAAAGATGTTCTGGTTCACCTACCCCCAAACTTGAATTCCCAGAATTCCCTAGACATTATGGCCAAGTAACCACAGTAGTTGGAGAATTCTGGGAGCTGTAAACCTAAAAAAGAAGAATGTGTGCTAGCTCTGGTCTCAACTAAGGATGGATGAGAATTTTGTTGAGTTTTAAAATTTCCTTTCATTCCCCAGATTTCTATCACTGCAGTAACTTCAGTTCAATTTCAATTGAATATTTACAAATACAATTTAGGATCCAAAGAAGAGGGGCAGGGAAGCTAACCAATGGAATACAAACACAGAAAAAGAGTCCTAGGCATGAACAATTTTCACTGCCTTTCTCTATGCAGTACTACACAATTTCTTCATTTTTTATGACAGACATGTGTAAGTTGGGGGCTGTACAAACAGCCCCTAAAGGACAGTGTGATGCTACCCCCTTCCTAGCCGGATTGGGGCCCAGCAACCACACGCCACAGCCCTAATCCAGCCTTTTCAGGGAGCAAAAAGGATCCAAAAATAGGAGCCAAAAAAGTGGCTCCTTTTTGTGCCCTGGAAAGGGTGTGATAGCTGTGATGCTGCAGCTATAGTGTGCTCCTTCAGTGCTGTGTCATCAGGATGCAGCGCTGGAAGAGCGCCATGATACCACACACCATGTGGCATAGTGTGCATTATCACAGTGCCCTGCAGGGCAGAGTCAGGGCTCTAGAATATATTGGAATAATACATTTTCTCAATAAATAAATTGACCTCCCTTTAAAAGAGGATTAAATAAAATACAGTTTAAAAATTCTACCTTTTATAAAATGACAATGATTTTCAAGTAGAGGCAGTGGTTACCTAAAGTAGGAAGAGTACAGAAATTAGATTGAACTATTCTGGGAAGGCCTGCTGGAAGAGAACTGCACAGGGTGACACCCCAGAGGGGAGGATGTGCACCTGGTGGAGTGGTACACCCTGTGGGTCTGGACTATCAAAAAGGGCATCATGTCTCTTTCTTGCTTGCACACGTGAGACCCCAAAATGGCCCTCCAGAGGCTGTTGCATTGCTTGGGGGGGGGCAGTGCCTTTCTGGCTGTACTAGATCCCAAATACATGTCCCTCCCCAGCAACAGTCTTGCTGGCCAGTGACAGGCAAGCTGGCGGGAGCATGCAAGCAAGGCATTGGGAAGGTAAAGGGTGGTGGAGCAGTCCCTCTGCTGCCTCCCCACTGACCCCCCAGGTGACACACCATCCATAGGGATGCCACTTGAAACATTATAAAAAAAATGTCAAGTAATGGTAATGGCAATAGCTAGCATGCAATTATTAAGAATTTGATTGTTTGTGGATTTGTATATTTTTAGCTGGATTTTTGTATTTTTTATTGGGAAGTTAAAAAATCGCTCTGTATTGCCTTTCTTCCCCTTTGTTATCTACCTTATTTTTCCCTCCGGGGGGCAGGGTCATGAAATAGAAATATTTTGGTTAAATAAATATGAACAACTTGTGTACATGAGTTTGTGGATCAATATTTTGTGTATCAAACCCTTTCTGGCTGGGAAACAATAACCTTTGCAGACAATCCCACATCTCCTATCTAGCCAATCTACTACTCCCAAGCCAACCAAATCCTGCGTAATTTATAAATTGTCAGTCCAGCAGAAATCAATCACCATAGAGCAAGAGCCGATAAAATTCTGCTGTGGGAAGTTTTGGCCTGAGGATGGCTCATCTATCTGTGAGACCACTGGGGAGGTGGGCCAGCATGAAACAGATTTTGGAAATCAAGGGTTTTCTGACTGTGCCAGCATTTTGGTTCCTGCTGTGAACTGTCTTTCCAGTCCCCTCAATTACGTATTAAATGTGGGTAGTGATGATTTTGCCTTTTTATTTTGTTCTTTAATCGGCAGCTTGGCTGTTTGTTTTCCATCTTCTCTCTAAAAAAGCTATTCCTTATTTGATGAGCTGGGGACATGCCACATTATTTATCCTGCATTTGAAAATCCTGCAATGTCAAAGAACATGATTGCACATATTTTTGACCTTCTGATTCTGACCTTGTAACTAATACGTTCCATAATATCTTCTGCTACAGACGATAAGGTTGACTAAACCAGATCTGTTTCAAGCCATTGGGCATTCGTCCACAATGCTAAAACCAATTGCAATGAAGTCATTTTTTTCCACACGGTGAATCTATAATAGTTTTTGTCTCCTGCTGTCTGATTTATATTTCTGGCAAAAAGTGCTGGTTTCCCTGAAACTGAAAAGGGTTTTTTTTTTTACAGGAAATATTTCTACCCACCTCCCTAGGCACTTAATATTTTATACACATAGCTGTTCATATTGTTGCACTATTTCCTCTTTAATCTGTCCTATATTGCTCTCTTGTATTATTTACAGTATGAAACAGATTTATGTTGATGGAGATATTAAGCAAAACACATCAAGAAGCCCAATTTCCTGAGCCACAAAAGTGTGGCCAATAATTGGAGTTTCACTTCTCATTCTTCTATCAAGGCAATTGGAAAATGGGTTTTGTGGGTCATTAAAGACCACATCCTCTAAGATGATGGTACATTTCTGTATCCATGTTGCAGTGTGTTCATAAAGGCTGTGGACTCTCACTGGCCCTTCGTCTCCCCTTTCAAATGTAAATTTCCCTAGGACCTTTAGAATTAGTACCAAGCTGAATATCCAAATGTTTTATTAAAACTAACTGTGATGGAACCCCTGACCAGGTTGACCCCACAGTTCCAACTCTTGGACTCCTGTTGGGATGGTGACACCCCCGTCCCCCAGTACTTATATTATGCAAATGCTCTTCTTTTTGGTATCTTCTTCAACAAAGTTCCTGCCCACCTCTGAAGTACAGTCAGCCCTCCATATGAGCAGGTTAGCCATCTTCTGATTGGAGCATCTGCGGATGGCTCCACACCATTGTTGCCAATAGTAGTATGTGCTCACAGCCATGCTGACACAGTCACATGCACTTCAGTGTCCATTGATGCTAATAGGACTTGAGATCCCCCTTTTTATGTTACCCATGGATGTGTGTGTGTCTGGGACTGCATTCTCATCTATACGAATGGTTGACTGTTCTGATTTTTACCTGAGATGCAGGACAACAATTATAGATGATGTTGTGAACCATATGCACCGAAAAGGTCCCAACCAATCAGAGATGACACAATGAACATCACAAAGCTGTATACTCAATCAGGTTGAGCTGTTGTGAGCTCAGAGACCTCCATGAGTTTCAGCCTAAATATCCTGAAAGAATTCATGATCAGATTCAAGATCTGTGTTTTACAGCCTCATCCGCTGCTACCACTGTGCATCGTGATTCCCTATGTCTCCAAATTGCCTGTGTGTGTGTATGTGTGTATGTGTTTTCCTGGACCTATCTGGGCCTTTTCATGTCAGTAAATTGATGAAGCCATTTCCGAGCTGAGATCCTAGATAGATCTGGAAAAAAAATGTGAAATTGCACCAGATGGAACTGCATTTAATTCTTGCCTGTCTGTGCATAAGATTCACCTATTTCCTGCCATTCATAAACAAACAAACAAACAAACAAACAAACAAAACATTTAGTCACTAGGTGAAGTCAGGGGGAAGTCAACCATCATCTGGCTATGTCTGTACAACCAGATGTTTGATTAAGACATCTTCTGGGACCTCACAGAGGTTCCTCAGGGATCCTGGAGGATGATGTATTTTTGTACATCCAACTGTAGGCATATAGTGAGAGGCTGTTTGGCTACCTTACTCTTCCCTGACCACTAAATGACTGGGGGAGGAGCAGTATGGTGACAAGAGACAAGTGGGTTCCACAGCAATGAATCATTGAAGAAGGTAGCCAATGACTGCTAAAGGTTATCCACAAGTGGAATTTGATTTTACATCTTTTAATACCCTTGGATGTAGCTCATCTGGTCCTGGAGACTTATATTCATTTAGATTAATGAGGTAATATCGGAGCCATTGAGAACTCTTTGGAAACAGGAGAAGTCCCAGCAGACTGGAGGAGGGTAAATGTTGTTCCCATTTTCAAAAAGGGCAAAAAAGAGAATCCCAAGAATTATTGTCCAGTTAGTCTGACATCAATACCAGGAAAGATTCTAGAGCAGATCATTGAAAAGACAGCCTGTGAACATCTAGAAGGCAATGCCATAATCACAAAAAAAGTCAACGGGTTTTTGAGAAAAAAGTCATGCCAGACAAATCCGATCTCTTTTTTAAAAAAATAAAATTAACAGCTTGATAGATGAAAGGAATGCTGTAGATATTGTATATATCTTGATTTCAATAAGGCCTTTGACAAGGTTCCCCATGACATTCTTGCAAAAAGCTTGTAAAATGTGGGCTAGAAAAGGTAACTGTTACATGGATTTGTAATTGGTTGACTGGCCAAACCCAAAGGGTGCTCGACAATGGCTCATCTTCTTCATCCTGAAGAGAAGATTCTGTCCTGGGCCCAGTGCTACTCATCATCTTTATCAAAGATTTGGATGAGAGAATTGGGGGCATACTTATCAAATTTGGAGATGACACCAAATTAGGAGTAGCTAATACCCCAGAGGACAGGATCAAAATTCAAAATGACTAGAAAGTTGGGCCAAAACTAACAAAATGAAATTCAGCATGGAGAAATGTAAGGTACAGCCCATCACACTGGCAGATCTGCAACTTATTTTATCATTCATATTTTCAATGTGTAGTTTCATCTCCATTATGAAATGCAGGCATTGAAAGAGAGTAAGAGCAAGCGAGGGGCCTGAAACTGAGAGTGTAAAAATAAATGAATGAATTATGTATTGTGTGGGAAAACGTGCCCCAAAGAGAAGGTGCTTTTTGGCATTGTTGGAGTTGTTCACTGAACCTGTGTGTAGTTTGGCTGGGCTCTAGAACTGAGAAACCATTGGGCAAATCTAAAGATCTCCCTTTTCCATTCACCTGGGACTAGTGTTCTCATATAGGAATGCATTTTTAACATCCTCCTCCCTCTGCTGTACCATGAACCATGAACTATAACAGCCATAAAACTGTGTGCTCTCATGCTTTGTAGCCCTCTGGTATTTGTTTGCTCATTATAAAGAAGCTTTCTGAACAGTTTTCCAAACTGCACTGCAAAAAATCATGCACTGAAATAAGCACCTTCACATTTGCTGTATACCAAATCTATATCTATATCTATATCCAGCTGATATAGTCCCTATTACTGGTTCAGCTGGATATTGAAGAGACTCTGGAAGCAGGAGAAGAATATTATTATCCTGGAATTAAACAGAGTCATATTTTCTGAATCCCTGGTGGCCTTAAAGGAATATGTAAATTGGCTAGCTTGAGTTTTTAATGCCCTTCCACACCCTTAGTTTTCCCTAAGTTTTTTTCCCCCCTGAGTCTTGGCAGGATCATTCCCACAATTAGCTCAATTATATAAGGGACTCTGGGAGCAGAGGAAGAACATTATTACCTTTTGATTTAGCAGAGTAACAGAGTGTGAGATGAAGAATTGATTTAAATTTATACACACACACACATACACACAGAGTTAATACTTCATAGGCAGGCCACTGAGGAAGACTTTCAGTCGAAACGCGTGTGGCCTGAAGTTTGGATATTTTATTATTATTAAAATACGAATCGCTTTTGATTTTTTGCACAATTCTCAGTGGGGTAGTTACCCTTTTAGAAATTACACTGTTTTTTCTGCTCCCTAGATTAGGTATTTGTTCATTCCTTATAGAGTTGTTTTTTTTTTTACACTGGGAAGTGGGACCACAGTTATCCTGTTTATATCTTTGGCAGAGCCCTTTTGGTTGGTGTTTTGGTGCAGCAGTAAGCTGTTACACCATTATGAAATAACTGTCAATATAAAGTTATATTGCAATTCCTTGATGTAGGATCTTGACTATTATCATAGGGGATCCTTCACTAGTTTCCATTCTTATTCATGTTTTTTTTTTTTTTTTGACATCATGATGTCACTTTCTTCCTTGGCTCTCTTCAGTAATAGTTCTGCTAGCAGTATGGTGTCATCTGCATATCTTAAACTGTTGATGATCCTTTTTCCAATTATCATGCCTCCTTCCTCCAAGTCTAAATCTGCTTTACCTATGATGTGCTAACCAGAGAAATTCAACAGACAGAGGGATAAAATACAGCCTTACCTGACCCCCTTGCCAATCGGAAAGCTTGTAAACAAGGGCTACTGGACCTTTGATAGTTAAGATATTCTGGAGAAGGGAGATACACCATAAAGTTCTATCAGAAAGAATAACATATTCATTGCCAATAATGGGATAAATTGGTAGGGGAATGGGGATTGGATGTACTGTATTTTAATGTTGTTTGCTGCCCCGATTGTTCTCAGAGGGGCGGGATACAAATAAAATATTTATTATTGTTACTATTATTGCCCCAAACCCATCTTTCAGCTCTTGCGCCCCCCTATTACAGTCATTAATTAGCCAGGAGATAAGTGTCCACTATATTTTTATAGCAATTTTTTAATAGTTAGGAAGCTGAGAAGCGTCCAGCTATGTATCCTTCAGTGCTGTATGTCCAGCTATATGAATATATGTATATGTGAATATATCTGGGCACTTCTCTGTTGTTTCTGTCTCTCCACCAACCGGTAAATAGTCAATTTTTTTAAAAAAAAATAACATAATTATGCTTTTTAAATAAAGAGCCTCAAACCTACAACCTGTTCACAACCAATACACTGGAGCTAACATCATCATTTGTAATGCATTTCTTCCAAGCTCTGTTCAACCAGTTTGCATATTTAAGTTCATGTGTGTGTTTAAATCGCATTAGCATATCATGATTTATTTAGATTTGCAATGCAAAGGAAAGCTGAAATTCTGGGAGGAAGTATATGAGATCAAATATATTAGTTTATCTGCTTTCCCCAATGTTGGTAATTCGTCAGACTGGGGAAGGAGCAAAAGTGAAAGGCGGAAAGGAGAAGAAAAGTATCTTTGTTCTCACATATTCTTTTGTTTTATGGGCATATGATTATTTGTATCTCTGCCTTGTGAAAAATGCTGCATGTGAATATATATGTATATCCATCGTTTTGTTTTGGAAAAAGATAGTTCCACTGAAATGGCACATTTACCCTTTAATTTCATTCCATTTACCATAAAGCAAAAAGAACTTCACTATTGCTAGAACACTTTCCACTGGAGAAATGAGTAACAGACACAAAACAGTACTTCCGTGCAATTAACTTGTCACACAACTGTAAGGATGCTGGCAGAATGTTTCAAAGCAATATTTTGTAATATTATGCAAGATGCCAACAAGGTTTCCTGAACAGCAGCGTAAAGGTGTGGGTGCGTATTGTACAATACACTTTATGTATCCCACCCCCCCCCCCCCCCCCCCGGAATT
Organism: Urosaurus nigricauda; assembly: GCA_034509955.1. NCBI lineage: Eukaryota > Metazoa > Chordata > Lepidosauria > Squamata > Phrynosomatidae > Urosaurus > Urosaurus nigricauda. Next base: position 14,004,439 of record JAOEGL010000013.1, read on the forward strand.
AGAAGTATATACATTGAACTGTAGTTGGGTCCAGAGCAAGTGAAAATAACAAAGATTGGTGACAAGTGATGGTAGCAAGTCATGTTGGGTTGCTGCACTTTTTGGTTACTCAGTGATTCTAGGTCCAGGCAACAGTGTGATGAAGTTACATCCTGGTGCAATCTTCTGCAGGTTGAATGTTGACTTTTCTTAGTTTGTATTCTTTGGCTTTGCTGAGAGGTTATCTGATCACAAGCCTAAGAATACAATCTCTTAACTTCTACATACTCTGTAATGGTAGATAAAGGAAATCACCAAAGTGATGTGGAGAAGTGTGGAAGGTAGAATGATGAAGTTCTACCTTGCAGTCAAACTTTCCTGGTGATACCATCTCAATTTCAGGAAGGAATGATGCCATTAATTCTGATAGCAAGGTAGCTTCTCCAACCAGTTGTGTGTAAATCATCTTGACCCAAGAATCCATCAATGCTTCCTACCAGCCTCCCACTGCTGGCAATAGACTTTGCCGCAAAACAGAATAAGGAGGGTACTGCGTACTCCCCCTTAGAATGAGTATTTTCATTCCATTGTTTTATTAGGATACAAAGTGATGCATTTAATTCAGATACTGCTAAACCTTGTATAGGAGTATAAGTAAAGTAGCTGGGAGTGGGTAGGATATCAACGCATGGATTATTGCAAAGTATAATTATTGTCCTGGTCACCCTTTGGCTGGACTCCAACCTGCAATCTGCTTAAATCAGGAACTACATTTCTCTCTTTCTTTCAGAGAATCTGAACAGTGATTTTCAAGGTTGTCCTGGGTTTTGCATTTTCAAAGGGAAACAGTGCTATTCGCTCCTATAAAGAAAGCCTATATGGGAAATGTAAAAATATTATCACTGACATGCAGTGGTGTAGCAAAGGGCAAACAATGTCAACTCCCTCCATGTCTTAGTCTTGACACTAACATGTTAATTGTTTTTGTGCAATGAGCAATGATTACTTATTACTTTAAAATGTTGCTCTCTTTATGGGTCACTTGAGGGTTGGGCATGTTTAACTTTTTTTTTATTCGAAGGCTTTTAAAAATAAGAAAAAACTTAATTAAAATTAATGTGTTGATAAACTACAAGAAAATTTAATGTCAATGCATTGTTGTAAAGTAATGAGTCCTGACAGTGGGCCTGGGCAGGGTCACTGCTCGGTCCCCAAGTCATTATTTCCAAGAGCATTTATAACACATTCTTTTCTTTCTCCCATGATGTGGGTCCTAAGAAAACTGGGGTTGCCATAAGTCAACAGGCAACTTCAAAGCACATATATACTTTTAAAGTTTGGACTGAAAGTCAGAGCATGCGGCATTATAGCATGATGCAGCACTGAAGGAGCACTATAAAGCTGCGGCTCAGCAGCTATTATGTCCTTTCCAGGGTGCAAAAAGGAGCCATGCAAAAAGGCCAGATCAGGGCCACGGCATGCCATGGCTGCAGCCCCAACCTGGCTGTAAAAGGGGTGGCTGGAGGCTGCCTCTTTGGGGCTCTGTGTGCAGCCCCTAAATCAGTTGGATTTACCAACAAGTTGACTCACTCTTCAGTCAATGTGTTTAATTTAGTCCATCTAACAAACAGAATAAGAATAATAGAATCACAGAGTTTAGATAGAATCATAAAGTTTAGATGGATTTTTTTTTCTTGTAGCCAGTCTTTCTCATTGTGGGTAAACATATTAATGAATATTCCTCACAGCCTTAGTTCCAACTGTCTTGTTCCATTTGAGATTGTGTTGTATTTTCAATGTGGCCCTCTGATGTCTTGTTTGTAATCAAAACTCTCTCCCTTTAATGTTACTGTAGTCTGGCCTTTAGGATTAGATTTTCCAAGATGATCAGGGGGAAAGAAACCCTGGGAGAAAGACACAAGGAGGAAAGGGGCAAGGGTTGTAGCAATAGAGCTTCAAATAATTGAATTTGTTTTTTCCATGTGCCTTTATACCATGCCCACTGTGTACAACAGTAAGATAAAAGGGAAAGAAAGCTCTGATCATATCTGCTGTGGCTGAAAAGGGAATGGAGAAGAGGATTCAGATTGAGCTTTAGGACTGAAGAAAGAGAAAGTGTTAAACCCTCTTCTTTATGCCAAATGACACCTCCAGGCAGCCGACTGGGCCCATTCCTTCTCTGAGTTTCCATCCGTGATGCCTACCTTCACACCTATTTTAAAAATATATGTAAGAATGTCTCTCTTTTCACAGTGCTTCACTAATAAGTGATGTCTAGCTTTTTCCTAGTGTCCCAGAGGTTAAACAAATTTGGAGCATCATGCACGGGGGGAAAAATGGTCACTCTTGCAAAGACAAAGGTGTCTATCTTTTGTTTATCCACAATCATATGGAGCGATAGCTTAGGGTAGGTGTAAATCCAAATATGGTGTTCAGAAACCATTTGGCATTAAAGTGCCAGTGGGGAAACAGAGAGGCTGGAACCCACCTTTGAAGCCATGCATTCCCTGAGAAAATGCTATTTTTGTGTCATTGGAAAATTTAGGGGATTTGCACAAATATACATAAAGTAATGTATACTGAGTATATTGAGATAGAAGATTTAGGGTTGGTATCACCTGGTGCCACCCCTGCCATTGTCCTGCTCCCATCCCACACCATAAAGAATCCTTAGTAATGTTTTTGTACTCATATATCATACTTCACATATACCACTGAATGTATTGGCAGTAGTTGTAACATAAAATTAAAATTATACTTTTAAATTACAGTACCATCTATAAGGCCTAAATGTAGTTTCATGTACATAGTTTCATGTGTAAAAAAGGGATAATTTGGTAAGATGTGTTGTTTCTAAAGAAAATTTAAACATAATATTTTTTTAAATTAAATTTTTTACTTTTCTTTAAAAAATTCAAAATTATTATTATTATTATTATTTAAAAAATAATCCTCTGGGACCTCTCCTTTTCCTTCCCACCTCCCAGTGCATTTTGCCCAACTCATACCATCTCTTCAGCCACGGTCTGTTTCTTCCAAAAGGCAGATGTTTGTGGATCTGTGGTGTCACACAGTCCCTTTGGGTGTTACTTGGTATGGTCTGCTGCCTCCTCTAGTGTTAAGGTAGTTGAAGAAAACTAAGAAAAGTCACCATGGGAATGTGAACACAGCAAATAGAAAAATTCTAGATCTGAATGGTTTTCTGTGTCTCATTCTCTGCAGTGCTAGTCAGAAGAATTCTTATGGAGGACAATGCCCTCATTTCATGTCTCCCTGTAACTGCAACCCTGTTCTTCCTGATGGGTTTCAGCCAGGAAATGTGTACAAGAGATCATTCTTTCCATCTCTAGCTAGAAATAGTATGACCTGGGGAATTTGCAGGGCCCTGGGGCCACCAAATCATGGGGAGCCGTATGAACCTCCAGGGCTGCACTTTGCTCACCCATCCTATAAGACTTTTCAGAAGGAATATGCCATTTCTGCTGTGTTTTTTTTTAATGGAAAACCCCATATGAAATAGGCCATCTGTTCAGATCCCAGCCCTCCTCCTTGTGCTGTTTACATAGGTCTATTGATGGTAATTGCATCACAATCAAGCAAATTGAAGAGCTATGAATGTTTACGGGATTGCTGAAAAGTTAATATAATGAGGAAAAAGTTTAACAGGGTGAACAAAACAGTAATGAAACATGCAAAATAAAAATAAGTATATACACTTGTCCCTCTATATTCACGGACCTGGCAGACCTAGACAAACACCTAGACAACTTTCACTGGAAATAAAATAAACAAAGTTTGGCTGCCAGTCCTGAAAAACACCAAAATCAAGTCCCAGCAAGTGCAAATGAAAACCACCCAGGGTCAAGGAGGTTTCCCAGCAGACAATGGATCACTGATTAAATGGACATCCTGAGGCCTTGCCAGCCAACAACGGACCAACACACAGATTAACATGTAAATCACTTCCTCTGTGACCAAGGGTCACACAGTATATATACTCTACTCACTTCCATGCCAGCATTCTCTGAAGATGCCAGCCACAGATGCTGGAGAAACGTCAGGAATAAACTCTTCCAGAACATGGCCATATAGCCTGAAAAACTCACAAAAAACAATATTTTGATATATATCTATATCTATATTCCAAAAAGCAAACCTCGATTTTGCCATTTTATGTAAGGGACACCATTTTACTACACCATTGTATTTAATGGAACTCGAGTATCTGTGGATTTGTTATTCATGGGTGTCCTCAAACGAAACCCCAGTGGATACCAAGGGCCATACAAAACAGCTCAAGAAACAGAGTGATCATTGCAGCTTCAATGGCAATTCTAACATGCATAGAAGCAATTCAAAATATACACAATCTTTTTGAAGCATACAGGCTGGCTTGCATGAACACAGTACTGAAGTTATGAACAAAGTCCCTCTTCTGCCTTTGAAGAGGCATCTGTGATGCCAGAACAAATTACAGAAGGCCAAAACGTAAACCCGGCACAAGGTGATCCAGTGTTCAAAATTCATCTCACAAAGCTTCTGATTTAGCAACTGCCCTCTTTCTCTTGGCATCCATCTCCCAATGCACAATATACTCTCATTTCATTGATCAGAAAATGCAGGTTTTGTAAGAACAGGACTGGGCTGTGTGCGTGTTTCTTTGCTGCCTTGCTGCTTCATCTCCTTACTTTGTTGGATTGGCATTTGACAGATGCCTCTGTGCCTGTGGAGGGATGGGAATGAGAAAAGAAGGTTTTCATTCTCTACAGATGCCACTCAACACCGGTAAGGAGAAAGGGGGGGGGGGGAGTCCAGACAATAGTGAATGTGTCACAGAGGATCTTTTGCTTGTAACAAAATTTCTTTTTTAGATCCGTCCCTCCTCAACCCGTCCTATTGTGGATGAAACCTTTCACTCAGTAGGTTCATCAATTTTTTCTAGGGTTGTTTATGCTTCTCCCAGAAAGCTGAGGACAATGAAGCAAAAGAGGAGGAAAGGGCAAAGGACAATACCAAAGGGAAGATAAGATGAGAAATGGCTTTGGCAAAGGAAATTTTTTTTAAAAAAAAAGGGGGGGGAGAAGCCCTTGGGTTTTCTTGGGCTGTCACAGAACAGAGCAGAAGAGAGTATAAAATGGAAGATGGTTTCTGATACAAGCATCCCATGTCTGAGAGCAAGAGTTGATCAGAGGTAGGGAACTCTTTCTTTCCTGTTGAGGTTGGCACTACCTGAGTCGAAACATTCCAAGATCAACTTTCAAGCAGTTTGACACAACAAGAGCCAAAGGTCAACAATTGCAGATTTTGTTCATTTATTTATGGTATTTTTATATTGCCTCCCAGTCCAAAAGGGTTCCCGAGGTGAAGAATAAATCAAAGCAATTTTACAAGTACAAAATATTTTTTTAAAAATTCTAATACTTTAAAAAAAAATCTACAAATAATCTTAAAACACAATTTTGAGACAGTTCAAAGATGGCTTCCTTTGCTAGGGAGATTTTCAGTGCTGCTACAGAGAAAGCCCCTTTATGTGTACATACCAACCTAACTTCATGAAGTGATGATACATGCAACAGGACCTTCTCTGCCCTTCTCAGGGCAGGCTTATATGGGAAGTCTTTCAAGTAATCTGGCCCTTAGGTGTTTAGGGCTTTGTCAATAAAAACCAGCATCTTGAATTGAGCTCAGAAGCAAACTGGAAGCCAGTGCAGTTCTTGCAAGACCTTGGGCAACTCACATGTTCTAAGCCTCCGGCAAAGGCATTGCCGAACCTCCTCTGAACAGATCTTGCCAAGAAAATCCTATGATAGTTTAGCCATACATTCACCATAAGCTTGAAATCACTTGAAGGCATACAAAAAGAACAACACCTGTGTTACCATAATATGTGTTTTAACATTTTTCTTATGTGCAAAACGTCTGCTTCAACAAAAGCAATGTGTCAGCAACAAGGATCCAGGAATAGTCTTGCTCTGATTCCACAATCACTATAGCAATGTGTTTTGAGACCATAATTGGCCTTTGGATTCACAATGACAAAGATTGCTTGAAGGCAGTGCAGGCAGAAGAAACAAAATAAAGAAAACAGAAGCAAAATGATTGCCACAGAAGTTATCACAGAAATAGAATACAAAAATCTGAGAAGAATTGCGCAGCACCTAAAATGGCATCGACTGTAAGAAAACGCACGGGCGATGCTCAGACTTTCAAACAAGATGGCAAGGTTTTCATTAAGCGGCGAACGAATGAGGTCTACTAAGCTGTTAGCACAGTGGAGAAGAACCGGGTCGATCTTAAATTAAATCTGATAGAGCCTGCACTTTAGCAGCTACAGTTAAATGCGGGTGTCTAATGTTTTGTTAGACCGAGTGTCAAAGATAAGGACCATTTGCAATGACAATAAAAAGGTAGACGTTTGCTTAATGGGAAAGCAGGCTCTTCCTCCTGCTTTGTCCTTGGACATAAATGTAACTTGTTTGGTACAATGAAGGGAATGGGATGGGGGTAAGTACAATAATGGACACTATACAGACAATGATGTTATAATGAGTTAATATGTGATAACCTGCAGGTATGACACAGTGGTCAGGGGTTAATTACCCAGGGAAGAGATATCAGGTATCAGACTTTCCATCAGCAGCTACTGCCTTAAATAACCTTCCTGTAAGTCCAGATTTTAGAAGGCACATCTGCGGAAAAAAGACATGGCACTTTGCAGTAAGGATTTGTGTGGCGTGGGAGGGAGAAATGTATTCATTTGGGATTTTAATACACGCAGACCTCATTTTATACTTTCAAACCAATATGCAAAATTAAACTCAGGTACAGTTCAAGATCCAGAACTGTGTTCTCCAATCAGTGAATCTATGTGTGAATCAATATTAGGAGAAAGGGCGCCGAAAAAAAATGTATATATGATTGGGAAAATTAAATTATATCAGGTGATTGCTTGCAAAAAAAGAAAGAAAGAAAAAGAAAGAAAGAAAAGAAAAGAAACCTGTTATCAGGTAAATGCATGTACAAACAACTTTTTCCCATATGTGCCTGCCAGAAATTTGAGATCTTGCAAGGAGGACTTGTCAGTGGTCCCAACATTTCATGATATTAGGTTGGTGGGCACATATAACAGGACTTTCTCTGTAGCAGTGCCTTGACATGGCAAAGCATGACATATTACTTTTAAAAAGTAGTTGGACATTGTTATAGCTCCAAGAACTCCCCAAGCAGCAAGTCACAGTTCCACAGCAACTCTTTACTTTCCGATTTCTCAAAAAGGATCAGATAGTTACTTTTGGAGATTTTTTTTTTTTTAAAAAAAAAAAAATCTCACTTAAGCAATTTCCTGGCCTGTGGCCCAAAACTCTTCTGTCTGTCTCCTTGTTACATCAGCCAACCCCCAGTGTGTGTGTATATGTGCATGCACATGCACACACACAAACACAGACCAGCATGAGGCACAGCAGAAGCCAGCATTTGAACCATGGTGGATATTTCTCTTCCACCATCAGTGAAGGCACATCTCCTCTGGATAAAAAAACAATAACCACAAGCTAGCATTACATTCCAAAAGAAATGAAGTTATCTGTTCTTAAATTAGAGCCAACAATGCAATCCTAACTCCCAACCAACATCTGAGGAAGTAGACTGAAGTCTACAAAAGCTCATGCTGCCAATTTCTTTCTTTCAGTTAGTCTCAAAGGTGCTACAAGATCTCTCTCCCAATATGAGCTACGTTGGCACTGGAGAAATAATCCATCTTGACACCACTTGAACTGCCACCACTCCATGATACAGAATTTTGAGAACTATAGTTTTAGCCTTCTCCATAAGAGAGCTCTGGTGCCATAACAAGCTACAGTATCCAAAATTCCATATCATTGAGTCATAGCAGTTAAAGTGCTGTCAACCTGGATTATTTCTGCAGTGTGGGTGCAGCCGTGATGGTTTTAGGAAGTTAGGATTAGGCACAACTTCTACTGTTCTCTGAAATTCCCTTCCAGTCCTTTATTAATAAGGAATTACTTCCAAAGTCAAAGGTATGGTGGCTCCATGGTGGCTTGTATGTCCTGTAGGCCTTTTCTTCCAAAGTGCTATTGCAACTGGGAGTTCATTTTTCCTTCAGTTTGGTGGTGTCTACATGTGGAAACCCCACGTGGGTGAAAGACCTAACATATCACTTTTCAGTAGCAGGACAAATGTCTTAGATGCTCAAGGAGAAACAGGCCCTAAAGGAGATGAAAGAGGAGCTGGACCAAAGTTATTTAAAAGCCACAAATATGGAAATAGCAAAGACTGCGTAATTGGATCCAATGGCACAATAAGAGGTCATGTTGTGAAAGCAAAATGCTTAGCAGAAGGATTTGAAAGAACAGGACTGAAAGGCACAAAGAAGGCTGTGGATGTGCCTAAGTATGCAACCAAAAATCTGTGAGAATAATTAAAAGAAACAGAGATGAAGGCAGCTCTTAATTCATTGGTGAACAGACTTCAGTTACTGGAGGTTTTTAAATAGTGCTCAGTGGCAGCTTAAGAAGATCAAGAACATATGAGGCTAAGGATTGTAGAAACAACAATGAAGAATTCTTGGCCATGATATCCCAGAGTGGGAAAGGAAATAGATTTAGACTGCCCACGACTTTGACCATTAGTGTATTTCAAAAAGCCTTTGAACCAGGTTATGAAAAGAGAGTAAAGAAGCTATTCACCGTGAATAGCTTCCCATCAAGTTGGATTTTTAATTATAAAAATTGTCCACAATGTCTTTTCATTGGGTCACACTTTTTTTCATATGATTTTCTTTCAAGAGTTTGTTCTTGCCATTGACTACTAGATCTTTCTGTCATTTTTCTTCCAGATCTTTCTTTATACTCTCTAATCTCTGGTTATTTTTTAATCAATAGAAAGATCTATATTTTTTATTATTTGAAATCCTCTCTGTGCTATGGATATGCTATCTCTTTGTATTTGGGAGAGACATGAAAAATGCCACAGTCCAATGCTTAAGACCTATGCATTCTTTACTGGTTATGAGCAAGCTGGTTATAGGGTGTATATAACTCCTTTTTTTGAAATAGTTACACTGGCTATTGGTCTGTTTCCAGACAGAATTCAAAGTGCTGGTTATGGCCTATAATGCCCTATATGCCTTAGGCCCAGGATTTCTGAAAGGCTGTATCTTCCTAAATGAGCCTGCTTAAGTTTTAATATCTCAGGGAAGGGCTTTAATGTTAGGACTTGGAAAAAGCCCTTCTTGGTGGGTGCTCTTAGGCTATAAAACTCACTTCCAATACAGGCTGGACTGGCCCTTTCTGCTCTCTTTTCACCAGCAGGCAAAAGACCTTCTTATTTAAACAGGCCTTCAGCTTTTAACTGGTCAGATTAGTGCAACCGATATGTTGGTTCTTCATGTCTCAGTGATTTTAATGGGTTTTTATTCTAAATTATGCTCTAAAGTCAATGGTGGCTTAATGCTTTTGAAATATATCACAGGTTGTTTTACTCATATTGTTTTAATGATAAATATAAGCTGCTTTGGGTACCATATGGGAGAAAAGCAAGGGAGATATTATAGCCAAGATTGCATATTGGAACAAGCTTGTTTTCTGCAGCACCAAGATCAATAGATGCAAGCTACAGGAAAAGAAATTCCACCTAAGGAAGAACTTTCTGACAGTAAGGGCTGTTTGACAGTGGAATAAGCTGCCTGAGAGAGTTGTGACGTCTCCTTCTTTGGATGTTTTTAAAAGATGCTGGATGGCCATCTGTTGGAAGGGCTTTGATTGTGTATTCCTGCATGGCAGGGGGCTGGACGTGATGAACCTTGTGGTCTCTTACAATTCAATGATTTAATGCTTCTATAATAATAAGATGCAGGTCATTGATTTCTGCATTGTTTTATTTTTACACAATAACAATTTCACCAAAAAATCCTACTTCTGAAATGCAAAACCATCTGCCAACATCCTGCATTTGGAGACAGTATGTAAAGTTCTGTTCAGGTGGAAGTACACCCCATCTCCCAATGCCTCTCTCTTAAAACACACCATTCCACATTCGCATCTCTTCATATTGGCCATTTAATAAGGGAGCAGTGGTGGAACATCTAACTATGTAACCCCCAGATACGTAACCCCAAGATCTTCCTCTAGGACCTTAGATGATCCTCAGAAGTCCTACAGAATGCCTTCACTGCTGTGGGTCTCACCATTGGCATATAGTTGGATGCTTCCCACTCTCCAATGGCCACTAAGTGGCCATATCAAGGAGGCTAAGCATGTGTTTTAAGACTTCTTGGCCATTGCACAAGAGAGGTAGCAAATTTCTCCTCCACAATGACACACTACAACATAACACATAGTTACTAACACAGTAGTGCAGCTAACAAGATGCTACCCATCTCATGACATCTGTCCAATTTTTCAACACTTTATCCACTTTTTGTGACTAGATATCAAATATGTCAAGGTGGCCAAGAGTAAAAATAGCTGGATTTTTAATGGTGTTGTGTTCATTGCACAAGAAAGGTTCTGATTTCCTCACAATGACCAAAATAAAAATAAATGAAAAAAATAAAAAAGACATACACTAATATAACACAATGACAACACTAGCTAACAGTGCCAATCCTTTAGTGGCAGTTGACCATTTTCTCACCGTTTCCTTCAAACAGTGTGACATTTTCCCCCCTGGAAAATGGTAACAGAATTTGTCAGTATTCTTTCCATCCCTAATAAGATTTTTTGTTAAAAAAAATTGTGCAAAGAAATAGTGGGACATCAGCCATGAATGTCTCACATCACATGTCACTTGGCCTTCTGCAAGTCATTGTTCGAATTCTCTTTGTATCATTTTCTTACTACGAGACCAAATAGGATAACCAGGACCCTCCTGGGCAATTGGTCGTCATCCTTTATGTCTGATCTAACACTCGCCTGCAGCGCCTTTAGTTCTATAATGGTTTTCACACAGCTACCTCTGTGCTCATTACTCTGGCCAAATTGCTTTATATCCTATAATATGGTGGGCTGGAACCTAGAGAGGCTTGGACCCCAAACAGTGCTTAATACTAGACCATAAAATATTTATACCTTGATCCATGACTTTCAAAATGTTTAGGAATGTGAAAGCTTGTTCTTTCTACTCCATCTCTCTCTTCCTTTCTCTCTCTCTTTCTTTCTCTTACACATACACACAAAAGAAAAGGAAATTCTTTTCTTCCCCCATTTAAGCCGTGATTTAATAGTGTTTTCATTACAGCGTATTTACTCTGTGATAATCAATTACCTCCTGTGAATTAAAATATAAATTAGGTTGTCTAAGGGGGAAAGGGAAGCTCTAAATCAATTGGTTCTAGCTGAGCATAAATACAGATTTTGCATTCACAGTGCCTTAATGCCAAAACTAAAATAGTGTGGTAGAATTTAAATAGTTCTTGCCTCCATTTCTGAACCAATCAGTCACTTTAATTTGATTCCCACCTCCCGCCCCTTGCATTGCCAGAACAAATGTAACCTTTTGTCAAAAGTTCTTTATGGCACGGCGTTACACATGGGCAGATGCTCCTATGAGATCATGAAATATCTCAGCACTGAGCATGGAATAAGGCGCATTCGTCACAAGCGCATTCACAGGCAGACTCGATGGTGGATTCCTTGTATCTCATGTTTCAAACTGGCTGCTAAACAATGGATTGGAAAATGCAGTTGCGGGTATGTGTGCGCTCACACACACACATATACAATTGTCATTTTATAAAGATGAAATGAACCAATAACATAAATGTATAAAATTGAAAAAGAGATTAAGAAAAGGCAATTCATGCCCAGGAACTGATTGCATATTAAGATACTTTAGACCAGGAGTAAGCAAAGTGCAGTCCAGGTAAACTACTCCCCAGGTATTTTTGTGCCTTTCAGACTTTCCTTTTTCTGAACAATATTTTTTTCTGGTTAAAAAAAAAGGTAAGCTGCCTATTCTTGCAATGTGGAGGGTGAGAATTTTGCTTCAATCTCTTTCATAACTAATTCCCAAAATCCCCAGTTCTTTTTCATGTTTGAGGTGTACGTTATTTGACATTTAACAAAGAAACAAACACAGAATATGAGAGAAACTGACAGATTCATCCATTCAAGTCCTGAGCCTAGAGTACTTTAACAAATGTATGTTTCGTTTTGAATCGGTATGGGAAGAATATTTTAAAAAATATTCAAAAAATGGCCAAAACTATGTTTCTTGGCTATTGAGAAAACCTGAAAAGTAAAACCCTGGACTGATGAGAATCTTTGGAATTTGGGACTTGCTCTATGCAAAAATTTGCACATGTTTGTTTTGTGCATAAAACTTCATCTTCTGCACATGAAAAAGCATTTTCTGCATGGAAAACAATATTTCTAAGCATAAATATATTTTGTGTGCAGAAGAAGTTGTGAACTGTGCAGAAAATGCTGTAATTTGGGGATTTATACTGCACAAAACTTCCACGTGGTGATTTTTCATGGAAAACAGTATTTTCTGCATAGGAAATGGCTTTTTCTGTGAGAAAATAGTATTTCTGCTGAGAAAATGCTGTTTTCTGTCCAAAAATATCAAATCCCAAACTTCAGTTTTTCAGTATGTTTTTGCAGTGGGAAGAAAATTGCTCAAATCACTCTCTGATTCTTTTGAAAATGAAATTTGTGAAGAATTACTTCCTACACTTGCATGGATTCTTGCACACTTTGGATTGCTGAGCATAGGGTCAGTGGTATTTCAAAGCATCTTACTGCACCCATGCATTCGTTGCATTGAACATTATATTTATACATGCCGGAAGCTTCAACCTTTAGTGGAAAACAGTGTCCATGCACCCCTTCCCCAATAAAACAATTTCTAAATTAATGGGAAAGCTATGAGTGAACACTGATAGTCAAGTATCTTATGCAACACTCCTACATAAACAGTGATCAAAAGTAAATGTAGGACAAATTGTCCTCCAGCTGCTATAATTCAAAACTATGGCCATAGCCTAATGTAATACTACCCAAGGCAAATATAACAAAGGCAAAAAATCTATAACTGTAGCAATGATAAAGTATTGAGTGTCACGGACCTTTGCTCCAAGGCCTGAGTGCATGATCTATTATTTAAATGTACAGTAAGCACTAAAAGTAATCGATACTTCGCAAGTCTCGAGTTTTAATGGTGTTTGATCATAACCAAAGGCTCAAGAATGACAGGCTGTGATGAATACTGCTGTTATCCATATCTCCCACCCCAATTGCCTCAGATTTCCACGTGGGTATTTATGACATTCTGGGTCATGAACTGCAATGGGATCAGAATGTTGTCACTTTGCAAATATGATGTAAAGAAGTGCAGAATCGACTTCTTTGCTGACAGAAGGCAGCACTGTCAAAAGGTCAAACAATTGACCTGTACTTTGCCTGCATATTTGGCAATGTGGAATAACATATGGGTTGGAATTCACAATTGGAAACAGATTGCACATAATATACTGTTATGGCTACCAACTGGCCCATCCCTTTTCTTCAGCAGATTGCTTGTTATAGTTCATAATTGCCTTCTCAAGTCATCCAGTGGATAAGAGATGATTGGGAATCCCTGTGTACAGTGAGTCCTTGTTGTCTGCTTGGGTTTGGTTCCAGGATCCCCTGTGGATAACAAAATCTGTGGATGCTCAAGTCCCATTAAATATAATGGCAGAGCAAAATGGTGCCCCTTATATAAAATGGAAAATATTATCTATCTAGAATTTATAATTTATTTTATTTTATTTTATTTTGCATATTTTCAATCCATGGATGCTTGAATTTGTGGATAAAAAAAATCTGTAGATAAGGAGTGCCAACTGTATATTTAAATTGGATATAAGAAACTTGGAAAATGGGAAAATCCTCCAGGGGTGGATAGTGTTTGTGAGTTGTGTGCATCAGGGTTGTAAATGTTGACTTGGTTCATCCTAATGTGGTAAAAAAAAAAAAAAGACCAATAAATAAATACATATAAAAATTCCTGTGCTCAATATGCTGGCTGGCATCCTGTGAGACAGTTATGAGTTGGAAAATAGATTCACAACCTCATTATTATTGTGGCACCATTGCCATGACCATAGATGCCCCTAAAACCCACCTGGACAGTTGTACTCTGGAGGATTTGTGCAACACTGGTGAGTGGAATGATGTAGGATGATACTGCTAGACTACTCCTTCCAGTGAACAATAAGGAGATGTGATAGGTCCCTTCAGTGCCCGCATCATTTTATTGCTCACAGGTGTTGGGGAAGGGGTGGTGGTGGTGGAGGCATCATCCTTCAGTGCCCACTCACTTGTGGGACAAAACTCCTATGTTCCACATTGCTGCCTGGCTCTTAGGGTGAGTAAGAATAAGGTAAGAATAGGTAACAATAAGTAAGAATAAGGAATGCCTGCCAGTGAATAGAAGGAGTGGCAGCAATCGGAAGTAAAGGTTGTGGAGCAGCAGCAGTTCTGATCATCTTTCCCTCTCCCCCAAAATGGTTGCCCTTAAACCACTGGAGTGTTTGGAAGGATAAGCATAAGATGATAAGCTTTAAAATGAACAGATCTTACTGTTTTTGTATAGAAGCAGAATGAATTGCACATATACACACACACACACACACATATATTAACTGCTCAATCAAAAATTCTTACTGAACGGCTGCTGCCTGGTGAATAGTACTGTTTACATAAATGTATTAACTAACCACCCCCCCCCCAACAACATTCCTGCACATCAGATTTTACATAGGAGTGCCTGCCCCATTATTCCATTTGCAAATAAAGTATCTGAAAATTCTCATACCTGGGCAAGCAACTCACAAATGTATCTGCTCATAAATTCTTGCAACAGCAACAAATTATCACCACATTTCTGACCACAAAAAAGTCACTGCTTGCCTGAATTGTAATCTTACCATGGGGTTGTGTAGTATAAATATCTGTATGTGGGTCTGAACATTAATTGCACTACAGAACACTTGTGTGGGTGTAGACCTCCCTTTCATATCTGTGTAGTTGTTGCTATTGTTGTTTTAAATGAGTTCCAAAAATCCCCAAAGGCCCAAAGAAACAGTGATTTAATGGGGATAGAGGTCTAACATCTATTCCATTCCAGGAAAATACATAGTTTTATTATATATAAATGCAATCTCAAACTGGCTGCATTCAGACAGCTTATGTATTGCTTCTCCTCTAGAAATAGATCAGTTTTTAGTGCCTCGGTGATTAATTCAACTGTTTATGTGACTCCAGCATGGGTATGTTGGGGAATAAAAGAAGAAATGTGTGGGTAAATCCATTCTCAACACTGTGTATTTTGTTCTGTATTGCATTGTTTCAGAATAATTGTAAACAAAACCTTGGTTCTTTCAGTTTTATCTACATTTTCCTTTGCTGCAACAATTGTATACAGTGCCCAGGTATGCACACGATACAACCATAACTATATCATGAGTCTTCATTAAGGGGGAAAGCAAAATGAGAGTCTTGTCCCCCCAAAATAAGAATTTTTGACTCCATCCAGCCTCTGTTTAAAAACCTCCAAAGGAATACTCCAAAGAATCATGTTTCCACTATTGAACATCATTTACTGTCAGGATGTTCTTCCTAATGTTTCGATGGAATCTCTTTTCCTTTAGTTTCAATCCATTGTTCTGGATCCTAGTCTCTGGAGCTGCAGAAAACAAATTTGCTTCACCCTCAACATGACGTCTCTTCAAATATTTAAACATTACTATGATGTCACCACTTAACCTTCTCTTCTCCAGGCTAACCATACTAGCTCCCTAAGCCACTCCTCATAGGGCACAGTGGTTTCTAGACCTTTCACCATTTGGACACCCTCCTCTGGACATGCTCCAGCTTGTCAACATCCTTCCTGAATGGCCCAGAACTGGACACAGTATTCCAGGTGAGGCCTGACCAAAGCAGAATAGAGTGGAACTGTTACTTCCCTCAATCAATGTGGGATTATGTTTAAAATGAAATTGTTGGGATAGTGCCTGTTTGAGTCTCATCCATCACTCTAGATGTGTGAGTTTCTTCTTGCCATAAAGCACTACAGTGTGACAGTGAGAACAGTCATGGCCTCTGAAGTGGTGTTTAGAATGATAGGAAATTATGGGAAGGCTCTACATTTTTGAAGAGTGTTTAAATCTTTCAACGCCTACTTCAAATCTTCCTGACTGAGGCTTTTTCAAAGTTGTGCTTCACTTCAATAATTTTTAAATCACTATATACATTACAGGCTGAGGATTTCAATGGCTTTCTAACCCATTTGCTTATAAAATATGAACTGCTGTAATCAGGTTTAATATGGTGAAGGTAGGCACAGAAAGGGCACATGGGAAATACAGGCCATCATCTTGCCAGGTACCATGAGAGCTTGATAGGGCAGGTTTCATCAGATATTGAAAGGGAAATATTCATAAAACATATTAATGTTCTCTACATTATCCAGCCTGATGATTATAAAACAGATTAGCCAAAGGCCTCTTTGTGTCCCTAGCAAATGGTATTGTGTGGCACAGTATCTGGTTGAGCCATACCATTGCTGAACAGCTCTTACCATAGTGTTTAAGTGAAATTTCTTTTCCTGTAGTTTGAATCCATTGCCCTGTGTCCTATTCTTTGGAGCAGCTGAAAACAAGCTTCCTCCATCCTCAATATGGCACTCTTTCAAATATTTAAATATGGCTATCATCTCACCCTTCATAAGCCATGGTTTCCATGTTTTGTTTTACAATTTTGGCTGCTCTTATCTGCACACATTTCAGCTTCTCAGTATCTTCTTGAATTGTGGTGCCCGGAACTGGACATGGTATTTCAGGTGAATTTTGACCAAAGCAGACAAGATTGCTTCCCTGGATAGCAATAGCAATTTCATTTATATACTGCTTCATACCACCTAAGCAGTCTCTAAGTGGTTTACAACTATAAACTAATTGCCCCCAAGAAGCTGGTATTTTAGCTACCTCAGAAGGATGCAATCCTGAGTCGAGCCTGAGCCCTGGCTGGTATTGAACTCACCACCTTATGGTTTGTGAGTGAGTGGCTGCAGTACAGTCATTTAACCACTGCACCACCAGGGCTCAATACTCCACTATACTCCTACTGATGCAGCCTAGGATCATATTGGTTTTTTAAGTTGTCACATCACACTATTGACTCATGTTCATCTTGTGGTCTACTAAAACTCCTAGATCCCCTTCACATTGCCAAGCCAGGTATCACCCATCCTATACCTGAGCGTTTCACACACACACACACACACACACCCCGCAGTAGTACCCTTACATATATCCCTGTTGAAATTCATTTTGTTAGTTTTGGCACAGCCAAAATAACAGATGCCAATAATCCTAACTGATCCCCCCCTCCATCATTGCCATTATGTTCGTCTGAAAATAATCTCATTTCTTAAGAAAGGAAAAATACAGAAGTGCTATAATACCAAAATAAGAAACCATATCGGTAAATTATAAGACTAAAGAAAAATAATGTTGCAATTTATCTGGAAAATTATTATTCCAAAACAAAGGATGGATCAAAATTTAATCATACTTCTAATACATCCATTGAAATCAATTGAACTGAAGCTAGTCATGACTAACATTGATTCTGCTGGTTATAATGCATTTCTTATAACTATATCCAAGTGTCAATTCAACTAATAATAAACAAAATCAGGTTATATTTCTATATATTATTTTACAAAAGCATACACTAATCCTCCCAACACCAAGCAGATGTGTTTATTAAAACATCATCTCAGTTCAATAATGCAAGTGCATTGTTTTCAGGTACAACCTGAATCCCAGGAGGATATCATAAAACTGGAATAGATTTGATAAAATAATTGAAATGAAACATTTGTATGAATAAAGCCTCAGATGTTTTGGCTTCTTCCTTCTTTGATTTCACTTGGAATGAGAGTGATAAGCAATATCAAGCACAGTTTTAGACAAGACAGGATGATGTTGAAGGAAAGAGTGGAATTGTTGTCTAAATTAAAGCTACACAGTGTCAACGTATTGAGTCTGTGGATCAATAAGGTCTCTCCTTTGCTCCACCAAGCATGGCTGGATCATCAAGTTTCTCTATAGGCAATATGGCTGTGTTGGAGAGGCTGTATCCCTCAAAGGTAAAATGTTTTGCCACAGGTTATTCCAACTTTTTAGTGGTGTTTGTTGATATACTGTCTGAAGGGATGTCACATTGAGGAGGGAGCAAGCTTGTTTTCTGCTGCTCCAGAGAGCAGGACCCAAAACAATGGATGCAAGCTTCAGGAAAAGAGATTCCACCTCAACATTAGGAGGAACGTCCTGACAGTAAGGGCTGTTCAACAGTGGAACACACTCCCTTGGAGTGTAGTGGAGTCTCCGTCCTTGGAGGTCTTTAAGCAGAGGCTGGATGGCCATCTGTCTGGGATGCTTTGATTATGAGTTCCTGCATGGCAGGGGGTTGGACTGGATGGCCCTTGTGGTCTCTTCCAACTCTATGATTCTATGATTCTATATGGTTTCTGATCTTGTGTGAAGATCAGTGGTGACTATTTTGATATAGTGCATGTTGTGTATGGGGTGCTGGCATTAAAGCAGATATATGACACTGGTGGAAAGTCATATATGTCCTAGATTGTTCTTTATATGTATGTGCCTGTCAACTAATGTTGACCCCATGAATTTCATAGGGTTTCTTAGGGAAGGAATATTCAGAGGTGGCTTTGCCCCTTCTTTTCTCTGAAATATAGCCTATGGGGTTAGATGTGATCTGGTGCTTTTGAAGTATTTAGGTTACCAAATTGCATTGGTGGAGTGTATAGATGCAAATCTTCCCAGTACTCCCAACATACCCAACTCTTTCTAGAACACAGGCATTCATTGGGAGATGGGGGCAGCCAGATCGTACTGACTGTATTTCAATAGCCAACCCCAATAAGGCAACATTATTCTCCTGAACAACCAGAAGACCCTGAGAGGTGCAGAACAATGCCTTTCTTTTTCTGTGGCCTGACAGCAGGTAGGTAGCTTGGGAGTGTTGTAAGGAGGCAGTATATGATGATGCTGGATGCTTCCTTACCCAATAACCATTTAAAGACATAGGCAATTATGAAGTAGCATTATATCTGCATATGTCCCCAACAGTATTTTTCTTCTTCTTGTGTGTTTTCAAATCATTTCTGACTCATGGTGGCATATTGCATGTGATAATATCCGACTTCATCCCGTAATAGACTTGAACATGGAAAAGGTAAGTTGGTTTTTTTTGTAATGTGATAAACTCCTTTATCTTACCACTCCCCAAATAACTTCCCATATACCTTAAAATAAGTGTCCTCTGGGGCTGTTTTTACAGCCATCACATCATGGTCCTTAGACCTTGTTTTGCATGGGGAAACTGCTCCAGCAGCCGATATCTTTTAATACGTTTCTTTCCCCAGCTTCAGAATATTTTGCCAAATTTTCATGCTTTTGCTGATGATGAACAATAAAATAAAACAAAAATATGCCTACTTAAGCTTTTAATATTTGAAACTCTTTATTACCCTCTCACCCTCCCTTTTTTCTTTTTTAGATTAGGAAAGCTCTTGAATCTGAAAACTATAAACACTGGGAATATATCCATCTATCTTGGGGACACCTTTAATTAAGTCCAAATCCTGAAAAGCTTAGTTGTCGCTCAAGCAAAACTTTTGATTGAAAGCAAGGGAATTTTGCCAGGGAATGCAGAGCTAAGCAGTCAGGATGTGGTCCGATAATTAAAAAAATGGCTCCAAGGTGAAATGTTTGGGACAAAACTTTCTCAACCTTGAAGAAGTTTTAGAGACAAATTAACAGAATAAAAACTTCTGGTGTTCTTTGAGGTATTTTTCGCCACTCAGTTTGAACGTGACATATATGGAGTCTTTGCATTACAAATATTTACCCCTTTAGGGAGGCATTTCAATCTTTTAGAATGTGAACACCTCATTTTAAAAAATCCAATGGTATCATAAGGAAGGGAGCTCAGAGGGACAGAGGGACAGTCTGGAACCCCAGGAGGGCCATATTCAGCCCCAGGATGTGAGGTTTCCAAATTCTGCATTAATGTAGTGCAACACTGGAAAGATTGTGACCAAATATGGGAAGAGAGTTCAGAATGCTGGGAACATGGATTGAAATGCTGGGAGGAGGATAGAGTGTTGAGAAACTACATGGGAATGCTGAGTGGAAGGTGGAATCTTGGAACATTGCAATTGACTGTTGGGAGAGAGAGGGGGAGTATCAGAAAAGTGGAACAGAATGTTGGAAAGTAGCTTTTCTGAATGTGTGTGGACAGCAGGAGAGGTTGAGCAGTCACTCATAATTACCTTCAGGTGCAAAACAAAAAGTATTCCTTACGCTTACCATTTTGCTTTCCACCGAATCAAAGTAAATGGAAGCAATTTCTCACTGAAAGACCTGGTGTGTTGCACGTTCACTGGGTGACAATTTGACATTTGCATACCATACAAGATATAATGAGCTGAAACAAGGGTGGTAATTCCAACAGCATCGTAAACAATTTTGCTCATTTGGCAGAATGTTAATAAATTGGCCTAGCTGTCTATACAAGGCATAAAAAGAACAGAAAGTGGCAACAATTGATTCTGATATTGCTTTTCCTTTTTTTAAAAAAAGGTTTTAAATATGCATTCATAAATACGGAGTGTTTGCAAGTCAACTCTTTTACCTCCACCAGATGAATATCTGAAGTGTGTTTCTTTGACAGAGAGAGAATGAAAGAAAGTGAGATGTTTTTGACTTCACTGAGAAATAAAAGCTACATGTGTCAATTTTGGTGTTGCAGTCACTATGAATATTTATTGATTGAGCTACTCAAGCTTAGTATTGACAAGCCAATCAACAAATATATCAAAATTTGTTTGTTTGTTTGTATGCATCCAATCCTTGGAAGGCAGAGACAGGAAAAGAGGGGGGCACCTGGGTGTTATTCATCTCTTCATCACATAATTATTTCTGAGGTGGGAAGCAAATTATAAACTCTGCTCTTCAGTTTGCCAAAGTGAAAATTGGCTTTCCAAATAGGAGGAGGCAGAAAAGGAAAAGTAGATAATCACAAAAGTGTCTGCTTCGGAACTAGTAGAGGAGAAGGATAAATACGGATGAACCTTTCTAACTTATTGCACCAAGAATCTCTCTCTCTCTCTCTCTCTCTCTTTAATATTTATAATACTAATACAGGCAGTAAAAATAACTAGATAATTTTAAACCATCCAAAATGATCTAAGACGATTTTAAAGAGTATATAGAATGCTTGCTAAAACCCTGGGGTGGCATCCTGTAAATTATATACATCTGCATGGATTTGGTTCACACTTAAAGATGAGTTGAGATGACTTAAATCTGATTTATGATATCATAATTCATTAAGTGGATGCTAGCCACAATTGAATACATGAACGTAACATTTCTTTTGTTTGCAGTGAGTCTTAACACAATATACAGTTCCTCCCTTACACATTATGACTTATGAACACTGAGACTAGTGACAGGTTCAGATGGAAACCTGGAGCAGAATCTATTGACCTGGAAGCCACCAACCATGATTATGTCAGATTCCTCCAACTGCCCACATCCAAACCCTCACCTTGTCTATGAATCCAGCCTATCCTGATCATGTCATTCTTACACCATTTACACTTTCTTCACTGTTTGCCAACTATATGGAAATTCATCCAACATTCTCTCAATTTTCAAACATTCACAAAATCATACTTATCTAATATAGCACAATATGAAACACAGAGCGGCTTTACAGACTGTGCCAAAAGAGTGGTCTGTAGCTGCCCCTTTGAGCAGCGGGTTGGTGCCAGGGCACCAGAAGCCCCAATCCACCACTTATCCAGGCTGTGGAAAAGGGGCAAAACGCCCCTTCTCCATGGCCTGGAAAGGGCTGTCCTTGGGGACACCCCGACCGGCAGAGGAAAGGGAGAAAGGGGCCTCCTGGAGGCTTGCTTTCACCAGATGACAAAAATTGAGTTTTCTGGTCTTTGATCTTTATATTTTAAATACTTTAAAATCAATTTAAAAATTAATTTTAATAGTATTGTCTTTTATCCTACATTGTTTTAGTTGTATTTTGCTTTGGACCTATGGTGTAAACTGCCTTGGATTCAGCACTGGAGAGAACAATGAGATATACGCTTTTAATTTTTTACAGGAACGGTTTACAGGAGTACAGATGAGAAGAAAGGGCCACCCCTTTCTCCTCTGGATCGTTGCTGCAGTAACCACACGGGTACGGCAATGATCGGCTCTAAAAAGGAGGTGCAAAATGGGGGGGGGGCAGCCACTGAAAAGGACCTCCCCTGTGTCTTCACCAAACATTCCTGTGAGGATGGTATGAGAAGGTCGTTCAATATGCGGACCCAAGCCATTTGGATTGTATTCTCCATTTTCCCGAAATGCCTAGTTCCTTGTATTACAAGACCCACACTTCCCACTACCCATATATAAATGGAAATACTAACTTCAACTACTTTCCTTTTTCATTACAGCTTTCCTTTAAATTGAAAGGAGGGATTTTATAGGTTTGGGTGGAAGAAACATTCAGACTTAATACTTGCAGTCTGAAGTGGTGCAGTTTAGGGGAAGACAGCCATACTATTATGGTTCCGCTGAGTGTATAGATTGGCTCTGTATTGAATCTGCCTGAGTGAGCACAGAATGTACTACTCTGATGGAAAGAGTTTATCATTGGCTTCCCAGAAATCTTTAAAGCCCTCTCTTCCACTACCACAAGAATAATACAATAAACTATTCCTAGTGTTCAGGCTCTGTGTCCCATTGCTTATGCAGCTAAAATAGCACCGCTTACAAACGAGAGAGAGGGATCAGAAGATTTAGGGGAAGCTAAAATGTTCAAATGTTCAAACATGTTGAGGTGAACCGATTATAATGACCAGGGCCTAAGAGCAGTTCTAACACCAGAGACCCATGTATGAAATTCCCAACTGCAGTATCCACTTCTTGCTGCAGTGGATCAGGCTTGGAGGTCCCCATGGACTAAGGGGACACTTCTTTTCAGGCCTGGGAGGAAGAGGCTGTACTAACAGCAGCATGGGATCCCTAGCCATTGATAGACCCAAAGCTCCCATTGCACAATTGATAATCCAGCTCAGGTGGATCCAGCCTATGGTGTAGGCACACTACACTAGCCCAACAAAGACTAAGCACGTTGGCTATTGTTGTCTGATTATAGTATCATAGAATCGTAGAGTTGGAAGGGACCACAAGGACCATCCAGTCCAACCCCCTGCCATGCAGGAAATCTCAATCAAAGCATCCCTGACAGATGGCCATCCAGCCTCTGTTTAAAAACCTCCAAAGAAGGAGACTTCACCACACTCCGAGGGAGTGTGTTCCACTGTCGAACAGCCCTTACTGTCAGGAAGTTCATCCTAATGTTGAGGTGGAATCTCTTTTCCTGTAGCTTGCATCCATTGTTCCGAGTCCTAGTCTCTGGAGCAGCAGAAAACAAGCTTGCTCCCTCCTCAATATGACATCCCTTCATGTATTTAAACAGGGCTATCATATCACCTCTTAACCTTCTCTTCTCCAGGCTAAACATACCTATCTCCCTAAGACACTCCTCATAGGGCGTGGTTTCTAGACCCTTCACCATTTTAGTTGCCCTCCTTTGGACCCACTCCAGTTTCTCCACATCCTTTTTGAATTGTGGTGCCCAGAACTGGACACAGTATTCCAGGTGGGGCCTGACCAAAGCAGAATAGAGTGGCACTATTACTTCCCTTGATCTATGATGTACATCCAACTAGTGTGTTGCAGTATTTGAACTTATGCTATTATGCCCACTTTTTTTGGTTGTTGTGGAGGTTGGTATTGTTTACCGACTGCAGAATGAACAAAATCCCCCTACCCCACCTTTTAAGTAACACAGTACCCCTCCCCATAAGGCCACTTCCATACCACTGGAGAGTAGATGGATTGGCAGAAATGCTCAAGGACCCCTAGACATCCTTGTAGATTCATGGAGCTGTGTATCTAGCTACTGGAAAATATCTGAACATATCTTCATTGATTCCCCCATTCCCCTATGAAACAAAAATGGCTGTGGGGAACTGTATCACTTCAAAGATGAGTTTTTAAGGGGGGGATAGCATTAAGAGATGATAGCTATGTAGACCTAGCTACCTGGCAGACGCGCATCTGCCAATGTAGGATCTCTGTCTATGTTGGCTGACAACTGGAATATTGGCTGACTATTGATATGTGAGAGAGGGGATAGTTTGATAATCATTGGGAAGGGTGAGAGTGATGGACTGAAGTGGATAAAATGCAGAAGGCTGAGTACTCTACATTGCAAAACCACTACGACTAAGACAGGAGGAGGAGGAGTAAGAAGAAGAGGAGGGAGGGGAGTGGAAGAAGAAGACTAAGAGAAAGAGGAGGAGGAGGTTGGGAACAGATTTGACTGCTGTTTTATTCTTGTATTTTTTAATTTGTTGTACCCCGCTCCAAGTATTCTATTAGATGAGTGGGTTATAAATAAACATGATGATGATGATGATGATGATGATGATGATGATGATTGCCAACAAGAATGCAGGACAAAACCAAAACCCTGAGGCCCTGCCTTCAACAACAGAACATTACACAGATTAACATGGAAATCACTCCTCCCTACCTAGGGTCACACAGTGTGTGTGTGTGTGTGTGTATCTTTCAGGCCAGAATTCTCCGAAGATGCCAGTTACAGATGCTGGCAAAATGTCACGAATAAACTCTTCTAGAACATGGCCACATAGCCTGAAAAACCCACAAAAAATTATGGATGCCGGCCATGAAAGCCTTCGACTTCACATTGAAAACCAGCGGCGTTTGCACATGCTTCAGAAATGATAAAAAGGAAAGAAATGAAGTGGATAGAAAATCATCTCAGCAAGGGATTAGTGTAAGAAACAACAACAAAAAGCTCTTGCAATCTCAGTATTAAAATGGTGATGGGAGTTCAACTGCAGCCACAGAGGAATTTTCCTATAACAGTGCAATCAAGGCAAGACGCCTGATTTACTTACTTCTATCCTTCTATTTCATTTTCAGCATCAGATCAAAACTAGGGCGGAGGGGGAGACAAAGTTAAGCATAAACAGGAAGTCATCCTCAAGCACGTCCATTGACGCTAAGTGTATTGATTGTCTTGCACCAAAAATACATATCTTTAATAGATGCTCAATTTTCCTTACAGATTTTGCAATCCCATGATTGCTCATGCCTTTATTGCCTCTAGAACTGACCTAGCCAGCAGAGCTGTTGCACGTTTAAAGAAACAAAACTGAGTTGAATTAAGTACATGTTTTTGCAGCGAGAAGATTGGCTGCAAGAGAGAATTAATACCATAGAAACTCCCTGAATGCAACTTGTCTCTATTTTGACCTCCAAGACCAAATCTTCTTGAAAAAGTATTGTTGCTTAAAGAGAGTTGCATGTAAAAAGCTCATATTTTCTTTCTGCCTGACCTCTCTTTGGCCTCCGTGGCTCTCTGATCTGTTAACATTATATTTAATACTAGCTAAGGTATTTTATAAAGGTTCCGGTAAGGTTGCTTGTGGCTATCAAGTATGAAATAGGGAAAAAACACATTTGTCAGACAATAGAAAATACTGAGAAGCATTGATTTCCCCCCCTTCTCCTTAAGAAAAGTGAGCAGTTTTTGTAGTGAGGGTAAAAAAAGAGGATAGCCAAAACTATACTATGTGTTTCAAATGCATCCTTATATTTTGAACAGTGTGAAACACATTCCTTTATTTAGTTAAACAGGAGTCAAATATCTTCACATATAATATACTGCAAAATAATATTGGCTTTCCTTGGTGAAGGTTCAGTCTCAGCTTCCCACATGAAGAATTAAAATCTTGATGACCTCTATGATTCTATGACCTCTTTCAGGTCATCATGGTTAAAACTGTGTCCACTAGCAATATCAATTTTTGGGGAACAAAGACTAACTGGTTGATAATTCTTG
Source organism: Urosaurus nigricauda (assembly GCA_034509955.1). Lineage (NCBI taxonomy): Eukaryota > Metazoa > Chordata > Lepidosauria > Squamata > Phrynosomatidae > Urosaurus > Urosaurus nigricauda. The sequence goes on from JAOEGL010000013.1 coordinate 14,030,463, forward strand.
GGATCCCTCTTTTGTTTCCCTTTTGAAAATGTGGACAATGTTTGCCCTCCTCCAGTCTGCTTCATATTTAAAGATAGCTACTGTATCATATTTCCGTCTTTTCTTCTCCAAGCTAAGCATAGCTAGTCATTCCTTCTAAGGCTTAGTTTTCAGACTTTTTATCATTTTGGTTGCTCTTCCTCAGACATGTTCCAACTTACAGATATCCTTCTTAAACTCTGATGCTCAGAATGGGACACAATATTCCAGGTGAGGCCTGACCAAAGCAGAATCGAGTGGTATTACTACTTCCCTTGATCTTGATACTATATTTCTGTTGATGGAGACCAATATGGAATTGGCTTGAGTGGAATAACTTAATTTGCCAGTCATAATAACCATAATGCATCGCTGCGTTAAAGGAAGACAGATCTACAACCAAGGGCCTTAAAGTGAAAATTTAGTTGTCTTTCATAGCAAAATACAGCAGACCAACGTTTACAGTTTTGGATAGGAGGAGCTTTTTTTTCCTCTGCAAAATCTTCAGTTTCTCGTAGCCATTAGCAATTATCAAGTAAGCTGCAGGAACATTGACGGCAGTCCCTCAAAAGCGCTTTTGTGGGCAAGAAGCTTCACTTAATGTTTGGCATAGTGCATTAGGCACTCTCATGATTCATCTGGCTAACTTGATTTTAATCATCTTTGTCCTTAAAAGACTAGCGAGTGCTTTCTAATGCACTAGACTATGACTTACCATGACACCTATATTTATATAAATTAAATTTATTGGTAGCTTAAAAGCCAATGCAACAGACTTAAAACAATAAAGTGTTCAGCCAGCCCATTCTTTTAAGGTTTAATATAGCAATCTCCCTATCTGTTTCAATTGTAAATTTCAGAAGACAGGAGAAGAAGGGGGTGTCTGTGTCAAGGTGACATACCCCGAGAAGGACACAATAGTGGTAAACTGTTTGCTTTGGTGTAGTAGACCTGTCTAACGGAAGATGCTATTATGGAATTTGATAGGATTATGGGAAATTAGTTACCACTTAGTTTACTGACAGAGGACATATGTTGCAGGTAGAAAATCCAAGGTTGGTATTTGTTATTTCCATCTCAAGGGATCAGATAGCAGATAGGGAAGTTTTCCACCTGAGATCCTGGAAAGTCAGAACCACACCACTAACATTCACTGATTTTCTGACTAGGCTTCTGAACCTGGAAGTAATTCATTGCAAGTAACATTAAATTAACCCTATAGTAGGACATTCACACACCCTGTGCTCGATTTTAAAGAGTAAAAGCATACAGAAAAATCTAATCTAAGTAAAAATGGTGTTAGTTTTTAAAAATAAAAATGTTAATGAGCCATGTTCACTTTTTAATCCTAATACATTGCTTTGGGAATCATTTTTGAGGAGCTAGGATCACTTTAGGATATAGTTGTATCTTGAGTATATTTTTTAAAGGAGAATTTATATTTAACCAAGACCTGAATATTAGATTTACATAAGAGTTGTCTAAACAACTGATTACATGGTTCAGCTTAATCTACCAGTTCCCATTTTGCCAAATTCCCTTCCTCCAGCCATCACAATTCTAATTTGTCTTTCCCTATTATCTGTCATGGCTTTCCAATGTGCAGCCTAGAATCTAAAACAAAGGTGAGCAACTGTGGAAGGCTAGGAATCTTCCATAGCCTTCCCCAAGAAGACGTTGGAGGACTACACTCCACCTTGTACCCACATCTCCAAAGTAACTTTGGGGGGGGGGGGCTTCTTGGGCCCCTAGAAGGCATTTGTGGCCATTTTTTAGTCAAAGAGTTAAAGGGCTTTAACAATATTACACTAGTTAAGCATCAGGATCATTTTCATTTATTGAAGGCACTCTTCTTTCCCTTGCCTGATCTCTGTTGAATTTGGGTTCTGGAAACAATTGCTATGTTTTCGTGAGATGGTCATTAGTTTATTTGCAGTATAACATAGCCATGGAAAGAATGCTTTAATTAGAGAAATACTGGGTTAATATTTGACCTGAGGAATGGGGATGAAAAGTCTTTGGTAATGCTGGTAGTTCCCTATAAATACTTTGGGATGAGAAAAAACATTGTGTAGATCTCCAAAATAAAATTGCTTTGTAGAGGAACAAAACCTGGGATTTTCAGAGATTTTTTTTCTGCGGGGGGGGGGGGGTCCTGGGAACCATATCCCATCCAATACCAAGGGCCCACTGGGCATTTTGCTCACCTGAAGTAATTGCAAGTTTTAAAATATCTTCAAGAAAAACTCTATGCACAACTCATTACATCAGTCAGTCATTGAAGTTACACATGCATGGATAACTGTTAGAAAATACTGGCTATGTATATAAAAAAGGGAATTTTGACATAATAAAGGTAACTGATCCAAAGCACCCCTGATCTGTACATATAAAGGCAATGTGTTACCACTAATCTAGACTTTTTCCTAGAAGGAAATAATTGGTTCTCCAGCAAAATTTAAATAGCCACATACACATTTGGTTGGGTATTTTATCAGAGTTATACGCAAAGCCTGGATAAGTTACTTTAGGAACCACAAATACTAGAATTCCACAGCTAACAAATCCACTGGCAATGCTGCCTCCGGTATTCCAGGAATTATAGTCTTAAAAGGTAACATTTCAAAAGATGGAGAACATGTGTAAAAAGAAGCAATCATCATCATCATCATCATCATCATCATCATCATCCAGAAAGTCATAGCTTTGGTTCGTCCCACAGTTCCCTGTTCTTTGGTAGTTGATGTTGCTAATTCCTTTCAAACTTAACAAAGGGAAATTTAAAACTGCCAGATTATCTCTCTAGCATTTCGAGGAGTAACTGCTTCAAGTCAAATCAGTTACAGCACTTCAGATTTAATTTTCTTGATCTTTAGCCACTAGACAATGAGAGACTGAAGAAGTCCTGGACAGAACACTAGTCTGCCATGGAATCTATTAAGAGACTGTCTCCGTGAGCAATATTCAACGAAGATCGGATGAAGCAGCTGCGGCCCTATTAATTAAGAACTGATTTGTTTTTCCTCCGGAGGAAGAATCCCACATCCTCACTTGCTCAGAAATATTGTGATTAGCATTGTGCATGGATTCTTAGAGTTGTGGAGAAGATAAGAAATTTCACCTGAAAGAAATATGGGTCTCACTGGCGTCACCCCTCCCTATTTTCCCACATTATCTCCTGTCTATGCAGTTTATATCCTCATTTTTGAGCCTTTATAACTTTCATTCTGACTTACCTGCTAGTACTGATCCAGGTCTTGTGAATTTGATCTTCAGTGACAGCATTTTCTCGTTGAGAAGAGTAAAATTGTCCCAAAGGGGCAAACATTCTCTAGGTTTTATTGTCCGCTTCCACTTTCATTCTTACCATTCCCCCGGCCCAGGCATCTGCCACTTTTCTCTGTCCATGAAGTGTTGCTCTAGTTGGCTACAAATTCTAGCAACATCATTGTAGTCATTGTGGGATTCCTGACTGGCTGCAATTACTCCTGAAAGGAGAGATGAACTGCAACCAACCAGGTGTCAATCTATGTCTTGATTTTGTTGCATTTCTTTGAGTCTCACCATCATTTCCTTCCTCTCCATCTTCTGTATCAAGATGAAGGTCCATGTGCTTGATTTCCATAGCATGGAATGTGTGCATATTTTAGTATATACTTTCCCAACATATGAGCATTTATGTTATTTTTTTTTGGTTAGGGATGTGGTAGCTCAGGGGTTAAGATGCTGACTCTGACAATTGCAAGATTGGCAGGCTGAGGCCCAAATGCCATGTGACAGAGTAAGCTCCAGAGTAAAATCAAGTCCCAGCTTCTGCCAACCTAGCAGTTCAAAAGCATGGAACAGTCCAAATAGATAAATAGATACCACTTTGGTGGGAAGGTAACAGTGTTCTATGCAGTCATGCTGGCTACATGACCACAGAGTTGCCTTTGACAATGCTGGATCTTCTGCTTAATAACCAAGAAAAGCACTGCCTCCTACAGTTGGGCAGGACTAGACAATCCCGTAAAGGGAAAACATTTACCTTTTTTTACTTACAGATTTGGTTATCATTTTTCTCACTCCTGACTAAGATTTATTTTTATCCACATTTCAAAGATATACATTTTAAATTGTATTAGCCTACACCCGTTCCTACATTGCAGAATTGCAATAGTTTAATATTACTTTAATTGTTGTGCCTCCATTCTATGGAATCCTGGGATTTGTAGAATTCAAAGACATAGCCATGTTAGTCTGGAACATCAGTATGCAAAAGGATCTTGCAGTACCTTTGAGAATAACTGAAAGGCAGAAGCTGGTAGTATGAGCTTCCCATTTCCTAAGCTCAAGTCTATAAAAGCTCATGCTAACAACTTCTATCTTTCATGGGATTTGTAGTTTAATAAGGGACTTAAATTCTCTGCTTAAGGGTTCTAGTGTTAAGGTTCGGAGGAATCAAGCAGAGAATTCTAAGTGCTTCACCAAATTAGAAGTCCAATATTCCCAATGATGGATCCCATGGCAGGTAAAGCGGTATGAAGATGCTGTTATTATGAAGTATCAATTTAACCTATATTTGAAAAAAGAAAAATAAAGAAAAACAAACAAACAGGAGAGGTGAGGATAATTTGTTGCTTGCAGTTTCTTTCCAAAGACAGAAAACTAAAAGATATGCAAACACTTCCACTAACAGTCTCAGAGACCACAAATTGGACAAATGCATTAAAAAAATAAAACAAGAACAGAATACCATTTAATACAAAATTTCTTTTCTACATCAGTATTAGAAGTCTCCACTGTCAAGATGGCAACACACTTGCAAACTAAACTAGAGAGAGGGATGGATCAGGTTTTGCAATATGCTGTGGATCATCAGGTTTAAATTGGCAGTTTGTGAAGGAGGATTCTCTTCTGGAAAAATGCTCATTAACTAGATAGTAAAATACACCCAAGAATTCTGACTTATTAGTCAACCATAGCTACCTCTCCTTTAAAAGAATCTAAGGGCAATTGGGTTCCTTAGATCATTTTAAATGGTCCAAAATGTGATTTTGCCAGTGGTAGGTGAGACCAGCAAAGGAAGTGGGGGGGGGTGTTCTCCCTGAATTTTTTGGTCAAAGTGATTTCAAATAACACGGGAAACATGGAGTGGCATCCTATATGTGCCACGGCAGATAGGCTGACCAATGTCTGGATCCAGACCCATGCAAGAGCACAACCTTCACAGCTGAAACCAATAAAGTTTTGGCCTTTTTTTTATTTCAACAATTGGTTGTTGGTATGGTGTTATTAGGGGTCCCTTTCACTGCTTTGGGAAATGAGGGAGAACATGTCAAATAAACAACAAAGAGAATGTTCAAATAAGCATCACAGGGAATAACCAAAGATACAGGAACACAACAGAGTTCAAAAAGACCATGATGCTCAAGGAAGACATGGCTGGAACAGCCTTTACTCTTTTCAAACCCAGAAGGATTAAATGACCAGCCTGGGTTGGGGGAGTCATGACCATGAAGTTACTCCACTAGAAAGATGCTGCCTGCAAGATGAGTGGTTCACCTCATTGTCCATGGATACAGCATTTCCTGACAGTTCTGTGATACTGCTTGTGTAGTTCACACTGTCATCTGAATGGCACCCACCCGAGTTAGGTTTATTGGTCACACTGAACCGTGACAAAGAGATGAAATGCAGGAACTGGCTGCTCAGGGTTTAAAACATTTAGCAGTTTCCAAAGTGCAACTTATGTTGTGGCAAAGCTTAGGTGAGCAAGCGGCGCTAAGCTCCTGGATTAGTAAAGACTGTGGAGCACGCACACCATGTTAATTTGCTTCACTTGAACTTTCATGAGGTTTTAAACATGCAGATGCAGTATGCTCCGGCAAAAGCTGAATAACTCACATATTTATCAGCCCTACATGTTTAACTGCATTTCTTTAAAACAACACTATCATCTTCCCCCAGCCTGCCAAAATCATATTGTCCCTGAAAGCAGGATAAAAATTGATCTCATTTGTTTGTGCGCAAGCAGCTGAATCAAAGTCCATTTGTGTATCTCTTCTAATAAAGGCTAGATATTCAATTCCATTACAGATAAGCACAGTGACAATCTACTTCATTTCATTACCAGAGCTGTAAACAGAGACAGACTTGGCAAAGCTGTTGTTTCATCAAACCTATAGAAGCTTTGTTAAAACAGGCACTATTCTCTAAAGAGCTTCTTAACTAGTCCAGGGAAATCATGCAGATTTCTAGAATATATCTTTCTTTCTCTGAACTGATGCAATTAATTATAGTATAAACAGGAAGAGAAAAGTCAAATTTATAATCCACCGGACTGACAGAAACTCTCGCACTCAAAGGAAACATTTCCCTGAGCTTAATTCTTTTATGATTATGGTGGTTCATGCTTGGTTCGCGCATGCCTTTTCTTTGCTTGATGTACATTGAATTGGTTCACAATTGCATCGTGAAATAAATACCTTATTTATATTTAGAAAAGTCAGGTTTCAGTCTAGGCATCTGATGTCCAGTTAAAAAATAATCAGTTGATGTCAAAAACTCTCCCTGCTATATATACTTCAGTATTGCACAGTGGGATGCATGTAGACAAGCAACATCAGAATGTGGTCAAGATAGCAAAAGTTATTAATTACAAAGAATGCATGAACTATGAGAGGCTGCAGTAGTTTACTTTTGCCTGAATTTTTTGGGAAGGGCAAGATTCATCCCTCTCCTCTCTTCTTTTTCCTGCTGAATTTGAGTTAATACTACTTTTTCACTTTGAACTCACTCTGCAGCAATTGAGGTAATCTGAGAACAAAGGGGGAAAGTGGAAGGAGGAGAGATAATAGCATCTGAAAAGTAGGATAGCAGAGGTTTAACCGGGACTATCCCTGGCAAATTGGGACAGTTGGAGGATATGCTACTGGAGATCCTGGAAATCCACTGCTGAAAGGAGTTGAAAAGATGGGTTGGAGAACCAGAGACCTTGGGGCTAAGTCTGGCTTCTTGAAGTCTCAGTCTGTACTTATCAGATGTTTGAGTTGTTAAGTCAAGAGTATTCCAGGCACAGAGATTTAAGGGTCAAAACCTGAGACCTAGGAACAACACCTTCTGATGTCACAGGGTGGGGGCCCTGGTAATACTATGAAACAAAGCTGCAAAGAATAACATACCATTCAAAGGAAGAGCATCAAGTCTAAAAAATGTAGAAAAAAATATGTATACACACACTTGTGCTCTCATTCAGTTACTAGCAGCAAGAACTTGAAATAACATGCTAAAATATGGAGGTATTTCTAGTCCCACTCATTTTGCCTTTGGCTTTGCCCACTACTTGAATGCATTCCTGAAGGCTCCCTTGAAACTGAATTCAGTCATAGGCCAGAAAAAGATCCCATACTTTTGGAATACACTACAGTGTTATATAAACAAGGACTCTCACCTAATATAAAGCAACTTTGTGTTTCCTTACAAATGCCTTTTATACCCTGAAAAGTGCAAATCAAATCCTTCACTTGATGCCCACTTTTTGAAATAGGCTGCAGCATGTTAAAAGGGGCATCATTGATTTGAACATCTAAGGTTCTTAATAAGTGGATCAGCAAAAACAAGATTATCTAATTACCTGGCATGAAATGCTTTTCAGTAAAATGACTCCACACTTATAGTTATGGCCATCACATGGAAGGTTAATCAAAGGAAAAGAGGAATAAAAGGGGCACCCTCCCTTGCTGTTTCCAGATCAAGATACTGGAAGGAAAGGAGACCCCTTCAGGGCAACTTGAAAACTCTTAGAGGCCACCTTGTCCAGTTCCCAAATGTAGTGATTTGATAGCTTCTGGAACACCTTCACTATGGAGGTATTTCTGCTCCTGGTTTTTAGGTACCAAGCTAAGGAGACATTCTTCTAGAGGGCTTTTGAACTGTCCTGGCCAGCTTCCTCTCATATCTCCTCATTTAATGTTTCTATCAATTAGAATGTATTTGTTTTATAACATAAGTCAGTCAACTGAATCAAATGTTGAATGGTGAGTGAACTGTTGAATGGTGAGTGAACATACAGGTAAATCTCCTTGACTGAATGGTTCTCTTGGAGTCAACACTAACAACATCGCCATTACTTCAAATTTCTCTTCTCGACTTCCCTGGAGACAAGACTTCCTCCACCCCCACCAAAAAGCTTGGTTAGGTGAATGGAATGGTTGCCATTGCACCAGCTATCACCAACTTTCTTCTATGTCTCAAGCTATTACATCTACCAAGTACATAAGTGGTCCCTAAGTGACAAAGATGCTGGTCCTGTGCTGCCATGGACTAGAGTTAGATAAGGTGGTGAAATTTTACATTGCAGATTTGTTATGTAATAAGGAATTGCCAGTGTGTGATCATCCAATCCCATCTTTTCCTTGATCATAGAAAGCACAGGTATTCAAAGAAGACTTTGAGAAAAGTTGTGTAGTAAAAGGCTTCATAAAATTATGTTCAGGTCAGATGAGGAAAAGGGGCCAGCTGGTTAAGTCTACCCTTTGGGCACTCGCTCTCTCCAGTGCCAAGGACTTTGCTTACAAAACATGCCATGTTAATGGCAGCTTGTTTTAGTGGAGAAAAACATTAATAATGAGGGACAGCTTTTCACAATAATGTTTAATGCATTTGCCAGGAACCTCTGATGAATTATTTGGGTGTCTGTTTTCAAGAGGCATTGATCTCATCCTAGAGCTGATGGGAACGTATGTTCCTGGGGACTGGTGTTATCATGCAACAGAATCTGTTGCCTTGAATCTGTTGTTATGCAGCCCTGTGGTTTTTGAACATTTCATTTCCTGATTGTTTGGTTTCAGAACATTTTATTTCCTGATTTTCAGGAAACCCATCCCCTCCCTTATCTCTCCGTACTGCAGAAGACAACAAATCAGACCTTCTGCAACTCAGTATGAGTATCCAGTTTATGTACTGGCTTCCTTTAGAGTGATGCTGAATGCACAGTCACCCAGGAACATGTCCAGTGAATACACTAGAGGACAGGGGGTATGCTTAGTAGATGCATTTATGCTACTTTGGCACACATTTGTTTTCCAAGAATAGGTGTCCCACCTGCCTGACTTTTGATTGCTTTAAATCAGAGATGAGCAGGTGGGACTCTTATCCTTGTCCACCACCATCTCAAGCTCATTAGGTAGGAACAAGTGAAAAGGCCTTCTCAGTGCCTGTTCCCAGACATTGAAATTCCTTCCTTAGGAAGGCCAGGATGGCTCCATCCATGCTTTCCTTACATTGGCAAGTTAATTTTGACATTTTTTTGAGTATCATTTTCATTTAGTTTGCAAGCTTCCATAGATCTATATATCTGGAGCATTACAGAATACAGCTGGGGTACCTGTGCCCATCCAGAAGATGTTGGGCTACAGGTCCCATCATCCTTACCTATTCACAATTCTGACTGGAACTGGTAGAAGCTGGAGTTCAGAAATATGAAGAACTACTGGATCCCTACTCCTAATACAGAGGCAGTTCCAATTATTGAAGGGCTCCATTTTACTTCCAAACTGATGTTCAAACATCCACCTGAGTTTGCTATTTGAGAGAATATTTTGAACCGCATTACAGTGCTGGTAACTCTCCAGGCCATTTTCAACCTCATTGCCTTCCAGAAGGAGAGAGAACAACCTCAGCTCCTCTCAGAATGCTCTATTTTTAAAAATTGTACATTAAAGGGGATGATCAATTTTGATTGGTAACTATAATTCAGAACTCTTTGTTTGCCAATTATGATAACCTTCCGAGGAACCATGGGGTTCCCTGGAACATCACTTGAAAACTGCTGCTTTAGTCAGTGATTTCAGTCATCTCCTGGTATAATATGCAACTATGTTCAATTTTTTAGCCATAAAACATGACCGAGTCTCTGCCGATAATGTGCAGTCTAGGCCATTAGTGGTTTATTGACTGCTGCAGCCCACACCTTTGCCCTGGAAGCTGTTTCATTACTAGCTTATAAGAATTTTCTTCCCCCCTCATAATCAATTAGGTACCTGCAAAAATCTGCAACTCATAGGCAGGCCTATGCAATGTGAAAGCCTGGGGCTGCCCCTATATCAAATGACTATCAAGAGAGAAGCATCTTTGATCTCCTCATCCATTTATTTCACATGTGACTATCTTATTTTTGATTGCATTTGTAGCCCATTTCATGACTTTGATATACAAAGTCCATGCATGATTTATCCATATCATATCAGACAATGCTCATGGATGATCACAGTCATTCCGTCTCCCACAGATAGACTGCCAAAAGCATAAAGGCACATGTAGTGGTGCCAGTGCATGGTATCCTTGGGCAGCTATCAGGATGCCAGCATTTTGGCAAGATAGAATAAAAGAATCATAGAGCTGGAAGAGATAACAAGAACCATCCATCCAACCTCTGTCATGCAGGAACTCACAATCAATGCACTCCTGAGAGATGGCCATCCAGCCTCTGTTTAAAAACCTCCAAAGAAGGAGACTCCACCATATTCTGAGGGAGTATTTTCCACTGTTGAACCACGCTTAGGTATTCCTAACATTGAGGTGGAATCTGTTTTCCTGGACTTTGAATGTATTGCTTTGGGTCATTTTCTCTGGAAGAGCAGAAAAAAAGCTTGACCATCCTCAGCATGACACCCCTTCAAATATCTAAACAGGGCGGTCATATCACCTCTTAACCTTCTCTTCTCCAGGCTAAACATACCCACTCCCCAAGTTGCTCCTCATAGGGATTGGTTTCCAGACCCTTCACCATTTTATCCATCACTGGAAGGATCCATCATTGAGGCTGCCCCCACATACCCTCAAACAGTTCACAGTTGAAAACCAGGATACATGTTCCCCAGCAACATCAGAGTGTGATCAAGACAGCAAAAGCCTGAGTCTGCTGGAAGGGCAAAATTCTGCCCTTCTTCTCCTCTTAATTAAATGTAAACTACTCTTGTACTTTGGACTCCATTTGCAGCAAACAAAGTAAGTTAAGGATAAAGTGGAGGAATGGGAGGAGGGGAGAGAAACTGGGACATTTTAAAGCAACTGAAAAGATGGTGTGACAGAGGAATAATTGGAACTGGCCCTGCCAAATTGGCACAGTTGGAGGATATGACCCAGATACTGTGCCCAGCACTGATGGTGAGCCACCATTATAATGGTTTTCATAGCATTCTTCCAGAGACATTGTGAGTAGTTATAATGTCAACTTGTCCAGATCTCACATCTTCCCTGTCCAAATCTCACATCCATACATGGTGATGGGGAATACAATTGCTTGGATGATCCTCACTTTGGTGTTCAAAGTTATATCTTTGCACTTTATGATCTTGTCCAGTTCTTTCATAGCTGCTCTTACCAGTTCTAGTCTTCTTCTTATTTCTTGACTGCAGTTGATTGCAGTCAACTTCTCTTGCAGAGGTTTAATGAGAAAGAAGGATAATCTGCTGTTTCAAGGTCAGGCAACTATAAATCTCACAGAAGCTGCTGCTTGCAATTCATAATTGTTCACTCTCCCAAGCTTTCTTCATTCTTCATGCTCATGGATTTATTTTGGCTTCTTGACCTCTGGATAGACCTCTTTGTCTTTCCCTTCTGGCTTTGATTTATCATGATTGTTGGCTTCATGTGATACACTCTGCAATGACTGGGACCTTGCTACCCCATAAGGCTTTAGTTTTAGTGAACACCCTTGATTATCTTGAGACCTGGTCACATTACAGAATTATAGTGCTGTGATTCTGCTTTAAGTGCATAGCAACATGCTATAGGATCCTGGGATTTGCATTTTCAGGAGGCACATGTAGAATTCTCCGCCACAGCACTGCAATGCCTAACCAAACTACAAATTCCAGCATTCCATAACAGAGAACCATGGCAGTTGACGTGGAATAATCGCACGATAATTTGTGTGGTGTGAATAGGCTTCTAGACTGGTTTAACTCACCTTTAACAGCTTCGCCTGTTATAGACAGCCTTCTCTACCACTTGCTGCATTTAGGCACAAGACAAATTGTAGAGAAATCCATAGTGAATTTCACAGCAAATATCTATAAACAACACACTAAATGTTGCTCATTTCTGTTTATAAGTTTCACCATCGTATTTGTTTGGGTCTCCATTTATCCCTTGCCTTCCTGCAGGAAAAGCATGAAGTTTTGTCCACCCCTCTTATGCAGACAAAACCAAAAGCGTTCTCTTCTGCAACATTTATCTCTATTGGAAAGCCTCTGATTCTTTTCTCTCTCTCTGTAAAGCAGTCGTGTAATTATGACTTGCCAGGTGTTTCAGAGGCTGCTGTTCAATACGGTGTGAAAAATACAAGGCTTCTAATGTGCTATTTTATAAAGAGTAAGAAAGGAATCGAAGTACCACTTAATAGAAATGCAAACAAAATGGCAGAAAATTATAGGCAGCATGTGGGAGGGAATGAATGAATGAATGGCACAGAAAGTGAATTAAGGTTCACTGCTTGTAAGGGAGGAACAGCAGCGTTGTGTATATTTATCCATATCTAGGCACCTGCCAGAATGTATTTTCATTTATGCTTAGCAGTACGGCAGCATTATGTATCTGGACTGCATAAATCTGCTCTACTATGAAAATATCACAAATCATAGTTGCTGGCTCTCAAGCACAGAATCTTTGGTGATCTCCGGTTTTAGTGGAACAGAATAATAATAATAATAAATTTTATTTTTATACCGCCCTTCCAAAAAGATCAGGGCGGTGTACAAGATAAAAAGACATTAAAACATCAAGCATAGTTTAAAATCCAAGCAATACAATAAAACAAGTAAAACAATACAAGATTAAAAACAATAAAAAATGATACCTCCCAGCGTAAAGCTATGATGGAAAGACAATGGCAGCATATCTAACAGGACAAACCACAAGAGAGACCCATTTACAAATATGCCTGTTGAAATAGATGTGTTTTCAGGTCCTTTCTAAATTGGATGAGGGTGGGGGATAAGCGGAGCTCAGTAGGTAGAGAGTTCCAGAGGTAAGGGGCAGAGATGGAGAACGCCCTTTTTGTAGTGCTCATCAATCTAGCCTCTGGAACTCTCAATATACGCTGTCCGGTAGATCTCAGTGTGCGGGGCGGATTATGTGGGGAGAGACGGTCCTTTAGGTACCCTGGGCCCGAGCCATATAGGGCTTTATAGGTAACAACCAGCACTTTGTACTGCGCCCGGAAGCGAATCGGCAGCCAATGTAGGTCTTTCAAGATAGGTGTTATATGGGCGGTCCTGGGAGCTCCAGTGACCACCCGTGCCGCCATATTTTGCACTAGTTGTAGCTTCCGAGTATGATACAAAGGCTGCCCCATGTAGAGCGCGTTACAGAAGTCCAACCGAGAGGTTACCAGAGCATGTACTACGGTTTCAAGGTCCCTCCGGTCCAGATAGGGTCGCAACTGGCGTATCAGCCGAAGCTGATAACAGGTGCTCCTGACGGTCGCGTCCACCTGAGAAGTTAGATGGAGCGACGAGTCAAGGAGCACCCCCAGACTGCGTACAGTGTCCCTGACGGGGAGCGTGACCCCGCCAAGGACAGGTGGAACCACCTCCTTACCCGGACCAGGGGAACCTATCACGAGTACTTCCGTTTTCTCTGGATTCAGGCTGAGTCTATTTTCCCTCATCCAGTCCATTACCGATTCCAGACAGGTCACAAGAGGAGCGACGCCATCCCTGGTCACTGCATCAGTCGGAGACATAGAGAAGACTATTTGGATGTCATCAGCGTACTGATAACACCGCGCCCCATGCCTCCGGATGATCTCTCCCAGCGGTTTCATGTAAATGTTGAAAAGCATGGGGGACAGAATAGCTCCTTGAGGGACCCCAGATGTAAGGGCCCTCTTATCGGAGCAGACGTCCCCCAGCTGCACCATCTGGAACCTCCCAGAGAGGTAGGACCGGAACCACTGGAGCGCAGTGCCCCCGATTCCCACCTCTGCCAGGCGTTCCAGAAGGATACCATGGTCGATGGTATCGAAAGCCGCTGAGATGTCCAAGAGCACCAACAGGGACACGCTACCCCTGTCGATGCCCAGACGGAGATCATCGACCAGAGCGACCATGGCAGTCTCAACTCCGTAGCCCGCCCGGAAACCGGTTTGAAATGGATCTAGAAAATCCGTTTCATCCAAGATCGATTGAAGCTGGATTGCAACCGCCCTCTCGATCACCTTCCCCAAGAATGGCAGTAGCGAGATTGGCCGATAATTATTGTGAACCAGGGGGTCAAGGGAAGGCTTCTTTAATATAGGTTTAATTGTGGCCAATTTAAGCTGTTCCGGAAATTGACCTTCCCTCAAAGAAAGGTTGGTAATCCGGTGTAATAAAGAAGTAACCACCGGTCCCCCCTGTGCCACTAACCACGAGGGGCAGGGATCGAGAGAGCAGGTTGTCTTCCTAACACTTCTAAGGATCTTGTCCACATCCTCGGTACTGACAGACTCAAACTGATCCAGTACAACTGAGTCCACGGAAGCTCTGGATGCCTCTCTTCTGGTTTCTGTTATAACCCTGGCGTCCAGACCTTCGTTTATCCGAGAGATTTTATCCGCGAAGAAGTTGTTAAATTGGTCACAGCAGGCCTTAGTAGGTTCAAGGATCTGGTTCGGGGCAGGAGGGAGCTGAGTTAGCTCCCTCACTACCCTGAACAACTCTGCTGGACGCGACTCCGCGGACGCGACACGAGCAGCAACGAACGAGTTCCTAGCTGCTCGTATCGCCTCTCCATAGGCCTTTAAATGAAGGTCTAGGAGAGCCTTGTCGGATAAACGCTGGTGTTTCCGCCAGGCGTGCTCTAGCCGTCGCAGAACCCGCTTCCTGGCCCGGAGATCTTCCGTGTACCAGGGCTTCCTTTTGGAAGCAGGTCTGAGAGGGCGCTTGGGAGCGATACTGTGTATAGCCCTAGAGAGGTCAGTATCCCAGATGTTAACTAGGGCATCAACAGTGTCGCCGTCACTTCCAACCATATACCCCTCTAGGGCTTCTTGGAACCTAGCAGGTTCCATCAGCCTTCGAGGGTGGACCATCCTAATGGGTCCGCCACCCCCGGAGGGGATCTGGGTTGATGCCTTGATGCTAGCCTTCACCAGGAAATGATCCGTCCATGACAGGGCGGAAATGTTGGTAATTTCCGCCCACGGATTTTCCATGTCCGTACAGAAGACCAAATCGAGTGTATTCCCCGCACAATGCGTTGGACCCGAAACCAGCTGAGACAGGCCCATGGCTGTCATGGTATCCATGAATTCCCGAGCCGCACCGGATAGAACTGCGTTGGCCACGAAGGGAATGTTGAAGTCTCCCAGGACTAAAAGCCTGGGGGACTCCAACACCAGCTCCGAGACCAACTGTGTCAGCTCGTTAAGGGAGTCTGTTAGCGCACGGGGTGGCCGGTAGACCAACAGAATCCCTAGACTGTCTCTAGCCTTCAGGGTCAGGTAAATACACTCGATATAGGAGGTCTGACGAACATGGTTCCTGGTTAGAGACAAGGTGTTTTTATGCACCAAGGCAACACCCCCCCCCCCGCCCACCTAACCTGTTCTGGTCCTTCACCGAGTACCCGGATGGGAGAAAACAAACAAACAAACACCATTGCTGTTCAGAGCTCCACAGGGTTTCTTTTGAATGCACACATGGATGGGACAGACAACATATAAATGCATTGTGTATGCACATGAATGCACAGATGCACAGCTGGGCATAATATAGGATCTTTGCAATATAGAGAGAGGGGGTGGAAAGAATATTTGAAAATATTCAAACAAGTAAGGAAAAATAGTTTTCCCAATGTTAAGAAGCCCTGGCAAGGAGGGGGCTCTACAGACAGGTGGCATGGTGGGGCGGGAAATAGAAATAATAATAATAATAATAATAATAATAATGCTGTCCCTTTTAGCCCCGGATTGTTGCCACAGTAGTAACCACATGCCACGACAGTGATCTTCCTGCAGGGAACAAAAAGAAGCCCCCAAAAGGGGCTTCTTATGTGTCCTGGAAGGTGTGCCGTAGGCGTGCTTGTGCACCATGTGCAGCACCATTTACACACTGCACACAACAAGCGTCATCATGGCATGTACCACATAGATGGGTGCATGCCAAGATGGCCCCGGGCGGTGCAACAAGGGCTCGGAGCATCTATACTCTCAGCCCTAGTGAGTGTACTGGCCGGCACAAAGTGCTGGTCTGTACTGCCCCAAGATTACTAGAAAATAATCTTCACAGTTTGGGTCTTGCTGTTTATGAAAAACAAAACAAAACAAGGGTTTTGTTGTTGCTGTTATTTTTGCATAGAGGACACACTTTTATGCACAGAAAACAAACTTCCTACACAGAAAACATGAGGGGGAGATACCGATGGGCAGCTCCATGCTGCCCATATTTGCCCCTAGTTGGTGCCGGGCCATGATCTTCCATGCAGAAAGGGACAGTTCTGTGCAGAAAATGGTGAGTTTCAGTCAGAAAATTTTATTTTCTGTGCAAAATCCCATGTGATTTTTTTTAAAATGCCAACTGAGTCCCATTAGGTCGCATAATGGAAATCATAAGAAAAGTGGAGACTGGCAAAGAAAAAGTTCTTCCGGGATGCATTTTGGAAGAGACCTTCAAGGTTCAAACATTTTTACCTGATTTTTTTTTCCCCATTTCACATGTGCATATTGTTAATTTTGAATAAAAAGCTTGATGATACTATTCCTTTTCTGGTGCAGGAATCTATTTCTGTTGTTTCCATGTTATTTTTGCTTCTGGAATCCAATTTTCTGTTAAAGAAGTAATGCCCAGGAACACGTATAATTTCTTAACTAATGAATACTTTTATATTGTGGGGTATAATGCCCCACATACACGGGAGTATTTGTGGGTGATTATTCAGTAAATGATATAGCTGTGTACCCAATTTAGTATTGGATCTCCTCAGATCCTGGTTCAAGTCTCTAATCCCTACATCACCACTTGTTCTTACAAAAAGAAAAGGCATATACATTACAAAATTTCATATGTAATATATCATACCACACTATCCTAATAATCATAATTTATATATCTAACAACTAAGGCTCTTATGTCAGGGAGTATTAAGTCTGTTTTGATTCATTTTTCCTTCATTAAATAGCAATTTCCATATTCTTTTAAACATTTTCTCCTAAAAAAAAAAGAAATATAGTTCTGTAAAAATAGACTTATATTTAACATCAAATTTAATATAGAAAATAAACAGACATTGAAAAGAATGCCACTTTAGTTTCAAATAATTGAATATATGCATTTTAATCTACCAGGAAAGAACGTGAATAATTTCATCAAAATGCTAATATTTCCATAGGAACATTGTGGTTTCAGCATCTGTTCCAACAAATAACAGACTAAGCCCAATTATCACAATAAGTCACTTCTTACCGTCTTTAACCTCATTTCCTCCATGAAATCTTACCAAATATGTAAACAGAACCAGGTACAAGGGGAAGAACTATATTTATGAATTAACTAAAACTGGGATGAAAATGGAGGCAAGCCAAGTTTGGAAGATGATTTGAAGGTAGCCAAGTTTAGAAGTATTTGGTATGGTGAAAACCAAAGCAGATTGCAAGTGGGTTGAATAGTCAACAAAATGGCAGAAGAGACTCAACTGGGGTCTTCCAGCTAGTGGGCTAAATCCAGTTGTTATTCCTAGCAAAGTAGACTTGCTGAGTCAATACAAACATGATCAACCAGCACTTACATTCAATGAGTTTATTCTGGTTGGCAGTTACATTGGATTTAGGCTTTAGCCATACTGAGAATAATCCAACCAGTGGAAATAAATGTAAAACGAATAGATCAGACATTGGGAGAAAGTATTTTTCTGACATCAGATATACACCAACTGTTAAAGAATAAATTAAAAAAGATGTCAAAGATTATTTTAAAATGCTCTTTGGTTGATACAAAAGTGCAGATATCTCAGTTAATTTTTTTTTTAAAAAAAAAGGCTTTTGGTTTTAAAAAAATCAATGAAAAAGACATCCCTATTTTATTTCCTTGAATAATATGTACATGCATACATGTAACCAACAGGATTCCAGCCCAATTATTCCAGGGTCATTTTAACAGGCAATACATCATTTTAATCAGCTATTACTTGGACACCCTAAAAACAAACAAACAAACAAAACAAACAGCTTCATTTATATACCACTTCATACCTCCTAAGCAGTGTCTAAGCAGTTTACAACTGTAAGCTACTTGCCCCCAACAATCTGGGTACTCATTTTAGCGACCTCAGAAGGATGCAAGCCTGAGTTGAGCTTGAGCCCTTTTGCTGGTCTTGAACTCACAACCTTATGGTTTTGAGTGAGTGGTTGCAGGACAGGCATTTAACCACTGCGCCACCAGGACTTCTTGGACTGAGATATTGTCTGCTATAATGACCCCTGGGTACTTGAGCTGGAATCCTGTTGGTGACATATGTGTACATATTTTCGGTTTATGTACACAAATATCATTTTCTGGACATCGTAGAAGAAGGTATTCAATGCCTCCTTATGCAATGTCCACATTCCTCCCCTATAGCCTCCAGAGCATGCTTTCATGGATGAGGGGAGGCATGCATGAAATGTGCAAGCAACTCCTAGCTGTGTTTCTGCTGCTAGAAGTTTATCTGTTGCTTGGCAACTGCATAGCTCTCCCCTCTTATGTTTCTTTTCTTTTCTGTGACTTGTATAGGATAGCCATTCAAACAGAGGATATGCTCAGAGAGGAGTTTTCTGACAACCCTTCTAGTAGAGGAATACATCCAGTAAAACAGGACTATGCAATCCCTCTGTTTCTACATTATTTTACAGGCCTTCTGTCATGTAGCTGCAATGCAGGCAATAAAGATTGTCATGCCTTGGTTTTCATTCCTCTGCTCTCCCTCAATCATTGAATTTTAAACCATATTCCTAGAAGCTTTTTCTTTTCTGACTCTAATTGCATCCTAGTTTCCAATCCAAGTCAAGGAACTGGAAAGAATGTGCAATGTTCAGTCACTGGAACACTTGTAGTACCCAGCTGTACAATATGTGCAGGAAATTTCTGGGACTGCAATGCTACTTTTCAGATTTCTAAAGTTTGCCTTTCTCCTTGCTTTAGTGTTTTGTGACAACAGCACAAAATATTTCTGAAGATGGTAGGTTAGATTATATACACATCAAATAGGCTCTCCAGACCACCTTGAAAGGGCAAACTGGAGGTGGCCATTTTTTCTCCAGAGGCACCGTAGCAGCCAAACTGCACTGCATCCCTCCACATCAAAAAGAACCCAGAAAAACCAGATTCTTTTTGGTGTTAACAGGCGATGTTAGGGCACTGCACTGTGGTGCATCAATGATGCAAGTGTGGTGCCCAGACACGCAGATGCTGCACCATGCTTGCATCATGGATGCTCACCTCATGTGGCGAGGGCCACGCAATCATGGTGCTGCCAGCACAAACTAGGATTCTGGAGCGTGCAGTTGCTGTGCACTCCAGAACCCTAAAATAGTCACCAGCATGCTGCATTTGGCCCATTTGTATTGGGCCAAAGCCAGATCATCCTTAGCCCACATAAAAATCTTTGTATCTGAACTGAATTTAAATACATTTCCAGTGTCTAGACTAGGGGTGCCTGAACGTGGGTCTCTCTACTTCCAGAAGTACAAAGCAACATGGTCAATGATCATGGGCCCAAGATTGGGAACTATTGCTCTAAATTGTACAAAGTGTGGATGTAGCTATCCAACCCGACTTCACCCTAAGGATGCAACCAGGACATGGGACGCAGGCAGGAATTACTGCACATAATTTGCTGCTGATTCCGCCAGCCGAGTAAAGCCTGGTTGCATCCCAGCTCTCAGGTATGCTTTGGTGGCTGCTTTTCCAAGTCGGAAAGCTCCCAGCTTTGAAAAGCAGCCTCCGAAGTGCACCTGGGAGCTGGGATGCAGCTGGACTGTACTCGGCTGATGGAATTGGCGGTAACTTATGTGCCATAATTCCTGCCTGCATCCCATGTCCCAGTTGCATCCTGTTGTAAAACACACACTCCATCCCACTCACCAAACTCATCAAATTCTATCCACTGCATTATTAAAGGCTGAGAAGAAAGCAGAAAAAGAGTCCTGCTGGATCATACTGAAAGTCCTACTAGGGAAGATTCCTGTGTACTAAAGTTGTCAGCTAGAAACCTCTAGCAAGCTTACAGCATAGGATCAAAGAGACACTCTTCTTTTCCTTTTTGTCCCTCTAACAACTTTTATTGGCATAATAGTTCCTGAATGTAGACATGCCATTTAGCTATCATGTCTTAATAACCACTCATTGAAAGATCTTTCATACATTTCTTGGATATCCTTATGGAAGGGGGTGACAGGAATAATGTAGCCATCTAGTTCAGGGATGGGAAAAGGCAGGCCATGGTCCACATGAAGCCCCCAAACACTTTTTTGAGACATGTGCCCTCAGTGCAACTTCATCATGTCTCTCTCCTTGGGCTGTTTAAAACCCAGGAGAGGCACCTTTCCAGTAAAGAGATAACCAAAAAGCTGACTAGAAAATGAAAGGTGTGTGCTTTAGTGAGCCTTATTTTAAAAACCAAATACAAAACCCCACAATTAAATCAGGGATGGGGGTACCGATCTCCATGTTTCCATGGGATTTTACTGCAATCCCCATTCCTTAGTGGTTGTTCACCCTGTTTTAATTGTTGTTGAATTGCAACTCCAAGCAGCCTTAGCCATTGATGTGGAATACTGATAGTCGCAGTTTAGCATCTGGAGGGTTGCATGAATCCCAACCTCTGTTTAAAACAATGCAACCTAGCATAACCATCACGCAGAATTGTGAATATGCACTATGTGATGAAGTATAGATCCAGTATCTCCTGACACTGAATTTATTTGTGTGATTCAGAGTTCTGGTATTCTTGGGATCTAAGGATGGGAAGAGACACTTTTATCCATTCATTTTCTCCACACTATGCATAAAGTTAAATGAAACATAACCCTTAATAAAATCAAATATCACATTTGCCCAAGGCTTTTCTTCTATGTGCACCAAAGACAATGCGATAATAAATTGTACAAAGATTAAGTCATTTTTATGATGTTCATTTTTGTTTTCTGAATATAGATGGCCCATGACCTCGCTGACTAAAATAGTATGCCATTTCTTGTGAACATCTATAATTAATAAGTATCAAAGCAGTTGCATTTCCTCTGGTTTCATGCTTTCAAACTGACATCAAATCTCAAGCCTGTTTATTTCCCACTACTAAGACAAGTTGAAAAAATTATGAGGTAAGCCATTGGGTTCGTGCTGGATTTGCAAACATTTCATCATCTTGTTGACATGAACTATCTTTGGAGTTCTTTTCTTGTTGTGCTGAAATAAAAGAACATAGCAGGTCAAGAACTTTCAGACATAACTAATGTCAACAAAGAAAGTGGATAGTCTCATGTTAAGTCACTACATACACAGTGAGACTTCCTTGCCATTTCCCTCCATGAAAATACAGTGGGCCCACTGAGGTTTGATTCCAGGACCCTCCGTGGATAACAAAATCTGTGGATGCTCAAGTTCCATTAAATATAATGGCACAACAAAATGGTGCTCCATATAGAAAATGGAAAATCAAGGTTTGCTATTTGGAATTTATACTATTTGGGAATATTTTCAAGCCGTGTATGCTCAAATCTGCGGATTAAAAAAAAAAACGTGGATAAGGAGGGCCAACTGTAATGGTTGAAGCTGAGAAGAGACCAGTGATGGTGACTGGATCAGAAATCCACCCTAGAATGAACATTTACCAACTTATGTCCTTACCATCAAGAACTGGTGATCCAACCAGAGCTAAGCCTTTGGCAGGATGGACATAGAGGCAGAATAGGGGATGGCTACACATTTGTTTCATGCTTGGGCAGCTAAAGAACCTTCCAGACTTTTCAGATTTGATGGCAAGAACTTGAGTGTTTAAAAAACTGAATGTGGCCCTGTAATTAGTCAAACCCACTCCTTGTTTCCAAGTCTTCCTTACCCACAATGGTTTCACAGGAAAGAAATCCTTAATATAAAAAATAATAATCCTGCAGACAAAATGCCTATCCTTTCTGACATGAGAAGGTCTAGCGAGGTTTTATGTAGTGTCCAGTTTTGGATCACTTCAGAGGAAAGCTTACTAAGAGGAGATAGCTGAATTTTGTGTATATATAGATAAAACGGTTGTGTGTGCTTCCCTCCTCCATGTAACTGAAGTAAGAACAGTGTGTGGGGAAGTGAAGGATATGAGTTTAGGAGATCATGGGATGAATATATTTCATTTGGAAGTGAGTATATTATATTTATTATTTTCTCTCTCTGGATAAATTCAATGCAACACTGTTCCTTCGTCTCCCTCAGTCTCTCTGCCCATAATTAGGGTAGATAATTTTGCAGGGTCATTTGCATCATACTACAATAGAAGATATCACCAAAAAAGAATGGGAGAAAAAAGGAGAAGGGGAAAGAGAAGAAGGAAAAGAAGAGAAATCTAAATGTCTTATCTTTTGCCTTGGTATGCTAGTCCCCACCTGACCAGAATATCCAAAGAGCTACTTGCTGCAAAAATGTTGAATTATAGCAATGTTAATATTCCTGAGGACTCCGTTAAGACCAAGTGTCAGGCATTTTTTCATCAGCCAAAGTGGCTGAAAGTCACTGCGACTCATCTTTCTTATATGTTTTTGGGTGACATTTGGCTCTTCTGCATCATTACCCTGTACTTTCCATTTCCTTGTCTGCATGAATCTGGTGAGTGCGGGTGTGTGCTGAAAACTCTTAAAACCTATAATTTCCAGACACTGACCTTACCTGCTAAGATTCAAAGTAATGAACATTCAAACACAATTTGAACTTTAACTTGCAAAGATTGTGAGTTAATTAATATCATCTCACATTCATACATGTTAAATTTTGGGTTCTGGTAGATGCCTGAGTAAAATAAACCCATATTTTAAGTTAATTGGGTTTCCCATCATGCTTTGATGCATCCAGTTTTACAGATGTCAGGCTTGGATATAGAATCTGTGGATACAGAGAGGCAACTGTATACTATTTTACACTATTTTCAATGGGAATAATTGCTTTGCCCACTTTCTTTCCCCTGGGTCTGTTTGAGTATACAAGTATTTCACCAAAAACGTCCAGAATTGGGACACATCTTGTAGCAATTAACCATTGAGTCAACCAGGTTGTCTTGATGTTTCACTTAGAGCAATGCTTCCCAAAGTGGCTGGTACAACCACCAGGAAGATGCCTCAAGCATGGAAGAGGGAGGATTGAAACATCTTAAATAAGTAAATAATATTTGCTCTTGTTTTGGCTGTGGCCAATGGATTCTGATCAGATGTGACAGTGATCTAACCACTACTGCCACTGGTTGTCCATAAAACCCACTAGGCACTGATTAACAATAGAACAGTAGAACTAAAATCAGTACATACATGTGTATGTATGTGTGTGTGTGTGCTAGTGTAGTCACCCAAGAGTAAAGGGGCCACTGACTTAGAGCATGATGTACTGGTTAAGATGGGTGGCTGGAACCTGGCAGGGCCGGGTTAAATGCCACATTGAGCCATGAAATGAACTCAGTGATCTTGGACTGGTTACTCCTTTCCAAACTAAGTTATTCTAAGGGTAAAGTGGAGAGGAGGAGAGCTATGTAATCACCTTGAAATGATTAGAAGAAAAAATAAAATGAAAATAACTGTTAAAGAACAACAACAATGCGAGCTAGCATGATGTAGTAATTTCAGTTTTGACTAAGGGGCTGCCCCTTTTACAGCCAGATCAGGGCTGCGGCAACCACACATCATGGCCCCGATCTGGCCTTTCCAGGGCATGAAATGGAGCTGAAAAATGTGGCTCCTTTTTGCACCCTGGAAAGGGCACAATAGCCACAGCACCACAGCTTTATGGGGCTCTTTCAGTGCTGTGTTGTGCAGATGCAGTGCCAGAGGAACGCTGTGATGCCACACGCTGTGCAGTATGGCACACCTCATCATGCTGCCCTTGGGGTAAAATAGGGACATGTGTCATGTGGACGCTACACCCCAACTCTGTCCCCAAACTGGCCTTTAAGACCAGTCTTCACAGGGCCTTTGACTCCAAGAAACCAAGGCTTCAATCCGCCTTTTGGCCATGGAAACCTGTTGAATGACCCTGGACAAGTCATACTCTCTCAAAGTCAGAGGAAGGCAATGGCAAACCCCCTGTGAAAAATCCTGCTGGTGGTCTTAGGTGTGCTATAACAGGCAATAACTTGAAGGCATACAACAGCAGCAGCAGCAACAGCAAGCAACAACAGTAGCATCTTAAATTCAAATGCACTTCATTTCTGGTTTCACCAAACTCATATAACTTCAGAAACATACATTATCAGGCTGTATAGCATTAAAGCTTGCAAATCTATGTAAATAATGCTCAATGCACATTGACTTGCTCCCTTTCTCATTACTGCATGGCTTGAAATACACCAAGTAATTTCATTCTTCCAACCTGCATTGTTTAGATAGGATGGAGGCATCAGATATTCCCCCATCCTGCTTTTTACAGCCACTAGAATTGCTCTTACAAAGAGGAACAGCTGAGCTGCCTGCTAAGCAGATGTCTTAGGGGCTCTAAACCAAGCTGGAAAGGAAGGACTTCTGCAAGTATATGTGTACACAAAAGGCATGTAGCTTTCTGATCTTTGTACACTGTGCTAAAATCTGCTTAATTTAATCTTTGGCCATGAATTGAAATGAAAAGTGACAAAACACTGCTTTGGACAGAGAACATTCTTTTAAGTCATAATCCCCCCCCCCCCCAAAGTATTCTAAGTATTCTTTTGTGGTACTTGGTAGAATCCCATCTCTTTCTGTATCATTTATTAATTGTCTTGATGCCTTCAGGAGGAAAATTATTACAGATCATCTGAAACAAAGCCACAGTCAGATTCTTTAGTAAAACAGTAAACTGCAAATGAGAAAAGGAAGATAGTCATGTATCATTTAGGTTGCCTGTGCATCCTATCCCAGGATGGGAAAAATGCTTTGTTGAATTATAGTTACTAGAATGTCCAGCTAGTATGGCCATTGTAGCCCAAAATGTAACTTTATCAGGCTCTGGTCCTATTTTATATAGGAGAGTTCTCTGTTTGAAGAGGCATCAGAGGTCTATCCTCTGTTGGCAATATCAAGTTGGGAGGCATTTTGTTTTTGAAGAACTGTCCAGTTGGAAACCTATTTAAAGATAAAGAGTCAGTCCACATCTAATTTAAAGACAAAGGACCAGAAGAAGGGAGAAAGGGGGTCAATAGGAGGTTGTTCCTATTGTTGTGTGACTTCAAGTCATTTTTGACTTACGGTGACCCTAAAGCAAATTGATCATGGGGTTTTCTAGTCAAAATTTATTCAGAAGGGGCTAGCTTTTTGAGGCTGAGAGAATGTAACTTGTTCACAGTCACCCATTGGGTTTCCATGGCTGAACAGGGATTTGAACATCCATCTCCCCAAAATAGTGAAGGGCCTGGAAACCATGCCCTATGAGAAACGACTTGGGACTCTTTCAAACGGGGAGGAATTTCTCCCAACTCCGAATGGAGCCAATGCGGATTTATGTAAATTCGCTTGTTTAGCGAATTTACATGAACCCCTGCTCCGTTCGAAATTACTTCCCATTACCCGAAATTAACCCCCTCCTGCCCGAATTTGCATGCGAAGCTTTAATTTGCAATAAGGTAAAACCCATGATTGCATTCGAATTGGCTTCCCTCCTGCCCGAATTTGCATGCGAAGAGTTAATTTGCAATAACATAAAACCCATGATTGCATTCGAATTGACCTTAAATTATACTTCCAATTTAGCCTTGTATGAAAGAGTCCTTGGAGAGCTGGGGATGTTTAGCTTGGAGAAGAGAAGGTTAAGAGGTGATATGATAGCCCTGTTTAAATACTTGAAGATATGTCATATTGAGGAGGAAGCAAGCTTTTTTTCTGCTGCTCTAGAGACTAGAACGTGGAACAATGGGTGCAAACTGCAGGAGAAGAGATTCCAGCTCAACATTAGGAGGAACTTACTAACAGCAAGGGCTATCCGACAGTGGAGCAAACTCCCTTGTAGTGTAGTGGAATCTCCTTCCTTGGAGGTCTTTAAGCAGAGGCTGGATGGTTTGATCAGGGATGCTTTGATCTGAGAGTTCCTGCATGGCAGGGAGTTGGACTGGATGGCCCTTGTGGTCTCTTCCAACTCTATGATTCTAATATGTTAAAAAAATAAATAAAATAAAAATAAAAATAAATGGAGACCTCAATAGCCATATTGGCTGGAGGATTCTAGAGCTTGTGATCCAAAAGAATGATATCTCCCAGCTCTGATGGTGTGATGACTTGTGCTGTTCAGGAATATGATTATCTAATGGGTGATCTATTCTTCCCACAATGAAATTTTTAAAGGTTAGCATTGTGGGAGGGAAAGGGGAAGACAGATGGAGATGAGGGAGAACATGAAATAAATCAGGAAAAAGAGAAAAACAGAAAAGCTTCACATCCTAAATAACGTTGACCCTAAAACCATATGTTAATTGCATTGTTTTGACAAGAAAACCCATTATTATTGTTTTGACAAGAAAACCCAGATCAGTCTTTCCTGAAAGCTACATCATGCAAATGAGGCTGAAATCTTTCAACCTGTTCTACTTGTGGCTAAGTAATCAAAGATGCTCTGAAGTGTCACATCTAATCAGTGCCTAGTGGGTTTTATGTACAACTAGTGGCAGCGGCGGTTAGATCACCGTCACATCTGATCAGAATCCATTGGCCACTGCCAAAACAAGAGTGAATATTATTTACTTATTTAAGATGTTTTAATTCTGCCTCTCCCACGCGCGAGGCAGCTCACGTCATATCACTGAAATTATAAATCCCATTGAAACCTTTTTTTAAAAAAAACACAAGGTAAACAGCAATAAAGCCACTGAGTTGTCAGCAGCAATTTCAAATAGCAGTTTTCCTCTATACCTCAGCCAAAAAACAACTTTTGCAATAGAAAAGTAAGTCTTACACTTTTCCCAAAACAGTGTAGGACTAGGAATTTAGCTATCCTGCACAACTGCAACAAATTGGAAATCACTCTACCTCCTATGTTTTCATCCTATGGAGTCCTTGGATTTATAATTTGGGGGGAAAAATTGGCTAAAGAGCTCTAGCACCAGACCTCAGAGGAGTGTGCTAGGGATTCCTGGCAAAGAATTCAAGGTACCTCGCCAACCTAAAGATCTCAAGATTCAATAGGAAGGGCTTATCACACTTTACTGGTATCACATTGCTATAATTGTATGTTGTGGGTTGAAGAACCATGTGCATTTATATGATCTTGGCTGAACAATAACATTCATCAAAGATCGGAGCTTGGAAGCAAGTAGTTACAAAGAGGAAGCTCCATGGTAGAACTAAGGCTTAGCTAAATTATATTGTGATAACTTCACTTATTGTGTGGTGTCACTGTAACTTAAGCGTAACTTTTAGAGCTACTGGGGTGTATGTGTTGACCTTATCTCTGAAATGTGTTTTATATCACAGACCACCAGTATATGAAATGGAAGTTGCATTCAGAGTGCTTGGGAGAAATAAATCACCAGGAACAGATGACACACAATAGAGCTCCTTAGTCTAAAGAAACAGAATTCACTCTAGTTATAACTATAGTCTGTCAACAAATATGGAGAACATCACAATGGGACACAAATTGGAAACACACAATACATATTCCAGTCTCAAAGAAAGGGGACACCAGGGAATGCAGTAACCACAGGATGACTGCATTAATTTCCTATGCAAGCAAATAAAAGTAAAGGGTTTCTTTTAAAAAACTGTAATTAATATGGTATCGCCTTGGCAATATTTGCAGTCAGAACTATAACTAACGTTCCACACTTGTATATCAGAGGTCTGTCTTCATGGTCAGCGAGTGACACACCAATCTGACACCATGACAGACCCTTCCCCAAACTTAGATCTCAAGATAACAGTTGCCTGCCCACATGGTCAATGGCTGAACAAGATGGGAACTATTGCTAAACTGTATTTCAAGATCCAGGTTTGGGAAGGGCTTTTTTGAACCAACCTAATGAAAGGCCACTCCATCTGAAAGTTCCATGGAGCTTCTCTGGATGCAGTTCTTGAAAGGAAGAGATGGAATCCAATCCCAAGTTGGTTTTGTCCATGCCTAGCCTACATCCATCGCTAGCGGATGTCCATATAGGCTTTGGATACGAAACCACATATGGTGAGCTGTTATGTTTAAATTTGGCTCTTTAAAAAAAAATGTGAGAAAAAGATAGAGAATTTTGCTTGATGAGACATCTTTCTTCTGTGCTCTTCCGAAACACAAATCCATTAATAGCGAACATGATTGCACTGAAGAAATGGAGCAGAGCCAACCATCCAGTGACAAATCAGAATGAAGTGATATGTAAGGTAATGTGTTTTAAAGAGTTTTGGGGAAGCTTGTATCCTGGTTGAAAGGGAACGACCTGAAATTTCAGAAGATAAGTTACGCAGAAAAGCATGCCTTGACAAAAATGAAAGTCGAGTTCCTCACAAACATTGTCCAGGGTATTTCAAGAAGAAGACTAGTAATGGTGGGCAAGCTTTAGGGATAAAATTCATCACAAAAATAAAGCTAAAAGTAATTTTTCAATAATCTTCCTAATCAGAGAATTTCTTTGAAAACCACATTGTTTTAAAAGATTATTCCATCCAGAATTGATTCCATGTAAAATTTGCACGGTGGTTGTTTTGAACAGAAAATTGCATTTGATGAGCATTAAAAATTATTTTCTTTATAGAAAATGTTGCTTTCTTTGCCAACCTCCCAAGTGTGAATTTTGCACAGAGTAAATCCCCAAGTACAGCATTTCATGTGCAATTATGTTTTTTACAGAAAACATCCAGAATAAATCCCAAACTGTAAGGAATCTTGTCAGTCCAGGATTCTTCTCATCAGGCTTTCTTCACACTCAGAAAGCATGTTTTTGAACTATTATTCTTATAATGATGAATATTCTTTTCATCCCTACCAGGCGTCTTCAAAAAGAAAGTTTGTCTTCTCCTTACTGATTTTCCACTACACAGTAAAGCATAAAGTCTGATGAAGAAGTCTGCTTCCTTTCTCTGCTGATTTTTCATCAGATGGATATTTGTCTGCTGCTCCCCTCATTGTGAATATGCTGCCCCAGAGTGTGATGGAGTTTATTTCTTTGGATATTTTTAAACAGGGTTTGGATGACCATCTATCAGATATGCTTTGATTTTGTATTCCTGCATGGCCAGAATGGCCGTTGTGGTCTCTTGATTCTATGGCTCTGTAATTTTTAGAAATGGGGCTGCTGCTCATAAGAGGTAGTTTGGTGGAGGTGTGTGGCAGGCTGTTGTCTTATAGCGGTGTCTCATAATGCAGAATCTAGGCCTTTGTTTGGTTTGCCTTTTAAGGAGAGTGTATCATCAACATAAAATTTCTTCATAAATGGGATGGAAATAGCTTGAGATCTGAAGAAATAAATGTGAGAGAAAGCAAAGCTGGCAGATTTTCCCATCCCCCTTGGTTCATATTGCTATATACACTGAAGGTTTGTTCTCACATCTATGGAATGTCTGGCACTTGTGGGCAAGATGTAGATGGGAAGACATTGGGATGAGGGCCAGCTGGTATAAGGACTCTTTTCAGAAGCTGAATTTTTTACTTTCTATACTACAACTCTCAGAAACCTTTACCGTACATGGCCACTAAGGGGGCTGGATGATTTTGAAAGTTGTAGTAAAAAGAAAAAAGAAAGATAAATTTCCAAGCTATATAACTTCCCAGTTCACATGTAGGGAAGAAAGTGGGGCCATAACTAAACAATTCCTTCAAAATGAAAAGTCTGGGGCACAACTGAGGAAAACTGATTTAAGATGAATGCAAGTTATCATAGCCTCCCCCCTCCAAGTACTTGATTTTCTTTCTGAAAGATAATTATAGCACACCTCTTGATTTGTTTTACTGTCTGGAGACAGCCTGAATACATAATAATGATTATTTGTGCCTTCCCAGTTAATGAACAGAAAGAGGAAAATATATTGGCAGAGGGATAAAAAGTATTGTATGGTAGCTGTATAAATAGCAAGCAGCAGGCACATACTCTCAAGGGAAGTGTTCAGCAATCCTAGGATGAAAAGGAAGTTGCAACCACACTTATTAAGAAAAGGAGACGTCTCCATGTTTGGACTGTGAACTTTCTCACCGGCAGAACTTCAGATTATTTTCAAATATGTGATGACTGATTATTTTACTACCATAAGAATATGGGTGCAAAGACTGTGGGAAGCAACTGGAAAGCCTCTCTGTAGAAATAAAATTATGAAGATTTTAAGCTGGAGATGAAAAACCAGGAAAGGCAACCATCTTCCTGCTGTAGAACCACAATGGCATCAGACTGGCCTTAGGTGGCTATTGAATTCTTGGTTAAGTGGGTTTTGCTTTGTTTAGCAAGAAAACCTTTATATTCTTACAATGACACTTCCAAGGTTCTGGGTCTATCCAGAAAAGCAGTGGTTCCCCTCCTGTGGTTGACAGATTGCTAGCTGGTCCATGGGAGACTTCATTGTTCTTTGAAGCCCAATCTCAAAGGGATGTATGAGCAATAAATAAATAAATATCAGAGGCTGGGAGACATGACATTGATATTGGATACCTGTCTGGATTTGAGGAACCCAAATTAGACATTTGAGGCCAGTTTTCTGAGTAAGTTTTGCTTATGGTAGCGTGATTAAAGCAACTTTCTTATGTTGTGGTCTACAAAGACTATTGAAGACAAGGTGGTGGTTTGCACAGAGGAAAAGCATGAAAAATGCTGCCCTAGTCCATCCATTCAATTCACTGACAGGTCCAAAACACATTACAGAAATAATCCAGTTTGAGGCTGCTTTAACTGCCCTGGCTCAGTGCTAGGGAATCCTGGGAATTGTAGTGGCACTAGAGCTCTCTGACAGAGAAGGCTAAATGTCTCACAAAACTACATTTCCAAGAATTCCTTAGCATTGAGCCAGGGCAGTTAAAGTGGTCTCAAGCTGGATTATTTCTTTAGTTTGTTTTAGACCATAGTCATAGCAATTCTAATCCTTTTCTAAATTGTTGTTGTTCTGTGCCTTCAAGTCATTTCCATGGAAGAATACTCATGGAAGAATAAACTGAAAATTCTTTCCTCACTGTTAGACCCAGTGTATATGTAACATCATCACTTATGCTGCATTCATTGAGGGCTAAGCATTTTTGAGCAAACTGGCCTTCAGTTGCCATTTCCCCCCTTTACTACAACCTTTTTAAATGTTTCCAGACCATCCTTTCTCCTGAGCACCAGGAAGTTCAAGACAACTGTTAAAGAGCAGGTTTCTTTGTGCTGGCTACATTAGACACTTCTGTAATATTCTGTTCATCTACAAAGGTTCAGTTGACATTACAAGAGTCATGCTCTCTTTCTGCTGGCAGGTGAACACCTTTTTGTTCAGGTAGGTCTTTGAGGTATGAAATATGTTCACAGTAGTATATGTGAAATGATGTACTATATATTTTTTATTTCTGTCTTAAATGTGTTTTTAATCGTGGTTATGCTTTAATCATAACATTGGATTTTAGTTCTCTATTAATTTTTGTAGAATAGATTTTTGTTGGAGGGTGGTGGAGTCTCCTTCCTTGGAGGTTTTTAAGCAGAGGCTGGATAGCCATCTGTCGGGTATGCTTTGATTGGGAGTTCCTGCACGGCAGGGGGTTGGACTGGATGGCCCTTGTGGTCTCTTCCAACTCTAAATTTCTATGATTCTATGATTCTATGATTCTATTATCATGTCAGATTGCTATTAGACTATTGGCTGAGATCATCATTGGAAAATGTATGTGCCTCACTTAGTTATTTCTCCATAGCTGCGTCTCCCAGTGCTACCGCTCAAACCCACCTTGTAGTTGTTGGAGAGTGTGAGGATAGTGATGACTTGTCTAGCTATTTTCTTCTAGTTGGATACACTGTGACAAGCATTGGCAGGGATCTCCCTACAGACGATGTCCTTTCAGTGCATCTAGCTAATGGAAAATAGCTAACAATCCCCCCATATCCCTTCACTCTCCAACACCCTGCAATGTCGTAAAGCATCATAACTTACTGCTTGATGCTAGTCTGCTATAATTATTGTTCTTTATCTTGTGTGGATTTGTTAAACAGTCCTCCCTCAATACACACACTTGTTGTTAGAGTAACTTCTGACTTAGCTGAAAATCTGTTTCCTTCCCAGCTACACAGCTTAGCCCAAATTGTTGGTTATCTGGAAACAATTATCCCACTTCCTCATCTTCTTGGCTACTTTACTGAGTAGCCAGGAGGCAAGCCATTTGTCATTCGCTCAATAGCCATCCCGTCAAGTGCTTCCCTTTGGAGATGTTTTGTACATATGTACCAACGACTTGGAGCACTTTTCTTTCTCTTGTTATGGCTATAAATAGGGCCAAATGCGATCGGCCAATGAATCAAATTACAGGACACTGGAAAGGTCAAAGTAGCGGACTTTACTATCTCTCTTTGGAATATATGAGGCATTAAAATTCTGACACCTCATTCTCTTGAAATAGGCTCTAACAGCCAGGGGAAATGGCTCATGAGCAACAGACACTTCAAACAATCTTTAGAAACAGCAATCCCACTAGCCAAGGTGGCTGACTGAAAAGAGAGAGACAGTAATAAGTGGTGGCTGATGAGCTACTGAAGTCGCTTGATTGGAAGGGATGTCTCCAAAGAAAAAACCTGCACAAAGTGTGATTTGGGCCATTCTTCTTAATTGCTTGCGAGAAGGTTTCAATAGTTTCAATAGAGATGCTGCTGAAACTCATAATTACCAGGTTCAGAATAATAAACCCAACTCCTTTGTAAAGTCTGAAACTAACATGAGCTCTGAATGTTATTTCTAAGGGTAGGTGAACTGCCTCTTGTAAATGGGCTCTAGAAATTTGGAAAACAGTTGTTCCCTTTCACATCTAATTCCACTCCCATTTTCTTGGACCTGCCATGTGACTTTATCAGAAACAAGACAAAAGTCCAGGGGAGACTAGTGGGATGGTGAATCCGGTCCATTTTAAAAATCTATCCAAGGGACTGGATTTACTTTGAGAATTGCATCCAGCAGCTTGCATAGCTTCTTTTAAGTTTTTGCAATACACACAAGTATGAGACAATGATGGGAAGAAAATGCAGGTGAAATTTGAAGAAAAAAATCAGTGAAATCAAAGCTGGGATTTTTACATCTCTGAGAATCCAAAAAACTCAAGGGGGAATCTATATAGCAATGCAGATAGCAGGAACCACACCTCAGTGTCAAAAGACATGCTTTACATACAGAAGGAACCCAGTTCAATCTCCAGTTTAAAGGGCAAAAATAAGGTAGCAGGGACTCTTGGGGAGCAGCTCTGAATCAGATAATATTGAGCTTGGAGGACAACCTGACTTGATAGAAGAAAGAGTATCTTGCTATTGTTCAGACTTTATCTTGTCAGACCCTCCCTTCATTTGGAAAGGATTATCCCTTTCTTTTCCTTCTTATATCATGTTCTAGAGGGAAGCTCATATGTCTGAGAACTCAATTCAATCAGTCCTTTCTTAGAAGGTGAAGAATCATGCAACAGTAGTGGGCAGAGAAGCCTAAATATTTTGAAGGAACCAGATCCTAAGTCTGACTGATCTTGGAAGGTAAGCAGAGTCAGCTCTGGTTCATACTTGGATCAGATACTGTCAAGGAATACTGGGAACTGTAGGCTATATTTCAGTGGGAGGCAATAGGAGGTAAGGAAAATGTAGCCCACAAGTAATATGTAGCCCCTCACAGCCATTCTCACCACCCTTCCCTAAATTGCCCTGCCAAATATCCTCCAAACACCTCCGAGCCAATTTTACTACATTTTGTATACTTCCTCGGTCACTTTATATGACTTCCAGGTCATTTCCTCTTGGGGAAAAATATATTTTATTTCCCTAAAATAGCCCAGAGAGGGCCAAACATATGTCAATATTGCCTCCCATTCCCCACTTTGGGTAGTATTTGAAGATAAAAAGAATTACATTATTTTAGGGCATGGGGTTCATCCCTACAAGTTCTCCTGGGGCCAACAGATACCTTAACCCCTACCAATTTCCTACCCTCTTCTAAGAAGCTAAGTAAGTATAAAGTGTTTATAAGAGTTATGTGTGTAGGAAACTCCATCAGAAATGTTGCCTAATTTGGGGGGAATCCTATTTGCAATTGAGCAAAAGAAACTCTTTTTTAAACACTGCATAATGTAAAAAAATTGCAATGGTTATTTCAATAGGTATTTCAATTTTAATACTTTTTATGGACTTAAATGGAACCATTTTTTATGCTGATGGGCATCTTCCCAATAGCAATCCAAACCAATTCATTATCAACAGATTTCTTTTTCTTTTTCTAGAAATCTGCTTAGCTCAATCCCCATCAATTTTACAATACGGAATTATAGATTGGTTTCTATAATGTCAACTTCTAAAGTTGGAAGTGTTTCCATTCTCAGGGAAATGTTCAAATTAACTCAGCAGAAGAACAAATTAACTTATTTTATTGGATTAATCATACCAATTCTAATTAATATAGGCATTGCTTCTCCTCTGAGGAAGATCCATCATGCCACGCACTCATAATTAAATAGGATCATATAGAGTGGCTCTCAACTTTATACTGCCATTCTTTTCAAATCTTATTTTAATACTCAGTTGTTCTTCGATGACACTTGCCTTCAATGATGCCATCTTGCAAATGGAATCAAATGAAAAATGTTGTGTAGACTCACAATCAACTGTCTCCTCTTATTAGCCTACTTTGACCTGTAATGAAATTTTCTGTCATCCCATTTTTTGTGTGTATATGTGAACTCAAACCCGCCATTAAACTGTTAAAAACAAATGTCCAGTACATTATGCAAAATCTGTTTCCTTTGAAAAAGAAAGAAAGAATGTTCAGTTCTCAAAGTCCTGAAAGAACAAAAAGGTTTTCACCTGCCAGTCCAAACCAGCCCCAAGTTTGAGGGACATAGCTGAAATAAACAGTTCACCACCACCAACAACAACCGCACCATTTGGATCCACAATTTGGTGCATTACACAGAAAACCAACTAGTAGCCACTTGCTGAGCAGTGGTAGCTTTATGAATTGCAAAAAGTGTATACTTTAGAAAGGGCAGGCACAAAAATGTGTGTATTAGGAATGGTGTACCTCAAGTTGCATACACATTTTCATGTAGATTTGTGTGTATGTGTGTGTGATACGAAAAACAAGACAGAGTAATTTGACAGGAAAAGAATGTGCAAAAGAGCAAAACCAGCAATGACAGATTAGCCCATCACTACTGAGACCTGGTAGGCAGATAAATAGCAGAGTTTAGAAATATGACTTGGAAAACTTTAGTGTTACATTAGTGTTAGTTGGTTAGTGTTAGTTTTTTAAAATCATTTTTAAAATGTAATAGGTACCCCAGATGCCTCCAAATAAACTTGGTTATGACTGGAGCAATTGAGGCACTGCAAAACTAATCCAATTTGACACCACTTTAACCCCCATGGCTCTATGCTTTGGAATTCTGGGGTTTGTAGTTTTATGAGATATTTAGCCGCCTCTGACAGAGAGCTCTGTTGCCACAACAAACTACAATCCCCATAGCATTGAGCCCTGGGTGTTAAAGTGGTGTCAAAATGAATTGCTTCAGCAGTATGGATGCAGCCTTAGTCTAAATTTTAAAGGAGCTATTTAAGGTACTGAACTCAGTTGGGAATATGTTTCAGCACCTTAAATTTCTGATGAAACCCAGAGCAGATTCACAACCCTTCTGGCATTAAATTCCATGCCGCACTGCACCACATGCATAAGCCCCATTATTTTCAATGGGTCTCAAGCATACATAGTATTTTCCTTATGGGGGGTGGTGGTCCAGAATGGCTCCCCTACATAAGGCAAGGGAGCACTGTACTATTTCTTGCTTTCTGACTTTATTTAAAGCAAGGTGTCATGTCTTTGCATGAATATTTAGTTCTATAGAAACATGAACACTATAAACCAGCATTTAGGATTGGAGTGGCACTAGTTTCCTCAAGGGGAAGAATGCATAAAGATAGATTACAGGAGAAAAGGTTTCTCTTTGCTGGTATCTGATTTGATCTGAACCCGCATTCAGAAAATGCCATTAGCTGAGACAGATAAGGCTGCTGAAAACACTACTCCTTAGTGATGTAAATGAGTACTGGAAGAATTACCCAGGCAAAGGGAAAGAACTAAAAATAGAACATTAATCAGGGAAGCCTCTTGCCTTGTGTCTATGGGAAGATGGATTTTTGAGCTCTCATCAGTCTTACAATGTAGCAAATGGGGCACTGTAAGGATGTTCGTGCAAGCTATGAGTATGCTGCTGTTACCTTAACAATAGAGATATGAAACAAGTGCACACACACTTACAGTTGGGCCTCCATCTCCATGGCTTTATTTATCCATAGGGTTAACCATCTATGGGTGGAAAATATTTTAAACATATATAAATTACAAAAGGCAAACCTTGATTATGCCATTTTATATAAGGGACACCATTTTACTATTCTACTGCATTTAATCAGACTTGAGCATCCATGGAGTCTGGTATCCACTGGGGTCCTGGACCCCAACCCCAGTGGCTACAAAGGGTCCACTGTATATCCAGATTATGGCTATGTAACACAGATGATATCACACAGGTGACATATAAAGCACTGCATTGCCAGGCATTACCGTGTACTGTCCCTTAATCCTAACTCCATGGTGAGGCAATCTGACTCCATGGTCATGTGAATTTCAATGATGAATGTGGATTGTTTTAAAATGTGTATGTCTTATTTGCCCTTTTAAACTGTTCCATTTTTAACTGATGTGTTTAAATGATGCCATGTGTTGTTGATTTGTTGTTGTTCCCTGCCTTGATCCATGGGAGAGGTGGATGAGAAATAAGAAATGATAATAATACTAGTAATAATACTTTATTAGCTGGGAGATTGTAAGTAGATGAAACACAGGCTGTGTTTCAACAGCTGGATAAAGAAAGGTCTCAAGGATGCTTTTGTTTTGGTCTTGGCTGTTGAAAAACAGTCAACTATTGTCTGGCCTCTCCCTATCATCCTCTTGGCCACCAAAGGGCCAATGTGAAGTGCCCCAGTATGCGGCACTGTTTTGCAGGCATTAGTAGGAAATCTAGCAAATAGCTGACCATTCCAAACATCTGAAGTTTAGCTATCTACTCCAAAAGTCATCTCATCCTACAAAATAGTCAAAGGTCCCTCTCATTTTGCTAGCTAACAATGGTATGATAGAATTGTGGAGAAGAGCTGAGTTCAACTCGGGAAGTTTCAACTGAGACCTAACACAACTATATTCTGTGGAGCTAATATTGATCAATTTTCCCACAGTGGCTGCTCTGATTTCTGCTGGCCACACTTATGAAGTAATCAATATGAAATGTTCCTGTGATACTTATCATCCAATGACTGTTTTGCCCACTTCCTGTTACTCACTGTTTTTTGCAAGTAGAATACAGCACAGGTGGGCAACTGTAGCATATCTGGGTGATAAGTTTCTTTCCCAGTCCCTTCTAGGAACCATACACATTGCCAATAATGATGTCAAACGAACCAAATGAAATAGGAACTGGCCAGAGGTCCTCCTCTGGGTTTGGAAAAGAAGAGTTTGCTTATTTTACTGTTAAAATAGCACAAGAATTCTTGGTTACATATTATAAAAATTAAATTGCCACTCCTGAGGATATTGGAAAGGTCATCCAACCTTTTTCTGGCCACAAAAAGGGCAGCCTGGGAGGGGTAAAGATCATAAAAATGGCCCTCAGGACACATGTTGCTCCAGGACCAGACATTGTCTACCCCTGAAGTACAGCTATGAATGAAAATTCACTTAAAGCGAGAGAAGAAGGAAGATCTGCAACTGTAGAGCCTCTGGTTCTACCTTTCTTGTTGTAGTCAGGGTCAAAACAAGAATTACGAATGGCCAGTCCATTGACACAACTCCAAGGACTTGTGTGACTCTAGGTTTAATTTCTAAATTCCTTTACAGTTCTCTGATAGTCTTTGAAAAGGCAGATTTCATTCTGACTAAGATGAAATCACAGGATAACCTTTAGAGTCACTGTTTTGGTTACTAGCTCTTGGAATAAGTCCACATAACTGGCAGATGAACTCAACATTGAATAAAAAAAAGCACAGCTTATTACAAAATGGCCTTAATTAACATTGCTCTAAAAAAGCAAATAAGTTTTAAAGTCTCCCTCATTTGTATCATGCCACTTGAAGAGACACACGGCCAAGAACTGAATCATAAATCCTTTAGCAGCTCATGAATTACAGGCCACTGAACTCCTTGCTGGCTTAGTATCTGACCTGGGACCTTATTTATTTTGGGAAGCATTACCATAAATTTACTTCTAGTGAAAAAGTACACTGGACAATGCCACCGACCTTTGCGTCTTTTGTCCCTCGTAGCAAAATATTCATTTGTTCCTCTTGACAACAGCATTGCCCTTCTCATAGGAGGAAGCAAATATATCAGAAAGGGAAACCCTTATTTTTTGTCTAAAGTAGGCTTTCTTGGTTTGCTGAGTTTGAAATGACATAATTAGACCAGCTTTAAATTCTGTTCAAAACCCAGGATGTTATAAGCAGAGGTCATAGTAGAGAAGTGCTGAAGTCTACTTGCTTTTTTATGTCTCCATTGCTGCAAGTTCCCAGCTGTGAATACATAGGCCTGAATTTAATTGTTACTCTTAACTAGAGTAAATCCACTGAATCAATGCAATTCACTTACATGTTGACTCAGGATTCAAGAATTGATTCAGTGGATCTGGCCTAGTAATAATAAACAGTAGGTTTAAGGCCAGAGCTTACAAATGGAGGGAATGTGGCCAACAGAGTTGATTATTAAATATGTTTAATTCATAGCATGTTAACAAGATCACTTTTTGCTGGAACAAAATGGGGAATCAAATGTGGACCTGAATGGGATTTACATTTAGAAATGCACTGGCCAACAATGTGATTTGTGCAAAATATTTTTAAAGTGATTTGGAAAACATGTATGTTCTAAGATTGTACATGACAAAATGTGCACATATGGGAAAAAAGGAATGTTTCTGTGAATGGTAGCAAAGGTAGCAAAAAATGCAAAATAATTTGAAATATGTGCATAAAAATATGTTAATTTGAATAATGTATGCAGAAAACATGCACGATTGCATTTATAAGACGGGGAAACTTTACAATGTGATATCTAAGTCAGAGAACTTTGCTGAGGTCACATTCAGCATATTTACTTTAATGTTATATACAATTTTAAAATGTGATGTAGGATTTTAATATCAAGTATGTTTAGAAAATGAAATGAAATGCAAGCTTTTCAGTGATATTGGGCTAACCTGTTAAATAATTTTTTTAATTTGACTCATTATTGATGCTAACATTCAACTGCAATTAGAATTCCAAGAGCAGAATCTAATACTAAATGTTTACCTTTGGCTATTTGGCTGAGGAATTTATTGAGGGATGCAATCAATCTACAGTAGAACATCAGGCTGAGCCAACAGAGCTTTACTAATCGGCAGACTACAGATTAAAGAAATGCACAAAACAAGAGCCATGCTCATGTTTTGCTTTAGCAAAAATGAAAAGTCAGTTTGGAGTGCTGGCAATGTGAGCAAAAACATTGGGAGGGAGGTTAATACTTCCCAATGACCATTTTTTTAGTCGAGATCTTTGGTCCCTTCTCCACATACATTTAAATCCAATTGTTAGTCCTGACTATAATAGACCCTCTGAATCAATTGAATTTGCCTAGGTGATGATTCACTGTTTAACAGTTTGAGAGATCTACTCTAGCTGGAGAATAAACAAAAGGATCCAAATCACCCCCCCCCCCCAATTCCATATTCCATGATCACATTTGTTGTATATAAATAATTTCTGACTTATGGTGACTGTAAGGGTTTTCTTGGCAGGATTTGTTCAAAGGGAGATGCCTTTGCCTTCCTCTGAGGCTGAGATAATATGACTTGCCCAAGATCACCAAGTGGATTTCCAATAGCCAAGTGAGTATTCAAGCCCTGGTCTCCAGAGATGTAGGAGTTTATTGCACAAGGCTAATAAAGTATTACAGTAGGATAACAGGATTTTTTTTTCATTGATGTGATGGGGGAATCAAATCAAATTACAATCAAAGAACTCTGGACATCCAACCCAGGTTTAATAAACTTCAAAGAAGGAGACTCCACTATTCTCAGAGCCAGTGTGTTTCACTGTCAAACAGCTGTTACCATCAGGAAGTTTTTACTAATGTTTAGGTAGAAACTATTTTCCTGTAGTCTGAATCCATTGCTCCTTGTCCTAGTCTCTGGAGCATGAGAACTCAAGCTTCCTGCATTCTTAATACGACATCCCTCAAATGTTTAAACATGACTATCATGTCACCCCTTAAATTTCTCTTCTCCATGCTAAACATACCCAGATGTCTGCTCCTCCTAGGGCATAGTTTCCACACCTTTCAACATTTTGGTGATCCTCCTTTGGACATGCTCCAGCTTGTCAACATCCGTTTTGAATTGGGGTGACACAATGTTCCAGGTGAGGTCTAACGAAAGCAGCGGTACAATTATTTCGCTCAGTCTAGATACTACACTCCTATGGGCAGCCTAAAATTTCATTGACTTTCTTTGCTGCCATATCACATTGGTAACTCATGTTCAGCCTGTGGTCCACAAAGACTCCTAGATCCCTTTGCATGTACTGCTATCAGGTCGGGTGTCATCCATGGTACAGGCAATTTTCCAAGACAGTCTTTCCAGAACACCTTGGTTTAATGACCCAAATGGAAGAACCATCTGTTCAGAGGCAGCAGCCTGAGGGATGGCAATGACTTTCTTTGTCATCCCTTGCCACCACTTTCTTACTGCTGCTTCCTACACTAATGGTATAAGCAATGTAACTACACTGGTGTAGTCATGTCAGAGTACTTACACCAGCATTATGCACTAATATGATTCTGGCTCCTGTTTCTATAATTCCTGTAATTTTTAATTAGTCAGCATAACAATACCCTTCTCTGTTTACTCTAAAACATCTAATTTAGCGCCTCTTGGATGCTGTTTTCTCCAAATCTAATTACACCTGGATACATTGTAGCAGTAAATAATTAGATACTAATTTGAGAAGACATCATCTGGTGCGATAGCTTTCCATTTGGGACAATGTTGCTTTGAATGTAATGCTTGAGGGTAAAGTTCTGGCTTAGGTCTTGTCAGTGTTTTTCATCCTTCAACACATTTGCCGCAGACTTACAGGGAAACTATGCATCCATGTTTCCAAGCCACCCTGTGGCAGGTTTATAATTCTATTTTAGTAATGAAGAAATGTACACGCTGCTATTTGTTCATTTGTTCAGTCTGACTGTTGTTGTGATATGGTAGTTTTGTTTTGGTGCTCTGATTACTGTAATTTTAATCCTCCAGCTCATGCCCTCTGAACAAAAAAGACACCTGTCACATTGACTTGAAAGAAGATCTTAATAAACTTGTGTTCCACATACTTTGCACTTGAATTATGAAATTGTTGGGATTTTTTTTTCTCCTTTTTTTGTCTGGGCTTGGCTTGTCAGTTTCTCAGTACTGCCTCCTTGTTCTTCTTCTTCCTGGCAGCTTTGTTCTGTCTGAAGAATATTTATTTTACCATATACTGTTTTTGGAATGAAGTGAATGCCAATGGCAATCTTGTCTAGCATTATTCTTTGCGCTTGTGGCTATCCAAATGTCTCTGAAAGCACACTGATGGGAAACAAAAGTGATGCCCTCTGCTTGTTGTTTGTCCTTGTGATACTGATGATTGATGGAGTAACAGTCCACAAATTTTCTTAATGCATCCCTTCAAAAGAGTCATCTATGAACCAGGCTACATAGTCAGCAAGTTCATGGGCTATACCTTACTCAGTGCCAGCAGTGGGGATCCTGCACACTGTATTCAGCCCCCAAGGCTGTCAATCACAGAATCAAACAAATCAAACAGCTTCATTTATATATTGCTTCATACCCTTAAGTAGTGTCTAAGTGGTTTACAATTGTAAGCTATTTGCCCCCCAACAATCTGGGTACTCATTTTAGCGACCTCGGAAGGATGCAAGCCTGAGTCGAGCTTCAGCCCTTTGCTGGTCTTGAACTCATCACCTTATGGTTTTGAGTGAGTGCCTGTAGTACAGGCATTTAACCACTGCGCCACCAGGGCTGTGGAAGGAACTTTGAGGTTCATCCAGTCCAACCCCTGAGAATGCAGGAACACACACCCAAAGCATCCTTAAGAAATGACCATCTACCTAAAAACCTCCAGTGGGGGAAAAATCCTTCACCCTCTAAGGCAGTCTATTCTTCTATCAAACTATTCTTAATGTCAGAAACTGCTTCCATATCCGTATCTGTATCTATATCTATATAGATATATACACACACAGAGAGAGAAAGAGAGAGATAATAAAAGGAAATATTAATGTTAAAATATATACATATACAATTGGTCATCATCTTACAATTCTGTTTTCAAAATTTATACACTCATTCCTCCGTATTTGCGGCTTTGAATATTCATAGATTTGATTAATATGTTTTCTCTATGAATATCTAAGGCCCTCCACTACAACTCTATGGTCAACTTTAACTAAAAGTTGCACTGAAGAACCTAGAGATTCCTAGAGAAAATACTCTACTAGACATTTGTAGCTGCTCAGGTGGAATTCTATGCTCAATGTCTGGAGGACCTAGAGAGGTGTCCTCTCAGGTAAAAAAAATCGTGTTTTTGCTTTTTGCAGTTTTTTCATATTTACAGGGATCTTGTGACACTAGAGAATATGGAGGGCCAGGTGTATAAAGTTTCTTTGGCTTCCCATCTTATCAAATTATCATCCCTGGTTAGTACTTGGATGGGAAACTGCCAATGACTACCAAGTGCTATTAACATTATATCCTGAAGGGGTGCAGTGGCTTAGTGGTTAAGACATCAGTTCTAACAATTGGAAAATCAGAAGATTGGCAGCATGAGGCCAAAGATGGATGCAAGCTACAGTAAAAGATTCCATCTCAACATTAGGAGGAACTTCCTGATAGTAAGAGCTGTTGGACAGTGGAACACACTCCCTCGGAGGGTGGTGGAGTCTCCCTCTTTGGAGGTCTTTAAACAGAGGCTGGATGACCATCTGTTGGATATGCTTTGATTGAGAGTTCCTGCATGGCAGGGGGTTGGACTGGGTGGCCCTTGTGGTCTATTCCAATTCTATGATTCTATGATGGGATTTTCTCCTGTCAAAGCAAATGCAAGTAGATAAATAGGTACCATTTCAGTGAGAAGGTAACAGCATTTGGTGCAGTCATGCTGGCCACATGACCACTGGAGTAGTCTTCAAACAATGCTGGCTTTTCAACTTTGTAGCGGACATGAGCACCGCCCTGAAAGTTGGTTATGACTAGGCATTCATGTCAAGGGACATTTACCTTATCAAATTGGTCTCCATATTCCTATTCTTTCTCTCCTTGCAACAATCAAATCCTTATCCTACTACTCCACACTTGTTATATTATGTATATCTATATTTCAAGTAAGTCCATATTTTCTTACAAATGTTTACATGAAATATAAATGTTAACCCCTCTTTTTTACTGTTTACAGAGTTAATAAAACATTCAAACATTACCTTCATGTATTAGTCTCTTTATTTTCTTTTGCTTATAGTAAATATCTGGGTATGAGACATATGTTACTGTATTAATCCTCAAGACATGTCTCCATCTTTCTTTCCAATTTATTACCATGCATCTCCAATTTGCTACAGAACTGGACACAAACATTTACTTCTTAAGTCAAAGTCTCATTTTAAGAACTTTCAGTTCAGCACTAAAACACCACCACTGTTTTTCATCTATCTTCTTTTTATCTTTGTGTCCATCCCATAACTTACACTGGCTGATATCTTCATACTGACTGAGACAGATATTCCTTGGATTTTGAAAACTGCTGATGCAATGGAAAAGGGGGAAATGAAGGAAATTTGTCTCCCAGATATTAATGGCTAGTGTTGCTTCTTAGCCCAGG
The DNA here is from genome assembly GCA_034509955.1 of Urosaurus nigricauda. Taxonomy (NCBI): domain Eukaryota; kingdom Metazoa; phylum Chordata; class Lepidosauria; order Squamata; family Phrynosomatidae; genus Urosaurus; species Urosaurus nigricauda. Next base: position 14,074,749 of record JAOEGL010000013.1, read on the forward strand.
AGAAACAATGCATCAACCTAAAAGGAGACAGACAAGCCTATGGGAAAGAAATGGCTGGAATGCAACCCTACAGAAGAAAAATGTCTAATGAATTAAATTGTTACAACTTTACAGAGGTGAGGGAGATCCCTAATGAATTAAACAACTCATTGTAAGGAGAGAAGTTATATTTGTTTAGAAAGTGCTCCAGGGAAATATGGGACTCAGATCGATCTGAGGAAGTATGAACTCTCATGATATAGCTCTTTGGGCATGCCACAACGGGGTCCACTGTTTCATTCTTTTAGGGGGGCTGTTTGTAGCAATCTTCTACAGTTGGGAGTCACCAGAATGACCAAGTATCTGAACATTCAGCTTATGAAATTTGGATCATCAAATGCTTCAACAGATGTGCCGTGGAAAGTAACTACCCCAATTGACCTAAGATGTATTTCTTAAGCATTTTTGTATTATCCTAATCTCTTCCCCCAACAGCAGGCAGTTCTGCCAGGAGTTTCTGCATTGACAGTTGTAAAAGCCACTAACTTTTCTGCAGAGATTTTCAATGCTATCTGCATTCTCATTAATGTTTTCTCTACTGCTTCTTGAGACTCCGATCCAGATGTTGTTGTGCCAAACTTGAATGTGGCTGCTGTTCTTTTATTCACAGTGCTTAAGTGCTTATCTTCCCAGTGTTCTTCCCAACACAATAAATCTTCCATTTTGTCATTTGTCTTTTAAATATAGCCTTAAATATTTACTCTAGGATTTGTCATTTTAACACTCTTCATGTTTTCACACCACCACCCATGTGTTGTTGGGTCTTGAAGGAGAGAAGTTGCGCTCTTTTGATGTTCAATCTGTTCAGGGATCACAAGGATTTCTCAGAACACCAGACACTTTGCACAGATGAAATTTCCAGCACTGTTACACAGAGCGCAGATCAGTTAGCACAATGGGGAAAGTTATATGCAATAAAGAAATGGTAGCCTTTGGATCTAAAAAAAAATTAAAAATCACAGCAACCATTAGTGGCATAATGGTAAACTTTGAAGTACTGACACTCATTATAATACTTCCCCTTAGAACAGTCTCTGCCAAGAAGAGTCCAACAATGCAGGCAGGTATGTTGAGTCATGTCAGTGAGCCAATTCTAGCAATTTTCATTGCTACCAGGAGATCTAGTGAACTTTATGTACTCATTCAAGATCAAGCTGCTCTAAAATTTCTTGCAAGACAACAGGGTAGTTTATAACAATGACTTTGTGACTGGGGTGGGCTTTTGATGTTGTGGAGTGACTTTTTAGGATTTGTATGTTGTTGTTTTAATAAATTATAATGATTAATGCTTTAGCTTTACTTCATAATTTAGATTTGTATTTTTACTGATTTTTTTTGTATTTTGAGCCCCACTGCTGAGAGTAAAGTGGGGTATATAGTGGGTCCTTGATATCCATTGTAGTTTGGTTCCAGGATCCCCTCATGGATAACAAAATCCATGGATGCTCAGGTCCCATAATGGCAAAGCAAAATGGGCTCCCTTATATAAAATGGAAAATTGAGGTTTGCTTTTTGAAATTTATAATTTTTAAAATATTTTCAAGCCTTGGATGCTTGAATGAATGGATAAAAAAAATCCGTCAATAAGGAGGGCTCACTGTACATGAAAACAACAGCAATGATGCATAATTGCAATAAAAATCCCTCCCTCCTCTGCCAGCTACTGCAAGGAGTGGACATGGAAGCCAGGGGGAGGTGACCAATGATGGCCAAGAAACTACTGGGACAACTGGCTGTTTTGGCTATCCAGTTCAAGAACATGGACTGCTGAACTTGTCAAAGCCTGGCTTTGATCCCCTGTATAATGGAACCCTCTGCAGCGCTGAATTAAGATTGCTGCCACTTCTTTTATTTCTGAGACACTCCGCTTCTTTAACACTTATATGAAAATCAGATACCAAATAGTTTCTCTATGCTGGAAAAAGTGGAACTTGTTGAATTTGCTGCTGCCTATGCAATGGAATTAAGTACCTGTTCTATTCTTGTGAGAAGTTGACCCAAATTTGAAATTTTCTTCATACCCTGTGCGGAAAGAGAATGTTATTTAAAACTTACAAATGCTTGAAGAAGCACCTATGACAAAGTTTTTTGTGGAGCTTTCAGGCTATGGGGCCATGTTCTAGAAGAGTTCCTTTCTGACGTTTCACCAACATCTGTGGCTGGCATCTTCAGAGAATCATAGCCTGGAAAAGGACCTATGACAAATGTTGCCATCTATTCTTCCAAGTTCCTTGTAACATACTTTGGGGGAAAAACCCACCCCATAAGGTGGGAAGAATTCCCTTTTGAGGGGGGCAAGGATCAACTTACCCTCCAGACCCCTTATGGGCCACATTTCCCCACATCAAGCTAAGGTACCTCCATTTTCCCTCTCAAAATGTCAGAAGTAGTGTTGCATCACTTCCTGCCACCATTTTGAGTGGCGCCAAAGAGGAAAATGGAGACATATGGGAGTAGCATGGAATTGTAGGGCTGCTCGTTGGAATGGGTTGAGAGGTTTCAATGTGTTTTCAGTCATTTGGGTGGTATTTGGAACCAAACAATGCCCCTAAAGGGAGGATTCGGGGCTTTTTGGACTGGCAGGGTCTTCAAAAATCACAAGGGCAGAGTGCATGAAGCCCACAGGCTGCCACTTCCCCACCTGTCCCATAAGGGATACTAAAAGTACAGGGCTGCTGCATCACAGTGAGCTCGATGCAACCGGAGCTAAGAGTGCATCGCAAAGAAAGGAAAACCAATAAATGAAAGAATAATAGAACATTGATCAACCCTTTATCTCAGCAGGGTAGCTAAGTCGGCTGCCGTCAAACATGTCATTGCTGAGCCATTTGATTAAATCCACCTAATAGATAGGGATGGATGGAAGTGTTTAGCTCCTGTCAGCAACTATGGGCAAAGGAAGACGAGGACAGCTATTGGAACTGTAAAAAGAGTTCTAAGTTCTGTGGGAGGGGGGCAGAGGAGAGAAGGCAAAATTTGCAGTTTCCTCCATTTCTGGTTTTCTACAAAATGTGCACAGTCTTTCTTGGGTTTGTTTGATTTTGTTACATTTATATCCCATCTGCCCCCACAGCTCTCTACCTCCTTCTAATGTATGCTTTTGTGTTGCAGCATCAATGCAGTTTATCTGAAAAGTAATGGTATTAATTGGTTACTTTCAGGAGCCCTGCTAGTAACTTATGTTACCTATTTATTCCATTTATAATCCCACCTTCCCTCTAATGAGCTTCATGCAGAACTCTCTTCTCCCGCTCTAGCTTTTGTTTTCATAACAAGCTGAAAGACAGTGACCACATCATTCAGTAAATTTCACAGCCCATTGGGGACTAGAAACTGGATCTCCCAAGTCTGAGTCCAACATACTAACCACTACACCACATTGACCCTAAAATTACAGTTGGTGTCCTTATTAATGAGACAAAGAGATACTGATATTTTTATACAACAAATGGATTACAGTGTCTTATTGACATTGGCTGGAATTCACTAAGGGAGTTATGAGTGTCTAGCCAGAGAGCTCTTCGGCCTCATTGAACTATAAATTCCAAAATGCAACAGGAGACAGCCAGAGCCATAAAGGTGGAATAGCAGCAATATAAGAGTGTAGAGATGTAATATGACATGAAATCATTTCCATGTAAATTGAGGGTGAGCACTGGAGTGGTTTTATCAGAGAAAATGAAAACACTGGGTTGTTAGGAATGTTTAAAGGAAAAGGGAGCTGTGTTATGATATGAATATGTGTTCCAGGGACAGGGGGGCAGAAAAGGAGACTGTACTGAGTTGTCACCATCACCTGATGTCTAGGAGAGGCTGGGCATTGGCTTTCACATCATGTGAGACTACACAGAGACACAAGGCCTAGTCCCTAAGAGAAAGGATGGGAACTACTTGGATCTCCAGTAGTTGTTGGATTGCAACACACAGCAGAGCTGTTTAGCATAGATAATGGTGAGGAATGCTAAGAACAGCTAACCAACATTTTGAGAGCTGTACATTCCACATCTCTTTCCTACAGTGTGCTAGGCTCTGATATGAGCATAACATGATGACACTACCCTGAAGTTCAGTTTACCTTTGGAACAGAAACGTCCATGACCTTGCTGTAAGTCACTGCGATGGACCCACTTGCATTGCTGCTGTCTTTCTAAAAAGACCAGAGACTGTTCATCAAGTAGCTATTAAGGCAAATTTGTTTTCCTTTATTTGAACAGCTGCTATGTAATAAAATTCATTACACTTGGTTGAGTCTCTCTCTCTCTAGCTAAAGTGCTCTGTTTAGAGACGTACAATGCACACATGGGGGCGGGGAAGTGTTAATATGCCTTCTTTTTCTATTCAAGGGACCTATTTTCATCTGGAGCTGGTTGCAGGGCATGAGAAAAACTGAGGTAATAAAACGGTGGTATTAAGGAAACACATGCAAAGTTTCTAACGTGAAAGTATTTGGATTGCTGTGGCTCATGTTGAATACACTATGAGATACCTACACCTGTGGTTGTATCTTTGGCTATAGTTATCCACAGAAAGCACTACAGACTCTCAAACAACTACAGGCACTGTGGTGTACTGGTCTACACATTAGACTATGACTCTGGGGACCACGGGATCATTCACACTACGAAATAATCCCGTGTGGAACCTGGGTTATTTCATAGGTGTTCATATTGTCTCCAACAGCACTTGGTGCAGTTGGGGGGGGGGTGGGACCAAAAGTCCATTTGACTCAGTGCAGTTGGCACCAGGTTACCTACCACTTTTTCCCCCCACAGCGCTGCAACAATTTGGATCTTTGGTAGAGTGAAGTCTTTGTGCATTCTCAATGAGAACATTAGCACTGGAAAAACTTTTGAGTGGGGCACAAAGGGTGCAAGTGGTTTTTATGCACCCTAAAACTGCCTTGCCCTGTTGCACAGAATTTTTAAAAGCAGAAGGACTGGGGGACTTGTTTGCATCAGTATGCCTAGACAGATCCATTGAAACTTAGGAGAGGGTCTTCTCTATCGCTGCCCTCAGGCTCTGGAACTCTTCCCAGAGAGATTAGACTGGTATCCTCCTTACTATCTTTCTGGATGAAACTCTTTCTTTTTCCAGAAGGCCTTTGAGACCTTTGGGGAGGGGGAAGGGGAGGGGTCCTTATATAATATACAATCGTTGCTGTGTGCCGTCAAGTCATTTTTGATTTATACTTTGGAGAGCCAGTGTGGAGTAGTGGCTAATCATTGGACTATGACTCTAGAGATCAGGGTTCAATACCCCCACTTGGCCATGGAAACCCACTTGGAGATCATGGGTGAGTCAGACACTGTTAGCCTCATAAAGCCCCATAGTTATATTGTGTAGTGTGTAGATCTACATCAGGCAGATTTTAATGTTTTTGATACAAAAGCATGAACAGTTGACCCTCCACATTTGCGGATTTGATTTTTGAAAATTATCCACAGATTTAATAAATATGTTCTCTCTAGAAATCTCTAGGTCCTCCAGTGTGACTCTGCCAGAGGTTGACCACAGAGTCACACTTGAGGACCTTGAGATTCCAAGACAAAACACTTCTCTGTGTGCATTTGTAGGTCCTCCAGTGCAATTCTATGGTCAGCTTCTGTTGGTTGTTATCCATAGAGTTGCATTGCAGGATCTAGAGATTCTTAGAAAGGTGTGCTGTCACATTTTTTAAAAAGTGTTGTTGCTATTGTTTTAATTTGCAGTTTTTCCACTTTTACCAGGGCCCTGTGCCAGTAACCCCAGCAAATGTGGAGGACACAATTTATGTATTTCTGTGTTTATTTCTCCTAATTTATGCCTAATCCTACACATTTTTTAATATATGCATTTTTGTGTGTACTTTTTCTTACATTGCAAATAATATCCCCTGGTATGAGATAGTTTTGTACTTACTTTGTGCTAACAATTCCCTTCCCGTGCATGTCTTTTCACTCTTCCTCCTCCTCTTCCTCTCTTCCTCCCCTGTTTTTTCGAGCAGAAAATGCACATGTGAATTTAGGCATGCACATTCCTTTCAATTCCTTACTGGTCCAGGAAGTCTGTAAATGCAGGCATATCAAATGAATTTCTCTCCTGGCCCTTCTCAAAGACCCACAACATTTTTAAACATCATAATTGGACTTTCCCAGTACCTGGAGCTGGTGTCTAAGACATTTGCCTAGAATACCAAGAAGGCTGAATCTGTCGCTGAAGCATAAAAGAAAAGGAAAGGAAATGCAGGTGTTCAGTTTTGACCTCTTCACTCTTGCCTTGTTAACAAGTGCTTATATTCCAAAATGAGATGCAATGCAAGGAGAATGTATAGTTTAACTACTTTTGGTATACTCCATCACAAAGCAATTACATAAAGATTAATTAGAATGCTCCCCAAACAGTAGTAAGCTGCAAAGTAGTTTAATTAAATACCATTATCTCTAGAATCAGCAAGTTAATAACACAGTTGCCAGTACAGTGAGAAACAATGCGGCAACCAAAACATGAAAGAGGGCAACAAAGGAAGAACTTGATCATGCAATTATTTTGTTTCTCTAAGTTGCTGCATTTACTGAGGAGGGTTAATTAACATTAAGTAGTCTTGATACAAATATAAGGCAGGAAAATCTTTATGTCAACCTCAGACAAGACAACACAACTGTTCAAAATGTTTCTCCCTCCTCGCGGAAATTACAAAAAGAAACTGGAATTTTTAAAATAATTCATCACTGTTTATTATCTTTGTTTGTGAACATTTTTTAAAAAAATGAAATCCTTGTGATTGTACATGTGTTTGTCCCAAATACATTTTTTCCCCTATTCCTGTGCTGGTAACAAAATCATTGAATATCAGGGTTTGTGGAAAAAGTCCCACAGTTTTTTCGATAAGGTGTCTCAACATTTTATAATAATAAATACTATTTCTTTTTTTTTTATTTCTTACCTGCCTCCCCAAGGGTCGACATATGAAATAATTTAAACACTGTTAAAACTTTGTTAAAACAGACAACCATAAAACATACATTAAAATACCTCAATTTATAATTCATAGTTTAAAAGTGTCTTAGCTGTCAAATCTCTTCCAGTGGATCATTCCAGGGTCTAGGAAGAAAAAGTCCTCTGGGTAACAGTTGCCAGCCCAGTCCTAGCTGCTAAAGTTGATGTTCTCCAGAGAACCTGAATGAATGGGTCAGATTCTATGGAAGGAGTTATTCCCATAGGTAACCTGGACCTAAGCCATGTTGGGCTTTAAAGGTAATAACCAACACTTTGTACTTTGCTTGGAAACTACCTGTCAGCCAATAGAGTGATTTTAATATTGGTATGATATGATCGTTCCTAGATAAACCACTAATCAATCTGGCTGCTGTGTTTTGAACTAAGTGAAGTTTCTAAACTTGGTTCAAAGTCATCTTTTTCCATTAAAGATGAGACAATATACAAATATTCTTTATCTTCCAACCAGGGATTCCCCACTGTACTTCTTCTGTTCAAGAAAGTAATAAAGGAGTACCTGGCTACTCTCGATGAATTAAAGCCTCCATCAGATGAACTACATCCATGGGTATTAAAAGAACCGGTGGAAGTAATCTCAGAGCCACTGACAATAATATTTGAAAATTCCCGGCTAACAGAAGTTTTCCCAGCAGATTGGAGGAGGGCAAATGTTGTCCCCGGTGGGTTTCCATGGCTGAATGAGGATCCGGATTTTCATTTCTTGGAACCCTATTCCAAAAGTCAAACCACTGCACCATGCTGTCACATAGCAATTTTAAAACTTAGCACTGGACTAAACCCTTATTTTAATAGCAATTGCTAAAAAAAATGATGGGACCATAGGATCACAATCCTTGAGGGAAAGATTTGCATAATAATTGGATGCCCTGGGTGAGATGGTCGCTTGCCATGAATCATAAAATTTCACAACATATAATTATAAAATAAAGAAATTGCAATCTCAATCTAACAGAAATTAATTGTGACAAACAATGGGTAAAGCTGACGGCGTTCCTTTTTCTCATGATTTTAAAATTGCAATAGTTCTGACTTTGACCTTTTTGAAAATACAAATAAGAACATCCATAAATATTTTGTTTACATTTCTCCTAATGCGTGGATTATGCCACAACTGTTATAAATATGTACATGCATTTGCAAACAATTTTCAAATATAATCTGAATTTTGAATACATTTTTTCATAAAATATGCTTTTTAGTTTCAGTTTTTTGGCTTTTCCTGATATCATCATCATCATCTGTGTTGGGGAGAGGAGATATAAAACACACACACACCAATTTTACCCTTGGCAATGGAAGCATGTTGGGCCCCATCAGTGAAAGAACTAGGGTGTTTTTCTTCTGTATATTATATGCTGCATCACTTACCAATAGTAAGGTTTATCTTATAGCAGTAACATATGTTTGTGCTTGGCACCAAAAGAACTCTTGGGGAGGGTTGGAAGGACACCCTATTCCAGAACATCAATAATGAACATCAGTAACATCACCCTCAGAGACCGTTTAAGAAAACAGCTGGATGAACAGCTTTTCCTCCCAGTTCCCTATCAACATAGAAATGGCTGTCTTGGTTGGATGGGGGGGGGGGGGTTGCTCTGCTAAAAAAGTGGGTGGGTGGGGGTTGTCCCAGGAGCCTTATTGAATCTACCTGCCAGAGATACGTCTCCCAACGCAGAGTCTCAGCCCATATATTATAGATTCCTACACCGAGCAAGTCAAAAGTAATTGTCGTCACAGAGATCGTGGCAGGAATAGCCTCAGCTGGGACTGCAACAAGCCATACAGGTCATTTTCTCCTTCCCCTCCTCCTATTTCAAAACACTGGATTTAGTAGGAGGTGGGATTGGTAGCCAATGAAGCTGTGGAAACTAGGAAATTGTGCACTTCCTGAAACTGGTAATAGGGATTCAACTAAGGCATGTGTTACTGCAAGAAACAGGTACACCTGGTGCACTAACTCATTGGTGGGACACAAAGCAAGTCCTCCCTCCCGAATCAGATTCCAACCTTCAGGCAGGGATAATCTGTAAGGGATAATCTCCCTTACAGATTATCAAGAGGCTCAGGGGCTGTTTTGCTGTGCCTCATACTGCTGCCTCATGCTTTGTCATGGGTTGAGGGGTGGCCCATGGTTTTCATGTCAGGAATGCAATGAATCCACTCTGCACTAGCATTTTTTCACCAGTATGTAGGGAGTGGTACCTTATGTGTGCCCATTGGCTACAATTGTTACTCTCTTTCCTGGAAACTCATCAAGGACCACGACTGATCCAAGGGATGACCACTTTGAATAGCACTTATAAAATCCAAAGGAGCTATTCAAGGTACTGAACACAAAAACAGGTTTGGCATCTTGGGGAATCACTTTTATAATCTGGAATAAAATCTGGACCGAGGCAACAACACGGTGCCTCTGGACTGAGGCAACAACAAGGTGGATGAAGGTGAGCATATTTAGTGCCACAGACCAATGGCTTGTCAACAATGTAGTTCTGTCATCTTAACATTACTCATTGTAGCCTCTGATGTAGGATCTCAGCCATTGGGAGTATTTATTTATTTATTTTACAAAAAGTTAATGAAAGATAACAGTTTTAGTTACTTTTGTGAAATGGGAAAGTGAAGTGCTACTCCAAACATGTAACCATTGTATTAATGAACTTTTTTTAAAAAAAATTTAAGAAGCATAACTAATTACTTTTTAAAAGTCACTTTCTAGCTCTGCCGCTCCTTGTAGATGCAGAAAGAACAGTATAAAAGAAAGGTTTAGGATCCAGTGTTGAGAATTGTAAATATCTGCACTCTGTACTCATAATTTCACTCTCACACGCAGAAGAAGGATTTCTTCAGTGATTTAATAACATACCTTCTAACACTTCCGAGATGAAAATAGTGGCCCTCTTGTGCACTTTGAACACCCTGCCTTCTGCCTCCTACATTTATTTACTCTGCAGTATATACGCTACCCTGCATTGATTTAAAAGCAAAAGGAATGTTTGTTCTGACAGTTAAATATATATTAGGGGGGGGGGGAAGCCCATGCTGCTGTTATAATATGTTATCATAATTTCCAGTTCAGAATAAACCTCACCAATCATAGCATGTAAAATGACAAATCACATAGTTCATAGGTATGGTTTTAAAAGGCGTATCTCTGGTTTGCAGTTCTGGATAGTACATATTGATATTGCTCTATAAATATTAATTGTTTAGTTAATTGTAAATGAAGCTGTTTGTTTAACAAATTGTAAGCCACTCTGATAGTCTTGGCTGAAGAGCGGGGTATAAATAAAACATTATTATTATTATTATTATTATTATTATTATTATTAGTTAACACATGAATTAAAGCCCATCCAGGAAAAGGCAATCAGGCTGGTGAGAGACCTGAAATCAAATCCTGGGGGGAAAAGTCATGATAACAAATTTCTGATATCTAAAGGGCAGTTACACAAATGTTGAACTACGCAGTGGTGCCGGTGGTAGTGGTGATAATGACAATGATTTGCTTCAAAGAGAAAACTAGAACAAAATTGATGGGAACTGAATGCAGCAGAGGTGTGGAGAATGGAGCATTATCCAAACATTAGTACAAGGTTGAACAGCACAGATTGCATTTGTCCCCTGGACTCTAATTTTGTAACCCCTGAATCCCACAGTTCCCCTAAAGCCCCCCACCTACCCACAAGGAATTGTTATGATTTTGCAGCAATTTTTGAGTCACAAAAAACCCCAGAACTACAGCCAAATGCCTCCAGCTTCTTCTGCAGTTCTTCTCAAAATGGTGACAGGAACTGACATACTATCACAATATCATGGAAAGAGAACTGAAGAACTACAACATTATGCGATAAAGCACATAGAGAGGCATTACTATCTGGCTGAATTCCTGCTTTCTTTCCACGTGTGATCATGTTCTTAGTTATGCTTTTGTAACTATAGGGCTGAACAGACAGCCCAACATGCTCTGTGCCGCCCCTGGAAGCATGGGGTTGGGGATGCGACAGCTGAATACCATGCCCTCAACTGGTGCAAATAGGAGCCGTGGCTCATATTTGTGCCCTAGAACAGGTGCCATAAGGGCTGCAGCACAGCCTTATGATGATCATCGTGAGCAGCGCTATGTGCACAGTGGGCGTCATCGTGGCACACCCCATCTGTACGGGTGCATGCCAAGATGCTGCCCGGAGGGTGTGCTGTGTAAATGCTCAGCCCCTGTGCATTCCTAGTTTGGGCTCCGGCTGGTGCAATGTGCCCATCTGTACTGGCCCTAAGTAACATCCCCAGGCCTGATCCCCCTCAAACCTACTTTAACAGACATCAGCTGCACTGAGAGAAGGAAGGATTATATTTCCTCCAGAAAGCAAGGCTGCATCACTCAGAAACAGTATGTCAGAACTCATGTTCCTGGAAATCTGACTCCTCTGTGTCCCATTCTTCAGATTCCAGAGGGTTCTTACCTGGCAGATCCTTACCTGGCAGGTGAGACATCATAATCATGAAGGTGGTTTTCCCAGGGTGAGACTCATCCATTGCTCATCTGGGTGTGCTGACTCCTGCGATTTCCCCAAATATGGGAAACTTGACTTATACAACTCCTTTTTTCAGCCTCACTTGCTGGTGGGAAGGAGGAGAAGTCATCCACTCAATCCTCAATCATCAGCAGAATGGGCTTCCTCCTCTTAGTGCAGCTGATGCCCCTTAAAGTAGATTTCAAGGGGCAATCACCATTGTAGCAATAGTGTTATGGTCATGATTACATAGGATGAATTATGCATCCAGAAGTGTGCCACTGAATTCTGGCCAGTCACTAGAATCCTATATGACCCTATATGATCCTACATGACTCAGTGAAAATTTGCACATCCTTGTAGTTCTCTTTTCCACAGATGCCAGTCCACTGATGAGCACACATCACCCCACCTGATGTTTCTAAGCACTGGAAAGATGTACAGCAACACTGGATGTTGTGCAAATAATAATAATAATAATAATAATAATAATACTTGTGTTCCAGTCGAAGTATTAGTTTGAGAACTGCAATTTTGATCAGCTCCTATTGAACCAAATGAACTTCTCCCTGATCCCTAATAAATCCAATAGTTATTTATAAAGTTGGTTGCTAGGGAGGAGCGGGGGGAGAAACCAAGTACTATTGGTAATTTGCTAGACTGTTGACTGCTTTTCAAATACCTTAGCCAAGAACTCTAATCTTCAGTCACTGTAGAGGTGTAATCCCACTGTACTGAGCAAAAGTCTCTTCTTGCCCCTTAGGAAATGAATATATAAATTTAATCAAAATAACTCAGGGAAGCAAAACCAGGTGGAAAGGCTGATCAACATGCTGCCATCATGTGTATATGGCTTAGGGACAGAGGAAAATGCAAATGTTCTGGCAACAGAAAGCAGAAAGTTTGGTAGGTGTTAAAGACAAGACCTAAGTTATTAATTCAGTCCCAAAGATGTCACAGAAATGATTTACAAGGACATTGCACTGGAATATTTTCAAGAAAGGTTTATGGGAGCCACCTTATTGATTGCTGGAAAATGCATCACCCAGGTTTATCATCACAAGTCCAGAACTCTTCCGCTACTGAAAATCTCTGAATAAGTAAAACAGCTTTACTTTATTAAATTTCAGTGCAAAAATGTGCAAAATACAATAATACACTTATTCTTGATCAATGACTAAGCAGGCTGTTGTTCCCTGGTTGCAGTTGGCATTTAGAGAAAGCAGATATTGGGGGGGGGGGGGGGGGATCTGGTGCCTTTCCAAATGAGCTTATGAAAGTTTTAAAACATTTTTAAATGAATTTTACCATTTTGGGACCCTTTTGTGAATTCTTTTGCCTGCCACAGATGTTGGCGAAACATCAGGAATAACCTCTTCTAGAACATGGCCACATAGCCTGAAAACCCCACCAAAAACTATAGTACTTTGAATTATCTGCTAGAGAGATCTAGCCGAGCTTTTGGACTATGACATTAGAGCTCTCTGATAAAGAATGTACAGGCTCCTTGGGCTCCATCCAAAACCTGACTCCCAAGGTAGCTGTCAAGCCCCATGGAGCATTACTATACTATGCCTATTAAATAGTGTGGGGAAGTGGAGGTACATACATTATATCATCAAGCATTGTATTTCTAAATGTTTAATTGATATTCTAAGTTACTACAGTCCTAGCAATTTGGGCAGTGAAAGAAAATTTCATGGGAGGACCAAATTCTTTTTTGATGGGGGTCAATCCTCTCATTCCCTCTGCCCTTAATAGCTTCAACTTTGGGAAGGGAACTGACCAAATAGAAGGACTGACTTCCATTCCCACTGTACTTCCCCAGAAAGAGAAGAAAAGGAAGAGAGTAATTATTCCTCTTTCTTCTCTAGTGAACAGAACTGTATAATGTATTTGAGTCTACAGCAATAATCAAAAATAGATTTTTAATTTTTTTACATTTCCATTTCAGTGCAGATTGAAATGTGCAAGAACTACTTCGGTAAGGCAGGAGGCTCTGAAACACTGTTTCTTATACTTCCGTTTTTATTGTGACCTGAGATGTCATAAAATTTACCAAAGGATCCAGATGAAAGGCTACCAGACTCCTGCAGTCAACATGGGCAGGAGTTAGTTTGCAATAACTGTTGCTCAGAGTGGACAGCTTGATGGACCATTATTGCTACAGTTCTGAAAGTGAGGAAGAGAACTAGAATAGAGGAAAGAGGAGAAAGACAGAATGCAAGAACATAAATTTCATCTCGGACAACCTAACTATGGTTTACCTTTAATGATACACTGAATGCTGCATTTTAGGTGTATCCTGGAAAGTTTAAGAAACTAGAGCCTGTATATTGTATTCCCCCCCCCCCCAAAAAAGGAAATAAGTGTGACCATTTTTCTCATAGAGTTAACAGCTTTATAAGGAAACTTGTTCTGGATGTTCAGCCACCTAAGCATCAATATAAGACACAGTAAGGTGGTTTGAGTGTTGGTCTATGACTCCAGATTCCACTTCCACCATGTAAACCTACTGGGTGATCTTGGGCAAGTCACACTCTCTCAGCTTCAGATGATATCAGTGGCAAATCCCCTCCAATAGATCATATTTGGCCCATGAGTCAGATCTGCATGCAGCCCACAACACCCATTAGTACAGCCCCCCCCCCAGCCTCTAGAGCCCCATCCTTCCCACATAGTTGACTACCACTATTTTATAATGTCTACTTGTAATCAAATTTGTTGAATCCATGGATAAAATATCCGTAGATATAGAGGGCCGACTGTACTTTGTTTAAAATACTTTGAGCCAAACAATGTTTTTTTTCCACACACAATAAAGTATTGAAATGTATGAAATCATTTTTAAAATTTCACAAAACAAACCTAATCTCACTGGGGAAGGGGGGATGCTGGAAATGATACATGCTTGCATACAAAAGTGAAATAAGGGAACATTTACACCCCTATTCTTATTACACATGATCTTACAAAGGGGGAGCATTTACATTTGTTCTTCCAGTCTCAAAGCACCTGGCTTTAACTTGCTCCACAGCATTGTAAGTAGAAACATCGGAAAACGTCAGCTAAGGAAACAAATGCCTGTTTTCGCGCAACCAAAGGAGGTAAGTGAGGTGGAGTGTGAACAATGGAATCAGTTGGACTGTGGCTTTCTCTTAAGAAGCACAAAGGTAATGCTATCTGACAGGTGCTGGATTACGCCAGACCTTTAAAAGGCAGATCACTCTTTTCACGTTGACTTTGGCCTCTGCCAGGAGTCAGCTTTCCAATCACACATCACTGTCACCATTCTGGATGGGAAAAGCGAAGGATGGTGGGGAGGGAAGGGCTTGCATCCAGAAAGAGCACTTCTTTTGTGGGGAGGTGTTGTGCTATTTCCTTGTCGTTGCTGTTTTCTTTCTTTGCTTATTTATCAATACAGCACAGTCAACCACATGCTATAGATATCAATTTTTTTGCAGTTTGCATTTTTACCTACCCATTATTAATATGGTGGGGAGATACAAAGGATGGAGGAGCTGCACAAGCAGCATTTCTCTCTCTTTCTCTCTCTCTCAAAAAAAGTTAAAATGAAAATCTCACGGGTCCGTTTTGGAGTGACTTGTCATGAAATTTACTTACTGAACATGGCAAGATACAGTATCATAGGATGAAACCATTTTAATGGCCATGGCTACATCCTGTGGTTGCATCACACAGAGCTTTCTAGATGAGAATTTTAAGTACCTTTCTGTAAACTTTGAATCCTAGAATTCCCAAGTAGAATCACAGTCCCAAAATTGTGTGGTTTGAGAGAGACTCTGGTCTACTTCAGAATCCAGGGAATTTGGAAACCCAAAATTCCAGGAAACATCATAGGAGAATATTTTGGGGAAAATTCCTAGTTATGTTGGGCATCTGAAACTGTTATATAATTTTGGAAGGTTTTTGGCACACTAGGCTGGCATCACTACACTGATATAAATGGTGGCAGCAGAAGAAAAGATGCCAATGGTGCAGTAAGCATAAAGGATGTAAAGCGCTGGAGAAACAGACTTTTGGGATTGTCTGATTTTGTCTAGCATCCGACCCTATTGTATAGCCCTGGAAAACCTTTCCTCTAGCTGTTCCCACTGTTGTGGTGATCCTGAGATGGCTCTGAATTGGGCCGTTTCTCAACAATGGATTTGTTTACCCACCTCAGAGGTGGCTATGTCAATGGGGCAGTTCTATATCGGTGGGCAGAAAATTCATTCTGGTTTTTAGATTGAATGTTAAAAAAAATATTCAAGGTGCTGAAATTATTTTGGGGGATAAAGTTGAGCACCTTGGATAGCTCTATAAATGTTTGGATTAAGCCCCAGAGGAGATTTACCATCGCACTCTCATCAAAACATTCAACTGCTACTGGCCTACTGCATGTGGTCCTTCTAGCCAACATTTTAGACAACAACAATAGAGATGCTCATACTGGGCTTCTTTCACAAGCAGAAACAAATAAGGGAATTTCTTTTAAGTGAACACCATTTGGGGTGGAGTGGGGGAACTAAACCAAAATATGGAAAAGATTAGCTCTAAAAAAAGACTTTCCTATGTTGACTCATTTACTTTTAAAAGAGGTTGACTGCAATGTCAACTTTGCTGGAGGCCTTCTGACTGCTTCAGATATTATGCAACTTCCAAACCCTTCTGCCATATTTACATTAACTCCTGAACTGAATTCGTATTACCTACATTGATCTCTGCCAAATTACAAGTATTAGGGCTATGAAAGATTGGTGCACCTCAGAATCCTTGGGATTTCTTTAAAGTCCCCAACTTTGGGTTCAGTGGCTTATTACATTGATTTTATTTGGAATGTCTTCCTTCTCCATTGCTGATGACATGTGGGTGGATGTTTAGATGTCTTCCCATGAGTGAAACCCAGCTGAAAGCTGGTATGACAGTGAAATACCCACTTTATTTAAAAATACATTCACGAAACACCTCTGGGAAAACAAATAATTACTTCACAGTCATGTTTATCACAAGTGAAAGGAAATGCCAAAGAGGCATTAAGTAGCTGGGTTTGGATCTTATTTTTTTGACTAGCATTATTTCCCCCTGTATTACATGTTCTGCGATAACTAAAAGGCTATATGCTCATTGTATCTGGTATTTAAAAGAAGTTACAAGGGTGTTTAAAAACAACAACAACAACTCTCCTATTTAAACCATGTCTTCAGATGTTTTTTTGTTCCTGTGTCTCTAAACCTTCCAATTGTCCCAGTTTGGCAGGGATAGGCCTCATTGCACAAAGTGGTTGCTCTTTTTAATTATTATTAATAAGAAGCTGATGTACCTAGTGCTGCCAGGGGTGTAACTACAGGGGGGCAAAATGGTAGCATTTCCCCTCCCAAATATGAATTGGTGGTGTTTCCTTTCCCAAATTTCCATCATTACAGCAACTTAAAACATCAATGGATCATTTGGAAATACAGTATGAACAACCAAAGAATTGGAGCAATAAATGATACCATGGAAATCATCACAAAGTAAATAGCACAATAAAAATAAATTTAAAATTTTGTTTTCCCCATCATTTTCTCTTCCCTCAGGAATCTTAGAAGCAGTGTATCTGAGAGTCTTCTTCTGATTTCTAGCCCTGTACAAAATATTTCCTAAAGAATTACAGAAGCACCTCCCCCCCCCCTTTTTTTTTGGCTGCCAGGAAGGTACCTGTTCAGAATTTTTTCAGTTGCAACTGGGCACTGCAACCTGGATAATAACCACAAACATTGTCAGATTTTGAAATATCTACCACCGTGCCATCATGAATTATCGTTGCCTCTCCCCTCTTGCATCTAAGATACCCATCATTTGGATTTTTCACTTTAAACTGGGCATTGCATTTTGGGCAACCACAAACATTGTCAGTTTTTAAGCATCTACCATTATTTTATGATGATTTATGACTGGCCTCTCTTTTTTGCATCTAGAGATATCCCACTCCCATTTTGGAACTGAGATTTGAAACTCAGCATGGCAGCTTGGTCAACAACAACAACAACAACAACAACAACAAAAACCCAATTCACATATTGATGCATCCACCACAATGAATGACTGACCTAATATCACACAGTGAGTTTCATATCTGAATGGGGGCTAGAATTGCAAACTCAAAGGTTTGAGTCTAACATTAACTCAAGGAGTTATACAGCAGTTGCATGGTACCACCTCATTAGTGATGTTGTGCAAACAAATGTGCACAAGGCTCAGTGAGCAATGTTCAGTGCACTAGAAGGCACATTGAACCACAATGTTAAATGCATATCAGTACACAATGCGAGGGTTTTTACAATGGGACCACATTGGTAATTCTGCTTTCACCACCTTAAACTGACTGAGAAGTTTCCACATCAGTCAAAAATAAGGAAACTTGTGGATGTGTAAGACATCAACAGGATTCCAGCCCTCACTGATTCTTCATGGGTTTGCCCTGGTTTGATCATTCACAAAATATTTGGATGAATAATTAGGATATTCATTGTTCAAACTCTCCTCAATCTCAGGGATGCTCTAGTGGTGCTTTTGTGCATTGGTAGTGGGTTTGTATAGATAGCCCTTGGGGTCCTTTCTAACTTACAGTTCCATGATTCTGCAAATATATGCAACTTTGTCATGAAACCCTGTGGGAACTGCTCTCCATAACTGTTTGGCAGAGGTTATTTTAGAATTTCATCCCTCTACATCCGCCCTTGGCACAATAAAAATAAATCTGAAATTTATGCAATTATACAAACAACTAACTTTATATATGAAATCTCTACATTTATAATGGCCAATATGCTGGTTACAGGCATCGTCAAATGTATTTCATTAACCGTTCCAAAGAGTGGCTCGAAGCAGTCCTGTCAAGCAGGATTAGCATAGATGGCATGCAACAACCCTCCATAGTAATTAACGGCATTTTTGTAAAAGTCATCAAAGTTCTCTCAAAGTGTATCTGAACAGTGGCCAGTCCATCAACACGTTGATTCTGTAATGGACTGGGGAAGAATTTTCTCTAACAAATCAGCCTTTCCATATGAAACTCAGCTTGCCGAATGCCAGATGGAGATCAGGTGCATGTTTAACTCACTCAGCCTTCCTTCAGATACATAACCCGATGGATCTCAAAGATCTCAATAGCTCAAGCAAACATATGCCATCTTTGCAAAATCTGGAAAAGTTCCTTTTTGGACTGCAACTTCCAGAATCCCCCAGTCACCTGTCTTGATTTTTAAAAAGATGAGAAATAATCCAATGCATTTTTTCAAACATTTCATGAACTCCTTTAAAAATAGATATTGCCCTATAGCTGAGACATTAGTAGACATCAGATTTATGAGGCTGACTTAGCTTTTAACTAGAACCTCAATCACAGCCAGGTATCCAACGGTGAGTCAATGGAGTAAATGACTTATAGCACCTCGTGAACCCTATACTGGGCATATATAGAAACATAAAACTACATTTGAGCAATTGTAGATCAGGCATTTTAATACAAAACTTATAGTGAGCCAGTGGGGCATAGAGGTAAGATTTTAGGACTTGGACTTAGGAGGTTCTAGTCCTCATGGAGCCTTGTAATTTAGTGGAAGAAATTGGGCTAGGCACTCTTTTCAGCCTGACCTACCGCACATCATTGTCATGAGGAAAGAAGTGGAGAAGAGGAAGAGACCAGCACCTTTAGCTACATAGATGAGCTTGAGTTCACAGGACCTGAGCAAGGTGTCTTGGAGATCTCTCATTCATAAGGCCACCATACATCAAAGTCAACTTGATGGCAATTAACATCATCAAAGATCTGGTCAGAGACCATCAGTTTTCAAACAAGAAAAAGCCAATGTTAAGAGATGAGTGATTACTACAAGGCCAACCAAGTCAAAGATTTTTTTTCTTTTGAGTTTTTACATTCAAATTTACTTGTTATTTTAAAATTAAATCCATCCAATCTACTACAAATTGCCCAGAGATTACCAGTAGTTCACAATCCAGTTTCTACAAGACTGTGCTAGGACAGTGCCTCTGAAAAGTGCAGTTAGAATATCTGTGTCTAGAATAAATTTGTTATGGGAGGATCATCTAGATGCCTTCTCTTTTAGTTTGACACACTTTGACAGAGGTCAGGAAAAGTAGTCCTTTTGACTACATCCTTCACCTACCATAGCCACTGGGAGATGCTGGTTGGTTGGTTGGCTGGCTGGCTGGTGGAGGAAGCTGGGAGTTGTTACTTTTTCCTAGTAATTTTTGCTAAACTTGGCACTAGGAGATACGGAGAGAGTGAAACTGTTTTTAATGCCTTGCCAAATGGTATTTAATTCCATAACTAGCCCTAGTTGCACTTCAGGACTAGCTACAGTTGCTTTCAATCTTTCTGACATTGTAGTAGACAAATGAGGGTGAACGGAATGCTAATGATTCTCCGGAGTGAAGCCTAAATGAAGCCTCTGGTAAAGTTGATGCTTAAATAAAAGCTTTCATCACCGATGATTGTCCCAATAGGGAGGCTATTTTCAGCTCTCTCTTTGGAATAAAATATGCTTGACATGTAATGTGAAATTCTTGCAACATTTACTGTAGAATCTTATCACTGAACATAAAATTCAGGGCCAAACTAAATGCGTGCAGCATTGATAACAGACATAGGAAAATCCAGATCAAAAACACACAAGCTTCAAAGGGTTAAAGACCGTTTAGGGTCTGAATCCAGATTGGGAAAAGAATGGCCTATGTATCCTTTTTTTGTGGCTTCCAGTTTTCCAGCAGATCACCAGATATTTTTAAAAGCTGGCTTCACATAATTTCTAATGCACCTTAGTCAATGGGAAAAGACCTATCTTCTAGGATTTCACAGATGAAAACCAGGACACATGTGGCCAATAAAGTCAGAATGTGGTCAAGATGGTAGAAGTTATGGGTGAGGAAGAACACACAAGATCGGCTGAGGCTGCAGTAGTTTGCTTTTGCCTGAGCCTACAAGAAAGAAAAAGATTCTGCCTCTTTACTTCTCTCTGTTAAGTTGAGAGCAAACTCTGTTTGAACTTTGCATTCCATTTGCAGCAATTTAAGTAAGCCGAGAACAAAGGGGAAAAGAGGGAGGAAGAGAGAGAGAGAGAAATGGAGGCATTTAAAAAACAGCTGGAAAAGTGGGATGACAGAAGGTTAAGAGGAACTGTCCCAGCTAAATTGGGACAGCCGTTGCCCACTGCTGCCACAAATGAAAACCCCATCTATTTTGTGTGGGTTTTTTCAGGGCAAAAGTTTGCTAAATTAGAATCACAGGATCATAGAGTTGGAAGACACCTCAAGGGCCATCCATTCCAACCCTCTGTCCTCAAGGAAACACAATCAAAGCACACTCGACTGATGCCCGTCCAATTGTGCCAGAACCTTTGGGTATGTGGGAGCAACTGAAAAAGTGATCCCTGCATATTGTCCTCCCTTAATTTTGTACCTCCTGACATTCAGTGAAAGACAAGACACATGATACCTCATCCATCTGTACCTTTGCAAGTCTCACGGGGCCCTTTCTCCTTGCACAGTTGTAGCACTATATTCCACTTTAACTGCCATGGCAACATCTGGTCGGATCCTGGGGTTTGAAGTTTAGGGAGGCACTAGAGCTCTCTGGTTGAGAATTCAAAATGCTCCTCCCTAAACTGCAAATCCCAGGATTATGGAGGATGGAGCCATGACAGTTGAATTGCAGTGCTGTAACTGTACTATGAAAGGGCCCATGATATCTTTGGGAGAAAGAAAACAAGCACAGAACCTTGCATGTATTTTAAATAATGTGGATGGTTAATATTGTATACAATTGTCAATATGTGTGTGTGTGTGTGTGTGTGTGTGTATACAAAATATATTTATTAAAATGGGACATTGTTACAAGCCAGTACATGTTGGAAAAAGTGTGCACATATCGAAAATGTGTATCAGTTTTCAAATGGGGAAAAGAAACAGTGTCTAGCAACCAGACATGAGGAAGAAATGGGATTATAAACGGAAGCAGAATTCAGAGAATTGCAATGAGAACCAAGTAAAAGTTTTTGTCATCTTTATTCATTGTTTTCCTTTCAATGCATTTTCTCTAGAAGAACTTTACAGTTACTGTATTTTTTTTTTACCCACAGCTACTGGCATGCAGTCCCATGCATTTCTTCTCAAAAGGATGTGCTGTTGAGCTCAATGGGGCTTGATCCCATCAAATAAATAAGGCTGCAATCTCGTATGTGTCAGTATGTGGGCTTCAAGCTGATTCCTCTTACCCAGGCCCATAAACATAAAAAACATAAAATTCTGCAAGAAGTTTAGACACAATCTGACAGAGCCCAGAAGATGTTGTATTAAATGGAAGCATACCATCTGTCTTGCAATACCTAGGTGCAATTGCTGTTTCTGTAACAAACCTAAACATTGTTGTCATCATCTGTAGGTGTGAATGCCAACAGATTTTCTTTATTTAAAAAAGCTCAGGTATTTTTTTCTGTTTAAAAAATAACTATTTTTTAAGACAGCAAAGAAGTTGAGATGGAGGCAGAGAAAAGGAAGAAAGTATGCCACGGGAGAGGAAAAGGAGGGGGAAGAACTGTTTGTATAATGAAAAAATGACATTCTACCTGTCATTTGAAGGGGAGAAGGAATAAGAATTTCTTATCTTCTGTATACCATAAGCCAAAATTACTTATCTCAGCCAGAGATAAGAGCCTGAGGCTCTTTGATTTGTTAGACTAGAACTCCTATCATCCTCAGAGAAGACAGCCAGAGGCTATGGGTGAGGAATGTTGCAATCCAATGTGCCTAGTAGATCCCAGACTATGCAATATTGGATTACATGAAAGAATTTGCACCATTAAGTAAGGCTGAGATGGTTTGAAAAGTGGTCACATGAAATGGTGGAGGGAAAACCTGGCAGTGCTTATTAGTTCTGCCAGGGCAGGAGCATCCCAGGCCCTGGGATTTCAGGGCTAAAAAATGAGACCTAGGGGTGGTTCTTTAGTGATGAGATTTGGTGCAGCAGGAGGAGATCCTACATGATGTCCTTGAACATGCAGAGATATAGGATGGGTGACCCCTGGCTTGATGGCAGTTTATGTGAAAGCCATATAGAGTCTTAGTGGCTCATAGGCTGAACATGAGTCAGCAACGTGATGTGGCAGCTAAGAAACCCAACACAATTCTAGGCTGCATCAATAGGAGTATAGTGTCTAGACTGAGTAAAGTTCTGCAAGCAAGGTGAACTGATAGGATGAAAGGATGCAGCCTTGCCTGACACTTTTGCCAATTGGGAATCATTCAGTTTCTCCATATTCTGTTCTAACAGTAGCCTCTTGTTCTAAGTACAGATTTCTCATCAGGACTATCAGATGTGGTGGCACATCCATGTCTTTAAGGGCATTCCATAATTTTTCATGCTCTATGAAGTCAAAGGCTTTATCTGTGTTTAAACCTCTGCAAATGGATTGGAATTTCTGAACACACCCAAATCCATCTCTCTCTGTCTCTCTTTCCAGTCTTATATGTTCACTCTGTAGCCCACTCAAATTATAATACATGTTTCAAACATATCATTCAATAAACCTTTTTCTACCTGATTCTTTACTTGAGTTCTGCAGTTTTCCCTCCTCAATGCTAATTTGTTTCACTATGCACAAGCACCAGATAATTTAAACATCTCACTTGTGTAAACACAGGGAAGGGAAAAGTCACAGGTATGTTACTGGTGCCACATCTGATGGAATAATTGCACCCTTGAGACCCAGCAATACCTTAATAGGCATTTTTAAAAGCTTTCTTGTTTACCTGTGGAAGGAGCAGTGGGGTGGAGGTTGGGGGAAGGAATATTTCCTAAGTTATTGACATTTCAACACCTTTCACAGCAAAAACAGACATCGGGAGCTTGAGATGCCCTGTTTGCTTTGGTAAAAAGGCAATTATTTCATATTAAAGATAATGTGATTGTTAAGGACACTAATTGAGCTTAAGTAAGTATGTAAGTGATTTAATTGTCAAGCAAGTAACTAAGAATAGCATCAAAAGAATGTTTCAGATAGATTTTTTTCCCCAGGAAAACAATTGTCTTGGTTCATTGCTTCATGAGCAAGCATATTCTAATTATGATCTTTGTTACAGGAAAATAAGTATTTAATGGCTGAGATCCTAGATAGCATTTCTGCAGTGTAAATCTTTTTATTCATTTAACTTATAGCAATAGCATGTACATTTTTATACCATTTATTAGTGCACTTAAGCATTTCCTAAGTGGTTTACAATGTGTAAGCTAATTGTCCCCAACAAGCTGGGTACTCATTTTAGCAACCTTGGAAGGATGCATGGCTGAGTCGACCTGGAGCCCCTGGCTGGTATTGAACTCACAACCTTGTGGTTTGTAAGTGAGTGGCTGCAGTACAGGCATTTAACCACTGCAGCTCCAAAAGGACCCAAAGTGGATTTCAAGGTTAAAACAAGATCCACCTAAAAACCTGATATTAGATAAGTTTAAAAACAATTCAATTGATACTATGGAGATTGTGCAGTATCAATCTCCACAGGTGGGGTTCTGCATTATTTGCCCTACATAATACTACAATTGTACCATTCCCTTTCATAGAAGCTACAGTAAAGTCGTAGAGAATGGTGCAAACTATTTCTCTTTTAATTGTTTGTTGATTTCTTACAGTAGTTTCCATTTTCCCTTGAAAGGGGACTCTTGAATGAAGACTTTTATGAGTAACTGAGCAACAGATATCAGGCCACTGTTGAAAGTTATTGCCACAGCGGTTTTGTACATGCTGTAGACCCACCCTGGGAATATCGAGGGCTTGGGTGCTTTTCTGCCCTTGGCTTAATAGTTCCCTGTCTGCAATGCAAAAATGATAGCTCTGCTACCATTTGCCTGCTCATCTCACAGTTTTAATAATTTAGTTTAAATTAGTGTTGTATGCACTGTCAGCAATCCAGAAATGCAGAAGTGAGAAAGGGGAGCATTTTCCACTGAAGAAGGAATCAAGTAGGGTAGGGTCTTTGTTTGTGCTTAAGTGCAGTCAATATACAAAGGTACAGAATGGTCTACACTCTATACAGAAGATTTCCCAGCTCTGTCTTTATCTCACCTCTCCCCAGCAAAATCATACCTACCAAATTTTACTTACTTACTTACTTAATTTCTGTGCTGCCCTTCACCCAGAAAGGGACTCAGGGTGGCTTATAAGATAAAGCAGTACAAAGTTAACATTAAGTATACAAAGTTAAACACACTCCATATAAACCACACACTCCATATAAACCACCTCTCTTGAAATTCTGCTTTCATCTTTGGGATTCTTCCCCCCCCCCCCCTCAATAAATGATGTAGATTGATTTCAGAAGAGTTTCCTCCAACAGACCATTATTCATAAAGTCATTTATTGCTTGATTGGCCAGATATTATCATGGGCCACATTCTAATTATGTTCTCCTAGATTCATTTCTTCTTTGGATGTCTGACAAAATGTAAGATGAGCTACAGGCTGCCTGGTAATTTCCTTTCATTTGCATTGGCAGTCCGCTAGATACCCAGGGGAGTCAGGGTTGTCTCCTGACCTCTTGGTCGGTGGCCAGAGGAGACAGAAGTCTCCAGTTAAAGGTCCAACAAGCTTGAGTTGCTGTTTTCTAAGGTACAGCATGATGAAAGGGTCTATAGAAATATAAAACTCAAATGGTTGTATGCCAATAGGACTGGAGCCAAACTGAGGCCAACAGAGAAGCAACATGGAGGTATTAACAAACTAAACTAATAATAATAATAATAATAATAATAATAATAATAATATTTATTTATACCCCACCCCTTTGATATAAACTATATCCCAAGGTTTGTAATGGTAGCCAATAGCTCCCATGTTGATTTGATGATTTGATGTATGCTCAAGGGGACATGATAGACATCTCCCCTTGAACATACATACATTTCTAAGGTATATGGTGTGGGTGGGAGGTTCTGAGAAATAAGGTACACACAAATCAGTGCACGTCATTTAAGACACAAATACCTAAAATAAACAAAACTGAATGTAATATGTAAAAATCCTTCTTACTCAATGGGGAAAAATTGTGCAAATTAGGTAAATCATGCAAAAAATGCACAAATGAGAAGAAGAGTTATTAAAAAGTTTGCATGAATCTTAGTGCCGGAAAAAACCACAAGTGCAAAACCAAATATAGGTTGTGAAGACAGGAGAAAAATTTTAAAAGAAAAGGTAGTGGGGGGGGGGGAGGAAAATAGGATTTGGAAAAGAAAAAAAGTGAAATCAAGACAGAGGTTGCATCCACACTGCCAAAAATAAAAAAAGCAGTATGACACCACTTTAACTGCCATGGCTCAATGTTGTGGAATTCTGGGAGCTGAAGTTTTGTGGGACATTTAGTCTTCTCTGTCAAAGAGCTCTGGTGCTACAACAAACGATAATTCCCAGAATTCCATAGCATTGAGCCATGGCACTTAAAATGGTCTCAAACTGCTTTATTTTTGCAGTGCAGATGCAGCCTTAAAAAAAACTTTATAAAACAAAAATATTTTCATTTATTTTTATATTGTTTTTTGCTCTTAAAGATTGCTCTGGGAGCCTTGGTGGGCTAAGCAGGAATAGACAAAGACATTAAAAAATAATATTAGAATTCAGTATTAGAATTCAAAATCATCCAGTGAGATTGAATGGTAGTAGGTTTTGGGCAGAGGGGATATCTTCACAATGCATAACTGACCAGTGGAACTCTCTGCCACAAAATATGGCAATGACCACTAACGTAAGCTTTTTGCAAGAGTTCTCTTTATTGAGGAGGACTGCACAGCAGGAAAAGCTTTGTAGCACCAATAAGCCATATTCTGACTTACATATGCTCAGTATTTTATCTATAGGGAGCCCTATGAATGTTACTGGCACACAGTGAAGACAGCTCCTCAAGGCATTCGCATACATGAATGTCTGAAGAGAACTTTCAATAGCAGTGGAGTCCATAAATGAATTATGCATTCTATAGAGTTCTTTCTTCTTTTTCTGCTCTGAGTTTTTTCTCATTTGGTTTTATTTATCCTACTATTATGGGAGAGAGAAGGACTGGTTTGAACTATTCCACTTCTTTTTGGTGACTTACATCACAGCCCTGGCTTCTACCATCACCACCATTGGCTGTCAATATCATGGTGCAAAACGTCTCTAGGGGGATGGACACTACAGCCTGTGAGATACTCTGTGCCATTGTCCCATAGGACTTTATGGCATGGGAGTATGTAACTTCTATCACCCTCCTGCACTACAGAGAGCAACCCAAGTTGCTACTAAAGTTGACAGCAACTGCAGCATTGGTGAACTCCAAGGGCAAGTTTTAGTGGTCAAAAAGAAGAGATAACAGTGAAGACCTTGGTGATTCTGGAGGCTTCTCCATCATGTATTATGCCTCAAGCACTGCCCCTAGAGATGTAGTATGGCGTAGTAGTAGGTTGAGCATTGGACTATGATTCCAAAGACCTGCATTCAAATCCCTACTTGGCCATGAAAAACCATTGGATGACCTTGGGCAAGTCAGCCTCTCTCAGCCTCAGAGGAAGGCAAGGGCAAACCTCCTCTGAACAAATTTTACAAGAAAATCTTGTTTTCATGGGTTTCCATAAGTCAGAAATGACTTGAAGGCACACAACAACAACAACAACAACAACAACAAAAGCTCTTTTGGCATTGCCCAAAGCCTTCAGCTGAGGCTTCCTGACAGCACTTGACCTAACTCCAAATACCTGCTCCAGAAAACATGATGGCAACAGTGGTCACTTTTAGAAGGCCTGTATACCCTCTAATTTTTCACAGTTTGACAGGCACAGTCTCAGTTAATCCTCTGTCCTCCCACTTTTTCAGCTGCTTTTAAAGTGTCCTAGTTTCTGTCTCCTTCTCCTACCTTCTCTCTTTGTCCTCAGCTTGCTTGTGTTGCTGAAAACTGAGCTCACAGTGCAAAAGTAGTTTGCGCTCGATAACTCAGTGGTGGGGAGGGGAGAGGAGGTGGCAAAATCTTGCACTACCCAGTGGATGCAGGCAAAAGCAAACTATGGCAGCCTCTCCTAGCTTGCCTGTTCTTTGATATTAATTTGTACTTCCTTGGTCATACTCTATCTGCAAAATGTTGGAGGGTATGATCCCATTTTATTTCTTGCCTTAGCCTCCTGGGCATAAAGCTCAGCTCCTTTTCTGGGAAGCTGTTTCCTGTGTTCTAACTAAATTAATACATGATGGCTCCAACTTTCAGGTTTTACAGACCGGAATTTATACACCAGCTTCGGGGCAGAGTGGGGATGTGGTGTCCACATGCCAGCCACCCTGACTCCACCACCATGCCACCCATCTGACCAGACAGCGGGTCATGTCATGCTGTGTCTTCAGTACAGAGCTTATATGCTGAAGAAACACTGAAAAGCTGCCACCATGGTTAGGGCGCCCTTTTTGTGGTGGAAAAAGGAGCCACTTTTTAGGTTTCTTTTTGTGCCATGGAAATGCCAGATCAGGGCCAAGGCATGTAGCAGCCTGATCCGGTGAGGAAAGGGGCAACTGCAAGCCGCTCCAAAGTGGTGGTCTGTTGAGCCCCTTAGTTATTTCACCCCACTCTTCCACAATGCAGAAGCTATGAGGAGACCAAGCAGGAGAGAGTTAAAAAAGAAGAAACAAGTAAAACCAGTAGACACACTAAGTTTCTTCTCTACAAATCATGGGCTTAATTAGTTGCTCTAAACAATGTAAGCTCTGACTATATTAACAAATGCAGTTAATTATAAGAAACAATGAGGAATATAATTAAAGCAGTGACCTTTGTCTTCTACAAAGATATTAAGCTGGGCCAACGTTCTGCTCTTGTTCCTGCTTAAATCAGTGCTGATCGATGAACAAAGGAGGATGTATGGAACAGATTTAGATGGCTTCTGAATCTCTGGAGGCAACACCACTAGCTTCTTAAATTGTTATTAGGGCAAGAAGACCTAAGGTGAACTTGATCAGCTTCCAGAAAACCAGGTGAAACCGGAGCTTCTGAATACAAGGAAGCTAAAACTAGCAGAGGATAAGTTTGTGGCAATTTGCAAACCTAATAGTCCTTGAACTTATGACCAATAAAGCCAGCTTCACAAATTCCCTTCCATGCTTAAGAATACTTAGCAGGACTGGTAATTCTAAGTGAACTCATTGGGTCGGGGAATGTCTTCTGTATCCCACAGAAGACCTCCTTTCCCGGAGTTCACAGTGCCCACCATGACAAAAAGAATTCTTAGAGAATCAGAGTTTCACTTGGGAGAAACTAGGCATGGCCACAATTATTTTATTTGCAAACCATTATTTATGAAACTCAAAGTGACCTTTCAGATATGTTTACTTTGGGTGGAAATTGGAAACGCAGCCTACAGTGGTTGGAGGGTGTTGGGAGTGGGATAAATGTGAATCTTAGATCTTGAGCAACTGCCCAATCTTGCCAAAGAGAAATAAATGCCGTAAATGTATGCCTGTTATATCATAAATGCTAACAATGCTCAATTCCCAACTCCCAGCATGATCACAGCAAAGAGACTAATATAGTAATTATCACTAATGGATAAAGAAAAGGCAGCAATGCAGCCATTTTTCTATATTCGTTTGTTTATTTCCAGGATTTATATCCCATCTTTCTCCTACAGTGAGATTCAAGGAAGGTTACAATATATGTAAAAAAGACAAAGCTAAAGCATTGATTTCAAAAGTTAAAAATAATTAAGTATTACCAACATTAAAACATAGATTAAAAACAGCATAGTTAATAACAGTAAAAATCATGAAACATTATAACAGCACACCATATTGCTCAAATAAAATCTACCCACCAAACACCTGCCTAAATAAAAATGTATTGAGCTGCCAGTGGAAAGAGAGCAGGGAGGGGGCTGACCTAACTTTTCATGGCAGGGAGTTCCACAGTCTGGGAGCAGCTACGGAGATGGCTCTCACCCGAGTCCACACCAACCGCACTTGCAAAGGTGGTGGGACTTAGAGAAAGCCCTCTCCTGTTGATCTTAGCTCTCAGAATGGCTTGTATAGGGAGATAACGGTCCTTCAGATAGTCTGGACCCAAGCCATTTTAGAGCTTAAAAGGTCAAAAACAGCACCTTGAATTCTGCCTGGGTTTATTGGTCTGTGTAGCCATCCTGCCTGCAGCATTTTGCACCCGCTGCAATTTCTTGACGGTTTCCAAGGGGCAGCCTCACATACAGCACATTAATATCCTGTTTGGACTATTGTAATCAAGGAATGTGTCATCATAGCCTGATCCGACTTCTCAAGGAACGGGCGCAGCTGGCACAGAGTTTTAACTGTGCAAATAAACTCCTGGCCACAGCTGAAACTTGGGCATCCAGGTTAGATCTGAATCCAGGAGCACACCCAACCTGCAAATCTGAGATTTCAGGTGGAGTGTAACCTCATCCATCACAGGCTGGATCCCTAAAATTCAAATAATTTTTCTAGAGCATGGAAATGGTACATTTTGGACAATTCGCTGGAATTCTGGGAGCTTTAGTCCAAAAATGTAACTTTTCTTGGCTCTTCAGTTTTCAAACCCATCATCTTGCTTGGTATTCTTAGTATCTTTTTCAGTCATCATGTATTTTTTGTCCCTTTTGAATTTAACATCTAACATCAGACAACCTTGCGCCCTTCCCCATCTCTTCCTGTCAATTCTGCCTTAAGAACAATTACAGGATTCCTGGAGAGGCTTCATCTGATCTAAGTCTCCGAACCTTTAGATGATGACACAGAAGCACTACTGCTTGCAAGCAGCATGTATTTACTGAATCAAAATGCTATAGGACTGCAGTGAACACAGCTGGAATTTGGTACTGTAGGCATGAAGTATTGAGCCATAAAACATTAGTCCTATTGAAAAAAAGACAATGAAGCATGACTGGCTTAGGCTGCAGTCCCATGTACATCTACATCAGGAGCAGTGGCATCACTAAAGGGGTACGGAGGTTGTGGATCACACCAGGTGACACCCAAAGAGTGGTGACACCTTTTCATCTCAAGTACCTACTTTTTGGCAGAAAGGGGTTGTGGCATTCATTTGTATCT
This sequence comes from Urosaurus nigricauda, assembly GCA_034509955.1. Lineage (NCBI taxonomy): Eukaryota > Metazoa > Chordata > Lepidosauria > Squamata > Phrynosomatidae > Urosaurus > Urosaurus nigricauda. The sequence continues at coordinate 14,105,413 of JAOEGL010000013.1, forward strand.
CTTTAAAATGCTTTAAGAGATGATGGGAGAGGGTGAAACTCAGTGTGAGGAGAAAGGAGAGGCCTCAGATTTTTTTAAAATATAAAATGTCGAATGTCAAATTTTAATTTTTTAAAACATTTTTTTAAAATTAAATTTTAAATTAAAAACATTTTGAAACATTACATGAATGCACTATGTGAATGCAATTATGTTTAGGCTGTGCATATGTTATTCTAATTTGAAGGTGTACTTTTAATTTTGCTAATTGTTTTATCTCACAACTATTAGCATTACACTCAAATAGGTAAATATGAATTATGATTTATGAGTAACCTTAGTGCAAACAAGTACGACTAAGGATTCTGTATGGTGTGAAATGGAAGGAGGCTAATTGGTGGTGGTGGTGAAAGAACTGCTGGACTTGATCCCTTCTTCACTGCCATTCCCTTCTCCTTGCATTTCATTTTTTAAGACTGTAAGCCTGAGGGCAGGGAACTGTGTAATTAACACAGTTAACTGAAATCCACAATACCTGGACAACTTCAACAGGAAAGAAGAAATCCTTAAAGTAAACACTAACAGTCCTGAAAAACACCAAAATTAAGACCCATCACAAATGCAAATGAACACCACCCAGGGTCAGGGTTTTTTTCCTGCAGATAATGTACCACTAATGAAACAGACACAAATCCTCCTTGTATATCCTCCCACCACGAGGACTTGCCATTCAACATGAGAATAATATACAGATTAACATATAAACCACTCCTACCAACCTAGAGTCACACAGTATATGTGTGTTTGTGTGTGTGTGTGTATACACACACCCCACTCACTTCCATGCCAGCATTCTCTGGTGAAATGGCAGGAAAAAACTCTTCTAGAACATGGTCACATAGCCCGAAAAACCCACACACACACACAAAAAAAACTATGGATGCTGGCCATGAAAGCCTTCAACTTCACATTGTGTAATTGACATTTCGTAAGCCACTCTTACAGAAGAGCAGGGTATAAAAACTTGGAACGGAATGGAAAAAGCAAGGGTCCTATACAACAGCTTTGCTAAGAAAGTGGTGGTCCGGTTCACATGGAAAATTCCATGAGCAAACAGAGACTAGAACTCTGGCCTCCTGGCCAGCTTTTACAAGGCCATTTGCTGCTGGTCCCACCTTCTCCCATCTATTTTTGACTATCTTACTCATAGCCTGATGAACAGCCTCTCAATTTCTTTAGCTTCACTGGCCCTGCGGGTTCTTTCTTACTTAGATAGTAGTGTTGCCTCTCCTTCAAGGCTCTACCATCAAGCTCTCCTGCTGAGTCCCTCTTATACTTTTCAAAAAATAAACTGAAACAGAATTCTCACCCAACTCTACTTCTGAGCTGCCTGGATGTCCACTCACTCCTCTGACACCACCTGAAATTTAGAAATAGATATATATCAGCAGACAACAACAACAAAATGCTTCACTTTCTGATTTGAAATTATTTGCCCTCTGTGCTGAAGACTCCCCTAGTGTCTGTTTTCCTATTTGTAAGAATCTGAGGAGTTAAAATCTTTGTCCTTCAGATGTGCCAGTGAAATCCATCACAGCTCAGAATCCTACATCTGCCAACGAATCTATAGTTCATCGGATGTGCCAGACTTTCCTCCAGACACCGAGAAGACTCCTGAAAAGCCCCTTTTATCGGCCAGGTTGGTCTCCCTTCTACCTCCTGGATCAAGGGAGCCTTTCTGTTCTTGACCATTCTGTCTGTAAATTGGCTGCCTTGGGAGCAGAACTATTCCTCCCTGTTATTTCCTCCTCCATAATCCTTTCCATGCTGTTTTTCAGCATGGCTCCTTTCTTGTCTAGATTTCACAAATAACTCCAAGAAAAGAAGCCTGGCATTCTCGTTCTGTCTTGGGCCAGTACCCAATGGTGTCATTTTGTGACCACAATGTCGGTTTTGCTAATGAATTTCACACCCAACAAAATTTTATAGATTAAATGCGTTGGTCAAGTATCATCAGAGTGTGGTCAAGATGCCAAGTATTACTCATTAGGAAGAACCCACAAGCTAGGAGAGTCTACAGCAGTTTACTTTTGCCTGACTCTTTTGGGAAGGGCAAGATTCTGCCCGTTCCTCTCCTCCCTCTGAGTTAACTGAGTGCAAATTATTTTTGAACTGCTCTCACAACAGCTCCTTAATAAACTGTGTGTCCTCCTTCTCCTGCTCCATGCTGCTTCCCTATCTCATCTCATTTTCCTCCACTTCTCCCTGTCCACCTGCCTCTTTCTATGGGGACCCATCCTTGTTGATGTTGCTGTTGCTAGCATTTTCTTCAGCTGTTTTGGAGTGGCAAGGAAATGGATGTGGTCAACTAACTGTCAAAGAGAAGCAAAACTGGACCTTGAACCATGCCCAACCCTGCTTTGGGTTTAAAGGAAAGAGTGGGCAACTGCAGTGTGATCAGGACTATTTGTCAGCCCAATAACCCCCTCAAGGGGGCTATGCCATCACTTCCAAATTGATCACTTTCAGTTCCATGCTTGGCCATTTCATTTCAGGAATTTTTGTTGATGCTCTTATTTTCAAGGCACATGGATATTCTGGAAGATATGGTGGGAAATCATTTTGTGATTTTGTTTTGTGTGTGTGTGTGTGTGTGTGTGTGTTTGGTGTTCTGGGAAAATGAATTGTGTTTATTTAACAAAGGAAGTTCGGAGTCTTTGGGGGACCCTGTCATCTGCATGTGGCCCACAAATCACATTTTCCCCTGTCCCTGGACCCTAGGGACTGGGATACTTAAGAGTTTTCCCCATACAAGCATGTTGTTGTGTGCCTTGAAGCCATTTCCAATTGATGGTAATCCTAAAGCAGACCTATCAAGAGATGGACTTGGTAAGATTTGCTCAGAAGAGGCTGGGAGAATTTGATTTGCTTCAAGTCACACAGTAGGTTTCCATGCCTGAGTCAATCCCTGGTCTCTTGGAGTCCTTGTGCAACCATCAAACTACTGCACCATGCTGGCTCTCCATACAACTATATTAAAACATTCAAAGAGGTCGTTCTCTTCACAATCCTTCTTTTCAAAGTCCAAGGGACTGCCAAACAGAAATATGTCCTTTTTGATGTTGAGTCTTCATCATCGCTGAAATGACTTCGCAAACAGAGTTGTGACATGCCCACATTATTGTCATTTAGCCATCAGGTTAGGCACAAAAGTGGTTTTTAGTGGATTTATATTTTACATCTCTGATCAGGAGGAAGTCAAACTGAGTTCAATGGGGCTTACTCCCAGTTAAGTAGGCATAAGATTACAGCCTTATGCTCCTGCTGTATTCTGGCTTTTATTGGCTTTATTGACTGCTGTTTTATTGACTTTGCTGGTTGCTTGTGTTTGTTTTTTATTTGTTGCAGTTGGCCTGCAAACAGTTTTATTTGTAGCAGTTGGCCTGGTTTTATGTTTCAGTATCATTGGCATGTAGCATAGCAGGCAAAGTAGACAGGCAACTCATGAGTTTTGTTTTGATTTTTAATAAATATATACATATAGTGGAATCTTCTTCCCAGGCCTTAGTTTATTTGCCCTTTGATTGTGCCTAGCCATCTTCCTGACTGCTTTACAATATTTTAGGACAACAATTTCCATCCGTCAAGGAGAAGGCCCACTGTTCAGCCATTAGTTAATTGCATGGAATGGTTTTAAAGCTTTACGGATGTCAGCAAATGCCTTTATAATGGGCTTTTGCCATTACCTAGAAACCCCCTGAACTCGTTTCTTTTAAATCTGGTTGACAGCATGCAGGACATTCTCCCTGATATATAACATGAAAACGCAACATGTTGGTCTCCCGGCACTCCCTTGGATTCTGTTCAGAGCAAGAGAACTGGGGGAATTTATACTATCTATAAACAATTAGAATAAATCAAATGGATTCTCCTTTTGGATTGGTTTAGATTACTTTATAATTAACAAATGTGCTGCACTGAAGCTGGTTTTATGTTATCCTAATGGCTACATAATGAGATCCCCAACTTAATGACTGCATAACCACAAGGAATGTTAATGAACTTTGCAAAAGGCCTGTTTTGCCTCAGGGCTGAAAAATGTTTGTGATTCAAATATCACGAGTTACTGAAGTGTTAATTAATAAAGCTTCCACATAAATATTGAGCAAGCCAGCAAAGGAACCATAACACGTAAATAGCTTTTAAGGTACTTACAAATAAACATTTTTACGTTACAGGTAATAGAAAAGCCAATACGTGAAACATTGGTGTGGATTCTTTTCCCCCTTGATTTTTAATCTTTGCCACAAAGCTTTATGGTTCGTCTCTATCCAACACAATTTCGGGATAAATTAAGGTTGAAGTTCACACCTCAACAGTTCCAAAGTAGCTGATGTTAGCAGTAGTGAGCCCAACCTCCTGATTTCACAAAACAGGGATACCTTCCAGATGAAAACAGGGAAATGGGGCCAAGCAACACTGGAATGTTTTCAAGACGACAGAAGTTATTGATTGGGAAGAACAGACAAACTAGGAGATCATGCAGTAGTAAACTGTAAACAGTCTTCAAAAAATTACAGGTTTTGATGACATTCTTACGGTGAAGAGAAAATTATTCATCCTTGCCTGTAAGAATGAAATTTATGAAGATTGACATCCCTACTTAATCTGCCATCATATATTCGATTTAGTCATATTTACATCAGTAATTGAATAACAGCTGACAAAATCCAAACTTACCTAATTTCTTTTTTTTTTCTTTTTTAGCTTTAGGTTTTCAAAATGCCCTTCAATAATTAACTTCCGCTAATGAGCTCAAATGTCTCTTGTGATGTATCTTTCCCTCTTACTTTCCAGAATAATTTATTTATATACAATAATTGAATTTCCTGAGCTGCCTGTCCATTGAAGAGACCATTGCATGGTGGCATTCCTTCATTTTGGACCCAGCAATTTTAATTAATCATGTAAGACATTAGTGCTTGTTGTTATTTATGGTGATGCATCAAGCAGAGGTCATTGAAAGCTTTAGACCATTCTCTGGTAATACGACTGTTCTAAATATAGTGTATTTTGGCGGCTGTGCTTCCCACCCACATTAAAATGGGAACTGGCAGTCGTGCATTTAAGACTCTGTCCCTCTGGTAGTGATAAATGATTTTGTTGTGGCAGATGGTAACACAGAAACTGTTTTTTAGGAACAGCTTTAGTATTGTTCAAAATTTCCAGCAATATTTACTGCGTCAAAAAGGCTTCCTTTTTCAATCTAACTGCAATCACAATTTGTTCCACTTGGTATGCTGAAGATGAAGAATCACATGAGCAACGGGTACTTATCAAGTAGGATAAATCTGATCTTTAGGATGGATATATGGGAGGTAGGGCTTCTGGGCTTGAATTGTATGGTTTAGCCTCAACCGGAATGATCCTATCAAACCAACGAATGGTGGGTTAGTTCACAGGTAAAATTTTTATTTATTTGATGGGTCTACTTGAGTTGGGACTAACAACAGCATTTGGGCCATAATCTGTAAGGACTCTTATGAGCTGCAATATACCGCTAAGCAAAGATAGTCTGAATTCCACTCCATCTTTTTTTCTATTAGTAAGGGTGACCATTGTCATATGGAATATACTTTGAAATAGTTTGAGGCTCTTTTAGTTTGAGGTTTAACCTACTGCCTGCCAAGATCTAAGTTTTGAGGAAACCTTGGGAAAGGGCCAGAGGAGAAAACAAGGTGAGTAAAGAACTGATGTTCCTTCTCTTGCTTCTATTACTGCTCAGTAACTTGCAGAGGACAGATGCAAAGGAAACAAAAAGGAGATAGGACTGCATGCTGCCAAGTAAATATATGTTATAGGCCTGGTCTTTTCAAATCTCTTTTGCTTCTTTGTCTTTCATTATTTTTCTCTCCTTTCAATTCCATGTGTTCTAGTTTATTGTTATAGTTTATTGTCATTCTTAATCTTACATCGCAATTTACAATCTTATCTGCGGATGATGGGATTGAAACCCAATGCTCCTGAAGATCACCAAGCTGGTAAATTCTTACATAATCTAGAACACATGTTAAGGTGCTTAAGAAAGAGATTGTTTGGGAGTGTGGGCCTTCAGGTTAACTACTGGCTTTTGACAACCCCGTGAATTTCATAAGAATTTCTTAGGGAAAGAATATTCAGAGGTGGTTTGCTATTACATTCTTCCAAAATACAGCCTACAGCATCTGGTATTCCTTGGTAATTTCCCATCCAAATACTACAAAAAGGCTGAACTTTCTTAACTTCCAATTAGATCTCCTGCCTACAGCATATTTAGTCACACTTAAGTTATTAATAGCATTTATTACTAGTAGATACAACTAGTAGCCTTAGTACTACTCCCATTGGTGGCAGCAGTAATATTTCAGTGCAAAATGTTCTCCCAAGGCAACAAATACAGAAAATTAGGAGACAGGATGCACATTATTATTTTGTATGCTTTCTTCTTTTGTCGTTGGTGTTGAATCATAACCTCCCCAATGGTCGGCACAACTAGTCCCAGAGTCTGCAGAGACCCAGTGTTATTTTTGTCCAGGCCCATAGCAACCTTGAAAACTACACAAAGCTGCATGGAAGGTCAGTGCTTGGTAATGGGAAGGTAGCACATTTTCTCTTCATTTAGTAGCTATTGCAATTTCTACTCCCTTTCTGCTGCTATTAACATACTCATGCATGGGAGTGGAGAGAGGACACTTGCCAATAATGGGGCAGCACAAGAAGCAAGCAACTCATGTTGTAAAGATAAAATAGTGCATATTGGATGTGCCATTAAATCTCTCCTCTCCTCTCCCAGCACCTTCCACTCTAAATGTTTCACTTGTCATCAAAGCTCAGACAGTTTTTAAATGATGTGTAGGGTGATTTTTTTTAAAGGATCGTATCATGTTAAGTGTTTCAAAGAGTGTATCATAATCTCTTTATTAGTCTTGTGGGGGAAGCTCTGATACAGACTCCATATTGAAACTCGCTGCCACAGGATAAATTGCCAGACCTCTAACAAAACAAGCTCTAAACCCTCAGAGAGAAAGAGAGAAAATGCAAAGCTCGGGAAAAAGTGCCAACAGAAGTGATCCTCTTTTATTACCTTATAAAACTCAGCAGCATTGGACATCCTCTCTGACTTACTGATGGGCCTCTCCAAAGAAATAAAAGAATGTAGAAATAGAGGGATATAACCTTTTTAAGAGAAACAGGCCAAACAGGAAAGGAGGAGGAATAGCATTATATGTCAGGGATATTTACACCAGTGAAGAGATCCAGGAAGTCAATACTGGAAGCCAGGTGGAGAGCATCTGGATAAACATTAAAGGAGAGGGAAACAACAGGGATGTTACTGTGGGAGTCTACTACAGACCCCCGACTCAGGCAGAGGAATTGGATGATGCCTTTCTAGAACAGATGAGCACACACTCAGAAAGGAGAGATGTAGTAGTGATGGGGGACTTCAACTATCCGGATATTTGCTGGAAGTCAAACTCAGCCAAATCCTCAAGGTCTAGCAAATTCCTCACTTGCCTGGAAGACAATTTCATTGTCCAAAAGGTGGAAGAGACAACAAGGGGATCAACTATTTTAGATCTGATCTTAACCAACAGGGATGACCTAGTCAATGGGGTGCAAGTGGTTGGATCCTTAGGGGGAAGTGACCATGTTCTCCTGGAGTTTGTTATACAGCGGAAAGGGGAAGCCAGGCATAGTCAGACACGCATTCTAGACTTTAGGAGAGCTGATTTCAATAAACTTAGAGAAATACTGGGGGAGATCCCATGGTCAAGAAAACTAAAAGAGAAGGGAGTTCAAGACGGATGGGAGTTTCTCAAAAAGGAGATACTGAAGGCGCAATTTCAAACAGTTCCAATGAGGAAGAAAAATGGGAGGTGTCTCAAGAAGCCAGGATGGATGACTAAGGAACTTTCAACTGAGATAAGCCTTAAACAGAACATGTATAAGAAATGGAAAAATGGGGAAATCACGAAAGAGGAATTCAAACAAATAGCCAGCACATGTAGGGGTAAAGTCAGAAAAGCTAAAGCACAGAATGAACTCAGGCTGGCTAGAGAGGTTAAGAACAACAAAAAGGGCTTTTTTGGGTATGTCCGAAGCAAAAGGAAGAAGAAGGAAACAGTAGGGCCACTGCGTGCAGAAGATGGCAAAATGCTCAAAGATGACAAAGAAAAGGCAGAATTACTCAACACCTTCTTTGCTTCAGTCTTCTCAGAAAAGGCAAAGGGTGGTCAACCTAAGGATAATGGAGCAGAAGACAGAATAGGGGAATCTCAGCACAGAATAAGTAAAGAGATAGTACAGGAATACCTGGTTAACCTAAATGAATATAAATCTCCAGGACCAGATGAACTACATCCTAGAGTATTAAAAGAACTGGCGAATGTAATATCGGAACCATTGGCAATAATCTTTGAGAACTCCTGGAGAACAGGAGAAGTCCCAGCAGACTGGAGGAGGGCAAACGTTGTGCCCATCTTCAAAAAGGGGAAAAAAGAGGATCCCAACAATTATCGTCCAGTTAGTCTGACATCAATTCCAGGAAAGATTCTAGAGCAGATCATTAAGCAGAGAGTCTGTGAACATTTAGAGGCCAATGCCATAATCACAAAAAGCCAACATGGGTTTCAGAGAAACAAGTCTTGCCAGACAAATCTGATCTCTTTTTTTGATAAAATTACCAGTTTGGTAGATGAAGGGAATGCTGTGGATATAGTATATCTTGATTTCAGTAAGGCCTTTGACAAGGTTCCCCATGACATTCTTGCAAACAAGCTCGTAAAATGTGGGCTAGACAAGGTAACCATTACATGGATTTGTAACTGGTTGACTGACCGAACTCAAAGGGTGCTCAACAATGGCTCCCTTTCATCCTGGAAAGAAGTGACCAGTGGGGTCCCACAGGGTTCTGTCCTGGGCCCAGTGCTATTCAATATCTTTATTAATGACTTGGATGACAGAATTGGGGGCATACTTATCAAATTTGCAGATGACACCAAATTAGGAGGAGTAGCCAATACTCCAGAAGACAGGATTGAAATTCAGAATGACCTGAATAGACTAGAAAGCTGGGCCAACGCTAACAAAATGAAATTCAATGCGGAGAAATGTAAGGTTCTGCACCTAGGGAGGAAAAATGAAATGCACAGATATAGGATGGGGGACATCTGGCTGAATGAAACTATGTGTGAAAGGGATCTAGGAGTCCAAGTAGACCATAAGTTGAACATGAGTCAGCAGTGTGATGCAGCAGCTAAAAAGGCCAATGCTATTTTAGGTTGCATCAATAGAAGTATAGTGTCTAGATCAAAGGAAGTAATAGTGCCTCTCTATTCTGCTTTGGTGAGGCCCCACCTGGAATACTGTGTCCAGTTCTGGGCACCACAATTCAAAAAGGATGTGGAGAAACTGGAGCAGGTCCAAAGGAGGGCAACTAAGATGGTGAAGGGTCTGGAAACCATGCCCTATGAGGAACGACTTAGAGAGCTGGGGATGTTTAGCCTGGAGAAGAGAAGGTTAAGAGGTGATATGATAGCCCTGTTCAAATATTTGAAGGGATGTCATATTGAGGAGGGAGCAGGCTTGTTTTCTGCTGCTCCAGAGACCAGAACGCGGAGCAATGGATGCAAGCTGCAGGAAAAGAGATTCCACCTCAACATTAGGAGGAACTTCCTGACAGTAAGGGCTGTTCGATGGTGGAACACACTCCCTCGGAGTGTGGTAGAGTCTCCATCCTTGGAGGTCTTTAAGCAGAGGCTGGATAGCCATCTGTCGGGGATGCTTTGACTGGGAGTTCCTGCATGGCAGGGGGTTGGACTGGATGGCCCTTGTGGTCTCTTCCAACTCTATGATTCTATGATTCTATGATTCTATGAAAACAATCTTTACTTTACATTCTCTGCCTCCTCCTCTTCTTCTTCTGCTCCCTTTGAAATGAATTTCATGCTTTGAATAAAGAATAGGACACTCACAAACACACCCTTAACAAAATCTCACATTAGCAAATAATGTCTAGGTAGTCCTCAACTGTGAAGGAACTCAATTGGCAATATGCTAGGATGACTTGTCTCTCTGTCCAAAAAGCAAAAGGAAATGTGACCCAGTGGTAGCTAATAGCTTCCATGTTAGAGGAGCCGTGAATCTATTTTGGGAAGTATTCAAGACTTTAAAGGAACTGTTCGACCTATGTGGGAGGTTAGGATTCAGCACCTTGGATAGTTTCTTTAATGCCTGGAATAAACCTCAGAATGGAGCAAGCTTGTTTTCTGCTGCTCCAGAGAACAGGACTCATTACAATGGTTGCAAGCTCCAGGAAAAGAGATTCCAGCTCAACATTAGGAGGAACTTCCTGACAGTAAATGCTGTTCTACAGTGGGACAGACTCCCTCAGAGTGTAGTGGAGTCTCCTTCCCTGTAGGTTTTTACAAAGAGGCTGGAAGGCTTTGATTGGGAGTTCCTGCATGGCAGGGGGTTGGACTGGATGGCCCTTGTGGTCTCTTCCAACTCTAATATTCTATGTTTCTATTATCTTTATCTAACTACCCAGCCTCACTAATGACTACTACAGAGATAAGGAATTTGTGTTGTCTTTTTGCGACTCCCACAGTCCCTCCCCACTGGCTATTTGGTTTCAACCTTGGAGGAGCTGAATTTCAAAGCATCTGGAGGACCACATTGACCCTACAGCTATACCTATAGGGTTAGCCCTTCTCCAGCGCTATGTAACTATGATTTTCCAGAGTGACCACAAGAGTTTTTCTTCTGCCAACAGATGTAAAATTGTTCTTTGCCCATGTATTCCCTAGCTTAAAAACAAAAGAAAGGGGAAACGTATTTCTTTAATTCCCCTGAGCAATGGGCAGCTGTAATGAGTGATGTATTGAAGAATTTTAATGAAGCAAGAGCTGAGGCCTCATTCAGTGTATTTAGCTCATTTGGCAAGGAAGGTTAATAAAGCACCATGGAAGACTGGCAGCTTGTATTTTTGGAAGGAGCTTCATGTAGCAAATTTTGAGGCTGAAAGTAATCACAGCCCTTGGGCAGTTTTAAATTACAGGTTTGCACTTTTAATTTAAATATCTGGCTTTTGTTCCATGGCTATTTAAATAAGCAGAGGTTGTGTCTCCTAGTACATTGCCATTTGTTTTTTAATTCATGTATATTGTTATTGTGTGTATAATCCCCTCTGTTGTAACCCGCCCCGATTGCTTGCTCAGAGGGGCGGGCTAGAAATAATAATAATAATAATTATTATTATTATTATTATTATTAAGAGGAATCAATCCAAAATCTCTGAGTTCCTTCCTTCTGAAAGCAGTTTCAAACGTCTGTTCTGGTAGGGCAGCTACATGGAGAACCAAAGGCTCAGATAACCCCAATGTATCCCAACACCATGCAGACTCCTTGCTAAGCTGGCTGACAGAGTCTGAGAGCTGTATCTAAAAAATTAATAATTTTTACAAGATTTGGCTAGTCATTATTAATTGGATTTCTGGATGTTTGTGATATCCCCAAATGTTTCCTTATTGGACTCAGGGACCATTTGATCTGAAAGAAAGAGCAGTACTGTCTACTCTGAATGATACTAATAGCATAAGATATACTTTAACTCTTGTAAAGCGTATGCTTAATTCATTCTAAGTTTCTCTATTCATATCTTTTACACTTAAGGAAGGTTTTGATGGATGGTCAAGGTCTGGATGGGAACTGGTCTTTTATTTCAAAGAGTCAGATCATCCCTCATTCCAACATCAAGGCAGAAACAGATCACACAGGGAGTCTTAAGAACTAATGGGGTGGAGATTAATCATCTATAACTGTTTGAAGAGAGGAAGTTGTTAAATTGTTCTCTCACTTAGAATTAAGTCAAGTAAAAGTTACAAAAATCAAGCCATAATTGAAGTCCTTGGAAGGAGGGGGATTAAAGTGTTGGAAACTCATGAAAAATTAGATTTTGTAAGTAAAGATAGAGGCAGATCTAAGATACAGAAGAGTGGCAGATAATTCCAGACTCCAATCTTGAATTTAAAAATTGCATTAAAATTGATGAGCAGATTAGTATAATTCTGAAGGAACACAGGTCTTTACCATTCTCAGGATGCCAATGGACTATGCAAACCTACTTAACTATACAATTACTGAATTTCACCAGAGAGCAGCATACAGTGTGATTTTCTTTTCCTCTTGTAGGACCAAAAAAAAGTATAGAAAGTAGTTTGACTGTCGAGGGCTCTAATGCACTTTCATGCACTTTCACATGTTTTGCAGATGTTACACATAGTCAAAGCCTGGAGGGCTGTGCTCACCCTTCTCTTTAACCATGGCTATTGTCTTCTCCTCTGGATGAAGCTGCTGCTGCACCAAAACCTGGAGGGACATACTTGCTTCTTTTCACCCTGAAGTGGGAGAAGGACCTGACCCGGGTGTCTCCCTTCTTCTGAAGTGTCACCCAGTGCAGTACACACCACCCCATACACCCCCAGTGATGCCACTGCCTTTGGGTTCAAGTGTACCTCCAGGGCTACACTCTTCCCACACTCAGGTTTCTTTCCACTATGTCTTGTATGACTTTCCAAATTATAAATGCTCTTTACCCGCGGGTAAAGACCTTTCAGGTTTTCCTTAGCTTTAAAAAAAAACCCCAAAAACTTCAGAACTCTGTCTGATAAAAGAAAACCATTTGGTTTACACATTCCCTCCACTTACACATTGGCTCTTTTCTGCACACTCTCTTGAATCGGAGCATTAAGCTTATTGACTGAATTCTCCTTTACCGCCTTTGACATGCTTAATGACAAATGCTGGCTTAGTCTCTTTAGATTAAATAGATTTATAGCCTCTCGCTTTTTTCCCAGGCATACAAAAAGGAGCAATAAGTAGGAAATAAATAAAAACGGGACAGTGAATGAGGAAGTTGAAATGATCTGCCAGGCTATTGAGAGAGGCAACCTCTGAGGCCTCGAAAGCTTTCAAGAGTGGAGAGGACGTGTGTATCCATTTCGTTCACCTTGGCTACTTCCTATATTATATTAACCTTTTGCAGAGTCTTTTCCTTTTACTGTCGGGATCAAACCAACACACAGAGTTCATAACAAACTAATGGGAAATGCGGAGGAGGTTGCAATGAGGAGGGATGCTGGGAAAGGTCAAAGTTTATGAAGGTATACTGTCTCCTTGGTTGCCTTTGTTGGTTGTTCTACTTCGTCTCACAGAAAGGTATTTCAGAACTGCTCTACAATGGAAAGTTATTTCTAGGACCTGGCCTGAAGCCATTGGTAGTTTCCAGACTTTGGTACTCAAATATTGCCATACTTGGACTCCCATGAGTCCTAGCCATGGATTCTGGGTATCACAGTCCATTGGAAGGCTGGTTGGGGTTCTGGAGAGATGTCAAAAAAGAAGGACCCTCTTTGTACACCTATTTCATTTTTCCCATTAGAAGGCATGTTTTGCACTGTGGTAGACCAGGCTTGGCAGCAATATCAGACCCAAAGGGGTGTTCTATGGGCCATAACCCAGTCTTTTCAGATCCAAGGGTGGCTCTGGGCATCCTCCTACCAGCATCACAGCTAGCATGACCAAAGCCAGAGGCAGTGAACCAAATATGTAAGGGATGGAGATATCATTCTACTTGTGCCCTGATCAATGGTAGAACAGACCTCTGTTGCTCTCAGGGGCTGATATGTGGTATAGCAGCATTACAGGACTTCACACTCATGGCAATAGTACCTTGATTATGAATATGTAAGTTCTGTGAATGCTGATGTTATGTGCAATACTAAATTTGTTCTTTAACTTCAGTATGCCTATACTCAGTAGTTGCAAGTTTTTAAAAAAGTCTCATTAAGACAGAGCTGGGCAACTGAATGGCAGCTAGGGGCCAATTTCTCCCTTACCGTCACCACACCTCAGCAAGCCCAAATAATTCTGTTTTCCTCTGCAGCCTTTCTCAGAATGGTAGCAGAAGGTAACATAATGGCATCTGTTACCTGTTACTATTTTGAGAGGGACTGCAGAGGAAAATGGAGGTATTTGTGGATAGTACAGAGGTTTTTTGGGGGGCTTGGGGACCACAAAAGTCAGCTCTTCTAGGGGTTCAGGCATGGCATGCTTTCACCTCATTTCTTTTTGGTTGGTTTTAGCCATACTCTCTCTCTTCAGTTAGCAGTTCATCTGAGTTTGTTCCTCTTCTGTTTTGCAGTCTGAAGTTCTATCTCTCCTCTATAGTTGAAGAGTACATTGCATAGTCTGTTAGAGGTAAAGTTTCCCCCTTTGGCAAGATTGTCAAGTCAGGTCCAACTGTAGGGGGTGGTGCTCATCTCTGTTGCTAAGCCAAGGGAGCCAGCATTGTCAAAGACAGGTCCATGGTCATGTGGCCAGCATGACTGTACAGAACACTGTTATGTTCCCACTGAAGTTGTACCTATTCATCTACTTGCATTTTTACATGCTTTCAAACTACTACATTGGCAGAAGCTGGGACTAGTGACAGGAGCTCAGCCCATTACGTGACACTTGGGCTTCGAACTTCCGACCTGCTGGTCCTGCAATTTTCAGAGTCAGTGTCTTAACTGCTAAGCCACTGTCTCCCGATACATAGACTTTTACCATGGGATATTATGAAACCTTTAGTATTTGAAAGTATACTTACTCCATATCTTCTTACCAAAGAAAAATGGGAGTAAACCTGCTTTATTTGTCTGATAGACTATTTGTGTGGTATCGTTGATTCTTGCTTATCTTCTCCTTGCAATTCTGCTTGTGAGACACCCTACTGTCTTTCACTTCCCTCAACATTAAATACATATACAGAACATATACAGATATATTAAGAACATATACAGATTTCATTTAGCTTCTACTTTTGAGCAAAGCTAGAGTGATACATTTGTTCAGTCTGGAACAAGCTCTGACCTAATTCACATAGTCCCAGAATAATATGTGGATCAGAATTCTATCACCCTTTAGTTCTATCACTCTCTAAATTTGGCAGTGCATTTATCATCTGGGGGAGGGAATTCAAAGGCATATGCACATATGTATTTTATGATATGATCAAATGAATATAAGATATGTTTTGTCAAAAATATATTCAAAAATAATGTCCATGTTGAGATTTTTTAAAAAAGAAATATACATCAGTTTGACTAGGGGAACAATGGGCTTAAGAATGAGTGAAATATGAAACTGACACAGACTGGAAAGAAATGGAAACATTCTTTGGAGAGAGGAAGGAAAAAAAACCCTGCTAGAGTTTGGAAGGAAATACTGAAAAAATGTCAATATGAATGCCTTACCTTTTAAAATTTCTCTTGGAATCCAATTTGTATGCTGAGACTGCTAAGGAAAGCTCTTCGCCACAGGGGTTTTAGGGCATGCACGCTCACTGCAACCTTTAAAGAATGTTATTCGGTAGGAGAGTTTCAATCACGTCAGACCCCAAGAATGAATGACTGAACACTTATCTCAAACACAATAGATGAATCTCAGCATGAGCCCTCATTTGGAGCATCTCTGCATCTGGAGATGGAGGTGTTAGGAAACAATCCACATGTTGAAGAAGTAATTCCTGACTTGGCAACCTTCCAGGATAAATAAGCAAAAAAAGAAACAATGGCAAGGCAGAATGTAGGCATAGCTACAAATTATTCCTCTCTCAAGGTTCTGGGGAATGTCCAGGTGTGATTTCGACTTGAGGTACAATAGTATATTTACTCAGAAGTAAGCCTCACAGTGTTCACTGAGGTTTACTTGACTTCTAGGGTGCTTGAATACTTGGATCTTTATGAATTATGAATTTTATTATGAATGGGCTTTCTCCACAATTCCTGGAGAGCTCTCATATCACCCCTTAACCATCTCTTCTCCAGGCTAAACATACCAGCTTCCTAAGTCGTTTGAATAGAGTGGCACTATTACTTCCCTTGATCTAGACACTGTACTTCTATTGATGCCGCCTAAAATTGCATGATAAAGGAAAACTGAAAAACCTCTTGATTTGAATTTCAGAGGTTTCTGCAATGGGCACATTCCAGCGGCAGGTGAACCAAAGGCCAAAAGGGTAGGAGCAAATCTAACAATGTGTCTTACTGGCAGTAACTATGTCTTAGGAGAATTGAGGGGAGGATTCTTAAGCTGGGAAAGCATCCAATAAAGTTATCATTGGAAAAGGAGTGGCACTATCTAGGAATGTGCCGAGGCCTGGAGCCTCTTTGCACTACACCATTATAGCATTGTGATTTCATTTTAACTGCCAAGGCAGCATTCTTCAGGATCCTGTGGTTTGCAATTTAGGGAGAATTTGCAGCCAGAGAGGTCTAGTGCCTCACCAAATGGAAAACATAGGATGCAGCCAAGAAAGTTACAGTTGAATATAGTGCAAAGCCTAGATGGGAAAGAATCCTGCAGTCCACAAGTTACTCTGCATAGAAAACCCACATGGTCCCATTTTGTTTTCTTGATGTTTGTTTGTTTGTTTTGGCACAGAAAGTACTGTGTGTTTTTTTTTTCTTTCAGGAAAACTGTTTTCTGTTCAGAAAATTCTCTTTATTGTAGGAAAATGTCCCCACACTCCCCGCTCCCCCCAATAATATGTCCTGAACTGCAAATAGTATTTAAAAACTACCCAGTTTCCACTGTCTTGTATATTTGGGTGTATTTGGCCCTTGTAGTCTTTTACAACTCTGTGATTATCCTATCGAGGAGGGGAATTTTCTAACTCTTCACTTTTGCCTTTAAGAATGAAACTGATGAAGATTTGTATCCCTAGCTTAGATAGTATTTGGAAAAATTCTGCCTCCATTCCACACACCAATTTTATCATCCAAACATAATGTCGGGAATGGAGGGAGTAACTTACGGTTTTTCATTTTGATTCAGTCTTAGTTTCAGTAGTTTCAACAACTACTGAATGCAGATATTTGAAATAATTTCAGTACCCTTCATGCACTTATTTACATGTACTGGCCTCACAGGTTGTCTATGGAGGTTTGCTACTATTTTCACAGCCTAAAAAACAATGTTGGATTGCTTTCTGAATAATTATGCTAATGCTTTACCTAATGTTCAGAAACTATTGCTTGAATACAAGCAACAAAAATTGTTCTTTTATATTTTAAATGGGTGTAAGTGAAGCTTTTTAAAAAGCACCAGATAATGGAAGATTGGAGAAAGGAGTTTTGGAAACCTTGACAGAAATATACCTCATTCCAAACTTCTGCCAATATTGTTATTCCATTCAACTGAGTGGATAATTTCTGTCTCTCACTTTCACTGATAACCTCTCCCCCACCCAACAAAAACACCTTAAAATTATAATAGGAGCATTAAATAGGCTCCAATTTCATTGGTTGCAGTTATGATTTCTGCTGAACAGATTTTCCTTGGTCTTGCTATTTCTGCTATGCCAAAATGCCTACAAGGCTTGCTTCTGCATCTGGGCCTTTAGCCAAAACAGAGCCACAAGAGATAAAAGCACTTACTACTAGATTATATTGAACGACTAGACTACAAAGCAGTATTTTGCCTAGAAGCAGAGAGTAAGGATAGAAAACATATTTTGCACAGAAGGGAAACCTGGAATATGTTAGGAAACAGAACTGTTTGTCAGATTATGTGTGAGAGGTTCAAATAATCAAATGTTTGAAATAAATGCATACAGTTTCACACTTGGCTCTGAGATTAGATATTCAGATGTGGCATGATAGATTTGCCTTCTGGAAGTCAATTCCCTAAATTGGGACTGATCTAGATCCTAGAAATGTTAATTCTTTGAATGTTGATGCCAGTCCTATGTCCTCAAGAACTCCCATTTAGTTCAGTTCCCATCTGTGCCAGCCAATGTACTTAGAAAGCATAGGTGATGAGAACTCTAGTTCAGAGATACCTGGAGAGCTACAAGTCCCCAGAGCCTTCCCAGCTGAATCAGTTGTTCATGTCCTGATTTTGGCAGATTGGCTAAAACCATTGCTAAGACACTGGAGATATTCTGGGAATGCATTGGGTTTATAATTCATGAGCAGTTGGTTATGTGGTATCTGTCAGCAAGTGGGTGATAAATGCTGACCAGAAAAGAAATCAAGTGGCACCCCACTAGTCACTTCTCTTCAGGATGAAGAGGATCCATTGCTGAGCACCCTTTGAGTTTGGTCAGTCAACCAGTTACTAATCCATCTAACAGTTGTATTGTCTAGCCCACATTTTGCTATCATGTTTGCAAGAATATCATGGGGGGACTTTGTCAAAAGCCTTATTGAAATCGACATATGCTGTATCTATAGCATTCCCTTTGTCTACCAAGTGGGTAATTTTATAAAAAAAACCAAAACAAAATGAGATCACATTAGTCTGGCATGACTTGTTTTTGAGAAACCCATGCTGACTTTTAGTGATTATGGTACTCTCTTCTAAATGTCCACAGACTCTCTGTTTAATGGGCTGCTAACTCTTTCTGGAGACAAGTTTCTGACTCACTTCCTCGGAGCAAAAAAAATCCTCAAAAGCCCTTTTTAAAAAGTGAAAAACATTAAAGGATAACCTCTAACATAAAGCTCCCAGCTCCCCTTCTGCCTGGCCTGTGCTTTCCCTTGACTAAAAATTCATGCGCCACTAGGTGCACACCTATGTGAGGAGTTATATAGAGCTAGGCTCCTAGCTCCACTCCATCAGCAACAAACACACTCTCCCAAGTGTTTTAATTTTTAATTAAACACTTACCCACTCAAAATGGCAGCCCAGAAATTTCTTTCCTTCTTCTCCCTGGCAGGGACTGGATATCTAGTTATAGTTTTTGGGACTGCTCAGCACTGTTGATGAAACATGGTTCCAGCACTATAATCTGGAGACCAAACAACAGTCCTTGCCATGGCAGCACTCAGATTCTCCGTGGCTGAAGAAATCCAAAACTCAAAAGTGGCCAGACATCAGAATATATTGAAACCTGAGAAATTATGTGTCAAACACATCAAACCTTGGGATGAATATGTGGAACAGCATGTAAGTTTAATGTCTCTAGGTAATTCCTTTCTTGGTAAGGCCAAGAAGTTCAGCACCTTCTTGTAGCGCACTGCAAGTATAAATGGAGATATTTGATCAAACATGGATAAACTTGCTCATAAGCAAGATAACCTTGGGACAACACACTAACCAGATTAAATTTCAGTTCAGGGAAAGAAGACTGCAAGGACTGTGAGCAACATGAATGAGAAAAGACACCAAATAGAAATGAAGCAACAGGAATATTTGGCAAGGTGTGCAAATCTGGGGAGGCAAATGATTCATTTGTACTGATTTTGCTATTTTTAGACAAATAGCAACACTTCAAATTCTTTGTACAATTACATCAAATCAGAACTTCCTAGCTGGCTCTCCAAAACTGCCAGAACTCAGTTTTATCTATTACTTCACCCCCTTTTCTACTTTGCCATTTCAACTGGCTGCCAAATGAAAAATCTCTCATCAGCCTCCAGAGCTTTCCAGACATCTATGCGCTGATCATCTGTCAAAGACTCAGATCTTGCTTCTCAACCCTTACCTGTGTTTGAGTGAGAGAGACAGATACTGTGTGTATCTATGTGTATGGGGGCATGCACAAATCTCATACACCAAGCAATATAAAAAACTAACACGTTCTGCTGTATGAAGGTGTGACATTAATCTAAGTGTTAAGAACACTGTATTTATTAACGTAACTGAGGGGGGATTTAGCACTGAAAGAGAGAGAAATAAACTGCAGAGAGCTTGTTGAACTGCAGTGTAGATGACACAGAGCAAATGAAAAAGAATCAGATAGTAGTAGATTTTATAGGGGAGGAGATCAGGTAGAATACACCCTTCCTGATCATTTCTTCCCAAACTCCTCCATTTCCTCTGCCTCCCTTCTTGGCCTCTCCACTCCCTCTTTTACTGCCAAATGCTCTGTTTAGTAAATGGAAGATTCTTTTTAAAAAAAATTCAATCTGGCATAGGAAAAAGATTATTTTAACTGTTTCCAGGAATACTACCACAATAAACCTTTCTTCATTGGGGTGGAGATAGGCACAGCCGGTGTGTGTCTAGGGGGATTACAGAGCGCACCTTTTCTGTGCTGGTGACTGGTGAGGACAGGGAAAGGGAGGCATTTTAACTACTGGAGTTGCTCCAAGGCAGACTCTTTCCCAAAATAATTTATCTTCAAAATTCTTGTCAAGGCCTTTAAAAAAAACCCCTCAAAATGTGGAGTAATCGCCCCAACGGCCAACACTGTACTGAGCACCACTGCATTCACTCTCAGAAGACAATAGCCAACATGACCAAGACAAGAACCATCACGTGAGACTTGGTTGACCATTATCAGTTTCCAGAGTTTAATTTTGTTGTATTCCCAAGATTAAGGTATATCATTAACCTCTATTATATTGCTATTTTATTAGTGTGTTTAGGGTTTTTTCATTTTTTCATTTTCGTGAGAGCCTTTTTTTGGTGGAACCATTGCAGTCCCCCCCCCCCCGATGTCCTAACCACATATTAATTTTGTTTAATGGTTAATCCAGTCCTGATGAGAGTGTTTGGAGAGTGGCCAGCACAGGGGCAAGCCAACAATATTCACAGCTCAGTTGGAGCTGTACCAACTCAGCAAGCTATACTTGCTGAAAACATGGTTTAGGTGCTGAAAGCAATGTTTATTTTCCTCCACTGTGGAAACATCATTGCCAACTCCAAGATTCAGCTTTGATTTCAGTGACACCTCAAAAATTTGTTTTGTTTTATTATATTTTATTTTTATGCCACCTTTCTTCCGTCTCGGACCCAAGGCAGCTCACAAAAACTTAATGATAAAACAGTGCGATTTTAAAACTCAATTAAAACACCCTATTAATATAACAAATAAAAACCTGGACATCTCCAACCTGGAGATGGCCCATGAAAATTGAATAGTCATGGCCAGGTCTGGAGCTCTAGCAACCCAGGAAGCACTGCTTTAGCCATAAAGAGGTTTAGGGTTAGTGAGAAGTCTGGTGGTGGTGAGGAGCCAAGGCAGTGGCTACAGGGTAAGGATGGAAGTGAACATGGTGATCTTCCAGGAGAAGTAGCCGTATTACACTTCTTCTGCTCTGCAACTGTCTCAGTCAACCTAATGTATAGGTCAGCTTTGTTGCCTAGGTACTAAATTTGGCCTCTGACAACTTGCTCTGGGTCCCTCCACTTCTGAAATAAGTTAGGAACAGAGTAAGGGCCTTTTTAGTGATGGCACCATGTCTCTCAAATTTGGAAGAAGTTCACTCAGGCTTCTATTGCTTCATTGCTACTCTGTGAAATCCATAATTGATTTTTTTGATTTTACTCAGCTGCAGTCCTATGTATGTTTATCTGGAGTTGGTCCCATTTGGGTCAGTGGGACTAACAGTTTAGTAACACTGGACTGTTATTCTTCCTTTCAGCTTATACCTTGGTATTCTGTTCTGTTTTCCTGTGGTTTGCTGGTATTTCTATTGCTTATTTATTCTGTATGCTTCCTCGTGTGCTCAGATTGAGCAGGATCTAACAGTTTAAAGAGAACAAATAAATAAATAAGTAAATCCAAATTAAACTGTAGAATGTCAAAAGCACTGTGGTTTTGCTTCCGAAATAAAAGGACAGCTGAGTAACTCCTAACAGTGAATGGCTGACTGACAAGCCTCTAGAACTCCAGTTCAGAAATCATTGATGCCTTTCCCCAAGTGTAACACTTGACTGACACCAGTCTCAGTATCATTTAAAAGATTAATTGATGTGAATTTCAGATTCATTAAAGAGTCAAATTAATCAATGTCCAGCTTCGTTAAAAACATCAAGCCAACCAAACTCACTAAAGTCAGAGTTCACAGGAACATTCTCAAGCTATTACTTCAAATTTGAAGAGTCATTAATGGAAGCCAATCTTTTGAATTTGATTCTTGAATTGGATAGGCCCAGATTGGTTTTCAGCTTAGTGGCTATTAACTGCATGCTCTGAATTAACTAGAAAACATTAAGGTTTAAATTACTTTTTTCTTTTCTTTTCTTTTTTAGAAATACAGTTTTGTAGCAGAAACAAGGGATGTTTAGCAGTTGCAGTGTGCCTGTTCTGTTCAATTCATGGTGAATGTGAACATCTTTCTCAAAAGGAGCTTGCTGATATTGAATTCCAGTTTGTCTTTTCATAGGAGTTTATCACACGATAGGAATTGGAAGTATAATCCAATGGCAATCTGAACGCAATCATGGGGTTTCACGTTATTGCGTGAAAGCTGATCACACACATTTTCAGGCAATGGGAAGTCCTTCTGAATGCAGTCATGGGGTTTCATGTTATTGCGAGAAACTATCACATGCAATTTTGGGCACTGGGAGGCAATTTCGGGCAGTTCCGAATGCGATGCGGCATCAATACGCAATCACGTCAATTTGCTGAACTAGCAGATTCACTCAATTCCGAACTGGCCCCACTTTCATTTCTTTCGAAATTGAGGGAAATTCCTCCCTTGTGATAACGTCCATAGTTGGGATTGTATGAAACTTCAGGGTCCATCTCCCGACCCCAGATCCAAATGCACATTGCAGTCAAGTGTTGTGGTTCAATAATTCTTGCAGTGGAACTTCAGTTTCTCTTATTAAATGAAGCTCTTGTATCTCCAAAATGTTAAGTTACTTCCATATGACAGGCAAGACTGATAGATATTCCCCAGGGCATTCATCTATATTAATTTGTAAAAGAATATTGACCAAGATTTGCATTATCAGATGTTGCTATGATAACAGAGTTCTGTTGTTGTAGCTACTCCTGTCAGTGTCATACATCCCAAAAAACCTACCTCTTAAAAGCTAGGTACTGTCCCAACTGAAGGTTTCTGTGGTGCTGCAGGTTGAAATTCTGGGAAATGAAGATCACAGCTCTCTCCTAGGCATAGATGCATTGAGACAGGCAGCTGGACAGACCTGTCAGGGTCCTGTCACAGCCACTTGGTTAAATCCATGGCAATTTGCTGCTTGGTGCAATGATGTTAGCTCTATATATCCAGATTTTCTAGATATACATCCAATCATATTCCTTGCCCGTTTTACTGACACACCTCTCCAACACTCAGAAGGCCCACAGAGGAATGTGTAGCATTAACATATAAGGATTTGGTTTGCCACCTTTAGAACAAATATTTCACTTGGCAGTTCAGTGTAAAACCTATGTGGCTTTAATAATAAGGGCATTATTATTAATCATGATACTGTATTGAAATTAAAAGTGCAAAATGTCAATCAGAGAGCTAAAAAATGGTGAATTAATTTCTCTTCTAAATCATAATAAGTTGTAATGATACGTCTCAAGGCTGTTTTGTCCTATAACCCCTTATCATTCTATAGTATCCTCACATTTCACTTCCCAGGCCTTGGCATTTAAAGAGATAGGAAAATCTGGGGGCCAGATTATGTCTCATATAACAGATCGCTTTGCCTTTTAAAAAAAAAAAAATCAGCATATCTTTTGATCACACAAATAATTAATAAATTAAACACCCCATGCTTACACACTTGCCCCCTACTTACCAATCCTATTTTGTTATTCACCTTGATGTCTGCCTAGAATACTCAGAGATCACTTTTTCTTGCTTCTGTGAAATGTATTTTTAATAAGATCTTGCTATTAGATATTTATATTGTCATTAGCATGTTATGTCTAAGATCTAATACCACATCATTCCCTCTGAAGCTTAAATCCTTCTTTGTCATCTCAGTGCTCCTGTGAACTATAAGGCTTATTATCCAGATATGCAGAGTTGCATCAATTTTTACGTAAATGGCCTGCCAAATCTGTCAGTAGGACTCAACTGTTTTCTATTGAGCAGATATGGTTTCTTTTGTTAACATTTTCCTGCAAGATTCATTATTCTTACATCTCTCCCTATGGTGAATTCTAAATGGATTTGTCTATTCTTGTTCTTCTTTCTTTTGTTCCCAGCACACACACACACACACACACATATATATATATATATATGCACATTTTCTTTAAAAAAAGAAAACATCTCTTTTCTCCCAAAACTCCATTGAGAAACAACCCTTGAGATCTAGCAGCTCTGAAAAAGGCAAAATAGATAGAAGTAGAAGGGGTGCATTTCCATAAGAACTTTCTCATTCCCACTCTTCATACGACTATGTGTATTTATTACAAGTATTTTCCACCTTTCTTCCACAGAGCTCAGGTATATATTGTTAGAAGAAACAAAGATGATGTTGATGATGTGTGCTGTCAAGTTGTTTCCAATTAATGGCAACCTGAAAGGGTAAGATTTGTTCAGAGAAGATATGCCATTGCCTTTCCCTGAGGCTGAGAGCATGTGACTTGCCCAAGGCCACCCAGTGGGTTTCATGGCCAAGTGGGAAACTGAACCCTAGTCTCTGGAGTTGTTGTCCAACAGTCAAATCACTGAACCCCGCTGGATAAAATCTAACAAATTTCCATTCCATAGAACTATGTCGGCATGAACAAGCTGGTCTCCTTCCAGTACATCTCAACATCATGTGAATCCAGTTGAGAACCTTGAGCCAATACCTTTTTGAGGGAAGGAGGAAACTACAATCCCTAGAAACTCAAGCCAACATATCCAGATTCCAGATTCTGATTTAACCATTCAAGTCAAATTTCTATACAGTCTGAATTTAAAAAATAAATGCACAGATTCCCCCTATATGTATGCCTCAAGGGCACATTATTACTTAATACACTTGGTTTTATGTGCAGCTTCAATATACACACTCATTTCAATTTTTTGACTAATTACAAAAAAGAAGAAGTAGTATTTCCAAGATCTAGGGAATTTAACATACATAAAAGCTGGTTTAAAATAAATGTTTGAGGTTTGGGTTCAAATGATGTTTAGGAACATGAGTTTGTTCTGTATTCAAAGCCTGCTTGCAGAGATTTACTGTAGGCTGCTTTTAATCTAATTGGATTGATAAACAACCCTTGCTGGACAGCTTTGTAAACTGAGGGAAATAAAACACACCTTATAGGTAATTTTCAGTGAAGCTGAAATTATTGAGTTGTTTCCCTTAGGAACTCTGCTTACAGTAGTTTACTTCTTAATTAAGGTTATTTGCCCCTACGGATGCTGAGGTTGGTTGGCCTGGATAAAAATAAGTAAATATGCTAATTGTGAAAAATACTGAATATTCATATATTTAGACTAGAGTCTCTTGTTGCTTTTTCTAGTTTTCCCCCTAGAGAGACAAAACAGAATACTAGATAAAATGCCAGTGTGACTGAGAGAAGCTTCAAGCAGGAGATTTTGGAAAGCAGAATGCCAGGAAAGAAAAAGGGAAGCGAGGACAAAGAGATAAGAAGTTATTCATTTGTTCATTCAACTGAATTTAAAACTAAAACAGAGGCTATACAGCAGACATGAGTAAAGACTTTTGGATGTGAGATCCATCTCAGGAGAGTCCACTCACTCATGCTGCGGGCCCACAAAACCATATGGGTTCCTGGGAAGGAAATGTCACCTCACCTGAGGGCAGAGTGACCAGATATTATAACCGCAAAGGAGGACAACCAATCATCAAATGTAGGGCACCCAAGAAAAATGTAAGACATTACCAAATAAAATCTGCAGACACTAGGTTGAAATGTAGGACATGCCCAGGAAAAGGAGGATGTCAGGTCACCCTACTTGAGGAAGATAGTGACCAGTCTTTCCTTGTCTTCTTCTGCAGACTACAAAATGGTCTCCTAGGTAAATCTGGAGGTCATGTCTTGTAATGGGAATTTTCTTGGAATAATCTTGCAGGTAAAGACAATGAGAGTTATGGAAACAGCTGATATATACTTGGGCAATATCCTTCATGAGGACATGATTATGCTACTATTTTCACAATTAGAAAATCTAGGAGCTGGAAAATCTGCCACTACACCCCTACTAGCACACTATTTTCCTCAGCTAACAGTACATTCAGTTCCACAAGTGTGTATGCAGTCAACAGTAGAAATACTTACCACAGATTTTTTTGCTGGCTTTCATGGTCTTGGGTAAATTACTAGAGTTGTATTTCATGTGTTTTGTGTGCGTCGCTTGCTTTTCCAGACTCACAGAGAGTGATCTGTTATTGACAGAATTCCATTTTTCTTTGTTATGATTCAGTAATAGCCCAAGTGTGAAAGCATACAGAAACTTGTTTGTCTTTGTACATACCACAGTTGAAGTCAGCAATTGTGATATGAACTTGAAATGCTTTCCTTGAAGTTCATTTTATTTTGAATGAACAAGCTTCTCTGTGGAAGGGCACCCTGTGTTTTGCTACTCCAAATGAAGAAGTGTGTAGTGAACAATAAAAGGTCCCTCACCCTTTGTGAGACATCATGTTTGAACAAGTGTAAAATAATGCCGACTGGAGGAATCTCATTTTCTGACAAGAAAGCATAATGGATGCCTTTGTTTGCCACCCTGTTGAGAGAAGTTTATTAAGTGTGATGCTTATGCTTAGTGTGAAAAAGCAAAGCCATTATCTAAGGATGACCATTTTTTAAAAAAAGATTTCACAACTTAATTGCTGGGTGAAAGAGCAAAACTGAGTGATGCTGTGCCACAATGCTGCTCACTGTGGAAAACGTACATCTGTCAAACCTCGTCATTGACCCAACTATTTTGAAAAAGAGAGCTTTGATGTTCCAACGTTGGATAACACTTCAGTTTGTGAACTGAGTAAATTTGTACAAACATTTATAGTCATAGAGGAAGCAGATTTATGCTAGGCAGAATTAAAGGTCGTAAAATGCAGTACTGGCAGGTGTGGGAATTGAACAGCCCTCCATATGTTGCTGAACTGCAGTTCCCAGCATGACCCACAATTGGCTATACTGGCTAGGGCTGCTGTGGGTCACAGTTCAACATTGGGAAGGCCATGCTGTTTCCATACCTGGTTGGGTTGACCAGGGTCTCAGACAAGAATCTTTCTCATCCTACATGGAAATGTCAGGGATGGAACCTGGGACCTTTGGCCTTCAAGGCATGGATTCTACCACTGACTTCCAATCCAAGATATATCTCTTATGCCTCCCCTAATACACATTATTGAATTCCCTGGATTACAGTGATGTCATGGAGTGCTGACTATCATTCTGAAAGAGCTAAGAAACTAAGCAAGGAAGAAAGCCAAGAAGTGGGGAAACTAAAGGACAGAAAACATAGATGGAGGTTACCATTGCTCCTTCTTACCCCAAGGAAATACAATGCATCACTGCGAAGGATCCATATCACTTGATTGACTTATGTAGTGCTAGTTAAGAAATAATACCTATCCAGTCTGGGACTGGACCACAGGGAAAATGCCTAGGGGCCTTTGCAGCTTTGGAGATTCTTTAAGATGTCCAGTCAATCCACTGAATTTGTTCAGAGAGGCATCCTTCATAGTCTTTTGCAGCTGTCTACTGAACATGTGCAAGAAAAACATGTGGTCTGCACCTTTCTATTTGAAGAACCCTTAGAATTATTCCCTTTATGAGTAGTGGTTTATGGAGCTGGGGATGTTTAGTCTGGAGAAGAAATGATTAAGAGGTATAATCGCCCTGTTTAAATATTTGAAGAGGTGCCACATTGAAGATGGAGCAAGCTTGTTTTTTGCTGCTCTGGAGACTACAACACAGAGCAATGGATGCAGGCTACAGGAATAGAGATTCCACCTAAACATTGAGAAGAATTTTGTAATAGTAAGGGCTGTTCAACAGTGGAACACATTCCCTTGAAGTGTGGTGGAGTCTCCTTCTTTGGAAGTTTTTAAACAGAGGGTGGATGGCCATCTATCGGGGGTGCTTTGATTGTGTGTTCCTGCACAACAGGGAGTTGGACTGGATAACCCTTGTGGTCTCTTCCAACTCTACGAATCTATGATTCCATGATTCTGTATCTACTGAGATGGAACCAGTGATGCTCCAGAGGACAATTGACTCTAACTCTCATCAGCCCCAACCATACTTCTTTTGCTTTGTTAGTCTCAAAGGTACTACAAGATCCCTTTGCATACTGATTTTCCAGAGTAATGTAAGTTATTATCTCTGAGCTATCCTTGAGGGTACTAGCCCACAGAGTCTGGTTCAAGGGGTATCTGGGTGATAGGCTCAAGCACAGACTTTGTGTCAAGATCTGGTGCCGAGGTCTAGTTTGGCCAAGTGGCCCTGATAATATGGATGCTTGCTCTTCCTCTGGGTTAGAATTTGGGTTGCTGCTCACATTGGAGAGCATTCAGCTTGTGTTCACCTGGGTTCATTTCTGCATAATGTTGCAAATCTTTTTGGAGTTGGTTTCCTTGCATTTTGACCATCATTTTGCTCATTTTGCATACAAAGCTAGCAATTGTTTATCAACATTTCATCACCTAGGGGAGCTGAATTCTCCCATGACTCTTGGTATTTTGTTTTATTTAGCTGCAATTAGTGTCTTGGCACATGCATATTAGCTTAAACTTGGTGACCCCATTTGCTTTTTAAAAATTATGGTGCTTCGCTCTTATCTCCCCAGATGTCTTCTCTCTTAATTAATCCTTACAACCTGCTCTGCAGTTTTAAACAAATTCTATTATCACCATTCAAAGTTGAGAGAAGAATTGTAATGGATTTCAATTGTATATTCAGATTAATCTTATTATGAACTGTAATTAACATACCTGACAAACCTAATTTGATGCCCCCCCAACTAAATTTTCCACTAAGTAGGTAATTTAATTGCTCTACAAATGTACAGATCAATATCATTACAAGGTAAAAATGATGACATGATAATGGATTTCTACTATTGATTTTCCCCCAGACCAGTCATCTGGTTTTCACGCATTCATTAAAAATAAAATGTCGGATAAAAATCTTGTCAATGAAACTTTTCCACAAATATCTGGGATTAGAAGTAAAGGATTTTAAGGCAGAGAGCATGACCTCTAGGCAACCGCAAGACATTTTAGAAGCAAAAACGTCTTGATGGTTCTCCAGCAGTCCTTGAATGCAAAAATGTTCCCAAGCACAAATGGAGCTTCATAACTTGCTCTGTTCATTTTTAAAGGATGAGACAGTTCCTTGCCTGTTAAGTGATGCAAATGGAGACCACTCCACACCATTGCAAGCCTACTTGTGTGAACAGCCTTGCTCAGATCCAGGCTTAACCAGGCTTAGATTGGATCTATTGAAATCAATGGCACTTATGTTGGTGTTGACTAATTGGGTATGCTCTAAGCATGACTAAGGGCTATACAGACATCCTCTAAGGGATGGCACAATGCCTCCCCTTTTCCTAGTTGGATTGGGGCCACAGCAACCAAACACCACAGCTATACGACACTCTTTCAGTGCTGCGTCATACAAACACAGTACCGGAGGAGTGCTGTGATGCCATGTGCCATGTGGAGTGGTAAACAGCATCATGGCACCCTGGGGACGGAGTCAGGGCACGCATCATGTGGATGTGACACGCCAACTCCACCCCCAGGCTGGTCTGAATAGCCCCTAAGTATGGATCTGGAAGTCATACAGTATACCTGGATTAAAAGGATTTGATTGCCCACTTTTTTTCCCTTGTCCTTTTAGTGTAATGGGATGGGATGGGATGAAAAAGTGACCTCAGAAACTCAAAAAATGGGAAAGTGGATAGGTGAAATCTAAAATGTCCAGGGAGAAGGGTCTTATCACCTTGAAATGAGGTATCAGAGAGTTTTCAACTTCAATTGATGCCAGAGCTTCAATCTTATGATATTCTTCTTTGCCACACAGTGGTCCAATGGAGGATGTGTCTGCACCACATCATTATAGCAGTTTGAAACCAGTTTGACTCATTAAAGTGCACTACGAAGCTGTAGCAGTTTGATAGCTCTTTGTTTCTTAAATCCCCCTCCTACACAATCATTGGATTTATAGTTTGATGAGGTACCAAGAATTCACTGTAGAAAGGCATTTCGCTGGAGTTTGCTGTAGAAAGAGCTTTTTAGCAGAGGTATCTAGTGTCTCACCAAACTACATAACTTGATTTAGGAGAATGTTTCCATGACAAACTAATGACCTGTGATTATATCCAGAAATAATACTAGTTATATTCCCAAAGGCATAGTGGGGATGACTGTCTCTACCAGCCTAGATTTTCTGCTTCCTCTGATGCCTTATATACTTTTGGGCTGGTCTTGTTAAAAAATAAATAAATGCCTGCAAACAATACTATGAGAATTTATGTTAGTTTTAAGTTAACTACCTCTATGGCTAACTTTGCAAAGTACTTCATAGCCTTTTATTGGACTGACCTTAACAACAACAACCCTAGTTAAGAAAGCCATTGTTGTTCTTGGTGAAGAAGAAAGGATCCCTTCCTCTCAGGTCACCCAGTGAGTTCATTGAAGATATAGAATTTGTATGGAAAGGGAGGATTTGGCTTGAGCCACAACAGGGTCCCAAGCTTTGCATCTGTATTTTTAGGTAAGAAAAAGAAGGTCCACTCTTGGTGATTTGGGGAGCGGGTGTAAGCACTATGAAGGTTTGCTCATTTTACCCAAAAGGTACCTAAAAGATACACACATGCATGTCTGCATGAAAGGGTGTCTTTTATTGAACATTTCGGATCCCACCAAAATTATCCCCCCTCCATACCATCAATATTTGTCAGTTCAAGCCCAAAACCACATATAGAACTCTCTGTGTTGGTAGTCTACCTTCCAGGAGGAACTCTGATGGGCCATATTCTCTAACTTCCCACTTCATTGGGAAACTTTTTGGCCATTGCATCCTAACTGTGGTTAGAAATCTCAAGGTGTACAGCACTGAATCAAGATGCATTGCCTCCTTATGTACAGCTGTGATGCTTCAGGGCCTATTAAAATATAATTAGAATTTTAAGTAATTTATTGCACTGGGGTGGCAAACCTACAGAGTTCACTTGAGAAGAGACAAGAATAATTAAGAACCCAGATAAGCATCTATGCAACCTGGCTTCTGTTAATTTAAACCCACGGTAGGTCATTCTTACATCCTGTGTTTTATTTTTCAGAGTAAAGCCTAAGAAAAGCCTAATCTCCATGCCGCAGGAAAACATGATTAAGATTGCTTCGGTTGAGAAGTTTGTTTTCAGAATCTCCATTGCTGCATGTTTATGTTGGATGAAAACATTTTACAATCTATGGCATGCACATCAAGTGACTATACCACCAATTGGCCTCTTGCCCTCAATTTAAAAGTGTTTCCTTCCAATCGGCACAGTCCATTGGCTCAAATACATATCAAGGCAACCATTAGATACTGGAATGACTCATATCAGGGGGGATTTATAGGGAAATGGGCATGCACTTTCAGTTTCCCGTTGCTTAAAAGGGATTAGCTCCTGTTTATTACAGAAGCTCTTGCAAATGTGGAATTGGACCGACCTTGGCTAGATAGAGTAGCATCAAACTAGAACAGCAACTCACCAAAAACTTTTTCTGTACAGAGTTCATGGGAAGTGAATGGGTATTGCAAACAGAGCTTGGAAAGGAATCTTGTCAAAGTAATCAGGAACCCATTACAGCTCTAAGGCCCCCTTAGTTAGTAGTTGTAGTGATATTTTGAAAAGTAATTTCAAATTTTCTAAAAGTAAGTAAACACTATATTTTAGTTACTTTCCCCCCAAAACATCTGAAAGTTAAGACTACTAGCCTATGATACAATATGGCCCATCTTATCCATGCCTCATCACATCCAACAAAACACCAGACACAGCATAAACCACCATGTGAATCATGTAATGTTCCTACCATATAGTAAGGCTGGGCCATTTTAGAAATAAAATCTTAATGTCACATTGCAAAAGAAGTGATTTTATTCCTTGCTAAATTAAAAGTGAAATGTAATAATCTTCTACCTTTATTTTTTGGCGGAAAAATACATATAGCTAGTACTTGCACTAGTTATTTCTAGGCTTCGGAAAACAGCAAGTAAACATTTAATATATGCAGAAAGCATAGTTTTCATCATGAAAAAATCTTGCCACCTTAGATCGATCTCAGATTAGTGGGGAGACCAAATCTCAGTGACAGATATGCATGCTGAAATCCCAGACAGAAAACATAGCCTATCCTGTTTACTATTATTATTATTATTATTATTATTATTATTATTATTTAAATGGATAGCAAGAGATGAGAAAGTCCTAGACATTAGAGGACTGCATCCATCCATCTTAGACAGGACAGAGCTATGCGGACAAATTGTCTAATAGGGTACAAGTCATTTTCCTGTGTTACTTATGTGCTCAGAAAAGACATGGAGTCTGGTAGCTTTGAGCTCTTGATAGTATCTGTAAAAGTGAAAGTGGAAATGGTAATTAGTTTCCTTAATAATACATGCAAAGTTAATTGAGAATCAGCAAGTTCTTTGTGATCAAGCTTTTCACCTAAAATAAATACTGTATTTCAAACGACACATTCAAAGCATCTACTTAAAATTGGATTTTAAAATGTGAAAAAGCAAAACCGATCAGGGATTCATCGAGGCAGCAGCCCTTCCAATGGCAGTCCTTAAGAACAAAGCATGGCCTTCCCAGTGCCCCATGTATCTTTGCTTGTCAGTATGGTCACTTGAATGATCCATGGCAGAGAAAACAAGATGTGAGGAACTGCTGTCTGCCTTAAGAAAAATTCATTCACAGATGCCTACTGTTATAAGAGGTGTACTTAAGTTTACCTTCATGGCTGAAAGCTTGCAAGATAAATTTCCGCTTGAAAGACTGAGCACTCCATGAGAATACTAACATGCAAGAAAAAAAAAATACCATCATATGCAATGAAGTAGAATAAACTCAGCACTTTCAAGATGTAAGATAAACCTGTATCATCTGTGACCTACCAGGCCAAATGCAGTCCGCTAGTTATTAACTATGGCTCTCTAGGTGCTTTTCACAATCCTAAACTGGAATCCCAGGTAGACAATATGGACATTTGGTATGGCAGGGTCTATTGGCTGACAAGTGAGACATTTAGACCTGAAGAAATAAAACCTCAAGCCATTTGGGTGCCTTTCTTGAGCATATAAAAGGTTGCATCTGAGAGTATAAAATATTGTAAAGTTGGATCAAAAGTCCAACCTGGATATCCATCTAGCATTTAAGGGGCAATGAACTGGTGGAGACGTGAAATGGTCAAAGTACCAAAGTTCCATTAAAACAAACAAACAAACAACCACAAGCTACCATAAAAGATATAAGCAAAAAGCAGAACAAAACTCTCCAAAGCACAACAATAATAGATAGAAGCTTTCTGAATTCAGTAGTCTAAAACTGAAAACAAACTGGACAAACAATCCATGTGAAACAGGCTGAACACAACAATAAGCAAACCATCAAAATTAATGAATAACTCAGGATTTCATGAAGGACTTTCCCCCAGAAGATACTGAGGATTGGACATGGACCTTCCTCAACCACTGAGCCCTATACCATCTTCTTCATGAAGTATAACCCTTCCTTCTAGGTGGAATGATCTATCTATCTATCATTTTTGATATAGTCTTGAGGTCCTCAATATTTCCAGTTCATCCTTGTTTTTCCCTTACTAGCAGTTATTTAAAAACAAAAATAAAAAAGTAATAATTATTGAGGTCAACCTGATAATGGCGTAAAACTTGAAGAATTCTGTGTCCATAAGGGGCTTACAAGGTCATTACAAAGTAACAGAAATAAATTTCATTCCCATGCATTACATAAATTCATTTTGAAATGTAATTTTGTTGTGCCCTCATTTGCATAAAAATTAGCTCATTACAGGAAACCCAGTTACTTGTGAGCTATTACTTCTGTATGTTCAGCGCTGTGTAAATTTACAGTGCTATATAAATAAAGGTTAATAATAATATATATATAATTCTGATGGGCGACATGACCATTTTCAAGAATAACTTCCTTTTTTGTAATCCAGCAGTTCTACGGATTTCCTTCCATGATCCTGACTCTCCCTCTCCATATTTCTTTTTTTCCCCTTTTTTCCCTGATTTACAAAGTGGTTCGGGGTCATGAGCCACCCCAGGTGAGTGATGAGTAATAGAGACATGAAATCTCGCTTTTGCTTCTCTAATGAATGCCATCATTTACATGAATTCATCTTCTTCCCTCCTCCCACAAAGGATATGCAGAAAAGTTCTGGTGCTTCCAAATCTGTCTTTTACTCAGTAATTAAGTCTGCACAGATACTGAGGTGTTTTTAGTCAGATATTATCCGAGTCTTGACAAAGGGCCCAAATTATTCACATAATTTATCATCCTGGTGATCGTGAATACTAAAGAGCACACTCCTTGATTAGAATTGTCAAAAGGCGTCTCCCCTGCTGTCCTCCTGGGGAACATATTTTTTTTCCTGACAGATGCTGCCTTTCATATCAATGACAAAAGGATCTCTTATGCTTCGTTCTTTGTACTTCGTCTCTGGCCCTGAAGTAACATAACACAACAAAACTGTATTTTAACCCCTCTTTCTCTTCACTTAATACATTTTGATAAAGGGAGGGGGGGCTCTTATTAATGTGTTCACACTTTAAACTCACTTTTTACTGCTCAAAAGATGTTTTCAAAAAGAAGAAGTAAAATAATAAAGCTGTTGGCCTTTTCCTTGTGCTTCCCAAACATAAAAGCGCACATTGGTCTATCTTTTTTAAAAACCTAACTCTGCATCCCTTAAGAGGAAATGGTGGAATTTCAAAGCTGTATAAAGCTCCGTTGCTGAGATCTGGAATATAATTCATCATCCACCAAAAGCAAGGATCCTAGCTCAGCATGTTTTGTATGCAGAAAGTCCCAGGTTCATTTCCTGCCATATCCATTTAAAAGGATCTGGTAGCAGATGATAGGAAAAGACCTGTGTCAGGCCTACAAGAGAGCTACTATCAGCCAGTATAGGAGATTTGCAAACCAGCTTTTATTCCTGTGCTATATGCGGGATGTAAACGCACAGGGATGGGTGTTATCGCACAGCTCCGTCCCTGGGCAATACTCACCCTATACCGAACCTGGGCTTCTCTTGGATCTTTTAAAGAATGGGATTTTCTGGGTACAGGATGAGTTCTTCCAAGAGACAGAGGTGTGTGACAGAATCTGTCCCTGTGCATTTACATCCCATGCCTACCATGGGAATAAAAGATGGTGTGCCAATCTCCATAGAAAAATTACCATCCCCATATGGCAAGAATACAAGAGGTTTTTCTACATGTTTGTTTATTCTTTCCATTTTGGCCCTTTTTTGTAAAAAGAAATCATGTACGAGAGAAATGGGTTTTGTCGAAAAGATTGCATTTTGACACAACACTGTGTGCTTTGCACAAGTTTGGGGACAAATAGTGAGGTTGTTTTTGAGCAAATGAAAATGCAATAGTTTTTTGGAGGGGTGTTCAAAAATGGTTCAAAAATAAACTACATATGCAAAGTGCAAGGGAGGGAGGGAGGGAGGGAGGGAGGGAGGGAGGGAGGAAGGAAGGAAGGAAGGAAGGAAGGAAGGATGGATCAGGGTTGAAGGCAGTAAGTATTGGGTTTGAGTCCAGTTTGCCTTAGAGTAAATTCCAGCTTCACAGAAAGCCAACCCCTGCCTGATGGCACAATTATTCACCAGTTCCCCATTTTTGCATTGGGCTTCACCCATTCCAAAAGGTTGAAGTGTCTCTGCAAAAGCTTAGTTACTCACAGTAAGTCTCTTAAGGTAAAATGTGCTGGTACTTTTGCCTTTGGTGCTACCAACCACTGGAATGCATATAGTCCTAGAACATTTTTGATGCTGACTTTGGCCCTCAACCTAAAAGAGATTTCCCCAAAATAGAGCTTGATTCTTTTGCATGATGCTCATATTCTCATGTAGCTCCCAGAGATTACCTCTGCAGGGAGAGGAAAAAGCCTCTCCAACTACTATTTAAGACTTTTCATCCTCAAATAACATGTGGTATTTTGAACAAAGACACACACACAATTAGAATTACCACAGTTTCTAAAGAAAAACCTAACTGCAAGTAAGATTTGATTGTATGAAACAGAGCTGTTTCAGCATCAGAGATATCCAACAAACGGTAGCAACTTATTTTTCACAAACAAAACTTGACCACAGGTCTGGTTAACCAGCCCAGGTTTTGGAAGGTTTTCAAATCTTACTAGATATTTTTTCACTACCTATCTCTTGCACAAAATCTTGATTTCAGTCCATGCTAATTGATTCTCCTAATGACAATAACTGCTATATATCTCTCAAGACTTCTTGCAGAGCAATCAGCTTGTTCTTCAGCTTGAAAGCCATAAATCTCCCACACTCTTTTTAATCAACGGTGATAACTAGATCTTTAATATTTTGCTGCTGTATTTGGTTTTCATAAATTACACCTTGTGTTGTTTTTTTTTACTGCTATGGAGAAAAATGATTCATGAAAGTGTCATCAAAAAAGCCCTATACAGTGAGTAAGCAAAGGCCTCAAAGAACATGGATCTCTTGACCGAATTCCTGCACCACGTGCGTAGAATGTAACATACTACATGGGCAACACACATGTAACATACTACATTGATAAACTGAAACCCAGAGCCATGTTCCATCTAGAACGGGTTTGCTTTTGCCTTCCTTTGAGGCTGAAAGACTGTGACTTGCCTAAAGTCACCCAGTGGCCTAGCACTATACCATGCTGGCTCTAAAAAATTCTCTTTTTTTAATCTATACTTTGAAATTAATGTTTTATATAGGCTTAATTCTTTAGACAGTTTTAACTTTGTATGTTTTTAGCTATATGCGGTTTTACTTGCATCTCTTTTTACTCTTTTAAGCCACCTTGAGTGTCATTTGGAGAAAGGACAGGATATAAATAAAGTGATTGATTAACTGGGTTTTAGCTCCTCAAAAGTACCAAAAAACATTAACTATTAAACAGCATTCATTACATGAAAACAGTTCCAACATCACAGGGCACGGAAGAGAGGATGAATGTTATTATGCCATTGTTATCATCAAAAGAAACATGTTGCAGATGACATTGCTATATGCAATGTGTTACTTCTAAGCTCTATATTGAGTGAGTGTAGCCTCAAATCATCATCATCATCATCATCATCATCATCATCATCATCATCCCAGACTGAAAATTCATGTAAAACTAGGCCACTGAGAAGAAAAGAGGAAACCACACGGACAAATGATCCCTTTATATTTTTTGATGTAATATAGATGAAGTATGTAAACTCTTTGTCTTGTCCTGCATTCTCTTCCTGGAACAGTCAAGGACCAAATACAAAGCATAGATCTTAGGAGGGTCTGGCCTTTAGATTTTCAGAGTTGAAGCACTGACCCAGAAAGTGGTCAGTAGGCTGAAAGAAAGGCTGAATTCCAAATTGGAGGATCCAAAAGCAGATATGCACTCAAAGGCAAGAACAGGTTGAGCTCAAAAGTATCAGGAATTTATGTAGTGACTTCTCACCAGAAATAATCTCCATGGACTCAAGAGGCCAGGTCTTTGAGGATATAAACTGGCCATTTTGGTTAGATGGCTGGATGATCAGGTAGGCTTATTATTCTAGCGGCAGAAGTCAAGATCCTGATTTTACAGTACCCCTATATGAGACATACATATACAAATGACATAATAATCAAATATAATACATTACTATGACTAGTACAATTTACCGCTGCAAATTATTTTTGCTAATTTTTGTTGTTGCGAGCAAACCTATCAGGGGTTTTTGTGTCAGGGTTTGTTCAGAGGTGGATTGCTTTTGCCTTCCTCTTAGGATGAGAGAGTGTGACTTTGTGCTGGTATGGTGTCTGGAAAGGGAGACTGCCTAGATAGGTACCATTTATAAACCTCCTCAGATGATGATGATGATGATGATACCAATATCACCATGATTCCATGGAAATAAAACCTAATCATTGTTGGACATTTCAGCAGAAATCCAGGAAACATTCCTTCCTGAACGCTCCTTAACAGAGAACACAAGCATTCATTATAGTTATGCCCACTACCGCATAATAATTACAAATATATAAAGACTTCATTAGCAAATGAATGAATCATTAAACAGTCATGAATATATTCAGCCATAATGGGAGCTTATGGCCCCATGTTAGTCCCTATACGGTGACAGGAAAATATACTCCAAAGTCTTTAATACTGCAATTAAGAAGCCCAAGCTGCTTTCTGCTCATGTTACAAATGCTGAGTACTAATGTAAACATGTTAACTAGGCAGTCTTGAGGGCCTTGCTGGATGCCAAATAATATTTTATTAAACACATTTTGTTAAAGCATTTTCACTTTTGTAACGGGTGGCTCTCCTTCTGGAGCCATGTGAAACAGGAGCGTTGAGAAGAAATCTGTTGCGATAAAGGATGCATCCAAGTTTTTATGGAAAAAAACAAAACAAAAACCCAAGACATAAATAAGAGCATGAGGTGTCTCTTTGACCCAGAAAGTGCAATAGTACAACTTTAGCATCTCATTGCTTTATCTATGGGCATGGCAAGTCTCAAAATACTGCCTGACATTGACCATAGAGTCACACTGGAGAACCTAGTGATTCCTAGAGAAAGTAGTTCTCTAGGTATTTGAAGGACCTCCAACATGATTCTATGGTCAACTCCCAGCAGAGGTGGAAAATAGATTTGTAGAGAGGTGTTCTCTCAGATTAAAAAAAGTGGCTTTTTATTTGCATTTTCCTCACCTTCTTGGAGTCCCGCACCACTAGCCCCAGTGAATATGGAAGACCTACTGTATTTCTATACTGCCTCCCAGCCCAGGGCTCCTATGGTGATGAACAATAAAAGCAATTAAAACAATCTAAAGCAACCATACAAAATAAAATGCTTTCTACAGACATTTAAAAGCAGTTCAGAAATAGTCCTAACATATAAGCCAACTTGAGTCCCAATATTGAAGAAAAGGCGGGATATAAATAAATAAATTAACAAACATTTAATAGCTGATGTTTACAAGTTTGGACAAGCCACTTTTGGGGACTTCATTGTGATCTCAGATTTTAGGCAGGCTTGGAAATTTGGGAGGAGTCAGCCTTTTGGATACTTTGGTCCCAAGTCATTTAGGGATTTATAGGTCAACACCAGAGCACTGAATATTGTTTGGAAGCAAATTAGAAGCCAGGGCAGTTCTTCCAGGACTGGTGTTATACGGTCTTTAAAATGCACACCTGACACCAGTCTGGCTGCCTGAGGCTTCCAATCACTTTTCTAGGGCAACCCTACATAGATCATATTCAGGCAGCAAAATACTTTGGTCCAACCTTATACCAACACTATTGAAATTTCACCTTATATTTGGTGAATTTTCCATGCATCTAATTCCAGTACTGGGTGACACATGGCTGATTTTTGAGCAAGTTTTTTTAAAAAAACTGGACTCAAAGAATTAGAGATTCAGAAGTTCTATCACAGAATAGTGTGAGCCTTCTTGGAACATTTTTGCTTTGTCCTTAAAATTAGTTCTGTTATTTCGTCAAAGGTGAGATCTCTAAAATTATTGCACCTTAAATACCTTTCACTATCCTTATAGTGCTTTGCATGTCTTCTGCTAGTGCTCAAAGATTGCAATAATCATCGTAGTGTGAAAGAACAGAATCCACTCATATGCAGCAGACACCCTGCCCAAATCATTTGCACAACACCACAACCCATGCATCTTCTTGAGATCATTAAAAGGCTGAAAAACATGTGTCTGCTTAATTAACAATGAATCAACCAAGCAATAAAAACAACAAAGGACTTTAGAAATTTAAAATAATGAAGAACCTTTAAGCTGATATGAAACTAACAAGTAAAACAAGAAGGAAGTAGCTTCATTACATAGAATCCTATTTGAAAAGATTTATAAGGTTCGATGTCAATTAAATAAGATTAACGAGACATAAATGAACAAATCAGATAATTTCTTAATTATTGTTTCTTTATTTCTTTATTTTCTTTCTTTTAAAGTAATGGAAAATTTGTAGTATAAATATTTGATATCTGATGGACAGTTGGTTGAATAAAAAGTACTATTTTAAAAAAGGCTTAAAAACACAGATTTTAGTGGTCCAGCAGACATTTTATTTAGAGCTAGAAAATGGCATCTTCCTTGCTACTGTTGTGGAGATAGGGTGCTCTCCTCTAAAATGGCCTCACAAGGATATGACACTGTCACTAGCATTGGAGAAACTATATTTCCCTCTTCTTCAAACAGCTGGAATATCCCTTTAGCAACAAGCCAGATATGTAAGCATAGACTTGGAGGGGCACTAGTTAAGCTGGGAGCAGAAGGGAATTGGACTCTATTGCATTTCCAGGCACATTACTGAGAACAAAGCAGAGTATGATCCAGCCTTGAATCGGGTTAAAATAAACCAATGTGTTTTTCCAAATTCTGGACTGAAATCATTATTTAAGCCCAAAATCCAATCCTAACTTAGTCCTGGTCAGTGGTCAAAAAAACCATTAAAGTTCTGGCTTTGGACAGTTATGTGAAGCAATTATTTCTGTGTAGTTGTTCTTTCAAAAAACGACAGCAGTGCTATTCAGAATATTCTGTGCATATGTTTGACATAACAGAACCCTAACTTCTAGAGCCATATCCTCGGCTCATTCAGCTCAAGTGCACCATCTTTGGATGACAATCAGAAGCTTCAGATGTCAAGCTGTGGGAGAGACTTTCTGAGCAAAGGCATCTGGCTTGTTTGCAAATTCCTTGGGCGCCTGCATTGGCAGCTCAGATTTGCCTCCAGGTCATTAATGTGGATAGCTTGCTAATGGGCTGCCGGGGCTGTTTTATCCTCCAAACACCATTTTGAATTCATTTTGGGCTCCAAAGAGTCCATGCATTTTAATTTGTTTGTGAACAAGGTCTTGCATAAAGTCCCTAATGGGACTTCTACACAGAGCTTTCTGTTTTTGTTTTCACTTCAGCTCTCCCTTCCGTTTATTTAAAAGTACATTTTCATTTCAGCAGAATGGCTTCTCCAAGGTGGACGACTGTTAAATTTAAGGTAAACTTGGAGAGCTACTTTGCAGGCAGATTTCAGTGAAGCTTCGGATTATTATTATAATTATTATTATTATTAATCCCCAAGGCTTGAGGATGGGTGCGACATAGATTAAAATAAATAAAACCATTTAAACACATTAAGTTTCAACACATAATACACATTAAAATCATTTAACATAACATTAAACATATACCATTTGAAAATTCATAGTTTAAAATTGACTATGTTTAAAAATTGCTGGAAGAGATGCCTTTAACACCATTTTGGTGTCTTTAACACCATTTTGAATTCAGCGGTATTTTTAGCCGTCAAATGTTTCCTGGGTGATCATTCTGTAGTTTTGAGGTGGCTGATGAAAATGTCCTCTGGGTGACAGCTGGTAGTCTAGTTCTGGCCAGTTGAAGTAAATGTCCTCCAGAGGACCTGAGTATATGAGGTGGATTTTATGTGAGAAGATGATCCCATAAGTAACCTGGACCCAAACCATGTAGAGATCTAAAGGTAATAACCAACATTTTGTATTTTGCCTGGAAACTAACTGGCAGCCAGTGGGGTTAGTTTAATATGGTGCTCATTCTTAGATGTACCAATAACTTATTTTACTGTCATGTTTTGAACTAACTGAAGTTTATGAACTTGGTAGAAAGGTACCAATGTAGAGTTCATTGCAGAAGTCCAGACTGGAGGTTACCAGAACATGTGCAACCATATTTAGGGTTTTTTTAACTCTGGGAAGAGGCACAGCTGACGTATCAGCAGAAGCCAATAATAAGCACTCCTGACTGTCAGATCTATCTGGGCTGACATTTGGAGAGATCTAGGAGTACTCCCAAACTGCAAACACAATCTTTCAGGAAGAATGTAACCCCACTGAGAACTGGTTGACACACCTCCAGCCCCAGATCAGGACCCATAATGGTAAGCACCTCTGTCTTGTCTGGATTCAGTTTCAATTTGTTTTTCTCCATCTAGCCCATTACTTTCTTCAGGCATTAATTCAGAAGAGTCCCTATCCTTAGCTGTGGCTAGTTTTGAAGGTACAGAGAAATAGTTTGGTTATCATCAGTATAGCACCCTGCCCCATCCCTTTGGATGATCTCTCTCAGCAGTTTCATGTAGATGTTAAAAAGCATACCTTGTGGTATGCCATATAACAACTCCTTTTTCTGAGGAGCCACCATTCCCAAGGACCACCATCTGGAACCTGCCAGTGTGGCAAGACTGGAACCATTGTAACACAGTGACTCCAATTCCCAATATGCCCCCCGTTACCCAGCATTCCACGAGGATACTGTGGTCAATGGTATCGAATGCTGCTGAGAGGTCTAAAAACTTAATCTTAATCTTATTGCACTTCTCTTGCAGCAACTATAATGACTATTAATTTGTTACCTCGCAAAGTTCAAAATGTTGGTTCTCAAATGTTATATCTCCATTATTTAAGGCCAAGCTATCCAGGCTATCCAGCAGTTTAAGGTCTGCTTTGGGGACTTTCTGTGTGGTCACTTATTTGTTTAGATGCACAGGACTCAAGGATGTAAGAATTCAGATTCATAGCACACCTGGCACCCAGTTGGTGTCATACGCATGTGTAAGTCTTGAACCCATATTGAGGAAGGAGCAAGCTGTTTTCTGCTGCTCCAGAGACTAGAGCACAGAACAATGGATGCAAACTGCAGAAGAAATGAGAAATGTAGTGCTAAATCCATTTGAATATGTGCCTCAAGTATGGAGTGAATGAAAGAGGGACCATGTTGTCTTTGGATGGGGAAAAGTTGCAAGTTGTGGGTAGTCTGACAGAACTGGAATGTCCATCATACTGGAAGCTGCTATCCTAGATTTTCCAGACCGCACCATTCTGAAGGACATTCAGAAGGAATAAAATAAATAAAGCCAGGTTCCAGGATCCACCAAAATTTATGCAGAGGTTCCTCCTTCTACAAGTAATGTGCCTTGTAAAAAAATACCACTGCAAGAAAGGCAACATATTGCCTGTAAACAGAACAGAATATGCCTCCCATTTTCATAGCCTGTGAATAAAATTAGGTCATTTTTGCTCACCTCTGTCAAAACTGGGTGTGGAGAAGAGAAAAGCAATCTTCAGAATCACAATATTGCTCAGGTAGAGCTCCAGCTCCAGAAGTTTCTGGATGAAATTGATTACATTGGCTTAAGACTTGGCTATGGAACATAGACAGTTTGGGTTGCCTTGGAGGATGACCTATGCTAGAAATTGGACAGGGACAGTTTGTTCCTGTTGCTTCTCCTGGACTTCTCAATGATTTTCAGTACCATCAACCATAGCATTCATCTGAGCTGCTTTTCTGGGAACAATTCAAAGTGCTGCTTATGGCCTACAAAACCTTATAGTAGAGTCCAGGTTATCTGAAGAGCTTCTATGCCTCTATGAGCCTGCCCATGTCTTGGGATTTACCTTTATCTCTGACCTATCACTCTCATAGGTACATCTGGAAAGAATCTTCTTAGTGAGTATTTTCATGCTCTGAAACTCCTTTCCTAGAGAGGTTAGACTGGTACCCTCCTTGCTATCCTTTCATAGTTAGCTGAAGGCCTAGTCTAGGATTGACTGCTCAGGGCTAAAGAACCTTTCATGTGCTCTGTTGTTTATATAGGTTATTCTTTTTAATGGTTATGATTTCAGCTGCTTTTAATTATATTGATAACTTAACTATATTTTTAAAAATTTGTATGATGCAAATTTTTTAG
Organism: Urosaurus nigricauda; assembly: GCA_034509955.1. Classification (NCBI taxonomy): domain Eukaryota; kingdom Metazoa; phylum Chordata; class Lepidosauria; order Squamata; family Phrynosomatidae; genus Urosaurus; species Urosaurus nigricauda. The sequence continues at coordinate 14,149,124 of JAOEGL010000013.1, forward strand.
TGGTATCTGTTTTAATTTTTGTAACCTATGATGACCCCCAGATTGGGATAAAGGCAGGATAAACATAAACAACAATATCATCATCATCATCGTCGTCGTCGTCATCGTCATCATCATCACCATCATCTTGCTTTGCATAAAATCCCAAGTTCAGTCCCTGGCATCTCCAGCTACAGCAAGAAAGAATCTTTCCTGGAACCTTGCAAAGCTGTTGCCAGTCAGTGAATATGATATTGGGTGGGTTGGCTGGGATTAGTGTTCTGAGCCCCAATATTGTTGGTCTGTGTGAAGGAAGCAGTAGGTAGACTTGATTTCACAGCAACCAATCGTGATTCAGAGAGACTGTGTAGGGGAGCTGCAGGGGATGTGCAAGTGTGCATGTTGTGTGCCTTCAAGTCATTTCCAACCTATGGCAATCCTAAGGCAAGATTTGTTACAAGAAAGTGTAAAAGCAAGTGTGTTTGGCTGAGGAGATTCAGACAGAAAGAGAGTGGAGTCAAGAACCAACAGTTGGAAGAGTCAGTTGGAATAATCAATGGGGAGTGAATGTGTCTTGGTTGTCTGAATTTATTGAAGGGTGAGGCATGGCATAACGCAGGTTGAGTACTGTTATATATTTGGAATGGAGAGCTGGAACTTGTTCAAGTATCTACTATTTTACAGCCTATTTAACTCTGACCTAGTTTGTCTTCTTTAAACCTAAATCAATGGGTGGTCATGGTTACCATTCAGAACACAAAACCGATACGCACATTAGTCCACAGTGAGATCACCTGTTGACTCAGTCAACCCAAATCCAAGGAGGGATTTTGGAGGAGGATCTTGAGGTACAGTGAGAGTGGCAGGCATCCAAGCCTAGGAACTGTGGGGCCAGTCTTGGGAAGGCCAAAATCTAATGGTTTGCAGCTCCCAGAATCCCTGACCATTGGCCATGCTGGCTAAGGCTTCTGGGAGTCCTCAGCATCTGGGATCCCAAGTTGGGAGACCACCAGGCTAGAGGAATTAATGATCTGACTCAGCATGATCTAGCTTTCTGTGTTTGTATGGGTACTGCTTTGAAATTGGCACAGTTGCACAAATGTAATATATCATCTAGCACTCACACCGCTCATGTAAAATTCTCTATTGTCCATGGGGATTGCATTGTACAACAATACAGCACATGGACAAACAGCATCCATTATAACTGTCTTTCATATTATGGATGATACATGTGAAACAGAAGCTGTCTGTAATAATTATGAATGGGTGGGGAACCTTCTCAGCAGTTCCAAATTCAACTCAGAGCTATTTTATTTTTGGTTTCTTTGTGTTGTATTGTGTTGGTACAACCAAAGCATTTCTTTCTTATCAAATGTGTAGCTGAGAGCTATTTTCACCCTTTTCCCCCAACCACATTTTAAAACAGGGAACTTTAAATTAATGATAAATGTGCAGCGAACCAGGCCAATAGCCTGCGATAAACATTCCTAAACCCATTATTCTGCGTAAAGAGTGCCAAATTCTGGTCTCAATTATGCCGGCATAAATCCAAAGTCAGGATTTGTTACAGCCAGAATTCGCTGCTGTAAATAATGTAAGAATCTGCCTTAGAGTGCCCAGAAGGGGGGAAAAATGAAGAAGCAGGAAATAGATTGGGGGTTGGCAGCTAAAAATATGAACTATTCCGAAAAATCATTTTCCAAAGCTTCTCTGTCTTGGGCACTGGAATCCATGACAGCATGAAGAGACTCATGGTATTTTCTTATCATTAATATTGAAGGACATCACCTTCCTGATACTTTCAGCTTGTCCAGATGGAATATAAACTAATTGCTATCACCTTTTCTTGAATGTATGTACCTGCCATTCAAGCCTCCTTTCAGGCACATCCAAACTTATATGCTTTCAGACTAACATTTCTCTTCACTCTCTTATATATCTAATACTTATCCATCTTATTAGTGTTACTATGTATTATTATACTAATACATCTGATTAGGGATATCACTCTTCTTTGCTTGCATTCTCCAAGGAAACTATAAGTAGTGCAATTTTCTTCTTACAGCAAGAAATTATTTGAAAAAAAAATGTGCAGTTTTCAAAGACTATTTGCCATTTGGAACTTCCAACCCCACCTCCTCAGAGACATACGCATACACACACACACCCTCAACACACACTCGGGCACACAAAACAAAAAGTAGAAGAGGAAGAAGGGAGAAATTTTAAAAAGAAAGAAAGAAGAGGAGAAGAGAGGAGAGAAGGAGGCTTGATCCTGGGGGCTAGTTCCCACTTCGGCTCCTGGGAAGGGATCCTCGGGGAAAGAGGTGCAGAGCTGTCATCCAGCAAAGCCCTCCCTTCCCTCCTGGATCCAGCCTGTCACTGTTGTTGTTGTTGTTGTTGTTGTTGTTGTTGTTGTTGCTGGAGCCATGGCCACCACCTTGTGGGGCTGGCTGCCTGCCTCGGTGGGTTTCCTCTCATCCTCTCTGCCCCACATGGAGAACAGGAATTTGGTAGCATTGCCACCCAAAAGCCTGCTCTGTTGACTAATTTTTGGAGGTGTACAATTTCTCCAAGGTTTTGGACAGACTGCTTTTGGAAATGTCCCAGCATTTCTAAGCCAAAAAAAAAAAAAATCTAATTGTATACTTTCAGACTGCGGTCTTGTGTGTGAGAGTTTTTTCAGAAGGTGTACTAGGTTTAATGAGACATTTCATACCATGTTATTAACCAGCTTTGAGAGCCATGTGGCGGGAACAGAGGGGCATTGGGCCCCGATCCAGAGAAAGCTAGCCCTGTTAAATCCCACTGTGAAATGTGATTTTTCAGGCAAACATGATTAATGTTTTTTATGGATGTCAGTCAAACTGTTCTGCTGTGGAGTGAAAGGTCAGATTTTGGGGCTGAACTGCTGGAGATTCTTTTTATCTATACAGTGTACCTAATTGTGACAGACCGGTTGGGAAAGGATTTTTTTTCTCACTGCAGTACTTATGGTTTTTTGTTCATAGAACTTATGGTTTTGCTATCATGATGCTCAGGCATTCTCTAAAGGATTTAGGATGCCATGAGTGAAGCTAGCCAATAGCCGTATGGCTTAGGGCAATGTCATTATACTGCTTTATGCATCTTGTAACACATTACAGGGTGCCACATGTTTGGGCTTCTTGTAAGGCTTTCAAAAACACCAACAAAATACTAACATCAAAATCTCGACATTGATTTAAACAGACAAACCATGAAAGCAAAGAAAAAGCTGATCAGAAGAGATGCCAACTTTGCAGACGTGTGATTTGCTACTGGACCCAAATAAATCATTACTTCTGAATAATGCCAAATATTAGAAAAGCTGATACAAGCCTAGAGCATAAAAGACAGCTGTCAAGATTATGAAAAGTTTTAGGGTGAATTTCAGTCTTCTGTTTAGAGCAGGGATAGGAATTCTTGATTTTCCCAATTTCCAACAGATGTTGAGGAAAAGGCATCAGTATTTCTTCCCACAGTGTCGAAACGTTTCGGTTGCTTTTTTTTGTTTGTTTTAATCTCGTAAGAATGAAAAGCTCACTGCAACCTATGTGGTGTCAAAAGCTTTCACATCTGGCATCCATCGTTTTTTGTGGGTTCTCCGGGATGCACGGCTGTCTTCTGGAAGAATGTATCCCTGACATTTTGCCTGCATCTGTGCCTGGCATCTTGCGAGGCTGGTGGCATGGAAGTGAATGGGGTATATATACTGTGTGACCCTTGTTTGGGATGAAATGATTTATTTAATCTATGTGTTGGTCTGTTGTTAAATGGCAAGGCCTCAGGGTGGGAGGATATGCAGGATGATCTCTGTGTTTATTTAATTAGCAATCCATTGTCTGCGGAGAAAATCCCTGATCCTGGGTGGGGTTTGTATGTCTATGTGTTGAGTATTGATTTTTGTGTTTTTCGGGACTGGTAGCCAAACTTTGTTTACTTTAAGAGTTACTTCTTTCCTGATGAAGTTGTCCAGGTGTTTGTGGATTTCAGTGGCTTCCCTGTGCATTTGGACCTGGTAGTTGTTGGCATGGTCCAGAATTTCAGTGTTTTCATTATGCCCAAGCTGATTAATGATGTGTTCTGCTACTTCTGATTTTTCTGGCTGGCTCAGTCTGCACTGTCTGTCATGTTCTTTGATTTGTGTTTGAACACTTCATTAAGTGGTCCTTATGTAGTAATAATAATAATAATATTTATTTCTATTTCCCGCCTCTCCCTTCAGATCGAGGCGGGATTCCAACATATTAAAATACAAAATACAAACAATGCAATCTAAAAACATCCTAAGACTTCAACAATCAATTAAAACCAACTACAATTCAGTCCTTAGTCTAGTCAATTCTCCTGTATTCCATTTGAATCTCCTGTATTTTCGTTTGAATGTAGATCTGCCCACAGCTGCACAGTATGTAGTAAACTCCTGGGGCTTTGAGAAGGTCTCCCCTGTGCTTTTCTTGGTCAGTCTGTAGATCATTTGGAGATTCTGTTTCTCCATCAGTTTCCCTATTCTGTCACTGCTACCTGTTTAAAACCTGGACATTTTCTCTTTTTTACAAAAAAAAAAAGTTTTTCAAAACATAAAACATACATAACTTAAAAACTGAACCACTCAAATACACACAACGCAATCCAATACAAAATTAACCCGAAACCCCAACAAACTACATTACCCTAACCCCCATGCCTAACCCCCTGATCACAGCTCACAAAAACTATATTTGACTTCCCACTTCCCATGCCTGAAAAAATTAACACCCATTGCATATGTTTCTCAGCAATGCTTTTTTTTTACTTTTTATGTTACTGCTGACCTAGATAGTTACACAAGATTGCTTCACGTCTTGATTTCTGCAACCAAAAACTTCCCTTCCTTCTTCTTCATGTAAACCGGCCTTAAAAACTTCTCTTCTTCCCCCCAGCACCATCCTGAGGAAGGCAGAGAGGACTCCAAGGCAGCGGCTTCAAAAACTATTATCCTCCCTCCAACTCCAATTGGACAGAGGTAGGAAGAACCTTGAGGGAGATTATTGCTAATCAGACTGAGTCTACCTACTTTGATTATTTTATACTTTAATTTATACATTGCAAATGATCTTTATCAGGCGGGGTTATAAGCAACAGAAGCTCCAACTAATTTACCTGGAAATTCTCCAGGTAAAAAGGAAAAAGAAATAACTTTTTCCCCTCCTGAGGAGGTGAATCAGTTAATGACGATATATCCTTATCACCCCCTGAACCTAGCCTAGACTGGTCAATTGATCATAGATACTCTACACATGAGACATGCTCAGAAGAGGGCACCATTAATTTGGCAATAGAGTGAGCAATTGCAAAAAAATGTTTTTGTTGCCAACAGAATAGAGCAAGAGGAGAGAGGAAAGGGACTCGATGACTTTGTGACAAAGGAAATAGATGAGCTGCTACAAAGACACACCCAACCAGAGAAAGAACCCTCCTCAACTTTAACTGACCAGAGAGAGGAGAAAAATCGTAACTCATTATTTCAGTGAATTAAAGATATCTTAGAAGAAACGTAGCTGATAAAATCCATTCTATACGAATCCCGTGAGCTGATAACTACATTAATTGAATTAAATAAAGTACCTAAGAATGCTAATAAACACGCTGATATAGATATTGCAGTTATAGCAATTCCTCCAGACTTTCTGTTGGGGAAAAATCATTAAACAAGAATATAAAGAATATACCTGAAAAGAACTCACCAAAAGGAAAACAAAGATGAGCTATTAAATACTAAAAAGAGCCAAAAGAAAGAAAGAAAGAAAGAAAGGCGAGAGTAAGAATCCAAACAAAGCCAAAAAACAGCTTGTAAGATCAACTACAATCACGTATTCAAATTGATATCTGAAAAGCCCAGAAGCCGCAAAAAAAAAAAAAAAAAAAAAAATCTAGACCCCGAAAAAAACCTCAAAACCAAAAGTCACAAGACAGTCTCTAACACACATCATAAGATATTTTATAACACCACAGCCTCAGATAGTGCTAAAAGCAAGGAGGGACAAGACTCATGGGTGGATGCTTTAATGTATATCAACAGCAAGAGCAACCAGACATTTCAACTTCCAGTACAATCAAAACATAATAGTGGGAACTAAGATTATCGGCCCACGCTTTGGTGTTTGTTGGCTTCATCGGAATAATCGTGAACTTCACTTAATCCAAACATTGCAAGCCACTCTTCCTAACCTACTTGCGCCATCAACAATCTTGGAGGCAGAATATCTGTTTCATAATGACACTCATGCACATGCAGTAGTGACCTTTAAGAACAGCACTAAAGCTAAAAAGATATATGAGAAGAGACAGGAAATACTGACCTTAGGTACAACAGTAACTAGATACTATAAAAACATGGCTCCCCCTTATTTCCGATAAGCATCCATCAAGGTGGGATAAACAGGTGCAACCCAGTTCCAAATAATGGAATCATTTGAATCCATGCTATTCTTATACCAGGTAGAAGATTGGCAGGGTTTTTTAAAAGAGTCCAAAGCAAATACAGACAGATGGGAAAGATATCAGTTACCTTCAGATTCTAATTTACACTGCCAAAACATGAGAGAAACTCCCCAGATGTAGCAGAAGGAATGCTACAGGAATGGGATGCAAACTTGGATAGAGGAGAAAACATGCCCTGTTTTTTTAAAAAAATAACCCAGGAATGGGATGCAAACTTGGATAGAGGAGAAAACATACTCTGTTTTTTTTTAAAAATAACCCAAAGGAAGCTTATGTAACCATATCAACCCAGTGAGAAGCGGCTGAGAAGTTGGGTCTAAAGACCCATGTCCTCTGAGCATGGTCCAACCTGCCCAGATGGCACTGTTAGAGCTGAATACAAATAATGGGTGTCCTCTAGTTATGGATGATATTATAATTGAACTGGAAAGTGATTGTTCATTTGGGGCAGATATTAGATGTGGTGATAACAACCCCACATGGCAAAATAAGGAAAGTATCCCACTCATTTTTGCAACTAGCTTGAGCAACTGATGAGTTGACACTGCCTAAGAGTTTACAGCAGCACCCCCATACCTAATCCAGCTACCACCTCAAATTCCCATTTTGAGATATTTTGAGATGCTCTCATGAAATGTGGCTGGCTTCGCAAATAAGTTACCTGATAAAAAGATACAAACTTTCTAATGAAATACACATGCAGGAGACTTGGATCTGTTCCAATCAAACTGATATTAGCCTTGAAGGCTATAAACACTGGCTGACACCAGCATGTATGTTGGCAAAATACAGCCGGCCAAGTATTAGGGGAGTATTAACTATTTACATAGCCGATAAATATAATATCAAATATGTTGAGGTAACTGTAGCTAATCCTGATTTTCAGTCTATTAATATAATGAATTCAAATACTAAAACTAACATTTACCTGATAAACATTTACATTCCACCTAAGATCACTGTTTACAATCCTGGTCACTTATGGGAGGATCTGGAGACTTTTATTGAACAATTTGAATTCACAAATCATGGTGCATCTACAGTCTTGATGGGTGATTTAAATGCCTGCATTGGTCCAAATGAAGAGTCCCTAATGAGTAATCTTAATATGCATAATGTACAATCCCAATTTCCACTTTTAAATGCTGGCAGAGAATCAAAGGACAGTATGATCAATGAACAAGGTAAAGCCTTTTACAGTATAATTCTGAAATTTAATTTGTACATTCTTAATGGCAATCACTCTGATGATAGACCAGTAAATATAATCAATTTTGCTGGATGGGAAGGAAGTGTTATAGACTATGCAGTGGTCTCACCTGATCTGATACCTTTTATAATTGGATTTAAAGTAATCTATCCAGAGAGTGACCATTTTCCAGTTCATTTGTCATTACTCAGGACTTCGGAATCATGCCCAATACAGAAAGAAAGACCTAAGATCATCTCCAATTATAACTCCCCTAAAAAAATTAGATGGTCTGCTCAAACAGAGCAACAATTTTTGGGGATACTTTATGATGAGGAATGCCTTCATCTACATAGCATATTCACTCATATGCTAGATTATAAAGTCTTAATTATGCAATTTTCTGAAATATTACAACTATTATATCCTGAACATTTGCCATCTTGACCATTCTGATGTTATGTCTTGGTTTTCATCTTAGAGATGCTGGAAGGTATTCAGTGCTTGTGACTGGAGGGTAGATAGTACTTAGCTTCTGGATTGGCTAGGTGGCCTTCTGAAAGTTTGACCTACTGCTTTCCTATTAGTCAAATCGGTACCATTGAACCTGGGATATCTAATGTTAGAACCGGTTGAATAGATTAAATTCTTCTGACTATTCACTGGATATAGCTGATGAATACAAACCACATCCTCACTGCTGAATTTGGAAGCCAAACTCTTAGTCATGTGTCCCATAAGATTCTGCAAACTTACTTAGGCTCTTGACTTATCTTGGCTAAAAGTACTACCTAAAAAGGTGTCTAAAGAGAGGAAATGCATACAATTCAATTTCTTTTTAAAGGATCAAAATAATGCTCACCAGAGTAACATGAAGTATGAAAGAGGGACTAAAAGAGGTAAACATTAATGAAAAATAAGAATGTTAAGCAACATTTTCCTCCTTCTGAATATTCATAAGTTGGGATGAAGGATAGACTCAGTTAACAACACAGCATGGAATGCTAAACCAAAAGTAATTTAACACCTGTTTTGCTTCTGTGAGAATATTAAGGCACTTTATCTTAAATAGCCAAGGCGTCATTTTTCTTTCTTGTGCAAATGCTAATGAGTTATTTATGGTCCACCTGTTGCAAGAGTCTCCACCCTTGTCAGTCATGTTTTACATGCCCACAGAACAAGCTTCAGTGCATCCAAACAGAAATGGCACACATCTTTTTAATAGGAAAAAAATATATCAGGAACTAATATTGTTCCTTTAAAAAAAATAACTCCATAGAGAAATGTATAGCTTTCAGAACTAACATATAGTACAGAAAGTGAAACATACAATTTGTTGTGTTAACTGCTGGCAACTTTGACTGATGGCAACCTTATGAATGAGAGTCCTCCAAGTTAACCTATCACCAACCTCCATGCTCAGGTCTATGTTATTGCAATTATGCAATATGCAAATATGCAATTATGTGAAACCCCATGATTGCATTTGGAATGACTTCCCATTGCCCGAAATTGCGTGAGATACCCTCATTCGCAATAACGTGAAACCCCTGATTGCGTTCAGATTGCCATTGGATTATACCCCCAAATTCTGTTGTATGATGAACTCCATAGGCAGCTCAGATCAAGATTATTTGAAGAACAATCCAAGCATGAGCATGTTTTGAGTTCTTTCAGGGAGGCCTTTCTCTCTGTCTTATCCCCCTCATTGTAATATCTAGTAGGAACATAGGAGAGGGACTTCTTTGTGGCTGCTTCCCAGGTTCAGAAGCCCTCCTCCCAGGTGGGTTAGACTGGCACTTTCCTTACTATCTTTCTGCAACAAGTGCCATTCAGGATTTTTGGTTTTTATTTTGTTTCAGCAGGCCTGGCCTTTGAGGATTGATTGCCTAAAGACCTTGTATAAGGTGCTGGAATTTCATTCCCACCTCCCACTTTTTAAATGGTTTATGCTTTTAACCTGCTTTAAAGCACTTTTCAATTTTGTATGTTGCAGATTTTTAATGTTTGTTTGAAATGCTGTAAACTGCTTTCAGTCCAAAACTGAGAAAACGGCAGGATATAAATAAATATAACAACAACAACAGTATAGTAAAATCATCGTCGTCATCATCATCGTAAATTTCTTTCCTTATTTTTAAAATAAGTTTTGGCTCTCTGATTCCAAACTATTCCATTTATCTGAATCCACCCCAGTTCCAAAAGATATTAAAATCCCAGGGAAGGAGAAGGGGGTAAACACAATGGTTCAGCTCCTGGTGATTTACAGAAGAAATGTAATTGCACTTTTGAAAAGAAATCGCAAACCAGGAAGAAGGAGGGAAAAGAGTTTTTCCCTTCTGGCACATTTATCTATATGCTGAGACGCACCTCCAACAACACTTGAAAGTGCTAAAAAAGCAAAACGACTGCTTGCACTTCCCAGCTGATCTTAAAAGTACTAGGCAAGCTGACACAGTCATCAGATGATGGGTGAAAATTCACAACATCGCATTAACCAAAGGGAGGTGGCAGTGGTGGGGGCAGAGGGGAAATAAGTGATCTTGATGAATATAACTTTTCTGCACATTTGCATTTCCCCCTCCCTTGTCAAAAACATAGAAAACTCTTTGAGCATGAAAAATGACATTTGAATGTTCCAGGAGGAAAAAAATAACAGTAGAATCATAGATGAATCCCTAGAGACAGAGAATTCCTTGAGCTCCCATATTCCTTTTAAACTCATGTCATTTCTCCCTGATGCATTCAAACAGGAACCTGTGAATGGTTTCGTTAACTGCAATAATTGGTTGAAAAGTAACTTGTGGCATTAACTTGTAACACTGTTTTACAATATGTTAGTGCTTACCTTAATGTCGAAAGTCAGGAGGCATTATCTGTTCTCTTTATTAACTGTTAAAGAAGTGTCTCATGAAGGGGCGTAAATGTTCAACTTTGCACGCATGTGGGGGGAAAAATCTACACAGAAATACATGTAGATGTGGTTGCTGTTTTTTAACAGGTAAAAAAATTGTGTTGTTTTTTTTCCTACATGAGGCTGCCTTTGAAGAGTATTTGGAAAGTCCACTTGCTACAAAGAGCTGCAGCCACAATATTAACTGCTCCAACAGATCAGCTGACAGTCAGCCTTTTCCAAACACAGGTCTAAGTACCAGTTATGGTCTACAAAACCATGTAACTCTTAGGTACAGATTATCTGACTGGCTGTATCTCTTTGTATGAACCTGCTTGTACCTCGAAATTTTCAAGAAAATAATATCATCATCGTCATCATCATCATCGTCATCATCATCATCATCGTCATCATCATCATCATCGTCATCATCATCATCATCGGACAAAACCAAAAAGCCACATGGAGTTCTTGAAACAGTATTTTTTTTTCCTGTAAAGAAAAATCATGTTTGCTTCTGGAGAAAATTATTTCAGGGAACACTTCAGGGAACACATCTTGATGCCCCCGTCACGTGCTAGGGTTGCAGGGCATGTGGAAGCCCCACCCCAAGGCAACCCTAGCACATGACGGGCAGCACCTTAAAAGGCCAGTCTCTACTGGCCCACTGTCTGTCAACCAGGACATTCCTAACAAACCCTGGAAACGTTTGTTGAAATCCTGTTGTGGTGTCCTAGTCATGTTTAGGTTCCGTTACAGAACTGGTTGGACATTTTTGTCCAGTGGAGATTGGCTATTATTCATTGTGCTATTCTTTCTCCCCATGATGCTGGTTGGGAGGTGCTGGAAGTTTTTAATCCAAGATAGGGTTTTTTCAATTTCCAGTTCCTCCACCACCATGGTGGGAACTGATTGTAAAATATTCATTTCACATCTTTTCAGCCAAAGCTTTCAATGAAGACAATGAAAAGAGCTTTAATTAATAACTACGCAATCATGAACTGACTCAAGGCCAGATTAACAATTCTAACCTCAATGCTCAATGAGCTCCCTCACTGGGCAAATTACATCCATAGGGCTGCATGTTGGTTTTTGCATCCCTTGACATTTTCAGAATCTCCAGAATGACCTTTTTCTGCTCAGAAAAGAGGTAAACTGCTGCTCTGGGAAGCCTCAAGGTGCAACAATTTACTTTTTAAATAAATCATCAGAGGGATTCTCATTGCTTCTGAAGTCACACATGTGTTTTGCTTTTGCCTAAATCGGGGATACACAATGCTCAGCCCTTATCTGCCAGAAGATGCAGAATATTTCCATCTTGATTCTGAATGGTACCAAGATCCCCAAGTATCTTTTTCTCAACTTATTTGACATAACGTTATAGAAGCCAAGAGGAATGACACTCATTCCAGTTAATTAGGAGAACATTAGACTAGAATAGAACAGAGAAATTTTAATTTGTGTGTCATTAATCCTTGACATCTATGGCAAAGGAGTGCATTTTCCCCCAGCCTAATCCTTTATTTTAGAAGTAGGGAACATGTGGACTATATTTACCATCAGCTCTAGTCAACACAGCCTGAAAATAGATTCAGTCCAATGTTATCTGAAGGGCTAAATTTCTGTACCTGAATAAGCATGCTGCTAAAATAACGTTCTCTTCCATCCTGCATGATGAAGCATCCTATAGAAGCTTGGGATTTAAAATTTCATAGAGTTATTTAGAACTGTCTGCCAGAGACCTCAAGTGCTTCATGAAGCTAAAAGATGCAACCAAGACAGTTAAAGTGGTGTCAGTTATAACTGTGCAATGAAGAAGGAGTCAGTCTCAAAGAGAAGAAATAGGACATGTGGAGGTGTATTTCCAAGTAAACACGTATAAGTCGGAGTTATATGGATAAGATGGGAGTTCTAATCAAATGCATTTGTGGATCTTAAAGAAAACCTTCATTAGAAGAACAAAGATTGACTCATCAAACCTTGGTTATTCTCTTATCTGTTTTGTTATCTCTTCTCTGAGTCCTGCCTCACAATCATTTTTACATTCTTACCTTTTCCTCTCCCAGCAAACGAGCCTCAGCCACCCTGTCCATGTTATTTCAAATAATCTCAACAGATGCACTTTATTCTGCTCCTTCAACTAACTATGCAGCTCAACTTAAATTGTCAGCTGTTCTTGCCTAACTAGCTTGCCTTTTTAGAGTTCTTTAATTTTTTTAGAATAGGGGCTTCTCCTTGCTCAGTCTCTTTCCCTCATTTTTATGTTCAGCCTCCAGCAAAGCAGCAAGGCCTGTTTCTTAATCCCTCAAAATAATTGCCTTGCCAACCCCCTGTGCAAGGGCAACCTTCTGTCTGTGCCCAGATTCCATGACCTGGATCTCAAGCAAAGTTCTGAAACCTGCTGCTGATATTCAGAGCGGGGTTCATTTTAGCCATGGGCTATCTGTGCTGATAGCGAGACACAATTTGCTGTTGACTTATCCTCTGCTCACAAGAGAAGAGTAAGTGATACTTTCCAGCTAGCTGCCCACTCCTGTATACTTTGTCCTGGTTTTGTGGAAGAGAATTAGGGCAACCTCCAACATGTTGCAGCTGAAAGGCAAACATATGTGGCTGAGCAAGATCAGAGTGTTGTCAAGATGGACAAAGTAATAGCTTTGTTATTGAGGAAGAAAACATAAACTAGGAGGGACTGCAGCAGTTTGCTTTTGCTTGAGACAACTGGGAAGGATAAGATTTCATCCCTTCCTGAGTTAACTGAGTGCATTGAAATAAGCTGGGGACGGAGGGGAAAAGTGGGATGAGATGAGCAAAGGTGGGATATTTCAAAAACAGCTGAAAATTTTCACACATGGCTGATTTACCCTTAAAATTCACACAGGGTTGATTTACCCTAAAAACAGTATTTTCTGTGCAAATGTTATGCAGAATAGTTCCCAGAATTGCAAAGTTACTTAGCAGTCCAGTATTCTCTTTGCCACTTTTTAAAAATACTTGGCAAATGTTTAAAAAATGTTTTTGAATATTCTTTCTATACCTAACCAGAACAGTGTTACCATCCAATTGTTGCACTTCCCAAAGTTTTGTGATGCCATTTCCAAATAGATATAGCAGGAATTGAAGGCACTACTGCAAATGTAGAACCCTACAGGGGCTGTAGCCCTTCTCGTCTTCTCACTGCATCTTCAGTCTTTTTCTCTCCATGCTAAAACTACCCAACTCCCTAGGTATTTTGCTCCAGAGTTCTTACTATTTTGGTTTCCCCACTTTGAATCCTCTTATTATTGTTGTTGACACTAACACAGTTACCGCCATTGTCCACTTTCAAAACAGTGCAGGAGTTATCTGCTATCTGTCCTATGTTCTTTCCAAGAACCCAAAAGAATCCACACTAATTTTGATGCATCCCAGCTCATGGGTCATAAGCATTTTTCAAACCATGTTAATGAATTAAATACAAGCCTTTATAGATCCATTGATCATCATTTACATGAAATAATCAGGCAGACAAGAATCTCAATGGTAAATGAAAAAAGGGGGGGGGGGAAATGGTTTATTCAGGTTAATCCTAGTTAAACCAGCTAAATTTTTCAACATATCCCAGCGGCCTCTTTTACAGAAGAGTGGAAGGTGGGATGTGACCAGAATACAATGAGGAAGGGTTGCAGTTCTGGCTGAATCCATTCATGAGGCGAGAGGTAGGAGAGAGAGAGAGAAAGAGAGGGAGAGGGAGAGATGTGGTAACAGACAAAATGTTTTTGAGATTTCCTTTAAACATCCCTCTGATGTACATCCCCCTGCTGAGAAAGCCAGCCCTTTGAGACTATTTAGCAAAACCAGCCAATCCTATCTGGCAAAAGGAGTGATTAAAATTCAGCACCACACCTACCAATCTCTTCCTGTTGCTGAAGGCAATGATGCAGGGGGAAACACTGCAAACGGATAAACACGGTGGGATGCAGAAGAGCAGCAGCATTTGAAAGAAAAGATGGAGGGCAGAAAACACACCTTCTTTATGCCTGTTCTTTTCTTAACTTTACTCTGATAACTGGATCAAAGTGACTCCAATCAAATCAAAATCTGGATGTCTCTTACGCAACAGCAAGACTGAGCACTGTCTCCAAATGTCGGTAAAAGCTGCAGGAAATTATTTGAATTAATTACCCTAAAGTCCTACTCATGAAACCTAGCCACAAATCCAGATGCCAGTTCTGCCCAAACTTTGCCATTACTCAGGAAATGCCATCACGGGGTCGAATGACATCACCCACAACATTAGAGGGACTTTAACTTGCTTATCCTCTAATGTGATTTATGCCATATTATGTCAGAATTCCCTTCAGCACTCTACATTGGGCAAACAGGTAATTCCCTGCACCAGAAAAAAAATGGACATAAAATAGAGGCTAAATGGACATAAAAAGGACATCAGGGATGGGAATATATAAAAACTGGTTGCAGAACACTTACGTCTTCCAGGGTATTCCATCTTGGATCACAGAACAACATTCCTTGAATAAAAAAGGCTACAAAGGAAGACTGGAAACAGAAACAGCAGAATTGGAGTATATCAACAAACGGCAGCCCATCAACAGTGGGATGAACAGAGAAAATAGTTTCCTGGCACACTATACACATCATAACACTAGGTAACCTAGCTAACAGTAACTCTCATGGAGGCTCTCTTGCCCATTTCGTAACATCTTCTTTTGGGTTCCCACACTTCATCCTAATACTCATTCATATGGTTATCTATTAACTTTGGCTTTAGGCAACATCCTTGCCTTGGTCCCCAACAAACATTGTTAACACTTACCTTGTCACCTCATCTCCACACTCACAAGGTTTTGCATTCCTATGGACCTTCTCACTCACAGACTGCTATATAGGGCTGTCTCTGGGCTTTCCATTCTGCCAAATATATCTGAGGAAGTAGACTTAAGTCTACAAAACCTCATGCTACCAAATTCCATTTTTCAGTTAGTCTCAAAGGTGCTGCAAGATCACTGGTTGGGAATGATAATCTGGCAGCTCCGATGCAGAAGGTATATTTAATAAAAATGTAATATAGTGATATGTTACTTATTACATTTTGGGGCAAGTAATAAGTAATATACCCATATTATGTTTTTACGAATAATATATAATGCATAACACATTACTTTTCAAAGTAATATTTCACAACACTGATGCTAAGCTAGAGTTAGAGAAAAAGTACTAGAGGTGGACCAAAAACATCAGTTTTACATTCTCTCCCATTTAAATGTTGATAAATGTTGATTGAAACCATTTGTTGCTGTTCTTGTTTGCCTTCAAATCGTTTCTCACTTATAGTCACCCTAAGGCAAACCTATCATGGGCTTTTCTTGGCACCTTTCTTCAGAAGCAGATTGCCATTGCCATCCTCTGAAGCTGAGAAAGTATGACTTGCGCAAGGTCATTCAGTAAGTTTACTGACTGGGCGAACCTTGGTCTCCAGTAGTAGTCTAATGCTCAAAGCATTACACCATGCTGGCTTGAAACCATATTGTTATGCTAATGAAATTATCACACATCTTGGACCTAGGCACATGGTCACAAGTGTGTGTGCACATATCTTGGTTCACACACCTTTGAGTACATGTTCAAGATGTGCAAGGTGGTCCCTGCTCCTGCCACCAACTATCTTTACCACTGCAGCTGCCTCCTTTCACTTTGCTGGTAATGCCCTGCCAGCTGCTTTCAGGATGTAGAAACCAGAGGCTGAGATCTTGGTGAGAACTGGTGTAGCATTAATTCCACAGGATTTCGAGGGAACCAGGGCATCCAGATTGGGCAGAAGCCAGAGTTGTGCCTATGGATCTTTTGAAGATGTGTCGATCCACCATGTGGTACTACCTTTTGCTTTCTGGGCCCCAAACATTGACTGTCTCCTCCACTTCCCTGAGTTCCTTTTTCCTCTTTTCGTTCTACAATAAACCACCATGAACAAGGCCGGTGACAGTTCTGTACACATAGCCATCTGAAGTTGAAATCAATGCTGAACATTCGTGCATCAAATGTGGAGCTGGACATTTATATTACTTCAACACTTGAGAGCATTTTATGACATTCTTTGTCACAACCCCTGCAGTCATGAGGCCTGGCCATATATTCTGAAAGCTTTCCAGGGAAATATATACATTTAGCTGCATTTCTAGGTCAGAAGAGTTGGGAAATTGCTTGTTTTAAACAACAGTGCCAAAAGTAAAATTTAATGGTGGAAGAAATACGGTACTTTGAAAACAAACAGCCTAGAGACTCCTCGATATGAAGTCATTAAGAGCAGTTTGTGAAAATAGCTTTGTCACCAAAGAGGAAGAAAGAAAGGCCAATGATTTTTAACAAGACACTAAATCTCCCAAGAGATATTCAACTATGGTAAACACTTTGGCATATTCTGTTTGTGCTTTTATGCAGTGCTTGTAGTGTTCTTAACACTTGCTAAAAAGATCCAATTTTAATGGAGAACACTCTCTCTCAGAAGGAATTGACACTTCTACAGTCTCCTACATTTCACAGGAAAACAACAACAACGAGACTGATGTGTTCATATAACACATCAGGGATAGCTGCCCAATTCTCTGCCTTGTCACACTTGGAGAAATCATCCTTCAACCTCTTGTTCCTTTATTCAGAAATAATTCCAAACTTGTAGGAATGGGTAATTTTTTTTGCTAAGAATGTACCCAAAATCACATATTTATTTATGCTGAAACAGAAAGAATGCGAGATTTCAACGAAGTGCACACAACAGAACCCCAAACAGAGAAATTTGGGCTGCAAGTGTTTGATTCTTAAAAGTCTGGACTTGAATCTCCTAAGCATTCAGCCTCATATTGGATAATGTCTGCCCCTTCTTTTCCTGAGGTGTATACCTTTACCTTTTTATACAGAATACTACAGAATAACAACACTTCGAAATTCATGGCTCCAGCCCATAGAAGCAGGGGTTTGCTGTTCTGTGAAGTATTTATAATTCTCTTCCATAGAGTTCTTATACATCACAAACTACATATCCCAGGATTCCATGGGATGCAGCCGTGCTACTTAAAGTGATGTCCAAGTGCTACAATTCTGTGATGTGAAAGTGATGGGGGCGCTCCTCATTTCCGATGCATGAAAATGGTATTCAGGCACAACATGGTCCCCTCAATATTACTGATTCAAGAGCTGTACCTATTGAGTTTGACCATTTTATATGGAGGGGAATTTTGTTTTCAGTCTTTGAAGAATTTATCTAGATTGATAAACTTGATATTCA
The DNA here is from genome assembly GCA_034509955.1 of Urosaurus nigricauda. Lineage (NCBI taxonomy): Eukaryota > Metazoa > Chordata > Lepidosauria > Squamata > Phrynosomatidae > Urosaurus > Urosaurus nigricauda. The sequence goes on from JAOEGL010000013.1 coordinate 14,166,974, forward strand.
GAAATACCTTGGTGCTTTTTAATGAATGTGGACAAAATTGAAATTGACGCACCACCCTTGACGTCAGGGGGACTTGAGCATCTGTGGATTTTGGCATCCACAGGGGGATCCCGAACAGATCCTCTAAGGATACTGAGGGCCCACTGTAATTTAAATTTAGGGATGTTGAATTCCCCACCACCACCATAAAAAAAATGTTCTATCACCATTTCTGGGCTTCCCTGAGTGGTAAACTGCATTTACACATACACATACATACCATTTTACAAGGAACCTAGAAGACACAAATAGTGGAACAGTGTTCTTTCTTGAGTTTAAAGCTACTTGTTATGTCTTTAAGTTTACTTAATCATTTACTTGCAAAACTTGCTTCATCAGATGGAATTTCTACATCTGGCAGCAAACCAAACCTGCATCTGTAGGTATCTGTGCACCCTCAGGCTAAGTCTCTCCTCAGCATCTCCTTTGGTTTCAGACAAAGAAGTATTCACATTTTGAGGAAGCAAGTTTGATTGCCGTTTCCTTGAAGATTCCTGGATCTCAGTCACTAGTAATTTCCAGAAAAACAACCCCTTGTTTAATGGGAGGTAGACCTTGTCTTTGCTTATTCAATGTGGAAAGCTTCTAAAATGGTATCTGCCATGATATGTACATATGTATGCACCTTCAAGTGGTCTGTTGACTTATGACAACCCCACGGTTGTCATATGGTTTTCTCAGGCAAGGAATCTTTGTTATCATTGTGGGCCTTCAAGAGGCATTTTGCCAGTTCCTTCCTCTGAAATTCGTATAGACGACAGCACCTGCTATTTCTTGGTGGTCTCCCATCCAAGTACTACCCAAGGCTGATCTGCATATAAAAATACTGCATATAAAAATGCATATTTTGGGGTAAAAAGTTCTGCAAATGCAAATATATGAAAATACAATTGATTAATCAATAAAAATCAACTAAGATTTCCTCCCAGATGCAATGATGTGTTTCAACATATGTATGAGATAAACTGCTAACTTTACAGCAGCTGGAGAATGTGTGGTCCTTCAGATGGTCCACAGTATAACTTGTGGGGAGGAATGATAGCCTTTACTGTCCAGTGACATCTGAACATTCACAAGTTCCTTGTCTCTGCCTCTTAAAATTTCCCTCTGAGAAACTTTCCTCTTGCAGAGAAATGGCTCCAAGGTCATACAAGCAGCCCACAGATGCTTCCAGCACCCAAAATGGGCATGAACACATGCTGATGCTGATGTGTTTGGATTTAAACACAAATAGGAGACAGCAAGGTCTAGAGTTGAATGGATGGTTTCTATGTAAATGATGTTTCTTTTGAGAATGGATCAAGGGCAAGGTCTAGGAAAGCTACATTATTCATAAAAGGAAAGCAAGGAAAGGGGGGGAAACAATTGAGATGGAAAATGAAACAAAATGCATGTACTCTGGTTCTCCCTCTATGTGAGACTGAATCACATGGGAAATGCTCAGTTGTTCCAGGAATAGTTCATCAACTGTTCCTTACACAGATTTCCATCACTCTGCACTTCGTAGCTTGCTTTGAGACATCTTTATTCTGTACCTTTAGCAATGTATGTGTTCTGTGTTTGTAACCTTCTCTGATCCAAGGATTCTGGCATAGTGTCAGTTGGCCATGTAGTCCCACTGGGCTCTGTGATTCCATTTTTCCAGGAAGATGAGGGAGCACTGTTATGGGCCAGACAAATTTAGTTCAGCCTGTGCACACACCATTAAAATGTGTATATGTCATTAAATAGGGGCATATCACCTGGTAGAAACATATAGACATTAGAATATAGAGTTTAAGATTAATGACACTGTCCACCCATATACTATTAGGTAATGAAAGAGAAAAGCTTGTTTAGATTTCAAGCCTAGGCAGAATGCCAAATGTTATTTTAAAGAATGCAAAAAGCAACAGGAAAGAATGACTTCAGGTCATTCTGCCACTTAGTATACTAGAGACACCTGACAACAGGTAATAGAGTGTATTTCTCAAAGTGGGGTGTGCACTAGACACATCCAGTCCAACTTGCTGCCAAGGAGGGAAATACAGTCAGAGCACATCCAACAGTTGACCATCTGACCTCTGTTTAAACATCTCCAAAGATAGAGGCTCCTCTTCCCATGTTGGAGGTCCGCCTAAACAGACAAATTGCATGGATCTTTTATTTTCTTCTGATGCCTACTTAGTGCCTCAATTATACAATCAAAAGCCCTAAATCCTATTTTAGTGTTCTGTACATGCAAGTCTAGAGCACACCCCACTTTGAGAATACACTCTATTACCTGTTGTCAGGTGTCTCTAGTGTACTAACTGGCAGATCCTTGTGCACACCAGTTGTGCCCTCTAGATCTCCAACCTCCATATTGAGAGGGAAGGCCTACAAGTCTACTTCTGCATACATTTGCTTGAACACAAGCAAAATAATTTGTGTGACCAAGAAACTGAACAAAGCAATTGTCCAAGGAGTGAAGATGCCTGATCATGTGCAAGCAAACATGTCCAAAAACCTCTGCAGGTTTCGATGACATTTGGCTAAGACTGGTGTGTGTGAGGCATGCAGGACAGAAGGTCTGCCCTTGTCTAGAAATTTCTCTTTTCTCCATCACCAACTTTGCTTTGTCTGGGTTGGTGGCAGAGGAAAGAAATTGTTTTACAAACCTTGGAAGTGGCAGATAAAATACTGTGTATCTTTGCTTTGTGGAAAATTTTCTTTGCCTCTAAGCAGAAGAGATTAAATCTGTTCTGATGGAGAGGTGGGGAAATGCAACTGTCTTTGTTCTCAGCTCAAAAAGCAGACATAAAAATGGATTCTGAGGGATGGAAAGGAGAGAGAGGGGAAATGTGTGTCTTTGTTGAGCCGTTAAGGGAAATAGCCTTCAGAAACAAGCCTTTACAGACAGCTATGAATATTCACCTTGGTGTTATGATGGAAACCCATTTAAAAAAAAAAAAAAATCAAATATGCGGGTGTCAGCCTGTTACGTTCAGAATCATGGTAAGGATTGTTATGCATGATAAAATTATCTCCACCAAGGATATTCTGCCATGAATATATATTTACATCCCAATAGAAGTTGCTTTTGCATCTAAACGAAAGAATTCATGAGTTTTAATAGCATCTTCAAATCATCTGAATTTTTGCGTGCTTGCGTGTGTACTTTCTAATGTAAAATGCATTCACTTCTGCAAAAGACTGTGATCTCGGTCCTTCTTTCAGCTCACTTCTCTGTGACCCCTTTGTTGCATTTATTAGCAGTATTGCTTCAGGTCCTGTCTTTAATACTTTCCCCCTTAAAACATTTTTGATCTTCTATTATCTTTGATGTCAGCTTCAGAAAGATTTTTTTTTTTGGCTCTTTTTATATCAGCCAACTGAAATGCTTCAGAAAGAGACCATGGCAGCCTCAAATTTTTGTGGAACAGACTGAAAGTAGAAGCAGCAGGAATCAGTTATGGGTAAACAAGAATAATCAGTCTTGGTTCTCTGTCAAACCAAATATGCTGTTGTTAGTTGCCATCAAGTTGGCTTTGACTTATGGCCACCCTATGAATGACAGGTCTCCAAGACATTCTGATACTATAGAATTATAGTACCATTATTCTTGAATATGCTAACGGCATCTAGAGAAGCTTTGTTGTTGTTGTTGTTGCTGTTGTTAACAACCCTCAAGTCAATCTTGACTCATGGAAACCCTATGGATGAGACATCTCCAAGACACCTTATCCTCCACTATTCTTGCAAATTCATACCCCTGACCTCCTTACTTGAGTCCATCCATCTAGCATGTAGTCTTCCTTACTTTCTTTCTCTTTAGGGAAGATAAGCAGGGCCAATTCTGGTTAGTACTTCAATGGGAGATAGCCAAAAAATACCAGGTGCTGTAGGTTATATTTCAGGGGAAGGAACTGGCAAAACCCTGAATATCCCTTGCCAAAGAAAACCATATGGCATTCATGGGGTCATCATAAGTCAACAGGCGACCTGAAGGCATATACACAAGCAGTGCAATTTAGGGCATATATGACATTTCACCAATGTCAAATATGTATTTATAGGATCTGACTTAAATACTCTAAAGACACCACATCCTATCTGATCTTGGAAGCTAAGCAGTGTCAGCCCTGGTTGATTCTTGGTTAGGAGACTGCCAACAAATACTAGGTGCTGTAGGCTATACTTCAGAGGAAACAACTGACAGGTGAGAAACCAATTCTTACAGCATTACTGGGGTATTGCTTGGAAGAAGGAAATGCTGCTAGTGCAATTCAAGACACTGAACATCACAGACCAGAATCATCCTGGTCTTTGGCTGTCCCTGAGTTCCATTATGGCATTGTCTTTTGAAGACTTCTCTTCTTTATCTGGGCAGCTTGATATCAAGATAAGCTATTAAGTTGTCTGTTGTCTTCTCATTGACCTTTCCACTTCAGATACTTCCAGCCTATCAAGCTATTGGGAGCTGGAATTTGCTACCCCTTTGACCTGAGCAACTAATACTCCCTTTTTCATTCTAGACTTTTAAAGGTCCCTTTCTCTCTGCTACATTCAGTATCTCCAAAGCAAAACCAATCTGCAAGATAGAGCTGAACTAACATTTCTCACAATTTTTTTTCTGAGAAAATTTCTGAGTTTTTCCTTTCTCATTCTCACCTCTCCCTGTCCCCATGCCAGAATTATGCTACTTTGCATAATTTTCTCTGAATATTTCCCAGATTTTTTCTTCCTGCAACAAACCCTGTTTCCACCCCAGGCTAAATTTGACTTTGACATTGTGAAACAAAATTGTGGTCAGACTACCACATAGTTGGTGCAGCTGATGTTTATATCTGGAATATCAGAAGCAGCAGCAATAGCGTGTGCACACACATACAAAAGAGACTGTGCTACTGCCATTGCTAGTGGTGCGCGTACTCCTATGAACATATTGGAGCACTGCACATCCAAGCAGTCCTCTCAGACTTTTTACTCACAAACACCGTGTTGTGAAGAGGCTCAAAGACCCACCCAAATAGAGACAATAACACCCTGCACCTGAGTCCCAGGGGTGCTACTGGCCATTTGGTGGGCAAAAGGTCTCTACCATTCTGGGGGGGGGGGGAAGGGGGGGAAGGAGACAAATATGGATTGTACATTACTAATCTGTGTTCTAACATCCCAAAGCATTTAGATCCCATTGCTGTGCCACAATCCATCTATGGCCCCTTCAGGAATACTTCCACCTTGCCCTCCCATAAAGGGCAGGCAATATACAAACTAAGAAGGAAGATTCAGTAGATTGTGAAGTCTTATTTCTCAGATTAAGCAAAGTTCCACCTCTTTTCCAATTTGCACCAGAGCTTCCTGTGAAACATGGCAAGTGCTCTCCTCTCTGATCTTGTTGGAGAAACAACTTCTACCAGCTCCCCGGAAGTATCTCCTTGCTAACCCATTTTCTTATTCTGCTTCAGCTGCCCTTGACCGTGAGGTGTGAAGACAAACTCATTTGAAAGTGAAAGAATTGTCTTTCTTCCTAGAGAACAAGAGAAATGAAAACAGTTCACTCACCTGCCCTTCTGCCTGACCTACAGGTGAGGTGGAGGAGGTGGGAAAATGCAAGAATAAGTGCTAGGCAATGGATTGACTGTATTATTTGCTTGACACTCTTCTGTTCTTGCCGCTTGGATGGGCCAATCTGTTGCAATTCATTAGCTCCCCTCTCTCTGTTTTTATGCATATCTGCTGTTGGATTTTAATGTGACAAATATATTAGCTTGAGGTGAGGGTGGGGGAGAGATAATGGGGAAAGCAGAAGCCATCATAATTGGGCTATATAAAAGAAAAGTTCCTATGGTCTTTGTAAAGCCACGGCATAAAGGGGGCTTCACTTTTGCCCTTCACCTCTGCAATCTAGGTCCTACCAAATACTACAGGTCTGAAAGAAGCTGCTGCTGTTTGGCTGGCATGCTGTTTTCCCAAGCCACCTTTTTTTCAGGGGGGAAATAGCTTCTACTATTTCATTGTCATCTGGGACGTATACCAAGTAAGTGCTTCAAACAGCACCTTGGAAAGGCAATCAAGTCCTCCCTTTCTTCCTAATAGGATGTTGTACTGTATTTGATGGCTGGAAAAGCAAACATCTGTCTGCAGAAGAGCTGACAAACTAAAAGATAATCAACTCTGATAGTGTGGGATTTTCTTTTAATGAAGTTTGGCTTTGCCCTCTCCATCTACTCCCTCACCCACTATTTCCCTTAAGAAATCTCCAGTGGGTTTGGTTTGGGTTTAAGTTTTGTTTTTGTTTTTTTTTTGTTTTTGCAATTTATTAATTTTGCCACGAATAATGTTGTTGTGCCATTTCTGACTTATGGCATCCCTAAATGAAACCTATCATGGAATTTTCTTGGCAAGTTTCTTCAGAGGATGTTTGCCATTGCCAGTCTCTGAAGCTGAGAGAGTGTGACTTGTACAAGGTCACCCCAGTGGATCTTCATGGCCAAGCTGGGATTTGAAACCTACCCTCACACAGTTATAGTTGCCATGAAATCCTGGGCTCTGCAGATTAGCAAGGGAAGAATTAGAACTATAAGCCAGAAAGCTCTACTGCCTCATAGAGTCATAGAATAGAATCATAGAATTATAGAGTTGGAAGAGACCACGAGGGCCATCCAGTCCAATGCCTGCCATGCAGGAACTCACAATCAAAGCATCCCCGACAGATGGCCATCCAGCCTCTGTTTAAAGACCTCCAAATGATGAGCTTTCACCACTGTCCAAGGGAGTATGTTCCACTGAAGAACAGCTCTTACTGTCAGGAAATTCCTCCTAATGTTGAGTTGGAATCTCTTTTCCTGTAGCTGGCATCCATTGTTCTGTGTTCCAGTCTGTGGAGCAGCAGGAAAAAAAAAAGCTTGCTCCCTCCTCAATATGACATCCCTTCAAATATTTGAACAGGGCTATCATATCACCTCTTAACCATCTCTTCTCCAGGCTAAACATACCCATGGTTTGTCAGGCAGTGGAACTGGAAATTCCCATCATAGTCCAGTACTTTAACCACTACACTCTCTGATTCCCAGAAGTCAGAGTACATCTCAGTTACTCTTTTTTGCCTCCCGATGCCCAAAACAAAAGCACAGACTGTTGCTATCATCAGCTTGAACAAGAAACCAGATTCATATATTTTGCATTCTGCTTAGGTATTGCCTGGGCTGCAACAGTGCCTTTCAGTCTGGGGTTGTTGCTTGATGACAAATGCTGGAGGTAGACTCCAGAAGTAAAGGAAAGGACAGGGCAATTAATATTTTACAGCCCTGCAACAAATTTACTAACTTTCAGCAGCAAATGACTTCATATATTGTCTGACATTCTGCGCCAAAATATTAAGTGGGCATTACAGATGGCAATTTGTGTGATTTTGGAAGCGATGATGAATGGTTGTAATCTAGCTGGAAATAGCTGGCTAATTAATTATTGTGCACTCAGAGAGAGCATTAAGTGGAAGACGGTGGAAGCCTGTAGCATCACCTGTGATGAGTGATAAATGATCTGTACTCTGGGATTGCCGAGACAGACACTCCAAGTATTTATCTGTTCACAGAGGACAACGCTTCCCTTGGCGAAGGAGCTGCATGCTATGGAAGGCATGCTGGTTACCCTTGTGTGGTGGTGTTGGAGGGGGTTGTGATGTACACTAATGGCAGCCAATGCTGGTTCCTTTTCCTGCCAGGAATATATACGAAGTTACCACCTACTGAAGAAAAACAACAATCTATTCTCTATAGCGGGATTGGGCAACAGCAGAGAGAGGTAGGTACCATTATTGTGCCTCCACTGGTTGCTTCTGGACACATCATAATTGACACAGTACCACTTCTGGTTTCTTTTATGCACCTTTTCCAGCCAATTTGTCCTTTCTTCCTGATTCCTAAGGTATTAGGAACTTCAGGAGTGAGTAAAACTATTGTATTTACTTACATTTTGAGGGATGCTTTCAAGAGAAAGTTTATTTTGGAGCCGTTCAAGGAGCTTTCGGGGTCTTCAAATGACACCAGAAACTGAAAATGTGGGCTTGTGGGCTGCATATACTCACAGGTCATGCTTGTCCCACCTCTGATCTACATTACTGTACCATTGGACTGGTAGGAGCATTGCCCTCTCCAGCCTATGGGAGCTTCCTGCTAAAGCCTACGCTACCCCCAGTCCTGGACCAGAGGAGAGCAGTCATTGCACATGGGAGGGTGGATCATTTCTATTTCTTGTCCTTAGTGCCCCAGGCACTGTGCTATGCCACTGTAATATCTGCAGCTAACTTAGAAATGGAAAAGCTGTGCTACTCCAGATACCTGTGGGGCAACTTCTGCTCGGAGGTTGGCCAGGACTGGTGGGAACTGGTGCCTCTCAGCATCTGTAGGGTTATTCCATACCAGCAGCATCTCTTCAAAGTTACTCAAAAAATGGTTTCCTCGCAGATATAACTACCAGAACCTTGAAATCTTCTTCAGAGTCCCTGCTGGGAGTGATTCAACAAATGAAGTAAGGCAGATGGGTACTGAGAAGAGAGCCTTTCCAGTGGTGGTTGTGGAATATTCTCCCTGGAAAAGTCTCTTGTGGCACCGTCTTGATTGTCATTTCCATTTCTTGAAGAGCTTTTGGCATCCCCAAAGCCTGTAAAATCTGGTTTTTCTGTCTCTGCTGCCAACAAGACATTTTATGCTGCAATTTATTGCTTTGGGTGTTTTTTTTTTTAAATTATGTTTGTTGACCACCGAGAAAGTATTGTTATTGAAGGCCATTAACATACATTAATGTAAATAGATACACAATTAACAAGGTTAATACAATTAACAAGGCTCTCCTGCTCCAAATCTCTTACCTAGAGGTACCAGAATTTCCTCATTGGGCTTTCTATACACACAGCACAGGCTCTATCACTCTGAAATTGGCTTCTGTGACTTGCTTTTGGACTATTAACTCTTGGACAGCATTTCTGGGAATGAAAGTGTTGAAAGGTAATTTTTCCAAGCTCTGCTTTTCACTCAGCACATAGATATCTGATTATCCCTAACACAAGAGCAGTTGTAGAGTTCTTCCAAATGGAAGGGTTAATCTTTGGGCAGAAAAAAAAAACAATTTGGCATGCTCTTCACATCATTGCTTTGTCCATTTCCCTTCAGTTTCTGTTTTGTATAAATCAGCCCAAATAGTATTAGAGAAAGCATGGCTATAGCCTATCAGGGCTATAGCCTATGATATATGAGAATATCATCCTGTGTGGTTTAATGTGTGTTTATTTCCATCTGTAGTTTTTTCTTTAAAAAAATGAAATAAAATCTAGCACTTCAGCTAAAAAGTTCCTGGAGAGGTTTACATAAGATTAGTAAAAAGAACTGAGGCTCCCCTCAACCAAGTGGGGTGGGATGTCACAAGCAAAGACAAACTTCAAGGGAAAATATTTCCCATGGGAGAAAATAATAATAATAATAATAATAATAATAATAATAAATGCATTTGTGCACATCTCCAGAGAGAGGCAGGACCAGGCAATATGGCATCTGATGCATGTGTTGCTGTGTGCTAAAGTTTCCAAACAATTTCCAAAGGCGGCCCACACAGTCCATGGCTCCATGCCCCTCATGTAGTCAATATCTCCAGAAGAGTTCATGTTTCTGTCTCTCTGTTATATCTCTGTAGCAAAAACCTAATGATTGCATCATCTGTTGCAGTCCACTGGCTCCTCCAGAGCTCTTTACATCTGGCTAGAGGAACATAGCCAGCTGCTTCTCTGACACATCAACCATGCATGGAAGCATGAAAGATTATGTGTGGCTTCAGTGGCTCAACAGATAGCCCAGGGATGCTTTTGATATTGCAGAAGGAGAAATGGAATGCCAACATCCTTCTCAACAAAAAAAGACACATGCAGGCATAAGACTGACATGCTTTTGTAAGCCAACAGGATACCAACCATTTGTAAACCATTCTGAGAGCCTTTTTGGTCAAAGAGTAGGGTATAAATTCTAATAAATAAATAAATAAATAAATAAATAAATCTGCATGACCTCTTTTGGAAAGGACATGAATCCCCCCTGCTTTGATCTACCCACAAGAACTGCCAATAGATCCTGCTGGCAAACCAAATTCAACAGAATCTGCAACCTAAGGATGTATGTTTGACCTCTCCGTTTTCATGAGGATCTGTTCTGAAGCACACACACACACCCCACACAGAGAGACACACAAAAACAGAGGCTTGCACATATTCAAGCCACATAGGTTTGAATGGGGCGCACCCCTGGGTGTGCGCACCATTGAAAATAGCAGAAGTTGACTCACATGGATATTCAAGGTTGTGGATCTCAGATCCGAGAGTTCGGGGGGGGGGGGGGAGAGACTGTATAAATAATCTCAGAAAGAGATGATGTTACATTATGCTTTTGGACTTTGGGTGGCCTTTTGTTAGTCACTTTCGCAGCATGTTGAACACTGAAATATCAGTTAAGCTTGTCAAGTTACAGCTTGGCATTGAATTAACTCGCATTTGTTTTCCTTCATGGTGTGTACTAATTAATGGGACTTTGGGGGACCTATCATTTCATAGAGATTAGCAGAAACAATGTGATGGGTGTTTCAGTCTTGACTGCATTTTTCTGTTGGGGGGAAGTAGCGGAGAAGGCAACTGTGTTTGTTGGTTCAGTGGAAGCAAATCTTTATGAAATGATTAATTTACCAAGAAGGCACCATATCCTGCCACTTCCCAGGCTTTCGGAGATAAATAATACACGCATAGTAAAGGCTAACTGTGTTATATTAATAATTGATATTTCCCCGCTTCGTGGTCTGCCTGTAATGTATTTATTGTACTTTCTAGAGTCCGGTTAGAGAGCAACTCAAATAATTGATAGCCTTTGCTACATTTAGATCTACATTTTTCTCATTCTATGAAATCCTATTCTTTCCTTGTCTCTGTTTTCCATTAAATTTATTAGAACCTCTGTGTCAGTTCAGTAGTTTCAACAGGTATAGTTGACTCAACATTGAGACTTGAGAAAGCTGGAGGAATGAATAGTTCACTTTAAAGACCAAAGGGGATGGGACTTATCACAAATGTAGTTAACCATGGATTCAACTACATCCACCTAAGACTTAATCATTCAAGAGCCTGTTGTACAGGGCCTCCTGAGCCAAAACCCTTTAAGGAAGAATCCCTTATGCTGGCAAAGTGACTCTAGGATTTCCCAAGGTGTGTGAAGGAAACATTTCAGATCCATGAACGATGAAGAGATACAGCATGCATCCTTCTGCAGGTGAGTGTTGGGGATTCCATAGCATCTTGGATATCCTAGAACTGACTTTTTCTATGTTTTTCTCTAGCTATATCCCACCATGGCTGGCCCCATTCACAATTTTGGAATTAGAGCTGTATTATATTATCTTGAACCAGTCACACTAATTTCAGCCTCAGTTTCTCCATCTCTGGAATGGCACTTTCAGTCCCTGGTTGGTTAATCAAGAGCTATTTGGTCTCCAGCCTGATAAAGCCAGTGAGAATCTTCTTATCATAAATAGAAAGTACTCTGGAAGTGACTCTCTTTATTGCTGGGAGCTAAAAGAGTGTTAGTATTTCTTGCGCTACTGTTATTAATCATCATCATCATATCACATTCTCCAGTGTATTATGACGTACGAGGTTCACTAAGTGGTTTCAATCACCCGGGAAGTGTGTAATGGCTTAGTAATGCATTCCCTGTTGTGTCTTTCAACTTTTATGCAACAGCAATGAAAATATAAAATGTGTTTAATTAAAGAAGGTGGCTGGCTTTATTGAACAAATGTATTGAATAAATAAAAGGAGTCATAGCACATTTTAATATGCCCATCCACCATTCAAAATAGGGTTTCTTTTATTACGTGCATTAATGGTTTTTATTACTTTGGGGAGGAGGTGGGCAGGGACAGAAACATTTTAAATCAATGCAAATATTTTTGGTTTAATTTCCGTGAGCATTAAATTGCAGGTTTCCCAGCTGTGAATCAGAATATTTGATTTAGCAAATTGGTTGGCAGATTGATGAATATTCAGAAATGAATGCTTAAAGTAAAACTGTCCACACCTAATCAGAATGGAGACAAAGGAGGGAAGGGAAAGGGAGCACCTCTTGGTTTCTGACAAATAAACAGGAGATGTCTTGCATAGGATATTGTCAGGCTCAGCCTGGCTGAAGTGAGGACTCTGAGGCTGAGCTGGAGCCTCAGCCTTAACCTGAGCCTGGCCCTAGCTCTGGCGTGAGAGCTCCAGCAGAGGCTGTGGCTTTGGAAGACAACCAGGAATCAAACCTCCCGGCAGCAGGGCTTTCTAGTACTGTGGACACGGAGGAGGATCACATACCTGCCTTCAGCCAGAGAAGAAAATTCCTTAGAGCTGTGTGCCTCTGCAATCATGCTGGCAAATGGTTCCCGTTTTTACCTTCCAACAAATCATAAAACAAAAGCTATACTGTAAATGCAAGATATGTTATGACAGACAAATGTTTTCAATATACATACTTGACATTATGACAAATGTGCATTCCTTACAATTAATCCGAGAATGCCTTAGAACTGTGTGCCTCAGCAAGCATGCTAGCAAATGATTTCCAATTGTACCTTCCAATGACCATCATAAAACAAAGGAGGTAAATGCAAGATGTACAAGTGGGGGAAATTGCATGCTACGACAGAGAAATGTTTGCAATAAACATACCATGTAATTTGAAACTTAGATGAACTCTTTGCTTTTCTCACCTATCTTGTTTCTTTCAAGAAAGGCTGTAGCCCAAGAAAGGAGGAATGAGTGGTGTAGTGCTAAATAAATGAACAGAACAAGAGCTTCAAGATCAAAAATAACACCTAAAAGACTCCACTATCAAAATTCAGTTCAAGGCCAGAAACAGTTTGGAAAGGCTGCTTTCTTGGACTAAACTCCAGAAAGTTTAGGGGAGTTTTTCCCCCCAAAAAGTCACTTCTGATTCCTTATAACTATCATACCTAGTGGCTTTGTCAGTTTGTTCAATCCCCTTTCTGTATCTTTTCCCTATGAGAATAAAATGCAAGTGTTTCTCAGAAAACACTTTCTCCACTGGCAGAGGGATTCTGGGAACTGTAGTCCAAGCAAATAACTTTTCCATCCTCTCTCTCTCTCTCTCTCTCTCTCTCTCTCCACCCAAAAGCTGTGACCCGACTTCTGTTCATCCCCAGAGCTGATGGATTATGAGAAGTTGTCAAATGGTTTATCTGAGCTTCTGTGATTCCGTGCAGCTGCATGAAGGCTGCTAGTTTATTAGAATATAAAAGATGAGGGGGAGGAATATACAAGGAAATTAAATATTGAAAGCTCTGTTAAAATAATAGAGTCTTTGCTCATCATCATTTTCTTACTTCCACCACTCAGCCTATCTGTTTCCACATTTGGTTCTGATTTATTACATAATGGGTCCCCTTTTACACTGTAATGCAATTCATATTGCTTTTTAATGTATGCTGTGCGGTAATGAGTACACCATAGAGAGGAGCAGGGAGGTTCTCATTGGCTGGTGCAGTAGTAAATATCCTTTAATTATTTCTGGTTCTCCAATCATAGTACAATGGATATGGGACCCTTCTGGAAAGTGCAAATCATGTAACACACACACTTATTTTTTTTCTAACTATATGTCACAGTGATAGGTACAGATTAAAAATACCTTTGTTCACGGATATGAGACTTCAGTCTGAAAACAGGCTACAGATTTTCATTTCAGTTATCTAGAGATGTCAGGGTCCCTCTGTGATGTTAACTTAGCCTCGCTTAATATATGCTGTTCAGGGGTATCACTAGGTGGGTGCGAGGGGTACTGACCACACAAGGTGACACCCAAAGGGACGGGTGAGACCACTGTTCCCCAAACATCTGCCTTTGGGCAGAAATGGGCTGTGGCATTTGCCTGCATCCCTTTAAAACATTGAAGAGATAATGTGAGGGTGGTGAGATGCAGTGAGAAGAGAAAGGAGATGCCCCCAACTTTTTAAAAAAATAAATTTTAAAAAATTAAAAATTTTAAAACAATCTTTTAATTTTTTTCTTTAAAAACATCTTACCATCTAAAAAAAATCTTACCAAATTTTCACTTTAACCACATGAAAAATGTACATGTAAATACATTCAGGATGTGCATACGATATTGTAATTTAAAGGTATAATTTTAATTTTGCTAGTTATTTGTGTCACAAGTATTGCCGTTACGCTTTAATGATCGGACGCCTCCATGATGATGTAATCACAGGTGACAAGCCTAACTGCCGATCACAACCTTATGTTTTATGGATACTTTAGTGACATTTTAGAGATGGTAAACCTCCATGCCATCAGTGCCATTTCTGGAAAAGGAGGTGCTGCTGTACTGATCTTCTCTAATAAACTCTTTCTGGTTCATCCATGAAGCATGGTTATTGAGTTAGATAGAGACAAGACATCACAAGAAGTGAATCTGAACTAGGAATGGAAAAAAGGTTTTATTGGATTTCACAGTCTTGATGAAAGCAGCCTTTTTGCACCTCTCTAGACTCGTTGCAAGAAGGAATGCACCTCACCTGAAGAATTCACACATCTGCGAGGCTTCCAAGGCATTTCATAGAAATAAAGTGCACACCCGGCATTGCACTTTTTTTTTTTTTTCAAAAAATGTGAGAAGCTAATGTGCATAAAGTAAAAAATATATATGAGGACACACTTTAGTAGATGAAGACAAGGCTTAAATTAGTTAAATGTTCATATTCCTAAAAATGTGAAAACACTAATTTTCATCTAACATTCATAGCCTTATCTAGAATGTCCAAAGTAGGATATGTTGCATTTCCATTTTTTTTAAAAAAATTATCCTTTTCCCCCAAATGCTTTCAGTTTTCTTTTCATGTAAATCAAATGAGTAGGAAGGTGCCCCATTTAAGTATATCCTCATAGTCCCTGGGTGGTTCTTGTAATAACTTTGCAGGTGTCCAGTGTCAGGTAAATTGTGCTCTGTTAAGGGAAAATGCAAGAAAAAACAGCCAATATAAATTATTTACAGGCAGATATGGTAGCTGATGCCACACACTCTGGGAGCTTATGATGCTTACTCAGGCTAGCACAAGGACAGTATTATTTACAGAGATTTTGAAAAGTCGACATTTTCCTAACAAATAAATAACTATTCATCAGTCTCCAGAGATGGATAGAAACATCAGAATGCTTCTACATACCTGGAGTTAGAAGTCTTCTCTTGGAAGCCTGCATTTCTGTGAGTGTTGTAGATACGGGGGAACAAGAAATATTCTTTGGGGAATATCAATAGGGCATTAGTTTCAGTAGCAGGGTCAGTAAGGAAGCAAGCTATCTGTAGAGCTATCTGCTAATCCAGAGAAAGGGGCTATTTCTTGGTCTACAAGTGACATTTTCCTTTAGGTAAGCTTTCAAGATTATCCACAAGAGGGTAAGATGGACTTGTCCACTTTCTCCACAATGTGTTTCATACCAACAGACATAGATAGCTACCTGCTGGAGATGCGTTAGCTAGAGATCCTGCATTGAGAGGAGTTTGGACATGTTGGCCCATGAGGCCCCTTTCAGCTTTATAATTCTACAACCATGGTGACACACAACAACTATGTTATTAAGTAGCTTAACAACAACAACAACAACAACAACAACAACAACAACATACTTGCTGATAAGTGTTGTAAATTGTTCATTTGGTTGCAAATTCAATGGCATGATGTCATAATTCGCTAATAAAGCACTGTTGCACAATCATCATCTGTGATATAATGTTCTACTACACGTCCTTAAAGTAGGATCTCAGCTACAGTTTACTAATGACACCTGTTTCTGCCCAAAATTGGTTTCCTTTACTTTGGTGAAGCTAAATATACATGCACATCAAGCGCAACAGGAGAGATTGATCGTACAGGAAGACACAGACAACCCATTTGGTCTTACTATTTTTGCTAGTTCATGCCACAAGACAGCAGTTACAATACTGCACATTTTACAGGAAAAACCACTTGTAAAAATGTAGAAACAAACAAACAAAAAAAGTGGCCAGCTTGCAAGAGCTCAGAACAAAGACAAATTGATTTTAGGCTGTTCTCTTTACTACATAAGGAAAGGTCAAATCAGGATTTCCAGTCCTACCCATTACACCCAGTGCAGTAATGGGCAAAGTTATCCAGTTCCAATGCAAAAGTCTGGATCAACTGGAAGGATTCAAGTCCAGGAGAGAAGGCAGCCTTGGGCTCACACAGTAGTTTTTGGCCGATCCATTAATTAATTAATTATATGTAACTCAGTGCATCCTTTGGGAATTACTGCCATGAAGCAGCAGGTTGCTCTTAATTTAGGAGTTGCTCCAAATCTCTGCGGCACTTGAATACATACACAAATCTTTCAAGGACTGTTGCCTTCGGTGAATAAGATTTGCTTTGCCTATGCATCTGTGGGGATTCGTCCATCACTCAGAAAAGAGTAAAGTAGTCCCAGGATGAATTGCAATCCTTGCCTGCGTCACAGCTTGTATATGTGCAACACAATGATCAGACTGGTAATGTGTGTGTGAGCACATGCATGAACACAAGCAGTGATCTACAAATGCTTTGTAGAAAATAAAATAAACCAACCAGCCTTTCTGGGGGGTGGATGTGTTTTTCATTAAATTCAACCCAGAGTGGTTTGTTCCCAAGGAATAATAAGTTGATGATAGCAATAGAAACTGATTGCATGGTGATGGGCAAGAGTAGCAAATCACCCTCATCTTCTGTGGGCAAATGGAAGCTCATCGTCCAGCTAAATAACACTTGATTCTCCGAGCGAGCGTTTTAAACGCATTTATGGGCAATGACCCACAAAACTGTTGCATACAAGAATACAAATACTTCAGTCCAGACATGGAACCCAGGCTTGAAATGTCTTCAAAAATGAGGTGCTTGTCATGCTCAGTTGCACACAGAATGCCGTACTGGGATTTCTCTCCATTTGACAATATTTGCGCTGGATGATGACCATTAACTCCTTGATGATTAGGACTTGCATGGTACTCTATTGCTTCTATTCACACAACCTCTGCAGCCATCCACTAAGAACGTCTTCAAATGAGGGAGGGTATAATTATTTCTCTCTCTCTCATGCAGTTACTGTTAAATTTTGGTCCATTTCTTTGGCTGAGAGACACGCTGCACTGGTCTGCTTCCTTTTAAAGATTTATGCCATATTTATAAGACCATTCTAAACATTGCCTCATATGACAATTTTCAGAATTCCATAGCATTGAGTCATGGCCATTAAAGTGGTATCAAACTTATTATTTCTGCAGTGTGGATGCAACACTAGTCAAATGAGGTTATCACACTAGGGTCAATTCCAGAACCATCCCACAATTATCCCATTATTGGCAATGAATATCCCATTACTGGCAATGGGATGTGTGTTGGGGGAGGCGGGGATGGGGTCGGATGTTTTAACTGCTGTTGTTTTAACTCTCTTCTGTAACCTGAATAATAATAATAATAATAATAATAATTATTATTATTATTATTATTATTACTTCAACATTATTTTTCTTTCTCTCTATAGGAATGAATTAGAATATGCAAATATCATACCAATCTGCCCTTCTATGGAGTAGAGTTGTCATTTGGAGATGTATTTACCCCCTTTTAGCAATACATAACTGGTCACCTTCCTATCACTATTTTCTTTGTTGAGGTTGTTGGCTCCTGCTGAGTAAATCTCATCCGAAGATTGGCGTCCTGAATCAAATCTGGACTGGAACCCTGCGACTCACTCCTGCTGGGTGACTCTCACTCAAGGACTGAATTCCATTGTTTGCGTAGGAGAGATGAGAGAAGAAAGAGATTTCTTGAGGCAGATAAACTTTTACATACAGAAGCTACAAATGCCATGAGTTTAAAACGTAAAGAAAAATGGATCAAACCAATAAGCTACATAGTTCTTGCCAAACAAACTTTCTTGAATTTGCATCCTTCTGTCAACAGAACATGATGTGACATCTTTTCATCATTCTTTTGTCACAGAAGCAAGTGCAGGAATAACTGGACTTTATAGGACAGGGAAGCCCTGCAGAAATGGGCTGGATAGGAGACCATTAACAGATTTTCAATACAAAGCTAATTGATAAAATCATTGCAACCCAGTTTATATCTTTCTCCCCAAACAAAAGGGAATACTTCAGTTTGTTTGTTCCAAATATACTTGACACATTAATTTAACATGAAAAGAACGGTTTAATGAAGTCTGAAGAGAATTGCTATCTGCCCTTTGAATGAGTTATCTAAAATGCCACTTTATTATGCAAAGCTATGTAAAATAAATTGCATTCCAGTCCTTTTTCAAAAAGAAGCTTATCACAGCCCGATGTTTACAGAGAAATGATGTGAAGATCTGGGGACCATTGCTCTACTTTAAAGGCAAGGCAAAAAAATAAATAAAATAAAACCGATGGTCTTGCATTCGGAAGCAGCTAATTTGACATGCAGATAATTATCGTCTTGCTTTGAAATGCGATTAAGTGCAATTATATTCAGCAAAAAAGAAGAAAAAAAGATACACAGAACAATTGAAACAAAATATAAGCAGTGCTTTATATAGTCATGCTGGGGGAAAAAAAACAAAGTTCATCACTTTTCAATCTCTAACCCAGAGGTGGGAAATTTACTGTCCTCCAGATGTTGTTGGACTATAGTTGCCATCACCCACAACAATCAATTGGTACTGATAGCAGTTGTAGCCTAACAACATCTGGATGACCCACATTTCTCATAACTTACCTAAAACCATAGTCTTTCATCAGTCAACTACTCCCTAGATACATATGCATTATTTAAACCAGGGATGAGGTGGAAAATCTCAAATCCCAGAGATGAAGATGGCCCTCCAGAGGTCCTAATCTAACCCTCTGGGACTCTTTAAATGGCCATGGGGCTCGACAGACCACCCTGAAAGGGTGGGCTGGGAGTGACCATTTTTGCTTCTGAGGGACGCCACAGCAGCCAAATTGTGCGGGCTCCTGCAGTGGACACTGTCAGTGTTGGTGCACTGACACATGTCGATGATGCAAGTGTGCCAGATGCTGTGCCATGCTTGTGTCATCATGGCGGCCCCCATGTGGATGGGAGGCTGCCATGACACTGGCACATACAAGGATTTGGGAATGTGCCGTTACTGCGTGCTCCTGAACCCTAGAATGGGCACCAGGACAATGGAGAAACTGGAGCATGTCCAAAGGAGGGCAACTAAGATGGTGAAGGGCCTGGAAGCCATGCCCTATGAGGAACATCTTAGGGAGCTGGGGATGTTTAGCCTGGAGAAGAGAAGGTTAAGAGGTGATATGATAGCCCTGTTTAAATATTTGAAGGGCTGTCATATGGAGGAGGGAGCAAGCTTGTTTTCTGCTGCTCCAGAGGCTAGAACGCAGAACAGTGGATGCAAACTGCAGGAAAAGAGATTCCACCTCAACATTAGGAGGAACTTCCTGACAGTAAGGGCTGTTCGACAGTGGAACACACTCCCTCGGAGTGTGGTGGAGTCTCCTTCCTTGGAGGTCTTTCAGCAGAGGCTGGATGGCCGTCTGTCGGGGATGCTTTGATGGAGAGTTTCTGCATGGCAAGGGGTTGGACTGGATGGCCCTTGTAGTCTCTTCCAACTCTATTGAAAGGTGGAAGTAAGTTCTACTTAGTTTAATGGGCTTTACACCCCAAATCCTCATCACTTCCAGTCCTGGCAATGTGTTCAAAAAGCCTATATTCTTTTGCAAAGAGATCTTGCAGAAATGCAAAGCAATAAGGAATAGAGGCTGGACGCCCATTTGTTGGGGATGCTTTGATTGAGAGCTCCTGCATGGCAGGGGTTGGACTGGACGACCCTTGTGGTATGAATGTGAATTTTGACAGTTTTGGAACATGTGGAACAATATAACAAGGGATGCGTATTCAACAATTTAGCAGCTGCAAGAAACCAGTTTTAAAACATCAGTATCCTATACCCCAAGGGCTTTAATAAAAAGCCATGTTTTAAATAGGTTTTAGAAAGAAATGAGGATGAGTGCTAAGGAGAGAGTGTTTGACACCCAGGGTCACCACCCCAGGAAAGACCTTCTCCCACATCTTCACAAAATGTATTGGTTCCACTGACCCCTACACATTACCCACAACTTTTCATAATGTATTGTCCCCACAGGCATCTCCCTGAAATCTCCCATGGATACTGCTGTTGTTTAAAACTGCCCTGTGTGCTTGTTCTTGCTAAATAATTAAAATGTTACACCCTTTTCAATGCTTTCAAAAGCTTTAATTTTATCAGACATTTTTAAACTAAAAAAAGTGGAATTGGGTTACTGCTTGTTATTCATGGTAGCATTCTCATACATAATTTATTGTTTGATATTTCCTTTCTCTTTTTTCTTTTCTTTTCTCCCGCTCCCCCCCCCCCCCCCCCGTTGTACAAAATAACGTGGAACATGGCTTCTGGCGCTAACTGGTTGGTGGAAAGTGATTTTTATCATGCAGAGCCAAATAAAGTGTAGCGGATAAACAATATGTATTCATTGTGATAGTTGCTTTACTCCCAAGAAGTTCCCGAGGCACTGTCAATGACAGGGTACCTCCTGTTCTACGTTCTTCCTTTCCCTTCCTTCTGCATGTCATCTCCGATGCAAGGTTTGGGTTGCTGATAACTTAATCATGCCTTAAGGAAGGAGGAAGGTGAAAAGAATAGAAAGAGAAATGAGATGGGGAAGATGAGGAGACTTGAGAAGTCGGGGTAAGTAGGACAAGATCACATAAGGCCTTGCTCTGCTACACAGACAAGGCATTTCCATTTTTTATTCATAGGCAAAATGGAAAAGCCATGTGAGAAAATGGCAGATGAAAAGGCACACATCATGAAGGAAGTCAGTGTCATCAAGGAGGCGATAGAGGCTGCAGGATTCCACCAAAACACTACACTATTTTGGAGGTATATGGAAGAGGAGGTAGTCTTCAAACAGATTTTAACAGTAACATATGTTGCAAGTTTATAATATAATATATTCCTGATTTCTATGTGTGGTTGTGAAAGCTGGCCTCTGAAGAAAGCTGGCAGGATGTCAATTCATTTGAAGCATGGTACTAGCTGAAAATCCTACAGCTATCAGAGATCACTAAAAAGACTAATACATAGATCCAAGAGCAAATCAGGCCTGAACTCTCCCCAGAAACCAATATAACTAAACCGATGCTGTTAAATTTTTATTTTATAATTTTATTGTTGTTTGCTACTGGATTTTAGAACTTGAAAATGTGACATAGTGGTTTGAGTATTAGACTACCACTCTGAAGACCAGAGTTCGATTCCCAGGTCAACCATGAAACCCACTGGATGGACTTTGGCAAGTCACACTCTCTCAGCCTCCAGGAAAGGCAATGGCAAACCTCCTCTGAACAAATCTTGCCAAGAAAACCTTGTGATAGGGTGGCTTTAGGATATCCATAAGTTGGAAATGATTTGAAGGCAAACAACAACAACAACAGCTTTCATGAGGATGGAAATAAACCAAAGTACAGTGGAACAGAAAGCAGTAATATCAGAAAAGAGACATGACAACATTGTCTAATGCATAGGTTCCTATATTCCGACAAATAAATTCAGAAAGTGTTAGTGTGGTCAAAATCTAGGAGCCCTAGTGGCATAGTGGTTAAATGCTGGTACTGCAGCCATTCACAGCCACAAGGTTGTGAGTTCAATCCTAGGCAGGGCTCCAGGGTTGACTCAGCCTTGCATCCTTCCATAGGTTGCTAGAATGAGTACCCAGATTGTTGGGGGCAATTAGCTTACATATTGTAGACCGCTTAGGGAGTGCTTAAGTGCACTGAGAAGTGGTATAGAAATATACTTGCTGTTGCTATAAAATCTGATTGCTTGTCCTAATTGCAGTAAACCCACTGAATCTATGCGGCTTACCACTCAACAACTGATTCAAGGGAATTCTTTAGTTTAGACAAAAAACACTGAATTTAGCATCAAATGTGGAAATATGTTCAGAGGCATCAGCTGGGATCCTAGATCAGCTACTTTGATTTTTTTAAATAAAGGGATGTCTCATTATAGAAATGTCTCATTATAGAAAAATGAAACAACAGTATAAATAGTGCTCTGGCTGAAAATGAATGTGGTTTTGGAAATGGCATTCAGATCTGCACCATTAATTAGGAAATATAAGAAGTATCAGTTGGACACCTGGTTTATGTCAGGGATGGGTAACATTCAGTGGCTGAGTGGGTGCAAACATACATCTGTGGGACCCTGGTTCGGAAAATGTGTAGCCAGTTATGTCAGAGTCACCTTGTTGTTTCTCTCTCTGTGTGGCCCTAATAGGGTCTCTGCAGGGTCACTGTGCATCAGGAAACTGCAAGGTAAGACCAATTTTCTCCATCAGTGTAGATGCACCTGTACCTCCTATTCATGGAAGCTGCTTCTGGGATTTGAAGGAATTTGGTTATTTGTCACCACTAAACCGTTCAAGTGATTCAACTGCACCCAGGAGTCAATAAGTCAAAAGACAAACTGTTCTAATATCTAATGGTTTAAGACAAGGGTAGATGGCCAATAGTGAGGGATGATAATAGTAATTGTACATCAACATCCGGTGAGCCAAATACAACAAAATCCAAAATCCACAAGCCGTGATACCTTTATTGGGCCAACTCCAAAGCATAGAGTACATTATGCAAGCTTTCAAGGCTTTACTGGTTTCTTCTTCGGGCAATGATGTTAAAAATCATAAAGGAGAAATATGGTGATGATGTTAGAGTCACAGGCCTATTTATTTTGACTGAGATGTTGTCCGTGAAAATGGTATTGAGGGATTTCAATGCAGACAAAGACCAAAGACAGGTAATAAAATTTCAACTCCATTAGCAACAGAAAAGTTGCTTCTCTCAAGATCCAGATCTCCATGCTGCAAGTCGAACATGGCTACCTCAAATATATTTTTACCTGGTGAGCCAGATATTGATGAACATTTACTACTACTGTCCCTTGCTACTTGCCATGCTAGCACAAACTGATCAGTACTAAAGTCTAGCAGGAAGCCCAAGACTCCCTAGTCCTGACATAAGAGAAATCTCCATCTGTCTCTTTTGGTGCATGTGTACTTAACATCTTAGCTAGTCTCTATGGATAAGGGAGTATCTCCAAGCAGCTAATTAAAGATATGGAGGCATGAGAAGCTTGTGAGCGAGCAAGCAATGTGTCTTTCAGTAATTACTACAACATTTGCATATGACAACTCTTTATGGAAAACGGGGGAATTTGAGGATGCTGAATTATTAACTTGCTATAATACTACCGTCAGGAGAGATAATATTTGTTTTTAAAACAGGAAGAGGTGTAGCACAATGACATTCAAACTGTGATCAGTGTGAAACAGTTCAACAGTCTTATTCACACAGTACAGTCATGGGTGGTGGTGGGGGGGGACACAAGAATAGGGTGGAGGGGATACAGACCTCCACACATTCAGGCTAATATTGACAGGTCTTCCATAAAACATAGGCTAGATGAGTTTAGACCAATGGTCTTTCTCTATGGCCAGTATAAACTTCTTATTAGATTGAGCCTAAACAGCATAAAATAGTCATAGCATACGCTGGGCCCATTGGGATCCACTGGGGTTTGGTTCCAGTAACCCCCATGGATACCAAAATCTGTGGATGCTCAGATTGCATTAAACACAATGGTGTAGTAAAATGGTGTCTCTTGTATAAAATGGCAAAATCAAGTTTTGCGTTAGGAATATATATATATATATATATGGAATATTTACAAGGTGTGGATGGTTGAATCTGTGCATAAAGCATCCAAAGATATGGAGGACTGACTGTCTAAGTAAACAGGTCTGTTCTCCTCACTACCACAGCCATTTCACAAAAAGTTGTCCAGTGTATGTACAATGGAAGACCTTTCAAGACTCTTGACCATCCATCTTCCTCGAGCTACAGAGTTATATGTTGTGGACCTTCATCCTTGTTGTGTTGCTGTGCCTTCAAGTTGTTTCCGATTTATAGCATCTCTAAAGTGAACCTATCATGGGTTTTCTTGGCAAGATTTGTTCAGAGGAGATTTTGCCTTTGTGAGATCTGGCAACCCCAAATATAAAACATATATTTAAGATTTTAAAAATGTATAGATTTCTCAGTAGACAGATTGCATGAATATAAGAAGTTGCCTTTTACCAGTTAAAATTATTTCTCTTTCTAGATTCAAGTGTTGCCCTCCAATGATTGTTGGATTGCAACTCCCATCAGTCCTATCCAGCACACCCTGTAGTGTGGAATTTTGGGAATTGCAATCCAACATCTTTTAGAGGGCTGTAATTTGAGAAGCTTGATATAGCCTATGACCTTTTACTCCAACTGATGTAGCATGCATTTCCAGGGTCTGGAAAAAGCCTCTCAATTTGCCCAATACTGTTAATGGAGATGTTAGGGATTGAAGCATGGGGTGGTGGTGGGGACTTTTGGCATGCAAAGCTTGTGGTCTGCCACTCAAAGTGAAAAAAACATTTTGTTAGTGCCAGAAAGTTTGGGAAAGAGTGTGGCAGATCATTTAATTCCAGCTTTCATTATAACCACATTAACCATGATTCATTATTTTGATATTTAAGGAATCTGATTGTCAATTAGCTTTTATGAGGAATTATGTGTTGCTGTTAGTCATCTATTGATCATTAGTTCTTTCCTTCATCAGGAACCACATGTTTAAAATGTACAACAACTGACGTTTATTGTGATTGGTCTAACATATCATGCTTTAAACAGAATCAAAGATGGTGCTTTTAGGCATTAGAGGTCATTTAAAAGGAGTTTTTCTCTCCTCCTCCCCCACTAATGTGGGGTTTCAACTATTCCTAGCTAATTATTTTCTGTAATTTAAATTTCAGTTAATATGTTATTTACCGAAGCCTAAATAGCAACATTGTTTTTAATTGCTTCAGAAATCATAAGTAGATTTGCAGAATTGAAATAAATAGATAATTACTCTAAAAAGTAGGCCATCTCATTCTATGAGCCATTAGGGAGGAAATATTAAGTACAATCCACCAAATGTCAGGGGAAGATCACATTGCAGTTGTATATGAGACTCAGACTTTGAATGTATTACTTTTTTTTGAGACTATAACTGCCCGAATTCATCAGCCATCATGCTGGCTGGGGGATTCTGGGAGTTGTAGGACAAAAAGTAAGTTGTTGTTCCCTCAAGCTCTGCTCTGGCCTTCATTCGCTTATTTCACATACAAGCAGCCGACCTTTCAGCACTCCAAATCCCTACATTCCTGTATGAGAAAGTTTAGCAGAATATAACATTCAGAAAATGAAAGTTTTAGAAATTTAGGAGAGCAAATATCAAATAAAAATATGATACATTTGTTCAGAAATCACCCCTTTGCCCAAAGAACCCAGGACAGAGAGTGCATGGCATATCCATTTGCTATCCCTTTGATTTATGAGTAAGGAAACTGTTGTCCTCCTGATGTTGAGGAATTATTGCTCCCATCACCATTGAAGGTGATGAGAATTAAGAGTTTCACAATGCTGGGAAGGCCAGAAGTTGTCCAGAGCTAGGGTCCTCAAATCTCGACCTGGACTCTCTTGGGAAAGAGTATGTATATGCACACCCTCCTCATTTGTTAGACTCCATAGGTTTGTCCTATGCAACTGTGGTTGATATCTAGGGTATCATGATTAATGCCATCACTTCATGCTTCCCTTTGAAACATCACTCATAATATCATGAGGCCCAACCTCTATGATATCAAAAGGTCCTGTCCCTCAGGGGCTGTGGAGACAGCCCCAAAGGTGCAGTCTCCAGCTGCATGCCACAGCCCCAATCTGGCCTTTCCGGGTGCAAAAAGGAGCCACAAAAAATCGCTCCTTTTTGTGCCCTGGAAAGGGTGCAATAGCCACAGTGCCATGGCTTTACGGCGCTCCTTTGGCAATGCATCATGCAGACGTAGTGCCAGACGAGCACCATGATGCCATGTGCCATATGATGCAATGCATGGCATCACACTACACTGAAGGCAGAGCCAGGACGTGCAACATATGGACGTTACGCCCCGTCTCTGCCCTGAACCTGGCCTTTAAGACCAGCTCTGGGAGGAGTTATATAGACCTTGGTTGCTAGCTCCACCCCCTAGTGACTCACTCTCCCAAGAGTTTTTAAAAATTCAACACTTACCCACTTAAAATGGCTGCCCAGGAGCTGCTCTCTTCCTCCTTCTCTCTAGCAGGAACTGGTCTGTAGCTGCAAACAAGTCTACATAGGGCCTACCAAACACTGTGTTCAAACACAAATCAAGGAACACGAAAGACAGTGCAGACTGGGTCAGCCAGAAAAATCAGCAGTAGCTGAACACATTCTGTGCATAAAATGCTGTTTGAAAACACTGAAATTCTGGACCATGCCAACAACTCTCAGGTCAGGATGCACAGGGAAGCCATTGAAATCCATAAACACCTGGACAGGAAAGAAGAGACCCTTAAAGTAAACAAAGTTTGGCTACCAGTTCTGCACCAGTTCATGCAAATGAAAATCACACAAGGTGAAGGGAGTTTCCTAGCAGACAATGGATCATTAATTAAATAGATACCCTGAGACCTCGCCATTCAACGACAGAGCAAAACACAGATTAACGTGCAAATCCCTTCCCCTCAACCAACAGTATATAATCCCACTCTCTTCCATGCCAGCACTCTTTGAAGATACCAGCCACATCTGCTGGCAAAATGTCAGGGGAAAAAAACTCTTCTAGAACACAGCCTCATAGCCCAAAAACCCACAAAAAACTATGGATGCCAGCCATGAAAACCTTCAACTTCACAATGAAAAGTATGACTTGCATAATTATAGAAGGTATATTGTGAAGCAGACTTTCATGTCTCATTGTGTATCTCATGACGTCCAGCAAAAAGGTTCTTCTAAAACTCTAGGGGTTGCTGTAGTTACACTGAATTGGATTTCCAAGACATCCGTGACTTAAGACAAGTGACTGGCAAGCTAATCTTGTCCTAAATAAAACACGAATTGAGAATAATGAAGATTGCTGTAACTTATGTTCTCAAAGTTTAAAAAAAAAGTTTAAAAAGTGAACAGATGGAAAGAAGTGGGAAGACAGGCAGAAAAAAAAGCTCTAGAACTGCAATCACTTGTCAAAGCTTTCCTTATTGCCATGACTTTTTGTTGTTGTTGTTTTGCTCAAAGATTTCAAAGCAAGCACTGTAGTACCCTCTGAAAATTTGCACAACAGTTCAAATAGGCCAGAAGGCTAGAGATAATAAGTCAATCATCTCAAGACTGCGCGGCATTTCTCTTTAGTAATGGTTATCAAACTGTCCTCTAGGGAAATCCAAAAAGTTCTTCAAGAGAAGATCGACAATGGCAAGCAAACTGGAGAAGCAGAGTTGCAGTTGGTCTATCAGATTTCATCCCCATGACCTCGTACCTTATCCCACAGTCTACAGGGTTCAAGTATGTACAGTTGGCTCTCCGTATCTACAGATTCAACCATCCACAACTTAAAATATTCCAAAAATATATACCGTATATACTCAACTATAAGTTGGCCTCATGTATAAATCGAGAGCAGGTTTTGGAGCCAAAATTTTGGATTTTGATATGACATGTAGATATCAAGAGTGAAAGCTAGGGACATGTAACAAAGGATCTAAAGGATGAAGCAAAGGAAAATGATGCCAGAAATCTTACAAAATTCTAGCAAGCATAACTGTTGTGCTCACACTGCTGGGTGGATGATAGAGTAGAAAGTAATACATGCTTCCAGGACAGGTTATATTCTTGTCTTTCACCAGGCAATGGTTCTTTTTTCATTAAGAATTAAAGTACAGTACGCTCATCCATCCATATTTGCGGCTGTGGTTTTTGTGGCTTTGATTATTCATGGATTTGATTAATATGTTCTCTCTAGGGATATCTAGGTCCTCAAGTGCAAGATCTAGCAACTTCTCCCCCCCCTCCCCCCCAGTATCATTATAGCACTATGATTCCATTTTAACCACCATGGCAACTGCCTATGGAATCCTGAAATTTGCTATTTAGGGAGGAGCATTTACAATTATCAGCCAAACACTTCCCAAACTACAAACTCCAGGATTCCATAGGAGGTAGTCATGGTAGTTAAAAATAGTGCTATAGTTCTGTAGGTTGGAAGGGGTCCTATTGTATTTGAGGGCTAGACTCCTGGGGTTCGTTGACAATTGGGATCTTGATGCCTGCCCCCAAAGCTCTGCCATAGAGGGCTATGTTTCCATCCTGGTTCTTTTATGTTGAATTTTCTGCAAGCTGATGAACTTCTGTACAATTTGCATTTTGAACTGAGATGTTGCCCGAGACAGAGGTGAAGGGCCTGAGGCTTAACAGATGCCCTCGGAGCTCCAAACCTCACAAGGTGCCACTCACATCAATGACAAAAGTTAATGAAATGGATCTCTATCTGTGAGTGGATGACCTATTGAAATAATTGAAAGTCTATTTGCCTGGGAAATAAAATGGATTGGAAAGGTAGAAGTGAGAACTGCCTTGGAAGATAAATGGCACCTACAGCTCCGACCTTTAATGACCTCAACGGAGCAATCTGGAAGCGACATAAAATTCACACTTTAAAAAAGAAGAAGAAGATAATTTATAAAGGCATACGTCAGAATGAACAATGGCTATGGACAGGACTAATAAGAAAGTGCAAGTGACATGTCAAGAGGAAAACGTTGCTGGGAATACCAGACGGATTTGAAGCATGATCTGCATGGGGTGACAAGGCCAGAAGAACGTAGGAAGCTGTCTTATACATTCTTTGTTTTTCTAGCTTAGTGTTACCATACCTCCTCCTTTTCCCAGACATGTCCTCTATTTTTAAAATATCCAGGTTGTATGTCAGACCTATGGAAGACTATAGCAGGAATTCATGTCACTAAAACAGTTGCAAATGTGTAAACTAGGCTGCAGTTTGACACCACTTTCATGGCCCAGTGATATGGAATTGTGGGAACTGTAGTTTAGTGCGGCACCAGAGCTCTCTGACAAGGAAGGCTAAATATCCCCCAAAACTACAAAACCCCAAATCCCACAGCATTGAGCCATGGCAGTTACAGTGGGGGCAAACTGCTTTATTTTTGCAGTGTGGATACACCCCTAGAGTTATGTATTTGTGACCGGCTTGTATTCACAATTCCCACGTAGTCATTAGATTAGCAAATATGTAGTTTGATGGATCCCCTCTGCAGGTTGGCCCTACAGTTCCAAACTCTTGGGCTCCTGTCACATACCTTGACCCTTTCCCCATCAAGAGCACTCCCTGGATCCGGTACTTGGGCCTCAAAGTGATCCCTGTATGGATCAGACAATGTGCAGTTCAGTGGGTTCATTGTGCTAAGTGTGATTAGACTCTTTATCAAAACTTAACAGAATCAGTTAGACACTGTAGCAAATAAATAAATAAACATGCACAAGTTTATTAATACACAATTAGTTCACACATTAACCCCTGGACTCTTTAATCATTCATAGTTCTCTACTCTACTGAACCCTGCTCAGTTCTCCAAACCATATTCAGTAATCCTCCCATGCCTGGCTGACTATCATCTCTATTATAGCTTTCCCCTATCTGTCCCTGTTACAGGGAAGCCTCAGTTTTGCATCCTTGTTTCCCCCATTGCCCTCCCAGCTGTGATTGACTGGTTTCAACTCAGGGTGACCAGATGTCCTCCTTTTCTTGGACATTCCCTACAGTTCCTACTTGGAAGCCTGTCCTCTCTGCAGATAAGGGAAAAGGATGGATCCTTCTAAAGTTTTTTTTTCCTAGGAACAGCAACAGCGGCACACAAGACTTGTGCTCAGAGTTTGGGGCACATTTGATTCTTGGAGGGGGAGAAGGACGGCAAATGTGTTAGACAATGGGCTGGTTGAGGCAGAAGGATAATCTCTCTAAAGCTAATTTTCAGTGCAGTGGAGACAAGCTCCCAAGTAGATCTCACGAAGCCCACTGAGTAACACCATGTTTGCTGTCCTTTTCCCCTTCAAGAAACAAATGCACCCTGAGTTTTGGGGAGGCAAGTCTTCTATACTGCTGCTCCTAGGAAAAAAAGAACTTTAGAAGTAACCATCCTAACTTTCTATTTCCAGTGAATACAGGATAATAAAATTGAAAAAGGATAATAAAATGTAGCATATGTAATATGGTTGTAAATAAACCATATAAAATGAATTTATGTTAGTATTGTTAGCTTTTATTTTGTTATGTTCTATGTATTTTTTCAGTGTCATATATTTTATGGCGCCTTGTCCTCCTTTGTAGTTAAGACATTTGGTCACCGGGTTTCAACCAGGCATGTCCAACTTTCTTCTTCTTCCATATGTAGGAAATGTGAAAGTCCTCCATTCCTGATCTACCAGCAGCAGCTGCTGTGAGCAACAGGGGTCTGTTTCCCTGTTGATTAGGAAGCAGCAGACTGACATTCCCACCCTCCCCTCCACATTAATAACTTCTACTATCTTGACCACACTCCAGTGTTGCTTGGCCACATGTGTCCTGGTTTTCATCTGTGAAATGTTGGAGGATATGAGCCTTCTGAAGGAGCAATAGACCTGAAGGAATCTATGTGTGATGGAACTAAATAGGCAAAGACCACAGACATAATGGGGATAAAAGATCAGAAGGATATGTGTGGCAGTGAGAGGGAAACCACATTCTGAAGTCAATGTGAAAGACTACTGAGTTCGGAACAAATAATTTTGCCACTTTTCTTACCACTGAACAAAAAATTCCTGCACAGAAAATACAATTTTCTGCACAATGCAAAATTTTCTGCACAAAAATGTGTATTTTTATATGGGATAACACTAGGATTCTCCTTCTCCGAGTTTCCTGACACTCTAGAAACCCATTTTTTAACCAGTGTTTACCAGCATGAAACATTTTCAAATATTCTTCCCATCATTACTAGTGTGTGATTTAGGAGGGAACAGAAGGCAGGATATAGATTTCAGGAGAACAACTTATATTTGAACCGGTGATAGAGATAATGTTGGCAGAAGAATGTGGATCAGAGGTGACTAAGGTGAGACAACAAAGAGATAATCCTTGCTAATTAAAAGAAGAGATAATCTGGGTAAAGATCAGTTTTGAGAATACATTTGATTTTCTTTTTATGATCCAAGATGTAGATGTATGTTATTAATCATTACAATTGTAATAATCCTCAAAGAACTTCAAATACGGTGAACAAAACCTGCCTATGTGTCACTTCAAAATGTGCTAGCAACAGCTATTTCAGCTACAGAGGGAATAAGCCCAAGATATTTTTAAGTCACCAGCCTTTTTGAGTTTTGATAAGAATGTAAAAGCTGCTGTGTACTGATTTTTTTGGGGGGTGGGGGTTAGTAGCCCCAGAAAAACACCCGAAGTTCTTGTATGCATATGACACAGCAGGCCGTGACCAGTTCTATCATCATGTTAAGGCTGTTACATAGCAGATTAAGTGCTAAATGTCGGCATTTGGGTGATAGCACTGATTAACTGTTCATGAAGGATGCCTCCCAGTACAAGCTTATTATGAGGCCAGAAGCAGAATCAAAGATTTTGAACTTCCATTTATATATTTAGTCCTCTTATCCCTGCTGTTAACTTCCTGCTGTGCAGACTTTCTTTCATGGGGAAGAAAGAGAAATTATTTCTGGGGCTGTCATTAGTGCTTTATAGCTACCAAGGAGAAAGCTTTAGATGTGCAGTAACATGTGGCACCAACCAATGGTTTGTTGCATATTTCTAAATTTTGTTCTTTTGTACCTCCTCTGCTGGGATCTGCATAACCTTTTCTATCTTAATGCACATGACAAGGAGAACCCATGCGAAGGTTGAGGAGCAACCTGGGACAGTTGTTTTATGCACTCCGCTACAGTGAGTACAGTTCCCCACAAAGTATTTACTGTTGAACGCTTGGGATGTGCAAGAAATACACTCCAAAGGGCTTTTGTGTGTGGGGAGGGAGGGAAGGGGAAAATTTCCCAGTATAGATATTTGCATTCTGGAATCTGCAGAGTAATGTTCATCTAAGGACATATCCGCAAAGTGCACACCTGGGAAGTGTGCATAGGCAAATGTACTTATTTCAGACACATACGAAACATGGTTAACCTAGTCAGTGAGGTGGGGAAATATATTCAAGCAAATAATTGAAAAGCCAGCATGGTGTAGTTGTTTAAGCACTGAACTATGATTCTGGAGAGCAGAGTTTGAATCCCTGCTCAACCATGAAAATCTATTGGGTTACCTTGGGCAAGTCAAAGTTTCTCAGCCCCAGAAGAGGCAATGGCAAACCTTCTCTGAAGAAACTTGCCAAGACGACACTAGACTGTAATAGGTTTGCCATAAGTCAGAAATGACACGAAAGGTATAAGTGGGAAAAAAGGGATCCAAGGAAAAAAAGGACTACTATGGCATGTGTTTACGGCAACATGGCAATTGTACCACCATACTGAAATGTCTTACCTCCATGGAGGTAAAGCCTTAGGGTTTCATGGGAAGCAGGAACAAATATAATTGGGCACCTTAGACTCTTCTCCCTGATTATTATATATTCATCCCCCCCCCCAAATCTCTTCAATAATAATAAATAATAAATTCCAGCATGGCATCTTTTGAGTTGCGTGACAGTTGAAGAAAATACAGCATGAAGAATCCTGCTGTATTGTAACCAGGGGCAGGGATACTATTAAGTTCCTTCAATCACAGAACTCTTCAATTCTGTGTTGTGTACATATACTATTGTACCAAGCCAGCTTTGCTTTTCTGAGACCCATTACATATGGAATCATATTTAGCTAGTAGTACCGTAAACATTGCAGGTCAGCCTCCCTGCAAGTTATTGCTTTAAAAACCTCAACCAAAGGTACAAAGAGTCCATCTATTGACTTCCATGTGGGGTTTTCTTTGGACGGGGGGTGTCAAAACATGGGATCACTGGGCTTGAATTTTGTGTATTACAGCATCTGTACTCTTATCAGCTGGGGAAAAAATTGATGCATACAAAAAGTGGTTAGGCAAGGCCGCTTTGAAGGGGAGATCAAAGCACCACCAAAGTCTTTTAAAATAGCTCTTTGCTTGATTCTAAGACCTCAATTGCCTTCAAGCTGTTAGAATCCTCACTCCCCCCTATTTCGTCAATGCTGTTTCAATAACATATCCAACACACCCTGCTCAGACATCCAGAGATAGATCACTTACATATTTCATGATAGAAACGTTGCTCTGACATTTTGATGAATAGTTAATTCCTCTTGCTCACTCCCAAGTCCTCTAAGTAACTCCTTTGACTTGAGTCTTGGAAATGTAATTGTTAATGGGCAGACCATTGCATAGAAATGGAGCAAAGCTCTCATTATCTGCTTGCTAAATGGTTTACAGTAACATGAAACCTTAGCAAGTTTCTCGGCAAGGTATTTTGTATTTGTCTGTTATCATTATGGTACATTTCCCAACCCACCTGCTAAATATCCCAAAGCACAATTTCTGTATAATTGCTCATGATTTGTTAAGGTAAAAGGAGACAGAAGTTGCTTGGTTCTATGTTCCATTACTAATGACAGTAAAGCAAGCAATAATTCAACAGCAGGCCTCCATGGTGAAGGAATCTCTTGTTTGACTGATCTGTTATGTCGGTAGTCAAAACATTGCTCAGACATTTAAGGAGTGGTGGCCATTACATATAGGTTCTTTATGTTAAGGGTGCATCTACCCTTAATGCAGAAATAAAGCAGTTTGACATTTTTAATGCTGTTTGGTGAGGCACCAGAACAGCTGAATACCAAGCTACAAACCCCAGGATTCCACAGGATGGAACCATGACATTAAAGTGGTGTCAAATTGCTTTATTTTTGCAGTGTGGATACAAAAATATTTCATCAGGATTATTCCTGATCTCAGGATCATTATAGGGAAAGCAAGGTGGTATTTTTCCTAAATATTTCCTTCATGTCTCCTAAAATCAAGAACATGATTTTATTTGGAGTTTTTTAAAAAGCTTAGAAGCTTAAACCAGCTCTGAATACCTCTTTGGTATCCAAATTACGCATATAATGAAAAGAAAAATCAGTCTACCATTGCAGTTTTATTAGAGAGGGGAAACAGAATTATGGCTAGAACAGTTAGATTTGTGATGAGAGCGGCTCTGAACTATATTATGAACTATTTAAAAAACTCTTCTTTTGCTAACCATTATGGGTCATTCACTAGCCAGTTGAGAAGACAGATTATTCTGTGGCTGATAAAAGAATTAAAACCATACTGCTCCAAGGCAAGAAGGCAGTGTATCACTTTTTTTTAAAAAAGTTAAGAATCCAATTCTTAGCCCCCAAGTAGGATAAAACCATTAACTGAACTCAATTTTTTCTTAACTGCCCTTGAGTCAACTTCAGCTCATAGCAAACCTGTGAATTAGACATCTCAAAGATCCTGTCCTCCACTCCTCTGTTGAGGTCCTACAGGATTAAGCCTGTGGTCTCCTTGATCGAGTCTAACCACCTGCGGTGGGGTTTTTCTTTCTACTGCCTTCTACTTTGTCTTTTCTAACGTGTTGCACCTTCTCATGATATAGCCAAAGTATGACAGTCTCTGTTTAGGCATCCTAGCTTCCAGGCAGAGTTCAGCCTTAATCTGTTAAAAAACCCATTTGTTTGCCTTCTTGGACATCCACTGTATCCCAAGCACTCTTCTCCAGCACTACATCCCAAATGAGTTTTATTTTTTTATCCACTTTTTTCACAGTCCTGCCTTCACATCCATACATGGTAAGGGGAATATGATGGCTTGACTATCCTCAATTTAGTGTTCAAAATTGTATCTTTGCACTTTAGGATTTTTAGTTCTTTCATGGCTGCCCCTTGCAGTCCTACTTTGGATTTCATGACTGCAGTGTCTGTTCTGGTCAATATTTGATCCAAGGTATGGGAACTCTTTTGACTATTTCAATTTTCTCATAATCTAGGATGAATTCTTGTTATTAGTTTTGTTTTCTTAATGTTCTGCATTAAGCCAGACTTGGCACCTTCCTCCTTAACCATGTTCATAAGTTCTCATTGATTCTATTCTAGCTGAGATTAATAACTGGATTTAGAACACAATATATTTAAGAACACAAGTGAATGATAACTAAGAAAGGTGCCTCTTAAAAATGAAAACACAGATGCTACGTAACATATTTGTTCTTGTAGCTTAATCCTGTTTTACCCTGGCACTTGTTGTCCAGGTATGAAAAATAAACACTTGAATATTTGGTAGGCCTGTTAAATCACAATGGGACTGAATTATGTAATGACTTTCTTCTTCTGTTCACAAAAATAAATCGTTTTCAAACTATGAGACTATTTAAATGATCTCCCCCTTTGATTATTGGTTTGATGTTTCCTTCTTTCCACCTAAGTGTTGTTAGATATATGTAAGCCTCTTTTTGTCAATGCCTTTTAATGTAGAAAAAGAGGTTCAAAGCTTTAAAATGGAAAGACATTGGTTTCTGCATTGCTTTTTCCAGCCAATCAATGAACCTTCAAGAAAGAAAGAACTGACTTCTCATTTAAAAGTAAAATTCCTATTTGTAGTTAATTTCTTTTCAAACACAAGGTGTTTTAAGAACTGCTATCAGTTTTGGTTTCAAACTGCTACTTTATTTGCATTCAAAGTCCCTTGGCCAGGCTTGCTTTCAAATTTATATTTAATTTACACATAAATCTAGGCAATATCATGACAACTCAAGGAGTGATCTTAACCAATTTGTTATTGATGTTTAAGACCAACCATGCTTGCCCATCTTTGAACTATATGAGCAACAATGATGTATTATAGGATGTATTATCTAGTTGACGATTCATAGGTACACACTTAGTTGGAGAAACAGGGCAAGAATGAGGACAATGAAGCTCACTGAATTTATGATCCCTCAAGTGTGACATGGCAAAGCCACCCACATTTTTGAGAAGCCCTCCTTAACAGGCCTAAAGTCTAGTAATGTGATCAGGTTTAGGTAGTACAGTAAGATTTCAAAAAATTGATACATCATTGATGCACCTGTTTGGGAGTCTGTGAATTAAACTAGCTTGCATATTAAGCTTTGACATGTGCCTGCTCACATATGGAAGTATTGTGCAAATTCACCCATGGTTACTTCAGTGTCAGACTGCCAGCCATTTATAATAGCAAAAAAAGCATAAGAGGAGCATAAAGCCTATTTATGCTCTTAATCAGTCTTCAATTAGATATTAAAATTGCTCTAGTTATGACAATTACTACTTATAGGGCATCAGTTGAATCCTTTATTAAAACTGACCAAGTATGCAAACAAAACATTACCACTGAGCAGAGACTTTTGACAGGTGACCATATTTTATGACTAGGCTCATTTTTACATTACATTATCAGTCTCTTTTCCCAATGCGTACAAGAGTATCTAGGTCCAGTAATTTAACCCACAATAACTAAATCTTCTGAAGGGAATTCATAGTATGGAACCTCAAGATTGTAAGGAGCAGGGCCTTTACGGATTCTCCCAGATGCATCATAATGTGAACCATGGCAAGGGCAGTAATACCCACCAAAATCCCCAGCATTTGCAATGGGCACACAACCAAGATGGGTGCATACCCCTATCAGTATAACCCATTCAGGTTTCTTTACTCTGTCTAAGTCATGCTGAGGATCTCTTAATTCAGTCAAAGCTACTTGGGCTTCTTGATCAATCTCTTTCTGGGTTCTGTGACGCACAAAGAGGGGCTTCCCTCTCCACTTGAAAGCCATGTTCTTGCCTTCTGGAATATCAGACAGCTTGATCTCAATCTTTGACATCGCCAGCACATCAGCAGAAGCACTCATGCTAGAGACAAACTGAGTAACAACATTCTTAGCGACGTATGCTGAGGCCACACAAGTTGTTGCTGTGAGAAAGTAGGAAAATGCTTTTCTGGTTTCGCTGCTCTCTTGAGATGAAGTCTTGCTATCTAACACGTCTTGACGACGGTAGTCAGAGAAGTCAGGCACAGTGACATCATTGTGGAGAAAACGAACACTAGCAGGAGCTGCAAAAGAGAAGGAATAATTATATAATTTTTGTATTAAAATGCATTTTTAAAAATATAATAATGATCATGAAGGTACATTATCCAAATGACAAAACTATTACGTATTTCTTGAAATTCATCAAGTGAATTCAAGGCAGTACACAGGGTTCTCTTTCTCCCACCACTTTTGAGGTAGGTAATACCAAGAAAATTACCGTACCAAGGTCACCAAATTATTTTCATGAGCCAGTAGGGACAAGAACTTTGATAAAAATGTTAGATTTAGTTTCTTTGGTGCAAACAGTTTTGGTAATAAAATTGATTGGAGTGTAATTTAGGATGCTTGGTATAAATAACCAAAATTTGAAAATGTTATTCACACTTAATGTTAAATGTTATGTTTAGACATAATGTTAATAGCAGCACAACACCAGTGATAATGTTTATCCATATTTATCCATAATCACATTAATATCCTAGTCAAAGAAAACTAATAATCACTTTTACTTCAGAGCCAGTAATTTGAGACTGTCATATTTTGGACATATCACGAGAAGAGATGGCTCACTAGAAGCCACAGGTCTGAGTCTGGAAGATCTGAGCAAGGCTGTTGATAACCGGGTGCCTCAGAAATTTCACTGAGTGAAGGGAGGATTTCTCCAAAGTAACTGTGCACACAAATTAGAACAAGAGGTTTTGTTTTGTTTTCTGTCCAGGAATCAAAGGGCAACAACACTAAGAGTTTTCAGAAACATGCTTTAGGCAGTTTAGGATCTCCTGGGACATCATTTGCAAAGATGGTTGCAATACAGCGTCTGCAACAAGCTAGAACTAATGAAGGAATAAATAGCATCTCTTTACAATTAGCTTCTTTGAAGACTACTTCCTAAAGAAATTAAATGAAGTTTGGTGTTACGATTTTTAGGACAAAGCTAATACACATTTAATTTCAAGGTCTAAAGTTAAACAGAAGACTATTTGCATCCAATGAAGAATTAATGAAGCAACACAATTTTTAGCAAGTTTAAACTATTTCTGCTATTTCCCCAAGCGGCATATTATCTCTGTCTGTTAAGCATACATTTCTACACTTGGAACACATTATACAAAGCATATTTACATTTTAACTGTATAACAAACCAAACTGAGTACACCTTGAAAATATCAGTAATTCCTTCCATTCAACTGTAGTTTGTCTCCCACACAGTCTCATACCTGAATATCTGACCTTTTAGGAGGTTCAGTACTACAAATACTTTTGTAACCCTATGCCATTGCTTTTCTCTGAACTAGAACAGACAGCCGTTGAGAGAATCCTACAAAAACAATTATTCACAATAGTTAAATGGTACTTCCATATTCAAAGACGGTAGACTCCTGTAAACAAGTCAGCCAGGAACAAACATTTGGGGCTGGGAGTTTGCAACCATGTCCTGTTTGTGTGCTTCCGAGAAGCACCTGGTTGGCCATAGTCTACAAACAAAACATTGTTCTTGTATACAACGTATGCAAATTCTCCCCATTTAAACATAACCAAGGTTCAAGACTTCTCCTCAAGCATCAGCCCTTAGTACAAACCTTCTCCAAACAATTCATGGGTAACAACCTGGAGCCCTCCAGATTTTTTGGATTACATTTCTCACCATTCTTAATCACTGGACACACCAGCTGGACTGATAGGAACTATAGCCCCAAATGTTTAGGAAAGGACCATGAATCCCTGACTTGCCATATATATTCATGTACAAGTTGACCTCGTGTATAAATTGAGGGAAGGTTTCAGGGTCAACATCATGGATTTTGGTATGACCCATTGGTAAGTCAAGGGTAAACTTAGGGGACTGTAAGGAAGGTTAGAAAGGGGAAAATACCACTTCCATCCCTCTTTCTCCGTTTCTGGATCTCTTCCGACCACCTAACACCACTTCCTAGGTGCTGGAGGAGTTTTTAAAAATCGGATTGGGAAGGGCCTCTCTAAGCAGTACTAGTTACTGACCTGTACGTAAATCGACCCAGGATTTTAAGGTCCATTATGAGGCATACATTTCTCGCCTTCTAGTCGAGCATATGCGGTACTTTCTCTAATGCAAGGGTGGTCCAGCTGTTGTTGGTCTGCAGTGCCCAGCACTCCTCATAATGAGAAATGCCGTCCAAGAACATCTAGAAGACCACACTCTGACCACTTCTGCTTTCAGCCAAGCATGGAGATGCTCAAACACCAAGCCTTCCAGCAAGGCTTAAGCAAAAGGTTAAGAGGTGATATGATAGCCCTCTTTAAATATTTGAAGGGATGTCATATTGAGGAAGGAGCAAGCTTGTTTTCTGCTGCTCCAGAGAACGGATGCAAACTCCAGGAAAAGAGATTCCACCTCAACATTAGGAGGAACTTCCTGACAGTAAGGGCTGTTCGACAGTGGAACACACACCTTATGGTCTCTTCTAACTTTCTATGATTAATTGCTGGTTAAAGTGGAACCACTGCAAGGAATCCACAAAGGTGTAGGAAACTCACTTGGTGACCGTGAGCCTCCCTCCCTGTTAGCCTGCCCTACCTCTCAAGAAAACTGTGAGGACAAAACTGGGATGACACATTGAACACGTCAAATGGGAGAATTCAAAGATATAGCCATGTCGGTCTGTAGAATCAACACGCAGAGAGAGATCTTGTAGGACCTTTGAGACTAACTGAAAGAAATAAGTTGGCAGCATGAGCTTTCAGAGACTTCAACCTACTTCCTCAATGCACTCAGTGAAGTGGAAACCAGAGACAGACATATATGTATGCCATTGGCATGTGGCAAATTCAACACAAAGGACTTTGAATGCAACCTGGCATTCTCACACACCTAAAATAATAATAATTTCATAAAATAATTACAATAAAATAATAATAATAAGATGATTTGATAGCCTTTATATTATATATATAATATTATAATATGTAATAATATAATATTAAAGTAATATTATAATATTAATTGATGTAAAACTGAAAGCAAAAGTTACTCATAATAATAATAATTTTTTAAAATAATAATAAAATATTAATAATAACAATAGTAAGGTGCTTTGACAGCCTTTATATAATATACAATATAATAATATATAATATATAATATTGTAGCAATATTTTAATAATATTATTAACTGATGCACGACTGAACACAAAAGTTAGACTCATAATAATAATAATTTCATAAAATAATAATAATAGTAAGGCATTTTGATAGCCTTTATATTATATTATAAAATAAATATATAATGTATAACACTATGCAATATAATATAATAATGATAATGTATATGATATTATATAAAAATATTATAATATATAATAATATAATATTGTAGTAACCTTATAATAATGTTATTAATTGATGTACAACTGAATGCAAAAGTTGGACTCATAATATTAATAATAATAATTTCATAAAATGACAATAAAATAATAATAATAATAATAGTAAGGCACTTTGATAGCCTTTATATTATATTATAAATATATAATATATATTACATAATATAATAATAATATATAGCATATTATATAATAATGTTATAATATATAACAATATAATATTATACTAATATTATAATAATATTAATTGATGTACAACCGGACGCAAAAGTTAGACTCAAAATAATAATAATTTCATAAAATAATAATAAATAATAAAATAATAATAATAATAATTTCATAAAATAATAATAAATAATAAAATAATAATAATAATAATTTCATAAAATAATAATAAATAAAATAATAATAATAATAATAATAATAATAATTTCATAAAATAATAATAAATAATAAAATAAAATAATAATAATAATAATAATAATAATAATTTCATAAAATAATAATAAATAATAAAATAAAATAATAATAATAATAATAATAATTTCATAAAATAATAATAAATAATAAAATAAAATAATAATAATAATAATAATAATAGGAAGGCGCCTTGATATGAAGGGCTGGGTACAAAAATACCATAAATAAATACACAAAAAAAAAATTGGGGGAAGGATGCTGGGAACTGTAGTCTTGTGAGCCGTTTATCCTCCCCTGTCAGAGTCTCTCTCTAGCACCACGACAAACTACAACTCCCAGCATCCCCTGCTACCGGAAGTAGTGAGCCAGGGGAATAATAATAATAATAATAACTGAAAAGCGGTCTGGGAAAGACCCACCGTTGAGGCTGGCAGAGGCAACGAGGCCTCCCCGGGCCGCCTGGCCCCGAAGCGGAAGCAGAGGCCGCTTGGCTTCCAAGGAAGGCGACAGTTTGGAGGACGGAGCCAAGGCCGGCGGCGGGGCCAGGGGCTTCAAGGGACCGGGCACCGCGTGAGCCACCGCGGCCAAGTAAGGCGCCAAGGGCCCCCCGCGACCAGCCACGGACAACAACATGGCGGCGGATCCTCTCCTTCTTCTTCTTCTCCCTCAGTGTCACCTTCACGTCTGTGACGACGTCACGCACGACGCACGCTGCGAAGGGGCGGGGCCAAAGCGCGCATGCGCACTCTGACTCCCCTTCTTAGATTCTGCGGCACCAGCTATAAGGAGGCGTGGCTGGAGCTGTGACGTAAGCGAAGGAGGCGTGGTCATAGTGATTTGTTCTTTAACCCTGTCGCCGCCGACGGTTCTTTGGCTCAAGTCGGGACTGCGCATGCGCGGGATGACTAGCCAGGCTGAAGGAGGGAGAGGGAAGGTTCCTCTGAGGTTGTGCAGAGTGCAAAAAGGGAAAAGTAGCACTGCCAAAAAAATAAATATTTTTTTTTTAAACAGTACATTAGAAAGCGATTCAGAAGCAAGACTCTAGGTAGAAAATTATAATAAATATTATTATATTAATTATATTATTATATTATACTATAATATTTTATTATAATATTATATAATATAATATTATAATATAAGAATAATTATATTGTAACAATATTATATATAATAATAATAATAATAATATAATATATAATATAATAACATATAATATATAATATATAAGACATAAAGGAAAAAGTAGCACTGCCAAAAAAATATTTTTTTTAACAGTACATTAGAAATCGCTTCAGTAGCAAGACTCTAGGAAGATAATTATAATTATAATTATTATATTAATTATATTATTATATTATACTATAATATTT
This sequence comes from Urosaurus nigricauda, assembly GCA_034509955.1. Lineage (NCBI taxonomy): Eukaryota > Metazoa > Chordata > Lepidosauria > Squamata > Phrynosomatidae > Urosaurus > Urosaurus nigricauda. The sequence continues at coordinate 14,209,281 of JAOEGL010000013.1, forward strand.
TATTATAATATTATATAATATAATATTATAATATAATAATAATTATATTGTAACAATATTATTTATAATAATAATAATAATATAATATATAATGTAATAACATATAATATATAATATATAAGACATAAAGGAAAAAGTAGCACTGCCAAAAACATATTTTTTTTAACAGTACATTAGAAAGCGATTCAGAAGCAAGACTCTAGGAAGATAATTATAATTATAATTATTATATTAATTATATTATTATATAATTATTATATAATAATTATTATATAATAACAATAATATAATTATTATATAATAATTATTAAATTATTATTATATTATTATCATATAATAATTATAATAATATAATTATTATATAATAATTATTAAATTATTATTATTATATTATTACATTATTATCATATAATGATTATAATAATTATTATATTAATTATATGATTATATAATTATTATATAATTATATTACATATAATATATTTTATTATATATTATACATAATATTAGAATATAATGTAATAATATATAATATAATATAAATTATTATATAATAATTATATTGTAATAATATTATATATAATAACAATAGAAAGTAGAAGTAGGAAGAGAAAGAGTAGGAAGTAGAAAGAGAGGAAAGCTGCATGTGAAATGGATGGATTCTTTTAAAGATATTAACGAGTATGAATCTGCATATTAACGAGTATGAAGTCGGATGAGTTTATCACACAGGAAGAATTTTTCCCAATTTCGAATGGAGCCAATTCGAATTCACGTAAATTCGCTAGTTTAGCAAATTTACATGAATTCTTATTGCGTTCAGAATGCGTTTAGAATGACTTCCCATTTCCCAAAAATGACCCCCCCCCCATTGTCCAAAATTGCATGAGATACTCTAATACGCAATAACATGAAACCCCATGATTGCATTCGGAATGACTTCCTTTTTGCCCAAAATTGCGTGAGATACTTTAATACGCAATAACGTGAAACCCCATGATTGCGTTCGGATTGCCATTGCTTTATACTTCCAATTTCCGTCCTTAGAGATGTCTCATCCATAGGGTCACCTTGAATCGAGATTGACTCAAGAGTGGCTAACAACAAAAACAACTAATGAATTAAATATTAATCTGATTATTTTTTAAATTTAATATTTTACAATATCATTTCAACAACACGGATGTCAATCGCTTTGTTCAGATTTTTAGGGAAGAAAAGGGACTGAAAGTTGTTAACTTTATTCATTTATTTGTTTGTTTGTTTCCAGGCCTGAAGCTCATGCTGTGCATATAAGTATATGGGCTTCCCAAGAACTGGCACCTGCAAAAAAGTTAATCACAACTTCGATGTGAAATGAAAGTTTATTTCTTCCAACTGGCCAATTTTTCACTAGGCCTTGCATCCACCCCCTTCGTTATGCTTCCAATTCATTTTGTGAAGCGGCCCATGCTTTATAATGGAAAATTTTCCACTCCGTGTCCTTGTTTATTTAGGCATGTTGAAGTCTGTGGGATGTAAACTTCCTTCGTTGCTTGCAACATTTCATTCCTGCTCTTGAATGGTTTTCTTTTTAACTCCAAGACATATGTGTGTATGTGGATATATATCTTTGTTCAAAAAAAGGTAATAAAAATCATTATAAAATAATTCCAAGACCTACTGGAACCAAAAAGTATCTTCCGCTACCGCTTTTGTTTTTATCTATTTAGTTGTATAAAATGCAAAGAGAAGAAAATTTGCCCTTCAAACTCCCTCTGCAAACCACACCTCAGCCTTAAAAAAGGTTTGGAAGAGTCTTAGCGCAGATCCCATCAATGGAGTTTATCATACGATGGAATTTGGGGTTATAATGCAATGGCAATCCGAACGCAATCATGGGGTTTCACGTAAGTGCGTATGAGTGTATCTCACGCAATTTCGGGCAATGGGAAGTCATTCCGAACGCAATCATGGGTGTCACGTAAGTGCGTATTAGAGTATCTCACACAATTTTGGGCAACGGGGGGGGGGGGGTCATTTTCGGGAAATGGGAAGTCATTCTGAACGCATTCCGAACGCAATTAGAATTCATGTAAATTCGCTAAACTAGCAAATTTAGGTGAATTCGAATTGGCTCCATTTGAAGTTGGGAGAAATCCCTCCCGTGTGATGAACTCCTATGATTACAAATACCTCGAGGGGTTTCCTCTTGAGGAGCAATCCAGCTCCACAGCAAGCCAGGAGGGACGCAGCAGCAGAAGGGCTTGACCAGGTATTGTCCCTTTTCTCGGGTGGCTCCCAGTGACGGTTTTATTCCCCAAACCTCCTAAGGACACCACCGAGTATCGTTTTTCTCTTGTCATTTGTATGCATTGCATCCCAGGCCACTCTCTGCAAAATGCCCAATTTTTTCTGTTCCACAAACCCTTCAGGCTACAGCTAATCCAGCCTGTATTTCATAGACTTCAAGATAGTCAGCAAAATTACGCTAGTAATGATTTGGAATAACAGGCAGTTTTGGGATATTCAAACTTTTTCATAAAGAGAATTCTACCGTCACCGAAAACTGTAGTAGCAGCAGCTGGATTTTGGGTCCAAACAAAGTAATAAATCTCTATAATATAACATTTTTGTTTGCTCCAGGTGGACTCTTTTTCCCAAAACAATAATAAAATCCCTACCTCTCTCCCTCCCTCCCTCTCTCTCACTTTTAGATGCTGCTTTCCAGTAATGGAAACAGTCAATGATAATCTCCTGATTTATCTTTTGTAAAAAATAGTTGTAAATCATATATTGTGCTTCATGTTCAAACCCCGCATTTTTACAATGCATCCATTCATCTAATCACAAAACTCTGATCCTTCCCCCTTCAGTTTTCCCTGAGGTCTCTCTTTTTATCTTCTTTTCAGATTCATCTAGAGGTCAACAAATTTTTAGAAACTCAGCATCCGTTGCAATAGAAATGGACAGACTGGCCTGTTGCTTAAATGGGAAACTGTCAGAAGAAACAGAATTAGAATGGAAACTAATTATGGAATACGCAAACTTGAGAGACACAAGGAAGATAAATTAAAATAGTGGATTAACTTCATGGGACCAGTACATATATAGCAAGCTAGTAAATGAATTAAATTAGAAATGTACGGAAATGCCTAAGGTTTTTGGTAGTTGGTATTCCTGTCATTAGTCCCAGCTTTGACCAACCTATTAGTTTGAAAGCATGCCAATGCAAGTAGGTAAATTTTGTTGCAAAATTCAAAATAACCCCATCAAAATTCAAAATGTTGCAAAGTATTTGACCCTTGTGGGGACTTGGGGTCACAAAATCAGCCCTGGGGTGCATGCTGCCCACAGGGAAACACTTTGGGATGTATTACACTGGGGCTAATTTCAGCATTAAAGAGCGGTTAAAGCAGATTTAAAACATCCCACAAATAAAGCAAAAATGGCAAATAATTGTGAGAATGGTTATCCCATGCAATTGCGTTAATAAAGTGATATCAGAAATGCATTGTCACTGAAATCCCAAAGTAAAAAGATGCATGCGAATGCTTCTTTGTGACCACTTTAAAAGCAGATTTTGTCTGCCGTCATGTGGAATCGTTTTGTGTAATTACACAATTTTTCTGGGATGTTCACCGGACAAACTCCCAATCTCTTTCATGTGATAGACTCGATAGTATACCCCTGTTCTAGATAGTTTTAAACATTTGGTCTTGATGCTAACCTGTACTGCAAAAGCCATCTGCCTGGTGGCAGAGGCCCAACTCACTACAAATGGTTTTACTTATAGCTTCACAAAACGCTCAGTGAGGTACATTAGGTTGATAGAGTCCAGTGAGCTTGGATAGGATTTGACTGCAAGTCTCACCGGTGTCTTAGCCCAAGAAATTAGATGCTGCAACACACTGTACAAGCTAGCGTTATGTATTTTACCTGACTGCACAGAATACAGAAATGAGCACTGTTAACAAGATGCATTTAGTTGAAAAGCATTTAGATATTGCAAGCCATATGTCATGAGTCTGTTTCCATTTTTCGCCTTGTTTGTTGGCTTCTCTGCATTCATATTTTATAACTAATGTTTTCTACCAGTCCCAATTACTCTTCCGGATAATGCAAAGAACAGAAGCTAAATTGGTTGATAGATATGTGTCAGTAACATAGCTGTAGATCAGTGCCAGAGCTTTCGCTGGTGAAAGGAAGCAACTTATAAAGGAAATTTTAAAAATCCTGACATAAAACATGCCACAGCTCATTTTTATTTTAAGATACTGAGCCACAAAAAGAGTTCCAAGAGGAAAAAAAAAAAAGAAATACAGTTCCTTTTTGCTGCAGTTATGCTTTTGTTATGCTTTAACTTTTGTTGTAATCCGCCCCATTGCTTTGTTCAGAGGGGCAGACTAGAAATAAAATTTTATTATTTATTATTATTATTAGTCTTCAATTATGGAGCCTACTACTCAACTGCAACAGTGTCAGGATGCCCAGAGGAAGGGATGGGATCTTGCCCTTCCCTGTAGACCCATGCAAAAGCAAACTGCTGCAAACTCTTCTAGCTTGTGTGTTATTCCTCTTTAATAACATTTGCCCTCCTGACCGCACTCCAATGTTACCTGGCCACACATGCCCCAATTTTCAGGCATGACCCCCATCAGTTGGCAACCTTACTTACTGCTTTTGAGAATTGCACTTGCAATAATCAACAATTAACAGATACTAGACTAGTGGGAGCATTGATATCTTAGTTAATTCATAGTCTAAGGCTTCCCTGAGCTGTAGTCTGTGATAATTAAACAATATATCCTATTGCGAGGTGTGCACTGCTGATTAATAAATTGCTTGATTTCCAGGTACGAGGAGAACAGCTAGAATCGATAGCTTTGCCTAAAAGCTCCAGCCCTAGAAATGGTGTAATAAAATGTAAATGAAATGTCTTGGGATTTGGTGGTTTTAATTAAAAGGAATGATTAATTGATCATTCAAATCGTATTGATCTACAGCTTTTCTTTAAAAAAAAATATCCCAGCAATTTAATTTGTCAAATATAAACTTGGATAACTAATGGTTTGTATGCCTGGTGCGAAAAAAAATGGAACCCTTTGGCTGAATAGTGCCAACGAGAGCCTGGTAGCAAAGAGACGGAGGTACATAGGGCACCCGGGCCACTGGTTTTATGAGACAGCATAAAGATAAAGATACTTGCTGTATCACTGATATTCTTTTGCGTATTTCACTTTTATTGTTCCACGTGTTATGAACTCAAATATAGACCTGAAACAAAGAGAACCTGGCATTTATATTGTAACTAATAAAATGCCCACATATGTGATGGGTGGTGTGTACGAGGAGGAAAGCATTCCCTAAACCAGTATTCTTCAGAGCTGTATCCACTCTACGCAGTCATAGTAGTCCGATGCTACTTTAAGTATCATGGCTTCATCTTATGGAATCTTGGGATTTATAGTTTGTTGAGGCACTCCGAATTCTCCCGTGCACAGAATTCAAAGCACCTCACCAAAGAATTCTAGTTTATGGTGATTTAAGCCACAGAACAATTCCAAAAATACCCCTTCCCTTTCTGCATGTGTGACTTGCCCTGTTCTGTAATGGCACAGCAATTAAATAAACAGATACATTCATAAACAACTGCCATGCTATGGAATTCTGGCAATTGTAGTTTTGTGATCTATTTAGCCTTCCCTGACGGAGAGCTCTGGTGCCTCAACAAACTCCAATCCCCAGAATCTTGTAGCATGGAGCCATGGCAGTTAAAGTGGTGTCAAACTGGATTATTTCTGTAGTGCGGAGATCCATCCTGTGTCTTGTATAAATTAAGATTGTACTGAGCAGGTCTGTATTTTCTTTAAAAGAAACACACACACACACACACACACACACACACTTATAAGCTGTCAAAATGAGATAAAGCTGAATTCCTGACAGGCAGCCAACGGGGAGAAAAAAGCACGCCTCAATGAAATTCTCTGCAAATTGGAACTAGAGTCTCCTATCTGTATCCCAGTCTGGCGATCCAACTTCAAAAATCATTATTGTGCTTTTTAATGGAGTGTTTGCATTAGAAAAGTTCAAGCTGTTTCAAGTGACTATCACCAAGCACAAGTTAAAAAGGTAATTTGCATGAATACAAACAACGTAAAAGGTATCAAAGCCACAGTGTTATGAATTAGTTGTGGTTTGTTGTGATTATGACTTTGGCATAAGAACACATTCTTTGTATCATCTCTCAGTTGTTGCATCTGTCACGTTCTATATTTTCGTTCATATACATAGTAAGGGATGAGTTGGGGATTGGAAAGGTTAATTGTACCAGGCAATGAAAGGATGTTTTGGGTTTTATTTTATTTTATTTTTTAAAAAAGCACTGCACTTTTTGAAGCTACTTGTAATGGTTTATTATACTTACAAAGACTCTGTATCCTGATTTTATGATTTACCAGGAACAGATAAGATTGCAATACAACTGCTTCTGTCTACAGAGATAGAATCTATTCTAGTTCCAATTAAAATCTGTCAACAAGTGTGGAAAACAAAACAGTGGTTTGCAAACTGGAAACGCTCAATATAGATTCCTGTCCCCACAAAAGGACACCAGGGATTGCAGTACCCACACAGCCATCACATTAATTCCCATGCATTAAAAGTGATGCTTAAAATTTTATGACAAAAATTTTGCTAGACATATATAGTGAGAAATGCCAGATCTAGCTGGGTTAAGGAAAGGAAAAGGCATTAAGGATCATATTGCAAACATAAGTTGGATAATGAAGCACAACAAAGAATTTCAAAAGAATATCAACCTATACTTTATAGATTATAGCAAAGACTTTGATTGTATGAGTCGTTCATAAAGAAATGTGCGTGCCACAACATTTGATTGTCCTGATCTTTTTTTCGTAACAAGATGTAACTGTTGGGACAGAATATGGAGAAATGGAATGGCCTCCTATTGGCAAGAGGGTCTGTTGCCTATCTGTTTAACTTGTTTGCTCAACAAATCATACATAAAGCAAGATTAGACTCCAAGGAGGCACGAAAACTGGAGGATGAAACACCCACAATTTAAGATATGCAAATAACAGAAAATAGCAAAGATCTGGAACAATTATTGAAGAAAGTCAAGGGATAAAGTGCAAATGCAGATTAACAGCTGAACATTAACAAAAATAATGACCACAGATGATTTACATTAATTTAAACCAGACAATTAAAACCTTGAAATAGTTCAAGGTTTTCAGTCATTAATCAGAATGGAGACTGCAGCCAAGAAATAGATGACTATGAAGGGACTAGACAAAATCGTAGACCTGGTATCAAGATGTACCATTGGATACTAGAGTTAGAGGATTGTCCATGTCATTGTATTTTCCATTTTTATGTACAGTTGTGAAAGCTGGATGGTGAAGAAAGATAATAGGAAGAAAATCAACTCATTTGATATATGGTGCTGGATATGGATACCATGCATCGCTAAAAAGACAAATAAAAGGCTCTTCGAGCAAATCAAGCCTGAACTCTCTCTAAAAGTCAAAATGATGAAATGATGGTGTAGTAAAATGGTTTCCCTTATATAAAATGGCAAAATCAAGGATGTTTTTTTTTGGGGGGGGGGGGCATTTTCAAGCCATGGAAATCTGTGAATGCGGAATTCGTGGTTAAGGAGGGCTGACAGTACATGCAAAGCAGCGCTCACAATGTTTCCTAATCAACCTCACCCTCCAGCAAATCTCCAGATAACCCTTTAAATCCCCTACAGTTGAAAAAGGATTTGGTGCCACTGTTTACCTGAAAGGGAAAAAGAGAAACTATAATTAAAAATATGTATAGGTATAAAGCAAGGAAGGGAGAGAAAGGGAGAGAGGGAGAAGCGTAGTGAAGGAAACCTTGCTGCACCTAAAGGCAGCTGCCTTATCAGCAGCTCTCATACTGTACCCCTCTCCCTCAAATTTCTTTTTATATTCAACCTGAGTTTTAGGAATAGTTTCAGGGTTGACTGTGGGAAACTGTTGATTGGGAAACACTTGAAAAATACCTTTGTAGTTCTGGGCATTGAACTAGTTATTAGAAAAGAGTAAGCGGAGAAAGGAGTAGTGAAAAGTAGAAAGGAGCAGGAACAGCCCAGGAATTGATTTGACCTAAGCTCAGACAACAGAAAGAAACTTTTCTAGGGCTGCATCTGCACTACAGAAATAAGACAGTTTGACACCAGTTTAACTACCACGGCTCCATGTTATGGAGTTCTGGAAATTGTACTTGTGTGAGATATTTAGCCTCCTCTGTCAGAGAGCTCTGGTGCCAAAACAAACTACAATTCCCCAGATTCCATAGCATGGAGCCATGGCAGTTAAAGTGGCATCAAACTACATTTTTCTGCAGAGCAGATGCAGCCTAGACCTTTATAGGCATTTCTAGGTAAACGTTTCTAGGTACTCCATTCCATCCCCCTCCATCATAATTTTCCATTATTCTTTCCGGCAACTATAACCACTGTGCAAACCTGTTTCTCATTGGGCTGTTAGGCCAGTCTGTTCCTTAGACCAAGATCTGCATGTCCCCCTCATCCATTTCAGCCCATGCTCCCTGTTTTTGCTGTTCATGCTGCTGAATACTGGCAGCATGTTAATCCCCAAACTCTCATCAATTAACCTTTAAAACAAGGTAAGCATAGGCTTTATTTTTCACACTGAACTGTCGGCCTGAAAACCTCTCAAAAATATGAAGCAGTTTCAAAACAAGGACTGCATCCACACTGCAGAAATAATCCAGGTAGTCTGTACTTAAAGTATTTGGTTTACTATTGAGTCAGAGATTATTTGCAGCCATACAGAAACAACAAATGGTAGAGGATGGATACACAAATCAGCATGCAAGGCAGGCACCTGTCCACACTCCCAGAGATTCTTCATCCTTGTCTGAAAACAATTTCTAAAGATCCGGTTGTTGCCAATGCTGTTGTTCATTGCTAATGCTTTTGATTATATTTTAGCAGACTGTACTTTGCGCTTATTGTGTATCTTATGTTACCCTAAAGTGAAATTATCATGGGGTTTTCTGGATCTGCAAGTGTGTGATTCACTCAAGTTCACTCAATGAGGTTCCATGGTCAAGAGAGGAATCAAACCTTGATCTCCAAAGCTGCAGTCCAGCAGTCAACCACTACACCACATTGGCTCTCAAAATTTATTGCATTAGATGTCGGTAAATTGTAGCCACAGATATGATTTTCACTGTGTGTTTTTCTGTAGAAGATCAACTGGCCTGAGCTCCTGTGAGTAAGAGCAGACTATAAAACAAAGCACTGATTGATTGATTTAAAAGCACATATAGTCTGTCCTTTAAGTCAAAAATGTCTCCCAGAGCAGTTTACAAAATAAGTGGCTTGATAGTCCCTGCCCCTGCAATCTAAATGTAAATCACAACACACAAGGAATAAGAGATGGGGAGGGAAGAGGAAAAAATAAGAAACTCTGGTGCTTTTAATGAACAAACCGGATAAAAATGCTTCAGGCAGCAAAATGGAGAACCCCTCCTCTTGATGGTAATTAACCTTTTGCCTGAAGCAACTGTCACCACAAGTGCTGCATCCCATTACACTTTCAGGCAATGGGGGGGGGGGGACCTAGCTCATGAGTGATCTCCAGGTTAAATCAGAATTGCTGTAATAATATTTTTTTCTCTTTTTAAAAAAAGTCCTTCTGCAAACATTATGATTCCTAGAAGTATGTTAATAGTTCCCTCTGGGGCATGGATGCTACCATTTTGGCTTCACGAAGACTGGCTACATGATGACTGGTGACTGTTCTCAATGTATGATGAAAACAGAGGTGACATCTTATCTGGGTCTGGCCAACAACCACTTTGTCTGCCCTGCCTGGTGTGTATTTTCCATGTTTTAACATCTGAGGAACAGTGATGGTTCAGAGAAATCAGAGAGCTGGAAGAGACCACAAGGGCATCCAGTCCAATCTACTGCCATATTGGAATACACACAATCAGAGCTCTCCTGATAAATGGCTATCCAGCATCTGTTTAAAAATCTCCAAAGAAGGAGACTCCACTACACTCCGAGGGAGTGTGTTCCACTGTCGAACAGCCCTTACTGTCAGAAAGTTCTTCCTAATGTTGAGGTGGAATCTCTTTTCCTGGAGCTTGCATCCATTGTTCTGTATCCTAATCAACATGTGTATTCTGTGCCTTCAAGTCATTTCCAGCTTGTGGTGACCCTAAGGCAAGCCCATCACAGTGTTTTCTTGGCAGGGTTTGTTCAGAGGAGGTTCTTTCTAATGTTTAAGAGGAATTTCTTTTCCTGTAAGCTTGAATCAATTGCTCCAAGTCATTGTTAGTGTATGTATGAAAGTACAACACTATTATTAAGAATATCAAAGAAGAGAATATGGCAGCTAGTTGAGGCAGTTGGATGATGTCTGGTAAGGTTGTGGTGTGGTGACAGATATATAGTGTCATTGTCACACCACTTCATTGAGCAACTTGTGCAGTAGTAGGTGCTGGCAGCACTGCAGAGCCCAGCAGAGAAGGACCACGAGTGATTAAAAGTGAGAGTTCACAGCTCTGACAGTACAGTTGGCCCTTATATCCACTGATTTTTTTTTATCCACGGATTTGAGCATAAACAGCTTGAAAATATTCCCAAAAAAGTATAAATTCCAAATAGCAAACCTTGATTTTCCATTTTATATATTTAATGGGACTTGAGCATGCAAGGATTTTGTTATCTACGGAGGGTCCTGGAACTAAACCCCAGCGGATAACAAGGGCCCACTATACTTGTCTCTGGAGCAGCAGCAAACAAGCTTGCTCCATCCTCAGTACAGCATCTCTTTAAATACATAAACATAGCTATCATGTAACACCTTAATCTTCTCTTGCCCAGGCTAAATGTACCCAGCTCCCTAAGCCACTCCTGATTGGTCATGGTTTTCCAGACCTTTCACCATTTTGGTCACCTTCCTCTAGACATGGTTGGTAGTGTCCATGTCAATATAGTGCTAAATCTACTCTGGGTTTTTAAACCAGACTTTAAAGGAGATAACTAAGGGGCCAATAGCCCTTTTAAATGTCACACTAAAACGTAGAGTGGATTATCTGTCCCCGCTGACACCAAATACCTCTGCTGAGGAGTCTGAGCTCTTTGGCATCTGTGGAGGTAGGTGGCATTGTCGATGCCCTACTGCAGCCTCTGTCTTGAAGAATGGAGTTGAGATGACTGACACTCTGGAGAAGAGGGAAAGAAATCAAAGGAATCACTATATAGGTGTTTTTGAAGAGTAAGTTACTTGAGCATGAGTTAAAATGAGAGGAAAATGAATCCATTAAAATGGTAAAACTATCACAGACCCAGGCTATAGATCTTATCAAGCCCTCCCAAGAATGGCCAAAGGGACAAAAAGAGTTGGAGATGACAATGAGATACACTGAAGGACCTCATCATATCTTCTTCTTTTTTTAATAAAAAGTAAAAATGAGAATACTAACAAAAGCTGTCCAACCAAGCAAAAGCCAGAGGCGAGATAATAATTGCCTCCAGCAGCTTCAAAGATTGCTCAGCCAGGCAAACACCAAAGGCTAAACAAAGTTGCCCGGAGCAGCATCAAAGGCAACTGTAAGAATGTCAATTGAAGAAGGAAAGGGGAGGGAACATGATTTTAAAAAGAGAGAGTTAAAAAAAAAAAACCCTTCTCAAATGCTGAAAAATTCAAGTGCTGACTCTAAATTTAAAGTCTATATCAAAGTTATTTTAAGGCTTTTCAATGTTCCATGATTTATGTGGTCTCTGCTTGTTTTGAAGAAAGTGCCTTTATCTCTGAACTATCAAAGATTATATAGACTAGTCACTTCACTTGAATAGTCTTGCAGTCAAGAGTTTGGATTGAACTAGTTACATATAACCAGCTCTGTGTGTCATCTTATGGTGGACCCCATAAATTTTATAGGGTTTTCATAGGCAGGGAATAGTCAGAGGTGATTTGCCACTGTCTTCCTCTGCAATATCACCTACAGCAACTGGTTTCCTTTAGGCAAGTCTCCATCCAAGTACTAACCAGGCCGATCCTGCTTAGCGATATGGCAATAGTTATGGTTCAGTAGCACTGCCATTGTAAGTTAATAGGGGAATTACTTCACCACTGTAATTTCAGTTACCTTTGTAGTGGTGAAGCAATTGTGGGTGAGTATTTGTTTGCCAGGACCTACCATGGGCTACACCCCTTCCAAAAATGTGAAATTGTTTCATTTGTTCAACATTGGAAGCAACTAGAAATTCACTTCCAGCTTTGGAGAGAAAAACCTAAAAACCCTATTAAGTAGGAGTCCATGAGTCCTCTAAGGCAGAGTCAATACTCAGGATATCTCATATTTTACAAAATGGAGGGGAGGGCCCAAAGTATAGAAATAGCCTTGAGGCCACATAAGACCTTCAAGCTGTATGACTTTTACTCCTGATCTGTAGTAAATTGGATTGTTCCTTATGATGCCCCCTTGTATACATTTGTGACTGTTGAGGAGATGACTTAAGGAGTACCTACACTGTAGAAATAATGCAATGTAACACCACTTTGACTGCCATGGCCCCATCCTAAAGAATCCTGGTGTTTGTTGTAGTTTTGTGAAGTGCAGCACTCTTTGATAGAGAAGGGTTAAGACCTTGCAAAACAACATATCCTAGTATTACATAGGATGGAGAGACTGCACTCAAAATGGTGTCAAACTGCATCATTTCTCCTCGGTATATGCACCCAAGTGGACAGGATGAGAGTGTGTTTTCTTGGTTTCTAGCATTCAGATGTTTATTGCTTTAAAAAAAGTGCAAACAGCTATTTTTTTTAAAAAAAAAAAACTTATTAAGTTTAATATATTCAAACTAATATATAAGAAAATAATCAACACACCAAAAGAAGAAAGTGAAAAGCGGGAAAGCATGCATACCTAATACATATATAAAGCTAAACCTAAATTAAACTACTCTAAACTTTAATAATACTATAATCCACTAGAAATGCAGTAATCTATTACAGTAAACACTACCTAACTAAAAACAGTCTAGCTAAAACACAAAAGAATTCTTCCCTTTTCAGACTATAATGAGAAAGAAAACCAAATAAGTAAAATATTCTGCCATTACAGAGCCTACTAAATTTAATTAAGTGTAATTCCTAGTAATCATAACCACAAAATATTACATTGTTAGAGGTCCTATTGCTCAGAAAATCTATAAATGGTTTCCAGTCCTTCAAAAAAATAAATAAATCTTCAGTTGATTTATCTTTTAAAATCCATGTCCGTTTGGCAACTTGAGCAAAGTCCACAATCTTAGTAATCCATTCTTCTGTTGTTGGTACTTCAATCCATTTCCAAGTTTATGCAGACACTATTCTTGCCACTGTTATCATATATCAAAGAAACAGTCAATATTTCTTGTGTAATTCCTGAATAGTGCCCTACAAAAACATTTCTGGTGACACTGCCAAATCTACCTGTATTGCTTTCATTAACATATAAATCTTAAACCCACAGCCTTTCACCTTCTTGCAAGTTCTCCACATTACACTGGCAACCCCAATATTGATTTGAAAACCTCTTTAGACATTTTTGACAATTGATTTGGGGTTAAACATCAATACATCATCTTATATACATTTTTTTTCCAGATTACTACACAAAGTAGAATTTATATCTGTAATCTCATATATCAGTTTATATAGTATGGCCCAAATTATCAGCCCGCTTTATCATGCATTCTTTTACAGATTCATCTTTTGTTTCCCATTTCAAAAGATATTTATATACTTCTTAAATTGTGTGGTCTTCATCTTTATACAAATCTAAACAGAAATATTTTTCTCCAGCCTCTTTAACTTTGTTCTTGTTAGCTGCCCTCGAGCCTTGCTTTTCATGCTTAAATTTCTCCTTAAGTTGTAAATAAGAAAACCAATTAACATCTGCACCCTACTTTAAAACCATCTCTTGTGACTCCCAATTATCTTGTTCCAAATACAGAAGGTCTTTATAGTATTTAAAAAATCTGCTTTTTAACCCATTCTTCAAATAAAGGTTCCTGTGAAGAGGAAACTAATAAAATATTAGGAACAAACCAACATAGAGAGAGACATTAAATTCACACAAGTGACTTTCTGAGACAATGTTTCTAAAATCCAGAGTATGCCCTGATTTTGTAATTCCAAAGATATCAGTGCTAGCCAAATTTTAAATTATGACCTTCAAGATCCAAGAGCTACTTAACTCTTAGAGTCAAACAACTCTTTTAGTTATTTCTGAAGAACTGAAAATTAAAGAGCTATCTTTAAAAACTGCAGCTCTCGAGGCAACTAACTACTAAGAGGAAAGGAACAAGAACAATAGCTGCTTATGTTTCAAAGAAGTTTATCATACGACGGTATTTGGGGGTATAATGCAATGGCAATCCAAACACAATCATGGGGTTTCATGTTATTATGAACGAGTGTATCTCATGCAATTTTGGGCAATGGGAAGTCATTCCAAAAGTAATAATGGGGTTTCATGTAATTGCGTATTAGAGTATCTCACGCAATTTCGGGCAATGGGGGTCATTTTTGGGAAATGGGAAGTCATTCTGAATGCATTCTGAATGCAATCAGATTTCACGTACGTTAGTTAAACTAGCGAAATCACATAATTGTGAATTGGCTCCATTCGCAATTGAGAGAAATTCCTCCCATGTGATAAATTCCAAAGCTAAGTTCCAGTGGTGCAATGACTCTATTCCATAGTTAGGTTCATCACCATGGATAGTTCACTTATGGAGCCTTATTCCATAGTTAGGTTCATCACCATGGATAGTTCACTTAAAATCTGAAATAAAACCACAATAGATTCATTTCAATACTGATATAGCATCCACTAGCTGCCTCTTGATCACTCATTCTGCACTTTTTCATTTTTCATTTTTATATTTAAAAAAAATATTGAATTTTCCCACTGTTTATAAATCAGCGCAGTCACCTACAACCTTATAAGCAAGAAAGCACTGGCTTTCCTTTACAAGCTTAAATAATAAATGCAATTAAACCAAGTGTACTGGTAACTGCCTCAAGACCTGAAGAGGCAATTAAAAATAAATCAACCACCTCCAACAAAAATAATAACAATGTTCAGAAGCTGTTGTCTCCACAGCTTGACACAGAGGCAATATATTGAAGCAAAATTAATGCAATAAACACTTATCTTCATTAGAAAAAAAAGGACTAGGAAATATTTTCATAGGTCATAAAAGTGAAAGAAAATAGAAACAAGAATGGGTGAGGGAGGGGGAAAATACGGATAGAAAAATCTATCAGGTCTACCTTCTCCTACATTGCTGTTGTTGTGTGCCTTCAATTCATTTCTAACTTATGGCAACCCTAAGGCGAACCTATCATGGGGTTTTCTTGGCACGTTTCTTTAAAGAGGGTTTGCCATTGCCATCCTTTGAGGCTGAGAGAGTGTGATTTGCCCAAGGTCATCAAAGGGGTTTCATGGCCAAGGTGGGAATTGAACGCTGGTCTCCAGAGTAGTAGTCCAACACTCAAACCACTATGCCATGCTGGCTCTCTAATTTCTCCTACATTAGTTATTTAAAGAAAACAATCCATCAAGTTATATATTAACCTTTATTTATATAGCTCTGTAGGTTTACACAGTGCTGTACATATAAATATACATCCTGAAAATGTTATTTGCAAAGTTTGTCACCAGCTACAGGATTCCCTATGCTGCTGTGATAGCCCCCTTCCAAAAACTATTCAGTATTTAGTGAGGAAAGAGAGAGATCAGAGAAGCAACTTGTAATGTTCTTATAGCCTGATACAGACCAAGGACCACTTCCACCAAGATCCATTGGAAGCCTCAGCAAATGACATTTTCAGTCTGCATCTGGCTATGGGAACATATGCCTCTTGGATCCCGTAAGCCATGGAATGGTCACTGGGGATCACCATCACAGTGATGCACAGTGAGGATTTGTGTTGCAGCTTTGGTCATTGTGGAGGGAGGAGTGGAATCTATTAATCTATAATGATCAAAGCAATACATTTGCAAGCATCTAGTGGAAATATGCTTGTGGATGTTACAAACAGATACCAGCTGTAGAATGAAACATATACTCAGATGACACAGATTCTGAAGGCAGGTGGGGTTTCCTTCAGAACCTGTGCCCACAGATGATGGGCATACATATATAGAAATACAGTCAGCCCTCCATATCCATGGATTCCTTATCCACGGCTTAAAAGTATTGTAAATTCCCAAAAGGAAAGCTTGATTTTGCCATTTTATATAAAGGATGCCATTTTCCTTTATCATTATCTTTAATGGCACCTGAGCATCTATGGATTTTGGTATCCATGGGGGGGGGGGTTCCCTACAAGATACCAAGGGCCCATGGAGTTCAAAGAGAGGGTCATTTAGGGAAAAAAAATCCTTCCTCTTGAAGTAGTCATTTCAGAGCAAGGCAAAATTTCTTTTTTAAGGTGACAAACCCAAGAATCTAGCCAAAGTGGTGATGGGGAAAGGAATGACTATTTGCAGTTATTTCTTTTTAAGCTATGACTAAGCTGTGTTCTTTCTCACCTCATGAAAAAGCGGAAACTAGCTTGGTCCCATCCATTTGCCAAAGAAGAAGCACTTAAAGCATTTCCACTTCCATGTTCCCTAATGGGAAGATCACTAAGTATAGGCTGCCAGTTTTTCTGGGATTGTTGAACTGAAGGAGAACAGGCTCCAAATGTAAGTGCATTATAAAGTTAGAGCAACCAGATCCCATGTTCATTATCAGGACATCATTTTAGTTTGGTGTAACTGTAGCAAGTACAACCTTTTGCTACAGAGTTCTAGCACTGTACCGAGGTGCACACTATAGCTTCCTATTGGAAAATTCCATGTACCTTGCCAAACTGAAAATCCCAGAATTCCAAAAGTTGGAGCCATAGCAGTTAAAGGAGGCCAGGCTGCTCCCTCACTCTCTATTTCACCCATCACCAAACCAGTGCCTCCAGATACATAGGAATATAACTACCCACAGCCCCCAGAATCATAACCATTAGCCCTATTGCCTGGGATAATGTGAGTTATTAGAAAATACATCTAGAGGAGGGCAGGTAGGCTCTGGCTAATCTGTTTTAATGTGTTTTGAAGATTTTTCAGTTAACAACTGAGATATACTAATATAAAATCAAGATGGAAATGATGCAGCCTTCTGCGTGTTTGTGGGCTGCAGCTCCCACAAGCACAGCTAATGGTGGATGCTGGGAACTGCAGTTCAACAACATCTGGAGGGCCACATAATTCCCACTCCTTTTCTAAATAAATACTTATGTACACGGTAACCTTCATTGCTTCCAAATGCCTGGAGCAGTTTGAACAACCATTCCTCATGCTTAATTGATGAACTAGTTCACTGAAAAGGCAATACAAGACAACTGTTAATTACAGTACCTTCATATTTATTTTAAATGTTATGTTTTTCCCCACCCAACCAACCCAAAAGGTAGTTCAGTGGTGCTCTTTAAGTTGTGAAATTGCTTCATGCCTATGGATCAATCAGTTCCCAAATAGTTGTTATAATGAGTTCCTTTTCATGGGAAGGAGCTTATTAATTAGCATGCTGATTGGACAAAAACATATTTTAAGCTGACAAAAAGCCTCCTGCCGATTCTGTTCTCTTCCGCCTGCCCATGGGGTGAAACATTTCTAATTAAAAATAAAATAAAATAGAATAAAACATTTTCATTTTCTTTGGTCGGTTGGGGCAAATGAACTCTAGCACAAAGGAAGCAATGGTCAGGAAGGTAGTCTTCTGACTCTTTGGCCCTTGTTTGCAGAAGCAGGGGGCTTGCTGGTAAGTCCAAAACACAGGTTTATTTCTTTGTGTTTTAGGTGAATGATTCATGAGACTGAATTATTCTCATCCAAGAAAAAAAAAGAAAAGGGGATGTACAGTTGGGCAGAAAGGGTGGCTCCTTTCCACACCTCTGCCAAGGTGCCATTAGCGCCCTGGAGCAGCATGGTGATGTCTCTTGTGCGCCATGCTGTTTGGATGCGGCACACAAGGCACGTCATTGGTGTGCACACCGTGTGAATGCACATGTGCCAAAATGGTGCTCTGAGAGTGCAGAGTGTGCAGACACTCCACCTTCCCGAGCCCTAATTTCAGGCTCAGACCAGCGTTTTGTGCCAGTCTGTACTGGGCTGAAGAGGTTTCCGTCAAGCCCTTCTCTGACACATTATGGATGGAGACCCTTCCCGGGAGGAGGGTAGATGAGCAATTAATTGTATGAACCTCACCTGCAGCTAAATACTGATTTATCTCTTTACAAAATGCTTAATACTCTTCAACATTTCACAAATGAAAGCAGGACACATGTGGCCAAGCAACCATCAGAGGATGGTTAGGGTGGCAAACCTTATTAATGAGGAAGAAAAACACACTATGAGAGGCTGCAGCAGTTTGCTTTTTGCCTGAGCAAAAACTGGGAAAGGCAAGATTTCATTCTCTATTCTATTCTCCTCTTCTCTCTGCTGAGCTGAGTGCAAACTACTTTTGCATTTTGAACTCAGTTGGCATCAACTGTAGTAAGCTGAAGACAAAGGGGGAAATGGGAGGAGAAGGGATAAATGGAGGTATTTTAAAAGCAACTGAAAAAGTGAGATGGCAGAAGATAAATTGGGACTGTCAAAACAGGACAGTTGGAGGGTTTGTTGACAGAGAGGATTGGTGATCATACTTCCACTTATGCAT
This sequence comes from Urosaurus nigricauda, assembly GCA_034509955.1. Taxonomy (NCBI): domain Eukaryota; kingdom Metazoa; phylum Chordata; class Lepidosauria; order Squamata; family Phrynosomatidae; genus Urosaurus; species Urosaurus nigricauda. Next base: position 14,228,053 of record JAOEGL010000013.1, read on the forward strand.
TGCCAAAAATGGGGGAAAGCATTACCAAAGGAAGTAGATAAGAGAAGGCACAGATATGCATACAAATTGCAGACGGTGATTTCCACAGAAATTTAGAAACAGAGGCTAAAGCTGTCATAAGGCTACAATTCATTACAGCTGTATCTTCCTTTCAGTCTTAGAGGCCATATGCCTCTATAGTCTAGAAGGGTGTGCTTGTGTTCATATCTTGCCTGCAGGCATCCCAGGAGCGTGTGGTTGGCCACTGCGCAAGCAGAATGCTAGACTAGATAGGGCTTGGGTTTGATGTGCCATGGTGTCTTTGTCTGTTTTGTTTCCATGTGCTACAATTTAAACACAAATACAGTAAGCCACAAACAAGAAGGAGGTGCCAGTAGGCTCGAGGGTAAGCCTGCATTTTATGAAATTACAAATCTTTACCAATATTTTTTGAAGGGAATAGTCTACATGGGGCAGGGGGAAAAAGCTGAAGGAGGACTATGTATGCTATCTCAGGGCTAGTCTACACAATCTAAATACTCTTCATACAGGGGTTCCTGCATGGCAGGGGGTTGCACTGGATGACCCTTGTGGTAGCTTCCAACTCTATGATACTATGACTAGCCAAATGAGAGCCAGCATAGTGTAGTGGTTTGAGTGTTGGACTATGATGCTGGTGTTTGGGGTCTGAATCCCCGTTGAGCCACGAAACCCATTGGGTGACCTTGAGCAAGTCACACTCTTTCAGCTTCAGAGGATGGCAATGGCAAACCATGTCTAAAGAAACTTGCCAAGAAACCCCTGTGATAGGGCCACCTTAGGGTCACCATAAGCTGGAAAAGACTTGAAGGCACAGAGCAATAACTAGTCAAACAGAATATGATCTGGCCACACATGATTCACATTAATTTGGGATTTTTGCAGGGCCAGGGACTCCTTAAACCCGAGGGGGGGGGGGAAGAATAACCCACCCGTTGCCATATTTACTGGAATATCTGCAGAAATGCACCTTATTGCATGTGCGATTGTCTGTCCACCTCATAGGGAATTAGATGGCTACACATTTTGTGGTGGGGGGGTTGAATATATGTAACTATCCTCAGGAAAGTAAAAGCAATTAACCATCTATGCAAAAGTGCAACAATCCACAACAATGCACATAATCCACAGCAATGTGCACTTACGTGTAGATTAGTCCTCAGTGTTGAAGGAAGGAAGGAAGGAAGGAAGGAGAAATCAGGGGAAAGGGGGATGAAATGGTATATCCTGATATGTACCAGAGTTTGGGAAAGGTGCTATTTGGACTACATCTACCAGAATCCCCCAATTGACATACTGGCTGGGGGATTTGGGGAGTTGCAGTCCCAGGGCATGGGTGACTGGCTAAAGTCCTGAACACCTCACTGGTTAAGTATTAAGTATACTTTAAATCAGAAAGAACTGTGTTTTCCCATCAAAAAGGCAAGTGGTAATGATGGTGATAGGGACAGTTCAGTAATAAAATATATATGAAAAGTAATGACAATGTCATTTAGGTTTAGTGTAAATTGTTAAAGAAGCTAAGTGTGAAAGTGTATATGTGTGTGTGTAAATTTCATGTGTTTTCTTCCCCCACTGATTAAATTGTTTGTTTAGACACCAGGAGGGCCCACAATGTTTGTATTATTACAGTACAAAGAAAATTGGGTGAGAATGGAATTATTGTACATTTTATTTAATTCACTCCCCCTGCAGGTACTAATTTAATTCATTTTAATTGGTTCGAGGAATGTCTTTGAGCAAAAATATTATGCTCAAAGGCATCAGCTGGAAACAGAATGGGAATGCACCTGTAGTCAAAATCAAAAGATAAAAGAAGAGGGTGGGAGAAACAGCTACTTGGTGAGAATAATTGAAAAAGGGGTGGGTGAAAAAGACCCCCTTTAAAGGTGGTACATTTTCTTCCTCTTTATCCTGCAAAGTGATAAGAAAGAAAGAAAGAAAGAAAGAAAGAAAATAAAGGCTTGATCCAAATCTCGGCTATATCTTGAGATCATTATATAAGAATGTAATCTTTTCAAGGAAATTTGTTTTGTAAGATATTGTTAGCACTGGAAAGAAAAACAAGGAAAAAATATTAGAATATCACAAGGAGAGTGAGGTGGTGGAAAAGAGGAAGGTAGGTCGGAAATGTCAGGATGGAACCAACCTGTGTACTTATTTTCCAATTTTCATCTCAACGTGAAACCCCAGTATGGTGTTAAGTTTTGACACAAAAGAAACAGAACTTACTGGTCAAGCACTGTTGGGGAGGGAAACAGATTTTAGAAAGCTGGTATGGGGTTCTTTAATAGAGTAGGTATGTTGTCACTCTGGTGCTGTAAAACATATTGAGATGTGCGGATATCCTGGCTGGATGAGGACCCAAACACACAACAGGTTACTAGGAAGATATGGACTTCCTCAGTGTCAGTAATGCAGTTCTAAATATTGAGCTATATATTCTAGAGAGCAGGGTTTGATACCTTGCTTAGCTGTGAAACCTACTTAGTGACTTTGGACAAGTTGCATGTTCTCAGCTTCGGGGAAAGGCAATGGTAGACCTCCTCCGAACAAATTTTGCCAAGAAAACCCATGACAGGTTCACCTTAGTGTCACCATACGGCAGAGACAACTTGAAAACACACAGAGATGTGCAGGAACCTGGGAGTTCCTCTGGAGTTGCAAGGAGGGTTTGGTAGTAAAAGGACATTTTTTTGTGTGCAAGACTTTCATCAGAAAAAAAAATACTCCCAAAACTACAACAACAACAAAAACAGTGGGCCCTTGGTAAACACTGGAGTTTGATTTTAGGGTCCCCAGGATAACAAAGTCCCTGGATGCTCAAGTCCCATTAAATGCAGTGGCATAGTAAAATGGTGTCCTTATATAAAATGGCAAAATCAAGATTTAATTTTTTGGAATGTATATATTTTTAAAATATTTTCAAGCCATTAATACTTGAATTTGGGGGGTGGGGGAAATCCATCGATGTGAAGGGCTGATTTACACCGGTTATGACATTCCTCATATTCATATAATGAAGAGTTTCCATTCTGATGGATGTGAATGCAGTGGTGATAGTGGTGACTAATGTATTTGAGACATAACCTTCAGCATATCGGATAACTCTTTTACAGTTGGACTAAAAACCAGAACAAATTCACCATCCTCTGAACATGGGAGCCGGTAGCAATGACTGCTCCAAGGAGAGTCCAAAATTGCAAGCAACTGTGTTGATCCATGTCATCCAACCACTCCTAGCCATTCTCATCTCACCCAACAGAAGGTCTTTTGTAAAGCTGAAGGATCTAAATTGCCAGCGCAAGACCAAACTACACCAGATGATTTTGAAACTCAGCAAAGATAGTTCAGAAAAAAATATACAGTTGCTTGAGGAACCCATCCACTCCCAGCTCCTACAGAGATTGCTGATAAACTCAGCAGGAGCTGGGGAGACTGAGAGAGGTTGCAGATGGCCTGATCAGTCCTGTTATCAAAGTCCCAGCATGTGGACCCTGCTAGTTCTAGCTTCATTGCATCACTGCTCAGTGTTCAGGAATAAGATTCATTTCCCCTTCTGGATGTGATCTTTCTGGTGTCAGCCTCTGTACATTAATTCTCAGGTCTGCTTTAAGAAAAATATGGGATTCAGCTCTCCTGAAACTAATGGTAAAGGTCAATGACTACCTCTGATGTTACACTAAAGATGCAAAAATATTTGACAGCCATAAGATTCAATATGAGTCATATGCAATTAATATGAAACATGGAAGTTGATAAGGGTCAAAAAGAAATGTGCTGTTACAGTATTTATATTTCCCTGTGAAAATATCCATTCTACACCTTCCAAGACTGTCAACAGGATAAAGAACACCTTGTTTAGGAAATCCATATATTTCCAAGGTTTGCAATGCATTTTGAGAAACCCCAAGTCCCTTTGAAATGTGTACATCATCATCATCATCATCATCATTAGACTAAAAATGCACACATTTTCAAATGTGCACACAAACATCCTCTTGTGAATGGGAAAAAAAATCATCAATTAAAAATAGATTTCAAAAATGCATACTTTTAAGTGGGAACATACCCCAAAATGCATTACTTTCCAATGGGATGTTAGTAGGATGTTGAAAATGGCAATAGAATTTTGCAAAAATCCAATGAAAATGAGATTGACAGATTGGGTGGAGAGTCCAGTCAAAGCATATTGGGTGACTAAAGCATGGGTGGAGGGGATTCACTCATCTGGCCCCATGAATTGCTTTCATGCTATACTTTGTCAGTTACCTAGACTTTCTGCACAAGTCTACCACTGTTGTATACGTAAATCACCTGAAACGCCTATACAGTGGACTCTTCCCATCTGTAGGGGTTCAGTTCCATGCTCCCCTCCCCATGGAGGACAAAAATGTGGCCAGTGGCACCCTATATTGTTCAATGATGGTGACATGTGCACGAACACAATACCATTGGATAATGTGGGGTGAAGTGATCCATGGGGAGTCAAATCTGGGATCACCAGCCTGCCATTATGAAGGGTCCATTGGACAACAACTTCTGCAAAAATTCAGGTAGTGGGTACAATCATCACATTCCTCTACCTATTATTTTCCAGATGTATTGAGCTAAGATGATGACATTTGTAGAGCACCACATCTGGAGGGCATCAAGTTGAAGACAACGGAAGTGCACTAGGAAAACTGACTCCCTACAGGATAAATCTGTAAGTAGATAAAATAGCACCAACCACATACAAAAGAGTAGCAGCATCAGATCTGGACAAACTGTCAGATTTGCTGCAATGTAGAAGTGTTTAGTGAAAATTCTAAAGCAAATAATCCAGTAAGAAGGATATTAGTATCTAGATAGATTATTTCAGAAAGAGAGAACAGAAAACCGTAAGGATAAGAAATGGAATGGAGTAGTCTGGAAAAGAATGTGGCTGGCCGACTGACTAGAATTCTTAAAGCTGAGAACCTTCATATGTCTTTTTCAATAAATTGTTGTTGTGTGCCTTCAAGTCATTTCCAACTCTCTCTCCCGAATATCTTTATAAAAACTGTTTGCTTGCTACACATATCACTTAGTTTTCTTGTCAAAACTTGTTCAGCAGAGAAAGGCAGAGAAAGTGTGACTTGCTCAAAGTCACCCAGTGGATTTCCATGGCCAAGTGCGGTTTCAAACTTTGGTCTCCCGGAGTCTTATTGTCTGTCTTTCAATAAATAAATAAACCAAAATTATGTTAATAAGCGGGACTCAATCTCATTGTTCTTCCTCTGCGTTTGAAGGAAATAAAACAATATCATTCAAAGAGCAGTCACCAATGCAGAGTTGTCCATGCATGTTAGGGAGAAAGAAAAATCTTGGATCCAATTATGCTGATGAGGATTACCTCTCTTTCCCTTCCTATTTTTGCACCAACAGAGCAGCCATTTTAGCCAAATCTGTTATAGCGCACAAATCCTTAACACCACGACATTATAGCATGCACCCCATTATTTTCCAAGATACATTGAGTCAAAGGCTCCCAGGCTGATGGCACAATCTCCTACACTCAATTCCATTTGCTTCTCTTCCTCTCCCTTCCTTTCTATGACTGTAGCTAGCAAACTCTTATCTCTCCTCAAAAGAAAAGTATTATCACCTCTGAATGGTAGACACCTTCTTCTGCTAATGAGATGTCATGAGCTGTCATCATGGCTTGTCATATAAATTTCCCATTTGCCACCTCCCAGTATGATCACCGTTTCCCCCCACCGCTTTAAAAAAAAAAAACCACTTTGGAACTTAATAAGCTATTTAAATAGAGAATATTCTGTTCTAGACAGCTTAGAAATGATAAACTGAACAAATCAGGACTGAAAGGAAAAGAAGGGCGAGCTGCTTCGGTGAAGTTCAGGAAATTGGCTTGTTTTTACACCTCTTTCAGCGTTGTCACATATATATATATTTTCCGTTTCTGCCTTTTTAATGTAACAGTGTGTTCTGTAAATATTGTTGCAGCTGACAAGAACATCAGTTCGTGTTATTCATAAAGCTACTCAGGATTCTTGCCATGAACAGCAAGCAGAAGCAACAATTACTTGCATTTTCTATTTATTTATTTGTCATAAAAAGAGAGACACCCCCCCTTTGCATAAAGAGAATGCTCATGCAACTGAATTTTACCAATGCATAATACACAGGGGGAAAAGAAATCTCTTTAGCAGTTATTTTGTATGCAAGCAGAAAGACCGGCCCTTACAAAGTGGTTTTATTTTTATTTATTTTTTTGTCTTCTTCAGTTGCCATTCAAAAGGTTAAAATATACTGAAGGAATGAGGCGTAGCTTCTTTTGAAATGGAATTATCAAATGAATAGCCAGAGAGGACGATGTGGGAGTAGTAAAAATCTGTTCACAAAAGGCCTGGAAATGTGCCATTTCAATGGATCTAGAAATCAGAGACTGGACATAGTGAGACAAATAACTAGTTATTTATTTATGATTATTAATTCTTTTCTCCACATAACTCACACAATTATCTTCAATCACAAAGCATCTGAAGACATGGGTTCCAGTCCCCGAAAGCTTATGATGCAATAAATTGGTTAGTCTTTAAGATGTTCCGTGACTCTTTTTTTCTTTTCCTCTACTCTTTGTACTGAACCAGACGCTAAGCTTTTCTACACCAGTAGGAAACCCTGTACTCACTCCATAGCAGTTGCAACCCAGGCTATGGCATTCTTCAGGATTTGTACGTAATGCAAGGTTTTTCTCTGAAAATCTGGAAAAATAAAAACTGCCTTTCCCACCTGGGAAATGGCACAGACTTCTGGATAGCTCCATCAGTGGCGAAAAATAGCTCTTGCCTTGCTCTGCTTCATTCTGATCCATAACTACAGCTTACTGGTAAGTCAGGCAATGTCCTTACAGCTAGAGATGTAAATCTTCATGTTCTTCATCCATGCAGACAAGAACAAACAAATCCCGCAGAAGTCTCTCCACTGGATAAGAATTTTTTTTTTTTGCATCTTTTTTTACATCTTTCCAACTGGTATTCATGCTTCAAGAAGTATTTCTAAATGCAGAAATACATGCTTTCTGAGCAGAAATAAACATGGGTCAGTATTCTGTATCAGTTACTTAGTTAAGTAGTTCTTGTTGTTAGCTGCCTTCAAGTTGATTTTGATGTATAGTGACCCTATGAATGAGAGACTCCAAGTCTCCCTATCATTACAGCCCTCTTCAACAATTGCAGATTCAGGGCAGGGTAAGAAACAAAATGTAGTCTGATGGACTGGTCATTGTGAATCTCTACAAGATGGATACTGAAGGCTCAGGCAGTGGAGAAATGTTATAATATTACCTCCCAGATTTCTTGGAAGGAGATGTATAGTTTCCATCCCCATTGACTAAAGTGCTGACTGATGCCAGAACTATTCCTTGCCTTTATTGAAGCTCACAGATGCCTATATTTTCTTAGAGCTGGTGCAGAGAGCAATAGGGCAACCAACAATGCGATGAGTTACATTTAAAAAATTACAGTGGGCCCTCTACATTCACTGAGGTTAGGGGCACAGGACCTCCATGAAAGTGGAGAAAATGCAAACAGCAAACTACTGGTTTATTTTAACCTGAAAGAACATCTCTCTAGGAATCTCTGGGTTCTCCAGCACAACTCTGTGGTCAACATCTGCTGGAAGGTAACCATAGAATTGCACTGGTGGACTTACAAATGCCTAAAGAAGTGTTTTCTCTAGGAGTCTCTAGTTCCTCCAGTGTGACTCTATGGTCAACTTCCAGCAGAGCCATACTGGAGGATCTAGAGATTCCTGGAGATAATATATCAACTAAATCTGCAAATAAGCAAATCCGCAAAAGTCAAAGCCGTAATTGTGGATGGCCAACTGTATATCAATGTTGCTTCTTTTAACTGTGTGTTAAGTAACTTTCTTATCTGTGATCTTTACTCCTTCATAGTGCAGATGGCTGGCTCTTGGCTGGTTGGCCAAAGAACCAATTGGTGTGAAAAGCAAAAGTCAAATGCCTATCTGATTCTGGAAAGCAAAAGCACAGACCAACCCACCTAGCATATCTCACAAAATGTAGATAGTTACAAATGCCAGATTCTCTTGGTATCACCTCTACTGACATCTGGTCTCCAGGCCCAGAACCTGTGAGGATTCCTGACACTGTGTTGGCAATCGTGCGAAAACTGCAAAGCTGTCAAAAAGTTGTAAGACAGAGGAAGAAAAAAGACTGTGCATGAGTAGCTTTGGCGAGATTGCGCTGAATAATGTTCCCATTCTTGGGTACATCTTTGGCTGTTAAACAGAGCATCATCACTGTTTCAGAGAAGAACTGGGCAAAAAGGACGTGACTTGTTCCAGCTTAGGAGAGTCAGATCCCTATCCACTGATTCAATAATTTTTTTTTTTAAAAAAAAAAACAGTTGCTCCAACATTTTTGGAAAAACAATGGTAGCAAACAAGGGGCCCATTGAGACAAGTACAACTGCAGGTAACTCATCTGTTTCAGTGAGACAATGTTATAAGGTGAAAATGTGACTCCTAACTTAACTAAGATAAACATCCTTAGTTGCCATGACTTGCTTTCCACATTATCTGTTACACTTATATCCTGCATTACTTCCAAAAGGTGTGAGGTGGCATACGCGGCTCTCCAACCCCACCATTACTTTATTTTCACACCCACCCTGTGAGGTAGGTCAGACTAAGGGAGAATGACTGGTCATCCAGTTTTTGACTATGAACCTTATCACACTAGATGAATCCCGCTCAGAAACAGGATTTTAAAAGTACAAAAAACACGCAAATGTGGGATGTTTTTCAGACGCGTTTGAACCAAACAGCAGGGTCAGGGAGCAGCACTCTCCATGGACCGCTACTTTGGGTAGCGCTATTCAAATGTGCCATGTGTGGATCAGGCTACTTTGTAATGGAGTATACAAAGATCAAATTCTTCAAGTATCCCTATTTCCCGCCACTTGGAACAGCTAGTTGGAGCCGCAGCTCATGATACCACTGAGTCATGATCAAAACAATTCCAGTTTTGTTGGGAAGATGTTCTCTTTTCCTTTTCCAAACTGTTCAGGCTAGATCAAGAGAAAAGCAAATAAGCAGCCTCAGTGACGCAAGACACTTCAGGGCACCCCCAGGTATGATTTACCCGTGTTAATTTGTGTCAGCACAGGATTCAAAGGAACCATTTTCTTCAAGGCAAGGAAGGAAGATGTTTTCTCCAGCAACCATCGTCTTCTATTAGATCAAGGTAGCTGAACTGACAACTTCAAATCGTTTAGTTCCTTACAGCGAGCAGAATAAACAACCAGCTCCTACAACAAAAAAACACTGGAAAGTCAAGAGAGGAAACACAAATTAAACATATTTTAGTGTATTCTCACCCAAAACACCCTCCCCACCAGGTGGCAGTAGGACACCCTTGTTACTCAAGCTTTCTATTAATAATTCCAGCAATGGTGGGGTGTGGGGGAGAGGATGCACATCACTGGCACTATGCTTCAGCTATGCATTCTAATAGTAGTAATAGGAAATCGAGTGGAGACTAGCTAGTTTAAAAATAAAGTCGTATGAAATATCCAAAGAAATGTCAGGATTGTTGATAGATTCTGCAGGAGAGCATTATTGCCTTTATACCATTAACATGCCACCTTTGATGCCTGGAAAGATTTCAGAGGTGAGGAGAATGCAGACCACAGGATGCAAGTACTCCCTGGTCCCAATTCTATGATCCTTCACATTCCAGGATATAGCCATTTTTCTCAAAATACCTCATATTAAAAAAAAAATCTGCCAATGTTCAGGCTCTAGATGCCTCCAAACTGCCCCCAAAATAGGTTCCTTTGTCTCCCCATGCACCCCAAACCCCAAAGGAAAGCAAAATAGTAAAATAACAAGCCAAAGTGAAATGGCACTTCTACTATGGGAAGGTAGTTGATAGGGAGATGGTGATCGTGTACTGCTTGTTCGTGATATGCAGATGCAATAACTGGGGAAAGTATGTGTGAGATAGTCTTGGAACTTTGGAGAGGGAGCAAGCATTTAGGATGTACAGATTGCACAATATTACTAGCACAAAACAGCAAGGGCTTGGGATGGCTATTTATGGAAGTCAAGGGAGATAATGCAAAAGCAGGGTTACAGCTGAACGTTACCCCAGAGGACAAGATCAGAATTCAAAATGACCTTAATAGATTAGAAAGCTGGGCCAAAGCTAACAAAATGAATTTCAACACAGAGAAATGTAAGCTACTGCACTTAGGGCAAAAAAATGAAATACATAGAAACAGGATGGGGGGACACCCGGCTTAAGAAGGCTATGGCCCAGTATAGACCACTGGTTTGCAGCGGCCTGGGGCCAATTCTAGAGTTCCGGAGCATGCAGCATCCACACACTCCGAAACCCTAGCACACATCTTGATGCAGCACCATCCCCACAGTGCTTGTATCAATGAAGTCATGCGCCTGCCGCATCCAAATGGCCTGGCATGCATGTGACGTCACTGCGACGCTCCACAGTGCTTTCAGCACCTCGGCAGCATCACCAGAAGGAGCCCGAATGTTACCTTATGGCATAGCACCACCTTCACAGGGAAGAATTGTGAAAGTAGAAAGGAACACCACAGTTTGCTCCATAAGGTGTCCCAATGCTTCAGCAAGTAGGAAAAATGTGTGTGTGTGTGTGTGTGTGGAGAAAGAGAGAGAATTTTGTCTTTGACAGTAAGGCATTTCTCCCTTCCCCTACCCTATGCACACATGAGTTGCTAGAATCACCCCTCTACACACGCACATGAATTAGGGTTGCTAGATTGAAAACTGGAGAGGACTTTTGTATTTTTAATGGTTGTATTTGAAAGAGAATTCCAGTAGGTGCTGCTTGCTACATAGCTGCATGATAAGCAACAACTGCTGAAATTCCCACCTATATACAACCAGGGGTATTCTCCAGTTTTCAGTCTGGCATCTTTACTGAACATACCTGCAAAACTAGAGAATAATTAAACTTGACTCAAAACCTTTATTGTCTTGGACTTGCAGAATTCCCTAGACAAAATAGCCAATGAGTTGCAGCTCACCCCATAACTTTTTTTGCAGCTTTGGCACCACATTTTTATCCTAAGCAGGATAACTTCATTATTTAGCCTTTTCTTGCCAATTCCCATTTATAATAAATACACAACTATGCAAATATGTCATGTGATGATAGTATATGATGAAGGCCTGCATCAACTTGATTGTGTATAACTAAAGTAGACCCAATAAATCAATTGACAAATGGTAACACATAGGTAAAACTCATTCAATCAACAGGTTAGTTGAGACTAACAGTAGAGCTCAAGGTACTATTTCTATACCATTTCTCATCTGCACACTTCCCATTTGCACGTTAATATTGCTACACACATACAAAAAATATAGCGGTTCCAAATATTCCCCAACAGACAACAGGATACCCGGGAACCTTGGTGCCCCAGTTTGTTCCTTTTGCCTTCCTTCCGCTCCATTTTGACCCTTCTTAACCCTTCATGTCAGATTTTGCTAGCGTAGATGTTCACTGCTGTTTGTGATATTTCCCTCCTGCTTTTCAGACCCCAAATCATCTCCCAGAGCAGCGCATGGCAATTTAAAATTCAGTCCACAATGCTAGTGGCAAGCTCCGTACATAAAGTAAGACGCAGGCCTTGCCCTCAGGCTTACAAAATAGAAGGGCAAAATACACAAAGCCAGGGAAGGGGAGAGGAGGACAAAAGTAAAGGTTGAAGAGGAGATCTACTTGACAACACCAGAATGAAGTGGTGACTTGTAAACAGGCAGTTGTATCACTTGGGGTCAGGCTGGTCTCCCTTTGCTGGCTTTCGTGTTGTGATGGACATGGCGTCACAGATTGCATTTATTTCTTCTTTGATTTCGTCTTAGATTTTTATTCTGTCTTTCTTCCAGTCAGCTCATGGTAGTGCAAGGAGCTCTTCAGCTCTCCACCTTTATCTTCTCAGAAACTCAGGGTGTGCAGAAAGCATTGGGCTGAAAGAGAGCAAATGGGCCACAATTATCCTGAGATCCTCATGGCTGATTGGGGTGAGACTTGAGTAAATTCAGAACTGCTATGTATCAACCAGTCCAGGGTTTTGAAAACCAAGTAAACTTTATTGACTACATACAGGCAGAAATTCACTAGTCAGCGTTTAATCCAGAACTACCCTCCCTACAACCAAACAATATATTAAACCACCCAAAACCCAAATTCCGCCCAGCACTCCCAGGTGCGAAAACTTACACTCACCGTTAATTGCCACACAATCAGTCCCCCACCAAGCCAACCCCTCTTTCCCAAATGTTCTCACTGTCCCTATCTCCACCAGCCACAACCGTCTCCACCATCCCCTTACAATCCATTCCAATCCTCCTGTTCTCATAATATCCCAGCCAACTCTCATCAATCACTCACTACCATATATATCTAAATCTATATCAACATTTTATTCTATTCCACAATCAAATTTTTATTAACAACTTTTTACCTAGCTTAACAACTACATAACTCTATTCAGAGCCCTGACAGAACCACGGTTCTGACAATTGGGAACTTTTGAATCTCCTAGTTTTTTGTCCAACATGGTAAAGACTATGCCACATGGACTGATCGTCTAGTCAGGGACCAGAGTGTCCTCCCTTTCACCACTGAAATCAAAGGGCTTTGTAAACTAAAGCTTAGGATGCTTTTGAACTTTTTCCTAAGGTGGCCACATGCCCCACTTCACAGACAATGTTCCTGTCTTTGGAGGCAACCTTTGTCTTGAAGGTAGGAATGTTTGTGTGTACATGCCTTCAAACTACCTGTTGATTTATGGTGATGCTATGAATTTCACAGGGTTTTCTCAGGCACGGAATACCCAGAGGGGTTTTTGCCAGTTTCTTCCTTTGAAATATAGCTTACAGCACTAAATACTAACCAGAGTTGACCCTGCTTAGCTTTCATGATCAAATGGAACCTGGTGCCTTTATTAAAACCCTAGAAGTATGGGAGACTTGTCCAAAATTGTGTTCATGAACTGTGTTGGGTGCAATTATGCCAGCATAACTATGTCAGAGATACTGGATTGTACCATTGTATAATTGATCCCACAACATGGGCTTTCCCTTAGGACAACAATTGATCCTGCCTCTATAGACTACATAAAAGGCTACAGCAGCTTACACCAGTGAAATAGGGATTACTCAACCATAAATTGCACCACCATTGCACAATCTCTGGGGGGGGGGGGACACTACTTACATAGCAGCTTTTGCCCTAGGTAGAGCCCCAACAAAATTCTGGCCCCTGTGTTCCTTTGGATATTGAACAACAATTCCCATCACTCCAAACAATGGCTAGAAGTGATGGGAGTCAGAATACAACAACAAATAGAGGGCACAGGTTTCCCACCCTTGGTTTAATTGACTAAGTCATTGAAGCCCAGCAGGAAGGAAGATCAGCAGGGGCTTTGAAGTTAGCCATCAAAAGTTAGCAGGAACTGGGCAGCAAACTAAGCAGGCACACAATTTGCCCGAGGAATGGCTGAGAATAGGAACAGATTTACTTCTCCACACCATATTAGAAACTATTCCTTAGAAGAAACTACATGCATCACAGTGTGCAAACATACTTTAGAAATAGGGTTCTCTAGTGTGCCACGGATTCATGAAACTCCTATTGATTTCACACACATTTTTAAAGAATGATTTTTCTATTGATGCTGGTTTCTGCAGAAGCAATTTTCCTGTACTTTGATTCTTTTCATAATCTAGGAATGAAACACCACCAACAACAGTAGTAATAACAAAAATGGCAATAGTGCTTATTCCATAATGTTCATTCATAGCCAGGAGCTATCATTGTGTATGCTTGAAGCCCTGTTCATCACCATGAATACCAGGTGAAGAAAATTGATCTGTCTGGTTCTGATTAGGTGGTTTCATTATACAATCTGTTAGTTTAATTAGTTAACTTATTTAGTTTGATTATATCACAGTCATCTGTTGAAACCTTGGCTCGTTTTATTTATTTATTGCTCTGTGTTGCCTTGCGTTGCATTGCAGTGCAGTCCAGTCCATTGATCTTGCACAGCTTGGTGGAAATACTGGGCCATAAACAATCCTAATGTGACTACCTTCATAAGCATGCCGGGGGGGGGGGGGAGACTTCATTTATTAAAGGCTATCATACTAACACTGCACTTCTCTTGTTGGCTTACTGTAGCATTTTTTCTGCTTAGAAACAAGTATTTTTACTGAGACCTTGATACCAGGAGAGGACAAAGGTAGATATTATGGAACAATGTGGGGGAAAGTGTGATCCATGGCCCAACACCTTTCAGCATCCTCTATCCGAAAATCACCCATCTAAGGCCACCGGATGTCACCGGATGTTAAAAACAGGTAGGGAAAAAAACCCACAAGTGCAAACTGAAAATGACTTGTAGGTCGCCGTTTCAGTCATCTGGGTGACCTTGGGAAGTCAGAGGGTTTTCATGGCCAAGTGAGTATTCAAACCCTAGAGATCCACACCAATGCAATGGATGCCTTTCACATCTGAAATCAATGGTTTTATCTAGAGAGTGGTGACTAAAGAGTAAGTTTTGTTGAACTACAAGGAAGAACGTCTGTCAGATGCAGAATGCTTGTCAATAGCAGTTGCTGGGGAACATGTGTAGGAAGTGCTATTGCTGTTATGTTCTGTCTCCAATTTATATAGACTGCAGATGGGAGATCATAAATGCTTATTTATTTATTTACTAATTTAAAGATCCTTGCACTTAGAAATCTACATGAACACTTTCACCGTTAACTCTTCTCCCTGATCTGCCAGTTTTGATTCTTCATAGTTTCCTGCATTCTTGCGATCAGGAAACACAGAGGTCTGCAATTCCTTGCCTTTGGTCTAGATACAATTTACGAAAAAAAGTTTCATTGCTTTACCCCAGTTTGTCTGAATTAGTTCTTAATTATCACCACATGCAAACTCTTCAGTTTCATGGTACAGCTGCTGTTGTCTCAATGGAACAAGACCGACTTAGTAAATTCAAGAAAAATACTCTCTGTTAATGTTAACATTTTCTATAGCTTTATAAATGTATTTGCGTGCTCTCTCTCTTTCTCTTTCTCTCATTCTTTCTCTGTGTACATTCGCCCCATGCAATGAAGCAATGAAGCATGTGATCTGGGATGATGGTGTTACAAACTAGTTCCTCGCTCCCATTGTACAAGCAATTATGAGCAT
Source organism: Urosaurus nigricauda (assembly GCA_034509955.1). Lineage (NCBI taxonomy): Eukaryota > Metazoa > Chordata > Lepidosauria > Squamata > Phrynosomatidae > Urosaurus > Urosaurus nigricauda. The sequence goes on from JAOEGL010000013.1 coordinate 14,243,333, forward strand.
GACAAATTGTCAAGTCAAAACGCCAAGCAAAACACAAGGGAAAGGGGAAATATTTGAATGCCCGTAAACAGTTCTATTTTGTTTTTGTGCACAGGAAGAAGCAGGGTTATTCGAAGCTGGAGGGAAGAAAAGTTAGAATAAGCTGCAAGCTGAGATTTGACAGATGAGCAATATATTTATAATACTTCTGTTTGAATGGACAAGGCAGCCCCAGAACTGATGATCCATTGTTCTTCGGGGGCAGCAGAAGAGTAATACACATGCAAAACCATTCCCTCCTTGTCATACAGAATGTGTTTTATGTCTTGTGGCTGTTGGTAAAAAGAGGCCTAGAGTGGATCTGTCTTCTGTGATTAGATGACTTAGCCACTATAGATGGTTTCATGGGACAGATCCATAAGGAGTCTGAAGCAGGGAGCTGATATACTGAATGAAAGGTGGTATAATGTGCCAGCAATAAATATTGTAGCTACAGGATTTGAGGTGGGAAGTCCCCAGTGGAAATCTCAGCAACTGGGCAGAGGCCAGTCTCATATCAGCCTATCCAACCCAACCCATCCACCTACTTACTACTCCTGCAAAGTTTGGGAAATCACACCTCCTGTCATCTTTTTCCCTTACTAAGGAGTCATGAAATTGAAAACCTGCTACTCAAGGTAGTAGTGTGCAGGCACACATCATGGCTTCTGTGAAACCTCTAAGTAAACGTCAAAAATACAGGCAACTGACCCCCCCTCCCCCTTGTGTGTGTGTTTGGTTGCCAGCTCCAAATATTTTCTATTACAACAGGATAGTTTGCACATATTTACTGCTGCTGGGCAAATCCAGAGCTTATAAGGATACTCAAAATAAGTAATGTGTTTCATAGTCACTTGTATATAGCGTGATAGACTCAACCCTACTATAAGAGTTGTTGAACCAGTGAGATTCAGCAATGAATTCAACAGGACAATTCTACTCAAGTTGGGATTAATCAGAAAAATTCAGACCACTGTGTTATACCTTATATAATAAGGATTATAGAACTGCTAATGGTATGTTACCATTTTGTAAAGGCTAGAATACCTCCCAGCCCTCCATTCTGAAACTGATATTCCCATTCTCTCTATTGAATGCCAGCATGGTATAGTGTTTTGAGTTTTGGACTACAACTCTGGAGGCCAAGGTTCGAATCCCCACTCGGTCATGGAAATTCTCGGTGAACTAGAGCAAGTAGCACTCTTTCAGCATCAAAGGAAGGAAAAAAACAAACCCTCTTTGAGTAAACCTTTTAGGGTTGCCGTAAGTCAGAAATAACTTGAATGCACACAACAATGACAATCTTCCTTCCTTCCTTCTTTTTATCAAACTCCAAGCCACATGAGATACACAAACTTCTCTGAAAGACTACAAGTGTTCTGGGAAATCTTCCAGAAGCTCTAACAGTGTAATTTTCCCTAGGGCACTCTATAGTAGTGATGTACAAATCAAATGTAATCTGCTCCATACACCTTCCATCAAAGGAACATTGTTCTGCCCACCGTCTGTTCTATATTGCGAACATGATTCTTCTTTACTTACTGAAACTATACAAATATCACTCCACTCAACTGTTCACATAATCAATGGAACATACATGGAAACAGTGCTGCATGCATGCTGAAGTGGCCACAGTCCCTTACAGTTTCTACATACCATTTTCTTTCTTTCTCTCCCCCCCCCCCCCCCCAGTTCTGTGCTGAATACTCTTTCTCACTTTCTCTGTCTTGAAATTCCATAATAACACAAAGGAGGGGTGGGCAATTGTGATGGAACAAGAGCCCCATCCAGTTCCAGCATTCACACACACACACACACACACACACACATCATGTGTAGCAATTTTAACACTTTGGTCAGGGTTTTGAGGATTGATGGGGGCAAGAGGTCCTTAAGCAACATTTTTGTGGTGCTTTGGGTTGCAGGGGTTGGCTGAAATCTTTCCCATTTTTAAAATTAGCTTCTGATGGTCTTCTTGAAAGACCTCTGATGCCACAAAATGGAATTCCATGGGCCACATGTAGCCAGTGAGTTGACCTTTCCCTGCTCTTATGACCAATAATAAAGCACTAGTGTGCTCATCTGCAGCTGAAGAAACCCAATACACAATCTAGTGGCTTATTAGAGAATTGTTATTTCAGCACACTGATTCTTCTAGATTTAGACGTCTGTGTGGTCCTTCACATTAGCCTTTTTGAGGTTGGTTGAAAGGGTGTTTGGGAAAACATAAGCTTTCTTGCATACACCTCACCCTGCTATACTTTTTAGCATGTGCAGTAACAGATGCTTTGGAAGATATTTCCCTCCTTCTGCCCTACCATGCCTGTTGTCAACACACAAGTGTGTGGACTACACACACAGTTCCCCCTTGGCTTGACATGAAACCTCTGTACATAACTATGGATATGGATAACTATGGAAGTGGGACTTGCCAAGTCCTGGAGGGCTGCTATGGGAAATAGAAGAGGGGAATATGAATTTGATTCCAACTATAACTGATGATCTCTCACCTTTCCACAACCAGCATACAATTGGTTTTAAAAGTTACAAAGCACTGAATGTAGCAATGCTGATACAAGATCAACTAATGTAAATCTCTGCGTAAATGTTTCAGAGAGGGAAATTGGTCTAGGTGTGCATAGAGTTTATGTGCACCCACAAAAACTGTTCCCCTTGGAAATCTGGGGTAGCAGACCATTGCATTATGCAATCCAAATAGTCATCAGCAGTTTTCTCCATACTTACTACACTGTAGCTCTACAACCCTCTATAGTTCTACAGCCCTATAGCTGTGGAATATATCTTAGAGGAAATTGTATCATACATGCTCCTCTGGAGGTTTCACCCAGATGTCCTATTTGGTTTGGTTTTTGGAAAGAAGGAAGGAAGGAAGGCACTTCAGCCCTATGATTTCCAGTGTCATTTTACTAATGCTTTCAAGTTGTTTCTGACTAAGGCAACCCAAGAGAAACATATAATGAATTTTTTGGGATTTTTTGGGGGGGTGGGGGAGTTAGCATGATGCCTTCAGAGGAAGTTTGTCATTGCCTTCCTGTGATGCTGAGAGACTGTGACCTTCAGATCCTGGTATTCCAGATTCCTAGTCAAACACTCAAACCCTACACCATGCTGTTTTTTTTTCCTAACACCATTACTAGGGCCAAACCCGAAAAGGCCCCCACCCCATTCCCGTGTCACCATCCCAGAAGCAAAACCTCTTGCTGCTGTTGCTTCCAATGTCCATGAAAGTTGAGTTTTATATAAGTCTGAAGGACACCAGCACTCCTTCAGTTATCCAGCCAAGTAGCTCTCTCTCCATTGCTGCTCCCTGAACTTGCAGATGGATAGATTGATTTAAATAGCTTCATCTCAACGCAGCCCATGTCCTTAGGGCCAAAATAAACTTGATATGCTAGATTAACAATGAAAGCTCTCAACACTTTTAAAAACTTAAAAGTAGCCACAGGGGGCAGGCGTGCCTGTGTGATTTTGATCAGAGCTTTGCTGCTGGGTGCATGCATGGTGGGGGTTATTTAGCTGTTTCCTTCTACTGTTTTTTTCCTGTTGAAACTGTGTCCTCAAGGCTGTTATCAACCCTGCAGCAGAAAGAGGACAGAGACAAGGCACATGGTAGTTATTCTACTTTACTTCAGGTGAGGCCTAATAGCAGTTTGAAACTTTGGCATAGCTCAGATGCAGGTAGGAAAGGCAGGACATGGTTTATCACTGGACCATCATTCTATGATCCACATTATTGCAGAGGACTCATTGCAAGTCCCCAAAGCCCCTTCCCCTCTTCTTCACTGCTGCTATGTGGTAGATATTTATGCAATTCCAAAAAAGTGAATAGTAATCACACACAGCAGTGACTGGTGGTTTCCATGTCAGTTGGGTTCTAGCATCTACTTGAAAGGAGCTATCTAATTTGTTGAGTTCCATTTCTTTGGCTCTTTTAACCATTTGGACCAGACTCCGAAGTGGATAAACCACCAAATTGCTATAGAAAACCCTCTCTCCCTCCCTCCCTCCTTGCCCACTGCTTTGTCACTCACATCAAAGCATGTTACGGATCTGTGTAATGTGTGCAGGCACCATATTACAAATGAAAATTCAAATGCTGTACAGGTTGATTTCTCCCTTATCTGAAATGCCTGAGAGTAGAAATGTTTTGTATTTTTTCATCTACACAGAGCGCACACCGCTTAAAATGAGTATGAAGTTGGGTGATCCAATCACACTTTTTCCATGTTACATTCTTATCCTTACTATGTACTTGATTTAAGATGAGATGGCCTTCACTATATCTGTTTTTCTTTAAAATTTAACATACAGGAGAAGAGGAGAGCGGCATAAAATAAGACCCTTAGGATCAATTGCGGCTTTAGAGAAAGTCTCAATCATTGTGTTTGAGGTATTGGGGAATAATCTCAAAGTGAATTCAAAAGCTCCTAGTGAATGCCCTCAAATTCTTTGACTCTCCTAATGTTATATGCAGAGACTGATAAGTAAGGGACCCATTGTATTCCCTCTTGACACAATGCTCTTTACACACTCACCTCTGTGCACTTTACCCAAGCTAAACTTTGCAAAAGGTCAAAATACAGATGAGGACTACGTTTCTCCTGCTTCACCTGAGTTCTGCCTGCTGCACCTTGGGAACATCTATTCATTTGTGAGTGGATTGATGTATCAGGCTCAGCCATTTTGTTCTCCCCTGGGAGTCATGCTTAAAAACTAAAATAAAATCTATCAGGCTTCCAGAAAGAACCCCTGCTAGCAGATATTGGATTTGTGAACTTGTTGTTGTTGACTTCTATGTTTCACACAATTGGGCCAATGTGGGATATTGCAGGGGGCTGACATTGTGGAGGGAATCTGACCACAGGCATTAATACATATTGCTTCAATGCTCCCTTCTTCCCTTCGCAATGAGGAAATCTTTGAGTGGTGTGCAACTGGGTTTAGTTTGCTTTTTTGAAGAGTGCACTGAAGATCAGCAGAGGAACAGTTCAACTTCCCAGGATCCTCTGCAGCTAACCTTCAAAAGGAGGCACTAGCATGAAACCAGTGAATTACAGTATAGCACTACTCCATTACCTACGGACACAATCAGGATTATGGGCTTTTCTCTTCTAGAAGTGCTAATTGGCTCCCCATGGCTTGAGGGTTTGTGTTAGCTAGAGTTGCTTGCCAACTTCCAAATTGCCGGCTGAAATCTGCTCATCTCAGATTTCAAGTTCTGAACTCTCCAGGTCTACAGGGAAAGATATCTCAAGGCATGTGGCACTGGAAAGGGGGAAATATTGATTTTTATGTGTGGCTTAAAAACCTCATCACCCACTTCCTCCTATTCGCAATTGGTGCCATGGAACACTGGCTCAACCTGAAGGTGTTTGTATGAGTCCAGTGAAAGGAGGGGACTAGACCAGTGGGTACAATGGCAATGCCCCACCAGTGGGGACAATACAACGGGACTTGTATTTCCCCCTTTCCAGTGCCACATGCCTTGAGATATCTTTCCCTATAGACCTGGAGAGTTCAGTACTTGAAATCTGAGATGAGCAGATTTCAGCTGGCACTTTGGAAGTTGGCAAGCAACTCTAGCTAACACAAGCCCTCAGGCGGACATGCTCTAGTGAATTCAGGATCTCGTCATTGGTGGCATTCTCCTGGTGCCCGAACTGATTGCAAGGGAAACAGGGCCTTCTTGACTGTGGCTTCCCATTTAGAATCAAATAATCCTAGAGTTGGAAGAGACCTCAAGGGCCATGTTGGAAGACACAATCAAAACACTCCCGACAGATGGCCATCCAGCTTCTGGTTAAAGACCTCCAAAGAAGGAGACTCCATCATACTCCAAGGAAGCCTGTTCCACTGTTGAACAGCTCTTACCATTCAGAAATTCTCTTAATGTTTAGGTGGAATCTCTTTCCCTGTAGCTTGAATCCATTGTACCATGTCCTAGTCTCTGGAGTAGAAGAAACAAGTTTGCTGCAACCTCAATATGACATGTTTAAACATGATTATCATGCCACCTTTGACCTTCTCTTCACCAGACTACATACACCCAGCTCCCTAAACTGCTCTTCATAAGTAAAAGCATGGTGGTTTCCAAACCTTTCATCACTTTGATTACCCTTCTCTGGACAGCCAAGTGTCCAATGCAAATTGTGTACTAATGTACATTGTGTAACAAAGGACACCATGCACTCTTGCCACTATCCCAATATGCATCTTCACAATTCACTAACAGGTTTTCTTAACACCTCTGCTACTTCATTAGTGTATGTAAAGTCACATTAAGTTAAAGGTGAAAGTCCATTGGTCTTGAATTTTTAACTGGAAGAATGATGATCATTCTAACCCAACCTTCAATAAAGTTGCATTCCAACAACGTCTTCAGGCCCCATGATTTCGGCCCATTTTCGTCAAAGGCAAAACTGTGTACAAGCAGGGAAATGAACAAATAAATGTGCACCTTAGGAAAAGTAAGTTTTTGTCCATGAAGGGAAAAAACTTTCATAAACCAATATGACACAAAGAGAGGAGAGAAGGGGAATTTAGATAAATGTAATGACATTGAGAAAGAGAGATGTTTGTATCCCTAATCTCATAGCAAACTGACTGTTTCAGATAGAGGGATGGAGGGAGAGTTCCCCGCCCCCCAGCTAAAAGAGAGAAAAGGAAGGAATATAACTGAAAATGGAACTGTAGCTTAGTGACAAAGCATATGTCTTACATGCAGATATTTGCAAGTTCACTCCTTGGTATCTCTGAAAAAGGAGACAAAAGAAAAGGGATTAAATCACAGAAGGTAGGGAAAAGTGTTGCCTTGGACCTCAGAGAGCTGGTGCCAGTAAGAATAACTGATAACTGAGGCAACTGGGAAATAGATGAACTGGGAAAATCCCCAAGGGCTTGGAATGTTACTTTAAAAAAGCAATTAGTTCCAGCACCAAGGTCCCCGAAGTAGTTAGTGGCTGATATATATATATATATATATATATATACACACACACACACACACAAATAAGCCACTCTTCTTATAAGTTTGTTCTGGATCCCAGAAGGAGGCAGTTAATCACTGAAAATACATATTTATTAGAGTGATTAACAAACAGAATTTAATAAATAAATTAGGAAAATATTTTGACTTCTGCCTTCTTCAGTTGCTGAAAACTAAAGTGAGCACAGTGTTCCAAACTTCACCTTGGATACAGCTGATTTTTGTTCTCAGCAACTGAAGAAGGCAGAAACGGAAATGTGTTCCTAATTTCGTTATCATATATGCCCACACATATAGAGAATCTGCTCCAGGTTTTAAATCTGACATTCAAGGAGGTATCCTGTATCCTAAGACTTATGCTAGCAATAGATTAAGTACCTTGAATGGTTCCATTAAGGCCTGGGTTGAAATCCAAAGACAGATGTGATTCTGTACTGCTTCTGGCTTCCATCTGATAGAGTCCAAAAGCTACTTGGTTTCTGCTTGTATCCAAACAACAACAACAACAAACAACCCAAACCAAGTCCTTTTTTCAGCATCGGCTGATTAACCAATTTTGTTTTATGTAAGCAGGATCTCCTGTTTGGTTTTGTTTTTTAAGTCAGTGCAACAACCCCAGGCACACATTTGGAAATGATAGCCTGGATTACGAAGGTCTACCAATCCTATGGCCAAAAGTAAATGTTTTCTTTCTTCCTCCTCCCCTTTCAATTACACAGAGAATATGTCTTTGATCTGTTCTCTGCCCTCAGTATTTCCTATTTAAGCATAGTGTGGCCACCTTGGAAAAACAGATCAAAAACTCTCTCTTCATAAAGAAAAAAATTAATTGCCCTTTTCATAAAACATTTAATACACAGCAATACTCTAAACCTCCAAAGACACGGGTTACCGGCTCTGCCATAAATTCCCTGCTTATAACCCTAGGATGAAACTGGCAAGCATAGCAATATATAGGTTTTACATTTAGGGGCCTTTTAAAGGTACATAAACCGCATGTCCAAGCCAAGAGTTGCCTGTGGCACGTTTCAGTTATATAGTCAGCTTTTTTTAAACCCCTATAAATGGGTGGTAGTCATCTACTTTCCGCAAGTCTTCCATCAACCTTTGCTGTAGCAATCCATATTGCAGCAATAAAAACAGTTCTCCAAAGGTAATTCTGACCCTCTGCTCTTCCAAATGGTACATCCATCTATCTTTCAAAGGCACTGAGTTATGATTTTCATAGTCCTGTCACATACATCTTCTTTGGGATGCTCCACACTTTTTGTTTTGATCAGAAAAGGGAATGTAATCACAGTGGTACCAAAATCAATGAAATGAGGGGCTTTCAAATACATAAGGTTGATGATACTGGTGGAAGGCCAGCCCAAGATAGAATCATAGAATCACAGAGTTGGAAGAGACCACAAGGGCCATCCAGTCCAACCCCTGCCATGCAGGAATTCCCAATCAAAGCATACCCGACAGATGGCCATCCAGCCTCTGTTTAAAGAACTCCAAGGAAGGAGACTCCACCACTCTCTGAGGGATATTTTGCTGCCCATAACAAAGACCTCGTTGTTCAAAATGCATCCAGCAACTGTGCATTTGTATGATGTGTGGAACATCAGACATAACCATTTAGCAGATCTTGCACTGGAGGATCAGAAATTTACACTGTTCCAGAAGAAAAGTGGAATGTAAATTAAACCAAACAATCAATCAACCAACCAACCGCTCTAAAACAGCAACTTTATTTTCTGAGGTCATTCTTATTACCATTTAATGGTAAAGTAACCCAGTTTATCATTTATGCACACACTTGGTTTGATCCAGCGCCTTTCATCTCCAGACTGTTCACACTTATTTAGGCACTTGGCCAAAGTTCAAAGTGAACATTCTTATTTATTTATTTAATAATATATTTTTTATCTCTGAGGTTCTTAGGGCATTGTATGACAAAAATCAATTCAGAACAGTTTAACTCAGACTTAAGACAATTTAAACTCAGCTACAAAAAATTAAAATAATGTACAACATCCAAAATCCACAAAGCAGAGATACTTGTGTTGGCCAACCAAAATGCACAAAATACATGAGGCAAGTTTTTGAAGCTCATGCATTTTGGTTGGCCAACACAAGTATCTCTGCTTTGTGGATTTTGGATGTTATTGTACTTTGCTGTATGGCCAAGACGGCTACCCCTGAATATGCAATTTAAAATGACATAAAGAATTGGTATGTATTAATTAGGACCCAAAGTTGTTTTTTTTTTTTTTTAAGCCACAAACCAGAATGGCACCAGCATGGGCACAGATTGGGCCTCTAAGGGAAAAATATTCCTTAACTGGGGTGCCTCCATCGTGGGACCCATACAGGTCCGAAGGATACACAAGCCAACGGCTAGTATTCCACCACTTTGCTGTAGGTGCGGCATACCATGCATGTGACATGCATATTAAATAGGACTGAAGTCCTTAAGCCTATCCTCATACTGAAGCTGGTGCTGTCTGTGCACAATGCAAGGTGACTTCTGGGGATCACTACTACTGACTACATTACCCAAAGCGGGCCACTTACACACACACACACATAGAGGAGCTGCATTCTCAGGCCCCTCTCTCTTCTGCAGAGGGGTTTTGTCCTCAACCACATGCCCTCAGAGATGGTTTTGCATGCTGAGGAGGGCATGCGAGACACAGGTTCACCACCACAAGAGGAGAGGCATCACTGATCACAGGGCTGGGACCTTGAAGACAACAGCCATATGATGGGGGGGGGGTCCTTCTACCCTCATTCAAGTCCCACCTCTTTCATAACTTTATAGCTGTTGTTTGTGGTTGAAAGCCTGAGACGACTTTTCTTTTTATCAGCAGTCCTGATGTAGCTTGGCAATGCATAAAATAGCTTAAAACCATCAAAACACTTTACAATTCATTTTACACTTATTTATTTATTATTATTTTTTAAAAAACCCTTTCTCCCCTCTAAGTTCAGCCTCCTGCCTTGACTCCCAAACTTGTTTGCAAGCCATGAAAGATGGCAAAGGAATATTAAACTGTGATTTGAACAGGCTACCTTGACTGCCGATCTGAATGTTTGCATTTTAATTTTTAATAACTCCAGTAATAGTTTTTTCCCCCCTTCATTCTGAGGAGAAGTAACTAGAAGAATAATAAAACCTTGATGACCTCATTACAAATGAGGCGCAGCTTTTGACTTTTAGCAGAGCTCAAACCAGATCCTTAGAGGTGCTGTACTCGAGGCGGAAAGGAGCTGCCAAGTTGGGTATCTTGCTAAAGAAAAGTTGCACATACAAGAAATGGATTTTAAAGTGAGAAGCCTGAGGCCAGTGTTGTATAGCTGGTCACTATTTGGGATGGAGAAACCTTTCTTTCTTTTTTTAAAAAACAAAACAAAACCCAAGCTCTTTCCTCCAAATGTGCAAAGAAATTTGGGATGGTTTTTATTTTTAAAAAATGTGCCAAAAATTATCACACATATGTGCAAACCAAATCCAGCAGGATTTGTGACTATGCATCTTGGGTCCAGACTATTTGAAAAGCAATGGCTGGGATTCCTACACTGGGGAGATGGAGGCTAGCATCCTGTTAATCATTTTTGTGCATATTAGTGCAGCAGTAGTGTTTGTGTGTGTAAAGTAGTGTGCTTTATCTTTTGCTGGATTGCTTCATCGTTTTACTGGAAATTATGTCTTAAAATATCTTTTAGGGGTTTTAATTGTTTTAATCTTTTTTAAAAAAAAACAATATTGTTGTGCCACTGCACAACATTTTTAATATTAAGTGTTAATTAAGCCATTATTTAACTTTTGTAAGGAAATTTTTTAGTTTCATTTTTTAAAAATTATTGAAACTGTCTTGAATCTCATCTTAGGAGAAAAATGGGATAAAAATTCAGTAAATAATAAATAAATAAATAAATAATCCCTTGTTGGCTGGGACACAGAAGGCTATCCTCTTGCTCTTTCATCCCATCAAAATATCTCCCATGGCTAGCAGTTGCCAAGCCTTGGAAGGGACTGCTCTTTTTACCAGTGGGGGCAGGAGGGAAGGAGAGATGAATCAGTCCATGAAAACCCATCTGCTCTGAGCTTCTGGGGGAACGATAAGGCAGGTGAATCTCTGTTTGAAGGTACACCCTCATTTGTCCTCTCCGGTGGTGTCACTAGGGTTGGTGTGACTTAGTGCAATAACTCATGGCATCATCCCACCCCATTGACCCCTACCAGATCATACAGAATCCTCAGTGATGGTTTTTCTACTGATGTTACACTTCTTCATTCCTCCTTCTAATTCCAGAAGCCAGAGGCTACTGTCTCCAATTCACACATGAGATGTCAGCTTCATGAGTGGGGTGCAGGAGGAATCCAGAGATTTTCCCTCCTCTTAACTCGCAAAGCGGAAGACTGTTGTGTCAGTGGGAGAAAGCAGCCTCCAGCTTTCAGAGTGGGGTGCAAGAGGAACCCAGGGATTCTTCATCTGGTTGACTCCTAAGCAGAAAGGGAATGGGAGAAACCAACCTCCAGCTTCAGGAGTGCGGTGCAGGAGGAACCTGGAATGTCTCCCATTCAAACTACAGCCTTCTGCTTTGGGAGTTAAGAGGATGAAGAGTCCCTGGTTTCTTCCTGCATCCCACTCCTGAAGTTGGAGGCTGCTCTTTCCCAGTGACACAACAGACTTCTGCCTTGGGAGATAAGAGGAGGAAAAATCCCTGGATTCTTCCTGCATTTTACTCCCAGAGTTGGAAGCTGCTATCTCCAATTTTATAAACAGCCTGTATCCCACTCCTGAAGCTGGAGGCTCTTGGGTCAATGTCCGACAGCAGCCTTCCTCTTCACTCACTTGCTCCCTGATTCTCTTGCTTGCTTCTTCCTCTCTCAGGGATGGGGCCAGGCCATACAAGGATCATAGAATCATAGAATCATAGAGTTGGAAGAGACCACAAGAGCCATCTAGTCCAACCTCCTGCCATGCAGGAACCCCCAATCAAAGCATCCCCGAAAGATGGCCATCCAGCCTCTGCTTAAAGACCTCCAAGGAAGGAGACTCCACTACACTCTGAGGGAGTGTGTTCCACTGTCGAACAGCCCTTACTGTCAGGAAGGAACCCAGATAATCCCACACGCTCTCCTTCTCTTCTCCCATAGGATGTTTGAATCTCAGTGGGTGGAGAGGCCTTTCTGGCCATGCCTTCTTTTCTGCTGAGTTCCCCATATCTTTGCAAGGGACACTAATGCTGAACCGTCTTTCTTCCAAAAGACAGTTGTTTAGGGAGGAGCAGTGGTGTCACTAGGGTGGTGGTCATGGTGTCACCCTACTTATGGTCATCGGGTGTGGACCACAACCCCACACACCTCAAGTTATACCCTTGGAAGGACTGCACTCAAACCCAGTGGTGGATTGAGCAGTAAATCAGATCCAATGCACAAATTAGAAGATTGGGTGGTCAGAATTGAATTTATACCACACCTTTCTCTGAGATGGGTTCCAAGAGAGAGAGAGAGAGAGGGTGGGAGATAACCTGGAAATTTTCATATTTCAGTAGGGTTGAGGAACAAACTAGTGGCTCAACTGGAACTACCTGGGTTCCTCTTAGATATGAAACAGAACCTGAGACTTTTGTCTGCTTGCAAAATAGTGGCATTTTAAAAATTCTGACACTTAAAACAACCACTCATTCAATCACATCAGCCTTTCTTGACTTTCCACAAATAAAACACTGTGGGTATATAGGCATTCACGCTTGCAAAATGCTTGAGCTGTTCTCATAATGTGGCTAATTCTTTTTTTAAAAGTCATTTTATTATAAAGACACAGCAAGGATGGCACTTTGATGATCCTACAAAGTTATTTTGTTCCAAATGGAAATCATGTAGGAAATTGATTTTTATCTCTTACATCTCTTCCCAATCTGGCAGAAATATTCTGAATATACTGAAGAGCTTCAAATGAACGTCTCTGCAGGGACTTTTTTTTTTTTAAAGAGTAATATTATGAAGTATTGATTACTCATGCATGGGATTGCCAAGATAGGGATTTTCATACTGGCACATGCTAGTAAGAGCTACTAAATTATGTTTATGCCAATCCTTTAAAATGAGAGAAGGGAAAATTGAGAGATAGACAAAAAGAGACACAGAGAGAGACAAAGACACACACAGAGAAAAAAGGGTAACCTGGAGGTTTTCATAATTTAGCAGCAGTCAATACCAGATCAATGTGGTGCCTTTGCACATTCCACAATCTCTCTAGCTGTCAACAAAAGAGAGCTGAAGCAAAGGACAACTATTTTTCATTTAATTGGAATCCAATTTTAAAATAACAAGGCAATTCAGTCAACTGCTTTGGTGGGAACAGAAACACAATGAATTGAACAAGATAGGTAGGAAGGTAGATAGGCAGATAGATGATGGCCAGGTGATAGACAAAATGTGTATATGTGTTCTATACACATAAAGTGAATGTAATCCCTCACAATGTTTATTAATGTAAAAAGCTAGTTTTATTTGGCCAAAATCAGGCTTTAAGAAAGGCAAACCCGAGCATGGCTCCCCATAAATAAATATATGAGATAGTGGAAACTCTACCAAACTGAAAATTCTGTTATCCTCTATCTATATTGTTTTGGTGTTGCCTGCGGTGGGAGTGGGGAGCAATGCAATGTCTACAAGAGTTATACTGAGACGAGTGAGTTTCTTTTGCTCCTGATCTCTCGCTCCTATTTTAACCCAGGTCTGCAAAAAAGATAAGGAAGTACTTTCCCCTTCACCACCCTTCCCTTATCTTTTAATTAAATCAGAAAGCAATATGCATGTTACATGTGCACATCCAGTGTTGTTACCACTGTGGAAGTTGCACGGAGGGCAGTTCAAAAGATAGTGGCTGGCCAAAATATGCAAGCGGAGATAAGGAGAATGGTATGGGAGCCAAACCTTTTGGCCCAAATTCTTTCCTCCCAAACCTGTATCTTGGCCCATGGAAATAAATGAAACTGCAGGCGTATCTGTGATTTTACAACCACTGTGACATTTGCGCAGTGTTTTTCATGCCCTCAAGAATGTCATAGGATGAAAATGCTGCTCCTCAATGCCAGGTCGGTAAATGGTAAAACACCACTGATCCACGACTTGATCCTGGATGAACATGCTGGCCTGGCTTGTAGTATGGAGACCTGGCTGGATGAAGCTGGGGGGATGCTAATTTCTCCCAACTTTGTCCACCTGGGTTCTCCATTCAGCAGCAGGCTAGGCCTGGGGGTCAGGGAGGTGGAGTTGCAGTGGTCTATCAGGATTCCATCTCCCTTACCAGGTGCCCTGTCCCACAGTCTACTGGGTATTAGTGGGACAGAATAGGGATTCTGTTGGTGTACTGACCACCCCGCTTCACAACAGTCTTCATTTCTGAGCTGATGGAGTTGGTCCCTGAAGTGACGTTGGAGTCCCCTCGGTTGATGGTGCTGGGGGACTTCAACATCCATCCAGATACTACACTGTCAGGAGTGGTTCAGGACTTCATGTCTGCCATGACAACCATGGGCTTATCCCAAGTAATCTCCTTGGAGAAGTGAGGGCGACCACATGTATACTGGATCCTTGCCCTTTCTGGCTTCTGAAATCAGCTAGAATGGGGGACTGGCTGAGCGGGTAAAGGGAGTGGTGAATGCTTCACTGCAGCAAGGCAAATTTCCTGCCTGCCTTAAGGAGGCTGTGGTGAAGCCTTTACTGAAAAAGACCTCCCTGGATCCCCCCATTCTGCATAACTATCAGCGAGTCTCTAACATTCCATTCTTGGGCAATGTTCTGGAGCGAGTGGTGGTCTCCCAGCTCCAGCGATTTCTGGATGAAATAGATTATCTAATGCACCTGGAGTGCCAGTCAAGAAAGTATGCAGGAGGAAATTATGAAACTTCTGGCACTTTAGTTTATTATTGTTCCTTAATTAATTGATTGATTGAGTACCTTTATATTCTGTTTTTTTATCCTGTAAACTCAAGGCATCATAAAAGATTTACACACACACACACACACACACACACATTTTATCATCACAACAACTCTGCAAGGTTAGACTTTCCTTTTCTGATTGACTGACATACCCCGTGAAGATGTGGTTGATGCTGACTGTATCATGCTTAATGACATCCCAAGGGGCTGCCCTTTGTAACATCCCTCTTGTAACATAACCAGGGTATCCCTTGATCTCAGGTTTTGGCCCTGAAAAGCCCAAATAGGACAGTCCTGATTTACGAATCCTAGGAACCATTCGCACTACACACTTATAGCATTGTTATTCTAGTTTGACTGCCATGGTCCATCCTATGGAATCTTGCAACTGGTACTCTGGTGAGGAACTGGAGTGATCTGGATTAGATGTCTAAATGCCTCTCCCAGGACTGCAAATCCCAGGATTCCATAAAGTAGAACCATGGCAGTTAAAGTGAAAAAAAAAATAGTGCAATTATACTGTACTGTGAATGGGCCCATAGTAATAATAGTATTACAACACTCTGAATCTAGCAGTGACTGTGCATACCTGTGTGGATTTGATAGGTGGGAAATGGTAGCAGTTTTCTCTGAAAACTTTTCTGCAAAGTGGCCTTATCTAGAAGCAGGTGGGGGATGGAGATAAGAAAGAAAAAGAACTTCTCAAAACTGACTGAGAAACTTTGATTCAGCTCTGTACTGTAGAGCTGAATGCGCGAATACCTGGAAGATAGGTCCTTTGGCTGCATTGCTGCCAGTCTGGAGTTTCCCAAGAAAGCAAAGGTTCTTTGTCATTGCGATATTTCATAACCTTCAAGACTTGCTAAAGGAAATGCATAATCCACCCCACCTCATCCCACCTGCCAAGAAACAAACTCCCCATTCCACGGCCTTGTTAAATCTGTAGGTTTTCCTTGTAGCTAATCAGTTCAAAGTCAACACAGAGAAAATCCAGATACAGACTGATAGCACGAAAGATTAAAAACAAAGGTCTTTTCAACATTAGGAGTTCCGCTGGCCATAATTATGTTTCTGATTTCAACAGATAACTACCTTGGCAAGTAGAAGAACCCCTGTAATGCAATGTTAAGAATCAAAAAGTGTTTCAAGCCCATGAAATGTTTACACGATCAAAATAAAAGGATTGAAATTTATGGGGAGGGGGGAAAATACTCCCTCTTTACAACTGATCTGTATATTTTCAAATAATGCTTCCCATCAAATGCCAATCTGGAGAGTTATGGCTTATTGCCCTTGATGATCTCTATTAAATGAAAGGGACTTTGTTGGAAACGACAGTCTCACATGAGGGAGAAGGTGCTGGATCAGAATCAGACTCAGTTTCATTTTGTTCATCATTTCATAAACCAAAATGGAGATACTATAGTTTTCACACCAAAGACTGCTGCTTCAGAGACAATCAAAATTTCCTTCATCCAGTCTTTTCCACTCAGATTTGGGGACTCAGAGGTATGTCATGTTCTTTCTAAAGGTGAATTAGTTGGATGTGAAATTCCTCTTTACTGTCATTATTTCTGAATTTTGTCCAAAGTACTATATTCAGTGTGCGACAGCTTTAAATTCATTTTATAGAACCACAGCAAACTACAAATCTCAGAATTTATAGTTGTCTCTCTCTATCTCTCTCTGCTTAATACCAAGACCAGCCACTGATGAAACAAAATGGAGAAAATCCTCTAGTCTCTAATTACTGCCTAAATTTCCCACCAGACTATTCACCCACACAGTCACAAACTGCTGAAAGATCTACTTGTCTGTTGTATGGTGTATTAAATTAAGCTAATTCAATCTGCAATAGCCTGCCTTCTGCTAGTTTAATAGCCGGAGGGGAGGTGGTGGTGATGGTGACTGTTCTTTTTCAATGCATGCTTGAAATGCATGACTATTCTAAAAGTTCCCAGCAATTTAAGAATCTATTCCATATCACATAGTGTGATATGTCATACTATGTGCCACACTATGCCTGAGCATCTGTATGTGTGCATACCAGCCTTCCCTCAACCCCCGAACACATTGGACTATGAAAACCATCATTCCAACATTTAATATACAGCCTGAGCCCAGAGAGAGCTGCAGTTCCAAACATCTGAAGGACGCCAGTCTGGGAATGAATAGTAAGGGTATTTGTTACATTTTGCTATTAACATTGGGCTCATGTCTGATATCAAATCAGAGCCTTTTGGTCTCTCTACTGTAGCTCAGTATCTCAACCTTTGATCCTCCAGATATTTTTTGACTTCAACTCCCAGACGTTTTAGCCAGCATGGCCAATGGTCAAAACATTCTGGAAGCTAAATTATGGAGAACCAAACTTTATGAGAACTGCTAATTTAAACCAGGACCGGGGAACCCATGGCCCTCTAGATCCTGGTAGATTTTAATTCCCAATCCCCTTGTCAGTGATCACTATCTGGAGAGCCACAGATTCTGTCTCAGTGATTTACCAAATGGCAAGGAACAGTTCTCCAGGTTTTGAAGCACAAGTCTTTCCCAGTTTTCCCAGCTACGTCTAGGACCTTTAACAGGCACAACATGTGCTCTATCCATGTGCTATGACATGATTCATGGACATGAGGCATGGGTTCGTGGATCCTGAAACAGAATTCTGAGGAATGAAAGGCAAATCACACCAATAAAATGTTAACAAGGCAAACCAGCTGGGCTCAGCTGTCATAGTGTAAGCATAATATTTGGACTGCATCTCCGCAAAACCCCAGGGAATTCTGGGAGCTGCAGTTTAAAAAGTAACATTTCTGGCCAGGGTCACCAGTGGCCAAATCCCACTGTGTTACCCATTACGCAGAATGCCTTGAAAAAGTCCTGCGGCTTTCATATTTTGTTTCCCAGTTTCAATTTGTGGGGCCTTTCATATTCTTCTTTTGCTTGTTAAACTTCAATATATGCCACCGTTAGTTACACTGCAGATGTTTTGATGAAAAAGTAGCCAATTTTGTGAGTTTCTTCCAGATTCAGTTGCTGTTTTCAATGTGCATTCACATTCCTTATCCCATTTTTTTTTTTAAAAAAAAAAAAAGGAACATATCAGCTGTACATCTTGGAGATGGCAATTACATCCAGCTGCTAGTTAGATAAGTGACAGATGTTTTTTCCCTACTTTTCTTCCACAAAATGTGCCACTTGAGACCTTTCCCTCCACTGCAGTGAGCCATATTTTGAATTCATAGTGGGCTCATAGAATTCTCCCTGGGTAGACCACATTTCTCCTCTACACACACATAGCATTTTCTCTGATTTGCATGTTAATTGGTATTGAAGATCTATGCATGGCAGAACCTTCAAATACGCTCTGACATTGAGACCACCACCTCTCAAAATCAATATGCTACCAGGGCCATTCCTTGCCTTTAGAGAGAGTGAAGCAGTCGCTTTAGGCAACAGATGGTTGCTGCAATCCTGTATGGCTCAACATAGTGTAGTAGATCTGCATGTTAGATCCACGCTAGCTTGCATCATAGACTGCCCCCTGACTTACTTGAACAGCCTCTGAAGCCTTCCATTCCTTGCATCATGTGGAGCAGGCAGAATTGCAGAAGTGGCTGGCTATGTCCTAGTATCCAGATGCAAAATGATTACAGATGCACAGAGACTTCCAGAGGATACCAGAAGATTTTGATGCTGATGTTACCATTTTGCATCTGACTATGGTGAAGTGGTTAAATGTCTGTACTGCAGCCACTCACTCAAAACTATAAGGTGGCGAGTTCAATACCAGCAAAAGGGCTCAAGCTCGACTCAGGCTTGCATCCTTCCAAGGCCGCTAAAATGAGTACCCAGATTGTTGGGGGCAAGTAGCTTACAGTTGTAAACCGTTTAGGCACTCCTTGGGCGGTATGAAGCACTATATAAATGAAGCTGTTTGTTTTGTTTTTTTTGTTTTCTGAGATCCTGCTTGCCCCCCACAAAGCAGGGAATGGCCATGTGAGGGACTTCAGTGTCTGTTCAAGTGTGCTAGAGCTATGTATCTCAGACTCTTATGTAAGGAAATGTTATCCTACTGCCCTTGCCCTATGTGCCAGGGACCTATATCATATTTGTCCACTGGCTGCTAACTGTTTGTTTCCTTCCTGTTTCGGTGTGCGAAGGGAAATACCACATGGAGACCACCAGGGACTGGGGCTACACAAACTGAAAATATAGCTCTGAGGGTTGCATGCATGTAGCATACCCTCCAGCTATCTTTATCTGTCAAGAACAGCCCCAGTTAATCCTGTACCATCCCACTTTTTCATCTGTCTTTCCTCCTCCCACTTTCCGCCTTGGTCCTCAACTTACTTCAATTGCTGCAAACTGAGTTCAAAATCCAAAAATAATCTATGTTCGGTTAACTCGGAGAGGGGGGAGAGAGGAGAAGTAGGGGCAAAATCTTGCCCTTCCCAGGAGGCTCAGGCAAAAGCAAATTCCTAGCTTGTTTGTTCTTCCTCATTAATAACTTTTACTGTCTAGACTGCACTCTGATGTTGTTTGGGGTCACATGTCCCCATTTCCATCTTTGAAATATTGAAAGAAATACTGTAGTTTGCCAGCCTCTGCTCGACAATATCCTCCTCAAGGACTTTTGCATCTTTTTTTCCCCCAGGCTCACTCAGGCATAGAAATATTTGTTCTATTTATTCTAACAATGAAACTGCAAAGTGGTGACTTGCCCAGTGTCACTCCATGGGGATTTGAACCTGGGAAAGTCAGGCTTAAAACCCAATATTCTTTCCACTGGGCTGTATTATAATTGCCATTTTCAAATTCAGGCCTTCTATTCTGGAATCTGTTTTCCCCATGTATTGATGTTTTCTTTCTTTTACTGTTCAAGAGATATTATACCCATAAATGACACAGAAGAAATATTTTTTGTTGCAGATTTCATAGACCTAAGGAGCTGTCTCACTTCCCTCTTTTTTCCCCTCTCTTTTTTGAAAAATATAAAGAGGATTTTAGACACAGGTAAAGAATCCTGCTGGTGGTAAAAGTACTTATTGCAGCCAATTATAGCTTGATTGACCTGTCTTGGCAACCAAATTGATTGGGGATGGTTAAAATGCCTAGCAGAATTTTCTCTGTCCTCAAAAGGTGGGCAATTTGCTTATGTGCATATATTTGATTTGGGAGGCTGTTTTGTCGATGGCCCGGTGTGTGCCAATTTACATCAGGATGAAAGGTTCATTTGGGTGGGTGGATGGGTGGGGGTGGTTCAAATTAATCCTTTTAGTGATAACTAAATTACATGCTACATCCAGCTAACTTCCAATTAAGGGAATCAGGCAGGATGCAATAAGGAAAGATGGATTTACAGTTGCACCTTCCAAACATGTATGAAATGCAGTGAAAGGGTTTGCATATCTTGGCTGTACTTTAATGTCAAATTCTATTGAACACTTGACCACCAAGGCTCATCTTATGAATTCTGATTCCATGATTATTCAGTGCTTGATGATTCATATTTGAATGTAGCCATTCAGGTGTTTATAGAAAAGGTTCTTCAGCTGTTCATAGAAAATGAATGCGCAAGGAGTGTCCCAGCTCTACCTCCTCCATTATTGCTTGGGCCACATTAGGGTGGCAGACCTTTGGATATGACAGTGGTTGCTTCACTGTGGATGAGAATTGCATTCAGTTCAGTTTGGGTAGGAATGGAATAATATTTGCAAGTACAATGCTTGAAAATAAGACTTTAATGTTAGCTGGAAGAAAAATGAATGACAAAATTATGTGTTTATTCATCTGAAGCATGTATACCATGCGAGTGTAGAGTGGTGGTTTGAATGTTGGACTACGACTCTGGAGACCAGAGTTTGATTCCTGGCTTTAAAATGTCTGGTTTTTAAATGTTAATCTATTTTAATATATTTCTAATCTTGTTATTATTTATTGTTTTAAATTGATTTTATCACGAGCCACCTTGAGATATTCAGATAAAGGGCAAGATACAAATAGTTTACTAATTAAATAATGATATGTGAAACTGTTATACAGCTGACCCAGACCACAAATTGGCCAATGCTACATGGGGAATTCATCATATGCTTTCTCAATTGGTTCTCCTTGCTGGAGTCATCTAAAAATCTATAAATAAGAACCCAGAAATTTCTAAGAATTGGTATGGTATATACTTGTGTGCATATTAGGAACTATTTAATTTTTATGAACATTATTTTTGTAATGCTTTATGTGCTGGCTCAGGCATTGTATTCACAGTAAATGTGTTTTTGTTTATTTTAGGATAGCGCTAAAGAAGGCTAATTGGTGATAAGGCCAAAACCAATTGGTTTTTTTTTAAGCAATAGAAATTTTTGACCATTTTATCACATGAGGAGCTTTATCTCTTTGCATTTTTCCACACAGGGGACTTCTCCCTATGTTATTTCAGAGTTCTTGTCAGGAGGGTTTTTTAAGATCCATTCACCACAGAGATCATGGCAGGATGTTGGGAGCACAAGGACTGAGTCTAGTTAACTTTGAATGCCTTTAATAGAATTACTAAAGGGTGATCAGGAACACATTCCCACCACCATGTATGGAAGGGAGAGCTGGACAGTGTAGAAAGCAGATAGGAAGAAAACTAATTTGAGATGTGGTACTGGAGAAGATCCCTGGGGATACCATGGATGGTCCTAGAACAGATTAAGCCAAGATGACTAAATTGAGGCTGTTGTACTTTGGCCATGTCATGAGAAGGCATTACTCATTAGAAAAGTCAACAGTGCTGGGAAAGGTAGAAGGTAGTAGAAAGAGAGGAAGATCACACACTACATGGATAGACTCAATCAGGGAGGTCACAGGTATGAATTTATAGGACCTAAGCACAGCAGTGAAGGACAGGGGTTCTTGGAGATGTCTCATCTTAGACGCCATGAATGTGTGTAAACTTGAGGGCAGTTAACAACAACAACAAAGGGTTTCAAATTAGCCACAGACAGGAGGAAGGAAGGTGAACTCAGTTTATGGAGAGAAAAAATGGGAGGGAAGGAGAGGGAGAGATTATGTTTTCTCTTGTGTACATACACTCTACTGGCCAAAAGAGCTCTTCAGGAGCGAAATCCATTTTCAGCACCTCATTTATGCAACAGCCGTAGTGCTTTTAAGAGCCCTCAGATTTTTATTTTTTCATTTTTCCCTCTACGCAGAGTTTCCATAAAAGCCTGTCTACAGTGTACGATGAGTGCTATGTTTCAAAGAGCTTCGCAGTGAAAAGTTTGAGGGCAATAGTGCACTGGGCCCAGCAACCTAGTTGGTGTGGGTGTATGTGTGTATGTGCGTATATAAACTGATAATGATAGCAAAAAACTTCAAGTTCCAGTAAGAGCATTCTTCCATTCGACACCACAAAGGCCTTCTCTCATGGTTTTATATGCACCCAGAATTGTCCAGAGGTGAGGAAAGGGTAGGACACATACAAATGACAAGGAGAGACAGAAACTGATGAAATACTTCATTTAAGTGCCAGGGTTCAGTTTTCAGTGTGGAGAAGAAGGCACCACATCAACTTAAGGTACAATTTTGATTTTTATTACTCGCCATATCAAAGCAGAGAGACATTTATGGCTTTTCAGATCTGTTGGCTTCCAACTCCCTAAGCTAAAGTTTTCGCATCTGTGGCTATAGCTAAAAGCTCACAGGTCAGCATACAATTAAATATAAACCAAATAAGTACAGTAGTCCATTGAAAGCAGAAAAGACTCAGAGGGTGTACAGGCCGGCACTTTATGCTGGCCTGATTCTGAACTAGAATTCAGTGAGGGCTGAGCATTTACATGTTCAAAGCCCTTGTGCCAGCACCCAGGTGCCATCTTGACATGCACCCGACCAGATGGCGTGTGCCATGATGATGTCATTCATACACAGCACCCAAACAGTGACACTCACAAGGGATGTCATAAGACAGCGTCACGATGCTAATGGTGCCCCTGTAGTGGTGCAAATAGGAGCCGTGTTTCACAGCTCCTTTCTGTACCAGGTTGAGAGCATGGTATGCAGTTGCCACGTCCCCAACCCAGCCTTTGAGGGGCAGCATAGAGCCGCCCCTTATGGACTGTTTGTACAGCCCCTGAAACAGACATCTTTTCAAAATCTAAAATATCATAGAGATAAAGCTACTTTAAAACATAATCTTAAAGTTGAACCTACCATGAGTAAAAAAAAAAAGACCTCAGTTTCTTCTTACATAAGAGGATCTATTAAAAGACCAGCACTACATTGCTCTTTTTTCCTTCCACCTTTCCACCCAAAACCATAGACTTTAAAAATAGATCCAACTTCGATGTGTCATATTAGAGAACAGCACCACTTCAGGTTCTATGACTCATTGCAGGATTGACTGAAGTTACATAATGTAGGTGGAAACCAGAAAATAATCCCAAGCCAAATTTAAAACCTCTTCACCCTGCTGGAGCATGGACCTTCTCCATCATCTTTGATTAGAACATAGCTTAGAAAAAGAGCACTTACATCTACAAGTGTCATTCAGGGATGTTCCATCGAGATGTCAATGACAGTCTTCTGGAATAGTGGAATTTCCAAATACCTCTGCTTGAGAAGAACAAGCAGGAAGGTGCTTTTGCTTCAGACAGATGTCTTGCTCCCTTTTCCAACAGCCCCATTGCTGGCTGTGACTTATGTGGCTTACAGTCAGGCTACTTGATCCACTATATCTCCTCAAAATAAGTCTGCCTGGACCCTGTGGTCCTCAGGAAAGACCCATCACCTTCACTTGGTGAATATAACTCTTTTTGTGTTGTGCAGAGGTGGGAAACTGTGTGGAGGCCATTGATCAATTTCCCCCCAGACTCTTCCCTGAAGGCCACCCCCCCCCCAGCAATTCTCAATACTTCCATTTTCCTTTGCAGCCCCTCTCAAAATGGTGACAGGAAATGACTTTGTGTTATTTTCCATAACCATTTTAGGAAGGAAGGGGAGAATATGGGTATTTGGAAATAGTATGGGTTCTGGGATGAGATGAAGGTGACATGATATATAGCTTCCAGCACACGGTATTCCTTGATGTTCTCCCATCCAAGTACTAAGCAGGGCTGACCTTGCTTAGCTTCCAAGAACTGAAAGGTCCTGGTGCTTTTAGGGTCTTTAGGTCTACTCTTCCATAAATGTCCACTGCATAACCATAGTTATCTCTGGCAGAACTTGGAAATGTTTCAATTTTTGAATTACAGTTTCTGGAATTATTCAGCCAACGTGGCCACTGTGCAGGCTGCAATGTTTTGAATAGGGGAACTGATGTGTTTTCCAAGCTTTGATTATTGATTGATGATCTTCCTTCCTTCCTTCCTTCTTCCTTTCTAATTCCAGCAATTAACAGATTTGCAGCTGAGGACTCTCTTTTTGTAAAAGGATGAATATACATCCCCTCCCCTGAGACATATGATTACAGGATATCATCCATTTCATATCAGGAATAAAGTTCTTTATTATATTAGTTGCCAATCCCCTATGTGCCTATTAGCACTGGCCTGCACAGAGTTCATTGCAAGGTGATGGCTATTTTTCATTCTAAAGAGCCCCATTATCTCATCCTTAGATGGGAACCTCTCCCATATGAACCTTTTTAGACCAGCTGGTGGTATCTTCATCCTCCAGATGAGGGGCTTTATGTCACTAAGAGTGTGGTGTTCTGAGTGCAGAGCCATAAAAGAGACTTTCAAAGTTACATTATAAAAAAACAGGGTTCAGTGGGGGGAAAGATCACTATAGAACAAGAAGGCACATGGACACATATTTGACTTCTCCCTACTTTGTCAGAGAACAGAAATTGTTATAGCCTATTGGCGAAAGAATAATTATGAATGAGTTAATGGACACAATCTTCATGGCGACTTAGGCTGCTGTACATGGTGTAAGTACTTTCTTGGATGTTGCACAAAGAGCTATTGTGGGTAGCAAATTAAATTTTAAGGAACTATTTCCATTCTCCAGCTGTTTTCTTATGCTGTTAGTACAGAAGTAGGTCCACATAACTAGCTAAACCGAGGAACAAGGGAGGTACAGTCCAAAGACAAAAAGACATCTTAGTCAGACATGCAGACCAGTATTCTGCATCAGCTACGTCGCTGGGTATATTTAACTATTACTCTTTCTACATCGCATACTCCCCCCCCCCAAAAAAATTTTTTTACAGTACCATTGGACATAATGCTGCATCATAACCATATACTAGACCATATCCTACCTTAGCCACCTTGGGTCCCTTCTGTGAAGAAGGTTGGATATAAACACAATATATAAGTAAATAAACAAATTTGCCTCCCAAAACCTGTTGCTTTTAGTTTTATACAACGCAATGTTATATGTGGAGAATCAGCAAGAAGCACATTGAACGCAATGGGAATTACTCCTGTGATAGTATGTAGATAAAGTTGTCATATTGCCCAATTTGGCCAGATTTCATCCTAATACCCATTTGAACCATTGATTGGCTTGGATTCCAAACTTTCATCTTAAAAAGGTAACTCTCAAGCTCTTTTCAATGCCAACAGTGATGCAAAACATGCATCCTTATGTTTTGCCTGAAATAAGCTTTCTACTGGCTTTAATTTAATGAAGTTTCACAGCTTTGACAGTTGTTGGGGAAATGATCCTTTTCCAACTCTGATTTACAGTTTTGGGGAACATCCTTGTCTGTTTACTGAGAGCAGAGCCACCTGGAAGTACTGCATAGAAAGCAATGGAAATGAGTCATGAGAATGACGAAAGCAAAATATAACCCCAAAAAGTGCTGTGGAAAAGCAGGGTAAAATTCATAATACCATTATGAAATTATTAGTATTTACGGTACTATACAATTAATTTTTCTGCAGACTTGTCATGGCATTATTATACATCCTGAGTGGGTTTCCAAAAAATAAATAAATGCAAATTCCACAGGTTTCTTGGAAACTGAGCTGTGCTAATTAGGAATTGGGATAAGAGAAGAGGAGGGGAGGGTGGCTGGATTGATAGATCTTTGCCATGGATCTTAGGTTTCTGAAAACTAGCTTCCAACAATAAAGAAATGCTAATGTCCCTTTAAAAGAAATAACTCCACAGTTACTTGCCTTCGGTATATGCTCGAGGCCATTGAACTGTTTATTCTGATGCATGCCTTGCTAAATTAAATAGCTCTTCCACCTAAGTAAATGTGTCCAGGAGATGCATATATCTGAGGGGTTTTATAATCCAGCCTGTTCTCTACCACAGTGTAACTCATAGCAGAGACACAAAACAACAGGTATGTGGGGATCAGGATTGTCGCAGTGTAGAAGGAATTTGCCATGAGGAGAGGTGAAAGTAAAATCTGGGAAGGTGGTATTAAGTGGAGAAGGCAGGCCTGTCACGTTGGATCGGTGCTTGCTTTGATATAAATTACTTGCTTTGAAAGATACACACCTTTCAAAAATTTCCGGGAGGCAGCTTTTGCAGCAAAAACAATAAAGAATATTTGAGACAAGCTTATCTGGCACAAATTTGGTTCAAATTCTCCCTCTGTCTCAGGGTGAAGGAGTGCCACTGCTGCTGCACTCATTTTATCGCCACCTGCCCTTGCCACCTATCACCTCTCGGTTTGTTTTCTTTTAAAGGCCATCCTAATCCTGCCAGCTCTGTGTAGGCAGCAGTTGCAAAGGGGGAGCCAAGCCTTCTGAATGAGCAAGGGTCCAGGCTGTTGCAGCAGCAAGGTGGGGAAATAGAAGATAATACCTCAGTGCAGGTGAGGAGGAGATGTTAGGGTAGCAGTAACAGTTTCCTTGCAAGTAAGTGGCCAGGAAATGGAAGGGCCAGGATGTAGAGGACCAGGATATGATGGATGTGGAGGACCAGGATATAATGGATGTGGAAGACCAGGATATGATGGACATAGAGGGCCAGAACATGATGGATGTATAGGACCAGGATATGGTGGACATAGAGGACCAAAATATGATGGATGTAGAGGATATGATGCAGGTGAGACAGTAAGGAGGAAGAACAGAAGCACTATATGACTGATCTGGAGGTGATGGGCCAGAAGATAACAGACTGGCAGGCAGATGCAGTGCCAAGTCAGGGGCTATGAAGGAAGTGAGAGGAAATGACCTTCTCAGTGAGGGCAAACCATGCAGTTTATCAGCCCTAGCATCATCAGTCAGTCACCTCTCTCTTCCCAATAGAGAGGTTGGCCCTGTTTGTGGCTGCTGCTCACATCATCCAATGCAAAAAGTATTGTCTTCGTGGGCAAATTATTATGCTGATACTTGGGTAGGAAGATTTAATCAAAGGGGTTACATGAATTACAAAAAACAAAAACAAAAAACAAATGGCCTAGGTGAGGATATCTCCTTACACAATGTCTAAAAATCCAAAGGATTCCAGCTCTTGCCAATGTATGACCTTCAGCAAATTGCCTACAAGAGAATATGAACAGAAAGAGGTTCTCCATCCCCAGTGTGATGGCTGGCTTTACCAGGTAACCAGGTCAAGCACTAGATAATGTGGAAATGGTCAAAAGCAGGGATACAACACCACTAATCTTCCCAAGATACCAGTTTGCATTTGTCAGAAACCAGAGATGTGTGCCACACGGCCTGTTGTGTGTCCCTTGGACTAGTCCCTACCCTTGACTGTGTGGGAGAACACTGCGCCATGACCAGTGATGAAGTACATTCTGGTCCAGTTTGTTTCATACCCTGGAACTGGGAGAAGGCAGAGGAACTATCTTGTTCTCCACCTCAGGCAGCAAAATGTCTTCAGCCAGCCCTGTTTCATGTATAGATGTGAAGTCAGAGGCACAAAACAACTCTACATAGCAAACGAGGGATGGCCCTATCAATAGGAGAGATGTGATTAGCTGTCATTTTATATAGGACATCATTAAAGAAGGAATTTGAAATGACTAGCTGAAAGCCGATGAAAGAACTAGGCTGAAGATGTGCCCCTTTCCCCTGTATATATTAGCCATTTCATCAACCAGCCTATGATTCTGTCACAAACCTGCCAGTCTGGCCAGCTCATTGCTCATGCTTTATCACCAGTTGAACTTAAAATACACAGTCCCATGAATGCTTCAAGCTAGGGTTAAGGGCTATGCTGGGTAATAAAGATAGCTTTTCTAGCTTCGGACATAGTTATTGCTTTGCATCAGACAATGCAAATCATCAGTTTTTATTGCAGGCTTCTTTTTATTGGACATAGGGGAGAGAAAGGAAACTGTGTGCTCTCTCTACTTACTGAGCATTTGTATTGATATTTCATAAAGGGCAGCTAGATGAGTTGTCATTACATGGGCTGGCTGCCATATTAGATGCCTGGGTCCAACCGAAATCCCTTCCATCAATATTCCTCTGGTAGCCATCAGAGCCTTCTTTTACTTAGGACTCAGCCATTTCAAAGTGTTAACTAGAATCCCAGTTGCCGCGGGGCAATTTGTAGTGATCTATGAAAATAATAAATAATCCAGTACTTAATACAACTGTGCCTAGTACACTGTGCTTTGTTGTTTACCATATTAAACAGCTGTCAAGCAGCCATACTTTACTGTGTTTCAGTAATTCAACTATACTTTTATTAGACACTCGCCAGGATTATTAGGCAGGCTGTAAATTACCAGGAGGGAACAAAAACAATATCTCTGGTCGGAAATCACCATCAGAACTTGGATCACAAGGAAACAACTAACCTTGATGTTCGCAAAATCAGCAAGTTAGTGTTTTGGATGCCATACAAGGCATCCTCCAGTCAAATTTAGGCACAGTAAAAGCCCTGCTGATTTCAGTACAGAAATTAAGCATCTGCTTATCGCTTACCCACTGAAATCAGTGAGAAGTAAAACTGTTTATCTTGGATGGATTCAAGGGATTTTTTTTTAGGGAGAGGAGTACATTTTTAGGCTAAAACTCCCAAAATCTGCAACCAGCATAGACACTGGCCATGTTGGTTGGAGTCTGAGAAATGTAGTCCCAAAGTAACTTTCTACATTCTGAACTGGAATATATCTTCATCATTCATCCTGGTGGCTTGTTGAATTGGCACATCATTCAAAAGCACACTGTTGAAAGTAGAAGCATGTTGGATAACAGCTCTCTTCAGGCACTGGGCAAAGATACGGTCGACCATCGTCAACTTTTTTCTACCTCTCCTACTGTACATGGCAGAGTATCCTAGATGTCCAGAAAAAGGCCTGTTTCATTATATTAGATGGCAATACATTCCCTTGGTCCCTTGTATAGGATGGTTAGATTAACCTAACTGTCAAAAACACATAAAGCCTGTTCAATTTGATATAGAATGACAAAATGCAGAGGTTAACGATCTCATAACTTTCAATTAGTGTGTAACCGTTATAGTCCTTCTACACCCCACCCTCATGTTCTAATAAAAAGAGTCGCCAATGTCGCCGTCAAGTTTGAACTCTCCGTTTTTCTTTTCCTGCAGTCAGCTCAGCACAGAAGCTGTAGGACTTTTGCTCACAGCGGCTTTTCCTTTCATTCTCTGGTTGCTTTTGGCCTTGGCCGCTTATCTGCAGTGTTGAAAATGGGAGGGCATTAAATGTTCTACATGTAATACTGAGCCTTGCTGCCCTCTTCACCCCCATAAACAGCCTCAACCCAGCTCTTAGCAAAGTACGCTGTAATAGTAGTGGGATAATATTATTTAGCCGTCATTAGCCCAAATAAGACAGAAAGCTGATTAGATTCTCTCTCTCTCTCTTTCTTTCTCTCTGGTTTTTTAAATGTTGTAAACATGATTTAGGGTAATGATCACCCTTTCCTTGAGTCTTCATTCAGCGCTTCAGAATTAGTCTGCCCTTCCAGCCAAAGTCGAGAAAGTGTGCAATATAATTTATATGTTGTCCTGTAGGAAACGGGGGGAAAAAACCAGATGTTTCTGTCAATTCTTGCTTCCAGGATTTTACAAGCAGTGTAAATTAAGTGCAATAGATGCCACTACAGCCTGCCTTCCCCTGACAAGGGAATCTGACTTGATGGACATCAATATGCCATGGGGAACTGAAACCATTAATTGAAGCCCTGGTGACTAATCCATTACCTCGCTGGCTTCATGGATCCTGACTTAATGGCTGTCCTGGCAACTAGAAACCCACTCATGCAGATGTGGTCCAAGCTTGGCTCCTGATCAAAGAGATATTATTATTATTATTATTATTATTATTATCATTCCCCTCTTTGACTGACCGAGTGTGCAGCAGCCTTGGGATTATAACCAATGAAATGCATGCCCCGACGGATTTCCTCAAAACAATTGCCTCAACTATAAAATCACCACCTGACAAGAACAAACATCATTAAAGTCTCCTGGTCACTGAGGAGCAGAGAGGATGCAGTACTCTGGTTGTTTCAAGGGAACAAGCATACGGTATTAACTTTATTAGACAATTTAATCATGCACTTTGCTTATATTTATGGGCATTATAAGCAGGCATTAATTTTGCAATTAATTTGAATCACAAATTATTCTGTTCCTGGGTACTGTTTGATGGGCAGGGGTCATGAAGATCAAAACCAGGAATGTCAGAAAGCCCCCTCCCACCAGACAGCTGTTCACGGCCAGTGGCTTTTGGAACATGTGTTAGGTTGTTGTGTGCCTTTAGATCCTTTCCTAAAATGGTGATCCTAAGGCCTAAAATGGGATTTCTTGGCAAGATTTATTCAAAGGAGGATTGCCATTACCTTCTTCTGATGTGGAAAAAGTGTACCTTGACCAAGGTCACCTGGTGGATTTCCATGGCAGAGATGGGATTTGAGTGCTAGTTCAGCGTACAAGTCTAATAAGATGGCTAGGTACCAGACTATAATATGATCATGATATGGAAACCTTGGTGAAACTTAAAAGATCATTTGGTCCTATCAGCAGTGCTCATTTTACTATTTCTATTTCTTCACTGTCTAGGTTGAATTTGTCTAGAATCGAAGTCATTTTTGTTTTCTCTATGTTCAACAAGAGTTCTGCCATTACACTTTCTTCCTTTATCTTTCTCAGTAGGTCTATGAAGTTTTCTGCTAGTATTACGTGTCATCTGCTACCTTAGATTGTTAATATTCCAGTATGGTCCTCCAAATAACCCGACCTGAGCCAAATGTGTATATGTGCCTTTGTGTATTCATATGCTGAGCTATGAACAATCCTTCACTAAGCAGTCAGACCTTAAAATCAAGTGCCAAAAGGTGTTTAGTGAAAAAGCCATACAGGCCTTTGCAGGGATAGCATTTGATCACAACCAAAAAGACCACTGAGCATGAGTGTCTGTCACATGGACTTTAGACATTAAATGGGGTGTTCAGGAGGGCAAAATATGGTGTGAAAATCTGACACATTCTTTACACGTACATATTCATAGTGTTGAACATGCCCCACAATTACAAACTGGCCAATTCTCATGCAGAACATATGTTCACATGACAGTCCAAGCGGCTGTAAAAACTCACTGTGAGCTCTAAGA
This sequence comes from Urosaurus nigricauda, assembly GCA_034509955.1. NCBI lineage: Eukaryota > Metazoa > Chordata > Lepidosauria > Squamata > Phrynosomatidae > Urosaurus > Urosaurus nigricauda. The sequence continues at coordinate 14,274,794 of JAOEGL010000013.1, forward strand.
GTCAATGACTCTGTATAAATTATGTTAAGCAAAACTGTCGTGCAAAGTTTACATCAAGGGTAAGCCATCAGATCAAAAAGAGAGAAAAGAGAAAGAAACAAGGTGAAACATTAGCATAAGGAGGATTAATACACATACATCTTCAAAATGGCATGTACATTTCATGTCTTTTAGTGTTGAGACATATTGGTGATGGGAAAAATAGGAATTTATTCGACAACTCAAGGGCAAGACTGATTAGCAAATGTTAATGTTAAGATAAAGGAGGTCTACAACACAGAGACATGAACATTGATCATGGATTTGAATTAGATTGGCATTGACTAGGAGAGCAAATGCAGAATTGTAATGATTATGAATAATCGAGCTACTCCATGTTCCCACCTCCATCATGCAGACAAAGCTTGCTAAATACAAATAAAGATGAATGATGGGTTTTGATGTAAGGCTGGGTGAAATTTAACGGCTTAAACCCAAGGTAGTAAACTTCAGTAATATTCACCCAAGGTGACTGTTGAGAATGATCAGGTCCTGGAACAAGGCAGGATGGAAGGAAAGAATTGAGAAACTGCATCTGAGGTGTGTCATAAATCAAGAACCAGCACCTAGTCTTTGGAGGAAGAGGCCACCGTTTTGGAAGAGACATTGGACTGGAAAAAGAATTACCTTAGAAACAGATCTAAACATTTCCGCTGTTCTAGAAGCTCCAACACAAGAGGATCCTTTTAAACAGCACCTCTCTGATGCGGAGATGGTTCTGCCCTCCTCTGGCACGGAAGATATCAACACACAACCTTGTAATAGAAACATAGTCTTCTTTGCATGGTAAAATATAACTCTTGTCAAACCAGGCTAGGCTTGTCTTGCAAGAAACTGTGCTGTCCAGCTCTAGTGAACAACAACATTTCTTAAGACTGTCTGAGACTGCATCTGCATTGCAGAAACCATGCAGTTTGACACTGCTTTAACTGTCATGGCTCAACGCTATAGAATTCTGGGATTTGTAGTTTTGAGAGGTATTTAGCTTTCCCTGGTTGAGTGCGCCAGTGCCAAAACAAACTACACATCCCAGGATTCCATAGGATGGAGCCATGGGAATTAAAACCGTATCAACCTATACTATTTCTGCCGTGCAGATACAGTCTGGGATAGCATTTGTTAAAGCAGCATTTCAGCCTTTGGAGCAGATACAGTCTGGGATAGCATCTCAACTTTCTTCAGCCTTCCCTTCCCTTGGACATACTTTATTTTCTTTGCTTTCCCAGGATCTGGACTCAATTTTACCCTGCCCTGTCTTCTTTGATCCTATTTTCTCCTTATTGCTATTTGGCCTTCACTTGGTACCTTATCTAATCCTGACTGATTCTGACCTCTTGCTAGGAACCTTTCAGCAGAATCTGAACTCTCACACTGCTGTGAGGCCAGCACCTGGAACAGAACATACAGACGTGCTATTTCGCTTAGATGAAACCATCTCCTGTAAGAATACTGCTGGAATTCTCATGCCAAATTATCCCCTAGATTTTGGAATTCCATGTTACTTGTAATGTTCAAGAATTCTTGGGATATTCTGCTGGGATATGTAGAAAAGCATTACTTTTCTTTCCTCCTGTTGTGCTGTCAATGACCCATCATAGAATAAAGCAGTACATGAACAGAGGTGGTGAGGGAGCCTGCATGGTGTAGTGGTTTGAATGTTGCAGTGCAGTTCTGGAGACCAGGGTTCAAATCCTCACTCAGCCATGAAAACTGGCTGGGTAGACTTGAGCAAGTCACACTCTCTCAGCCTCAGAGGAAGGCAAAGGCAAACCTGTTCTGAAAAAACCTTGTCAAGAAAACCCCATGGATCACCATGTGTGAAAAAGGAAGTGTAGACACACATACATCAACAACAAAGGGCAATTCAGATCCTGCTGGCGGCTTGTTAAACATCAAAATTGTAACCTTGCCCTTTATGTCAGCTATGCAAGGATCCAATCTTTGCTATGACAGCAGTGGGCAACTTCCGGAGGTCTGAGGGCTTCCCTGATCTGCTAGAAGGGCTTCACACAACTTTGTTTGTTTCATAACCTTGTGGGTTTCATGAGTTTGTACCCAAAAATTGGGTGGATGAATGGATGAGGATGTTCCTAGAAGCCTCCAAGCTTGTTTTAAGGTCTTTGTGGCCTTTTTTGAAAAATGGAAGTGACCAGACATTTGTCCATGGGGTGATGGATCTAATCCAGTTTTTACTCCAAACTTTAAAGGAGCTCTATAAGGTGCTTGATATCTTTTGAGAACAGGTTTCAGTACCTTGGACCACTCCCTTAAAGTTCATCCAAAAATGTGGAGTGGATTCACCTCTCCAGTTATATGGAAATGATCTTGAGAAATTTTCCATTTTGGAAAAAAAGGCTTCCACAGGCCTATAACAGGCCTCTGTCCCCTTTTAAAAATTGCATGTAATGATCAATCACACCCCTTTAGTTTTGCCAGGTTTTCAAAAAAGCCATAAAGGACAGTCAAAATTTATGACAATCAGGAAACTCTTAGCAAGTTTTTGTTCTACCTAAATACTGAAATGAAAGTATTAATCTCAGTTAACTCTGATATTTATTTCTCTGATGAAGATCATCATCACCACCACCACCACCATTATTATTTTGCTTTTGCAGTCTTACTTAGTCTATATAAAAGGAAAAGCTTTCAACCCTCAAATGGTGAACATCAGTTATAATGAGAGAAACTTGCCAGCCCTATGAGAGACAAGCTTTCTGGCCCTGAAATAAGTGTCAGCCCTCATAATAAAGTGCATCTAACAATCTTAATCTCCTTGGAGGTTATGTGGCTTGCCATTTTGATTCCATTTTACTTTTTCAGAAAATGGAAGGAGAAGGCAGAGACCGGAGGAAACAAAAATGGCTTGGGGTACAGACAGCCTTCAGGTTTAACTTTGCCTATCCCCGTCTTGACTGGACAGTTCTATTTGTAGGCCAGTCTTCAATTTAAAGTGTCATTAATTCATCTAATATCTCCTCATTTTCCATACTGATTTCCAGTTCAAAGAGTGGAAGATTTCTGTGGAGGAGAGGGGAGAAGGAGGTGAAAAGGGGGAAGGAATCCGCAAACATAATCAAATTAATCTAAATGCATTTGTATGCCTATTAAAACCCACCTGTCCTGGGCTTTTCATTTATCATGATTATGACTGAACAACCAAATGGAGAAAGGTGCTGCTTCTTCATTCACTGTGGAATGATGATTTATTACCCTGCACATCCTTAGCAATGGTTGAGATCTAATGGACATCTCTGCATGACAAATCATTCATCCTCCAAGTAAAATTAGACACGCCATCCTTTCATGTAGAACATTTCACAGCAATTCATGAGAAATTGATATTATTTTTGTTGAACTGCTCGGTAATTGCCCACAGCACCTAGTGTGCAGTGCAGATTCAAAAGAACATATGCTAGTATTTATGATTATAATGGGACACATTAACTATGCAGCTTGACCCCGCCGTTTGTAAATGTCAACCTTAGTCAATTCTTGGGCCTGTTTTATAAATGCAACTTTATCTTCTGGAGTAAGATGGGGAGGGGGAGTCAGGATGTCTTCTCCCACTTACTGTACTAGTATAGATGAAACATTTCTAGGTGGGAATAGAAACAAAGAAATGGATCTAATAAGAAATACTTTCTTTGGCATCTGGGGGAATGAACTGGAAGGGGCTTTTGCAGCTTTCAGATTCTGATTATACACTTCTCTAATTGCCAGTGCGGTGTTGTTTTGAAATGAACAGACACAAATCAAACCTTAGAAATGAAAACATATTGGGTGAAAACATCAGCTTCCCAAGATAATCTTTTTCTGAGCTTTAGGTCCCTATCATTTAAGAAAAAGAAGAAAACTGTTAGAGATGGGTCCTCCATGAGATTGCTGAACTGGAGTTCATTTGCAGATTGGTACATTTTCATCATGCCTTAATTGTGGCTTCGTTTGGCTCCTTGACTACAGGTAGCAATCATACGGTGCGTGGTAGTTTGCAAATCGAACCCCAGCCCACAATGGCTCTTTTGCTAGCTGCTTATTACTGAGGTTTGTTTACTTGAATTGGAGGACTCACGAATCAATAAGGAATGCTTGTGCAATTCAAGCCATGTGCATTTCCAGACAAAATGATCAGTCTGCACCTAGACTAGTTTGGGACTGAGCTTTCCTCTATATTTCACAGGTTTTCAAATACTGCCATCCAGGTTTTAGCAATTTAAATTGTCTTCTGAGAGAAAAAGCCCGATTTACAGATAGCCCTTGAGACAAAACAAATGTTTAAGTATGCCTTTGATGTGAAAATGCATGTGTACTCAAATACTGTCTTGAGAGAAATGCTTTTTGCTTTGTTTTCCACAAATTGCAGATTAATGAGGAAATTAATCAAATTGAGTAAAATCACAGGAAAGTGACATAAAGCAAAAATTGACAGTTTTGTCCATCCCTACTTGACTGAGGAATAGAACTCTATTTTCAGTATATGTATTATTATTTTTTAAAAAGTCTAATTAAAAAGGGGAACACTGCTATCAGATGAGGACAGGATGTTGTTAGAGATGCCAGCTTTCCCATTGAGAAATCTCCTACCCCTTTAAGGATTACTTGGATGACCCCAGTAGTGCCACTGGGGGGCACAGGAGGTGGGTGGGTCACACCAGGTGACACCCGAGAAGGGGGGGTGGCACCCCAGAAGTGGGTTGACACCTGGTCGGCTCTCCACCCCTTCCAGATGCTGCTTGGACCTCTGTGGGAGCTCTTTAGAGCCACACGGGCACTTCTTGTGCCCGCACAAGTGCCACTCAGGGTCATGGTTGCTGTTTTGCCACCTGCGGGAGCTTTTTAGGGTCACACGGGCACTCCTCAGGGCCACGTAAGCACTCTTTCAGGCCACAGGTATTGCCTCGTCCCTGTGGGAGCTTTTAGGGGCCACACAGGCACTCCTCAGGGCTATGCAGTTGGCCCTGCGGCCCTCACACCCACTCCCATGCACTCCCCTGTCCCATAAATACACTTCTTGGCACCAGAAGTCCCCCCCCCCCAGAAGACCGACTGCAGAAGACTGACCCCACTTTGTATCAGTCATGACTGATATGCATTGGAGCATATTGGATTAGATCTAATCCAGTTTTTACTCCAAACTTTAAAGGAGCTAAATAAGGTGCTTGGCCTCTTTTGAGAACAGGTTTCATTACCTTGGACAGCTCCCATCACCCATTGGAGCAGTCATGTCAGTGTCCTGATATGCATCTTCACTATTTACTAAGGCATTTTGTTGTGCTCAAGTGTAGCTAGGGACTCATAAAGTGATGCAACGGTGGAATAGAATCTCTGCCATTATTAACTATTTATTTGCTGTAAAAAAATTATCCCACCCCATTATTGTGAAATCTCAGGAGCAAACAGATACAACTACAGTATATAAATAGTCTAAGCAATTCAAGGTTAATGAATAAATGTTTAAAAGAAAAACGTATTAAACATCTTAAATTAAAACAACCTTAAAAGGCTCAAAGAGTTTCTAAAACCATGCACATTCTTAAAATTCAATTGCTGGACCTTTTCCTGAACATGAAGAAATAAAGAGAAAAATCTATTTAGCAGTTGGCTTTAGGAGGAAAAATATTTTCTCATATTTCCATTTTTCTTTTTCAAAATGGAGACTTTTGCTGTTGATCTCTCCTTCTGTTCACTGGTTGGCTAGCTCAGCTTTCTTACTGATTGGTTGGAATGGTAAATTCAATGGAACTACAAACTGTGAGAGACCACAAACGCTACTCTTCCATTCTGATCCTTCATATATACTAGTATTTGATTATAACAGTCATCTTAATGAACTGGTTAAATATATAAAATATTAAGGATTTCAAGTTCACCCAGGAAAATGGGTTACCCATGCTTAGTAAGAAGCACTCAGTATATTATGATTTCATGCTTTCCTGCAGAAGCAGATGAAACAGGATTACATATTGAAAAGAGTCTGTTTCTTAACCTCTGGACATTTTACAAAGTGACCTAGAAAATAATCCAATATCGCCCCTCCAATGGAAAAACAACAACAACACATTCAAATGCACCTTGACAGAGCATCCTCATTGTGTCCATCATTAGTCATAAACATCCCAATGAAGTCTTCATATTGACATATTTATCAGCCATAAGAGCATGACAGAATAATTGCACCATCTCCTAAACAGCCCACTGCATGCTCTCTGATAAATTCCATTCATCAGACATGACAGAAACATTTCACAGTCATATCCATTTGCTTACCATTTTTTGCGTGTGAAGAGTTTGAGTTACAAGAGTTTTAAACTTCTTGAAAAATGGCATTTGGGCAGAGGTATATTCCTTCTGAAGACATTAGCATCCCCAAAGACCATGTTTCATCATAAAGTGGAGGTGACATTGGCGTCTAAAATGTTATGTCAGAGGTTCTGGCAGGTTCTATCAAACTGGTAAGGTTTTGAGTATGTCCCTGATAACAGGCCAAATTTCTATTAACTGAGTGCCAGCAAAACTAAATACAGAGAGGCTTATCACTAGAATAACAACAACAACAACAACTACTACTACTAGTGGAGAGATTACACATACTGAAAAAAAAATCAGGGTTTTTCAAAATGATTTGTTAGCATTAAAGCTGTGTGATAAATGTTAATGGTTTGGATTGATGGTTAGACTGGCCCAGGTCAGAGCAGCCATGCCACCAGTTCAATAGCAGGTGTTGATGTTGTTTTGTTGAACAAAAATAAATGGTGGTTGGGAACAGATGGGTAAGCCTTTCCGGAATAATGTATCAATTCAATTTCTACTGGTTATTTTTTCCTAGCATGTGTGTCGGCTAATCTAGGAGGAAGATTTGGAAGACATAGCCATGTTAGTCTGGATCAACATGCAAAGGCATTTTGTAGTACTTATGAGACTGACAGAAAGAAAGAAATTGGTAGCATAAGCTCTCATAGACTTAAGTCTACAACTTCCTCAGATGCAAATAGAAGAAAAATAATATCATAGAATCATAATCTATAGTTGGAAGAGACGAAAGGGGCATCCAGTTCAACCTCCTGCCATGCATTCTCAATCAAAACTTCCCTGACAGATGGCCATCCAGACTTTGTTTAAAGACCTCCAAGGAGGGAGACTCCACCACCCTCCGAGGGAGTTTGTTCCACTATTGAACAGCCCTTACTGTCATGAAATTCCTCCTAATGTTGAGGTGGAATCTCTTTTCCTGTAGCTTGCATCCATTGTTCCTGGTATTAGGTTTGATGAGCCCTTGGAAAAGATGCCTTCAGTGCTCTCAGTATTCCTCCTTGTTATTAGTCTTGTTGCTGTCTATTTGTTTGCCTGCTCGCTTTGGGCCAAATCTGCACAGCTGTTCAGATGTACAGGTCAAAACAAGGAAGCAAGAACTAACAGGTAGACAAGAGGTGATCATGAAGAAAGAGAAAAAACAGGACAAATAGGTACTAGGGGTTGGTGGTAGACCTCCTATGGGAGTAAGAAAGCCCTGGAGGTGTCCTGCAGTCCCAACCATTCACATCGGCCCTTAATAGTGGTTCACTTTTCTTCATTGTGTGAGAAAAGAAAAGGGTCAAGAAGGAAGAAATAGACTCAGTGGTGTATGATGTGGTTTTCATCATATTTTCAATTAGACATTTTTTTCATTAGCATTCTCCTGTGGTCCACTTGGAAGAAAGTCTTGAGAGACACTTTTCTGTGGCCTACCTCTTTATGGCCTTACGAGCATTTGCATGTATGTGATAATATACGCCCATATGTTTGATCTGAATGCCAAAGTCTTTCACACGTGCTTAACCTTTCCTCTCCTAGCAGGATGCCAAATGGGTAGGCTGCAGCCCTTCAGATGATGACAATACTGTATGACTAATGGTTTCCGTCCATTTTGTGATTTGAGTGGTCTTGTTTTTAAAAGCTTCACCCACAGACCAAAATTATTCTTTAGAAAGCACTTACCTTCTCTTCAGCAGCCAAAAGTTACTGGAGTAATGCCTGGTTACTTCAACGAATAGGAAAAGAAAAGCTGTTGACATCTCATTGAATTTACAGGTGAGATGTAAATGGTGCTGAATTAATAATGGAAAGAATCCATACCAAGTGACAAATTTCAAAAGTAGCACACAGAGGAAAGAGGTTTAAAACGCTTTTTCTGGTTGCCTGTTTCAATGATCAAGGTTTATTATTTGCAGGATGGTTAATTTAGGAATGGGAGATGCTGGTGGAGACCATGGAGAGAATCAGGCCTTCTCTTAATACCCATCTTACTGATCAGGAGCCCTCAAACATTTTGCACACTCTTGCCAATTTATTCCATGCACTTTCCTTTTAGATTGCCACATAGTTAAGAATTTGCTATGTGTTCTACAATATACTAAATGTCTTGAAGATGGATGATTTCATCAGATTTTATCCTATAATTTTCACAAGTGTTCCACACAGTCTTTGTATTCATAGTGTTGAGATGCATTAATCACCAGTTGGCCAAGCTGCTGGTGGTAAGCATCTCTGAATTTAGCAAAGCTGGCCCATGGAAACCAGAACAAAGTCTGCCATCAATGTTATATTTAAACCTTTACCAACTTGGCAGCATGTGCCAGAGCTCACATTCTGTTGGCCTAGCCTTCAAGCACCAAGGGTCACCTCCATCTCACAATATGTCAGCAGAGTAGGTTCTTGTGGAAGTGTCTACAATACATTAAAAGCAGTATATGTTGAAGCAGAAAGCTGTATTTCTGTTCCATGGCACTTAAAGGTATGGGGAAATGAGCTGGAGGTGACTTTTCCTTCTCTGTGCTCTTTTGCACTTCAAAACAAGAAAGGGAGCCAGATAATTTTTATTTCAAACTTTTTGAAAGAAGACTATGTCCAAGAGGAATTGTCAATTATGATGCCTGCCTCAAGCAAGCCATGTCCATCACAGACCAGCAGAATGTGTAGCCCGCTACAGTTATTATTCCATAGACAATCATTTGGGATGTCAAAAATGTTCAAGCTGAGACCTATTTTGGTTAGTCTAGAGAAATGGAAAAATAATTTTGGAAGCCTTGATCTAGAATGTCCATCATGAGATGCATGTATATCACATAGCTATGTTTCCATCACTACTTCTCCAGATCCTACCTTTAAAAAAAATCAGAATGTAAGAACTCGTCCCCACTGCCACCATACATGGGCTGAACAGATCATACTTAAGAGGTGGCTCTGTGCAGCCCATGGAAGCACTGGGTTGGGGACATGGCAACTGCATGCCATGTCCCCAACCCAGCAGTTCCACAGCACAAAAAGAAGCTGTAAAAAGTGGCTCCTTTTTGCACCATGGAAAAGGTGCACGAGCCACTGCTGCAGTGGCTCTTCTGTGGCTCTTTTGCATAGCATGTGTTAATGGTGTGCCAAAGACACGGCATGATGCTTCCCCTCGTGTGGTGAGGAGTGTGGAGTCATGCAGAGTGTGGTCACCACACCCCCACTCTTCCCCCACACTGGCATTTATCACCAGTCTGTTCAGGCCCATAGAAAAATGGCAACAGATGAGGTTTTTCTTTCCCTCAGGCCTTCTTACTCTCAACTGCCTCAGCAGTCTCTCCAACAAGCATCTAGAAGGTTCTTTTCTTACTGCCATCTGATTGTCTGGTTGCCCTCATGCCACCAGTGATGCCATCACTCCTCTTTACAGTACCTCCTCCAACAGGGAGAAAGGCCCTGATAAATTGAGGGACTCCCATTTATTACAGCCATTCAATAGGTTTCCATGTCTGAGTGGGAATTTGAACCCTGGTCTCTCAGAGTTGCAGTCCAGTGTTTAAACCACTACACTATGCTGGTGCTCATATAAGATGCATACAAAACATAAATGAATGTCATGTTTAGGCTTAGGCCCCATCTCCAAGATATCTCATTATGATTATGCAAATATTCCCAATTTTTTTTTTGGCGGGGAGGGGTCCCAAGCACTTCTGGTTTGTAGTAAAGAATTAAAAAAAATAGAGATGATGATAATGAGGACAACAACAGCGATTGTCATCATCATCATCTTACACTTAACCAAGCAGCCCTGAAACTTAACTGTATTTTTAATTCTATCTCATTGAACAAACATGCTTCATGGACTGACAGTTTTGACAATTATATCATGGGGTATTATTATTATTATTATTATTATTATTATTATTATTGATCTGCCAAGCGCTTTTTATTAAAGGAATTTTTCAGACTTGATTACTGTTCTCTTTGACTGCCTGCCTAATTCATGCATGCAGTGCGCCTTGGGAAATTATACATAGTAGTTTGGTAGCTTTATTATGTCACTGTCTGAAAACATTATTTTGCTGAGAGCATAATTAGTCACATACAAAGCTACAGGCTTTTAAACTAATCTCTGCCATCTTCCTGTGTTAATTATGTGGCTTTCTTTCCCTCCCTCTGCAACTCCTACTCCCCTTAATTTATTTTTCCCCTGTTCATTGCTGCAGTATTTTCTTCTTCAAATCAAAAATTTTCTTGAAGAAAAAAAATAGGCTTCTCCAAAACACAGCTAGGACAAGAAAATATCTTTATAGGCTGTGAGTCCAAATATTAATCTGAAAGAAGGTTATTAATTGGCATTGGCATGATGGTACAGTCACTAAAATTTGCCACTTACCTTTGAATTAGTAACCAGCGGGGAATCTTTTCATAGAGAAATAGCTTCATGTAGTGTGGGGTTAGGGAAATGAGACCTCATAATCAATTGGGGCCTGGTTAATAATACAATCCTCCCTGACTCTCCAGAGCCTTGTTTGGTAAAAGTTTATTTCGGAAGTGTTTTTCTGAGATCGAAACCACCTCACTTTTCTGGTTGGGTTAGGACAAATGTTATTACATCTTCCCACAAAATTACCAGATTTCCAGCCCCTCAGGCTATTAAAAACCCTGCCAGGAAGATTGTCTCAAGCATTCTTTCATTATAAGGCTAAATGGGCATTGACTGTGAGTTTCCAGTAGTGTTTTCCCTGTATCAGTGTAACATTCAAGGGAATGAATGATTGACTAGACTTATCTTGATGCTGTCATTTTTCATTTACATAATCCCGTTGCCAAAAACATACCACCCTGGAATGGGAATTTAACCAGTTTTTTAAACAAGAACAAGAACAACAAGCCATCAAAATTTGTAAAATTCTCAGTGATGACAGAATGTTGTATTAGTTTGAGTAGGGAATTGGAATGGAGTATCTTAGAAGAAGGCATGGCTGGCCGAATTGCTGAAGAGGAGCTTTCCCCCACTACAACATTCTGGCTTCAGTCCTGTTGGTGGCACATGCATGCAAAATGGAAAATTATATCTGTGTGGTTCCTTTTCCAGTCTCCAAGGATAGAGATATTAAGCACTTCTGCAGTAACCCCTTGCCCTTGCCACCTACCTTCTCAGTGGCTAGTTTTACCCCTGTCAACCATTTAGTGGCCAAGAAGGACAGGCAGCATCCAACTGTGTTCCTTCATCCCTTTGGACTTCCTGGGGGCCCTAGAGTGACCCTCAGAATAAGTCATGCAGGATTCTGTCATCAACACATGTCCAGCTGCAGAAAGACAATCATAGCATCACAGAGTTGGAAGAGACAACAAGGGTAATCAGTACACACACACACACACACACACCCAATGCAGGAATACACAAGCAAACCACTCCCAACAGATGGCCATCCAGCCTCCCAAGAAAGAGATTCCACCAATCTCTGAGGCATCATGTCCCACTGTTGAACAGTTCTTACTGTCAGGAACTTCTTCCTAATGTTTAGGTGGAATCTCTTTTCCTGTAGCTTGCATCCACTGCTTCAGGTCCTAGTCTCTGGAGCAGCAGAAGACAAGATTGTTCCATAACCAACTCCTTAAATCATTCCTCATACAGCATGGTTTCACCATTTTGGTTGCCTTCCTCTGGACACACTCCAGCTTGTCCACATCCTTCTTGAATTGTGATGCCCAGAACTGGACACAATATTCCAGGAGAGGTTTGACCAAAATGGAACAGAGTGGCACTAATACTTCCTTCGATCTACACACTCTATTCTTATTGTTGCAGCCTAAAATTGCATTCGTTTTCTTAACTGCTGCATCACATTGCTGACTCACGAAACTCATCAGACATTGCTTGGCCACCCAGTATCCTACTCTGGCTAATAAATGGCCATGGAGACACCCTGGCTATAGTTCAGAAGGCAGCATGTTTGGGGAGGCAGATGGGAGTATAGTGGCCACCAACCACATTTGGTAGATTGCCAGATTCTGGACAAATCCTGCAGCTTCCACAATCTCAGAAAGAGAGACAAAATGAAAAGTATGTTGCACTTCCACCAGGCCACAAGACATGACTGGTGAGCTGAAACTGAGAGAAAGGGTGGAGAGCACAAGGTGTGTGGGCCTCTCTTCTCTAGATACAAATCCCCTTTTCTTACCATTTTAAGCACAAGCTTTGGAGATGCTAATCATTTTTGCAAAGGAATCAAGACACTGCAGAGTTGAAGACTCCCATGCCAACACTTTTCTAGAGCTTGTGTGATCATCCTTGCATCACTTCTCAAACCAATATCATTTGATGAGAATTGTACCTTGTCTCCAATTGCAGCTGAATACACAATAGCTCAGTAGCCACCCTGTAGTGATATATTGATCCAAGTCTCCTCCTGACTGCTGTTACCAGAGAAAAAGAAATCTGTTATTCGAAACTCAGCATGGGTCATCATTGGAAATATACTGCAAATTACTCCTGCTCTCTTTTTTTTCCCCTGTAGTGTCATGTGAGGTGCAATGCAGAATTCCAAGAGATCTGTCTAACCTTCATTTTAGGGGGGAGAAAAAAAGCAACACTTTGAATAAAAGGACTGTACTCAGATTTTGCTGTCAGGATGCTGCATGCAAATTAAATAGATTTACACCCACTATAATTTATGCAAATGACAAGGCTTTGCATACCTATGCAAAATGACATGAGTTCATTTGCACAATAAGGGAGAGGTGACAGAAGTTGTTTGGTTGCTTTTGTTTTTAATGTTAAATAGAGTGGAGAATGTGGGGGGGGAAAATCAACAGAAGAGACATGGGCACATTTCATATACTGCAGGGCTCACAGAATGTCAAGATATTTTTTTCTGCTATTCCCCTTTTGAGCTCTTCATCCCACTTGAGCTTAGTTGCAATTCTTGCAAAAGCTGAAGGCAGGAGGCAACCCATACTACAAATGCCTTTTGTAAAATAAAGTACATTGTGCTATGTTGTTTTTGAATGGGTAGTCAAGACCGGTTATCTTTACTACTACAACAACAACAACAACAACAACAACACCTGATCCTTATAGTGGTGAAAATTGCTTGAACTGGTTTGTTGATATAGAGCGACACAGGTCTCATCATTTTTAGACTCTTTTTGCTGGGTGATGCAATAGGGTATTATACACGATTTAGTCAAAGGGCAGCATTGACAGCGTTGTCTTCATGCTGTTTCAAAACAAGTTGATATTATTAAGTTTGATTCAGCCCACTTGGTAATATTAAGCTCTGGGGTTTCTTACAAATCTGCAAAGCCACAGATCTTTCAGAGCTCTGTTGCTTTCATGACATCTGAATTAAATTCCACCCAGACAAGTTGCAAAAACAGATGTTCTTGAAAAGCAGATAACTCTGAAGTATTTGCAAAGGCTTCAGGAACCAGACTTCTCCAGTATGTTTCTAATGTAAATGTCTGGAGGCTCATCTTTCAAATATTCCCATTTCTCTTCTGATGAATGATGAATAACCTCAGTGCATCTGTTTTTAATTCCTAAAGGTGAGCCACTGTGTTCTCCTCTGGAAAGGAGGAACAAGCCCCTTTCTTTTGAAGGGGAAAGTGGCTCTCAGTTTAACAGCAGTCCAGCAAACTCTTTTGTTGTTGTTAACTGTCTTCAATCTCAACTCATGGTGATCCTGTGGATGAGATATCTCCAACACTCCCTATTTTCTACTGCTCTGCTTAGGTCCTGTAAATTTATGCTCATGATCTTCTTCATAGAATCCATCTATCTAGCATGTAGCCTTCCTCTCTTTATATATCCCTCCACCTTACCTAACATTATTGTATTTTCCATTGAGTCATTCCTTCTTATGACATGACCAAAGTACAGTAGAAGAACTAAGCATGGAGAAGAATTTCATTAGATTTGATCACCTCAGTGAAATTAGACTTTTCAAAACTTCCGAGACTTGTTCAGTTTCCCACTTGGCCATAGAAACCCCACTGGGTGACCTTGGGGGAGTTGCAAACTCTCAACCTCAGAAAACACTGTATTAAGTTGGAAACAACTTGAAGACACAGAACAACAACAATAACAACAACAACGCCCCTGGTTAGGTGTTAATGTTTGCCCTTGATGCTAGTCAGGTCTCTAGAAGTTACCTGCCTGATGGTAGAGGCCAAATTCATCATTTCAAGTCCTTCTGCCATGAGGGCTGTTTTCCTGTTCAATTTAATTTATATTATTTATTTCTATATCACTTCCTGAAATATGAAAAAATTTGGCATTGCTGTTAGAATTACAGATCAGGATGGTTAAAAAAAACCCCACTCTTGGTGTTTTGATGAAAGTGAGCCTTTGGGGCTTGTTTGTTTGTAGAAGTGAGTTTATTGACAGTGCTAATGGCATTTAAAGGGAGACAGAGATGTCACTATTACTGTTCAAATGCATTGTAATTAATCTGAAGTACGCTTGAGGGAAACTATGCTGATGGGACCATGCCCATAAAGTTTGTTTGTTTGTTTGCTGAGAGACACATTGTAATTATAATTGTTCCCAGATCCCAAGTGGCTAATAGATATAGGACACGCTAGGCTTTTGCCAGTGCTGATTCCTTGCATACAAATCTACACTCCACAATTATGTCTACATATATTTATTTATTCCTCTTTATACCCTCTGAGTATTTAATTCCTGTAAAGAACAGTCTGTACCCTCTGGCTGTTTCAGGAATAGCACATACTATTGTTGGATGATTCACACATGCAGAACCAGAGTTGGCCCAAGATATCTTATTGCTATTGCTAAATTTAAAGGGACTATCTGCATTCCTGAACCTGTTCTGGTTCAGCACCATGGAGAACTCCTTTAAAGTTCAGGCTACAACACAGACCATATTCAGTGCCCAACACAGCAGTTACTAGCCACCTCTGGGGCTACCTCTGACATCATCTGAACCACTGACTTGTGTCCCCTTTACATTGCATAAATGGAGTACTGTTATTCCACTTAAATTGCCAGGGCACCATGCTATGAGTTCCTGGGGTCTGAAATTCAATGAGTTTGATAAGTCACTAGAGTTCTCTGGCTGAGATTCCTAAATGCTCCTCCCTTAACTGCAAATCTCTGCTTTCCGTAAGATGGAACCATGGCAGTTAAAGGGGAGTTATGGCTCAATAACTTTGTAGCGAGAAAGAGCCCCTCATCCTGAGAGACAATCTGGCTTCCAGAACTAATCAATTTCCTCATCTCTGGGCTAAATTTTAAAATATTCAGGTAGCTAATTATTGACTTCAATGTGATGACACTTTTACTAAATTAGGGAGAAAGGAGGCAAGGCTCAAGTCCTAAGACATCAACTTTCTGCTTATTATCTATTACAACTGAGAGAATGTGCTGATTGCCACATATTTGCTTTATCAGAACATTTCTGCCATACGCTTAAATTTCGATAGTGCTTTGGAAGGGTTGTTTTAAGTGCTTAAACATATTATGGGATTTTTCTTCTTATCTATTCTTGATTAAAATGCAATCAGGTATTGATTTGCTTAAGGCTTAATAAGCCCTCCAAGCAGATATGTATGTAATTTAGTGATGGATTAAACATCATCTTTCATTCCAACTACCATCCCAAGGCTTGTACGTAATGAGTACAGAAGAGATAAATTATGCCATTTAACGTTGGTAATTTTGCTTTGAAAGTTTTGGTTATGCGGCTGTTTGAAGGGTCAAGTGAAACATCGCTTCATGGGAGTAGAAATGCCAGGATAATAATTCTGTCTCTAATGAGACACGGTGGGTGGGGTGGAACTACCAACTGATTGATCAGTTCTCTGCAATCGCGGCCCAATAAAAAAGGAATAATCTTGCTTTTTCACATCTAATACAAATCCGAGAATCTCCCCAATCCCTGGCAATCCTGAGTCAGAAATTTGGGCAGTTGTGGTCCACAAAAATAGCTTGTCTAAACTCTGGCTTTTTGGAACTGCATGTCTCTTAGAAACTCGAATGCTCTTCCCTAACATTGGATAGAGCAGCCTAACTGGAAAACAGCCTCACCCCATTCACTCCAACTCTTCCACTGAACTCCAGCATTTTAAAGAGATGCAGACAAACTACCCAGCCCATATCTGCCAAAAAGCAGATGTTTAGGAAGCAGTGCTGTCACCCCCCCCCCCCATTTTAGGGTATCATTAGGTGCAACCGCCATCTCTTCATCCTCTTAGTGATACCCTTGCCTAGCAGATCTTTTCAAATGAGCAGGCGGACGAAATGAAAATAGGTCACAGACTATTGCACTGCAGTAATTTTAGTCTGAATTGAAGGAAAATATGATATCTTCTCCCATTCCAAGTATGAAACCTGGCAAAATCAACCCTGCTAGCAGATGGATCAGCAGCCATGACAGGCTACCACAGGAAACAAATGGCACAGGCCAGCTTAGGGAATGCAAGGCAAGTTGCATGGCACACACAACTCTGTCCTCAAATTTCTTGCCAGGGCTGCCTGCATACAATGCTTGCCACGTCACAGTGATTCATGATAGAGCTGGCCCTGTGTTGGGTCTTACAAAGTTAAGAGTTTATATGTATGTTGTGAGAGTGAGGATTGAAAAGTATACCTTTACCTTTAGCAGTTTTGTAGATGAGGGGATTGTTACCTAGTTCTGAGACTACAAATTAGTTGGACTACTAATGTGGAGACCAGGGTTCGATCCCCTGCTCAGCCATGAAACCCACTGGGTGACCTTAGGCAAGTCACATACTCTCAGCCTCAGGGGAAGGCAATGGCAAACTACCTCTGAACAAATCTTGCCAAGAAAACCCCCGAATAGGTTCTCTGTAAGTTGGAAATGACTTGAAGGCACACAGCAACAGCAAACACAATCAATGAAAATATAAGTTCCCTCTCCAGTTTCATTCTGGCAACTCTAGTCACCCATAACCCGATGTTGCTTCTGAAATGTTGCTCTGTCCTGTTTTCAAGCTGTCAGTGGGACTGTACCAATTCAGTGGGACTGTACCGATAGCTTAGGTCTCCCATTTTATATTGTTGAATACCTCTTTGATGCCTCTTTGCACCCAGCTGTGCTGCATTAGGTCTTTAACATTTCATGAAAAAAATTGAGATGACTGCGTTCTGAAGCCCTTTAGTGATACAAAAAAAAAAAAATGTGAGTTTCTCCAATGTGCCATTAACTCAAGCCTGCTTCTTCTTCATCTTCTTTTTTAAACCCAGGCCAGCTCTTCCTGACTGAGCACAAAACAATTCACTTTAGTGGTGCCTGCTTCTCTTATGAATGTGCCGTTTGTTTCATGCATACTTATTTACTGTGAATAGTAAATTGCAGACGGCATTTTATTTGCTGAAACGCATGAAAATGTGGATGGACAAAACTGCTGATTAGCTGAAATTTGTGAAAGGCAAGTGTGTTGAAAGGAAGGATGATAGCAATAAAATCTGTGCATTTACATAATCATTGGTAACACAGATGTAGTATCTTCAAAATGGCAAGTAATAGACTCCCCATCTGTGTCTCTGTCGGGAAAAAAAAACCACACAAAAAATTATGTAAGATCTCCATTGCCTTGGTTTCTAGAAGCCTGATTTGTTACTTTTGACCCTCGTCATGGTGTGGCTCAAATTTTAGCATAGCTACACAAGTAACAGGAAAAGAGTGATTTCCTGAAGTAGTTTGGGCAATCAACACAGATTCACACCAAGCACAAGGCAGCTCAGTCTCCTGGATGAAAATGGGTAGCAATTTCCCATCAGCTCTCTAAGACCAAGGCCAACCTTGTACGTCATTGGCAAGTCTCTGGGTACAACAAGCACCAAAAGCTTTCAAATCCCCACACACATCAACTGTTCTTGTTCTAACAGGGGAAGTGCCTATTTTCTAGTATCTATTTTTTGCTTCTTGGGAGGCACTGGGTTGGGGGGGGGGGGGAGAGAAAGCACAAAGGGAATCAGCAGCAAAATCTTACCGTGTCAAGTCATTGGGTTTCATTGGCAAGATTTGTTCAGAGGGGGTTTGCTTTTGCGTCTCTCTGAGGCTGAGAAAGTGTGTTTTGTTCAAGATCACCCAATGGGCTTCCATGCCCAAACAGGGCTTCAAACCCTGGTCTCCAGAATCATAGGCCAATGCTCAAACCAATACATTGCACTGACTCACATATATATATATATATATATATATAGAGAGAGAGAGAGAGAGAGAGAGAAGGGGGGGGATCTGAGCCAGCATGGCATAGTGATTTCGGTGTTGGCCTATGACTGGAGAACAGGGTTAGATTCCCAGCTCAATCATGAAACCCAATGGGTAACCTCAGGCAAGTCACATCCTCTCAATATCAGAAGGTAATGGCAAACTTCATCTGAACAAATCTTGCTAAGAAAGTCCCATGATAGGTGGGCAGACATAAGTCAGAAACCATTTGAAGGCACACAACAATGTGTGTGCATGTAATTAAAAAGCAAACCAACAACATTTCTCCCATGTTCGTCCTGGACCCAAGAAAGATGCAGCTGCTCATTAAATTATAAATATAAACAGAGTTCTTAATTGACATCTTGTAAGTAGCTCAGGTTCATCTTTAGCAACTGAAGAAACTGAAAGCTGAAACATTTGCTCATCTTATTTTTTTTTTCAGTGTTCTTTGTTAATTTTAATTCTTAAAAGTAAAATACATGAATAAGCAATTATTATTAATATATTTTTGAGCTTCTCTCCTTCTTGCATGGTCACCAGAAGTTGGAATACAATTCAGGGACCCCCAGGGATGTCCAAATCACACCACAGACATGGCCACCCCATAGTGACATGGTTCAGAATAAGAATTTTGCACCAGAAACAGTAGCAGGACAGTAGTGGGAAGGAATGCATTACAGGGTTATTTCAGATTGGAAAAAAAGTTGCTTTTGCAACATTCTTCCACTTGGAGAACGATGGGAGAAGAACAATGTCATGTGATAAGGCTTGACTATTCTAGTGTCAGTATAGTATAACAGGGGTGACCCTACGACTCCCCAAATGTCTGCCTTTTGGCATAAATGGGTCATTGTGTGAGTGGGGCAAAGCTCAGTGGGCAGAGACAGGAAAAGCTCAGGGTTAAAAAAGCTCAGGGTTAAAAAATTTCTTTAAAAATATCATATCTTACCAAATTTTCACTTGAATCATATGAAACTACATACATGAAAATACATTTAGCATGTACTTAAAATATTGCAATTTAAAGACAGAATTTTAATTTTGCTAGTTGTTTATTTCGCAACTATTGCCATTACATTTAGTGTAACATGGGAATTAGGATCTATGATTAAATTAGTACAAGAAACAATTACAAAGGATTCTGTATGGTGTGGTATTGGGGGAGGTCAATGAAAGGGTGACATCATGAGTACTGCACCGGATGATGCCAGCCCAGTGGACCCACTGCTTACAAGCAGAAGATGAGCAACAACCAGTCCTGTAGTGGCACCAACAGCATGACACATGTAGGATCTAGCAGGGGAATAAAGTTTGTTTTACTAAAAACAAACAAACATACAAACCATGTTTACTTACAAATACTAAAGACTGCATAACCTCATGATGAGAGACTCTGTAACATGTTCTCTTCAAATATGGAGCAGAGAGAGAGAGAGAGAGAGAACTGCAAACTAGAAAATGGAAAATGAACAAAATCAGACTAACTGCACACTGGTTCAAGCATAAAAAGAGAGTCGCAAATGACCAAGAAACAAGAAATGACATGAATACATAAACTCTTAGAGAAACATGCCAATAAACTACCAAGTACAGGGCTTCTAAGATTGCTGCCTATATCAGGAACTACCCCTCAACCTGCTAAAACTTCCATCTTATCTTTAGATGATGCCATTTTGGCTACATAAGCTATAGCACTCACAATCTGACTCAAAAACAGAGGACTCTTTCACACGGGAGAAATTTCTCCCAAACTTCGAATGGAGCCAATTTGAATTCCTGTAAATTCGCTTGTTTAGCGAATTTACGGGAATCCCCATTGCATTCGGAGTAACGTTCCATTTCCTGAAAATGACCCCCCTCTGCCCGAAATTGCATGCGAAGCTTTAATTTGCAATAAAGTGAAACTCATGATTGCGTTCGAATTGACTTCCCTTTTGCCCGAAATTGCGTGCGAAGCTTTAATTCGCAATAACGTCAAACCCTATGATTGCGTTCAGATTGACCCTAGATTATACTTCCAATTCCCAACGTCTGAAAGAGTCCAGAGGAAAATGACTAGAATTCTTCAGGTTTCGCTGCTGTCCTCTCGGTTTCTAGAAGGAAAATGCAAGGCAGATGCATCTGAATTCTGGTGTGCATGCATGTGTATAGAAACAGAAGGGCAGTACACAGCTTTCCATCCATTCTCCTACCCCATAACTAGCTTAAACAGACAGGAAACATTACTGAATATGTTTGAGTTGCAGCTGTTCCCTAATCAGCACATTAAGGCATAAAGATGCTTTTTTAAAGCATCCAAATGTTTCAACTATTCAATCAATAGCAAGGAGAACCTTGAGCAGATGGGGAAGGATTCGGGAAGTGAGTTATGGGGGTGGGGATGTAGAAGTGTGGGCTATTAGATCATTCTGTTGAGTATTATTAGTGGCATCAACATGTCTGGCAGTGTACAAAATAAAGGAAGGAAAATTTAAGCATTAACAAAGGCCTTTTGGTGGAATGTACTCCCAAGTGAAATGTGTATGGCCCCATCAGTACGTGTTTTTAAACAGGCTTTGAAACCTTATATTTTGGGTTTCTCTCTGTTTGCTAGCAGCTCATGGCATTGGCGATGGAATACCTCCCTCTTTTTTGGGTTGAGTTGCTTCCTTAGCTTAGACCACAAACTGTCCTGCTTCTATTTAGGGATTTGTAGTGCTGTTCCTTCACTGTTTTAATAAGCAACCATCTGAATGCTTTTGCCCTAAACAAGAGTAGGCAATTGTTTGGGGGCCAATTTCCCCCTAAGCCCCACAGCAAGCCCAAATATCTTTGTTTTTTTTTTCTACATTCCTTATCAAAATTGCAACAGTGACACAATGTCATTCTGTGTCATTATTTTGAGAAAGTCTGCAGATAAAAATGCAGGTATTTTGGGGAGTGCTTGCAGGGTGGGGTGCTTGCAGGGTGGGAGGTGTTTTCACATATTGGGGGTGCTTTCTTGTCAGGATCATATTGCATCGGGTCTGAGGAAATGACATGGATGTGGCCACTAGGTGGAGCTAAAGAACAGTTCCAGTGGCAGTCATGAGTCTGCATTGCTGAGGCAGAGCATCGTGGGAAGGCAACTGCCAACTGCCACTGAGTCAGAGTGAGGCAGTTGATGTAGAGTCACTGTCTCAGATATGGTTGACTGATAAAACAACTTGTTGATGAGTATCCAAGATGGACGTCTTATACTCTCTGTAATCTTTGTAAATAGTTTAGAAACCTCGTTGTACTGAGATTCATTCCTCTGTGAGAGGAAATTTGTCATGCAACTCAGATTCATCGCAGACCTTCCTCTAGGTGTCTTGTCCGTATACACCAAACTCTGCTTATGCACATCTTCTCCCAGCACGCACCCTTCCTGATACTTTCTGCAAGTTTTTAGGCAAAAATGTCCCAAAATTGCACCATTAAAAAAAAAAAGAATTTGGGAAGGGGTTTGAAAGCTTTGGGGGAGTCATGGGGGTAGAATACATGGGTCACAAAAGTGAGATCCAAGGTCTGCATGTGGCTTTTGGTCCACATTTTCTCAACCCCTGTCCTAAAAGGAGGCCAATGAAAAATCTAAATAAATGAATAAATGTCAGGTCCAACCAACATTTCAACAGAAGAAAGGAGGAACAGGAAAACTGAAGGAAAGAAGAGAGGAATATCAACATATATTCAGCATATCTGCACTTCTGGGTGGGTATCATCATCGTCATCATCATCATTTTGTTCTCTTGGTTAGTTAGGATTTCCTATCATCCACTATCAGATACAGATGTAGGTCTTCTATGAAAATATCCAGATAAAAGTAGCAGCAGGGAAAGTAATAGGAATGGTAAAGGAAACAAGAGAGGAATATGAGCAGTTAAGGTGAATACGGGCATCATTTTTCTACCTCCGGATAAACAAACCTTTCCTTTACAACCAAGGTTTGTTGGGATTTGCTATCAGCTAGTTTTCAGACATCATGACAGATGTGGGTCATCTGTGAAAAGTGCAAATAAAATGGCAGGGATATGCTGGTCAAATAAAATTTATATGACTTTCTGCCATCTACCTATTCATCTATTGGTCTGTCAGATCTTCTATTCTGTTGTTTGTCTGTCCATCTGTCTACAGTGCCTGAGGGAAGAAAGAGACTGAGAATAATAGTGAGGGGACTTGAGATATATCTCAAGTAAGAAAAGACCAACATAAGGCTAAGCGGACCTGTGGGGTAAAAGTGTAGCAAAACCCCATTTACTTCTTGGCAAAGAGGTAGTCTTTGAAGAGACATTCTTGCCATCCACATTTATGTGCATGCATGTTTAAATAATGCTTTTTGCTGGGACTCTGCCCCTGTGCCTTAAATCATCCCAATCAACTTGTATCTTAAACTGGAGACCTAATGATATCACTTGCATGCATCAGGTGTTGAAGCATGGAAATTGATTTAAAATTATATACTACTCGTGACCTGTCTGCTTCCTTGTTTTCTGTGGTTGAAGATGCATGCTTTTAAAGTGCTCAGTGTGTCCTCAACTCACTGGAAAACAAGAGAAATATTTTAAAGATTTTTCTCCTTCTCTCATCATACTACAACCTGAATGAAGTGTTTCTTCATGTAACATACAGATGTTCCAAGGAATTTGCTAAGAGTACATGTGCTGATGGCTATGAACTTGGATGGCTTTCAAAAGAGAAATAAAATGATAATTGGGAAGATAAAGCTAAGAATAATCACTAGTCAAGATAGCTTTCTCCAATATTAGAGATAGTATGCTCCTGAATTCCAGTAGCTAAAAAACAGAAGTGAGAGGGTGCTATTTCATTCATATCCTGCTTCTGAACTTCTCGTAAGCATCTAGTTAGCTAATATGGGAACCAAATGCCAAACTAAGTGGCCTTTCATCTGATCCTGCATGGCTTCTCTTATGTTCTTAGGTCTACATGCAATAGAGTGGAGCCATTGAATATATGTGATTTACATAAGTGTTGACTTTCTATTCAGGCGATGGTTGCTAGCCTACTGTAGTGGGGACTAGCAATTGGATTTAGGACTGAATTCATACTAGATCCTCAAACCATGCATACATTTTTCTAAGTTAACAACACTGCCTGTTACAATGAGGACACTGGAGATGAGTGTTCAGGCGTGCGTGACACTACTAATGCATTGTGAAAATGAAGCGGGATGTTCTAAATAGAATACAGGTGTTTATCCAGAGGGGTGTCAAAGTTATTTAATGTCAGATAACAAACTTCCCAGTGTAAATTGACCGTGTCATGGGGCAGGGGGAGATCCATCTTTTGTTTAGAATCCAAACAGAACAACGAGGGTCTTCACTTTGCAGATGAAGTCATTTTGGGCTTGGTAGTCAAAACATGCTTCCAGCATCAGATACCTCTCCTAAAACAGCCAAGCGTGACTTTGGTTGCTTGTAAATATCACCTACTTTATAGGGGGCATATGAAGGCAGTTTCATTAGCATATGGCAGGTTTGATTTCCTTTTGGAAAAAGTGTCAAAACAACCTTCAGCTATAAATCCGAGATGCGTAAACACATCCAGCAACTTACCCAGCAACCTGCCTCTCGGCATTACAGCTCCACAGTCACATTTTGAAAGCTGGCAGCTGGACACACAGATTCTCCCTGTGAGCAACAGCAACAGTGGTATCAAACAGGCAAAGACTGCACAGTAAAACTCTTGGAGAGAGGCAGGATATCTAGAAGACCTTCCTGACAATAGGAACTGTTTGACAGTGGAACACACTCTCTCGGAGTGGAGTGGAGTGTCCTTCCTTAGAGGTCTTTAAAAAGAGGCTGGATGGCCATCTGTTGGGGATGCTTTGATTGTGATTCCCTGCATGGCGGCGGGGGGGGGGGGAGGTTGGATTGGATGGCCCTTGTGGTATCTTCCATCTCTATGATTCTATGATTCCATGATTCTATATCAAAATAAAGGACAAAATGATTCAAGGACTGAATTAAAGAATGATAAAGAAAGAAGGATAATGCTATCAAAACAGCCCTGGTAACCATGATAACTTTGGGAAGCTGTAGTCAAAACATCATTCTTCCAAACTCTATCTCACCTGGCATCATTGGGAAAGTATCATTGCTGGCTAGAGATATAATTCTATGTTATTTTTTTTCCTTATAGGAAGCAGCAAGTAACTTTAGACATTTTCTTCCCAATGCAGTTTGGAACTTTTCCCACATAAGATTCTCAAGTAATTTTTTTTCCACACACCCAGTGTGGTGTACTGCTTGGAGCTCTGGATTATGACTCTGGATAACTGAGTTTGAATCCACACTCAGCCATGAAAATCCACCGAATGACCTTGGGCAAGTCCCACTCTCTCAGCTTCAGAGGGAAACAAAGGCAAACCCCGTGTGAACAAATCTCACAGTCAAAACTCCATGATAGGTTCACCGTAGGGTAGCTATAAGTCAGAAACAACTTAAAGGAGCAATTATTGTTTTATTTTTTTTGCACAGAACAGAGAAATTTCACCACACATACAAAAATAATCTGTATAGAAATATTAATTTTTGTGCAGAAAATGCTGTTTCTTGTGCTGAAAAGGCTGTCGCCATGTAGAGGTATTCTGCGCCAAAACCACATATGATTTTCCCCCACAGAAAACAACAACATTTATTCTGCATAGAAAATGCAGTTGTTGCAAAAAATAACGGTGGAGCTGCAAAGTTTCTCATCAGTCCAGGATGCTTCTCATCAGGGTTTGCAATGAAACAAAAATGTTTCTTTTGCAGAAAACTAAGATGGCTGCTTTCAGCTGGTGGGTTGCTCAACCCTGGATCTGTTCATTTTTTATAAATTCCCCCCCCAAGTTATCCATCAGATAATTATGGTGATTGTATGGTCTTTGTTACAAACATATATGAAATCCTGGGATTTGTAGTTTGTTGTGGCACCAGAGCAATCTGTTAGAGAATGCTAGACATCCTAAAAAAGCTACTCATCCCAGAATTTCATAGTATTGAGACATGGAAGTTATTTCTGTAGTGTGAATACATCAGTAGTGTAAAAAATAATCGCAAAGTAGCAGTTTATATATACTAGGGAGAAAAGTGAACAAGAATAAATATTCATACAACTGAGAGGTCAACAACCTAGAAAAAATTTGAAAGGATGGGTGAAACAGGTTAGAGATTTTTAGAAACCCCTTCACATATTGCTCTCCTGGGCACAGAAAGGTTCAGTCTCTCATCTCGTGTTTAGGAATGGAACACAGTTATTACTTGAAAATGTGACTTTCCCCCCTCCAACCTAGTATATAATTTCAAACATTACCAGCCAATTTCAGGTAATTCCAATTGCATCACCAAGAGATTACAGTTGTTCTTCAGATCTTGAACTTTTGGCCACGCATTGATTTTTAAAAGAGCTGAACCTCACTTGTGTTACATATCTGGCTGCACTGTCTTAAGATTAAGTTTTCTGTAAGGCTTCTCACTACCTGCAGCCTAACACATTCAAGATTTTTTTTTAAATGAAAATAAAAAGAAAGGAAGTTATTAAGAGAAAGCACATTTTTTGGTAAATGTGTTCATTGGTGATATGCAAATTTATGAAGATAAAATGTGCAGAGTATGGAAATGAAGGACCCTTTATTATAGAATGCTGGCTTCCAAAAGCCTACCTAGATGACACCTTTGGTTTGCTAATGAGTCTCGTCTTTTGTTCCTCTGTTTTGCCAAGCATGCCACTTTGCAAATTGGTGTGTGTGCTGCTGTCATGCTAAAGCTATGCTTAAGGAGAAACATGGAAAGGAAGTCTAGTTGGCAGCCATATCTTTTTAAAAAGGGTGTATTTTAAATTAAGTGAAGGCAGAAAAAAGTCCAGCATCCTGGACCAGTGGCAGATGGTGTCTTCCGTGGTAGTGGGGCAGTGTATCCACTCTTGGGTTTTTTCCAAACTTTAGAGAAACTGCCCAAGTTATGAATTAAGAAATTTGCTAACAAAATGGGGTGACATAAGTAAACTCCTTGCTAACAAAAGTGATTCATTTACATTGGCAATTCAGAATATTTCTCCAAATTAAGTTAATAAACATGTTATTAATTAATTAACTGAACCACAGTGCTAGAGTCATTATTCAATTGCTTCTTCACTCTAGCTCTCCTGTATTTTTGCACAACTACTTTTTACTTTTGATTATTTACGAATTGAATTAATTAATATGAAAACATGTATACCCCTCTTTATATTCCAGGACCTTAGGCAATCTTACCATAAAATGAATCTGAAATGTTTCGAGTCATTTTAAAACAGTAAGAATAAACTGAAGGATAAAAGGATATTGCACCATCTGATTGCACCATCTGACACCTAAAACAGGATAAAAGTGTTAAAAACAGTTAAAACAAATCACCCATGTGTAAATATGTTAGTTTCTCAGACCTGGGAAATCAGAAGGTTCCAATCAGAAGACTCAGGCTGCATCCTCACTACAGAAATAAACCAGTTTGACACCACTTTAACTCTAGTACTCAGAGGAATAGACTAACAAATGAGCACACTGCTAAGCTTGTTATCATTTCACAAAATCTCTTGCTTCTCAGTCAGTCACAGGGACAAGTTATCAAGAAAATATGTGTTGTCGTCTGTGCCCACAGACTCACATACACAATTTAGTGTAACAAAATGTTCAACTAGTTGGATTGCACCAGCGTCCCGCAACCCAGCTAAAATCAATTAATAAATACAGGAGAGAGTGAATGAGTGAAATTGAAGTTACTACAGCTATACCTCAGCAAAACAAAGTTGAAGTGTTCATGAAAGATACAGCAGGTGCAGTTATTTTTTGGCATGTGACCTTAAAAACAGTGTTCTTTCAGTTGTAGTCATTTTTTTTAAAGTATAAGGAAAATCTATCGTATTTTCGTTACATGATTACAATTATTCCAATAAAATAATTTCTGCATAAAATCTTGAATGTGTCTGAATATAATATTTAACTCAAACATGCGAAACCAAGTAACATTTAGAACAGTGGGAAAAATTCCAGTTCTACTTTTTCCAGTAAATAAACATCACTGCAGCAAACTGAGATACGTTCCTTGTATTCTTGCTCCCTGGTCTCCAAGAGTGTGGCCACATTTCCTGAACTGTCCCTGTCTCTGCTTTTAGCAAACCCCAACTTTAATTTGGCTCTTGCTTGAACCCCTTGCAATAGTTGGGGCCCAGAGAGTATTTCATCAGCCAGAGAAAAAGGGGGCAGGATAGTAAAGATTAAATAAATAGTAAAGTACCTGTAGTTATGATTTCAACACTACACCATAAAAGTTACCTTTTTAGGCAAAATATATGTGCATGATCTTACTCCACTGGCAGAGGGTGGCTTAAAAAGAATTTCCTATTAATGGTTTTTGTTCTTAATTCTCACCACTTGCTCTGAAATGAACCTGAACCCTATCAACAGTCTCGGTTATTTGTTTGAATCATGTTCTTTTTCAGTGAATGCCAAGGAATAAATTCTGCAGCCGTATCTGGAAGGCTGAGAGTTATGGATAAGAAGTATAACAAAATGTCTAATCTAACATCCAGCAGCCATGATTTCAAAGGCACTTGTAGTACATACTCACGACACCTACTAATCATTAATATTTTTGGCTTTTTGCACTTCAGTCCTGGTCTCTAAAGAGAACTATGACTCAGCCATCAGGAGTTTCTGTAGTACATATCGCTCAGGTATTGATTCTTTCCTTGCCCCAAGGAGTTCTGGGCAGGATATGCATACCTTCCAATTCATAGATGAAATCCAAGAGACATGTGACTGAGCCACTTTGGAGTGGACTCAAAAGGGTATGGCCAAGCAAGAAAGAGAAAAGAGTTATTGATGAGGAAGCAAACATTAAATACAGATTTGTACTGTCGTTAAAAAATCCAGAAACATATTATTTATTTTAAGAAAAGATTGAGAGAGATAAGTAGATTAATGGACCAACTGGATCTCTTTGTATCTAACTGACTCTTTGTATCTCTTTGTATCTCCTAAGACAGCAGGGGAGGCCAACACTTCCCAGATGATTTGGACTACAGTTCCCATAAGCTCCAGCCAATATGTCAAATGGATAAGAATTATCGAAGTTGTAGTCCTCAATCGGGAGGGCACCAAGTTGCCTATCTCTGATTTAACCAGTGCCTGACAATAGTTCTCATTATTATGCATTATTAACTTGGCACATTTATCATTTTTTCCCCTAAGAGTACCTCTAGAATCTTCAATGATTTCTCATTTTTCCACCTTTGCGTATGCAGAACAGGTCATTTATAGGAGCGCTACCCATGTATTCAGCCATTACTTTTATTCTGTCACAGCCTTCGGCACTTACCCAATGTTACTGCCTTTTCAGTTAATTTCATCTGCACAATTATATTTCTGAAGCATCAGCATAGTTTGATTTGATTTCCTCTGTAAACCCCTGTCCTCCCCCTTTGTGCTAATGAACGCTCTGCTCTTAAGAGGATTTCACCCAGGCAGCTGTACCTTAATGTCTTCCAGCAGGATTTACAATTTTGTACGGCTGAATCTGGATTATTGTATACTTGATTGAAACATGACCAAACGGAAGACAGATGAAAGCAGACAGGAATAATGTAGAGTATTTTGAGTACCAGGGTAAATGTTCTCTTTCGAAAAAGGGTAAATTAGCACTGAAATGAGGGCTGAATCAAACCAAGAGGTGGATCACATATTAATCACATTCTTTGTGACCAAGGTTTGGTAGAATTACTAGTTTTGGACCATGATTTGACATACAAACATGTGTTTTATCAGTGCTTGTTTTTTCATGTTCAGAGAATGGTTTCCTATGCAGAAAAGCTTGGTTTATGAACAAAACAACCACAAGTGAATTTTCCACAGACTAAGTCCAGACCTGTGAAAATCCTCATCTGTCCAAAATTTTTCGCATCAGGGTTTAATTGTGTGTTTTGTGTATAAATAACATTCCCAACAACACTCTCATATAGGCTCTTTCAATTAAAGGTGCATGCTGAGCAATGATGTATTATTTCTTCATTCATAAACAAAGAACCATAGAATCATAAGAGTTGGAAGAGATCACAAGGGCTATCCAGTCCAACCCTTGCCATGCAGGAACTCTCAATCAAATCATCCTGTTACTCTGAGGTCTAAGATGGAATGCCCAGGAAGATCGAAGTGTTATGCAACCAATTTTTGTGTATTCCCATTCCTAATGTCCAATTTATGTCCATGATATAGCTTGCTCCTTATGACACCAATGGGCTGGGGAATGGGTTATGCAGCAAGGGATGAAGAATGGCTGTTTACCTTGAGGAGGTTGATGTCTAGACTATAGTCAAAACATCTATCAAATTTGTTATCCTGATGGAATTTTTACAACAGATTCACTTAGCAATAATGATTTGACAACCTTGATAAACTTTATTAGAGCATACAGGCCTGCGTCTCAGGTTACCCATTCTTTTCAGATTCTGGTCTGTAGGGATGAATAATTTCAGTCGTATCCCTGATGGAGTAGTTTCTCAGCTTTTGTATGGATCTTTCTTCATTTTAAAAGACTGAAATGCCTCTTCTAATGTTTAGCTACTAGCAATTATGCTTTCAGCTCAGTTCTGCTGGTGGCTTTGGTTCCACCCTTTTCCTTTTGGCTTCATGCACTACCAGAACATGGACTTCAACATCCTGAAATTAAATCCCGTCTTTAGGCTTAAACAGGTTTGTCACTCTTGGCTCTAACAAATTGTCCCCAGGGACATGTGGACCTTAACCAAAAAAGGTTCATCTCCTCCCAGTCTAAACTCTGGCTTCATCCACATTGTAGAGATAATCCAGTTTCACACCGCTTTAACTGCCATGGCTCAATGCTATGGAATTCCAGGGAGTGTAGTTTGTTGTGGCATCAGAGCAGAGCTGCAGTCTTTGATAGTGGGATGTTGCCAGCATTTGCTTGGCAACCTCAAAGGGGCACCAAAGGCCAGGAAAAAAGGCAGTTCAGGGTTAAATTCCAAATATTGACTGGAATGAACCAGCCAACGCTTTGGCTGAAGGCTTCTGTTATGCTTAATTATACTACTTCCATTCTGCTTATTGAGAGAAGAATCTCTGCAACCCACTTCCAATTGGCAGCATCCCAGGGAAATGTCTATATACCATTAATCACAGTCTGACTGTATCTTCAAAGATTAAGGAAGGAGACTTTTTTTCTTCAAAAAAAAACAAACAAAACAAGGCCAAAGCATTCTTTGAATTAAGATTAGTCAACATGTTGTTAGGAAACCTGCCTTAGAAGCTGGTGTTTGGCCAGTTTTTCGCAAAGCATATCAAGGACTAATATTACATATTATATTCTTATAACTTTCCTTATAACTGACAGGATGATTTCCTTCTTCTCACTCCATGGATTGCTGACAGCATGCATAGTTACAATCGTAGAGTCATAAAATCCTTAGAAAGGAGCCACAAGAGCCATGTAATCCAACCCCTTGCCATGCAGGAATACACAAGTACAGTGTCCCTGAAAGATGCCCAGCCAACCTCTCTTTAAAGAGTGCCAAAGAAGAAGAGTTCACCATCCTCTGAGGCAGTCTATTCCACAGCCAAACATGTCTTACATGCAAGAAGTTTTGAATATTTAGGTGAAATTTCTTTTCTTGCCATTTGAATCCACTGGTTTATGTTCTAGACTCTGGAACACCAGAAAGCAAGCTCATAATCAAGATATACTACATCCACAGCTTCCTCCTGATCTACCAAGCTTATAATACTTCTTTTCCCCAGTCATGGCTGAGGTGGTGGATCTGCTCTAGGGATGAAATTCCTCACCAATTTTGTTCTAACTTTGATTGCTAATTTTGTAATTAGAAAAAAAGGACTAATTTCAGCATTTTCCTTCCCACTGCAACAAAAAGTGAAAATTGTAAGACTGTAAAATTATTTGTGATTTGAGGCTTCTCCACCAAATCTGTGCATGAACTTTTGTCCAGAAATATTTTTTCTTGTTAGAACATGTTGTTTTCTTCACAAAAATGTGCAAATTTTGTGCAGAATATGCCCCAAATGGCAAGGATTCTCATCAGTTCAGAATTTTCTTCATCAGCTTTCCCCAATACTCAAGGAACCTTTGCTCTCCCATTCTTAAAATGTATTATTGAATATCCTTCTCATTGTTTTTTGTGGAGCTTTCGAGCTATATGGCCATGTTCAGGAAGAGCCACATAGCCTGAAAGCTCCACAAAAAACTGTGGATGCCAGCCATGAAAGCCTTCGACTCCACATCCTTCCCATTACTAATCTGCTCCTAATTTTCTCCTACCCCACTCATTCGGTCTTTAACATTATGGTCAATGACAAGGGATTTCTCCATCTCATGTACACTGGTACAATCAGGTGCCATTTCTGATCATCACCCACTTTATCCGGACATTGGGTGAGAGTTAGCAGAACCCTTCATAGGTGAGCCAGAGGTTTCAGCTTGGATCATCCAGTGAAGATCTAATCCTCTGTCCTCTAAATCATAGTGGTTTTCAATTGTTATGAGAAAACACTGTGGTGGTGGTAAGGTTCCTGATACATTCTGATGACCACAGGATAACTGCTGCAACATATGGCATGCACTGCTAGAGTAATGTCAGAGACTCCCAACTATGCACCAAGGATGTAGCAGAAGATACTAAGGCATAATGCCCCATAATAATTCTGTCCTTACAGTGAAATTTTCTTTCAGTCTCCAAATTTCTACCATTGCACAGCCTAAGGCAATGAATATGGCTCACATGTCATACTCATATGGGCTGTTTTTGCATTTACTTCGTAGTTGTGCCTGTCCCTTTTCTCTGGGTGCCTAAACTGTTTCACTGCTCATCTGAAGTTTTAAATTACTCCCATGATAGAAATCATTTCATTTGAGGGGACAGAATTCTTATTGAAGATACAATTTCCTCATTTTGCCCTCCCCTGTCACAGCCTCACCCTGCCATGTAGGAGGAACCTAAACTTCAGGTCCTATATCTTGCTTTGCAAACCTTTCTGTATATTTGAAATTCTACTCGATATTGCGTTGTGCTTGGATGTGTGTGTGTGTTTACAAAGGCATGGCTAATTTTCAGGGAAGCCACACTGTTCTCCGAACAACTAGATGCTGAGGAGTTTATCTGACACCAATCATTGAGTCCATTTCTGCTTGGATGCGTTTGGCTTACAAATAGCTATCAGCAGCAGACTTATTGTACACTAATCATTAGGCCATTTTATATGATACTGCCAGTAAGTGTCATTTGAGCTGCTGGTCATGGATAGCAATCTTAATTTTTCACAAGGCAGATGCAAGCATGATTCATTCAGAGTGTGTGTGTAGGGTGTGTGTGTGTATTTTTTTAAAAAGAGGATGCTTTGTACTAGAGCATCAAAAGACCTTGAATAAAGATCAGAAGACACTTTGCTTTCTGCAAAGAACAATTTAGTGCATCCATTCGCTTTTCTCATATAGACATCTGCTGTGTTTTCCTTCATCCAAAATTCTTTCTGCACACACCTTAATCTGGGGTGGAAAAATCCAATGGAGAGAGCAGGGGGGAAACTACTCATCAAAAGTTAAGAAGAAAAAATGATGAAAGAACTTTGAAAAGTAGAAAAAACCAAAGAGTGCCTAAGAATACCAAAGAAGTCCAAAGAATTCCAAACAGGAGAAAAACTGTTATGACCTCTTTCTGTTCTAAAGCAGTGTCTGCATCAATGATAGATTGGATGAGGGCAAAAGTTTAATCCAGACAAGACAGAGGTGGTCCTGGTCAGTTTAATGATAGATAAGGAGACAGGGCTTCAGCCTGTGCTGGATGGGGTTGTATTCCTTTTAAAGTGCAGGTTTGCATTTTGGGTGTACTTCCGGACTCAGCCTTGAGCATGGAGGTCCAGGTTTCTGCCTTGACCAACAGTGCTTTTGAAAATGCAAGTATGCCAACTGTAACCATTTCTAGCAATGCTGTATATGACCACAGTGACACATACTGTATCTTAGTTATATCCCATTTGGATTATTTTAACTTGCTCGACATGGGTATGCCATTGAAGAGTGTTCAGAAACGTCAGTTATAAACTACAGCCAGATTGTTAACTACTGAACTCTCTTACAACTGTTCCACTGCCTTTTTCAAGGCACAATCTGAAGTGCTGCTTATAACCTGTAAAGTCCCACTGACTTACATCCAGGCTAAAGATTGTATCTCCCTGTAGAACATCCTGTAGGACTTGAGATCCTCAGGAGAGGTCCTCAATATAACACCCCTTCAAATACTTAAACAAGGCTATCATGTTACCTCTTAACCATCTCTTCTCCAGACTAAACATACCCATCTCCCTAAGTCTTTTCTCATATGCCATGGTTTCCAGGCCCTTCACCATTTTGGTGGCCCTCCTTTGGACTTTACTTCCCTTGGTTTATTGATGCAGCATAAAATTGCATTGACCTTTTTAGCTGTCACATCATACTATTGACTCATGTTCAACTTGTGGACTACGAGGACTCCTAGATCGTCCTTAAGCCAGATGTCCCCCATCTGGTGTTAGATACTCCTCCCAATTTGTTGACATCTGCAAATTTGATAAGCATGCCCTCTATTCCTTCATCCAAGTCGTTGATAAAGATGTTGAATAGCACTGGGCCCAGGGCAGAACCCTGTGGCACCCATGCAGTTTCTTCACTGTCCATCTCTCACATCTATACATGGTGATGGAGAAGTCAATGGATTGGATCATTCTAACTTTAGTGATCAGCTGTATATCATTACTCTTTTGAATCTTGTCTAATTCTTTTATTGCTGCCCTTCCCATTCCTATTCATCTGATTTCTTGACTGCAGTCTCTTCCCTGATCAGTGTTTGATCCAAAGGACAGGACCTCCAACCATACATGGAGAAAGAAATTCCAGAGGTCCAAGCAGGGTTCAGGAAAGGAAGAGGCACCAGGGACCACTTGGCAAGCATAGCACACTAGGGAGTTCCAAAAGAAAATCAACATGTGTTTCATAGACTATAGCAAACTGCATAGATCATGAAAGGCTATGGAATGCTCTTAAAGACATGGGAATGCCAACATATGTGATAGTCTTGATGAGAAATCTGTACTTAGGAGAAAAGGATACTGTCAGAACAGAACACGGAAAAATAGAATGGTTCCCAGTTGGCAAAGGAGTCAGACAAGGCTTCATCTTATTACCCTACTTGTTCAACTTACATGCAGAACATAGACAAAGGAGGAGTCAAAATAGGAAGAAGATATATCAGCAATTAGAGATATGAAGATGACACCATAATACTAGCATAAAACCTCAAAGACCTGGAGCAACTACCAAGAAAGGTGAAGGAAGTGCAAAGGCCTATTGCTGAACATAAAGAAAACAAAAATAATGACCACAGAGAACCTACACAAATTTAAATTAAACAACAAAGAAATAGAAATAGTAAAAGAATTCTCATACCTGGGATCAAACATTGATATAAATGGAGATTGCAGCCAGGAAATCGGAAGAAGATTAAGAATGGGAAGGACAGGAATGAAAGAACTAGAGAAGATCCTAAAGTGCAAGGATATACAACTGAGAACAAAAGTTAGAACCATAGAAGCCATTGTATTCCCCATTGCCATGTATGGATGTGAGAGCTGGACAGTTAAGAAGGAGAACGGGAGGAAAATAAACTCATTCAAAATGTGATGCTGGAGAAGAGTACTAAGGATTCCATGGCCAGCCAAACAGACCACCCTCCCTATAGTGTAAGAGAAAAGGCCAAGCCATTCTAGAGTCTCACATAGAGAATCAACAAGCAGGTGAAGCAGTCAGAGTCAAAGCAGGAAAGCTAGTCTGAAAGGAATAGAAGCTCAGTATCATTTGATTCATATGGCACCTATAGAGTCCTAGGGGAAGAAAACTGGTCCTGAACCCACCAACATTACTTACCTCTGATGCAGAAAGATGATGCATATCTGGAATAGAAAAGTTTACTTCTTAGTGAGTGGATAATCTGCACTAGGCCTGAACTATTGTTAAATTCAATATTGTGTTCTATGGAAAATATTAAGAATGCCAAAATAGTTATTCAAAACCTTAACATGCTAAGTGCACACTACAAAGTAAAAAAATGCTTTTAAAAAGATTAAAGGGTATGAAATTCAAAATGTTTAATTCAACAAACTCCTAGAATTTGATATTAACTCTGAATTTCCATCCATCGGCAGTTCTACACCCAAGCATTCTTGCTGTTTGGTTCACACTGTACAAAGTACTTTTGTAGTCTGAAAAGCATTTTGAAAAGCTAGTGAGTTGAAAGTATACCTTCAAAAAGCTAGTTTCTTCTTTATTTCTCTTTTTCAAATAGAGCCCTTTAAACCAGCATTGCATATAAGGCACGCGCGCACAGACACCCCACACAAAAACTCTTTTGCATTTCCTTTGCACAGAGTAGTTGAATTCACTCTATTTGTAATTTTAAAGTGGGAGGACATTCTACAATGAAAAATCATTTTTAAAAAAAATAATAATAATAATTAACTTTCGTATTCTCATTTTAAAATGGGATGTAATATTTCTAGAAACCTTTAAGTGCCCCGATCAAGAATTCAGCCACCATAAATTAATACAGTGCAGAGTCGTAATTAAGTTCAATAATCTCATTAAGGCTTTTAATGAAATTGATTAATTTGAAAAGGAGTTGGCTGGTGATCAGGAGATCTTTTGTAGCATAAAAGACAATGCTGGGATATTATGAGCTATCTCAGATACAAAGTGATTTGAAGCTAAAGGGCTCCATGCTCAGTTCTTCACAGCATGTGGACATGTGGTGAAATGCTCCAGGGAATGAATGTTTTGCTTTTAATATTCATCTTTGGAAAGCAATTTTGATTGCCTTACAGGCAGGCTCAACATTTGCCTTTAAAAAAATATATCTGAAAGATATCAAGTATCAGACTTCATTGCTTTGAATGGGCCATATATCTACACAGATTTTCAATAAGTTCACAGATGTATAACAAAATAATTGGCTGAGCAAAATGAGTCCATTGATTATACAGTCCATCTGGCATTTTTTCTGTGGGTGTGCATGTTTGTAACACAGAAGCTCCTCTGAATGCTGGGATATTGGACTGAGAACAAAAATACTAGGTGCTATGGAATGCTTTGGTGTTCGTTTATGGATGGGGAAGGGTCACCCTGAAATTATCCTCCAAGCTCTGCCTTTGAGCTTGTATGATCTTCTGTAAAGCTTGCAAAAGTTACCTTTTTGGATTACAGTTCCTCAAATACCCAAAACAGCCAAGATGATTGGGGGATTCTGGGAGATGCAGCCCCCAAAAGTAGCTTTTTAAAGCATGTATGTTTTGATGACTAAAAACTCAACTAAACTCCATGACCAGTAAAGGTAGTAATGGAAACAATGGATGGCTTGGTTAGACCTCACCTGGAATACTGTGCCCAGTTCTGGGCACCACAATTCAAGAAGGATGTTGACAAACTGGAGTGTTTTCAAAGGAGAGCAACCAAAATGGTGAAAGGTCTGTAAACCATGACCTATGAGGCTTAGGGAGCTGCGTATGTTT
Organism: Urosaurus nigricauda; assembly: GCA_034509955.1. NCBI lineage: Eukaryota > Metazoa > Chordata > Lepidosauria > Squamata > Phrynosomatidae > Urosaurus > Urosaurus nigricauda. The sequence goes on from JAOEGL010000013.1 coordinate 14,311,898, forward strand.
AGCCTGGACACAAGAAGGTTAAGAGATGGTATCATAGTTCTGTTTAAATATTTGAAGGGTTGTCATATTGAGCTCCTTTTCTTTTGCTCCAAAGATTAGGACACAAAGCAATGGATTCAAGCTATAGAAAAAAGGATTCTTCCTAAACACTAGGAAGTTCTTCCTGGTGGTAAAAGCTGTTCAGAAGTGGAAGAAATAACATTGAGAAATACATTACAATAGGAACATTTTTTATGTCAAAATGTTTATATTTGACAAAAATGAAGTACAAAGAACTCTCTATCAGGAAAACATTTAAAAAAGCATACAGGTTCTTAGTTGGCAGTTCAAATACTCAAAGTTATGGCTGAACCGAATATTAAGAGTAAGAAAATGTGAAACAGGGAGAAGATGAAACTTATAGATTCATTAATTCCTGCATATTCTTCTATAGGTATTTATTACCCATCTTAAGTTTTTTTTAATCCTTTCTCTGAACCTCCTCCCATGTTCATCAAGTTGCACAAATGGCAATCAGAAAGAAAAACCTGTAGTAGCACTTTATTAATGTAATTCTCTTCTGACATTTGCCTGACATTTCTAATATTATATGCTAAATACCATTTAAATATTTATATTATGTTAGTAGTATTAATATAATTTAATAATGAGATCCAACATGGTATAGTGGTTTGAGCATTGCACTATGACTTGGGAGATCAGGGTTTGATTCCTTGCTCAGCCATGGAAATCCATTGGGTGACCTTCGGTGAGTCACATACTCTCAATCTCTTTAGGGTCACCATTAGTCAGAAATGACTTGAAGGCACACAGCATCAACAGGAGCAAAATATAATAATATTTATAAAATAATATTTAAAACATTGTTTTAAATAGATTTAGGGTAATATGCACTGAAAGTTTCAATTGCAGTTAGTAGATTAGATATTCATACCTTGAATGCAATGGACTGAAGAGTATTCTCTAACTGAATGAGGTTACATGCTTGAATCCAGCTAGGAGTTTAGTAACCACATTCAGTGGAACACAGTTAGAAAGCATTTCCAGGTGCTGAGAAAGATGGAGGCACTTATGTCTATGTCTCCACCATTCAGGTGAATGCCTTTTCCTGCCCCTTTTAGTGGTCTTACTGGAAGCATCTGTTTGACCACTGTGGTTTGAAAATCACCCCTTGGAAAAATTACTGCAAGATCCTGGGATCTGTTGCCCTCATAGTAGCTTTTCCAAATTCTCTTGGAAACACCAAGTTCTCTAATCCAAGTTCTCTTGGATTAGATGGATTTGACTCTGGATGCTGCAGGTGTCTTTATTTGTTCTGGATTCGAGAACCCTCATACACTTTGGAGCTTATCATACCACTAAAAAAAAAACAACAAACCAGCTTACCTCTCACGAATTGAATTGTAATTTGTTAGGCAGCCAGGTTCTATCACACATAATTTGCCACCAAATCCGCTGGTCAAATACAACACAGATGCAAACCGGGTCCAAAGAGTGCTCAGCAAGCCACTTTCCAAAGTCGGTGAATTACATGTGATAGAACCCGGCTGCCTACCAAATTAGAATTCAACTCGGGAGAGGTAAACCGGGGTGTTTTTTTTTTAGTGGTGTGATAAACTCCTTAGTTATGGTTCATTCATTTCTGTCCTTTAAGGATGTCATGAGTATTTCTTTTTTCCTGAAACATCTTTAATTAGTCAGGTACTTAATCTGTTAATTTAATTAAAGAAAGCACATATAATGCCATGCTCACTTTTACTTAATTAAAGGTTATCTAATGATAATAATCATGCTTCTATATTGCAGTCTGTGCTGCATAACTTTACACATATCTAGCTTTGTAGTAGGGGCACTGAAGAACCCTCTAGTGGATTGTGAAGATGCGTATCAGGGCACCAGCAAGAGTATTGCAATGTGGATCGCCACACCCAAGCTGGTGTCTTGATGTTCATTGTGCTTTGCCAATTCATATTGGTAGTTCCTAGCCATCAGTACCTGCTTCTGATTGGTTCTGATGCTTGTCTGCACCTGATGTGCAATAGTCAATTTATTGGCTCCTCTAGATAGTAACATAATGGCAGCACCATTTTGAATATGAACATTGTGAAACTGCTTAATTCTGTTTCCTGTAGATGTAAATCCAATTGTGTAGATATAAGTGTCATACTGAAATCCAGTCAACAGCAAGAGGAAGAGGAGGGAGGGAGGGGGGATATTATGCCAGATTTATGTAGCATCCAGGTTCCTCAGTCTTGTAATAATAGAATGATAATTCTATTATCTTACAAAAATTTAAGTTGCCAGTCCATTTGGCTTTAGAGTTTATTACTGTCATAGGCAGCTCACCATAAACCAGGAGCAGAGAAGCATTCATCCTCTTGAAGTTTTGAGCTTTCATTCCCAGACGTCCCAGCTAGCCCAGCCATTGGCAAGGGATTATAGGAGTCGTTGTGCAAATCACCTGATGAGGTCAAAGTTTCCGCACATCAGCCATAAACTTTCTAGCCATAATAATCACAAAAGAGTGCTCTAAGTTTTGCACACATTGACATTGTTAATGTCATAAGGATTCTCAGTTAGAACATGCAGGGAATTCTGCCTTAACGTTTCAGTGAATGTATGGATTTATATATTGATTTGTTATTTTTCTTAAAACAGATCTTCTCTGTATGATTGAAATTACATAATAGTCAGATGAAGAGTGCTTGGCTTTGACAACAGAAAACATGATCTCTTTCTCTCTCATTCTCTCTCTGTCTCTCCAACCCTTAATGTTGCCACAGTCAGAAATGACTTGAAGCCACACAACAACAAGAACTCTCCCAGGGTCCTAGGCTGTGTTTGCATTAATGAGAAAACCCAGTTTACCATTTGCGCTTATGGATCCTCAGGAAGGATGAGCTATCCACACAACAATCATCCACAACAGGCCAATACCAGCAGCACTACAGACCTCCTATTGAGTACCAGTGCACTCTGCTGATGGTATTATTGTCCTTTGTGAGCTTGAAGGTACGCAACAACAACTTGAAGGCACGCAACAACAAAATACCCTTGAAAGAAACAAGAATCTAAGTCATCCCACAGAATATGCAGACTTTTGGTATGCAGAGGCCAGTACTTCTTTTTTTTTAATATAAAATGCTATTAAAAGTATTATGTGCTAGATTATGGCTCAGTGCTTCCATATATCCTGTGAGAAAACCCAGTTCAATTACATTTTTAAAGAACTGTTTAATGGGCCATTAGTTTACAATATGGTCTACTCTCTTTAGGGGTTATACTGGTTTATTTATTTGTTTTGTTACCATAATGACAACTTTTAAACTAATGAGCCTGTGGGGGTTGGGGGGGGGTAAGTGTTGTCAGTATGATGTATATAGCCTCTAGAATGGCATTATTGCATCACGGTTGAAATTTAAGTTAACATCCAAATTTGCATGCTAAATCAGAATTATTGAGCGTGATTACTTATTTGAAAACAGAGAAACCTGAAACTTACACTGCTCCCAAATGAAAGACAAATATTTTAGTAGAGTTACATTTTTAAACAATACTACTTAGAATCTCTGGGGTGTTCTCTAATCCAGAAAGGTTTTCCACGCCTAATTCAAAGTGCTGGTTATGGTTTATAAAGCCCTGTTTAGCTTAGATTCAGGTTATCTGACAGACTGTATCTCTACACATGAATCAATCCATGTTTTGAGAGAGTTTATATTATTTGATGTATTTCCTATTTTATGTTATTCTGTTTGCTATTATTACTATGGTCTACCATTTTGTATCTTTTGGATATCTTGGCTTTTGAATACTTTTGTTATATACATTGTTTTGTTACCTTTTCAGCAGATATAGGCCCAATACAGACTGCCAATAAATGGTGTACCTGCCCAAATACTAGGGTTAGGGAGCGCACAATAACCATGTGCTGTTACAAATCCTAGCATGTATGGGCACCGCCATGGATGCACTGCCTGGCCCACATGGGGCGTGCAACCATGATATGTCCTGTGTGACATGTCCAAATGGTGCGTCACATGCCACAACACCTCCTCCACATCTTTGGCATGGCAAACAAATGGTTGTGCCAGTGATGCAGAAGACAAAGGGGCTGGCCCTTTGTCTTCCTGGCACTGGCTTCTAGGGTGTCTGGGGGCATGAAGCATTTTGCCACTTCTCTGTGGTCCAAAAGTGCCAGATTGGGGCTGCTGGTGAGGCTGCCCTGACCCCAATCCAGCGCTAAAAAGGGCAGTACAGAGCCGCTCCTTTTGGGCTGTCTGTATTGGCCCATAGACAAAGATTATTTATAGTGCCCTTTCTTTTTGGCCTTTTCAATTCAATTTTTTTCAACACTGTTGACATCAAAGAAAGGAAAAGTGCAGCCTGTGGACTTCATGTAGGCCAGTCCCATTTTTGTGGCTTCCAAGGACACACCCAAAGCTACTGGTCTTCATTGCCCCAAAATAAATTAGCCATTTTGGAGACAATATTTTATCTAAAGCCTACCCCTAAGATAATAAAACTAAAACCACCTATAAATACAGAAAAATGGGCCCAAATTGTGCTAACACAAATAGGAAGTGACATCTCTTCCAGTTCCTTGTTCATGTTCTGTTGTGGCCCACTGGAGTTGTGTAAGTGCAGAATTTGGATACAGACAGATGGACAGTTGCTCACCCCACTCTGCAAATTGTCCAGAATCTCAGGTAGATATTTCATATCACCTTAATCCAATTGTTTATAGCTTAAAAGGACTAAATGGGGAACTTTCTGCATGCAAAGCATGTGGTCTTCTGTTCAGTTGTGGTTCTTTCCTCTTTCCTCCCATTACTACCCAGGTAACTTCTGCAAATCCTACTCAATGTATATATTAAATGAACTGCAGAAGCCAGATAAGAAGAACCAACATATGTGATTGATCAATAAATAGAAAAACATTTAAGAAAGCAAGATCTCCCAATAATTTTTGAAGATAAAAAAGAAAGATTACAAGAGCCATTTACAATGTGGAGGTGATTAAGAATTTAAGGACAGGGAAAACTCCAGGTCCTGATGAGCACAATATTATAAGATATTCCAAGATCAGATAATGATTCTGTGTCAACAAATTACGAGTTGTTGTCATTATTATGTTGAACAAATTACCTGATTTGTGGAGACAAGAAGATCAAGACTTGAAGGAACCTAAAAACTGTAGGACAATCTCTTTACTGAATAATGATGATAAGATTTTTTCCAAAGTTTGAAGAAAGGTGACCATGAAAATATTTTTTAAAAGAAAAAGAAAAAAAATGCAATGGGTGACCATGGGACATTTGCTTTCTCTCAGCGTATTGTACTTCACAGGGATGCTATGAAGATGAAATGGAGAAGACAAGATCCATGTGTATCCACATGAAACCCAATAGAGGAAAGATGGAATATAAATCTTAATAATGCATATGGAAAAAGTTACTCTCCCCTCCCGTATCTCTAGTGGATCCATGCCAGATATGCTTGTTCTTGACTGAAGATACATGGTTTTTCATTCTACAAATTGAAAATCGTGTTGCCTGTTCTGCACTTGTCAATAAAAAGTTTGGAAAGCCCTTAAAGGTTGGGGTTTAGATGCAGCAAACATAGGTAGTATCAACTGTTATGAAAGTTTATGAGGTGATCTTAATTTAATCACTTCTTCTTTGGAACAGTGGCTTTCTAATCCAGGCTGATTCTAAAGGCGTATAGGTAAAACATTAAATTGTTTTCCATCATAACTGTTGGGCAATTATTTGCCCAGTCATATTGGCAAGCCCATGGTCTAGAATGAATTAATGTGGCCTGACAAGGTGTTATGACATTGCAATAATTAATATATTGATGAATATGCAGCTAATTTAATCTGGCATCACCATCTATCACATCAGGAAGCAAGTGTGAGTCACGGAAATCAGTCATTGGATGGAAATTTTGTCCAGTGGTTGCCAAGAAGTTACCTTCTTCTCTGAAACAAAAGGGATGATAAATAAACTGGAATTGCATTAAGCTGAATGAAAGGAAGAGGATCTGAAAAGGGAAACTTAAAGTGTTCTGTAACAACACATCCTCCTACATGTTACTCTTTGGATGGTGGGGTTGCCAAAGTGTTGAAAGGAAGTTAGTCACAGATGGTGTCTGAACATGCATAAATTCACTTCACTCAAGAGCAGATGGGTTTCTTTTTTTAAGTGAACATCTGAAATAGTTGCTCTAGGGAAATTACTAACTCACTTTTCAAGTGGATGTAATGTCCTTTAGCAACCCATCCCTTCACAAACTTACTTTGTAATTAAGCTCAGGAAGAAACTTCAGAGTAGGGTCTAAACTCCTTTTGTGCAACATGTCATCATGTTTTCTAGAGAATTCTGAAGCCTGGTTGACAAAGATGTATATTTATTAAGAGAACGTAACAGTTATACAACACAGGAGAATTACCATAACTTGGAAAATTAGAGTCCATAGCTGGCCTTCCAGTGGCTGATGGACAACAGTGATCAGAGCTCACCAGTAGCTAGGTTGACTAGGACTTACAGGAAATCGAGATCAACACCATCTGGACAGCCACAGTGTCCCCAGTCCTGCTCTGTCAACAATCCTATTGGTTGTGTGTAAAAGCAATTAATCTAAGTATGCTTATATGGGATTGGGCTGCAAAAACCCCAGCCCCCCCCCCCCCAGTTCCCCTTAAATCCATAAGAGCTTTAGGGAAGGTCTTTGAATTACAACATGTACAAGCAGGGAAATATCATAGTGATCTCACCAGGGCTATTGACACAATCACTCTGGCCTGTTTCTAATTGTAAACTTTGGTATATGAAAGAGCTTAGAAATATGGGGTGAGCTGGACAACAACTAGAGCACCAGTGGTGGAAAACTCGATTCTCATTTGACAAGACACACCATAGGGATTTTCTTTATTCCTATGGAGTGGCAATACATGCAGCGAAGAAATCTTTTTGAGTAACACACCAGTTAACCTTTCCATTCTAGCAAAACTGCTGATCTCTCCCCCCCCCCCCCCATTTAAAGTTATCTTGATAGATGAATGGCAGGGAAAATAGCAATTGGAAAAATATCCCCGCCCCCACAATTCACTTTAGTACTCCACAGGATGCAGGGTAGATTAAAGGCCTAGAGGTCACCATGCTGCTGGTTTCCATTTGAAAATAAAGGAGAGGACCATATCTTGATGGAGACTCCTTGAGATTCATTCTTTGACAGGTCATCTCCTCTCTATTTTCTGGGCTTAAGAAAGATTTCTTCATTCAGCTGCATGGCCACTTGCCATATAAAATATGAGCTTCAGCTGGAGGATCCGTTAATGGATACTTCATCATCTACAGCTGCTTATCTTCTTGCATAGGTAGTTCCTCCATAAGACTAGACATCATGATTGTCTCTGTACTTCACACCATCCATCAACATGGACAAATAACAATGCATAGTGATGCATCATCAGCATGCTGAGACTTCATTTTAAATAGATCTGGGAAAGAGGCTGTTGTTTTTGTCTTTGCTGTACCTAAATGGAATCCTTCATCCAGGGCAGTCCTCTACCCCAGATATCTTCAGAACAAAGAGATGAAAGCAGATGGAAACAGGTGGTCTTTCTAGAGGTTCTGCTTCCTTTTCACATCTTCTGATTTCAACCCTTCATGTCAGGGAATATTTCTTGGACTCGGCCTATCTCCAGATGTTCATCAACTCCAATCTTATTTGGCAAGGCCAAGGGTCAGAGGTAATGGGAGTTGGAATCCAACAAGTTAGGAACCAGAGATTCCCCATCCTTTTCTGGCCCAAAAGGATGAACTGCCTAGATATTTTTGAAGCACCTAAAATTTACCTTTTAAATCAAGGGTAGGCCACTGTCAGAGTCTAGGTCAGCAAATTGGCCCAAGGTCCCCCATAGCTGCTGACCCCTGTGCTGCAGCCAGAGTTGATAAACAATGGTTCAAAAAACAAAATCAAGGATGAGAACAATTGCCAGCTTTTCTTCTCCTTGCCAGTTCTCCTTGACTCTGCAAATACCCTCCCCATTAGACAGTCATACCCCAAATATCCTTTTTCTCCTCTCTTGAATCTCTCCTTTGGATGGAAACGTTAGAGTAGCAACAGCAAATACACAACCAATGAAGAAGGGGGGACCTCCCTTTACCTCTCTGTCCTCAGTAACCTAATATGTTGTTGCTGTTTACAAAAATGTACTAGCATGCTCGAGGCAAGCCCACCAACTCATGGGAGATGAGGTTTGCCCCAAGAGCTATCCAGTACTCCTGACAGCTACTTTCTAGCACTAGGCCAGAATGTCTCATTACTTTCAGAGGAATGAGCAGTTTGGATTCATTTCTGAGGCCAAGACAATTTTAAGGGGGAAAATGTGGTGCAGTCTGACTTACCTTAAAGATGAGGGGGATGAGTTGTTTTCCATAGGTTTGTGATAATATATAGGCTTTGATGCTATTTCAAGCAGCAGTTTTGCTTGCCCACAACAGTCTGGACATGTTCCCTTTGGGACAAACTACCTTGTGGGAATGATGTTACATAGGACGTAGCATCTTTCCCAAAGCCATTCTCGGGGGAGAAAATAGCTGCTCCCTTGGCCAAGAAGGTACAGCCATCATGTTTCTTCTACAGTCCCCATGGGAAAGAGGGGTTAAAAGGTGGTTGCTTACATGATTTTTGTTACAACCATCTGGAATACAAATAATAAAAACAAATCTCTGTCGGCCTTGAACAGAGTAAAATGTAGTGTCTTCCAAAATCCATAGAATTTAAGTTGTTGCTTTTTTTGAAATAGAGCCATTGGAAGTTAAAATAGTTTTAAAACTCCTGAGGCTCCCATCAAATCATCACATTTATATATACAAATTCTCCCCTTTTAATGCTTTGTTTAATATTCTTACATACTGGCATGAATAGTTTAAGACAAAAGTTCACAGTCCTTCCAGTGAGTTCACCAAGTTCCCTGAGTTTTGCCTCAAGCCCTTTATAAGAGTGTTCGCTGAGAGCAACTTTCCAAAAAATAAAATAAAATCAGTACATATTCATCCAAAGATGATGCTATGGTTCATTCAAATGTAAATAAACTATATAAGGACATCTTGAATGTCCAAAGGAATGTTAGGAGGCTAGCTGCAATACAGAAGCTCAGGCTTTCAGAGAAAGCCTGAAGGTAGAGTTTTGACCTTTCTTACAATGTTGCATACATAAAAGTGTATTTGTGGAGATTACAATTGCTACCAGATTTCAAAATGAACCAAAGTATTAGCTTTCTTTATCTGTTATTGTAAAATTCCCCAAAAAGGAAGTAGGTAAAAAAAAATCTTTTGATACACAAAAATTAAATATAATACTAAATATAATGAAAACAGGAGAGAACCTACACATCACGGAAAGGCATGAAAACTATTTGACTCAGCCAAATATAGAAATTTAAATTTGAAATGTCTGGAAAAACAAACAAAAATACTTAAACCTGGTATTAAAAAGAATATAAAAATAACAATGGTATTCCAGTGTTGGGTCTTAGAAAACTCTTTCTTTTGCCAATGAAAACTGTACTTCTCTTGTTGATAGGATGCAAACAAGCCCTTTGTGGGATTTGACCGGTGTGAGAATATACAACTGTTGTATGAGTTGTCCGAAGTCATCATGCCATCTTTCCATAGGCTTGAAAAGGTTACAATACTGCCTGTAGAATAGTCAGAGCTGAACTCTTCACCCTCAGCTAAGCATTCCAGCAACTGTATGAATAAGCTGAATTACAGTGAATTTCCTCCTCCAACCATGTTTCCAAGCTGTGGAAGGAAGGGGAGATGTTCGATTGTGGATACTTCACTTAGTGCTACCAGATTTGCTGTGTTAAGTTGGGTTTCCTTGTGGTACTGAAGGCCAATGTGCTTGCAGACTTGGAGCCTCCAGAAGTCAGGTGTTGCGTCGGAAAGCTCTTCAAGAGTGCAGCTACGTTGTAGAAATAATATAGTTTGACACCAGTTGTTGCTCCATCCTATGGAATCCTTGGCTTTGTTGCTTTACAAAATCTTTAGCCTTCTCTCATCAAAGAGCGCGGGTGCCTCAAAAAGCCTACATATCCCAAGATTCTGTAGGATGGAGCCGTGGTAGTTGAAGTGGTTGTCAAGCTGCATTATTTTTACAGTGTAGATGCACCCAGAGAAATCAGACAGTGATAACTGTTCTTTGTTGTGGCCCATAATCTCCATGCATTCAAGGAAATCTTCTTTTTGACCAGAGTTACTTGCAAATCTCTTTGGGTGAATCCTGAGTGCATCAGTATAGATTGAGATAGACCTCTTTTGATTAATGATGGGAAAGTTGATACAAGATGAGATATTCCTTCAAATATTTTGGGTTTTTATCCCCTTTCTTTTCTTCAAATGAATACAAGAAATCTGTAACTCTCTGTGTATACACACACAAAATTAGCCACACAGAAAGCATATTTTCACAACATCAGACCCACATGCATTTAAAAATCATATTCAGAATGACCAGAAAACAGGATTCTGCAAGGTGAAGGAGAAGACCTGGGAGCTTATCAGATGGGAGGAATTTCTCTTTATTGCGAATGGAGCCAATTCGAGCCAATTTGAATTCACATGAATTCGCTAGTTTAGTGAATTTACGTGAATTTGGAATGCATTCAGAATGACTTCCCATTGCCCAAAAATGACCCCCCATTGCCCAAAATTGCATGAGATGCTTTAATTCGCAATAACGTAAAACCCATGATTGCGTTCAGAATGACTTCCCTTTTGCCCGAAATTGCGTGAGATACTTTAATTCGCAAAAACATGAAACCCCATGATTGTGTTCGGATTGCCATTGGATTATACTTCCAATTTCCAATGTCTGATAAGGTCCTTAGGCCAGCGAACCAGTGCTTGACATTAGCAAAACTACATTGTTGGCACAGAAAGTGGATGCAGAAGGGAAAAGGTCAAGTGTTGTAGCCACAAAAAATAAGGCAACAGAAAACTCCCTTTCTTCATCATGAACCTGGAAAAATGCAGTCACTATCACATTGCAGGATTCCAACAAGGGTCCAGCCAGAGTGTTGCTGCAATTTGCCTATAACTGAAGCAAATTTGAGAAAGTAGCTGGAGAAGGTATCTACCTCCATTAAAAATACACAAGAACCAAGCCATAATAAAGCTAACGACCTTCCCCAGAAAAGGAAAAGTCCTGTCTAAAGACAAGAGTCAGATAACCAAACTATACCAACAGTGTTAAGCTATTTTCTACCATATTTCCATGGTTACATTTTGAAAGCATACCTAAAAAAAGCTGGGCAGTGGCCAAAGAGGTATATCTCTCTTTGCAGTGTTAGAAGAATGGATAATATGCTTTATGAGCTCCAAGGATTTCCCCCCACAGCGCAGATGTCACATACCAATCTGGTCATTTCTAAATTAGGTTTGGCACATTCAAGGAAGATAAATATGCCCCAGTTCTGTAGGTTCATATATTCTAAAACTTGTGGCACGTAAATATAGATGTGTGTATATAGAATGTGATGTGTATATATAAAAAAGTTAAATAGGGTTCCCTTTCCCACCATGTAGACATGGGGGAGCCCAACTAGGTGGAAGGTAAATTTAGTAGACACTCTATACAGATGGTAAGAAATCTGGAGACCAGAGAGGAGAAGGGAATGGTAGATTGTGCAAATAAATTGGTTGCTAAAACATTTTCAAGCAAGTTTTTATCGAGGGAAATTGTACCTGGGATGTATTTAAAATGCTTTTTAGTATTTCCAATTACATGCCTTAAATAGCGATGTAATTCTTCTCTAAGGATGCATCCACATTGCAGAATTAAAGCAGTTTGACACCACTTTAACTTCCATAACCCTGTCCGGAAGAAATATGGGATTTGTAGTTTGGTGAGATATCAGAGCTCTCTGACAGATCAGACTGGATGCCTCACCAAGCTACAAATCCCATCCCTGTAGGATGGAGCCATGGCAGTTAAAGTGGTGTCAAACTGCTTTATTTCTGCTGTGTGGATACACCCTAAGTTTCTTCTTGGAAATAATGAGTAATTCTAGTAATCTTTTAGTAATCTTCTCCCCACTGTGAGAAAGTCTTTGAAAACCATGCAGATTCCAAAGCCTATGTGCAATTCAGGACTTATTCTGCACAAAATTTACACACAGTTGCTTTGCACAGAAAATAGCATTTTTCTGTACGAGAAAGCACATTTTCTGCTCAGAAAAAAAAATTATGTGTAGAAATATTAGTCTCTGTGTAGAAGATTCTGTTTCTTGTTTTTTATGCAAATCACCCATGTGCGAATTTTGCACACCATATGTCCCCAGTGACACCATTTTCTTTGCAGGGCTTAATAATTCTGCATAAAAATGTCATTCTCTGTGCCTAACATGATGTTTTATGTGTAAAACAGCCATGTGTGAATTTTGTGCAAACTGCAAAGATTCCCTTCAGTTCACGATTCTTCTCATGGATACTTCTTTTCCTAAAAGCCCCTGAAACTATCCTCTATGACTGTTTCCTGTTCTTTGAGGAGAAGACAGAATCACAGAAGTGTCTGGCTACTTCCCCATAATGAGGAATAAAATTAATACATCAGGACTAAGGCGAATTGGAGGATCCCAGCAGATCTTTGCTCTGATGCCATCATTTTGCATCCGTCTATGGGGACATAATCAGATGCCCATGTAATCCTGCCCACTCTCTGCAAAGAAGGGAATAGCCAAGCAGGGAGCTTTATCATTACATACGAGGGACCCTTTGGGCACTGCAAAGGGAGGGAGGCAAAAAACATTAACCTTCACAGTTACCAAAAAAAGGATATCTGCATGTGTAAAGGAAAATTATATTTGCAGATGGCCCTAACATTAGTTCCTGGTCATTGTATCCTATCCACTGTCCTCTAATGTTTTTCAGCCTAGAATTTTTCTTCTAGGATACTCCACCACCACCATTTATTTTGCCTTGAACAACCAGCTGTAACAATCTACATATTTCATTTCTCATTATATGATCAAAATATTCTCGTTTTCTGCACTTTATGTGTTTTTACGATTTCTTGGTCTTTATACATTCTGTTTTATTCTTATTCATTGGTCATCGTCTCAGGCTAGGAAATTCTTAACATCTTATAATAAATCCCCATTCCAAATGTTCCTTTCTCTCTCTCTCTCTCTCTCTCTCTCTCTCTTTTAAACAATAGCCTGTCTTAAAGTCCACAATTCCACATCCTATAATAGATGTAACAAATCGGGAGTTAAGTGAAATTAGATTCCTTTTCCAGTAAATGAATATAAATAAAAGCAAATATTCCCTTTAAAATTATAATCATGAACAGATAGACCTGAAAGAGTCTACAATGCCCTTCTAGCATAACTCCCTTTCTTGTTGTTAACTGCCCTCGAGTCGATCTCAACCTATGGGGACCCTATAGAATTTTTGAAATATCCATTTCTCATCTACCACGCCCCAAATCCTTCTCCTGTTTCCCGCTTTTTCCCCTTCTTCTATAATCTCATCTCCTTACCCCGGTCACATTTTCTTTTGTACACAAAACTAAACACTTTCTCTAGTTTTGCAATGTGATTTGCAACTCAAAAAAGTGTGTGTAGGAACATGTACATATTAAAGGAAAGCACACACAAACATATGCAGTGTTGGAGTAATCACAACAAATAAATAAATAAATAAACAAATAAAGTTATACATCAATATCAGGGGAAATTTCATACAAGAAATACATCCACCTGGAAATAGGCATACAAAACTGTATTGTCTTAGGAGGAAATGAACACAAAATATATACATTTTTCTTGCACATTCCTTAACTGAGTCTATAAACTGATGAAGAAAAGAGCTGAAACAAATGAAAATTTGGGGAAATGGTCAATGGAGCTCAACTAAAATTAACAGATTTTTCCCATTTTCAGTATACTCAAAAGTAAGTTAATGGGGTCACCTGCACACGAGCGTGCATAGATTTACAACAATCCTCCTACGCACACTTACTTGGGAGTAACCCTGACATACTTTCAAACAGGTATGCCTGCTGCTGCACATTGATGGGCAAATGACAGACATTTATCTTGGAATGAGTCCTATTACACTCAATGGGCCCTACTGCTGAGTGGAAATACATAAGATTGCACTGTTTCTCTTATTCAGACTTCCCAACCAAGCTAGAGGAAACCATAGGAAACTGCCACATAGTATTTCTATTGCAGACTTTCTCTGTTTGGTTTACTATTTTGTATTCTCACTGTCAGCAGTTTTTCCGGGTCTCAAGTGGGGTCTTTCACACACCCTGCTACTTGATCTTGTAAAAAACCCCACAGTCTTTAAGATACTAGAGACTGATCTAGGCTTTTCAGCATGCAGAGCATGTATAATATCACAGAACTATGGTTCCTTCTTTAAAAGGGGGGAGTTTACTACATAGAACAAACCAATCTAATGTAATAAAACAGATTAGAAAATAGTAAAAAGGAAAAAAAAAACCAGCCAGTGACCAAGAAATGAAATATTGATCAAATGCCACTGCAGATTTGAATGAGCAACAGAGAAAACTTGGGGCAGCAGTCAAAGATTGATGAAAATTTTGTGCAAATGTATGTCTGTTTAATGGATGTCTACATGTGAACAAAGATGATTTCTGATGAATGGAGCTAGCAATGGATTCTAAACTGTTGGTGCCGTAACAGAAAAGAATATGGATGGCCATCTGTCAGGGATGCTTTGATTGGGAGTTCCTGCATGGCAGGGGGTTGAACTGGATGGCCCTTGCGGTCTCTTCCCAACTCTACAGTTCTATGATTCTATGATTCTACACCACCAGCTCATCTCTGAAGAAAGGGTCAACTGGAGCAAAACTTTAATACATCCCTAAGCATAGCGGTGGGTCACAGTGGTCCTCCAGATGGGCATTATTATTCTATATTCCACTACTTTGATGGTGGTGGTGGTTCTGGTGGTGGTGATGGTTTCTTACCAGCCTCTCTCTCCATGGATCAAGGCAGAAAATAATGACAGGCCAAAATAAAGCTGCTTCGGGCCACTTTGGAAGTGTGCTATTTAAATGACACATGCGTCCTAAGAGACCAGAAACAATACAATACCTGACATGGACTAGGCAAGTGATGATGACATGGACTAGGCAAGTGAGTCATATCACAGTAAGCTATGAATGGAAACTCAATGTTTTACATTATGACAATGATTTTTAGTTGAGCCACCAAAGACCAAATAACGTTCCATATCTGGGAGCCATGTTGAACATCCATGATTTAACCAAGGAGCAGGCCTGGCATATCTTGCAGCAAAGTAAAATGCAAATTACATGACTAAATTCTGATCGAGTCAGATGGACTGTAGCACTGTAGGTGGAGAAATTGTTATCTAATGCTGACATGTGACAGAATGTGAGAGTGAGAGAGAGTGTGAATGAGAAAGAGATAAATCTTAAGAAAGTTACCATCACATAGAGTGGGTGGAATTTGAACCTTTCTCTCTAATGTGTTAGAACTTATTTGTCTTTAAATTGCCGGGATTTTCTTTTTCTTTATTCTTTCTTGCTTTCTTTTTTTTTTGCCTTCTGACTTGGAGACAGCATTTTCCACCTAAAGTGGGTGCAATTTAGGAATCATCCATCTCACTATGCTGCAAAGTAAAGGCGAAGCATAAGTCAGAGTTCTTTCCCAGCTTTCTGTCCTGGGATAATGTATATGGCATGGCCTTGTTCCTAGCTTGGAGGCTGGAGAAGGACCATAGCTCACATGTAAAGAGCAACCTTTGCGTACAAGGGGTCCCGGGTTCAAATCCTGGCATTTTCCCAAGGGGTTGGAAAACATTCCAGTCTGAAACCCAAGACAGGTACTACAAGTCAGGATAGACCAGTGCTTCTCAAAGCTGAGTCTGCAAATGTTCTTGAACTACAGTCCCTATAATTGTTCATCGTGGCTTCTGATTAAGGATGGTGGGAATTGGTAGGCCAACCACTACTTTGGGAGTAGAAGCCACTGGTGTAAACAATACCGAGACTGATGGATTAACAATGATCTCACCAGAAATAAGGCAATTTCCTGAAGAGACAAAGTTAATGACTCTAAAACACCTTGCTTCATTTGATTTTGACAACCTAGGCTGCATACATGAGGACATTACAGAGGATTTGATCCAATCATTGCATTGTCAGTCTTTGGTAGTCACCAAGAAATTTTTTGATGATATTTTATTAAAGAGCAGCCTACCATCTCAAAGTTTAACTTGCATGTCTTGTGCCAGGTACACAGAAGATGGATGACAGAAAATGTGAGTTATAGATTTCAAAAGCACTTCCATCCATCTTCATCCCTGGAAATGCTGTAGGAAAGATGGGAAGTTGTTGTTTTATATCTTTAAGATGTACTTCGCTGTCTGATGATGACAGCTATCTTTCCAACAGTTAGGAACATGAATGGAACACTATTTCTATTTATCTGTAACACACTAACTTTATTACAGAGTATTTTAAAAATAAAAACATAGTTAAATAGGCCTGCAATATAATAAAGATTACAGGCTTATGGTCTTGGGAGGTGTCCCAAGAGTATAGGATTTAATATATTTCCCCCTTTAAGAAGTGATGGGAGGATGGAGAGAATGGCATTTCAGGCATTAATGTCCAATGTTATTAGCATTTATTATTATTAACATTTATTTATAGAGCACTGTAAATTTTGCACATCGCTTTACATGTCAAGGGTCAAATAAAATAAGACAAAAAGAATAAAAACCTGCCAAGCAGTCTACAGTCTAAAACAATGTTACCTGCCTCTGTGTGTCTCTCTCTCTTTCTGCAACCCCAACACACACTTACTGTCCTTGGATTCATAGGATACTAAAGGTGGAAAGACTATTTATAAACACTCAAAATGGTTGACAAAGATGTCAACCATTTTAATGTCTGAAGATATATGTTGATCACATAGCTAAGTCTCTCTAGTTATGTCTCCTGATACTCCAAAAATTGTAACTAGAGAGCCAGGAGTCCTCAGCAAGTCCCTGCAAGTGATGGAAAATAGCATTGTATTGGAGGGGAATATTCCGTTCTGTTGTTGTTCTTGTTGTTGTGTGCTTTCAAGTAATTTCTGACTTATGGCGATCTAAGGTGAACCTGTGATGGGGTTTTCTTGGCAATATTTGTTCAGAGGAGGTTTAGCATTACCTTCCTCTGAGGCTGAGAGCATTGTGACTTGCCCAAGATCACACAGTGGGTTTCCATGGCTATGCTGGGAAGTAAACTCTGGCCTCCAGAGTTGTAGTCCAACACTTAAACCATTGCACCACACTGGCTCTCAAGGTATTTTTTTTGGGGGGGGGGAGATTTTGCTTGTTGCAGATAGAATTTTGACATCCACAATGACAGACAGACAGAAAGAAAGGAAAGGAAAGGAAAGGAAAGGAAAAGAAAAGAAAATTTGGTTGTGATGGTATAAATCTGTTGGTTCAAAAAGTCTGTAGGCAGGAGTTGTGTCATTGTAATTCACCAACAGGATGCCAGACAATATGTTCCTTGAGCATTGGGAAACCTTGATGAGAAGACATTTCACAGTTCAAGACTTATTCTAAGCAAAATTTTCAAAGGGTTCTTTTCTATAGAAAATTGCTCAGGGAGCAGCATTTTGTGTGGAAAATCTACAAGAACAGTGGAGAATCCCTTCCAGTTTAAGGGACAAATTCGGTGTAATAGAAATTATTGGGACCCACATGCCATGGGTTGGTGTCCAAGACAAAAGATGAGGGGAATAAAATACCAATATATTTTAGCATGATGATCTTGTTCCCAGTAAATGAAACCTCGGGAGAATATTTTTTAAAAAATCAATTGAAAAGGTAGAAAGCATACAAAATCTGGGAAATTGACAACCAAATTGATCACAGTTTAGAAGGCATGAGGTCCAGATTCAACTCCAGGATCCACTTTTCCTCACCAATGGTCCAAAGGATAAGCTATATACAGGGAAATGTATGAGAGCATTAAATATGCATAATTTATCCCGTTTTTAATTTTTATTTGACATAGTCTCCAAAATCACTCTATATTTTTGCAGGAACATTTCCCAGAAGCTCACATTCTTTTCCTAACGGCACATTTTGTGCTTTCTCTACTCGCCTACAAACCTGCCGTGTATCCATGGCCCTTGCCTACTGAATAATAATCTTTACTTTCTGCAGGGCTGAGCACAGATCTTCTCACTTCAGACAGCCCATGTAATGTCTGTTTAAGACCATGTGCTCTGTTTCGACTGTCTTCCTTTATCTTAAAAAATTGTGAGGACCTGTACTTAATTCACTGAAATTCAGTTTCAGCTCAGCAATAAAAAGTGTATTAAGGCCTTTAATTACTTTTATGTGCTAAACCGCAGAGTTTAATCATTTTTAGGTTTTACCTGATTTACCAGCAACTTTTCAACCTATTGATTATGAAATCCACTTGTTTCACAATGTTAGCTCTCATAGATATTGGTCAAGTTCTTTAAGTATGCATACTATGCACTAGCTTTTCCCGATTTTTTTTTAAGGAAAGCATTTATAACTTACACTTTATCTGAAGTGCCAGCATTGATATGGAGGCTGCCATTAACAGGTATATAACCTTTTCTTGCAATTACTGCTTCAGGCATATTTCAGAAGACAAGCAAGTTTAGCATATTATATATTCTTTGCAAATACCATCTATGTACCTAGACTATGGGGCCTAAATATCCTAAAGGCACCAGTTCCCACTGATCTTAGTGGCTAAGCAAGGTGAGACCTGGTTAGTACTTGGATGGGAGACCACCAAACAATACCAGATGATGTAGGATATATTTTAGAGGACGGAACTGGCAAAACCACCTCTGACCATTGCCTAAGAAAACTGTATTAAATTCATGGGGTTACCATAAGTCAGTAGAGTGGTCAGCACCAATCCTTAACAGTCCCTGCTTTGTGCAGCCTAAACTAAACCATAGATATCAAAGATGGGAGTAGGAGTGGAAAGGATATTTGAACATATTTTTTTAAAATGGTCTAGATATACATTTCTACAATGTCAGGAAACTTAACAAGGAGAAACCTCAACTGACAAGAAGCTTCTTGGCATGGGACTCATTCTGCACAAACTTCACACAGTTTTGCACAGAAAACAGTATTCTCTGCACAGAAAACAATGCCCCCCTATGCAAAAGTGGTAAAACCACAAATATAGGAGCACTATTTTTTTTAACCAGAGACACCACTTTTCTAGGCATCTGTAGATTCTCCAGTACAAATCTATGGTCAATGTCCAGCAGACATTGATCATAGAGTTGAGCTGGAGGACCTACAGGTGCTTAGATTGAATACATATTTTTTGGTGGCGGGGGCAAATACAGTAATTTATAAGTAATCATCCACAATGCTTAATCTGCAAATATGGAGGGATGACAGTATATCTTGCAGTGGGAAGAAAATTGCTAAAATTGTGCATTGCTTCCTTCGATAACAAAATTAGTAAAGAATTATATTCCTAGATTGGAGGCAGGTAGGAAACATTTCGTCCCATCTTTACCACTGCATAATGTGAACTCTTCCACCTTTCAAATTGAGTTGGCCAACTTATACAAGGGGATGGACCACATGCTTTGCATGGAAAGTATCACTAATCCGAGTCTTGGCCACTTCAATTTATAAAGGGAACAATATGGCAGTTGACGGGAAAGACATCTGTCCGAGCTGAACCAGTGAGAGTAGACAACACTGGGCTAAATGGGGTCATAGCCAGACATTTTATAAATTAGCTTTATAAACTACAAGAGACTGAGCTTGGAGTCATAAGCAGGAAGATGTGCAAGGGATCCATCAGGAACATCCCTAGGGCTTCCTTGTATTTTCAGAATTTTTTATAGTAAGTCTCCAGGCCATTGACTTGTGAAAAGTATACAGAAAGGCATGCAGACATTATTCTACCTAAGTCCTCTAGTGTTCTGGCTAATAATTGCAAAGATACTTGATAAATGACAGTCAGGTTTTCTCTTTTAAATCTTATACAAGTCACACTTTATACCAATATTTAATACTGTTCTCTAAACAGGATTTAATATTGAAACATATTATGCTCTTTGGATTTGTCATCTGAAACAGATGCATCTCTCCCAAACTTCACACTGCCCCGAGTGCATCGCTACCAGATTCCTGGTGATGGGTTTGCCCTCAGTTTCATAGTTCAAGCTATTTAGTCCTTGATGTGATATACTTTTAGGTCCTAGGTCAATAAAGGAATGAGTGAAACAGTCTGTTTCTGGCCCGTGCAGCTTTTGCTTTTTGCTGAATTCATACACGTTGTCCCATTCCAATAATTTGAAATTTTGTAATTTTAAAAGATTTCCACAGGATATCAAAATGTCAATAAACACATTTTTTCTTCCAAAAAAATGCATTTTGTTTTCCAGACGTGTTTTATTTTTTCCCACTTTGAGTCAATAACTTTATCAGAACATCAGATAGTTTATATGGTGCATATAACTCCCTTGTTGAAACAACTTCACTAGCGACTGGTTCATTTCCAGACACAAACCAACTAAAGTCCCTGTGGTTGAAAAACCCAAGATAAAACCCAAAAACTGCACTGAAGGGTTCTACCAAATAAAAGTTTTTAAAGAATATTAATAGTATCACACTTCCCAATATGAAAAGACAATAATGTGAAAAGCTTAATAAAAATAAACTCAGGAGCAGAAAGAACCAGTATGATTACTAAAAGTGAAACCATACCCTACTGATAAGTATGCAAATGCTAAAAAAATTAAAATCCAACATTTAAATAATATTAAAACTCAAGGCCAGATGCATTTCAACAGCAGTCTTCCTCAGTGACCTATAAGTATTCAAAATATGTAGAAAACTATCAAATCCACAGCTCACACAATGCAACTCTGTTCAATTCAAAAGTAATGTTCTTCTCCTGCTCACAGAGCCTCTTATATAGCCAGCAGAGCTGGTGATGAGAACAATCCTGCCAAGACTCAGAAAAAGGAAAACATAGGGAAGAATATAAGGTGGGGAAGGACAGTAATATAGGGCATGGAAGGACTTGGTAAGCAGTAGAATAATATTATTATCCTTGTATTGAACGGAGACACATTATCTGAATCCCCAGTGAACTTAAATGATAATGTAAATTGGTGAGTTTGAGTTACTCACTGTCCTTCCCCACCCTATATTCTTCCCTATGTTTTCCTTTCTCTGAGTCTTGGCAGGATTGTTCTCATCATCAACTCTGCTGGCTATATAAGAAACCCTGAGAGCAGGAGAAGAACACTACTTTTGAATTGAATAGAGTCGCTTTGTGTGAGCTGTGGATATGATAGCTTTATACATATTTTTAATACTTATAGGCCACTGAAGAAGACTGCTGTCAAAACGCATTTGGCCTTGAGTTTTAATATTAGTTAAATATTGGATTTTACTTATTTTTAGCATTTGCATACTTATCAGTGGGGCATTGTTACCCTTTTAGTAATTATACTGGTTCTGTCTGATCCTGAATTTATTTTTATTAAGTTTTTCACATTATTGTCTTTTCATATTGGGAAGTGTGATACTATTAATATTCTTTAAAAACTTATTAAACTTACTAAAGCTCAGAATGCATACATCATCTTCCCTGACACAGAATCCACCAACCAATGCTACTCTAGTCAAACGTAAACTAATAGGAAGAGCCAATGCAGCATCATTGTGAAAATGAAAAAATGTGAAGCCTAGGTGGAATACACACACACACACACACACACACACACTTCATTATCCAATTCAAAGCTCAAATGAACCAGCAGCAGACCGATAAAACTGAACAAGCCACTACATGGAAGCAAGTGGCTCTTTTAAGGCATTCTGAAAAGCCTGCAAAGAGACATTTAATGGCTCAGATGCATGGGAGCAAGCAGTGGGTGGGTGAGGATGTAGCTGCCATGTTGAAATAAAATTAAAACACACGGGTGTGTGAATCAGCCATCAGTTGTTGTTTTTTCCCAACCTCACTGCAATGCAGACAACAAGGGGGATGTCAAGACCTGTCGCGGAGATCTCCAACTGAGTTTCTGATCTCACTTTCAAGCCTGTCAGAAACATAGCTTGGTGTGTGTGTGTGTGGTTAATATATATCACAACCTCAGGAAGCTGTACTTCTTTGGCAGCTTCCCTGCACTTTTTGAGGAGTGTAGGAGGGAGAGAATACCAGCAAGCCTGGATGGTTGTGAGTATCTCTCTGAAATGCAACCTCCGAGTAGCAGCAATAAATTACAGAACCTCAGCAATGCTACAAATCCTATGCTTCAACATGTCCAAAAGGAACTATTATGCTCTCAACCTGGTATAAAATAATCACAGTAAAATAGGTGGACTTGTCAAGTGGTTAAAAGATAACATTGAAATACACAGTGTTCAGTTTGCTCACAGCAGCGATCAAAAGCAGTAAATACTGATGCAGAAAGCAAGAAAAACAGGGCCAATGCACTGTTATTGTTGTGGAAATGATCTGACTTTGAATAGTTCCATCTGGACTTTGTAATGATTTCAAATAAAAATAAAATAAAATTAAGGGTTGAAAAGAGCTTGAAGATTGTGGGTCACAGCAAGTATGCTGGAAAATCTCATTCTGACATTAATCACATTTCACAGATAAATACACAGATCATAACACAGGTGTCTTTGGGATTGAGAACCAGCTTGACATAGTTTGAGTGTTGGACTACAACTCTGGAGACCAAGGCTCGGTTCCCAGCTCTGCTATGAAACCCAATGGGTAGCTGTGGGCAAGTCACATACTCTCAGCCTCAGAGAAAAGCAATGGTGGACCTTCTCTGGACAAATCTTGCTAAGAAAACCCCACAACAGGATTGCCTTAGGGTTGTTATAAATTAGAAATGACTTGGAAGTACCACGACACACACACACTTGGATTATACAGATGGCCCTCTTTATCTATGGCTTATTTTATCCACGGATTCAAGCATCCACAGCTTTAAAATATTCAAAAAAAGTATAAATTCCAAATAGCAAACCTTGATTTTCCTTTTTATTTAAGGGACACCATTTGCTCTGCCATTATATTTAATGGGACATGAGCATCCCTGGATTTTCCATGGAACCAAACCCCAGCGGATAATAATATCCCACTATATACTTTTCCACTTTTTATAATTAGTTCTTGGTTCTAAAAATATGCATGAAATGCATATTTTAGAAGGAAATGCATGCATTTCAGGATAAAATATATACAGTTTGAATGTGTTATTAGTGTTTGAATATGTGTGTGAAGCTTACAGAAAATGGGACAGAGCAGATTTTAAACCCCAAAAGTTTGTAACCAACATGAAGGGGTCATTTCATAGAATACTACTTCCCAACCAACAATGGCACACACCTTCCTAGATTTTGTAACAGAATACTGGAGGAAGTTTAGTTTCTGAGCTCCCTACACACACACACACACACACACACACACACACACATATCATTCTGGCTATATTTCCAGCAAAACGTCAAGGTTCATTTACAGTGCAAAAGCTTAGCGGCCCTGGAGATCTGACAAAAAAGAACAAAAAGTTTCAGGCGCATCTTCCCATAAAATTACAAAGTCACCCTTTCTATAATCAATGCCCATAAATCTCTCTTGTGTACTTCAGAGCCTTCGTTCAGCTATAGCAAAACAACTGCAAGAAAAACAAGGGGAGAGGGAAAAAAATGCAATACACAAGAGTCTAACAGTCTTTTTCAGGCATTCCAGACCAGTATGTCTGTGCAGGGACCTTGGGATTGTGTTTCCAACCTACCCCAATATCCATGCATATTTCTGGTGCATTTACAAGCTGCATTCATACAGGCTCTCTGTTCAACCAAAGCTGAATTAAATGGCTTATTTTTGGAAATTGTGGTGATTATGATATTTTAGCATGTGGCCAAAATCCTGTATCAAATACACTCATTGTAACCTTACACTTAGGGAGTTAACACTCTACGCCACCCCATCACTGAATGGCACAACCAAATGCACACAGCCATGCATGCTTAATCATTGCATAATGTGCAGTGATGTACAATGACCAAAACACAATGTGCTATGATCTGAAATGGCACCACATGCATAATTCTATTTTCAGAGCCTTCAGCTGAATATGGGCATGGTGCGTCAACCCCAAAAATGCATTGGCATGTGTAAGGGAAATTATGCATGTGTGAAGACATCAGAAAGATGCTACTTTTCTATTTCATATTGTTATTGTAAACTGTCCTGGACAGCACTGCAGGGCCAGATATAATTTTTCAATAATTTAGTTAATTAGCCCTTCCACCATGAAGAATAATAATTCAGGCAGCTGGATCCTTAATTGGTCGGAGTCTCAATTCACCACATGGGTTATTTTGCTTTGTCTTTTAAGGCTTCCAGTTCTCTAACACAAGGATTATCCATATGGGTATGCAAAGTGCCAGGTACAATGGGACCATCAGGTGCTCTAATAATATGAGTTGCTAATAGCAGCATAATTAACAATCCAAACAACACTCTCATATAGGCTCTTTTAGTTAAGGGTGCATGCTGAGCAATGGTGTATCATTTCTTCATCCATAAATAATCATTGAATCATAGAATTGGAGGAAATCACAAGGGCCATCCAGTCCAACCCCTGCCATGCATGAAGTCACAATCAAAGCATACCCAATAGATGTCCATCCAGCCTCTGTTTCAAGACCTCCAAAGAAGGCGATTCAACCCATTATTTGAGAGAGTGTGTTCCACTGTCAAACAGCACTTACTGCCAGGAAGTTCCTTCTAATGTTGAGCTGGAATCTCTGTTCCTGGAGCTTGCATCCATTGCTCCATGTTCTAGTCTCTGGAGCAGCAGAAAACAAGCTTGCTCCATCCTCAATGTGATAACCCTTTAAATACTTAAACAGAGTTGTCATATCACCCCTTAACCATATCTTTTTCAGGCTGAACATACTCAGCACCCTAAGTCTTTCCTCATAAGGCATACTTTTGATATTATGATGAACTTTATGGTTAAGTGTCTCGCTAGGCATTCCACTTCAGGCTACTCTATCACTCAGCTAGTTTCCAGATCTGGTTAGAGGCTACAGCCCTAGGGTTTCTTCCAGCTCTACGATTCGATGCCAGTCAAAGTGTCATATCATGTGCCCCCACTCTAGCCTGTCAACAGTCGTTCCCACAAGGCACAACACCAGACTGCAATTTGTGGAAGGCAAGAGCCCACTGCTCTCCATTTTAATTACTTATAATGCTCTGATGTGCCACTGTAGCAAATTAAAATGGCCTTGCAGGCGCAACTGTCTGCCAGTGCCTCATGGTATACCCAAAGCCAGGGGCTGTTCCTTCAAGTGGGACCAGATCTACAGTAGACTTTGGTACTAGACGGCTTTGGTACAAGATTCTGGGTGCTGATGCTGGTCACAGTGTGAATGTGAGTCAGTTGTGGGCAAAGTGCAGACTTCCAGCTGTTGGACTACAATTCCTAGCATTCTTCTCCATACATTACGCTAGTTAGGACTTCTGGAAGCTACACTACAGTATCTGGGCAACCACACTTTGGGTCATCCCTGTCCTACTGTGTTGGTCCCTCCTCAGCAAGTGGTCTACAGTGGTATACTGCCTTTGAACATGGAGTTTCTAATGTGCTATAATAGCAACATTATCTGCCCATCTTTGTAACAAATAGACCACAGCTTGGAAACATTCCTTTTGGGACTACAGCTCCCAGAATTGCCAAGTTAGCATGGCCAATAGACACACACACAGTGTAAGAAATTATCAGTCCAACCAGCTGGGCAAGACTCCCATGGCATGTGTTTGTCAGGATATTTATTGCAGAGATATTCTAATTAGATAGGGTAGTAATCTCCCATCGCTTTGAATTGGATCAGATGGTCTACTGATATAAGCAAAGCCAAATCAGACTGGGAATTGGGTCACGCCAAGATATTCTGCATCACATGGTTTCCTTAATCTGATGCAATTTGCTCTGCGCAGATACAGGACATTTTCATCACACCGCCACATACTTCTTGAAAAGAGACTGTTTTTGTAAGAGAATATAAACCACACAGCATATGCCAAAAACACGATTCTTCTGATCTTTGCTTTCTGCATACTCAATCCTATTTACCAGCTGGAATCAAACAAAACAAAACAAAAAGGAAGGAGGACATGCAGTGCCTTGCGCATGTGAAACTTTGGCAAGAGCTGTCTAAAACTCCCCATTCAAGCTGGCACTGAAACGCAATGGAAGAATCACTTTACATAAGGCAGAATATACACCAATCTGATTTTTTAACTCGTTGTGGGAATATCTGTATGCCCTTGAAACAAATAAGCTGAAGACAATCCCCCTAGCTTCAGTGATTCTGCAAATCTTCAGTCACATATATCCCTCTATAGCACCCTTCCCTAACCAGATGCCCTCCAGATGTTTGGGACTTTAACTCACATCAGCCTCAGAGAGCATAACCAGTGGTCAGGAATGTCAGAAGTTATATCCAAAATTTCTGGAAGCCAGCAGCTTTGGCAAGACTGCTCTATAGCCATTTTGTCTCGCTTAAAAGCTAATATGTTACAGTGCCCAGAATACTGGATAAAGACTAAGATGATAATGTTTCTAATTGCTGCTCAGTCATGAAAGTGTGATATAGTGCTTTGAGTGTTGGATTACAACTGTGAAAACCAGGGTTCAAATCCCTGCTCAGCCATGGAGGTTTCCCAGGAAGATTCCATCTGAGGAACAATATTGAAAGAATTCTGTGCATGCACGTTTGAATACATGATGGAGTCATCAAGAATGAATAGAATGGTATATCTCTTTAATTGTATGAAAAGTGTGCATATGAAACTCTCCATATGCTCACATGAACTACTGCATCACAGCACATGTGCAGGCTATGGTACTCTCAGTTGAGAATCTAGCTATGTAGGAAAGCAGAAAGAGATTATCAGCTCCCCAGAGAGCTTTTTGCTAGAGGATCAAAGGACTAAAACCTAAATAATCATTTTGATTTTGATTCCAATTATGGAATGCATTCTTTTTTTTATTGGTTTACCTAAATGCAATGGCATGGCTTTCTAAAGCTTGTTATCTTCATTTCATTTTTTTTTCCTCCCTGTATCAGCATGGTGTATTTAATCTGAGTGTGTTTATCTTTAGATACAAACTCCATGTCAGATACATGGATTAATTAGTGTGTCCTCAATTTGGTGCTGGGAAGAAAGAAGAAAAATGGAATTGGGAAGGGGAAAATTGGAAGACAGGCCATGTCTCCAAGAAAGTAACTGGTTGATGTGGTGTGATTCTGGCTTTTTTAAGGAAGTGTCAGCCTTCATGTCTTCTGATAACAGGTTTCTTTTGTTGCAAGAAAAGAGGGAAATTACTAACTCACGTAGCAGAATAAGAGAAAGGTAAAATCCTGTTGTCAAGATTCAGTTGTAATTTCTTTGGGTGAGAATGAGACAGTTTTTGATGATAAAAAAAACACCCCAAGAAAGCTTTATAGATGTTCAACAATATAATACAACATTTGTTGTGATTGTTGTGTGCCTTAAAGTTGTTTCTGACTTACAGTGACCCTAAGGTTTTCTTGGCAAGATTTATTCAAAGGTGATTGGCCACTGCTGTCCTCTGAGGCTGAGAACATGTGACTTGCCCAAGATCACTCAGTGGGTTTTGTGACTGAGCTGGGCATCAAACCTGGTCTCCAGAGTCTTAGTCCAACAGTCAAATCACTACACCATGCTGGCTTTATAATGGAATATACACATACACATTACATAACTATAGTCCCTGTCAAGTCACAGGGACTTTATTGCTGTAGGTGCAGACCATCCCTAAAGGAGCCCAGGTTGTTATATTCCCCCAGTCTAATGAATAGAAGGCAGAGTGGCTCTCAAAATTGCTGAAATTGTCCCTCACTAATTTAGATGGTAATTCTTTGGTTGCAAAGAGGGCTTCCAATAGGCTGCTGAAAGCTGAGGACCTCCTGCTCCAGTATCGGACAGGAAGAGAGGTAGGGTCAACTACAGAGTTCCTCCATATGTAATGACAGGCCTTTCCACTATTGGGTCTGGCCTGTCAACATTAGGAGGAACTTCCTGACAGTAAGGGCTGTTCAGCAGTGGAACACACTTCCTTGGAGAGTAGTGGAGTCTCCCTCTTTGAAGGTATTCAAACAGAGGCTGGATCAGGATCTGTCGGGTATGCTTGAATTGAGAGTTCCTGCACTGCAAGGGGTTGGACTCAATGACCCTTGCAGTCTCTTCAAACTCTATGACTCTATGATCCCATTGTGGAATGGAATGATTTGCCACCGTATGGATAAAGAGTGGATAAAGGCAGGAAGAGAAGTAGCAACTAGCAAGGCTTTTCTTCAATGCTGGCACTAACAGGTGTGGTGGGACTCTGCTTGGGGCAGTTATCTGGGACATAAAATCACGTTTTAACTTCTCTTGTACCCCACCCCGATTGCCCGTTCAGAGGCGTGAGCTCGAAATAAAATTTATTATTATTATATTATTACGTTGCAAACTGTAGTCCAGTAAAGATTCCTCCATCCCATGTATCAGCAAATAGTGTTTTAAGCTTGATAGACTTTTAATGAATTCATCAACTGACAAGTTATATTGCTCTCATCCTTCTATAGATGCTTTTAGATTGTGTCACGTGTTTTGTTTATTTAAACCCAAATGGTTGAAACTGTTTATTAAAGTACCCAAAACAAGTAATAGGCAACACCTTTTATTTTTAGATTAAGTCACATTGTGCCAAGATTCCGCCTTGAGCAAATTTTTATGTGGCGGTTATAAACCCCTGCTAATAGAGGTTTATAATGGAAGTGCTGACACAACCTTATGCACTGCTTTAATAAAAAGAGTGAGCATGCACTAAGGTCCAGAGTAAGGGATTGACCCATAACTCATGAGAGACAGAGCATTAAGGGAATTATAAATGTCAGTCCCTTATGATTTTTCTGTATCTCATAAAAAAGCCCACCATCTATTCTTCTAATATCTATTTTCCATTTCCTCTTAAATTAATAGAATAGCTAGACTGTAATATTGATTTGATTTTTCTAGTAATGCTTTCAAAAAATATCTCAAAAGCTCACTGTTTCACTCTGGCTGTTGATTTAGTCCCCCACTCCCAGTCTCAGTCTAAGCTTTAAGAGTATCCTTGTCTTATGCAGGCTTTCAGAAATGTTGTTTCCCCCCCTAATTGGCAGTTATCTGTTTCAAAAACAACTGTATGGGACAGAATTCGGAGGCATTGCCACGATTGTCTGGAGCACACACATTGGCCATATAGAGCAAGATGTACAGCAAGATGTCACTCTCCCAAAATTTATTTTACATGCACCATGTGTGGGGTAGAGTTGGTTCTTCCTTCATCTTAACTTTTAAATTCTCTACAGCATTTTATCACACTCTGGGCTACATAGTTATAGTATTTTGATGCTGCTTTAGCTGCCATGGCTGCATCCTATAGAATCAAGAGATTAGTAGTTTGGAGAGGCACTAGAGAGTTAGAGTCCTTCCAGCCTCTTTCCTCCATGATTTCAGCCTACCCATATAGCTCAAGAATTTTTAGGTTTTGATATTGATATTTGATATTTTTTTGTTGTTGTTTTAATCTTGTTGTACCCCGCCCCTATTGCCTGTT
The DNA here is from genome assembly GCA_034509955.1 of Urosaurus nigricauda. Lineage (NCBI taxonomy): Eukaryota > Metazoa > Chordata > Lepidosauria > Squamata > Phrynosomatidae > Urosaurus > Urosaurus nigricauda. The sequence goes on from JAOEGL010000013.1 coordinate 14,341,641, forward strand.
CAGAGGGGCGGGATAATAATAATAATAATAATAATAATAATAATAATAATAATAGAGCTGTCCAGTGGAAAATTCTGAATATCTCATATTACAAATACCAGGATTCCATAGAATGAAGCCATGGCAGTTGAAGTGGTATCACACCATTCTGATTGTGTCACACTGAAGCAGCCCTGGGACACTAGATGCCTGATCCATTTTGGTGGAAAATCTTGTGGCTTTCTCACACTTAGAGAGCTATATGATTCTTACTCCTTGCCTGAGAGTAAAAAGACATTTATCCCTCATTCAATGGTGCTTCCCAGCCAACCCATAATACGTTATCATTCATTCCAGTGCACATGATCATATGTTCACATACAACCCAATATTTCCAGGACTTGTTGAAGAAAAGCTTGGATTTCAGCAGAATGTAAATATACTTTTAAGGCGCACCTCCCCAAGGCTTGCATTTTGAAGGAAGATGTTACACCTTCCAAACTGCCGACTACCAAAAATGCATACATTTGAAAAACATGGATGAACACACTTCAGTCTATAGGGGAAAGCATGCACAAAAATGCATACCTTTAGAAAGTGCATATATAGTGCATAGACTTTGGGAAGATGCATAGAAAAACATGCATGAATTTCCACATGAAAAGAGAAGAATCTCGTGATGAGGACATAACAGGAATGCCACTGGGAATGTAAAAATGGAACAAGAATGAGACTGACAGATTTTCACATCCGTAGATTGGAAGAGCATCTGTTGATAGAGAAAGAAGTGGTCTGCCTGGTCTTTTGCTCTGGAGAACTCAAAATGCTGCTCAAAATGCTGCCCTGCATGAAGATGTCATCACTAAGGGTCACATGGAAGGGAGATCTTAATCTAAGATGAACAAGAACCTGTTCTTTCCAAACTTTGGAATTTTTGTCATTTTCTGACTTAAAAAAAAAATGAGGCAGAAACTGTGTTCATTTTCTCTCAGCATTACACTCCGAGTGACTTTGTGCTAATAAGTTGAATATGATATGAACCGAGACACAATTCCACACCTAGCAATAACCCTTGCAAGTGTCATAAAATCAATCTCTCAGTGTTGATGACAAGCATGGCTCGTCCCAGTATTAAGAATACAAGTAATCTTCAAAAATAAAAAAGGGAAAACACAGAAACAAGTGCTGTTTATGTCCCTCATAGAATTGTAATTTCTTAGGCATACCTACTACATTCTTCACCATTACTAGGAAACAGTATCTGAGGAACATTAGAAAAGACTGACTAGATCTTGATAATCAAAACAAGACAACCTCCAGAAGCATATTTTATAGCCAGAAAATAGAACTCTCTAGTAGCAGCAATCTACAGCAATCTATGAAAATTGTCTCACTTTCTCCAGTGGTTCACCTATCTCCTTTTCACCTGACATCAATTTTAAAAACTAAAATCACAAACCATCCACAAAAGGATCACCAGGAAATATTGATTCACTTATTAAACTAAATGCAGCCTCTGTTTTATGGCAGCAGCCCTAAACCTCATCAGCAGTACATCATCTTAAATCCAAGAGGGAGAAAAAGATTGTATCCAACTTGCCCCATGTATTATTAATTTAGTCTACAGCTTTTCATTTGGGAAGTGCAGACAGATAACATGAAACGTATAGGTGTGTGTGTGTGTGTGTGTGTGTGTGTGTGTGTTCATTAGGGACTATTTCACATCATTTGGTAATTCAACAGATCCAGGCTATAGTATAATACGTCTTCCTTTCTTCTTTTGGGATAGTCTAAATCAATCTAAGTAGGAAGTCTTCATAGTCATTTGCTACACAATAAATTGTGTTCTTCTTCCCAGAGTGCGTGCCTGCTCTGAATAGCAGTCCTTGTATGGGATGAATAGCACCATTTCTTTCCACAGTCTGAACAATTCTCATGTTGAAAAGGGACTTTCCTGCAACCCCACCCCCACAAGCTTCAATCCTATGCCAGACTTTTAGTTCAGCTGGTACGTTCTGATCCCTTATCCCAAGTTTTGTCAAATCCACCACCACCATGACATTGTCATATGAAGTTTCCTGCACTGGTAAAGCAGCTACTTCAGATGCAACGTCAATACATTCAATCCTGGTCTTTGAGCTTCTGGTTTTCCACTCATTTTGGCCATCTCACTCTGCTAACCCAGAGAAATGGTGAACATGCCAACATGAAGCAATGTGCAAGGTGGGAATTTTATCTGCAGACTGGGGAGGTTTTCAGAGCCTTATCACAGTGAATTAAAACCAAAAATGGTTTTAAATTAAATTAAATTAAATTAAAACCCACTTGTACCATGCTTGGATGTTATTCTGTGTCAAATGTTTCTTGTTATTAAAACTGCAGCAATTTGCTTTCAGATGTGTGCATACACATATGCAGAAGAGGAGGGTGGCACGGAAAAGATGGTGGTATTGAAAAGAAGTTTGTAATAAGATAATGTTTTCACGGTGCATTACAGGGGTCTTCACTGGCAAACATATAACAAAAGGCATGTCTGCAAAGAAAGTTTTGCCCCCAAGGGAACTCAGGACCTGTACAGGCTTCCCTTTTTAACATCAGATCAGGGCCGTGGCAACCTCACACCGTGGCCACGATTTCGCCTTTCCACATCACAAAAAGGAGCTGCAAAAAGTGGCTTCTTTCTGCACTGTGGAAAGGGGGTCATAGCTACTGGCACTGCAACTTTTTGGTGCTCCTTTGGCACTGCATCTTCAAGACTCAGAGCCAGAGAAGCGCCATGATGCCACCTGCTTTGTGGTGTGGCATGCCATATAACCCTTTCAAGATTTTGGGTGAGAGACACAATTTGCATCTTTCTTGATCCTATTGCATTCTATCCCACTCTCACAACTGTATAATATGTTTAACTTGAAGCTTTAATATCACTCTGTTTTGCATTGCATACCAAGTGCTGTAGGCTACATTTCAGAGGAAAGAACTAGGAAAACCACCTCTGAGTATTCTTTGGCTAAGAAAACCCTATGAAATTCAGAGGGTCACCACAAGTTGGCAGGCAGCTTCAAGGTACACACACACACACACACACACATACGCATTGCATCTGAAAATGTGAATTCATATTTATGAAAGTTAATGATAATATAAAAATCAGTTACAGTAGTCTTAAAAATGCTGCTTGATTTCTTCCTCTCTCCACTCCATTTTTTTCCTTTTTATTTAGAACAAAAGATCTGAACACAAGGAACGTTTGCCTTGGTATTCAAAACAACACATCTAAACTCAAGGAAAACTTTTATTTTTAGGGAGAGGGTATTTTCCCTCAGAGTTTCTCACGAAAAGGAAGTAAATTGATTTATTTTTATTTATTTTTTTGCTTGGTGAGGGGAAAGGGGAGTCACTTCCAAGTCTCTGAGATTAAAGTGACCTCGGTTCTATAAAGTCCAGCAATACTGTTTCGTTCACTGCACTTTTGGAAGGAGGCACTGAGAGCCTGAGGGAAGAGAACATTGTCATTCAGAAGTCAATTCTGCTAACCCATTAGGAGCAGCACATTCCCTGGCTCTCTTGTCAATCAGGCACTGAAAAACCGGTGGGAAAATAGACCTCTTTCACAGTTCAATGCCCCTGCAATTTGATCAATACTGTTTTTAAATGTGTATTTTTCTGACTTTATCTATGATGTCTCATTCTGCTGTAAGGTAGTCCTGTCCAAGGAATTATTTACTACTTGGGGGGCAGGAATGAGCCAGCGTAATCTTATGGTGGTTCTCAAGGTTATTTGTACATATGCTTGCAGAACTGTACAAATGCATTATGCCTTGTAGAATCATAGAGTCAGAAGGGACCACAAGGGCCATCAAAGGAGCCCTGGTGGCACAGTGGTTAAATGCTGGTACTGCAGCTGCAAGGTTGTGAGTTCAATCCCGGGCTCCAATGTTGACTCAACTTTCCATCCTGCAAAGGGGCAGTGATGGCAGAAGCTTTTATATATGCTGCCCTTCTGTCTCAGAAACAAAGCTTATACATAGCCCAACACCCCCCTCCCACACACAAAAACCTCTATGTGGCCGTGTTCTGAAAGAGTTTGTTCCTGATGTTTCACCATCATCTGTGGGTGGCATCTTCAGAGAATGTTGGCATGGGAGTGAGTGGGGTATATATATATATATATATATATATATATACTGTAACCCTTGGTTGAGAGCATGTGATTTACATGTTAATCTCTGTGTTGGTCTATCGTTGATTGGCAAGGCTTCAGGGTGTCTGTTTACTTCATGATCCCCCTGACCCTGGGTGGTTTTCATTTACATTTTCTGGGTCTTGATTTTGGTGTTTTTCAGGACTGATAGCCAAACTTTGTTTACTTTAAGAATTTCTTCTTTCCTGTTGAAGTTGTCCAGGTGTTTATGGATTCCAATGGCTTCCCTGTGCATTCTGACCTAACAGTTGCTGGCATGGTCCAGAATTTCAGTGTTTTCAAATAGCATTTTATGCCCAGGATGGTTTATAACATCTTCTGCTACTGCTGATTTTTCTGGCTGACCCAGGATGTAGTGTGTCCATGTAGCTATAGACAAGTCTGCGTAGGAAGCACCAAACACAGTGTTGAAACACGAATCAAGGAACACGAGAGACAGTATGGCTACTGGTCAACCAGACTGGGAAATTCTGGGAACTATAACTGAAATAGCAACTTTTTCAAGTGCTGATCAGGGCATCTTGTGCTATTTATTCCCTTCCCAAATTTGAAAGTTCCAATCCTGTTTCTTCCTAATTTTTCTTCTTTGGACTCACTATATGCAACCATTCTTCTTTCAATCATTCTTCACAGGGTTTGTCTTCAGATATCTCTTCCTCTCAGTCATCCTTTTCTGGACACATCATATTTTATCAATATCCTTAAAAGGTGATGCTCGGAGCTTGATGCACTACTCTGAATTTCTGAGGCCTTCTATTCCGAATGGTCTAATTACTAATAAAATGGCATTATTTAAATGTAAAACTTCATTGTGCTAAATTAAATATAATTTGTCAGAAGAACATTAATAAAAATGTAGGGCATAAATAAGAGCTATAATATTTGCTCCATAAAGACGAGGTCCAGCCAAAAGTGCCATTTGACTAATGTATTAAATTCCCCTTGCCTTGCAATTCATTTGAGAGAGATTTGTTTTATTATTATTTAAAAAGACACAGCATATTGTCTATCAGTTACTCATAATTTTTAAATATAGGGTATTGATTCTTGAAAAGACTTGAAAATAACTTAGGAAAGCTTTAAAATACATGTTTAAATGAGAACCTTTTATGCCAATTGCCTTATTTTTTATCATTATATTGTTTTACTGCTGCTTTCTGCTAGTTTAGTTTAAATTAGGACATAAAAATACACATACGTATATACACACATGGACGAGGACAGCCCTGCAGGATTTTTTTTTAAAAAAAAAATAAAACAGGATAAGAAAATAGAGGAAAAAAGATGCCATCTAAACATTAGGAAGAACTTCCTGACAGTTAGAGGTGTTTGAATGTGGACAATGTTGTTGGAATGTGGTGGAGTCTTCTTCTTTAGAGGTGTTTAAACAGAGTCTGGATGGCCATCTGTAGGGAGTGCTTTGATTGAAAAAGGCCTGGTAGTGCAGTGGTTATATGCTGGTACCACAATCACAATGTTGTGAGTTCAATCCCAGGGGCTCCAAGGTTGACTCAGCTTTCCATCCTTTTGTAGGTCATTAAAATGAGTACCCAGCTTGTTGGGGGCAATTAGCTTACAGATTGTAAACTGCATAGAGAGTGCTAAGTTCACTGATAAGTGGTATAGAAATGTACATGCTATTGCTATTGCTAATAATAATAATAATAATAATAATAATAATATATGATTTATTTATAGCCTGCCCAATCACTAGGAACCCGGGCGGGTTACAACAGTAAAAATGTATTAGAAATACAATAAAATACAAATTGATCCCTTCCCAACCCCCGTATGGCAAGGGGCTGGACTGAATAGCCCTTGGGGTCTCTTCTAACTCTATAAATCTATAGTTTGCCAATTGGAGTCTAGTATAAAAAACTGGGTTTTGTATAGCCACAACAATTTTCACTATATGTACCAATTCTGGTGATGGCAAGATCAGCAGGTCAGCCGTTCAAGGGCCAAGTCCTGTGTGATGGAGTGAGCTCCCATCACTAGTCTCAGCTTCTGCCAACCTAGCAGTCCAAAAGCATGTAAAAGTGCAAGTAGATAAAGAGGTATCACTTCAGTGGGAAGGTAACAGCATTCTGTGAAATCATGCTGGACACATGGTCACAGAGTCATCTTTGGCAGCACTGGCTCTTTGGCTTAGTAACGGAGGTAAGCGCCACCCCCCTACAGGCGGAAATGGCTAGACAATCATGTCAAGGGAAACCTTTATCTTTACCTACTTTCTCATAGTCTGCAAGAGCCCTGTGTTTTCAAAGAATGCTACTAGAAAGCCAGCGGATTCTTCCCCCTATTGCAGCCCCAGGGCCTGTTGACACTTGGGGGAAAGTCCAAATGCATTCCCCCTCTGTTCTGTCCTGCACCCATACCAGAAATACCCTGAAACTCTTCAGGTAGGTGTTCAGGAAGGATGAGATTGGGTTGGAGACAAAAAATGAATGTTTTTGTGTGACCATGTGTGAAAGAGTAAATGCGAATGAGTACGAGTGAAAGAAAGAATAAAAGAGTATGACTGGGTGTGTATTCTGTGAGCACTAGTGTATGTGAATGTTGCTTTGTATGAACATGTACAATTTACATATGTTAAGTGCTCAATTTATTTAAATAAAATTGTTCTAATTTGAATTATCTTATTTCTTTATCAGATGCTTGGGGGGGGGGGGAGAAACAGCTGCATATGGATGTAAAGGGGATCACAAGAGTAAAAAGTCAGAGAACCTCTGGCTTAGAAAATAAATGACTTGTAGGGAGCACATCCTAACAAGAACATTATACACTCTCAATTTAGAAGTGAAGCACAAATATTTACAAGTGACAGAAATCAATTTGAGGCAAAATGTCACTTTTCTTATTTTACTAAACAGAAAATCCCATCCTAGAAAATAGCAATCGAGATGCATCTTCAAAGGTGCTTGTTCTCACTTATCGGGAAAAGACTTTGCCTCTGCATATTTGTGTGGGCTTCAGTCTTTCACAAGCACTCAACGAATCAATATTTTGTCCACGACAAGTCCATAATTGGTCCATATAGATTAAAATTAATGGTACATAATTTAACATTAATTGCACTCCTGATGCATACTTATTTGCAATCAATTAACACTCACTTCTTAAATTTACCAAGAGCCATTTGGCAATTGCTCCTAGATCCACATACATAAAAGCCTCCGCAAAATGTCTGAAAGCCTTATCATGATAATGAAGCACACAAAGCCTTTCTAGCCCATGTGAGCTTTGGTGCTCATAGGCACATTTTCAGGTTTCCAAAACCTCCAAAATAGTAAAAGTTAAGATCCGTGATATCCCAGTTCAGATGCAAGTATGCCTCAGTCAGCAAAGTAAATTCAATCCTGAGCTTTTAACAAACAATTTGGTATCAAAGCCAGAAATAACATGGAAAGGACAGGGATAGGTTGCTATGGGATAATGGGAGTTAGTGTCCAACAGTCTCAGGAGAGGCAAAAATTGACCACTTGCACTGCTTTTGGGGTCATCTGGTGACTGACGTCTGTGACCTAATCTAGGTCACTTCTTGGACTGAGGAAGTGGTGGCACATACAGGTCACTATTTTGGAGGGGCAAAATGAGAATATTGGCTCTCGATAAGAATACTCCTCCCACCATAACTTTTTCTTTCAATCCCCAAATCTCTAGCATTTCACAGACTGAGACATTGAAAATCACTCATGCCTTGGGTTTTTTGTATTTGCTGTGTTCAGATTCCCTGGGGAACTTTGCCGGCTCCTTTTCTTTGGCTTATGAAACTGTTTTTCTAAATACTAAATGCTGGATTTCTCAAATGAAGTTTTAAGTTACTGTGATGCTATAAACTGGGGAAATGATGGAAACATTCATGGAGGGGCAGAATTCTTATTGGAAGTGAATGCCCTCATTCCTGCTGCCTCCCCTCAACATTGGTCTACAAACCTCCCTTGGCCCCAACAGGCATGCATACTTGGTAATACCTTCATTTTTTGAAAGTATTATTCCCTTTCATGACCTGATGAGGAACCCTTATCCACATTTGTCCTCTTAACACATTCTTTCAGCTTCCAAGCTGAACTTATTCATTATTCAAGAGCTGTATCGGGGTAATACCAGGGGATCCACTGACGTTGCAAAAAGCACTCTTAACAACTCATTAAAAGACGCCCCAGAGTAAGTTAACACATTTGTAAGAGTCAAGAAAGTATCTCGAGCAGCAGATAAGAGGCTAGAGCAGTGTCATGGATCTACATGGTAAACTCCCAGGTTGTGTGAGAATGATCAATTCAGCTGCTTCAATGATCAATTCAACTGTTGGTAGCCTCTACTCTGTGTCCCATGAGTCAGAGCAATATGCTTTGCAAGGAGATAGGAGAGGGCCTTCTTACTGACACACTCCAGTCATGATTGGCACCAGTATTACTGTTCTTCAGGCATTAAGTAAAAACATGTTTATTTATGAAAGCTTTTGGGCTTGATTTTTTCAAAAATCCTCAAATGCATGTAGATTCAATTCATTTTAACCCTTTAAATCTTTTTTTAAAAAATTGTTTAATATTTTAACCTTTTTCAAATTACTTTAACTATTTATGCTACTTTATAATGTTAGATTGGTTTTACTGTATGCTACCCTGAGATCTTTGGATAAAAGGCAGGATATCAGTGTTGCTAGTAGAGTCCCCCATGTCAGACAGGGTTTAGCTAAGAAGCCAGGCTAAATGTGCCAAGCTGGTACTGGTAAGGATGTGGTTATCATTCCTTGCAGCTCACTAAACATACAGATTTTTGTTTTGTCACCTTCTCATCAGGTTTGAGCATTTTCAGATGGGTTATTTTCAAATGCACTAAAGGGGCAGGAATTTCCATTTGAGATTTAATGTCCTGAATGTTTTATTGCTTTATTGCTTCAGTACTATGTTGAGCAGTTAAACAGCAAGGGTGCAATTGATTCTGTCTCTCACATGGATATGGCTTCCCTGGTGCTTTTGGGGCCATCTTAGATCATCATAAGTGAAGGCAGACTAGGGCATACATACTGTATTGACAGTGAAATGTGTTGTCATTGTTGTTTTTGCAAATGACTAGATTCAAATTCGTCAACCCTAAAACAGAAAATGTCACAGAGGGAAGGAAGGGAGGTATCTTGGCATAGTTTATGGGGAGGATAAATGAAGATAAGTTGGGATCAGTTTTCCAGTTCAGCTGCTTCGATATTGTAATCCAACCAAAATGTCTGTTGAACAAGTGTTCTGTGTAGCTCAGGAAATATATACACACTGTGGTGTGATACTAGTCCATAGAGCCAGCACCATGAAGAGACTACAAATACTCATGCAGACGTGTTGATCCTTATGTGTCAGAGCATGGAAACAGAGCCTTTTTCAGACTACAACTCCCAAAACTGTGTGAGGTATTATAGGAGTTGTAGTCTAACACTTTTCCAAGCTCTAATTCTTTCCCACCCTCCCCTCTCCAGTGCATACTGTGATGCCCAACTTATTTGAATCAACAAACACAACTAGCAAATACATTCCAATTTAGTGGTTAGCATGTTGGATTTTAAGTATTTATTTATTAGGCATCCTGCCTTTCTCTGACATGGGATCCAAGGTGGCTTGCAACAAAGTTAAAATGAGATAGAGCCAAAAAGAGCCAGTGTGGTATCTTAACTGTGTTTTAACTTTTTATCTTCAGGTTTTTAACTCTATCTTGTTTTAAACTTGTTGTAAGAACTGCAGGTTACAGTACTACAGGGAGAGAGCAACCTATGAGTAAAAGCATGCAATCACCACAAAGCAAACTAGCAACCTGTGAGTAAAAGCATGCAAAGACTGCTAACTCTGACAAACCCGCTACGAGGATTTTGACCTTAAACTCCCCTAGGAGTGGATCATTGGTAAAGCTAATAGTTCTTAAATGCCCATTCAAGACCAAGCCACCTCCTTTCCAAATACTTTACATTGTATTGGGACAACTCACAACAAAAATGTTACTGGAAAGCAATGTTGCTCCGCAAACAGCAGCTAAGCTCAGAAAACTGAAAATGAATGGGCTGGCAAATAGTGTATTTACTATAATTCCCAGTATCTCACAGCCACCTTTCGAGGCCTGCCAGTTTTTATGCATGCTAGCTTATACTAAATTGTCTTTTTCTGGAAAAGATCATCCCAACATGAGTATTACAAATGAAACTTTTAATGGTTGGAAATGATTTCCTGCTTATTCTGAGTATTTATTAATTAGATCTTCCGAAAGTATAATTGAATCTTCTTTTAGAAGTGTGAAGGCTTGCCCACAGCTTTCTGTTTGGTTATATAAGAAACCTGCTTTGTGTCATTGTAATTACATCAGTGATGCTAGTTAGATTATGCCAGACTCAGGACCGCTTAAGCTGGGACAGAAGGGTTACCTAAGTGAGCACTGCTTCTTATTATTCCCATGCTGTGTGCACTGATGTGTGTGCCATTCTTCCGTGATCATCTGTTTAGCATTTCTGGGTAATTACCCAATTTAACATCCATTTCAATCAAAACATTGCATTTATTTTAATAAAGCCAAGAAGTGTGTTTTCTTTCATTTTCTGCAGTGAATTATTTGGAGAAGGAAATGAATTTTCTGTTTTCACTTAGCTACATGATTGAGTTGGGGTTACTTTCTAACACGTACAATGCTTTCTCATAGGGGGCTTTTCAGGTGCAATTTGGGCCCACAATAGAATGCTTCACTTGCAATTGCTAAAGTTTTATATTTTATTTATTATGTATTTATTTGAAAATGTTTGTACAGAAGCCATCAGTTTAGCAATTATAAAGATCCTTTCAGTTTAAAACAAAATCTGGGGTTACTAGCAGAGAGCCAGTGTGGTGTAGTGGTGTGAGTCTTGGACTAAGACTGTGGGAGATCAGGGTTCAAATCCTCACTCAGTCATGGAAACCCACTGGGTGACCATGGGCAAGTTATATTCTCTCAGTCTCAGAGGAAGGCAAGGGCAAACCTGGCCTGAATAACTACTGCCAAGAAGCTACATAATAGAGCCACCTTAGGGTCTCCATGAGTTAGAAATGACTAAAGGGTACACGACAACAACAACAAAACATAAAAAAAAGATGTCTTTAAATCCAGCTGTTAGTCTGAATAGACTGGACCCATTGGAAGTTCCATCAGGTCCTGTTTTGGTCCCAAATGCATCTAACATCCTGGGCAGATTCAGGGACATGGTGCACTCAGATCTCTCCACGGTGTTGATTCTTCTGGGCTCATCTACACAGAATCCCCGTAGACTTTTGCTTGAAATAGGAAAGCAATCCCTAATCCCTTCACACACACACACACACCAGACACCATCTTCTACCCATGCAAGGCCCCACTAGGCTGCACCACCTTGATCTGCCAGGTCCCAGCTATTTACTCCCCAATTTGTTACCTTTTTATTATGCTGGTGGTAAATGGTGAGGCAAATTTAACTACTCTCCAGTTTTCCCCCCTCTCTGTTTTCTCTTGCTGTTCACACATGCCCAGTAAGGGTTGTGGAGGCAGCTGCTGTTTACCTTGCATGTTGCAAGCAGGCACAAACATCTGCAGAAATATCGGCCAGAGCAGAATTCCTCTCTTTCCCTGATCAAGCTGTGTTTCTTGCAATGTTTCTTTGCTTCTGCAGCATCTGTTCAGCATTTTCCCAAACTCAATGCTGCTAAAAAAAAAAAAACTTCGCAGGGAAAAAGGGGACAAGGAGGAACAGAAGTAACTGAGAAGGTGTTCACTTTGTTGAAGGTGTTAGGGACCCCCGGTGGCGCAGTGGTTGAATGCCTGTATTGCAGCCACTCATTCTCAAACCAGAAGGTTGTGAGTTCAATACCAGCCAGAGGCTCTGGATCGACTCAGCCTGGCATCCTTCTGTAGGTCACTAAACTGAGTACCCAGCTTGTAAAGGGCAATTAGCTTACACTTTGTAAACTGCTTAGTACATTGGTAAGCTGTATAGAAATGTACTTGCTATTGCTACTGCTTTTTGAACTGAAACATGCTTATATTCCATTGTACCCAAGTCATGGAGGTTCAATAGAAGTGTTTGTATTAATAAGATTTTAACTGTATTTTGTTTTAGCCCCATCATGGGGCCCATGCCATGAGAAAAGCAAGATATAAATTAAATAAATAAAGAGGTTGCACAAGGATGGTGAAAATCTGGTTTGCAGGGTTACATCAGCATACCCAATGTGGAGCTGGTACACTTTCTAAGGGATTGCCAGTTTCCTTCTTGATGGTGACAGTTACTACACAGCCATACAAGAAGCATTGTGTGGTTGATTTTGCAACAGTGGGAAACAGTAGCCATGCTGGCATAAGTGTACACCATACAACTGCTGAAAAATAATCATGACTAACAATAGTGCAATACATGTGGACCTCAAACCTAGAAAAGAAATTGTATTGTGGAAGGTGGGAAGTTGGGAAAATCAAGATAAGAAAAGCCACAAAATAGAAACCCTGTGGTATCGTACTCAGTAACTCTTGAGGCATTAAATACTGAGACAGCTTGGTATTCCCTCATGCCAACTCATCTCTCCTGCTGAACCCTGGTGACAGCCACAATTTGAAAAATGTTAAGAGGAAACTAGAAAAGGGTCAGGTGGACCCCATAGAGAGTTTAGAGCAGCTGTTTGGAAGCAGCCTGCCGCAGCATAAATATGCAATAAACAATTTTAAAAAAAATGCTTTTCTTTTCAAAGCAGTGTCCTCCACTCCTCTGAAGTCAAGGACAGAAGCAGAGGTCCTGGTTACTAGGAATCCTAGACAAGACTTGGCATTCTAAAGCAAAGATAAGTGCAGTCAATCAGCACGTGCATCACTATAGTGCCTGTCTATCCAAAACCTAATTTCTTTTCTTTGCCCATTCATTCATTCGTTCATTCATTCATTCTTCACCCTAGTTTGGTCTTAATAGATAAAGCACACTATGTCACCAGGGGTCCACTTTACACAAAGCACAAAACTCTGCCTAGAGTTCTATTCCTGTCGTGTTTGCTAGGTTTATTATAATCTCTGAAAGCTTCTTGATGGACCCCTTGGAGAAAGCTATAAAGTAAATTACTTCATGCCAGCGCGACACTTACTTATCACAGTGTGGTGGATCACCTCCTGCACAGCTAAGTGTATATCTCCACATACTGATTTCTGTGTTTTCCTGGGGGAATCCAAATAAAAGTAAGGAGGCAGGGTGGATGAAGTCCATTTGTAACAATGGAAAAGAAAGGTGTCCCAAACATGCTACCTCACAATGGCTTCTTTGTTTCCCTTCCCATTGTGTGCATATGTTCACGCACATCCTCTAACATGCTTGCCAAATCTTGCATAGAAAAAGAACCCATAAACATTAAATGTAGGGATGGAGAAATCCACCCAGTTTTGTATTTGTTCAGTCTTAAATTCGTTTTTGTCCTGTTTTTGCATCAGCTTGCAAATGCTCTTTTTTGGAACCCGCACACTAATTGGTATGTATTTTCAATCATGTTTCTCCTAATATCTGCTTTTTTGTAAGCCAGTTTGCTTGCTTGTTTGTTTTTTGCAAGCAATTTCCCTAATATGATTTGGACATTACTTGCACAAACAGTCATTTTTACCTAATACCCTTTACCGAATATGTACATTTTTATACACTTCATTTTATTGGATAGCTGCATTGGAAAATTCAGAGAAGCATGAATATCGGTGTATCACTATGTTTTGGTTCATGTATCATGCAAGTTCACACATTATGTTAGGTTTGCATGAGCATGGAAACCAAATGTGTCTGCCCACCACAAACTCTTCTCAGGGACCACTGAATGATGTGAGCTCTGACTATAAAAATCTACATATCCTTCAGACTAAATCTTCCAGTAGTATTCTCCAATCTGTAACATACTGGCCTAAATCCAATTGTTAGTCACAACTACTATAGACCCAATCAATCATCTGTTGAATGATGAGTCAGCTCATAGATAAATTCCACTGATTCAATGAATCTACTCACTACTAACAATAAGAATCAGAGCTACATTTTATTAATGTACTGATAAGATGTCACCTTCCTGTATGGAAGGCATATACTCGGAAGAAGCAACAATGGCCATTAAGGGTAAAGAAAAGAAATGTGCATTATAGGATATCAGCCTAGTAATAGAGTAAGAGAGAAATTCTTTTTTGTCCTGTTTTTGCATCAGCTTGCAAGTGCTCTTTTTTGGAACCCACACACAAATTGGTACGTATTTTCAATCATGGGAAGATGGGAGGAAAGTGATATCAAGGCAAGAACACCAGTTTACATGAAAAGCAGTGAAATCAGACAAGATATAAATGAAAATCTTTCAGATTGCAATGGTCATCTCACCCATCATTGCTGTTCCCTGCAGAGACAGTGCTTGGTGCAAGTGCTGTTATGCTCTGCTTGCAACACAAAATCATCCTCTTCTTTTTGAAATGAACTTCTGATGTCTGTTGTGTGCTTCTGGTGTGCATTGGGTGCCTCTGATATGCATCAAGTATTCCAGATGAGCATTAGGCACTCCCTGATGCATATCAGATTCATGTGATGCTCACTGGGCACTTGTGACATGCACTGGAGACCTGTGATGTGCATTAGACAATTTTGGTGTACATTAAGCACTCGTGTTGCACTTCTTAGCAAGATGCTTGACATTGGCGCTCATCGCTCATCAGGTCCATGGCACATCAGTCACTCCACTGGATTCCACAGTGCAGTGGATGCCGATACATCGTAGTAAATATGACTGTTGCAAAAACTACTTCATTCTGTTTCCGACACATATTCGTCTATAATTTATAAAGATGCAAGTCCCGTGTAGAATTCCAACCCTCTTCTTTCCACCTTTGTATTTTCACATCCCTCTTTCACCTTTGGTTCAGGGATACAAGATGCAAATTAATCTGTTCTTAGAAAAATAAGACTTTAAATATTTAAAGAAAACCTGCTAGGATGACAGGCCTAGAACAGCGAGGTTTTTGAAACAACGTTGCTGATTCATAGAAAGTCTGTCTTCCTTGCTCTCTCTCCATCTTTCTCTCTGAATGTTCAATATAATAAAAACAGTGGGGGAGAGTAAACACCCTTTGATTATGCATATTATGGATGCATTTTGAATACAACAAGCTTCCTGTTCATTTGAGTGTGGAGAAAAGGCAAATTAGCAAGCATCCAGAACTCTAGCCTTTGGAAGTATTTATTTCATCACACCTCAAGATGATAGATTATTTTGATTTTCCCCCTTTCTTACTGTTTACCTTTTCATTTATAGATGTCAGTCCTTTCTGCAGAGTTTGCACCTTGTTTGTTAAAAGGAAAAACATCCATAATATTCTATGGTCAAAAATGTGACTTTTATGGTTCATATTTGTTGCAAGATATATATATATAGGGGGGAGTGATTAACAAACAGAACTAAAAATATAAAATAATCAAAACTTTTCAGTTCTCACCTTCTCACCTGGCTAAAGATTGAAACTGGTGCATCTGAGATGGCCATTTAGAACACAGTCTTATTTGCTTTAATAGAAGAAAGCAGAAGTCATAACCTTTTGCTCATTTTACATATTTTTATTTCTGTTTGTTAATCATTTCAATTATCTATCTATCTATCTATCTATCTAGCAATTAACCACATCCTTCATTGTCCAGAACAAATCTGGGGAAAGTGCTGTTGGCTTGCTTTTTAATCTTATTTGTGTGTGTGTGTGTGTGTTGCCTACAAATATTTGTTAAGAAAAAAAAAAGGCAGCAGCAAACCATCTCTAAAAAAATTCTTGCCAAGAAAACCCTGCAATAAGTTCACCTTAGAGTCACCAAAAGTCAGAAATGACTTGAAGGTACACAACAACAACAGCATGAACAACAAACCACATTCAGACCCGACAAAATGAGAAGTCACAATTATTTAAATAGACTCTAAAGGCGCCAGATCCCATCTCATGTTGGAAGCTAAGCAGGGGGAGTGCTAGTTAGTTCTTGGATGAGAGACTGCCAATGAACACCAGGTGCTATAGGCTATATTTCAGAGGGAAAAAAAATGGTAGAACCACTTCTTTTCCTATGAAATTCATGGGTTCACCATAAATCTGACTTAAAGAAACACACACACAACTGGAAGCTAATAAACATTCAAGGAAGGAATGAAAGCTTGCTCTCATTGAAGGAAGTTTAGATCTTTTAACCTAGAAAAATGTGGTAATTCAATCCTAGGTTTTGTAACTAACTGCAAAAACCAACATCCAAGCTCCCAAACTTCATTTGCAATTTCACTGGAATTCTTCTGAATCCCCCATGCATTCTCTTCCATCCTTTGTTCGCATTAGGTAGTGTGAAAAAAGAAATCATGCTTTGTTTTTGCAGGCATTTTCGACATAAATAATGCATTTATTTATGTACATGCTTTGACTAACATGTTTTATGCATATTTTCACCCCCCCCCCTTTAGCTCTTCATGTTTTTTCTTAAAATATACCAAGCTTTATACATATCTTGTTTCTTTGAAAAGCACTGCAAGCTACAGAAATATGGAAATTTCTGCTTATTCTGTTCTTGCATTCAAGGATAATTTCAAAACTTTTCTCCCAGATGGGTAAGATTACAATACGTTTTGTGCATTTTCCTATGCTTTTCCATACTTATTACACATGCACACCATTATTTTTTAAAGAGTTAAGTTTCCATGCAACTGTTTTATACAGAAATAATAATTGGTTTTTGTGAAAAACATTTTTTTCCAATGTGTGTGTATCCCCAAGTAGAAAAAAATGAAATAAAATAAAATCTGGTGTTTCCATTTACTTGGTAAATTGTCCCAGTATGGCAAGAATCCTTTCTTGTCAAGAACATTTGCAAAAATTCATCACATATAGTATAGCTGGGGGGGGGGGGTAGAGAATGAGTTCATTTCCCCCACAATAAGAATCCTTTCAGTCTTCCATTTTCTAAAATTGCTATCACTTAAAACTACAGAAATACAATTTAAGCATCCAAAACAAAGGGCAAGCAAAATTACCAAGAGAAGGCAAACCCAGCAAATACAGAAGTTCTAGGTGTGAAGGGTTTTCAGTGTCTTCTGCTCTGCAATGCTATAAACTGAACTGAAAGAAAATATTGTTTCCAGGCCAGAATTCATATTGGGGAGGGCAATGTTCTCATTTTGCTTCCCTGGGGATACCCTCCCTCCCAAATAGTGTGGTGGGGTGACCACTTGCTCAGTCCAGGAGTTACGTCTGATCGGGGCACCTTAAAGTAGAAGCAGATGTCATCCACCAGATGACCCAGAAAGCAGGCCAAGGTGGGCAACTTTCACCTTTATTGTGGTTGTTGGGATGTAACTCCCTTTATCCCTGACCATTGCCCATCTTGGCCAGGACTAGATGAAGCTAAAGTCCATTCCAGAAGCAAGACTGGTACATATAGGAACAGAGGCCTACATCCAATTGTTAGTTGGACCCACTGCATCACTGGGACTTTACACAGGTGGTAACTTACCAAATTCCCATTCATTCAGTAAGCATATTCTAGCTGGGACTAATACCTGGATTTGAATCAAAGTGCCCTTATTTGGCTTCCTCACAAAGCTACACCAACACCTACAGCCAAAAGTGGCTTTACACGTCTTGTAATTTTATGGCTTTGCTGGTAGTTATCTCTTGTGTAAGCCAGCAGCTGGACATGTCTTCCTTTTTTCCCTGAATGCACCCAACCAAGAGGCTCGGCGATACATTCAGAATGAGGACTTAATCTCTGTCAGCAATAAATGGCCTTGCAAACTGGCAGCTTATTCAGCTGAGTGTCAGGAGTGCAAAGAAAAAGAACTCATATCCCAATACTGAGCATTTAGCCACATCAATACAACTATGTGCTGCAACATCCATCAGGAGCACTAGCTTGACAAAACTGACCTCAGTAAATGAGATTTCTGGCACCACATTCTGTTTACATTGGGCCCAATGTTACTAAACTTCCCTTTCCAACTTTTTGGAATGTGAAAACTTGGCAGTTTAACATGATAGAAAGGTGGTAAGAACCCCTCCCCCCCCCAAAAAAAAAACTACAAAATGCCACAAACACAAAACAAAACTCTCTACTCTGCAAATAATAAATCACAGCCAATACTCTAGTAAAAATCTAGGCCTAAATCCAGTTGGTAGCTTCAGCTAGAATACATCCACTGAATTAATGTAAGTCAACACATCAGTTCATAGGATCTACTGAAGCTGGGAGACCTGGACCTTTCTAGAATCCTAAAATCTGTGGATGCTCAAGTCCCATTATATACAATGACGCAGTAAAATGGTAACTCTTATATAAAATGGCAAAATCCAGGTTTGCTTATTGGAATTTATATATTTTGGGGAATATTGTTAAACTATTTATGCATGAATCCGTGGGTAAAAAAAAATCTGTGGATATGGAGGGCCAACTGTAGTTTGAGTCTTCTTGAATGCACAGAACAACCGCAACAAAACTCTAGTGTGGACTTGTGATTGGATTTAGAATAATGGAATCATAGAGTTGGAAGAGACCACAAGGGACATCCAGTCCAACCCCCTGCAGGAACTCCCAATCAAAGCATACCCGACAGATGGCCATCCAGCCTCTGCTTAAAGACCTCCAAGGAAGGAGTCTCCACTAGTCCCCAAAGGAGTGTGCTCCATTGTCGAACCGCCCTTACTGTCAGGAAGTTCCTCCTAATGTTGAGGTGGAATCTTTTTTCCTGTAGTTTGTATCCATTGTTCTCTGTTCTAGTCTCTGGAGCAGCAGAAAACAAGCTTGCGCCCTCCTCAATATTACATCCCTTCAAATATTTAAATAGGGCTATCATATCACCTCTTAACCTTATCTTCTCCAGGGGAACATCCCTAGCACCCGAAGGCATTCCTCATAGGGCATGGTTTCAAGACCCTTCACCATTTTTGTCACCCTCCTTTGGACATTTAGCCTTAAAATATTTGTTATTTTCAGACATGCATATCTCCCAAACCAAAATGAGTGGGGAAAGGAATGAAGAAATCAATACATTTCTTACTGCATTGGGACACTGCAGGAAAGTATTTTGAAACTTTCTTTGTACTGGAAAGTTATAATTTGCATCTATTAGTACAAGGAAATAGATAAAAAAATATTATCTATATAGGAGTGGAGTACACAAATCCAATTTCAACAAAGGATGATAGAAGAAGATAAAGGATGTGAGAAGAAAAGACAAGTGTGCAAAAGAACAAGTTTTTTTATTATTATTATTTCAAGAAATAACATAGTGGGGTCATCAAATTCTCCAAGCTTGAGCGACAGCTTCCTTTGAGATTTATGGTTCAGCGCTTGTTCAATATTTGCAGTCAGTCTTTTCTGAATTACAGACATTCAGCTCCTGACTTTTGCTTGAAGTTTTAATGATGTTTTTGATCACAAAATAGCTGCACGCATTACCCCCCCCCCCCCCCAAAAAAAGCCACATTTGACAACATACGTTAACATCGAAGAGTGGAGAGAAAGATCCTCTGAAATGGTTCCTTAGGAAAATGAAAGACGGTTCCCCAGGGAACTTTTGCTGTTTCTCTCAAAATTGCTTGGATGTTTCGCCTAAGCAGGAGTCTTTAAATCTACCTTAGCATTTCAGAGTTTCTCAGCCTGAGATTGTTGGAAGTAAACACCCAAGCCACACAATCAGCATGGTCAAAGATTGTAGGACTTGATGTCAAACAACCAGTCAAGAACCACAACAGTAAAAAAAAATTGGTGGCAACCCTAGAACCTAGGATGAACCCAATCACAGGACTGAGGAGTTTATCACATGGGAGGAATTTCTCTCAATTGCAAATGGTGCCAATTCACAATTACGTGAATTCGCTAGTTTAGCGAATTTACGTGAAATCTGATTGCATTCGGAATGCGTTCAGAATGACTTCCCATTTCCTGAAAATGACCACCCATTGCTTAAAATTGTATGAGATACTCTAATATGTAATTACTTGAAACGCCATGATTGCTTTCGGAATGACTTCCCTTTTGCCTGAAATTGCGTGAGATACACTCATTCGCATTAACGTGAAACCCAATCTTTGCGTTTGGATTGCCATTACATTATACCCCCAAATTCCGTCGTATGATAAACTCCTGAGAAAAAATGCCCTCTGCCCAATGGGTTAAAAAAAAGCAAATTTGCCCCCTAATGGCATTTTCATCATAATCCTGTCCTTTCCTAAACCAATTTAGGCACAGGAGAGGCCTTTTCTTGTGATTTCCACTCACTTCCTATTGTTAAATCAGAACTCTCTTCAGCCTAAAATGGATATGGGGGGGGGGGGGGTAGGTTAAATATGGCAAAACTGCCCCTGAATCCTCTAGAAGGCATCGGGGGGGAATAATATTTTTGATTTTTATTTATTATTTACACAGTGCTTATTTATTTATTTATTTATTTTGCAGGGAAAGTGAAATAAGGTGTACATCCTTCTCAGATCTCCTGGAGGGCTCATCAAGTCCCCTAGCTCACCGTCATGGCCCATCTCTGAGTGTAAGGAGGGGAAAAAAATATTTTAAATTCTGTCAGGGCTTTTAAAAACCTGAACCCACATGATATGGAGGGAGATAGATGCACATGATATGGAGGGAGATAGATAGATCCTCTAAGAATGCTTCACTGAAAGGCAGAAGTCCTGCAGCAAGCTCAGTATCACGGATATAGAAGATTTTCATACCTAGCATAAATGTGTCTCAAATGTCACTGAAACATTATGAAAAGGTGGAGGAAGCACATGTGTCTGAATGCCTGATGCGCTTCCTCAATCGACATGGTTGCTCCCTCTGGCATCCCTGAATCATCTCAAAGGGAGCAGATTTCCTATGAACATAAAGTTTGCATTCATAGGAAATACACTCCACAGGAATGATTCAGGGATGCAAAGGAGGGAGCGATGTTTCCACAATGCTTGAGAAGGTATCATTGTATCACTCAGTGAAAATCCAGTGTTGAGCAAAAGCCTGACCAAGATCATCATCAAGTTCATTTCCAACCCTGAGACTCTATGTTGGTTATGACTGCCATAGTGTTAAATATTTTGAAATTTATCTTCTTTCCAAGAGCTATAGAAAAGGGTGGACAGGCTTGTCCCCTACATCCTTTGGCAAACTAACAAATCAATACACAGAAAATACATTGGCTGGACATTGGCCTCACATAGAAAATGAACCCTGCAACAGTAATGAAAATATCCACAGCAGTTGGTACAAAATCTATACAAATAGCACAAGATGAGTCAGGAGCAGCTGCCCAATGGCAGTAGCAATAATGTCTTCTCTCACTAAATGTTCACACAATCCATTTAAGGGGCAGCCAAATGGATCGTTAGCCATGAAATAGACCATCATGAACCATTGGGCAAATATGTATTTGCTTGACTCTTGCCATGTGGATGGCTGCCGATGAATCTCCTTGGAAGCAACAGCTTCTGGGCATGCATGTCAGTCTTACTAGTGTGAAGTTCAATGCCTAGCTGAGTGATTTCCTCCCTCCACTCTCTACATATTACGGAAATCAATCAGACCATATGCTTCATTACTGCCTGTACTCATCATGTTTCATGCCATGATTTTTAAATGATATTCCTGAGAACCCTGGGCTTCCTTAGTAAGATTGACTTTGGAGGATGTACATCCCTGAAAGATTCCAGAGTTAACTCACCAATGCACTGACGAATGACCAACACTAAACATCAACCATAAGGAGAAGAGGAATGATGTGCCATTACAGGTATATGTTTATGCACCATGAGAGTAATGCTCAATATGCCTTGGACCATGAGTGTAACCATGGAGGGGGGGGGGGTGAAGATTGTCCTCTCCCCAGGTAAGAATTCTGTACCCCTTGAAATTTTCCTTCAGTCCCCAAGTTTCTAGCCTTGCTATTAAACTTAGAACTTCCATTCAGCATTCAGTACCTTGTCCTCTCCAAGCACTTGGAAGACTTGGATATTGATCAACCCACCACTGGAATATTACCCCCTAGAACTTTTCTGAAATTGAATTTGGTTTGTGGGGTACTGGGTATTCCCCACCTTTGTGGGGTACAGGGTATTCCCCACCTTTCCCCACAGACTGAGAGAGAGAGACATAGACAGAGAGAGTTAGAAGTAGAAAGCTGTAGTTATGGGGGAGGTCATTTAAGACTTGAGGTGAACACTGGAAATATAGTTCAGGCATCCAAAAAAAGGGGTGAGCAAAGTTATCAAGCAAAGGCGAACACAGCAAATATAAGAGTTCTCAGTGTGAGCAATTTTCAATGTCTCTGTCTCTCCAATGCTAGAAATTTAGAGATAGATGGAATAATAATATAAAAAATAATAAAATTTATTTATATCCCATCCATCTGCACTCAGGCAAAAATTATCTACAGGGTAGAATTGTTATTGGGGGGAATGCCCCCCCCCCGGTCAGTTACACCTCTGTTTAGACCTGATCTCTGTAAACTGAGGCTGAGCCCCTGTTTGTTAGTTGCATCGTGTAACTTACAAAAGCACAGTACACAAGTTGGAGTATTGTATTGTGCCATTTTGCTGCTCCTTGCACAACAGGCAATATGGCTGAGCACTATCTCATTGTTCAAGGACTGATCCAATTCCCCATCCTGTGCTATGGATAGCATTTACAGAACCTCCTAGGAACATGACTACTTGCAGAACAGTTTGCATTGATATCACAGGCTTTGCACAAGCCTGAATACGAGAGCAGCTTTGCACAGCCTCTGAAAAAAGTGCCATCACTTGATTAATAGTATTTACTCTAGCAGGACACGTTACGAATTCAGCATGCTGTAGGACCAGCCAAAACAAAACTTTATGAAAAGAAGGAATAAAGAAAACAAGTTGCTACCATAATGGAGAGTCCATGGTATGTTACTGTTAATGACAAATCCCACTACTGAAAACCTGTTGATAGAATATATTATCTTACCTCTTGAGTAATTCAGGAAAATGGTAGAAGATACACTTGATCAGGAAGAAGTATTGTAAAGTCCCACCATTCAGAGCTACTCTATTTTTACTCTTTCACACACCCCAAACCCATCCTTTGCCTGCTGCACTTCTCCCGCTAACTATACATCCATTAACTGTGGAAACCAATGGAGAGATTAGGGTCCTAAAGGACAACATCATAGGACCACAGACAGATACCTCTCTGCCATTTCCGTCCTCACTCTCTGCTGGCTATTGAATGGCCATGCTAGACGGGAATGCACCAGGTAAAAGGTGGATGGCAGACCGTTTAGTCATGGTGCAGAGTTTGTATAGAATTTGGACCTTCACAAGAAAAAAAAGATTACTTACAAAAGCAGAAGTTGGACCTATGCCTCTGTAAGTAACAAACAGAATACTAGCCAGTCTCTCTCTCTCAATCTCTCTCTCTCACACACATGCACACACACACACACACACACTTTTGACCGCAAATAGGATAAAGAATTGTGTAAGGGCATTTGCATGCAGCTCTGCTTGTTGATTCATCTATTGTTTGCAGAATGGTTTGGTCCATACAATGGCCCCTTGTTTATCCATTAAGGTGGAGGTAAGTCAACACTCCAATGCCGTTTTGAGCCCTCTCTGCGACAAGCATAATGTGAAGACTGGCTCACTTCACTCAAGCTGCAGATCAAAGTCACAACCTAAACTTTCTTATGTAATGCATACTTACAGTATGCCTTGCACTGTCTCTTGAAATGGCCCAATCCATTAATGTCTGATCTTTGCAAAGAAAGAACAAAAATTAAGTGAGGGTGAATAGGGTGTTTCACCTTGGAGCAAAGTTTTTGTTCCACATTCTCATTCTAGCTCCCAGAAAACTACAGGCAGCCAGCGGAAAGGGGGGTGGGTGGATTAAATTGTAGATGTTGACACAGCATTCTCATCACCATAAAGAGAGCAAGATGCAGGCTTTATTGTAACAGCTTTTGATTGCATGGCAAAGAAATGCATAATGAATAAACATTATTTTAAAAGACTGCATGGCACAATGAATTTTTCAGCGGGAAAAAAAGAGTTGAGAATGTATTTAAAAATACATGAATTTCATATTTGATTATAAGTCAAGAAGTGGAGGGGGGGGAGAGAAGAGAGGAAGAACAAAAAAAGAAGAGTGATAAAAATGGCACCAGGCATCAGGCATTCTGTCTTGAATTAATGAGGTTCTTCATAATAGGAAGGGAGTGACATAGTGATTAGTTAATTACTGTGCAGAAACATATAATTAATGCACAACTGAAATTGGTGTACAATGAATTAAACTGCCACATAATGCGGACTACAAAAACGGAAAAGCAAACCTTGATTGCTGATGGAAGTTGTTATTACAGCAGCTAAACTATTGTGATTTTAATAGACTTGCTATCAAACAACATGCTATTTAGCCAGCAAAAGCTGAATATGACATTGCTAATAGCAATAACCCTAGGAGGGGGGAATAATGTTGCAATATCATCCACACTTGTATGCAAAAGAGGTAAAAATATATCCCTGCTGACCTCATGCATAAAATATAATTTAAGTAGATCAAGCCCCCTTCCCATTACTCTAGAAGTCTGTCATAAGAACCAACATCAATGTATACTAACCATATGGCTGGATTTTCCAGGACTGTGCTGTGCTGGTCCCCAAGCCTCTAGTCCCTGCAGAATCTCCAGAAAAGAAACAATTATAGTCAATGGACATAAATATGATACTAGTCCCTGGCACAGTGGCAGGGGTCCCACATCATATAGTTTGAGAAGTACTGGTCCAGGACCCCTCCCAAGAAGATTCCAAAGACATCATCCATTTTCCACAGCCAAAGTTGTTCCCTTCCACTTGATTCTCTTCGTTCCAGAGCTTCTGTATAAAATGACTGAGTAAGATTTTGTATCAATTTGCACATCCATGTTCACCACCCTGTGGCAGTTGTATCAGGAGAAGAACTGAATGCCTGGAATATCAGGCATTTCACTTGCATCTCATCAAACACTGAATATTCCAGTCCTAGGTCATAGTTTTGCCCCTTAAATAGGCACTATATGAAAAGAAGCCTCATGTAGTGGCTGTTAGTTGCCTTAGCAAAAAGAAGAGTTTCATCTACCATAGCAATGGTCATCCTGAAAGCAACAAAGACAGCTGTCCCTGAAGATCTGTTTTCCAACCAAGGAACTGAATGTTATGTACCTACTTTTATGGAAATGCAACAAACATCCTCTTTTAGACAGAATCAGAAGAACCAGTTGGCACATTGTGAGAACGATTTGCTCCAACACAACTATTAAAAGCTTTTTTTGAAAAGTCTTTCATTGTATCTGGCAATCTTCTTTTCTCTTGTGGTTTTCATTCTTTTGCCATTCTCAAAGAACCCCGAACCAAATAAAAAGAAAAGCTAGAACCAGCAATATCAGCATAGCTTACCTTAACCCAGGATGTCATCTTCTTGTGCATTTTAAGCCACTAGCTGAAGACCAGTAATTTACAGGCTGCCAAGGAGTCAATTGCTAAGTGATGCTAAAGGAAGAAGTCCTATAATATAATACAACACAAATATGTATCCATTCAGAGATCACCAATGTACATTAAATCTAAAAGGACATAGTCAATTAGCCATTGATTGGTCACAGCCTAGTGGGCTGGAAATCATGAAAAACAACAGATTGATTCAATCTAAACTCATTACAATTTCATCTGTTATTATTTTTTGAGGAAATAAAAAGAGGCCCACAAAAGACTGAAAATATACACACACACATGCCTCTCCGATAACATCACTTTTATTATTATAGACGGGGCAAACATAGGAGATACACAGCATCAATCAGTCCTCTCTCTCTAGCACCCTCATTTATCACTTTGTCCTTTAATCCAATGTTCTGGTCAGTTAGGTTGGTATGAACCCACCAACCACTTCCCCAGGCTGTTTTCTTATCAGCCAACCTTTGGTATTTATTCTGTCCGAGCAATCTTGCTGATTGATTGAGAAAGGTAAAAGCTTTTGCAAGACATTGAAGGATTGATCCTGTAGGCTGCTATGGCTTACCCCTTCTTGAGTTCTGCAAAGACCTTAACAGATTGTACAGTGTTGTTGTATAGTATTGTGGACCGGAGGGAACAGCAGATTGGCTAAAGCCAGAAAGAGTTAAGAGAGACACAAGGTTTGTTGAGCAAAGGAGCTGATCTGGAAGATCCAAGTACAAACATTTTCTCTAAGACATGTAAAAATAATGATCTGCTATTTTGCAACAAAACCTATTTCTGTTGTACAGGGTTGGTTGACAGGACACTGAAGTAAAAGAAATTATGACAAATTTCTTCCTTCACTGGTATTCAAAGCAGTTTTGTAACTGTGTTTATTACAGAGTTTGTAGAAATTAGTTTTCTGATGACAGCTCACAGAATGGAATTAACAGCGAATGGCTGAAGATCTGGAAGGGCAATACCAACTTCTTCTCCTGGCTACAGATCTGCTTCCTGCCCTTCCATTCCAACCATGGCATTGTCCTTCAGTGTGAAAATGGTGAGGGGGGGGGGGGGTTAAAGGAACAAAAACACAGCAAAACATAATCAGTAAAATAATATATGCTTGCAAGGCATAAGAGGAAAGTTGGGCAATGAGTAATATTAGCAAGAAAACTGTTTTTTAAAAAATCAGACAAGGAGGAGTAACAGCAAGGATTCCTTTCTAAAAGTAATTCTCTAAGTTATTTGTCCAGTTTAATGAAACCCATGAGACACATATGGACACCCATCAGTGCAATTCTGTTCCAGTGGCTTTCATATTACGGGTACAGTCTAACCATCCACTCTAGTTTTATTCATAGAATCCTAGAGTTGGAAGAGACCACAACGGCCATCCAATCCAACCCTCTGTCAATCGAATCCCCTGCTAAGCAATACACTCCTGTCAGATGGCCATCCAGCCTCTGTTTAAAAACCTCCAAAGAAGGAGATTTCACTCTCAGAGGCAGCATGTTCCATCACTGAACAGCTCCTACCATGTCGAGGGCTCTGTCTTGACAGTTGAGGTATGTTGCATTTCTTGTTCTGCCCCCTCCACACACACACCTTTTTTTCCCTAGATGCAGAATGTGAATGATATTTCTGCATTTAATAAAAAGAATGTGGCATGAGCTCAGTTGTATGCTTTTGTTTAAAACAAAAGTTAAAATCAGTGATAGATGTGCACATCTTTATTTTAAGCTTGCAAAAGAAACCGAAGCTGAGCTCTTTGAAAAATCTGAATCGTCAAACAAGAGCACTCTGCAGCCAGAAGCAAATGTGAGAAGGGGCAAAATTCAAACTTCTCAAGAATTATGTGCCCATAGATGTATGGAAGCAATAGGAAGCATAGCTTCTTCTTGGCACACACATCCAACTGTTTCCTCCATTTGGATGATTTCATTTTGCCTCAAAATATTTGATGTACTGATTTATCCCATCTATCCTTCTTTTAAAATATGTATGTTTAATCATAACTCCCATAATACTTCAGGCCAGCATGTTCATTCAGCTGGCTGATTAATTTGGGGGGGGGGGGGGTAATCATTCAAAAAGTAACTTTTCCAGCCTCTCTGAGGGTACACACACATGCCCTCGAGCAAACCTGTGGGGAGCCTGAGAAGTTTGCTTTGTTTCAGGATAAGTTCTTGTAGTCAATTGAGTGAATGATTTCTTCTTGGATTACTTTGTGCCAAAAAGCAACCACACAATCACACTTCAATGACACTACGGATAATAGTACATCCATTTGTGGGATGGGTTTAGCACTCTGGACAGCTCCTCTAAAACCCAGAGCAGATTTCCTTCCCCAGTGACATGGCAGCCACCAACCATCAATGCACAATGACACAAAGCTATCAGAGCAGATCAGTAAGTCAGTCTAGCCCAGGAAGATGGCTTTGGCTGACAGCTGTTCTTCAGGATCTCATGCAGGAAAATATATTTCCAATGGTATAATCAGGTTAGAATCTGCAGTTTCTGGTTTTCCAGACCATACATTTCTTAAGGTTTTTAATAAAGTTAATCCCACTGTATCTGATGATCATCCCATTCACTGTGTTCAGCTGATGCCTGAACTCAGGGATGCACCTACAGAGGAGTATAAAATGGGATCATCGCTCTCCTCTAAAGGAGAATTCAGTCCCCTCATTTAATTTTCCATCAGTCCCCAACTTTCTCTCATTAGAGTAACTTAAAATTTCAGTGATGGATTTAGAAATACAGTTTAGGCATCCAAAGAGAAGGGGCAGGGAAATTGACCAAGGGAACGCAAACACAGCAAATACAAGAGTTTTAGGTGGGAATAATTTTCAGGATCTCATTCTCTAGAATGCTAGACAATTGGGGACTGAAGGCAAATTTATTGGGTGGACACAGTTCTCATTTTGGGGGCAATGTCCTCATTTTGCCCTCCATACATTCATCCCTGCATAGCCATCTGTCCTGAAGTCTTGTCCAGATGGTGCCACTGGAAAAAAGCAATGCTTGAGCCTTCTCTGTGCCATGTACATACTCTTATACAATGCTACAATCCCCTTCCCTATCACTTTTTCACACCTCAGTTTTCCCAGATCAAAAGATCCCCAGTCGGAAACTTGATCCAATAAATATCCATAAACTGGCAGTGAAAGCATATGACTGGCAATGGAAAAGCAGCAAGCAGACAGACCAAGCTATTGCAACTTTCTCCCCTTGGATCATTCCCACCCCATTCTGTGAGCTTCTTCATCAATCAAAGGACAATCAAACAAGCAGCAGCAGGAAATCAAGTAAAGTACAGCAATGCTTTATTTAAGAAGTCTAAAATTAAACTTTGCTCCAGTTTAACCTAAAAGAACACCCACACCGGGAAGACAAGAAAGCTCAGTTCACACATGATGTCTGAGCGCTCTCTCCCTCTCTCTCTCTCTCTCTTTTGATGGAAATATCTATTCATACATTTTAAAAAAGTCATATATAACAGCTGCAAAAACTTTCCATATCTCCAGGGTCCATTTTGCTACTTGGGAACGGTAGAAAATGAATGGTTGTCACTAGTTCTCCATGAGTACACAAGCCAATAGAAATATAAGCACCACCGTTACAGAAGAGGCAAGTATGTGACAATAAGGAGACATTTACGAATATTCACAACAATTCTGTTTCTGAAAGGAGTTTTGGATGTGCAAAACATGACAAGCTAATTGTGTTAAGATCTATTTCTGAAATGGCGGCATGACTTGTTTCTGTGTCCCTGTAGAGTAGGAGTCACATCTGGATCTTTCAAAATTATTAATAGCACATGGCATTACATAAAATGCTAGTGCTTTAAAAAAAAAAAGCTCCTTTTTAAAAAGTTGATTGCTTTTATATGTTAGTCCTTCAAGATGCAATCCATCTGTTACATTTAGCTCAGTTGCCTGGTTTTAATGGGACTGCACTGCTAACATAAGAAGAAAAACTAAGAGTCAAATACCTACACATACTTACATATGGGGGGGGGGGTGTCTCCCAGCCGTTGCCATTCATCCTCCAGCCCTAGAGGTTTTGGTAGATCTGTACCACCTGTTTAACACCTCATCCACACTACCACAGCCAACTGCAATTCTCAGTATACCATAATATTGAGCTAGGACAGTTAAAGTGGTGTCAATCCAGATTATTTCTGCAATGCGTATGCAACCTTATTTTCCCTAGGACTCATCTCAGGACAGCCCCAGGAACAAATGACAAACCCTCTACCTTGCCCCAAAAGATGTCCCTCATTAGGAATCCTATTTCAGTTGTTGTTCTGGGAAATTAGGTCCTTCAGTAAAGTTTAGATCAGTGCTAAATTCAGCCATACATCTTAAACTATACCAACATGTGATATGTGTTCATCTCAGTTCTTTAACAGACCAAGAGGGGCATCACAGACATTTGCAGGGGTTTCTGCCCAATCTGCTGTTTTCCTCTCTAGATCTGTGTAGTGGTACTGCCATTGATGTGCCACATAACTGATCAGATCTGTCATAGGGCTTGTTGTTAAATGCCTTTAAGTCAATTCTGAATAGTAGCAACCTATGGCCAACCTTATCACATGCTTATTTTGGCAAGATTTATTTAGAGGAGATTTGCCATTTTCTTCCTCTGAGGCTGAGAACAATATCACACTACACTGTTGTAACGGCATTATTCCACTTTAACTGTGTTGGTTGCCTTCTGTGGAATTCTGGGATTTGTAGTTTAATGAGGTAAAAATGCTCTCTGGCCAAGAAATCTAAATGCCCCTCCCTCAACTGCAAATCCCAGGATTCTACAGGAGTTAAGAGTATGACTTAGCCAAAGACACCTAGAGAGTTTCCATGGCCGACCATAGATTCAAACTCTGGTTTTGTGGAGTTCTAGTTCAACGTTCGAAACACAAAACCACGCTGGCTCTTTCATAGGTCATAAGAAAACATGCAGATCTTCAGAAAATGTTGCTTTAACTCACTTGCATATTACAGCCACCATTTTGTAATATTTATTATTTGCCTGTGTTTATGGAGAATGGAACAACTGCACCTTCCTGTCTGAGACAAACCCAGAACAGCTTCCGGTGAAATCAACATGTCTTACTCATCTGTTCTGATGTCAGGTTTTCTTGGTTGTTCATTTCAACAGAGAAGTCTCACATCTGCAAAATGATTTCTGTGGGAAAAGAAACATTCTGACAGGAGACATGGAATGCTTTGGCAAATCAAAAGTAAACTGTTCCTGTTGTGTAGGTTGGCATGTGACTCTTAAAATATTTCTTGCAATCCCATGTGTTTTCGAATTATAACAGCTTGTCACAAATAGATGTCTGGCAATGCATAGCTGTACAAGACAAACATACACACAATGAGTCACGAGTATCCCTGGTGGATGTCAATTGGCATCAGTGTACTGGGGAAGAAATTTTTGCACAAAATATAGGTTTAAGCAGAAAGGTCACGCAAAATCTCCATCAGCACCTGAATTGGAAGGACTTTATTGGTGCAGACATAAAGCTGTGTTACCATTCTTAGTAAATTTATCACTGATAGTGTTTCTAGAAGTCTGATGCAGAATGTTATTTGGGCATCCATTAGTCCATTTTGGTTCGATACAGTTTTATTTGTTGCTGCAGCTAATTGCCTTCACAAGATAGACACAGCCCATCATTTGATCTCACACCACATCAATGCCTTTTAACAGAGTTGTATCAGACCGTAGAAACAGACACAACTGTTTTTTTGGTTCACTTATGGGTCAGGTGTCCAATGCACATGATGGAGGGCAGCATATTTCATGTGTGTCACACATGAGATGAAAAATAGCATTATGCATGTAGGCATATATGTGACATTGGGTAAAAAAACAATAGTTAGACTCAACTAGAGTAGACCCACTGAGCCACCCTTTATCTTGCCAAAAAGGAGGCAGAGGTTAAATAGCTGCTTCTTGAAGCAGAGGAAATTCACAAGGTTCTATAACATCATCATCACCATCATCATCATTTCATTTCTATTCCACCATTTTCCCAGTATAGGGACTCCAGGCAGTTTACAGAATATTCAAACCAGAGCAGATTTTGAAAATGCAAAAACATCAGTAATACATGTATGATAGTTATTTTAAAAAAGCAATTAAACAATCTAGATAATTTTAAAAATGCTAAAAGGCAAGATATAAAAAACAACACAGCCACACACCGTTAACTGCCCACTGCTGTCAGATTCTAAAACTGTGATAAAATAAAAGGTTTTTCACTTGGCAGTGGAAGGATAACAAG
The DNA here is from genome assembly GCA_034509955.1 of Urosaurus nigricauda. NCBI lineage: Eukaryota > Metazoa > Chordata > Lepidosauria > Squamata > Phrynosomatidae > Urosaurus > Urosaurus nigricauda. The sequence goes on from JAOEGL010000013.1 coordinate 14,373,599, forward strand.
GAGGGAGCCATCTTGACCTCACTAGGGAGGGAAGTTCGAAGCCTGGGAGCAGCCACCAGGAAGGTCCTCTCTTCTGTCCCCACCAAACCTGGGTACCTAGGAAGGAGATGGAACTGAGAGAAGACACCTTCCCCAAGTTCTATTATTATCATAGAAATTGGGCAGGCTCATATAGGAAGATGTCCTTGAGACATCTGGATCCAAGCCATATATTTGTCCAAAAATATCCATATTTTTCCCCTGTAACAATGTGTGGAGCTCTGGCCACTTTTTAAAGCATTTTTCCCACTTTGTGTAGTAGTTTGAATGTTGGACTATGCCTCTGGAGATCAGGGTTCAATTCCCCCTTGGCCATGAACCCCCCCCCCCCGGTGGCCTTGGGCAAGTCACATGCTCTCAACCTCAGGGGAAGGCAATGGCAAACCTCCTCTGAAGAAATCTTGCCAAGATAACCCAATTTCCCTGCCTATATATAGAGTGAAAATTTCAGAGGTCACAGGAACAGAGGGATGGCTTTGACCTAATCCACCCAATGCTCCTCTATCTCACTATTTTCTGCTCTGCTCTGATGGTGGCTGGAAGCAACTTTCTGGAAGGGTTCTTCTCAATCCAGTCCTAGAGGTGCAGGTGCTTTTGGTACTAGTGGCCATGCTGGCCGAATTTATAGGAGTTGTAGTCCAGGACACTTGGAAGACACCAAACTAAGGAAGATAGCACTAGAGCATAGGCCCTTTCATGTATCCTAGGGAACTGTGTGCTTCATAGTTTGGTGGGATATTGGGGCCCACTGTCTAAGAATTCTAAGGGCCCCACCCTAAATTTCAAATCCCATGTTTCCATAGGACATTGTCATAGTAGTTAAAGTGGACTCATAGTGCTATATCTGTGTAGTGTGAAAGGGACCCATAGGCGGGCATTTATGGACCTCCAGGTGTTTCTATCCTACAGTTATGGAAAATGCAGTCCAAAAACAAAGGGAGGATGACAACTGTGCAGTCTTGCACTAGAGCTTCCATAACCAAATTAAATAGTATTCACTTCCAATTGCTAATTATTTTTGCATACCCACCCTGCGTTTTCTTTTTATACAGCCTTCCAGTCTATTATGAAAGCTCATCTTTAACATTCCCCCTTTATATTCTCATAAATTATTTTGTTCTTCCCTCGCATTTTTGACGGCACACTTTGATAGCTTCTATCTGAATATTTTATAAAGGAACTGAAACAATATGGTCTCTGTATTTTTAGAGGTTTCTTTTAAGGATTTATGTAGATATTTATCTTCTATTTCTTAGTAGTCATCTTATGTAAAGATATCACCAGAAAAATGACACGCTGGAACACAGGATACAAATACAAGGAGTTTTCTGACACACACAAAATATTTGTGGTATTTCCTAAAGGCAGAGTTCTTCATTTTCCATATAAAAATGAAAATATCATCTGGACTTTGGGTACATTAGTTGCTGCACTTCTTCCCTTATCCCCCATGTGAAGCAGATAAAGTTGCCAGGTTTTCAAAAGAACAAAAAGAGGTATTCAAAATTCACAACATGCCAGGTTGACAACCTGGAAGTAGCACGTTTGTGTTCTACCTAAGTACCAAATGCAAGTATTGATTTCATGTAACCTAGCCATCTATTTCTTTATAAAATTAGCATATTAACCATATTCATATATTACATGATGCATACCTTTTTGTCTTTATGAAGAACCTCCATGCCTAAATACAGGGGGGTTTGGCATGTTGATCATCCTCTATGAAAGGAAAAGCTTTCTAATCTTTAAAATAAGGGTAAAGGAACAAGCTTTCTGGCCTTCAACAAAGGCTCATCTTTAATAATAAGGGATACCATGCAGTCCTAACCAGGCATATGAAAACTTTGTTGTTGTTTTCATTATGGGAGAAATCTTCTGGGAGGGTTGCAAGATGGATGGTGTTATCGTTTCCTCTTTTATTTTACTTTTGAATCCCTTGTGGTTCTCTGTCACAGTACATCAATACTTCTCTCTTGCTTTCTCTCTCATTTGTTGATATGGCTATTATGGTTATAAATCCATCAGCACACCCAGCTTGAGTTTATCACTATAAGGAGTGATAAAGCAATTATAGTCCCAATAGTATTGTTTCCTTCAACAGATAAGAGCATCAAACTATTCCCTGGTGTCCAATCCTGGTGAGTCTGGAGCAGATAGACAGACTAGAAGTCTGACAGGCAGAGAATACATATCTATTCAAAAGTCAAGAACTCAGCACCAGAAGACAGGTCTCCAAACCCTGAGTTTTCAGGGAAGAGAAAATTTGTTTCAAGAAGAGTTCAGTGTTAACGCTTTTGATACTACTCCAGGCCACACAACCTCGCTAGAAAATGGAGTTTTTTTAAAGTTCTCTAGCCTGGAGCCTGATACTCTGTCATCTTTTCGTCATTTTTTGACAAGAATGCTGCTTGCAACATGGACACTTGAGGACCTTAGGGGCTAAGATGCTCATTCTTCAGCACTCAGTTTAGGTACTGCAGTCTATGGGGATCTTCATTTTTGTTAGAGTATAGATTTGGGTCAGGTCTGTTCACAAATACATAGCATAAAATAACATCATTGCATCATGTGATTGCACAACTGATCACATTGTGCATCATTCTACCCAACTTCCAACCAATTACTAAGGACCATACCACACTTAGAAATCTCAAAGGCAGAATGGTGCTTGACCAATGGTTTACATCAAGGTCAGGACTTGTAAACCCTAATTAATCTCCAAGAAAGTAACAGCCAGTGTAAAGCCATAGCAACATTCCAACCTTGGATTCCTATGAACCATAGTTGTAAGGTCCAGTGCTTTTCTGGGCAATTCTACCAAACCATCAGGTCCCCTTCCTTCTTGCTGTCTAGGTTATCTACACCATCCAATTGCTAATGGCAATTCCAAGTCATTCTATCAGAAGCCCCTAAGGTGTTAGGGGCTTCTGATAGAATGACTTGGAATTGCCATTAGCACTTCCAAATTGCAATGGATTTTAATTTCTGTAATAAAAAGTTTTTTTTCCTATATGACCTATATCTTATAGAAATTATCTCCCAGTGACATACAAATTTGATGGCTCAGCTCCCAAACATAAGCACCATAAATGCGTACACTTAAGTAAACAGCTGTCCTGTATGATGCTCAAATGAAGTGAGAAAGTCCCCCGCCCGAAGAGCAATGGGGCACTTGGAGCATTCCAGGTTGTTATTGTTGTTGTGGAATTGTGTTGCGTTGTTTTATATCCAGTTCTTTTTCAAGGCCTGGGACTCAAGGCAGCTTATTTTAAAAAAAAAAAAAAGTACAGATAAAATTCTGTATCATTAAGACATATACTTGTAAACTGTGAATAGAATGAACATCCATTTAAAGACATGCTCACCAAAACAGCAGCAATAATAGAGACAATACAGCACCTTATTAAAAGCCTTTTCTCCGTGAGTAGTTATTTCTCAAAGTCCTATTGAAACAGATATAGGATAAAAAAGAGGATTCCAGTCTAGCATGTCTAGGGAAGGAGTTCCAGAGCCTGGGAGCAGCTGCCAAGAAGTCCTCTCCTGTGATCATGAGGGAATGGAGAGAAGAGACTCTTCTGAAAATTTCAAGGCTTGTGCAGATATTATAGTACTTCAGGTAACCTGGGTCCAAGCTACACAGCACTTTATAGCTCTATTGTTGGACTCCAGATCCTATCATCACTGACCATGGGTAACTGTGGCTAATGGCAGTTGGTATTCAGCAATGTGAGAAGTGGACAGGTCTCCCACCTCTGGTCTAAATCCACACAGTCTGGAAAATTATCTGAATATTCCAGCCACAGATGCTGGCGAAACGTCAGAAAGGAACTCTTCTAGAACATGGCCACATACCCCGAAAGCCCCACAATAAACTATGGATGCCAGCCATGAAAGCCTTCAACTGCAGAGTCTGGAAAATTGTTTTTAAATATGTTATGGGTCTAGCAATCTTTTCCTTCTCCCTGTTGCAAATGGTAAGACTTTCTTTTGGCAAGAATGACTGTAGCTGACTTTCCTCAAAGTGGACTAACTCACTGGCACTGATTTGACCAATGCTCCTTCTGATGCAAATAAATAGACTCGTTCGTCATATTTGTTTTTGCACCAAAATTTTGGAAGTCTTCCCATGGTGTACATGTTTCAGTACAGTCAGACTATAGCATTGGATGCAATTGTGACATTACAATTCATGATTTGCCCAAAGCATTTTATTTCCACTTCCTTTCACTGGATTATATATTTTGCTACACTATCTCTTGTTGTCACATTGAAACCAACTTCTCCGTTTGTTTGTGTCTGTTCCTAGAAGATTTAAATTTTGATTTCCCCAATCTCATGCGGATGTTGGATTTTATTTTATTTTATTTATCAGTGTGTCTTAGCCTTTAATTTTCTTTTAATGCTTCTAGACATTTGGTCACTGAAGCATGAACTTTTGCATTAAGCATTTGGTTGTAACACCAGTCAAGGCTTTTAAATTTCCCTTTTAACACTTTTCCCTTCTTCTTAGTAATTGCTGTTTCATCGTTCCGTTTTGTCCCCCATTAGTGCTTGCTGTAACCAGAAAAAAAGTTGTCTGAGGCTTAACAAATTGTAGGCAAAGAGCCATTCATAGAATCATACAGTGGAAGAGGCCATAAGGGGCATCCAGTCCAACCCCCTTCCATGCAGGAACACACAATCAAAACACCCCTAATCTATTCCGGCCATTTTGAATTTTGATCCTGTCCTCCGGTGTATTAGCAACTCCTCCTAATTTAATGTCATCTGCAAATCTGATAAGTATGCCCTCTATTCATTCATCCAGGTCATTGATAAAGATGTTGACTGGCACTGGAACCAGGACAGAACACTGGTCACTTCTCTCCAGGATGAAAAGGAGCCACTGTTGAACACTCTTTGGGTTCAGTTAGTCAAGCAATTACAAATCCACCTAACAGTTACATTGTCTAGCCCACATTTTACTAGCTTGTGTGCAAGAATATCATGGGGGACTTTGACAAAGGCCTTACTGAAAACAAGATATGCTATATCTACAGCATTCCCTTCATCTACCAAGCTGGTGATTTTATCAAAAAAGGAGATCAGATTAGTCTGGCATGACTTGTTTCTCAGAAACCAATGTTGACTTTTTGTGACTATGGCATTGCTTTCTCAATAGTGTTCACACTCTCTCTTTAATAAGCTCCTAGCTCCACCCTAGTGACTTACAAAAGTCCCACCACTAAGGAACAAAAACACTTCAAGTTTGAAAAAAACTCACCCAATCAAAATGGCTTCTCAGCCACAGCTCTCTCTCTCTCTCTCTCTCTCTCCCCTGCTATGAAGAAAATGAGCTCTGAAGCCTCTGAAAGCATTTATAAACTGCTAGCTCTGCTCCAATGACTCACAAAAGCCCCACCACTCAGGAATAAAAACACTCCAAACACTTTGAAAAACTTTCCTTCCTTAGGCTGTGTAGAGGTTGTAGCTTTTCAAAGATTCAGATGCAGACTGATTAGATGCAAGCTGATTGCCTATATATATATTAAAAAGTTCTTCTTTTCTTTCTTTCTTTATAGTGTTCTCTAGTCAAACAGGTGTCACTGCTTTTTATGGCATTCACTGTTTTTTGTGGCATCACTACAGTGACTACTGTTGGTGTTACCCCAGTACCACCCTGAAGCTTTGGAGAGTTGAAGATGCTGGCAGAGGGAGGGATCCAGTCTTGGCAGAAGGAAGGATCCAGCCTTGGCAGGAAATCTCAGGTGCTCATTCCCCCCCCAAAATTGGGATGCACACCCCTGTAGAGATATCTAGAAAGAGTGGAGGAAGGAGAGGTGGCAGTGGCAGCAACAAGTGAAATCTCTGCAATTTTTGTTTAAACCTTCTCCCTTGCTGAACATCCTTTTGCATACCTGCAAAACATCTAGGGAAAGAATATTTGAAAAACAGTTTTTTTCAAGTTATGATAAATCCTGACAAAAAGTATCCTAAACTGATGAGAATCTTCACAGTTCAAGATTTTTTCTGCACAAAATTTGCATGTGGTTGTTTTGCACTGAAAATAGTATTCTCTACATAGAAGCACAGGAGAGAATATTTAGCAATAGCAATGGCATTTATATTTTTATACTGCTTTATAGTGCTGATCAGCAGTTTACAATGTGTTAGCCAATTGCCCCCAATAAGCTGAGTATTCGTTTTACCAATCTATGGACTCTTTCAGACATGGGAAATTGGAAGTATAATGCAAGGGCAATCCAAACGCAATCCTGGGGTTTCACGTTATTGCGCATTAAAGGTTCTCACGCAATTTCGGGCAAAAGGGAAGTCACTCCGAATGCAATCATGGGTTTTGCGTTATTGCGCATTAAAGGTTCTCACGCAATTTCGGGCAAGGAAGGGTTATTTCCGGGTAATAGGAAGACATTCCAAACGCCTTCCGAACGCAATGGGGATTCACGTAAATTCGCTAAACTAGCGAATTTACGTGAATCCGAATGGGCTCCATTCGGATTTGGGAGAAATTCCTCCCGTTTGAAAGAGTCCTATGAAAGGCTAAGTCAGCCCAGAGCCTTCTGGGATTGAACTGCAATGTTGGCATTTAACCATAGTACCACTAGGGTACCCCTTAAAATTATGCATTGAAATATGATTTTCTGAGCAAAAAAAAAAAAAAAAAGCTCTATTCTGCACCGAAAATGCTGTTTTCTGTGAAAAGCAATTCTGCACAAATTTTGTGCAGAATACTCCTCAATTGTAAATGACCTTTGAAAACTGCATAGTTTTCAAAGACTTTCCTATATGAGGGAGAAAACTGCTGAAATTAATCATCACTGCCTTTGAGAAGGAATTTAAGAAAGAATTATCTTCCTAAATACACCTTCATCAACCTGACTGTTGATCAACCAGCTTTACTTTTGCACTGTGATCTGGAGAAGAGTGAAGGTCAATGGGCAGTTAATAATGTACTCCAAGGAGACAAATTCACATTCTTGAGCAGATAATTATGAACCTCACCAGTATGGCTAGAAAAACAACCATCAGTGATATTCAGTCACATAAATGAGACCTTAGTGAGCCATTGAAAGTAACACTAATAGCCTGTTCTTTCACCATAATGTTTCATTAGTTCATTCTCATAGATTCTGTTATCTGTTCCAGGAAGAAAATTTACCAACACAGTAAGTAAAACATCTATCTGTGGAAGAAAATAGTAACACATAAAATCCATTTCAGCCCTTCCCCTGGCTGAAAATGATGGGAGTAATATTTTAGATAACATTGTCCAGGAGGCCACAAAGCATGCTGATAGCATATTTTAGCCTCGGATGCAGTTTTGATTTCTATGTCTTTAGAAAACCAGATGCTATGGAAAGGGTGACCTGTGAACCATGCCATGCCTTTCAACCTTGACTTTGGGTTGTCAGGTGCCATTAAGATAAACAGAATAGATCTGAAGCCGGTTTTTCAAAAACATCTTCAGAATGTCAAATTTTGTTATTGTTAGCTGCCCTCAAGTTGACCTCAACTCATGGTGACCCTGTGGATGAGACATCTCCAAGACACACAGGCACCCCAATCCTCTATCTCTCTGCTCAGTTCCTTCAGGGTCAGGTCTACAGTCTCCCTTACTGACCTTTTATTTGATTTTCCCCTGAAAATCTATACTAGGTTCCAGTGATCCCAAATAACTTGAATGTTTACTGTGATGCTGTGAAGTAGAACTATAGAATCATAGAGTTGGAAGAGACCACAAGGGCCATCCAGTCCAACCTCCTGCCATGCAGGAAATCACAATGTTTTGAGAGTTCCTGCATGGCAGGGGGTTGGACTGGATGGCCCTTGTGGTCTCTTCCAACTCTATGATTTTATGATTCTATGATTTTACTTCTGACCATGGTGTTTTTCTCAGAGTATTGTTCACCTACTCTCTCATCATCTTCATTCTTCAAGAACAAAGCAAGTTCTACGACACAAGATGGTCAAATTATGTGTCTAACTAGCCTAGCCTAGTCCAGGAGATCTTTGGTAGGGGTCTGGACAGGTGAGGCGACACTCAATCAGACCCAAAGTATGGTTTTCCCCTGCACCTTTCCCTTTTAGGCCAATGTAATGACAGGAGTCACTTTTCCAAGAGTAAGTCTGCTGCCACACTGACGAATTAATGCAGTTTGATATCACTTTATCTGTCATGGCTCCATCGTATGGAATCCTGAGATTTGTACCAGAGTTCTGTGACAGAGAAGGCTAAATATCTCACAAAACTACAAACCCCAGAATTCCTAATGAATTCAATGGATCTACTTCAGGGGAAAAGTAGATCAGTGGATCTATTGTACTTGGGAAAGGGATTGCTGTTGGTTACCTTGACCTCAATCCAATAGCTATTCCTAACTAAAACAGACTCACTTGGTCAGTCAATGCTTCTGTAAGATCCACTGACTCAATAGATCTCTTCTATTTAACCCTAATAGGCCTCCTCAAGTTAGGACTAACCATCCTAGACCAAGGTCAACAACATCATTTTCCCAGCTAGAGTAAATCCATCGATTTACTTTCTCCCTTAGAGTAAGTACATTGAACTAAGGAAATCAGTGTTGACATCAAATTCTCATCCAGTGAGTCTCCTCCAGATGAGACTAGCAAGTGGTTTTAGGCCAGTAAATTTGACAAACCTGTTGGGGAAATGTCACTAGTCCCTGTTTTCATTTGTCTAGACTCATGGCCTGCTGCTCTCAACTGGAGATACCAAGGTTGGAACCTGGGATCTTCTGCATGTAGAGCATATGCACTGCCCCTGAGTTAAGCTCTCCTTTCTCATATATTACTGATCCAAGCCACATTTATATCTCACATGAGCCCCCCCCCCCCCCATGAGCTTCTTGGCTCTCTTCCACTCCACTTGAACATGTCTATGCAAGCACATGAATATAACTCATCAACACTACTTTGCTTTGGATTCAACCAATCCATCTAGGTAGGATTTCCCCCCCCCCCCCCAATCATCTTCCATAGTTGCCGTAGCAAGATCATCCTTGTATACGGTTAATAATACACATTTTACATCTCTTTGCTCACATCCTTTCCAAACTCGCACACACATATCCTTTCATTTTCTGTTAGCAATTGTACTCGCTCTGATTGCCTTTGTGACTAAGCAAAAGAACTCCTTGCAGAGCAGTCTTTGATGTCAGTTTGGAGATTTCTATTAATCTTACAAATCTTAACTGACATGTGCATTCCAGGAAACAAGTTCATAAGGCTCTTTGGAGACTACTGGCACAGAAACTTTGTGCCACTTAACCCCAAATCATAAAGAAACTTTCACTCAAGGTTTCTTTCTTATTTTTTTTTTAAAGTATAGCCAATAAGTTGTTATTTGGGAGGAAATGGGAAAGGAAGCCTCACAGGCTTCACTTCATATTATCTCAAAAGAGCTGCTATATATTCCCAAGAGTTAATTTACATGCATGGAAAATGAGTTGGCTGCTGAAAGGGTCAGATGAACCAGATCCCAGTTGTTTCCAGGTTGTCTACTTGCATCTAACTTAGAATAAGGGAACTTTCTTATGTTATGTTATCTTATGTTTGTTATGTTCCACGTTTCTCTAATCTTTTTCTTCCAGGCTTAAAGAGGGCTACGTGTCTGAAAAACATACCATCCACAGTAACTTATTTGTCTCAGTTCTAACATTTGACACAAACCTGGAATTTGACTTTCTAGTATCCCCCAGCTAGCTTGTTATGGTCAGGATAGGGGATTCTGGGAGTCTGAGCCCTGAAAAGTGTCAGTTCCAAGGTCTGTTCAAGCTTGCAAATCCCAGGAGGGGAGGAGCTTATCACACAGGGCTCCAGGAACACAATTGGCACTGAATGAAAGGCGACGTGGTGGGAATGGAACAGAGAAAGGATGCATTTTATTTCATGCTGGAACACCGCCGACACCACCAGAAGTCCCCATTCCATTCCCAATCCATCCCCCAGAGGCCGATTTCCAGGAACTGTTCTGACCAGTTCCTAAAAATCATCCTCTCTGGCACAGATTTGGAATGGAACGAGGACTTCGGGTGGTGTTGGCAGCATTCTGGTGTGCGATAAAATGCGTCCTTTCCCCATTCCTTTCCCATCATACCCCCTTCCGTTCTGTGCTATTTGCGTTCCTGGAGCACTGTGCTATAAGCTCCAAAGTCTCAGTATAAGGGAAGCTGGGTAGCTGGCTTCCTCTTTGACTAAGTGGTAATAAAATAGCATCCTCCATCATATATGAGGGAAGTAGGTCAATACTGAAGACTAGGACAATAAAGACGATTTGAAACGCACTGCTTTGTCCTCCTACAGAAAGAACTGGCTAGCCAAGGAACTTAAAAGGAATAGCCAATGGACTACCATTGCTGCCCCTAGCATCTCCTGCTTGAGCCAGTTGCCCGATTCTGTCTTATAGTAGAGCCAGTCCTGGGAAAGTCCCTTTGTCCATTAAGAAAATATTCTCAGGGAAAATACAGAGCAAGATTGGGATGACTGCCAAATGACCCATGACAGATAATGTTCAGTGCTTCAGGAGATCACAGAAACATTGTGGACTGACTTCTAGACTTCTGATTGTGAGGACAGCAGATTACTTTCCTGGCTGGAGCCTGAACTTTAGAGAAAGGCAAAATGTCACTGATGAATAGTCCTCTTTCAGTAATATTTGGGAGAGGGGTTACGAGACCATAGTAAAAAGTGTCACTGTGACATTTTTTAACTGTTGGGAGACCTCCTGTGCAGTCCAGGGAAGCAATCCCCAAAGTCAGAATCATTTCCCTGATTTATATTTTTTTTAATGACTTTTGCTGTTCTCAAAACATATTTACCATAATCCCCAAAGCCTTCCAGAATCATCTGCCTATGCATACAACAGACTCTATTACCGAAAATGCCAAGTGGCTTATTTTCTATTCTTAGCTGGAAGACAACTATTCCAAGTAGAACAAGTTTTTGAAAGTTCAGGCTAGTTTGAATTAATGCAATGGGGATTTTTGTTTCCCATTCAAATACCCTTCAGAAACAAAACTGCAGTCTTTTCCCTCAATGTCTTTTCTCACTTGTAGGAAATGGCTTGTTTCTTTCTTCTTAAATTTCCCAAGCAGCCATTTTCTTCATCCCCCACAAAATCTGGAGAAGCACAAAACCTGAATGGTCTACGTATTAATCTGAGAAGAGTACTAAAACATCAGCAGTCCTCCCATTAATTTCTGAGAAATTATTTAAATTGAAAGTGCATCAAGCCAAAATAGCCCTTCTTAGAGAATGTAAAAGAAAAACTAGTTTTAGTGGTAAGACAGCAAGCATTAACATAGGGCACATCTATATTGTAAAAAGAATGCATTTTAATGGCCATGGCTGCATCCGACAAAATCCTGAGCTCTGTAGTTTTGTGGGGCACCAGCACTCTTTGTCAGAGAAGGATTCCATAGGATGGAGCTGCCAAACTGCATCATTTCTACGGCGTTGATGCATCCATAGGTTTAGAAAAACCAACTCCAAAAACTTAAGGAATGATAAAGTCTTCTTCATACTGAAAAAGTCCCAACATGACATGGGAAAAAATTACTTTTTTGGACAACCACTCCCAGCCAGGATGACCAGTGGCAGGTTGGCTGAGGAATTCTGAAATCTCTAATCCCCCTCAAAAGTTACTTTTACAAACTCTAACCCTGAAGCAAGGAGACATCTACACACATCCCCAAGTCTCAAAGCTCAAGTCTTGTCAGGCCCTTGGATGAAATGCATTGCTATCCACTGAACATCTCTGCATTTCCTAACCTCCTTTTTGGCTCCTTTCAGCAACTGACAATCTGGGCTGCCTCCAATAATTCATAATTAATTAAACATAAAAATCAATTGGCTCCATTTACACAGTTAGATTAGTTTGAAGGCAAACTACCATGTCTAAATGGGTGGCCCTGTGTCCCCTTTATTCCTATGGCTTAACCCTCCCCATTTGGTCTCATTAAAAGGAGATTAGCAGCCTAAGAAAACTCCTTTAGGAACCAGATTTTTCCCTGGTTCCTTTTGTAAAAAAAAACTTTTTCACAAACACATGGACAAAGCTAAGAGGAAGTTTTTAATGTACAAGGTAAGTGATGTCGAACCTTGCTAGAAGACACTAGGTTGAAGAGTTTTTGTCCCAATGAGTATATAAAACCATGCAACCAAGTTGAAGCTTCCCACCCAAAGCACCCATTAAAGAATCCCTAATATGTTAGCTTTGTTAGATACTTTCAGCCTTTTCATACAATGAAGTGGATCTTAGGACTGTCTGGTAGAAAATCATAATTGTTGAATGGGTTTCAAACTAGATTAACCCTCATGTACTGGAATGGGATGTTTCAGACCACCGAGAATTCTGTTTTTGTTTCTGTTTCTTTGTCAGAATCCCACAATGTAGGCTTTCTATGGCATTGTTGCTCACACAGTTCTTTGCAATGCCTCAGATTTCAACCATTCTCTATGTACTATGCCTATATCTTCAATTCAAAAATCAGATTGCACAACAGCCAAGACAGCAGATATGCTACTGAATGCACAATAAATGTGATTACAGTTCAATGCACAATGCACATCCATATGCACATCCATATAAAATGTACGTCCATGCACAGTAAAAATGCATACACAACTCTTCTTCTGTAACTTTTGACTAGTGAAGTAGATCCTCATTTATTTCAAATTTATTACAAAGGGGCTTTCTAGATTGGCAGGAAAGTGTGACATGAAGTTGCCTTTTCCTTAAAGGCTTGCAGCCTTTAGATGGAGCTGCGCTGTTCTGCAGTTTTTAAAAAAGAAGCTGGGAAAACCAGCACCTTTTTAAAGGCACTTCTTCTCCCCTAAAACACAAAAAAAGTGTTTTCATGGCACACTTTCCCTTTTTGTCATCTAAAGGCTAGACTTTCATGCAGCCATGAACACACTTCTTTTTGCAAATCTAGATCAGGCCAAAGTGTTTCAGAGAACTTTTCTGCACGGAAAAACACATGGGGAGTTTGCAGGGGGAAAACTCATATTTGCTGTGAATAAATGCATAAAACACTGTTTCTGCATAGCAAATTGGGGGGGGGGGGGGTTGAACATGGTATAAAAATGTAGAAAATCCTCTGGAACATCTACACAATGTTTGAATACTGAGAGAAAACTGCGCAAAATCTCACTGGTCTATTATTCTTCCTCATGGTAGTTCCTGACTGTTGGGAAGCCTGTTTTTGGACCAAGAAATGAAAAGAGAAAACATTCTTACCATCTCCGCCTTAAATTGGATGCACTTCAGACAAAAAGCCTATCCACTTTCACATGGGAGCTTACGCATGGGTAAGACACCAACAAAATACCAGCCTTTTAATCCTACTTAAAGATGTAGTGGAGGCATGTCAGATAGCATTGGCCCGACCGTCTTTGCAACAAATCATCAACGCATACAGAGCAGTTGTGTGTATTTCTTCTTTTGGCTGTAAGGCAAGTTTTATCAGATATGAGCTATCATAATAGAAAAGCCGCACCACCAGTTTATATCCATTTTGTACCAGTTGAAAGGATGGGGCTTCTCTCAAAGAATCCTGAGGACAATTATTTGTTAAATATGTTCAAAGAGGCCTTTATCCCAACCTTTCCCAGAACTACATTTCTGTGAGTGCCACAGAGAGTTGCAATGACTATTAAGTCAGTTCAAACCCATGGTTTTGAGATCTATAGCCTGGATTACTTAAACCAAGGGTTGGACAATGATGGGAAGCTGGAGAGAGGGACCTTGAAGACCTCCTGCCACACCTCATTGCCAAAAATTGAAAATAATGTTGACTTCCAACTCCTCCTCAACACTACATCTAGGGTATATGACACAGTTTAGGAGCCCCTGGGCCATTTTCAGCCCAGGAGAGGCCTTTTTTAATACAAATATTTCCAGGTTTTTTGTTGCTGCTTTTAAAGAACAACTTCTCCTGGATCTAAAATGGCTTAAAGGGAGACTCAAAATATGGCAAAACAGCTCCTCAACCCCCTAGAGCAGTGGTACTCATATATTTTACCCTTAAAACCCCCTTTTACACTCACATGTGGATGTTGCATGTCCTCTCCCTTGTCACAGTATATGAATAAAAATGTTTTGTTTATTTAGTGTGCATATTTTCATTTGCACATTCCTGTATACTCGTATTTTAACATTTTATAAGGAAATAACTTCATTCAAATCTGAACAGTTTTATCTCAGTAAATTCAAAATATTTTACTCAACACGTTTGTAAACTTTACACTTAAAAAGGTTTGGGAAGAGGAGGTGGAATCAAAGCCTCCAAGTCTTGCAACCGCCTTGAGTAACTCTCATGCCTCCTCCTTCTCATTGTTGCAAAATCACTAAGCCCCCAAATCACTACACCTCAAACCTACTGATATATATTTGACATGCAATGTATAGTAACACTGACAGAAATAATAAAAGCATCCATTTCTTTCCACTGTTGAAGAGTCCCAGAAGTAAAATCTTTTTGATGCAAAATAAGGAATCACCTTTATATGGTGCTGAGAAAATGGCGAGGTTTAAACTTCAGTAAATTCTTAACTTTGATGAGATGTTATGTAAATGAAAAATAGAACATTCTTTCACTTCTTCCTTGAAGTGCTCATCTTTAAAAAAAATCCTATATTGGCTACTAGACAGCTGTCGACTCCAAACAAAAATGTTTTATTTTTTTTCTTTTTGTTTCTTGTCTTAAACATGCATTTTGCCATTATTAATTACAGGTGGGATATCTACATACTGTACAATACTCTCAAGTGCATGCTTTTAATATAAGACATTCCAGATGCTTATGGTGGCTGTCACATTCTTTTCAAGTTCCAAAAAGAAATAAAATAAATTAAAAATGGTGTTATGGGCAATGAGTTCCATGCATCAATAAACAAATGGTACATCTACACTGTAGAAATAATGCACAGTGGCACCATTTTAAATGCTATTGTTCCATTCTATGGAATCCTGGAACTTTAATCTTTTCTGCCAAAGAGTGCTGAAGCCTCACAAAACTAGAAATCCCAGAATTCTATAGGATAGAGCCATGCCAGGTAAAATAATCCCCACCTCCATCCCACGTGCTGGCTGCAGCCCGAGGCTTGAGACGGTTTTAAAGTTCATGTGATAAGCTCCATTGATTCAGGAGGTTGGACAATGGGAATCCAGAGGCATTTCAGAGAGCTGATAGGGGCAGCACTGTAACTTCATGTAAGTACATGTGAGTTTTGAATGACAAAGAAGCCAGGTTCCATCCTTGGCATCTCAAGCAAAAAGATCTATACAATTATAGTGCTATTATTCTACTTTAACTGTCATGGCTTCTTCCCGTAGAATCCTGAGACGTGTAGTTTGGGGAGACACTGGAGCTCTCCGGCTGTGAATTCTTAATGCCTCTCCCTAAACTACAAATGCCAGGATTCCAATGAATGGAGTCATAAGAATTAAAATGGAATCATAGTGCAAATAACTGTGTGGTGTGGAAGGGCCTCTGGTTACCGGGGAAAATCTCTGCTTTAAAAACCTGTGGAGCTGCTGTCAGCCAGCCAGGTTTGGATAAGGTCAATGGACAAATAGCTAGATATAGTATAAGGATGTAGTGTAGGACTCAGCTATAGGACGAGTGAAGATAGGAGGAAGGAACACCAACAATCCCATTCTTTAAAGGGTCTGGGAGAAGTCCAGGTTGGTTACGGGATGAGCACCCCAGCTCTGCGATAGAATAAATCCCTGTGCATTTACATCCCATACCTAGTGCAAGAATAAAAGGTGGTGTGCTAATCTCCACAGCTACCATCACCTCTTCACAGAAGTTTAAGAGAGCACTCCGTACATCAGAGGTGATATAAGGAAAGGGCATCCAGGTGGCAACAGCACACAAGCAAACATTAAAATAATATACACCTCCTGACCATTTTTAGAAAGGCAGCAGTTAACTCCTTTTCCTCACAAGCCTATCTGACTCTTACTTCCAGAAACCAATTCAGTTAATACGAAAGGAGGTTAATGCATCCTGACAGTTTGATGGAATTGCTCTTCTTTTTTTACTCATGGTGCAACTCATAAAAATGTCCTGCACCATTTATGCAGAATCTTTTGTACTTTACATTTTTTAAAAGGATGGAGAGAAGTTGTTTCTAAGTGGTTATAGCACATTTCTCTGATAGCCATTAAATTCCATTTTCCTTAAATGTATTGAATAATAACCATTTGCCCATTATGAATTTAAGAGAAGTCTACATAACTCCAAACAAAGAGAGGCAGACATGATCATATAAAGTGCATGACCTGATTCACTGCAGTAGCAAGTTACGCATTTGGAAAATATACTCACAAAATAAAGCCCATGATGGTGGGTGGTTTCTATGTCATCTGGGTGGTGTCTCCTAGTACAACTGATATAATAATAATAATAATAATAATAATAATAATAATAATAAATTTTATTTCTAGTCCGCCCCTCTGAACAAAGCAATCAGGGCGGATTAGAACATTTTGTCTGAACTTTAAAGGAAATATACAAGATGCTGAACAAAATAGTATCTTTTTTGGACATTAAAGTTCAGATTAAAACTCAGAGTGGATTCCCTTTCTCAATGATATGGAAGCCGCCTTCTTCCACTGCACAGATCTATCTCTTGCCAGAATAAAACTGAATAATTTTGGGGATCTGATCCAATTAAATAAGTATCTCCTTTTTTAAAAAAAAAAAAAAATCACTATTGGCCATAATCCTCTTGGTGCCAGACACATGTGCAAGTTATTGTACGTGGTAGTACTTTTGGAGATCAGATGCCATAACCACAAAGGAGAAAAGGGCGCTGTAAAATGCAGGACATCCAAGAAAAATATAGGCCATTACAAAATAAAAGCTAAAAACACTATATAAATATGAATTCTTAGACCTGATCAGAATTGAGGACATTTTAGACTTCTCCCGGGACAGAAGGTTGAAAAGCAGGACATGTCCTAGAAAAGGAGGATGTCTGCTCAGCCTGTTTGGGGGCCATTGTGCAATGGTTGTTCTGTTAGTGGCATGAGAATGTGTAAATTATGGCTCTATGGTTGAAAATTGGGATATGTAGCATTTTAATGTACTGATGATTTCTCATAAAGTCTTCTGAATATTCTGCCTCTATCACCAGGGTGCATCTTATTCATCTAGCTCAACAATAAGAGTTGATTGTCAAGCATCTCCTGCATAGCACAAAACATGATTTGATATACCTCAAAATTAAGCTAGAAACAAATTAAACAGTACTCATGTGTGCTTAATTATCAGACACTTCAACATAATTTTAACAAATTAGATATTTAAATTGCTCAGAAAGCAGGAAATTAATGCATACAGCATGATTTGCCATATTTTACTCTATTAATCTGATTTCTTTTCTTAAATGATATTTCTCTTTTATCTGCTGCCTATGAACTAAGGAGCTTCTCTTTTCCACCAGCAGCATATCTAAAAAATATGTTGTTGTTGTTGTTGTTGCTGCTGCTGCTGTCATTCACTATGGAGTTTATCAGACGATGGAAATTGGAAGTATAATCTAATGGCAATCTGAATGCAATCATGGGGTTTCATGTTATTGCGTATTAAAGTATCTCACGCAAATTTCGGGCAAAAGGGAAGTCATTCCAAACACAAATATGAGTTTTACGTTATTGTGTATTAAAGCACCTCACGCAATTTCAGACAATGGGAAGTCATTTTGGATAATGGGAAGTCATTCTGAACACATTCCAAATGCAATTGGAATTCACATAAATTTGCTAAAGTAGAGAATTCACATGAATTCGAATTGGCTCCAATTGGCTCCATTCGAAATAAAGAGAAATTCCTCCTGTCTGATAAACGTCTATGAAATGACCTAAACTTGTAAGCACATGAAGCCATCTGTGAAAACAATGCAAAATAGATAACATATATGGGAAATGAGTTGGAGAAGTGTTCATGACATAATGCAATGGATTTGCTCTCGCAGCTAAGAATGGAGACACAAGATCTATGTGACATGCAGGAGAGAAAGGCCCATGAGGTGCATAAGAAATAGCTAATGAAATGGAATATGGCTCTGTTAAACATCAACTTGGAATGTGCATCAGCATGGTCAGTACATCATCAGAATCCCTGCTCTGTCCTGGCCAGTCATTTTCCATTATATGATCACAAACATGTAGACTGTGAGATGACATTGCAACTCTCTCTCCCCACCTAACAGACCCTGCCTTTCTGTTGAACAGAGAACTCGGGTGGACAAAGCTGGGACACTAACACACATCCAACCTCATCCAGCACGGTCTCTGTAATTGATGCCAGGTTAGCAAGTTCATCTAGGACCAGATCCCGGATCATAACCTTTTCCCATTTACCTAATGGGTGATTTTTGGCTTTGCTGAACAGAGTCAGAACAAATCTCCTATGAAAAGACTTCAAAGCTACAATGGAGTATTGAACATTTTGGCATCTTTATAGCCTTTGTCCCTGTTTCACACACACATACACACACACACACACTTTTCTTTTGGGGGGAGAACTAAGTTTTCCACCTGGGTGAACACACTCACACTGTAAGGCTTTTTTTGTACTGCAAACTTTTCTGACTCTAAGAATGTTTCTTTTGGTTCTCCTGTGTGATTTTTCACCTTCTCTTCCTGAGAGAGAAACCAATGAGCCTTGAAAGTCAGTGTAAAGGTTTTTGGTTGGCCGAATATAAGTTTTGTCAATGTGTATATATAGGCACTACTACATTTCTTGGGTTGCTGATGCCATAGCATTAATGGTTGTCACTATTCCAGCACAGCAAAGGAAGCTAAAAGGTATCTGATTCAAACTGCATTGTGTTTCTTCCCGTTTGTTCTCATCCTGTCCTTTGCTCATATCCGGTTGTGAGAGTTTGATTTTGTTTTATTCACTTTTCCTTCCTGGTGGAAAAAAATAAGTGGAATGTTTGTCCACTTATTTTGTATGAATTTTTTTTCCTGATGTATGTGTTTAGTCATTTTACCCTTTGACTAAAGCATGCTTTTTTGTATTTCTTCAACATGGTAGCCAGTTCTGGGTACCACAATTCAAGAAGGATAATGATAAACTGGAAACTGGAGCATCTCCAGAGGAGGAAGACCAAAATGGTGAAAGGTCTAGAAACCATGCCGTTTAAGGAGAGACTTAGGGAGTTGGGTATGCTTAGCCTGGAGAAGAGAAGGTTAAGGAGTGATATGATAGCCATGTTTAAATATTTGAATTGATTGATGTCATAGGACCTTATCAGACATTGGAAATTGGAAGTATAATCCAATGGCAATCTGAACACAATCAAGGGGTTTCACGTTATTGTGTATTAAAGTATCTCACGCAATTTCGGGCAAAAGGGAAGTCATTCCGAACGCAATCATGGGTTTTACGTTACTGTGAATTAAAGCATCTCATGCAATTTTGGGCAATGGGCAGTCATTTTCGGGAAATGGGAAGTCATTCTGAATGCATTCCAAATGCAATTGGAATTCACGTGAATTCGCTAAACTAGCGAATTCACATGAATTCAAATTGGCTCCAATTGGCTCCATTCGCAATAAAGAGAAGTTCCTCCCATCTGATAAACTCCATACTGAAAATGAGGCATGTTTGTTTTCTTCAGCACTAGAAAACAGGACCTGAAGTAATGGATTCAAACTATAGGAAAAGAGATTCCATCTAAACATTAGGAAGAACTTTCTGACAGTAAGAGCCATTCAATAGTGGAACATACTCCCTCAAAGAATGGTGGAGTCTCCTTCTTTGGAGGTTTTTAAGCAGAGGCTGGATAACCATCTGTCTGGGATACTTTCATTCTGAGTTCCTGCATGGCAGGGACTGGATGGCCCTGGGGGGGAGGTATTTCTAATTCTATGGTTCTATTATTCTAGCCATTCCATTTTTAAAACAATATAGTTGTGTTCCTGTTTTATTGCACTTTATCTCACAATGGGTCAACAAAATTCTTTTCCATCTCTAAGCAAAGCAAGTATATCTCAGTGGCAGTGACAAGCCATGAGTAGGAATCATCCTCTCACGCTGCTGCTGGGATCCTTGAAATTGATCCCATGTTATGCTGTCACAGCTTTCCATAGTATCACTCCATGCATCTGTCTTCTCAATTTGACTGGCCATTTTCAAAGCTATTTCACCATGGGTTTTAAGTAAGATGTTGACCTGGATTCTGTTTTGGTATATTTGCTGAACGCACTATATGCATTTCATTTCTTTAACTGTTCTCTCATCTGGCAATATATTTTCCTTCTGCAGCTTATCGCTGTGAAATATGGATGAATGGATCCAATTGTGATTCCCCCCCCCCTTTAATTTTGAGATCCATCTCCACAGCCTCATGGGGATACTGCTAGCAATTTCTATTAAAACATATCATTTCTCATCTTTCTTGGGGAAAGAAATTCATAAAGGAAGGTGTGAAAAGAATGCTCCTAGTTCTAACCCACAGAAAAAATGAACATCAATACTCCAACATGCTACACACCCACACACATCCTAAATGCTCAACACACTATTCATAAATAGTTAATGAAAGTGAATATACTTTTAACTTATATACCTGCCCCAAGCTGTGTGTGCTCAGGTTTAAAATGGAAGAACAAAGATGAATGAGAAAGTTGAAAAAGGAAAATCCTTAAAGGAAGACTGTCTGATCGCTTGAAGAAGGTCTCCCTATAGGAGAGATTTAATGGAAAGAGCCAAATTCAGGCTGCTAGCAAGACTGGGAAATGTTCCTTCATATTCGGTCAAACTGAACTATAGATGGGGGGCAATTTCATTCGCTTTGCAAAACAATATGAACTTCCCCAATTTGCACTTTCCTAATGAATATGGGCTGGTACAGATGGCCACTAAGCGCCATCCTGGTGGCGATACTAAGGTTAGGGACCGCACACCAACTACACAGTTCCTAACCCTAGTTCATGCCGGAGGTGGCATCACGGTGGCATCCCGACCACACAGGTACCACCATAAATTTGTCCATGGTATCCTTAGAATTTTTTTCCTCTGACATAAGTACCCATAAGCATGGTTACTGCTTAGGCATTATAAGAATTGTCCTTCCAAATCTCTGAAGGATTTGTATATATGCCATCAGTTCTGATATCTAATTTTCTCTTTGCCCCGCTTGTCTGTTTATGACGCCTTTAAAAATTGACCTCAGCTAATCTGTCCCAACAGCTCCAAAAAAAAAAAAAAGAAAGAAAGAAAAGAAAAGAAAAGATTTTTTTTGTTTTAGTTTCAATTTTGAGATCCAGTTTATGAGAAACGACAAGTCTAAAAGATCACAGAAGTGATAAGAACTAATATGAAACTCAAGCCATGGTCATTTTTATTTAAAACCAAATCCAAGTTCCATGCATCAAAAAAAGAAAAAAGAAAGAAAAAAATAGAAGGCAAAAAAATGGAAAAGCTCTTTCTTTTTGCTTCACAAGTACATTGAAGTCTAACTGGGGAAGAAAAGTAGAGAAACATTTTTCAGTGTGACTCCTGTTGCCTAGTGTAGCCACGTCCCCTGAATATGCTGTCACAATGAAAAATTTCACTGAGATGTTAGCTGCAGGAATTCTAATGTCTGGTGATTGTGTGGATTTTTATAGGAGAGGAGCAAGCCAAAGATTTAAGTGTTGGATGTTAGATTCAGCTTCCCCACCTGAATTGTTTTCTCGATATGGTAAGCCTTGAAGCTATATACAAGCTGTCAGACCCAGCTATTGTCAAGCTCAAAGCAGAAAATGGGAAAACAGCTGAAGGTGAAGGGCAGGTTGTATCAAGACCAAGAAATCACAAGACCATGGCCATACTGGGGATTTAGTGAATTGCAGCCCAAAAAATAACTTTTCCAAGGGCTGAGGAAGACATAGAGCCACTACCCAACCAAACCACATTCAAAAAGCTTTCTTGGGACATATTCCATGGCAATATCTAGGGGCATGTGACCAAAGCAACTACTTAGAGATCCAAGTTTTGATGGTGCCGGATTCAAGTCAGAAGTCTATAAATAACTGTAATAGATATTGGCTGGGAACCAAGGTTGCAATGCCAGTGCATTAAGCTCCATGCCCTCTCCCACCATTGTGTGCACTTTACTTACAAATTTAGTGCACAGCCACTTAGTGGCCAAGATATTATGGTAGTGGCCATGTAGTACCCATCTGTGCCTGTGCAGCTGACTGTAGGAAGATGACATCTTCCTTCTGAGCCTCCAGAGAGCCCCCAGGAAGTCTGGGAGAATGCTTGTTTCTTCCTGTAATGCCCTGTTGTAATGCCCCTACCTGATTGCCCCATCTTCCTCCAGACCCTAAATAGGCATGGGGAGTACCCCAGGATCAGATAGGCAACTAAAAGGTATGGAGGTTGATGCAGAGAGAGGTCTTGAATGTCTTTGCTCTCAATCCACAAGGCTGTGACTACAACCTCCAGGATCCTTCAGTCTGCATAGTGGCCAATATGACCATGCTAGCGAGGGAATTCCCAAAGGAATAGCCCAAAAAAGTAAATTTTACAAGCTTGGAAATGGAATATTCTGGAAACAGTCATGGCTGTCTAGAAAAGTGAACAAATCAGCTCCATGCTGCATTCCTTTGTTGCAGGTCCCAGTTGTAATCTGAAGAACACAGGAAGCAAGGGAAGGAAAACCATGCTTTTCCAATCCCAATGCAAGTTTATATGGCAGATTTCAGATGTATACCTTGGCTGCTATTGAGTTCAGGCATAGCTGAACTTTGGCTTCTCAGGCAAGGATGTGCCTTTGTACTGAACAAAAACTGGCAATGAATCCATACTTGAGCCAATACTTCATTGTTTGGGCTTCAATATTTCCGCGTCTATTGCATTTGCTTTAAAAGAAGATTGAAATAAGTATTTTTTTTCCTCCAAAAGTATAGTCTATATTTATAGAGCCAAAGTAACCCATTTATTCACAAATGCGCTTTCCCCCCCTCTCCCAGAATCCCTGAGGTTTGGTTCTTTCTTTCCCCTTTTCTTTGCGATTTAAATGTGCATTCACTCGGGGTGCTGGGTGGATTGCTGCCTCCTCACTAGGTGCAGATAATGTCAAGAAAACAAATGAAACCCAGTGCTGTCTGATTGAAAGCAAATACTTCAGGGCACTTTCGGTGGTCCTTTGGGTGGGAGCTAATTTAAAAATGCTTAGTAAATCAGTAAACAAGTTAGAATGTGCAAAAGAAAGATAAAGAAGTAAGGAATGGAATCTGAAGCAAGGGCTCCAAGGATATATATAAGGCAAGCAACCAAGTATCTGAGAAGTTGTAAGGAATCTCAAGCAAGTCTGGTTTATATGAGAAAGATTCGGCTTCTCTTGAGCAGACTCTGCGTTGATTAATTTCTGTGGCTGATTGGTATCGATTGTAAATATGGTGCAGTTAAATTCAGGAGATGTGACTCTCACTCACTGGCCAATATGCCTTGACTTCACCACCCCCTCAGTATGATTGAAGATAAATTAATAATCATTATTAGCATTACCATATAATGAAAAGTCAATGTTTGTCTCGCTGTACCATCATAGCAGCAATGTGTCCCACTTGTTTTTTATTCAAAAGTTTGTCCTTTCATACCCTGGTCTGAAAGTCAGGTTTCCCAGGATGGTCAAGAAAAGAAGGGGAATGAATTATTATTGCTATTGCTGTTATTTTATTTATATTTCAACCTTTCCCCCAGTAATGGGGTGCAAGATGGCTTACAACTTATTAAAAACAATGCAGATTAAACACTACACAGTAACATCAATAAAAAGTATGAATATAAAAGAGATTTAAAAAAAACAATGTGCAAAGTTAAAACATTAAAATTCATTAAAAGGCTACATACAAACCAATACAACAGCACATCATGCCATTAAAAGCCAATCCAAAAACAATCAGTTTCTTTAACCCTGACAGAATAACAATGTTTCTACTGGCTAGCAGAAGAAAAGCAAAGAGGAAGCCATCATAGCCTCCTTGTGGGGAGTTCCAAAAACTGGGAGCAGCCACGGAGAAGACCCTCTCTCTTGTTCCCACCACACAAATCTGAGAAGGTAGTGGGACAGAGAGGACTTCTCCCAAAGATCTTAGAGCTCGTTGTTGTTGTTGTTAGCTGCTCTTGAGTTGATTTGGACTCATGGGACTGATACAGATGGGCACTATGAGGTACCTGGGCGGCATGAATAGGGTTAGGGAGGGCGCAGCATTTGCACCCTCCCTAACCCTAGCACATAGGGACACTGCCATTTTAAAATGGTGGCGTCCATACGGGTGCGTTATGATGTCGTCATGGCATGCACAGTGTTTACATAACACTGCATGCGCCTGACAACATTGCACCATGAAAGGGCATCAATGGCGCCCTTTCTACAGCGCTAAAAAGAGCTCCAAAACGGAGCTCTTTTTTTGGCACGGGTCTTTGGCTCGTCCTTCAGATGGCCACACCAAGGACCCCAGGCGGCGGCCCCTTCCTCATCTCTGGGGCTGCCGATCACATGAAGAAATGTGTAAATGTGTGGGGGAACTGTTGCAAAACAACTTGGAATAAAATTCTCCATCATCTGCACTGGCATATTCCAAAGGTATGACTGATCCTGGCATGGAGAAGGTCATGTTATACCCTGCTGTAATACAGACAAGGAGCTATCAAAAGAAAAAGGAGAGATGGGAAGTTTAATTCAGCATTAACATTAGTGAGCGCAGGGGATTCATCCTCAGAACTATGCACTCATTCCTAGGCCTGGGTGGATATTTTTCCCTTAGTTTTTCCCACGTTCATATTTTTTAAAATCTCAAGTTCCTTCTATCCTAAGGATATAGGCAAATTTGGATTAATAATGATAAAAAATGAACTTCTCACCTCAAAACTTTGACTTGTTTCTCAGTCAAAAAAACACTGTTCAGGATATCTATCCCTACTGACATTATGAAGTTCTTCCATGTTCCACTGAAATGGTTCAATATGTTTTTTGACATAGATTGTGATGAATATTCACACCCAGAAACTAGTTATTACATGTGACTGATTAACCACATCCACAGTGCAAGAAAAGCCACAAGTGAACAGTTTCATTCAAATTATTAAATTCCACATCCTTTCCTCTCCTAAATCACTCCTCTAACCAGATTTGTCTTTTCAAAAATAAACAAACAAATACAATTTCAAATGCAAAAACAAATACAAATTATACATACACAGACAGAGGCCTGCCACATGTATACAGCTACCAATTACTATAATGGAGGTTGCTTATTTACATGCACTGACTGGGTTTTGATCCTGTGATTAAGAGCTCAGCAATGTAGGTCACCATGGAGAATTTACCCTAAAATTGCTAATTTACAGTGTATGGTGATTATGCCTAATCTGATCTTTTGGCATTTGCTTTCAAAAGCCAGACAAATAGCTTCCAACAAATAGAGTATTTAAATATATGACTTACAGACATGTGCACACATCAGGCAATCACATTTCCAAATCTTGCTGAGTTTTTAGTAAATATTCAATTGTGGTTCAAGCACTGGACTACAACATTGGAGACCAGCATTCAATTCCAGCATTCAAAATAAACTTGATCCATACTGTTCTTCCTGAATGTCCCATGTACACAATTTGATGATAAATCTTAGTCTATGGAGAGGGTGGACCTTCACCGTATACTTGACTTTCTGTCTCTCTATTTGACATGTGACTATTCACACTATCTGAACTCCTATTTTAAATAGCTCTTGGTATTATTCAGGGTTTGGAAGTAACACTTTACCAGAAGAAGAAAGTGGCTCCAATACTTAAAGAAAATGATCCATACTGAGTTTTATAGAAGCTAAACCAAGTTATCCAAAGTGTTGTTCCTTTTGCCCTCCCAAGAAACATGTATTCAGCTCCTGCAACCCAATATAATACTTCCTGTAAAACGGATTCACCCCCTCTGCTCTTTATAAATAAAGTCACTATATTATTGTTATTTTTATGTAACAATGAGCTCATTCAGGCTGGCCAAATATAGTGGGAGTTCATGGCTGTTACTTCTATACCACTTTGTGTTTCCAAGATCCAGATGATTTACTGGCAATTCCAGAATGTCTCAGGCATTCCCCTCTTCTTTATAGAGTCTTTTTTATTCCCGCCAACAGTGGGTTTTTAAAACAACAACAACTATACTTTCTAGTCTGTCAGCCTTCTCCTTTTCATCCCTTCTACCTCTTTTTTGCATGTTTCAAATTCTATGAGAAACTATTCTCTTCTAGTCGTTGTTGATGCTGACATTGATGTTGTGTGCCTTCAAGTGGCTTCTTTCTTCTGGCGACCCTAAGGTGAACCCTATCATGGAGTTTTCTTGGCAAGATTTGTTTAGAGGAGGTTTGCCATTGCCTTCCCCTGAGGCTGAGAGCATGTGACTTGCCCAAGGTCACCCAATGGGTTTCATGGCTGAGCAGGAGATCAAATCCTAGCCTCCAGAGTCGTAGTCCAACACTCAAACTACTACACCATGCTGTCTCTCAGCATTCTTCCTTTAATGTATAACTTTAACATTTTAGTTAATTTGAGAAAAGCAATATCCTGTGTTAGTGAACGGGAGTGTAAATGACTATTAATTCAAATACGATTGTTCTCAGTATGTCAACCTTCTGATTCATGCTTTTACTAGTTGCAAACACTGAATTTAACATATCGTGATGGATATAGCCCCAGAAAATAGCGAAGGAGGAATAGTACATGGTTTTACAAGTAATGCTTTATTGGGATTATGACAAGATGGCAGGAAGGGATTATGTATTGTATGACGGGCCAAAAGTTGATAGTATTTTTTAAAAAATAACTAAAAAGTAAGTATCCCATTCCTTTCAAGAAATGAGAAATGTTACCTTAAAATGTATAACTGCAAGTATCTGCTGGGGGGGGGGGGGATTATGAAAGTAACTAATTACTTTAAGTAATTTACCAAGCTCTGGTTTTGCTTGCACTAAAATGTTCTAAATTTTACAAGGTGATTATTGTCAGCCACTTATTGAAAGCTTGTTAATTTGAAAAATGCAGTTAAGATCCTAAGTAAATGTGGCAAGCTGACACATTGTAGCGATCGATTTTGGACAATATTTGATAGGTAGTGATCCACATTTGACATTGACTTGCAGCAGTCAATGGCTGACAGTATCAGACAGTAACATGCTGTAGCTGTCAATTTTTGACAATATCTCACTTATCTCAGTGAATATTTGCCAAGATCTGACAGATGACAAGCATCAATTGTCTCCAAACAGTACCTGACATTCCACTCAACATTAGACAGTATCTGATAGATGACACAGAGCATCAGTCAACATTTGACAGCACTTGATAGATCACCTCCAGTGAAGTTTAGCTATAATGCTATATTCATTCCATCTTGTGCTGTCAAATTTCAGTTCTGAGTAAACGGAGAATTTTGTGGCAAAATTTCACTGGCAGAATCTAGAATTTCAAATACAGTCAGCCCTCTGTATCCACTGATGCTTTATCCACAGATTCAAGCATCCATGGCTTGAAATATATATATATATATATATATTTATATATATACACATATATTCCAAAAAGCAAGTCTTAATTTTGCCATTTTATATAAGGGGCACTATTTTACTATGCCATTGTATTTAATGGAACTTGAACATCAATGGATTTTGGAATCCA
Organism: Urosaurus nigricauda; assembly: GCA_034509955.1. Lineage (NCBI taxonomy): Eukaryota > Metazoa > Chordata > Lepidosauria > Squamata > Phrynosomatidae > Urosaurus > Urosaurus nigricauda. The sequence continues at coordinate 14,401,351 of JAOEGL010000013.1, forward strand.
TGAAAGGTCCTGGATCCAAACCCCAGTGAGTAGCAAGGGCCTACTGTTGTGAAAAGTAACTGACTTTCACATTGTTGAAGAAAAGAATGGATAGATATACATGTATCTTAGAGTTGCAAGGACAGCTGGAACAAAATGTTGATATTGTGTGCAGTGGGTGTGAAAAAAATCAAATTTCCTCAATCATTAGGGCACAAACTGAAAATTAAACTGCCTATATCACCATATCCTTATATGAATATAAAATGTGACCATGCTAGGAATAACATGTATAATTCTGGCCAAGACAGACTAAAATGAATATTTCACACCTGGAGAAAGTTACTGAAAATTGCTGTCAAAATAAGCTATCCTAACATTCCTATCAGAAAAAGTTATATTCTTTAGGGTCCTGTAAAAGAAGACTAAGTTTGCAAAGGGCACCGATGAAAAAACTGGACAGGATCCTAAAGCGCAAACATATAAATTGGAACACCAAAGTGAGGAATGTCCAAGCCATCATATTCTCCATCACTATGTATGGATGTGGGAGATGGATAGCAAAGAAATCCAATAGAAAGAAAATGAACTCATTTTAGATGTAGTGCTGGAATGGGTTCTGTAACAGATCAAGCCCAAACTATCGTTGGAAGCCAGGATGACTAAATTGAGGCTGTCGTACCTTTGGCCATTTCACAAGAACCATTGGAAAGGTACAGGGTAGTAGAAGGAGAGGTAGACCACATGACAGATGGTTAGAATCAGTCAAAGAGGCCACAGCCTGATCCTGCAGGTTCTGAGCAAACCAGTGGAGGCAGAAGGTTGTGGAGATGTCTCATCCATAAGGTCGCCATGAGCTGAGGTCTATCCAAGGGCAGTTAATAAAAACAACTTTTTTAAAAAAAAGGAAAAAGAGAAGTGACACAATAGAGTTGCATAAAATTATTCATAGTGTGTGGTAAGTAAACAGGAAGAAGTCCCTCCCAAAGACAGAGCCCCACCACAACCACTATCAATGGCAATAGAATAGGAATTTAGACCACAGCTGAGGGCAAATGCCTAGCTTAGGAGGTGTAGAATAGGTTGTGTTTCTGCAGTGGCATCTGCCCTCTCTATGGGCTTTAGGATGTCAAAACTCTCAGCCTCCATAGCCCACTAATGACGCACAACCAAGAAGTCCGTTCCACGGACTTTTTTTTGGTTCCACACCATTAGTCAGTTCCTAAAATTCCAGCCATCTCACCTCTTTGTTCATTCACAGAAGCAAGCTAGAGGTGAGGCTTTTCAAGCTCTCCCCCTGCCAGACTAGCCGTCTTTATGTAGTGCCAGAGTCACCCGCAAGGAGAACGGTAAGTCAAGGCAGGATCAGCTGGCTGAAGTATTCTGGGAGCTGTAGTCCAAAAAAGAGTTTTCCAGTCTGGCTGGGAAAAGAACCTCTCCAATTTTATTACTAGCAATCAGTATTAAATGTTACAGTTAATGTGCTTTAAAAAAAAAACTTTTCCCCAAGCTGCTATTCACTAGACTACAGCTCCCATTATTCCCAATCAGCAGAAGAACATGTATCTAGCTAGGAGGGGAAAGAGCTATTTTCATTATATAGTAATTGCTCTGCTTTAATCCTATCTATTGCAAATTAATCTTGGTTTTCCACAACTACGTAGGTACAGTCTTCTGACATATGATGTCAAAAGTAATCAACATCCATGGATAATCTTTTGTTGACCTGATAATCAATAAGGTCCTAGGGAAAAGGAAGGAAATTTTTAGGCTGTTTTTTCCCTTTTCCCTCCCTTGTTCTGTCCTTACTCATCTATCTCCTTTATTATTTTAATGAAGATGTACATGGGGATTTATTATTCCATAGTATTCCCACCCAAATCTGCAGTGGCATAATCTCATTTAATTTCACCACAAATGACTTTCCCCCACTGCTTCCAGCCTCCATCTTTAACTCTACAATGTCACTTCACTGTGATCCAGGCCCAAAATAAAGGTGGGTCACTTATCTCATGCAGAGTGCTTTGTTTGAGCTGCCACTATGGCTAAACCTGATGGCTCGGGCCTTTAGAAATGGTGGCCTCTTAAATCTTGATCAGATTAATGTGGCCAAATTAATAAAGGAGTTGCAGAGAGGGAGGGAGACAGAAGGGAATTGAAATTAGGAACAGAGAAGAACAAAGATGGTTCGTAAATGAACATTTTTAGCAGTAGCTTAACATATAGAGATTAATAGGAATTCATTTACATATATTATGTGATAGACCCAACACAATTCAAAGCGACTCTGGATTTGAACAGCATTCCTATTTGTGCAGAAGCAGAGCAGCCAAAAGGAAAAGAGGCTTTGTTTTTCCATCAGCTTATTTGAAATTAAAACAAGAGGCTGAGAGTTGTTTAGCATTATGGTCTGGTTCATACCAGCATATGAATAACTGGACTTCTCTATGCTGGGATCTTTCACTTGATCATTAGTAACATTATTTACCGGTATATCCTCTGTTTTCTTCTCATGTGGGTCTCTCAAGGTGGCTTATAAGATGATTTAAAAACAAAACAAAACAAAACAAAAAACCCAGATATGACCCGAAACACAAGATGTTATCATATTATATGATATTAGCAAATAGGTAGAATATAATTTTCTAGCCAAGCTGTCTACCTAACCCTTCCCCCCCAGATCCTGCAATTCCAGGAATATTATAATTCCTACAAGAAGTCTAAAGTCTGACCATGCCTGTCCTTGGACATGCGGAATGATTTACTATGCTTATCAGTTTGTCAGAAAGCCAGACATATATAAAATAAATGGAAGCCTGTTGTCATCTATACATCTAAATCATCTTCCTCCTTAAATATAGATCAGGTTTATATAAATTTCGTTTACTGCAATATTTTTTCACCTGTGGTGGAATGTTTCTGTAGTGCAACAAATCTTAAATTTGTGTTTCATTCCTATTTAATCTGTTTCTAATATCAAAATCTGAGTTTTTCTATTTGCAAATTTTTTTAAAAAAATTGTACACTGTTCCTGCAAAGTCTGTCTGGATGGGTGCTTGTGAAACTAAAATCATCTCTACCTTCAATATCAAGATCATCAAACTAACAACATTTAGAGATAATGGTCTTTACTAAAGTCATAGACAGAATTACCTTTTGGAGTAAGGCACAGATTAAAAAGCACTGTGGTATAGTGGTTTGTGTTTTGGAATGGGACACTGGGAGATCAGAGGATATCCATTTCTTGTACTCCTTGATTCCAATTCTTGAATCAAGCATTGATTTCCATTAGCAGAGCAGAAACAGTACAACAGCTTTCAGGTTTGCTAGGTTCAGTTCAATTGAATCAATGTCTACTTATCAACAAAACTTTCCACAATACATTCCAATGTTCCCACCATCATTCAAATGATTCCCTATTCACTTTGGTTTTAGGCAACGTCCTTTCTCTTGTATTTGTCACCCAACAACTATTAAAACGGAACTTTCCAGCTCATTTCCATTTGCATTTCTATTGCCTTTCTCTCACACAGCCCGCTTATATAGGTCTATCCCTGGACCCGCCACTCCACTCCTTGCATCTGAGAAAGTAAACTCAAGTCTATGAAAGCTTATGCTACTGCCTTCTTTTGGTGCTACAAGATCCCTTTGCATACCAGTTTGGGCCTGTTGATTGATTTGTTGAATTCATTGTCGTTGTTACGTACCTTCAAGTCCACTTCAGCATATGGAAAGCCTATGAATGAGAGGTGTCCAAGGCTCTTTCATACTATCCAGATTTAACTCTATGGTTCCACTTTAACTGCCATGGTTGCATCCTATGCAATCCTGGAGCTTATAGTTTGGGGGAGCACTAGAATTGTCTCTGGCTGATTATTCTAAATAGTCCGTCCAAAACTGCATAGCCTAGGATGCCATAGGTTGCTGCTATGGCAGTTAAAGTGGAATCATAATGTTATAAATGTGCTGTATGAAAGGGCCACCTGTCATTAACAGCCATGCTCAGGTCTCATAGACTCAGGATTGTCAATCCACCTGTAATGCAGTTTTCCTCTTTCCCCAATGCCTTCAGCTTTACTGAGCTGCAGCATCTTTTCCAGAGCTATGATATTTCCTGAAGTATAATAGCTCAGTTTAGTTGTTTTGGCTACTATTATTGGCATCGTCGTCATCATCATAATCACATCACAATCATCATTTGTTTGTTGTTGTGGGCCTTCAAATCATTTCCAACTTATGACGATCTGAAGGTGAATCTATCATAAGGTTTTCTTGGCAAGTTTTTCGCAGAGAGGGGTTGCCATTGCCAATCCCCTGAGGCTGAGAGAGCGTCACTTGCCCAAGGTCACCCAGTGGGTTTGCATGGCCGAGTCAGGATTTGAACTCTGGTTTCTGGAGTCATAGTCCAAAGCTCAAACCACTACACCACACTGGCTCTCCATCATCATTTATATCCCACCCTTTTACCAAAACTGGGACTCAAGGGAGATACATAATTTAACAGCTAACATTTAAAAACATATTAAAAGTTGCATTAAATTGAATTAAATTGATTTAAAAGTAAACACTTTTAAAAAGTTAAAGAATACAATTCAAAAACAATGCAGTGCTTGCAGCCCTCTTGTTGAAAACCTTCAACTTTAAAAGCCTGTCTGAATAAAAACAAAAATTCTTCACCTGCTGATGGAAGGACAGCAGGTAGGAGACCATTCTAGCCTCACTAGGGACGGACTCATTTTTTGGGGGGGTTTTGGCAGTTCACAGTATCCATAAAACTCTTCTCCAACATTACATTTCAAATGAACTGACTTCCCACTCTCCCTGTCAGTTTTCTTCACTGTCCAGTTTTCACTGTCCACACACAGTCATCGGGAATTGTGGTTAAAGACAGGAGTGGGAAAATTCAGCTCCCAAGCCTGTTTTTATGGCTCTCAATCTGCCAACCACCTTTTTTCCAGCAAAAACTGATAAAAGTAAATCTCCCCCCAGCCTCTTTATATATGCATCCAATGCAACACGCATATTGTGTACCCACTGAGATAAGCATTATTTTTTTTCACTCAGAAGATCGTAGTATGTAATTTTGCTCGCTGTGTCACATTATTTGTCAGCAACTGCAAGCTGTCACCTCTATAGGAAAGAAGCACTACTATGCTGATTTCTAAGCCATGATGCTCATGTGGAAGATAATGAGAATCACCAAGGTGCGTGCACATGGCGTATTCAAATGTAGTACACCGGAAAGCAAACAGTGGGTCTGCAATTATTTGTATTTGGCAGCTGTGATTATGTTGGTTAGCAATAATGTCCCACTTTCAAATTGTTGATTCACCGAGGGGTAGCAATCTATTTCCAAGCGCCAGCAAAGAATGTAGTATTGGAACTTTTTACAATGCATCTCCTTTGAAAAACAATGCTTTTCAAAAGGCATGCATCAAGACTCTTTGAAACAGAGGGGGGCAGTTTGAACCTTGACGCTCTGGATTTCTTTCAAATAAAAATCATGGGGAAGCAAAACAAAATGGGATGATCACAGTAAGTATCTACAAATATATCAAGAGCCTTGCTAGCGATTACATACACATGTGGTGGACATGCCCAGGTATCTAAAAATTGGAGTCAGCTGTGCTTTGTTTGCTATTGTTTGTCTTACAATATATACTCTTACAATGTCTTACATTATACTCTTACATTGTCTTACAATGTATACCAAAATGAAATTATGATCATGACGGTTGTGATCCATCATGAGCATATTTATTTGTTCCTTTCTTCTCAAGGTCCCAAAATCGAGTGTTTAGGCTTTATTCATTTTATTTATTTATTTCAAGGATTTCTATCCCTCCTTTCTCCCACAATGTTTCATAATACCTCATGGTGACATGCTCCATAACATATGCTCTTCAAACATGGAGAAGAGAAAGAGAACTTCAGACACAAAATGGAAGATGAACAAATTCAGACTGAGGTGCGGCAGGAAAGAGGATGTGACTAAGACTGACAAAGAAGAAATGACTTGAATACATGCTATGCCTAAACTCTTAAAGAAACATGAAAACTAGCAACTACTGAATATGGACATGTTAAGGATCCTATGCAATCCTGGGATTAGTAGTTTAAGCAGGAGTATTCAGAATTCTCCATGAGAAAACTCTACTATTTCATCAGACTAGAAATCCCAGGATTCCATAGGATGCAGCCATGGGTTGTAATTTTATAATTCCTTTTTAATTGATTTTTTTCACTTTTTTTTTAAATTAAAAATCAAACCCACAGAATTTTCATCATAAAAACATGGAAACCAAAACATAGAATCAAAACTCCGAATGGACCACGAAGCTGTATCTGTCATTTACAGACCTGCAGCTGGAAACCTTTATATTTCATTACACAAATTATTTCTCTGAAAGCTGTTAAGAAGGATTGTGGTCTATAATTAGAATAATACCCCCACCGGATTACTTGCACAAAAGTAATTACATAATCATTTAGGACTTCTATTATGCCACAGAACTCTACATTTCAAAGTACATATGCTGCGGTTCCTTGTTTTCTATATATAAACAAACTTTCTTCTTCCGATTTCCATGCAATTGCTTTAAATGTATTAATTTTAAATGTATTAACAAATTTTCACCTCAAAGAGAAAATGTTGTAGTTTTTCTTTTCTATGCTAGAATGATTTGAGATTAACAGCTCTCCCAGGGCAGAAGAGACTATCCTGTTTGCAAATGCAAGTTTTGCCCTTAGCAAATGAAGCTGCAGCTAACTCTAGGGACTGTTCTTCCCTGGGGCCTTTTGACTGGCCTCCAACTGCCTCATTGCAGACTCAGGCCCAGATACTGCCTTGCCTCCCCCAGCTGTGCCTCCAAGTATAAAAGCAGGGCAGAACTGCTTCAACATCCCCTCCCAGAGCAGAAGAGACTATCCTGTCTGCAAAGGCAAGTTTTCATCATCTTATGGCATCCTCTGATATCTTAGCTTGTGGATATTTCTTCCTCTGATTTTCAGTCACCCTGCCTCTGAGTCTGAGGAGTTTATCACACGGGAGGAATTTCTCTCAATTGCGGATGGGGCCAATTCGCAATTACGTGAATTCGCTAGTTTAGCAAAATTACGTGAAATCTGATTGCGTTCAGAATGCGTTCAGAATGACTTCCCATTTCCCAAAAATGACCCCCCATTGCCCAAAATTGCGTGAGATACTCTAATATGCAATTACATGAAACCCCATGATTGTGTTCGGAATGACTTCCCATTCCCCGAAATTGAGTGAGATACGCTCATACGCAATAACATGAAACCCCATGATTGCATTCAGAATGACTTCCCATTGCCCCAAATTGCGTGCGATACACTCATACGCAATAACGTGAAACCCCATGATTGCGTTTGGATTGCCATTGCATTATACCCCAAAATTCCGTCGTATGATAAACTCCAAAGACTATTTTAGGTATGATATTCTCTGTGTATAATCTGAGCAAATAGGGTGATAAAATGCAGCCTTGCCTAACTCCCTATCCAGTTGGGAACCATTCTGTTTCTCCGTATTCTGTTCTAACAATAGTCTCTTGTCCTGAGTACAAGTTACACATCAGGACAATCAAATGTAGTGGCACAGCTGATTCTTTAAGAGCAATCAGATGTTACTACTGGGTTGTTGTTGTTGTTTTTTCCAATTGGACATACTAGATCACAAAAAATGCAACAGAATAGCTGCTGAAGCTGATTGATTTCCCCATGATTGCACAGCCTTTTTCTATACTCTCCTTTTGCTGGCAACATGCTGCTGCATCATCACTATCACAGTCTGGAGTTGAATTTACGGATTCAGATTGGACCCCAATTCAATTTTGATTGATTCAGAGCAAATCCAACCTGCTTTGGATCTGGAAACACAATCAAGATTTGGAAATCCAGCTGTTCAACATCCCATTGAGCTGCGCTAGGAACGCAAACCATCTACAACTGTTCTGTTTTTTAACGCAAGTGCATGAAATTGGGGAAAATAGTATCCTCATCAGAGCATATTGTATATTATGTATAAAATAATGCATAAAGCATGTGGAGTGTTTAATGTTTCCAGTTTGTGCTGCTTTCTTCATCCTGGTGTCTGTGATGCATGACTATTAGTTGGGAAGTAAGACACCCTTCTAAGCAGGGACCATGCTAAAGCCTGTAAGACAAGTAATTATAATATATCTTGGAGCCAATTTTCTGCTCTGAGGCCCATCAGGATTCCCACTCAGCCTTCAGCTGGGTGTCCTTCAGCAAGTCACATGCTCTCAGCCTTGGAAAAGGCATTGGCAAACCTCCTCTGAACAAATCTTGCCAAGTGAATCCTATGATAGGTTTACTGTAGGGTTGCCATAAGTCAGAAATGACTTGAGCTGCATCCACACTGGGGAAATAACCTGGTTTGGCTCTGCTCTGCTCTGGGCCCTGCAACAAACTCCATCTCCCAGAATTCCATAGCCTTGATCCAAGGCAATTAAAGCCATGCCAAACCAGGTTATTTCCCCAGTGTGGATACAGCCAAGGAGAAACAACGTGGTGGTTCAAGGTGAGCAATTAGGGTTGCATCCACACTACAGAAATAATCCTACTTTGAGCCCACTTTAACTGCCATGGCTCAGTGCTATGGAATCCAGGAGATTGTAGTTTATTGTGGGACCAGAGCTCTTTGACAGAGAAGGCTAAATGTCTCAAAAAACTACAATTCTCAGATTTCCATAGCATTGAGCCAAGTGGGGTGCGGTGCGGATGTGGAGAGCGGTGCGCAGTGCGGATGCAACCCAGTTGGCAAGCAGGTATCAATGACTGCCAAATGCTTCTGGAACAGGAAAGATTGCATCCAAGATTAATCTCCAACTGTTCGTCTGACAGAGTCAGTCCCAGTTATTCTTTTGTCATCCTATTTTTTTTCCCAGATGCTTTTAAAACATCCCAGTTTTCCCACTTACTCCTTTTGACCTCAGCTTCGTTCCATTTCTGCAAGCAATTGAATGTAACTGTAAGCTGAGTTTAAAGTGCAATGTCAGTTTGTACTTAGTTAACTCAGATGTGGGGAAAGGAAAAAGAAATGGCAGTGCTTGGGGAATGAGGAGAGCTTTGATGGAAGGTGTTGTCCTCTTCTGCCCCTACCCAAAATCCTAATCAGGATTTCTCATTCCCTCCTGTTAACAGCACTTGGTAAAGAGTGATGTATTCCCTGCCACTAGTTGATGGATGATCGGATGGACAGCCAGAAAATGCAGGCAGAAAACACTGTAGTAGTTTTGCAGGGCACAGAGAGACTGGGTGAAAGCCTAGTGTTACCTGTGAGTCACAGGTTGTCCATATACACTACCTAGCACATTAAATCAAAAGCAATTCCCTCAAATCTTTTTAATATGGAAGGCCACTTCCTTCAAAGGCTAAAAAAAAAAAAATGAAAGCAAATGTGCTCTTTGTGGTTTTATTCGGAATTTAGCCATATTCTTCCAAATGTGCATTTCTTTATACAATTTTCATGCCAAATTGGGAGCTCATATGGCTTCTCCCAGCAGCTATCTCTTTATTTAAACTGCAATAAAACTGTAATGTGAAAGTCCTAATGTATTCCATTCTAGCTTTCCAAAGCAGGCAAATCGGTCATTTCACCCACGTTGCAGGCTTGGTAAGAGGAAGAAAAAAAGGTCCAAATCCTGTCATTAGTTTAAACTAGAGTAAATCAATTGAATCAGAGGAACTTACCTATGGGCTAACTTACCAGATTAGCATTGATTCTACAGGTCTACTCAAGTTGGAACTAACAATATGATTTAGGCAAGGCTGACCAGCATATGATAGGCTAGATGCAAGTCTTAAAGGCTGCTCTATCTGAAATTTCAGGCAACAACCTGGCTTTTGAGTACAAAATGTGACTTCCATTTCTTTTTAAAAGTACTAACGGGTCACTGATCCTAATGTTTCAAGCTGCAACTTCCAAATAGTCCTAACAGGACTCTAACATGGGATGCTTCATACTACCAAATGAGTGCTTCAGGAGTGGGATCAATCCTTGGCTTGGGTTCATTGTCATTGAGGAATTGATAGTGACTATGGGGATTCAAGATTCAAGGGTGCATCCATTCAAGGGCATATACCGGATCCTTCAAACTTTCTAGTTCTCTATGTAGAGAACAGGGGCACATTCTGCCTGGCTGTCCTTCTGTCTCTTTCCAGTTTTCCTTTATGCTGACGACTATGGTGGAGGATGTTCTTTGGTTAAGAGGCAATGTCATCCAGTCTTAACTGGGAGATGGCAGATATCAAATTATGACAAATGAAGGAAAATAAAATGAAACCATCAACTAAAATGCATAGCTTTAATAAAAACACATCGATATCACCTGCCCTGATCACTTTGCAACAATCCGAAGGCCCTCCTAAAAAGAAAGTGTGTTGTTATTTTTAGTTGTTTGAAAGTAAGGGGATAGCTGGCCAAGCTGGCTTTCTCAGAGCCTGGAAAAGTTACTTTTCAGACAGCAGGAGGCTAGAGGACATGGGGAATTTTGTTCTCCCAAAATGACTTTTTCAAGCTCAGCTTTCCCAGGTACACATTTCCACAAATAGGAGGATGCTGCAAAGGGGGTTGGGGTGCTTAGATGTTGCAATAGCTAGAATTTCTCCCAACTCCAATTTGTTGGCATCCCTCACAATTTGTTATAGTGGCTGAGATTGTAGAGGGCTGCAGTCCAATGACATCTGGAGGGCCACAGTTGTCTACCCCTACCCTACATAACTGGGACATGAGAATAAAGGTACAAATATAATGGGACAGCATCAGTATGTTGATTGTCCATGCAACAGTAGTTTCAATTTCTATGTATAGTTGTAAAAATTAGTGAAGAAAACTGATAGGAAGAAAATCAGCTCATTTAAAATTTGATACTGGAGGAAAGTTCTGTAGATACCACAGACTACCAATGAGTAAGTAAGATTTTAAGTGTTTTTAAAAATTGCATAGGTAGATTTTAATTGATTTTTTGGGTCCCACTCAGGGAGAAACAAAATAATAAATAATACAAATAAATGGGTCATAGAGCAAATCAAGCCTGAACTCTCCCTAGAAGCCAAGATGACCAAACTGAGATTGTTGTACTTTGGTTATATCATGAGAAGTCATGACTCACTAGAAAATACAATAATGTCGGTAAGGTAGAAGGCAGTAAGGAAGAGGAAGTGCAATACAGATGGATAGACTCAATCAAGGAAGCCATGGCTCTGTGTCTGTAAGACTTGAGGAGGGTTATTGACTTGGAAGCCTTCATTCATAGGATTGCCATAAATTCAAGTTGACTTTATGGGAGTAAACAACAAGAGCAGATCAGTGGATTGATATAACAGGAAACAAATTTAAATTGCTGACATGTATAACTTACAGACATACTTTGTGTGTTTCAGAGCTATGGGTGAAAAAGGAAAGGAACATAGGCAAGGTGTTTGTGTTATCGAACTTTGTGCATCTCAGTCTTGGAAGACCCCTGAAAATGCAACAGGGACAAACAAAAAATGATACAAACACACACACACCAACAGATATGTAGCTCACTCTTTTATCCATTTTTAATGCTTTCTGCACTGTTCAAAATTGTGGTTGAAATTACACTAGGCAGATGCTTCACCGAAGAGTCCAATTTAAATCTGGGTAGCTCTCATAGCCCTAATATGTGCCAAGCAATCAGGGTATCACTCATATTGCATTAACAGGAGGAGTTTAGCATTCCCCAGCATCCCTGCGGTGAACTGACATATGGATTTAAGAAGATAAATAAAGAGGTTATCCACCAGCTGCACAGATAACATTTGGGACTGCTCAGGGCTGCTGGCTGTTACCTTCTTCCTCCTCTTCTTCCATCTACCACTTGTACTTTGATGAGCACATTTTAATATTTAACAAAGACAAAAAAAGTAGCTTTCAGGCAAAGATGAGATAGGTAACACAATAGCCAGCAGGAATTCCTGATGGCACTTCACACACACACACAAATAAAACTTCTTCCTTGAAGGCAGTGAATGAAAGGCAACCATCAGAAGTGAGTGAGTTGAATGTGCATTCAAAGAACCCCCACAATCCAGAAGAACAGAAGGATTTGGCTACTCTGGTGCCTTGTCTCCATCCCTCAGAAAAGTGAGAAACTGGCATGGATAAAGCATAGTTAGCTTTCATTGTCAATAGAGTCATGTAACACAAAACATGCACCTGGTGTCCAGGGAGATTTTCCATGCTTCACATTGAACACTAAAGGTTTGTACCAAAAGTGCAAAAGAGGGATAGGGATGGGTGGTCCTGGAAATAGTCTTTAAAACCCATTAAGACCTGGCATTTCATTGTATCTGGTGTGGAGTTGTCTTGTATCAGGAGGAGGACCATTTGCAAATATCCCGAAAAGACAGGAGGATGGGAGGGAGATAATCACCCAACAGTACCTCACATTTGCAGGTGCTAATTTTATGTATATATGAAAATATATGAAGAATAATTCTAAATAAAATAATTTGATAATGCATTTCTCCATTGTGAGCAACGTTATAGATCACAGTGTCTGTTCCTTTGCAGTATTCAATGCAAATGGGCAACTTTAAACCAGGTGGAGGCAGGACAACTGTTTCAACAGAGGCCATTTCCAAGGATTCCCTAAACTCGCATGTAAAGTCAGAAAGATGGCAGCCCTACAACAACCCAAGATGGCTTTCCTACCCTATCCAAAGGCTGGCATCCTGTTAATCTCTTAAGTGGGTGCAGGTCCATACTGATACTTTTATTTGTCATTGTCACAAATGGAATTCCCTGCTGACCTCATGCAATAACCAAATTCCGCCCCAAGCCAACTTTTTACTTGATGCAGCCCTCCCCCAGCACAACTATTTACTAGCCGATGGAGAGTGGGCAGATGGGATGACAGAGAACCATCCAGCTATGTTCCTACAACTAGATCCACAGTGACAAGGTGCCCTGTAGAACCTTCTAACTACTCCTGAAGTCCCAGAGGATGACATCCCTGTGCACAAAGTTTGGAACCATTTCATCAGATGGAGAGCTGATGGGATCCATTATAATAATAATCTCAAAATCTAGAATAAATTTCTTTCTCAGCCACTCAATGGCCAACAAATATCACCTCTCTGAGATCAATAAAAGTGGTTATTTTCATCAGCAAGACAGTGTGGCTTAAATCCAATTGTTAGTCTCAAAAAGGCTAGACCCCTTAAAATAATGGGAACTGATTACATTCACTCAAGCGGGTCTACACAAGCTGGGATGAACAAATGGATTAGGCCTATGGTTCAAAACATTGAATTGTTGCTCTCAAACAGAAACTTGAAAAGAAAAGAGGACACAAGACTGACAATCTGTTCCAAGACTCAATCAATTTAGGAGCAGATGTTTATGGGAAAATACCAGTCACTTAAAAAATGCAAACTGACAGCCAGTTGCATCTTCTAATTCCCATTACTATGCTGCATATAAACTTCCATTTTTTGTTTGAAAAGTTCAGCGAAGAGTATGAGAGGTGGGGGAAGAGACATGGGTTCGCTCTGGGGATTGGTGCATTCTCTTTTATTGATTATTAAGCAAGAGGCAATTTGGTATGAGCACCAGCTGAGATGCTGCATTCTGGTCTACTTTGCATAACTTCACAAATCTTTAGCTTTAGTGAATTGTGAAGATTTATATTAGGGCACCAGCAAGTGTACCAATGGGCACCAGACACCTCTTCTGGGCACGTCTGATGCACAGTGGGCAACTCTGATGTTTACTGGGATTTTTGGATGAACAATGGGCACCTCTGATGTGCAATGGCCACTTGCAATGTCCATTGGGACAGCCAGTGTAGTGTAGTGTAATGGTTTGAGTGTGACTACGACTTTAGAGACCAGGGTTTGGTTCCCTGCTTGGCCATGAAACCCATTGAGTGACAGAAACAATGCAGTTTGATATAACTATAACTGCCATTGCTCAATGCTATTAAATTCTGAGAGTTGTAGTTTTGTGAGAGACTTAGCCTTCTCTGCCAGAGAACACTGGTGCCACAACAAATTGCAAATCCCAGGATTCCATAATATTGAATTATGGCAGATGAAGCAGTGTCAAACTGTATTATTTCTGCAGTGCAGATGCAGCCTAAATTGCAGGATTTGTAAACTGAGTTTACACCATACGAATAGCAATTTCTATAATTAAAATGCTTTGCATCCAAAGGCATTGAGGGCTAGCATAATGTGAGTTTCCCATTGGATTTCAAGACATGGATCCTCTCTTGGCCCTAACTTTGTGATACAGGAAAAAAGTGTTATAAAGGATTTGATCTGGACAAGTATTCTCATGTTGCTGCTTGTCAAGAACTGGCAACTGAAATAGCTTATACGTTGTAACTCATCCCAGGTAAAAAGAAAGAGAGTTCTTTCTCCTTGTTGCACAGGATTAATGCAAAGGGAAATTAATTGGCTCAATGGAATATAAACATCAGCAATATGTCAGAAATTTAAGAAGCCATGATGGAGTGACAAGAAAATAAAACACCGACAACTGTGCGATTCCGACATCTTCTTTCACAGCATAATCACACAAATGGGATTTCCCACTGAAGCTACCAATATTTCATTAGATTTCAATCCATACAGTATAGAGCTTCCTCCATAGAAATCTTTGTCGGGACACCTTTCTGCCCTATTCCTTTTGTATTATTATTATTATTATTATTATTATTATTATTATTGCTATAGCAGTGTTATAATAGTAAAACAATGATGAATTAATAGAAAACAAAAATGAAAAAAATGAAAACCAAATTGTTCAAGAATAGTGAGGGGAAAGGGGAGGAAGAGAGAAGGAAACTGACACGAGATGACAGCCCCATGTTAGAACTGCCACGGGAGGAACTTAGCGCATTTGAGGACTAATGGCCCAAAAGCACAACAGGTTTTCCCCATCAATTAAAAGGTGTGATTTAACCATGCATCAGAGGCACAACAGCAATGAGTTGGAGGCAATGTTATATAATAACCATCACCAAAGGTGCTATTTTCAAACTTTAATTGCACTTTAACATATGTAATACAGTGGATCTTTGATGTCCACTGGGGTTTGTTTCCAAGATACCAAAATCCGTGGATATCCAAGTCTCATTATATACAATGGCATAGCAAAATGGTATCCCTTAGAGTAGGAGAGACCCAAGATAGTGTAGTGGTTTGTGTTTTGGACAATGACTCCAGGAGACAAGGGTTCAAATCCTGCTCAGCCATGGAAACCCACTGGGTGACATTGGGAAAGTCACAGTCTCCCAGTGTCTCAGGAGATGGGCCAGCTGTGCCAATACAGCATCAGCCCAGCTGGCCCATGTGAACAATGCTGAATATATGTACCCATAGATATAGGTAGATGTGTGTGTGTTTATATGCCTCCAAGTTACCTGCTTACAAAACCTGATATTCGTCGGTGGTCCCCCATTCAAGTACTGACCAAAGGTGACCTTGTTTAGCTTCTAATATCAGATGGAATCTGGTGGTTTTGGGGAAGGGAGACAACCAACAAATACCAGATGCTGTAGGCTAGATATAGATGTAGATATAGCTATAAATGATATATGAATTGCAAGATACTTTGAGTCATTTTTGAGAAAATTGATCTATGGTCTTTTAAGCCTGAAATCTGCCCATTGCTGGGCTAGATGAAGAAAGAGTCAGATTTGACACAAGGGAAGTTCTGCTATCTTGCAGGGCATGATGCAACTCCTTTTCCAGAGCTAAGTCTTTCTGGATCTGGTAAACAATTGAATAGGATGCTCCTAGAGTCCCGTGGATACTGCCTTGCATTTAATAAGAGGAGAGGAAAAGGATCATCAGTGTGCTTTTTCTACAGCAATCAGAAGGATGTTTTGTACAAACCTTATTGGACTCGATCATGTGTGGAAAAATAAACATATATTTTAAAAAGACAAATAGTAGTATTATATAGGTAGTCTGGGGTGGTTTGACCTATTTCTTTTCACAAAGGGGGGCAAAGAAGTAGGTCTCCCTCCCTCCCTCCCTCTGACTCAATCCTACTTTTTCTTTTTCTACAAGTCAGAGGTAGAAATTAGCGCCGCCCGACTTACCGGGCCGGCGCAGTTGCAAATCTTGTCAGAAGTAGTAGTAGTAGTAATAGTAGTAGTAGTTGTAGTAATCAAGGTTGCAGTGATAGGTCACCATAAACTAGAAATGGCTTGAAGGCAGACAACAATGAGAACAACAACAAGACTAATCCCATTGTGTACATTAAAAATGATATTTCAGCATTTAAAAATGCCTCTAGTCTTAGCTCTCAAAAGAAAAAAAATACAGAAGCAATTAGAGAATGAAACAGTCCCACTAAATGTATTTTATTTCTTTTTCTTTTTTTAATACCTCTACGTGAATGGGAATTTAAATGTATTTTATGCAAACTTTTGGGTGCTTTCACCTGTCTGTCTCCACAAGGGTTCCCAGTTCTCAGGGGCTGGGTCTCAGGGATTGAACCTTTTCTCTGATCTTCAGAGTAAGGGTGAGGACCTTCAAGGTGAGAATATTACCCTGGAAATGACTTGCTTCTGCGTTGTTACCCTGAACTCAGGGACATGGATAGAGAAGTGAGCAAAATGAGAGCATTGCTCCCAGAAAGAAGAATTTCTCCTCCTTCCATAGAATCTATACTTGAAAATGAAATTAACATTTTAAAATTCAGTTAATGATATATGAATGGCAATAAAATCTATAAATAATAGATTAATACAATTGTATAGAATCTGTAATTCTATGAAGGGGAGGGAAAATTTTTAATTGCAGGGGCAATGTCCTGATTTTGAAATTTCCTTCCAGTCTCTGAATTACTAGCATTGCAGTAACCTAAAATGCAGTTGAGCATTTATAAATGCAGTTTAGCCATCCAAAGAAATGGGGCAGACAGATTTTACCAAGGGAATGTGAACACAGAAAATGGAAGAGTTCTAGCTGGGAAGGAATTTTAATGTCTCACCCTCTGCTATACTAGAACTTCAGAGACAGAAGGAAAAGCTCACGGGGAGGGAAAAGTTCTCTTTTGGAGGGGCAATGCCCTCATCTGCCTCTGCTGCCAATCCTAGCTATCCCTCTATTGCTGCTGCTCCTGCTGCTGTATACTGCTTTGGAGCATCTGCTAAAGACTTTACTCTTCAAAGCAGAATTTGGACAATATTGATTGGTTAGACTACAGCTCCCATGTGTGCAGATTTTTTTTAAAAAAAAAATAAAGTTTGCAAAGACATTAAAAACAGAGCTTGGAAATGTGAGTTTTTATCCTGTTCATTGCAAAGCCTGGAAAACCTGATTTCGAAGCAGAAAAAAAAAATTTCCCCATTTGTTAGACTTATTATTATTTGAAGGGTGTACTCTGAGCAAGTGTGGTTGGGACTTGTTGTATCATGCTTTATGTACCAGCAGGAGGCATCCCTTGCTCTCATGTATTGCACCTGAAAACTCAGGGCATCTACAAATACTGTCACAAGGGCACCTTTTTTCTGCACTGTTAAAAATGAGGGCTGAAGGGTGCACCCTTGCATACAATTTGTGTATGCAAATGCATATGTATAGAAACACCCTGACAAAATGATTGCTATAACTCACATGAAAATACAGTTCTTCTCACACCATAGTAGGGAAAACAGTGTCTGCTCACTGATGCCCAGGTGTTAACATTTGATGGGCAACCTCAAGTATCTTAGTCTACTTTTTATGACACTTGACTATTAGATTGGATGTGGGTTGGAGAGCCCTTCAAACAGAGTGCTGTCCATTATAAAGTAGGAAATACAGCCAACTTGCTGCTCACCTCTAACTCCAGATTGGTTATGAACAAGCTAAAAGCAGCTGACTCTTGGCAGATCCTTAAGAGAATCTCTTATTACCTGCCTCCAGGTAATAAGGTGTTTCTAAGGTGTCCTCTAAGGTGTCCTTAGAGCAGCCATTTTGGGTGTGAAATGCGTACATGCACATTTTATTTAAAAGGCAGACAATGAAGTACTTGAAGCACTTTCTAGGGCTATATAGCAAGCACAGCACATGTCCTGGTTTTCATTGTGAACTGTTTGACAGCATGATAAAATCAGTGAGACCACCTGAAGTATTCTTAAGGCTGGATTCTACCCTACCTATTTATCTCCCCCCTCTTTCCCTTTATATCTCCGCAAAACAACCCCGTGAAGTAAGGTATATGCCCAACTTTGATAAGGATCTATTCTTGCAAATCTCTGTGTCAGTTTTCCTTTGGGAAGATAAAGAAACATAGACAAGTCAGATTGGCTTTTGTGGCCCTGTCATTTTCAATTGCTTGAACTTTTAACTAACTTTAAACCCCACCTGTCTAAGTCCATTTATTCTAAAGCCTGTATATAGCCTTTGCATTTTCAGAATTCATTCATCTGAGAAAACTAATTGACCAAGGTTGGAAGAGAAGGCCTTACATCGGAGACAGTAAACTTAGAGGAGAAATACATCAGTGTAGATCTTCCTGCAGTACTGGAAATGTGCAGTTCATTTTCTTGCTTCTTCTAACTTACAAAAGTGTTCTTGCCTAAAGGAGTCCTTTATTGTCTTCATCTCTCCACATCTTACCAGTTCTTTATAGACTGGAAAAAATATCCTGGAAAAGTAATTAAAAACATTGTTTTTCTTTTTCTTCTTCTTCTTCTTCTTCCCCTAATTGAATTCTGTGCAATCACTGTCCTGTTACTTCAGGCTTCAGAAAAGTGTAACAGCTTTTTCCTATTGGATTTGATTCATATTCTATTTATCTTTGTAGAAAAGAGACAAAAATGCATTTAGCTTTGCATGATCTCAGTTCCCAATGGAGTTTTCCATGCTTACTTGCCACACAGACTCATTAGCTCTTCTTTAGCAGTTTCATTCTGAGCAAAAAATGTACTGGAGAAAATCATTGAGTCTCAGTTTTTAAAAAAATCCTGTTACAGAAGGGCTGGGCCGTGTGTGGTTTTTCCCATGTTGCTGGGCTGCAGCTCTCAGCATCCCTTATCATTATCTGTCTAGCTCTGATGGGAGTTTCAGTTCAAAAAACATGCAAAGTCAAAAGGAGGGACAGATGACAATCTTATCCAAAACAACTATTTTTCTTCTTTTGAGACTCATGCGAAAAACACCTTGGCTTGCAATTCATACAGTTGTGAGCCTTATGGAGTCAGTTTAAAGGCCAAAGGGGAGAAATATCCCCACACAATCCGCCCCGCACACTTAGATCTACTGGACAACAACTTCTAAGAGTTCCAGAGGCTAGACTGACAACCACAACGAAGAGGGCGTTCTCGGTCTCTGCCCCGAGCCTCTGGAACTCTTTACCCATTGAGCTTCGCTTGGCTGCCTCCCTTAATGTATTCAAAAAAGGGTTAAAAACTTACCTGTTTGAGCAGGCTTACCCCTGACTCATTCCCCCTGTTGTTACCCTATCCCTCCCTTCTCATGTTTGGAATGGTGCTTTGTTATGGTACTGTTGTCTTGGCTGATACCATTGCTACTGTATTATTGAATGTTTTTAACTTTTATATATGTTTTTATGTAATTGTACACCGCCCTGATCACTGGAAGGGTGGTATAGAAATAAAGTTTTTATTATTATTATTATTAAATGCACATAATTAAAAATTACCCCCAAATGCACAAAGATCCAGAAAATACTTGTATTAATTCATTTAAGGCTCTCCTCTGATGCATTCTAAATACACAAAGAATGAGGCATACATCCCAAATGTCCTGATTTGGCATGGACAGTCCGGTTAGTCCTCTGTCATTGCACTTTTCCACCTGTAACTAAAATGTCCTGTTATCTTTTTCTTCCTTACACTCTCCACCTTTATCCTCAGTTTACATCAGTTGCTGCAAACTGAGTTCAAAGTGCAAAAGTAGTTTGTGCAAAACAAAAACAAACGGCTGTGGCCTCTCCTAGTTTCTGTGTTTCCTCATTAATAACTTTGTTCTCTTCACTACACTATGATGTTGCTTAGCCAAATGTGCCCCATTTTTCATCCATGAAATGTTGGAGGATATCATGGGGTGATAGGGCCAAGTGAATTAATAGTAGCAGTGGGACTATCTGGTGAGAACTACAGTCTGTCTTGCAAACACAGATGCTTCTCAGCTGTCCCCTGTTCTCCAATGGCCATAGGGCTGCTAGTTCAGGATTGGTCCAGGCCTTGAGGTTTCCAGGCCAAAACCTGATATTTAGGGATGGCCTCTGCCACTGTCATTAAATGTTACACATTATGAACCAACCACAGTGGCTTACCGTTTATCATTCAAACATCCAGAGAGAAAGAACACATTTTCCTGTTTGTAAATTAAGAAAGAAATCTTAGCTAAAGGGGCTGTTCCCAGATCAATGTAAATTGAGGAGATTATTTCTTCTCACTTATTAGGAAGATGGGTTGAGATGGGACGTTTAATCCATCTTCTTGCTTCTAAACAGAAGACGTATACTAAGCTAAATAGAAGGTGAAGCCTGGTATTACAGAGACTACTACAAGGAAAGGAGGAAGTAAATGCACAGACTACCTATGTAAATATGTAGACCACTATAAGAATCTTTGCAAATTGCAGCAACAAATCAATTAAGCCTTGGAAATTGTAGCATGCTGCTGCTCCTCTAGCTGAGGTGGAGATTTTGCACCCTGCTTTTTCCTCTTGTCTGGAGCTAAGACCAACAATATTGGAAAGTCTGAATGATTGTCTCCTGCCTGGAGATGACTCACAAAAATTGTAGACCCAGAGTCAAGCCCTGAAATCTGGCAACCGAACCACTATTACATGGTCACGTTGGGAGTGGGGAGTGTGGAAAAGGGGGTTTCCAAGAAGAGGGGGTGGTAGACATAGCCTGGTTCTTGCTGTGGAATTTTTACCCTACAGTGCCTATCTCATTAATTTCTGTTTGTGGATCAAACCATCTTATGCTGGTAGCCAGCATTAGGCAAATAAAGGAATGGGCAACCTGTAGCCCTAATCATGTATTTGCAAAAATAAGCATACAAGGGTATGCTACTAAGAGGAACAAAGAACCGTTTGCCCCCTCCAGATGCAGATCAACAGCAAAATATAGCAACCTGAATGAAGCATTTGCTTTTCTCCATATTTTGAATTAATCTAAGGGATCATAAATCTCGAGGAGCCGTGAGGAGAATGACAGCCGTTATATTATGGTATCAAGAGCAGAGTGGGCTGGAAAACAATTGCGACCAATAATTCATTCAGCTGTTGTAGTTGTTTATCACCTCCCTATCCAGGCTGCCTGATACCCTTAAAATAGGCCCAGCTAGCATTCGTTTTATGGACAAATCATTGGACTCTGTGTATCGCAGTAACACAATGTACAAAGACACTGTGGATGTCACCCTCAGTTCAGTGCTTGCATTGGGTTACACCTAGAATGGAGCAGATAAGTGCAGACCAGGATCCAAGGAGTGATATGTAAGCAACAGAAGCCCCATTAAGCCACTTAAAGGGCTAAATGAGCAGAGATCCCCAGTTTCTGGTCTCCCTTCCTTTAGCAATTGATGTCCATATTTTATATCTTTCTAAAAGCAGGAGAATTTCCAGATGTTTTCAGGAGGTGCCACTCTCACCTGAAACAGACCTTCATTCTACACTTTGAATGACTGATAGATTTGATTGATTGAGAAGGAATATCGACAATCTAAGATGGGCAGATGGCACGTTAATACTAGCAGAAAACTTCACAGACATGGAACAACTGCCAAGGAAGATCAAGGAAGAAAGTGCAAAGGCAGGATTGCAGCTGAACATAAAGTAAACAAAAATAATGGTCATTTGAATGGTCAAATTCAACTTAGACAATGAAGAAATTGAAATGGTAAAAGAGTTCCCATTCTTCTGACCCAAAGACTATCAGATTGCCTTATCATTAGGGTAAGAGAGAGTGACTAGCCCAAGGTCATTCAGTGAATTTCATCACTCAGTCAAGTTTTGAAATGAGATTTCCCAGAGGCCAGTGCAGCATTATAACTGGTACTTCATAGCAGCTATCAGTACTGATGGCATACTGCTTCTGTATGTACAACTGAACACTTTCACCATGCAATTGGAGCTCATTGAAGGTTCTCTATGTATTTTCTAATTAAAGCACATAGGACTGTGGGGAAGGCTTAGCAACTGTGAAATTTTCATGGGTTCATAATTGCTGATGATAATATTATGTTTATCATTACCATTATCCAAATATGGCAGAATTGTTATTCTCATAGCCCCTTTTATATAGTATTTCAGGTGGCCCACCTAGCACTATGCAAGCGTTAGCTCAGTGATTGCTTACACTGCAGGCTTACAAAAACGATATAGGCTAGGTCAATGTTTTTCCATACTCTTGATCGGTTTTTTTCCTATGATACGAAGTTCAAGAAATTCCAGCACTTTTCAGTTCCTTTACAGCAGGGTCAGACAAAGTGCAGTCCTGTAAATATTGCTGGACTGGATCTCCCATCAGCTGTAGCCAGGATTGCTAATGGTGAGGAATGTTGGGAACTACAGTCCATCAAAATTGGGAAGGTTATACTTTGTCCACCTCTGTCTCAGGAAATCCTACTTTTAATTTCATTGTGTTTCTCCCACACCTATCTACATGTTTGACCCATTCTTCACTTGTATCACTTGTATCACTTGTATCACTTGTATCAGCTTGTCGCACCACCAGCATGGAATTTCCTATGCACGCCTGTATGCTTCCCCCCAGCTTTAATGTGCACATTTTTAAGAAATAAATTTTCCTGCTGGATGCAATTTTTGTCTGCACTTTCTCCATTGAAGGCAATGTTTTGAACACATTTCCCCCCTTTCCCTAAAGAGTGCTTGTGCCTGTTTCTCAGCTGTATGTGTTTTAGCCATTTGCATTTTTGTGCAATTTTGTGTGAGTTTTATTTCTCCTATGTACTGCCAGCTTAGCAAAAGTACACATTTCCGAGATGAGACGTACTTTGTCTTGCAATGAGTCTGAGCAGATGAAAAATGGATATTTTTGTGAGGAATCAAAAAACCCAGCGAAATTCTTTTCCATTCCTAACGGATGGTTATGCCATTTCTGTAATTTAAAGTTTTATTTACATAGATATATAGCTGAACATTAAAGAGGAGTATTCCGAGCATTAGACCTCCAGCATATTTCTGTTCCAAAGCAACCTCTAGTGGAATCCATAGTACTGTAGGATTTCTTGCAGAGAACAAAGTTGGCTTTCTTCCTCCCTTTCTTGTTCTATTGCTGCACACTTTCCCCTTGTCTGGTGGGTGTAGAAAGATGAGTAATTTCCATCCATCCTCCAGAAACACAACACCAGAATCACGCCAGCCATCAGCTGTATTTTTCTTAGGTCATAAGAGGTTAAGAGGTTTTATTAGGTCTTCAGGGCATCCTCACCAAGAGCTCTTACAAAAATAACTAGGATATAAATCTTATATTCAATTAGGAAGAGTTCCTCGGGGGTCATCTTGACCAATTGCCCCATCTCCTTGCAATATGTTTTGTCCACATCATGCACCTAAGGGGAGATTAGGCTGCGTGCTAGAAGCTTGCCAAAAGATACTTATTGCTTTCCTCAGACTGTGAACAGCCAGATGTGCTGGACTATAGCTATCATCGTTCCCAAACATTGCCAGTGGGGAAAGTGAAATTTCAGTCTGAGTTATTCTAGTTTACAGAACAGTCATTTAACATTAGTGTGATCACTTACCTTGCAGAAATAAACCAGGATTATCTAGATCCATTCCAATCCCTCTTGCTCATTAGTTTCAAATTATTTAAAGCAGAATTCATTATCTAGATGGAGAGTCTGGATTTAATGTCAGTTTATTATTCAACATCTTAAACTATGGTTTATGATACCGACTAGTAAACCAGTATTCAGCCATGGTTCACCATTTGGACATATAGGGCCTGAATAGACAGGCCAAAATAAAGCTGCTTTGGGTCACTTTGGAGGTATGCTGTTTAAATGACACGTGCATCTTAAGAGAGGCCAGAAGCTGCCCCAAAGCTGCGCTCTTGTCCTTAGGACAGGAGCTTGGCTTTGGCATGGCTTCTGGGCTCTTAGGGAACATGCAACATTTAAACAGCATACTTCCAAAGTGCCCCAAAGCAGCTTTATTTTGGCCTGTCTGTTTGGGCCCATAATTTCCAGAGTGAAAATGGGAGAGGGCTCCTCTATCATTTATGGATGTGTTGTTGTAGTGTGCCTTCAAATAATTTCCGATCTATGGAGATGCTAAGGCTATCAAGGGGTATTCTTGTCAAGTTTCTTCAGAGGGGGTTTGGCATTGCCATCCTCTGAGGCTAAGAGTGTATGACTTGCCCAAGCTCACCCAGAGGGTTTCCATAGATGAGCCAGGACTTGAGCCCTGGTATACCACACAGGCTCTCAAATGGTTGCACAGGAGAAGGAATTTCAGCAGCAGTTGCTTGACATGCAACCAAATAGCAAAGAACACTTGCTGCAATTCCTTCCTCTACACAACCATTGTTTTTACATTGGCAACTCTGTTTGGACATAACAGAGCACTCTAGTGTTTACAAAGTGAGGATTTTGGATATACAGGTATATTGAATATATTGATGTTTATGTTCTCAGTTTGACAAGCAGGAAATCAAAATGCTGTATGTTCATGGTAAAGAGAAGGGGGGCTATAGTCTAGTTGCAATTGGTGTACAGTGTTTATTAGTATTTGTCATGTGTACAGCTGGTGTGTAATAAGGGTAAAAGATAATAAAAAATAATTTCAAAAAATTAAAAAGTGGGGATTTTGACCTACTCAAGCTTCAGATGTGTAGAAGAGTGTTTCAGCAGGTGTCATTCATTACCTGGTTGACTGACAAGCAACACCTGCTGAAATACGCTCCTTTACACAAAAACTAAAGGTAAAAGTTTTAATTCGGGCAACCCTATAATGGGAAGAATGATATACATAATGACATTGGCTCCCGACTTGCTAAAGCACAGAGAGAGTGCGAGAGAGAGTTCAGTATATATGCATCTGCTTTTAATATTAAAATTATGCATACATTTACCATGAAATATTTCATGGCGAAAAAATATAGTTCTACGTACGGTCAGATAAAGTAGTTTGGAAAAGCAATATTACAATGATGAACGAGACGCTGTTAAAGAAATTAAAGCTTTTCTTTTCTAGTTGTGGGGATAATGTGAGCCTCCTTTCTCTAAGAACTTAATCTAGCATATTAAATTAAGCGAAATAATCCTCTTGTATGTATAAAAATAATTAGCTTACTTTTTTTTTCTCCTTTAAAGAAGAGCATGTAAAAGGGGGAGGGATTACTTAAAAGATTTTTAAAAGCATTTTCCATACCAATATTATTTTTAATCAGCTAAACCACGGGAGATTTAAAACAGCAATTAATGGCAATTATAAAAGCCAAGAGTGCAGAAATGGCCAATTTTAATGTAAGACTCTATCTCCTGAGTTAGCATTGCTCTTAACTGCAATCATGGCCATCGGTATTAATTAACTAGAAAGAATAAGTTGATGTTAGGTAAAAACAGCAAAAGCTGAAAATATGAACAGGGTGTGTGGTTTTTTTTTAACAAAGAGAAAAGAAAAGAAAGACAATTTTTTTCCATATAGTGTGACAAATGTATAAATGATATATAAGCAAAAGCAGAAAGTCCAGACTTACCAATTATGTTAAGTACTCTATTGAGTACAGCCACAAATTCAGACCTATGATAATGGTATCATTTTCTCAGCTTTTCCAGGACAAAAATTATGCATTTTCCCCAAAATTCTTGAAAACATTACCATTGTTTGTATACAATTGTAAGCCCTGTGAGTTATTGGTTTGGCCCAGTGGGTGAGGAGACCATAAGAAAAAGGCTGTACAGGTTAACTTTCCCTTGTCTGAAGTACTTTGGGCCAGAAGTGTTTTGGATTTTGGAGATTTCAGATTTCGGAATATTTGTATGTGGAAAATGAGAAATCTTGGAGATGGGACTCAAATTTAAACATGAAATTCATTTATATTTCATATACACATTGTGCACACACTCTGAAGGTAATTTTATACACCATGTTTTTTTTAATAATTCTGTCTATATAACAAAGTTTGTGTGTATTATGCCATCAGAAAGCAAAGGTGTCACTATCTCAGCCATCCATTTTGGATTTTGGAATATTTTGGAATTCCAGATAACGGATACTCAACCTGTACTTGTTGGCTGGATTCAGAAAGAGAAGGAGAGCTGGAGAGGAGGGATAGTTGGCAGGGATAAGAAGTAGACCCTTTTCACCTTGAATAAGGTAGTGTGATTTTGAGTTGTGTACTTCGGAGGGAACAAAAGGGTAAATTCTTTGTAATGTAACTTCTCTATTGTATTTTCTTCTTGTATGTTTCTTTGTTGTTGTTTTTTTAGGGCTCTATGATTTGCATCCAAATGTTGCAATACAACTGAGCAGCAGAGGTAAAAGAGTCTTGAAATCAAGTCATGAATTAGTGCTTCATTGTATGCTTGGAACACTGGAGACAATGCATATGTATGAAATTTAATAAACCATTTGCTGTATTGGGACTTAGATTGTGATTGTGTTTGCAATATTCAACTGTAATTGGCCTCATAGAAACCAGAAAAAAGTGGGTTCATCTGTACAATTTGACAAGTAGGCTGGACACCAATTTCAGGTCTAACCATCCCATGTTTCCCCATCAATTGTAGTCACATTTTAAAACTGTCCATAGGACAGTTGACTTAGGACAAGTCTTAAAAGAGGCATTCTTTTAACGGCTTTCCTATTCCATAGAAGAAGTTTGTTCTGTTAAAACAGGGACTACTAGGATGCACATGTGCATTTTGTAAAAGCCAAAAAACAAATGCTTCCCATTTTGCAGCTATCATTTTATTCAGGCATGTGCAAATCTAACTAATTCATCATTTAATTGGGTAAAATGAATGCAGTCAATAGATTGATTGATTTCCTTAACCACTCAACAAACGTACATCTACCACATAGCTATTGCAGTTTCTCTATGAGAAACTGGTTGTCATGTGCACTACAAGGCTGAGAGTTTGTAGTGGTGGTGATGGTATGTGTGTCTTCAAGTCATTTCCAATTTATGGCAACCCTAAAGCAAATTATCACAGTGTTTTCTTGGCAAGGTTTGTTCGGGTGGGGGGTGCCATTGCATTCCTCTAAGAAAGTGTGACTTGCTCAAGGTTTCTATGGCTAAGATGGATTTTGAACCCTGGTCTCCCAGAGTACTAGTCCAGCACTCCAACCGCTATACTATGCTGGCTCCCTCATAGCCTTAGAAGCTATGACTGTCCTGTGAGATTTTCACGAACTTCCTGAGAGCTTCATCTCAGTTTGGCCTGCCTAAAATATTATGAGGTGAAAATGTGACTTCTTATACAACCAGGAAGTGATGAACTGGGATGAAATCTGGGTTGGCATCAGCACCTGACACTTTTGGCACTACCAAGGGGTCCCAGCAATGGATATGGTCCACTGCTGTTGCCTATCCAGACCTATGTTACCAGAGCTTAGATTGGATGGTCCAGCATATGTGGCCTCTATCACTGGTTACTTGAAATGTTTAGAGCAACTCTGAGCAAGGATGTGAACCAGGTTAGGAATGACAATCGCCACCAAATGGGCAAATGACAACTGACCATGCTTTCACTATCAACACTCCTTCTGCTGGTTAGTCAGATGCTCATGGTCTGTTCTTGCCAAGCTTGAAACAAAAGGTTGGGGTGAGAGAAGAGACAGCACTCAAATATTAAATGTTTCTGCTTTTGAAAGGGAGAAGCTCTTCCACCTTTTATGTTTCCTCCTTCCTGTGTCTTTTCACGAAATATATATCTGAAAGCAAAAGAGAATCCTCTCCTTCTTTTCCTCCGTGTAACAATGGAAACAGCTTAGCAAATTTAAATAATTTTATGTCAAATATGCCTGTCTGAGGCTGTAATTTGCATGCTGGATTTCCACTCAGTGCCATATGAAACAGCCAAGATACCTTATCTCACCCTGAAAGCTGGCATTATAAGGAAGTACTAAAAATATTACATAGACTTTGCATAGCAAAGAGTAGCTGGTGAGCATTTTTGGGACCTTTTTTAAAAAAGTGTTGTCCTGGGTGTATGCTAAATTTGCAATTAATGGGGCGGGGGTGTGTGGTCCTCATCTGCCTTCCATTAAAAAAACAGATTTGGGGAAGATAAAGGGTTCTGTCTCTGTCTCACTCAGTATTCAAATAAGATCTAGTCACATTTTTAATCCAGTTGACGTTGAGGGAACTCTGAGGTTTCAAATACATTTAAGAACTAAGTGGTTTTGCCCCAAGGAGCCAAATGTAAATACATAAATGTAACAATATTTCAATGTGCTAAATCCAGAGCTTCAACTTGGATATGGCTGATGTAGAGGTCGTGGAAAATCCAGTTTTGGAGATGGGAAATTCTAAAACAAGAGAGCATTTGAATTTTTTCTCACTCAAATTCTCCCCAGAATATAGAACAGTGAATGGGTTTCCTTTTCTTCTGATGTGAAACCAGCACATGAGAAATGCTCGCCTGCTCCATTTCAGACAGCTTTAAAAGGGGATTATAGAGGATCATGGAGGATAAGACTATCATGACTCGGTATGCCTTGGCATGACAAGTGTGGGACATGGGAAGCAATGGGAGAAGGCTGTTATGTTCATGACCCATTCATGGCCACATAAATCACATTCACTTAGACTCAGAGGAAAGCAATGGAAAACCCTACCCCCCAAACTACGGACAAGCCTCCTCTGCACAAATCTTGCCAAGAAAACCCCATGATAGGTACACCTTAGGTCACCAAAGGTCAGAAATTACTTGAAGGGATACAACAGCAACCTTGGACAGAAAGCAGCTTTGGATCTACTGGTAGATCAGCAATCTGAGTCCCAAAATGTTTGGCATATGCACACATGTCCTGGTTTTTATCTGTGAAATGCTGGAGTGAATGACTGAACCAGTTGTTGAATTCGAGTTGCAGAACACAGTGGAGACAAGCCTCCTCTGCACAAATCTTGCCAAGAAAACCGCATGAAAGGTTCGCCTTAGAGTCACCATAAGTTGGAAATGACTTGAAAGCACACACACACAAAAACAACAACATAAGTAAATATCACTAATTCAATGGATCTACGGTAGTTGGGAGTGATAACAGAATTCAAGGACACTACATCCTAAAATATACTGCTAAGGTGAGGGATGAACCTGGAATAACTAGAAGAAAGCCAGTGCTGGATTAGAACTTGGGATATCCTGATTCAAGTCCACACTGGGCCAGAAAACTCACTGGGTATCTTTGAGTCAGTCATTCTCTGTCTTGCAGCCTGGCCTACGTCAGAGGATTGCTGTAGTGATACAGAAAAGAAGAAGAGAGCTAGGTATCACTACCCTGAGCTCATTAGAAGAAAAGCAGAATATAAATGTAGCAAATAAATAAAAAGAAGTGTAGTTTTCTAAAAAGGATTATGAGATCCATTCAATTCTAGTCTCTTACTGTGTTCCATTTTAAATCTGAATACTTGGAATTAGAATTCTTTAAGTTTAACTGTATATATTTTGCAGCATTTCCATCTGATGGACCTAGGTTAAAAAAGAAATTCTAAAATTTGCGAACCAGTGACACCAACCAGTGTGATAAACACAATGCCTGACTTGGTTGGTTTAATTCAACACAGCTTTTCATGTATTCTTGTTTCCAGATTTTGGACATTGTTGCGC
Organism: Urosaurus nigricauda; assembly: GCA_034509955.1. Taxonomy (NCBI): domain Eukaryota; kingdom Metazoa; phylum Chordata; class Lepidosauria; order Squamata; family Phrynosomatidae; genus Urosaurus; species Urosaurus nigricauda. The sequence goes on from JAOEGL010000013.1 coordinate 14,431,128, forward strand.
TTTTCCAATCTGTATGTACTATTTTTGCCAGGATTTCAAAGTAGCAATAACAGACAGTCAAAATTTAGGACATGCAGGGTTGACAGACAGGAAGTAGCCATTAACATGTTTGTGCTCCTCCTAAATACCAAATGAAAGTAGTGATTTCAGTTCCCTTATCCATGTGTCCTTAAAAATTAACATATTTTCCACATTCATAAATTCCACCATGCATACATTTCTCACACCCAAAAATATAGGATTTTTTTCATTCAGTCTGTATAAAAGGAAAAGCTTTCCTAATCCCAAAATAGGGGGCATCCTTTATTAAAAGGGAAACTTTTCAACCCTAACTTACCCCTCCCTACCCCATATCCTTAAACTTACAATGAAGCACTACAAAATAGTGATAAAGCACTACAAAATAACCAATGAATGTTGGGTCGCATCAATGTTCTTTTTGAGGAGTGCATGGACGTGCATGTGTGTCTGTGTGTCAATAAAATGCTATACAAAAAGAGTAGTGATTGCACTCATGTATACAATGATTTCAAGTTTTCGTTTATTCAATGCTTTATCAGTTCTCTAATGTGCATCAGCAATGGCAAGGGGAAGGAAGAGATGCAAAGAAGGAACAGAAAAGTGTGGCAAACTATGGTACATGCTCCAGTTCGAGAATTAATTTTAGATATTCTACTAGTTCTACCAGAACTCAGGAGTGAAATGTAGGGCAAACTGAACAAAAGGAACAATAATGTAAAGGAACTGCCCTGCTTCAAGCAGCAAGACAATGGAGCAACTACAAATTAGCATGGCTCAGTCCTGAACTCACTGTACAAAGGCATTTCTAAGATCCAAACATAGGTTCAGCATGAGAATCAGAATCGGACAAAAGTCCAAGAAGGGGTACAGTGAAAAGGTAGATAGTGAGGCTGATACACCATCATAAAAACTAACAAAGGAGTCTTTTGCACACAGCACCAAAAGAAGAAAACCCAGATAGCTCGACAGCCAGAACTGAAAAGCCTGCCTGATATTTTGCAGATAAAAATCTCTCAGATCTTCTCTGACTTGGATGCTAAAAGTGATACAGATCCAGGGGATGTAATTCTGACCCAGGCTTGTCCAGTGACAATGGATACTTTTCACAATTGTGCAACTCAAGGATAAGGAGAGATTTTTTGGAGAGGTGAAAGCCACTGCATGTGTTCTAGATCCTTGCCTTTCCTCACTTATTAAAAAGGCTAGTGAGGGACTGGCTGAGTGGGTGCAGGGAGCGATTAATACCTCATTCAAACAAGACATAGTTCCAACTTGTCTAAAGGAGGCTGTTATAAAACTATTATTTAAAAAGTCATCTCTGAGTCCCACCATTCTGGAGAATTATTGGCCAGTCTGAAACATCCTATTTTTAGGCAAGTGTTTGGAGCATGGTGGCCTCGCAGCATGGTGGCCTCCCTGCTCCGGGGGTTTCTCAATGAAACAGATTATCTAGATCTATTTCAATCTGGTTTCAGGCCTGGTTATGGGACAGAGACAGCATTCGTTTCCTTGGTGGATTACTTACACCAGGAGCTAGACTGTGTCCCTGTTCGTACTGCTGGACCTCTCTGCAGCTTTCAGTACCATCAGCCATGGTATCCTTTTGGGTCACTGTGACATTGGCCTTCCCAAGACTGGCCCCACAGTTGCTAGCCTTGGATGCCTGCCACTCTCATCCTGGCCTAAATTAAAACTATCATGGGGTTTTCTTGGCAAGATTAGTTTGGGGGGATTACCTGTTCTTTCCTCTATGGCTGAGAGAATATGACTTGCTCAAGGTCACACAGTGCATTTCCATGGCCAAGCAGGGACTCAAACCCCAGAGGACAGGTTCAGATTCAGAACGATCTTAACAGATTAGAGAGCTGGGCCATAATTAACCAAATGAATTTCACCAAGAAGAAATGTAAGGTGGCGAAAAAGAAATGCAAAGATAAAGTATGGGTGATACTTAGCTTGACAACAGTACATGTGAAAGGAATCTAGGATGACACCAAACTGAACCTGAGTCAACAGGATGACGCTGCAACTAAAAAAGCCAGTGCAATTCTAGGTTGCATCAACAGGAATAAAGAGAATAAAATAGTACCACTTTATTCTGCTTTGGTCAGAGTTCACCTGGAGTACTGTGCCCACTTCTGGTCACCACTCTGGCTTTCTATATGCAACCCTATCAATCCCAAACAAATGGAATCAGTGAAATATCCTTAAGTCTACCTTGGAGCAAAGAAGAAATGCAGGAGGGTAAAAGTTCTGCTATTCCAATGTTGTTTTTCTTTTCTTTTTAAAACATCCTTGATCTGCTACGTGCATTTGCAAGCGGAGCACACTTAGCTCCAGTGGATCCATTGCAGTAAGAAGGCTTTCAGATTATATGTAAATAAGTATGAATCAAAGCTTGTCAAAGTCCATTTTTAGTCTGATACTTTGACTCTTTCTGACCACCTAAATTTATGCAGAGTGAAATGAGGTGCTATTTATAAAAATAATAATAATATTTCTGAAGCCACTTTTTAAAGGGAAAAAAATGCAAAAAAGACATTTTTAGATCCAAATGCAAGAAGTAAATGTTGGCCCAGGCTAAGAAAGGAAATGAAATTAAGTACTGCATTGTTATACTGCCAAAAGCAGAATATTGCTTCTCATTTTTAATTGTCACCTGAACAATGAGCATGCTGTGAAGTAGATTTGCTGAATGGTTTTAAGCTGGTGCTAAAGCAAGTAGGTTGGGATTCCTAAACTAATTGTCCTAAGATTTGCTTGACCCTGGAAAACATTCAAATTAATATAGCAGTACTAGGACCTTCTAAATGAGGGAATCAACACCTAGCTGAAGAGCAGGGTATAAATGCCGCAAATAAATAAATAAAAATAGCTGCCTTAGCAAAAAGAGAGAGAGAGAGAGAGAGAGGATGGTCTCTAAGAGAGTGATGTCTAGTGGATTGTAATGAAGTGCTTGGAAACTTTTCAATAAAGCACTAGTTTTCAAGCACACAATCAGACTTCTATTAGCCCAGAAGTACTACTTGGAACAGCATTCACAACAGAAGTAATGGTATTACTCTATTCTACTTTGATCAGAAATATTGTGTGTTGCTTCAGACAACATAATTTAACAAGCTGAGATATTTCCAGAAGAGGGTGATCAAGATCATAAAAGGTGTAAGGAGAGAGTATGTTTAACCTTGGGAAGAGGAGATTGAGAGGCAATATTATAGCCATCTGTAAATAACAGAAGTGCTGTTGTGTGGAAGATGGAGCAAGCTTGTTTTCTGTATTTCAGAGGGCAGGACCCAAACCAAGAGATTCATATTACAAGGAAGGAGAGTCCATGTAACTTTCTGATCATATGATCTGTGTGACACTTGAATGGACTGCCTCAGATGGTGGACTCTTCTACGCTGAGGTTTTTAAGCAGATACTGAACTTCCACCTATTAGTGACTCTTTCATGGAGCATTCGAATACTACACTACACTGTTGTGTTGTGCCTTCAGGTCATTTCCAACTTATGCTGACCCCAAGGCAAATCTGTCTGGAGGTCTTCTTGGCAAGATTGTTCAGAGAACGTTTGCCATTGTCTTCCACTAAGGCTGAGAGGATGTGACTTGCTGAAAGTCACCCAGTGGGTTTCATGGCTGAGCTGGGAACTGAATGCTGGTCTCCGGAGTTGTAGTCCGGCACACAAAACATACACCATGGTGGCTCTCAATAGCATGATTATTGCACTTTTACTACTCTGGATGCCACCTGTGAAATTCCGGGATTTGTAGTTTAGTGCGGCTTAATAGTTGCCTGGCTTAGAATTCTAAATGTCCTCCCCTAAGCTGCAAATCCCAGGATTCCACAAGAGGCAGTCATAGCAGTAAAAGTGGAACATAGTGCTATAATAGTATAGTTCAGTATAGATAGCCCTTGGTATCATTTTCAATGCAAGTGTTGCAAATAGACCCCACAACTGTGTTTCTGTGGGGAAAATATGTGGGAAAAGATGATAACATATTTTGTTTCCTCCTTTTTTCTTACATATGAAACAAGAGAGAGATTTTTAAAACTTATTTTTATTTATACAGAACCATCAGTGCATGTGGTTCTTTTTAGAATATAATAACAAGAAGAGGAAAGATAGCTAGTCTTCTGCCCCAAGGCAGCTACACAACACATTTTACAAACAGAGGAACTGGCAATGGAGTGAGAGGAAGCAAGGGTAATCTATAATATGCAAAATCTACTCTGGGAGCACTATATTCTTTTTACGTAGCCAACACAAAGGACTGTGAATAGGATTAATGCCTACATTTTCCTTTGTGAGCAAAATGCAACGCAAAGAATTTGCTGCAAGTGGGATATGTGCATAATAAAAAGTGCATTACAAAGCCTTTGCCAGCCAGAGAAGTCTGCTTAGTCCTTCTTCCCCCCCTCGCCCAAATCAGCTCTTCATTGTGTGCCCACAAATACACACACTCCAAATAGGCATTCAGAAGGAGAGGCTGGGAGCGGGGGCAGGAAAGAGGTTAACACTGAAAGGTTCCTACATGGGAAATTGCCACACACACACACAAAAGGACTTGATAATTACTTTGGAGTTTGGTGAAATTAGACATTATATTCTTGATGCATTTCAATGGGGGAATAAAAAAATACTCTCGAGCTGATGGCCACCGAGCAAAAACATAACAGGCATATGATTATAGCACAATGCATAATGCATGTGTTTGCCGTGCATTTACAAACACTATTACGTTAATATTCCAGCAGACTTCCATCTCCTTGTAGTTAATTGTAGCTGTAGAGATTGCTCTGCCAAAAGGTCATGCGTAGAGGGGGGAAAGGGGATCCTGAATGCCAACTCAAGATCTGATCCTGTTGTCTTCTGAGCAAAGAGGGGAAGTGGTAGGGCTGCCAGAGTGAAAATTGGAGGAGGCTCCTGCAGAGTATAAATCATGATGGTGGTGATGGTGATGGTGATGAGTCAGTCATGCAGAGTGTTTTACACACATTCAAGCAAACGCAAATAGAATTCTCCCACAGACTGATGTAAGGTGGCCAAAATGAAAACTGGAAATGGTTTCCACCATTAATGCCCGTGTAGAAGAGGACATTTCAGAAGGACTACTTGTTAAGGGGTGATATGTTAGCCCTGTTTAAATATTTGAAGGGGTGTCACATTGAAGATGGAGCAAACTTGTTTTCTGCTGCTCCAGAGATTAGAACATGGAACAATAGATACAAGCTACAGGAAAAGAAATTCTAACTCAACATTAGGAGGAACTTCCTGACAATAAAAGCTATTCGACAGTGGAGCACACTCCTTCAGAGTCTGGTGGAAGCTCCTTCTTTGGAGGTCTTTAAACAGAGGCTGGACGACCATCTGTTGGGGATGCTATGATTGTGAGTTCCTACATGGCAGGGGTTGGACTAGATGGCCCTTGTGGTCTCTTCCAACTCTATTATGATTCTACCTAGTTGAAACACCTACTGAAATTCCCTCCTCTACACAACTATTAAAGGCAGAGGAGTCCTCTGCAGTTTTCAGTTTGGCAATACTAGGGAGATGAGATGGAGAGGGCTATCAGAGACAGAACTGTTAACTCATGAATACAGAAAGGCAGATCAGAGTATTCTTCTAAATAGTGAAGAATGCCTACCACACTTGGCAGTCCTGTCCATCACAGTGGGCCCTTCCAAGTAGATAGTGCCACACATTCCATCTCTTTCGTTCTCAAAACTAAGCTAGCCAGTTGCACTATTCCCAACCTCTCTTTGCCAACTAGATATTTGCTATCCCCTGTGCCACAGCAACTATCAGTCTACCTATCAGCCCCAATAACAAGCAAGCATATAAGTTTATTGTTTGAACACCAACCCCTCTCTCCCCATCAATCACATACTCAGAACCCTTCTAGTTTGGCCACCAAAACAGAAATCATGGTGAAAGGAAAAAATAATTCCTGGGTGCATTTTGGAAAAAGGTTGCTAGTGGTCTGTAAAAGGTACAAAATCTTTTTGTTTAGTAGTGCAAGACTTACCTGGTTTGGTTGTTTCATTTCCTATGTGTATGCTGTTAGTTTTAGAATCAAAATATTGATCCTTTTTTGTGGTGCAAGAACCTATCCCTATTCTCTCCATTTTATTTCTGGCTCTCGTACCAAATTGTCTTTTAAAGTAATGCTCAGGAACAAATCTACTTCATTAACTGAGATATACTTGTACAAACTGTCTCTTTTTCCCTTTGGGCAGAGAAGTGAGGAAGGTTAAGGGCTCCTGTTTTCTACAGCTCTGCTGCCACTGATTTTTTGCTAGCATGGTTTGACCCCCAAAACAATGTGGGGGCAGTAGGCCACTTACCTCAAGGCACCTGCTCCTGCAATGCACAATTGGAGCATCACTTGCATTGAAAGAATATTCAAAGAGGCTAGAAATATTATCCCCCCCCCCCCATGACATGGTTTTCAAGTGTTGAGAAACTCTGATGCACAGAATCCTGGGCTGGCCAGAATCTTCACAGTCTGGGACATAGTTTGTGCAAAATTCACGTATGTTTTATGCAGGAAACAGCATTTTCTGTGTAGAAAATTCTGGTCCCTCCTCTCCTCTCCTCCCTGCTGAGTTAACCGAGTGCAAACTAGAGAGTACACACACTTTGAACACAGTTTGCAGCAAGTGAAGTGAACTGAGAAGAGAGAAAGTGGAACATTTTGAATTCAGTTGAAAAAGTGAAATGATGGAGGATTAATCGGGACCATCCCTGCCAAATCAGGACAGTTGAAGAGTATGCTGACGGTCCATTGGCCTTCTTTCTCCTCTGATCCCTGCTGAGCTGCAAAATACATCTATGGAGGTTTCGTTTAAACATCAAGTTTCTAACTCTTTATAGCCGGCACTTGGAAAAAGTTAGTTTGGAGGACTATAACTTCCACAATAGCCCAGTCGGCACGGCTACTGGCCATGTTACCTGGGCTTTTCTTATAGTCACAGAAATCAATTTCTCTAAATTCTCCTAGCTGCAATATATTTTTCAACCTTCAGATTTTCATGGACATTTGGACATGTTAGGCAATTCATCAGCAAAAACTCCTTAAGGCTCAGGAACTGGTGTTGGACTTCTGCCCATCAAACTGGGAAGACAGGGGCTTTGCACATCCTCCAGGACCCCTCAAGATCCAGTCCATTTATGGACAGAGCAAGGATGAGGCCTTCCAAATGTTGTTGTTCTGTGACTCCCAGTATCTCTCACTTAAAATGCCATATCTCTGGCTTCATCCTTGGCACTACCATGAGAAAAATTTGACCATCACCTTGTCCATTCTTTCATGTCTAGTAAGGGTTGAGATAGTGCAGCTGACCCTAATGACCCTATGTTAATGATCCAAAATAATAGGTATTTATTGTTGTATATCCTCTTTTTGACTTTTTTTCAGGATTGGGACAGAGATTTAAGCCAATGAGCAGGAACTATGCCAAAGCAACATCCTGTCCTGAAGAGGAAGTCAACTTCAGTTCTTCTGGTCAAGTGGAGCCAATGTCCAATCTCCATGTGAATTTTAACTCTAGAACTGAGTGATCCAGTTTGTAGTCCTAGTTAACCATCTTATGGGACATTGGTATATAAATTGATACCGTATGTTTCCAAAGCAGTTCCTGACAGGTTAGGGATCCAAACTAATCGTTTCAGAATGTTCTCTTTTAATAACTAAGTAATCAGGGAAAGTAAAATTCTCTGTTTTTCAAAATGTAATTTACTCTCAGAATTCAGGAGATGATGTTGTATTTAATGTTTGGTTTTAAACATACTATTTGCATCACTCCTCTCACCGACCGTCTATTCCAGCTGGCTTAACAATAAAAAAATATATGGGAAATCTATGCGAGAAAAAGATTTGACACCAAGGTAGGAGGGAGAATAAGAGTACAAGGTGGGAGGGACAATGATGCAAAGGTCCCATACAGTGTCAAATAATGGGGAACAAAATGAAAGACAAATTAATTTTTTTAGTGTTGCATCTTAGCATCCTTTTCAGATGTTCTAAAAATTGCCATGTAACCATTTGGTGTGTAAAGGATGAATCACAGTTAACGACCAGCTGTGTAAACAATAGATTCATCACTTTTCATGTTGCTTTTAAAGCTGGGATTTTCTTTCCTCTTGGTAAAGTTGCAAAATGTGCAACTTGAGAGAAAACAGCTTTAGGTTTACACTTGTAATATGTCAAGAATGTAGGGACCAGAAGGAACACTGACAGTGATTGTCAGCAGGAAGCAGAAGGCCTTAACACCTGCCCTCCATTGCCATCTGCTTGCCATTTCCATCATTAATGCCCAAATGAACATCACCTACCAGTAGCTGGGCCCAAATTTCTGTCTAGATTTTGGGACCATTGTTCTATAGCTGTTATATAGCTGTAGAAGAAGTAAGAGATGAAGTACTACTGATTTATGTTTCTTCTTCCCCACTGAGATATTTTGTCCTTTATTGGGAACTCCCCAAATTACCTTCCCGGCCACTCTCTAGTGATAACTAGAAGTACAAAAGTAAAAAACACTAGTTCGTAATAAAATCATCTGGGGCCCAGCATGGTATGGTTGTCTGAGTGTTGGACTATGACTCTGGAAATCAGGATTTGAATTGCTGGTCAGCCATGAAACCAAACTGCGGGACCTTGGACAGGTCACACACTCCCAGCTTCAGAGCAAGGAAAAAGCAAAGCCCCTCTAAACAAATCTTGCCAAGAAAACCCCATGATAGACTTGCCTTAGGATTGTCATAAGTGGGAAATGACTTGAAGGCACACAACAGTAACAACAGTTGCTATAGATGCTGCACTTGGTTCCCAACCAAGTCAGGTGGTTGATTTCGTCTTGATTTCCTCTTATCTTGGAGCAACCTCATTGGGCTGCCTATCTGCTTTATTCGCGCCCCTGATAGAGAAGTCCTCAACTGATAAGAAAGCAGATGATCACAAGACTTACCAGAAACTAGGCTCCAGGAACATCTAGGAACATCTGTTGGATGCAACTTATCCGAACTTTAGGGTTTACAGCTCAGACCCTCCAAGAGAGAGGGAGATGAGACTAGAGTAGAAGTCCCCAAACTGTGGTCTTTAAGGGATTTTGGACTTCATCTCCCAGAATCCCAGAGTATTGGCCAACATGATTGATGCTTCTAGGAGCTGACGTAAAAAATCTCTTAAAGGGCACAGTTTGGAGACCACTGGACTACAGCATGGAGGCATTACTTTTCTTGATTACAACTCTCAGAATGCCCCAACCATTGAGATCCTTAAGCATGCTTACTGGGGGATCCTGGGAACTGTAGTACCCAAAGTGTCTTTTTTTGCAAGCTCTGTGGTGGACGCTTATACAGTAGAAAACAAACAAACCTTCTCAGCATGGATGCCATGTTGAAGACTCTGTTTGTGTGACTTGCAAAGTTGATTTTAACAAGAGTGAATATAGTTAAATGCTAAACACATCCATAGCTTACAAGCGGTAGGATGATGTTCTACCTTATTTATGATATTTCCTTGGTTGTGCCCAATGGAGATTAAATGTGGCAATAGTCAGGTTAAGATGTTTTTTCTGCTTCCTGCCCGCTACTCCCTTTCTGCTCAGGTCAAAGTGTCGATAACATAAAGTATTCCCAAATTATTTGGACATATGAAGCAGAAAAGCCAGCAATAAACTCTGCCCATCCCTGGAAGTAAAACAGATCAATAAGAGATGTAATAGTTAAAAATGAATTGCTACCTGAGCTAGCCAGTTCACTCTGTCTAATGGTAGGGCTGGCCCTGTAGGGAGTAGTACCTGAAATAGTAACTAATACCAAAAGGCCATGCAAGGGCTATGACACCATTCTCCTTCAAAACGATATCTGAATCTTTGGGGTTCATAGCTAGCTATCTATGTACGGACAATTAACTCTGGGCAACAAAAAATATGGGATTTCTTATTCTGCTCCCAATTTAATATTTCAAATACCCAATGAAATGTGTTAAATAGGAATGGTTAATAGCAATGTCTGAACAGAGCAGCAACACAGATGTTGGAAAATATTAATCTGACTTGCTGTCAGGGGGGAAAAAAAGGTGAGTAATCTGTTTGAGTAACCATTGATCATTCTTCATTTATTTATTAGTAAAAACCTCTACTTTTTGCTACTTAGCTCCTCTAGTGTAAGAGCACTGTACAGATACAAAGCACAGAGAAATACATAATGCTATCCAAAAGATAGCTGGAGGACAGATGGTATCCTAGATTTGCAAGAAGGCCTTTGTATAATTAACAGCTGACTCATTACATCAGAAAACATTCACTCATGTAATATATTTTTGTATATTAACATTACTGTATTAAAACCCAATCAATTACAATACTAAAGTTGCAAAATGGTAAAGGGGGGGGGGGTGAATTGGCTTCTTCGGGGGAACAAAACAATACAAGTCATTTGCTCCAGTTCTTAATTTTGATGAGTCCAATTTTATAAACAAGGATATATTTTCCAAGGCCATCATTGCTAATTCTTCAAATCTGTAAATGCATAGCCTGATGTGACTGATGGAATGTTATACCAAAGGCAATAATCGGTGTCTTTGTTGAGTGCTGGAGACAAACCTGGCACCCCATGGCTGCAATTCAACATCCCCTCAATATGGTGTGAATAATCCTCATATGGAGATACACTACAATAGCACTGTGCAACCCCATGCAGAGCATCATTATGTGATACATGTCAATGATGGATGCTGTTGTTCAATGTGAAACGCACACCCACAGTACACACTGCACAACCACAATGTGTGATGCACAACCTCAAAGCACTATGCTCAACATTGCTGTGCACAACTCTGTTTCCACCACCGTAAGCAGAATACACCTGTTGCACCCTGGCAAATAACTCACCTCGTATGCGTAGTGTGACTTACACATGCATATGTCACTAAGAGAATGCCAACTATAATATTTCAGTGTTGTTGGATAGTCTATCTCAGATACGTGCTCGTCTTTTGTATTGTTTTGTTGTAAGCATTGTTTTTTGAAGGAGTCTGGCTATTTTATATGTAAGGAAGCCTCTCACTCAAGTGAAATCAAATAAACATCTTGGCCCTTGCTTAACCTTTACCATTAGAGAAGGAGTTGAGAAAATCATCAGCTATTGTTTAAGAAAAGGTCAAGAATGTGATGCCAAAAAGACTGAACTCCTCTTGCTGCTGAGTCTCAAGGCCAATGCAAGAAAATACACTTATAAACAGGAGGGACTTCGGGGAAAGAGATGAGAAGCCAACAAGAAAGCAAGAAAATGAAAATGATGAAGTAACAAGATATAGATATATACTGACCAGATTATCTAAAGGAGGGCAGTCGGAGGCTTGAGCGATGCAATTCTCTTGCAGCAAACATTCACAGATGGTGAATCCAAATCTCAGGAGAACCTTCAGAACAGAACTATGGGAAAGGCTGGAATAATTTTATGCTAAATACGCTATGGAAAAGAAGACTAGTCCACCTGAGACTCTACTGTGCTGCAGAGCAATGCTGCATTTTCAACAGCTGTGCTTTGTGGCAAGAATGACTTCTTTTCAGCCCACTTGGAACTATTATTATTATTATTATTATTAGCTTTATTTATAAAGCGCCGTAAGTGTACACGGTGCTGTACAAATACCAAATAAAATCAAGAATATGTAAATTTAGCAGCACTTAGAACCAATACAGCATTCATATAGCCTAAGCAGAAGTTAGTTGTTCTTCTTTTTGAGGGGCTGACTGAAATGCATTGAGCAAATGTGCTTCTCATTTTTGTGGTTATCTTGAGTGAAGAAGTTACATAAGTCAAGGCCAGGAGTCTTAACACTATTCCTTTGATAAAGCTTTCTTTCTTGACTGAGTTTCAGTGTCTTGGGTATTTGTCCTGTTCCCATAAACACAACAGAGAGTAATTGTTTTAGAGTTTCTACTTGGAGAGTGAACTTATTCTGCTACCTGATTCAAGCTACTTAAAATGCTCAACAAGACAACATTGGTCAGTGTATTTAATGCCAGTGGAAGTACCAGACTGCACTATGTTTATGGGCAGCTAGTGATAGATTCACTTAAGGGAAGCAGCTACATGGAGGTCAGTCCAATCCAGGTTATACATTCATAATCCTATAAGGCAAAGAGATGTGCAGGGGCAAGGCCTCAACTGGCACATTACACAGTAGTCCAAATATCCAAAGGCAAAAAGGTATGAATTAAGGACTTATTAAACATAGCCAAACCCAGGGGTCAAGAATGCCATGAAACGCAGGAACACACAGAGCACAGTCAGTTGAAGAGGTTGAATGGTTGCAAACAACCAATAATTTTCTAGATCTGCTGGGAGGTTTATAGATGACTCCTTTTGGATGCCAAGTGGTTGATTAGTCAGCTTCTTCTATTTAATAGTTCCTATGCAGTTCTTTCTTGCCAGGCAGCCATATTTCCATATTGTGCAAATTATTTGCCTTTTATGCAAACCATGCAGTGGGTTGAGAAACGTTTGGCCAGCAGTCTCTCACACATACTCCTGTGTTTCCCCAGTCAGAAGTATTGCTTTCAAAATTGATTTATAAATAGGAAATGAACAAGTGGGGTTTTAAATAACTTTCTATACACCATGTTCTGCACAACCTGCAGCCTGTGGGGTTTTGTGCATCTGATGACATCTTTTCTTTTCCACCATTTTCCCTCATAGGGTAGCAGCTCAAGCTGATATTCAACAGGTATAACTTTCCTAGGAAGGTGAATTTCACAGAGTTTGAGATTTTGCTTACGGTATCAAAAATCAACATTTGTAACACTGGGATTTTTAACACAGGGTTACAAAAGGTCTCTTTGTTTATGAGCAATTCCATCCATCCACCCTTCAAGATAAATCCAGTTCATAAACTGAAGCAATCATTTTCATAAACATCAAAATATCTGAGGAAACTCTTTTCTTTCCTTGCCAAAAAAAAAAAAAAAAGTTGACTGGCCATCAACTAAATCAATGTCTAATTTTTTACGTTTCTTGTGATCTGTTTGTCAAGTGATGAAACTAAACTATTTTTCTCACCCAAAACAATGCCTCTTATTTAGACGGTTTTCTGAGATAAGCCTGTTAATCCTGTATAACTTGATTGAGGCAAGGTTTCTTCCTTTGAGCCATCAATACAGAATGATGCTCAGCAGTAGATCCTGCAGTGCTTGTGGTTTAGTCTTTAGGGGTCAAGACAAGAGGAGAAAACCAGGAAGTAGTTGACAAAGATATGGTTGGCTGAGATAACCAGAATTAACCCGGTGGTTATGGTATTATGCAGCAGGGGAACTCGACATGCAGAAATCGAAAACGGCGAGTTATCAAAGGTTTCTGACTGTGCAAAATGAGTATTTGTGTTACAGCCATGGAGATCTCGGCTTCTTTTCCAGCAGCATTTTACTTCTATCAATTTAGACAGAAGCCCAATACAGAAAGCATTATTGAATACTCCCATAGGTGTATCAGAACAGCTTGAGCAGGCAGCAGAACCACAAAAAGGTTTGCAAAAGTTAATGTTACCGTATTTCACATTGTGTTCTTTAAAGCCCTTAATGGCTCAGAACCACACTACATGAAAGACTATATGCATCAATATGAACCTGCCTAAGCTTTAAAAGTCACCAGGTTTCAGTCAACTAGTTAGAGCTATCAGATTGATGAGTACCAGAGACAAAGGTCTTTTTGTGATGGCCTCACACCTTTATCATATCATAGGTAATATGAGGCCCTCTACATAAATTCAACCTAGACAATGAGGAAATTGAAATCAATAAAGAGTTCCTGTACCTTGGCTCGAACACTGATTAGAATGCAGTCAAGAAATAAGAAGTCTAGGAATGGGAAGGGCAACTATGAAAGAACTAGAAAAGATCTTAAAGATATATAACTGAGCACAAACATTAGATCCATGCAAGCCATTATATTCCGCATGGATGAGGGAGCTGGAGAGTGAGGAAAGCAGATAAGAAGAAAATCAATTTGTTTGAGATGTGGTACTGGAGAAGAGTACTGAGGATACCATGGACAAAAAGTCAAACAAATGGGTCTTTGCTGCATGTGCAAAACATTCAATATGGGGTCTTGGACCCTGAAGCCTGGGCCCATAAAACTTGTGGTTCATGCCAAGGGTACTCATCTATCCCATCTTTCCTCTCTTAATAGGTTGTTCTATGAAATAAAAATAGATGGAAGAAGCGGTGGGAAAATTTGGGAGCATTTGGATATTCCACAAAATTCCATGCAGGAGGCATGTGATTACCAGCATTTGGGAAACATTATTTTTGGACTACAGCTCCCAGAATTGCCTATTGTGTTTAGGCGGACACATGCATGAAATATGATTTGCCTCCTAAAGGTATGCTCCTGAGTATTTCATATTTTAAAGACATTAATTACTTTTAATTGCTTTTGGTGTGCTTATACAGTGGGCTCTCCTTCTCTGTGGGCTTGCCATCTGCATATTTCAGCTTCTCTGGATGGCAGGCCTGGTTGTTTTAAATGGATGCATGTGCATGCAGTTGGTGACAACTTGAAGTCCCACTTTTTTGTTATCTATGGCGGGGGGGGGGGAGTCTGGAATGGACTCCCCCACCAATAAGAAGGGTTGACTGTACATTTGAAGCTTGTAATGCCATAATCTGTCACTAGGTGGCAGATTTCCCTAATCAGTGCATAGTTTGCAGTTGATATATTTTGAAGCCAGGGTAAGTAATCTGACACTTATAAAACTTCTCTGCTGATCTTCCCCTCCATATGGAGCAGCTAACATACGCATGGAGAAACAGACTCCATCCTTTAGGGGCAATAAGGATGCACTATGATAGCAGATATTCTTTGGATTCCTAGCAGCCATCAAGTCACTCAAACAAAAAATAAGTCAAAATCTGATATTTGCATAACTTTGCTTAAAGACTGCGGTGTATAAAACTGAGAGCTCCAGGAGCCATGCAAAATTGGATACTTTTGCTTGCCTCATTCATTTCCCTGCCAATCAGCAATTTACAGTCAAATTACAGATGCGGGGCTGGCTGGTACATGCTGTCTGATTGCTCCATTTCCCAAGCCATGCCTCACCCAGACGACATCAGTGCTGCTACATTTATCTTTAAGATTTCTCTTTCCTTTCTTGCTGCCTCTGCCGCTGCCCCCAGAGACAAGCAACGGTGTTAATTAAGATAGGGCAATGCTAATGCTCAGCCACAGGCTTTGCTGTATGCTTGAATCCCAAAATAGACAGCAGTTCCAATAATCCCTGCACATTTACATTATGTCTTATTCAGCCTGCTCTCATCATCACAAGTGATACTACCGTTCTTTAATGCATATACCAAAAATATTAATAAAAAAAGAATCACATGAGAGGCCACTGTGCTCAACAACTAAACTACACAGACTTTCCTTGGCATGACAAGTTAATAAAAATTAAGGAAATCCAAAGTCTCTTGCACAGTGGGGGGGGGGGGAGACCCTTAAAATCTAGTGGGTTAAACAATGTAAAACAATGATTCTACATATCCCCTACCTAGAACCTTCTCCATTGCCTGAAACCATCCTTGATACTACTGGACCAGGGATACTTCCACATGTAGAGGTCCCCGCAAAATGAGCTGAAAATGACATACTGGGTTGCCATTTTTTGAGCTTTTGGCCCCTCTAGACTCTCCAGACGTAGGGTTGCCAGGTGTTCCTTATTGTAAGGATGTCGGTCTTATTCGAAGGCCTGAAACCATGTTCTTTATAGGATTGCCAGGTGGTGGCTGGAAAGCTTGATGGCTGGAAGGCTTGTACTTTACGTGGACAAGTTATCAAAAATCCTATATTTAAGGCTAAAGGGCCTTTAAGAAAAAAGGAGGAGCAAGCAAGCATACCTGAAGCTTGCCTCTAAAACAGATCATTATACCTCTCTTCTTCCTCTTAAAGTTTTCTCCTGAGCATAATATCAACCATCAAAATGGATAGAGTACAATCTCTCTTTGGAATAGATTTAGACACCATCTTTTTATCCTAAATAACAACACCCCTGTGGGGTAGGTTAAGCCAAGAGGCTGCAGTTGGCATATGGGGGTTTTTAATGCAGTTATGATGGATTCAGTTTTTAATACATATTAAATAAATTCTGCTGGGAGTTTTAATGCATAGTAAATCTGGATTTCCATAAAAGCAGACATTTGCACATCTCGTAATTTATGTTGATGACAATGTTGACAGTGTTAATCGGATGAAAAAAAAGTTATGGCAAAGTTAATTTTTATTTGGTTTTTAGACAGGACACATCAAGTTAAGAGCTGCTGACTGTCAACCCTGTAACTCATGCATTTTGACTGCTGATTTGAAAAGCGGGCAACCCTTATAATTTTATAATTTTATAATTTTATAATTTTCTCTTATATTTTCCATTTAAATATGTAGGCCTTCCACCCACAACTGTTTTAACATTTTAGAAGGGGAAAAATAATTCAAAACCAGAAAAAAACTTTTAACCACTTCCAAATTCTGATTTTTTGTTGGTTGTTTGTTTGTTTCTTGGCACTTTTTCACAGTTCTTGTGACTCCTGGAAAGGAACTAAAATGTGGTCCCAGGTCTTCACAATTGCCCAATAAACGTACAATTATATTTTCTTTTTTAAAACAGGTTTTTCCACAAAACACACACACAAAAAATATATGAGAAGAGCAGATTGAAAACCTGAGAGGTATTATTATTATTATTATTAAATATATTGCCTTTCTTCAACACTTTAGGTAGGGTACAGCATGCTAAAATACAAAACACAATTAAAAACACATAAACCGACAGTTAAAATACAATACTATAAAACTATTAAAATACAGCCATAAAAGCTCACATCCAAACTAAAAAGCCCTGACCTCTGGACTTCCTTCAAACTCTTTTCAGTTTACACAAGTCTTCCCATGGACACATTTCCCTATAAGTAGATAAAATAGTTAAATTCTATGAAAGAGGCATTCTTGGGAGAGCTGTAGTGTATTTGTTTTGTTTTATTTATTTCAGGTATTTATTTATCACCTCTCGGCCCAGTAGGTTTTCCCATGAAACCTCTCATCCCATTGATGAAGACACTTTAAAAACATTTAATTGACCAAAAAACCAATTAAAAGCAAGCCAATCTCCTCTTTTTAAAATAGTCCTAAAACCAGGCAAGCAGTTTAGAAAACATCCCTAATTTTAAGAGGAAAAAGCCATGTGCAACAGTACAGTCTTTCTTGTCTGCCAGAGACACAAAAGTAATGGAGTCAACCAGACCACTCTTGGGATGGAGACCCACCATCAAAGTGCTGCAGCAGAAAAATCTCCATCATGTGCACCCACCAGATAAATTTTCAAGCTCTGGATCATATCGAAAAAGGCTCTCATCTGGAAGCCATGCATGATGCCAGGGGCCCATTCTCACGACCCATTGATAGTGCTCTGATTCCACTTTAACTCCCATGGTTTTAAATTCTAAATTGCCAGTCCCGGGATTCCATAGGTTGGAAACATTGCAGTTAAAGTAGAACTGGTGTTGTTGTTGTGTGCCTTCAAGTCATTTCCAATTTATGGCAACCCTAATGTGACCCTAAAGCGACCTTATTACGGGATTTTCTTGGCAGGATTTGCTCAGAGGAGGTTTGCCATTGCCGTCTCCTGAGGTCACCCAGTAGTTTTCTTGTCTGAGCTGGGAATCGAACCCTGGTCCTAAGAGTCATAGTATGGCACTCAAACTACTATGTCATGCTGGCTCTCTAAAGAGGAATAATAATATCATCATCATCATCATCATCATCATCATTATATTTTCTGCCTATCCCTGCATCATGTGCATGGTATATGGCCTTGTATAAGGCTGTTTCTTTTTAACAGGTAGAAATGATCATTATTTTGCAGTTGCATTCACGGGATTCAGATTGCTACCAACATCAGCTGGAGTAAGGATCTTTTAATGCAGCATTCTCTGTTGTTCTGTTAAAACGCACCTGCCGGTACTTGAGATTAATAGCAACCTGCCTACCAATGCTGAGCCCCACCATCAGTGCTTTAAAAACAGTCCTGGAGCCCCTAATTGAAGTGCATCTCAGGCTTGAGGAAATGAATGGATTAATAAAGAGGCAAGGTGCGCTTCAACCCATTGCCAGTCTTGGGTGAAGTGCAGGGTGGATATTTTCACAGGGAAAAGCAAATCAATGAATTCTTGTTCTATCTCTGTAAGCACCTAAGAGAAATCCTCTTAAATTAGACCAATGAAACAGGAGAAGCTGCTGGCTCCCATGTGAACAGGATGGCAAATGGGCTTGGGTCCACTGACGCTGGCTCTATTTGAAGGATATTCAACACCTTGGATGGTTCAGGATAAAAGAGTCACTGTCCTAGAATCCATCCACGTTGCAGAAATAATCCAGTGTGCCACAACAAACTACCATTACCAGAATCTCATAGCATTGAGCCATGGCAGTTAAAGCTGTCCCAAACTGGATTATTTCTGCAGTGTGGATGCAGCCCAACTAACATGAAATCCAGTATGCAGTCCTTAACCATGCAGTCCCTGTTCCCCATCAACCTCTTCAGCAGGAAACAATGCGGAGTGTGACAAGGCATAATATGTCATTCATTCCCATTACTCCTTATGGGGTCTGAAAAGCTGCCATTACTCACCACCATGAACAAAAGGTCACTTATATTGCTCATTGCATTGCTCCTTTCTTTCTTGTTACTTTTTACTGCTTTAAAGGTGGGGGAAAAGAGAATCTTAGGCTCAGTAAGAAAATAACACATAATCAGCAAATCCCTCTAAAATACACTTTATTTAAAGGGTAACATTTACCAATTAAATTGTTGTTGTTATGTTCCTTCATTGTCATTTCTGAACTAGGCAAATCATATCATACGATGATGTTATTATTATCGTTATTGTTGTGGTTGTTATTGTTTGTT
The DNA here is from genome assembly GCA_034509955.1 of Urosaurus nigricauda. Classification (NCBI taxonomy): domain Eukaryota; kingdom Metazoa; phylum Chordata; class Lepidosauria; order Squamata; family Phrynosomatidae; genus Urosaurus; species Urosaurus nigricauda. The sequence continues at coordinate 14,450,113 of JAOEGL010000013.1, forward strand.
GTTATTTCTTACCAGCCTCTCCCCAGGGATGGAGGTAGGGAACAAATACCTAACATGAGTTAAAAACACATCAGTTAAAACACACATCCATTTAAAAGGACAAATAAGATGTACACATATTAAAACAATCCACCTTTAAAATTCACAATTTAAAAATCACCCGGATAAGCCTGCCAATGGAGTAGTCATATTCCCATTCGCGCCATTGCTTCTGAGATGCAATTTTGTTGTGTTGGCACCACCAGTACCTTCCAAAAGTAAGCCACTGTGTTTCACTATGCTCCCTATTAATTCATGATTTCCAGGTTGAGAAGCACAACCTTATCCCTGAAACCATGCATTAGGAGGCCTGCTTCCTCTGTACAGCGATCTACGCAACTATCAGGGCTAATAGCCGTCAATTGGCCTATCCTCCTTGAATTTGTCTAATCTTTTTAAAGAGCTGTTAGAGCCAGAGGTCATTGCCTTATCTTTTGGCAATAAATTCCGCTAAGTTAATTAAGCATTGTTGAAGCATCCCTTTCATCAAGTCAGAAAAGCTTTCGCTAAAGAGAAAGGAAATGCACATACATATGTTGCAATGAAACCAACCTGCCCCTTCCAGTAAAATCTAGCCTGTTGTGAAACTGTGCTTTAATTCCTGCAAAAAGTCAAAAGTCTCTAACATGAGATGCTATTCATTCTAGATAGGTAGGTGTTAGAATAAGCCTTCCTTGCCTCCAAGAAGGTGAATGCAGTGTACTCGTTTCTCTTGTCCTCTCCCCCTCCTTTGGCTGACAACAGCCCTCTGAGATACAGGGCTGGCTCTGTCATTTGGCAGAGGATGGCAGTTGCCTCGGGCAGCTGATTCTGAGTGTCAAGAAAGGGCAGGAAATTGCTAGTTATTTAATTTACTGCTGCATTATCACTGCTAGGGAGAAGCGCTTGTGTTTTGGTGTTGAAAGAAATGACTATGGGGTTGAACAGATGGGCCAGAATAGTGCTATTCTGGCCTCGGTGCTCACCTGAGTCAGTTGCTGGATTGATGCAGGAATAGGCAAGTGTTTACACACCTGTGCCATCACTTACCCAGGTTCCATTACCAGTGTGCACTCCTTACCTTGCCGCACTATCACTGGTAGTGAGAAGCCCCGCATTGCCATGTCTGATGCAGAAACAGGCTGCCTAGCTGCACCCACGTAGCCAAGCCATCAGATGCAGTAATGCAGGGCTTCTCATTACTAGCAATGGTGCAGCAAGGTAAGGAGCATGGGGAGCATGGAAACAGCTGGGATTCGCAGGAAACCCCTTAGCAAACCAGGGGTCAAATTGTTTACCCTGGAATTAGGCCAAATCCACCAAATCCATCTCCAGTCTACCAGGATCAGGCCCAATCCTGGCCCCAGGGATTTGGCCTGCATCATCTAAACTTGGCAATGCAAGGCCAGAGGGAATAAAGGGATTTTGGTCTGTGAAAACAACCCCTATTTTTGCCTAAAAAGTACTTGGACTGAAGTCGGGGGGAGGATGCATTTAATGTTTTTTCCCAGGCTGCAAAACATTAAGGGCCTCCTATCCTGGTCAGATAATGTAGAAGACTGGAAAGCAGTGGCTAGTCCTAGGGCACTGAGGGTTGGAAGCCAGGTTTCCCCACTCCTAATGTAGCATTCAACCACACTAGCTCATAATAAGGCAGTTATTACACAAGAATATAGGAAGAGCTATGCCAGATCAGATCATGGGTCTATGTATCCCAACTGAGGGAAGGGCCCCCTTCTATGGTGATTACACAAACATTATTTAAAGCCAATAACACGAACAAACAAATTCTATTAATATCAGTAGAAGCTGATGGCACAGATGGCAGTAGGGCAGGAAATCATCTCTGGATTTTAGTGTCAATTTTTTCACTCTTAACTATCTAAAGGTGGTGAATCTATTTGGAGGATAGAGTTCAGAGCCTTGGACAGCTCCTGAAAAGTTCAGAATAAAATCTGAAGTGAATTTACCCTTCATATGAAATGGAGCCACCAGCCATCGCTTGTTAATGCCTATGTTCGTTGTAAAAATTAAATCAAAAATAAGCTTTCCCTTGACTTATAATGGGTTCACTGAAGAGTTCAAAAAGGTAATATGCAACATTTTTTCTTGTGTCTAATATATTTAGGTGCAAGGATAGCTCTATGTTTGCTATTATTATTATTATTATTATTATTATTTTAAAAAGTACAGTTTTATTTTGTTTTTTTATCCAAGCCACCTTAAAAGAAATTGCTATACTCTTGAACACTCAGAATACTGTTGTGAAAAATCCATTATGACTTGCAAATAATAATAATAATGTTAGAGTTCAGGCCCTGCATTTTAGAAATCAAAAAGTATAAATGTCAGTATAAAAGACAAGGAAATATTACATGTACAAGTCTGAAATCTTCTTCTAGGCAGGCTAAACCTAACAATAAGTGGGAAGTGATGCAAGGCGTGTTTCTCCAAGAGATGCCATCCATGAAGTCTCAGAGCTATGCAAGTAAACAAACGTCAGTCTTGGTTACTAGATCATAAGTCCTAAACATAAGTGATGGGAAGAAATACCACATAAGACTAGCAGGAAGCCAAACAAGAAATTTTAGGTTTCCCATCATAGTTTCATTTCAGAAGCATTCTTTCTTAACTCACCATTGGATAAGAACCCCGCAAACAAATGTCTAAAACAGAAATAAAAGCTGTCAGATTACAGCAGTTAGGGCAGTTAGTCCTTGGGCAACCAAGCCAGACAAAGCTGTCCTCTGCATTGATACAGCAGTCATGAAGATGGGTGAGAACACTATGAATTTGCAATGTATTTATTGAAATCCCAGTTCCTTTTAGAATTACAAGTACCCTCTGTCTCAAACAACGATTAAGCAAATATACGTAAATGTATTATAGGGCTGAACCAAGTTAAAAAGTACCTAAATTATATTTTCTAAGAAACTAGATTCCTTACATGCAATGGAATGTATTCAGTAGTTAAGTGTACTGCAAGCATCATGTTCACATACTACAGGGTCCATGTGACTTATAAGTGTGCAGTATATAAGAAGGCATGTGCCCAGACTATGTGATGTCCATAAAAGATAGTGTCTACATGGTATGAGAAGCCTCTACAAGGTACATGTAATTGCATCATTGTTGTCCTTCCATCAGACAGTCTTTTAAAACAAAATCTTTTAAAGAATTGGCTGGCTGTGTTGTACTGCTTTAAACTGTACTGTTTCTAGTGGCTTTTGAATCTTTTTAATGGCATTTTATTCTTTTAACTTCAGGTGTGAATTGTTTTACTACTGTAAATAGATTAATTCTATTTTAATGTTCACTTCTTTTACGTTTTTAATTGTATTGTTCTTTTGAATTGTGAGCTCCTTTGAGTCTCAATTTTGGGAGTTGTTGTTATTGCTGTTGTTTTACAAAATAAATAGATGAAAAGAATGATGAAGGCCAGTGTTTATTCTCCTGAAATACACATTTCTTGGAAGTCCACAAATTAAGGTATCCTAATCAGAATGGTAATGTTAATCTTCCAACTAGACAATACTATTGAGAATTCGGACGACCAAAACATAACCTGGCCAAGATCCTATATGACTTGGGCATAGTGTACATTATTTACTGGTGCAGTTACATTACAAAGACCCTATATTAAATACCAACATAGCACAGCATGTGTGGCTCAATGATCGACGCACATAGCTGGTAACCCATTGTGCAACTGCAATAAGTAACATGCAAAGGCAATGCATGGAGTCAATGCACATTCACACACTACTCTGTGTACTTCAGTGCACTACTGGAAGTGCAATGGTCCCACATGTGCAAACCCACTTATGCTGCCATCCACTGGATATGACTATTGCACATTGCTTAAGAAAAACACTCTGCATGCATAGCAGAAGTTGCACCTGTGCATGTCCATAAGTGTGAAGTGTGCTCCATATAAAAAGGCATATGTCCAGACTATGTGATGTCTATAAAAGATAATGTTCCATTACTATGTCTATGAAAGAGAATTTAACCGACTGCTGGTCCCTGAGTGCAGCTCCATGCTTCCTCTCTCCAGGGAGAGAGGAAGAGGAACAAGGTTAGTCCTCTTTCCCTGGAGTAGAGACAGGAGGCAGACCTCTTTGCCCTACTCTCTCCTTCCCCCTCCATTCCATAGAATTACCCCCTTGGAATTACCAGTTACTGGGGAAAGTTTTAGATGAAACACAAGGAACTAGTAACTAGCCTCTTAAGCACTGTTTAAAATTAGACACATGACCCAAGTTATATGTAGATTGGCATAGTGCTTTCAAGGTTGGACTCTAGAGACCGGGGTATGATTCTCAGCTCGGCCATGAAATCCACTGGGTGATCTTGGGCAAGTAACATTTAAACAGCTTCATTTATATACCGCTTCATACCCTTAAGGAGTGTCTAAGTGGTTTACAATTGTAAGCTATTTGCCCCCCAACAATCTGGGTACTCATTTTAGAGACCTCGGAAGGATGCAAGCCTGAGTCAAGCTTCAGCCCTTTGCTGGTCTTGAACTCGCCACCTTATGGTTTTGAGTGAGTGGCTGCAGTACAGGCATTTAACCACTGCGCCACCAGGGCTGAAGTAACATGCTCTCAGCCTCAGGGGAAGGCAAAGGCAAACCTCCTCTGAACAAATCCAGCCAAGAAAAACCCATGATAGGGTCTCCATAAGTCTGATGCCACAAACAGGATTCCAGCGACGGCAATTGCAGCCACATGAAAGGTTTCTGTAAACAAACATATTGAGGATGCAAGTGCGGAAATGTGATTAACCTTCTTGGATTGTTACACAGGATTTATATCACTCCAAAAGTGTAGATAGCCAAACTCCACCAGCCTGTTTCTCCCAGTGTCCAACAAGAGAGCTTTGGGAAGCCTCTAAGCAAGATCATGTATACAGTAATCTATTTTTAATATTGCCATTTTCTGTCTATGGTTTATGCTGCTTGGAAGTATTGCACACACACACATATATAAAAGTCAGAATCTATATTTAATATCATTATGTCAAAACGAAACCTTCCAATTTGTGAGGCCTTGTCTTCTAAGCCTCACAGTGTTGCCAACCACTTGCAAACAGGGAGAAGGGAGTTGAAATTTTCTTTAAAAATCACACACACACACACACACACACACACACACACATTTTTTTAAAAAAACCAAACCCACAATGTTGCCTCTTTGACTTCCAACATTTATGACCTTTTACAAACTTTATATGGGAATACAAATATCCCATCATGTCAGCCTGGGTTTGATTGGAATTGAAATCCCACAGGGAGCTAGGGAAGGAGAACAAAATGCAATAAAATCTCCCAATTTCATGTTAAACCATTGACATTTTAAGAAGAACTAAACTGGCAGTCGTCAATCTATTGTGAGTGACACTGAAGCAGAAATTCCTCAGTGAAGGTCATAGTGCTAGAAGCAAAGATGGGAGCATTCTAGCAACACCTGACACGCTATACAGCTTTGCTGTAAGCAGAGCTTGGAAAGTTACTTTAGAAAGTAATTAATTGTTGTTCAAGTTCCAACCCACCCACCCACCTCGCCAGCAGTTGCCACTATATTTACTATTTTAAAAGGAGCTTTACTTCCTCTTTTCTCAAAAATAACTGATTAGTTCTTATTTAATTAATTAATTTTTATTCTATTTTTCTCCCACATTGGAACCAAAGGGGCTTACACTGTACGCTAAAACAGTATATCTAAAAGAATCTGTAGTACAAAATTTTTAAGAAGCATTAAACAAAAATCCCTTTAAAAACATTAATTTAAAACAGTTATGAACACATTAAAACCTTTCACAAATCAAAAACCAGCACACTCATTCAGCTAAAAGCTGAGAGACGGTATAACTAAGGCTGCATCTGCACTGCAGAAATAATCCAGTTTGACACACGTTAATGGCCATGGCTCAATGCTATGGAATTGCTATGAAGCAGAGCTCTCTGACAGAGAAGGCTTAAATGTCTCACAAAACTATAATTCTCAGACCTCCATAGCATTGAGCCACAGAAGTTCAAGTGGTGTCAAACTGGATTATTTCGGCGGTGAAGATGTCGCCTTGGGAGGCCTTTGCTTGCCAGCCAGAGAGAGGCCAACTGAGCCCTTCTTGCCAGAGAGTTCCATAACCGAGGAGCAGCCACCAAGAAGGCTCTTTCCCAAGCCATCACCGGATATATCCAAGAGAAATGCCTTCCCTAGAGATCTTAAAACTCAGGTAGGCTCCTATGGAGATACAGGGCTTTCAAGGGCGCCTGTATCACCAAGTGAACCCTGAGATACCACTGCTCTCCAAACATGTGCCTTTTGGCAGAAGTAAGTTGTGGTATTTGCCTGCTTCCTTTTAAAATGCTGCAAAATGGGCTGCAAGGTTAGTGCTGGCAAGAAAATGGAAAACCAATGCAATTCCAACATGTATGGAGTGGTTGGAGAAAGTGATGGAAATGGCTCAATTAGTTAGATTAATGAGTTTGGTGATAAGAAAACAAATAAAAGTTTTTGCAGACAAGTAGAAACCACTTGTAGACGATATTAAAAAAAATTTAAAGGAAATATTAGTGTCAGTGGATTTTATAGTTAGGTAAGTTGCATCTTGTAGAGCGGCAGGATATAAATAATTTTATCATTATTAGTATTGGTATTAATATTAATACTGTTATTATATATTTGTATTAAAGTGATAATGAAGGAATGTGGGATAGTAGATTGGTAAATATTTTTGGCTAAAAAGAAAAATACAGTAGAAGATAAACAGAGGAGAAGCGAAGAGCTATTACAGTCAAGAAACCAATTAAAGAATAGGCTGAGAGTCTTGTGTTGTTTTGTTTTTATTTGTTCTGAGTTGTTTATATGTTTGTATTCTTTTTAAAGGGAGGAGGGAGTGGGAGCTGGGGAAGGTAATAGATGTTAAATGATAACTTGATTTCAAGATTTGGGTTATGGGGTGTATCGTATATGTGTACGTCTGTATGTTTAATAAAAGTATTAATATAAAAATGCTGAAAAGATGGTGTGAGTTGAGAAAGGCTCAATGGAAGGAGAAAGCAGAGTCCCCAGGTTTTTTTTAAAAAAAAAACTTTTAAAATTTTAAATTATTTAAATGTTCTTTAAAAACATCAAATTTCAGCAAATTTTTCATTTTAACCACAAGTAAAAATGCACATGTAAATACATTTAGGCTGTGCATATGATATTGTGATTTAAAGGTATAGTGTTAATTTTGCTAGTTGTTTACGTCACAACTAATACCATTGCCTGCAGCAACACATAGGAATTGCAATTTATGAGTAACATTAGTACAAAAAAAAAACCACGACTAAAGATTTTGTATGGTGTGGTATGGGAGGAGGAGGTCAACAGGGAGATGACAACATGAGTTACTGCACTGGGTGATGCCAACCCTAGTGACGCATTGGCTGTAAGTCGGAAATGATTGAAGGCACACAACAATAACAACCTAGCAAGGAATTTTCTTTGTCAAAACCTGAGAGATTTTCTGTATTTTTGAGAGCAGGATTTTTTTTTTATTTTTTTTTTTTTTGCATTTTTCTATGAAATGCTCAAAATGAAAAATGTTGTAATTATTGCCTCATTGCATGGGCAAGTAAAAATAATAACAATGGATTAGTTGTCTGTGTCTTTATCATCAATCATCCTGTCCTTTTTTTGCTTGCTCATGTATATAGGTGTGTGCATGTGTGTGTGTGTGTGTGTGTGTGTGTTGGTTTAGTTTGACAAAGGGAATAGCCACTAGCTCTGTACAAAATGCAGGAAACACATTGCAAAAGCCCTGCACTGCTTGGTGCTTTGGTCTTGCACTGGAGGCAAGCTCCCATAAAAGGTTGGCGCATCCTTTTGCCATGCTGGGATGGCTGTCACAACCAAAATCTTGGCAATTTAGAAAAAGAAATCACAAACCTACTTACCGCACCTGGCATCTTCCTCCAAGAGGCCGCTGCCTAACTCTGCTCAGTAGCAGAGCCGGCCTGATACTGATTCCTGCCTGGGTGCAGTAACTCTTCGCTATTAAAACCCAATGAAGCCAAACAGTTGGCCACAAAGCTGTATCTCAGCATTTTTGCTCTTGACAGCCAGGCTCTGATATTTATGAAGATACTTTTTCAGTAGCTGCGTTCCCCCATCACTGCATGCTTGAAGGGTTAGTTTTGCATAGCTCTTAGCCAGTATGTTTCCCTTTGGTGACACAGTAAATATTAAGAAGCAAATAACTGCAGGCAAGTTCCTATAATAACTTGGGTAATGATGACAATATCTTTGGCTAAAACACACATGCACACACACACACACACACCCCTGGCCCAGAGCTTATTGCTTAGCTGTCACTGTTTAAAATGATAAAAGAATGGTGGGTAATGCAGGAGATTGCCAGTGTATTATGGTTAGATACCAATTTCTGATTGAAAGCAGAAAAGGATGACTTCAATAGGATACTTGACATAGTAACCTTGTGCAAATAGGTTGCACATAACAGCCTTTGTTTCCTTAAGGCCTCACATTAGAACAAAGGTGAGCAACACACAAACCATGGGATACATATAGTCTTTTAACCACAGAGAGAGAGAGAGAGAGAGAATTAAAAGGGGGTATGATTTATTATTTTTGCATTCTGCCCTCCTACTTACATTACCTGGCCATGAAAATTGCAGAATGGAGGATTTCTAGGGTCCAGGAACTCTGAGACACACATTCTCTGTCATCCCACTTTTTAATCTGCTGCTTGAAAATGTCCCAGTTTCTCCCTCCCACTTTCTCCCTTTGCCCTCAGTTTACTTCAGTTGCTACAAATATAGGTCACAGTGAACAGTAGTTTTCACTCAACTCATCAAAGGGGAGAGAAGGAGAGGGGCAAAAGCTTGCCCTTCCCAGTAGGCAAAGGCAAAAGCAAACTGCTGCAGCCTCTCCTAGCTTGTATGTTCTTCCTCACTGATAATGTTTGCCATCTTGACCACCCTCTCATGTCGCTTGCCCACACATGTCTCTGTTTTCATACGGGAAATGCTGTGAAATATTTAAGACTCCACCACCCTTCAAGGCAGTGTCTTTCCCTGTCAAACAGCACTTACTGTCAGGAAGTTTTTCCTAATGTCACGTTGAATCTCTTTTCCTGTAGCTTGCATCCATTGCTCCAGGTCCTAGTCTCTGGTGCATCAGAAAACAAGCTTGATCCAGCCCTCAATATGAGTCTTCCTCCCAAACTCATCAAATAGAAGGGATCCTAGAACTGTTTTTAAAGAGGAAGGCTCAGCACTGACAAGTAGGTTGTTATTAGTCTTGCCTCCTTACAGCTACTTACAAGACAAGGGCATATTACTTTTCTCCCATCCATTGTCATTCAAGCATCCTTAAATATGAAGACTCTTATGAGCACAATGTGTACTTGGAAGGGCCCTCTGTGTGTTCAGTGTAGTTTACTCTTAAGTTAGTGTGCTTAGAATGGATTGCAGGCAATCTTTATTACTCTTAGGAGAGCTCACTTACGATCACTGCCTTAGTATTTCTTAACACTTTACCATTTAGTACACTTCTGATTGATTATTCTTGTTGTGTGTCTTCAAATCATTTCAGACTTATGGTGACCTTAAGGCCATACTATAGGATTTTCTTGGCAAGATATTTTTCAGATGGTCTTTGCCTTTACTGTCTTCTGAGGATGAGAGATTGTGTGTTGCCCCAGGTTGCCCCAGTGGGTTTGCATGGCTGAGCAACTATTCAAACCCTGGCCTCCACAGTCATAGTCCATGCTCAAAGCACTATTCCATACTAAAGAACCACAATGGCAAAGAAATTGGTGGTCCCAATTTTGGCACATCATTTCAGATTGGATCTCAGTCACCCCCTGCCGAAAATGGTAGGGGGGCTCCAGTCCCTCTGCCACCCTGTTCCAGGGCCCACGTTGAATCATCAACCATTTATTCTGAAAGCTGGATTTATGTTTGCCGTTTCAAGGGTCCAGATGTTGCTCTCCAGTTCACAGTGTGCATTTGTTGACTTCACATGGACAGCAGAGTTGAGGAGGAAGGAAGCACACAGAGCCCCTGCCATTTTTCTCTTTCAAACCATTCTTCATTTGTTGCTATGAAGGGAGAGGATGGTCAAGCCTGGCTGGAGACACCCCAACCACAGCTCAGGGAATGCTGTGAAGGGAGGCCTGTGGCAAAGAAATGATTCAAAACTGAGGTTTGTCTATGTCAGGCGGCTAATAGGGAAGTGATGGAACAGACTGCAATAGACACTGGACAGTCACCTAGAGGAAGGAACTGATTATGGTTTTGGAAAGCTGTGACTGATTAAGTTATTCAGCAAGGTTTAATGTGTCAGCTATACGTGTGTCTTAATAAACTTCCACTTATTTGTTCTCTTTTCTACAACTGTCTCTGTCTGATCTTATTAAGTTGGTGGAGAGTCTGGTCACACTTGCCACAGAGAACCCAACACAGTCAGGGCTGGATTAACCATTAAACAAAACAGGCAAGTGCTTAGAGTATCAAGGGAAAGAGAGCACCATAGACATTTTCCATTGCCAGATTTACTATGGGCCATATGGTGCAAAACTGCAAATGGTGCAACCAAATAGTGAACCAGCTTCCACAAGAAATGGGGAAAATTTACACACATATACATAGAATACACACACACACACAATATACAATATATGCAATTTATATATACAATAATAAAAATAATAATAAAATAGTAATAATAGAGGTTAAATAAAGTGGAAGTATACAAAACAAACAAAAAGACTGCAAATGGAAAGGGCAGCAATGAAAGAAAGAGTAAAGAGAGTTAAGATGTACAACTCAGCAACAAAGTTAGAATTGGCCAATCCATTGTATTCTACATCACCATGTATGGATGTGAGAGCTGGACAGAGAAGAAAGCAAATAAGAAGAAAATCATTTCAGATGTGGTGCTGGAGACGAGTGCTGAGGATACTATGGACAGCCCAAAAAATAAGGGTGCTAGAACAAAGGAAGCCTGAACTCTCTCTGGAAGCCAAGATGACAAAACTGAGACTGTCTTACTTTGGCTGCATCAGGAGAAGGTATGAGTCATTAGAGAAGACAATAATGCTAGGAAAAGTAGAAATAGAAAGAGAGTAAGACTGCATGCCAAATGGCTAGATTCAACTTAGGAGGTCACAGGCCTGAATCTGCAAGAGAAGTGGAGGATAGGGGGCCTTGGAGATATCCACAAGGTTGCCATGAGTTGAGGTTGACTCAAGGGCCCAAAACAGATAGGCCAAAAGCGCTACCTTTGAGCCAATCTGGGGGATGTAATGTTCAGATAACACACATCCCCAGATCAGGCCAAATCAGTACCACAGCCACCTAAGGTGGCCAAAACCCAGTCGCAAAAGGAGCTCAAAAAAAGTGCTCCTTGCAGACGGACCATGGTGGTGGGCAGCCTTGGGACTGAGATGTCTGGTCGCCATGGTCCCATGCCAAATAGGGAGCTAGTCAGCTAGCAACAACTAATATAAAAATAAACATTATTTTCTAGAGGTTTTTATTCATTAAAAAATACAATTTTATTTTATGGTTTATTATTGTCTATATTTGGAATTAGATCAATATGGGGACACCAAAATCTTTTAAGTGCTTAGGGCTAATAAAGATCTTAAGTCCACCAAGGGGGGTGGGGGTACCCAGGTACCAATCCAATAAGGTCCAGGTACCCAATCCAATTAGGGATTAAGGTGTGGGGGGGTGCAAAATGAGTGACAGGAGCCCTAGGCTTGGAATGTGGGGCTAGCCTGAAAGGGAATCCATCACAGTTGCGCTTGAGATTCCCTATAAACTCTGTAATGAAGACATTTGTCTGCCTCCTCTTTCCTGAAGCAGCATTATGAGTGCCGACCTAAGCAAGCAGCATGCCAAAGGAATTGCAGCAGCGCAATGTACAATCTATGGTCTGATAAAAGGAGAGGGGAAATTCTCACTTAGGTATATTTGCTGTGTATAATATGCTTTGTCTTTATCCCTGCTTTCAAAGACTACCTGCCATCTTCTCCAAGCCTCCAAGAATCACAGTTACTAAACAGAACTAACTCCCAATAAAACACAGCTGGGGTCACTTGCACTTTATTAAAAAGCGTTGGAGATCATACCAGCAACAGCAACAATAACAACAACAAACGACAGCAAACCCTCCCCTGTTTAATTCCTCTGCCCCAAGGCCAGTAAAACATAGGTTGCACTCAGAAACGTGGATAGGGTACCAACAACTCAGATACTGAACATGACATGATGGGGCACGGGGGAACTGCCAGAGGGAAAGCTATCAAGTGTGTGTTTCCACTACCCGAAGCAGCCATCCATTTCTGGAGTTAATGAAAACTCCCACACAGATCCAGCTGTTGCATCGATGTGGCTATTTCTTTTTAGATTCCCCCAGCACTTCAAGGTGATTTCACCTTTGGCTGCCTTCTCAGTTCCAATGCTGGTCTTCTTGTGCGAGTGGTATTATGCAGGAACAGCAAATGTGCTGGTGATCTCTGTTCCATCCTATGAACTAAAAAGGGGGAAGATTATTGTGTGTAGCTTTCCAGCTCCTGGAGAAGAGGATGTATGAGATTCCGGCTGCTAGTGACTTTTATTTCACTGGGCCAGTGAATCTGCCCTGTGTTTTTGTCCAAAGTTTAAAGGTGTTCAGGCTAAACCCCAGAGTGGATTCACCACCATGAACAGAATCATAGAATCACAGGAGATTATCACACAGAGGCTTACCATCACTAAAACGTGGCTAAATGGTCCAAAAACCACGACGGTGTGATCACCAGTTGCACTTGTTTCCTGTGATTAAATCATAAGGGAATGGTTCCTCTCATCTCCCATATGTTCCTGTTATTGGAGAAATGGCTGCTATGTGAATGCGTTGATGATGGGAGAGGAATGGGATGCCTCCCTGACAATTTAATCACAGGAAACAAGCATGACTGGTGATCACACCGTCGCAGTTTTCAAATGATTTAGCCATGTTTTAGCGATGGTAAGACTCCATGTAATAATCTCCATAGAATCATAGAGTTGGAAGAGACATAGAATCATAGAGTTGGAAGCCCCCCCCCCCCAAAAAAAAAATAGCTTTTGAAAGCTTTTCTGCCAAACTATCAGGAACGTAGAAGCTCTAGCAAACAGTGGGGTGGTGTCAGGATGTTCAGGGAAGATAAATATTAGCTGTGTGCTTCACAGCTTAAGCAATGCATGTGCCCATCTGAAGGAGCACCAGCATGAAAATAAAGTGCTAAATGAAATGTAATTACTGGGCTGCACATCCAGGCAAATAAATAAATATTTGTTTGTTTATTTATTTATTTTACATCCTGCCTTTCTCCCTGAAGACTATTCAAGGTGGTTTACAACCATCTGAAACCAAGTTCGACTAAATGCTCTTAACAGAAAATTAAAAGACAATTTAACCCCAGTTGTGTTTAAAAACACGAGTTAAACACAGATTTAAATCAGATTTAAAACAAAAATAAAATACAGACAAAGCACACAGCTCATCTAACTACAATGAGTTAACAAACCAAAGGTCTGCCAAATGAAAAGGTCTTTTGCCTGCTGGTGGAAAGATAACAGAAATTTAGTCAACCAAATTTCCCATGGAAGAGAGTTCCACAGCAGAGATGGTGAACAAGGTGAACCAAATTATCTTTGAGACAGTTCAGACATGCAAATGCCTCTGTACATGAAACAATTCAAATTTGGGGCATTTTTGGTTTTAGGGTATGGGTATTGGGAGGGGTGGGACCATAGTTTTATTCTTGGCACAGTGGAGTTTATGAGGGTCAAGCAAACCATACTTTACACATAGGTTTGCCATGCAGGATTGTTCCAGCCCCTGAGGTTTCCAGTCCAAAACCTGAGGCCTGGATTTAGTTCCAGAGATGTCATTAAACGTTATGCATTAAATATTAGCCACAGTTGCTCACAATATGTCATGCAAACAGTGGAGGAAAGGGAAAGAAAACATATTTCCCTGTTTAGAAATTAAGAGAGAAATCTTAGCTAAGGGGTTTGTTCCCAGATCAAGGTGAAATGAGATTATTCCTTCTCACCTACTTAGGGAAATGGACGAAGGAACATTTAAAATAGCCTACTTGCTTCTAGCCAGAAGATGGATGTGGAGCAGAGTGGAAACTGAGCCCTTGCACCACATCAACTGGGAGGGTAGGAGCAGGCTAAATAAATACCCTTAAAGAACCTTTTGCAAGTCGCAGCAATAAATCAGTGAAATCCTAAAATTGTAGCAAGTTGCTACTCTTCTAGCTGAACTGGAGATATGTGCATAACCCTTCCTTCTTGCCCAGAGCTGACCCCAATTCCCAAATGAATGGCCCTTGTGGTCTCTTCCAACTCTACAATTCTATGATTCTATGTTTCTATGAAAATATTTATAACTTAGAACACATTGTACATTTAAAAGATAAAAAAAAAACTATGATCCAGAATGGCACATTCATTTGTGTGCCGGAGTATGACAATGGCGCTGGGCCCAGGACAGAACCCTGTAGCCCCTCACTGGTCACTTCTTTCCAGGATGAAGAGGAGTCATTGTTGAGCACCCTTTGGGTTTGGTTGGCCAAGCTATTACAAATCCACCTAACAGTTGTATTGTCTAGCCCACATTTTGCTAGTTTATTTGCAAAAATATCATGGGGAAACTTGTACTACCCCTTTACTTATGGATCACTGCTATGGAACTCTGGGAATTATAGTTTACTGTGGCACAAGAGCTCTCTGGCAGAGAAGGCTAACTATCTCAGAAAACTACAGTCCCCAGAGTTCCATAGCATTGAGCCATAGAAGTTAAAGTGGTGTGAAACTGGATTATTTCCGAAGTGAAGGTATGTAGTCAAGTCAAGACAGGTTATTTCCATACTTTTGGGAAACCATCCCAGAGGTTTCTTTTCCCTGCCAGTAAAAACATCTGTAAAGAAATCATAATTTGCATCCCCTTGCTGCTCTCCCCTAAACATGCCACTTGAGGCAACTATCCCAGAATTCCATAGCACTGAGCCATGGCAATTAATGTGGTGTAAAACTGGATTATTTCTGCAGTGCAGATACAGCCTTACTTGAGTAGGGCCTCATTCCCACTTACAAATAAATTGGTATGTAATCCAAATCAATGGATCAATTCGACATCGGATTTACACTACACTCGCTCCAATTGAATTTTCTGTCATTTTCTGGCATCAAAATAACCCACTTGTGGTTCTCATTCACAATCGATTCCAAATGATTTGGTTTCAGCTGGCTGAAAGGAAAATTTGAATTGATTCCGATCCGCTTGTGGTTAACACTTGTGCAAAATCAATTTATCAAAAAGAAGTGGAAAAATTCAGCATCAAAAAGAAGCGGGTTAAATGGGTCTGGAGCACACACACACCCCTTGGAACTGCTTCAGTGATTTGGATTAAGTGGAAACCAAGTTAGTTTGAACTGGTTCGAACCGAATTGCGATCTGGTTTAAAAGATAGTGGAAGTGAGGCCTAGGGTTGTTTGTTTGTTTGGAAGGGGGGCATTTGATGCTCCACTTCTGGCAGCAATATCTATTAGGTCATCCATAAGTAAATTCCAACTTTAAATCCATTCCTTCCCCAAAGAAGGGCTACTCAGACAACCTGTCCCTTCCTTTTTTTAAATGTCCAAAGATGGAAACCAGGATGCAACTAAACATTTTCCATTGCATGGACAGTGGGTGAAAAATGGGATGGGATGGCAGAAGGGCTGGATCTGGGATCCCTGGACAAGAGATTTAACTGAAGGAACATGTTTGTGCGTGTTTGCTTTACTCCTTTCCAGTAGACACAGGGTTCCAAAGAGCCCTTCTTCCCAGGAGCCACAAGACTCCAAAGAGCCCTTCTTCATGGTAGCCACAGGGATTCAAAGAGCCTTTCTTTCCAGCAGACCCAGGGCTCCTTCTTCTCTCTAGCCACATGTCTTTTCATGGGCAGCCACAGGGCTCCAAAGAGCCCTTCCACCCCAGTAGACAGGGCTCCAAAAGGCATTTTTCCAGGACCTACAGGGGCCCAAAGAGCCTTTCTTTCCAATAGCCACAGGGCCCTAAAGAGTCCTTTTTATCAGTAGCCGCAAGGCTCCAATGTGCCCTTCTTTCCACTAGCCACCAGGGTCCAAAGAGCCTTTCTTTCCAGTAGCCACATGGCTCCAAAGCCATGTTCCTTCTAGTAGCCACAGGGGTCCTTTCCACTAGCCATAGAGGTTCAAATATCCCTTTTCCCCAGTAGCCACATGTTTTTTTTCAGTAGCCACAGGGGTCCCAAGAGCCCTTCTTCATAGCCACAGGGGTTCTACGAGCCCTTCTTTCCAGCAATCAGGGGCTCTAAAGTGTCCTTCTTCTTCCCAGTAGCCACAGGGTCCAAAGACTTCTTTTTTTCAGTAGCCACAATGCTTCAAGGAACCCTTCTTCCCAGTAGCCACAGAGGTCCTTTCCACTAGCCCCAGTGGAGCCCTTCTTTTCAGTAGCCATGGGGCTCTTTAGAGACTTTCTTTCCAGTAGCCACAGGGGTCCCAAGGACCCTTCTTCCCAGTAGCCAATGGGGCTCTAAAGAGCCTTTATTCTCAGTAGCCACAGGGCTTCTAAGAGCCCTTCTTTCCAGTAGCCATGGGACTCCAAAGAGCTCTTCATTCTAGTAGCCGCAGAGCTCCTTTCCAGTAGTCACAGGGATCCGATAGAGCTCTTCTTTCCAGTAGCCATGTGGCTCTACTCTTCTTCCCAGTTGCCATAGGATCCTAAGAGCCCTTCCTTCCAGTAGCCACAGGGGTCCTTTCTAGTAGCCACAGGGATCCAAAGAACCTTTATTTTCAGTAGCCACAGTGTCCTAAGAGTCCTTCTTCCCAGTATCCGCACAGGGGTACTTTCCAGTAGCCACAATGCTCCAAAGTTCCTTTCTTTCCAGTAGCTACTGGGGTCCAAAGAGCCTTTCTTTCCAGTAGCCTCAGGGGTCTTAAGAACCCTTCTTTCCAGTACCCATGGGGCTCTAAAAAGGCCTTCATTCTAGTATCTATAGGGGTCCTTTCCAGTAGCCACAGGGGTCTTAAGAGCCCTTCTTCCCAGTAGCCAATGGGGCTCTAAAGAGCCTTTATTCCCAGTAGCCACAGGGCTTCTAAGAGCCCTTCTTTCCAGTAGCCACAGAAGTCCTTTCCAGTAGTCACAGGGATCCAAAGAGCTCTTCTTTCCAGTGGCCATGTGGCTTTATTCCCAGTAGCCACAGGGCTTCTAAGAGCCCTTCTTTCCAGTAGCCACAGAGGTCCTTCCCAGTTGCCACAGGGTCCTTAGAGCCCTTCTTTCCAGCAGCTACAGGGGTCCATAAAAAAACCTCCTTTTCCCCAGTAGCCCCAGGGTTCCTTCCCACTAGCCCCAGGGGTCCTAACAAGAGCCCTTCTCCCCAGTAGCCCCAGGGGCTCCAACCTTGAGGGCTGGGGGTGAGAGATGGATGGGAAGAAGGAGACAGATCATCCAGCCCTCCCTTCTCCCAGACACCCCCCCCCCCATCTTCATCCAAGGAGAAGCCTTGGAATTTTTTTGGGGAGGGGGGATCCCTTGCATCCCTTGAAGGAAGGTGAGAGAAAGAGACAAAGACACAGACACAGAGCCCCCCCTGCCCTGAAACCCCCAAATCCAGAGCCTTGTAGGGGATGCCCTCCCCAGTCCCTGCCTCCATCCTCCGCACCTGCTTCTTTCTTGCCTTTTTGCACAGATCCTCCCTTCTCTGGATGCCTTTCTTTCCCAATGCGGATTTCTAACAGGGAAGAGGGGGGTTTCTTTTATGATGTATGGAAGGGATCCTTCCTTCTTCCTCCCAGCTTTCTCTCCATCACGATCTAGTGGCTGCCTGGCTCCCTTCCCAATAGGAGTCTGCCTGGCATCATCATCATCATCATCATCATCATCATCATCATCATCATCATCATTCTTCTTTGGCATTTGCTCACACACATATTTCATTCCCCCTGGCCAACCTCTTCTCCTCTTTCCTAGTTCATCTTCACCCTCCTTTATTCAGGGTGACCAGGCATGTCCTCCTTTTCCCGGACCGGTCCTACATTTTGCTTGCCTGTCCTACATTTCCCCTTCCCACAGTTGTGGTGAGGACATCTGGTCACTCTGGGCATCCTCTTTTTTCCAGGAGATGTCCTCCATGCCAACCTTCTGTCTGGGAGGAACTTCCAAAGGTCCTCCATTTTGAGCATGCCTAAGGAGCATGGATTTATATATAGGAGGGGTCTTAGCTTGTAATTTTTGCAAGGCCCTACATTTTGTCTTGACTGTCCTACATCGTGGACTGGGTGTCCTCCTTTTGCAGGACACACCCTCCATTCCCACCTTCTGTCCAGGAGGAATTCCCAAAGGTCCTCCATTTTGAGCATGGGTTTCTATGAGTGTTTTTAGCTTTTAACTTTGACCTGTCCTACACTTTTTTGTCTTGGCTGCCCTATGTTTTTGCTGTCCCTCATCCTCCTTTATGGTGAGGACATCTGGCCACCCACCTTCATTTTATTTTATTTTATTTTATTTTATTTTATTTATCTTCCTGGGTTGATCTTAGATGGCTTTGGGAAAAATGCTGCCAACTTCTCTCTTTCAGTTAGTCCCAAAGGTGCCACAACATTCCTTTGCATGTTGCAAGAATCAGGTAAGAGTTTGGAAAGTGAGGCTACAGCATTATTTTTGGGGAGAGGGGTGAGGTTTCTGCTATAGGGCACCTGTCACACCAGACAGTTGTAGCAGTATGATTCCGCTTTAAATGCCAAAGTTCCATCCTGTAGAAATTTGGGATTTTCAGTTTAGGGAGGGAGTGTTTAGACATTTCAGCCAGAGAGCTCTAGTGCCTCTTCTTCACCCTACAAAGCCAAGCATCTCTAGAATGGAGGCCTGGCAGTTAAAATGGAATCATAACGCTATAATTGTGCAGTGTGGCAAGGCCTTACCACACTGTACAATTATAGCATTATGATTCCACTTTAACTGCCAGGGCCCCATCCTATGAGATGCTAGGTCCCAGCCAAAATGCAGGAAACATTTTATTTTACTTTTGCAAGGAAGGCTGATCACACTGTACAGTTATGCCATTATGATTCCACTTTCACTGCCAGGGCCCCATCCTATGGGATACTAGGTCCCAGCCAAAAATGCAGGAAACATTTTATTTTATTTTATTTTATTTTTGCAGGGAAGGCTGATCACACTGCACAGTTATAGCTTGACAGTTCCACTTTAACTGCCAATGATGCATCCTTATCAGACTGTAGAGTTATAGTGTTATGATTCTGCTTTAAGTTCCAAAACTTCCTTCTAGGAGAGGCTGGGTCCCAGCTGAGAGCTCTGGTGCCAGGACAAACTACCATTCCCAGAATTCCATAGCATGGATCCATGGCAATTAAAGTTGAGTCATAGTGGATTATTTCTGCAATGAAAAAAACCCACTGGGATATCCTGGGCAAGTCATACTCTCTCAACCTCAGACTACACTGTCTCAGGTTCAGACTGGACACACTTTCTCAGCCTCAGAGGCTGGCCAGGGCAAGTCCTCCTCTGAGTACACCTTTGAACACTGGGATACTCTGGCCAAGTCACACTCTCTCAACCTCAGACTGCACTCTCTCAGCCTCAGAGGCTGGCAAGGGCAAACCCTCATCTGAATAAACCTTGCCAAGAAAAAACCCATAAATAGTTTGCTATGGACATGACCTGAAGCCACTCAACAGGATTAAGAGTAGCAAAAGCTTTGGGGTTTTCTGGAGCTGAGAGAGTGTGACTTTACCCATCTTCTTGTATTGCAGTCACACTATCATCCATCCCTTGCTTGATCTAATAATAATAATAATAATAATAAAATGGGACTTGAGCAGACTGAGCAAAGCCCTCCTTTTGAAAGGCTTGGAAGACTTTTGAGTCTGTGGCTTTAAAAGATATATATATATATATATATATCTCCAACCATTAGGATTCCAGGGAAATACAACTTAATTTTCTGCTCTCTCTCTCTCTCCCCTCCATCCATCTATCCTCTCCCTTCCCTCCTCCTCTTCCTCTCTTCCTTTTCTCTCTGCCACACTCTTTCTCTTCTCTGGACCAGCGTCCTCCCAGAACGTCAGATGGTGATTTTTCCTCTTATAGGTTGAGCCTTGTGTTGATTTCAGATCTGGGAAGAGAGGGAGTGAGAAAAGAAGAAGAAAAAAGGAAAGGGAGGGAGAAAAAAAAAAGAAGGGAAGGGGAAAGACAAGAGAGGAGTGCAGCTGCAACCCTTCAGCTTCTGTGTCAGGGTTTGGACAGCAGCAGAGGAAGAAAAGGCAGGCAAAAAAGGAGATACACACACATATATTTTTGGACCTGACTGTGGCAGGGCGAAGGGAGGAAAGGAGGAAAAGGAAGAGGAGGAAGAGGAGGAGGAAAAAGAGAGAGACCCCTTTGGAAATCACCCTTTCAGAGAAGAGGAGGAGATCCTAGCCTTTTCTTGGCATCCTTAGCTCCAGATCCAAGCCCAGATGGGTCTGGGAAGGAAACCTGGGATGTCTTCTTTGGTTTTGGACTCCAAAGAATCCTATTCGACCCAAGGAAGTTGAACTGGGTGGCTGCCGCAGAGTTCTTCAACTAGGGAGGATTTGTTATCACTATTAATATCACTCCTGCTATTAAGAGTCATCATCAGCATCCTCATCATCAGTTCTCAGGATCATTTTTTTGGTTGCTTGTTGGTTTGCTTGCTTGTTTCACCACCAGCCATTTCCTTGTGGACCAACTGCCTGTGGATTTTATATGTGCTTCCAAAAAAGACAGGGAAGGGAGAGGAGGAAAAAGGAACACCATTCCGCTTGGTGGCTTTGGGTAGTATTTGATTGCAGATTTTGAAAAGTATCCAATTATTATTTTTTTAATAATAATAATAATAATAATAATATCCTAACTCTGGACCGGTCTCCGTCCATCCATCTGTGTCTTTGCACTGCCATGGGATTGAAGATTTTTTAGCCTGGTGGTGGTGGCCACCCCTCCCATTTTTTATTTTTACTTCATTTTATTCTCTCCTTGCCCTGCACTCAAAAGCTTACATATATGAGATGGAAAATCGAGGGCTGTTCGGTGCCCTTTGTTACCTGATGCTTAATGCCCCTTTGGTGTTCATGGTACAAGGTAAGTCCCAAACTTCCATTTCTTTCTGTCTCTCTCCCTCTCTCTTATTTTTTTCCTGCCTCTTCCTGTAACAAAATAAAGCTGCTCATTGACAGCCACTAGTAAGTGTCATTTTAAAAGAAAAAGTGACCCCCCCCCCTCCACTCCCCAGCTTGCAAATGCATGTGAACAGATCTGAAAGCCAAGTAGAAAGCAAAATTGGTATGTGTTGGTTGAATGCTGCACTGTTAGGGTCCTTCTGTAGATTGCCTGTCTTCTGTAAAGGCAAAGGAGCTCATGCTGTTGAAAATGCAGGGGTCTAGCAATGATGCTGAAGCAAAAGGGTGCATGCAGAGAGCATCGCTGGGGCTGCAGGGACTCAGGGATGCCTGCACTCTGCTGCAGAGAATTTGAATCCAAAGCAAAGGGATGGTGGAAATGAAAGGGGGGGGGGGTAGAAAGAGTAAGGTACTACAAATAGATCACCCTTGGAATCTTGAACTACAAATGTATCACCCTCGAAATCATGAACTACTAAGGTACCCCAAATGTATCACCCTTGAAATCTTGAACTACTAAGTTGCCCCAAATGTATCACATGTGAAATCGTGAACTGCTAAGTTGCCCCAATGTATCACCTTCAAAATCTTGAACTACTAAGGTACCCTAAATGTATCACCCTCGAAATCTTGAACTACTAAGGTACCACAAATGTATCACCCTCGAAATCTTGAACTACTAAGGTACCCCAAATGTATCACCTACAAAATCTTGAGCTGATAAGGTACCCTAAACGTGTCACCCTCGAAATCCTGAACTACTAAGGTACCACAAATGTGTCACCCTTGCAATGTTGAACCTCTACATGTGTCTCTCTGCAAGCTGTTGTTTGGGCAGGGGACAGATTTCTGAAAACTTTTGGGCTTCCCTGTGCCACTTGTCAGATATGGATGGGTGCCCAGACTGCAGTGATCATGGAGGGGAGGGTGCCTGGGGTAGGTGGGGATCCTAATCCTTCATTCACGGAGAGGGAAGCCTGGTAGACCTTACTCCTGTTGTTTGTGATGGACCTGCATTGACATTTTAAGAATGAATCCATGAAGAGTTGTTTGAGTATACAGGGGCTTGTCTAGATGGCCTTCAGATCCCCTACTTCTTGTCCCTGTAGATCTCCAATGCTGTGTGCAGCATCCACGGCATGTCTGTTAATTCTGGGAAGTGGGAAAACTATCCCACTCCCAAACCTGCAACATTTTGCCCGGCTTTTCAAATTGTAGCAAAACAGTATTGTCATGTCTTTTTTAAAAAAAAAAAACACACATCTTGTTTGCTACCTTTTCCTTTCTTTTTGTCCTCAGCTACATTTACCGAAGTTCCTAAAGATGTGACTGTTAGGGAGGGAGATGATATTGAGATGCCTTGTGCTTTCCGGGCCAGTGGATCCACCTCTTACTCCTTGGAAATCCAGTGGTGGTACCTTAAAGAACCCGCACGAGAGCTTGCCCACGAATTAGCCATCAGTAGCCCTGGCAGCAGAAGCAAGGTAATAAATACAGTAAATACATGCATGCACCATTGATTAAGATGATTTGTTACAGACCAAAGGGTTGATAGGAATGGAAAAGCAAGCATGTTGTTGTTGGTTTTTGTGCGGTATGGCAACATCTATGGAGAATCCTGTGCTTCCAGAGTTGTGCCTATCAGTCATCTCTTCTTACACACACATATATTCAGACAAAATGTGAGGTCCTAAGCCCACTAGGGGGTGCAGTATTTGGCACAATTTGGCTGTTTGCATAAATTGTCTGAAATGTGATGGATCTGTGGCTGGTTCACAAGTGCATATTTAGGACGCAAGAGCCTCCACAGCAAATGTTTGGCGATTTGTGTGTGTGTGTGTGTGTGGATGAGAAATCAAGGATCAAGGTACCCGTACAGGGTGTGCATTTTGCTCCGCATCTCGTGCTCTTTATTCACATGTTAAGCTGTAAGTTCTCAAGTGAGGAAGAATCCCGCAAAGTTGTATGCATGTGTGAACCAGCCTTCAGCAGTGATTTTGCAGCTTACCACGCCCAGCCTTGTCATTTCACATTGCAAAGGAGTTTGAAGGGTAAGCTTGGGAACCTCACATTTTCATCGCGAGGAACCATAGCACCCACATGAAAAGTCACGATTCGGAACAAAAAAAAATCCTTGTGCTGATTTTGCCACTTCACTTTGTTGTAGGTAGGCAGGCATGCCATGACAGCGAGACAAACCAGTGTAGAATTCAATTAGCTCTTCTATGGGTTTCTGGAAGAGAGGAGCAGAAACAACAGGGTAGTAAAAATTAGTTATTGGCAACATGAGGAATGTTTGGTGATATCTGTGTGACATAGTTAAAGGTAGACTACAAGACCTTTGCACAAATAAAATACAAGCAGCCTTCACTGGCAAATAAGATTATGCCTCTGAATCATTATTATTTGGGGCCCAGTCAATGCCCCCTGCACTGCTAATCCAGCTTCCATGGAAAGTGGATGAAGACAAAGTGGATGAAACAAGTAATGGTGGATCTTCTTCATTCTCAGCTTGGAGATGGATGCTTGGAACATAAATAGCACACTATCCAAAGTGCCAGAAAGCCTGTGGTCGGCTTATGCACTTACCCTGCTTCCAATTTTACCTTTTGGCTTTTATGTTCATGGGAACACTTAGAGATATGAGGGCAATCTGGATTAGAAACTGCAAAGTGAATAAGGAGTGAATAAGGAGGACATGATGCATTGACCAGAGTGGTGATAAATGACTGACGTAGGGGAGACCCACTTAGCTGTGTAGCTCATCTAAGGACAAATTTGTTCTTTTGCCCTACATTACAGTGTTCCGCAGTTCAACTGTGAGGAGGTCTGGGTAGGGTGTCCTGAGTCTCTGGAGTCAAGAACAGGATATACAAATGTAATGAATTGGACTGTTCTCTGATTATATTGATCCTGATTCACTCTCTGTGTGAGAGTTAATAAATTCCATGCACGAGGAAAGAAGCAATATTTCTAGAGAAGAAAGCATGCTCTTTTTATTTTATTAGTTATTTGTCCTTTATTTATTTACAAACATACTGAGCAAGGCCTGTTAATACTGTGACTCGCTGCTGCATCGCTGTCAAACAAACACACTCCATTCCGCTCTTTTCGACTGACAAATAAACAGATCCGAGGGTTGGGTCATTTGACAGAGTGATCTTTTCTATGGCAATGATTCAGAGGGATTGTTAGCATCTCCACCCCCCTTTCCTTATCTTCCAACCCTACTGCTGTGGGATGGGACCTGTACATGTGTCCACCCTCCTGGAGATGTTGCAGACGAACTCTGCAGTGGGATGAAATATCTTCCCTCTGACATGCAATAATTAAAACGTAGCAAGGGGGGAACAGGTTATGTCCTAGGGATTCATTCCTACGCCAGACAAATGGTAGGCATTGCAAAACAAGGAGCCTTTTTTCAAAAAAGAAACATGCCCAGGCTGACACTCAGCAGCCCACGTACTGCCAAAGCAAAGCAGCCCTAGCTGTTGAATGAGAAAAGGAGAAAATGCTCCATCATGTGGAAGGGGGAACCTTTATGCTACCTTCAGATCTGTGGAAGGGGTGCAAGGGGTCTCTGAACATAGATCCTTTATACACACATGATGGTCATTCTGCAAAAGGGCAAGCCATGCACCATCAAGGATACGGGGCAAATTTTAAACTCAACCACAGCCATAAATACACTCCTGTACTATTCCCTCTAAGGAATAAGCCATAGGTGTTCATTATATAAAACAGAGGAAAGTAATACGTTCAGAAAAATCTTTGGAGGAGGTTCTAACCCTGGCCCCAGTAGCTAGATTAAACAGCAGGAATTATATAAAATGTTAGCAAATTTTCTCACCCTTAACGGGAAATACAGAGACACCCTCCTGAGGAAACAAGCAGTTTCCATGAGATTTCTTGCATTTGGAGACATCTCTGCTGGGGGCAAATGTGCAAAAACCAGTATTTTTGCATAGAAAAATAATATGTTCTGTGCAACATATGCTTTTCTGTGCAAAAACGTCCATTTTGGCACACATTTTTAAAAAGTATGGGAATGTTGGGGGGGGGGACTACATCCAAAAAAAAATCAAAATATACAAAAATTCTCATCATCTCACCCAGCTGGGGAGAAGGTTTGTGGGGGAATAAAACAAGCAACTATAGAACAGGTTTCGCTTCCATTCAGCTGTGTTTCTGATAACTGCAACCTGTTTACTCTCGCCTTCAAAACTATAATAGCAGTCATTCAGAATCAAGCTTCCACCTGTGTAGATTCCACCTCCTCATCTTTATGGTTCCACCCTGAATTTTGTTTCTGAGTGAAACTGCAAACTGTTGGGATGTGACTGTTAGGGTGCAATAATGCAGCATAGGGTACTACTGTTGATGATTCCAACCACCCCATTCCTTTACCAACACTCTTAGTTTTTCATTGTTTTACTCCTAGCAATCAACCTGCATTCCATGACCACTGAGCCAATCTTCACTTGGATGTTTTGGAGAGATTATATTATTTTATTTTTCTAAGGAAATTTTAGAAGTTTTGTAATGGAATTGCTTTTTCATCGCAAACATGCCTGTAGCCTGAGATGAAACATCTGAGGCCTTCCTCCAAGTACTGTATCTCCTCTGAAAGAGACTCAGGCAGCATCCACACTGCACAGGTAATCCAGTTTGACACCACTTGGCCGGCCAAGGCTATGGAATCTGGGGGTTTGGAGTTTGTTGTGGCACCAGAGCATTCTGACAGAGAGGGCTAAATATCTCATAAAACTATAATTCCCAGACTTCCATAGCATTGAACCTTGGCAATTAAGTGGTTTCAAACTGGATTATTTATGCAGTGCAGATTTTTGATAAAGGTTTTTGATGAGGGAGAAGACCTTTTTGGCGGTGGCCCTTTCAGATGTGGAATACACCCTCAATAGGCCTTGATCAGGTTAAGACTTTTCAGAAAATTGTCAGAAAATTGGTAGGATATGATGCCAGATTTTGGTTGGTTATCACTATAATCTGTTTTAGTAGACAGAAAATCTGTAGTTTTATTTTCTTTTTTGTAATCTTTTTGCAGAATGCTATGAGTCCTTCCTATTAAAAGCAATAGTCTTGTGGGACTCTTAAAGTTAAGGTTATATCCACATTGCACATGTATAGCAGGTTGATATCATTTTAAATGACATGGCTCCATCCTATGGAATCCTGAGGTTTGTATTTGGTGAACTATTTAGGAAGCCCCAAGGTACCCTGAAAAGAGAAAGATGGAGGATTAAATCAGTTTAATTCTTCATTGTACACAGGCGCTCAGTGTACCCTGGGAACTGTAGTTCAGCGAATTAGACTAGCACTCTATGGAAGAAAATTCCAAATTCTTCATTGTTGTTGTTGTATGCCTTCAAGTCATTTCCAGTTTATGACAACCGTAACGTGAACTTATCCTGGGGTTCTTTAACCAAAATCGTTTACCAAGCTACAAATCCCAATACTGCATGGGTGAAGCCATGGCACTTAGAATGGCATCAAACTACTGCAATAGTGCAATGTGGATACACCCCAACAAAGTTTAAGTTGGCATTAGTCTTCATGGACACCAGCCAGCTTCATCAGAGACCCACTTCATCTGGTGAAGTGATCTGCCATCCATGAAAACTTACACCAAATAAAACTTCTCTAGATGCAACAAGACTTTTCATTGTTTCACTGCGACAGTCTAACAAGTCATTCTTCTGTAAAATTCTTAGATAAGGATTAGATTCTTAAAATTTAACACCTACTGGCAAATCCAATTGTTACTCCTGAGTCCCAACTACAGGAGACCTATTGAATCAACTGCTGAAAACTAAGTCAGCACTTACATCAATCCTATTGGTTAAATAATAATCTAACTTTTACTTTTGAAACAGTGGAGTTCCCTTGAGCCTCCTGATAGCTCCCTCTTGAGCTATATAAGCAACAGCACTTACAACTTAAGCATCAGAAACAGAGAGTGATAAGTTACGCTGTTGTGCATCCAATAGAAGCTTTGTTGTTGCAAGAGACAATTCTTCAAGAGTGCCCATGCTAATGCCATTTTCCAACCCAATCGGTGCTCCTTTCAACTTACTAACATCCCCAGATCTTGGCAGTACCAAATAAACTTACAAAGCAAACAGGTATTTGGTTAGACCATGGACACCCAGCTATATGCTGGGTGGGGATCCTAGGAGTTGTAGTCTGAACTTTCCCAAGTTTTGTGCACCCCATTGTGCATTTTCTGCACACATTCAAAAGCACATTTCTCTCATTGATGACTGGACAGTCCAGCAACACCAAAGTCATTTCTGCAGTTCCAACTGCCACCTGTTTCAGTGCCATTCTCTTTCCTCTCTCCACATCCCCGTTTGCTTTTCTTCTATGCAAACATTGGCATCATCTCTTCTTGCAGCCAAACAAATTTGATTATGGTGATGACATCACTGAGATTAATGCTCTCATGCTGAAGAATTTCAGCTTGTTATCAGTGCATCACAGTTACACAGCCAAACCTGAAAAGCTATCTGATGATGACATTGTCTCTAGAGAGATCTAGGAAGACAGTTAATTTGGGGGTGCTGGAGCAGCAATGGTCCAAGACCTTCTAAATTGTGTAGAAATATGCAAACAATCTTACTATGCATAGATTTAGTACAGGTCAGATTTTTCTCAGTGGGGATTTTGCATTATAGTATTATATAGTGTTATAGTATTGCATTTAGTGGGGTCTTTTTTAAAAACAACTACAACAACTACAAAGTAACACGGCCCAAGATTACAATGCATATCACATCAGGGAAAAGTTACTTTATTGTATTAGAGTCTCCAGGACCTCTCAGCAAAGTGGTTTGAGGGGAAAGTACCATTCTTTGTGGATGCAATACATGGCTACTGGAGAGCTGAGATGAAATTTAACAAGTTTTTTTTTTCTGACATGATCTCTGATTTTTCTCAAGCCACTTGGACAAAAACAATCTAAATATTTTCCATTTTTGGTGTGTATGGTGCTGCTAAACACACTTTACAGAGAGGATATGTGTGTATCTCAGAATGATGCCAGGTCCGGAGGATTCTGAAGAAATCCAAAATAATAGCCAGGCTGTCAGCACAACTGCTTCTTTTGCCACTTCCAACATCAACAGGAGAAGCCGCACGTCTGGACACAGGCACACAAAAAATAGAAACCAAACTACTGCGGATGATAATAATGAAACCATCCCTCAAAAATTATTGGAGAATTTCCCTTTCCACTTGTAAAATTCTGTAGCAGTGTCTCCCCACCACATATACACCCATTGTATTTGCTTTGGTGGGTAAAACTGAGAGGTCATTTGCACACAGCTCTGGCCCTCATTCACAAACTGTTTCTGGGAAAGCAAAATTTAGGCTTATTAATTCATAGCATGACTGTGAACATGACAGTCCTTTACTATTGGCTATGTCAGGCGGGATGGATGGGGTTGTAGGCCTGAGCTTCTGACTGCCAAATGATGGACCCTACTCCTAGTTTTAGATGGCTTTGATATTTTGTAGCAATCTGGTTTAATAGTGTGTTGGAAGGGTAGATAATAGTATCAATTGGAAGGAAGGAAGAGAAAGAAAGAACAATATATCATAACCCAGTATTTAAAGACATTGCTTTCCTAGCTGCTCTTACTACTATTTCTTATTTCACAGCTCCCTTTGGAACTGGAAGTGTTTACAGTATTATCAGTTAACTGGCTCACAGCCCATTCTTGCCCTCAACTACTGCTATCTGATCATCAGATACAACAGCTGCATTACAGACCCTTATCCCATGACAGTTGCATTTCACCCAAACATCCTACCCAGTGAGTTAAGGACTGATCAAAGCATGGTGGTTTCCCATTAACCCTGTTCAAGTCGCAGCATGCAAGATGCTCCAACAAGGAGACTTATGTACCGAATGGCAATGTGTGTGGATGCATGCATGATGTTGCTCCTCTGCTTCAAATGTCCCTGTTTAATTTTTCCCCCTTCTTTTCCTTTTCAGGTAACAAATAAGGATGCAACTAAAATAAGTGTAAGTGTGTCTCTAATTGTATTCTGCTTATCTGTGGGTTTGAGGAAGGGGATATAAATTTAGCCCTGGAGCAGAGCACATCCTTGGCTCCCACAAAGTCTAAGGTTGGAGGTCTGTCATTCCCCGCCAAATGATTTCAAGTGCCATGCTTAGAAAGTACCTTCTACCCTTGGAGAACTTATCAGGTCTTACCACAATGAGCTTAATATGCATATGTTTGTCTCCATAAAGAGACAACTCCTCTAAATGAGGTAGCATGGATAGTGATTTGACTGTTGGACTATGACTCTGGGAGACTAGGATTCAAATCCCTGCTCAACCACGGAAACTTGTTGGGTCAAGTCAGGCTCTTTCAGCTTTAGAGAGTGGCAATGATTACCCTCCTCTGAATAAATCTGCCAAGCAAACCCTAGGAATTGACTTGAAGACATATTACAGATATGTTTTTTTAAATTTCGTCCTAGTCTGTGTCATTTAATCTTCCAGAGCTAGTGCAGAGGACCTTATGTCTGTCAAGGATTTCATTCCCTTAGAGGTAACCTGCTTGGGCCTCCTTGTTGCAAGTTGGCAATGTCGAAGCAAGCATTTGGTGAGAACAGAGCAAAAGGGAGGGAGATTGCCCCTTTATCTATCTCTTTTTCCTCCCCCTTTCCCCCTTCCCTCTCTCCCACTTCTCTTTGCTTCTCACCATTACCACTTCCCACCCTCTCTTTCTGCCACCCCTTTATCTCTGTCTCTCTATGACACTTCTTTCTCTCTGTGTCTCTCTGCCATTTCTTTTCCTCTCTTGCTCTGAGTCTGGCAACCCCTTTTTCTTTTCCTTTTCTCTCTTCCATTTTCTTTCTTTGTGCAACTCCCTTCCTTCTCTCTTATTCTTTCTCCCCACTTTCTGTCCCTGCCAGCTTCTGCGAGTGAAGCAATTTGCTCTTGACAATACTCTGAACAAGTTCGGAGTATTGTCTGGAGTATAGGGAGCCCTGGTGGCACAGTGGTTAAATGCCAATACTGCAGCCATAAGGTTTTGAGTTCAATCCCAGGCAGGGCTCCAAGGTCCACTCAGCCTTCCATCCTTTCATAGGTCAGTAAAATGAGTACCCAGCTTGTTGGGGGCAATTGGCTTACAGATTGTAAACTGTTTAGGGAGTGCTGAGTGCACTGATAAGCAATATAGAAGAGGCA
Source organism: Urosaurus nigricauda (assembly GCA_034509955.1). Classification (NCBI taxonomy): domain Eukaryota; kingdom Metazoa; phylum Chordata; class Lepidosauria; order Squamata; family Phrynosomatidae; genus Urosaurus; species Urosaurus nigricauda. The sequence continues at coordinate 14,480,598 of JAOEGL010000013.1, forward strand.
GGCCCAGCTCCATCAGGGCTTGCCTGAAGGAAAGGACCCTCCCTCCTTATTATTTAATTTAATTTATTTGCTTATGTAAATCATTTATGTATTTTGTGTATTTGTTTATCTACTTTTGTAAACCGCTTTGATCTTTTTTGGAAAGGCGGTATATAAATAAATTGTTGTTGTTGTTATTATTATTATTATTATTATTATTATTATAGAAGTGTACTTGCTATTTCTATTGGTATAACAAATCACTTGCAGAGTAGCCATGTGCAGCCTACCCTAGCACTAGAGGAGCCTAAGGATCAATTTAGATATACATTCAGCAGAATGAAAACAAAATGCAGGAAGCAAATAATGGTTAACAGGTTCATTTTTTCTCCTAGTAAAAAAAAATCCTTTTGAGTTGGTGGGGAGACCTCATGGTACACGAAATGTGTGGTCAATTGCATCTTAGACTATAGGGTCAAATCCATATTTTATCTACCTCTGCCAAGTTCATTCATATTATGTTACAATTGAATGTTTGCTATAGATATGAAGCGCCTCCCTCTTATGGCTCTCTTCATAAACTATGGTGTGCTTTTGTGGAAGATTCAAGACTTGCTAAAGATTTTCAGAAAGCAAATTCCAAACTCACAGAATTCTGCTTTATTTAATTAAGGGGCAGGATTTCTACAAAGGAAAACATATGTAACACTTGGGAATGTTTGGCAGGCCTAGAATCATCTGTCTTAATTGATGGTGAACAGAAAAGAAATAAGAAGAGCATTAAGAAATTATACACACGTATGTGTGCATCTGTGCATATACTTAAAATATGGCTATAACTGAGAGCAAAGAAAAGGGAATAATGTATAAAGTATGTAATGGATCTGCAAACGGTGTGGACTACATTTCAGAAGCAGATGTTGTGGGCTACATCTTAGACAGAACAAATAAAGGGAGAAATATGTAGCAGTCTATTTTTGGAAGGGAATTGGGATCTCTCGTGGCAATGAGGTTGTGCTCAACTTTGACGGGCCTGGTTCATTTTTTTTCTATTTCTCAAGAAGGATAAGATTTAACTGGATGAGAGTTTTGCATATTTTGTGGAGTATTAAGTGCAGGAGTTACGGTTTCTAGTGTAGCGAGGATGCTACATTTATTTGGGGATGAAGCAATGAAGAATGAGTAGCCGGATGCTGCTGGATGCATTTATTTCTACACGAGGATGAGGGCAGGATTAGAGAGGCCCAGCATGCTGGGGTCAGTTTTGGACAGATGATACATTTTAAATGTATTATTGCCGGAAGCGGGGATGGATGGATGCTTGGCTAGGATTAGTGGCTGGCTGTTGACTATAGTGGAGAGATGCTTTTAATTAAGGGAAGGAGGAGATGGAATTAGTGGGCAGAGTTTGATTTTGGATGCGTGACCCAGTGCTTGGAAGTATTCATTGTGGGGTGGGGGGCACAAGAATGGCCAGAAGCAGTGACTAGCATTAATGCCATGTTTTATTTTTTGAGGGAAAAAAAACTGTTTGCATTTTGAAGAGACAGGGAAAGAGCACCACCAAAAGGAATTTTATCCAGAGTGAAATGATTTTTCTGGATGTAACACTAAAAGTTTGAACATAATGCCTCATTTCTGCAAACAAAGGAGGCTGTTTCAAGTTTATCAAGAAACCACATCTTCACCCTTACGAATCCTGATCTGTAAGAAATGTTTTGCAGTACAATGAAGGAAAATATACTCTGCACATGCATTCTCATTTAATGCATTAGAACATATGTTCTAACATGGATTTTGGATGTGACAAACAGATTCCATGAGTTCAGTTTGATTAGTTACAGCTCAAAATTAAGCTTTGGTTCAGCCTACAAAACCCTCTTTCACTTGTAATATGATTATCATTGACTTCTTGGCTATAAAACCTAATGTACAGCTTAGTGCTTTTGCTATCAGATCCACAATTTCACTTGTGAGCCAAGGCAGGAACCCAAGAAGTTGTCTTATACTTAATTAGAACATTGGTCCATCTAACTTGCTATTGTCAGTCCTCCTGGTTGGCATAAACTCTCTGAGGCAGGTTTTAGGCAGGACGTGTTTTCTAGTCCTGTTTGAAGATTCCTGGTATTACCTGGTAGTCTTTCATCCAAGTACTAACTAAACTTTATGTTGCTGAGCTCTGAAAATTGCATGGGATCAGATATGTTCAGGGTGGCATGGGATATACTAATTTCTATTAAAGTCCAACATCTTTGAAGTATCTCCAGGTTTTACTTGTGCTTTTAATGAAGATGGGAAACCTGAACTGTAAGAGAAATAATGTCATTTATCTAGAAGGGTATTGTTGATATGGTCAGTTGACTAATCAATAAACCTGTTGTTGTTATCTAGAAGGGGTGGTCAGACTTCTAAAGAGGTTCGTTCTTTGAAAGAATATACAGAACATACCAAACTGAATTATGTATGAAAAGCCTCGTTCAAGATATACTTCCCAAATTTGGATCCCCAGATATTTTTAGAGTACAGTTGCTAATATATCTAACTGCTAACCATGTTTGCTGGGACATCTTGAAACTGAAGTTCACCGATATCTAGGTACCCAAGTTTGGGAACCACTGGCTCTAGCAATGTCTCAAAAGCTCTGGGGGCAAAGGTTCTGCTGATCACATATTATACGTGCAAAGTATTTTTCATTGTACTAATCAGGTGATTTCAATGACTGCATCAGTTAGGCACAGCCTCAAAAAACATAAAGAAAGAATGTACATTATCAGGCAGGCTTACCATATCACTATGCATAATGGAAGGCAACAGAAAGATTAGCTAGAGGCATGCTTAAATGTCAGTCTATATTGAATTATGCAGTTGTTTTGTGGAATCTGTTGTTCAAGACAAATTTCCCCTTGAAGCCTTTTGTGGAAAGACAGACTTGGCCACAGTGATTTTTGTTTCCACCTGGGGGTGCAAGATATTCAGGCCACACTGGGTGACACCCTTAATGGATGCTCCCACTGCTCCTCAAAAGTTGAAAATGTGGGGTGAGGGGAAGCTCAGTGGGTGTAAGGAAGAGGCAAGCAAGGCCACCTCTCCACTCCACCTGCTGAGTCTGGAAGGTGGTAGGGGATGCAGGCATATCAGTGGTCAGAGGAAAGAGGCACCCACCTCACTTGCAGATGCCATCAGCAGCAAGCAAAGTCAGCAGCTCTCCACTCTGCCTACTGAGCCTAGAAGACATGAGGCCTCCTGGAGTAGTATGGTGGTGACAGTGGCTTTTCTTCCTTCTCTTCAAACCCAAATCCCTTCCCTCCCACCTTTACTCATAAAGGGCTAGGCCTTCACTATGGACTTGGGTAGCCCTAGCCTGGCTGGGGCAGTGGCTTTTCCTCCAGCTTGTCAACATTGCTTCTGTTCTTGGGCTGGTACTGACCAAGCGAGCACGTAAGAGAGTCAGCCAAAAGCTAAGTGGAGGAGGTGCCAACAAGCTGAAGGAGAAGCCACTGCTCCAACCAGGCCAGGTCGGCCAGGTCCCCAATCCCTGGCAAGCATGGGAGGAAGGAAAGGGATTTGGGTTTGAGGAGAAGGAAGGAAAGCTGTACCACCACCACCATTACCACACTAGTTTCTCCTACTTTTCAGTTATGGCAGCCCAGGAGTGGAGGAGTGGCTAGAAAAGTGGGGCAAACATCTGTGCACCAAGGGCATGTCAAGCAGGGAAAGGGAGGTGAGCTTTAAACTGGTTTGAGTGGTGGAGGTGACAGAGGCAAAGTGTGGGGCAGAGCTAATACCTCCGATGCAGCAGGGGACTAAGGAGAAGAGAGTTACTGCAGGCAGCTCCTGCAGTGTTGCTTTGGTGGGTTTGTTAAGCGATGCCAAGCTAGACCTGCAAGGAAGCCTTCATCAGAGTTCACCAGTGTCTCCTTCTCCTCCTCATGCCTCATGGTCCAGCTCCAGTGAATGGAAATATCTCCCTGCCTTCTCGTTCCTAATATTCCTTTTTCTGCCTTTCTACACCCCCCCCCCCACCCTTGGTATGGGCACTTGGCATGGAAAACTAGTGGAGAAGATGAAGCAGCAACATTTGCTCCACACACTGAGCAGTCCCACCACCACCTCAAATGCTGTTGTGGTTGGTTTATGTCTTCAGGTCATTTGCTACTTATGGAGACCCGATGGGCAAATCAGTCATGGGATTTTCTTGGTGAGAGGTTGTTTGTTTGTTTGTTTTGGTTCACAAGGGGTTTGCCATTGCCTTCCTCTGAGACTGAGAGAGCATGATTTGCTCAAGGCTCCTTGGTGGGATTCAAGCCCAGGTCTCTTGGAGTTCTAGTCCAGCACTCAAACCCAGAGATCCATGGTGGGTCTCAAAGAGCTCCTCTTAAGGTGCTCACAGTTGCAACATCTGCTGGGCTGCGTGGCATGTTTGTTTAGACTAGGTGGGTAGGAGGGGAGAAAATTGCAAAGAACATGCATTTTTGACATGGACTCCCTGTACTACAGCAGTGACACATCCTTTCTTATGCAGAAAGCATTATGTGGAGTAAGCTGGGACAGGAGAGTAGTAGAACTCTTAATTCCTCTTCCCAAACCCTGAGGAAATTGAGGGTGGATCAGTGGCTGGCTGGAATTTTGGTGGCCTTGGGGGCCAGAGTAATACAGGTAACATTGGTGGATTCTCTGAACTCATACTTAGGTCACTTGCCGGTAGATGCCATATAGGGCAACCACATCCTTCCCTTCACCCCTAGAAGTCCTGTACGGTACCATTAATACCTGCATAGTAGTAAGATGTTCAACAAATATACCTTCTCCTATTAAGGTATTTTAAAAATTATGTGTTGGGAAAGCTGAGCATTTGATGAACATTATGCAACCAGTAAGAGACTGAGAAACCCTGTGGTGAGAAAAGGTGGCAAGTAGTAGTAAAGGTGTTTTCATGTTTTAAAAGAAATGTTGCATTACATGCAGGTTCTGTGGTTGAAGAACGGTTTAAAGTAGCATATTTATCTCTATTTTCAGACTAAGCTTGCAAACTAAAATAACATGTGTAATAACATGTACACAGAACTAAACACCTGCATTTTGAAGGTGTGGTTGTGTTTATGCACAAGAGTTCTGTGTATGAGAGTGAAACTTGATACATGTACTGTTCCAATCTGTCTACAAGGCTAAAACTCTATGCTGATTTGCTTTTTGAACCTTCTAATGTGAATGTGCTCTGGCCCCAAGTAGAAGAGTTTGCAAGTGAGACACAGAAAAAGGGAGGGGAAGAGGTGGAAAAAGCAGCCAAACTTTGGGGCCATGAAAGAAAGGGGAGTAACTTTGATGGTAACTCCTTTACACACACAAACAAACGTACACACAGAGTTGTCACATCCTGGTGGGAAGTGGGGGCTCATTTCACTATATTTGCATCCATTTATCTAAAAATTCTACATTATTTGAGCCATTGTTGATCATGCAAGCTTAATCCATTAATCTATCTTGCGTTAACGAGAAAGTTTCATGTTAAGATGAACATAATTTTGATGTTCTTAAATATTTTTACTTCAGATTCTATTGGGTTTTTTAATTTGTTTACCAAATTTTTACTTTAACCACATGAAACTATGTAAAGGTAAATACATTTAGGCTGTGCGTATGCTACTGTAATTTAATGGTATCATTTTAATTTTGCTAGTTGTTTATGTCACTACTGTTGCTATTATGTTCAGTAATACACAGGAATTACAATTTATGAGTAACGTTAGTACAAAGGACATTACTAAGGATTTTGTATGGTCTGGTACGGAAGGAGGTCCATGAGAGAGGGTGGCACCAACTCTAGTGATGCCTCTAGTCCTTAATCATTTTGGGATTAGGTCACTGTCATGCACTATATGTGAGGCTGCCTTGAAAACTGTTCAAAAGCTTCAGCTATTGCAAATTTCAGCAATTAGATTGCTTGAGAGACTGCATTCGAGAGATCGTATAACACTGATCTTGCAAGAACTGCATTGGCACCCAGTCTGCTTTTGAGTTCATTTCAAGGTTCTGGTCTTGACCTACAGAGTCCTAAATGGCTTGAGGCCAGAATGTCTGAAAGACTCCCTCCTCCTCCCATATCAGCTTGGCCCAAATTCAAGATCCTCAGCGTAGGCCTTTTGCATGTCCCACAAAGCTGTGTTGGTTGGTACAGATGACAGAGCTTTCTCTGTAGTAGCACCTGATGGTGGATTTTTTTTCCCAAGGGAGGTCAGACTGGCTAGTCCCTTCCAAGTTTACTTATTTTACTTCATTTGGTCTTCAGTCTTTAAAATTAAGTGTGGCTACTCTTGTCATTGTTGTGTGCCTTGAAGTCACTTCTGACTTCTGGTGACCCTAAGGCAAACATATAATGGCAATATGTATTCAGAGGAGGTTTGCCATTGCCATCTTCTGAGTCTGAGAGAGTGTGACTTGCCCAAGGCCACCTAGTGGGTTTACATGGCTGAGCCAGGATTCAGATCTTTGTCTACCAGTGTCCATGTCCAATGCTGAAACCATTACACCACGCTGTCTCTCACTGGTTGTCTTAATTGTCTGTGGCTTTGAACAAATTTAGTGGGTAGTTCTAGCCTGTTCTAGAACTTTTTATTCAGGTATTTAACATTTTAAATGGTTTTATTCATTGTACATCATTTCACGGAGCTTGGTGGCTTGAGAGACAATACAAAAATACTTTAAACAGATACCTAAATAAGATGTGGTCAAAGTAATATGCGATCAGTTGGTTTAAACTTTGGTGTATTTTCAAAGGCAAATTTTCATCACAAAACACATTGCAAGCATGCTTTCTCACACTGCTGCATTAAACTCTACATTGGATTTCATTGCAAGGAACAATTCATAACTAACAGGGACCTGTAGAAAATGAATATTGCAATGGGAAACAATGACATGGCCACCATCTTAGGAGCAAATACCATTGAGACAAACATATTGTAGAACCTAAAGGTGTCCTTCAGGTCTAGAATAAATATAGGGAGTTTCATGCAGTTTTGTGAGACATTTAGCCTCCTCTTTCAGAGAGCATTGTGCCACAGCAAACTAGAACTCTAGCACTTAAACAGAGGAGTTCACAAGGTCTCGAACTGGATTATTCCTGCAATATGTTTTGGACCTATAGTCTGAATCCCTACTTTAGTACCTAGAGCTTTTGAATTTGTATTGTTTTAATGTGTTTTATTTTAAACCAGTTGCTAGCTGCCTTGAATCTAAGCCAGCTGGTGGATTCTGGGAGTTGCAATCCAAAAGGGAGAGAGAGAAAGGAGAGACTTTCTCTAAGTCGGCAGTAGAAGGTCTCCTTCCTTCCAGTCGAGGCTTTTTCTCTCACTCTCCTCCTCCTCCTTCTTTTTACTTTTCCCTTTCCTTTCTTTCCTCAGACGGTTCGGGTCCAGGGGAATGACATCTCGCACCGGCTTCGCCTCTCGGGGGTCCGGCGGCAGGACGAGGGTGCATACGAGTGCCGTGTCTCAGACTACGGCGATGAGGACACCCAGGAACACAAGGCCCAGGCCCTCCTCCGCGTCCTGCCCAAGTTTGCCCCACCAGATGTCCAGGCGGCTGAGGCCGTCTCCCACATCCAGAGCAGCGGGCCCAGGCGGACCGGCACTGGCACCGGGACCAGCACCGGACGAGCTACTGCCCAGCCGGGTTTTGGCGGGGAGAAGCGCCTTTTGCCGGCCGCCCAGGGTGAAGCTGCTGCAGCAGCAGCATCTTCCTCCTCCTCTTCCTCAGCAGCATCTTCCTCCTCATCCTCCTCTTCTTCTTCATCATCCTCCTCTTCATCCTCTTCTTCCAGCCCCACAACGGTAGCGGCAGCCGCAGCGGCTGCAGCATCCTCAGCTTCCCCTCCACCCGGCAAAGCCACCCTCCTCCGGCAGCACCACGGATCAGGTAAGAATAATAATAATTAATAATAATTAATTAATAATGATAATAATACAGATAATAGTACAGATAGTTCCTTGAAATGAATGTCTAGTTGCAACCAAATGTGGGGGGCAGTGAAGACTGCTGAAGAGCCAGCATTGTCAAAGATGACTCTGTGCTCATGTGGCCAGCATGACTAAATGCCAAGACACATAGAATGCAAATCCTTGGCAGTCAATGTATTGCAATGATACAGTTTTCCACTAAGGGGGCTAGGAAGGGAATGTAAGAGTTAGCTGAAATGGCATGATTGTGGGCAAGGAAGCAAGCAAGGAAGTTAGGTAGCTGGTAACAAACTGTGCAACGTTGTTAACCACTTTGTAAAGAATTTAGTGAATCAGAACAAAGTACAGTGGGCTCTTGCTATTCATTGGGGTTTGGTTTCAGGAACCCAGGTGAATACTAAAATCTGTTGATGCTCAAGTGTGTTATCGAAAATGGCAAAATCCAGGTTTGCATTTTGGAATCTATATATTTTTTTAATATTTTCAAACCATGGATGGTTGAATCCATGGATAAAGAATCTGTGGATACAAAGGGCCAACTGTAGTAACTCTCACTGATTTATATGCTTGAAATATCAACACTGAGAGCTGTGAAAGTCAAGGGCTAAATCCAAATTTTGTTCAAATTTGAGTTGATCTATTAAAATCATTGAGACTTGTGTAAGTTGTGATAACAAGTCCCATTCACTGTAATTGTCCCACTCTACTTGAGAATAAAATTGGATTTCACTCCATATTATTGCTTGTCTGTTGGACTCTCTATCTATCTATCTATCTATCTATCTATCTATCTATCTAGTTTTTGTTGTGTGCCTTATGGTGATCCTAGGGCAAGCCTGTCACAAGGTTTTCTGGGCAAGATTTGTTTAGAAGGGATTTACCATTACCTTCCTCTGAAGCTGAGAGTATGTGACTTGTCCAAAGTCACCCAGTGAATTTCCATGGACACCCAGGTGTCCTGGAGTCCTAGTCCAACATTCAGTCCATTATACCACACTGGTTCACCCCTCTATATATATACAGCAAGTATAATGTGATGGCTGATAGAACAGAAGCTATGAGCAAGCAAGTCTCCAAATCTGAAAAGTGGTGGTGAATTTTGCTACAAACCATACCTCTGTTAGTCTCGCCTCTTCTGTGAAATGGGGATAATAATGAGAACCTTTCCTACCATCTTGGTTTAAGGGTTGCTTTGATGAAATATGTGAAATTATTCAAACAGTCAAAAAAGTACTATGTAAAGTGGTGTTATTATTGTTGCATAGTCAATCTTTCCAAAATATTGAAGGAAGGTTACATTCAAAATGATTTCATAAAATAAGATGTTCAGAATTTTATCACACTTCAGGCCAAGTTTGTCTTAGATTCACAGCAAATGCTAAATGGAGTAGGTTTTATCATGCAGTGGTTAAAGGAGTAAAAACAGAGCTTGGGAGAGTGACTCTTCTGAACTGTAATTCAAAGTGACCATGCTGGCAGGGGGATTCTGGGAGTTATATTAAAAGATTGGAAGCTTTTCCCAATGGATGGGGAAAGCCATACATTGTCATAAACTCTTGTGACATATTGTGCGTGTGTGCCTTCAAGTTGCCTGTTGACTTATGGCAGCCCCGTGAAGTTCACTGGATTATCTTAGGCAGGGAATACTCAGAGGTGATTTTGCCAGTTCTTTCCTCTGAAATGTAGCTTTGTGCAAATAGTGTTTGTTGGCAGTCTCCCATCCGATTACTAACCGGAGCAGACCCTGCTTATTTCCAAAATGGGCTCTCGTGCCTTTAGGATATTTATAGGACTGCTTTTTTCAGCACTTGGGAATTTGATCTGGTTCTCCACCCCTTTAGATATGGTTGGGGAGTTTTCCCACAGTGTTGAAGATTTATTTGTTGGTTCAGAATTCTGTGATTATTTACTTACTGCACCTCATTTTGTTGGGGATCTGCCACCCGATTACTAACCAGAGCTGGCCCAGCTTAGTTTCCAAAATATGATGGGATCTGGTGCCCTTTAGGATATTTAGACCACTGTAACATTTTAACCAAATGTAATTCACATCTTAGTCTCCACATTTCACACACACACACACACACAAATACACAGTAAGAGACTCTGGGGCTATACAGATTGCCCCTAAGGGGCGGCATTCAGTCTTGGCTGGATCTTGGCTGGATCGGGGCTGTGGCAACCTCACACCGCAGCCCGAATCCGGCCTCTGGAGAGCACAAAAAGGACCTGAAGTTCCCTATGTTGTTGTTCTTCTTGTGGTTGTGTGCGTCCAAGTCATTTCCAACTTATGGCAACCCTAAGGTTTTCATAGCAAAATTTCATAGAATCATAGAGTTGGAAGAGACCTCCAGGGCCATCCAGTCCAACCCCCTGCCATGCAGGAACTCCCAATCAAAGCATCCCTGACAGATGGCCATCCAGCCTCTGCTTAAAGACCCCTAAGGAAGGAGACTCCACTACACTCCGAGGGAGATTGTTCCACTGTCGAACAGCCCTTACTGTCAGGAAGTTCCTCCTAATGTTGAGGTGGAATCTCTTTTCCTGCAGTTTGCATCCATTGTTCCACGTTCTAGTCTCTGGAGCAGCAGAAAACAAGCTTGCTCCCTCCTCAATATGACACCCCTTCAAATACTTATAGAGGGCTATCATATCACCTCTTAACCTTCTCTTCTCCAGGCTAAACATCCCCAGCTCCCTAAGTCACTCCTCATAAGGCATGGCTTCCAGACCCTTCACCTTCTTGGTTGCTCTCCTTTGGACACACTCCAGTTTCTCCACATCCTTTTTTGAATTGTGGTGCCCATAGGAGGTTTGCAATGACAGGTGACTACACCCATTTCATTGTTTGGTGGTTTCTCAGGGTTTGCACAAACCTCCTGTGAAAACCCCAGGATAGGTTTGCCTTACGGTTGCCATAAGTCGGAAACGACTTGAAGGCACACAAACAACAAAGGAACCTACAGGCTGCCCTTGGGAGTCCCTAGGTCAGCTTGCTTACATCATTCTCCCATTACCACCACATCCCTCCTTAACCACCACTGCGAATGTAATCAGGCTTATGACTCTTCTTGTGCATCCTCTTCGCAACTGTAATCATGCTCCTGACAGCCTGCCAAGCAGCTCTTCCGAGAGCTGAATGAAGCATGATTTAAATGGAAATGTTGATGCACAGAGAGAGTTATCCCTCTCCTCTTCATTTCAATCATATGCTTCTTCTCCCTTTCCTGTGCCCATATCCATCTGACTTGTGGAGGAGGAGATATGGCATGACCTCAGCAACGGGACAATTTAAAACTCTCTGTCTCTACATGCTGATAGGTAGGGGAGGATATAGGAATGCACAGGAATCTTGTATGTATGTATACATATGTGTGCATGGGTATACATGTTTCTGGCCATGAATGAGCATGTGCACATTTGAAGGTGGTCACAGATCACATTGCCCATTGCCACATGCAGTAGGGGGAAAGTCACTTACCCTTGAACTTGATGGACTCTTTCGTCTCACTTAGCAAAATTGTTCTTATTTATTTGCTTTATTAAATTTATATCACACCTTTCTCCCAATGCTGGAACTCATTGCTGGTCACAGCATCATGAAAAAATAGAAACAACTAAGTGTGCTAAGCCAGCGGGGTGCACTTTTTTCAGGATCACACAGTAGTGGCAAAGGAAAACAAACAAGAGGAGAACTTACATGTATCCAACAGCATTTCCTAAAATGTTTTACCATTTATTGGTTGATTTATTGGAACACACTGTGGCTTTTTGTGGCACTTAGTATATGTGGGCTAATTTGAGTTTTCAATGGACTAGTTTTATATACATATATTTTCTTGTATAGCTGATTTATTTAGCCCTACATAGACCGGCTGTGGGCTACATAGTACATATGCCCTAATGAAACAGCCAAATCAAATTGTAAATGGGCGCAGTGCCATGCTAACAGATGGGTATGAACATTTGCAGCTAAAAGAGCATGTCAGATATGTCTGTTAGGGCAAGATCCCCTGCCCAGATAATCTAGTCTTATCTAATCTATCTATCTCACTGTTCTGTATCTCTGGTGATTGTACATATCCGTGAATAAGGGACATGTTATTAACAAGTAATTTGAAGGCTGGATTAGTTGTTGTGCAGAAAATGATCTATTTTGGGTCATGAAGCAATCATTTGCATGGTAGTAAGGTGAGGTAGGTAGAATACTAGGATCTTGTGTAATATCCTCGGTTGTAGAGTACGGTATGTTCTTAAAGTATGTAATGTAATGACTTGGTAGGGTCCGGCGAGCACCTTTATGGGAGACCTCCTTGTATATGAAGATGAAATAGTCAACAATTTACACATCTAGGGTGTAGCTACTTGCAAAGCTGGTTTTGTAGTTAACATGCTGTCAAAATTTGCAATTGGTAAATTGGAGCAGGGAAACTTAACAATTGTAAGCAGAACAATTTTCACCAATGAGTTGCATGATTCTGTGCATGGTATGAAAAATAAAACTTGCCGCTGGAACTGAAAATTCCATTAGTAGTGGCATCTCCCACATTCACTTATACAACTCCACCGCTGTTATGTAAATTGATCTTGTTGCATATGACATATCCTATAACCATAAACCTGTAGAGATCTTAGTGCTCCAGGCCCAACAAGAGAAGGGGAAAAGGTACATTAGCATCTATTTTTGTATATGTGTTTATTTTACCCTCCCAGGTGCTTTTCAGTTTTGTGATGTTTTGGCAGGAGTTTGTTGGATGTTTTTATTTTTACTTAAATACTAAAGAAGCACTAGCAGGCCTGCATTTGTCTGATTTCACAATATATATATGGCTTTTTTCTCTCTCCCTCCATCCAGGGTTTAACAAAATGTATGCATTTGGCAGGCAATCTGTGAATAATATGCCTCAAACTTCATTCATTAAATGTTTTAATGCATTTTCCTAAGATAGTTTTCAGTATCCAGTTTTATTGCACTATATGGATTTGAGTGAGATAATACTCTGAACTCATGGCAGTGAGGAATGAGGCATAGCTTAGTAGCATAGTCTGTGCTTCGCATGCAGAAGGCCCCTGATTTCTCCATTTGCAAATGTAGGTCTACAGTGTCCATAGACCTCTACCGTAAAGTGGGAGACAGCATAGGTTTTGCATGTATAAAGACTACCTCTACATTATAAAAATATTTGCTACTTAAAATCCCCTAATCGTCCCAGATCACTGCTTCTTTTCCATATGGTCTATTACCAGCTTTCACTCTTTTTTGAAATCATCTAATATTTTTCATGCATTAAAATAGTCAACTTGCATATTTGTACAAATTCATTTAATTTTGACAACCAGTCTCCTTGAATCAAATCTGTGTCTTCCATGTGTGAGCATAGATAATTCTCTTAGCTCTCGTCATATACAGCATAACTCTTCCATGCTTCCTCTTCAACTTTTCATCTAGATTCCCAATAAAAGCAGCTTCACTTGAAATTTTATCTTCAGAATAATTTCCACCATCATATGAATCTGAGCCCAATTTTTTTTAGCTTTTTCACAAGCTACTTGTGAAAGCACTCACTATAGCTACTCCATACAATAGAAGGTTCCTTCTTGCTTCTCTCATTTCAAACATGAATTTAAAGAACATTTACACATGTTAGAAATTATTTCCGGAGTTAGATACCAACGGTACATCACCTTATAAAAAAATTCTTTAAGATCATAACTTAAAACAAACATAAACCCTTAGTCCACATCTTCTCCCATTGTTCTATATGTATGTTGTAACCCAAATTTTGTGCCCAGCCAATTAACGATACAGTATTTTGCTTGTTCATCCTCCATCTCTATTTCCAACAACATTTTTTGCCTTTTAGATATTAACTTCTCATCAGTTGAGCACAACAACTTTTCAAAGTTAGACTTTGATACCTCAAAACCTAATATTTCAATTTCCATTTTATATCTTTCTCTCAACTGTCTGGTTTTTTTTTAAAAAAAAAAAACTAGAGTAGATGTTCCACCCTGGCCTAAGTAAACTGCCATAGGAGGAAAGAAATGTCTAGAGTTGTGTAGGCTACAAAGGAAGTAAGTCACTGACAAAATAGGTTGCTTGAAGCTGGCAGCTTGTATCTGCCTTCTCTTGTAGCCGCTACGTGACCCTGGAAAAAATGCAACTACTAACATAATGCATCAAGAGGAGTCCAGCTGGAACGGATGCCCTGTTTGAGTCAGAATAGATTATGGGTGGGCAGCTTTTAAATCTTTGCATGTTTTTAAAACTGTTTTTGTCTGATTTAACATCTCCGTCTGTCTTTATACATCACCATGAGGGCCCTAGTAGGCTGAACATGGATGAATGGGTGGATGGACAGACAGATAGCTAGCTAGCTCCTCCAACCAGCCATACATCGCATTCTGTCCACAACTTGTTTCTTAAACTTTTTTATTTAAAAAGAAGTGACTTGAAGGTCACGGGAATGGCAGCCATAAAGTGTAAAGATATATTCTTGAATACCAAAGTCAGAATTGTCCATGCCATTGTATTTCTGTTTTATATGTGTGGTTGTGAAAGCTGGGCAGTGAAGGAAGTTGATACAAAGAGAACTGAATTATTTGAAATATGGTGTTGGAGGAGGGTTCTACTGAAAACATGGAGTGCCAAAAAAGACAAATAAATGGATCCTGGAAAAAAATCAAGCCTGAACTCTCTCTAAAACCAAGATGACTAAAATGAGATTGTAATATTTTCGACATATCATAAAAAAAGACTCATTAGAAAAAAACAATAATCCTTGTAAGGTAGAAGGCAAATACAAATATTCAAATACTGAGCTTGTTACCTTTTAGCTATTTTTTAAAAATTTCAGAATGTGACTAAATCCTGGCCTTTGGTACAATCACACATAAATAACCAAACTACATACACTCTGTAACTATAAAAGTAACTAGATGCCAATTGAGATGTGGTTCCTTGTGATTTTACAGTTGCAGCGCAACTTGGTTCTGCCTTAATTGTGTTTTTTTTTAAACGATTACAAGTAACATGTTGACCTAAATGGAAATGCTAGACCCAACTAGCATGGCGTAGTTGAATCAAACTCAACTTTTTCATTGAATGTTGTCACTGCAGTTGTTCTAATGGGCCTTCTCTTGTTCTAATGGGCCCTTCAACAGTTGTTCTAATGGACCTTCTCTAGTTGGGACCAGCAATTGGATTTAGATTGCAACAAACTCCAAGTTCTGTTTTCTTCTGTATCATCACTCAATCTTAGGGCTGGAAGGGATCTTCAATGCCATCTAATCTAATCCACTGCTCAGTGCAGAAATTTGGCATCTAAAGATTCCCAAAGGATGTCCATCCAGTCTCTACTTGAATACATGCCAGAGAAGAGAGTCTAGCACTTCAGAAGAATTTACTTCACTAACTTTGCTTGTTAAAAACACTAAGAGGCATGTAGTCCAACTGAGTGATTTAAAAGATGTCCAAACTCCAGCAGCTATTCTACTTGCACGAAGGTAAAAAATACCAGGAAGGATATTATTCAGCATAAATGAAATCAGAATATAGTTCTTAAATGTCACGAGGTAATAAACATGCAAAAGGAACTTCTTATTAAACACGCATCACTAGCATTTTAAAAGCCAGGCCTATTAAGGACTCCCTTGGATCTTGGTAAGGTCAAGTGAGGGAACCAGCTTTTTTTGTAATGGGATGTTGATTAATTCCTAAACTGGAGAGCATAAAAATGTCATTAGAGTCTACAGGAGCAAACGGATCGCTAGTAGGACTTCTAGACTGGGAAAGTTAGTGATGGTTTGGAGGGGGAGAATTTGGCAGTGCTTAATTCCGAAAATGAAAAATTGTGGATTGAAGCGTGCCTTGAATGTACATCATTTCTGCATAGAAACAAACCAAAAGAAACTAGTCTTTACTGAGGCATATACTTGATGGATTCAGCTTGATGTCATTAGATGCATAAAGGGTTAGTTTCTGGTGACAGATATATTCACACATGTGTGTGTGCATGACAGCTAGTGTGGTGTAATGGTTAGAGTGCTGGATTAGGACTTGAGAAATCCAGATTTGAATCCCTGCTCTGAAACTTCCAGTGTTTTTGCATCAAACAGTCACTCCCTCTCAGGCTGACCTACTTTACTGAGGCTGCATCTACACTGTAGAAATAATCCAGGGTAATAGCACTTTAACTGCCATGGCTCCATGCTGAGGAAATCTGGGAATTGTAGTTTGTTTTAGCACCAGAGCACTCTGACAGAGAAGGCTGAATGTCCAACAAAACTACACATCCCGAAATTCCATAGCACTGAGCCATGGCAGTTAAAGTGGATTCAATCTGGATTATTTCTGCAGTGTGGATGCAGCCTGGGGTGTTAAGGATGATAAAATTGAAAGAGTGGCATGTATGGCACCTTCAGCACATTGAAGGAAATGCAGGATATGAATAAAATGAGTTGTGTTCTCATGTGGCAGATATACATACATGCATAGTATATATAGAGAAGGAAAGACAGGAAGATGAGAGGAGAAAACATCAAAGATTATTTATTGTCTAAGACAACAGAAGGTGCTGGAGGGTGCCGTTGTGCTTGTGTAGTGCCTGCAGGCTTGTATATTTATTTGTTTTGTTATTTCTAAAACCTGCACCTGGTAGCTCTCAGGATGAGGTACAGTTTTTAAAAACACAAATAACAACCATACAGTTCAAATCAATACAACACAATAAAGTAACCAGTTTAAAACAAGCAATGCAAATCAATAAAAAGGGGCAAGAGATTCAAACAAGTTCCACAAGAAATTCTGAAAAAATATCTTAGAGATTAAAATGCTTCAATCTAACTCTAATACTGCTGTTGTTGTTAGTGTGTGCCTTCAAGCTGTTTCTGACTTATGGCACCCCTAAGGCAAAACAAACCTATCATGGGATTTTCTTGGCAAGTTTCTTCACAGGGGGATTGCCATTGCCAATCTGAGGCTGAGAGAGTGTGACTTGCCCAAGATCACTCAAGGAGTTTACATGGCCAAGCTGGGATGGCCAAGCTGGGATCTCTAATGCAGTCTTCCTCTTTTCCTGCTGCCTTCCATTTTACAAAGCATTGTCCTCTTTTCCAGTGAGTCAGATCATCTCACGTGTCCAAAGAAAGTCAGCCTCTGTTGAGCCATCTTCATTTCTTGTGAGAGTTCAGGCTTCATATGCTCTAGGATCCATTCATTCATCTTTCTAGAAGTCCATGCTATCCAGAAAACCCTCCTCCAGCATCACATTTCCCCAATAACTTGATTTCTTCCATTCAGCTTTTTTTCATTACCCAGCTTTCACAACCCTACAAAGAAACTGGAATAGAGCAGCAAATAGGTATGAAAAGGCCTGAGAGAATAAAACAGTCATTCCTTTGTGCGCCAAAGTTAGCAGATGAGTGCTGGGTGGGTCTCTCTTGGGAAAGTTTTCCTCAATAGTGGCTGTGGGTTTCCATGCCATTGGGATAATGAATCTGCTCCAGCATTTAATCTGAACTAAGAGGCTAAACCCTGCTTCCAAAATAGATTCAGAACCTTGGATAGCTCTTTTAATATCTTTCAGGATCGTCTCCTATACTATGTGAGGACATTCAGAGAAGAACCTTCCTCAGATACGGGCATCTGGTTGGCCACATTGGGGGAAAAAATACTAAACTAGATTTTTGTTCTGTGCCTTCAACTTATTTTTTATTTATGGCAATCCCAAAACAAATCTATCATGTGGTTTTCTTGGCAAAGTTTATTCAAAGGGGCCTTGCCACTGCCTTCCCTTGAGGCTGGCAGAGTGTGACTTGCCCAGGGTCTCCCAATGAGTTTTCATGGCTGAGTCGGGATTCAGACCCAACACTCAAACCACTACACTATGTAGATTCCCATGCCAAATTAGATGGGCCTAGATAAATCCAAGACAGCCCTTGTTATGCTCACATTGGGAGTATTATGCTCACATTTGAATATTCCTCAAGGGTGGACCTAATTCATTCTGTTCAATGAGAAACCAAACAGAGTTCTTTGAAAAGGTATGAAAGACAGTTTCAGTTTCTTCTGAAAGAACTGAATAAAAGCTGCCTCTGAAAAAGATTTATATAAAAACATTAGTGTATTGTTTGGGTTTTTGTACTCAAAATGTGTTAGGCAGTAAACCCACGGTCTTGCATTTCATAGGGTTTGGAGCCTCTGTTGTTACATTTATACTTGTTGTACAAAAATAGCGGAACATGAAAGCCAAGAAATGCAAAAGATATCATTCCTTCTTTTATAACAACCTGAGATGATGCCCCTCATCCACAAATACCTTAGCCTAATGAAGATGGAACATGCTTAATAGCTATGTAATGTTAAATGTCACTTGGAAAAGAAGAAAAAAATGAAAGCTGTGAAAGGAGAGGATAGAAAGGGACAAAATAGAAGAGTTGGATAGTTGACTTCAACCCTTAACAGGAGCAATGCACATTGCAGCACTTAGTTGTAAGCCTCACTGTTGTCTATTGCCTAAATCCAGTTATGAATCCCAAATAGCACAGACACATTAAATAACTTCCACGAATGTGGTCTTATGAACACGTAATTCAGTGTGTCTGCTCCAGTTGGGACAAACATTTGGATGTAGATCTATGAGTTGACTCCAAGCTTCTATCCCACTAAAGCGTCCAGTGAAGTATATCTTACTTACTTTCACCATCCCTACATAGCCCAAGGAAATGTGAATACAAAACAGTCATGAGTGTGTAACTCTAGGTTACACATTCATAATTGCTCAATAGGATTCCAGCCATTATCATTATTTGTATCCCATTGTTCTCCCAGAACTGGGGCTCATTACCTTACCATCAAAAAATGGAAACATAAAAGTCTCAAGACTGAAGGCTTTTCACTCCCGAGAAAGGGTGCTCACATCCACATACTTTATCCTGATTTATATTGTTGTTTGCAACCATTCTAGGGTAGTGTAAATTCTAGGACCACCAGCGAGGTCTAAGGAAGAGAATAAGGTAACTTGTCAATTTTTGAAAAAGATATGACCCCACCTTCCAAACACATGGTTTACAGAGTCTTGGAAGCTGTCCAGTGGCACTGTAAGGGTTGTTTCAGTGTTTGGTAGGCCCTGCTAGATAGTTTTACTTTAGCATGGCAATTCAAGCCTGGAAACAGACCAAGGGAGTAAATTTCCTTGTTAGCTACTTCGTTATACTGTTCTCATTGCTAGTAGGTCAGGCCTGCACAATTCAACTTTCTCTGATTGGTTTTGCTGCAGCATTATATATCCTTGCCCTGGAAAGGTGCACCCCAGCCCAGGAACCAGTTATCCAACTGGTTCGGGGATCTGGCGTATTGGCCCTGCAATACTCTGGAGATAATTTCTTCTCTAGGATCCAATTCTACCACTCACTGTAAGGGTATGCTGAAAAATATCAGCTAAAGAAATGCATTGTTGTTAAAGTAAGAGAAATATGGGCCACTTGAGGGAACCAGATATTGTATAAAAGAGGCCTCTTGCAGGCACTGGACAGTATTCTAGATCAGATTTATGGATGCATATTTAGGAGTTACACCCGTCACAGATTTGTATACATAATCCCTGCATAGTCACAATCACGATACTATTCCCACTGAGCTGGGTATGTTTATCCTGGAGAAGAAAAGGTTAAGAGGTGATATGATAGCCCTGTTTAAATAATGGAAGAGGTGTCATATTAAGGATAGAGCAAGCTTGTTTTCTGAAGCTCCAGAGAGTAGGAACCAGAGCAATGGCTTCAAATGACAGGAAAAGAGATTGCACCTCAACATTAGGTAAGACAATAAGAGCTGTTCGACAGTGGAACACAATTCCTTGGAGTGTAGTGGAGTCTCCTTCTTTGGAAGTTTTAAAACAGAGGCTGGATAGCCATCTGGGAGTGTTTTGATTGTGAGTTCCTGCATGGCAGGGGGTTGGACTGGATGGCCCTTGTGGTCTCTTCCAACTCTTATGCACTGGAAAGTAGGTTTGGTGGTCAGACCAGAAGATGCTAAACAGCCTAGGTAGTTATGTAACTAAGTACTGCATGTGGAATTCCTACCCCTATATTTTTTGTGGGATGAACACAGCCAAGAAGTAGCTGTTGACACCAGTAAAGGCACAGAGGGGAGAATAGGCAGTAGTGACAAACCTTCCTTCCCTTCAAATCCTAGGCATGGAGAGTGTTCAAACTGAGAGAAGACATGTTGACGATGGGTGAAGAAGGATAACGTGTTCTTTAACAGTGTGGCCCTATAGATGTATACACAGAAATAAATATAATAGCAATTGCTCCTAGGTAAGTGCGGATAGTCTTGCAACCCTTATGTGGAGATAAACAGTGTTTCGTGTGTAGCCGAACCAATATTTTCTATGAATACAAAGCAAGGTTTACATAGTGGGATTTGAAGCAGATAAGAAAAGCACAACAGCAGCATCTGCTAGCAAGTGGGTATTCTGTTCGTTGTTTGCTTTTAGTTATTTTTTTGACTTGCATTGTGTTAAGAAGAAGATGAACTGATTATAGGTTTTTTAATTTAAGAAGTGAATCTTGTGGGATGTTCACAGTGACTACATCTCATTGTACTGCTGCTGCAAGCGATGCGGTGACAAAGCAATTGTGTTCATCAGTATTAAACAACTCCAGTAGGGTTTGCATTGGTAAAAGCAGGGGTGTCAGTGAAATGGGATTATTTGTCACAACAATCCTTAGCAACTGTTATTTTTTGCACTGCTGAGCTGTTACCAATTGGGAGGCAATTGGCTGTCATCAGAGAAGTGGAGCACTTCAGCAGAACAGCATCTGTGTTTTGATAAGATGTCTGTGGGCAAGGGAAGTACACCAGCATTAGGCTTGTCACCTTTTCTTCTTCAAAGTACCAGAAAGTTAATAGTCATGATACAGCATATGCTACAGCAGCCTTGTGGAAAGTAAAAATGGTGCTCGGTGCTTGCACAGTAGACCATCTGAAAATCCAGTGCATACCTTGTTGAGTTCTGTGCCGAAAAAGATCTAAGCTTTATGTCAGTTTCTTACTGAGTCCTGACACTTCATTTGCTTTCATTCCAAGCTGTGTGAACTGGGGAGGCAGACAAGTAAAAGGAGGCGTGATAGAAGTGTATGCAATTATGTGTGGGGTAGAGAAAATGGGTAAAATTTTCTTCCTCATAATCTTGGAACCCACTGAAGCTGAATGGTGGGAGATTCAGGACAAGTAGCAGGATCTACTTCTTCAGGTAGAATAGTGGCCTCCAAACCTTTTCAGGATACTGGCTTTTTTCCTTTTGGGTGACAACCCTAACAGTCCCCCAACACCTATTTCTTGATATTAAGTCTACTGTTTGTGCAGTAGCAACCCAGCCAGCAGCATCTATGTCAGCCGTGCCCAGCTTGACACCGTCTCCTCTTCCGCCTCAGCTTCTCATGTGCAAATAGAGCAGCAGCGGTGGTAGAGGCCCAGATCTGCTCTTCCGTCTTGCCTGCACCAGTCTTACATTAAATGGACAACCAGTCAGCCGGCTACTTAGGTGACTAGGTGCAAAGGGAGCAGTGACCAACAACTGGTCAAGCAGTGACTAAGGGGCCAGTTGAGCAGCAACCAAGAATCCTTTCATCCACACTGACCTTTGCCACAAGACTGGCATGGGTGATAGGCTTCCAAGCCCCTGCCCAACCACCTGCTCAGTCGCTGCTCCCTTTGCAGTTCCTCCTAATGTTTAGGTAGAATATCTTTTCCTGTAGCTTGAATCCATTGCTCCATGTCCTAATCTCTGGAGCATCAGAAAACAAGCTTGCTCCATCCCCAATATGATATTCCTTCAAATACTTAAACAGGGCTATCATATCACCTCAGAAGGCAAGCTTACTCCATCCTCAATATGACATCCCTTCAAATATTTAAACATGGCTATCTTATCACCTCTTAACCTTCTCTTCTCAAGGCCAAACATACCCAGCTCCCTAAGTCTCTCCTCTTAGGGCATGGTTTCCATACCCTTCACCATTTTGGTCACCCTCCACTGGACATGCTCCAGCTGAAAATAGAACATTTTAAAAGAATAGGCTATGGGGTGCTGTATTGTTTTAATCTGAACTGCTTTAAATACCTTTTTTATCTTTTTAAATTGTATTTTATTCATTTAACTGGAGGTTTGAATTGTTTTAATACCGTGACTAATTTAATTCTATTTTAATGTTCACTTTGTGTGTTTTTTAAAAAATGCATTCTTCTTTTAAATTGTAAGTTGCTTTGAGTCCCAGTTTGGGGAGATTGTTGTTGTGTGCCTTCAAGTCATTTCTTTTGACCCCAAGGCAAACCTAACATGGGGTTTCTTGGCAAGGTTTGTTCAGAGGAGGTTTGACATAGCCTTCCCCTGAGGCTGAGAGCATGTGACTTGAGAGATTAGTGGGATAAAATAAATATCAGCATCACCAGCACCTTGAAATTAAATTGGAAGCAAATTGGCAGCCAGTGCAAGTTCATTTAAGACTGATATTATTGTTGTCTATAGTATACTCTGATCAACAATCTTCTTGCTGCATTTGCACTAGCTGTAGCAGCCCCACATATGGCACATTACAGTAGTCAGGATCAACTGTGGCTAAGCTATTTCTATCCATGAAAGACACCAGTTACTGGAGTACATGAGAAAGTGCACTAGCATTTGTGTACTGCTGGAAGGATTCCTATAGGCAACCGACTAGCCAGTGTATGAACAGAACTGTGGACTAAAGAGGCATTTGTACTAATTCAGCATGCCTTTTCTTACATTTGTCTGTTTCATCATTCTGCAGCTTTGAACAATTTCATTTCAAGTTAATGATATATCTTCACTGAAGTATCCTCAGCCAGTGTTGTTGGCAAGTAAGATCTCTAAAATTAAAACTTGCTGGGTTAAGACAAAGAAGACTGCAAAGGGGATACTGTGCTCATAATTAAAAATGCAGTTTGCAGTATCAAAACCTGTACAAGAGAATGAAACTTCTTGGAAAAGCTCAGCAAGTTATTTCAGATGAATTCTGCTAAACCAAAACAGATAGCTGGAAAAGTCTTTCAAGATTTAGGCTCCCTTGCCAGAAAGGCAAGAAAGATATAGCTTCATTAGGATGTAAAGCCAGTACAGAAAAATGAAGAATGAAATCTGCAGCTCAAAAGTACATGGAAGTACAAAATATTGTAATAGTTTTGCTTTTATCCTCGATTTTGAAATCTGATCTAAATTACCATGAGAATTAAAATAGAGGTCTCTTGCTTTTCTTGGCTGACGTTTAATTAAGCAGTTCAAGTAAAACACACAAAATATGTTTGGGGCAAATTCCAAGTGTCCTCTCTCTATATTCTTAAAAATCAGTGATTTATTTGCTGATGAAAGTAGAACTGCAGAAACTGAATTTTATGAAGATATCTCACAGTTGTAAAAATGATTGGTTACAAACTTTTCAAGTGTCAGATTCAAAACTTTCACACATACCCCTCTCCAGTATAGCTGTGAGAATAAAATTCTTCTGTATTTAAGAATCACAATGTCTGAAATTGAAACAGTGATTAATCATAACTCTGATTGATTAAAACAAGCCACTTTCCAAAATCATAGATCAACCTTGGCTTGCTTTAGTAAATGGTGCTAAGATTAACCATAGTTGTCCATGTTCAAGTGTAACACCAAACTGCCATTGATAAAAATTAGAAACACAAGCTTACAAACTCCTCACCAGAGAACGAAGGGTTGGGGAAAAATTTTAAGCGTGTGGATCATCCTCATAACACTAAACCAAGGTTTTCTATTATATATAACTGCAGTCCATGGCTTAATGTGGGCATCACATCAAACCATGGTTTGTACTAACCATAATTAGGAACGCATACCATGGTCTGAGCTTCAAGATGTATTAGGGTCAGTCTAAAGCTCCTTATATGTTTTTCCCTCTACTCAGTTCCATAAATTCACTCCATTCCCATGGAGTGACAATCTTTTTGAGGAAAAGCAACTGTCATCTATATGATACAGCAGCTTCTCAATCTGATGACTGTATGCGGTAATTGGCTGCAATCCTACATCGCTTGCTGTAACATAAGAGTTCCACAAGCAGAACATCTTCTGCCAAGATCCACCAGAGTCTTCTGGTGTTCTCAGTAGATGATATCCTCAGTCTCAGTGGATGAGAAGCCTAGATAGATGCTTCTTCAATACCCTATACTCTCCACCAGCCACAGAATAGCTATTCAGAGGAGCTATTACAACAAAAATGTGAGTCCTGGAGCAGGGAGCTTTGGGCATTGCAGTTGGGAGGAGAAAATACCACCTTGCTTGATGGCAAAAAAAGAGAGATACACATATATAAGATGTATGCACATCTGTGTATGCCACTGACACAATGCCAGCCAGTGTCTTGTCTTTTCCTCTCAATTTTGCATCCGTTGGCAAGATGAAACTGAACATGTACAATATACTGAGCCTTACAGGCTAAGAAGCCTCTGATGGTGATTATTTGAGCTGCCCCAATGTCAGGGAGGTTAGAAGTTTCTCTCTGTCTGTTATTTTGTTCCAACCTGACAGATGGACATGACAAGCATGATGACCCAGAGAAGGAGGATGGGAAGCCTGAGAAGCCAGAAGCTGGGACTTGCCATGGAGCCCAAGAAATAAAAGCTGGATGAAAAAATGGCTGAATAAATTAGGAGAAAACCAGGAAGGGTGGTCTGAAAGGAGAAGGGGAAGAGGGAGAGAAGAGACTTGCATCTGAGCATGGAGTGCTGAAGGGAAACAGTGTCCACGCACTAATTTCAGATAACAAGCAAAATATGAGGTTGCAGTTCTTCCTATACATCTTAATGACAAATGTTAGCTGAGAGCTGATACAACATAACTCTTAGACAGGTAGATGGCCATGCATTTTCCCAGTATGTGGGCTGACACTGACACCCTGGATTCATTGCTGTGAAACGGTATATCTTCTACAGCAAAGGTTCTTTGGAGCCACTGTTCCTTGAGCCTTAGTGAATATTGTTATTCACTTAGTGGAGGCAGGAGTGAAAGGAGGAAGGATGAAAGCCATTGTAGTTGAGGGGAAGGCTGTCACTCGGTTGTAGAGAACATGCTTTCCATATAGCAGAGCCCAGGTTCAGGTCTTGGTATAATCATGTTTGCATTCATTTACTTAATTTATATAGTCACCCATAAGTGAGGCAGATGATGGTAGAAAGACATCTCAGTCACCTACTGTTTTGATTTATAAAGTGCATAAGGTGTTTAAAATGTGGAGGGGGCTGAAAATGACAACTGCTTCCCCAGGGGTGCCATTTTGGGGATAGGGTTTCCAGATCTCAGGGCCTAAACTTTCTTCTGCAGTCCTCCATGCAATAGGGTTGAACCTCAGGGCAAGAGCACTACCTTGAGAAGTGTATGTGTGTATATTCTCTCTTATTAGATCTTGTGTGTTGCTGTTTTTTTAATTAAATGACATACTTTCAACAAAGTGTTGCTGCTTAAAGTATTATTTTAATGACATTACCAACCCTCCTCCTCCCATAGCATCAGGACCTATCTCTTGGTCTCAGACTTTGGCTGTGAAATGTCAGGTTTTAAGGTGATACTAATGCACAGGGAGCGCAATCCTACTTGTAGGAGAAAGAAAAATCCAAAACAAATTGGGAAGAGTCTGCAACGTTGACCACACTTTGCCTGCCCTTGGATTAAATAGAAATCAGCAAATAAGCATCTCTGGGCAATCTGTATTACAACCAAGATGCCACCACTGACAGGGTCTGTCTCCCTAGCAGCTGTCCACCTCAGCTAACTTCACTTTGGGCACATGGGGGAAAGCACCCGAAGGGGATCTTATTCAATTAAGTATATAGAGCTTATACAGTACATAAAGTTAAATTACATGTATATACTCTTTCAGTCAGAAGGATTAGGTAGCATGTAATGGGAAGGAATTCTGCTTGAGACCCTACAGTCTGCCAATGAGAATAGATGATACCAGTGGTAGGGGATGCAGGGTGTATAGTCTGCATCAGGTGACACCGCAGAGTGGAGTGTTGCCTGGTGAGGTGCTACACCCAGAGGGACTGGTATGACTACTGGGCAAGGGTTGTGTTTGCCCAGCAGCAGCACCAGGTCCTAAACAGGCCCCTCCAGAGGCGACAAGACTGCCTGCCTCTATAGTGGCAGCAGAAAGATTGACAGGTGGACCTGGTGTCTTTCCCCCTTATTGTCTTTGTCTTTGTATATGTTGAAATTTTCAGGCTTTACTTCCTTCCTGCTTCTTCTCCAAAATGTTTAGTTTTGTCTTCCTTGGAAGAAGCAACCACTTATCTCCATAATGGCTGCAGGCACACCAGTTCTCATGAAAGTCAACTGTAAGCAAAGCAATGATTATTATTTTTTAAAAGAATATGTCTTTGAATGTATTTTCAGAAACAATAAAATATAATATAATACCAATTCCTAGAATATTTACTTTTAACAACAGACGCAACCTCAGCAAACCGAAAACAAACAAAGGCACTGTACTCTGCTAGAATAAATACCAGAAGTCCAATACAATCTGTATTAGGAGACATTCAAATGGCAACTGTATTCTAGCATTAATGAATGTAAAAGCTGCCACTGGGGGAATGATCCCTGCTTAAGATTTGAAGCGCACAACTATAGTGTTAAGCTCTACCAACAGCTTCACTTGGTAAAAGATAATGAGTTCACAGTAAACAAATATGAATGGATACTTCAGTTTCTGTTATTACTGCATAACATTCATATGGTGCCAGTAGTTTGGCTGGAACTGTGCAAAAGCAAAGCGACACAGTCCTTGCTTGGAAAGTTTAGAATCCTTCCTTAGATATGCAAGATGAGGCAGGAAGGAAAGGGAAGACACTTGTAAGGATATTGAAGAGGCATGTCACTTAGCGGTGAAAGAGCAAAGGAGGACAGGCTTCAGAGAATTGAGAAAGCTTTGCTAAACATGTCAGTCTCGAAATAGAAGAGATGGGGTGATGGAATAAAAAGGGTGCTTCAGACTCAAGTAGACATGAATGATAGAGACACCATGAGGACGAAAGAGACCAGAAGAGGGATGTAAGTCCATGTTATAAATTTTAAATTAGTTTCAAAACCCTTTAAGTGCAGTCATCTCCAAATGAAGAACTTTAGGGGTTACCTTTTCATAAGGCAGCCAGTAATATCCGATCAAGCCATTTTTAGTACTTGTACAACATTGCAGCCTTTCGATGAACCAGAAGCAATTTTATGAAACTTGTAGTAGCTGGTGGATCCCACGTCATTGAATCAGTGATGTTTTAGACTGACTGTCCAAGAGGATGGCCCTATTTTGAGGCTAGAGTTCAACACTCTCAAGGTCTCCTTTAAATTCTAGATTCATAGCAAGAGCAGATTCATCACTCTACTGACATAGAAGCCACCAACCACCTCTGGCATGAATTAGCATCAAGCTTGTTTCAATAAATTTGTAGTGGTGTCGTATCTGCAGAGAAAGTCACTGCTTTTGTGGAGTAGATGGGGCAAAGGGAAATGTCTGGCAGCTGTACTGCAAATAAATAGCCCCATGACCATCACAGGCACATTTGGGGAGGACACAGGAGAGATCCTTCTCTGAGACACCAGGATAGGCCTCTTCCATGTTGTTTTTCTGTCAGCAGGCAAATACCTTTTTATTTAGGCAGGTCATTTGGTGCCTAAATAATGTGGCAGAAGCGTGTTCCAAATGTGGTGCACTATGCTTTTATCTTTTAATATATTTAAAATGTGTTTTAAACTGTCTTGACTTTAGTCCTTCTTAATAGAATTGCTTTCCTATGTTTGTTTGTTTTTTTAATTTTGCAAAATAAGATTTTTAGCCACATTTTGTTTAAAACTTTTGTAAACTGCTTTTGAGGAGAGAGGTGGGGTATAAATTAATTAAGCAAATAGATAGAATACATATTTATGGGATAAGATCATCTCTCAAACCACTACACCATGATGGCTCTCAAGTACAGTCCCCCAAATCCTCCAGCCAATGTGGTTCCTGGGATTCGTAATTTGGAAGTGTAACTTTTCCAAACTCCAGTTTGGCTTATGGCTTTGGACAGCTATAGTTAAAGATGCAGTCTTATAAGTTTTATGTCACAACTTCTGAAATGCACTGTTTTACACTCATGAGCTACCACTCATCAGGACTTACAGACACTGAGTGACGTACAAGTTGGCATGAAATAGAATGTAACTTGCTTTGAATTTTCCACAAGTTTAATCACTCTTTTAGAGGTGACTTATACATAATTAATAGTTTATGCGATCTCTTCAAAATCAGTTCAGCTTGTGAAGTTCTGTTATTTAACAAGTTGCAGCTTCAGTCTCCGTCATAATAGCCTTGACATTTTCAGACTCTTTGAAGGCACCATAATGTGGATTTAGATTGCAGCCAGCTAACCATTCTCATCTATATCTGTGGGTGGTTCCCCCCCCCCCTCCACAATGCCTGATCATTTAATCTTAGCAATGTAGAAACTATTTGCAGAGTTCAGAAGAGTTGCATCCTTGGACTAGAGCACCCAAACGCCTCCAATAAGTGTGGACAGTAGCCATGCTGCTGGAGAATTCTGGGATTGGTAGTCCATAAACATAACTTTTACAAGCTGTGGCTCTTTGTGATTCATCAGCATTGAGATGAAGGTATAGTAGAGTGTGTAGAGTGTGTGTGCCTTCAAGTACTTATGGCAACCCTAAGGTGAACCTACCATGAGGTTTTCTTGGGGGGGAAAATGTTCAGGAGAGGTTTTCCATTGCCTTCCCCTGAGGCTGAGAGAGTGTGACTTGCCCAAGGTCACCCAGTGGGTTTCATGGCTGAGCTGATTTGAACCCTGCTCTCCAAAGTCACAGTCCAACAAATAAACCACTATGCCATGCTGGCACAGAAGGCGTTAATTTGTATTTTAGTAGGCTTTGGTAGATAACATTTGTTTTAGCTTGACAATTTGAGGCTGAAAAAAGACATGAAGGCTAGGAATGAAATACTGTAGTGGAGTGAAATTTCCTTGGTTACCAGCCTGCTTGTACAGTTTCCTGGTCTACTGGGAAAAGAGATAGGTCACATCTGTGCGTTTCACTTCTCTTTGTCTATTTCTGCGTTATAGAATCTTTGGGAATCCATCTTCTATTGGCCTCTCCCTATGTAGGGGGGATATACCTCACCCCAGAGCCCTGTTAGGTAGTAGTTACAAGGGGGTGCTGGCCATGAGATAGTTGTTTAGGCCCCCAGTTCTACTGGTGGGATGCTGGACCCCATCAGTGAAAGGACCGGGGTACTTCTCTGAAATAGGCCACCTGCTCCATTGCGTTGTTGTTGTTAAGTGTCCTTGAGTCAACCCTTGAGTCAACCCTTACTCATGGTGACCCTGTAGATGAGACATCTCCAAGACCTCTTGTCCTCCACTGTTCTCTTTAGGTCCTGAAAATTCATGCTCATGACCTCCCTGGTTGTGGTCTTCTGGCATGTGGTCTTCCTCTTATATCAGTTAAGTATGTGTGGCACTAAATGAAGTCTTTGGGGTGAACCGGTCAGCTCACAACACCACCTTCTCCCAAACCCTTGCTAATGTGAGGACTGTGTCTAAGCCGAGAGGGAATAGAGAAGCCTGGATGGGGTGGCATCCAGCATCCCTGATCGACAAAAATTCCTGGTACTTCAACCCTGATGGCCCTGACTTCACTACTTCACTTGTCCTCATTAAAAGCATGGCCTAGTTCTGTGTGTGAATCTGCAATTGCAATGGCATGCTCTTTTTACAAGAAACATGGTTCTGGTGTTCACTCGCCCTCTCTTGTTCACTCCCTCTTTCACACACATTCTCACACTGCAGTTCTCTTTGTAACACACGGCTAATCCAAAGTGGTGCAACCTTGAACAAACGTTTATGCAAAGCTTTTAATTAAAAAAATTGTCTCTGAACAAAGAAAGCCAGCCATATTCCTGCAAGACGACTTCTTGGAATCCTCTTCAGACTCTGCAAATTGGATTTCACTGCAATCTAATACCAGGACTGCAGACTCGGGGCTGAGTGTTATCGATTGACAGAGTGTTTTTATAAATAAAAATGTTTAAAGAGATCACGAGAGTCAGGGAGGGAGAAACGGAGAGATTGAGAACACTTTTTGCCAGTTTTCTGAATCTCAAGTTAAGCTGAACAGTAAAAGTAGGACTTTAATCATATTTTTTGCATGGGCACTTCTAAAAGTAATAATAATAATAATAATAATAATAATAATAATAGCCTGCCCCTCTGAATGAGCAAAGTGTGCCTAACATAAGAATTATATGAAACAACTTTACACTGGGCTCAGCTAAGCCACAGAGGAAGAAGTGGCTTATAGTTACCTATAACTACCAACTTCCTTTCTGTCTTTACCTTCTATAGGAATGAGCGTAATGTTGGCGTTTTTCTGCTTCTACTATGTAAAGTTCCAAAAATGATGCATTAAGTAATTTCTGTTGTTCTATCGTCAACTTAATGATCTTTTGTCTATTTAGATATGACCAGGATCAACATGTTCTACCTTGTAAAGTTTCTGATAATATTTTTTAAAAAGCTTTTTCAATAGAGTTTATCACATGGGAGGAATTTCTCTCAATTGCGAATGGAACCAATTCGCAATTAAGTGAATTCGCTAGTTTAGCGAATTTACGTGAAATCTGATTGCATTCGGAATGCATTCAGAATGACTTCCCATCTCCCAAAAATGACCCCCTCCCATTGCTCAAAATTGTGTGAGATACTCTAATATGCAATTATGTGAAACCCCATGATTGCGTTCAGAATGACTTCCCATTGCCTGAAACTGCGTGAGATGCACCTATTTGCAATAACGTGAAACCCCATGATTGCGTTCGGATTGCCATTGCAATCCAATTCCAAATTCCATCATATGATAAACTCCAATGTCCTTTTGAATTATCAGAATTTCATCTCCCTTGTTAATTTCTGTAAAAATTCTAGATTCTTTTTCTTTTCTCACTCTGTTTGACAACCACTGTTCTGATTTATTTGAATTTTCAAAATGTCTCTCTTTCTCTCTGCTGTTTCCTCACTGAGGGCTTTATTCAGCTTTTTCTTCAAACCCGTGAATGACGTGGCAATCGCACAAGCCCCCAGGTGTGAAATATCACTCTTGGCGCAATTGTACGATCAGCAGACATGTGCTGTAACTGGCCTCTCCTCTCCCCTGCCCCCCATGGCTCTTCTGAAGCACTCTCATTACCTTTAATTTTTGTCTGTTTATTTTCTTTGTTTTCTTTTTATTTTAACTTAAAGCAAAACTATGGTACAAAGAGTAACTCCCCAGCCAAGCCACAAGAGAAGTTGAACCTTAAGAGCAGCTTGTTCTCTGACCATGCTGTCTGGGGATTCTGGAAGTTGTCGTTCAAAAATAACTTTCCTAAGTTGTTTAAGATACATTTTATTTGTTTGCTTATTTCTTTACTGAATTTATTATACCCTATTTTTCTCCTGAAGTGGGATTCAAGGTGGCTCACAGAACTGTGTCCTGTCCAGCTATAAGCCCATACTGTCTGCTACTAAGATTCAGAAGGAAGTTTTGTGCCAGAAGAGGTGGCAATAAAGACTTTTGCAATGTTTGGCTGAGCTGCCCTGATGTCATGGAGGAAAGGAGCAGGCAGAAAAAGTAGATAGAAGAAAGAAAAAAAGTGGGGTCTAGCAAAAGGAGAGGTTGAGTCCAAAATGGAGTTGTCCTGGGTATCATCTATTGCCATCTATTGTCATCAAAACTCCACTTTTCCCTCTGTGATTTCATTTTCTTTACTTCGGGGTATGCATATTTCATAGGGAATGTATTTTCTCTTTGTGTCCATAGCGCCTAATGAAGAAGTGTCAAGGTGAATTTTGCTGCTTGCGGCCAAAAACTAAAATTGGTTCACATCCTATTGATCCAGGAATTCTGGAATAAAGCCACAGTGTCTTTCATTTTCCTTTAGGGTAATGGAGTGGATGAGATCCATCATCTGTCAAAAAACCATATTCCAGATTAAAGTGTATATATCAGCTTCAATTAGTATTATGCCAGAATGTAAGCTGATTTCATGGCCACCTCAGTGCCCTGATCCAGATCGGAGATGATTTCCTAGTCAGGCTTCAGCTCACATAGCATTAGCTGGAATGGTGAGTTATACAGCAGTCCAAATCCTATCAAGTGGATGTTTGGGCTGAGGAACAAGAAATTGGATTTAATGAGTACAGTGTTCTCTTCCCAATCCAAAAGTATAGCAAAAAGAATTTGCCTGCACTGACAGAGAATGCTGTATCTCCATCACTTTGTCCAAGAATTTTTTTCTGCACAAGAAAAAGGTAAAGCAGTAATACCTCCATTTCCAGTTTCACATACAGAAAACAAACAAACAAACAAAAAAGCATTGCCATTACATTGTACTTTAATGCTGATAGGAGTGTATTGCATTGTCCAGCAAATCCAAGGGTGTAGATAGGGTTGCTTAGGGATGTGTGGCAGATGATCAGGTGTCCCTTTTTCTGTCTTCTGAAGAGGAGAATAACCAAAGTGCTGAAAGGAACAGCCCAGGAGGTTGCCTTTGCTGCCTTCCTGTAAACATCATCTGCCTAAGGCTGTTGACTTTCTCTGCCTAATGGTATGGTTGGCCCTGCTATGGGCTGACACACATATACATATGAGTATCAAAGCATTGGAAATGGTACTTTATGGAATACAACACCCAGAATTCCCAGTCAGCAGGGCCAGTGGCCATGGACATTTTAGGATTCTGTGTGATGTAGTCCCGAAAACTAATTTTTCCAATTTTTCCTCTGATGGCAGTTTCTAAGTGCAATATACAATTTTACCCTTTTAAATAATGAGCTTTTCTTTTCTCCAAATGGCAATAAGACATTCTCTGTAACTACTAATCATACAGCAAAATGCTTCTCGTATGTGCCAAGCATTTCTGAACCACTGCAAAAATTAAATCTCTCTTTCTTTCCTTCTCTCCTCCAGGTACAGAACCTATTTATGCTACAGATCCAGTTCTCTGTTCGTTCCTGTTAATGTTGCATAAGCTTGTACACTTATTATTAAATCACTGATGGACTTCTTTATCCAATAAATCCTCAGCCAAACAAAAAGGAACCTATTTAAAAACAAAGTGGAAAAACAGAAAGGAACCCTCAGCAAGAACTATAATTTTAAAGACAGAGAGCAAGAAAGAGAAAGAGACTGGAAACGAAGCATGACACATTCTACAGGGGAGGGGTAAAGCATATTTTTGGGGACATTACGCAAAGGTCAGCCACCTGAAATAATGCATCTAGTTTCCAGATTCTATGGTATTAATGCCCTATTCCACACAAGGTAGCTATTATTTTTCTCCTTTACTTTTCCAGGTTTTTTTTTCTTTTATAAAAATCTTTCCTCCAAAATTAATTTTGCACGAACTGTTGAACAGTTGCTTTTACGAAGAGATGTAAAGATGTTGGGGGGGGGGAGAGAAAAAGCTCTTCTAAAGAAGGGCACTATTTTTAGTAGGTTATTGTGGTTAGGCTTTTTATTTTCATTATTATTATTTCCTCTCCCCCGCCTACTCTTCTCTCTTTTTAATTAAATTATTTCTTTTTAAAACATTGATTTTAAAAAAGGCACATCTTATCATAATGAATATTCACTGTCAATAATATTTATTTTTAAATAAAAAAAGAAAAGATTGGAAACAAGGTAAGACATTTGTTTATAAACCGTATTGTATATTGCTGAATAACAGTTGAATAATAAAAGAGATTTTGAAATAACATTTCCTACCAATAAGTTAAATTTCATATTTTCACACTGGATTTGTTCTGTGTGTCTGTAAGTGTCTTCACATTGCCTTATGGCAACCCGATGAAATTCATAGGGTTTTCTTAAGCAAGGAATACTCAGAGGTGGTTTTGCCAGTTCCTTCCTCTGAAATATAAGGAATCACTCTGGTATTCCTTGGCAGTCTCCTGTCCAAGCACAAACAAGAATGAGCCTGCTTAAGTTCCAAGATCATATGGGTTCTGGTACCTTCAGAGTATTTAGCCCTAGGATTTGCTGTAACGTGATGTTTTCCAACTGGGCTTCCTTTCATTTATGCAAAGTCCAAAGGCAGAGGGGGGGTGGAGTGATAGAAAAGTCTTAGATTGAATCATGCCATTAGTCCATGTAGTCTAGTAATGTCGATGCTGCTTTCCAAGGTTTCACTTGGACTCTTTCCCAGAGCCAGCTGGAGATGCCAGGCACAGAACTTTTGCCATGTTAACAATGCCCTCTACCATTGAGTTGTACCTCCTCCCAAAACAACTATTGCTCTTCCCCATCAGAACCAAGGCCACTGATCCTTATTTACATCATGAACACTAAATAGCTCATGAATAAGCCCTCATACTGGAGGACTACTGGTGAA
Organism: Urosaurus nigricauda; assembly: GCA_034509955.1. NCBI lineage: Eukaryota > Metazoa > Chordata > Lepidosauria > Squamata > Phrynosomatidae > Urosaurus > Urosaurus nigricauda. Next base: position 14,514,992 of record JAOEGL010000013.1, read on the forward strand.
AGAAGCCCTCTTATTGGAGGATCTCAATGTAGAGGAACAGTCATGGGCATGTATGGAGGCAGACTAATTAGCATGCTCCATGTGGAGCATGGCATCAGCAGTGCATAGCAGTCCATTGCTCATAAAGCCGTGCATCTGCACAGTGCTAAGTTAACAGTCCCTATGCTGTCTGCCAACTTGATACTTTGTAGGTAAAGATAGCAGGTTTTTCTTCCCTATCCAATAAGTGATGGAGTTCATAACCCGAATCAAAGTTCTGCTATGCTCCAGTGTGCTCTGCATGTATTGCTCCTCTACAGGCATCTTTTCCTGTTCCCATAGGGTCTGAAAGGGGCACGCTATTGCCACCAAACTGTGTCCACAGAATTGTTCCTTCTTGTTGCTTGAGGTGATACATACCCATATATACTTGACCATAAGTCGACCTCATGTATAAGTCGAGGGCACGTTTTGGGACCAAAATTATGGATTTTGCTAGGACCCATGGATAAGTCGAGGGAAAAATTGAAGGGCATATAGCAAAGGCTCTAAAGGACGAAGCAAAGCAAAACAATGTCAAAGAACTTATAAAATTCCAGCAGATATAATAACTCTTTGTGCTTACTCTTAAGACTGGATGGATGAGAGAGTAAAGGGGGCTGGTGCTTCACATATTATACTCTTGCTTTTTGGTTCCATCTTTTAAATAAGAGTTAAGATACAGTACTTACATTGACCCCTGGATAAGTCAAGTCAGTTTTTTGGGGGTCAATTTTTTTACCTAAATTTCTAGACTTATTCAAGAGTATATACAGGAACATCTGATGAAATATCTGACTGCAGCACACAGTTTTTGCCAATGCAGTCAGGACTAGTGAGAGGCCATAATGTTCCAATCAAAACGAAGGTTCATTCTGGTTATTCTGTAGGAATCCAGTGGAACTGCTAGATACGTGAGCCTTCATTTGTGTTGCCAACAGCTAAGGGTTTGGTTTACTAAGGTCAGCTTTGACGTGAAGACTGGGGACAGTGGCTGGCGGTAAAAGCAACCCCTTTGACCATAGCATCTCCTATAACTGCCCGGTGGATAGATAGAGGGATACATAGAGTTTCCTAGGAGACTGCTTTTGACCTTTGGCAACCAGGGGCTAACTTGCTTCCCCTTTAGAATGTGTGGGGCAGGAAAATGAAGAGAGCCTAGCAATTGTGAGGATCAGTCTTACCATAAGGAACCCTCTTCTTCGAGACTGAAACCTGTGCAACTTCTCAGATAAAGAGTGGATAGATGCAAATCAGACAGCAGAAGCTTGGAACCACAGAAGTCTTCCTGTGGAGTAAGTTTTGGCCAGAGACATTGGACTTGGTAGATTTTTGAGTGTTGCACTAGCACTGTTCTGGGGCAGAAGGAAGTTTCCTATCAGGGGTGGGGATTGTGTGATCCTCCAGATATTTTTGGATACAACTCCCAGCATTCTTCACCACTAACTGTGCTGGTTATGAGTTGCTGTCCCATAACATTCAGAGGTCCTTGTAATTGCCTTGCTGTCCTGTCCTGTCCTGTAAAGATCAATACAGAGGAACTTGAAAGCCAGGGCTTCCTGGAGAGAGTTTGTTTGGAAATGAAACAAGTTGCATTCTGTTATGCAGGCATATACTTTTAATGGGGTTGAAATGTCTTCTTTGTATTTGGTGCACTGGGTATAGGAGGAAAATTGTTTGGGGCTACAGATAACTGTAAATAAAAAAAAAAAGTGAGGCAGAGTTCATCCTTCATATCCAATAATCAATCTGACCCTGCTTGCTAGGACTCCTTAGCCAGAATCTTGCTGGGACACTCCACTAGAAATTGCACAATGGTAGCAAGAGAAGGCAGGCAACATTAATCAGATGTGAGCAACCTATATTCCTTGTGCCTTACTTCATGGCTTTTCCACCTTCATCCTTTTTCTTCCTTCCACCACAGTCTGCAGGTGCAGTTAACCAGAGGCCCATTCACACTACAGAATTATAGTGGTAATATTCCACTTTATTTGCCCTGGCTCCTTACTATGGAATCCTGGGGGTTTGGCTCAGAATTCTAAATTCCCTAAATTGCCAATCCTAGGATTCCATAGTATGAACCATGGCAGTTAAAGTGGAATAATAGTGCTATAGTTCTGTAGTATGAATGGGCCCCATGGAATGTGCCATATTCTCCTGGCACTCTTTACTGAAGCCTCAGTTAAAGAACATTGTTCTGGAGTCTTTCTTTCAGGAAGCTTCAGAAACCAAGTTGCTTCTATTCACAGCAGTTTCCTCTGCCCAAATTATTCCACATTGTGACTGTTAGAGAAAAGTGGCCACCTCGTGTAGGAAGTTTTAGGTCATGGAAAAAGGTACCAAATGATGAATTATTAGTATATTATTTTGCCGTTACTAAGAGGCTCATTCCTGTTACTCATATTTAGATTTTTCTGGCTCCCACCTCCCAATTGTCTTGCACCATCTCATGATATTTGTCTGCAGCTGCTGGTTTTGGATCTTCCTACAGGGAAACATGTCTATTTTGTATCTGATTGCTTCATCACAAGAATGGAATGAATGTATCTTACCCTGCTGGGATAATAACTTGAATATCAAAATATGGGGTTGGGGGATTCCATTGTTAAAGGTACCTAAGTGGCTTTAGCCTTCTGCAAACCATAATTCCTGAGTGCTATTTCAAGAGGTTATGTTTGAATCCAATGTAAGAATCACCAGCAAAGAAAGCATCTTTCTCTTTCTAATATTCCCAGACAAAGCACTGAATTAAGGAGTCGATAGGGTTTCTGGCATAGAATGGAAGACCAGTTTGATTGCTTCTGCAGACAAAGCGATCTGAAAATGGCAGCATCTACAGGACTGGCTCCCAACAAAAGATGCAGAAAATGCACAGTCAAAGCACCAGCAGAGTCACACTGTGAACTGAACCTTCTTCCTGGAGCACACATAAGAAATGGGAAGCTATTTCAGAGCTACAGTCCTTCCAGCTCAGCATCCTTTCTTCAAACTGTGGTCCAGGCAGCTGCCTCCAGAAAGTTCACCAGCAGGATGCAAGAGCCGCATTATTCATCTCTTTGTGGTTAATCCTTAGCATCTGGCAGCCTGATTTTGATTGCATCTGAAAATGGTGCTTCTGCTTTTGGCTCCCTTTTTTGTTTTAACAGCAATGCAAATTGCAAGAGGGCAGAAGAGGTGGGCTCTAGGATGTGTAATTTACAAAGATGCCTTGGAGATTAATTGCATCTCTGGATATTAAGTGGCTTCTCTGAGCATGCCACTAAGTGTGCCCACTTTCTAGCTCCCTGTAAGGGCGTATCTTTCATTTATATGTAGGAAAGTAAAAGGGATGCACTAACTAGGCTCTTGTGTCTGGGAAGGAGGAAGATACAGAGGGTCACTATGTAGACAATATTGAGGAAACGGCACTAAGCTGAAAATTTGCTTCGATTGGCAGTTTGAAATGACTGGTGTTAACACCGTTAAAAGTCTAGCAAACAATTAGGAGTGGAACATCACACAAGCAACCTCCTGCCATGTATAACTACCATGGCCTGGAAAAGTTATTTGTCTGAACAATTCTCAGAATCAAGAAGATTCTGGGGATGCTGGGAGTTGTGGTACAAGTACGTAATTGTGCCAAGTTCTGGAAGTGGGCCAGGTGCTTCATTTAAAAAACAATGTGTGTGTGTGTGTGTGTGTGTGTGTGTTGCAACACTTTCATAAAGAAATCTATAGGCTTTCTCTTGCATAAATTTTGGTGTGGAGCTAATGGTTGTGGGTGTTGTTGTTCCCAACCTAATGATTGTGGGTGTTGTTGTTCTCAAAGAAAAGCTACTTTAGAAAATTGTGCCAGATGCAGGTAGGGGATGATGCCTATAGAACATGTGCAAACTTTCCATGTGTCCAAATCATGATTGTGTGTCCTGGGTCTCTAGAGAGCCCCAGACCCTCCCTCCCAAACCTGCATACATCCTTTTCAGATTAAAGGTGTGCACATCACACCCAGGAATCGTCTTCTGCCTCCCGTTGTGGACATGGCAAATGCCACCAGAGGAAAGAGACTACCCCAGCCGTGGCTTCTACAGGATTCAGTGGGATTCTTGATTCACAGAATATTTATTGCACAGACTGAAATTAGCATGAAGGAGTTATTTTGTACCCAGAAGAGTCAGCACTGCAGTGAGGCTTCATTAAACTTTTCACCCTGACATGGCCTTCCAATAAATAAGAAAATGAGATCATAGGCCTCCGTTCTCCCACCTCCCTGCCTAGCTGTGAGAAGTAGGGGGAAGGAATCTTGTAACGGTTATTTCATGCCTCTGTTTCTTGTTTTGAAATGGTGGCTCTGATCAAGTCCTCAAGATCAATCCACCCTATCACACCATCAGTGAATACTCTATCTGAGCAATCCTAGACTTCCTCAAAGGGAAGCACAGCCTCTCTGGAGCAATTTTTAAAATGGAAAGCATCACACTGGCAGGCAGGTTTTTATTCACTTGCAATGGGGAGCAAATTACTTCACCACTCCATTATCATTCAATCATCCATACATATGAAGGCTGGCATCCTGTTCAGCTGTTAACAATATGCTAAGCTGCGCTTTCCTAACTACTGGGGATTCACATTTACAGTCGTGAACGTGACCCCAAAAACTTTACCTGCACAGTCTGGCAATGTCCCAACCAACACATTTCTGGGGAGCTGAGACTGGAGTGTTGGGAAATGATGTCTGCGGCGCACTCCCATTTGCGGGGCTCCTTGGGGCAGGCAGTGGTGGCAGGACTCCAGAAAGTCTCTCCAGCTACCTGTTCTCAGTGCTCTCCAAGACTGGGAGCTTGCTGCGGGCATTATTTCCCAGCACCTCAGAAATACTTTGATCGGGGTTCTGCCAGCCTGCAACAGTATAGGTGGGAAATCATGTCATAACCAGAATAATGAAGCTCTGTCATCATAGTGATGGTGGTGGTGGTGGTGATGATGCAGGATCTTGGCTGAAGACTCTGACAAGCGCAATGTATACTTAGAAGGACCTTCCACCATTCCGTGTACGTGACTTCCAAATTAGCATGCATAGGATAAGGCTAAATGACAATCACTTTCTAATCATTTCTCAGTAATTAATCATTTAGTGCACTTAGGAGATGAAGATGACCAAAGGTGGTCCAATTTTCTAGATCATTTTAGGGGGGCTTAACCTCCTGGCTGAGTCTTGTTTCCATTCCTGGGTCTATGGTATAAAGTTTCTAAACCCCCCCCCCCCCCCATGCCTTTCTGTCCTAAATCTTCTCAGACATAGGAACAATAGAAACAAGGCAACAGAGAGCTGGAAAGAGATCATGCACTCTTTCCTTCAACTACACTCCACACTACTAAAATTCTCCACCATGCTACCACCTAAAACAGTGATTCCCAAATTTTAGTCCTCCAGATATTTTGGACGTCATCTCTTAGAATTCTGGACTGTTGGCGAAACTGGTTGGGGTTTCTGGGCATTGAAGTCCAAAACACCTGGAGAACCAAAACACCTCGAGGACCAAAACACCAGTGATCTAAAATGTTATCTCCTTTAAGCTCCTGAATAGGAGCGGAGACTCCGAATGGACATCCAGGAGTTTGCAGAAGAGCCATTTCCTCTTGGTTGTTACACTTTGGCTGCAAAAAAAAATACTGTCGTCATTCTGCTATTGCTGCAGTGAACAGAACTGACAAAGAAAGTATCAAAGTGATCTTTTCTCCTGGATGTTCAAATAAATTCCACTGTGCTTATTATCAATCTTTACTGTACAGTCACAGACCATTAAAACACAAGAAATCCATCATACAAAACATGACACAAAGCTAAGCAGCATAAAACGGGTAATATCAAGAGCTGTTTAAAAGATCTTTTAAAAAAGATTTTAAAAAATCTTATTCTGCATCTTTGTGCAACATAGATACTCAGAGGTCTACTCAGACGTCAGGCCTGTTACATTCAGTGCGTTTTCCTTTTAGGCAAATGGCTGTAGCCTTGCAGTTTTCATGCTTCCCTCCTCGGCATGAGGAAAAACATTTGTGAAGGCACACATTCTGCCATGGCCTTGAAATCTCTGGAAAAGATTTTGAAGCAAACAGACTCTGTCTCCTAAGACCCCTGGCCTTTCAATGTCCAATCCTGTCCTCCCAAATTGCAGGCTCTGGATAAACACAGATTCAGTTCACATCTTCAGAGTGGGTCACGTGGCTTGAGTTGAATAAATTCTCTTTGCACTTACTCTCTACTTTTTTCGTCACCGAATCAATTATCTGCATAAGGGTTTGACATCAATTAAAGGCTTTGTGTGTATGTGCAGAGAAACCATGTGTAATAATGGAGGAATGCCCCCTCCCTACAGCAGCCTTTAATCACATTAGAAGAGCCAGAAAGAAGGGGGGATAAATGCAAAGCAGGAGGGATTTATATTTTAAAAAATCAGCCATTAAATCAGAATTCAACTTGGTGATGCAGGGGATATAAATGTTAGATATTAAACCTGGAGAAGTGGAAAGAGATAAAAATGACAGCCAGTAGATCTAATTTTAACAACATTTTGTATATTTTTCCAATTGAATGTTCATCATCTTTGCATAAATTCAATTCAAATTCATTTCTTTCTCTTACAAGTCCCAAAAATTTTTTATCCACCTTACATCTTCCAAAAGGTTTTTATTGCTATAACAATTTAAGGTAAAACCATCTGATATTAATTCTTTATATGGTTTAAATTCATTTCCTTTCTCAGAAGAAGGTTTACCTCTTTTAAATAATGCATCTTGAGTAGAAACCCAAAGTGGTAATTTTGGGAAGGATTGAACTTTGCATTTATTTCATATTAAAATGACACATCTTTAAAATCTTGTTTACCTTAACTTTGTCATACCATAAAAAACATGCCAACCAAATCTCATAATCATGTCCCTCTAAACTGAACAATCTTTCATCCTTTAAATTTATCTATTCTTTTAACCAAATCCCAAACCGCCTCTTTCTCTTGAATCCTTTCAAAGCCTTATTCTATGTTGTCTGCCTTGCCATATAAATTTCGTTATGTGTTCTGCCTCTCCAAAAAGGGAGAGTCATTTGTCAAGATCAATAAAGTCTGAAACAAAAACAACATTTTAGACAGTACATTCATCTTCATTGCTGAGATTCTCCCCAGGAACAACAAATTCAAAATGTTCCTGTTCAAATTCTTCCAAAATACTTCTGAAACAAACAGTTTTTATTTGTCAAAGTAATTCCTAGGTATTTCACATTTTTCCACTTTAAATTCAGAAAGTTTTTCTAATTTTTCTGCACGTTCTTTTGTCAAATTTTTAATCAACAGAGATACAAAGGGAGCAGTGACCAAGCAACCAGCCAAGCCTCTTGAGTCCAATGCTCAAACCACTACACCACGCTCTCAGCCATTTATACAGATGTATATTGCTTCCAGTATAGAGGAAGATACAGAATCATAGAGTTGGGAGAGATCCCAAGGGTGATTTAGTTCAACCCCCTGACATGCAGGAATACACAGCTAAAGTACTCCTAAGAATGTCCTTTATCCATCCTAGCCATCAGCCACTGATGGCCCCATTCTCCATAAATTTTTCAATCCTCTTCCAAAGCTTTTCAAGTTGGAGGTAACTATGACATCCTATGCTCCTGTGAAAGATGCATGCCTACTTCTCACGTAAAAAAGTAATGGATTGGTATTGTGTGTGTGTGCCTTAAAGTTGCCTGTCAACTTGGCATTAGGCGAATGGAGTATTAGAAAGCACAGTTATGCTACCCTTTGCTAGAATGTGAACAAGGACCCAAATTGTTGCTTTCTGGAGGACTTCCCCGCCCTTAAAGCAGGGGTGGAAACTGTGCAGACTGTGACCCTCTTGCAAATATCAAAAGTCCCAGGGATTAATCAAGAGTATCCCTCCCAAACTGGGACATTTAGAGGGTACAGTAAAACACTGGCTTCTTTCTTTACTTTTATTTACACACATACATCCACTTTGAGAATGCTGCTTCCTTTCTTATGAAATGTGTTTGCAAAGGCCAAAAGAGATGCATAGTGGGTTGTGTTGTTTTTTTTAATCGACAGAAACCTTGGGGCAAATTTTGCTCTTTCAGAAGATTCCATGGTTTTATGGTGCAGGCTGTCACGGTGCATTAAAAATGGACACTGCACATTGTCTGTACAGCTGCACAAGGACTTTTTGTGTTTGGTATGATTCTCCCCCACCCTTCCTTGCCACCACACTCACTTGAAATTCAGAAAGCCTTTCAGAAACTTCTTTTAGATTAGCTGAATCTTTCCCCTGCTAAGTCAGATCAAAGCACCAGTTGGATGCCATGGACAGCTTCTAATTTACAGCAACAACGTGCATCACAGGTCACAAATTTCACCAGTGCCACAGCAAGTAACACTGGATTAAAGGACGGGGAAGTCAATACAGTAGCCTACTGCTTGAAGAATGCATTAACGTCGTATCAACACTCTACCATCTGCATTGCTTTCAGATAACATTTCATACTGATGCAATGCATCATTGGCAACCAATATATGACTGCAGGCATGAGATTCTTAGAGTGGAGCAACCTTTGCATGCCTATACTTACTAACTGCTACTCTGCATGCAAAATGGGTATGGTTCTTCATCCCTCTCTCTTTAAATTGAGGGATTAAGGAACCTTTGCCATTTGTTAGCTAAACCTTTCTATCTGGGGTTCCTTTATCATCTTCTGGCCACCTTATTCGTTATATCATATTATACAATGCTTCCTACTTTGTATTTTATATACTTTGTATGTCTCAGGAGAGAGCCAGCATGGCATAGTGGTTTGAGTGTAGGATTTAGGACTCTGGACAATTGGGTTCAGTTCTCCACTCAGCCATCGAAATCCATTGGGTGACCGTGGGCAAGTCACACCCTCTCAGCCGCAGAAGCCCCCATATGCCTTACGGCCACCATTATTATTATTATTACTATTATTATTTTCTTATATCCCACCTTTCTCCCAATATAGAGATTCAAGGCAGAAATGACTTAAAGGCACACAACAACAACAACAACAACAACAACAACAACTCATGAACCTATTATTTACATTTCATTTCATTTCCAAGCCTTCAGTTTGCAACCAAATCCACATGGCCTATACTACACATGTTCGTAGATTTTCTCTTTGTTTGCCTTACCAATCCACTCTACCTGCATCACTCTAACATGCCACCATTTTTTTCTCTTACCTTTCTCTCCACCGTTAGTCCAAAAGCTTATTAACAGGCCATTTGTGAACAAAGCTGCCTTTATATGTTTCTTTTCTCTTCTAAACTCAGTGGGTAGGGTAGGTAGGTGGGCAGGCATGAGATAGGTTGTTATTCAGCTTCTGCCTTGCCAACTGAAATACTCCATTTGAAAGATCCAGTACTATCTCTGACATTTTCAACAACAACACTTGATATGATTTAAGTGGAAATGCACTACATGTCATCATAATGATGAAGATTTTTGAACAGGTAACCCTTGACCTTTCTCAGTCTGCTGTCAATGTGATAGTCATGATAAAAGGCTAATTCAGGGCCCCTGCTCTCCCTTCTTAGAATTATTTCTCATTCTCTTCAAATAAAGTATGCTTATGAATACAAAGTATGCTTATGAATACAATGGACACTATTGTGTCCAGTTCTGGGCACCACAATTTAACAAAGATGTGGAGAAACTGGAGCATGTCCAAAGAAGGGTGACTAAAATGGTTAAGGGTCTGGAAACCATGCCTTATGAGGAACGCCTTAGGGAGCTAGGGATGTTTAGCCTGGAGAAGAGAAGATTTAAAGGTGATATGATAGCCACGTTTAAATATTTGAAGGGATGTCATATTGAGGAGGGAGCAAGCTTGTTTTCTGCTGCTCCAGAGACTAGAACGCGGAACAATGGATGCAAGCTCCAGGAAAAGATATTCCACCTCAACATTAGGAGGAACTTCCTGACAGTAAGGGCTGTTGGACAGTGGAACACACTCCGTCAGAGGGTGGTGGAGTCTTCTTCCTTGGAGGTCTTTAAGCAAAGGCTGGATGGCCATCTGTTGGGGATGCTTTGATTGGGAGTTCCTGCATGGCAGGGGGTTGGACTGGATGGCCCTTGTGGTCTCTTCCAACTCTATCATTCTATGATTCTAAATAGTACTTTTTAAAAAAAATGGCACTAAGCCACCCTCAATGCAAGGGCATATTTTGGAAGCAACTTCCCTGCTCTTCCCATTTTTTTTCTCTCCCAAAAAGCACAGCAGAAGAGGAAAAGAACAGTTCCACAATTTCCCAACAGTTGAAACGAAACCAGTTACAGTGGTTAAGACTTGGAGGTTTAAACAAGGGCTTAGATGGGTGAGGAAAATGAATGCATTTCCCCCTGAGAACATTGCCCCTCAAATTATTTTTGTTTCTTCGTGGAAGTAAATTAAAATGTCAACTGAGCAATTAAAAAACAGTTTAGATATCCAAAGAAAACGGGGGCAGGCACAGATACCAAGGGAATGCAAAAACAGCAAATAGAAGGGTTTAAGTGTTGGTGATTTTCCATGCGACGCTGTCTGCAATGCTAGAAATTTGGGGACTGAAAGAAAATCTTACAAGGAGGCAATGCTTTCATTTTGGATTGCCCACTATAGGCTTGCCAGAATGAAAACTGGAGACAGTTTACGTACATTTAGTACATCTGTAGAAGAGGGAATTTCAACAGTGTTGCATGTTACCTGGTCGCACAACAAGCAATACCTGCTGAAATTCCCTCTTTTACATGAACTCTAAAGGTGCAGGAGCCCTCTCCAGTTTTCCTTCTTTCAACCCTGACAGGGAATCATGCAGCCTACTGGATGTTGTTGAACTGCATCTGTCAGCAGCCCTAGCCAGCAATTGCAATTGCAATTGCAATCCAGCATCTGGAGGGAGCTTCAATACAACATCTGGAAGACCCCATGAATCCCTCCCCTGCTGTAGAGAGAGAGCATGATGTGTTTTGGAAGCAGAGTAGGTCTCCATGGGGAATTTTGCTGAAGCACCGAGATTCTGGCAACTGCCCTGAGCACAATAAATAGTAACAGTAGGCCCAATTCTCCTAGCTGGACTACAAATATCCACACAGTTACAACAGGTCCCATGACACAAGCGTCAGTACAAATAGTGGCCCTTGATGGGAATATGTGACCCTCCGTCTGTTGTTGCACTGCAACTGTCATGAGCCCTCACCATCAGTGCTAGCCAAGGGCTGATGGGAGTTGTAATGCAACAACACTGGAAACGTGACACATTATTCAACCCTGGGCTAGCATTTTATTCAATAGCTTCTTTTTCCCAAAAGTAAAAAAGTGGGAATCAGAAGCTGGTAACCAACTAGTTAGTTTGTCTGAAAAAGAAAGCAAGAAAGAAAAAGAAAGAGATGCACATATGGCATTTTTCTATCTCTCTCTCATAAAACATGCAAATGTCTCTCTTTTTTAACATAAAAATGTCAGGATCTGATTGCAGTAGCAACTGGTAAATAAGGAAGGATAGTTTGCCAGACATTTGTAGGTCAAAAGTATGAAGGGAGGATGCTGACATACAAGCTGTATCTGTAGAATCTTAACTACACAATATATTTCAAGCTCAAGGAGAGGTTGGCTAAGTTCATTTTTCATTATCCCAGAAATTCTTGCAGTTATTATTGCAGGTCCCCCAGTACTTTTATTTAATAAAAAAAGGAATGGAAAAATTTGATGGGATCAAAAATGTTAATATCTTAATTAATGCTTTTAACCAAGACAGATTGGCAGCGCATAACTGTGAGAATATTAATTCAGAAATTGTAGTGCAACAGTTTGAAGTCATAAGATCCTCTTCAGCAGAATAAAAAGTAATAGGTGCATTAGAGCAAACCTACAATCCTTTGCCTACGCATAAATAAATGCCATTGAGCTCAGTAGGGCTTACTGCCAGGTAAGTGGGTATAGGATTGCAGCCTTAAGCATTTTTAAATCCCACTGATTTCCTAAGGGGAATTCCACATCCAGTTAAACCTTCTTCCATAGATAACAACAGGACTCTAAAAATACAACCCCATACATTTTCACTCAGAAATTCATCCTACTGCATTCATAGCTGGCAACTTACAAATTGGTAAAGGAGAGGAAACACACTGCTAAAAAAAAGAGAACAAATCTCTGTCTTTAAAATTGCATCTACTAATTTAAATGTTGTTACTATATGTCTTCAAGTCATTTCTGACTTATGGCAATCCTAAGGCACCATAAGGGATTTTCTTGACAAGATTTCTTGAGAGGGGGGTTTGCCTTTGCTTTCCCCTGAGGCTAAGAGAATGTGACTTGTCCATAGTAACGCAGCAGGTTTCCATGGCTGAGTGTGGGTTTGAACCCTGGTCTCCAGAGTCCTCAGTATCCTAAAGGCACCAGATCTGGCCTAATCTTGGAAGGTAAGCAGGACCATCCCTAGTTAGTACTTGGATGGAAGACGGCCAATGAACATCAGGTGCTGTGGGTGATATTTTAATGGAAGGAACTGGCAAAACCACCTCTGACAATTCCTAGCCTAAGAAAACCCTATGAAATTCATGTGATCACCACAAAAAATTAAGAGACTTGAAGGCACATAGGCAAGCTCACACACACATACTAGAGTCCTAGCCCTACATCCAAATTACTACACCACTCTTGATCTTAATGTATATGTACAAAGGCAAATTCAGAAGTAATTGCTGTTATTTAAATAAAAACACAGCAGTTTGACATCAAACTTCTGATAGTATTATTATTCTCTTTCCTTCCCAAGCCCACCCATGGCCAGTGGATTACATGTCATTAATGCTGTGGATCCAGCACTGATGACTTGAAAGTAGCTTTCCCATTATGCTGAATATGTCTGAGGGATATGGTTCAGGACCCTGGATAGCTTCTGTGCAGTCTAGATAGAATAAAAACCAAAGTGGATTTCCTCCATCTCCAAGGTCTGCTCACAACAGGGATTGTGAACTTGTGGGTCTCTAGATGTTGTTCAACTCAAGTTCCTCAGCCAACAACATCCAGAACACAATGCAGCCCTTCAGAAGTACATCTCCACACTATTGGCTTTACTGACTAGGGCTGATAGGAGCTGCTATCCGAAAAGACTTGGAGGGGCTGCTCTTTGGCCATTTGTGATCCAGAGGGCTTAGTTTCCCCATTCCTTTAGTGTGTGGGAAATAATGTACCTTTTATTAATCGGGATACCTTTTAATTTATAGAATGTATCTAAAATTGTGACCTTTCAAATCAATCCAAAAGAGTTTAATTAATCAATCTAACTGATGAATTGGACAAAAGCGGGCTGAACACTGTAGCCCTACTCCCAATTTCTATTAAAGTAACAGAATCATCAGAGCCTTGGTTATAGGTTGCAAATACTGGTCTTGCTCAGCCTGACCCTGGATGATGCCCAACCAGCGTTTTGCAGGGGATGTTACTCCCAGGCACTTTCCAACAACATTTCAGTTCAGATTAAAGAGGACTGTGGATGAATGATACTTAGTGGATTCTGCCCATGGTGAGTTTGTCTCAATTTGAAGTCAGACAGAGTAATAACTGTACTGGGCAACAATCCAGGACAAGCAATGCCTGTTGTGGCTATTGATCACCCTGTTGTAGGAATGACAGGAGGCCATAAGCGCTCCGGAGGGGTGAGCAGGGTAGGATTCTGGAAGTATGCCAACAAGAAAGAAAGAAAATTATTCAAGAGCACCACTTGGTCATGTGCTTAAAACAACAGTGTTTCAAATGTGTGTGGCATCTAGTTCAGTGGCCACTAATTCAGTTTCACCCGCACAGAATTATATCAACAGGATTGCTAGATATATCAACGGGATTGCTAGAACTCTTGAGGTTTTCAGAAGGGCATAAGAAAAATATTTGGAGAGGGAACGAAAAGGGAAACCTGCTGAACAGCTCAGCAAGGTCCAAAGCTGAGATCATTTTCTCATTCTCCTTCATTTATATCATGCCTTTTCCCTTGTCCTAGGATTCTATGGCAGTTTACAAGATACTAAGACAAATACAGATTAAAGCATATATGGAGATAGCAATACAGGTATATAAAAGCTACTTTTAAAATGCAATTAAATTGCTAGAATCAAAAGTGTTTTAATATCTATTTAAAAATAGGGAAAAAATTAAAATGATATCATGCAATAAAAAGCCCAGCTTATTCAGTTATGCGGGGGTGGGGAAGTGGGGGGAGGAATCTGTTGGCATTAAAAAGTTTTCATTTTCCAGCAAAGGGCAGCAAGAAGAAAGCCACTCTTGCCTCCCTGGAAGAGATTGTTTGGGTTTAATTCAGTTGTTCCAAGTGTTGTGATCCCTGCTATGTTTGAGACCTATGCTATTCTGAGCCCCACCTGCTTTTTTTGTTGAGTAAGCAGTTCTGTCCCTTGATTTCTGCCCCTAAGGTCTGCTTTGATGGCATTAAAACAGATACACATTCTTGTGCTCATGAAGAATCCATTAAAATTAGCCAAAATATTGTATTAATTATCATAGATGGTATTATATTTAATATATTATTAAATCAGTCCTAAATTATTATACATAGCATTTAAAAGAGTATTAAATGCCTTTGTACCTTTTAAAACACACACACACACAAATGGTTATTTGTCTATATTACCTTTCCTCCAATGGGTTCACGGAAGAGCACATGGAGGCAAAGTTGTGAGGAAGTAACTCTAAGATTATCCAATAAGTTTCATGGGTTAGTGGGGACTTGAGCCCGAATCTCCCAAGTCCCAGTCACTGACCTCACTACACACATTGGTTGTCCGTGTGATTTAATATAATGGGTTAGGCCTAATTAGTACTTGGTTGGGAGGCAGCCAAGGAAAACCTAGTGCTGTAAGCTATATTTCATAGGAAGGAAGTGGCAAAGACACCTCTGAGTATTCCTTGTTTAAGAAAACCATATGAAATTCATAGGGTCGCCATAAGTCAACAGGCAGTTGGAAGGCATGCAAGCTCGCACACATTGGCCTTATGATCTGAGCAAGCTTTTGCTTTTCACGGTACCAAGGAGCCTGGGCTGAGAGGGTTGGAGTGCTTGGAACGTTTGATTAGCAGGGTCAATGATATCATTTGTCACTCTCTAAGATTTCACTGTCCCTTCTGACCTTAGATGGAACCCACACCATAATTTTCCTGAAGGGGAAACGGGTTGTTCCAGCAACTGTATATTACTGTATGCAAAGGGATCTTGCAGCAACTTTGAGACTGAGCTTTCATGGACTTGAGTCTACTTTCTGAGATTAGTGTCAAAGGTACTGCAAGATCCCTTTGCATACTAGACTAGACTACCAGACTAACACAGCTATATCCCTGAGTATATTATTGTGTGAACTATTCCCTGCAAACAGGAACTTTGTGTTAATTTGCAGCTGCTCCACAAATGATTCAAGGACAGTAAATGTGAGGGGATGCTTCATTGACATTTCAGAAGCAGCAGCTGGTTTCCACACCCTTGCACTTCAGGGACATTTACCGGTGCTTTACCAGCGCTTAACCTACAATAGTGCAAAGAATTTGGAGATGGTTTTGTCTTCAATGGGTAGCTCAAACTTACAAAAGGCTCATACCTGGTGGAAATGAAAACCGCTAGAACTAAGTTGTTGATATGAGTCGATGCAGCTGTCTGCATTTTACAATCTCCTGCAGGGTGTAGCTACGGGGACTGAAGTTATGAGCTTCTGCACTTCAAAATTTAGTACTACATGGCTGAAATAATGGTGTGATACATTAGGGATGTGTGTTTTAGCGATTCAACTAAAATTCATGAAATTGACCTGATATTTCTAGGAGAAAAAAATATTGTGGAACTCAATTTCTTTGAATTATTTCAGAGCTTCTTCAGTACACTAATTCCCACTGAACTCAGAGGGGCTCATTTCTGACTAAACAAGCATAAGCATTCACTGTCAATCTCTCATTCCACTATAACAACAAATATGTGATGCAAAATGCAGGGATAGCTGTACTGGCCACTTAACAAATCCAAACAAAAATCCATCAGTGATACCAGTGACATTTTTCTTTGTATTTGTTAAATGGCCAACACATCTACCCCTGCATGTTTTCTGTATTGTGAGATACTGCATTGTAGCTGCAACAGGGGAACCATGAAGCTTAGCCTGTGGACTAGGACTTCAACCAAAGTAAAACAATGTTTTTGTTCTTAAATTTGGACTGTTTTATCTCTACAGAACCAAAATGTTCCTGATGCAAAAACATGGAGACTTCTTGAGGAATGCATTATTCTCTGCCTACCAAGAGGACTGTGACCTCACTGGAACGGAGACACATTGGATTGCAAAAGAGGGGTCCCTGTTGAAATGCAAATGGACTTTAAATGTCCTTGGTTTTGAAAATCTCCCCATTGCATGGCCAGAAGGAGGAGGAGCCTGCCTTCAAAAGATATCCTCCCCAGCATAGCATCTTTACTAAGGACTGGAACAACATGCAGACATCTGACTAACATTTCCAATAGTTTTTCTTCTCCTGTTTGGTTTGTAACATGTTGCCTGACGAAGAAGCCCATGGAGCTTCGAAAGCTTGCAACAAGTATATTGTGCATTTTGGTTGGCCAATATAGGTAGCACTGGTGGACTGTTGTTTAAATATGTGATGGGATACCTTTTAAAGATTTGTTCCTGCTCTGCATCCCTTCTGAGCTTTCTGCAAGAAATACATTTTGTTAAATAAATCCAAATGTTGGGGAAAAATTAAAATCAGATTTAAGAAGATGTTTGCATGGAATAACACACAGTGACTTTATATTATCCACAAACTTACTTTAGTCATTGTTCTGTCTTAGCCTTGGACTATGATTCTGGAGACCAGGGTTCAAATTCTAGCTCACAGGGTTTTCTTGCCAAGTTTTTTCAAGGGAAGTTTGCCTTTGCCATCCTCTGAGGCTGAAAGAGTGTGACTTGCCCAGGGTCACCCAGTGAATTTCCATGGCTGAGCCAGGATTTGAACCCTGTCTCCAGAATGACAATTCAATGCTCAAACCACCACACCACACACTAGCTACCCTCCAATATTTCCTAGATGCCAAATGTGTTACCAAGCAAACATCTGAGTGTGGTCAATATGACCAAAGTTCTTAACAAGGAAGAACTCACAAATTAGGAGAGTCAGTTTGCTTTTGCCTGAGTCTACTGGGAAGGGCAAGATTCACCCTTCCTCTCCCTCTCTTTTAGTTAATCGAGTGCAAATCCCTTTAGCACTTTGAAACAACTGATGCAAGCTGAAGACAAAGGAGTAAAGTGGGACAGAGAAACTGGAACATTTTAAAAGTAGCTGAAAAACTGGGAAAAGAAAGGATTGATTGGGGCTGTGCCTGCCAAATCCAGACACTTGGAAGGTATGCAGTACAATCCTATGCCCACTTAGTCCAAAGTAAGTCCCACAGTGTTCAATGGGCTTTATTTCTTGTTGATAACAGGAGCTTTCAAATATGGCACAGTTCTAGCATTCTCAAAGCCACAGGCAGTGCAAATCAACCATTCTCAGTGAGTTCATTCATCCAAAACAAAACAAACAAATAAACTTTTTACAATGTAAGAAGAAAGCAGGATCATTAGCTTCTCCGATTTTCTCATTTTCTTGTATGACAGTTCTAAGCATGTAGAGAAGGGAACTTTTGCAAAGAGAACAACCAGCATTTTCCCCCTGTTTTTCAGAAAGGATTTGTCAACATGGTCATAAAAGTGTGCATGGGTGATTCGAGCAAGTTTAGGGATCATTACCCAGGGATAATTTAAAACCTCACCATGGAGTTGCAATGCTAGGAAGAGCACAGCTCATGCTCACTGCCATGAAAAGGCCATGTGTTTCACACTGCGTGTCTCACACCATTCGGTAATCATCTGCTGTTGTGGTTGCCGCTGGCATTTGCAGAGCTGGAGAGGGAAAACAGCCATCTGATTTGTTGCTTACAATAGAAAAGCCAATTAAATCAGGAGACCGGGAACACCGGGGCTGTTTACCTGGACACTGCACAGCGTTCGACAGCTGTGCATGGAAAGGGAGAATACAATAAAACTTAGTCTTTGAAATTAGTTCACTCCCTTAACTAGGCCTGCTGAGATTATAGCCTTCGCAGCCACTTCCAACCCATGAACTAGCACAGAGGGAGGGGGCTGTAATTGGCATAGTCAGAGATGGGGAAACATATCAGCAATGACCTTTTTTAGAGAATCAGTGTAAGGTGAACAAACATGGAAGGAGCGGACAGTCATGACAGCAGGTCTGGCCTATGCTACATGTGTTCAGCAGACCAGAGACCCATTCACACTACAGAATTATAACAGTATAATTCTATATTAACTGCCATGAGTCCCATACCCTGTCTCGATTTGGCAGGGGCAGTCTTGATTAATCCTCTGTTGTCCCACTTTTTCAGCAGCTTATAAAATACCCCAGTTTCTTTCTCCTCCTCCCCCTTTCCACCTTTAGCCTCAGCTTACTTCAACTATTGCAAATTGAGGTTAAAGTGCAATACTAATTTCCACTCAATTAACTCTGCATGAGAGATGGGTTTGCAACTCTGAGCATACACATACTGTATATACTCTGTATATTATTATTATTATTATTATTATTATTAAACTTTATTTATAAAGCGCTGTAGATTTACACAGCACTGTACATAAAATAGAATAAAATGAAATGGAATGAAATGGACCTGCCAGTGGCGTACATTCTAGATTCACATTATATGTGAACACACACATACTATATATAGCCAGGTTGCACAGTGATTAAATACATGTACTGCAGCCACTCACTCACAAATCATAAGGTTGTGAGTTCAGTCCCAGTCAGGGGCTCTGGGTCGACTCAGCCTAGCATCCTTCTGTAGGTCCCTAAAATGAGTACCCAGCTTGTTGGGGACAGTTAGATTACACTTTGTAAACTGCTTAGGGAGTGCTTAAGTGCACTGATAATCAGTATAGAAATGTACTTTCTATTGCTATTACTATACTCATGTATAAGTCTAGAAAATCTAATCAAAAAATTGACCCCCAAAACTGAGTCAACCTATCCATGGGTCAATGTAAATACTGTACGTTAATTGAGAAAAAAAAGGATCCATCCCTGGTGAAAAGCAAGAGTGTTATCTGTCCTGGTGGTGCAGTGGTTAAATGCCTCTACTGCAGCCACTCACTCAAAACCATAAGGTTGCGAGTTCAAGACCAACAAAAGGGCTCAAGCTTGACTCAGGCTTGCATCCTTCTTCAGTCGCTAAAATGAGTACCCAGCTTGTTGGGGGCAAATAACTTACAGTTGTAAACCGCTTAGACACTCCTCAGGCGGTATGAATTGGTATATAAGTGAAACTGTTTTGTTTTGGGGGGGGGGTTGGAAACACTCCATTCATCCTTTAACGTGAGTGCAAACAGTTATGCCTGCTGGAATTTTGTAAGTTCTTTGGCATTTTTTCCCTTTGTTTCATCCTTTAGATTCCATGGATACAGAGGGTTGACTGTAATATGGAATCATAGCGCTATAATTCTGTAGTGTGAAATGGCCCCTGGTCTACTGAATGCATGCACCACAGGCAATTCTTTCCCCTAAAAAAACAAGAACTCTGAGATATGAGAAGATACAGCCATGCCATCTCTTGTCACTTTGTTCAAACTATTCCTTCAGCCACACATTTTCCAACCTTAGCAAACAGGACTTAGCCCCACAAATCAACATCTAATTCCCTTTCTCTGAAATGTATCCCATTTCATTCTAAAGAGCACAAAGTGCAATAACTTTGAAAGCGGCACATTGTGCTCATCTCAAAAGGGCTTGATTTAATCACAAAGGTACATTAGCACTGTTTAGATTTTCTAGAGATTCATTCAACTCCACATAAACTCTGGTGCTTCCATGAACGATTCCCACCGGTAAATCATTTACAGTGTTCATTCTCACCTAATTGGGGTTCAATGAAGTGGGTAATTCAAATGCCGTGGAGCTTGAGGATCTAAAGAAAGATTTAAGTACCCTTAAAAAACAGTGAACAGGGGAGAAAAGCACCAGTTATTAAAAAACTGTGGGTGGACCACCTGTGCCATGAGTACCGCAAAGAATGGAAGGTTAGGAGGGAGACCAGGGATGCTACAGCAAACATAGAGAGCAATCCTGTATGATTCAACATGGCATAGTAGTTCGGCACAAAGAACAACACTACAGTTGTCCATTCCACAGCTCCCAGACCTAGCATAGGATTGCTTCCCTCCCCATTCACTGCCTAGCAGAGATTGGGGAGGTCATGATCAGAGAAGAATCTGACTATGTCCTTACAGCCAGACATGAATAAATAAATAATTAATAAATAAAACTTTTATTTTTATCTTGCTTTTCTGTGACGAGACAATCAAAGTGGCTCACAACGCATTAAAATATCCACGTTCAGTATTATATCTCAATGTATTATATAGTACATTTCAAGGGTTTGTTTAATCTGTTGGTGACGCCATAGTATTTCCCGAGTTATTGTAAAGAATGTCCTTTCTCTATGGAACATACAGAGCGTTGAAAGATTTCAGCCCTACTTTCATGGGCTCAAAGACCTCCAGGTCATCCAGACTATCATGTAGTTTGTATCAATGTATAATTCCTTATCAAAATCATTCCATTAAATTGCTATCTTCCTCTTTTGCAATTAGCCTCAAAGTTTGCTAATATAATTCTTTTCCGTAATGAATGCACAGTATTGCGAGACTAAATGCCATAATTTCAACTGATATCGTTCCACAGTCTATTTAGCTTCAATAATTAAAATGATTTATAAGGTCAGCCCAATGACTTAGGGGATTAAGTAAATCATCTTGCAGTGGAAGGGGCTCAGCTGCTCTTGAACTCGTGGCATCAAGGGACAAAAGCAAAACTGACATTCCAAGTAACAGTCAATTTGCAATCACCCGGTCCAGTTAGGAAAGCGAATGTTGCAATTATGGGTAAAAGTCTCACTACACAATGGCTAGTGCCATTAAGAATGGTAGCACTATTTTCCCAGGTATTTAATTCACTCATTCATGAACTGCCATAAAATCAGCTTCAACTTATATCGACTCTACGAACGAGAGACCTCCAAGATACCCTTGTCATCAGTAGTTATTTATTATATTAATTTGTATCCTGCTTTTCTCCCAGATTTTGGGGGGCCCAAATTGCTCTGGTCCTACAGACCCAGGGCTGTGGCTTCTTTGAGTGAGACTATACATTAAAAGACTGTGAGACGATATATTTGTTTTGGAAAAATGAAGTTGTTACTGGGTAGCTATTCTCCCACTCAAAAGCAATGACACCACTGTTCCCTAAACATTTGCCTTTTGGCAAAAGCAGACTGTGGTGTTCACCTGCATCTCCTTAAAACACTGGAGCTCAGTGGAAAAGATAGTATGATGCTCAATGGGAGGAGAAAGGAGAGGCCTTTCTTATAAAAATCCTGCATCTCATCTGGACAGCTTCTGCACCTCACCATTAGAGGGGTTTTTTTAATTAAAATTTTCTTTTAAAAAGTCAAATCTTACCAAATTTTCACTTTAACCACATAGAACTATTCAAAGATATAGATGTGTTAGTTTGTAAAATCAGTATGTAGAAAGACCTTGTAGCACCTTTGAGATTATCTCAAAGAAAGAAGTTGGTAGAATGAGCTTTCGTAGACTTGAGCCTGCTTCCTCAGATGCATTTACTGGAGAAATTAAAGTCTGAAAGCTCATGCTGCCAACTTCTTTCTTTCAGTTAGCCTCAAAGGTGCTACAAGATCTCTCTACCGCTAGAAAGATAGACATTTGACAAATGCATCTCTTCCAACTCTAGGATTCTATGATTCTATGATTCAAGCAGACTTCAGTCTACAAAAGCTCATGTTGCCAACTTCTTTCTTTCAGTTAATTTAAAAGGTGCTACAAGATCTCTCTGCACATGAAACTAAGTACAAGTAAATACATTTAGGCTGTGCGTACCATATTGTAATTTAAATGTTTTAATTTTGCTAGTTGTTTATGTCTCAACTATTGCCACTGCATTCAGGAATTATGATATACAGAGATTATGACTTGTGAGTAACATTAGTACAAACAATATTACTAAGGGTTCTTTATACTGCGGTATGGAAGGAGGTCAATGGGGGGGGGGATGACACCATGAATTATTGCACTGGGTGAAGCCAGCTCTGGTGATCGAATGACAGCCCAGTCAACATCTGGATGTGAAATAAGAGAGTTGAGCCATCTTGTCTTTTCACCCAGCCAACAAGATGGTTTGGGCTGGACCTGGAGTTGGAAGAAAGGCCTCAATTAAGTAGATGTTGTCGGAGGCTTAAAATGGTGGAAGGCACTGACTCTACACTGTTAGCCACCATTAGTCTGCATTGCATCCTAAGACAGGGTGACCAGACCTCCTAACTGCAAAGGAGGATAAGGCAACCATAAAATGTAGGACATACAAGGAAAATGTAGGGTGTGACAAACTAAAACACTAATATAAATATAAATCCATGCACCTTAGTCATGCTCAGAATGGAGAACATTTTGGAATTCCTCCTGGACATAAGGTTGAAATGTAGGGCATGTTCTGGAAAGGACATCTGGTCACTTTGTCTTGAGAGAACAAAAGTATTTAAAGGGCAGGAGGGGGTCCTAGCGCCAAAGTCCCTTTTTATTTCCAGGCTTCTTATACACATTTTTTAAAAGTTGCTGTTTTAACCTAATTTTATTATTTTTTGCTTTTTCATTTATGGGGTGGTGGTGTTCTGCTTGCATTTATATTTTACTTGTCCTGTTCCTTGCTTTATGCCAATTTGAGAATTATGATTGAAAGTCTGTATGAAAAAAAAATTAGATAAATGCAGCTTATTGCAAATGAAGTAAGCTGAGAACAAAGAGGGAAAGTTGGTGGAGAAAGAATCTGGGACATTTTAAAAGCAGTTGAAAAAGTGGGACAACAAAATTAATATGGTTTATTGTATTATTTTAAACTGTAAGCCGCTTGCAGACACACATTTTGCAGTCCTAAGGAAACACCAAGAACAAAATGTATCAGTGCTGTAAAGGACTTCCATACATGGATGATGGACTACATTTTGCCAGGTGGGTCACAAATTGGGCAGCCCAGGCATAAGCGAGAGCAATGCTGTTTCTGACATTAAAAGAGCTTAATAACTGCTCTACCTTGTCCTTAATTGAAGTCTGCATGCGCCATTTGAAGTGACCTCAACTTTTATGCTGCAGGAGTCGAGCATATTGTGTGAGTTTTCTTCCATTGTGTGAAGTGATTGATAAAATGTACTGGCAAGAGGACGAGAGGAGAAAGGAAAGTGCCCTTATGGAGACATTAAAATTTTAAAACATTTTGTTAGATGCCCTTTGGAGTCAACATCACAGTCTTCTCCCTTGACCTTAACCCGCCTTTATCCCATTTGCCTTCAAATGGGAGCATATTTCCACCAAGGGAATTCAACTGGAACTAATTGTTTTATTAAATAATATTTTACTTGGAACCATTTGCTCTTGGCGAGGAAAAGAGAACAGGACAAGAAAGGAAGGGGGTCGGAGGGGGAAAACCCTTCTTGTTATGTCCGTAGCAAATCTAGGTCAGACACTCAGAAAGAAGTGTTAGCAAATGGGTTGTAATCAGTTTGAAAGACAAGTGAATATTCTTCCTCGAAGGTGTGTAGGATGGAGATGGGGAGAGCAAGACAAGATGAAGGCAAAATTGCTTGGCTCTCTGAATACCAATACTTTCAGAAGTACAAAAGAAGACAAAGAAAAAGTACAACAAGAATCTATCCGTTTCCCCCAAAATGAGGATTCCATAAAACACTTTGGTGTGTGTCAGGATATAACTATTATTACAGAAGGCTGCCCTATAATTTACAAAATGGAGTGTCTTACAACTACCTGCCATAATCCCTTTTAAATTGGCCATTACAAATAAATTTCCAATTTTTAAAAACTTAAATGTGTGTGTCAGGAGGGTCATTGCTATTGCTATTTATCTTTTTGTTCTTAATTAATCTATTTTAAAGGGTTTATTTAATAGAGATGTTCCATAAAAATTGGAGACACGGGGCCAGGCCCTGAGATCTAGCAGCCCTAATAAAAAAATTAGTGTGCCATCTTGTATCCAACTACAGCGGGCCCTTGATATCCACTGAGGTTTGGTTCCAGAACCCCTCAATGGATACCAAAATCCATGGATGCTCAAGTCGCATTAAATAGAATGGCACAGTGAAATGGTGTCACTTATATCCAATGGCAAAATCAAGGTTTGCTTACTGGAATTTTTTTAATATTTCTAAGCTATGGATGGTTGAATCCATAGATAAAAAAACTACAGGTAGACTGTATATCAAATTTAAAATCATTAATAATTATCTTGTACCACAAAGTGCACACCAAAGGACCAACAGTCAAAAGGAGGGGAAGACACAGAATGAGCTGCCCAGAATTTCTGGATCCATGTTTCAAAAGAAGTGACTCAGAGATTATACCACTGATAACCGTGTGAAACAGTAGGAAAGGATAGTGCATATACTCGACTATAAGTCGACTTCATGTATAAGTCGAAGGCAGGCTTGGGAGCCAAAATGAGGGATTTTGATATGGATAAATCAAGGGTAAAACTTAAATGCATATAACAAAAGTTCCAAAGGATGAAGCAAAGGAAAGCAACGCCTAAGAATGTAGAAAAATCCAGCAGGCATAACTATTTGTCCTCAAAATAAAAGCTGGATAGATGAGAGAGTGGAGCGGGAGAATCAATGATTCCAGGACAGATTACATTTTTGTCTTTCACCAGAGAATGGTTCCTTTTTTAAAGAGGAGCTAAAGCACATTAATTAGATTGACCTGTGGATAAGTCAACTTAGTTTTTTTCGTTCAATTTTTGACTAAAATTTCCAGATGTATACATGAGTATCTACAGTATATCCTGTTACTCCAGAAGAATTGCTTCAACAACCCAAAGTCTCGTGCCAACACAGCACAGCAATGGTCTTCTTTCATCAATCACTATGGCAGCAGATACAGTCATGTATGGTTTGGAAACTTTGGTTAAGAGCACATTCCTATATATATATATATATATACTCCAGTAAACAACCCAACGAATTCAAATAATCCTTCATAACCTAAGACTGCAGAACAATACCCATTTACCTGAGAGCAAACCCTACAGAATTTAACGGTTCCTGCTTCTTTCTGGGTAGAATTGTAGACACCTTGGATCCCAAACGGGAAGAAAGTCGGGATATAAATATGATAAGCAAATAATAAATAAATGCATAAGATTGCACTGTAGAACTGTAATATAATCAACTTCATTCCTCTGCTGGTTAAACCCTCACTTCTTCTTTTTTTAAAAAAAATAATGTAGTGATTACAATTTGTAGCCTCTTGGCTATTCCTGTCAAGCCATGACTCTCTATTAATAAGAGAGATGAGCCTGTAGCTGGCACGGTTTGTTGGATCCTTACCAGACTTGAGAACTGCTGAAACAGAAGCATCATAAAACATAGGTGGAAACCTATTCAATTCCAGTGCTTGGATATAAAACAATCTCATGCAAGGAATGGGCAAGTTACCAAACTCCAGGTACCACCTGACTAGAAAAAAACTATCTGGCCCTAGGGCCATTCCTTGCATTCATATTTTAATGATAGAACTTTCTTTTCTTTTCTTTTCCAAAAACTGTTTTTCATATTAGATCCATCCTCCTTCGAGATGGATAGCGACAATGTCTGAATGCACTACTTAATATCTGTAATCAGCAAGATCTGAATTGTATGTATACAACTCACAGAGAAAAATGAATTGTTACTATCTTTAGGTCTTTTCTGTCTTTTGTTGTAAGAGTCTCCCGATCAAGGCAATAAATTCCAAGGTAACTGATTTCTCTCTTATCAGTTAATATTTTGCTTGGGTGCTCGCCAGCCGTTCACAATTGCTGTTTAAGGCAGACAAGGGCAAATTCAGCCTTGGAGGCACAGGTGCTATTTTCTTCATATTTCAAATGTGTACATTGCTGGTAACTTTCAGGAGCAAGGCAGGAATTGAATTATTGTTTCCATTGTTCTCTAACTTTAGCATTTGCTTTGACAAGATTTTCTTCTCAGAAAATCCACTGGCATATCAAATGTAATTTTTAACAGCACATAACGTGGTGAAAGTTTTTAAACCTCTCCTCTTACCATGGCCAGCTGGAATGGAAACAGGTCATATAGACTCTCCAATGTTTCACAGATGAACATGGGACAAGTGGGGCCAAGCAACATCAACGTGGTCAAGATGGCAAAAGCTATCTTTTGACGAAGAGTATGTAAGCTAGGAGAAGCTTCAGGGATTTGCTTTTGCTTGAGCTACTCAGATCCAGCAGAGTCAAGTGGACTACAAATCTGAAAACCAGGTTTCACATTCAGCCATGGAAACCCACTGGGTGACCCTGAGCAAGTTACACACTCTCAGCCTCAAAGGCAAAACAAGTCGAAACAACTCTTAAGAATAAAACCAAGTGATAGAACCTCAGAGCCACAATGAGTCGGAAACAACTTGAAGGCACACACAACAACAACAGGGAAGGGGAAATTCTGTGCCCTTGTCTCTTCTCCTCTCTGATGAGTTAAATGATTGCAAACTATTTTGAATCCTCTGAAGATGCCAGCCACAGATGCTGGCAAAACGTCAGGAAGAAAATCTTCCAGAACATGGCCGCATAGCCCGAAAACCCCACAAAAAACTATGGATGCCAGCCATGGAAGCCTTCGACTCCACATATTTTGAATTCAAAAAGAAAGTAACATGGAAGCTATATGTTTGATAGTCCCAACATTGGGGGGAGGGGGGGAACAAAGTATTCACTTAGGCACTGGTAAAAATACATTTTTTAAATGTGACAAAAGAGACAATAATTTGGACAGTCCCTTATGCCTAATTTGAATAAATTAAGAAATAATTTTAGAAACACAATGCATTTCACAATGATGGAAAAGGCTATGACAGACAGGCGTGTCACGTGCACCTACTCTGTCTTGCTGTCTAGATGGGTGCCTACACACTAGGTGGGTGTGTAAATTTACAGCGCTATATAAATACGGGTTAATAATAATAATACTTTATCTTCTCATTGACTGGATGACTCTTGACAGAGAGAACTGTTCTCCGTAAAGTAGGACGCAAGGCCACTTTCCTCAAAGCGGAGCCATAGAAAAGAGGGATTGTTTGGACTGAGAATGTGGTACAAAGCATCACATCCTCTATCCTTGCATTATGGTCCCAATGCAAATCACTCCTGGCCCTTCTCAAACTCCTTTTGAATGTGGTAACATTGCCTTCGCAGTTCACTATGTCAAAGAGCAAAGCCAGAGGCACTTCCTTTTATCTAGGACAACTCAAAAAAATTTGCCACATGAAGTAAATAATGGAAAACCAAACCAAACCTGGGAATTTGTTACCAAAGACACCTAACATTAAAAGTGCAGCATTCGGTGATACATCCGTTTTTGTCTTCACCATTTTTTTTTTCTTTTTAGTTGCTAACACATTATTGCTTTTAAAAAAATAATAGATCCTGGTCATCGGCAGAAGTTTGCAATGCATCATTAAAGCACAGCCTTTTGGACAGAATCAGCTTATTTGTATGGATGGCGCAGCTATTCCCATTTTGAATTCTTATCTTACCCTGCCCTCTAGTGAAAAAATGAATTGGCTACAGCATATCGTAGATCATATGAAGGAGTGTAGGAGGAAATATGAATCAGAATGAGAAATATTGCTTGTATTCACAGAGCAAAATTCACTGAAACTCCTAAGAGTGTTTTTATTTACTCCAGCTTGCAGTTTCAATGCAAGCGGCTACAAAGGAAATTCCACTGCAATTACATTTGGTGGGAAGCAGCCTTACTGAACAGTTTGACAACACTTTAAGTGCTGTAGCTCCGTCCTGTGTAATCCTGGGATTTGAAGTTTTACAAGGTCTGTAGCATTCTCTGCCAAAGAACCGTACAAATCTACACATCTCGTGATTCTGTAAGGTGGAGCCATGGTTGATAAGATGGTTTCAAACTGCATTATTTCTACAATGTAGATGCACCCCTAGGTTCAAATACCCATTTGGCCACGAAGCCCACAGGGTGACTTTGGGCCAATAACAGGTTGAGTCTCCCTTATCTGAAATGCTTGGGACCAGAAGTGTTTCGGATCTCAAATTATTATTTTATTTTATTTTGGAATAGCTATATTTGCATATACATATGTAATCTTGGAGATGGGACCCAAGTCTAAACACAAGATTCATTTACATTTCATTATACACATAGCCTAAAGGCAATTTTATACACAATACTGTAATAACTTTGCGCATGAAACAAAGTCTCTGTGCACTGGGCCATCAGAAAGCTAAGGTGACACTATCACAGCCACCCATGAAAATAGTTTTGGTTTGGGGCGTATTTTAGATTTTGGAATTCCGGATAAGGAAGATTCAGACTGTAAAATAAATAATAACAATAAGAAACATTTATTTGTAATGCCCTTTCCACCAAAGTAAACAAAAAACTTGCCACCAAAGGGCAGAACATCAAACAATGACATTAAAAAATAACATTATAAAATTTATATAAAACCCTCAACATCCCACCAGTCGCCACCTATTCCAGAAACCTCAGGCAGCTTAATCCAAGGGTCTTCAACCTTTGGAGGTCCCAAGGAAGACTGTTCCACAAATGCAGAGCCAGATCTTGAAAGGTTCGCTGCCTTGACAGAGATGCGCACATTGGTGGAACAGACAATAATCTTTCACCTGAAGCTCTTATATTTTTAGAAGTTGCATACCAAACAAGGCAAGCTTCCAGATACTGAGAGAGATTAGAGCATCAAGTTCTAACTACAAAAACCAAAAGCCTGAAAAGAGCTGAACAGGTAGCCAGGGAAGGGAGGTTAACATTTAGGGAGATTTGGGTGTGCTACCTGGATCTCCTTGGGTCCTTGCACACTACGCATAGTCCTATGGAAATCAGAGAATCTGAATTCTGCATCTAACAGAGACACCAAACCTCAGTCCCTGTACTAAGGAAAGTCAAGAAAGAAAGTTCAAAGGCAGACTTGTTGCTGAACTTAAAGAAAACAAAAATAATGACCACTGAAGACCTATATACCTTCAGCCTACACAAAGGAGGAAATCAAAATAGTGAAAGGTTTCCCTCACCATGGATCAAACATTGATCAGGACAGAGGCTGCAGCCAAGAGATAAGAAGACGACTAGGAATGAGAAGGGCAGCAGTGAAAGAGCTAGACAAGACCTTAAAGAGAAAAGATATACAACTGAGCACTAAAGTTAGAATCATCCAAGCCATGGTATTCCCCATCACTACGTGTGGATGTGACAGCTGGACAGGGAAAAAAGCGGATTGAGATGTGGTGCCGGAGAAGAGTGCTGAGGATACCATGGACAGCGAAAAAGACAAACAAATGGATCCTCGAAGAGATCAAGCCTGAAATATGCCAAGAAGCCAAGATGCCTAAATTGAGGCTGTCATACTTTGGCCACGTCACGAGAAGGCAAAGGCTAGGAAAGGTCGAGGGTAGTAGAAAGAGAGGAAGACCACATGCCAAATGGATAGATTCAATCAGGCAGGTCAAGGATATGACTTTGCAGGACCTGAGCAGAGCAGTGAAGGATTGGGGTCTTGGAGATGTCTCATCCAGAGGGTCACCATGAATTGAGGTCAACTCGAGACCAGTTAACAACAAAATAATCGAGGTGCCACAGGTTCGCAGTCCGATACTCAAACCACTATTCGATGGGAAAGTTACTGCTTGGGATTACTATTCTCAGAAACCTGCAGCCAACAGCGACTCTGGTTATGTTAGCGGAGGGATAGTAAAGGTCAAACCAACCAAACAAAAAGGAACTTTTCTATGCTTTTCCAAAATGGCACCATCACAACTGGGAGACAGCAGCCTGTCTGGGAGACGTCCAGGGTTTGCTGAAGTATTATTATTATTACTATTATTATTATTATTATTAATCAACTTATATCCCATGATTCTCCCCATATAAGGACTCAAGGTGGCAAACAGCATTTAAATACAGTACAAAACATTAAAATGTATAAATACAAAATCTGAAAAACAATTACAGGCTGTGCAAATGACTAATGCCACAAGCTGCACAATGCAGTCCAAATGCTACAGCACAGCTTGGAAATAATTTGCCACAATTTAATTTTAGTGCTACCCCGAATATGTCAAGCTTTCCGCAGTGATTTTAATATTTGTTATTTTAATCATTAGACGCCCTTGGGTTAGAAGTGGAGTGACAATTTACAGTTCTCATTACTTTATTTTAAAAGTTAAAACAGTTATGAATTAAAACGTAACGTGTTAAAAAATGCAAACCATAAAATTCAAACCGCACAGTGGTTTAAATCCCAGCCTTTGTCAGTTTGGAAATGTAAATGCTGAGATTTAAATGCTGTGCAAGATACACAGATTGGGAAAGTTATACTATATATAACTGTAATAAATAAGTCACAAAATAATAATGATGATGATGATGATGATGATAATAATAATAATAATAATAATAATATTTTATTTGTATCCCGCCTCTCCCACAGGATCAAGGCGGCTT
Organism: Urosaurus nigricauda; assembly: GCA_034509955.1. Classification (NCBI taxonomy): domain Eukaryota; kingdom Metazoa; phylum Chordata; class Lepidosauria; order Squamata; family Phrynosomatidae; genus Urosaurus; species Urosaurus nigricauda. The sequence goes on from JAOEGL010000013.1 coordinate 14,545,693, forward strand.
TAAGACAAACAAATAACTTTAAGACAAACAAATAGTGCACATGAGCAAGCAGGGAACCATTCCTGCAGCTAGTGATACCTTCACGTTTAGAAATATGTTATGTATAATTTTAACGTTGTAAGCTGCCCCGATTGCCTGAGTGCAGATGGGGTGGGACATAAATAAATTTTATTATATTAGTATTAGTATTAGTATTGCATTGAGGAAGGAGGAAAAAAGAAGAGACAGGAATTGATGCCCTGTTTGTGAACTTTCCAGCAGCATTTGCTGGAAAATGGATGCTGGACTAATGCCACAACCTGTACAACACAGTCCAAATTGGACTGCACAACTTGGAAATAATTTGTAATAATAAAATAATAATAATAATAATAATAATAATAATTATTATTATTATTATTATTATTATTTTAGTGCTTCCCCTAATACATCAAGCTTTCGGCAGTGATTTTAATATTTGTAATTTTAATCATTAAACTCACTGAAGTTCAAAGCTGAGTGACAATTTACCGTTCTCACGACTTTAATTCACATCAACCCTTTTTATCGATTTCCAAATTATACTTTTAAGGATATGATTCGCCTAATTAATTAACAAATTAAAAGGATGAATTTTACTTCTTGTTAATGCATTAGCACTAAATACTAGCATTTTCAAAGCTCTGTGAGAATCGCACACTAAAGTACACTGCATTTGCTGATAACTTATGCACACTGGGAACCAGCAAGTGTAGTGGTTTGAGCACAGGACTATAACTCTGGAGACCAGGAATCATTCGGTATATTGAGCATTTTGGCTGGCCCAATAAAGGTATCACTGTTTGGTGGATGTTTTATAGGATTTGCGATATGGCCAACACGGCTACCCCAAGAATCATCCAGAGGTAGCTGTGTTGGCCATATAGCAAATCTAATCAAAAAACTCCACCAAATAGTGCAACTTTTATTGGGCCAGCCAAAATGCACAATATACACGATGCAAGCTTTCGAAGCTCCACTGGCTTCTTCATCAGGCAAGGTGTGGAAACCAAACAGAAGGGGGGAAATGGAAGATGTTAGTCATAGGAGTTTATCATACGACGGAATTTGGGGGTTTAATGCAATGGCAATCCAAACGCAATCATGGGGTTTCACGTTATTGCGAATGAGTGTATCACATGCAATTTCGGGCAATGGGAAGTCATTCCGAACGCAATCATGGGGTTTCACGTAATTGCATATTAGAGTATTTCGGGCAATGGGGGATCATTTTCGGGAAATGGGAAGTCATTCTGAACGCATTCCAAACGAAATCAGATTTCATGTAAATTTGCTAAACTAGTGAATTCATGTAATTGCGAATTGGCTCCATTCGCATTTGAGAAAAATTCCTCCCATGTGATAAACTCCCTTGGCTTGCATTTTGCTGTTTCTGATCTGAGTTCAGATAATATGTGTGAACAGATGTGTTTGTTGGTTTAACTTTTGCATTATATAACATTTTTAGCTGGCCTTTAAATGATTGTACGCTGCTTTGAGACCTGGGCCAGGAGAAAGGTGTAGTATAAATTAAATAATAAATAATCTCTACTCTTGCGAAGAGACTTTCCAAATAATGACTTGAAAGCACACAACAACAACAACAATTGCAGAATTCATAAAATATAGCCAGGTTAGTCTGTAGAATCAATATAGAGAGATCTTGCAGCCCCTTTGAGACTAACTGAAAGAAAGAAGTTGGCAGCATGAGCTTTCGGAGACTTCAGTCTACTTCCTCAGATGCATTTAATAATAATAATAATAATAATAATAATAATTAGATGCAATAATAATAATAATAATAATATGTAGAGAGATCTTGTAGCCCCTGTGAGACTAACTGAAAAGAAAGAAGTTGGCAGCCAGAGCTTTTGGAGACTTCAGTCTACTTCCTCAGATGCATTTGGAGATGCATTAATAATAGCAGTTAAAGTGGTGTCTAGGAGCAACTTATATGGAGGATTATTGCATCTAAATAATAATAAAATAATAATAATGTATTATTATTATTATTATTATTTAGATGCAATAATAATAATAATAATAATATGTAGAGAGATCTTGTAGCATCTTTGAGACTAACTGAAAGAAAGAAGTTGGCAGCATGAGCTTTCGGAGACTTCCATCTACTTCCTCAGATGCATTTAATAATAATAATAATAATATAATAATAATAATATAACTATATTATTATTTAGATGTAATAATAATAATAATAATATGTAGGGAGATCTTGTAGCCCCTTTGATACTAACTGAAAGTAGGAAGCATGAGCTTTCCTAGACTTAAATCTACTTCCTCAGATGCATTTGGAGATGCATTGATAATTTATATATATTTATTTATAAATAGTATTATTATTATTATTATTATTATTGAAACAAACGCCAACCTTGCAAGGTTGCACACTTTTGAACGCGCATGCGTCAAGGAAAGCCTTTCTCTCTCTCTGGTCCCCCCTCCCATCCCTTTCTTTGTTTGTAACTATAGCCCAGCGTGCAACGTAACATGTAAGCTTTCTTTTAATTGGCTGATTTCCCAGTTCGGTCACTCACCCTCTAGACCTATCAGAGAGCAACCACGGCGCATGCGTGTTTCATTCGGCCTGTGGACGCCGAGGGAGACGCTTCGCTCCCGCTGCTCTGCTTCATCATCGCCTCCATTTTGGCTGAGAGGATTGGAAGGTTTGCCAGAATGGAAAGTAAGTGGCTCCAGTTCTTATTTCATATCCGTTTTGTGGAAGGTTAAGTTTTTAATCGTTTTATTAATCCACAGTTATTCCAGTTCTGGCCTTGGGGCTGCTTTTATTTTAGCTGTTTCAAAAAGTAGAGTGGATATAGCTGCATCCACACTGGAGAAATAATAACCCGCTTTAACTCTTTGTCTGACTCACTGCTATGGAATTCTGGGAGTTGGAGTTTGTTGTGGGGCCCAAGCTTAACTCTGTCTGGCTCAATGCTATGGAATTCTGGGAGTTGGATCTTGTTGTGGGGCAAGGCTTAACTCTATCTGGCTCAAGGCTATGGAATTCTGGGAGTTGGAGTTTGTTGTGGGGCCTAGACTTAACTCTATCTGTCTCAAGGCTCTGGAATTCTGGGAGTTGAAGTCTGTTGTGGGGCCCAGGCTTAACTCTATCTGGCTCAAGGCTCTGGAATTCTGGGAGCTGGAGTCTGTTGTGGGGCCTAGGCTTAACTCTGTCTGGTTCAAGGCTATGGAATTCTGGGAGCTGGAGTCTGTTGTGACAGATCCATCATCCAATATTAAATCCCTGAGTTAGAGGAAATGGTTTGCTGGAACAATAAAGATGCCAAATGGTCCACGTTTTTCCATTTTTATCTCCTTGCGTAACCCATCCATTTCCATATCGCTCCTTTATTTTGAGATCGATGAACTTGCTCCTTGAGAGACTATGCTTCCTTTTCAGAAATAATGTCCAGTCTTTTAATGCAAAAAAAATTCTCCTTTTATCTTCCAGATCTTTTATATAAGCCGCTACCTGAAGAAACAGTGAAGCTTCTTAATGTACAGGTACAGTAGTCCTTCCACATCCGCTGGAGGTCCTACGCAAATGTGGGAAAAATAAAAACACACTTTTTTTAACCTAAGAAACCACCTCTTTAGGAATTTCTAGGTCTTCCGTGCAACTCTATGGTCAATATCTGTCAGAAGTCGATCATGGAATCATGCTGGAGGACGTACAAATGCCTAGAGAAGTGTTTTCTCTAGGAACTTCTAGGTTCTCCAGCACAACTCTATGGTCAACTTCTAGCAAGGTTGCGCTGGAGGGCCTAGAGATTCCTAGAGGGAACATATTAATCACAACTGCAAATAATCAAATCCGCAAAAGACAAAGCTGTAGATGTGGAGGGCCAAGTATATTTTGCATTTTGTCGGAATGTAATGACTGAAAGAAATATGAATGCAGGTGGGAAATGCTTTGCTGTGAGCTTCCCATCAAAGGATAGGGAACACATAGCCTTTCATATGCTCTCAGGCTGCAACTCCCATCAGCCCCAGCCAATTCAGTGGGCCCTCAGTTCTTTCCACACATTCACAAAGATCTGAATTGCAGCACATGCTTGACCAGAAACTCACTGTGCGCAGAGTTCCAGTTCACGGGCAAAATCTCTGTGCGCTCTAGTCCTTACCCTTCAGATATGGATGATTTTGGGAGGGGCTGGTATAAGGCACGATGAGGGGTAAGCATAGGCAGCAATATCATCTCATTTATCTGGAATTCAGCAAACCATTTAATAAAGTCCCTCATAATATTTTGATTAGCAAACTGATTAAATGTGGAATAGATGAGAACGCTGTCAGATGGATCCACAATTGGTTGGAAAACCATGCTCAAAAAGTCAGCATCAATGGCTGTGCTTCAAACTGGAAGGAAATCCTGGGTTCTATCCTCATGCCATTACTTTTCAATGTTTTTTTCAATGACCTAGATGACAGAGTGGAGGGGATCCTCAAGTTTTCAGATAATGCAAAACTGGGAGGGGTGGCAAACACATTGGAAGACAGGAACAGAATTCAGAAGGTCCTAGATAAACTAGAAATTGGGTAGAAATTAATCAAATGAAATTCAAGAGAGACTAATGAAGAATTCTATAATTTAAACCACAAACACCAGACGTACAGGCATAAGATGTGGGCTCAGGAGTACTAAAGAGCTGGTGGACAGCCTCAAAAAGAGGATGGACAGTGACCTGCTGGAGATGCTTTAACTGGAGGGGTTGAAGTTGATGGCCTGTGATGCCCCTTTCAACTCTTTGATTTTATGACTCTCAATGCCACTGAGATCATGTGGCACAAAATGGGACCTAGGTGCCATCACCCTTCCCTCTTGTTTGCATTAATGACTGCTGGAACTCATTTTTTGCAGCCTGAAGGCTCAAAGGAGGCAGAGGCCTTTGTAAAAGCGTTCCTGAAGCGCAGCATGCCCCAGAAGAGCGATGAAGCCATCCAAGAGCACCTAACCCATAAAGCTGTCGTCCTTGAACATTTCCACAAGAGGAGGAAAGGGCAGAAGAAGAAGAGAGGGAAAGGGCTGTCTGCCAAGCAGAGGAGAGAGATGCGGCTCTTTGAGATTAAACCGGAACAGCAGAGGTACACTAAGGGTCTAGAGTCTGGCTTGCTGGGGTTGTAAGGGTTTGAATGCAGGCAGTGTATGATGTGCAGGGTTGGAGCTGGAAAACCTCTGGAAAAACTGAATGTCAGGTACCCACTCCCCACCACCATCAGATGTAAACAAAGAGAGACCAAATCTCAGAATGTCGTAGCTCCTCAGAAATCTTCACCTAGTGCCAAAATAATATGTTTAGCCCCCAAATAGAGAATATTAGGGGGTATGGTTTTAAGACTATCCTTTGCCTCTCTTGGATTTGTGTGTGTGAAAGGAATGTGAGCTCACTCCTGACACTGAAAGCAAGTTCTTGAACTCGGCATGCATTCAGGGGAACTCTTGTTCCCTAATTGTAAGTGTATATTCTCCCACCCACCTGAACAACTATTGTGCACCTGGTTTTAGTATAGAAACAGTTGACTCTGCGTAGCTGATACTGAGCTAAACAGATCAATAGCTAGAGTTTGTAAAAGTTGGGGGGTGTTAAGACTAGTAGTTCAAAATGACTACTTACCATGCTGTCTGTGGTTTTATGGGAGCTTTCGTTTTTAAAAAAGATATTTTCATGGTCTGTGAGTGTCCCAGCTTTGTATAAGGTGACTTCCTAGAATATTCCAAGCATCAAGTTGTACTTAAATTTTCTGGAATGATACTTGACCACTAGAGGGCAACTGATGATCTTACTATTGCGGAAGCACTTGATTTTAAATACAAGCCATGAGAACTTTTAAGCCTGGAAATCCACTGTCTGGAGAATAAGATGGATCACTCCAGGCATTTATTTTTATGAAACTGTTCAGTAAGGAGCAAAAAAGTTTTCCGGATTCTAAATCTCAATACACGAAATAGATACTTTGTGATTCTGCTGTTACTGAAAAATAAAAATCTTTGGCTTGTTTTGCAGGTATGAGATATTTGTGCCATTGCATGAATTATGGAAACAGTACATCAGGGATCTCTGCAATGGACTCAAGCCTGATGCGTAAGTTCCTTTGACTTGGTTGGGACAATTAGTTGCCATTGTGATAGAGGCTATTCCATAGAAAGTCGGGGTATTTTCCGCAGATGGACAGTACTCTGTTAGCATTGACACTAGCCTTCCAAGACTGCCTCTCTTCTGAGTGTTATATTTGGTTTGTTCTTTTTAATTCTTTGATTAATTTTAAACTATATGTTTTTTATTAGACAGCCGCAGATGGTTCAGACCAAATTGCTAAAAGCTGATCTTCATGGAGCTCTTGTTACAGGTACTCTTGTTCTATTTCTACCTATAGTCCCATTTTGATTTAAAATTGTTATGTACCAGAAATTGAGAGAAGACTGTAACCTTATTGGTTCAACCTGAGTTGATTGTTAATCAGTTATATGAAGTGGCTGATCAGTGAAAGCAGCATAAGATTTCAGATAAGAAGTTAAGGGTTGTAAGGAAACAAAAGTATTTTGGTACTAGATGAATTGTTCCATTTTCTTCCTCCTTCACGCCAGAGAAAATGCTTCTTCTAATATTGGGTTATCCATCTGGAGGTTTTGTCAGTTCTTGTATTAAGTTGTGTGCCATCAAGTTGTTTCCAGCTTAGGTTCGTCTTAGGATCACCTCATCATTTTTGGTAAGATTTGTTCAGAGCAGGTTTGCCATTACCTTGCTCTGAGGCTGTGAGAGTATAACTTGTTCAAAGTCAGCCAGTGGGTTTAAATGCAATACTTAATAAAAAATAAATCAGTTAATCAGGGGCACCTTTTAATCCATTAATGCTGTTCAGCTGTTTATTAACATGTGTTAATAACTGTATGTCTGCCTCCTCCCATCTTTCTTTACATGCACAGTTTCAGCATCTACATCAGGATAAGCAATTTATGGTCTTTCAAATGGTGTTGAACTGCAATTTCATACAGTACTAGCCTGTGTAATCAATGGTAGGGATGATGGAAGTTGCAAATTTCTCATTGCTGATATACCTTGTGTGAGTGTGTGTGTTTTTAATAGTTTATTATGACGTCCAGTTGGAAAACTGTAGGTTAAGTGCTGCTTATGCATCAGAATGTAAAACTAGGTGTTGGAATTAAACCATCTTGGTATAAATCTACTGAGCATTCCAATGAACCAGCATTGACTCTAAATGAATGGCATTGGTCATAAGAACACAAGAAATTCTGCTGGATTAGATCCTAGGTCTGTCTAATCCAGTATCCTGTTTCTCTTAGTGGACAATGTCAGCCTAGTCTAGCTGTTGTTTCCCAGCATCCACTATTCAGAGGCATGTTGTCTTTGTTCCTTGAAGTGACATAGCCATGAGTACTATCAGCCAAAGATATCCTTATCTTTCTAGTCATTTCATTCCCTCTTAAAACCATCCAAGCCAATGGTCATCACCACATACTGTGAAAGTGTTTTAAACTATGCATTGTGTGAAGAAATACTTCCTTTCAGTGTTATGTGTCTTCAAGTTGATTCCAATTTATAACGACTCTTGTAAAATTTCTTGGCGTGCTCTATTCAGAGGAGCTTTGCCACTGCTTTTCTGTAAAGCCGTGTCAGTTTGATTTGACAAAGGTTACCCAGAAGTTTCACCACACTAATTCTATCCTACACCTCCCACTGTTCTTCTTCATAGGATGATCTTTGGCTTCAGTATTATCAAAGAGGGAGAAAATCTCTTTGCCCATATTTTCCATACCATGCCTAATTCTATACACCTCTGTCTTGTTTCCCTCTTATTTGCCTGCTCTTTCATATGTTTGCACAGTTGTGTTACATATAGCACATGCAAGGAAATCATGCAATGAAGTAGTGAAGCATGCCATACCAAAACTGTCAGCCTAACTCTTAACAACCTATTTTGTTTTTTAGTCACTAAATCCAAATGTCCCTCCTACGTTGGTACTACGGGCATTATCGTGCAAGAAATGAAACACGTTTTCAAAATCATTACAAAAGAAGACAAACTAAAAGGTAAACATATCACATGCCTATTTCTTCACATAATCTTATGACTTCAGTTTTTTCCAGTGACAGCTATTCATCTTCCCTAAAAACAGTACCAAAGATCCTGAGGTCAGATTACTTTTATCTAAAATTTCTCATATATTCTTCCATCCTTTATCTCTCCCTCCATTTCCCTTCTTGTCTTCTGTTACTTTCATCTGTTTCCTGAATGTCACCCCTTGGGTTTGGATGCATTCATTGTTCTTTTTCTTTGTATTCTAGCCTGTTCAAGAAAAGTTCTCTATGAATTATAATGGTATGCCACAAGAGTCCAGTACATATAATAAAATATAAGCTGTTAACTTTTTTATTTCTGTCCTCTCTTTCAGTTATTCCAAAGCTTAACAATGTCTTCAGTATTGAGCTTGATGGGTTTGTATCCTATATCTATGGGAGCAGAATCCAGTTCCGTGCCAGTGAGCGTTCTGCAAAGAAGTTCAAAGGAAGAGGAACCCTTGATCTGTAGCTTTCCTGGAGATTCACAAACAAATGCAGTGTTTGCAAGGAATGGACAGTGTTCACAGCAACCAACTGAAAATCTAAAAACAGAATTGGGCTTATCTGACAAAATACAGTGGGACCTCCACATTCATTGTGGATGGGGACCCAGGAGCCCTGTAAAAGTGTGGGGGGGGGGGAGGCAAATAAAATAGCTGAAAGAACACCTCTCTAGGAATCTCTAGGTCCTCCAACACAACTGGCAGACTTTGACCATAGAATTTTGCTGGAGGACATACAAATGGCTAGAGAAGTATTTTCTCTAGACATCTCTAGGTCCTCCAGTATGACTGTGGTCAACATCTGGTAGAGTTGCACTAGAGGACCTAGAGATTCTTAGAGATAACATATTAATAAAATCCACCATTCATAAAGCCTCAAAAGTCAAAACTGCAATTGCGGACGACCGACTGTATTCTCTAATGAAATAAAACGTGCTTAACAAAATACTTAGTGACTTAGCAGTGTGTGCGGGTGTTTGTGTATGTGTGCCATCTATTTACAGTTGACTTGGTGATCCCATTAATTTCATATGGTTTTCTTAGGCAAAGAATACTGAGAGGTGGTTTTGCCAATTCCTTTCTCTGAAATACAGCGTACAGCACAATATTTGTTGACAGACTCTCTGTCAAGCACTAAGCAGGGCTGACCCTGGTTAACTTCCAAGATCCTGGTGCCTTTAGGGTATTTAGGCCCTAACGTACTTGTTTTTGTTGTGTGCCTTCAAGTCATTTCCAACTTATGGCAACCCTAGGACAAACCTATCACCTTTTTTTCTTGGCAGGATTTATTTACAGGAGAGTCACCTCTCACCTTTGCCTTCCTCTGAAGTTGAGGGAGTGTGACTGTCACTTGCCCAATGTCAACAAGGCTGAGCAGGGATTCGAACCCTGGTCTTCAGAGTCATAGTCCCAAGGTCAAACCACGAAACCATGCTGGCTCTCAAACTACTCATACTGAATGTTAAATTTCATTCCCATCCCTACATCATTAGAATTTCCATATCTGCCCCATGACATCTAGCCCATTGCTTAACTACTTCTAGAAAATTATTCTTGTCGCAAGCAGTTGCATGCCGAGATTTACCAAATGATAGTGTTCCGTTGCCTATAGTTCTTTGTATTAAAACTAAAGGAGAAGAGGATGTGCAAAATGGTAGGAATTACTTTTGATTGTTCTGGATTTCTTTTATTATTGGCCTGGAAAGAATGGTATTGTTTGCATTTTTCTCCTAGTTTCTGAAAGAAAAACTTCTCTTTTCACAGTTTAATGGGCAGGTGTTTATTGCTGAACGTATCAACTACTAGCCAAAAAGAGAGAGGGGGAGAGATTATGTAAATTCAGCCCATCTTCTGAGGCTAAAACACCTCCCACATGTTTCATAGGGGCACTCTGTTGAACCATGTAAACTCCTGTGTCTGTCTTCAAATTGAGATGGAAAATAACTCTTTTGATACTCTTAATAAGCAATACCTGCTCGCAGGCTTTGTAATGCAAAGTTTATTCTATTGTTTTCGCTTTGTGGGGAGGAAAGGGAGGGAATGGCCTTCGTTCTGAGTGCAATTCTCAAGAGTAAATGTGTGTTTCAAAGATTAACTATACTGAAATTAAAAAATACAGGATGCGCATTGACATTGAAATGAAAGAGAAAAACAGGGCATTCAGTGGGATGGGATTATAAATCAGGACAAGCCTGAACACATCAATTTCTTTGCAGCAAGAAAGCCACATGCATAAAACATTATTTATTGGCGCTTCCTACATTAAAATGGATTTCAGCCCATATGATCTAAAGGGAGGGAAGGATGGACGTGATGCAACAATTGATCATCTTTTTGATCTGGAAAATGTTTTACATTTCATTTCTCTTTGTGATCAGCAGCCTCCAGATGAATGTAAGAAGAGCCCGGCTGGGTTTGACCAAAAATCTTGTCTGGTCCAGCATTGTGTTTTCCACAGAGGCCAACGGGAAGCCCATGTGCAGAATATCGGGGCAGAACTTAGTTTTTGTTGTGGTACTGTTACAACTGACATTGAGTTGGCATTATAGTTGCCAGTTCAGGACTACCGCAGGCCTTGAGATTTCAGGGCCAAACATGATACTTAGGGGTTCCTACCCTGCAACTGCCCTAGTTAGGCAGGGAGAGTCCCAATTAATCCTCTGTCATCTCACTTTTTGTGCCGCTTTTTGGATATTATGTCTTGCTATTATTTTCATAATAAAATCCCAACAAATATCAGATGTACAAACGTTATCTTATAACATCACTACTATCAAATATAACAAAGCTATTAATATGTCTTATAATATCTATCACGCTCATCGTTCGCCTTACATTCAATCAGTTTCCTTCCTATACTTTCCTTTACCTGACACCTTATTTCTTAATCCCTTCTTAATCCCTCCATCTCTATCCTAACACCCTTACTCTCTTCCATTCCCTCACTCACTCCCTATACCTCACTCCTATCTCCTTTTCAATCATCTTCTTTCATCCCTCTTCTCTTCTTCGCTTTCCTCCCCATCTTCTTACACCTTACTACACTTGCACTTCCCTGTTTGTGCTGCTTTTAAAATGTCCCATTTTCAGTCTCCTCCTTCCATTTTCATCCTTACTTTAATTCCTGTAAACTGAGTTCAAACTTTAAAAACAGTTTGCATAAACTCAACAGAGGGGTGACAATGGGAAGGGGCCTAATCTTGCACTTCTTACAGGATTCTAAGGATTCTGTATGGTGTGGTTTGGAAGGAGGTCAATAGAGGAGTGTCACTATGAATTATTGCACCGGGTGACACCAACCCTAGTGATGCCACTGCCTTGACTAGTGGCAATAGAGAGCCCGATCCCTCATAAATGAATCTAGTCCTATTTTTAAAAGTCATCCAAAGCATTGTTCAGATTGTTTTTTTAAAAAAAACCTAAATAAATAACTGAATTAGAGTAACAATTCTGCTAACAAATATGTCAACAGAGTTTGTTGTTGTATCAACAATCAAACAATGCATAAATGTTTTATCAAACCAAATCAGTGACATTGCCAAATATTAGCAAAATAAAGACAAAGTAAGATGTAATTCAAATCTTAGAGCCTGAGAGGGCTCATACAAGGCAATGCAGCCCTTCAAATAGCCTGGACCCAAATTATATAGGGATTTATAAGTGATCAACAGCACTTTGAATTGAGCTCAGAAATTTTGCAGCAGCGGAGCAGTTGCAACAAGGGAACGAGTAACATGTTGTGGTTGGGCCCATGGGTGCTCTTTAGATTTGCCTGTTGGGATTATAATTTGGCATTTTATTTTCTTGTGAGCTGCCTTGGATCCCTTTCTGGGAGAAAAGCAGTATAAAAATAAATAATTTTTTTTCAGCCTCATCCTAAGCATCCAACAGGATATTTTTATTGGATCTCACTACTTCCACCAGAATTGCTTTCACCTGCTGGCATATACCACATACACCTGAAAAACATGGGAAAATCCCTGGAGCAATTTTGGGGTGTATACAGTGTGGCCAGATCTCAAGGCCTGGAGTCTCCAGTTTTCATGAGTTCATCTCCAGGTGGGAGACAAAGAGTGTGCATCTCCTGTTTGGGTGGGTTCAGCTCCAGGTAAGAAGAAAGGGATGCCCACAAATCTTCAACTGATCTAGTAGAGCATCAACTTGCTACCATTTGTAAGGCTTAAGTGATGTATTGCTGCACCTTGCAAAACTTCTCTGGGAGGGGATGGATATCTCCTCTTCTCTCCGGGTCTTTGTAGCACCAGGGCTCACCCTCTGCTCTCGCCTTCATGCAGCTTTTGGCTAGGAGCAAAAGGATATTCATAATCCCTAAATAGGTGAGAAGGAATAATCCCCTCATTTCACCTTGATGTCAGAACATTCTCTGTATTTTTTCAGTACATAGAGAGATCTTGTAGCATCTTTGAGTCTAACTGAAAGAAAGAAGTTGGCAGCATGAGCTTTCCTAGACTTTAGTCTACTTCCTCAGATTCATTTGGTGGAATGAAAGCCACTCCACCAAATGCATCTGAGGAAATAGACAAATCTACTAAAGCTCTTGCTGCCAACTTCTTTCCTTCAGTTAGTCTCAAAAGTGCTGCAAGATCTCTGTATGTACTTATTGTATGGACTAACATGGCTATATCTTTGAATCTGTATGTGTACGTGTTTGTTTTTGAATAATATGTTGTGAGCAAATGTGGCTCATACTTAACACATAATGTAGTAAATGGCATTTTCAGGGGGCCATGCCTAGGTCTCAGGGCCTGAAACTGACAATCCTCAACTGTCCATGGGGCTGAGGAGAGATAGTGGGGGTCATCAGTTCTGGTGGGACCAGTGCAATCCACCAGAAGTATCCAACAGAATCCTTTCATCTGTTTGCCAACACCAGGGTTTGTATTTTCACCATCATCATAAGAGCCAGCATGGCGTAACAGTTTATGCACTGGACTATGACTCTGGAGATGATTCTCCATTCAGCCATGAAATTGGGCAAGTCAGATGCTCTCAGCCTCAGGTGAAGTCAGTGGTGAATCTCCTTTGAGCCAATCTTGCCAAGAAAAGTCCATGATAGAGTTGCCTTAAGGTTGCAATAAGTCAGAAACGACTTGAAGGCACACAACAGCAATAACCTGAGTGTGCCTTCAATAAGTTCTCTTTCCAAGGCAACAACAGCTGGTTTTGCTCACCCCATAAAGTTATGGTTTGTTTTTCATCCCATTTTGTCCCCACATAGCCCAACTTCCCTTTGAACAATGACTCAGTTCTAATTTACCTCATTCCATGATGTAACATCTAATTAGGACATCTGTTAAATGCCTATCATATTAATTTAATAGGGGGAGGCTAATAGAACTTTATTGGCACAGTCCAGTTAATTAACATTATGGGCCTTTAATGGACGTCTTAAATCGACATCGTTAGTGAAGATGCTACACAAATTAAAGTGAAGCCTAACTTGTGTTTCATTGGACTGTGAAGGACACACAAGCTGTTGTGTGGATATACAACTCAATTTATTACCAACAGTCACTGAAAGCTGTACTTAAACTATAGCCTTTGAAAAATACCAGTAGTTATCTCTGTTGCTAATTTGTGCATTTTGGGAATTTGGCCCATTTCACCATTTTATGGTGAAAAATAAAAATCCAAACCCTGGACAAATCCAATTACTTGTCCTAGGTATAATCAATACAAAATTGATGTTAACATTGGTGTACATTCCATTGATTCAATAAGTGTACTCTTAGGACTGATAGGGCTAACAGTTAGATGTAGACCCCTGTTTTTAAAGCTAGCACTGAGCTGAAATAAGATATTTCACAAACATTTTCCTTTTACATGAGGGACGGGAATTGTGCATTCCTCCAAATCTTGCTCGACTGCATCTTCCAGATCCCTCACCCTTGAACTATGTTGGCTAGGACCTAAGCCTGAATACCCCAACATTTTACAAATAAAAACGGAGACACCTGTGTGCAAGCACCAGCAGAGAGTGGTCAAGATGGTAAAGGTTATTAATGAGGAAATAGACACAGTTTGCTTTTTCATGAGCTTACTGCAAAAAGCAAGTTTCCACCCCTTGTCTCCTAACATTAACTACTTTTGCACGTGAACTCTGTTTGCAGCAACTGAAGTAAGCAGAGAAAAAGTAGAAGGAAGAGAAAGAGAGATACTGGGACATTCTAAAAGCATGCCCCTCCAACTGTCTCGATTTGGTAGGGACATTTCCAAACAATGCTCTGTCAACCCACTTTTTCAGCTGCTTTTAAAAGGTCCCAGTTTGTCTCTCATCATCCTTTGCCCTCATCTGATTTCAGTTGCTGCAAACTGCAAAAACAGAATTCTTAATAAAGCTTTTTTGCACAAATGTTACTCATAAATAGTAATTCCCATATACCATTGAATGTAATGCTAATAGATGTGACGTAAACAACTAGCAAAATGTACAGTATCATACATACAACCTAAATGTATTTACAGACACTGGGGCTACTCAAGGTGGCGGTTCACGGACCAACACCGATCCACAAGCCACCAGCTTGTGCTGGCAAGTGTCCCTTATTATAAGAGACATCCCTTATTTGAGGGTTGGAAAGCTTTTCCTTTTATATAGACTGAGGTGTTAAAAAAGCCAAGAACCATCTTTTGGGGTGTAGGCCATTTATCAAGGAGGAAAACGTGTTAATTTTACAGAGGAGTGTGTAGATAGATTAACCAAGACCAATACTATCATTTAGTATTTACACAAAATGCAAATTTGCTCATTCTTTTTCCTGCATGTCATGAATGTTGGCTGTCCCTTGTTGCTCTTTTGTAAACCTGGCAACACTACAAAAGACACAAACTTAGACTGGGATTCAGTATGGGACTTGCATCTCCATAAGTGGACTTTCATCCGAGAGAAATAGAAGTGAACAGTTTCGCATCATCTGTATTCAGCCAGGGACTGCTGTGACATTAGTATCTAGGGAAGCCAGAGAAGTTGCCATTGCACATTTGCCCCAATGTCCGTCTACAACTAGGGACTGCCAATGTGCATTGGTAGAGCCCAACATCCATCACCCACTGGCTATGGAGTGCCAATGTACATGAGAGGAGCCTAATGTATCTGGACATTCTTTCCAGTGTTCCAATATCCAATTCACTAGGAAGATTCCCCATTGCTTCTGCTTGCACAGACTGCTATAGTGTCAATCCCTAAGATATTAAGAGACAAAAAGTATTGTCGCTCACATCAAATAGCCTAAGATCAATTATTCACAAATTTGAAACCATGTGCCTTAAGGGTGGGGGAGTATAGTCAGGGTCAACCTGCAAACAGCTAAAGGCAGTTTTTTGTGGGGTTTTTGGGCTATGTGGCCATGTTCTAGAAGAGTTTCTTCCTGATGTTTCACCAGCATCTGTGGCTGGCAGAGAAATCTGAGAATGCCAGCCACAGCTGCTGGCGAAACGTCAGGAAGAAACTCTTCTAGAACATGGCCACATAGCCCAAAAACCCCACAAAAAACTATGGATGCCAGCCATGAAAGCCTTCGACTCCACAGCTAAAGGCAGCTTCCCAAGATTCTGCTCCCCAAATATGCTATGAAAGAAAAGTTATTAAATAGCATTATTGCTTAGAAGTAGGGCATTTTTCAAATTTATATGACAGATGCACAATGTGCTTCATACATGGATGATAAGGCCCTGTATAAAATGGTAGAAAACAAGATTTTTTTTTTCCCCTCCCATTAGCTTGCAGCCTCTGCTGCTCATCACGTCTGTGGTCTAAAGGATTATTTCAGAATTATGGACTTGGAACGGTGCAGCTGGGTGGCTTTGAGCTGTTCAATGAAGAATTCCAATGATGTAGCAGCTCTTGAACACCCCATTAGGTGGCTGCCTAATTAATGTAAATGATCGTTATGTCTCACTCACCGAGGATTATTTTACTCAAAGGAAAATCTACTTGCTGCCATAGTGGCCATTTGAGAGGATTTTATAGGGGCACTTGCATTACGGTTGCCCATTGAGTAAAAGGTAAGTAGCCATCCTAAATAATGGAGGTAGAAGCCTTAATTGTCTCAATAACAGATTCGGCTGTATTTTATTCCAGGAATTAGAGTTTGATTGCAACCCTATGATAATGAGGGGGGAAGAGCCGTTGGCAAACCGAAGCCTTCAGCAGTCCAAGCCCATGAGAAGCATGCATGCAACATTTCGTCTTTTCCTTTCAGGAGGCAAGCAAGTAAGGGGAGACAAAAGAGGAAAGTTTTTAGTAGACCCCCAAATAAGGTATGCCCCCTGAAAGAAGTTTTTGAAATAGCTGCCCATGGGATTCTTGGCACGTGAATTCAGCTACTGTCTAATGGACATAACTATTTTGTTTAAAATAAGTTGATATTGGTGACAGAGCCATCCTATATTCCATTTCCAACTAGCATGCCTCCTGTTTTCCCATGCGAGTGAGCTTGCTAATCGGCACCCATATGTGAAATGCACAGAGACCACAACGAAGAAATATAGTTTACTCA
This sequence comes from Urosaurus nigricauda, assembly GCA_034509955.1. Classification (NCBI taxonomy): domain Eukaryota; kingdom Metazoa; phylum Chordata; class Lepidosauria; order Squamata; family Phrynosomatidae; genus Urosaurus; species Urosaurus nigricauda. Next base: position 14,562,337 of record JAOEGL010000013.1, read on the forward strand.
CCTGTAAGTTATGTTCTTCCTGTGGTCATCTGTGTATTCAAACAACTTGCTCTTCCTCCCCTCGCTGGTGCATTTGGTACTACTTCTGTTTCCTATCACTGTGGCGGATGACTTGAAACTGGGGGGAAAGCCATTGGAGCAAGTGCTACCCCCAAAATGTTTCCTAGCCAGAAAATTCCAAGCAGTGAGTCTGCACAGGTGTGAAACCTGCACTACATATGACATACACATACATTAGATTGTGTGATCTTGGTGTCTTTCAGTGTGGAGATTCGGAAAGCTAGTCTTCCATATTGGGTGTTGGGTTGGCACTTCCAACTGTCCTGATGTGGAAGGAACAGTCTCAATCTATCATCCTACTTTTTCAGCTACTTTTTTTCAGACTGTCCCTACCAAACTAGGACAGTTGGAGGTTATACTGGAGGCCTGGCCAACACAGATGCTCAATGATATCAACTACCACACCTCCAGGATCTCAGTCAGAAGCATTCACTCTCAGAGGAAGGAAAGATTCTTGAGCTGCCTTCGACTCATGGCAACCCTGTAAATGAGACATCTCCAAAAAAACCCCAAAACCATCCTTAACCTCCCTGCTCAGGTCCTGCAGGCCCAGGTCAGTGTCGTTCCTGTTTGAGTCTAGTCATTTGGCTTGTCTTCCTCTCTACTGCCTTCCACCTTTCTTAATAATATTGTCTTTTCAAATGATTCATTTTTCCTCATGATGTAGCCAAAGTACAAAGCCTTAATTTATTCATCCTGGCTACTAAAGAGAGTTTGGGTTTGATCTGTTTTAGAACCCATTTGTCTGTCTTCTTGGACATCCATGGTTTTCTCAGCACTCTTCCCCAGCACCACATCTCAAATGAGTGGATTTTCCTCCTCCCAGCTTTTTCCACTGTCCAACTTTCACACCCATTCATAGAATCATAGAGTTGGAAGAGACCACAAGGGCCATCCAATCCAATCCCCAACCATTCAGGAATACATAATCAAGGCACAACCGACAGATAGCCATCCAGCATTTATTTAAATACCTCCAAAGAAGGAGACTCACCACTCTCTGAGGGAGTGTGTTTCACTGTTGAACAGCTCTTACTGTCTTGAAGTTCCTCCTAATGTTGAGGTGGAATCTCTTTTCCTGTAGCTTGCATCCATTGCTCCAGGTCATATTCTCTGGAGCAGCAGAAAACATGCTTGCCCCAGTTCAATATGACACCCCTTCAAATATATATCATATCGCCTCTTAACCATCTCTGCTCCGGGCTAAACAACTCCCTAAACCACACCTCATAGGGCATGGTTTCCAGACCCTTCACCATTTTGGTCGCCTCCTCCGGACATGCTCTAGACATGGTGATGGGGAATACAATGACTTGGACAATCCTCACTTTAGTTTTCGGAGTTATATCTTTACACTTTATTATCTTGTCCGCTTCTTTCACAGCTGCCCTTCCAAAACCTAGTCTTCTAATTTCTTGACTGCAGTCTCTGTTCTTATTTGAACCAAGGTACTGTATGTGAACTCTTTGCCATCACCTGCCACCTGATCCTTTTATAAACAAAGGTGCCAGGGAATGAACATGAGACCTGCAGCAGTGCAAGATGTGTCCTGCCCCTGAGTTCCAATTCCTTTCAAAAGAATCAGTTCACACCTTCAGCTGCCACTCACTGTGTAGAATACCATAAAGGGAGGAATAATGAATAATGTATATCTATTACATTATGTAACATATGACCCAAGATACTTAACAGAACAGCTGCTTCCATATTAATCTGCTCCTGCACAAAGGTCTAGTTTTCACTGGGGCAGGAAATCTGTATCTGGGCTATTTCACTGTATTTCAGATGGGGAATTATGGTTTTTAATGCTCTTCCAAAAGGGAGGGAGTGGAGAAATCTCAACACAGAGAAGAATTCAAGCATGGCATACCCTCCGACATTTCACAGATGAAAACTGAGGCACATGTGTTCAACCAGCATCAGTGTGGTCAAGATGACAAAAGTTATTAATGCGGAAGAAGACACAAGCTACAAGAGACTGCAGCAATTTGCTTTTGCCTGAGCTTCTGGAGAAAGCTGATTTAAAAGCGAGTACAAACTATTTTTGGACTTTGAACTCAATTTGCAGCAACTGAAGTAAGCTAAGGACAAAAGAGGAAAGAGGGAGGAAGAGAGGAGAATCAGCACATCCCAGGATCCCATAGGATATTGTCATAGCAGTTTATGTGGAATCATAGTTTTATAACTGTGTAGGTAGAGCCAGAGTGGCATAGTGGTTTGAGTGCTGGACTACGACTCTGGAGAATCTGCCATGAAACCCACTGGGTGACCTTGGGCAACTCACACACTCTCAGCCTCAGATAACCCTGTGTTAGGGTTGCCTTAGGGTCACCATAAAACCCCTTAATCCAGGCCTTGGAATGAAAAGGTACCCTACCTAGATCACTGTGATAGCTCTCCTGGTAAAGCCCAGTGCTTTTCTGCCTAGTTAATACCTGGATACACAGTTCCTAATGTACTTACATTCTGTGATGCAAGAAAGATGGGATAATTAAATCTCTTACTAATTCCATTGATATCCCACCTTTTACACCAAACCAGGCCCTCCATATTGCTTGTTTCTTTATCCAAAGGTTCAAACATCCATAGCTTGAAAATCTATTTTTTAAATATATATATATATATATATATTCTGGAAAGCAAACCTTGATTTTGCCATTTTGTATGAGATGCCATTTTATTATGCCGTTTTATTTAATGGTACTTGAGCATCCAAGGATTTTTGTTATCCACAAGGAGTCCTGGAACCAAACCCCAGCAGATACCGAGGGCCCACTGTATTCCTAACATGGCTTTCAGAGCGAATAATGTTTTCTCTAATGAATAGTTTCCCTTGTGTCTTTTACAGTAGGAAGCTGTCCAACTTCTCACATCCCTCCTAACTCTTTTCCTGCAGCCTTCCCAGAGCGCAGTTGTATTTCTGCCACATGGTGGAGCAGCATCCCCACAAAGTAATCTACTCTGTTTTCTTATAATAAAGCAGTAATTCTGGTATAATGTTACCAAGCAGTTTTACATATAATTTAACAAGTCACCCAAATAATCCTAGGAGAAGTTATGAAAATAAAGAAGGCGCACATGTTAGCGTGTGACACTTCTGGCACTTGCCACCCATGCTGGAAGCTCTAGAAGACGCTGAATTGTTAACATGCTTGTGTAGCGGAAAAAAACATCGCTGAGTAGCTTTCTTTAAAGTCACTTTCATCTTGCCTACATGGGACACATAATACAGTCAGACCTGCATATTCACCAATTCTACATCCATGGATTCATGGCTTAAAATTTATTTATTTTTTAAATTCCAAAAAGCAAACCTTGATTGAGCCATTTTTATGTAAGGGACACAATTTTACTCTTGTTGTTTTTGGGCCTTCAAGTTGTTTCCGACATCTGGAGACTCTAAGGTGAGAACCTATCGTGGGGCTTTCATGGCAAGTTTCTTCAAAGGGACCTTGCCATTGCCATCCTCTGAGGCTGAAAGGCTGTGACTTGCCTAAGGCGGATTGACGGGATTCGAACCCTGATCTCAGTCCTAGTACAGCACTCAAATTACTATGCTACACTGGCTCTCACAATTTTACTACACCATTGTATATAAAGGGGCTTGAGCATCCATGGATTTTGGTATCCACGGGTTTTTTTTGGGGGGGTGTCCTGGATTCTGCAGGGGATGACTCTATCTGCAAAGGAAGCTTTATATATAAATCTGTCAGTTATACACCTCTGCTTAGGGACAGAGTTTGAGAAAGTTACTTTTTTAGACTACCCTAGACTGCGGAATGAACTGCCAGAAGAGATTTGACAGCTATGAATATGCTGTCTGAATTTAAAACAGCTTTGAAGACCAGTCTCTTCCAGCAGGCTTATCCTGATAATTTTAAATTGTGAATTAAGATGCTGAATTTAAAGGTAGGCTGTTTTAAAATGTGTATGTCTTATTCAAACCGTTGCATGTTGTTAATTAATGTGGTTTACCCGATGTTGTTAATTGTGGATTTGTTGCTCTTCCCCATTTTGATCCATGGGGAGAGGCAAAAAAGAAATTATTATTATTATTATTATCTTTATCATTAGCATTATTCCCAGAATCTTCCAGCCAGGATGGCCACAGCGGGCCAGGCATTCTAGGAATTGCAGCCCAGAAAGCATTTTCCCCCCGAGCTATGCTTACAAATGATAATCAATGGGGATGAGGGGAGAGAGCATCAGAGTTTGCCCTACAGTTTAGACAGGTTGAAGCAGCAAATTTTGGGTGCCATGTAAGGCTGAACAAGAAATGTTTAGTCATATAGTGCACTACAGTGGACCCTTGGGATCTTTCTGGTCTTTGGTTCCAGGACCCCTTTGTGGAAACCAAAATCCATGGATGCTCAAGTCCCATTATATAATGGCATAGTAAAATGTTGCACCTTATAGAAAATAGCAAAATCAAGGTTTGCTTTTAGGAATGTATATCTTTGGGGGATATTTTCAAGCTATGGATAGCTGAATTGGTGGATTAAAAAAAAATCTGTGGATATGGAGGGCTGTCTGTGTGAGTATATTTTTACTGTAAAGAAGAGGAACAGGCATTTTTTGAGTCTTTTCATCTGAGATGCACAAATACTGTGACTGGTTAAGGTATGCAACATGACTTAGGTAGTAGAGGGTGCTATTAGCTGCTCCACCTCCAGCAGCAAAATATCTTGGGACATCTCTACTTGATAATACCCAGTGAGATGTGATGATCAAATCATAGTACTCAGCTTGTATCTCATTACAATCTCAAGATGGCAAAGATGTTCCCCATAACTCACAAAATGCTAATGCAAATATCACACTGTGGCTTTATCTATGCCACAGAAGTAAACTGGTTTACAACACAATCCTATGATTGATTGATTGATAGATTGACTGATTGGATTTCTATCCTTCCTTTCTCCCAAATTGGGATTCAAGGCAGCTAATCCTATCCATCATATCAATATTTGCTTAGAAGTAAATCTCACATCAGTGGGCATTTACAGCAGTCATCCTCAAACAGATGTCCTCCAACATGATAATATGATCAAAATTACATCAGAACATTTAGATTTAGTAACTTCACTTGTAGTCACAGGCAAGCAAGAATTCCATGTAGGGAAATGAATTGTCCAGGAAAGGAAGGCTGGGTCTTTTCATTTTTCTCCCTCCAGTATATTTAGTTTCTATCCTAGTTGTGAATGCAGGCACATCTATCCCTCAGCTCCTTCTGTCCTTTGAAATCCACCTTTGAGCTGGGTTCTGTATGATATAGTAGAAGACCTTTCCATTTTTCTGCTTGTCTGCAGTCAGCATGAAAAAGCAGACAAACTAGCATTTTAGCAGGTTAATAAATAAATAAAAATGGCTAACTACTATACTTCCCGGGTTTATTTACCAAGTTGATGTTAACAGCCTCAAAGTATAATTCTCATGAGCCTTTAGGGGATGCTCTGACCTTTAAGCTGGTATAAGATCAATAAAAATTTATAGCATTGATATGTCAGCCTTTTTTCCCCCGCTGATGTCCTTGCTAGAAAGCAGTTCTTCCTTCTGTGGTAGGCAAGGTCTATTTAGGAAGAGGTAGAGAGCAAGGGCCTTCTGTGAAAGTCTTTCAGCTATTGCTGGGGAAAAGTCATTTTAAAGTAGGATGTTACCTTTTATGCACTAAGCCCACTACCCCTGACTAGGATCATTTCTACCTTCATCCCCCAATATTTGTGTCGGCATTTTTGCAGAAATACAGAGTACACGTTATTGATGAAGCTTATACACATACATCTTTGTTTTTACCAAAGAGATGCATGAGAAGTCCACCAACGCTATATCACTGGAGATATGTGTGCTCTGTTCACATATCACAATTGCCACAAGCTGTCTAGCCAGAGAGTCTTGCAGAATCCATTTAAAAAGCTCCTGGGTACATATAGGAATGAGCCCTGATGATAGTAGAAATATGTATGGAATGAGCGTATTGACAGTGGTATCAATCCTCTCCAGTGCTTACATCTGACGGTAATTTTCTGTTCCCACAGCAGAGAAAAAATGTGGAGCCTCTGCAAACTGGGATCACGAGAGGTTCAGAGTGCTGTCTGGTAGCAAATCTGGAAGGCAGGGAGATACAATAGGTATATCAGTAAAACAGAGTTGTAATAAGGGACTTTTATTGGAGCATGTACCCAAAGCCAATGTGGCTAGATTACAAACCAAAGGAAGCTTGGAGTTTTACAAGGGGAAAGTAGGATCCCTTTTGAGAAACTTCCAGGTCCAGAAAAAAATAAACTAGAAGTTGTGTTAAAGACTGACACACAAGAGCAAGAGATACTGCATACATCCTACAATTTAAATATATATGTTTTCCGTTTTTTAAATTTCTAATCATGTCAGTTTTGTGACAAATCCTTTATCTAAAACAAATAAATCTAAAACAAAGCTTTTTGGACAATGCATGTTTTTCCCAGTGCAGGGGGAGGGAAAGGAGGATGGGGGACATCGCAGGTAGTCTGAAAAACTTCAGAATAGCCGATAACCAACTTTTATCTAATGACAACTCTTACCTACACATCAAGAGTAAAAGATAGAGGAACAGCCTATCAGTTATTCTAGAAATAAAGGAGTTTAAATATCCAATGGGGAAAACAAAATTAAAGGCAAGAGAGAATACCAGCCCAATAGGCAGGCCAACATTATAATAATTAATAATCTGCTCAAATTAGCCAATAAAAGGACACTGTAGACATGGGTCAAAGGAGAGAGGGACTTCAGAAATGGTAAAAATTTTACTTCAGGTTTTTCAGACTCAAAACCAGAGACAGAAGCCCAAAGGGAGAAGATTCTTCTAACAGTATGCAAAGGGAACTTGTAGCACCTTTGAGACTGACTGCACAAAAGAAGTTGTGGTATAAACTTTCAGAGACTTCCTCAGATGCATAGAGTCAAAGACCTTTATAATCAGACTGTATGAACAGCTATAGAAATACAAAACTTGTGGGTATGGTGATGAAGTGACAAGTTCATGCTGGCTGGTCATTAACTTTCTCAAACTCTGTCCCTAAGCACATGTGTATAACTCACAGATTTATATATAAAGCTTCCTTTGCAGATACAGTGGGCTCTTGGCATCCCCTGCAGTTTGGATTGAGAGACAAAGGGAGGAGGAAAGATGTTGCTCAAGGCCAGGGTGGGTAGATGACCTTATGAATGATGGAGGGAGTTTTGTAATCAGACTCAAAAGAAATTTCATTTCTTGACTGCAGTCTCACTTGTCTGCAGATCCCTTTGTTTACTGATATTCCTGAATTCTTCTAACAGGTAACTGCTGTTTTGTTAACTCAGCAGAAAGGAGCTAGGGCATTGTTAATTCAGCATAAAGGTACACTCAGGAATTGATTATTACCTCATTTGCATTTCACCCGGTTTAAAAGGGAAAAAAAATAGGAAACATCATGAGGTACGACAGACAGTTGGTAGTTTATACTACGGTATGTGTTTCTGTGCAGTTTTCAACGCCACATGCACCAGCTCCCTTACAAGGGGTAAGTGTTTGCAGTTTACTGCTGCTGCTTCTGCAGCCTGTTCAGCATCTGATCTTTTACCAGAAGCTATCAGATGAAGTGTAATAAACGTTTAGGGCTTTTTAACCACTAAATCTCTCCAGCCTCTAAGTCTGGTAACCCTTTCCCCTCCAGCCATTGTAAAACCTTTTAATTAACACTCAAAGTTTGGAAGACAAAAGAGTGGGGAGACATCCACACACACACCACTGAGTATTAACTATTAGCTAACACAGTTTATGCTGGATGGTCTATATGAGTGCATGCAAGGTTTGCCATGTGCCAAGTACCTGACCGTTTTTTTAAAAAGGTTTTTTGGCTTTTAAGACAACAGAAAAAAATAATCTGGCTGATGCACAACTCCCTGATGTACTTAAATGTGTGTGTGTGTGTGTGTGTGCCTTCAAGTCATCATACATATATGTTTGTATGTGTCTTCAAGACTTATGGCAACCATTACTCTCATAGAATTTTCCTAGACAAGGAATATTCAAGAGGTGGAGTCATAGGCTTTCATGGCCAGCATCCATAGGTTTTTTTTGTCAGGTTCTCTGAAGATGCCAGCCATAGATGCTGGCGAAATGTCAGAAAGGAACTCTTCTAGAACATGGCCACATAGCCTGAAAACCCCACAAAAAACTATATTCAGAGGTGATTTTGTCAGTTCCTTCCTCTGAAATCTAGCCTCCAGCAACTGATAGTTGGTGGTCCAAATACTAATCAAGGCTGCCCATGCTTAGCTTCCAAGAGCGGACAGGATCTGGTGCTTATTTAACCCCAATAAACCTATGTACATACATCCTTACAATTAACTTTACAGTACAGTTCACACACACATACATATATGTAGATAAGACAATCATGTAAGAAAATCATGTTGCTGGAAAAAGCCATTTTGGTCCTCTTAATGAAGTGCCCTGAGGAAGACAGATGTCCCACCTGTCCTCACAGTATCATATGATCATGGAAACCCATCTTTGCTAGTCAAGGCCATGTGCAGAGAAGGCACCTTCCTACCCCCAAATCAGACCTTGAGAAGAGCCATCTCAGTTGAGCATGGATAGACAAATGGGGGAGGGGGTCACACACACCTTCAAAATGTACACTTGTGCAAAAGGAAAAGTTATCTGCCATTTGCCACATTTAAATAAAGCTCTTGATCTTGGTCATGTATGACAGACTTTCTCCCAAAATGCTAGTTTATGCAAAAAGCAAAAACAACCTGCTGCCATTTGAGTTGTGAAATATCCAGGGGATTGGAAATATGTTATTGGTGGTTATTTGGATGATCATGAAGAGGAGTCAGTTGTTGTTGTTGCTGTTGTTGTTGTGTGGCTACAAGTCATTTCCATCATATGGCAACCCTAAGGCAACCCCATCACAGCATTATCTGAGGCTGAGAGTGTGTGAGTTGCCCAATGAGTGATCCCAGTAGGGTTCTATGGCCGAGCAGGATTTTGAACTCTCTAGAGTCATAATCCAAGGCTCAAACCACCATGCCACACTGACTCTTTTGAGGAGCCATACTTGCTCCAAATGAAGATTTCCAAGAAAATGTCCACTCTATGGAGGAACTGGGCCATTTAGTGGTCTTCAAGATGGATTCAGTTCTAGAGAAAATGGTCTGGAGAGACAAATGGTCCAACCCCTTCTCTTACTCCCCATGCTTCAGAGTTGTGAAGCTCAGGTGCAAGTGTACTCTTTGAGAGTGAAGGACCTTGTTCCCTTCTTCTGGGTTCTGCCATCTCAAAAACCTATTCCTGTCCATTGGGGGGGGGGGGGTACAACTGAGACCAGATCAGAGAAGTATAACATCTCACCCTGAAACCCTGCTGTCTTCATTTTTCAACTCCACTTGCACAGATATACAATAGATATACAAGCCATGCTGCTGAAGAAAGCCACAGAAATTCTTCTCCAAGAAGATCAAAATTGCCCCTCTGAAAATGGGAAAGAGAAATGGAAAGTCTCACTAGACTATTATAGGCAACACATATTGAAAGAGGAAATGCAACTTGTTCTTCAGTATCCTACGTGTGCAAAGGCAGACCTCTACAAATGGTTGGGGTTAGACCCACCCGAGGAGCTGACAGAGTTATTCTTGACATGAAGTTTGGCCATTTTGTCAATTGCACTCCTCCTTCAAATTTGTTAATTTGGGAAAATTTGGAAATACAGTAATAAATAATAATATCAATGAAAATTCTGGCAGTCCTTGTTAATATACACAGGATGTCTGCTGTATGTCACGATAAAATCATTGCCACACTCTTGGGGAAATCCCAATAGACTCAAAACCTGTTTCTAGTGGTTTGGAGCCGTGAGACAGGTTCTAAGAATACTATGCTCAAGCTGTAGTGAAATCACTTGCAAAATTATGATGCTATGCTATGCCATGCAGGATTGCAGTGAGTACTGTATTTATTGGTTTGGTTTTTTCCCCAGGCTTTTGTGAACAGGACATAAATTGTCCACATTCTCAAATTCCTCAGCCCCATATTTCCCTATTTTTATCTGTGAAATGTTAGAGTGTATGAAATTTCTTCATTTCTAGGTTAACACTCTACCCACTATTGTCATATCTGATCTTGTCAATTAATAACCACAGATAGACAAATTGCCAGTTTGGAATCCTACTTTTGTCCAGCACCTAGTTTAGGCTCATAGGAATGACTGGCAGAATTACACACAATCTCTTGATTTCCATTTGATTTAAAACTGGATTTAGCTCCAGCAGCTTAAGGCCGGGCCGGGCAACTTTGGAAGAACCTGGGCCAATTTCCTGCCCCTAGGAGTCATTGCAGGATGTGCCAGCTTTCAAAATGGGCAAATATAAGATGAACCGAAACCAGAAGTAACTGGAAGTCCACTTATACTTACAGTTTCATTTGTGAGGTTTGGGGCTTTGCTCCTGCACCCCATTTTATTGCAAAACTGCCACTCCTCAAAGCCTCATAAACAGAAAATGCTGTGGGTGTCAACTTTTTTGGTGGGGGATATATTGGAGTACCTGAGAGCAGCCTTGAATGGACTGTATGTTGCCCATCTCTGTTTTAATGTCATTCCCAAATTGGTGAATCTAACCCTCAGTTTATCCCTGAAAACTCCACTTGCACAGCTAAGTTAATCTCAGTCACCCACAGAGATAGCTGAGTGTCTTGAATCTATCAAGCCCAAGGGAGGAAAGAGCCATAATGTGAAGCCGTCTTGCTCTACAGCTTCAGCTACCAATTTGTTTCCCTGGAACACAGAATCAACTCAACTTCTGTGCACTGAATCCTTTTCCTAACAGGCAATAAGACAAGTCTAGGGAGAGCATCTAATCTTAACTCCAGGGAGTCATCATCTAAACACAATCTGGGGGTGATTTGAAGCAGCGCATCAGAGCCAAATGCTTCGCTAGGAGTGGTTTTATTGCATGGCAGGAGTAGCCCATTGAGCCTTATTGCTTAATTAAAAACAAATTCCCCAGCAATTCCCCTTCTCTTTCCTCTGTGTTTTTATAAAACTGCAGTAGCATGTAGCTGGGCTAAGCCCATCCATTAACAGAGGGTAAATGCAAATTTATAAAGTGGGCACCAGAACCATTTCTTTACCACTTGCGGTTAAAAGGAAAACCATTCCCTATAATCTGTCCACTGCTGTGTGCCCAAGAGGAATAAATACAGGAAACAGAGATTTATTATTCGATGACTGAGTTAGGTTTGCTAGCAATGGAAAAATTTAAGACTTCCCTCTGATGCGACCAGCCCAGAAAGGCTATTCACATCCATAATTACAGCGCTGTTCAGGGCAATCATGACACCATAACTTTTTCATAACTTATTTTGCATGGATGTTAGGGTGCATTTACAGAAATGGTTCCACTGAATACACTTAAGTCCCACACTGCACCACAAAGAGCACAAGGATATCACAAGAGGAACTGTAAACCAGAGGATAGTCCTTTCATGACCAAACAGTAGTGACACCATACAACTCTGAGGAAGAGCCATAGCTCTGAGGTAGATAATATGTAGCTGAAGGGCTTCAGCAATGGAGGTTGATGGTGCCAATGTCAGTAGGGCAGTGGATCTGCTCTGGATTTTAGTCCGAAATTTAAAGGAGCTATCCAGCACGCTGAACCCTATCCCCCTCTTCTAAGATGAGCTCCAGCACCTTGGATAGCTCTATTGAAGACCAGGCTTTAAAGACCAGGCTCACACTCTCATTGGCATCGGAGCCACCAGGTTCAAGCCCTCAGGTCAAACTGAGAACGATTCTGAAGCTGCAGAGATCCCATATCTCCTTTGCCTATGGGCAGCAAGTGTCCAAAGAGACAGATGATCTTAAGAGAAAGCTACTGAGAAATCCAGGTCATGCACAGTTAACGCAAGAAAGACAAAGGGAGGTACAAGGGCAATGTCTCAACCAGTCCAGAAGTTGCTATTCAAAGCCAGAGGTCCAGATAACCAAAGCCAAAAAGGGGTGAGACAAGGGAGTTTATCATACGACAGAATTTGGGGGTATAATGCAATGGCAATCCGAACGCGATCATGGGGTTTCACGTAATTGCGTATGAGTGTATCTCACGCAATTTCGGGCAAAAGAGAAGTCATTCTGAATGCAATCATGGGTTTTACGTTATTGCATATTAGAGTATCTCACGCAATTTCGGGCAATGGGAGACTATGGAATTCTAAGATTTATAGTTTTGTGAACTATTCAGATTTATCTGCCAGAGACTTCTGGCGCCACAATCCAAACTACAAATCCTAGAATTCCATAGCATTGAGCCATGGCAATTAAAGTGGTGTCAAACTGCATTAATTCTGCAGAGCAGATGCAACCTGAGTTCCCCCCCCCCATACTAAAGGATTCATCTACTTCTCTTTATGCTTAGTGTTTTATAGGGTCTTTTCATATTGTGTAAACATAGTCCTGTAGATCTGGGTCTCTCCGTTTTTATTTTCTACATCTGTCTGAGAGAGCCAGTGTGGTGTAGTGGTTTGTGCATTGGACTATGACTCTGGAGAGGAGGGTTGAAATCATGCTTGGCCATGAAAAACCCACTGGGTGATCTTGGGCAAGTCACACTCTCTCAGCCTCGGAGGATGGCAAGGAATGTGACAAACTTTTAATTCAATAAATAACAAGGACAACTGGTCACACTGTATCCTACTGAATCCTCTGATAAACATATCCACTTGTCCAAGATAGTGCTCACTTTGAAGGTCAAGTACCAGATCTAAAGAAAACACATGAGGATAAGAGGGTAAGATGAATGTCAAAGAGCCATAGGTTTGGTACTGTGGGCTCCATCTGGAGAGAGGATCCATCACAATATAAGACAGCTTTCTATGCCACATACTCAGGTCTTGACAGCTTCTTTATGGTAGGCCTGAAGCTATCCTAAGTTTTATATTCAGTGTGGTTCTTTTATGTACCTCTGTGAAGACTCTGTCTCTCATGGTGAACACATTTACAACTTTTTAAATTAACTGATTATTATCATACACTTGTCCTCTGCAATATTTTTTCAGTTCTAATATTTGAAGTAGCTAATCTACCTAAGTTTTAGTGTTTGAAATACCTAATCATTCATCGCGATTTCCCTTGTATAATAAAAGAACACACAGAGAATATAAGATTGCTGTTTAAATAAAAGGGAGCTAGAGAAGAATGAGAATTCAAAACAGGGACGTGCACAGGTTTTTTTCTCCTCGGTTAGAGACAGCGAGAAAATGCACAATAAACTTCCATTTCTAGGCATTGGTAAGTCAACTGATCAAAAGGGACACAGCTGAAAATGAAACGGTGCAGAATATTGCTTCTGAACTTGCAGATTTGAAGCCTGATTTCGACGCTGCAACACTGTCAAGTGTTTAAATTTCAAAGATGAATCGTAAAAATTCTAGGTACTAGTGAAGTACATGAAATAGATAAGATGATACTGGTGTCTTTGCTTAGCAATGAAGTAGGTCATCTTTTTAGATTTTGCCATCTAGTTGACATTGGCATACTTTTTAATTGTCAGAAGTGAACGTGTTCCAAATGTTGCATCTCATTTTATGGAGGTAATATCTACAAGTGAAACTTGAAGCACTTGACTATAACAGCCACTTTAACAGTCACGGCCTCCCTAAAAAAATTCTGGGGATTTTTAGGGACTGATATTACTTCCAAAGAGGACACTTACTAACTTTGCTTCCCTATATAGGGAAGGCAAATGGGGAGCAGTTGAAACGTAGATATTTTAGCCAGTGGCATAAATGGCATGACCATATGCCCCCTAAGTCATCCTGAATATGGACGCGCTTGGCCACAGAAACCCATTGAGCAGCCTTGGGTAAGTCCCACTCTCTTAGCCTCAAAGGAAGGCAATGGCAAACCTGCTCTGAACAAATCTTGCTAAGAAAACCATATTTTTGCAATGTGCCATCTGCCAATGTAACATCTACAATGTGTCGCATAATTAAAAAGAGAGAGCCAACACCGCCTGAGTTTACCCAGCGTGTGGATGGTAGAAAAAGCTGAGCTCCTTGATACTTATGCCATCTAATTTTGCCTTTTGTTTCCCCACCCGCTATGAGCAATGGTGCCTTCAAAATGGGAATTTGGGGCAGAAGACCATGGCCACCCTCAACGGAACAAGTAGGAAGGCCATCAAATGCAGCTTGGCTGGCTTACCACATTTTGTAATAAATATATTAATATATTTAATATATATTCCCCACAATAGGAGAGGTGGTGGCAAAACTATTAAATAAAGAGTGTAACATTGTCTAAAATTCACCATTCTTTTAAAGGAAATCTTGACTGTATATGGAAACCTATGTACATAGAGCTATGCAGTGTCTCACAGATACAGGTAAGCACGCTTTTGCTGGAATTCACTTAGGGATATATGCACACATAAGTCACGCTACACATATGGGTCCAAAAGGTCACCATTGTGCAATGAAAGCACATTAAGCTCTTCTTATCCATGGGCTTGCCATCCAACGATTTGAGCAACCCCCGCTGTTTTCTACGGAGTTTATCAGACGACGGAAATTGGAAGTGTAATCCAATGGCAATCCAAAGTAATAAGTGAGGCCGCAGTGTTGCTTTGGTGAAGCAGCAGCAAGTTGCAACTGGAAAAAGGGGGAGATTAAAGTTGCTACCAACTTTTCTCTTGCAGTTAGTGCCAAAGATACTACAGATCCCTTTGCACACAGCTTTCCGGCCCAACATAGTCCCAAAGATGCTACAGATCCCTTTGCACACAGCTTTCCAGAACATGGTCCCAAGGATACTACAGATCCCTTTGCACACAGCTTTCCAGAGCAACATGGTCCCAAAGATACTACAGATCCCTTTGCATACAGCTTTTCAAAGCAACATAGTCCCAACTACAGATCCCTTTACACACAGCTTTCCAGAGAAACATAGTCCCAAAGAAGCTACAGATCCCTTTGCACACAGCTTTCCAGAGCAACATGGTCCCAAAGATACTACAGATCCCTTTGCACACAGCTTTCCAGAGCAACATGGTCCCAAAGATACTACAGATCCCTCTGCATACAGCTTTTCAAAGCAACATAGTCCCAACTACAGATCCCTTTACACACAGCTTTCCAGAGCAACATAGTCCCAAAGATGCTACAGATCCTTTTGAACACAGCTTTTCAAAGCAACATAGTCCCAACTACAGATCCCTTTACACACAGCTTTTCAAAGCAACTTAGTCCCAAAGATGCTACAGATCCCTTTGCAGAGAGCTTTCCAGACCAACACGGCTATACTACAGATCAGTTGGGCTACGGCTGCCTCTGCACTGCAGAAACAATCCGGTTTGACACCACTTCCCTTGCCCTGGCTGCAATGCTATGGAATTCTGGGGATTGTAATATGTCATGATGTATGTGTGTGTGTTTCTTGTTGTTTTTCTTCCTCCCCTCCCCTTCCCTCCCCAAAGAAAACTCCTGCCCAGCCCCGCCTTGTGATTGGCTGCCTTTCCAAAGGGTGGGCGTGGCTTTTGGATAGAACGCTGAGACTAGCCTGAGCGTTCCAAAACCGGACGGTCCTGCTTGCTGCTGGGGCGGCGCTCTCTGATTGGCTCCTGCGAAGGAATGGAATGTTGGGGCGTCTAAGGTTCCAAAGGCACTGGACCCCCCACGTTGAGCGAGAGGATCAAAGAGACTGAAGGCAGCACTAGGCGCCACCATCTTCTCCTCTGGCTGTTCCCATTGCTTTGGCTGAAAAGCCAGCCCAGGGCCACTTTCAGCCTGGCTGGAGCAGCCGCCCTTGGGACTCGCCTCTGGAGTCACTGGGTTGGTGGTGGATTCTGGCTGGTGGTGTCCTACTCTGCAAGAAAGGTGGGACCTTTGGGGACTTAAGTGGAGTCAGTGGTTGGTGGATTTGGGGTGTTGCCATGCTTGGCATGAATGGTGGGACACTTTTGGAGTCAATAGTTGGTGGATTTGGGGTGTGGTCCTACTTTGCAAGAAAGGTGGGTCCCTTCTTGCCTTAAATCAATAGTTGGTGGATTTGGGGTGTTGCCATACTTTGCAAGAAAGGTGGGACCCTTCTGGACTTAAGTGGAATCAGTGGTTGGTGGATTTGGGGTGTTGCCATACTTTGCATGAATAGTGGGATCCTCTTGGAGTCAATGTTTGGTGGATTTGGGGTGTAGTCCTTCTGGACTTAAGTCAGTAGTTGGTGGATTTGGGATGTTGCCATACTTTGCAAGAATGGTGGGTCCCTTTGGGACTTCAGTCAATAGTGGGTGGATTTGGGGTGTTAGTCAATGGTTGGTGGATTTGGGATGTTGCCATACTTTACAAGAATAGTGGGGTCCTCTTGGAGTCAATGTTTGGTGGATTTGGGGTGTTGTCCTACTTTGCAAGAAAGATGGGACCCTTCTGGACTTAAGTCGATAGTTGGTGGATTTGGGGTGTTGCCATACTTTGCAAGAAAGGTGGGTCCCTTTGAGATTAAAGTGGATTCACTGGGTTGGTGGATTTGGGGTGTTGTTGTACTTTGCAAGAGTGGTGGGACCCTTTGGGACTTCAGTTAATAGTGGGTGGATTTGGGGTGTTATACTTTGCAAGAATGGTGACCCTTTGGGACTTAAGTGGAGTCACTGGTTGGTGGATTTGGGGTGTTGTCCTACTTTGCAAGAATAGTGGGATCCTTTTGGACTCACTGGTTGTTGGATCTTTGCAAGAATCGTGGGACAACTTCCTTCCTCTTCAATGTAGGAAAAAACTCATGCTAACAACTTCTTCTCTTTCAAAGGTGCTGCTGCTGCTGTTGTGTGGCTTCCAGTTGTTTCCAACTTAAGGCAACCCTAAGGTGAACCTATCATGGGGTTTTCTTGGCAGGGGCTTGTTCGGGGGGGGGGGGTTGCCATTGCCATCCTCTGAGGCTGAGAGAGTGTGACATGCCCCAGGTAACACAGGTCCAAAAACCTGCTGCAGAAATAATCCAGTTTGAGACCGCTTTAACTCTCTTGACTCAGTGCTAAGTAATCCTTGGGATTGTACTTTATTGTGACACCAGAACTCTCTGACAGAGAAACTAAATGTCTCCCAAAACTACAGTTCCCAGAATTCCCTAGCATTGAGCCAGGGCAGTTAAAGTGGATTATTTCTGCAGTGTGTTTTGGACCATGGTGGGATTCATGGCAGAGCTGGGAATGTGTTTCTGACACTGCAGACAAGAGTGTGCAAAGATACAAAGGTATAAAAATAAATAATATTAATGGGAGCAAGCAGAAAACCACCTTGTAAGTGGCAGAAAAACAGCAAAGTGCCATGAGTTCTTATTCAAGGCTTTGTTGTTGTGTGCCTTCAAGTTATTTCCGGTTTACGATGATCCTAAGGCAAGCCTGTCATGGGGTTTTGTTGGCAACATTTGTTCAGAGGGGGGTGTTGCTGTTCCCTTCCCCTGAGGCTGAGAGAGTGTGACTTGCCCAGGGTCAGTGGCTGAGCTGGGAACTGAACTCTGGTCTCCAGAGTCATAGTCCAACATGCAAACCAAGCATGTCTTTCAACCTTTGTGGCAATCTCTCACCTTCCCTCCTTCCCATGGCTATTGAAATCTTGTTCTTCTTGTTGACTACCCTCGAGTGGACCTTGGATCATGGCAGCCTTGTGGATGAGACCTGTTCAAGACCATCTGTCCTCCACTTTTCTGATCAGATCCTATAGGCCCAGACCTGAGTCCTCCCTGGCTGAGTCTGTCCATCTATTCCTCTCTTTCTACTATCTTCTACCTTCCTAACACTATTGTCTTTTCAAATGGGTCTTGCCTTCTCATGATGTGGCCAATGTACGACAGCCTCGGTTGGATCATCTTGGCTTCCAGGGATATTTCAGGCTTGATGTGTTCAGGAACCCATTTGCTTGTCTTTTTGTCCATCCAGAGTATCGTCAGCACTCTTCTCCAGGACCATATCTCAAGTGAGTGGTTTTTCTTCTTATCAGCTTTCTTCACTGTCCAGCTCTCACATCCGCACATGGTGATGGGGAGTACAATGGCTTGGACGATCCTAACCGTGTATCTTTACATTGTATGATCTTGTCTGTTTCTTTCATAGCTGCCCATCCCAGTCTTAGTCCTCTTCTGTAATTGTAGGGATTATTAGAGTTATAGCCCATCTTCCCTCCATGGAGGCCAAAGTGGCATACCTAGTTTGCTCCATTTTGTACTCCCAGTAAACTTCTAAGTATAGTTGAAAGACGGATGGATGTGATAGAGTGTAAGAACCAGGAATGGGGAATTATGACCCCCTAGAATCATTCTTAGGCCCTAGATGTTGGACAGGCAGCATCCTATATCACTGCTATGCTTGGTTAAGGCTGATGGGAGTTAGTTCATTTAGGTACCAGGTGAAAACTTGGCTGTTCATCAAGGCCTTTGGGCCTCATTAATTCATCTCAAATACTTGTGTTCATAGCTTTAGAGGCTTTTTAGCCTTTTAAATCTGCTTTAATTCATTATTATGTTTAATGCGTTTTTAGCTTAGTTAAATCATTTTATTGTTTTAAGTTATTTAGCCTGTCGTATTAATATTATTTGTAAGCTGCCCGGAGATCTTTTCAATATAGGGCAGGGTAATACCTTGAGAGCCAGCAAACTCTCTGGGAGACCCCCAGCGGATACCAGGTTGTTGTTAACTGCTTTCAAGTTGACCTCAACTCACGGTGACCACATGAATGAGACATCTCCAAGATCTCTTATCCTCAACTGCTCTGTTCAGGGTCAGGGCCTCCTTGATTGAATCTATCCATCTACCATGTAACCTCCTTCTCTTTCTACTATCTTCTGTCTTTGCTTAGCCTTATTGCCTTTTCCTGTGTGTCATGTCTTCTCATTATGTGACCCAAGTACGGCAGCCTCAATTTAGTCATATTGGCTTGCAAGGAGATTTGAGGCTTCATCTGTTCTGGGACCCATTTGTTTGTCCTTTTGGCCATCCATGGTATCCTTGGGATTCTTCTTCATCACAACTCAAATGAGCTGATTCTCTTTTGGTCAGCTTTCTTCACGTTCCTGCTCTCGCGTGTGCCATCGTGATGGGAAATACAACATTTTGGACAATCCTGCTTTTAGTGTTCAGTTTTATATCTTTTCACTTTTCACTTAAGGATTTTGTCTAGTCGTACATTCCATCAGATCAGTCATGAATTAGATGCAGAAGTTCTTCCATCAAAATTACTTCCATCAAAGGAGACCTCAAGCAGAAGGGATTCCAAGAAGGGATTGTTCCAATCATCATGAGTTCCAGCTCCCAGAAGTCCCTAGATAGCATAGCTAATGGGGCTTACAGTCCAAAAAACTAACTTTCCCAAGGTCTGTACATGACTCACATTCAGTCCCACTTGGTTCCTCAGTAGGCTTCTCCTGAAACCACAGACCTACCCAAATAAGGAGGGATTTCTTGTCTAGAGGTTGGCAGATGATGCTATTAGTCATCAGCCCAAGTGTCACAAAGGAACATTTGAACCAGGGCTCTATTCTTTGACTCATCAGATTTCTACACTAATGCCAAGCCATTCTTTCTTTGGAAAAACATCTTTTGGGACAGCAAAAAGCCAACCAATCTATGGAGCCATAGTTTCTGTTTTTGGTTCTTATACAGTCCAGAGTCAAAGTTGGCTTTCTTGGCTATTCTACAGCATCAGGGGACAACCTGCAGCCCTCCAGATGTTGCATTTCCCATCAGCCCTAGCCATAGGAGGGATTGTGGGACCTGAAATCCAACATCATCTGGAGGGACACAGATTGCCCATCCTTTATCTAGAGGAGGGTCATGGAACTAAAGTGCTGCTCCTTGTCTGAGGTGGTGATGCTCCTGGTCTGAGGTGGGTTCAGAAGATGAGATGATTGTCGATCACCAAACCATGTCCTAAGAGGAGCATCCATCAATATGAGAAAGTACCCACCAATGTGCTTGGGATGTGAAGGAGACCTTTAGAGCCACTCTCAGGTTATGAATGGGTGAATTTTGGGACACTTTCTCCTGTTCAGCCAAAACTTTTGCTAGTGTGTGCTTTGCAGCACTCAATAAGTTTGTTCTTCTGGCGTTGCCTGTTGTCTCCAATGTCTCTGTGTTGAGTTACTGTAGCACAAAGACCTGCTTTCACTTCTTTCCCTTGTGACATTAGAAAATAAATTATTCTGTGTGGCTGGGTAGTAGTTCAAGATACAATGGCAAACTTGTTTGGCTGTTTCCCTTTGAAATCCATCTGTCTAAAGCTACAGTCACTTGCATGCTGAATAAGCATTCTCCTGCTAAGAAACGTTATACTGTTTAAATGCTTAGTTTTTGTTATATTACGTTTAAGATCTCTGAAACAGTTTAAGATCTCTGAAACAGTTAAAACCAAAGTCTTTTTTTTTTTCTTTTCGCAAAATAAATGTTCAAGCTAAAATTCCTGGACCAATAAATCATGGCTGCAGTCTTTTGCTTTTGAAAGGAAAGAGGACTGTCTGCCCATAACTTTTTAAAAAGTCAGCCTCTGCAAATGATTTCCAAAAGCTAAGTCAGAGCTGCTAGGAAACTGCTGACTCACACTATTTCTTGATTTTCTTCCTTCTCATCTTGTTCTGTTTTTCCTGTTTTCTTTCTGCCTCTGAATTTGCTAATGTACCCCTTTCCTTGTTAAAACACGTCCTGATCTTAGCCTTTCTCCAAAACCTTCGATCAATTGTTTTGGAGATCCCACCCAGCCGTCTTTCCAGATTCTCTCCATCTTTCCAGGGTGGATCATCTTTCACTTTTACCTTTCGCCCAGTTATTTGCTGTAGCTGCATGAAATTGCACAATGGCTTTATAGGACAGTAGTGCATTTATTCAGTGGCTCCCAACCTGCCAATTTGGGATTACTTCTAACAACTATGACTGTCATCACAGATTCTGCAACTCATCATGTGTCACTAAAAGCATACAGTCATGTAACTTCTGAAGAATACCGGAATTGTTTACACAAATCTTTCTCTTTCTCTCTACCTTTCTCATAGCACATTAAAACTATTTCCACTGCTGTGGAGTCTCTTAGAGAAATCGGAACGTTATAAATTTGTGATGATTCAGAACATTTTAGGCTCCCTTCACATCTTCCCAATACGCCTGGTGTTCTTTTGGTGGGAAATACGATAATAAATTGAAATGACTTTTAACAGTGCAGTGATATAGAAATAAGCTCTAGTAATTTCCACATAAATGTAATAAAGTTCTCTGACTCTGTGCCCTTTTTTTCTCTGAAAACCATTGTACTGTTTTCTTTGCATCTGCAGGTGTGCCATGGCCCAGTATTACTGTATTGTTGCCTGTGTATTCACCCATGTGTTTGAGATGAAACTAGTCTCGTTTTCTTATGTGGTCCTACTTTCTAAAAGAAGGTGGATGATAGGGAGAGACCTTCCTAGTAATGGTTCCCCATTATTGGGATACCCTCCCTAGAAAGTCCTACTTGGCACCTTCATTGTGAAATGATCCCAGGTGAATACTTTTTAAAATGATCATTTACCTTTGATTAAAAACAAGCTTGAGTGTATCCCAATGGACCATTGGTTTGTGTATGTTTCCATGTGCCTTTGTGTTATCTGTTGGCTTATGGAGACCCCATGAATTTCATAGGGTTTTCTTAGTCAAGGGATACTCAGACGGGATTTTTGCCAGTTCTTTCCTCAGAAATAGGTCCTACTGCACTTGGTAGTGTCCCATCCAAGTATTAACCAGAGCTGACTACTTAGCTTCCAAGATCAACGCCTTTACAGTATTTAGGCCAGCTGAACCACTAGTTTATTTGGTGCTTTTTAATATCCTCTTATAGCCTGTAATTGTAAAGATGCTTCTCTGGGTGCAAGTCATACCAAGCTCAGTGTGAGCTATTTCTGATTATTGTTCAAATGGTTTTCTGCTTTGTAATCCACTGTTTTGTGATACTTGCTCTCTCTCATGAGTGTTCATTTTATGTCTTTTTCTTCTTCTTCTGTAATTAGGTACACTCCTGAAACTTTTAAAACTGAAAAGCCAAGTTTTTAAGTTAAGGATGAGTAGGTAGGGTGGCCAAACAGTGACACCAGATACACACACACACACACACACACACACACGACTCACCAGAGCTGCACATTGTTGCCATTGAATTTGCTGTCGTTGCAAATATGTCCAGTTTTTAATATGTCAACAAGGCATAATGTCAAGCTGGCTTGTTTTGAAATAGAACTGCATTTGCAAAAACAGTTTTACTAAAAAAATTTTTAAAAAATCCACCCCTGGCATCTTGTTTAATTACTGAAAAATGCAATTTTGTTTCGTTGACAAACTTAACACTGGTGAAGACCCTGGAAAGGAAGGTCACAAAATCATCATGAAGTTACATGTCACCTACACGCCGCAGGTTACCCATCACAATTTTTTAAAATGCAAAAAGGTTTGTAGAATTTTTTCTTACGGCTCATTCCTACTATGAAATAAAGTAAATTGCCAATCAGTTTAAATGATTGTCATACTCTGATCATGGTAAAGTGAGGCAAATGCAAAAAACCAAAAAAAAAAAAAAAAAAAGAAAACTGGTTTTTCCTGGCACTAGTTTTCTAGAGGTTCTTTTGAAAAGAATCGATTCTGAAGCATGTTCAACAAGTGGGAACTACAGGTCTGAGTCGCATTATTTTGGAGGGGAGGGACTAATGGCAGAAGGTTATTTGCCATCCCTCCTCAGTTTTTGGTAGATCCACCATTTCGCACACACACACATACCCCAGTACTGTCTTTTGGCTTGTGGTGTGGCCTACAGATGCATTTTGTTTTTAATTCATAGAAGATTCGATTCATTGATTTTGCAACTACTTTCAAAGGCAAGTAGATGCTAAATCAATTAATCGATTATTTGATCAATTTAATTTTTAAAAAATTGAACGTGCCGTGCCTTGCCTTCCTCTTCCTGCTCCTTGCATTGTGCCTCACCGCCCCTTTCTCGTCCTCTTCCTCCTTTTCCCCCTTCCTCACCTTCATCTCCCTCCTCCTTGTGCCACGCTACCCCTCCCTCTTCTTCCTCCTCCTGCCTCACCTTCCTCTTCTTCTTCCTCCTCCCATGCCACACCACGCCACGCCTTCCTTTTCCTCTTCTCGCACCGCACTGCCCCTTTCTCATCCTCCTTCTGCCTTGCCCTCCTCTTCCTCCTCCCCCCGCCCCAGGCTTGCCATCTCTGGATGCTCAAATCCGTTGATGATAAGGACCCACTATAGTTCCCACACCAAGCTGCTGCTTATGTCAAGAGGCCCAGTGCCTGCCAGTGCCCTCTCCCCACCCAGAGCCTGGTCTGTTGCGTACATCCCCTACCCTTTCTTTCATCTTTGGTTGGCACCGATGGATGCAATTAATCCCATCCCATGTAATGCTCAAAACATTTACCTTCTAAGGGGAGAAGTCCACAATAACTAAGCCCCGTGGATTCTGTGATAAAAGCTTACCCCAAGCCCCCTGCTAAGAGCTCTCATAAAAACAACTTCTCTCTAATAACTATAAAAGGTTGGCTCACCAGAAGCCCTTCGCTCTCTTCTCTCCCTTTCTCTCTAAATGTATAATTGGAGTCCGCCGTTTTGAGCTGTGCGTTCCTACTTCAAATGGGGACTGAGATCAGAGGTACTGTAGTTTTAGTTTCCTTACAAATGGCTTTCATGCGACTGTCTCCCTTTGCTGTGGAGTGCACAGAGTCATTATGTTCATAAGAGGATGAGTGAAATGACTTCATGGTGGGGTTCTTTTTGTCTCCTAAGCTATCAAATTATTGGAGCGACTGATGGCAGGAAAGTGAGTCGGTCACTGCTGCAAGCTAACCCTCGAAGCAGCCTAGCATCGGCACATTAGGCTGCGCACTTGCTGTTGTTATTTAGAATGGGGCTAATGGAGACCCCATGACCCTTCATTTTTCTGGTGGTTCCACCTGCTTATAAATTGCCCCTTTCTTACACAGCAGCACTGAGCAAAATATTGCCGCCAGGCATCAGGCAAAGAAGTCTTTGTAAAATGAAAGAGTGGTTCTTTTTCTGTTCCATAAAGCCTGGTCTTTCCAGTGTCTAACCCTCCAGATACAGGATTAACCCTGAATCAAATGCATACAGTGGCACATATAGGAGAAGGGAAATGGGGGTAAGGATTTACAACAGATAATTCAAGATAAAAATGGGATTTGCTCCATGTTGTGTTTACAAAAAAAAAAAAAAAAAAACAGGATCTGCTCATGTGTCCCGCCAAAAGTAAACACAGGACTGTACAGGACTGATTGATTGATTGAGTAAAATATTTGCATGCCACTTCTGTCTAAAGATTTCAGGGCAGTCTAAAATTAAATCAACTTGGCCAATTTAAAACACTGTAAAACAATAAAATTGGATTTTAAAAGGCTAAAAGATTAATTAAAGAAATTCTTCTCTGCTCCTGTATGAAGCAGATTATCTAAACCCATTTCAGTCTGGTTTCAGGCCAAGTTATGGGACGTTGACAGTTTTGGTGTCCTTGGTGGACAATCTGCACCAGAAGTGGATTGAAGAGTGTGTTGGTCCAGCTGGACCTCTCAGCAGTTTTTGACATCATTCACCATGGTATCCTTCTGGGTGGCTTCACTAGGATGGAGTTTGGCGGTACTGTTCTACAATGGCTCCATTATTTCTGCAAAGGTCACTCTCAGAGGATAGTACTGGAGGATCCTGTTTAACTTCTTGGCCCTTGCCCTGTGGAGTCCCTTGGGGTTCTGTGTTGTCCCCTATGCTCTTTAAAATCTAAATGAAACTTCTGGGAGTAGTTGTCCAGAGTTTTGGAGTCATATGTCGCCAGAATGCTGCTAATATTACTCCTTTCCATCTTCAATCCAATGATGTTGTTTTTGTGCTAAATCTGCAGTCTGGGCGAGGGCAAACAAATTGAATTTTAATCTAGACAAGGGAGAGGTGTTCCTGGTCGGTCAAATGATAGATCTGGGAATAAGTATTGTCAAGAAAATCCCATGATAGGATTGTCTTAGGGTTGCCATATTTTGGAAACAACTCGAAGGCGCACATCTCACAGACACAACTCCCCGTTATGCGCAACATAACCTTGAACACGAAGTAAATGTTTAGTCATGGGACCTTTCTTGAGACACGTAACAACTTCCTTCCAGCAATAGTGGCTGGTAGACTCTCGAGCCAGATGTAGCAAACCACATCAACATGACCTTGCTGTCATATTTTTTGTCATTATCATCTTTATTATTAGCTTTCTCTCCTTCCATCTTCCTCTCCCTCTGACACTTGTCTTGGGTACTTTTTCTAGAGGTTGTCCATTTGTATCTTAGGTTTTCAAGGAAGGGTTTCTTAGGCTTATAAAAATTGCAGTGATGTTTCGTTTTATGTTTATTTATGGTAGAAAAGGAACTTGGCCTGACTCTGACCTTTAGTTTTCAGGCTCTATGTTTCCTGGTGAATGATGTTAAGCATTGTGTGTACATGCAGAGAAGGATCAGCACATGTGTGGTTTCTGTCAACTTCAAATTACCTTTGTGAATGAGGAAATGATTCAGTTTCTCCGTATTTCTACATGCTGTGCATGTGCTGAGTATTGTGAAGCAATGTTTTATTAAGCCTAGGATAGTGCGACTATATCAGCCAGTTCATTCTGTGCTCCAAACTGCCTGGGAGCGTTTACTGAGATTCTGGGAACAAACCTATTCTCAATTTTAAAAATATATTGTGCCTTTTAATAAAGTGTAACTTTATAGATTATTTAATTTTTTTTAAAAAATAATCTATATCTAGTTTTTTAAAATCTAATTTCTACTTAAAGATTTGAATGTGATGGAATATAATATTTAAACCAAATGAATTAAATCAGATATCATTATTTAGAGCAGTGGTTCTCAAAGTGTGGGGTGGGAGCTATGGAAAGATGACCAAAGATGACCCGGGAGGGTTGCTCAAGAGATGTGGCCAAAACTTGGAGGCCCTGATCCATCCTCCTCCTGAACTTTTTCTGTCCTGAAGAGGAAGAGAAAGGTAAGAAGGGCTTTTGGAGCCACTGCCTGAAGGACGAAGAAGAAAGCTATTTCCTTATAAGACGTTAAAATAGGATATGCGTGAATATGTAAACAAACAAAATATTTTTAGCCATAGAATATGTTCAGAGGGAGAGATATCTGCATGTAGATATAAAGGGGCACGCAAAAGGGTGAAAAGTGTGAGAACACTGATTTAGAGAATTAGGAAATTTTCCATCTTTATTTTTTCTTTAAAAAATCACATCATTCTTTATCAGTTCAGTTACAGCATCTGTTTTTATTTATTTTTTTAGGTGACTGTCCAAGATGGTGGACCATCTAGCTAACACTGAGATTAACAGCCAACGCATTGCTGCCGTGGAAAACTGCTTTGGCACATCTGGCCAGCCATTGGCCGTGCCAGGAAGAGTCCTGTTGGGTGAAGGGATCTTGACCAAGGAATGCCGCAAAAAAGCCAAGCCACGGATTTTCTTCCTTTTCAATGATATCCTGGTCTATGGAAGCATTGTGATTAACAAAAGGAAATACAGCTCCCAGCATATTATACCCCTTGATGAAGTCACCTTGGAAACTTTGCCAGATACCTTGCAAATGAAGAACCGGTGGATGATCAAAACGGCCAAGAAATCTTTTGTGGTTTCTGCAGCTTCTCTGACGGAGAGGAAAGAATGGATCAGCCACCTAGAAGAATGCATCCGCCTTTTGTTGTCCAAGACCGGTCGGCCGCCCCCCACTGAACACGCAGCCCCCTGGATCCCCGATAAGGCAACTGATATCTGCATGAGATGCACGCATACCAAGTTCTCTACTCTCACACGAAGGCACCACTGTCGGAAATGCGGTTTTGTTGTGTGCGGGGACTGCTCTAGGCAAAGGTTTCTCATGCCCCGACTGTCTCCAAAGCCTTTGAGGGTTTGCAATCTTTGCTATAAACAGCTAATGGCAGAAAAAAAGGAAGCTGAAGACCAAGCCAAGCTACTTCACTCTCCTCTGTCTGGCTATGAACCTTCGAGCGGGGATGATAGCGATCGATCTGATGAGGATAAACTGGAACAGTGGCCAGCAGAGGCTGAATTTTATACATCAGACGTGGCTTGGTCATCTTTCCATAGTTGACCTCCACATGATTTAGCTCATTTTCAGGTCCTTCTTACTTCCAGGGAATAGAAAGAACATATATTTGCCTTAATGTCCTTGCAAGAGGAGTAGTTTTAATTATATGGTTTAGTTCCATGAGTGAATAAATATTCTTTGAATCAGAGGGGACTGATGTCCTAGACAACATTATAAATGGTCATGGATTATGGAAGTTGCAGCCCAAAACATCTAGAGGGCACCTAGCTTCCTGTTCCAAAGGACCTCCTTGTCTCCTCTTTTAAGTCAGTCATTTTAACAGAAGTCTAAGGCTGAGCTACATTTGGTCCAGAACAAGTCATATATTGAGCATTTTTAAACTCTCTGAACATCAAGTGTGGCCAAAGCATTATGGTGTTCTCACAGAACTGTAGATCACATTCTGGGTCCAGAAATCAAAGGTGTGGAATTCAAAGAGAGGTCCATTTTGTGGTTGTAAAACTTAAGGCCCTTTAATGCAGTATTTGTATGTGAAATTAATCAAAGGTTTTGATAGTATTCTGTTTCAAGAATCAGAACCATTCTAGAAGTCTTTTAACAGAAGAATGGGCTTTTAAAGGCCAGCTTAATACAAGGTGGAGGGGAGGCCAAAAGCTGATATTACATTGTCGGTTAAATTCTGAGTAGTATTAGGGATTGGCATTAAGAGGCAAGTTCTAACAATGGATTCTTGGAAACCTAAATTTTCACAGCAATTTATAAAATAAACTCCTGGTACAATATTATGAACTTTAATATCTAATATTCTTTAGCTTACATGTTTTTATTTTATTTTATTTTATTTTCACTGTTCAGAACAAAAAAAACCCCCAACAATACAGGCACTGACTTCTCAGTATTTTGTTTGTGAAGATTTTAGCTCACAAATGTCATTTTCTCCATATGCAGTAAAATTATCAACAGGTATTTTGAAACACTAATTTCAAAACCTAATTTGTAGGTGATACTAGCTTGTCTTGTACAGCCAAGCAGGCCAGTTATTTTAATTTGCTTTCTTAATTTACAGTTATGTTCTAAACATTTGCTACTTCTCTACAGATAACAGTCCTTTAAAGTGGAACAGAAAGGTCTTTTTAAAAGCACATTCGGTAGTCTACACATCACAGACATGAAGTTTAATGTTAACAAAGTAACATTTTTACCAAAGTAGCTTTTAGTGGCTTGGATTTCAAGTCCATCATCTGCAAGCGTAAGGAGCAGCAATGTACTTTTTTGTTTTTGCAAACTATTGTTGAGTATCCCTTATCCACAATGCTTAGAACCAGAAGTGTTTTGAATTTCAGATTTTTTTCCCCAGGTTTTGGGATATTTTCATATACACAATGGGACATCTTAGAATCATAGAATCCTAGAGTTGGCCATCCAGTCCAACCCCCTGCCATGCAGGAACTCTCCATCAAAGCATCCCTGACAGATGGCCATCCAGCCTCTGTTTAAAGACCTCCAAGGAAGGAAACCACTACACTTCGATGGAGTGTATTCCACTGTCGGGCAACCCTTACTGTTCTTGTTTTTTATATGTCACTGACATTCTCTTGTCTCTGTTTTAGAGCAAAAATGTTACTTGATGTTTTTTAAAGCTGCAGTTCTCTAATGTGTTGGCTTTTGTTTTGTTTTGTTTTTTCATTTACCAGTGTGTTTACATAAATAATTGTTGGCCAATGAAAGCTTTGTTTTACATATTTAGCGGGTTCTCCCCCCCCCCCCCCCCAGACTGATGGATAAATTGCTGATCAAATATGGGCCTGACTCAATGCAATATACATCTTAAAGACTGACAATTCAAGGCTGGTACACCCTGGTGGGAAATAACACAAAACAATGAAATAAACCAAAACAATGAAGTGCTATTAATAAGACACGGTTTTACTTATTCAGAATAAGTCATCAGCCATATGATTTTCATTTAAACGCCTTTGCGAGTGTGAGTGGGAATGAGCTTGCTGGCCAGTAAGCGAACCTTTCCAAGTTGCAAAAGTAAGGAACTGGAGAGTGAAGGTTAATGAAAAACAGCCCAGCCTGCCTTTTTCCACTGTCACGTTTATTATTTTCCAGAAGACTAAATTTTCCCAAGTTGTTTGCCAGTCTCAGCAGCTGTCTCTGTCAAGGGAAATGGTATTCCCCACCTCTACCACCCATTTGAGCCAATGATACAGAACTCGCCAACAAAGGCCTTGACCGAAGCAGATGCTTCTGGTTTTAAAGAGCAGTAAAAAAAATATAAAAAATATTACTTTGTCTTGTTTCCCTCCTTCAGTAGCTTCAAAATGAATAGCAAAACCGATGGTGTTTATGATGCTTTGATTCCCCAGTGTTACAAGAGCACTTAATTTAAATCTGAACTAGAGGTGAAGAGAACCAGAAGACCAAATCCAACCCCAAGGGGCTTCAGGTTGGTCCTCAATCTGTCTGATCTCAAGAATGCTGCTTATTTTGTTTATATCCTGTTTTTCTTGAGACTCAAGGCAATTCCGATTACAAAATGGAAGATGAAAGAACAAACTATAATAAAAGAATAACAACATAGAATATTTAGAGCCAGGATGGGATAGTGGTTTGAGTGTTGGACTAGGACTCTGGAGACCAGGGTTCGATTCCCAGCTCAGCCATGAAACCCACTGGGTGACCTTGGGCATGTCGCATGCTCTCAGCCTCCGGGGAAGGCAATGGCAAACCACCTCTGAACAAATCTTGCCAGCAAAACCCTATGATAGGTTTGCCTTAGGGCTGCCATAAATCCAGAAATGACTCAAAGGCACACAATAGACAGAGAATATTAGGACTGACCCCCTCCAGGAGCTATCTTTTCCCAAATGTTCACCTTCACTTTGAAAAACATTTCCTCTTTGTGGAGATACATGCAGCAGCATTCTGTCTCATGACAGTAAGAAATATATTTTCCTCCCTTTCCAGTGTTCACAACTATGTGTGCCAGGGCACTGGAATCCCTTTAGTGCCCACATGTTTATATATCTCTACAGATATTGAAAACTAGAAACTTCATTAAGAAAAATAATGCAACACTTAACATTCAGGACACCCCTGCACTGTGCATACACACCTGCACACAATGCAACAGAATGAATGGCTTTATTCTGCTCTTTCTCTCGCCCTTTTCCACTCTTCCTGAGGGCCCCTCATTACAAAATGTGTGGCCATAACCTTGCTTTTGCAACATAAAAAGAAAAGTGTTTTGGCAACTCATCCCCTCGCATCTGGGTGGCTGCCTAGGCACACCACCGGAAAGCAACAGAGGTGAGTAAAAGAGCAAAGTAGCTGTTGTGGTTCACGTTTGCAAAGTCAGTTACGCTCAGAAGTTCTGCTTGTTCTGTATGTAGTATGTGAAACACTGCATTACTGGCTTTTTATTACCTTGGCTCAGTCAGAAATATAGCTCTGCTAAGTGGAAGATGATTAATAAGATGCACTTAAAAACCACGCTCCGAAGTGTAGAGTTAGGAGACTTTCAATAAATGTAGAGAAGTAGTTCCAAAACTTTGATCTCCCAGGTGTCTTGGACTTTACTTCCCAGGAACCCCAACCAGTTTGGCCAGCAGTCAGGGATTTGGGTAGCTGCGGTCCAAAACATCTGGAAGACCAGAGTTTGGGAACCACTAATGTAGAGAATACCGTGCAGCAATGGTGGGGAGCATGGTTCCCAAATGTTGCTGGATTACAACTGCCATCATTCCTGGCCATGCTGACCAACTCTCGAACTAGAGTCCAGTTACACTGGGGGAACATTTCATTCCAAGAATAACCACAAATGGGGGAAAATGTTCCTTTGGCCAGGTGTAAACAGTGTGATGCAGTGGTCTGAGCATTGGACTATTACTCTGGAAACCAGGGTTTGAATCCTGGCTCAGCTATGTAAACCCACTGGATGATCTTGGGCAAGTCATACTCTCTCAGCCTCAGAGGGTGGCAATGGCAAACCACCTCTGAAGAAACTTGCCAAGAAAATCCCATGATATGTTCACCTTAGGATCACAATAACTCAGAAATGGCTTGAAGGCACATAGCAACAACAACAACAAGAAATATGTAGCATATTTTATTCTTAAGGATATTTTTGCAGGTATTTTGAGTTGAGTTTTCCAAATGTTGTGACAATCTCTTACTGGATCTAAGTCTTTTTAAAAAAAAGTAACAGAAAATTGTGAAGAACATAACTCATTGTGCAGTGAAGTACTTTTTGTAATATCACATTCTTCCAAATGTGCATTTCCATATTTCTAGTTCTGCAGAGAGAGAGACATTTAAAATGTTCACACCTAGAGCTCTTATATGTGTTTTCTTCATATTCTCTTTGTAATACTGCCTGCTGCTTTTCTTTAGATGCCTAAACTGCATTTATAAATTCTCAACTGATATTCTAGGTTAGTGCAATTCTAGACTTTTGGGTACTGAAGGAAATTTTCATTTTGGAAGACAGCATTCTTATTGGGGAGGAGGGTAAATGCCTACATTTTGCCCCTGCCCCATAGCTATATACCTGGAGAAGAGGG
The DNA here is from genome assembly GCA_034509955.1 of Urosaurus nigricauda. Classification (NCBI taxonomy): domain Eukaryota; kingdom Metazoa; phylum Chordata; class Lepidosauria; order Squamata; family Phrynosomatidae; genus Urosaurus; species Urosaurus nigricauda. The sequence continues at coordinate 14,594,102 of JAOEGL010000013.1, forward strand.
TGATGGAAAGGGCACAGCTGAAAAATGCTACTTTTCAGGTTTTCTACTCTGACAGTGTGGGAGTGACTCCAATCCAAACCGATGTGCTTTTAGCTGGTTGAATGATGAAACTCAACACCTCAGCCCAGTCCAAAGTCAACAGAGACAATACCATAAAGAGAACAAAAGCAACCTCTGTTAAGCGGGAATCCTGCAAAAGAAACAGAAGTAGTTGCCTCCCACTAGAAATTACCCAAGAAATTTTGGGAAGTGGCCGCACGTGTGTTTGTATCATTATTTAACAAGAGTAGTGCTTGAACTCCATGCATATTCTTGCCCAACATTTTTCCGGATGTTCTTTCCACTTGTCAACATTTTCGTATGCAGTGATACTTTCTAACACATGCACACGCAAGATGAGTTCACACGTTCCTCCATGTAGACCCAGGCAAAAGCAAACTGCTGTGCCCTCACCTAGTTTATCTATTTTTCATTAATAACTTTTTCCCTCTTAACCACACTCGGATGCTGCTTGGCCACATGTGTCTTGGTTTCCATCTATGAAATGTTGGAGGATATTTTATTGTGGTGATAAAACCGGGCAGAGGGGAATCCTTGGTTCAAGCTCCTGAGCAGATTCTGTATGTGTTTCTCATCACCTAAGTTATAGCTTTCGAAGGGAAACAGGAAATACGGGTGATATATTACTCTTCTGTCTCCCACTCCACCATCTGGATAGGAGAGAGAAAAACAAAATGGTTTCCAATTGGCAAGGAGGCCAGGCAAGGCTGCATTTTATCCCTATGTCTGTTTAACTTTTACGCTGAACATACAGTACATTAAGGAGGATTAGACTCAGTGGTGAAATTCTTTTGAGTCACTGGATGGCTTTTGGAATCCCAGAGTTTGTTCTCGTGAAGTTTCATGTGAATTTATATGTTATGTTTCCTGCCTTTTAGTAGCTCTCGTCTATCACACTTAATGGGAGGCATTAGCAAAGAGTTCACAGCAATTAAGTGACGAGATATGTATACCCCGACTCACAGTTTGGGGAAATGTACTGGTTTTTATGATGGCTTGAAATAAAAAGATGAAAGCTTGCATCCTGATGAGACAAAAAGATTTAAATTCCAAAAGCAAAAAAGCACTTTGCTTTATATGTTTGTCATGTCACCACCAGCCTAAGTTTTGCATACTTCTGTGCCTAGGAGCAGAAATAATGTAGGGAAACCAAGGCTCAAAGGTCAAAGTGCCAGGACTTTTCAGAATCACAGAATCATGGAATTGGAAGGGGCCTCGTGGGCCATCTTGTTCAATGCAGGAGCTCCAGTTAAAACATCTCCAGACCTGTCCAACCTCTTTTTGAAGACATCCAGAGAGTGAGACCCCACCATCTCTCCAGGCAATTGATTCCATTGCCAAACCACTCATACTGTCATTTTCCTTCTAAGGTTCAATCGAAATCTACTCTCCTGTAATTTCAAACCTTAGACCTGGTTCCACCTTCTGGGGCAACCAAAAATGTATCTGCTTCTTACCCTCTGTGACAACCCTTGAGGTCTTTAAAGAGTGCAGTCATGTCCCCTATTGTTTTTAAATGGCAATTCAAAACTTTCTTCTTTCCAAAGCCTTTGGAACTTTAGTTACATAAACTTGTATATATTGATTATTTTAATTTGTTAGCTTGTTTGTATTGTATTATATCGGTTTTTACATTTGGACTTGGATAACTTGTTTTACAACCCTTTTGCACTGATTTCGTGTGTGTGTGTGTGTGTGTGTGTGTTTAGGGCCAAAACAGATGACCATTTTGTGCTGCTGTCCGGGCAGCTTTGGAACATGGTGTTTATACGCTGCATGTCCTGAACTCAACCTGAACACATGGGCAGCATGGCGTTTATATGCCACACACTGCTGGAGTGTCTTAAAGCCAGCTTCCGGCTGCAGCAGGGCAGAAAAACCTGATTTTTTGCCAGCCAAAAAGGAGTGGCAGCATGTGTTCACTGTGGTCCCAATCCATCTTTGGAAGGGGTGGCTTCAAGCCACCCCTTTTGCCAGTCTGTTTCGACCCCTAGTCTGAATATCCAGAGGTAGTCTTGTAGGCCATACAGCAAAGTACAATAACATCCAGAATCAAAAAAAGTGGATTCTGGATTGGCCGTGCAAAATGCACAAAATACATGATGCAAGTCTTTGAAGCTCAACTGGTTTCTTCATCAGGAAAGGGCATTAACAACCAAACAGGAGAAATTTTGAAAAGATGATGTTTGAGGCATATGCCTACATTTGTGTGTGTATGTGGCGATGGGGGGAGGATTTCTGCTAAAACCAGAAACAACAACAACAAAAAGCGCTCACCATCTGCCTGCTAAAAGTTCAGCTTGACTCTGTCATACCCAGAGCACTCGCAGGTTAATAACCATAGCGGGAACAGATGGTTCCTTGGTACAAATATGTCCCTTTCTCCACACTCACTCTTCCTCAGCTGTTTGCAAAAACTGCTGGCACAGCATTTCTTAGTTTCCAAGACAACGCCTATGAGCTTGGCACTTGGCACTGCCATTGTGCAGCTGAGAAGGATTATGGGAGTCACCATCCTGGCTTCCATGAGAATACAGTGGTGGTGCCAGGTGGATCTTTCTTTCTCCCACAAATAAACACAGCCCCCACCACAAATCCCAATAAAACAGTACTGCCAGGATTGTGAGAAAGAGGCAGAAAACATTAAAATATGGGTTACTTAGCCATTTAACTACCAATCTGAGATGTACAAGAACAATTGAAAAGGTGGCCATCTGGGAAACAAATTGTTCTAACATCAGGTTGGAACGAATACTTGTAATTGTCCATTCACAAGTTGGGAAAGCCTGATTTGTTTAAATATATCTATCTGACCTTTTTCCTCCTATGACACTCCAGGTGAAAAGGGCTGTTGGGAAGAAGAAGAATAGACCAGTGAGAATTTTGCACAATTTTCTCCCCATGTTCAAATGTCCAAAAGTGTTGCAGAATAATTATTGCAGACAGAAAACATGCAGGCTTTCAGCATTTGCAAGATTGAAAGTCAGACTTGAGATCTCGCAGCCTTTGGGGTTCACATTTATGCTCTTTGCCAAATCACCATGAGCCCCCCCCCCCCCCAAAAAAAGCATACAGATAGCCCTCCAGCTGGAGGGTTTCCAGGACAGTGATGATCCCAATGCTGGGAAATGATGGCTGCAACACTATCCTGCTAATGGGTTGATGTTGATAGAAGCAGTTACAACAGGAACCAGAGAAGTGTCTCTCCAGCTGCCTGTCTCAATTTTCTCCACAACCGGGAAAGTTTGTTGTTGTTGTCAGCTACTTTCATGTTCGTTCTGGCTCATGGCGACCCTGTGGATGAGACATCTCCAAGAATCCCCATTCTCCACTGCCTTGCCCAGATCCTGCAAGCCCTTGCCCATAACCCCCCTGATTGAGCCTATCCATCTGGTTTGTGGTCTTCCTCTTTATCTTCTATCCTCTACCTTTCCTACCATTATTGTTTTTTCTAGTGATCCGTGCCATCTTATTATGTGGCCAAAGTACGATATTCTCAACCTGATCATATTTGCTTACAAGGAGAGCCCTGGTCTGATCTGTTCAACAATCCACACATGCCCAGTCCTATCTTCACCACCCATGCACCATCTTGGTGCTCACCCATCCATACGGGGCACACCATGATGACTCATGGGCATCAGAGTGCCCAAATAGCACTCTGCGGAAGGGGTGTCATCATGGCACGCAAGCGTGCCTGTAATTCCCCTTTAAAGAAGCTGCCTTAGGGAGTGGGTCAGTGCCGCAGCGTGCAGTTGCTGCAGCACTGACCAGGGGCAAAGCCCCTAAGTAAAAGAATCACTTTATTGTAAAAAAGAAAACCTTAACAGACAGGTTTGTGACTTTTTTTGTCAGGTCTATGGTCACAATACATTCAGGCACTTTTATAGTAAATCACAGGATCCATCCCCTTGGGACTGTGTATCTATGTGATTGGTTACTTTAGCCCCAAGCTTCCTGCACTTTGCCCATGTCTGTGACGTAAGGCTTAACCATCTGGGAATCTGGCATTTGGCAACCCCAGAGGTAACAACCTTGGAATCATATATACAATCCATTATGTGCCCTTTTTCCAAAAGCAAGTCACTGTGACATTATATATTTATAATTATCAACACATATAATAAATCAAGCTACCTATTTAACCACATCTTAATATTATATATCTATGTAGTAGCACAATCCTAAACAATATTATATTTTAAATTCCCCCCTCTTATCCAAACCTCTGACCACAGCCAGAGTTGCAACACCCACACATACCAAAGCTTCCATTTTAACTTTTAAAAAGCAGCTAGTGTCTTTAACACATTAGTGTCTTCAACATATTAACCCCTTCGGTTTATACTTGGGTTAAAACCAGCGGCTTTAATCTTTTGTCATATACCCAATATATAAATCCCCTCTCCAACCTAAATCAAATCTGGCAGGAAAGCATCAGTCAGATGCAAATTCTGACACTGGGCTCCTTGAGGAAAGAAAAGCTGAGTGCACTTCATTTGTTAGCACGCAGCGCACTTTCATTTCTATCCTCCCCAAGCTGAGAACAGCTGCTACTTCATGGTCTGAATCCCCTCCCCATTTAAGCAACAGCAGACCGTCCCTAGACCTTGACAGCTGCAAGAAATTAGAAGTAAAAAATTAGAAGATAAGCTCCAGTGTAGGATCTCAGCCACAACAACAAGGTTTTGGCGGAGGCAGTTCACACATTCATCTGCAACATCAGAATGTGTTATTGAGTGATCAAGTGAGGTGCATGTTATCAAAACAAGGAGAGGGATTTTTCTTCCCAATGAAAGGTTAAACTCCCCACCTGCTGCAAGTATCCTCCCTCAAGAAGTTCATTAAAAATAAAAATAAAAATCTCTACTATATTAAATGCAAAAGTGAATAGATTGTCATGCCTGGACATAGTAACTCATGCTCTCATAACCTACTAGCTAGTTTGCTACAGTGTATTGCATGTGGGGCTGCCCTTGAAGACAACAGTTCAGAAGTTTTAGCTAGTGTAGAATATAGAATAAAGCCAGGCAGAACTGAATTTCAGAGTTTCTGAGGGAGCTGTTTATTTGCTTCAGAGCCCAGGAACTGAAACATTTTCAGGAACACACCTATTTACTAGCTTGCCCATATTTTCCGATCCTCAGAGGAGACTCTTCCCTAATAATCTTGAGTAGATTATATGTGAACAAAGAAAGTGCCCTCTTGGTTGTGGTATTCTAGCTGGGGAATGCTCTTCTCATGGGTATGTTAGGGACACAAGCGCTGCCGCTATTCTGGCCCCACCTCAAAGTCTTTCTGTTTGCTCAGGCATTTTAATTGGCCTGTTTTATTGCATCTGCGGCTTTTCTGCACATTGGATCACCTAGGTAATTGCAAGTAGTTGCAAAACCAATGAATGAAATCTTCTATCATTTTTTCCCAGAATAACGCGATTCAGATCTGTCGTTCCCAATTGTTGAACGCGCTTCGGAATCAATTCTTTTCAAAAGAACCTCCAAAGAACTAGTGTCAGGAAAGAATGAGCTTTTCGTGTTTGCCTCGCTTCACGCGATTGAAACCAATCACAGTAAGATCAGAACTAGAGGACCTAGAAATTCCTAGAGAGAATGTATTAATCAAATCCGCAAAAGTCAAAGCTGCAAATGTGGAGGACCAACTGTAATTGTACACCATGCTAATATCCATAAAGATGAACAGCAGTGTAAAAAATGATTCATAATGGTTTGAATCATATTGATTAGTCTCAATTTCTGTTGGCAAATTCCATTGAATCAATTGTTGAATAATGACTGAACATTTATGTAAATCCCATTGATTCAGTGGGTCTCCTCTAGTAGTGACTAGCAACAGGATTCAGACAAAAGTATCTGATTTGGCTCATCTTGCCCAGTAGGGGCTGGCCATAGCTTTCTTCCCCTTCAGGCAATTCTCAGCCTACAGACCCAATAAAGATTATTTCATGAGAGATAAGGAAAATTAACCTTAGACCTACAGCCACTCCTCAAATTCCAACCCAGAGTTATAGAACTGAACAGTTCTGTGTCAGTCAAGATTGCCCAGTGGGTTTTGTTTAGCGACTCTCTCGGCTGCTATGCAAACACATTTTTAAGAACCCAACACATTCAAAACTTCATGGAAAGTCAATTTATTTCAATACAGTAGTATTAAAATGTAGATTTGCCGTGTTATTTGCTCTGCATATAAAAAGGCACATTGTAACTTGGAGCTTCCTTCTTCCTCCCTTGTTTTTAATTCAAGAGTAGCAGCATCAATAGGTATCACGACTAGAGAAAGAGAATCAAGAAATTAGGAGTTAAACCCTGTATATACTACTCCATTGATGGCAATGGCTAGTATTCTAGACTGGTTACTTAGCTACGTAACTACATTAGTAACATAGCTAAGTGGTGTCTTCCATCCCAACTGCCTGCATGAGCTGTTGCAAGCAATAAAGCTCTTCCCTGCTATCAGTTGGGATGGAGCTAAAGTTGCTATATTCCAATCCCTCTTCAAGGAGCCCTGGTGGCACAGTGGTCAAATGCCTTTACAGCAGCCACTCACTCACAAACCACGAGATAGTGAGTTCAATACCAGCCAAGGGCTCAAGCTCAACTCAGGCTTGCATCCTTCCATAGATCACTAAAATTAGTACCCAGCTTGTTGGGGGCAATTAGGTTACACTTTGTAAACCGCTTAGTACATCGGTAAGCGATATAGAAATGTACTTGTTATCCTATCTGGGCATCTAATTTGTATATTATATAAACTGTTATAATTATGCAAATTATTAATTTGCATTCTGATTATGCAACTCCAACACATTAATCTTTACACTTTTTCCTATCATCATGTTTCAGTACCAGGGCCAAGCTAAAAGCTCCTCCTTTCTTCTTTTCCCCCATAGCTGGTGAGAAGAGTAAAGTGGAAGAGTAATAAGGTGGAAATGCAATGCCTGTGCAGTAGCAACTGGATCCTGCAGGGAGGGATGAGTCGCCTGCCAGTGCCAGTCTTTTTGCACAGGTTCCTGCTTCATCACCACTGCTACATTTTAACCTACCTATTGGCTTGCCACAAAGGAGAAATTTGGGATTTACAGCTTCAACTGGTCCAATTGGTCAGGACATTTTTTTAGTCCCTTCAATCTTGAATTTTCTAGATGCAGCAGACTGACACTCCCACCTGCATTCTGCCAGTGAGCTTCAGTGTGACAATCACAAGCAGGATGCCTGTTGCTATCTCTCTTCACACTGGAAATCACTGGCAAGACGGGGTAGAAACATCAGTCTGCTGTGCCCCGACTGACAGAAGAACAGACCCCCCATTATTTGCAGCAGCTGCTGCCTGGTATATCAAGACTGGAGGACTTTATAATTTGTTTGTATTCCCTATACTATTGAATACATTGCAGTTATAAATGAACAACCCAGAGGTAGGCATTCATAACTGATTTGTACGTCAGTGATGAATGCCTACCTCTGAGTTGTTCATTTATAACTGCGATCATGATTTCCAGCCTTTCATTTCTGTATGTACCCACCCAACTGTGCTTGAAGGTTTCTACCTGGTAATCTGGACTTCGGCTCGGTACTCGAGGAGGAGGAGGTTCGACATCACTCCAAGCAACAATGTTTGCAGTTTTGCGCTCTGTTTGACCAGGGCTTTGAGATGTGCCATGTCAGTCCATTCATGATTCTTAATGACAGCATAGCCATCATTATAAAGCTGTTGCTTGTCCTTGAGTGGTAATTCCGGAATAATGTGAGAGACAGGTTTGAATTTTGGACTGTTCAGGTAGAATACGACGTAACTTTGATCAACGTTTTCTAGATGAGAAACACAAAGAGATGTTTTCAGCTATCCCGTTCCCAAAACTGGATCCCATAATCCAGAACTCTATTGCAGATTTACAACTTTTGGACTTTGTTCATGCATACACAACTTTCAAACCTGGGCACCGACCCAGAGGTTGGAAAAGTTACTCTCTTATCAGTGGTGGTTGGTGGCTTCTTTTGGGGGAAAGGTTTAATATCTTAGATCTATTCTATAAAATTTTTTAAAGATAGTTCTCGGAACCCCAATGTGCTTTGGTTAGGGGATCCTTGGAAATCTAGCCCAACAACAAACTATTTCAAGTCCTGTGTTAACTGAATCCCAGAGAACTATGCTTAGGGATACTGTGTTTCATACAATATGTCAGTTCTACTCATTGATGAGTCACTGCCTTTAACATTTCTGTCAATTTTTTATCATTCTTTCCATCATCTTTTTTGGGGTCCACATTCCCTCAGTTTAGAAAATTATTATGTTCTGATCACTTCAGACTTCAGTCTGCTGTGCATTTACTTTCCTTCTTCCATAAATAATAAATACATTCTCTATTACTATCCTTGTGTGATTGTAAATTACCATAAACTCCTTCTTAAAGGGTTTGAATATCTGCCTTGATGCCTTATACTTACAGGGTAGATAATTATTAACACATTTTTTAAAAAAAGAATAATTATTGTCATGAGTAAAAAATCCACAGTGGGGTAATCGCGTGATCACAATAAGATTATCAAACCACATTGTGCTTATATCATCACTGAAGTGGCATGGCCCCATCACTTTGTATTAATGGAAACTCCCGTTAATACAATGACAGGCACCACTATTGGGAGAAGGATGGGATGAGCATGAAACATGAAAGAAAATGGGGGAGGACAGAGAAAAAAGAAACGGAAAGTTAAACGACAAGGAGGCAGAGGTGGTGAACTAAGAGGCTTCTAACCTATGCAAAGTTGGATACTTCTGCTATAGGAACAACAGCCTCCAACAGACCCTTCCCTTTCATAACGAAATGCACACATACTTACCTGCTGAAATGTCAGGAGGGGGTCCCATCAAGCGTCCAAAAACAGCATCCACAAATGTTGCAAGCTTCCCTTTTGTTGAATGTGGCAGCGCAGCTTTCATCTCCCGCATGTCAGCCAGCCAGCACAGAAGTTGCATCATCTCATTCAGATCAATGGGCATCTTGCTTAGCTTGCACCTTTATAATTCCTGGAATATAAAAGAACTAGAAAGAATATAAAAGAACTAGAAAGACAAGAGTGTGTGGCACAGCCCTGGTGTATTTTGTACTCACATATGCACAGCATAGAAGAAAACTTTTTGGATTACAGCTCCCAGAATCCCCCAGAGACCATGGTCACTGGCTATGCTGGCTGAAAGATTCTGTTAATCCAAAGAATAACTTTTCCCAAAGATTGCACATAGGTCAGTGCAAAAAATAACCTTCCTGGAAGTATCGCTATGGATGGGGATGAGAAAATTCTCCCCACATAAGAATCCCAACTTAATGAAATTTCCTTTTAGTCCCCACATGTTGCGGAGACCAAAGTATTGAAAAGAACTCTTCTATTTAGATTTGTTGTTTACATATATTTCATTACATTGTACTATAAATACTACAATATTCCTTTCACTTCAATACCTTCTTCTGATAACCGACTTGGCAAGACATCTTTCCATTGACTTTCACTGACTTCAGATTTCATAGTTTAGTTTCTTTACTTTCCCCAATCCATTGTTTGCCTGACCAGTTGTTATCTAGTCCTTTATTATCACCATCACATATCAGAACCATTTATTATTATTATTTTTACAGTACCCACTTGCCATTTTGTGTCAGGAATGACTTAATAAATAATTCATTCCTGCCAGGAAAAGTTAAAGTGGTTACTTAACAGGAAAAAATGGGAATTGTAGTTGCTAAAGTTTGTTTCCAACTGGTGGGGTAAAAAAGGGTTAACACATTCCTTGGATGGCAAATGGCAAAAGAATGCAGTTTGGGAGTGTTTTTATTTTAACTTCAAAGCTCTGAACAGAAAGGAAGGAGAGGTTGAAGGAGGACGTGAAAAACCAAGGGTTGATTTTAAAACCCCTAATATAATATAAAGTTCTATTTTTCAGATTGACATAGATATTGTCCTGAATGGACTAGAAAGCTGGGCCAAAGCTAACAAAATAAAATTCAACGTGGAGAAATGTAAGATACTGCACTTAGAGTGGAAAAATTAGGGTTGTACTACTAAAGTAGATCAATGCCTATTAGTCTTAGCTGATTATTAGTCTTAAACGATTAACTAATTAATTAACTAACTAAATAAAGATGGGGGAGGGAATTCATGGGATGTATTTTAACTGTATGTTGTATTTTTATGCTGTGTTTTACCTGATACTGTAAGCAAGCTGCCTTGATCCTGCAGTAGAGGAGACATATAAATGAAATTTATTATTATCATTATTATTATTCATCTAAAATGCTTGCAGTACTTTGTTGTTGTTTTCATTTGCAATACTACATTCAATTAATTACAAACTACTTACAAATGCAGTAGAAATGCTGTGTATCTTGTAAAATAAATCTCTCTCTCTCGCTCTCTTTTTTAAAAAGTCACCCATATTATTTCTATTTGGTCATATTAAAGAGTCAACACTTGTGCATCTTCACTAAAGATTATCATGTTTCATTTTTTCCCCCCAGCTTAGCACATATTACATTTTAAAAGTCTTTTCTACATTTCAAATTGACATTTACATTTCTACATATTTGCTTTTGTATTTCTTTTTGTTATTCCTATCTTTTGGTGAAGCTCAGGTTTTCCCTATTGTTGTTGCTTTTCTCACTATTAATGTAGTGAGGGGAGAGGGGTTTATAATAATGTGGAAAAAGGAGCAGATTGTGAAAATAATTAATAATAATAATAATATATTTATTATTATTATTATTATTATTATTAGTATCCTGCTCTTTTCCCAGAACTGGGACTCTTCATAATGTTAAGAAGAATGTTACAATTTTTTGGAAAAAAAAAAATAAAATGCAAACAAACAAACAAACAAACAAATGCAGTTGCAACACTACTTACAAACAATTCAGGTCCTCCTGTCCTGAGCTTGCCTCTTCAGCCACACAACACCATCCAAAGTGAACCTCTTCCTTAAATGGCTCCTGACAGTGGCTTCCGCCTATCTGACCGCATACACAGCCAGAGACAAAGTTTGTCAGCCACACCTTCAAGATCCTCTTTGGTCAGGCTGCCATTATCACCCAGCCCTACCCTAATATCAGGACTTCTGCTGCTCCTTTTGTTTTATCATCTCCATCAGGAAAGGTCTCTGCTTCTTTGCTGAAAACATCTCCATCCTGTCTCACATCAAATGGGCCTCAGTCCAGAGCCACATTTCAGGAGAGATGTTTAAAGCAGAGAGGCATCTTTCACCTAATGGAAATGGTAAAATGAAAGGAATAGAAGTCCTGAAGGCCCAGCAGCCAACGGTGAATAATAATAATAATAATAATAATAATAATAATAATAATAAATAATGCTATATTTATAAAGTGCTTTAAGCTTGCACAGCAATGTACATCCAATCAATTAAAAATAAAGAAAATAATAAATAATGAATAGCGTTAGGGACAGCAGGCAAAGCCAGGGGCAAAGTGTGTACCCATACACACACACACCCACGACCAAATATGCATGCGTGCAAAGGCCAACAGGCAAGCACACAGCCTACCCACGAACTGTCCTGAAGGACAGTTCCGATTAATCCTCTGCCGTCCCACTTTTCCAGATTTTTAAAAATATATCCCTGTTTCTCGCCCTTCCTCCTTTGTCCTCGGCTTCAATGGCTGCAAACTGAGTTTTATGGGCAAAATTTGTTTGCACTCGACACAGCAAAGGGAGAGGAGTGGGATGGAATCTTGCCCTTCCCAGTTGTTGTTGTTGTTGTTGTTGTGTGCCTTCAAGTTGTTTCCAGCTTATGGCAACACTAAGTCCAATGGACAAGTTTTTTTCAGAGGAGGGTTGTCACTGCCAGCCTCCAAGGCTGAGAGAGTATGACTTGCCCAAGGTAAGAGCAAAGTGTGTAGCTTCTGCTTACTTGTGAGTTCTTCCTCAATAATAACTTTCTCCATCTTGATCCACCCTGATGTTGCTTGTTCACATATGTCCTGATTTAAAGCTGCAAATCGTTGAAGAATATATACATACTGAGAGAGACAAAGTAAGGTATTTACTTAGGAATGGCTGGTGTAGTATATCCCTAGCCTCCACTTTTGGTCTATAGAAGTGGCATTCTCTTTCATAAGAGCTATGTGAGGCCACATGTCTTCCAGCTCAACAATTTTCTGATACCTTTTGTTTAACTTCTTCATTCCCATCCCTCTGTTGCATCTTTTCCTTTAGCATTTCCTTTTTAAAAATCAAAACCATGTAGTTTTCTTTCTGTTACCCTTGTTATCATGATCTTCCTCTCTTCTTTCCATGTGTGGAAAGTTGAATTGCAACCACTTTGGGGAAGGGGCCTCAGCTGTTTTATTGTTAGCAGTGATGTGGTGGTTAAATTGTGAAATGCAGGTGCTGTGCATAAGTCTCCCTATAACCACAGCCCCAAGGAGAACCCAAAGAGGCATGCAGCTGTCTTGATCTCTAACAAGAAGCAGGGCCTTACAAAGCTAGTGGCTTTTAACTGTGCATTCAAGATCATGCCATTCCAATATACTTTGCATTACAACAGGAACAGCTGAGCCATAGTTTCACTCTGGTTGGGTCCAGACCTAAGTACTGTACACAGTATACTCAATCTAGAAATTTAGGTCAAAAATATTGACCTAAAAAACTTGAGTCAACTTATCCACATGTACTGTATAAGTACTGTATCTTACCAGCCTTTTAGTCTAGTCATCTTGGCTTCCAGAGGGATTTCTGGTTTGATCTGCTCTAGGTCCCATTTGTTTGACTTCTTGGCTGTTGAAGTCACTTGAAGTCAAAGGCACTTACAACTTCAGTCGTCCCTATGTATCCATGGATTTTTTTATCTGTGGCTTGAAAATATTCCAAAAATATATAAATTTCAAAAGGAAAACCTTGATTTTGCCATTTTATATAAGATACCATTTGCTGTGCCACTGTATTTAATGGGACTTGAGCGTACATAGATGTTGGTCCTGGAACCAAACCCCAGTGGACACCAAGGATCTACTATAATTTAAATCTCAGTGATTTCTGGAGCAGCAGAAAACAAGCTTGCTCCATCCTCAGTATGACACACCTTCAAATACTTCAACAGAGCTACTGTATCATATTACCTCTTAACCATCTCTTCTCCAGGCTAAACAACCCAGCTCCCTAAGGTCTCCTATTATAAAATATACAGGGGGGGAAATTAATTGTGATTATTTTATTCACAATACAAGTCTAGTCTGTCCCACCCATCAAGAGAAGTGTGTTGCTATGGCAAGGAAGAAATTCTGCATAAATTCACTCCACTTTGGATTGTTTCACATTCCCAGGGTGCATACTCTTTCTTTCTTTTTCTTTTGGAAGGCAAGGTTCAGGGACTAAACCCTGCCTTGTCCTGTGACAAAACAAGAGTATCAGTCACATGATTTCATATTGCCAACCCTTGCAATTGTGTGATCAGGTACTTATCAGATCTAACCAGGATTTAGCTTCTGCCTTATAGAGAAGCTGTTGGGGAGAAAAGGTTAAAGATTAATGGGATGATTTGTTCAATGGCTGCCCCAATGGTCACAAAGTAGTTGCTGTTATTTATAAAATGAAAAGCATGTAATGTAACAAAAGAACGAAAAGATCAAAAGTGTACCTAGTTCAACACATTGGCTAACAAGATACATGGGAGGGAAATCTTGGATCCAGAAATTTCCCTGCCCCGAGCTCCATCCCTTTGCCATTTCCAAACCCACATGCTCCCAACCAGAAATGCAAAGGGCAAGGATGAATCCTTGTTACGTCAAGAGATAAGAGCAGAACACCACTATACCACTCACCAATAGTTCACCCCCAACTGGTACTTCACTTCATAAATTTGTACATCCTATCCATGATGAATTTCTAAGGGTACCTAGACAGCAATCCAATCTCGCTGTGCAAAAGTTCACTATGCAAACTGCTCATTAGCCAGCGCTAGGCTCCCTGCTTTGTGTTGGCACCATAAACCTAAAGTGTGAAGAGAAAGCAAAAAAAGCCCACCTGGATGTAAGATGTGGCTTTTTGTGTTTGATTCCCTGCCAGCTACAGTACAAGGGAATTAAGTGATGTGAATAGTGATCCACTGTTAGGCCAGAATGGACAAGTTGTGATCCTCCAGATGTTACTGGGGCATAGCTCTCATGATCCCTCAGCATTACATATGACAATAGTTTGTTATGGTCTTGTGTAGAACATGTACCCCACTTGACTTTGACCTCATCAGCTTCCTTTCCCTCCTCTCCACTTCTCCAAACACCTTTCAAACTGCCTTAGCCTGTTGAAGAAGCAGACTTGTTTCAAAAAGCTGCACAAAGATTGTGCATCTTCCTTTTTGGCTGGCCCAGACGAGACTACTGCCACCAATGGATTCTGGCATTTGTCCTATGAGCCATACAGCCACCCCAGCATTTCCATCACTCTTGCTTGATGGGAGTAACATTTCAACATGTGGACACATGGGGGCATGCCTGTTCTAAAGCACCGGTCTGAATATTTGCCTCCAGGTAGCCTGAACCTATGGCCCCTGATCTCAGCATGGCAAGAGGATTTGGAGAAAACCATCATGCAAACCTGCAGCTTTTGAGTGAACAGTATAGCCTAAAGGCACCAGATCGCATTTCATGATGGAAGCTAAGCAGGGTCAGCCCTGGTTAATACTTGGATATGAAAGCATCAATGATTGCCAGGTTCTGTAGGTGCTATATTCAAGGACTCTATTTGAAAAGAGGCATTGTAAGTGAGGCATTGGGAGAGGATGGAAAGGGGGGCAAGGTTTCTCAACCAAGAGAAGCCAGAATGGGCATGCACGTTTCTTCTTCTTAGGGTTGCCATAAGTGAGAAAGGATTTTAAGGCACAGCACAAGCAACAAAATTATACCGTGTGAGTCTAATGTAACAAAGGTCGACAAATTCAGAATCAATAAGGCAGATTAAAACAAAGCATTTATTGAACGCCACAGACAACTTTTTTGTTGTTGAAAATCACAACTAATTTTAATTTGATTTTGTTGTTGTTTTATGCTGCAAAAGGAAATAGGCCAGATCCAGACTGATTCACTCAAGGGAGAAATACTGAAATCAATGGGATGTACATCAGCTCAGAATGCCTCCAAGATACCAGAGGCATTCAGTCCTGTTCAGGAAAGGTGTAAAAGAGCAGAAGCCAGGAAAGGACAGCCCTTCAGATGTAGCTGGTCTAGGACTCCCAGTGCTACTCAGTACCACACTGGCTCTGCTTCCAAGGCTTATGAATGTTTTTATAAGTCCAACATCTGGGGGGACTGACTTTTCCAAGCCCTCCAAAATAGGAAAGACGGAGTCTCTCTTCCATCCCAGGGACCAAATTCAGTTTCGGGGGGAAGGGGTGAATTCCAGTGTTGATATTTTGGCTTAATGCTCTTAATGACAGCAACTGAGCCTTGGGGGAGGCATATCAATCTTTCAGGATAGAAGAACACCCGTACAAAAGGTGGCAAACCACCACAAAGTCTCAGGGGAAAGGGCTGTGGGCATCTGAGGTAAGCCACAAAGGCTGGATTGGGATTCCAGGAGGTCTTGAACCTGAGGTTCTCCACTTGTGTAATACAGCAACCAATTCAAGTCATTTCATAGTAAAGCAGTACCTGGTTCTGTCTCAGCATCCTTTTCTGGTATGGCTTCTAATTTATATGAGGCTTCATTATACGGATGCATGGTGTAATAGTGGTTTGTGTGCTGGATTAGGACTCCAGGAGACCAGGGTTTGAATCCAGTCTTGGTCATGGAAATCCACTGGGTGATCTTGGACAAGTATCACTCTCTCGGCCTTGGAGGAGGGCAAAGGTAATAGCAACCCACTCCCCCCCCCCCCAAAAAAAAAACTCCTCAAATCTTGCCAAGAAAACCCTGTAATAGGTTTGCTTTTGGGTCACCATAAGGTTGAGATGACTTGAAGATGTGGCTGGTCTTCCCAGGGTCTTATGTAATATTTCTGCCTTCACTGTTATGTTTTAAAGATGATTTTACACTTTTAAAAACTTAGTGGAATTTTACTATGATGACTTTTCTAATTGTGTTAACTTTTTTTTTTTTGTATTTCAGCTTTTTTATTATCAGCCTTTTATCTTAGATTAGTTTTAGCTTATTAGTTTAGTTTAGTTTAGATTAGTTTTATCTTAGATTAGTTGAAACTCATGTATTTTATTAAAATATTTATATCCTGCTCTTTATCCAAAACTTTTAGGGTGGTTTACCAGTCTAACAAATTAAAGCAGAAAAAATAAGGAAAATTATTTTTAAAAGCTGAAAACATATTGAACAATTAAAAGGTCCAAAGACAGATCTGCAGGGTAAAAATAATTTTAAATTGGTTAAAAGTATGTGCATGGGAGGATTTTGTAAACTCAGTAAACCCCAAAGTTTTCATAAACAAGCACCTTTTTACTTTATGTCTAAACAGCAATGATGTCGGAGCCAATTGGGCCTCCAAGGGAAGGGTGTTCCACAACTAAGGAATTTTAGCCTTTTTGTAAGACACTTTGGTTCCATGTTGGGAGGAAGGCAGGATATTTATTTATTAAATAAATAAGGCACTAATCTTTTTCAGCCCTTTTACCTTAGGTCTGTAGCCTTGCCCCTCCTCAGATCACAGCCTGTGTTCAGCAAACTTAAACACAGCAAATCAAGTGTTTCCTGCAGTTGTGTTTTCTTCTTGCTATTCTGTAAATGAATATAAATATACATCATACTCAAACTTAGGTGTCCATTAACTGGTATTGATGACCATAATAATGACCATGGAAGACCTACAAGAATTCATCCTAGATAATGAGAAAATTGAAATAGTCAAAGAGTTCCCATATGTTGGATCAAATATTGATCAGAAAGGAGACTGCAGTCAAGACATCAGAGGAAGACTAGGACTGGGAAGGCAGCTGTGAAAGAACTGGATAAGATGAACACCAAAGTGAGGATCACCGAAATCGTCGTATTCCCCATCGCCGTGTATGGATGTGAGAGCTGGATGAAGAATGATGGGAGTTGGAATTTAACAACATCTGGATGGCTGTCCACGCCACATCTCTATTCTAGCCAATCTACTATATTGGCTTTACCAAATGACAGCCCCTCACACGCTTAAAATGTGCCATTCAGTGTGTTGTGTTGAAAACTATGCTGCTTCCATGTTTCAAATGGATGGTGGTTTTTCACTATGGGAACCCTTTTGAGGGCTGTAAAAAGCAGAAAATAATACATGCACAAAACAAGATATAAATACATATACACATGGAACAAATAAATCTCAAACTAAGCCATGGCTATTTCACCTGTCTAGCCATGGTCAGGTTGTCAGAACTGTGGCATATCCTTTACCATTCACAAAATGTTATTTGATTCTTGTTTAAAAGTCCTTCACAATAACTGAGGTAAACAAGTCCAGGCAATCTGATAAAGATCATTCCAAGTAATGTACAACAATATAAAGCAATTTAAAAAAACAAACCATAGTGCAGTTATCCACATCTAAGAGATTCATATTGACCAATATAATCAACTTGTTTGCCCAATGTGGCATTATTTTGTTAGAATGCCACAGATGGATGAGGTCAGTTGGCAAATATTACTTTCCTAGATGACTATGATTACAATCCCGAAACCAGAACTATCTATAGATTCCTAGAGAAAACACTAGATCCTCCAGTGCAATTCTATAGTCAACCTCTGCCAGATGATGGCCATAGAGATACACTGGAGGACCTAGAGATTTCCAGGGAGATGTTCTCTCAGGTAAAAAAAAAAATGTTTTTTAAAAAAATCTGTGCTTCTTCCACTTTCATTGGAGCCCTGCACCCCTAACCTGAATGAATGTGAAAGGTCCACTGTACTCTTATTTGAGTTCCAGCCAAAATATGTCTTTAAGTAAACCCATTTACACATGGAGGTTGAAAAAAAGGTGCTGTCAACTATTGGGCAACATAGAAAGATATTTAGGCAGTGATAATAGAACAGCAGAAAACAGGCTCATTGGACCAATCAAGTACATTATTCCATAACAGTATGAGCCCTTCTTCAGGAAGTCACCATCATCATCTTCATTGTCATCATCACTATGATGATGATGACGATTACTATTATCTACTTTACTGTTAACAGTAAATATATTATGATCCTAATAGATTTAAAATATTCTTCACTGAAACAACTCTCCTCCCTACCCTGAAAAAAAAAGTTAATGCAAAACACAATCAGTTTGAGGTTGGAATCTAATTTCCATACTGGATTTCGCCTCTGAGCTCATTGGCGATGTAGGTTGTCAACACAGCGAGCAACTTTTCTTGAACGGCCACATTTCCCATGACAAGGGCAATGAGCTGTGCAGTGTCGGTCCAGTCCAAATTGCTAATGATGGCATAGGCTCGGTCATAAAGCCGCTGCTGCTCCACCGGAGGTAATTCTAGTATAATCTGAGGGATGGGCTTAAACTGTCCACTGGTCATCCAGGCACCAATCAAGCCTCCAACAGCACCCCCTTCAAAGGAAACAAAAGAGATGTTTTGAAACACTATGGCTGGCTTTTCTATACTCCATTTTCCATACACTGGATTGGGGACGCTTTAAGTAAGATGGCTTTGAGGGAACCTCTTTCTCCCCTAGGAAGTACTCACCTACAGCAATACCAGGCGGGCCTCCCACCAATCCTCCAAGAAAAGCAGTTGCACCGGCCACAAATGCACCTCGCCCAGAGTGCTTGACAGCAGCCTTCATCTTCCGCTCTTCTGATACGTGACATAGGAGCTGCATCACATCGCTCACATTGATCGGCATCTTGCCTATGTGGTACCTTCAAAGAGTTTTATACACAGTGTCTTAATAGCTGACACATTGCATGCTTCCTATCCTTCAGTTGGTGAATGTACACATGGACTCATGGCATCAGTGGAAATACTGGAAGAGGGATTTAGGGAGATATAGTCCAAAAAAAGTTAGTATTTCCTAGATCTGTATGCATGCATTGTATATGTTAGTTGATGTGCCATTTAGGAAGGATGGGGCTAGCTAACAGCCTCCCTTCAAACCAGCTCCATGTTTTTAGATTTCCAAAGTACACAACACTAAATCACTTGTTATTGACAAGGCCACTAAGTCCAGCTCTCCACTCAGTACAGGAAATCCAGCTACAGCATCTCTAGCAGGTAGCTGTCTAGCCTCTTTCTGAAGATGTCAAGAGAAAGAGAAAGGCTGGAGAGTTACCTGTTGGGGATGCTCTAACTGCATTTCCTGCACTGAGAGTGCAATTGGATTCAATGGCATATGGGCCCCTTCAAATTCTACAACTTTCATGTTACAAGAAGGTAAGATTTCAATTGAACATTAGAAGGAAATTCTTAATGGTAAGAGCATTCCGGAAACTGAACCAGTGAGCTAGACCTGGCCCTACCCTCTGGGGCAGCAGAGAACCAACATGCACTCACCTCTCTATGACAGCCCTTGAGATATTTAGAACGTGGAATCGTGTCACTCTTCAGTCTTTACTTCACCAGGCTGAACATGCCCAAGTCTTTCAACCTTTCCTCCTATGTTTACTTCTCCATACCACGTATCATTCTTGATGCCTTTCTCTGAACCCCCTCTAACTTGTCTATATCCTTCCCAAAATGTGGCACCCGCCATAAACACTGCACTAAACTTTTAAAATATCCACTGTTGTTGCACTTTTGGTTTAGCTATCACCATATTTTTTTTTTTTTGTTGTTTTATGGTTGTTTGCACACCTTTGTTACCCACTCTGGAATGTTTACAATGGAAAAGATATAAACGGAGCGAAGTTAAAATATATAAACAGTCTAAAATAAATAAGCAAGTGTACGTGTCTTTTTAAGAACTTGGGTTGGTTCCAGACCTCGCCAAAGGTTGTTTCAGGGCCAGGTACTGAAAATTGCTATAGCATATGATTTATTAGTGGGAAATGATAACAGCAGATGGTACACAGCAGAGAAGCTTTTCAGCCCTTTTGCTGATGGGGTCCAGAGTCCTCTTATAGCCAATGGCAGAACTGGGGCCCCAAACAAATTCTACCCTTGGTTGGCAATCAAATCCCCATCGCTGGAAATATGGGGAGCCCTTGGGCTTCTCCTCTTCCAAATGAAACCAATGGGACAGGGATTCCTAAGGACTATACTGTATAGTAGTGCAGAAACAAAGTAATTCAAAGTGTGCAAGCATGACCCATTTCCCCCACCCCAAATAACTACAAGAACTGTACAAACCGGTTAGCAAGCAATAGAGACAAATTCTGTTCTCAGCCTTCCTATCTTTTCCAGCCTCAAACTGCAAAGCAAATGCAAAAATCTATCCAATGAAGTTCTTAATACAAATGAACCCTTTCATGCAACTAAACATTTATTAATATTAGGAACATCTAGGTTCTCCAGCACAACTCTGTGGTCAATGTCTGGCAGAGATGTGCTGGAGGCTTTAGAGATTCCTAGAGAGGACATATCAATCAAAACAGCAAATAATCAAATCTGCAAAAGTCAAAGCCACAAATGTGGAGGGCCAACTGTATTTCTCTAATAATTCTTTCCCTACATCCTTCCGATCCCAGACTTATTCCCTGCTTTTTTCCATCAATACAGATCTGCCTGGCTTCAGCACAACTGCATCTTGTGCCTTCAGGCCAAAGTCTGGAAAAGTTTTTCATTGTTATTATGCAACTTCGTGAAGGCAGCTGCAATAACTGGGCCGTTCCAGAAGCTGTAGTCTAAAATAAGCAACTTTTCCAAGCTGTGTTTTGGTCTGGATGTTACTATCATTATCCCAGGTCACATGTAACAGAGGAGGGGAAAATTGTCCAGGCCATGTATCATATGTCACTGTCCACTAATATATATATATATATATATATATATATAATTTAATATATTTAAATAAATATTTCTTATATTTATTAATATAAGAAGTAAATATATTTATACATAAATATAAGGAATAAATAAAAATAAAAATAAAATAAAAATAAAATAAAAAACCCAACTCTCAATTTTGCCAGAAAAGGTGGAGGGGGTATATAAATCTCATTCATTAAGTGCTGCCTTCATTTCTGAGCTTTGGAACCCTCCTTGTACCCCCCCCCCCCCCAAAAAGGGAAGATTCAAGGCGGCATACAAAACATTTTATTTATTTATTTTTGGCAAGAAATGCAAACATCCTGGAAAAAAATTCCAAATCCCTTGGTAAGGAGAGGGGAAGCCCTTCTTCCTCTTCTGGGGCGAAAGGGGGCAGAAGACAAACCCAGCTGGCTGCATCTGCACTGGAGGAAACACCTGGTTTGATCCCGCTTTAAGTGCCATGGCTCCAGGGTGGAGGGGATTCTGGGCATGGGAGTTGGTTGCTTCGCTCTGGTGCCACAACCAACTCCCATGCCCAGAATCCCCCGACCCTGGAGCCATGGCACTTAAAGCGGGATCAAACCAGGTGTTTCCTCCAGTGCAGATGCACCTTTCCAACCTGAGACTCCTTTGTCTCCCAAGGCAGGGCATGATGATGCCCTTCTGAAGCAAGAGCCTTCCATCCATCCTACCTGGGTTGACTATTAGGGCCCAGCAGCAGCCAGGCCTGGCACCGAGCTGCCCCTCTCCTTCCCGGCGGGGTCCTTGGCTTGACCAGCCCGGCAGAGAGACGTCAAGAGGCGGATCCATCCAGGCGGAGCTCTGGCTGCTTGCTCTGGAGGCGGAGGATCAAGATCATCATCATCATCTGCAGCCCCAGCAGAGAGCTCTCCAATCCATTCTCTCCAAGATCTCTCCCTTGGCTTTGGCTTTGCCACTTGCTGCCTGCCAGAGTGAAAGGCTGGCTCACAGAAGCATAGAGCTTTTATCACACAAGCAAGATCAGAGAGGGTTAATCCAAAGACATCCCGGAGAAATCGCGAAATTACGCGACACCGTTTCGCAAAAAACCCGCCGTTCAACCGGATTTAGAAGAGGATGAAGCGACGCTCTTTCGCACGGAAAAAACCGCGGCTAAGCTAGATTTAAAGGAAGATTAATCCACATCTTTTCAAGTTGTAAATTCGAAATGGCTTTAATTGCGGAACCACGCACGGACCTTAATTGCAAAATGACGTCATTCCCACTTTAAATTCGCTTTAAATTGGCGAAGGCTCAAGTGTGCTTTAACACCACTTCAGTGTCGTTTTAACTTTGAAATTGGCCCCGAGTGTGATAAAACTCCCTACTAGAGGGTCTAAGAGGGAAGGAGTGGCGTCAATAGAGGGGTGCGGGCTGCACCAGGTGACACTCTCCCTATAAGAGGATTTCTAGACTCCTAGGAGTTTATCAGACGATGGAAATTGGAAGTATAATCCAATGGCAATCCGAACGCAATCGTGGGGTTTCACGTTATTGCGTATTAAAGTATCTCATGCAATTTCGGGCAAAAGGGAAGTCATTCGGAACGCAATCATGGGGTTTTACATTATTGCATATTAAAGCATCTCACGCAATTTCAGGTAATGGGAAGTCATTCCGAATGCATTCCGAATGCATCTGGAATTCACGTAAATTCGCTAAACTAGCGAATTCACATCGAATTGGCTCCATTCGAAATAAAGAGAAATTCCTCCCATCTAATAAACTCCCTAGAGTTGGAAGATTTTGTGCTGCAACACCACAAAAACAAAAGGGGCAACAAACAAGGAGCAAAATATTCTCCCCAGCCCAAATTTGCTCCTTATTTGTGAAGCCTTTGGCCTCTTTCTGGAATATTGTGTCCAATTCTAGGCACCACAATTCAAAAAGGATGTGGAGAAAGTGGCGCGTGTTCAAAGGAGGGCAACTAAAATGGTGAAGGGTCTGGAAACCGTACGTTATGAGGAAAGACTTATGGAGCCGGGGATGTTTAGCCTGGAGAAGAGAAGGTTAAGAGGTGATGTGATAGCCCTGTTTAAATATCTGAAGGGATGTCACATTGAGGAGGGAGCAAGCTTGTTTTCTGCTGCTCCAAAGAACAGGACCCGGAACAATGGATGCAAGCTCCAGGAAAAGAGACTCCACCTCAACATTAGGAGGAATTTCCTGACAGTAAGAGCTGGCTTGGGATTGTCATTGGAGTGCTAGGCCAGGACTAGGACATGAGACCTGAGTTTGAATCCCCAGCCGCAGAAACTCAGTGTGTGACCTTGAGCAAGTCATACTCTCTCAGCCTTAGAAAAGGCATGGACAAAGCTCTTCTGAACAAATCTTGCCAAGAAAACCCACTGATAAGGTAGCCATAAATCAGAGTCCACTTCAAGTTGCACAACAACAAAAACTCCAGTAAGCACATCAGGGCAAGGTCCTTTCTTGCTCTACTCTCAATTTCAAGTAATGTGCACATTGATGGCAGTTTATAAATAGCCAACAGACGACATGATGTCTGTTTTCTTTTAATCCCCGTTGCCAGATTGCGACAAAAGCCTCAGAATTCCTGCCATGTTGCATCAGTGCAACTGCTTACAACATACTTTGCACATTCAACCTAGTGGGATGTGGCACAGCTGCATCACACGTGGCTCACAGAGCAAACGCACTAGAAGAAATTACTTTAAAGTTATTGCCTATGCTTATAAAAATTGTTTTGCAATCGCAAAATGCTAGCCAGTTCGGGAGGCTCAAGCCCTCCCAAATGATCACCATGTATGAGGGGTAGGCTGTTTTTGGGCGCCATGTGTCACACGTTGTATTTGATAATAATATAATTGGAGCATAAGAGCACATTGAGCCTGAACTTTCAATAGAAGCCAAGATGACTAAATTGAGGTTGTCGTACTTTGGATACTTTATGACTGACTGGAAAAGGCACTAATGCTTGCTGAAGTAGAGAGCTGTAGGGAAAAAAAGGGGGGGGGGGACTACAGGTGGATTGATTCAATCATGGAAGACATGGATCTGAGTTTGGAAGACCTGAGCAGGAAAGGTGATGATCAGAGCTCTTGGAGGTCTCTCATTTATAGAGTCACCATAAGTTGAAGTTGAACTTGATGGCAAATCATGTCACCCCTTATCTTTTAACAATTCCATATATATTCACACACACACACACATATATATATACACAATCCTAAATATACACTGGACTGACTACATGATGAATGTGGCTATCCTGGAGCTAGCAGGGATCACCAGCATTGAGGCCATGCTATTGAGAATGCAGCTGTGCTGGGCAGGGCACGTTTCTAAGATGGAGGACCACTGCCTCCCCAAAATAGTACTCAACGGTCAGCGTAAGAGGGGCACTTCAAAGAAGAGATACAAGGACTCCCTGAAACAACATCTCAAGCTCAGCCAAATTGATCACCAACAATGGTCTGCCCTGGCCTCACATTGGGAGGCATGGAGACACACTATCCACCATGCTGCAGCCTCTTTCGAGAACTCACGCCGAACGAGCCTCGAGGAGAAATGACAACGCAGAAAGAACCACAACATGCAAACATCACCCAAGGAGACTTTTTGCTGTGCTCTCTGCAACCGGACTTGTTTATCTCAGATTGTCCTTTTCAGTCATCAATGCGCTTGTAGAAAGCATGGGATGAGTCCTTCCTGAATCTTAGTTTGCGAAGAAAAGCCACAGATATATTCACACAAGTGTGGCCTGTTTTTGATGGATTCCTCCAGGTCAACAACTGTATTATTCTAGGAGCCAGGAAGGAATCTCATTAGGTCTGGGATCATCCCTCCTATTGTCCTCTCAAACCTAGTTTGCTGTCATTCAAAGCAAAAATAATTGCTAGTGCAGACTGAATTAAACTCTGGTTAATATGTAAAATAAGAATCGGAGGGACTGCTGTTGTGTTTGGTCAGGGGATAAGACTTTTGGAAAGTCTCATCCCCTTCAGTGTCTAGAAAATACCTGCCCCAGAGTGTTTGATGACTAGGGGTTAATAAACATTGTATTTAGCAAACCTGCTTGGGTAGAAGTTGGGAAAAAGGTTCGGGGAAACTGGGCTTGGAACATATTTAATCGGCATGTGTTTTTAATCGATGTTGCGTTTTTAACTGATGTTATATATTTGTTGGTCTGCTGTGTTAAGAAATATATGTTGTTGGCAAAATATACAATGTATTTATTCATTAACTTATTTTCATCATGGTGGGTGGGCGAGGAAGCTCCACATGCTGAATACTTGGGGAGAACCAATATTTTCAGATTCCCCCATTTTCAGCATGTATATTTGTAAATGAACAGATATTGTGGGGAAATATCACAAAAGATAGTGTTCTGTCCCCAGCAGGGAACTGAACTGAACAGGGGGCTTCCCAGTGCTCAGGAGAGCAGGGAACACAAAACTATATCAAATATTTTGAATAAACTAGTCAGAAATTGAGGCATGCTTCCAGCGTGCCACATTTGTTTTCCTTTTTTAAAGCTGTCTTTCCTTCTGCCTTTCCAAGTGCCTTCTTGCTTTCCTTGGATTTCACTCTCAGCTCTCTCCTTATGCTAGTATATAGTCATACTGATTTTTCTATAGCAATGCTTGCTACAGCTCTGTAAAGCAGGAATGGACAACTGGGACCTCTCAGACGCTTTTTTAAAAACATTGCAGCCCCTATGATCTCTCACTTTTGCCTGTTCTAACTATTGCTGCTAGGTCCTGAAGGCTAAAACAGGTCACACTACTAGCCTAATCCTGCTATGAAGTGGAGTATTCGTAATGCAGTATTACAGATGAGGGCCGATATGAACTGAGAGAAAATGGTTTGTTCAAGCTACGTAGCATAGTCATGGCGGAAACAAAATACAGATAAGGAAACTTCCTGATTTACAATGTACAATGTACTACAGTGCACTATTAGAGACTCATAATAATATCTGAAGCATGTTTACTCAGGAGAAAATCCCACTGAGTTCAATGTTCTCAGGAAACAGGAACTGACACATTAAAAAAATGTCAATTCAGCAAAACCAGGGGTGAAAGAGAAAATAACTGATTCAGAGGCAAAATCTAGGAAGCATATACATACCCTGCAAGTGTCTTGGTTTAAGAGAGACACACTTGATTAACTCTCTGGTGTCCCACTTTGTCAGCTTCTTTGCAATGGGCTCAGTTTCTCTTTCCTCCTCCCAGTTTCCCCTTTTGTCCTCAGCTTACTTCAATTGCTGCAGAGTGAGTTCAAAGTGCAAAATAAATTGTATTGTTTTATACTTGTTCGCTGCTGTGGGTCCCTGTATTGGGAGAAAGGCGGGATATAAGAAAATAATAATAATAATAATAATAATAATAATAAAAAATATTATTTTAGTAGTACTAGTTTGCACTCTACTAACTCATCAGTTTCATGCTCCCCACTAAGTTCAGTTCCCTGCTGAAGACAGAATACTGTCTTTTGTGATTCCCCCCTCCCCAAATATGTTCATTTGCAAATATACAGTGGGCCCTTGTTATCCGCTGGGGTTTGGTTCCAGGATCCTCCGTGGATAACAAAATCCATGCATGCACAAATCCCATTAAATATAATGGCACAACAAAATGGTGTCCCATATATAAAATGGAAAATCAAGGTTTGCTGTTTGGAATTTATAATTTTTGGGAATATTTTCAAGCTGTGTATGCTCAGATCTGTGAATGTTATGAGGAATATAGTGCTATATTAGGTGTTTTCATACAAATGAGTCACTGTTTTAATTGTACTTCCAGCTTACTGTGGAGGAGCAGTCTCTACAGCATTGTTGTTGTTGTAGTTGCGTGCCTTCAGGTTGTTTCCAACTTATGGTGACCCTAAGCTGAAGCTATCATGGGGCTTTCTTGGTGGGATTTCTTCAGAGGAAGTTTGCCATTGTCTTCTCCTGGGGTTGAGAGTATGTGACTTGCCCAAGGTCACCCAGTGAGTTTAATGGCCGCACGGAGACTACAACCCTGGTCTCCAGAGATATTGTCCAACGCTCAAACCACTGCACCACACCAATTCTCACTGTACAGCATTAAAGGGCCTTAATGTAGTAGCAACCCAGTTTAAGGGGGAAAATTACAAATTATTGAAAGCAGAAGGATGCAGAAAAGTGGAAATGCCTTTGAAGTTGCCTTTATTACACAAATAGCTCCATCTGGTGGCTACACTAAAATTTAGCCCTATAATACAGCTGACACTACAGACCTTTTGAGTAGAGCTGCAGCTATGGGTGTGCAACCCCTAAGGATATTTCGGCTCAAAGTACGCATGCCATCAAGGGACACAAATCTTACAACGCACATCTGCCAGAAGGGGTGCAGAAGACTTCCAACTCCTTCCACATCTTGAGATTCTTTCTCTTCATTACAATCCCTTCTTCTCATCCCTCATTTTTCCCAGGCTTTGGGCATTATGCAAAGTACCTGGAGGTAGGGCTTGTGAACTGAAAAACAGCGGGCAAGAGGAGTCTTCAGCATGTCTCTTCTGTTGTATATGCCTCCACGCACGTTCATCCCTTTGCTGTGCAAATATTTGTTGTTCATTGTTGCGTGCCTTTAAGTAATTTCTGACTTAAGGAGACCCTAAGGCAGAGCTATCACAGGGTTTTCTTGGCAAGATTTGTTCAGAGGGGCTTTGCCTTTGGCTTTCTCTGAGGTTGAGAGGGTATGACTTGTCCAAGATTGCAGAGTGGGTTTTCATGGTAGATTGTGCATTTGAACCCTGGCATCTAGCGTTGTAGTCCAACACTCACACTATGACACGCCGGTTGTCATACAAACACCCTTCACCGCTATTCTTGAGACATATTTGAGGGATTTGAAGGGATTGTTTGCCTATTTCATACACTTTTGAAACCTTCCTTAAGAGGAAGTATTGGTAAACTTTATAAGAATTGTTTACAAGTAGAAACACCAAAACTGGGCTGTACGAGTGTCCTCTTGGTAAAGGCTGAATCCCAATTCACACAACATGAAACCCGTCAGTTTTGCTTTCTACCTCTAATTAGTTTTGCTTCACTTTAGAATTGAAACCCCATCAGGCCTTTTTACACCACTTTTTCATTTACACAACTACTGGATGTTGACAGTTCAAAGAGACTCCTGAAATAACCTCCTCTGTGAAAAGGCACAAGGGAGTTTTGGCTGCAAGATCCAGATCCAGTCCCAAAGGGATGGACTTGGTTGGTGGTTGTGGGAAACAACTGAACTGGATAGGCAGTAGTCTGCTCCAACAGATATGAATACTGTTGACCCCTCAGTATCCTTTCTTTGCTTCTGTGTAAACAAGAATTATTGATTGATTGGATTATTCTGATGGAATATCTTTGGGTTTTTGTTTTTTTAAATTGAGATTCGGGTGAACTATGCATGATGCAACAGCATATGACTTCCCTTTCCTGGACTGTAACATTCAGAAACATTTGTCAGAAGCATCGGGCAGGGCCTTCTCTGTGGCTGTTCCCAGGCTTTAGAAATCCCTTCCTGGGGAGGCTAGGAATCAAAGGCTAGAGAAAAGTTCTACAGATGCCATGGACTGCTAAAAAGACAAATAAATGGGTCCTAGAGCAAACCAAGCCTGATTTCTCCCCCAGAAGCCAAGATGACTAAACTGAGACTGTCATTCTTTGGCCATATCATGAGAAGACAGGACTCACAAGAAAAGACAATAATTCTCGGTAAAGTAGAAGGGAGTAGGAAAAGAGGAAGATGGCATTTTAGGTATTAGACTTCAGCAAGGAAGCCATAGCCCTGAGTTTGCAAGACCTGAGCAGGGCTGTTAAAAATAGGGTGACCTGGAGGTCCCTCATTCTTGTGGTTACCTTAAGTTGAGGACAACCTGATGGCAGTTAACAACAATAAAACTGGAAGGAACAGGAACAAATCTGGGACTTTTCCACTGGATGTACCCCAGCACAGGTTAACTCTTTAAAGCCACCGGACAGCTCTAAACATTTGGCCATGATGCTAACAAAGACTCCAAAACTAATCTGCCTGGTAGCAGAGCCCAGGATAACTATACTGCTGGGGAAAAATACAAGAGAAACTGGTTTAAAGTCAGCATAGCTGTAATGATGTGAATAAGTAAGTAACTTTTTTTTTTTTTACTATCTATCAAACAGTAGATGTCTCCCTTTGCTTGTGACTGTGTGATGTGCCTCACATGTGCACTAAGCAAACATCGACAGCCAGTATTAATTTTCCTTTCCCAAGCTAACATTCCCATCATGCTTTGTAGAAAATCCACAGGGGAGAGAAGATAACGTTGAGTACAAGCGCTGAGAACATAGCACCATGAAAGCAACAAATTATAAACTCCACCGAAGAGAGCTATTTTTTTCCCCACCTCCCTGCCAGTAGGATCACAGGCCTGGTACTTTAGTCAAAAGCCTCCTTCTTTGCCAGCAGGTTCAAGAGAATCATCCACAAGAGCTAAGTGATTCCTTTCAAGCAAAGATTCTCACGACGATGACAGCAAACCGAACGGATTACAGGGCACAAATAGTGGGGAAGAAAAGCTGCTTCAAAAATAATACAGTCAAGACAATGGGGTTACCGTTCCGGTAGCAAAGCGAAGTACAGGAGGGGATTGCAATGAAAGGGAAGTGCGGTATTTGCACACCTCGGAGGACTCTCACGTGTCATGAAATTTGGCAGGACTCGTGTTTCCCCCGCTTGTTGCCTACCCCTCAAACAATGAGGCTAAACCCCCCATGTGTAAGAGCTGGTAGAGGACTGGCAACAACAAAAAAATTAAACATTAAAAATAATTCTCCTGCCTAATCACACTGCATGCAAAATCAGGAGAACAAAAGGACTCTGCAATGCCGCTCTTACCATTGGGGAGATAATTAAGGATGAATGAAATATTGTTCGGTGGATTTGAAATGAATGTGAAAACCTTCTTAGGAACAATTCTGTTTGCTTCATTTGGGCCAAAGCTTTCCCTCTGCTGCAGCGGTGTGTGCGTGTGTGGAAAATCTGCCTGGTGTTTAAATAAATACCCTACATGATGACAAATTTGCATAAACACACAAAGCTTTTCTGTTATTAGTGATACAAACTGGCATCGATGGAAAAAAGAGGGATACCAGAGTTACCAGTATCCTATGATACAGGGTCTAGGGAAGAGTCCATACCCTCTAATATTTCACAGACGAAAAGCGAGATGGTGGTAGATTCAGAGGGAGAGCAGACAACATAATCCTTGACCCAACACATTTACAGTATACCCTCCGACTGTCCCAAGTTTAGCAGGGACAGTCCCAATTCACCCCTTGTCATCCTATGCTTTAAGCCACTTTAAAATGCCCGTTTCTCTCTCCTCCTCCCACTTCCCCCCTGTTCTCACCTTACTTCCAGTTACTGGCGACTGAGTTCAAAGTACAAAAGTAGTTTGCATTCAATAACTCAGCCAGTGGGAGGGGGAGAGGAGGGGGCAGAATTAAGTCATTCCCAGTAAAGGAAGGCAAAAGCAAACTGCTGCAACCTCTCCTAGCTTGTGAGCTCTTCCTCATTTGTCCATCTTGACCACACTCTGCTTGGCCACATGGATCCTGATTTTCATCTATGAAGACTATGACTTGCCCAAGGTCATCCAATGGGTTTCTATGGCTGAGACAGGGCTTCAAACTCTGTCCTCCAGATCCCTAGGCCATACCACTGCACTGTCTCTTCCGGTAATTTAACTGGAAATGTGTGTAGCATTGTGACTTGCCAAACCAAAATGGAGTGGGCTGGTTTGGTTTGGCTTCTGCATCGATGGATTACACATTTAGCAAGCCTTGACTAGAGGTGCAAATACTCTTTTCCCTCTCTATTTCAGTAACTCAAGGAACAACCTCATTATTTGTAGATATTCAACAAGGAGTTATTCAGCCAGTTAGTCATAATTCATTACAGTCCACAGACCCAAAATTTACACATACAATCAAGAAATACAAGTCATCAACATTTCCTGCGATAGGACAAGAATTGAGGGGGTTACTAGAGCTAACTCTGACACAGAGGGTTCTAATCCTAGGTGTCTCAGAGAGAATTTTAGCAAGAGTAAATCACATACATACTCAAATGAATTTTGCCAACTCATAATAAGTCTAATGGGCCAGCTTCTGGGAGAAGTAAAATACTGTACCTGATTCCATTTTGCAATTTCGTAATATCACTAGGGTGTGCTATAGCTCATGAAATCTCAGAGAGGTAACCTTTTAGGAGCCTTCCTTGTCACCTGGTATTTTATATGCAGCAAACACAACTTATATTGAGCAGGAGGTCTACATTAAAAGCAATATATGCTATCTATAAAGGATGAATGGGAAGAAACTGTAATATCAGCTTGCAATGCACTCTTTGTGCTTTTTTTAATTGAAGTGATAGATAGCATTAAATCTTCAAAGTGCTTTGCATATTTTATTTCAACGTATTGTCCTAATAGGGCCTAAACATCCTAAAAGTACCAGATCCTGGCTGATCTTGGAAACTAAGAAGGGTCAGCCTGGATTATTACTTGTATAGGAGTCTGCCAATGAATACCAGGTGCTGTAGGAAGGAACTGGCAAACCTACTTGAGTATTCCTTGCCTAAGAAAACCCTATGGCATTCATGGGGATGCCATAAGTTAACAGGTGACTTGAAGGCACATAAATATAGACACACATACTCCTTACTAAATGGAATTAGAACAATTGTAGGGATTTACAGTCATTATCACGGCAATCTTAGAAAAGACCTTATAAAGGTAGGCCAGTATTATTATTCGTAAAGTGGAGGTTGGAAGCACCATAACTAATAATCTGCTATTTGGCCTGCAAATGTAAATATGACTGGGTTATACAATTTTAGACTATAGATGAAAGATCTTCAACAGACAGATAGATATAGCTAACTCTACACATTAAAAGGAAGGTAGAATATAATGAAGTAGGTTTCTAGCCTGATCTGAACAAGGACTTTTTTTCTATGTGCAGAATTTTTCTACCATGGGACCCTATTTGTTTTTTCATTCTACTTATAATTTTTATTAACTGTTCAATTGTTAAGAAATTATCAAGCAGTAAAAAAAATCAATTGCTCAATATCCAAGAAGTTCCCGCACATCACTAAAAATAGCAAAATATGAAAGGCGAAAATATTGAAGTATCAGCCAATTATATCATTGTTTTAAACTATTGCAACCTGGTCTATCTATGCTGATTTAACTGGTTAACATGTTGGTGCCAGACCCAATATGTAGATCAAGGGTGGGGAAAAGGCAAACTTTTTTTCTCTCTCCCTGGTCTGTTTATGAGAGAAAGCTGGCAAATGTGTGGCAAAAGGTTCAAAATCAAAAAATAATACAAGGATCATGATGCAGAAACAGCTGTAGAGTGACAGACAAGGGCCCCTCCATATCACCAAGCATGATATTATTTCCATCCCGCTGCTTCATCATCCTGGTGTTGCTTATCCCTTCCCATTTTTATTGCCTTTCGATCTTAATTTATTGAAAAACTAAAAGATGTTTTCTAAAAATAACTTTGGAGCTGCTAAAAAATGCAGCCTGTTACTTGTAAATTTCCACCAGCTGGGCCTGTCTGCTTTAGAACTGACACCCTTGAGAATTACAAATAGGATTTAAAGCATGGATTTGGGTGGGGGATATGGGAGAATGACAAACAGATTCTTTTTTAATTGTCAAAACATTGTGCCGAGTACTCATTCTCTGCAAAAGACCTTTATTTTAATTGTTTTGTTGTTCCCTAACATTTTTAATCAGGTGATCAGACAGAGGCATGCCAAGTTCAGGCCACCTATATCAGGTTGTCCATTAGTATATTTTAAGGTCTCTGGCAGGAGCTTTCTTTGTTCTGTTATATAAGGCATGACTTCCTTTCAACCAGACCTAGTCCTATTGTTTTACGAGGCTGCAGAGGCTTGGAAAGTTACTTTTGGAGACGGTTAATTTCTCCTGGCAAGTCCAAAAAAAGTAATGTTTCTAAGTTGTAGGAAAGTGCATTATACTGATTTTGTCATTAATTCATAAATTATTAACACGCATTTGATTTACTTTATAAGATTCCTTCAATAGGGCAATAGTTCTGACTGCCATTTAAAAAATTATGAATATTGCTACAAATCTTTTTTGGTCCCCACTTTTTAAAAGTCACGTTTTCCCAAGAGCTGGCCATGGTCTCCAGCCTCAGCATCAAAGTTTTAAGAGCATTTTAAAAAGTGTCTCTTATGAGTAGAAATAGAGATTAGAAACTGCTTGCCATCTGCACTATCTTGTATACAACTAAAAAAGTAGCTGTAATCAGGAAATAAGAATACTGTACTGAACAAAGATTTCATAATCTCAGGGGTTATTCACACTGTGAAAATAATCCAGGTTAAATTTCCATTGTTCACACATCCCGAATGCACCCAATTAGGTTTGTGGAGAGTTGCCAAAAACCCCACTTAATCTGGGATAATAGATACTGGGTTTCCCTCTGAGTTTTTAAAAAAGATCTGAATCATCAGTAGTGCGAATAATCAATGTGAACAGACCAGAATAGACCCGAGATAAAAGCCTGCATACCAAAAAAGGGGTTCTGAATGCATTCGCATCATCGCTCCATGTTTATTCGAATGTTTGCACATATGAACAACCAAGCTCGCAGAGATGGGCATCAATGCAGATTGATGCAGTTTCACAGTGTGAATGACAAACCCAGAATGCATGAGGGAAATGGTTCACATTGTGGCACTAAAAAAAGATGGTGTGTGAATGACCCCTCAGAAGAGAATGTGCTTTCTCTTAATAGCCACCAATTGCCATTCAGGATTATAGTCATGGCTGTGTGAAGGAAGCAAGCATTCTGCAAATAGAGACTGACAGCTGGAGCTCTCCACATCTATGATCAGAGGACAAAGCTTCAGCTATGTATTGACCCTAAGTAAGCATAGCTTCATGTCATGTCATCTCTAGCTATCCTTGCTGCATTTGTTAAGCTACTTAATAAATTTTTTCTGTGATCTGCCATATAGATAGTGAAGGCCCTCTGAACACCAGTTAAGTATAGGCTAGTAGTGAGAATAAATCATAACCATATACCAATTTCCACCAGTCTTACATGGAATTAGACCTTCCTCCATAAATATCTGCTGCAGGAATAAATCAGAGATATTAGCAAGAGCCCTGCCAAATGAAACAGCAGAAGTCTTAACAGTTATCAGGCCAGTTAACAGAATAAACCTATTAAATAAATAAATTTGCTCTCCACCAATTTATGTCACTTCTGTACTTAAAGTGAAACCTTTTAAATGAACAGATTTACTGTGTATGGAAATCTCCACTGGGCCTGAGTAATTACGCCAAGGCGAGGCGTTACTTTTAAAGTGGATGAATGGCTTGATACTTTTTTGATTTACTGCAAGAAACAGAAAAATGGTAATGGTGCAAAATAAGCTTTTGCAAAAACTGTTTGGCAGACAGAAAGTGTTTGATTTACCAAGGGTATCCATCAGGTTCTGTATTTTAGATCAAAGCAGATAGATGTCAAGGCACATGTGTGGAAGGGGGGGGGGGGAGCTACTGCTTTCCTGTTAATACTGCAAGATAAATTAAAGGTTGGGAAGAGTGGAAAAGGCGAAATTCTATTGTGTTGATGACAAAGAGTCAAATATAATTCATTGGCCAATCTAGCAAATGGATTTTCTACATCCCTGAGATTGAGGAAAATAACAGAAATGCAGTACATTACATCCTTGTTTTCTTTCTATCCTGGGATCTTGGGAGTGTTTCAAGGGTCATTTCTATTGGGGTGCACATACCCATCCAATGCACCTGGGCACTGGCATCTCCAGCTCTACCTGTGTGAAGGTACTTTACAGTAGACATAGAAAAACCCTAGAATCAGCTTGTGGAAAAATGTGATACTCCATGAGAAATCTTGCACCAAACTGTAGTGTTTTCTTGAGATGAGTTCTAACAATTCTAGGGATACACCTAAGCACCAAAGAACACAGGAAATTCCCAAAGTAAGGACTATGTTGGAATAGGATGGGAGATGAGGAGAGAACAGAAAAGGTGTACATTTGAATACATCTTCCTAGTAAAAGTTCCTAGCATAAGGTCAGATAGCAAGCAAGATCGCCTAGACTTTCACATCAAAAGCCAGTGTTTTCTGTGCAGAAATGTATAGCGTTCAAACAGGTAATGCTGCCACCAATATTCTGGGGAGGCATAGTTTAAGAAGGATAATACCATCTGTTTTTTTCTGAGTGTTTCAGCTGATTAATGACTTATTAGAAAATTGGTTTATTGAGAACAAAATGAGATAACCCTATAGATGTCACCTCTGAGTTTAGGGAGAAAACAGTGGTAATGTAAAATTATCCCAATACTGAAACAGCACTGCTGAAATTCCCTGTATGCAACACTGTCCATGTTGATGTGCATTTTGTTGGGCCTAATTCTTATATTAATTTTTGCTATGATAAAATCTTTACAAACTTAACACCCTTCTTGTTTCGCATGCAAAATTTCTTTTATTAAGTGGCCATGTGATAAGTTATACTTACCATATCAAAATGAACTCAAATTTTCAATAACAAGGACCTTTACTGGACCAAACAAATGGGCCTTGCGAGAAAATCAAGCCCAAACTCTCATTAGAAGCAGGGATGACTAAATGAAACTGCTGTAGTATTTTGTGGAGTTTTTGGGCTATGTGGCCATGTTCTGGAAGAATTTATTCCTGACGTCTCAATTGCATCTTTGGCTGGCATCTTCAGAGAAGCTGTTGTACTTTGGACATATCATGAGACAATGTGATTCATTGGAAAATACAGCCAATAGGAAAATAGGAAGTCAATAGGAAAAAAGAGAAGCCACACAACAGGTGGACTGATTCAAAGAAGCCACAATCCTGGTTTGCAAAACCTGAGCAGGGAAGCTGATGGCCAGGGCTCTTGGAGGGCTCTTATTCATAGCACTGTCATAAGTGAAAGCCGATTTGATGGCAAACAACAGCAAAATATCACTAAGAATACAGCCTTCCAAGTCCTCCAGCGCTTTTCATTTTCATGTCAATACACAGCAATTGTCAACCAGATAAAAAGGAAATTTGGGCATTCAAAACAGCCACTGCATGAAACTCTGGATGTTAAAACTCTCCTACTAGTAACATTGTTTTCCATGGCAAATAAGAACACATCATAAAGGCAAATGTATCAGTTCTTGGTGGAAATGTGGGGGAGGTGGAAAGATGTGCAAAGGTTTTGATCTTTTTATTTGTCTTAAAGGATTTGGATTTGGCATAGAGGAATTCTTGCACACAGAATTAGTAGTATTTAAAATGTCCACTTTTGGATGTTCATAATGGAGAAGAAGAATGTTTTTTGATTTATATGCAAAAATCCCCAGTCTTAGCACTCCATAATGGATTTGTAAGCAGGTTATCTCAAAATACCTGGCAAAACATTCTTCCAGCTACATTTTTTTATAGGACAATACAGTGTAGCCACAGAATGCAAAACAAAAATTCTAAGGCTGGCCACATGACTAAAAGAACCAAATACATTTAATCCATGCACAAGGAAAAGTTTGTCCCACTTGACACTTAGACCAGTGGTTCCCAGCCTTTGTTCCTCCAGATGATTTGGACTGGCTCCTATAATTCCTGATTGTTGCCCATATTGACTGGGGCTTCAGAGAGCTGAAAGCTAAAACAAGTGGAGGACCAAAGGTTGGGAACCACCGACCTAGACTATGACTTTCTCTAACTCTGGGAGCCACAATAGGTTCCTGTTCACCATAGGTCCATTCTTCACTCCGCTCAAACCTATTGGTCCCTCAAGTAGCAAAACCCAGTGCCACAAATCTTCGCTATGAAAAATGCATCTCTGTAACCTGAATCTCTGTACCCATGCTTCACTTGGTAAGAAAATTCAGTAACTATGCAAAACTGAAATGTGAGAATAAGGACAGATCCTACCAGGCAAGAGGCAGCTATCTGACATTTTTAAAGGGCAAATCGAAAGCAATCAACAGCCAAAGAAATGCTGCTGCGTAGGCTGGGGCGATAAGCTTAGGCTACTATAACAAACCTGGCAAGTGCTGTAGTGTTTTAATGTAAATTATCACAAGATAATCTCTTTGCATATTTAAGTGATGCACTTCAAATTAATTAATACATATTTAAGAGATGTCTCCTTGAACAGCTGTTATTTACTTCCAGACTTTCTCCACATTAACATTGGTTGCTTTGTTCTCCTCCAAAGTTATTCATGCTTCTTATGGTACTTTAAGAATGTGCATGGTGTAAAATGGGGCATTCTTTTTTTCCCAAAGAGATCTGCCTTTATGATAACTTAATATTTTAACACTAAACATTCAAGCAATTTTCCCAAACAGAAAGGTCAAATCCTACTTACAGCATTTGCGTGCAACAGACAAGCAGATGCTTAAGACTACTACACAAATACTTGCAGCAATGAACATGATGAAAGGGAGGCAATCAATCTTCCACTGTGGGTTTTAAGATCAGATTTACATTTGATGCTAGCCTACTAAATCCCATCATTCTTTTTGTGTCTCAAAATTTAAGGCCAAATTATGCACTTTTGCAGAGATTTCTAAAGTGATTGGACGTCGTATGTGGCACTGCTGTAACTGAAGAGAGATGCTGCAACATTTGATAAATGTTCTAAACACTGCGTATTCAGAAGATGGATAGTTTTCCAGGTATGGTGCCTGCTTGCTCTTTTTTAACAAATGTAGACATTTCTGCAACATGTAAATGATTTTGATCCCCCCACCCCTAAAGCACAGCCTTAAACTGGTTCAACAGGCATTCCCTCTTGTCCAGACAACTCTGGGGTTTTGAATTGGGTGAGGGGAGAAGAAGGGAACCTCTGTAACCAAAAACACTTGGCTTCTTAACCAAACTACCATGAATTTTTTTGGGGGGGGGGGCAATTCTTTCATTCCAACTATGTAGACATTTCCTGAGCACTGACTCTTATGTCCAGAAAAACTCAAATTCCATTCCAAGGTTAAATCATTTCACATCAATCCACCTGGAACTCCACAAGGCAGATTTAAGGCAGTTGCCTCTGCAAGACATATCTGGGGCACGATTAAAGAGTGACAAATTATGAGTTATTTAAGATTATGATGATGTTACTGAAGGGGTGGAGACACAGTTTAATTAATATCCTGCCTTTCTTTCATGGAACATGAAGCCGTGTATGTGACATTCCTCAGCTTCAACAAGGTCACTATGCCAAATGCCTTCAAACTGTATTGTGGGACCATGAAAACTTTGTCCCTCAAGCATCAAAACATCTCAAAAAATTCCCATCCCACATAAAGCTATATAAATGTGCCACTTGCAAAACACAGAGAAAAAGACCACACTGAAGGGCCAACCTCCAAAGGACTTTAAATTGTTTGACAGTTTTTTGTGGAGTTTTCGGGCTATGTGGCCATGTTCTAGAAGAGTTCCTTTCTGACATTTCGCCAGCATCTGTGGCTGGCATCTTCAGAGAATGCTTGGCTGGAAAAGAGTTGTGTGTGTGTATGCATATATGGATGGATGTATATAAGGTGTGACCCTGGGAAGGGAGGAGTGATTTGCATGTGTATTAATCTGTTGCTAATGGCAGGCCTCAGGGTGGGAGGATATGCAAAAGAGGATTAGTGTCTGCTTGATTAGTGCTCATTGTCTGCTGGGAAACCCCTTACCCTGAGAGAGTTCTCATTTGCATTTGTTGAGTCTTCATCTTGCTGTTTTTCAGGACTGGTAACCAAACCTTGTTTACCTTCAGGGTTTCCTCTTTCCTGTTGAAATTGTCCAGGTGTTTGTGGATTTCAATGACTTTCCTGTGCATTCTGACATGGTCCAGAATTTTCAGTGTTTTCTGAAATTGCTACTGCTGATTTTTCTGGCTGACCCAGTAGCAGAACATGTTATAAACCATCCTGGGCATAAAATGCTGTTTGAAAACACTGAAATTTGGAAGTTGACTTTTCCTGTTGGAATATAAGGGCTCGTGTGGGCCTTAAAATAGGCCAAAAACATGGTGGAATTGGGAGACAAAAAATCCAATGGCAAGCTATACCCCTCTAGATTCTCTTAATAAAGCAATGCAGACCTCTAAACCCCAGTAAGTCGCTAGCTCTTCTTTAATTGTAAAAATTCATGCATCCATGGTGTCCAGCACAAGTGTCTTGGTGAGCTTACATGTGCCTATACCTAATCGGTAACTATTCTAACAAGTGGAGTCGTGCATGACAATTTTTGTATTATGAAAAATAACTTCTGAACACTTGTTTTTCCACTAATGGCAATTCACACATAGAGCTGGGAGGCATCAATACATTTTGAGGTCAACTTCAGATGTTACAGTTGTAAAATGAACGAAGCGTTGTACTGATTAAGCTGTTGGGCTTTCACTCAAACCATCTTATCCTGACACAATTCCAACAGCACCAGCAACAATTACACTTTGAGTTAAATGAGTATGAAGGAAAGAATCAAGCAATCCTTTCTTTTCCTTGTTAACTTGCATGACTGTAGTAACACATTATAGCTTCACCTTCATAATAATGAATGAATGTGACTTCTAGCAAGTTAGCATCTGGAAAATCACAACTATCTTCACCCCTGAACAGTCATTATCAGCATCTCGAATGCAGTTTCTAAATGCCTTCCTAGAACTGTGTTTATAACACTTGAAAAACATTAGCTTGTTTACTAGATGATGGCTTGTGTTGTAACGGCAGGGATTTCTTAAAATGCAGTTTCAAAGCTGGTGATAATTTCATCAGAAAGACATGACAAGAATACTTCTTACATAGTTTTCTTTGAGTGAGGGATACTTCAGATACAAACTTCCTACTGATCAAAATCAAAAGAACTGGTGTTTTAAGCTAGGAGTGGGCAACATTCAGGCTTCCTTGATCTACTACATTGTGAGTAGCAATTTGGGCATTTGAGCAATGCAAAAGTGAAGCATGTGGCAAGGTTGCACAGTATGATACAACCTGTGTTTCATAAAGACTCTGTGTGCTTGAAACGTATGCTAATATTTTTATTCTCTCAGTTTACCAATATGATCCATGAACCTCCTCACGCGATCTGGATCAACGCTGTTTGCCCAATGGCCTTCTTTCTTGAAATGTGAGCCAATGATCAAGCCATTTGCACCCAAGTAGTCCTTCACATTCTCCCAAGTGACTCCAGATCCAACCAGCACTGGAATCTTCACAGCATCCCCAACCTCTAGAGAAAGTTAAGGAGAATTCCTAATGAACCTTATAAAGAAGGCTAGTTTTAGCCCCTGTAGCTTTAAAAATTGCAAGCCTATACATTGTACTGGCATTATTTATGTCATTTAAGTATGTATTTCAGTGTGTGGCTCCCTATTTTTATGGTTTAAGTAACATGAGCCCTGTTTGGATACCCATCCCATGGTCTCATAAGCCAAGAAAATGAAAATTGATATCGTAACATGTCTATATCCAGTAGAGAAGGCCTGAACATCCTCTGGAATGGGTTGCTCCTCCCATTTGATCTTAATAGACAGAAAATTCACATGTGAGAGGGCATGCCTCTTGAAATCAGTCATTAGCCAGCCAAAGAAACTACAGTTCCACGCTTGGAGGTTGAATAATGCATGCTAGATCAGTACAGCTACTCTCCAGAGGTGATGACTCTATCCTCCCTTTTACCATCAGGATTTATGAAAATACCTTCAAAGTTTTTCACAGATGGTGCAAACACCTTGGTGTTCTTCAGGTCTCAGTGCTAACTCTGTTTCAGTTCTTCCGGGATGGCATCAAGTAGGGTCTTTCACCCAATACAGTGAAGTGACAAGTGGCCACACTAACATCAATACTGCACCATGAGGAAGCTGCCAGGATCTTGTTGCACTTGCATAGCACTTGTTCAAGGATATAGCCAACACACCTCCACCCAAAGTTCATTGCTTCCCTCCCTGGGACCTGCATACAGTACCCAAGACCCCTCAGGGCAGCATCCCCGATGCACCTGTCATGGACTCCATCCAAAGCCGCATCCACACTATAAGCAGATGCCTTAGCCAGTTTTGTTGAGGCTCTTCTTGCTACTGTGTTCCTCCACCTAGCTGACAGAATGATTCCTGTACTTCCCTGCTCCCAAGCAGATTCTTAAGTATCAACATTCTTCTTTATCACACAAAATGTTCAGTAACTATTATACTATACACAATGCTGTCTTTAAGCTGCAGGGTAAACCAGTCTGTTTTTAAAATTGTTCTATTAATCTAAAAGAAAGCCAGCAAACATGGCAACAAGGACATACAAGCCTTCACTTCTCACATCCTGTGACCAATGGCAAAAAAAGAGGTTAATAAAGCCGGTAACTGCTGTAATATACTCTCACCCTCCTCCCTTTGCAGTTCGGCTTTCAAAGAGACAAGTGATCAGATCAAAACACAAATTGGCATAAGCTACTGAATGGGCTTATTTTGTAATATGATGAAAGGAATCCAATTGTATCTACACTTTAGTAGCAGCAGGGATTCCAGTGGCACAGACAGACTCAATTTGCTGACATAGATCTCCATTAGAAGGCCAAATTAAAGAGCAAAAATCTCACTGAACCTTGTTTGCTCCAGTCTCACCATTCAGACTTGTGGCTATTTTGGTTACATTTGAGGAAACATTGAAGTGTGTCTCTGGTGAAATTATGGCATAAATTCTAACTTCCCATGCAGATGTGCATAAGCAACACTGGGTGGGTAACTTATTTCACATTTCCATTACGCTACTCTCTAGGTTTTAGTGTCAAGGCTGTTCATACACTGGGTTTTAAAAACCCCACGCCAAGGACATTGCTCTTTTCGCTCCAGTTTTTTCATATTACAGATTGTGTATCTTGAATGTGGGGATTTCATAGCATTTGAAACAATTTGTGGAGAACTTGGATAAATAAAGGACAAATGAGAAAAGAAAGACGAGAAAGTAGGCAGACCACCTAAACTATTTGTTTGACATTTTAATCTCTCTACCTTTAGACTATTTACCCTAAAACATTGAGCAAGAGGCTGAAACTATATCTGAAAAAACTTAAGTGTGCAGGAAGGATCATGAAACTGTAAGAGCAGTAGACCAATAGAGCATCTTTCCTAGGGTGGTGGTAAAGTATTCATCCATGGAGATCTAGAATAGCCTATTTGGATTGGATTGTTTTTGATGGACAGGTGGGGAATGGGAATGTTTTGATTAGATATCTGGATGCTTGGAAAGCCAAGATGCACAGTAGCTTGACAAATACAACTTCCTAGTTTTGCTTCCAGCATATGCCAAGGGGCTGAACCTGATGATCCGTGAATCGACAGATTTGTAATATGAGATCAAATCAGCCTAATAATGTCTATTCCAGGAAAGTACATCAGGCATTTATTGATCCAAAAACTTTCTCCTAGAACATGTACATCCTTTACAATAACTTCATACATTTATATTCACCCACCAAAATCCAACTCACACTGGTGTCCTGCAGTTATCATTTGCACTCCATTCCTGCAGATGATGTTCTTCTTAGTTGAATGTCAATTCCCAAGCTAAATCTCCTATTTCTTCCCATTTTAAGAGTTATGCTTTTAATTTACTTTCATTAGAAATAACCTTTCAAAAAAGGTTATGAAGAATGTCATCATTCATGAGCTACAACTATCAGAAATGAAGCCATTCCATCTTTTTTTAATTAAGAGAAATGAGAAATATGTACATCCACTTATATAGTTATCTCCACTGCTGTGACAGCTAGTTACAGCAGACAAAAACTGTCATATTTGCCATAGTAGGCTACAGTAAGCATACTACTGATCATATCTGCCTTTTATATTGGGTTAAGTGAGTTCAAAGTAAATCATAAAAGCTGAAACAGTCACCAATCATGCCGTGCGGTGCAATCATTTTCTTTTTACATAATAAGCAAACACATACATACATGTAAATGAAGAGTCCCTTAACAGAACTTTGAATCACTAAGCTTTCCACAGTTGATAAGTATACATAATATAGCAAAATAATGAAATGTTGATACTTACCATGATAAGTCATTCCTGGGTGACTCAAAGAGCAATCCACAAACCAGTGGGTTATTCCCCATGCATCAGCTGGATAGGCAAGAATCTAAATTCTTTTTCAGTTATGTCCACTTACTCTCTTCCCTTGCACATCAGTTTTTAATTTCCTGCTTTGCCAGCTAGATGCACTTTCCCATAGCTCATTGAAGGCAGTGCCAATAGGTTAGAAGTAGGAGAAAATGAATATTAGTACTAAAAAGAGGAAGATAACTGATGAAGAGAACGGGAAGAAAACACCAGAGGTATACAGCTGGCGTGTTGGGAATAACCCATTGGTTTGTGGATCACTCCTCCTAACCCAGTAGTTCTCAACCTTTAGGCCTCCAGATGTTTAGGACTTCAATTCCCAGAAGTCCCAGTCAGTATGCTCATTGTTCAGGAATTCTGGGAGTTGAAGTCTCAAAAATCTAGAGGGTCAAAGGTTGAGAACCACTGTAAACCCATTAAGAGAATGCCTTTTTATAGCAATGTGTTGCAGCATTTAAGTATTCAATTGGAGTGTGGAAAGTCCAAGGTCCAGTTCTCACTGTACTATAAAAGTCACTAGGTGACCTCTTTGCAAGACAACGTTGTTTTTTTTTCAGGGTAATTGTAACGACAGAAGCTGGGGGGGGGGGAATAAAAATTATGTATAACAATTCTTGCTCACTGGAGGAAGGGGGGGGGTTATAAATTAAACCAGTCCCCACAACAGCAAATCCATACATCTCTTGAGCAGAGCTTGCAAAAGTCAATTTTTTGAACCACACCTCTCAGAATCACCCAGCCCGCACAACAATGTTGATTGATGCATTCTGGGAGTTGTAGTCCCCCCCCCAAAAAAAACCCCCAAA
The DNA here is from genome assembly GCA_034509955.1 of Urosaurus nigricauda. NCBI lineage: Eukaryota > Metazoa > Chordata > Lepidosauria > Squamata > Phrynosomatidae > Urosaurus > Urosaurus nigricauda. Next base: position 14,638,048 of record JAOEGL010000013.1, read on the forward strand.
AGCATTTGCAAGCTCTGTTGACAAACTATGAGTTCTTACCTTTCAGTTCCTTGGGATCTGCCTCTACTCCAGTTGCTGTTCCAGTCAATACCACCCCATCAGCCAGAAAGAATTCAGCAGCCTTAGCAGTCTCTTCTATACTGACATCAGCTGTTAGCGCATGAGCACTGTCAACAGCAGAAACACATGTTTACTTTGAGCAACCTGTAACCAATAAACTTAACACACAAATATGTTTCTTTCATATTTCAACAAGTAACTGTTGTCTGGAATGAGTGTTTCATTATAGCAGTGATAAAATATGCCATTTTTCCCCCACTTTGCATTGGTTAATATTAGAGTCCAAATACAGTTTCCACTATTTTATGAATAGCCAGTAAACAGGCATTACTTACTATTATCTGTTGGGGGAAGAGATTTCAATGGCATTTAGATCCAACATCGGGTAGAACTATATGGCAATGTAAATGGCATTCTATGGTACAATCTACAGTCCAAAGTAAATGATTGATCCACTGGATATTGAAGATCCATTGGATGGAGAATGTGCCATACATCTACCAATTAGGTTGGTAGTGCTTCCAGGACAAATTACGCCTTTCCCAAGGGATGGTTCATTTTTAAATAAGAGTTAAAATATAGTGTTAATATTGACCCATGGATAAGTCAAATTTTGGGTCAAATTTTTACTAAAATTTCTAGACTTATATATGAGTATATACAGTATTTACCTGTGTTTCTTTTTAATGTCAGCAAAAACTTGAATGTGTTCTGCACCAATTTGCTTCCGGTATCTTAGTAAGTCACCGGCACAAGCATTTAGAATCCCTTCATCCGCCACGTGAGAAAAAACAAAGCCTTCAGCTCTAATAAAGTCAAGACCTACAAATGATAATAAACCAGGATTACTGTAATAGACCTGAATGAAGACCAGGCAGGAACAGTCAATCACAGTTAGTTGCTAGACAATCCCAAATACAGAATGGAATGTTATGAAAGATCAGTAATACATTAGCATGTTGTGTACATACACACTGCTCATTCTCAATGTTTGCTGCATCACCCTACAAAAGACAATCTCTTATCCTAACTCACCTTGCAAGCTTGTTCTAAAGAAATCTTTATGTTCAGTCATCACTGTCTTCCATTTGCAGGCTATTTATGAAGTCTGTGTATAACTATGAACCATGTATAACTATGGCTTACTGTTCTGATTTTTAAAAGGTATTTCTTTGCTATAACAAACTGTGCAGTATTATACTGTGTTTCAAGTCTCTTTGACATTTGTGCTTACAATCTGCCTACCTCACGGGAAATGCTTCATATATCTGATGAAATGGACTGCAATCCACCAAGCTTATGCTATAATAAAGTGTTTAGTTTTTAATGAATGCCACCAGACTTTTTGTTGTTTTCTGTTGCAACGTACTAACCCCAGCACCACTCTGGAGATTTTTACACTATTTAGGATTTAAAGAATTTTTTAAAAACAAGATAGATTGCTAATCCATCTAGATTACTGTTTCTTAAGACTTCCTATAGACAAAGCATGAAGCTACTATTCCTCCATGACAAAAACTCTTGCTCTATGGTCCAAAACACAATGCAGAAATAATCCAGTTTGAGACTGCTTTAACTACCCTGGCTCAGTGCTAGTGAATTCTGGGAACTGTAGTTTTGTGAGACATTTAGCCTTCTCTGACAGAGAGCACTGGTAGCACAATAAACTACAATTCATAGGATTCCTTAGCACTGACCCAAGGCAGTTAAGAGTGGATTATTTCTGCAGAGTGTTGATGTTATTAGCATTATGCTCTAACTAACTGGCCTATCTTACTGTGCAGCAGGAGTAAGGGAACACTCTCTCAGCCTCAGGGGATGGAAATGGCAAGCCTCTCCGAAGAAACTTGCCATGAAAACCCCATGATAGGTTTGCCTTAGGGTCGCTATAAGTGAGGACGGACTTGAAGGCATGCAACAATAATAGTTCAATAACATCTGGAGGGCTACATGACTCCCACCTCTGTAGAGCATTCAACTTTGTGCCATGCTTACTCATTGTTCTATCAAATAATCAGACATAAGACAGTAAGATTATGGGGGGGGGGGGAGGGAATCTAACCCAGATGTGGTCACACAGACCGAGTGTTCCCAAACATTATCAGAAAGATAGCAGAATGATAACTGCAGTGTAGAAAGCATCTATATTTGTATCTTTATCACCTCCACAAATGTTCTCAAGACTCGGTAATATGCATCATTCTGTGTAGCACCAAACAGATGTAGTTAATTAAATCAGGATCTACACACAGGAAATTATGCACTACTGAAGAACACATGGTACACCTGTTAATAATGAAGCAGTTGTGAACAAAGCTTGGCAAACCATTTCAGACACGGGAGAACTCTGCCAGTCCCACTCGAAAATAAACATCAAAAACAATGCCGTTCTAGCCAAGATAATGACATATATAAGCTTCTGCTATTCAAAACCAAGATATGCTATTGTAAAGCAATCCCTTGAAATAAGAAATGGAAAGTAACACAGGCTCCCTGGAGGACTAAGTGGCTGATAGATATTTTTCTTTATTAACTAATCATACCTATTTGTAATCATTTTCTATCCTTATAAACCATTTTTAGCATCTCCCTTGTATACCTATGGCCTTACATTCTTCCATCACCCTCTGCTACCACAGAATGGGCGCTTTGTGGACTGAGGCAGAAGGGACACCTCTACCCACCATTTTGGAGTAAGCCACCATCCAGTCCAACCCCCTGCCATGCAGGAACTCTCCATCAAAGCATCCTTAACAGATGGCCATCTAGCCTCTGTTTAAAGATCTCCAAAAAAGTAGATTCCATCACTCTCCGAGGGAGTGTCTTCCACTGTCGAACAGTTCTTACTGTCAGGAAGTTCCTCCTTTTCCTGTAGCTTGCATCCATTGTCCCGTCTTCTAGTCTCTGGAGCAGCAGAAAACCAGCTTGCTCCATCCTCAATGTGACACCCCTTTAAATACTTAAACAGGGCTATCATATCACCTCTTAACTGTCTCATTTTCAGGCTAAACATACCCAGCTCCCAAGTCTTTCCTCATTAGGTAACCAATGCCAAACCTCATAACCAAACTTGTTTCACAAGCCATCAGTACTACATACTACAAGGCTTCACAACAATTCTTGTCACTCAGGAGACTAAGAAAACACAGAAGCAAAGAAATAGGATGTGTGGATAGTCTGGAAACATTGAAGGAGCACAAGGTACAACCATGCATGGAAAAGGAATGGGTGTCTGTTTTGTCCCACTGCAGAGTCTGAAGACTCTGTTGTTGTGTGCCTTCCGACTTATGGCAACCCTTTCATGGGGTTTTCTTGGCAGGATTTGTTGAGAGGAGGTTTGCTCTTGCCTTCCCCTCAGGCTGAGAGCAAGTGACTTGCCCAAAGTCACCTAGTGGGCTTCATGGCCAAGCTGGAAATTGAACCCTGGTCTCCAGAGTCATAGTACAACACTCAAACCACTACGCCACATTGGCGCCTTTCTAAATAGTATCAATTCAGGCTGATGAGTTATGAATATAAGCACCTCAAGAACACTGAGCTTAGGTTGCTACAAGGAAACCAAGTTTTTTTCAACATGGATTTTTTTTATCACATTAGTAGTTTTACACTGAGGCTTTAGTACAGCAATGAAAAGGGACTTTGCTTGCCAGCAGACCAGACAGTAGGAAAGTCTTTAAACTGGCAGTTTTACTTGGAACCTTCAAAACACAAATCACAGTTCAGTAAAGATCTATTCATAAAAATGTCCTCATTAAAAACAAGAAACCCTCCATCAACATTTTAAGATCCAATTTATGCTGGCAGTGATAAGTTAAGAGTAACTCTCTCATGAGACAGGCTTGCATTAGTTTTTTTTTTTTAAAGATCTGTATTTGTAGATATTGTTTTAAGATCTTAACCAGAATTTGCAAACTTTCTTGAAATCCTGCTTAAGATGGATTGTCATAAACCATGGTTAGCCTCAATGAAGATAGGCTAAATCTGAGATGTGCAACTTTGATGAAACTGAGCCAATCTTCTGTTCCTGGAGGAGTCATCAGATAAACACTTTTTTTTTTTTTTTTTGAAAAAGCAGGTATTGTAAAACAATGCAGGAGGTTGCTACCACTTACTTAAAAGTTAATTACTGCTCCTGGAGACTACTACCAGGAGCAAGTTACACTCTTCTTGCTGGAAAACAGGTGGTCCAAGGGAGTGAGGATGGGTGTTGAAGGCCACAAAAAACAGCATTAAGGGGCCACTTGTAACTCCAGGACAGCATTTCACCCTTCCTGTGCTAAATCTTAATTAAAGTCACCATGGAAAGTGAAGGAGAAATTTCTGCCACAAGGGAAGTGCATGGTTGCATGGAAGTGCAAAGTTGATATGCAAAAAGTGGTTTCTCAGACATTAAATTTACAGTGGACCTAAAAGACTGTGTGGTTAGCTGTGGGAAAAAATGTAAATGTACCAAATAGAGTTTATGGTTAGCAGCCAGAGATAGAATAATTATGTTTGTTAGCTTATGCATGCCTAGAAGTCTTACAGCTGCGTGTGCCTATGCATGTTTACTCAAAAGTAAATCCCTTGGGTTCAACTGAATTTACATTTGACTCGATTTGCATAGGTTCAAGATCCAAGGTTTATGTGAATTACTAGAAATCAGTATACAATTCCAAGTTATTGGAAAGTGCAATGATGTTGAGAAGATATGCAGAGGTCAATTTAATTCAAAATAAACGAAGAATATAAAGTGTTATCCCAAGGCACACAAAGGGCAAACTCATTCAAGAAGTCTCTCCTAAAAGCATAGGAAAATGTTAAGGACAAAGGAGGAAATATACCTGAAATTATAGAGTGCACATTAATATGAAGATGGATCTGCTGCCTAATCAATTCTCCTTATTGACTGAAGATCCCAGTTGTTTAAGTAAACCAAAGCATTCATCCGCAACAATGAAGGACAAAAAAATAGCATTATCGCTTTTTGAAAATAAAATAGGATATGAAAAAACTGCCAATCTAGGAAACAGATGTTAGGTATAATAGATGATTCATCTGTCACAGTTTGCATCATGATACATTAAAGGGATTGTATAAAAGTAATGTATGCTTTCAGTATTAATCACCTAGCATTCTTGAATGTAATACAGAAATGAAATGCTGAAACTTTCAAACTAGCATTGCAGCAGACTAAAAACAAGGCTGTATTGGCGCAATTTGTATTATTAATGCACAAGCTATAAAGCAGGGGTTTTTTTTTTTTTTGTTTCTTTGCTTTTGTTTGAAATACACTAATGAGGCAAAGTTTAAAGTACTTTTTCAGGATACAGGAATGATACAATTAAATCAAATACACACCCTTTGCAACATGCTTAACAATGCCTATCCACCCCCAATCCTGTGAATGAGGCAGGCCACTACTGTACCCATTTTAGAGAGGGGGAACGAAGGCTGAAAACCATTGTATCAAAGGCTACCCAACTGCATAAATGAACTTACATTTGAACCCAAATCTAAAATAGACACTGCCCACTGGCTTACAGTCATTCTTGTTAAGATCAGGTTAATTTGTTCTTAAGTGAATTTCATTAATTCCACAGAGGTGTAATAGTTCATTACATTAGATTAGTGTGATATCCTGAGGTGCAACTGGAATTAGATGTTCAAAACTAATGAGTAAAATTATCCCTTCTACAATTTTACTGGGCTAAATAGGAAAAATCCTTCAATAGCTTTTTCTCATAAAGACATATCAAGCAATAGTTAACATAGTTTGGGAAGACAGATCATCTGACAGAAATAAAACTTATAGTTTGGCTCCCACTCTTGGGTTCCCAGATCTTGTTGAACTACAGTTAATATCACTGTGAGCATTTGGCCATGCTCATATAATATATTGGATAATATCTGGGGACCCAAAGTTAGAACCATCATGCATAAAAACCATCAAGAAGTAAAATGAAGCAGGATATCCCAGACAAAACTGTTTCCTAGGTTCATCTAACCTTTTCCGCTCTATTCAGAGATACTCATGATATGAATTACAGTTGGCCCTCCACATTTGGAACTTTGACTTTTGCGGATCTGATTATTCAGGGATTTGATTAATATGTTCTCTCTAGGAATTGCTAGATACTCCAGTGCAAATCTGCCAGAAACTGGCTATAGAGTAATACTGGAGGATCTAGAGATTCCTAGAGAAAACACTTCTCTAAGCATTTGTAGGTCCTCCAGAGAGATTCTACGGTTAACTTCTACCTGATGTTGATCACAGAGTTGTGCTGGAGGACCAACAGAGGTTTTACAAAAATGATTTTTCAATTTGCAGGTTTTCTACTTTCATGGGGGTCCTGTGTCCCTAACCCCAGTGAATGTGGAGGGCCCACTGTATTTCTATAGAAATGCTAATACCACACTTAGCTGCAGAATTTACAGATACAGTACAAATTGGTCTCCATACCTGGTCAAAGGTAACCACGGTCAGCATTAACACAGGTTCAAATGAAATGCTGTACCAAGGTTAGCTCTGAAAAGAAAAGGACAGGATAATTCATGTGTACCACAGAAGGAAGATTGTGGGGGTGTACAGACCCGCCAAAAGGGCCAATGCCAGGGTAGAGTGGGGGCCGCACACCACACGCCCCGATTCCACCTCCAAGCCGCTGTCACACCTTGCCTGCTCAGATGGTGGAGGGCATGGGTATGCTCCTGTGGTGCAGTGTTTGTACATGTTGCGCTGAAGAAACAGATCAAGAGCACTGCCACTGTGACAAGGGTAGCTTTTTGCCAGCTCACTGCTTCTTTTTGAGCCATCAAATCACTGGATTGGGGCTGCAGCATGCGGTTCCTGCGGTCCTGATCCAGCACTCAAAGAGGCACTGGCAAGCTGCTCCAAAGGGGCTGTATGTTCAGCCCCTACATTTTTTGTAGATTTGTTAACAATGCAATCATAACTAAGAGTGAAATTTTCCTTTCTTTGATTTTTAAAAACTCACAAGTAAGTTAATACCAGGAGAAAAAGGGTAAACGTGGAGGTGCAACATTAAAAGAAGAAGATGCAGCCCTCAAGATGGTGCTAGAATGCAATTTATTTTCTTTTATGAAGACTATCCAATGCATTCATAGGTCTGCCTCAGGGGCATGACTTTAAGTGAGCTGCTTTTGCTGATCTACAATTAGACCCATGAAGTCCCTTCACCCAAGAGAAGTCTCTAGTCAAAACGTATTAGGAATTCTTTACAAAGTAAATCAGCTCTTTCTAGCATCCACTGGAGGCACATTATCTCATAAATATGCTCTTTACATACTCTAACTTCAACTCCCTGCCGCCAAGGACAGCTGACTGTGGAAATGTACCTTATGTAAAGAATATAAAACTCACATCACATTGGTCTTGAAGAAACGTTCTGTAAGCTGAAGCAGTCACAAATCTAGGCAAAATGCTTGTATACCGTATAAGTTCAATTCTAACTCGCTTCACTTACCTGCCGCAAGAGCAACTGCTACAGCCTGTTGATTTGCAGCACACAGAATCTGAACACCCAAAGGGAGATGAGGACATGTCTGTTTTAGAGAGGCACAAATGACTGCCATGGCTGCAGTGATTTCTGGACCAGTGCTCACTGTGTATGGCCGATCATGCATGTTTTCTACAATTAAGCCTTCCTGTGGAAATTAATACAGAGTAAGCCTAGTAAGCTGTTGAAAAAGAGAGAGCTTTATAAATAGCAGACAGATTTGTAGATGACATTCAAGGAATGTGAGTTGTAATCATACATCAGGCAGTATAACAAAGCACAATCTCTGTCCAAATAACACAGAACCTGGAGGCTTAAATAGCCTCCTAAGTTCTTTGCCTTCACTGCTAGAAACCTAAAAGATACTCTCCGATGTGCACTGGTTGTTTGCTTTGTCCACATTTCTATTCTGCATGGAAAAATGAGATTTGATGTAAACACACACACACACACAAAAGTTAAGACAGTTACCACCTACAACAGTTTACTTGTTTCCTCATTTATACTTACTCTGCTCAGTTCAGTGAAGATCATAGAATTATAGAGTTGGGAGAGACCACAAGGGCCATCCAGTCCAACCCCCTGCCATGCAGAAAATCACAAGCAAAGCACACCTGACAGATGGCCATCCAGCCTCTTTTTAAAGACTTCCAAGAAAGAAAGACTCCCAAGAAAGTTTACACTAGTGAGCTCTGAGGGGACAAAGGATTAGGCAATGAGAAAATGCAATATGAAGGCAAGACACTAACTCAGTATTCAAGCTGAGTGTCCAAACGAAGTCACTCCTGACTGTTGTTCCTGATCAGATTTAAGGAAATTTATTGTTTTGTAGCTGGGATATGTAGCTGGCAAATGAAATAGACACATACAGCACTGTCTGATTTCAGAATTATAATATCCAAATAACAGAATTATGAGCTCTTTGAAGGGAAATAATAGCCTCCTCACCCTGGCCTTAGCCTATTTGTGCTGAGCTAGAGTTAATTACAATTTTGATGTCATCCGCTTAAAGTAGCAGGCTACTTTAACAAAGACAATTAAAAGTTTTATTTTATGGAGCCAAGCAAATGGAAAGTGTTTTAGATGTCATAATGAAGATAATACCAGCCAACTATCTTAGAACTAGGGTACAATACTACATTTTATTTTAAAACAAAATATTTTTTTCTTTCGAAAGAAGAGATGATTACTGATAGTGACTGTTGTTACAAACACCTGTTTGCAGAAATGCTCCATCTAACAACACAATTGTTACAAAGTAATCATATAAAGTGGTAACTATGAGCTGGATTATATTATTTTTGAATAATTAATGCTATTAATTATTGGAATGTTGGGAATGTTAATAGGTATCTTTCATTTTTATTTTAAGTACCACTAGTTAACCTTAATTCTACTAATATAATAGAATGAAAAGAGGCATTTGCTCAGTTGTGATAACTGAAGGAATCTAATGAATGGAATTTAAACAAGTCGAGAAGATGTATTATTCAGAACAACTAGCGAGTCTTTCATTCTGTTTTTGCAAAAGTCCACCAAACAGTGATACCGTTATTAGCCAACCAAAATGTACAATATATCTGTTGCAAGCTTTCAAACCTCCACTGGCTTCCTCATCAGGCAAGGTGTTACATACCAAAGAGGAGAAAAATTAGAAATGTTAGTAAGATGCCTTCATTTTGTTATTTCTGTCCTTAGTTAAGATGGTATGAGGAGGGTATCTTTAGTAGGCTGCCCTGTCCTCCTCTGGCCATGCGGCCATTGGGCAAAGTCCAGGAAATTTTCACCAACTTCTATAAATCAGCACTACAACCTCCATGATTTAGAGAACACAGATACATCTTTTATAGCTAAAATTCTAGGCAGCAAAACTTTATTTATTTTCAAAATGTCTTTAAATTGTTCTAAAAGCACTTACATGAAACTATAAGAATTATTTTTAAAAAATTAAAATGATAGCTTCTAACATTATTCCTTTGAAAAGCGCCAAATGTATACTATTTATAGACCCATTAGAAAATCAATATATTTTGTATTTTATTGCTGAAGGAGCCTTAGCCACCGGGGAGGGGAACTAAACCATACATGACAAATTAAAAAGTGAATGAAAATTAATCCACTAGAATCAAGCCCCTTTCCTTGATATATAATTTTATGTTATCAGTATTTTAGAAAATGAAGACACCCCATCCCAGTCCATGAAATACCCCTCAGCTCCAATCCTGGAATGCCAAATTTAGCTCTGACTACTTCATATTTTTAAAACAAAAACATTTTAAAATGTGAGTCTCCTTCGTTTTCTCATGTGATCTGTTGAATGTATTATTGAACTTAGCAAACAAATACCTCAAAATGTTAAGACTGTTGGGTTTATATTGTTGTAACTGAAACTACACTTTCAACAATTTTTTTCCATCCACTGAATCTGCCTTGATATCTTACATTATCCCTCAACATATACTTCCATACATTATGCCACTCTGTGCTACTAGGCAGTCGATTGAAAGTAAAAAAGAAACCAGATGATACGGAGTTTGAGCTTATATCCATAACAGAGCACATTTCAAATAGTAACTTAGCCAGATTAAGAGCAGACGAAGTTCTTAAAACCCTTTTTGATGAACCTGAACAGTTTATACTGTATACTGTATACTCAGGTATAATTCTAGAAATTTTAGTCAAAAAATTGACCCCAAAAACTTAGGTTGACTTATCCATGGGTCAATGTAAATACTATACCTTAACTCTTATTAAAAAGGGAACCATCCCCAAGAATACAATCTGTCTTGGAAGCACTGGCCTCCCTCTACTCTCTCTTCTATCCAGCCTTTAGTGTGAGCCTAAACAGTTATGCCTGCCATAATTTTCTAGGTTCTTTGGCATAGTTTTCCTTTGCTTCATCATTTAGATCCTTTGTTGAATGTCCCTAAATTTTACCCTCGACTTATCCAAGAGTCATAACAAAATTTTAACCCAAAACCTGCCCTTGACTTATGAGGTTGATTTATAGTTAATACAGTAGTTCACACTGCACACTAAATTAATCTGGGCTTCTTTTAAGCGTCCCACATTCCATACAGCAAGAGCTTTGACTGACCCAAACAGATCACATCAGCCACCTACTATAGGTAGGAAGAGCTTTTCAAGTTATTGTAGAGAAAGGGGGCCCAAGAGAGTGTTCAAAAGCTCCATATGCAGCTATAGCTAAAAATAAACCCTATCACTTTTCAATGTACAAACTGCTTTGCCATTCTTATCAAACTTATTAAATATGACAAGAAAATGAAAGGAACTAGATTAGAGGAGCGTGGAGGACAAAGGGATAATTATTTCTTTCATTTTCCACATAAATAGGCTTGGGTTGATCAGAATTCTGAGTTAGAGCACCAATCAGCCACACATCACACAATCAAGGATTATTTCCAGTCCACATGGACTAGAAGTACGAGAGACAAAGCGTGCGTTGCACTAGAGGCTTGACCAAAAATCTACACAAAAAAGAAATGTTTTAAATTAAGTATGCCCTTATTTTCTGGATGCCATTAGCGATTCTTAATTATTCAACCATCTCCTGTTAGAACTTTCCTCTGACCCGTAAACATCACAATAAATATAATCTTGATCATTATTAGGACAAATTATAAAAACCAATACTCTGACATAATCTTTTGTCAAAACTAGTGCTTTATTTCTGGACTCAAGAGATGTCATCTCTGCGAAAAGATGGAGTTTGAGCAAATATTTGAAGGCTACCACAGGAAAAGTTTAGAAAAGGATTTTTAAAATTATGTCATTGGTAGCTGATTACTCCCATAATGTGTATGTGCTTTCAAGGTACCTCTTAGACAACCAATACTCAAGAGGTGGTTTTGCCAGTTCCTTCCTCTAAAATATAGCCTACTGCATCTGGTGTTCACTGGTGGTCTCCCATCTAAGTACTAATGAGGGCTGATCCTGATTAGCTTCCAAGATCAGACAGTATCTGGTAACTTCAAGGTATTTAGGCTAACCCTCAATGTAGTACCGTATGGCAAATTAAATTGAATGGAGTATCCTGCAATGGGATATGGCTGACTGGCAGGTATACTGAACAGAAGTACTTATGCTGCAATATTTTGTCACATGTTCTACTTGTCCTTGATACTCATTTTCAAGAAGGTCCAAAACATATTGCAGAAATAATCCAGTTTGAGACCATTTTCTGCTCTGGCTCAGTGCTAGGGAATCTTGAGAACTGTAGTTTGTTATGGCAGCAGAGAACTCTTTGACAGAGAAGGCGAAATGTCTCAAAAAACTAAAGTTACCAGAATTCCCTACCATTGAGCCAGGGCAGTCAGAGCGGTCTTAGTCTGGATTATTTCTGCAGTGTGTTTTGGAGCAAAGTTAGCATTTCAAAAAAGATCAGATAGGATCGCCATCTCATAGCAATTAATTTTACTATATTAATATTGTGCCGTATGGAGTAGTACATTGTTAGTCAGCTTCACTGACGGTGACCCAAAGGTCAGTATTAGAAAATTAAAAGAAAGATTTCTTCTTTTCATATGCTTTATAATTTTTGAATGAAAAACTGCTAAGACAAAGTGGTACGTTGCAAGGAATCACCACAGTCTGGGAGTGCAGGGTTTCTGATGTGGTTCAACCGATAGTTTATGCCATAATGTTCAGTGGGCTAAAAGCAGTAAAGCTTGCATGCTCTCTCCCATTCTCTGCCACTGCCTTTATAAAAATGAAAGCAGAATCTAGCAAAATGGAGAGGGTTCTAAACTCCTCTGAATCTGTCACTGCATATAATCTTGTCATGGCAATTTTGATTGTGTTTGGCAAAACAAGCATATAGCAGCAACAATTTTTCAGCACAGATGGCATCATGTCTGAGCATTCACTTGTTTTCATTAATATGCTCCAACATTATAAATCTTCCATATTTATTATGTTCTTTTAAAAAAGAATCACTAATGCATCAAACAAGCCACCTTCCTTCTTTTTTCTTAAATGAGGATCTGCTTTCATCAGTCATGTCTGCATGCTACTTTGAAACAGTAAGATGTATTTCCTTTCTATTCCACTTCACTATTTTAGCAATATATATATTAAAAGGGTTATGGAAGAGTTATAGCTACAAAAAAGACATTGATATATAGACCAATCGCTTTAATGTAGATCCCTCCCAAATCAGTGGAAACAAAGCCATGTTAAATTGTCTGAAAGGAATCTATAGTAACAATACTAAATGAAACCCCTAATCTACAATAGGGTAATACTTTTATTGGAAACAAGTGAATCGTCACAAAATAAATAAAGTTTTTATAAATAAAATTTTATTCTTATTTTAATTGTACTATGTTTAACTCTTTTTAGGGGAGATATGGGTATTGTGTATTGGACTGATTTTTAGATGTAAGCTGCTTTGATTGTTTGGCAACCGAAAAGCGGAATTTAAATAAAGTTTTATTATTATTATAAAATACGAAGCAAGCTTTGGGGTTCTCCAGAGGTCTTCCTCAGGCACGATACTAAGCAAGATGAAAAAGGGTGGAGAACTGAGAACGAAGCACTTGATTCAAAGGTTTGAAGCCTATAAAAATCTTAAGCTAGAACACTAGAGAGATGGGTAAGCCTCATCAAGAAGCAAGACAGACAAATTATTAGTTCCATAAAAACGTGATACAAAGTGCACAAAGTGATTTGCTCTCAAGTGTGCCTGGATGGGAATAACAGGCAAGCTCCTCTGAGGAGAAAACAAGACATAATTACAGTATACACAAATACTAAATAATCACATGCGCTTGCAAAATGAAATGACACCACAAACACTTATATTTCAACTATATTTCGAAGCCACATAGCATTTCTGGTTTTAGTTTCAGTAATTTTTCCTACCCTTCTCATACCACCTTCACTTCCAAGGCTCGCTCCTACTTTTATCATCAGCTTCTATCTGTGTGTATTTCTTTAAGCAAACTTTGTCCTCTCTCCTGCACCTCATATACACTATCTTCTGGGAACTTAAATTCAGACCCTTTTTCCCAATTCCAATTGTAAAGCGGTGAACCTAAACAGAATCCCAGCTTTAAAAAAACCCAATCTGTTCCAGTTTTTAAAAATCTGCCAGGAAAGGCCAAAAGCAGAAACAAGTGGCCCATTTAAATCCAGATTGAAGGATAGAGCAACACACCACTGCTGTGCCGGGGATTTATATTTTCACTTTAGGCAGGCTAAAGTAGCGAGTGGCAGTGAAGGGATACAGGGTGCAATGAAATGAGTAAAACACACCCTGACCTTTTAAAAGGACATGGACCTTGTTAAAAATCTGCCGACCTATGGAAATTACTGCAACACCTGAGGACCAATGGAAATTCAAGTCACTGGTATCTGACTATTGTTGCCTCTGGCTCCAAATGGCCTTTCAAGTCTTGCCTTCTAAATATACACAGCAGAAGACTGCTTACTGTCAAAAGATCTACTGCAGAAAAAGTTGTAGTTGGGCAACAGTACAGACAAGAAGAAGCTGCATTTGGGTGCATTAGTTTTTAATAAGATAAGCATATTTTTTAAAAAAAAATAAGATAAGATAAGCATATCTTATTAACATTGCCCACTACACTACAGTGGTCAGGATGTGAGTGCCATCATGATTACAGGAAGAGAACTAGGAAAAATCATACATGTGCTGAATTTATTAACAGTGGCAAAAAGCCAATGCAATTTTCTGCTGCATCATCTGAAGTATAGTGTCCAGATCAAGGAAAGTACCAGTGCCACTCTTTTCTGTTTTGGTCAAACCTCATTTGGAATGCCGTATCCAGTTCTGGGCACCACAGTTCAAGAAGGATATTGACAAGCTAGAACACACCCAGATAATGATGATCAAACTGATCGAAGACCTGGAAACCAAGCATGACAAGGAATGACTTAGGCCTGAAACAGACAGGCAGGAAAGAGCAGCTTCCAGCTGCTTTGAGGGCAAGGTGTACAGATGACACATGGCCCGAGAGTGACCAGAAGCCATGTGGAAAACGCTGAGCTGGGACTCAGGGGCATGGGGTGCAAATGGATGCTCTTTCTATAGAGGTCTTTAAACAGAGACTGGATGGTCATTTTTCAGGAGTGCTGTAATTATGTATTCCTGCAAGGCAAAGGTTTGGACTAGATGACCCTTGGTATCTTTCAACTTAAAGATGTTGTGATTCTATGAAATGTACGAAATGCTTTACATTTAGTCCATGGTCCATCTAGCTCAGTTCGCTAGTAGCAACAGGTGAGAGTTCCCCCAATACTTCTGGCAGATGTTTTTTTCTCATATGTGACCCAAAATGGTTTAGAAATGAAACTGGAGTAAAAAGAAGCATGTATGCACTCCTCCAAGTTAAAGCATTTAGAATCCCTACCAGACGGTGCACAGACCATATCATCCATGCAAAACCTTTAACCTTCCTCAAAAAATAAGAGGACAAACTGACCACCTAGTGTTATAGGTCATATCAAACTTCTAACATGACTTTCGGAACAGGCTAACTTGTGGCTGTTTCAGACATATATTTATAAAATCTGAATTTACATTCAGATTTAAGAAAGCTGTGTTCCTATTAATTTTTAACATGCCATCACTGAGTTTAATTTAAATCTGTGTTTTTCACAATGTTCTGCAACATAAAACATAACAGAAGGTTCAACAAATTGAGAGAGAGAGAGAGATCTTACAAGTCCTGCAGCCCTATAAATTTCAGCCTCTCGACAAGCTTCTTCGGTGATCTGGGCCAGTGGCAAGGTGTTCCCTGGTGTTCCTATAAAAATGTCATTCTGGGTTAGAATACAGGCATGCATTCTTGTCAGAATAAACATCCTTGTCAGAATAAACTTCTTCTTTACCACTCAATAAAAGAAATAAGGGATTTTTACCTGGCAGTGCTTTCACATGGACCATCCCGATGACAACCGATTTCAATCGCCCAAAAAGCCGGACAAAATTCATGATTCACAGGAGGGGGGAAAGGGCTCAGATTAATTACCGCCAATAATAATTATAACAAAGCACTTTTATTTTAACAGGTAGCAGGCCAGAAGGAGCGTCTGTAAAGGAGAAAAGTTAAGAGTTGTTTGTATGTTTGCATCAAAACGTCACTTGGCATGTTTTTTATTCTAAGTGCAGTATTAACCCTACTCAGAAGAGGGAAAAAAATAATAATGCTTTTAACTTGTGCATGTTATTATGTGATTTTTAATACTGTTCTTATTTTGACTGATTTTGATATCAATGACTTGGATGAAAGAATAAAAGGCACGCTTTTCAAATTGGTAGATGACACCAAATTAGGAGGAGTAGCTAATACAGCAGAGCTGAGCCAAAGCTAACAAAATGAATTTCAACAGGGAGAAATATAAGGTACTGCACTTAGGGCCGAAAAATGAAATGCATAGATATAGGATGGGGGACATCCAGTTTAAGGAGACTTATATGTGTGAAAAGGATCTAGGAGTCCTTGTAGACAACAAGTTGAACATGAGTCAATGGAGTTTATCATACAACAGAATTTGGGGGTATAATGCAATGGCAATCCGAATGCAATCATGGGGTTTCATGTAATTGCGTATTAAGAGTATCTCACGCAATTTTGGGCAAAAGGGAAGTCATTCCAAGCGCAATCATGGGGTTTCACGTAATTGCGTATTAGAGTATCTCACGCAATTTTGGGCAATAGGGGGGTCATTTTTGGGTAATGGGAAGTCATTCTGAACGCATTCCGAACTCAATCAGAATTCACATAAATTTGCTAAACTAGCGAATTTATGTGAATTCAAACTGGCTCCGTTCGAAATCGGGAGAAATTCCTCCCGTGTGATAAACTCCAACGGTGTGATGTGGCAGCTAAAAAGGCCAATGCGATTCTAGGCTGCCTCAATAGAAGCATAGTGTCTAGATCCAGGGAAGTTAATAGTGCCACTCTATTCTGCATTGCTCAGGCCCCAACTTGAATAATACTGTGCCCAGTTCTGGGCACCACAATTCAAAAAGGATGTGGAGAAACTGGAGTGTGTCCAAAGGAGGGTGACTAAGATGGTGAAGGGTCTTGAAACCATGCCTTATGATGAGGAAAGACTTAGGGAGCTGGAATTCTGGGAGGCTATGGAGGCTAGGCTATGGAATTCTGGGAGTTGGAGTATGTTGTGGGGCCCAGAGCTTGAGCTTTCACTCTTTGTCTGGCTCACTGCTATGGAATTCTGGGAGCTGGAGTTTGTTGTGGGGCCCTTTGGGCCCCACAACAAACTCCAGCTCCCAGAATTCCATAGCAGTGAGCCAGACAAAGAGTGAAGGCGCCTCCAAAGCGGGTTATTTATTTCCACAGTGTGTATATAACAGTCTCTGCTTAGGACTAGTGTCACACAGTTTGACTCTCTCAGGGTTTGTTTATTGTTTATAATTCTCCTCACAGGAGGAGGAAAGAAGAAGTGCGCATGCGCGACCGTTGGTTGGTTCCCGCTCTGTCCATGGAGGAGGAGGAGGAGGCCACGCCCCTTTCTAAGCCACGCCCCCAGCAACGGGGGCGCTCCCCCCTCCCCTCCCTAGTTACCGTCTCTCTGTTTTTGGGGCCTAGTCTTCTTGGCTTCACAGCGATGGAGGCCTCGAAAAGGTCTGAGGGGAGTCGGGGACCCACCGGGCCGCCCTTTGGCTTCTTCCTGGGCCCGCCCTGCGCGCCTTGGGCCCCGGGACGGCCGACTCCCGCGCAGCAGCGTCCGACGACGAGGGAAAAAGAAGGGCCCGCCTTCCTTCCTTCCTTCCTTCCTTCCATCCTGGCTGCTGGGTCCCGCCTGCGGCCTGCTGCTGCCCGCCAACGAGGAGGAGGAAGGAAGGAAGGACCCTGCTGCTGCTTCTGACCGACCTCCTCCTCGGTAAGGAGAAGGAGAACTCAGATATATTTGTGGGGAGGATATTTATATATATATATATATATATATTTAAGTATATATATAAATGTTTATATATTTATATATATAAATATATATATTTATATATATATATATATATGTTTATATATATATATATATATATATATGAAGGAGGACACACATGCTTGTGGGGAGCATATGAAGGAAGGCATATATTTATATATATATGCTCTTATGGGGAGTATATATATATATATATATGAAGAGAGGCATATATATATATGCTCATGGGGAGCATATATGAAGGAAGGCATATATATATGCTTATGGGAGCACATACATATGCTTATAGGTAGCATATTATATATATATATATATATATATGAAGGGAGTCGTGTGTGTGTGTGTGTATGTTTATGGGGAGCATATATATATATATAAATATATATATGAAGGGAGATATATGTGTGTGTGTATATATATATATGCTTATAGGAGCATATTATATATATATATATGCTTATGGGCAGCATATTATATACATATATATGTGTGTGTGTATATATGTATATGGGTAGCTTTTCATATATATATATATATATATGAAGGAAGATATATATATATATATATATATGCTTATGGGCAGCATATATATGTATGTATGAAAGGATATATATATGCTTAGGGGGAGCATATATATCTACATATATATCTGAAGGAGGACATATACTGTATATATATCTTTGAGGATTATAGATAAATATATATATATATATATATACACACACACATATCTGAAGGAGGGCTATATATATATATATGTACATACTTGAAGGGAGGATATAATATGTAGGTATGTATGTATTGCAATATTTCCTCATTATAAGTATTGGTGGGGATATATATATCTGAAGGGGGATATATTTATAATCATATTATGTGTGTGTGTGTGTTAAAAAATATCCTGCCCACATGCACCACCTCCCTCATTCACTTATAATGGGGGAAATATTGTAAGGAGAAAAGCTTTTTTAAAATCTCATATATATATATAAATGGGGTGTCCTTAGATTAGGTTGGCTTTACCTAAGTGGAGGGCAAAAGGGAGATATATTCTTCCCTAATAGCTTTTATATTTTGGAGGGGTGCAAACAAAATGGAGGCTGAAATGCTTTTTGGTAATTTGGTGTCTCTTTTTCTTCACTTTATGGGAGGCAAAATATAAATGTGGGGGTTTTGTTGTTATGCTTTTTCATGAGCTGTGTTTCCCCAGCAGCACATGCCCTTCCTTTGCACAAGGCTTCTTTGGGCCTGTAGGGTTTATGGAGGCTTTTTTCCCCCTCCTTGAACCTCAATGTCTGCATCCACACTGGGGAAATAACCCATTTTGGCACTGTTTTAACTGCCTTGGCTCAAGGCTATGGAATTCTGGGCCCCACAACAAACTCCAACTCCCAGAATTCCATAGCTTTGAACCAAGGCAGTTAAAACGGTGCCAAACCCTTTTTGATTAATACTCACTCATTCTTAAGCTTCCTCTCTTTGAAAACCAAGCTGCAGCATACCTTGAATGATTCATCGCTCTTTTTCTTCCCTTTCAGGTTCCTAGTTGTCAGGCTTGTCTTGTCCTCTGCAGGCCACCATGCCCAGCGAGAGGTGAGTTGTCCGTCACATGTCTCTCTCTGCAAGGCCTAAGTCAGAAACAAGTTGTAGGCCTGAAACTCCTTTCGCCCAGTCCCTCTCCACCATTTTACAACATGATTTCATGACCATTTAACAGTACTGTATATACTCATGTATACGTCTAGAAATTTAGGTCCAAAAGATTGACCTAAAAAAACCCGAGTTGACCTATCCATGGGTCAATGTAAGTAGTGTATCTTAACTCTTTATTTAAAAGAAGGAACCATATCCTGGTGAAAAGCGAGAATATAAATTGTCCTGGAAGCACCGGCCCCTATTACTCTCTCATCCGTCTCTCCTTAAACACAAAGAGTTATGTCTGCTGGAATTTTTTAAGTTCTCTGACATTGTTTTGCTTTGCCTTTAGATCCTTTGCTATATGCCCCTAGGTTTTGCCCTCGACTTATCCACAGGTCATAGCAAAATCCGTAATTTTGGTCCCCAAAACTCCCCCCCGAATTATACATGAGGTCGATTTATAGTTGAGTAAAGAAATGCAAGTAACTTTTCATATTAGTAAATTGGGCGATGATAAAATAATGCCTTGCCGTACCCCCCAATTCATAAGCATTTCTGTAAATATAAACATGGATTAATGCACCCAGCATGAGGCAGTAAGACTCTTGTCTTGGTTTCTTTGCAGTAATCACAAGGATAACAGTTCTTCGACTCAGGATAGAGGCGCTACAGACTTCACTGTTCGAACCCGCAAGAGAAAATCCGATGTTGTAGTAGTAAGTGCATAATTTGGGCGGGGGCAGTGGTCCCCAAACTGTGTCCTTTCAAGAGATTTTGGACTTCAAGCTCCCACAAGCCTCAGCCATGTTGGCCAATAGTCTGGGATTCTGGGAACTGAAGTCCAAAATCCCATAAAAGAACAGAGTTTGGGGACCACTGAATAAAAAGATACCAATGTTAAACATACAAAAGTTACAACATACAAATGTTAGTGGTCTCCAAGCTGTACCCTGTAAGTGGTTTGGGATTTCATCTCCCAGAAGCCTCAGCCATGTTGGCCAATAGTCTGTGATTCTGGGAGTTGAAGTCCAAAATCCTTTAAAGAGCACAGTATGGGGGCCACAGCCATTAGTGTATACAAATCAGATAGTAATAGCAGCTTCATTTATATACCACTTCATACTGAACTAAGCAGTCTCTAAGCAGTTTACGACTGTAAGCTCATTGCCCCCAACAAGCTGGGTACTCATTTTAGCGACTTGGGAAGGATGCAAGCCTGAGTCGATGTAAAAATGTTAGTGTAAATGTGAACCATCACTCTTACATCGGCCTTGTGATACCTCCCCCAATACACACACTACCTCAGATAGCTGACTGAATGAAATCAGGGTGCAGAGTTAAGCTAGATATCCAAAGAATCTGGCCTACCATTTCTGAACAACATGTTTGCTATGTGGTTGCTCCTGCTTAGGTCTTCCCGTGCATGGAAATGACTAAATAAACAACAAGCAGAGGATCTGTAGTTTAACTACTCCTGCTTTGAGGAGGGCATTTTCACATGGGAACAACCATTATTTCACCAAGTACACCACTAAGTAAGACAGCCAATGTATAGGTGGCAGCCTGTCTGTGTATGTAATTTCAAGGCGCCTGTTGATTTATAGCGACTCTATGGACTTATAGGGGTTTCTTAGGCAAAACATGCTCAGAGGTGGTTGTACAAGTTCTTTCCTCTGAAATATTGCCTACAACAACTGGTATTCATTGGTGCTCTCCCATCCAAGTACTAACAGGGCTGACTGATTTGCTTCCAAGATCAGATGGGAAATAAAGGGTACTTTATTTCATTACAGTGATACTTTTTGTAAAAGTAGCAAATATAGTTACTTTCCCCTTATTCATGTACAATTCATGGTAAATCTAGCAGTATAGGAGGCAGCCCCAAACAGAGTCTGTTATTGTTCCATATATATAGATTCCAAGATATATGGATACATATAATATTGTGTCATGTATATATCAAGAATAGGAGAAGAGTGGCCCTAAGACGTGTGGCTTTTGGCCTCTGCAGACTGCCATTTTAATGGCAAAAAGGGTGGATTGCTTCTCCTGGAGACCTGTCTTTTTCAAAAAAATGGCTTACGGTAAATCAAACCACTTTTGCCTTGTTTTTATTTTCATCTGTCCCTGGCCCTTAGGGAATCTCAGGGGTGCAAAATTATCACCCAGCAGACCCTGTTCTGATCTAGATTTATGTTGATTGGCAGTACTCCCTTCATGTAGTAGCTTTCTTCTCTATGGAGTAAAGTTTTGTTGAGGAACTTATTTTTTGAAAATGAACTTTATTTTCAGTGTGGTGTAGTGGTTTGAGTGTTGGAAGAGGACTCTGGAATCCAAGTTTTGAATCCCGGTTTGGCCATGTAAACCCACTGGGTAACCTTGGACAAGTCATACTCTCCCAGCCTCAGAGGTTGAAAATACTTGATTCCTATTTCACTGATCAATTAATCAGCCCCCCCCTTTTTTTCTGTAAATGCCCAGTCCTACTAATAATTTCAGTTGTTCA
The DNA here is from genome assembly GCA_034509955.1 of Urosaurus nigricauda. NCBI lineage: Eukaryota > Metazoa > Chordata > Lepidosauria > Squamata > Phrynosomatidae > Urosaurus > Urosaurus nigricauda. The sequence goes on from JAOEGL010000013.1 coordinate 14,659,702, forward strand.
GTTGGTTGCAAGCTTTAAGCCTGATTTTTTTTTCATTGTAGTTTTTACAGGATCCTGATGAAGATGATGCCAAAATAGAAGTTATGAAGAAGCACAAAGAAAGCCAGGTAATTGCTTGCACACTGGATTGGTATGTAATGATAATGCAAAATTAGTCAATATTATAATGATTGTGGTATACACTTTTGAGAACTGGAGTCTTATTAGTGTATGACCTGTTACACTAAGGTTGCAGGTATACATATATTTAACATCTGAACATGTGCATATGGAGTGGAATTATAAACAATGATGCTGTAATTGCATTGCAATGTATATAATTATATTCAGTATCATTGTATAATATATTGGATTTTCAATAACACTGTGAGCTGGTATGCTATACGTTTCAGCTGCCCGTTTGTTGTTGTTTCTGTGCATCATTGCCCTGGTTTTACTCTGTTGAAATGCCTTGTTAGGATGATGCTAGAATAGTTGATTAGAATTGAATTGTTTTGATACTCTGACTACTTTAATTACATGTTAATGTTTACTTTTTGTGTATATTTAGCTGCATTGCTCTTTTTAAATTGTAAGCCTCCTTGAGTCCCAAATTTGGGATAAATTAGGAATACAAAGAGAGATACATTCACTTTTCAGGGCCCAGTTGTGCATAGTGTCTATAGAAATTTTATTGCTTAGTGAGGGTATACAGCGTATCATCATTATTCCAAAATCTGCAAAAATCCGAAACATCTCTGATCCCAAACATTTTGGATAAGGTGGGCTCTACCACTATAAAGAAATGTTTAGGACTGTCAGAAACATCATTTTTCTTGTTGTAAATCTACACAGAAATTTGGTTCACACCTGAAAGAATGTACAGTATCAGTTTCATCTGACTATTGTGACATTGGCTGCGTTCACACTGGGGAAGTAAACCGGTTTAAGTGCCATGGCTCAATGCTGTGAAATTCTGGGAATTGTAGTTTGTTGTGGGGCCCAGAGCGGAGCAAAGCTCCGCTCTGGTCCCCACAACAAACTACAATTCCCAGAATTTCACAGCATTGAGCCATGGCACTTAAACCGGTTTATTTCCCCAGTGTGAACGCAGCCATTGTTTGGGGCAGTAGTTAAAACTACAGAAATCATGATCAGGAAATGTTGCTTTATTTTTCATTACTTTTTAGAGCATGGGCTAGTCCAAATTACACTACATCTTACCAATTACAGCAGCTGGAGGCCAGTGCTGCCATAGCAGATGGGCTCTGTTTGTTGTGAATTCTGTTTGCTACAGTTTGCCTATTCTGGTTGTCAGTCAGCCTGTTAAATACTGGTTTTCTGAACCCTCCCCATGAGGAAGTTTGTCTTCATCTTTGTTTATGCCTAAAGAAAGGTAAAGGGTGTAAGTAAGAGAAGATGTATATCAACAAATATGTCTATTGGACAATTCCACTACTCAGAACTAGACTGCAGCATCCACCTTTATACCCTCATTTGGAAGACCCAAGTTTGCCACAGTGTTGTGCATGCTGTAGACCCCAGATGTGCCATACTTCCTGGTATTATCTTGTGTCCAGCATGGCAGTCTTCTGTCTGAATTTGCATGATGTGTGGTGATTATTGAAATGATTTACTTAGCAGTAACATGTGCATAAAAGCTCCAATAGCTACACAATTATGGCAGAGAGTTCCAAAGCACATGTTGTATGAAACACAAGCATTAAATGTATTGGCCCTGCAGCTCTTCCTCAAATAAAGCTGATATCATAGCATCTGTTACTACATAGAGAAAGTCTCTTGCCATAACCATGTATTGTTCAGGTTATCTTGTAAGCTTATGAAGCCAACATTTTGATAGCTCAGCTGCAGCTCTGTAGTCTGTGGTGTGGCATCCCATAAGCTACTCTCTGGTATGAATTGCCTTCAGTTACTAATGAACGTAGCACACCCTCTATTAGAAAAGCAAGATAGACATAAGAATAGCATGGCTCAATTATAACCTAAAATACAGTTAGAAACTAAAAAACAATCCTTTGAATGTGCTGTCTTGTAATGTGTTCCATGTATAGAAAAGTGCTGTTGTAGAAAACAAGCTGTTCATTAGTGGCTTTAGTCTAACTGAAAGCCAGATAGTACTTGCAGTACAACTACTATTTTTATACAGTGAAAATGCAATTATATTGGTATGCTGTTAGAAGTCAAGTGTTTTAGCAAGTATCTTGCCTAAATCTCAGGGTACCGTGCTAAAACTAAAAACTCATATAAGCTGTATCTACTAACACATAAACCTGTAGCTTTGTAAAATGTAATCGATACAAATGGGGGTGGGGTAACCTGTGTTTCCTTTATCCTGTTTTCACACTGTTTGTAACTTTCTGTCTATTTCACAATTCCTACCTTGTATATGAAACAATAATCCTGAGGTTTGAGTCTGTATTTGTCTGATGGCAAAACCTACAAATCAAAATTACATGTTGAAATCATGGAGGGTAACTCCTCCAAGGCCAAGGACCCTTTTGGAAGTAGTGGCAACTGTTGCAATAGAAGTAACTTGTCTGTTTACAGCTTGATTTTCTCCCCTTCTCCCATCACTCATTTCTTTGGTGAGGGTGTCTGTAGATAAAGTGATCTTTGTCTTGCATGTCACAACTTGTGTTACATATTACACCAAGAGCAGTTCTTTAATCAAGAAGCTGGAAGGACTGAAGAGCAGCACCAGAGATAAGAAAATTAGTGCAGAAAATGCTATTGCATTACATTTAGACTAAAAAAGCTCCAAAATAAATAAAACTCTGTGTTAATTGCATTCACGTTGAAAACTGCACCATAAGACAGTGTGTCTGCTTTGCAGGTTTCATGGTCCTTCATCTCAACTTTATTTGTTGATGTTCATCACTTTGTTGCTGCATGCCAAGGAGTGAAAAATCCAGCACAGGCAGAAAAGTTTATACCCCATAGCACTTTCTGGACAGTGATTTGGAATGAAAATGTAAAAGAAAAGTATCTTACATTCTAACCTGGGCTGCTTTTGTTTTTTCTTTTTTACATAGCTTAATCTTAATTAATATCACATTGGTTCAGTCTCTGAGCAAGACTGTGTTTGTGTGCAGATGTGCATGTACATGCATGCAGTGTGAATACTTTAGTTTTGGTGTCATTGGAAGAACAAGTATGAAAAATATTTTACAGCCCACCTGTGGCAGATAATCATAATTTAGATCTGATTTGAGCAAAAGGATGGTGTTGCATGTTGCTGGGAGATTAGAGCAGCTGAAGCAAGATCATTACTAGCTCTTAATATGGCTTTGAGTAAAAACTGTTGTGCCCCATCAAGCAATGCATATACTGTCAAAAGCTTTTGAGACTACTGTGCTGATTTATGGAAAGTTTAGGGGTGGAAAAACTGAGGCTAGCCCTAGCCAGCATATCTGGTTCTGAGAGATGCTGAGAACTGCAGTTCAGCAGTATCTGGAGAAAGCCAGTGTGGTATAGTGTTTTGAGTTTTCTGGACAAGTACTCTGGGTGATCTGGGTTTAAATTTCTGCTTAGCCATGGAAACCTGCCATTTGACTTTGGACAAGTCACACTCTCAGAGGAAGGCAATGGCAAACCCCTTCTGAATAAATCTTGCCAAGATAACCCTATGATAAGAGTCAACATAAGCTAGAGTCAACTTGAAGGCACATAACAACAACAATATCCACACATGTATATCCTGTTTGATTGTTCATGCTCCACCCTGAGACCTATACATGCAGAATGGAATAAAAATACCTTAAATAAATCAAGATGACATTCATCAAGATCTGGGGTGGGACGTGTGGCACAGATTCCCCCTCGTATCTTATGGCACATTGCCATGGGCAGAAAGGGTTTGGAATGCTCACAGACATCATAATTCAAATTAAAAGGTGATTGATAATTTTCATAGCCCTTGACTGCTTGGAGTAGGGCTAGATGCCTTTCAGACAGCTAAAAGGATTGTGACTTCCTGCTGGCAAAGGTCCACTGTGATATCAAAAGAGATTGTGTAGAGGTATAAAGGTAGAACAAAGAAATGAGGAAAAATAAGCAAAACAAGGGGAACAGGAGGGAAATATAATTTTTAGTATGATGTTTCTCAAGGCTTCAAGGTATTTGGTTTGCATATTTAGTCAGTTTACTCATTGCTTCTCTCCATGGTCACTTTGAGTAGCTGTAACGGAAAGTCAGATTTTTGAGTCATTCTCACATAATGTGAATCTCGGTTATGTGTGTTGTTGTGGTCTTGTGAAGCAAATAGCACCTGAGGTTTTCACTATGATTAAGCCCTCAGCTGTCGTTGTTAAAAGCTCTAAGCTCCTAGAAGAAGCCACCATACAGAAAATTTTCTGCATGACTGGAGTATATGTATGTGTAATAGAAGAACACTAAACCTCAGAAATAAACTTTTTTGCTGACGTTGGTGCATGCTTACCCTGCATTTAGGACCATATACAGCATCACTTATCACCTTGTAAGTTTCCATATGCTTGACTTTATGGATTTAATAGTAGCTAAGTTAATGAAAGCTAGGTTCACTTTCTGTTTGGCATGGTAGCTTTACATGAACTTATCTTTCAAGAATGCAGGGAATAACATGCATGTCAAATTGCAGTTCACATCCACAGTTTTCTTGGTAGACTAGCTGTTCTGTAATCCTGAACCAGCCAAATTCATATATTCTCTTATGGAAATAGGTCTTAAGTGATAACAATCCTTAACAACAGCAAAAAGGCCATCCAGCATTCTTTTTCTCTGATTTCATTACCACAGCAAAACAGGATAACAGTTTCATACTTCCATCTGTTTCCTTCCCACCTGAAGTTTTAATCCTTCTGTTTCTTGATTTCCACTATCAAGGATATCACCATCAGGTGGAAAATAAACAGATGGGGTTGTGAAACTGGAAGCTTCTCTTTCTTCATAGAGAATATCTTTTTGTGTGGCACAGTAAACGCCACATTACAAGTGCTCTTTTAAGAAGACCCCTTGCTGCTTTGGTGACTATTTGCCTTTTCATTTGAAACAACACTGTCTTTTAGAAAATATGAAAAGTAAACTACCATACACTTGTGCACAATGGGTAAAATACTTTTCTTGTATAAGGTCATTCTTGTAACTCTTTCCGAATTGGTTGCATAGAGGATTAAACAGTTGAGTAAATGCCTTTACAACTGTGAACCTTAATGTACCTCCTTTATTTTTCATTCAACAGCTTTCTTCAAATCCTGATGTGTGCACACTTCCCCATATGCTGATCCCTACACCAGACAAAGAAGATGAGCTGAGAAGTCCAAAACTCTCTTTCATGCACCAAAGCTTTACTGCTGCTAGAGATTCACCCTTGCCTGTTTTGGGGTAATTTCTTTTCCCCTCCTTTTTTTCTCTCTCATACCTAACATTGCCTTTTTAAAACTTGCCTTTTAACATAGCTCCCTATCCTTTCTTTCTTTAGTTGGGCAAATAGAGATGAAGTATGGAAAAACATGGTCAACAAAGAGCAGTCTTACGTGAGAGATAAACTATATATGCAAAGGCACCCACTCTTACAACCTAAAATGCGAGTAATTCTTCTAGACTGGCTAATGGAGGTGAGAGTTTTGGGCTTGATTAGTGTTTTAAGCAAGTTTTACAGTAATGTACGATGTGATTCAGATTGTCTTGAATGCTGTGGGTCATGGCAAGCTCCCAGATATCATCTTTAATAAAAAGGAACTAGGCACCTTTCCTTTTCACTTTCAGGGATCTGTCTATGTGTTGCTCAAAGGACAGAGGCAATTTAATTTGGCAAAATATTTGGAACACTCAGGAGTTTAGCTTGTAACTGTTAACATGCTTTACATATATCTGAAACTGACTTGGGCTGCTGCATTTGCTCTGCAGAAATAATCCTATTTATTTATTTAATTAATTTCTATGTCGGCTTTCTCCCAGAAAGGGACGCTGGGAGGCTTACAAGATAAAAACATCTAAAAACAAAACTTCACAATAAAAATTTCAAATAATTAAAATCCTCTATTTAAAACAAAATAAAATTCACGTTAAACATACCAAGTTAAAAACATCACTAAAATGCATACGTCATATAAACTACCTCTCTTGATAACCCTTTAAAAAGTGTGCTTGAATAAAAATATTTTTGCTTGTTGGAGAAAAGCAAGCAGAGAGGGGGTCAGCCTAGCCAGTCTGATGCCACTTCAGCTACCATGGCTCAGTGCTATGGAATTCTGAGAATTGTAGTTTTGTGAGACATTTAGCCTTCTCTATTAGAGAGCTCTAGTGCCATGACAAACTGCAGTTCCCAGAATTCCACAGCATTTATCTGTGGCAGTTAAAGAGGTGCCAGACTGGATTATATTTGCAGTGAGCACACAGCCTTTGTCATTAGAGGTCTTTAGTAACAACAGATGATTGGGGAATTGAAGTGATAAAAGGAACCTCTTCAGGAGCCCCTATTCCTATCACATGACAGATGTTTGTCTGTCTGATAGAGTTGGCTCAGAATTCTGGCTAATAAAATGGCTAATAATCCAAAACTCGACTGTATCCCGTCAGGGATAAATCACATTTTTTAAAATGTAATAAACCCCTAAGAAGGAACAATGTATGCAGTCTTGAAGTCTCATGATAGAATGTGGAATATATATATTTTAATAAATTGTATTTTTATTTGTTTTAATCTGCAGGTTTGTGAAGTCTACAAGCTTCACAGAGAGACATTTTATTTGGCACAAGATTTCTTTGACCGGTTCATGGCAACGCAACACAACATTGTAAAGACACTGTTGCAGCTAATTGGCATTTCATCTTTATTCATAGCTGCAAAGCTGGAGGTAAAATGACTCTTGCCCTGTAGTGTTAAAGCCAAAGAACTGTTAATTGTTAGGCATTATGTACAGCATGTTAGGTAGCCATGTGGATTGAACATGAAAAGTACTGCCTGGATTAGAAAAATGCCTCGAAAGCAAGGGCTTTTGTACATTTTTCCTTCCTCACTTCTGCTAGTAGTGAGACTGCCATGGTCGCCCTGGTCGATGATCTCCGTCTGGGCATCGACAGGGGTAGCGTGTCCCTGTTGGTGCTCTTGGACATCTCAGCGGCTTTCGATACCATCGACCATGGTATCCTTCTGGAACGCCTGGCAGAGGTGGGAATCGGGGGCACTGCGCTCCAGTGGTTCCGGTCCTACCTCTCTGGGAGGTTCCAGATGGTGCAGCTGGGGGACGTTTGCTCCAATAAGAGGGCCCTTACATCTGGGGTTCCTCAAGGAGCCATTCTGTCCCCCATGCTCTTTAACATTTACATGAAACCGCTGGGAGAGATCATCCGGAGGCATGGGGCGCGGTGTTATCAGTACGCTGATGACACCCAAATAGTCTTCTCTATGTCTCCGACTGATGCAGTGACCAGGGATGGCGTCGCTCCTCTCGTGGCCTGTCTGGAATCGGTAATGGACTGGATGAGGGAAAACAGACTCAGCCTGAATCCAGAGAAAACGGAAGTACTGGCGATAGGTTCTCCCGGTCCAGGGATGGAGGTGGTTCCACCTGTCCTGAACGGGGTCACGCTCCCCGTGAAGGACACAGTACGCAGTCTGGGGGTGCTCCTTGATTCGTCGCTCCATCTGACTTCTCAGGTGGACGCGACGGTCAGGAGCACCTGTTATCAGCTTCGGCTGATTCGCCAGCTGCGTCCCTACCTGGACCGGAGGGACCTTGAAACCGTAGTACACGCTCTGGTAACCTCTCGGTTGGACTTCTGCAATGCGCTCTACATGGGGCAGCCTTTGTATCACACTCGGAAGCTACAACTGGTCCAAAATATGGCAGCGCGGGTGGTCACTGGTGCTCCCAGGGCTGCCCATATAACACCAATTCTGAAAGACCTTCACTGGCTGCCGATTCGCTTCCGGGCTCAGTACAAAGTGCTGGTTATTACCTATAAAGCCCTATATGGCTTGGGTCCAGGGTACCTGAAGGACCGTCTCTCCCCATACAATCCGCCCCGCACACTTAGGTCATCTGGTCAGCGGTTACTGAGAGTTCCGGAGACTAGATTGGCGAGTACGACGAAGAGGGCATATTCCATCGCTGCCCCCTGTCTCTGGAACTCTCTACCTATCGATCTCCGCTTGTCCCCCTCCCTTGCTCAATTTAAAAAGGACTTAAAGACCTATTTATTTAACCAGGCTTACCGCTGAATGGACTTTTATTTACCTGCCTGTTGTAATGCCACCCACTGTTCTGCTGCGGCATATGCACTAGCACTTATATGGAGAATTGTGATTTTATTGTGATTTTATTGTCTTATTGGTTTTACTGCTTTTATTGTTTTATTGTTACCGGCTTGTTTTAATGGTTTTTATGTCCTACTGTTTTTTATATGCTGTACACCGCCCTGATCTATGGAAGGGCGGTATAGAAATAAATCATATTATTATTATTATTATTAGTATGCTAGAAAAGGCAAGTCTTAGAGAAAATTTCAGGCTTGGTCTAACAGCCTCACTAGTGTTCAGTATAACAGAAGAGCCTTCTAAATCCTATTCCAAATTAAATATACAGTTGCACCTTCTTTCTCACAGAATTGAGATCTGCAATCTTGATTATTCATAGAGGGACGATCTCTGTTATTCTCAAAGGGGCATGCCCCCATGACGCACACCCCACATGCGCTTGTGAGCATGTGCCCCTTTCAAGCCTATGGGGCTTGAGTATCTGCAAGTCTCCATTTTCGTGGGGGGCTCCGGAATGGATCCCCTGTGAAAACGGAGGGCTGACTGTATTTTAAAGTTGTGATTTTTCAGTATTTCAGTCTTTAATGAGGACACTGGAAACAAATGAAAATGAATTAGAAAACTTCACAGAAAAAGAACAATTTTCAGTGGAGGTTCTGTTATGTGCCTGCCTTGACAGTTTTGACATAAGAGGATGTGATCACTGGCAGTAGCACTGTTAAGTGAATTTGCATTGCATGCTTTGGGCAACATATGAATTCAAGATATGTTGAGTAGTACTTTTACCCCAAGATGTAGACATTGGGCTGGAACAGACTGGCCATAAAAGCCAGCTTCCAGGCGACTAGGGGGCACTTTGTTTTGATGCTGCACGCCCCCAAGCCACTTGGAAGCAGCTGTGCCAACCACATGGAGGTGGCTTCAAAACACACCAGGAGCATTGCGTTTTGAAGCCACTCTGAGGTTGCGGTGGGATTGCCTAAGGCAGCTTTTTAACAGCTTTTCTGCTCCTATTTGGGCCAGCTCTGGGGCGGATTGGGACTACAGCATGTGGTTTGCCAAGGCAAGTGGCTCCGGAGCAGCCCCAGTCTGTTCTTTTGGGTTAGTCTGTTTCACCCCATAGAAAGCTATTGCTGCCTGAAATTGTCTAAATTTGCTGTTTAAAAAAAAACCCAAAGATGACAGCAATGACTTGTTTTTCAGGAAATCTATCCTCCAAAGTTGCATCAGTTTGCATATGTTACAGATGGAGCTTGCACAGAAGAAGAAATTCTTAGCATGGAACTCATCATAATGAAGGTAGGCATGACTCCATGTGTGTTTTGTAAAGCTGAAACAGGGATAACAGTATGTCAGGCAACATTCTACGTGTAAAAAGTTTCATCCTGTGAGACAGGGCTAGGGAACCTTTAGTAATAATAAAAATAATAATAATATAATTTATTTGTATTCCGCCTTTTCCAAAGGAATCAAGGCGGATTACAAAACAATAACAATAGAATACAGGAATAAAAATTACAAGTACAAACAATAATGCATTATGCTATCCCCTTATACCCCCATTACTTAATAGTAAAACACAGTAACAGTTAAAGTAGTTACATAAAAATTAAAAATACATAGCATAGCAAATAAAGCATAACATAGCATAATAATTGAAAGGACAACCCCCAGCTCTCCTCCAACAGCAAAGTAACAATCAATACAATTACATACTTAAAATAGTTATACCAGTTATAAAACAAATAAACAAAAAACCAGGGAATGGAGTAGAACCATCAGGTACAAATGGGGCTAGGATTTAAGGCAGAGTTTAAGTGCGGGGCCGGTGGATGAGTGCTGGTCTCTAGGAGCCTTCAGTCTCTTCTGTCTGCAAGGTTTTTAAAGCAGAACAGAAGGGTGGGGCTGGGGGATGATGGGTGCTGGTCTCTTCTATGTTGCTAGATCGGGCTGATTTGAACTGACAACCTAAACAAAAAGGGAACATCTAAGGTAAGCATTAGGATCCTCTGTGTTGCAGGCTGTATTCCCTTGGGGACAGTCCAACAGAGGCTGCATGCTGCCAATGGACAGCATCGTTGCCCTTTTTTTTCCTCCATCAAGCACAAGCTGCATGGATCCTTTCACCTCAACTCCAGCAATCTTTCTTGGTTGCTGTGCTCACTACAGAGGGAGGCCCTTCCTCCTTCCACACCAGTTTGGAAAAAAATGGGCTAAAGAAAAGCTGTGGCCAGCTGTTCTCCGATATACCTGTAGTAGTGACAAGAGTACTGAAAAGCAGAAAACAGTAAGGAGACAAGCTCCGCATGCTCTGAGATTTTTTTTTAAACCCAACATATTTTGGCCTCAGTGAAAAAAGACCTTGTTCAGGGGCCTCCAGCAGAAATCAAACATAGGACCATCAGTATAAAAACTAGCCTCCTTACTGTTTCCAACGTCTTGCTGTAACCAGTCCTTTATTGTTTTTGCATTTAGTGACGATGTTAGTTCTTAATGGCTCTGCAATCACATTTGGCAAACAAAATGTACTAACCTGGTTTTGAAAAAACCAACTGATATGCATGATCTTTCTTTAGGCACTCGGTTGGAATCTGAGTCCCCTCACAGTTGTGTCCTGGCTAAACATGTACTTGCAAGTCGCATATCTAAATGAGATCTATGAGATGCTTCTTCCACAGTACCCACAGCAAATATTTGTGCAAATAGCAGAGGTAAGGATTGTTTCTGTCCTTAAAATGATATGCTGTCACTGTAAGAATTGTCTTCTGTAAAACTTTACTCTTTCCTTTGTAGCTTTTAGATCTTTGTGTACTGGATGTTGACTGTCTGGAATATACCTATGGCATTCTAGCTGCTTCTGCTTTATATCACTTCTCCTCTTGTGAGCTGATGCAGAGGGTTTCAGGTAAGCAGCATTTTTTTTTTTTTTGAAAAAAGTATGAGTTTTAGGATAAAGGGGTTTTTTTTTTGTAATTTTTGTTAACAAAGGAGAATTTTGTAATCTTCTAGGTTATGAATTTTCTGATGTAGAGGAGTGTGTGAAATGGATGGTTCCCTTTGCTATGGTTATCAAGGAAGTAGGGAGCTCAATGATGAAACAATTCAGAGGAGTTCCTGCAGAAGATTTGCACAATATACAGACGCACATAAACACTTTTGACTTGCTGGTAAGCATCACAGTGAGTGATCATTTCATTGTAAATCTTGTTCTTATAGAGAATATTGTAAAGCATTTTGTCAGCCTTGTGACTTCTACAGCTGACTCCAACATAACAGTCCTCCAGTGTTGATTATTTCATTAAAGGAATGTGCATGCTGTAGCAACAGGGAGTAACATCCACAAGTATGTTTTAATCCTTAAGCCTCTTCCCTGACAGTTTGACTGATTCTTGCATTGTTTTGTGCTTGGATCCATTTAATGTTGTTTGGAAATAATGCATATTATCTTCTTGGCAGTTCTGCAAACAGGAGCGGATAATTCTATGTCCTTTTCTAGATGCCATTTGACATCAAGTCTCATCTGGCCTGGCCACCATAGCTAGTGGCAAGGGGTTGTAGGAATTGCCGTCCAGTGTACCTAGAGGGCAACAAGATGCTTGCTTCTGTTGTAAAATATGAGGCATCTGATATCCTGCTTATCTGTTAATTTAGTGTGACCAGTTCAGTTCTTGTGTATTTCTTTGGCTATGCGAAATCAGACTGCTTCTGAGATCTAGAAACTACACTTCAGTGAACAGTTAGTCATTTCCTCTTCGCATTTTTTTCCTTCTAGGACAAAGTTCAAGCCAAACAGGCCATGTTGGTTGAGAAAAACAGGAGTTCGCCTTTACCCACCGGTGTCCTCACCCCACCTCAAAGTAGTAAGAAATTATCTCAGATATCCGAGCAGCTGTGACTGTGCAAAGTGCCTAACCTGAAGACCCCTTGGCTTGAAGTGCCTTTTTAATCATTCTTCCACCATGAGATGCTGCCAGTGATTGACTGAAAGTCTGTGAAATTGTATTTTTTTTAATGGGGGAAATTTTACATCATGGAAACTACTTTTACCGGACTCTTATTTTTAAATGAACTGCTTGAGTACACCAGCCACCCCAAACAACAAGCCTTTGCTTGGATTGCTGCTAAGGAGGGTGATACTCAATCTGCTGATTTGCAAAAGGGAGCGGGAGAAGGAAAGAAGGGGGAGTGCCCTCTGCTGTTCTGAAGTGCTGAGGATGCTGTTCTTTCATATTGCTGAGGGAGGTGAACTTCTTCTCAGACTTCTTAGTTTACAACTTGATCCTTTTTTAAAAACACTTTGTATAAATGTTCTTATGTGTCTTTAATTTTTAAATAAAATGCTATTTGTGTGTAGTCGTGAGGTAATGTTAATACTTTGAAAGGTGCACAACAGCAGTGTAAATTATTCCTCCTCTGCCAAGAATAGTTAAGAGCTGTGATCTGATTCAGGGTTGTGATGGGGGCAGAGTCCCCAGCCCTCCACGCTGGATGGAGGCCACACAGATCCTGCTATAGAAAGTTATGATTGAAGGTTATAAATATTAGGGACCTCAGTATGTGATAGTTTTAACTAGCAGTGGGACACACAAACAAGAATCCATTCTGTACTGTTGTTCCAGAATCCACATGCATAAGGAGATGAGAGTGCTATAAGATTAAACAGCTGGTTTTCACATGACATATTTCCCAGATTATGTGATGATTTCTGTATATTCTAGAACACACAACATGTTAAAGCAAGACTCTGTGAGACAGTTTTGCACATAAGAATTTTTGTAACACACAGCAGTGTTCTTGAATATACTCATTTCCCAGTCAGGTTATGATGCAAGAAGTACATGCGTTTTCCCAGTTTTGACTGTTCTCTTAAACGATGCTGTTTTTGACTTCCGAAAGATGGTTGTAAATTGGGCAGTAATGGAATGAGTGTAAATGTCAACTTCATCAGTGCAAAGTTGACAATTTGATAGTTTTATTACCAATATGCAGCTATGGATGTGGAAGGTCGGGTTTATGTTGTCCTCAAATTCACATAAAATCCTATTTGCTTATAGCAAAAAGGATGCTGCTGTAATTTCTAATGGCCCCTTTTGCAGGGTAGGGAGGTTTACACATGCTTTCTTGTCTGAGATGATCACAATGTATTAAATTAGCAGCTGGTGCTTCAGAAAGGCATACATCCTCCTCCTTTGAATTGCCTTTTGCATTTTATGGGGTAATAAGAGTTGATTTCATATCTTCTGCTCAGAGGGCAGCCTCCTAACCCTAACCAGCACCCTTGTCTAGACTTGGTTACTATCTGTAATAATATGCAAGAGTAATATTCCCACTGGATGCATATAAGCTAAGCTGTTTTTCCTCTCAATGTATGTGGACTGGTTTGATGTGGATAGATACAAGTGAGCATTTTGAATCTTTCTCTTTGCCTCTTACAGCGTTTTCCCAATGAAAGCTAAGGTTTGTAATATGTGAAAATCAAGGAAATAAGGCTCCCTGTGAGCACCACAAATGACTGTCTTCCCCTGATTCCTTCCAGTCTGCCTGTGTTTGTAGAACCAGCGCTGAAGATAGCTAAAGTAGATAACCTAGTCCAGAGTAGCAAACCCCTCCATATTTTCAGAGTCCAACTCCAGTAATCCCTTGCCATTGGTCATGCCAGATGAGGCTAATGGGAATAATAGGCCAAAGGTCCACGTGCCACATGCTAGGTACCAAAGCTAGGGCATCTTAGACTGAAGGCTGCCTAGCCTTCAAACTGCTGTTAACCTCTTAATGTCTGGCATTCTTTGTCACAGTCAACCTGTTCTGAGGGTTCAGTCCCTCGGGTCTTTTCCTACCTTCTGGGATGGCAATGAACAAACCTTTGTTCTTGTTTTATTGTAGGAGGTCAGGTGTCCTCTTAACTTGCAGTCTTGGACTGACTTTTTCTCTGCATATAATACAAATTGCCTCCAGCAGTATGCAATGGAAAGGATGCATCAAAGGATACTTTGACATGCGTTTTTAGCCACACTTTGAAAGACTTTAGCTTTACGATTTCTAAGGGGAAACTTTAGTGCACTACTACCTGCAGCCACCAGGTGAAAACACTAAGCAGTGCTGTAGTAAACACATCCTGGTGTAGCTGTGTTGTCCATATAGCAAAGTACAATAGTATCCAAAAATCCACAAAACTGCTGTCTTTTTGGGGCCAACCAAAATGCACAAAATATATGATGATGCAAGGTTTCAAAGCTCCACTGGTTTCTTCATAAGGCAAAGGTGTTTAAATTCAAACAGGAGAAAAAAATACAATGATGTTAGTCAATTGGTACTGAAGGACAAAGCATCCAAAAGTCCAGGTAGTAAAGCTTTAAACTCCATTAGCAAAAGTGTTGGACTATGGCTCCAGGAGAACAAGGTTTGAATCTCAGTTGTGGAAACCACCTGGGTGGCTTTGGGCAAGTCACACATTCTTGACTTCTGAGGAAGGCAATTGCAAACCCCTCAGAACAAATCTCCATGATAGGGCTGCTATAAATCAAAAATTATGTAAAGACACACAACAACTATTTTACTGTGCTTTGTCCTAGGGCCTTTTTTTGCCTGTCAAAGGCATCTTTAGCATGCTCCTGTCCTTTTCTGTTCTTGTGTGTACCAAGTAGTGAGAATTTAGTCATTAAATTCTGCTTTTCTGAAACAAAGCAGCTGGAGTCACTGAAATGTGAGGAAGAAGACTGGCATAAAACTAAGTATAGCCTTGATTGTAAATTTAAATATTCACTCGCGGCTGAGATGGTGAGAGCTAAAACTTGAGAGGCAGCCACAGCTGCTCTCTGCAAGGCTTGCAGAATGATCACATCCCTGTTGAACATATTTAGATGATAATACGCATGTTCATGTGAGTTATCCATAAAATTTAAGAGTTGACTCAAGTGTTATCCAGTGTTTCTTAAGTTATCTGACAAGGCAGACCATCAGGCTTTTCCCCACTGGCATAAATGGGCACTTGGAAACTTGCTTTGGACCCACAGGTAATGGCTTGCAGGCTGGACTGGTTTAAGGATGACCGCTTGGAGTATCACTGACCTAGTCTAAAACATCCCTGATAGAAGGCCATCCAAACTATGTTTAAAAACAAAAGAGACCCTGCCGCCGTGAAAAGACAGCCCATTTCCCATCATGCAGGTCTTTCTAATGTTGAATCAAAATCTCCTTTCCGGTAAATTTAATCCATTGGTTCAGGTCTTACCCTTTGGAGAAAACAAGCTTTCTCCATCTCCATAAGGAGATCTCCTTAAGTAGAAATTGTTTTAATCCTCTTTATCTAACACCACCAAAGCAGCAAACTTCATAGCAATTTGGAGGGAGGTGAAGGATTCCTCCTATTCCTCTGTCTCCCCTAGTCATATGTAAACATTGGATCAGCATGTCCTGCATTGGCGCTCATACCTAGGATAGAAGGAAGGTCAGCAGCATAACCATGTGTGATGGAGTAGGGATTACAGAGAGCTGCCCCTTTCTTAAATATATGTGCATTAAATCCAATATGTTTCAAAGCAGCTCAGCTGCTACTGGAAGTAATCCCCTTTTGGTAATGACTAGGTGTTCATCCTGGGCATAGATAAGGTGTTGTGTTGTTTTGCGCAATGCTTGGATATCAAATGTTGCAGGGGTCGTAATGTGAACACGTTTGGTTTTTTGACTGGTGGGTCATGTAGTGCAGATCTACCCACGGCAAGCCATCTATCTACACAGAGATGTTGTTCGGGGTTAATTAAACTGGGTTGGTTACTAAGGATTAGTTAACCTCAACCCTGTTTCTGAGCTAAAATAATCCCCAAGTAAGCTATTCTTAACCTCAAATAAAAGTAGCCACATGTAAATTCAACACCAGTGAGCTCTTGTAACCCAATCAAAACTCAAAGGGCCTCAACATTAAATTTTTAATATATAAGCAAAACTTGAATATAATTTCCTAAAGAGGAGTAGGAAAGAAGCGAGAGAATATATCTATGATTACTTTGATTTTCTATCTCAGTATTATTTAACTTCCCAGTCCTGGACTGATTTCAGTCAATCAAAAGTGAACTCCCATTTCCAGCCCTGCTAAACGGCTATTGTTTGATTTATTTGCTTATTTACAATAGTTAACCTCATTCTTCTGCCAGATAAAAACTCCCATAGACCCATAAAAAGATATCCCTTGCCTTCAGATTTGCAAGCTGAAAGACAGAACACAAAAGGAAAAAGGCATTGGGTGAGAGGAGGAAAAAACACCACCACTGTGTGTTCTCATTTAAAAGAATAACACCATGAAGACAACACTTGAAACTTCCCTGTGAGGTAGTACGTAATTCCATTTTGCAGATGAAGGGATTAAAAATGATAGGCAAATCACTAAGCTTGTGCTAATGGCCCCTTTGCAGAAGTGGCTGCTGATCGTTTTTCTGTTCTAAAATCCAGCTCCTCCTTTGTGTCCTTTCATCCTTCCTTTTTTAGCCTTTTAAGCCAAAGAGAGCCAAATTTTGCTTACATTCTCACAGCTGTTTCTTCCTTGCTCCACAATCACCTGTAAAGAACTGAGGGGCTGGGAATATTGGCAAAGACCCTACATTGCTGATTTAAATTACAAATGTGTATGGCGTAGTGGTTTGAGCATTGGATTAGGACTCTGAAGGCCAGGATTCAGTTCCTCACTCTGGTGACCGTAGGCATGTCACACACTCTCAGCCTCAGGGGAAGGAACTGGCAAAACCACCTCTCAAACTTCCTTGCCTGAGGAAACCTTATGAAATTCATGGGGTCGCCTTAAGTCAACAGGCGACCTAAAGGCACAAACACATATAAAAGATACACCCAACTTTGTCTCACGGAAAACAAGCTAAAGAGCTTAAATATGTCTTGGGGGCACTGGAGGCAGGACAGCCTACCTCTTGCAGTGGTTTGAAAAACTCAAGTCAGACCATCACAGCAGCTGTCACAGCACCTGAAGGCATAGTCAAAAGGAGGACAAATTCCCATCCCTTATCATTTGGTCATCTTTGACTATGTGCTTAGAAGTCCCCTCCATAAAGTTCAGAGTCTCTTATAAATCAATTTACATTGAATGAGGTGTTTGTAGCCTTTGTCATTCTGGGGAGGGTTCAAGTACCATAGTACATGGATAAGACTGGTGCCTGTAGGGTTTGAGAACAGGAGAATTGGGTGAGGGAGCTTTACTTTGTGGGACGTAGAAAAAAATGGAGAGAAAAAAGGCCTACCTTAGTGTTACAACTCACTCTCAAGTGAGAAGCATGTGCAAACTATATTTCCCCTTTCATTACTGATAGATGAGTCAGACAGATCTGACCGATGATAATTCTGAATGCTAATTCCCAAAGGTGTTCAAATGCAAAGGGGATGTAGTAGTCAAGTCTGCTGTAGTTAGGCCATTTCTTCACATTTGGACATTCTTTTCCCTCCCACTTACTTGCATGCTTCACATAAAATATGAGTTTACCATATTTTCTCTCCAGATTTTCATTTGTTCTCATAACTAACAAATACATTTTCAGATCTACACTTTCTTTTATATTCAGATTTTTTTTCTCATTGGATTATGAATTGAATTCCAATATCTTTTGGCCCGTTTACAAGACCACCAAAGATAGGAAAAGATTCCTGGTTCATCTTCACATTTCCAGCATGTGTTTTAAATCTTCTTATCTGTTTTAGCTAACCTATGGGGAGTGAGATACCACCTATATTGCATTTTACAAAAGTTTACCTTCACATCATAATTTAAGGTGTATTTAATCCTTTTGGACCATGATTTTTCTCACTGTTGTAATAAATTATTTTGCCTTAATTCTTGGGCCCACTTCACTCATTTATCCCTGAATTATTTAGTATTCCATTCCAAGTTTTAATAATAGTTCATAACATTTGGAAATTTGGTGGTTACAATTTGATTTGATTTTATTTTTTTCAAATTCTGATTCACCTTTCCTAATTCCAAGTTTTTTCATATCCATCATGAACCTTGCCCTCAACTGACAATGAAGAAACCAGCTAAATCTACTGGTTTTTCTTGCTTGGGCAAGTCACACTCCCAGCCTAATATCTTTATCACATTCACTATTATTAAAGCACAGGAGAAGGTAACAGCAAACCTCCTCATGCCAAGAAAACCCTAGAAGAGGGTCACCATAACTTGGATTAGACTTGAAGGCACACAACAACAGCATCCTTGTTGCAGTACAATTTGTGGGACTCAGTCTTGACTGTAGAATGAAGCCCCATTTAACTGACACAAAGATAAAACCACCTATAAGAGGCTTCTTAATTCACCCAGCTGGCTGCATTTTTGGCTTTTTGGGGGAGTGTGGGCTTATGGAAACTATTGTGATGAGCGCCTGAACTTCCAACTTTACTACTGATGGGAAGAGATGAACCTGTCTTTCCTCTGCCTCTACCCTGAGATTCCTCTTCCTCTTCTCTGAACCAAGAGCCACCTCCAGCTTGAGCTCCTGGCCGTATATTCGAGAACATTTTGCTAACATGTTTCTTGTTTTCTCAAGTTTACATCTCCGAAGTTTTCACGGTTGCTACGAGGCAGACTGTTTGAGTGATGAAAATAAATCTGTGTCATTTTATTTCCCACCCCGTTTATGTGTGAAGTTCATTTCTGCTCGTTTTCTCCGACATATACACACATATTATGCATGATTATGCAGGCTTAGTAAAATACTTGCACTCTTTTTCTGAGGCTCTGTGTGAAGGAATACATATGCACAGTGCTCTGTTCTCGAAAGACCATATGCTCGGGTCTGTCAGCTTAGAATAACCCAGAAAAGTGATGCTTTAATTCAAACAATAAACTTTCTCTCTGCCCCCACCTATCTTTCAAGGTTAATTAATCTCCCTTAAAATACCTAAAATCCATATTCAGCAGCGCCAGCTGAAGACACTTTGATTTTTGAGGAGGATGACAAGATGGCACCCACCGCTCAATTCCAAACATAGATATAGGCACTTTCTTTATCTTCTGTGATGGAACAACACACTCCACCACAACTGAGGAGAGCAGAGAGACCTAGCAGATACAAGGCATATTTACTGGAATTCAATACATGCCTTTTCCCTCCAACAGAGAAGAACTGCCACTAGGGCACTACTGTCTTTTCCATACCATCCAGCATTAGCTGCCTCATGTTAGGGCTGGTCCTAATATTCAGGCATGTCCTACAACCAGAGGAAAAGGACATTCTAAATATCTGAATGTAAAATGTTATTTTTTAAGAGCTGGGTCATTTTCCCTCCAACATGGAATCATGGTGGTATAACTATGTAGTGTGGAAGGCTACCCAGTTTTAGCATCTGCTGGCCTTTTTTTTTTCTCTTTTTAACCTAGAGTACCAGCCAGAGTTAGTCTCTAAAACTCATCTTGCACCATGCAGAAAGCTGAGCAGAATGGCACTTGTTCGCTGTATCACTGCGTGCAATAAGAGTAGCATTCCCTCTTCCACATAGGAATGTAGCCCGAGGAAGGTTGTGTTGTTTGGAAAACATGGTCCTCCATGCCGTTATGAAAAGCTCATGCTGTCAACTTCTTTCTTTCAGTTAAGTCTTAAAAGTGCTGCAAGATCTCTCTACATACTGATTCTACAGACTAACACGGCTATAGCTTTGAATGTAAAAGTTTGGAAAGAGGAAGGGGAAAAGGGATCAGGTCTTCCAAGTCTCACACCACCTTGAGCCAATCTTGTGCCCCCACCATCTGAGAAGTATAGAGCTTAGCTCCAAACAGAAGACTCCTTTGGCAATGTTCAAGAAAGGGATTGGCTTCTATAAAGAAGGATCCATGACCACCCAAGCAATGGAGACAGGGAGGGCTGGAGTTTGCCACATAACTTTCAATGACAAGACACACATCAATCCATCTTGTGCACAGCCTATCTCCTGTCTGGCTAAGGGAGACTCGGCTGGGCCAGAGAAGCATTAACATTTCAGTTAATAGGACCAGCCCTGCCGTTAGAGAGTCTGAATCCAGCTTGGGTTACTTATTAATGAAGCCGGAAAGTGCCTACACTTTAGACTTCACTTAGCTGTGGGGCGCCTTCGAGCACCAATTTGACTTCTATTAAATGACTAATGGCTATTGAGACATAATGTCCTTGCAGCCGATAGCACATCCTATTTGGTATTTAATGTTTAAATATTTAATTAATTAAACACTGCCAAATATTTAATTAAATGCCATCAAAGCCATCCTGACACTTCCACTATGTATTATGCAAAAAAAGGAAAGAGAGGGAGAGAAAGGAGAGCAACAGGGGGAAATGGGGGTGCTTCCCCCCCCACAACCCACTTCCTCAGTGTTAACAGGGATTGCCTTCTTTTGCCAAGTGGGCAGGAGGCCACCAGATGAATTGGAAGGGAAGCAGAACTTGGAAAAGTTACTTTTGGGGTCACAATGTCTCCAAAAAAATCACTTTTGTGGTTCACAAAAGTAAAATTTCCAAGCCCTGGAGGAAAAGGCAAGCACATTTTGCATTATGAATCAATTGGGCAACTCTATAAATGTACAGTCAACCCTCCGTTTTCGCAGAGGATCCATTCCGGACCTGATGCTGGTCTTTGACCGTAATAAAGAATCTCATTTCATTTCATTCCGGACCCTCCCCCCTTTGCGAAAACAAAAACTGCCAATATTCAAGCCCCATTGGCTTGAATGGCAGAGTGCACCGCATTTTATCCCCCTCCATTTGTTGCTCACGCATAAGCAAGGGACGCGGATCCCAAGTCCGCGAAAATGGAGGGGCAACTGTACATGTTTGGGACGCCTTCCACACTACATAGTTATACCACCATGATTCCATGTTAACTGTCATCCTGCAGAATCCTTAAATTTGCAGTTTAGGGAGAAGTATTTAGGATTCTCAAGCCAGGGAGTCCAATGCCTCATAGAACTATGCATCCCAGGATCTCATAGGATGCAAGCAAAGGGTCCATTCACACAAGCAAAGCAAATATCTTTTTTTTTTAAATCAATGTAGGCCTTTGGTTGTTAACTAGTTGTGACCGAAAGAATTTTTTTTTAATGAGTTGTGCTGTGCACTTATCTTCTTTATTATGTGTTTTCTTCCCATTCTATGATTCAATATTGTGTGTTCCTCTCCTAAGCGTGTATGTACCTTATCAATAATAACTTTTGCCATCTTGACCACATTTTGATGTTACATAGCCCTGTGCCCCATCTGTGACATATCGGAGGATATGGATTGTGTGAACAGACTCCAATGTGCTCAGATGAGAGGAGAGCAAATGACAGTGTTACAATGGCCAGAGTTTGGGAAAAGTTACCGGTATCAATTCCCAGGATCCCCTAGTGCTGAGCCAGGGTAGAGATGACAAGTATGTGAATCCTTCATCCTTGATATTGTAGTCCAAAACACTTCAAAAATGATAGATTAGATTGGAGTAATGGGCCCAGGAACTGGTAAACACACACATGTTTTTGTCAGTAAAGTGTGTACCAAATGAACATGAGATGCAGTGCTCTACCTGAAGATGAAGGTGCGCTGCCAGTCTATTGACTTTTAATTATTTAAAAGTAAATGAGTGCTACTTAGCATGGCATACCTGACAAGAGTTTATACTCCTTGTTATTTAAATATTTACTCTGTTATTCAATAAAAAATGAATCTGCTAAAGAATTTTTTTTTAAAAAAGGGGGAATGTAGCACATTACCTTAAATGAGTGCAGAGTTTCTTGAAAATTGTCCAGAAGCAATAATGGGATGAAGTTGGCCCATAAGAAAAATTCCAAAATTGACTGGAGGTCAAAAACCCTCTTTAACCCGGTACGTAGATATAAACAAAGTAAGTATATTTTATGTATACATAGTAGTTTGTGTAGTTTAATGTAATGTTTTGTATTTTTATAGTGGTTGTTGTTGTATGCCTTCAATTTTTTTTCCAGCTTCTGGTGACGCAATGTCCATTTTCTCAGCACATTTCTTCAGAGGGGGCTTCCCATTTCCATCCTCTGAGGCTGAGAGAGTGGTTTCTATGGCTCAGCGGGGATTTGAACCCTTCTGTCCAGGATTACAGTCCCAATGCTCAAGGCACTACACCACACTGGCTCTCGTTTTTTAAATATTTAATACAATATTTTAATATTGTAAAGTGTTTAATTTGTTTGTAAGTGAATACAGAACAGTATGTAGTTTGCAAAAGTATACTGTGATCGTTTCACCTTAGAATCATTGTAAATTGGAAATGACTTGAACAACAACAACAACAACAACAACAACACGTTTTACCCAGAGCTTTACTACTCTGCTGTATGGCATCTGAAGTAGGTTAATATTCATGAAAGCGCATGCAAAAATAAAAACCACTTAGTCATAAAGGTGCTGCCATGTTTCTTTTCTCTCTGTCCCACATCCTCCTTTTTTAAATCAAACATAACAGTTACTCAGACCAGTTGCTAGAACTTGTTTCAGGCTCTGAGGGTCCCAAGTCAAAGCCTGAGATCTAATGATAGCATCTGGTTATGTCGCTTGTCATACAAATACATGCACACAATTTATTTTTCTCTCTGGAACTTAAGACACAAATCTTGGTTTCAAGGGGATGTTCCCAGATCAAAGTGAAATAAGGAGACTATCCCTTTTCTCTTATTTAGCACAAGAAACATTTAATCTAGCTTACTTTCTACCAGCCAGAAGGTGGATGAAGAGTAGAGCAAAGCTGAGTGGAGGGTGAGTCTTGGCACCAAATGATTGGGAAGGAAGAAGGAAGCTAAGTAAATGCATAGTTTCCATGGAGAGGCTTTGCAAGTTATATCAACTATTGAATTAAGCCTTGAAAACTTCAGCAAGCTGCCACTCTTCTAGATGTATCAGATATTTGTACATAACCCTTTCCTCTTGCCCAGAGCTGAGACCATTGAAACTGAAGAGTTTGCACCCTCATCTCTTACTTGAATATGTCTCCCATGAAACTGGAGACTCAGAGCCAAATCCTGAGATCTTGGCAACTCCACTCAGAATCATCTTCATTTTTAGGTAGAATCTAGTCTGTAGAATGTAGAGAGATCTTGTAGCACCTTTGAGACTAACTGAAAGATAGAAGTTGGCAGCATCACCTTTCCTAGACTTAAGTCTACTTCAGATGCATTTGGCATACTTCCTCAAATGCATCTAAGGAAGTATGCTGAAGTCTAGGAAAGCTCCTGCTGCCAACTTCTTTCTTTCAGTTAGTCTCAAAGGTGCTACAAGATCTCTCTACATACTGATTCTAGAGACTAGATTCTACCTAAAAATGAAGATAATTCTGAGTGGAGTTGCCAAGATCTCAGGATTTGGCTTTGAGTCTCCACTTTCACGGGAGACATCTTAGTCTCAAAGGTGCTACAAGATCTCCCTACATGCGGATTTATTTTTAGGTGAAATACACAAGAACCTCAATTGCTAGAAAACGGAAAGAAAGAATGGAATGTGGCTAGCATTAATAATGATATTTTTCTTGCATTTAGTGCTGATTGAGTATCAGTATCGTACTCTGCAGTTACTTTGAATGTACTGTCATTTTAAGGATTAGAGTCATAATATTAAAGAGACCTATGGGATCACCTAGCGCAGTGTCTTGCTCTACAATAGAGGATGTGGCGGCAGCTTCCGTGACATTTTGTCCAGTTTTATAACGTGTGGATGTGTGTGAGAGTGTGTTCTGTTTTCGGTATAAGGCTCCAGAGAGACAGAGAATGAACTGGATGTATTAGGGATATAACCGCCTCTTTGGCATATATGTTCAACATCCTTTTATAGCATTCTGAAAATAAATCAACTGTAGGGATGTTCTTTTTAAAAGAGTACGTATTGATTGGAGGTCTTCAAAGAGGATATTTCAAAGATTCGACTGCCATCTTGTGGACAAGCGCATGCCTACGTTAATTTGGGCCATGCACTCTGCAGCCTAAGGGTTAAGCCACATTGCATGTTTGCACAATGAAGCCACTCATTTTTAAATTAAGTTTATAATATGGTGGATTAGTTTTGGGAAGAGTGAATAATCACAATTTCCCTGCGTAACTAAAGTTTTTGCTTCTTCAGGATGAAATATTTTCAGGTATGACACCGAATGACTGATGGAGTCGGTCTTAATCATCTCAGAAAAGTATGCTTTTTTTTGTCCCCTTCAAAATATGGAAGTTACAAGGAGAAGGATTGCAATAAACTTTAGTACAAACTGATGATTTGGTGAAGTACTGACAAGGGAAGCTGATGGTTGGCCCTAAGACTCTGCCAGTGTGGGTTTCATGCATTCAGAACAATGTCACATATTTTATTATCTCGTAGCTTCTACAGCCAGAATTGTAAAGGACTGATCTCTCTCCCTCAGGAAAGTTTTATGTGAAAATTTTGTACAATTGTACTGCATCAATAGGTGAGAGCTTAACAAATGTACAGCTATATTTTTCCTAACATTCCCGGTATGTGATATATATATATAGTGTATTTTATTTACTATAGTCTACATTTTATTTCCTATTTATTTCTTTTTTACTTAACATTGTGATTTTGCTTCTTACATTGTTGGACTTTGGACCACAAATGAAATATAAATGCGTTAAGTAAATAAAATATAAGAAGAGTAAGAATAGGGAGGACAGCTATGAAAGAACTAGAAAAGCTCCTAATGAGCAAAGATACACAACTAAGCACAAAAGTTAGAATCATACAAGCAATTGTATTCCCCATTACTATGTATGGATGTGAGAGCTGGACTGTTAAGAAAATGGACAGCAAGAGAATAAATTCATTTGAGATATGGTGCTGGAGAAGATGCTGAGGATACCAAGGACAGCAAAAAGAACAGATAAATGGGTCCTAGAATAGATCAAGCCTGAAAAGGACAAATACAGTACATTCAAATTGCGTATGGCCGAATCACCTTCTATTTGAATAGAACCAGAATAATTTCCATCATGTAGACTGGTCCTCACACAGTACCAGGCAGCTATGTGACTTTGATTCCCACATAACAATCCCTTGCAGCTGCTCACCCGTTCTTACACACTCTTGCTTCTAACGTGGCCATAGTATGGCTAAGCAGGCCTAACTTAACATGGCAGAGAGCACTGAGGAGCGACTCTGACAGACCCCACTCAGTGGACTGAAAAGAGGAGAGTGCTCCCAAATGGCAAGGCTATACACATTTCAAAGGAATACAGATTATTCTCCAGAAAAGAAGTAGGCATAGCTAGTGGTGAGGGCTGACAAGAGTTGCAGTGTAACAATAATGGGAGAGCCCCAAGTTGTTCATTCATGATCTAAAGCAGGAGTGGGGAAAAGTGCATTCCACAAGTATCTCCAAGACCCCTCTTACAGCCATTAGTGCCTGGTAGAGCACCCCTGCAAGAAGCCTCTCCTAACTACAAAAATGCAAACCACCACGAAAGGTGCCGAAATATATGAACAATACATTTTACTTCTAGGAATTTAGCACACAAATCTGTATTTCTGCATTCAAATTACAAGAAAAGGGATCCCACTAAACATCAGTGGAATGGACTGCCTCAGAGCATGGTTGATTCTCCTTCGTCGGAGGTCTTTAAATAGGGGTTGAATGGCCATCTTTCAGGAGTGCTTTAGTTGTGTATTTCTGCATGGATTAGATGGCCCTTCCTATGATTCGATGACCTGATCAACACCATCCGAGAGTAGACTTGCCTTTTTCAGAGGTCTTTAAATATAGTTTGGGTGGCCGTCTTTTGGAAGTACTTCAGCTATGTATTCCTGGCAGATGGTTGAACTAAACGGCTTTTGCAATCCCTTCCAATTCCACAATTCTGCGACTTACTCACCAGGTGACGGCATTGATCCTACACCTTTGACAGATGTTCACTCTGTCTGTCCAGAGTACCCAAGATTTCTCCATCAGTCCAGCTCATCGTACTGAGGTAGCTCCAATTTTCTGATGATATAAATGACTGTCCGTTGATCCTTCAGTATTTCACCAGCGATAACCAGCTTTTGAACTGCAATAAATGAGGCCAATCAACATTACTTTTGTCTCATTACTTCAAGAGCTTACACATAAATTTCCTCTTATCCTTTTTCCCCTTTGGTCTGGAATTAGCCATAGCACTTGCTTATGTGCTATTATACCCAGATCTCCTCAACTAGAGATCAAACTGTTTGATCTCTGCTGGGTTCAAAAAATTGATTGGCAAACAGTTTTAGCTTGCTTTGGTTTAGGAAAATTTGGTTCTCTTGTCCAACTTTTCCAGCCTTTAAAAAAAATATATAGAGTTACGTATTAAGCTGATTTAACATCAGTAAAGGATAGGAGAGAATGAAGTCATAATGACTGTATTAAGCCAGTTATATCTTCCATTTAGATCTGCAAATTTTATTATGTGGATAACAAAAACTGGAGAGGCAGGATTCCACAGATTATAGGAGATATTGTTGGGCCTATAAGTTTGCCCACCAGAATGGAAATCATAAAGATGGAGGCTGGTGAAATTAAAAAGTCATCCCTGGATATATTTTGGAAGACAGATTCAAGTAGTCTTCAGAGGCTGACTTTGGAAGAAGATTTCAAGAGGATATATTTTGGAAGACAGATTCAAGTACCGGTAGTCTCCAGAAGTTGTCTTTGGAAGAAGATTTCAAGAGGCTTTTCTTTGCTTATGCCAGGTTTACCTGACCTGGTTGTTCCGTCTCATAGTAGTTCCTACTATTAGTTTTGAAGAAAACGTTTGCTGAAACACATTGAACAACTCTTCTTTCTTTCTTTCTTTCTTTCTTTCTTTCTTTTGGTGCAATAACTCTCCTTTTTCTTTCCATGTTATTTCTGCCTATGGTACCAAATTTCTGCTGATGAGGTAATGCCCAGGGATAAATGAAGTTCATTAACTGAGGTATACCTCTAGAGCTTTCACCATCACTACCTGACACTACACAAGCCAATGTTTAGTAGGAAATTAAATATCTGAGGCGACATAGATGTGCAGAACCTGGTGATGCATACAGGGAGTTGCAGTCAGTTTCTGTAGACTTACATGATGCACATTCCTAGTTTATATGAAAGGAAAATGGGAGGAGGAGAGATAAATTGGGACATTTTAAAAGTACTGTACTTTAACTCTTATATAAAAAAGGGACCATTCCCTGGTGAAAGACAAAAGTGTAATCTGTCCAGGAAGCACTGACCCTGTTGTACTCTCTCATCCATCCAGCCTTTAGCATGACCACAAACAGTTATGCCTGATGGAATTTTGTAAGTCCTTTGGCATCATTTTCCTTTGCTTCCTCCTTTACATCCTTGCCTCTAAGTTTTGCTCTCAACTTAACCATGGGTTGTATCAAAATCCATACCATTGGCCCCAAAAGTTGTCCTCGGTTTATACACGAGGTCTACTTGTAGTCAGGTATATACGGTAACTCCCAAGTAGTAGAAGTCAAAAGAGTCCTTCTTTTG
Source organism: Urosaurus nigricauda (assembly GCA_034509955.1). Lineage (NCBI taxonomy): Eukaryota > Metazoa > Chordata > Lepidosauria > Squamata > Phrynosomatidae > Urosaurus > Urosaurus nigricauda. The sequence continues at coordinate 14,687,399 of JAOEGL010000013.1, forward strand.
CTAAGATTTTGATGTTGGTTTAATTATATTTTTAACTTTCGGGTTTGGTTGTTTGTTTCCTTTTAGGTTTCTCTCTTTTAACAGTTGTAAACTGCCTCGAGTCCCAAACTAGCAAATAGGCAGAATATAAATGATGATGATGATGATGATGATGATGATGATGATGTGTCAGTGAGAGACAAAGAGAGAATCAAACCAAGGATACTTGGAAGGACAAGGAAAATTACATTATGCGACCTAACGTTCTACTAGGTTCATTTAAAATAAACTAGATTATCACATGTAACGAAATGGCAGCCAGGGTATTATTCAGGGCCCTTCTCTCATCTTGGTTGTCTACAGGGGTCACTGAATACGGTGGAGGGGAATCTATATTTTTGGAAGGAAAGAAATATGATTTGGGTGACTGTGTGAAATAATTCTCTCTAGAACTGTGAATACTTTTCCATCTGATTCCAGCTCCACTGAGCAAATCACCCTGAGGTGAATGTTTGGGTCAAAGTTAAATACAGCTGCTTGGGGAGTTGGTGAGTATGAAAACAGACTAATTTGGGGCGTAAGTCATTTTTATGGCCCTAATTTCCTGCATTACATGCAGAAATGGTCCATAAATGGCACAAAAGATTTTAGTAAACTAAACCTTAAAGAAACTTTTTTTCCCCAGGGTTTGGGGCAGGGGAGGGGGGAGGATTTGCAAAACTGGAGCTCTCTTTATTAATGTATCAAAAAGAAAGTCTTGACGTCTCAGTTTTACTAGATCCTTTTCTTCCAAGTTATTTGTGAGCTATTGTATTGTAAATCCCAATCCTAATCATTCTTAGGTATTCTATTGTTAACATCAGGTTTTTATCCACTCCATTTTCTAAGAATCTGTCAATCATCTGGTGACAATTTGCTACCGTTATTATTATTTTTTTCTCCCCAATGTTTCAAACAGGGAAAATGTATTGGCTGTTTGTCATCATATTGAAATATTTCTTCATACTTTGTATGAAGTATGGATACCTGGATAGCTAAGCAGTGCTCTTCTTTATTCCTCCTTTAGTCAGATTCCTATAGATTTTAGGCTTAATTCATACATTATTTGTTTGGTAATTGTGTGGGGTAGTGGTTCGAGTGTTGGACTAAGACTCTGGAGACCAGGGTTCGATTCCCCACTTCGCCATGGAAACCCACTAATGACCTTGGCCAAGTCACACTCTCTCAGCCTTGGGGGAAGGCAACGGGAAACCTTCTCTGAACAAATCTTCCCAAGAAAACCCCATGATAGGGTTGCCATAAGTCGGAAATGACTTGAAGGCCTACAGTAACAACAATAAATTACACTCATATCCTGCCTTACATCCAAAGAGATCAAGGCAACATACATGGATCTCCATCCTCATAACAACAGGCCTGCAAGGTGGCTCAGACATTGAAAGTGACCTGGAGAGTTTTGTGGCTCGGTGAAGAAAAATCGGTGAAAGAAGAAAATTGGGGCATGTATGGCCCAGCAACATCAGAGTGTGGTCAAGATGGCAAAAGTTATTAATGAGGAAGAATGCACATTAGGAGAGAATGCAGCAGTTTGCTTCTTCCTGAGCCTACTGGAAGGAGAAGGTCATGCCTCTTCTTCTCCTCTCCTCTCTACTTAGTTAGTGGCGTGCAAGCTACTTTTGCATTTTGAACTCACTTTGTAGCAATTGAAGTAATTGAAGGGGACGGTGGGAGGAGGAGGAAAGAAACTGGAACAGTTGTAAAACAAGGAAAATAGTGGGAGAACAGAGTATTAATCAGAACTGTCCCTGGCAGATCAGGACAATCGAAGGGTATGGCTCTCCCAAGTCCTGCTACATACATCTCACTACTTCTCGGATGGGAACCAACTTGCTCAGGATACAAAGCCACACTACTTGAAAAAGAAGGAACACATCTTGAATTACACAACTAGAGTTCTGTTGCAGAGAATTGGGAGAAACTCATTCCACAGTTCCCAAGACTCCATATGATGATTCCGTGGCAGCTCAAGTGGGATGAAAGTGGGGTGAAGGGAGCATGAAGGGGGGCATGGTTGTGCATTGTCACTGTTTTTCCTGGGCACATCTCTGCTCCATTGCCCAGTAGAGGGTGCGACAGTGTGCTTGATCTAAGGGAGCAGCCATTCAATGGGATGGCATCCAGGCAGGAGGCAGTTGCCCAGCAGTGCTCATGGATGCTCATGGATGGTTGGGGCAAAAGTAAAAGAAACCAAAACACCCCAGCAGCACAGCTTGAGGCCACACTATGTGGCCATGCAGGCTGCCTTGGGATGTGGTCAGCAGAGTCACAGCCCGCTCTCAGAAGAAGCAGCTTTAATCTGCTCTTTCATGCATGTGTGCTTGACCCCTATGACTTCAAGATGAGAAGGATAAGGGGAAAGTGGAAGAGCAGACAAATAGAGATCTGCAAATGTGGCAAAAGAAAACCCAATATAGGAGTTTATCAGACGGGAGAAATTTCTCTCTATTTCGAAAGGAGCCAATTTGAATTCACATGAATTCACTAGTTTAGCGAATTTACGTGAAATCCCATTGCGTTCGGAAGGCATTTGGTATGACTTTGTATTAGTCGAAGATGACCCCCCCATTGCCCGAAATTGCGTGAGATGCTTTAATTTGCAATAACGTGAAACCCATGATTGCATTTGAATTGACTTCCCTTTTGCCCGAAATTGCGTGAAATGATTTAATACGCAATAACGTGAAACCCCATGATTGCATTCGGATTGCAATTAGATTATACTTCCAATTTCCGTGGTCTGATAAACTCCATAGTGTTATCTGAAGCCATTAGGTGATCTTTTTGTTTGTTCAACAACAGTAACAACAACAACATCAATTTCTTACTCACTTCTCCCCATGGAAGTGCCTGTCTTTGTCCCCTCTGTCATCATCTTCCACACATAGAAATGGATGTATCAAAAGAGGAAATGTTCCTGTTTGTGTATACACCCATGAGCAAGATCCTTGACTTTTCCTATGTGTTTGCTCACATGGAGTGCCTCCACATGAACAGTGTCTCCTCTTCTGACATGTCACTTTTTCTGCAACAAAAGCAAAGGAAGGAGGTACGCACTTCTCTGCTCACATGTTGAAAAAAGGGAGGTGAGTGACAAGATTCCTGAATATGAGCTGAGAAATTTCTTACCAGGGAAAACATGGACAGAAAAGCAGGCTCCTGTGATTTTTTTTTTCTTAACTCAAGTCTACAATAATATCATGTTGGTTTCATATCGTCTTTATATGTTCGATGGTGGATAAAAGCATTATCATAGCCAGATGCTGTTCATCACGTGAAATCTGGCAGACAGAGAGAGAGAGAGATTGAGAGAAGGAGGGAGTGAATGCAGCTGAAGCATTGAGGTAGGGCTGGTTATCTCTAAGCCAGATGGTTTGTCCCCAGTGTTCCAGATTTATAAATCTCTCATCTATAAATTCCATTGTCACCAAGAACATGGCAAGTTTGCAGTTCTTGCAGACACTTATCTTTTGAGCTGGTATCTGTGAAGATTAAGAAGTATACTTTGTAGATCATATGTGTTGTTGTCAGTATAAACAAGTTCTTGGATAAATGAGAAACATTCAAAATTCAATTGTTTTAAAGTAGATGAAACCCATTTCTTTAAAAATATATATCCAAGCTGCTTCAGTTTTGTGTAGTGTTCCTCTTCCCCCTCCCCCTGGCCCATCACTTTTATGATCCTATCTCTTTCTGGGAATTTTTGTTCCTCTTGGCTGGTGTCCATGGAGGTGGTTTAGGAAGCTGTCAGGATCCCTGACAGTATGACAAATGGTTTTTGAGACCTGCTTCCATTTCGGAAGAATGTTACCAGTATGGTTAGAATGCTGCTCTGGGACTAGATTTCCTTCAATTCAAATGGTCATTCTTCCATAATGTTGGTTGGTGAGGGTTACCTTGATCTAGTCACCCAGAGAGAGGTAGAACATCACAGAACAACATTAGTGGAAAACATCTTAAAAAGGTGCTTGGGAGCAAGTCTGGAGCATGGCCATTGTATAAGGAAGGGATCTAGCCCATTGCTAGGGTTGTCAGGCAAAATGTTCCCAGAATTTAGGGACAAAACTTGGGGACTAAGTATGTCCACCGGTGAGGCAACAGGAGACCGAATCTTCTAATGTTACAAAGGTGGGCATCCCCTGAAAGTGGTGTCCCAAGGGTTGGTGTCACCCGGTGTGGTAACTCATGGTGTCACCCCTTCCATTGACCTCCTCCCATTTCACACCAGATAGAATCCTTAGTAATGCTTTTTTGAACTGTTGTTACTCGTAAATCGTAATTCCCATATTCCCATACTGAATGTAATGCTAATAGTTCTGACATAAGAAACTAGTAAAATTAAAATTACATTTTCAAATGGCAATATCATAGGCACAACCTAAATGAATGTACATATACACGGTGAAGATTTGGTTCAAATGTGATGTTGTTAAAGAAAAAAATTAAAAGAATAAAAATTTCAAAAATTTCATTTTTTAAAAAATAAAAATTTGAAATTTGAAATTTTAATTTCAAAAAATTATGGGGCCACTCCTTCTCCTACCACAGAGCTTCCCCCTGTCCCACCATCTCTTAAAGCATTTTAAAGGGAAGCAGATGGACGCTACAGCCTGTTTCTGCCAAAATGTAGGTGTTTGAGGGGCAGTGGTGTCATCCCCCTTTAGAGTTGATGCTTAATGGATCATTCCATTAATGTCATTCAGTCCAATATCATTCCATTTAAAGAATGATATCCAGGGTAGACCTTTTCAACAATGGTCTTGGAACTGCCCCCACTAGTCAAGATGGAACTCTGCTTTGTTTTAACAAGGTATCAGCCACTATGTCTAACCATTCAACAGTCCTTCTTTCTTTTTAAAATAAGGGTGAGCAAATCAGCCTTTTTGTGCATGGAAAATGCAGGGCCAGCCCCCTAAATTTTGCTGCTTGAGACAGAGCAGCCATCTTCCACTTTACCTAATCCAAGGTCTTCCACCTTACCTAATTCAAGGTGCAGAGTGTCCAAAACCAGCTATATTATTTTGACATATGAGGAAGAAATATATCACAGATGCCTCTTTCCAGCCTTGGCCGGATAATAATAAAATAATTATCACTAAAACAATAACAAACAATACAGTGGTCCCTCCATATTTAATGGGGTTAGGTCAAACCTAAGAGAACATCTTTTTAGGAATCTCCATTTCCTCCAGTGCAACTGTATGGTCAACGTCAAGCAGAATTGCACTGGAAGACTTACTTAGAGGGAACATATTAATCAAACCCATAAATAACCAAGTCTGCAAAAGTCAAAGCCACAAATGTGGAGGCCCAGCTGTAATAACAAAAAATAAATAAATAACCGTTTGCTGCTGTTTCTTAATCCCTAAAAGTTTTTGCTGGAGCTGACCGCTTTCCTCTGCCTAATGGTAGGGCTGGCTCTGGTAAGATGCAGTCCCTTTCCGAACGCGGAAGACCACACCTTTGAAGCCAGCCCACTGTGTTCGATAAAGTCGGGTGATGTGGAAGTTGTAGCCATGATGATTAATCTGTGTGTTTTCTTCCCCACCTGCTGCAGTCCATGAGTGATGAATGTACATGCATCCAGCAACCCTTAGTGCTCCATGTGCACTTAAGACCCTTTATCATAATGTCACTTCTTCCAAGACTAAGCCCTGACATTAATTGAAATAGGTTCTGGGACTGCACCCTGTTTCAAATTAAACCCAGTATGTGAAAGGACAATTCCGAAAAATCAAAGCCTGAACGGTTCGATAATTAACACATTCCCCCCATCCCATTTTTAATTTTATTTTATTTTTTTTTTTTTGCAGCTAGTACAGTTGGTCAAGCCATCTGGACCTGCTGCTTTTGCTTCATTCATGCGTCTTCATTCTAAAGGGTAATAGATTTCAAGCATGCCGCTATATCATATGCCATCACTACAATGACTCTTTCTAATGCCCATTACAACTACTACTAGGAGCAGGAATGGGTCGCATAGTATTAATGATTACGGATATCACAGTTTCTATTACAGTAATGACTTCTAATGGTGCATTAGAAAATATTCAAAGGAAGCAAAGCTTAGCCTTCATAGTATGTCCATCATATCTGGCCATGATATCTGGGCCTCTTGTACTCATGATAGAGAACTCAAGATGAAATTGTACAGGGCTCTCAGAAAGTCACAGCCTATTTCTAAGCACGTTTTAGGGAGGAGCAAAGACATTTTGGGAAAATCCCATGGTTCAATGATAGAGCAATTCCAAAAGGTCCTGGTTTCAGTCTGAAATTTGGGATTTACTTTTTCTAGTCAGCGTAGACGATGAGGGTATCTGGAGTCCAAAACATGCTACAGAAATAATCCAGTTTGGGACTGCTTCCCATGTTGTTTTTTATCTCTTAGATTACTTAACATAACCTATATATTCATTTAATAAAACTGATTTACAGAATATTTCTGCACATCTTCAGCAATAAACTTAAGTTTTAGGAGACATGAATCAGAGAAAGAGAGAACGAGAGAGGAAAGACTGGACTTTACTGGACAATATTTTAAATCGAGTTTTTTATTCAACTGGACTTATTTGGATTTATATGTTTATATATATATATATATATATATATATATATATATAATTTCAGAGTAGTCACTGAATATATGATTAACCTAGACACTGTATCCTGTAAGAGAATGGTAGAAGCTTGTTGCTTTTGCATAGATTCTTTTATTGTTAGTCCCTCTAGGAAGAAAAAAAAGGAAGAACTGTGTAATAAAATAATTGGTTTTAGCATAGATAAAAAGGTTGAAAGCAGACAGGAGGATATATTCACAGCAGGTTACTATGGATTTAAGAAGCTTTACATTCTTTTCCTCATGCATTAGTAACACATTTGAAACTACCCTTCATGGGAGTGACCCTTGGGCAAAATACTTTCAATGGACAACTCTCCTTGATGAAAAGGGGGTGACAGTCACAAACGGGTTAATGTCCAGCAAATACTGCCTCTTCCTCTTTTCCTCCATGGCCAGGCCATTGGCGGCTAGGACGGAGGGAGAGCCTTTCATCTTCCTCTGGTCCTAGACATGGTGGATCTCTGCCTGCCTCTTGTTCTCTCTTTCCTCCATGGCCAGGGCAGTGGAAACTGGGTTGCAGGGAGGGCCTTTATCAGGACCAGGATAAATAGTACTTAAAATAGATAATGTAAGTGAACGCAAGTAATACTCCAGCATCAACTCAGATGTAAGAATTCATATGAAAAAGCAGGCAAAGTACCTGCTAACTGTTAATAAAAAATAGAGTCAGGGCCAGGTAAACCTCCATTACGAAACCAGGAACCCATAACAGATCAAAACCCTGTGAGTTGCCACAGTCCACAGAATGAGCCTCAGATATTTTGCCACCTGAGGCAAAGATGGTAACATCTTCCTCTCAAATGCTAGTTGTGAAGCCCATTACAGGTACTTGTTCAAAAGACAGATGGATATGAAGATAGGCCTGTATGAATGAGTTCAGAGAAAGAGTGAAGGACCTCTTTCAGGCCACAGGCCAAATTCAATCGTGGACAAATTCTTGGTGGCCACACTTCAGTAGTGGATAGGGCCAGTTTTTTTTAAATCTTTAGTGGGATTAAACATACCAGGATATTCTAGTTTAAAGGTCCTATTGTTAGTAATTAGGTTCTTAGGAGAAGTATTTAGACAGAATTTGAAGGATAAAAAACATTTACAAGCTGGAAAACTACCAAAGGATGGTATCATGGAGGTGTGCTGTTTTGGTCACTGGTGAAATGATGGCTCCTAGTTCTCTGGAGTATAACCAGGCCTTTCAGATACTCTGGGATTATCTTCTTTTTCTTCTTCATCAGTAGGTTTGACAGATTACATTTCTATGATAATAATGTAACACTGTATAATGAGTACTATTTCGCTTTCCTTTGCCCAATAGCCCCCTGGAACTGGGTTGGAATTGTGATAAAAATGCCAATTTAATTCTTTGTAGAACTTGAAAAAGGTGGCTCTCCATCTCAGTGTTAATTCCTGTGTATTTTAGTGTCTGGCTTAAATTCCCAATGTACACTTCTATCCACAGGCTTATGCTGTACTCTGGGTTTAATATACTATTTGCTTAATGGCCCATTGACATAATCATTTGATATAGATCCTAGTCATACCACATTACCAGGTTGTGATATATTAATATAGCTACATATTAATGTTGGATGGGAAACCTATTACATCATTATCCATGAGCAATTAGTTGCTATCTGTCGCAGGTATACACATCTAGCGCTAGTCATTAGGAGGCTTGCATTTTCAAAGTGCTGGATCCTCTCAGTTAAGATTGAAATCAAGTGGAAAACTTTCCAGATCTATCAATGAGTTATGTGCACAAGATAACCTTTTCCCATCATTTCTTGTAACCATATCCCAGAGAAACATGCAATTCCTCTGGAAGAAAAAGATCAACGTATACTTTAAGAAGCAGAAAACCAGAGCTTGGGAAAGTTCCTTTTTTGGATTCCAGTTTCCACAGTCTCCTCCCAGCATGGCTAGCAGGGAGGTTCTGGAAATTGTAGTTCAAAACCCCAAACGTTTCCAACATCTACACAGAATCATAATTATAAAGAAAAGGTGGGGAAAAGGACAGAGATGTTTGCGGGCTCCAGACAAAGATTAAAAACCTTTGTCTCTTCTACTTGAACTTAAGACAACTGGCAACCATATGTGTAAGCAAACTAAGTTTTACTACTTTGCTCCTACTTGGATCATTCTCAGATCTTTCTTTCTTTGCCAGCTGGCTATGGAATGAAAAAGAACAATAGATTCAAGATAAAGTTATTTGCATTTGTGATGAACGCTAGTACTATCTACCTTGCATTATCCTAAAAAAAAAAAGAAAGAAAGAAAAATTAAACCACATTTTAATTAACTGATAAACTATTAATCAAATTTTTGCAATGTTAGGTGACACATTATTCATTTAGATAGAACGACTGTGAACTTAACTAATCAAATCTGATTTGCTCACATAGGCTTGATTGAAATACATTTTAACTAGCATATACAAAGAGAAAAATCTTGGATTTCTTACCTAATCTTCAGAGTATACTGCTGAGTTAATAAGGGCAATATTTTTTTTCTAGACGAGACCACCATTTCTTAATCTGCATATCAAAATCAAGAGCAACTTAATTGCAAAACACATATTCCTGAAATCTAATCATTATACTGCTTTAGGGTATTTTATTGAAGCATGTTAAATTATGGACAGAATATTAATGATGAAGCTAATCAAACCCAATTAGTCACTTCTAACAATAGTCACATAAATATACAAGTCAGGTACTAAAGTACCGTAGGTAAGGTTTTGATTTTTTTTTTTTGAAAAAAAAATAGCAAATTCATGTGGTATTTATGAATTGCATACTTGTTATTTTTAATCTAAAAATCTAGGGCAGGTCATTTCAAAGAAAATGAACAGGACTAGAAGACAAATGAATCCCTTTCATAATATTTATATTGTTACCAGTGGATGTTCAGTATATAAATACTATGTCTGCTGCAGTGTTATGCTTACAGAGTAGTTATTAATGTGTTAGAAGAATAACACTTAGGAGTATCAGTGAGTGGAGTGCATTTGCCCCTTGCATTAAATAAGAGCGCAAATACAGTATCTGAATATCAGCAGACTTTGCCTGCATTGGCATTTGCTTAGCTTCCAAGGTCAAGTTGTTTTTTAAAAATATATTCTTTAAAATTATTTGTATGCTGTTTTCAGTGGCACAGTCCTTTCAAGGTGACCGATGAGACACTACAAATATTGCAATAAAAACAGAGATTGGAATTAACAAGTTACTTTGCGGGAAGGGGGAGGAGGATAATGACAAAGCCACATTTCAATGAATGGAATGAGGGTGCTGCACTGGTGTAATAAGTCACACTTTATAGTTACTTTCCTGTTTCTTTTAAAAATGGTAATTTAAGGAGTTTGGTGGGTTGGCTAGTGGCTCCTCCGTTGGTTGGCAGTGAAAGCATACCAGGTTTTCTGCCAAACTTTAAAGGAAACAGCCAAGGTGCCAAACATATTTGGGTGATAGGGTTCAAGCATCCTGATATCTCTAGTGGATTTTTCCTTCCACCCCATGAAAAAATACTCTCATTGTGAACAGCTTCATACAAGGAATGCCTTTCTTTACCGACATACATGAAAAATTCACTTAAATCAAACCACCACATAGGAAAAAGGGTGGCATATGCTACCTGGAAGAGATCGCCTCAGAAGCAGGATTGGACAGCCAGGAAAATAAATAAATAATAAAACTTTTATTTATATCCTGCTTTTTGTTAAGACAATCAGTTCCTAGTTGAAAGCTGGAGAAGACTGGCAACCCAGACTTGGTACCGACAGAGGCAGAGCCTGGTCCATTTCAGAGAGCAGCTGCAGAACAGGCACTTCAGTCACTCAAGTGACACAAATTAAAGCACAGGCAGCAAAAGATCAGGCAATGCCATGCTCCACATTAAATACTGGACACTGAGCTAATAAAGCCAGCTGTGGTGATTAGCTGCTGGCTATAACCTAGCTTAGCCTAGGTCATTCTGTTGCTGCAGAACAACAGCTATTTAACCCTGTCTGTCATCTCTGGCTGCCTGATTTTTGTATGTACTTTGGGAATGTTGTTTCTAATGGTTCCCCTCTTGGCTTTGGGCTCTGCTCAGGACTGCTTTCTCCTTTTGAACCTTGGACTGTCTGGACCACCCGTCTGTTTGTCCCCAGTGTAAACCTTGGCCTGGCCTGGCCTTCCACTGCCAGTTCTTGGTGGATGCTAAGTGTGCTTACCTGTTTATTCCCCAGGTTTGGAAAGGACAGATGAGAGGTCCTGAAAATTGAAAATTTTGTTACTTCGTCTTCCAGTCCTGGCAAGGTTTTGTCCATGGGTGGGTTTGGAAGATGAAGATTAATGAAGCAATTTATACCTAAGACAAAGGGAGTGAGGAAGGAGGAGGAAACAAACCGATAGGTTTGTTTCATTCCTAGTTGCCAATCCAACTGGTTTCTGTATGTGAAATGGGAAGATCACAATGTTTTGTCCATTGCCTCAGGACATTCCAGATGAGGGAAAAAGTCTCTTGAAGTCTGAAGAGTTTCCAGTTGTTGTTTTTTAATTGGTTGTACCTGTATACAAGTTGCATCCATTTCGTTTCTTGGACTATGCTGGGTTTCCGTCTTTGCTTCTGTCCCTTGTGGCCTTAAAATGTCACATATCATATGTTATATCAAGTCTCATGCCACATTTCAGAAAAGTGCTTTAGCAATATTATACTAGCTGAATATTAGGATCATTTTTAGGGCTAGCATTCCTCTTTCCCCCACTTGATCTCTGTTGAATCTGGAATAAATAGCTGTGTTTACTGATGGTGGCTATGAATGAAGGAATGAGTACATTTCTTTATTAGTGTTAGTCTGTAGAGTCAGTATGTAGAGAGATCTTGTAGCACCTTTGGGACAAACTGAAAGAAAGAAGTTGGCGGCATGAGCTTTCGTAGACAAAAGTCTAGTTCCTTAGATGCCTTTGCCTCCAAATGTATCTGAGGAAGTAGACTTTCGTCTACGAAAGCTCATGCTGCCAACTTTTTTCTTACATTTTAAAACATGAACATCTACAGTGTGAAAGCTTAGAAATTATACATCCAGACACATTTTAGTCAATGGGGACAAGATGCATAGATTAGGTAAATTGCTCAGCTAAATACACTGGTTAAGAAAAATGCATTAAAATGTGCACACATATCAGTGTCGCATGACAACACAGTGATGCAACCTGATATAAAATAAGAACAGGAAATATATGCAAGTGAGATTCAGAGAAACGCAGTGGGACCAAAACAGAGATTTTCACATCCCTTACACACACAGACACACACATCCAAACTCACTGGATTTGTTTTGAGTACTGGTATAATTTTTTTTTTAAAAAAACCCCTGAATCTGTGGTTTCTTCCAATTTGTTTCACAACCCCACTACAGTTCCTGTTTTTAATAAAGATTAATGCAATGCTCAGTAGCATTTGGAAGTTGACTGGGAAGAATTAAACAAAACTGGTAGGGAGTCCGTAAATAGGAGATGCCTTGGGCAAGAGAATACAGTTTGTTAGAACAGAACAGATGGTAAGGAACAATACAAAAGGTGAAAGAAATAAAAGGAGTAGTGGGCACTAAGGGAAATAGATTGAATTTTAGCTGTTAAAAGCACCAAGTTTGTTAATGAATATATTATATCAAGTGAATAGGGAAATATATATTCAAAAGGCCTGCGTCAGTATCAGAAGCGAAACAAAATGGGCAAATGAAAGGATAGGTAAGTGTTTTAAAAATAAACAGTGTAACAATGAAACATTGGCACCAACGCCGTTTTTCTTTCTCGTACTTGCCTCAAGGCCAGAAAATTGGGAGGTTTTCCCATTCTTCTTTCTCTTGGGTGAGGCACTAGCATGAATTAATGAATGTCCCAGGCAAGCATGTTGGTTTACCTTATTTACTGAGAACATCTTGTCCCAGATTTCCCCTTAAAGTGGAGTCACAACCATGCAAATTTGGAACCGATGGTCTTGTTTTGCAAATAGATTGCAACCAGATGCAGTTGTTTAGATCATATATTTATTCCTTTTGGAACTGAGGAGGAAAAAGGAGGAGCCCTGTGAAAGAAATGTATCTGAAGCTTTGGAAGATGGTCACATACAAGAAAGCAATTCTTAACTCTTGAATCCAGGTTGTGCTTATTGACTATGTCTGTAAGCAAAATTATTCTGGATCAATAGAACTCAAAGATGGACATACAGAAGAGACAGCATGTTTAAGAAGGGGAGCAATGCTTCAGTAAACAGTTGCTTTTCACTACTAAATCTATGTCTTATTTTATTCTACTTATATTCCAGATTTCATCCAGGGAACACTTGGACCAGATTGGATTAGTTTTGGTAAGATTGCTGCTTTATGTACCTTTAGACCAAGAATGGGGAACATGTGTGAACCTTCAGATTCTCATTATCTCAAACAAGTGTGGTATAGTGACCCAACAATGTCCGAGATGGACTAACATTCCTCTCCATTGTTTAAACTACACCTTGATAAAAATTATACCCGTTCTAAAAATCTCATCTAGTAACCATACATAAGACTATTTTCCTTTCCACTAGGCTGGGAAGCATTTTAGTTAGGAAGGACATCATAGCATGGAGAGCTTCCTATCATACAATTCATTCTCTTGTTAGGATCTATGAAAGAGTTCACACTAACATGTCTTTCTTATTACTCCACCTTTTCCCTGAGGTCTCTCCAACAGGAAATGTGAAGCGTACAAACCCCCCTTTTCCCATCTTGCTTTGATCTGCTTCAGTCTGGGCTGAAGACAAAAGCAGACGCTGGAACTCTAGTGCTTTGTCTCATCTGCACCTGGTAAAGTTCAAACTGTTTGTCTTCCTGACCTAGGATAAATATCCACTTTAACAAAGTCTGGGAACTACCTCCTCTGTAAAGCTGGGCTGCAACCTTACTCAAGATGTTGGGCTAGTGCAGCTGCATGATTCAAAGCTAATATAGCTCAGGCCAAGTTTCGTCAAGAGATGTAATATGAAAAGCTGATAACACTGGACAGTCATAGAAGAATAGGAGAGAGGTATAGTGCGTGTGTGAGAGTGTATGTTTGTTCTGGGGATGGGGAATGCACTCAGGCTAAAAGCTTTCTAGCCAACATGGAGCCAATGGAAGCCCAGAGCCTTGATCTTGAAATCGAATTCCAGCAAACAGGCCATGAGAATCTATATCCTCCAGATGTTGTTGGGCTTCAGCTGCTATCAGCTCCAGCCAACATGGCCAAGCTCAGGCATGCATATGGAATATAGATGTCTGCAGATGGAATGGGAATCAGTGATAATTTTTTAAATATATATTAATAAAATTTATGTGCTGCCTCTCATCCTCCAAAGAGCTCAACATGGTGAACATGGTCCTTCTCTTCCCAACATCATAACTGACTATGTAGGGTAGACTGAGAAGGAACAACAGGCCCAAGTGCATTTTATGTTTCAGTGTAGACATGAAATTGGATCCCCAAGTCTTCGTCCAACACTCTAACCACATCACCAGTCACCGCACTAAGGTTTATGCAATCTCTGCTACTCACCAGTTTGGTCCCAGTAATCCAAAGTATTCGGGGGGTGGGGTGGGTAAGCTAAATTTCATAAACAGCTGGAAGCCCCAGTGTTTTTGCATGTCCTTGTGTATACATGTATCTTATTGGCCCATACATTTCAGGATTTTGAGCTTACAGTTACTGTGTGACAGAGGGAGGTCACCCTGTACACTTATACCAAAGGGAAATTAGCAATAGGATACCAGCCAAGTCTTTGATCAAAGAGTACTAATTTTATTACAGGAAATGAAGAGATTAATTATTAATATAGAACTTTGGTACAGAGTGGAAACACTGGTTAGACAAGCAGCATTCGACTTGGACGAGCAGCTTATATGATGGGAACTCTGGAGACTGAGAGAACAGAGAAGCAGAATACCCAGTGAGTCAGAGAAAATATAGCCACATTGCCAATAAGATTGTGGGAGGGCTCAAGGGAAGCCAAGGGATATCCAGAAAGCCTCATCACAAAAGGACAACTTGGTATAAACTTTCCAACCGTTTTAAGCCACTGAGTATATTCACCATATTAACGAGTGCCACAAGCACAACAACAAAATGGCAGTCATGAAGATATAGTCAGTCATAAAACTCTCACTCTCTTCTGTGTGTCACAGAGAGACAGAGAATAAGAAATGGAAAAGGAGAGACTGAAATAGACTGGTGTGTATGTGTGTGTGTAGAGACCGAGAAAGACTCAGGGAGAAAATAAAACACAGCCAGAGGGATATTCAGGGTTTTTTTTACTCCCAAGTCTCAAGTCAAGTCTCCTTATGAGATACTTTCGAGTCAAGTCTCAAGGTGAGTCTCAAGTTTGAGAGCCAACTTTTAACAGAAAAAAATGAGGTGGGGGTATATTTCTCAGAAGGGAATAGCAAACATGTTAGGCCACCTAAATAATAGGCTAAACCCTGACTCCAAGTAGATTATCACATACAGACGGGATAAGACAGGATCGGTCCCCCGTCCTTATCCTGTCTTGACTGCAATCCTGAGAAAGGCTTTCAGATCACAGTGCTATTGTCCTGTCATTGAAGAGGCATTGCATTAACTCAAACTCCCATTAATGCAAAATGTTAGGCAATGCCACTTCAATGATGGGACAATGTGCAACATCGTTTGAAAGTTTTTCATGAAATCATGGTCAATCGCACTTTCTGGACGGGATAATGAGGATGTTTCGTCCCCCATTTGTTAATCTCCCAACTATCACCTTGCCCTGGCAAGTGACTGGAGAAATTACTCTTTTCATTTATACTGTCAGTTGGAAAAGTTCATGTATGTTATCTTTCTCTCAGTTTCTACCAGATTCTCCTCCCCAACCCAGTTATCACTTGGTAGCTTTGGTGGGTGTCTCAGCATGAGCAAGTACAATTCTGAGCAGTGGAAAATCAAAGTTTCAAATTACACAACAAACGTTTACCAATCACCTTCTTTTTTTGTCAAGGGCAAAAGAAATGGTGCCAGAGGAAGCAGGACTAGTAAGTACCCTGTCTTCGTACCTTGGCTTTTCTCAAGTTTTAAAAGGCCTTCAGTCAGGTTACATGACATTTAATTCTACCACAAAGAGAGTCAGATCCTATTATATATCCATCTGGTTAACTTTGAAAGTATACAAATGACAAGTTCAAAAAGTTCATCTCCTTTAAAACTGAAAATACGGGGAAAGACCAGTAAAATGACACTAATCGCATCAGAACGAGGTTGCTTCCCACATGAGACTGGATGCAGAAATGGTGGAATGTCCAGATGATGCTAATCATATCTAGCAGAGACAACTAGAAAGCATACAGATTAGTGCTGCAGTTTCCACAGACAGCAAATCAAAACTGGACTTCATTTAATATCTATTTGACCCCCAAAACCTGTTATACATGCTATGGGTAGTGACGTAAGGACTTCAGAATTTAGATTCAGATGTCAATAGACTCCTCCTAGCAGTTTTGACATTTGATTTGTAATCTCTATTAGGCATGTTGTGGCATTTGTTGAAGGCATAATTATTTTTCCTCCATGTTTTCTTGGAATAGCTTAGCGTACCTATTGTATGGATAATGCAGATATTCTATATTGATTTAACAATTATTTTATATTGCATGTTTTATTAGTACACACTAAAATCTTCAAATCTTGTGTGGACTAACAGCTACCATAATTATGTTGTTGACGCAGGGGGAGGAAAATGGTTTGGCATGTTTTGTGTTACTTCTGAAGCCTCATTTCTGTCCTCCTCTTTGTTTGAGAATCAAAAAATAGGAATAAGAAGCTCAAATTAAGACCCATCCTTAATCTTCTTTATTCAAGAAGAAGCATATCCCATCTCTACATGCTTCCCATGTATGAATTTCATGGGGTACAGTCAGTATACACACTGAATTTTGGCCTCAAGATATGTCTCACAGTCTTCTTAAGTAGCATCTGCCTGACATGATTAGATTATTATTTTTTTCCTGTGGAAGATTAAATGGAGACAGTTCAGATACCGCCCCATTTGGTTCGCAGAGTAATGGCTATATCATCTGACAAATGGTACGCCTTCATAAAATGTAGTCAATTGCCAGCGCGGAACTAGAGTGCAGATACAGTGTGTTTTAGTTACTAAACCAAAGATTAGTGACACACCTACTGGTGGAAAGTTGGATGAATTGACACAAGTGGAGTCATTTGTGTGTTTTCTTACCATATTTAACAGGTGCAGAATGGTGCTTGTTGACATAAATTTACTACACTTTGTCTCGTTTGTTAACTTCATGCTGCTTTTGTGCTCCGTTATGGTTGCCGAGTGAATTTTTTTAAAAAAATAAAAAATGTTTCATTGCTCTTTCTTCTGGTTTTTCTCGGTACTTTGTGAAACAAGAAGGCATTTTGTACCGCTTCAATATCCAAAGCACCTGAATGCCCCATATTATTGAATCCCTGATTGTAAGGGTTGATTACTTAATTAGTAAGTTTTTAATAATGCTGAAGAGATGAAGCAAGGCAATTGAAAGGAGGTTATTTTGCAAGAACGGCTGAAAAGATACCAATTCACCTAAAATGTCAGAAATTAAAACTAGAAGTCATCTTGCTGAAGATTACACCAGAAGACATGCTTTTTGTACAAAGATATTGGAATAATTCCATTCCACCAAACAGACTCATTTTTAACGCTTACAGTCCTATAAGTACTTACCCATCGCAGAGGTGTTTCTTAACAAGAACGAAGCACAATGGGATAGCATTGAGGCATATGCTCTAGCTAGTTTTAAGAGATAGTTTTAGAGTCAGTGTGATGGAGTGCTTTGAGCATAGGACAACTATGCTGGAGAACAGGGTTTAAATCCCATCTCTGCCATGAAAAACCACTGGATAACCTTGAGCAAGTCACACTCTCTCATCCTCAAAGGGTGGCAATGGCAAACCCTTTCTGAATAAACTTGGCAAGAAGGCCCTGCGATAGGTTTACTATACCTTCGCCGTAGGACAGAAACGCCTTGAAGGCACACAACACATACACAGTTTTAAGTACTGTGGCTACATATCCTCCAACATTTCATAGATGAAAACCAAGACACATGTGGCTAAGCAACATCAGAGTGTGAGTAAGATGACAAAAGTTATTGATGATGAAGAAGACACAAGCCAGAAGAGGCTGCAGCAGTTTGCTTTACCAAGAAGGGCAAGAATCTTAATTTGTTTAAAAAAGGGCTAAAGACATTTTTGTTTGAGCAAGCCTACCACTGACTATGACTTCCTCTCTTGTGTCCCCCTATTATCCCCTCATTATGATCAGATTTGATGTTCCATGAACCCCTGGCTGTCATTGTATTTTTACTCTGTATTTTTTATCGTGTTTTTGAATGTTTTAATATATGTTTTAACTGTTTAACTGTACACCGCCCTGATCTTGGGAAGGGCGGTATAAAAATAAAATTTATTATTATTATTATTATTATTAATCCACCCGCTCTCCTTCTCTCGCTTCCCACTGAATCAATTGTGCATTTTAAGCTCAGCTTGCAGCAATTCAACTAAACTGAGGACGAAGGGAGAAAGCAGGAGGAGAGACAAACTGCAACATTTTTAAGTACAGTATCTGAAAACGTGGGATGATAAAAGGTTTATTTGGGATTGTCTCTGCTAAAATGAAAGTCAGAGGACAAAGATCCAGTTAGGTGCATTATGCTGGCAAGAAGAGATCATTTTGCTCCCTGTACAGTACCTACAACAAGATGTGTTCCTCTCCCAGTCCTCACAGCCCTTTGTACCACCCAAAACCCTGCTTTGAAGGGCTTCCCACCCTTCTGGCAGATATTTAAAGTGTGTGGGGTATCAATGCACTGGAGGAAATACTGCATCTCCTGGGATCTGCCTTCCATCAGTGTTAAGTGCCCAGCTGGATCTTGGCCAAACAGTTTCGTATATATTTAAGGGCTTTGTAGTAATGGTAACCATAGAGCCAGCTGCTCCCAGGTTGTGAAACTCTCTTCCAAAGGAGACTAAGCCATCGCCTTCATATTGTCTTTTGATTCAGGTGGGCTTTCGGCAACCAGCTGACTGGTGAAGAAAGGCGTTTTAATGGATAGATGGTTCTTTTTTTTAATCTAAAAAACCCTGATTTGCTTTTACATTGTATTTAACCTGTGTTGTTATTGAATAATTCATTTGTATATTTAGTATTATTACTTTCTGTGGTTTTGTTTATATTTTTTTAAAAATGTTATTGTTATCTGTATTGTATCTCAGTTTTGGGAGGAAGTTAGACCTAAACAAATAATAATAATAAGAAGAACATATGGTTGTTAGCCTACAATAAGCACCAAAAACACCTGTTAATTAAACTTACAAGTAATGGTAGAACTTGCAGGTTAATGGGGGTAAACAATGCTGATAGAGTCTGATAAAAGTACCTCTGTTCCAATCCCACGACTCATAATCTGTTATGAATCATAACAGACTCATAATCTGTTACTCTGTGCCATGAATGAGGAGGATGGGGATTTCATTTGCTGTTACAGATAGTAAAAAAATTTGGGCCATAATTTTTAGCCATCAAGATCTATTGGTTGTGTGAAGGCTCCCTTTAACTCCCTATTATTAATGAAAGACAGAAGCCATGCTTCTGAAAGACAGAATGAAAGACAGAAGCCATGCTTCTGAAAGACAGAATGAAAGACAGAAGCCATGCTAATCTCCAACGTTTGACTGATGAAAACCAGGACATGTGCCCTACCAACATCAGTGTGTGGTCAAGATGACAAAAGGTATTAATTCCCAGTACCTTTTACACTGGATCGCAATTTGGCTTGAACCCGTTCAAACAACCCTGGTTCCCACTTAAATTGATTCACTAAAGCGATTCCACAAGCGGATCAGAATCAATTCAAATTTGCCCTTTGGCCGGCTGGAACCCAATCATTTTGAATCAATTCATTGGTGAACGGGAACCACAAGTGTGTTGTTTTGATGCCAGAAAATGACAGAAAATGTGATTGGGGCAAGTGTAGTGTAAACCACGATCCGATGTCGAATCGATCTATCGATTCGGATCGCACACCAATTTATCTGTAAGTAGGGATGTGGCCCTTAAGAAAGAACACACAAGCAAGGAGAGGCTAAAGCAGTTTGCTTTTGCATAGAGCCCAGTGAGAAAAACAAGAGCCCACCCCTTTTCTCATCTCCCTCCTACCGATTTAACTGAATATACAGGACTTTTGCACTTTGAACTCAGTTTACAGCAATTCAAGAAAGCCAAGGAAAAAGAGCAAAGTAGGTTGAGGAGAAATAAACTCCAGCATTTTAAAGGCTTCTGAAAGTGTGGGAAGACAGAGGATTAATTGGGCCCATCTCTGACAAACTGGAACAGTTGGAAAGTATGGGATTGAACTTTGTAGTTTTCCATTGCTGTGTAATTCCATCACCACCCAAACCCTCAAATGTATGCCTTTCTCTCCACTCCCTCTCCTCCTTCCATGAAGATTTACAAGGCTAACCTACCCCATTAGGGAAATGATATCTTGCACTCTAGGGAGCAAAGGAAAAGCAAAGAGCAAGCCTTGGGCTTTGCTCAGTTTGAATGATAATCGAGGTACTGATCATCTATTTGTTCACTGTTGTGCCAAGGGCAGAAATTTCTTCCTAGTGCTGTGTGAATTATTTTCCTGTTGCAAATAATTATGGTTACAGCACTCTTACCCCAGTCCATTTTGCCATACATTTTAATATTTTGGTTTACAGATGAGTATGAATGATTCCAGGGAAGTCCCAGATTTGCCAAACACAACCTAATGCCTATTATTTTACATCATAAGAAGAGACCTTATTTTTCAAAATAGCAACCGTGAAACTGTAGGCGACCACTCCTGAAAAGGCAAGACCCTCAGCTTGTATCCATTGTTCCGGGTCCTATTCTCTGGAGCAACAGAAAACAAGCTTGCTATCTGCCCGAGTCCTGAGTCCTGGGGTGAGCTCCTATCACTAGTCCCAGCTTCTGCCAACCTAGCAGTTTGAAAGCATGTAAATGCAAGGAGATAGATAGGTATCACTTCTCAGTGGGAAGGTAACAGTGTTCGGTGCAGTCATGCTGGCCACCTGGCCACCAGAGCAGTCCTCGGACAACGTTGGCTCTTCGGATAAGAATTGGAGATGAACACTGCCTCCTACAGTCAGTTACAAGGGGCTACCTTTACCTTTACTTACACACACACACACACACAATTTATCTTCACATGTATGTATATGTATGTGTGTATATATTATTATTATTATTATTATTATTATTAACCTTTATTTATATAGCGCTGTAAATTTACACAGTGCTGTAAATTTATGTGTGTGTGTGTGTAAACATGTACGCACATATATGATAACACATATATGTATATGTATGTATAACTATGTATTAAGAAGCCGAGCTCTCCCTCCAGTCTATCTGTCTTGGTCCAGGTCCCAGAGGGAGAGAAGAACCACTGGACCTCATCCCCTTCCCACCACCTTTCCCTTCTCCTTTTGTGTTGTCTCTTTTAGATTGTAAGCCTTTGAGCAGGGGGCCGAATAATTAAAAGATTGTATGGACAGCACTGTGTAAATTTACAGCACTATATAAATAAAGGTTAATAATAATAATAATGATAATGATAATAATAATATACACACATACATATATCTATACATATATATGTACACACAAATATATACTGTGTATGAGGAATATATTATACACTGTATAATAATATAATATATAATATAGTATACTGTATATGAGAAATATATTATACACACACATCTATGCATATCACACATATACATATATATGCCAATAAAGACACTCACACATATATATACATATATACACATACATATATATACTTATACACACACATATATATCTATGCATATCACACATATACAAATATCTATGCCTATACACACACTCACAAATATATACATATATATATATACACACACACCTATATATATATATATAAATATCTCACACATATACATATATCTATGCCTATAAACACTCCCACAGATATATATATATACACTTATACACACACCCACAGATATATATATATATATATATATACTTATACACACACCCATATATCTATGCCTATATACACACTCACAGATATATACATATAATATATAGTTATTCACACACTCTCTCTCTCTCTCTATATATGGATATCACACATATACATATATGTATACACACTCGCAGATATATATATACACACACACACACACATATATATATACACATACCTATACACACACACATATATATCTATGCATATCACACATATACAAATATCTACGCCTATACACACACTCACAGATATATATATATATAGTTATACACACACCCATATATATCTATATATCTATGCATATCACACATAAACATATCTATGCCTATATACACACTCACAGATATATACATATAATATATAGTTATTCACACACAAACTCTTTCTCTCTATATATATGCATATCACACATATACATACATGTATACACACTCGCAGATATATAGACACACACATACATATATATACACATACCTATACACACACACATATATATCTATGCATATCACACATATACAAATATCTATGCCTATACACACACTCACAGATATATATATATATATAATTATACACACACCCATATATATCTATATATCTATGCATATCACACATATACATATATCTATGCCTATATACACACTCACACACACACACACACACACACACATATCTACAGCTATAAAACAGCCTTCCCTAACCCTCAACACTAGTGCTGTGCCCTCAATATGTCCCTGTCAGAAGAGAACTAGGCAGCAGGAGGAGGAGGAAGAAGAGGAGGAGCAGGAGAGCCAGGGAGGAGGTAAAGAAGAAGCAGCCACCATCAGCAACGACAGCCTCCCCTTTCACTCAGGCGCCAAGAGGGAGGGACTGGGAAAGAAGGAAGGAAGCTTAGCTGCTGCTGTTCCTCCTCCTCTTCCTCCTCTGCCTCCTCCTCCTTCCTCCCAGAGTCAGGCCTGGCTGGAGGACTCTCACTCTGGGGAACTACTACTAGGCCTGTGACTGCAAGAAGAAGACTAAGGCTCTTCCTCCTCCTCAGTCTGTGAGGCTGAGGCCCAGCATGAGAGCCTGAGGGAGATGAAATGATGCCTCCCTCCCCAACGGCGGAGGAGGAGGAGGAGGCTCCTTCTTCCTGGGATCCTTCTTCTTCTTCTTCTTCTTCTTCTTTATTATCCTCCTCTCCCTCCTCTTCTCCAACTTCTTCCCTGTGGATGAGGCTCAGGAGCCCAGGCTTGTTGGCCCTCCACAAACATTTCTATAGGACTCAGAGGGAGACGCCTTGCTGAGGGGGAACAAGAAGAGCAAGAAGAAGAACACACAACAACAACAACAACAACAACAAAAAACTCCATTTTGGGAAGAAGATTGTTATTATAACCCCCTCCCCCTATATATATATATATATATATATTCTTTGGAAAGGATATATTATTCTCTCTTTCTAGCTCTTTCTCTTCCACCCCCAAAGAACAAGAATAAATCCCCCCCTTAAAAGCCTAAGAGGAGGAGGAGGAGGAGGGTCCGCCATTTTGTGAAGGGGGGGAGAAAGATGATGATGATGATGGAGGCTTCTTCCTCGGGCCGAGCCTCACACTTGGGCCGCCTGAGGGACGAGCAAAAGAAGGTAAAGAGTTTAAAAGGGGGGGATAAAGAAGAAGCAGACACATTGGAGCCATTTAATCCGGTTTGGGAGCGCTTTAACTTGCTGTCTGACTCACTTGCTATGGAATTCTGGGAGTTGGAGTTTGTTGTGGGGCCCTGTGGGCCCCACAACAAACTCCAACTCCCAGAATTCCATAGCAAGTGGGTCAGACAGCAAGCTAAAGCGCTCCCAAACCGGGTTATACTGCTCCAATGTGGCTTCCCTTGTTTGTATATCTGTGGTGGGGTGTGTCTTGGTTGTTTTTGTTGTATCTTGTTTTGTTTCCTCCAAAACAACAACAACAACACACTGAGGAAATAATAATCCAGTTTGAGACTGCTTTAACTGCCCTGGCTTTGTGCTAGGGAACTCTGGGAACTGTAGTTTTATTCTGAGAGACCTTTAACCTTCTCTCTCTTGTCAGACTGCTAACAGTTGTTGTTGTTGTTTTTCCTAGGAACTCAATGCTAAGGACTTCTGGGAACTCAAAGAGCTCTGGTGTTGCCACAGTAAACTATAGTTTTTCCCATGATCCCAGGGGACTCAGTGGTAGGGAACTCTGGGACTTGTAGTTTCATGAGCCTAAATCTCTCTTTATCAGAGAGGTCTGGTGCCACAATAAACGTAACAGTTTACCCAGGATTCTCTTGCATTGAGCCAGGGCAGCTAAAGCGGTCTTAAACTGGGATTATTTCTGCAAAGTGTTTTGGGACCATTTTTAGACCCAATGCTAGGAAATTCTGGGAGCCAGGAACCGTAGTTGTGTGAGACCTTGAGCCTTCTCTCTCTCGACCTTATCAGACGATGGAAATTGGAAGTATAATCCAATGGCAACCCGAACGCAATCGTGGGGTTTCACGTTATTGCGTATTAAAGTATCTCACGCAATTTCAGGCAAAAGGGAAGTCATTCCGAACGCAATCACGGGTTTCACGTTATTGCGAATTAAAGCATCTTACACAATTTTGGGCAATGGGGGGTCATTTTCGGGTAATGGGAAGTCATTCTGAACACATTCCGAATGCAATGGGAATTCACTAAACTAGCGAATTCACATGAATTCGAATTGGCCTCATTCGCAATAAAGAGAAATTCCTCCCATCTGATAAGGTCCAGAGTCAGAGAGCTTAATACAGTTTTCCCAAGGGAGTTTAGAGGAAATACAGTGGTCCCTCCACATTCGCTGGGGACAGAGGTGAAGGACTCCCGTGAATGTGGAAAAACCGCAAATAAAAATGCAAAACACTATTCTTTTTACCTGAGTTAACACCTGTCTAGGAATCTCCAGATCCTGCAGTGCAACCAGAAGTTGATCATAGGATCATGCTGGAGGACCTACAAATGCCTAAAGAAGTGGTTTCTCCAGGAACTTCAAAGTTCTCCAGCACAACTCTATGGTCAACTCCCGGCAGAGTTGCTCTGCAGGACTTAGAGAAACCTAGAGTGAGTATATTAATCAAAATCATTAATAATCAAACCTGCAAAAGTCAAAGCCGCAAATGTGGAAGGCCAAACTGTACAAGTGTAAGGGTGAAAACTTGATAAGTCTTTATTTGGATAATCCCCATGGGATTTAAATGGCACTTGATCCCATGTAAAGATTTTCTATAGGCTGCTATCCTGTCTAAATATAATGTGGGAGAAAATCTTACTAAGTTCAGTGGGACTGACCCGGAAGAAGACAAGCTTGCTGTGTTGAATGTGTATTACGATTCTGTTCAATTTAAATATTATTATCTGTTGCTTTTAGCAGGCATGATTTGTTTACGCCGCCTCCTGTAACAAGTATTTCCCTCTTGTAACAAGTGTTTTCCTGTTAAACTGTAGCTAAGAGCACCTTCAAATGCCTTCCCTCGCCCCCGAAAAATAGGCTGCTATCTTGCGCAACTCTACAGAAGTCAATGGGCACACAATTGTTTATTTTACATGAATACTACCATGTTTGCTCTGAGGAGTTCAAGGTGATAAACAGGGTGAGGCAGAAGTCACTGGGCAATGACCTGATGCTGAACACCAATTGAAAAAGTTGGTATAACATATCTATCTAGGTATTAATTGATTTTAATTGATTTTGCTACTAATTTAATATCTTTTTATCAGATGTGTATTATTTTTATTAATAAATACATCTAACCATGAAGTGATTTTTACCTCACCCTCAATATCTTATTCACAAAAAACCCTGTAAATGGGAGTTGCTTGTCAGATGGTCAGCTTCATGGCTGAGTGGAGATTTGAACCTAGGTCTGCCTGGTCGAATATGACACTTGAGCTGCTGTAAAACAATGGATGGGATGAGACTGTAGAGCTCTGTTTCTATTCTTTCTTTCTAACTGATGAAAAATGTTTTTAGTGCACATGTTCAGAAGTATTAACACAGAATACAGTAATCGCCCCATCAACTGCTGAGTTGCCACGGAGTATTTGTAATCACAGGTTACAAGCTTGATATCTACAAGTGCAGACCTGTGCATGATGGTATAAAAGGTACATTCTCTAGTAATTATGGGCCTGAACAGACAGGCCAAAATAAAGCTGCTTTAAGTCTCTTTGGAGGTATGCTTTTTAAGTGATGCATGCATCCTAAGAGGTCTGAAGCCACACCAAAGCCGCGCTCCAGTCCTAAGGATTGGAGTGCAGCTTTGGCACAACAAGGGTTTTTTTTTTCTGGGCCAGAAGAAGTGGCCATGGCATGCGGTTGCCACAGCCCTGACCCAGCACTCAACAGTGGTGGCAGCAAGCCACTCCTTCGGAGCACTCTGTTTCATCCCTTAGTTAAGAAAACAGTGGGCCCTCGTAGACACTGGGGTTTGGTCCCAGGACCCCCCTGGATACCAAGATCTGTGGATGCTCAAGTCTAATTAAATATAATGGCATAGCAAACTGGTGTCCCTTATAGAAAATGGCAAAATCAAGGTTTGCTCTTTGGAAATCCTATATGTTTTGACTATTTTCAAGCCGTGGATGCTTGAATCAGTGGATAAAGAATCAGTGGATACAGAGGGCCAACTGTACATAGGCTTTATTAGTTCTTCAAATCCCTTCACCTAGCAACTTGTTTGTTGTTTTTGTCTTCAAATTGTTTCCGACTTATGGCGACCCTAATGCGAATTTATTTTGGGCTTTTCTTGGAAAGTTTCTTCAGAGGGGGTTTGCCAGTGCCACCCTCTGAGGCTGAGAGAGAGTGACTTGCCCACGGTCAGCCAGTGGGTTTACATGGCCCAGCTGGAATTTGAACTGTGGTCTCCAGAGTCATAGTCAAATGCTCAAACCACTAACCACACTTGTACTGCCAGCCATAAATGTATTGTACCTTTAGCTAGTGTTTAGGTAATAACAGACATTATCTTTATCCTCCTGTAGTTTGTTCTGAGTATCACTGATACTTATGCATATTGTTGTCAGGGTCATATGACACAATTTACGGATTTACGACTTACCTTGTTTAACCTATGTGATTTTGCCTATAGTTTTAAAAAGTTGAATCTCCTCCCCCTTTTCATTTCATGTTTATTGCTGCATGGAATGAGGACTGTATTGTTGCCTTAGTGTTGCCTTATTGACGTGTTGTAAAAGAAAATGACCTGTGTATATAGATAGAGGAGAAAATGTCTTTTTTCAAGTTAGGGGCAAATAGTGACCTTGGTTGAGACACAAAGATCTTAATAGTACTCTTTTCCAGAAGATTATAGCTGGAAAAGTGAAAAAACAAGAGTTATGTGCAACAGATGTTTTAGCAGTGAATTTGCCCACATACAGTATATACTGAAAGGCCAGGGCCATTTGATAGCTGATTTTACCCAGTGAATCTTAACCGTAGGGCCAGTATTACATGGTGGTTGACAATGACTACTCTTTAATAAAAGGGTGAGAATTTAACTCCAGATGTTATTATCTTGAAATTTCCCTCAGTCCTTGCTAGCATAGCCTCTGATAAGGGATGCTGGCAGGTGCAATCCTATAACATCTGGGGCAAGGGGGCTGCACACTTCCCAGCCCTGCTTGCTACATCATAATCAGGTGATGATGGAGCTGTGTTGTTAGGCCAGATTTTATATGACTTACATTGACAGCACACTCTGGACCTGGTGACAGAAATAGAGCTGAAACAAAAAGAGGGTATCAAAATGCTTGGAAGAAATCTGAGGTTTGTGGAAGTATGAAATAACTTTTTTTTAACTCACAGGGCAACCCTTTTGAGAACAGTGTGAAGAAGGTTAGCATGCTTGCTAAGCACAGAATGTTGAACCTGAGTAGGAGCTAAAAGAGAAGAGAAACAGCATATGTCTCTGAATGTAAGAGAATGCCACAAAGTATTCTGCAGGAGGACATGGCTGGCCAGCTGGAACATCCTCATGTTAGAAGTTGAGGATGTAGTGCAACCTTCTGTTGGAGGACTCATGTATTTCTCTGGGTCTGTTTTGACTTGTTTTCAGGCTGTGTAGAGTGAATGTCCTGTGGTAATTGTGGATTACTGTTGGCAGTGGATATATTGACCATTGGGAGGATATGCTAGAATCAAAAAGGTGAAAAATCAGGGAGAAATGGTGCACATGGGTTTTTTTGGGGGGGGGAGGGAGAAGCATTTCTGTATTTCATACATTCAGTGGCAGTGGAGTGGTAGAGTGACATTTGGGTCATCTGCATGACTATAAACTGTGCATAGATATGGCTCCCATAATCTTAATATCATAAACCACTGAAGATATGGGTTATACTGGTGACTAACAGCAAAAGAGTGAAAGACTCATGTCCTATTTCTATTGGCATCTTCCCCAGATGAATGTATAAATTGGGGAATGGTGTCTACTATGCAGTACCTGTGTATCCCTGCCCAGGGTTCGAAAAGAGCAAAGTAGGCATCTTATATATGAAGGGTCTGATTTTTCTGCAAGCTGGAATTTGAGTTTGTGGGACTTTTCATAACTTTCCAGGGAGTAAATAGTTAGGTCAGCTGGAAGGAGAAAAAAGCAGCAGAAATAATAAAACAGACAGTTGGTATGTTGTCTTCTGCTAGGTATATTCTACAGTCTTCCATTTTTCTGTGCTCAACCAGAAGTGGTGGAGTATAGGAACAGAACATGCTAATTCTTGACCTGGATGAGTTGCTTTAAGTCACTCTTTGGATAGTTGCTTTTTTTCCCCTCTGCATGGCGGCCTGGTTTTCTTTGCAGAAAGTTTAATTTAGCTTACAAAGAGGATATGCCCTTATTCTCAGATTTACTTTTAGACATTCTGTGCTGCTTCCTCAGTTTATCCAAGTAACTGTGAGGAACTGAAACTAAATATAATTAGAGGCAGATTTCAGTTTAATTATGGAGATCTAAAATAACCAGTGTTTTGTTTTGTCCAGAGTATTAACAAAAATAGTACAATGCGCTGGAGTTTGATTCCAGGAAACCCCGTATCAAAATCTGTGGATATTCAAGTCCTTTAAAATATATTGAATAGTAAAATGGTGTCCCTTATATGCCAAAATCGTGGTTTGCTTTTCAGAATTTATATATTTCTTCAATATTCTCAGTCTGTGGAGGCTTGAATCCGTGGATAAGGGATCCATAGATATGGAGGGCTGACTGTATTAGGATGCAATATCCAAGGTTGCGGAGATAACTAACTCGGGTTGGAACTGAATTCATGCATTTATGCAAACTGGATTTTTCTGTTTGAAACAGCAAGAATATAAGCCCAATGTTAAAACATTGGCTCACTTCTCTCGTAAGTCTAATGCTTATGGTTAAAAGCTTAAAAAATATTATTAGGGCATAAAACAAAACAAAACCAGTGTTCAAGGTGCTGGTTATTCATATAATATCTGTCACATTGCAAACAATAAAATTAAGGTAATGTTGCAGAGCTCACTCTTAATTAAATTAGACCACAATAACAGGAACTGCATGAGATGTCTTGCCCTGGACTGATAGCTAAAGCTGTGCTTCCTGAAGAAAGGCAGTTTGCTCTGGGCTTGCCTCAGGCTCTGTATAAGGCAGGAGTGGGCAGAAGTAGATTGGCAGCTTTCTGACTGGGCCAATCTTTGTTCTTGAGGATATAAGATTTACAAAATGGTGCTCAGTTGAAATTTATCTGGGGCAGCAGTTCAGAAGCTGCACAAAATGCGTTGGGAAACCAAATGTGCTAGATGCAGAATGTTGTGTGATCTGTAGTTTGGTACTGTATCTGGATTGGCTGATAAAAGGAAAGTTTATAAATCCCAAATAGCTGCCAAATCACAGCAATTCTTCTAAAACTGAAAACTGTAGGCATTATTTTGTATCCAGAGAATGAAAAGTTTACAGCTACAAAAAAAGATACCAGATGTTACCTTAGAATGTTTCTTTAGGATTTTTGGTTGTTTTTATATCTTTTTAAATACACCACATTGTATAGTTGGAGAGGGATATCAGCCGGATTTTGAATTTTGATAAAGATGTAGCTGAGAGTTTTGCAGGTTGAAAAACTTTTTTGGAGGGCTTGGTAGTGTCATTTTCACTTGTTTGTATAATTTCTTTGCACGCTCACAATATATCTTTTTACATTTGCTGGTTAAGATTCCATCAAACTTTGTGTGAATAAACAGCTGTTGGCACTGCTTATGGTCACGGAAGCTCATTATTTTGTGCTTAATTTATGTTTAGAAGAAACTATTCTGTATGTTGATAAAACAAAACAGATACTGAAAAACAGGAATCTGTGAGCTTTTTCCAGTAAGAGTAAATCAGTCGAAGTTTCTGACTAATTATTGTTTATTAATATTGGTCAAAAACATTTTAAGGTGAGAGGAATAGGTGTAGATTTGTATATGAGATGGCTAGTGTGTGAATAGATAGATTTATGTAGGAATGAGTTTGGGTAGTGAAAGCATTCCTGAGTACTATTTAAATACAGATACAGACCAGTAAACCAGGAAGTGGGTATTTTAGGAAGCCATTCAACCTGTTTAAAAAGTGAATTGCAACGCCTGGAGGTTTTGGGGAGAAGCAGTTCACCCTGCCTCTTTGGCTAGAAAAAGGACAGTCTGGGACTCTAGAGATGCCAAAGGCTGCAAAAACAGCCATAGAGCCTTAGGTGGCCCTAAGGTTGCACTTTGCCCTTCCCTGATTTATATTGAAAGATGAGGTGTACCGTTTTTTTTAAAACAAAGTAAAAATAATAGACAATGAATAAAAGCAACAGAATTGGTTTGGTCTACTTCTCACTTTAAAGTTCTCTTAAAAAAACCCTCAGAAACACAGATAAGCTATTTTTGTGTTACTTCTTTTAAATCAAATCACTTCAAAATCACTTAATGAAAGGTTCCCCATATGTTTGCTGCTGCACCATCTGGGCTGTTTTCAGGTCATTACAATCTGTTGTGTAAATAAGTGCCTTAATATGTAGCAAGCGGGCTCAGTTTTCTCTGAGATGTTAAAGGCATAGAGGCAAATAAAATCTGATTCAGACCTTAAATCTCAGAGTGAAATTTGCCCCATCCCACCTCCACTTGAGTTGCTTCACCACTACATGCTTTCGTCATTGGATGTCATGTAGGCCAATATATGAATGGATTTCACATGAAAATGTAATGCTTGAGGCTATGTGCAATAACATGTAATTTCTGTTTGTAGTCATCTTGCATTGCTCATATATGTGATTATTTCAGGCAACACCAACACTCACAAATGTGTGATCTAGCTCTTTGAACAGAAGCCAGAATAGAACAAGAGCTGAGGAACCCATGGGCCTCTGGATATTGTTGGTATAGCTAATATGTCCACTGATGAGGTGCAGTCTGACATGGTGTAGCCTAGATACAAATTCACTTTTTCAGGGAAGCCTAAGCCTTGGTGTCAGGCGGTTCCTAGCTTCTATGGTTCTGTTTGTATCAGTTGACGAATCATTTTCCAACTGGCTTCCAGCTCAGATAATATCTTCTGAAAAGTGCAGTCATAGTGAAGCAGGTTCCCCCAAAGACAGCTTCATCAGTGTTGCTAGGATGTATCAAGATTGTGCAGATTAATAACGTGTGGATTAAAAAAAGAGCTAACTGATGGTTTGTGGAAACGAATTGTGGACTCTGGCACTCTTGGTATTGCACCCACAAATTCTCTGAAAACCACTAGGTTAGAGAAGGGGGTACAGAAACTTCAGCTTTATATATATTACTACTACTACTGCTACTACAACACTGTTTATAAGTGAGGCTGGTGGAGCTGTGGGCCAAAACATCTGGAGATGCGATGCTGTGGGGCTGGAGGTTAATGGATTTACTTCATGTACAGTTTTTTCAGGCTTTTCTGTTTCCTGTTCATGAAGCAAGGTGAAGGAAGGTTGCCGTTGGCAATACAGAGCTCCCCCCTCCATTTATACATTACATTTATTGAGACTCAAGGTGGCCTACGATATAAAACAAGTACAGTACTTGTGTAGCTAAAAAGATACAAAAGTCAACATTAAACCAGAATTAAATTAGTCACAATATCAAAACCATTTAAAACAGACACCCCAAAAGGGTATAAAGCAGTTTAAGAACAGTTCACTAAAAACAGTGCAGCACCCTTTAAAAAACCCTTTCTTTAAAAACCTACAGTTCTAAAAACCTGTCAGAATAAAAAAGTCAGAGCCCTCCCAAGAGAAAGATTGCAAGAAAAAGGCTATTTTGGCTCCCCTGAGAAGGGACTGCTGTCAGTGGGACTAAGAGAAGGATCTCACCTGAGGATCTTGGTCCAAACAGGCAAATACAGGGGAATCCAGTCTTGTGAAAATAGCCCCAAATGCTAACTAATTCTGCTGTGCAAAGTTTTAGTTTTGTGATGACATTATTAACTTCAGTTATGCATGCCAGGAATTATCCTTGTTATATTTATTAACTGCAGTAAAGTTTGATCAAAGGCACCTTTATTCTGTTATACATAGTGTCTACTCTGGTTCATCGAATCTAATAATAAATAGAGCTATATGCAATCCTACTTTGGTAATACAGTCGGGACCTTTGTATCCATGGAGTCTTTATCCACGGATTCAACCATCCGCTGCTTGAAAATATTTTTTAAAAATGAAACTCAAAAAGCAAAGCTTGATTTTGCTATTTTACACAAGAGACACCATTTTACTGTGCCACTGTTTTTTAATGGGACTTGAATGTCCGTGGATTTTGCTATCTTATGGAGGCCAATCCCCAACTGATACTAAGGGCCCACTGTATTATACATTTAAATGTGTTTTGTTTTTAGCACTGTATTTGTCTCTTTCACCTGTCCAAGACGTTTTCTGCGGGTGCAATCCTCTCTGTAGTTGTACATGCCTTCATTTACCAATGGAATTTAAGGGGATTTAATGGCGGTTCTAAATGTTGGCTTTCTATTAAGAAGTGGAAGCATTTAAATGTTTAATATAGAGATAATTCAAGGTTAAACAGCCTCAAATTACTCTCCTATTTGCTCATATTCGTATAACTTTTCAAGTGGTAAATAATACTCTTAAGCACTTAACTGTGCTTCACATCTTCAAAGACATTAATTAATAATAATTTCCATGAGGTGGAGAAGAAATTGCCTCCTCTTCCCATTTTACAGATGAGGAAGTTTATGCTGAATGTTTGTGCTTTGCTCTAGGCATCAGAAAAACTTACTGTCAATGTTAAAATTTGGATCAGGATTACCAGAAAATGGTTAAAGCTGCAGTTGTAGCTAAATACATTAATCAGGGAGTGGGTTGTATTGAACTAATTAGTATTTACTTTTAAGTAATCATGCTTAGAATTGACTTACTGATCTTGCTTTCTCAAGGAGGTTGAGATGTTTCTTGCAAATCGATACTCCTGACTAAAATATATATATATTTAGACTATCTGCGTAAAGTTGGAGTAGTTCCATGTTTAGAGACCCTTACTGGTAAATTCCTTTTATTTTTCATTTCATTAATGCTTTTCCTATTCTGCAAAGCAGTTTACTCCAGATAATTTTTAAACTGCAGATATAACAAACAACATTTAAAAAGGTGTAATTGGTGGGGCATCATCTCAGCAGAAAACGATATGTTTTCATATTCTAATTCTAATGGATGGTCTGATTCTAATTAAGAAACAAGTTGTTTAATTGAAAGAAAGTCAAGTACTGGGAATGAAGAATGCCTTTTACATTCCTTTTTTTCAATGGGATGCCTCTTTGAGTGTCCAGTTAGGTAGAAATGATGATAATAATATAAAGTTTAATGAATTATTGAGTTAGAAGTCCATCAGCCTCTCATATCAATTCTGGGTAGCGGTTCTGTATTCTCTAGGATTAATTTACCTTCTAAGGTTGAAGACTTAAGCGTATTTGGAATTTCAGTCTTAGAAAGGTTGAGAGCATTCTATTAAGCTCAATGAATTAGATTTATTGAATTCCAGCTCGAACTTCAAAAGATGGTGCATTGTTTCACACTTTCCATTTCTGCCTAAGAGAAAATAATTGCCATATGCACCTCCTTTACATATTGAGACTTCAGGTTTAGAGAACTGAAACAGCATTCAGGCATCTGCACTTAGCTCTTCAAAATCTACATGTATAAAATGTTATTGTTACCATATATGTGTTCATTTGCTTATGTATTGCTGGGGATTTCTAAGATGGTGCCCCCTTGTGGCCCTGACATAATATAAATACAGATAAAATGAGAAGGGCCTCTTCAAAGCACTTGGTGCATCCTCTTTAAGTGTGTGGAAGTGTTTTGACAATCTGGAGAAATAATTAAATATCAGTTTATTGTTGACCCACAAAAGTGATACTTGTCTCATTTCACTGGAAGATTCAAATGCATTTCTCTATGCGCGCTCTGTTTCAAGTCAAAGCCAACTTGACAGCAAACAATAACAACAACTTGATGAAAAGTATCATGGTTGCTGCAAGTGACATTTAATTACACTTTTAAAATACTTTCCAAATAAAGTACTGATAAACAATATGTGTGCAGATGTATATGGTTATGCCCAGAGGTGGGGAAAAGTCAGGTTTTGTTTTGCTGCAGGCATGTTGCTTATCCAGGCTTTATTTCTCTTTTCCATAGCTGAATCTTATATCTGCAAAACTAGAGTATGGCTAAATTTTGGCCTCATGCCAGTAAGTAAAACCATGGTTTGCATTGGAAGCCATGGTTTGCATTACCCATATGCTACATACCGTAACTGTGAAGCAAACTCTCTTTCTTCTCTAACATAATTCCCAGTCAGTACTTTAAGTTGGTCATTGCATTAAACAAATATGTGCTCTGTTACTCACTTATTATTATCATTTTATTCATTTTTCAATAGAGGACTCAAGGTGGCTTGCAACTTATTAAAATCCTTATGGATTAAAAATGCTACAAAAACATTGGTAAAAGAGTACAGTATAAATGATAGACATTGTTTAAAAATAATAATCAGTTAAACAATCTGTAAAATTAAAGCCCATTACAATTAATAATAACCCATATAATATCAACAGAACAGTGCAACCCACCATTAAAATCCCATCACAGTCAACTTCTAAAAGCCTGACAGAATAAGTGTGTTTTTTAAATGTAACGTTGAAGGCTTTCACAGCTGGCATCCATAGTTTTTTGTGGGGTTTTTGGGCTATGTGGCCATGTTCTGGAAGAGTTTGTTCCTGATTGAAGAATAAACTCTTCTAGAACATGGCCACGTAGCCTGAAAAATCCACAAAAATTGTGTCTTTTTCCTTTTCAGTGGGAAAGGAGCCATCATACCAGGTGAGGCAGTACAGGGTTCTTGGTGGTTTTTAATGGGGTTTCACCCATTTGCAGAGGAGGTTCTGTGGTTTTGAGATGAAATTGCCCAGAAATCCTGCCAACCCTCTTTTTGGGTGGTCAGAGACTTCAGGGGACACAGAAGTTGAGGCCAGAATATATTTTTCTTTTCCCCCTTCATTAGAATGTATATAAAAAGCATTGGTGTTGATTATTTTTGTCTAAGGAGCGAAGGGTTGATTAAAACATATGTCCATGTGCTTTTTTTCTACTGATGGCCCATTTCTGCCCAAGGAAAAAAAAATACCAAAAGAGAGGAAAAAGCATATGCTTCCAATTTACATATTTACTAATTAAAAAAAGCTTCCTGGAAACATTAAGCAGGCTATCTTGGGTAACCTTTAACATTGCAGCTAATGGATATCGCCTGGAAATTTTCATAGAAGGTCTTCTAAATAATGTAAATGATTATGAATATGTAACTAGTTAATATGCAGCTACGAAAGGATTATCATGTAGAGGTTAATGAACACGCTGCACTTCACGGTTTGCAGGGCTTTTGCTTTTTGTGCCTTTAGCTCACTTCATGCTTGGAAAGTCATGCATTGGGAATGGGAAGTTTCCTGTTGAGCTCTTTCTTCCTCTCACATCTAGAAAGGGGCATTTGAACTGGAACTTTCTTAAATGATTTCATAAACAGTTTTGTCATTCATTCTCCTCCTTCTCCTTGCAGTATTGTGGCCATTCCTTAATAATAATTGTCATAGTAGGAGGATTTCTGTCGCACATCCATGTTCCTTTCGTACTACAGTCCTTTAGGTAGGTGTGACAGTTTTATTCCCATATTGTAAATGTGATTGCTGAGGCTGAGGAATGTTTTTTTCCTCTTTGCTCTCTTCTTGACTTTTTGATTTTGACGGCTTCATGATTTTCAGTAATATGTGTATACATATGTGCCTTCAGTTTGTAGTAACACCATGAATTTCATAGGGTTTTCTTAGGCAAGGAATATTCAGTAGTGATTTTTCCAGTTCCTTCTTCTGAAATATAGCCCACAGCACCTGATATTCATTGGTAGTCTCCCTTCTAATGAAAGCCAGGGCTGACCCTGCTTAGTACCTAAGGTCAGACGGGATTTGGTGACTTTAGAGTATTAGTTTACATAATATTTGAACTGGGTAAACATTGGTTACTGCACTATAGTTTATTTGCAAACCAGAATTGCAACAGTGATTACTATTATTTGCCCAGTTTAGATATTAAAGTAGAATATAATTTGCCATCCGTGGCTTCAGATCTGTTCATTTGGTGTCTGAACTGTATAAGGAACTTTGATTTAGAAGGGGCAGGGAATACTGTATACAGTATACTCATGTGTAAGTCTAGAACTTTTAGTCAAATAATTGATCTAAAAAAATCTGACTTGACTTATCCACAGGTCAATGTAAGTACTGGGCTTTAATATTATAAATATATAAAGGAACCATCCCCTGTTGAAAAGGAAGAGTGCAATTTGTCCTGGAACCACCATCTCATCTACCCAATCTTTAGTATGAGTTCAAAAGGTTATGCCTGCTGGAATTCTGCAAGTTCTTTGGCATTGTTTTTCTTGGAGTCATCCTTTGTTACATGTCCTAATGTTTTACCCTTGACTTATGCACGAGTCCTATCAAAATCCATTATTTCGGCCCCCAAACTGGTATTGAATTAACTTAATACCTGCATATGCCACTAATAAGATCATCATCAAGTTTATTTGTCTGTAGCACAACGTCCATTACAAAATACTAGTAAGATAGCAAACAATGTTAGCCACATTTATCTTTGGATATGTAGTGTTTATGTCATGCAGTCTACCAGAATAGGATAATTCTTTCAAGCTGTTCATGTACAAAAATGCTGAAAGTATAGACCACAATTTTAAAATTTGAATTTCTAAGTGGATTGCAGATTACTGCCTGCACGAAGTTAGTGGAATCTACCTAAAAACAGCTGAATATGTCAAATCTCAGTCTTTGCTAAACCCCATCTCTCTTCCTCCTTTTCTGTTTTTATACAAAAAGAACCCTGTGTACCTGTGATTTCACTGAAAACAGAAGGTATAGCATTTTTTTTGGCAAGACATCTGAGAAACAAATATTTTAAAGTTGACTTCTGAAAACGTATGGTCGGGTGGAGAATATGTAGGGACTGCTATATTAAAGTCACACAGTGTTCTACATTCAGATTGGTCATTTGATGTAATGTGAAATATACTTCTACAAGTTCAACTAATTTAGGTATATAGTGTGCTACTAGTTGAAGAGAGCCAGCATGATGTAGTGGTTTGAGCACTGGACTATGAATCTGGAGACCATGGTTCAAATACCTGTTTGGCCATGGAAACCTACTGAGTGACCCTAGGCAAATCATACCCGCTCAGCCTTAGAGGAAAGCGAAGGAAACTCCCTTTGAACAAATCTTGCTAAGAAAACCCGGTAATAAGTTTGCTTTAGGGCCGTCAGTCAGAAATGACTTGAAGGCACAGAACAACAAACACTGGTTGAAGTGTTAAGAGTTTTGTATATATGTCCAAACTCTTCTGTTCCCAAAGCAAGGCCTCTTCAGAATGCAACACTTTTCAGTGTCTGCTGTGGAGGGTTTCCAAATGTTGTGGGAAAGATTTTGAGATTTTGCTCAAGAGCAGTAGTAGTTAAAATGGTGATAGGCAA
This sequence comes from Urosaurus nigricauda, assembly GCA_034509955.1. NCBI lineage: Eukaryota > Metazoa > Chordata > Lepidosauria > Squamata > Phrynosomatidae > Urosaurus > Urosaurus nigricauda. Next base: position 14,725,243 of record JAOEGL010000013.1, read on the forward strand.
TGTGTCCCCCTCCATATATTATTATGGATGGCAGCTGGATCTGGACTGCTATGTGCCCCTCATCCTTTGGGGTAGAGGGAGCATTGAAAGTCCTGGAGTTGTGGTTAGGTCCCTGTGCAAAGCTTCACATTTAGGACTTTCTGTGAACTTAACACTTGGGAAGCACTTACTAGGCCTCTTAAAAAGTGACCAGGTGCTGGCTCTTCAGGCTGAAGAAGCAAGTCCATTACATGGTCAAACATGCAGCTTTAATCAACGAAAGAGAATCTTTTTTTCTTTTTCTTTTTCTTGGTGGTGGTGGTAATGGGGATGTTTGGGATCCATTTCCCTAGGTTAAATGTCAATGTGGGTGTAGGTACACATTCTGGCGTGCTTTGCCCTCCCATCATTTGCTATTGTTAAAGGAATATGCAGAGACGTTATATACATTCAAAGATCTAACATTGTCTAGTAATTGCTCAAGGACTTTTCAGCATAGTTCATTACATGATAAAACACTCACAGCCTGCATCTTCCCTGAAAGCCGCATTAATTTTATATAGATAATTCATTTTCCAGGTACTGTAGGCACACTGTTTTGTATCTGGAAAATACTGTTTTAAGCATTATGTGAGAGGTGTGTGTGTGAGTTACAGACATTCAATGCGCAGTGACTGAAAGACAAGCATTTCACTTCTTTACGTTATTCACAGTGTTGCAAGAGCTTAATTGCAGTCTTTGCAGGCTGTGTGTTTTTCCATTGTTTGTATTCATTTGCTGAATATCAGAAATGCTGTATACTTTTATCTGCGGTGGTGACCTTTCCCAAAGGCAAATCTTTGGGGCTCTGTATTCCTTTTCAAGCTCTACAGTCCCTCCTATATTTTAAAAAGGTGATAGAGTTTAGCACAGATACTTTCCTTCACCATGGCAAGTCTCTTTTTTTCCATATCTCTGTGTAAAGAAGGAGTTGGAAAGTTCTACTTGCCAGACATTTTTAGACCCCAACTACCACAATTTCTTACCCTTGGCTCCGTTTTCTAAATGTAATGGGAGTTGCAGTCCAACGTAACTTGTTGCTTAGTTGAAATGTAAAGACTAAAATGTAGAATAGTTTCTTGTGTCCAGAATGTACTTTTCAGAATAAAGGTATTATCACGTTTTGGTAGCACAAATAGTCATGGCAGATAGCAATATTAATAATGAGGGATGATGGTTTTCATTTTCTCAAGGGGGTGGGGTGGGGGACGGTAACAAAGGTCCAAAACACACTGCAGAAATAATCCCGGTTGACACTATTTTAACTGCCCTGGCTCAATGCTAGGGAATTCTGGGAACCATAGTTTTGTGAGACATTTAACCTTCTCTGTCAGAGAGCTCTGGTGCCACAATAAACTACAGTTCCCAGGATTCCCTAGCACTGAGCCAGGGCAGTTAAAGCAGTCTCAAATTGGATTATTTCTGTAGTGTGTTTTGGACCTCGGATTACCTTTTAAAACCAGACAACAGAATTACATTCCTCTCCTAAAATTTATATTTGCTTTATTCTACAAAACATGTAATGTTAAAAACTGATATGTAGATTGTACAAAATATTGGTTTTATCTTGTATCATATGTCAACTTATCCTTATGGAGGATACGTTGTGTCAAAATATGAGTTAGGGGAAGGTGCCATTTATTCTGTGGTTATCAGTCTGGATTAGAGTGTTGTGATAAAGTGTGCTGCTTAAGAACGAACATTCCCTCGCCTTTATGCTGACAAATAAAAATGTATAGCAAGATGCTACCAAATCTGTAAAGCTGCTGCTCTAGTCTCTGAAACATTGACTTTGCAGCTGTGTGCTTAGCCTTGTTTTTTCATAAGTAGTTCTCTGTTTTAATGACAGGTGGTCACTAACTGCCAAGAACAAATTCAGCACTGGTAAGTGAAAAATGTTTGATTGCATGCCTAAAATATCAATGAAAGCAGCCTGTGCTTGTTTTTAGAAAAGTACTGTGCATATATTCTTTAGAAAATTAACCAAATTCAAATAATAATATATTTTGGTGCATAATTTCAACTCTGCCTTGGCTTATTAAATTGCTCTCTCTACATTTCTTACACTGTTGCTTTAATTCAGCACAGTAATCATACTCTAAGATCTGTGTATGCCTTTTAAAAAGATCTCGTCCCCCCTCGTTTTGCCACCCAAAATAAGGGGTAGAAAATAGTATAAACCACTATAAACCTTGGGGTTCAGTGGTTTATTTTTGTTACTGTTCCATGAAAATAGCATGGTCAGTTGTAAAAGTACAGTATTGTTGAGTATCAAAATAGCTTTGGGCGATATCCAAAAATAACAATATAAGAGTTTAGATAATCAAGTCTATTATTTATAAAGGCTGTGAGTCTTTTCCCTTGAAAGATAGATAACGGCTTTTCTTCGATTTATCTATTTGCAATGAAAATATACTATTTGAAATCTGTAGGTAAGACTGGGCCTTTAGAGGTACAGTACTATTATTCCTTAAAATATTATATCTGGCCTTTCTTGTTGATTATTCAATGTGTTCTTTTTTTAGCTACTGGAAATAAACATCATAGATAAAAATGTTTCCTATGAGTATCTTGATAGAAAAAGGTATATTTAATGGTTAACAATTTTTATGAGTTATTGAAAGATAACCACTTGATCTTAACAGATACCAAATTATGCTGCATCCATGCTGCGTTTACTAGGAATTTACAGAGAGAACAACAGGAGCCTTCTTGATTATTGTCTGCAGGGTTATTGCAAAATCGCAGCAACTGCCCCCTTTAGTGGAGAGATTAAACTTTTGGTTATACACCATCAAGCATATAATATTTTAAATTTATTTTAAGAGGCTTTTTCTTCATGCCCGAAAGACCTCTGAGAAAATAATTTATAGTTCATGTGTATCAAATGTTTGGTTTTGAGTATTTTACTTTAAATGCACATAAGCTGCAAGCCTTGGATAAGAAGAATGGAAAAGGGGTGAATCAAAGCCATCCTCATGCCTCATCATATTAAATTGTGATTGTGTGTTTGTAAAAAAAAATTAAAAAATAGCAAGGGAATATGTTTTGCTAATGTTTAAAATTCAAAACCTGCTTTAATTTCCAATAAGATGGATATTATGGTGGCACCCACTTGTGCTCCTGAAGTCAAAATTTATCAGCCTTTGCATAATACAGTTCTGGTTGCTACGGACTTTGACTGTTCAAACAAGTATAATATATACTGGGTTTGGCTTAAAAGTTGACTACAGACTACAGTGAGTTTTGAATTTCCTTCTAATGTAACAACTGTGACGATGAAGCAAAATGGGGTGCGGCTCCTTCAAGAAAGAGTTCACTTATTGTGAAATTTAAATCCTTCCCATTTCTTTACCCTTCATAGAAGGGTGTAACATGGTTTGGAAGAGACTAGAACACGGAACAGTGGAGGCAAACTGCAGAAAAAGAGATTCCACCTCAACATTAGGAGAAACTTCCTGGCAGTAAGGGCTGTTTGACAGTGGAACACACTCCCTCAGAGTGTAGTGGAGTCTCCCTCCTCGGAGGTCTTTAAGCAGAGGCTGGATGGCCATCTGTCAGGGATGCTTTGACTTGGAGTTCCTGCATGGCAGGGGGATGGACTGGATGGCCCTTGTGGTCTCTTCCAACTCTGATTCTATGATAAGTGGGCAAGTCTCAGGGAGATAAGGAATGCCATCTTTACTGGTGAGGGAGCAAGACCAGTGATTCTTTTCTCTGGTTTAGCCATGTTTGATTAATCAGCTGGGAACACAATGTGAAAGTGTAGGTCCATTTAGTTGTTGGACTGGGGTACAGCAGGCTCCTGCATCCATCAGTTGGTAGTATGTCAAGGAGGCCTTCCTATTTCCAGTCAGAGGTAACAACTGGGGTTCTTTTGGAAGCACCAGGGAATCTCTGTGACTAGATACGGGTAGGACTCTTCACCTTCTGCAGGGCCCAAGATTTCAAAAGGATGGCAGATTTATAGGAGAACTAATTTTGACCCTTAGAGAATTGAATTAGGCCCATCTTTCATAGTCACTTTGAAACTTTAGTTGTAATTAGAATCATAGAATTGGAACAGACATCCAGTCCAACCATATTCTGCCATGCAGGAACTCACAATTCAAGCACCCACGACAGATGGCCATCCAGCCTCTTTTTAAAAATCTCCAAAGAAGGAGACTCCACCACACTTCGAGGGAGCGTGTTCCACTGTCAAAGAGCTCTTACGGTTGAGGTGGAATCTCTTTTCCTGTAGTTTGAATCCCTTGCTCCTGGTCCTATTCTCTGGAGCAGCAGAAAACAAGTTTGCTCCATCCTCAATATGACACCCCTTCAAATATGTAAACAAGGCTATCATATCACCTCTTAACCTTCTCTTCTCTATGCTAAACATACCCAGTTCCCTAAGTCTCTTCTCATAGGGTATGGTTTCTCAATCAATTCCATTTATTTATTTTAAAAAAATCAATAACAGTATGTATCTTTAATCCAAATCCAAAGTTTCAGGGTTTATTACACTACAATAAGTTATGTTGAGTTCAATGTGGCTCACTACCATTGGATATAGGATTTTTTTCCTTATCAGTCTTGATTAAAAAAGTATGTCTGGAATTCTCATCTGTAGCTTTTTAAAAAGTGTTTTCCATTTCTCAACAAATTGGCCTTTATTACATTGTTTACATTGTCCTCACCATTCTTCAGATAGGGATAGAGGCAATACCTTGAAACTTTCCCCAGCAGGATCACTTTTGCAGTGTATAGCTGTGGCAAGTTTCCCTGCACATTTCTATTCAAAACCTATTTTATAAATCATTAGTAGTTATCTATCTTTTTTTAAAAAAAAATACAATGATGTTTAGGATTGATACTAACCTTGTTTGAATTTATTAACAGGAAGAAGGTGGAGGGTGACTACGAAGCTCTTCAAGAACGGCTTAGCACATTGCCAGATAAACTTTCATATGATATTATGGTAGGTACGGTTTAGCCGAGTTCAAATAGCAGAGAAAGTTAACTGTCAATCATTGCAAATACTCTATTCACAAATTGGTTTGTGTCCAGTTTTCTGCTCCCCCTTTGCGTGCTTCTTCCCTTCTTATTGATGACATTGGTGGTGTGATATTTTTGTACTGTGTTAACACAAACACATTTGCAAACATGATTAGAAGAGTGCTAACCATCTTTACTGTTAACATTGGTGCAAATGTAGTTGTTATGGTCAGCTCTGGGGGAAAAAAAGGTCCAAGGATTTCAATAGCCCAAGAGGAATTCATTATCTTCTAGCTATAGTTAAGTTTGAAACAATTTACCTGAATCATATCTATCTTAACTGTTGTAATTAAAGTATTATAGTTAACAGTGGCTGATTGTCTGAAGGGTTAAATGTATGTTTTCTTTTTCAGATCTAGTTTCTTCGAGGCTATAATAAATTATAACCTCCAGATTTTGACTAGTGTTCAACAACAAAATCAGGCACATCTGGTAGAGCCTGTTTATTATATGGAAATCTATAATTAAATATGCAATACACAGTGATTTCAGTGAAGTGGAGAAATAGCAGGCAATCATAGTCACTAATTTTTAAGTCTTGAGTTTTTTATTCTTGGTTTTTGTATAAAAAGTTTTTGGGAGTATTGTACCTACATTTTTGTTGGAATCTGCGTTGTTTTTTTGTTTTTTTACTGTTTTGGAATTTGAATTTATTGTTGTAGATTTCAAAATCTGTTTTCAGGGCAACCCAAGTACTCACAATGTTAGTAATAAAGCAGGACATATTCTGCCTCTAGGACTGTAACCAAAATGTGACTAAGTGAAGATTAAATGAATTTCATAACTTATACCTAGACATGTCAGTTGCGTCTAATTCTAGTTGTGTGATGAGATACAACTAAAAATAGACATCAGTCTTTGAAAACTACATAGTAGAACTGTTGTACATATATCCAGACTTGGCAAGCTAACATGGCTAACACCAAAAGTGACTGAAACAAAGGTCTGTTTCCCTAAATTCCATAGCATTGAGTCATAGCAATTAAAATGCTGTCAACCTGTATTATTTCTGCAGTGCAGATGCAGCCTTGGTGTCAAATTTCTCTTTCAGAAAACTTGATTAACCAAGTAGTGGTTTTGGTAGCTTCAAGCATGTCTGAAATTGATTGGTTCCTCAAACTGTGGATGTAAATTTCCTTTAATTCTGTTCTTGCATGTAAGAGTCAAACATATAAACATGTAATATCTGTTGGGTAAGATTATTAGATCTCCTGTACATTGTTGACTTTTTTTTTTTTGCATAAAAAAAATTCTTGTGTGCAAAAAAGTATATTTTTGTGGAGAAAAGAGTGCAACACCTTTTTTGTGTTCAGAACCCACCAAAAATGAGGGGAAAGCTCTGGTCCTTTTTTCCACATTCAGTAGAATCATTGAGTTGGAAGAGACCGCAAGGGCCATCCAGTCCAACCCCCTTCCATGCAGGATCTCTTGATCGAAGCATACCCAACAGATGGACATCCAGCCTCTGCTTAAAGACCTCTGAGGAAGGGAGTGTGTTCCACTGTCAAACAGCCCTTACGTCAGGTTGAGGTGGAATCTCTTTTCCTGGAGCTTGCATCCATTGTTCTTGGTCCTCTTCTCTGGAGCAGCAGAAAACAAGCTTGCACTCTCCTCAATATGACATCGCTTCAGATACAGTTGTCCCCCGGGTTACGAAGGTAATCCGTTCCGGAATTACCTTTGTAACCTGGAAGCTTTCGTTTCCCGGGGGACCACTATATTCAATGGACCGTGCAGCTGATTTAAAGGGGCCGCGCGGGTTTTTTTTTTCCGTATCCCGGGGGATCTTTCGTATCCCGGGGGATACAATCGCGGTCCCGCCGGTTTCGGATCCCGGGGTTTTCGCAACCCGGGGGATTCGTAACCAGGGGGACCACTGTATTTAAATAGGGCTATCATTTCTTAACCTTCTCTTCTCCAGGCTAAACATCCCCAGCCTCCCTCAGCCTAGCAACGGAGATGAGGACTGCCCCCTACAGTCAGACACGACTAGACGATCATGTCAAAAGGGGAAGCTGATATTGTTGGCTAAGTGTATAGCTTGAATTGAAAATTTAGTAAAAACATCTGAAAGCTCAGGAATAATTAATAACAATAATATTAATAAAATAATAAATAATTAATGAATAACTATACTACATCTGCCCATGGATATGGTGAATAGTGAGATTCTGTAAGCCACAGATGAGATACTTGTTCATATAATTGTTTTAATCTTATTTTGTCTTATTTTCTTAACTTTGCTTTTTGCTCTGACAGGTACCATTTGGTCCCCATGCTTTCATGCCGGGAAGATTGGTTCACACAAATGAAATCACAGTACTTCTTGGGGACAACTGGTTTGCAAAATGTTCAGCAAAGCAGGCTAGCGATATAGTGGAACACAGGAAAAAACGTAGGTATCTTTGTAAATATCAAATGATAGTGAAATAGCTCTGTACCATTTATGGAAAATTACATGTGGGTTAAACTCCCTTTGTGATTGAGATATAATTCAACAAATGTTTACCTGAAACTGAAAAATAAGGAGTGCTTTATGTTAACATTTCCCAAATTAAAACTTGAAAACTTCCTTTTTATAAATCACTTTTTTAATCGAAACTGTATGCTTTTATCAAAACGTGTGGTGCTGTAAATGAATTCATGAAATGACAGTACTGATTGCATTAACATATGGTACTGTAATAACGCTCAATTGTAAATTGTAGTAGGCAGTCTTTGATACAAACATTGGCACCAATCAAAATTGACTGCTGGCATAAAATGTAGTATTATGAAATAGGAGGTTATATATTACCTGTTTTCTTTATGCTTTGTTTAATATGCTGCTTCTTTATTTATGAATGATTAAATGCATTCTGTATTTATGAATGATGGGAGGTATTTAACCCAATTAAATTGTTGTTAATTCTGTTGCTTTAAACTTTTGCCAGCATCTTTGCTTTTACTTAACCTTAGGGCCTAAGCAGATAGGCAGGATAGCACAGGCTATCCTGCCCCGGGGTTTTGTCCTGGATCAGTCCCTGGGCCAGTGAAGCATCAGGTATAACTCTTTTGTAGATTCTGAATTTTGTTTTACTTCACTCCGTTATGTGCGTCCTTCCAAATCATGTCTTAATCACTATCCCCTTTTAAAATTCATCATGCTATCTGATAAGAAAGTACAGTCAGCCCTCCACATTCTCTAGGCATTTGTAGCTCCTCCACCATGATTCTGTGATCATCTTCTGGCACATGTTGACCATAGAGTTACCCTGGAGGATCTAGAGTTTCCTAGAGAGGTGTTCGCTCAGGTTAAAAAAAGGTTTCTTATCTGCAGTTTTTCCTGTGCCTCTAACCCCAGTGAAAGTGGAGGGGCAACTGTAGTGGTTACATCTTTGCCAGTTCTTGCTGCTTGCAGTAAAGCAGTACTTACTGAATTTTCTTAAGCAGCTCCTGTCTACTTAGGCCTCTCTTCATTGATCATTGATTGGTCTTAGCTTCCAATCATGATATACTGATCTAAACTAAAAAAATAAACTAGTATCTGGTCTCTTGTGATTTGTCCGTGTTTGATTGACATTCAAATCTTTGAATGCCTAAGGGGCATGTGCTGCCTAGTGGTAGTAGTCATTTTTTTTCACTTATATCCTACCTTTTCCAAAAGTCTGTCATTAGTTTTTATCTACAGTACATCAACAGAACATTCATTTTCAAGCTGGTGGACAGCATGGAACATCTGGTTGGATGCTGTGTTGAGATTTTAGATTAAATTGATTTTTGGTTTGATCCAGCATGGCTGTTTTATATGTCCTTAAGTGTCTTAGCATATATATGCCCATTTTACAGATGAGAGAGAAGTTGTCATACACTGTTGTATGTGAAAGGAAACTCCTTTGAACACAATTTGTGTAAATGTAATTAATGTAAAATAGTATCATCATGTCCAATGTAAATGGGAAAGAAGCAATCAAAACCGATTTCTTAAAAACAATATAGAACATCTTCTAAATTAGGACTTCTCCTTTGTCCCATTGCAACCATATAGAATCTGCCCAATATGCTAAAAAGAATACTTGTGTTTTTGCATTTTGATAGAGAGGGGCACTTCAATGTAAGCCTGATCAGAACAGAAATGTGCTGGCAAGTACCCTTTCAAAGCTGGAAACTATACTTACAATTGATATTTTTTCCCCTAGGTATGTAATTATGGTCTCTTAGGTATGCTTTTAATATCCCTCAAATATATAGTGAAGAGCCCCAACAAAAAACTTAGTGAAAATCCAGATATAGTTATTTGGTGCCAAATTCTCCTACACAATTCCTTAAAAGCAAGAAAATAACTAGTCACATTAAAGGAAACTTCTTTACTGTGCCATAACACCCACATGTCAAATTAACAGCTCTTGCTGATGACTTAGTACCTCAAGATCGTGTTGCCCTCTGCCTCCAACATATTAGAGTAAACATTGCTTTCATTACTTTTTTCCCAATTTGCTGAAGAAAGACCACAATTGCATCTTTAGCCAAAATCTGCATTAAGCATGTTTTTACACCAGACATTTGTGCCTTGATTAAGTGTGTGATGAGTTGTATTTTATGTGTTATACCATGATTGAAGACAGTTTTTCCTCTCAAAATAGCAGTTGTGTATCAGAATTATACAGTTCTGTAATGCTGTAAGAGGGTATTTACGCTAGTATCTCAGACAAAGTAATTCCATAATTAGGGTTGCACTCATGCTTAGGGGTATGTCCAGTTGAACCTATGAGGCTTACTTCTGAGTAGACATGTATAGGATTGCACTGTAGATTTCCTATGCTGTTCATTCTCAATTTATTGAGAATGTCACAGAGCTGGTCTAGAATAGGGCCAGGTTCTGTATGTACAAAATAACTCCATAATGACTGACTGATCTACATTTTTGATCATTACGGTAATTCTAATGACCAAATAGTTATATGCTGATCAGTTGCCAGGACTGTCATATTGTTGTTGATTTGTTTTTATATATTTTACAGTTGAATGGAAGCTTTTCTTAATTATTAAGCACCATACAATATGCATATTGCACATTTACATGTTGGGGGTTAAGCTAAATGATAGATTAAACATACAATTGGCCCTCCATATCCATGTATTTTTTTATGCACAGATTCGAGCATCCATGGATTGAAAATATTTTTTAAAAAATATAAATTCCCAAAAGCAAACCCTGCCATTTTATATAAGGGACACCATTTTCCTATGACATTGTATTTAATAGGATTTGAACATCCACAGATTTTAGTATCATGGGAGGGTCCTGGAACCAAACCCCAGCGGATACCAAGGCTCCACTGTATATAGTTCAGTTGAAACAAATACAATGCAGTGCTAGCAAGTATTGCTGTTGTTGACTGCTTTCAAGTTGACCCCAACTCATGGCAGCTCTGTGGATGAGATGTCTCCAAGACCCCTGTCCTCCACTTTTCTGCTTAGATCCTGCAAGTTCACGCCCATGACCTCCCTAGCATGATTGTCTTTCCTAATGGTTTCCTAATCTATCCATCTGGCATGTGGTCTTCCTCTCTTTCTGTTACTTTCTACCTCCCTAGCATTATTGTTGCTGTGGACAGCAAGAAAGACAAACAAATGGATCCTTGAACAGATCAACTCTCCCTGGAAGCAAAGATGATGAAGCTGAAGTTGACTTTGGCCATGTCAAACGTTAGTCATGCCTTCTCATGACATGGCCAAAGTCAACTTCAGCTTCATCATCTTTGCTTCCAGGGAGAGTTGATCTGTTCAAGGACCCATTTGTTTGTCTTTCTTGCTGTCACAGTATCCTCAGTACTCTTCTCCAGCACCACATCTCAAATAGGTTTCTTTTCTTTCTGTCAGCTTTCTTTACTGTCCACCTCTTGCACCCATACATGGTGATGTGGAATACAATGAATTGAACGATTCTGACTTTAGATATCAGTAGTACACTTTAAGATCTTGTATAGTTTCTTCATGGCTTCCCTTCCTAGTCTAGTCTTATTTCTTGACTGCAATCACCATTCTGATCAATGTTTGATCCAAGGTGCAGGAACTCTTTAACTATTTTAATTTCACCATTATCTAGGTTTTTGATCCTCCAGGGTCATTATGTTTGTTCTCTTTATTTTCAGCAATAAGCTAGCAAGTATACCTAGTCTTAATACGAATTGCAGATAACATATATCTGAGGTGGGACAAGGAAAACTTATACTTCTCCCAAAGCTGCTTTTTCTTTCAAAATCCACCTACGATGCATACAGAGGTGCAGGAGGAAGACTCAATGAATTTGGAACTTGTTTGGCATCTATTTTGGTTTGCCTCTGTGTGACAGAGATGGTACCACTTCTGAAGATGCTACTTACTGTTAAGAACAGAGGCTGAAGTAAGAATCTTGACCCTCCTCCACCTTCATATTCACTAAAGTATTGAAGACATAACAAAGTATTTCATTAGCCATTTGTGTTTCCAAGAAATATAGGCGTCATTGTCCTGCCAATGCTGCAGTTTTTCTGCTGTGTATTGAATTTAATTCATTAATTAAACGAATTGATTTTTTAGTCTTAAATTCTGTTCCCTGTCTGTGATACCAAATGACTTGTTTCCTTTGCTGGGTTATCCAAAGACATAACAGAGCTGATAACAGTTCAGCGGAAAGCCATGTCACTTCTTTCCTAAGATTATCGGAGGTGACAAAGTCGGACAACAATCCAAGCACAATCCTTCTTAAAAGACATTTAAGAGGCTTAAACTTCAGGATAGGAGGAGAAAGATTTCTAAATTCTCAGTCTTAAGAGCTTGTCCTTTCCTGGATGCTTGACTTAACCTTTCTTTTATTATACATTTGAAGTTTTTGTTCCTTGTTGTATAGCAACCTGCAATAAAATAGGGTAAATAGAAAAAAATGGTCCTATAGTTTCTTTTGTTATAAAAGCGTTTACAAAATCTGACAGTATCAGAAAGAGCAAAATAGATGAAACGACAGGAAACCAGTGGTGGGATCTCCTACATATTTATTATTTAAAGGATAAATGAAGCTACTGGAACCTTGTATCTTGGATTGCTGTCAGAGCATAAGTAAAGCTTTTTTAAAACAATTTTCACTGTCTTAACCCTGTTTATGAAGCTGCTAGTTTGCTGCTTGGAGGAAAACATATAGTTGTGTGTATAGTGCTTATATGAAGTCAGCTGCTCCATGGCACAAATGGCAGCTGGGGAAGGGGCAGCATTGAGCAAGCTATATGAAGGAAAAACTTATCACTCCCCATCATCCCCATGTCAAATCACACAGAATTCTACAATTTCAACTTGAAACAGAGACATCTGTGACTTCTTTTACCTTTTAATAAAACCTGAGACCTGCTGATCATGGTTTACTCACCAGCTCATCTGTGTGAATCCTGACTGCAGAACAGTTCTGTACATTACACAGAACCAGATCGAAAATTTTGGACACTTTGAACAATCTAAAGGGGAAGTCAGGTTTGTTTGTTTGTTTATAATGCATCACTTCATACTTTAGCCTTTCTCAGTCTGTGATATTTGAATATGTCTGGGAGGAAGTGGTCAAAAACATGATTCTTTCAATACTTTATGAAATGGTAAACTCCAAACACCTGCTTATCCAGTCCTGCTCAATATATAATAATTCTAATACTGCACGGATTTGTACATTCATAAATGCAGTTTAAAATAGTAGTTGTTGTGAATCTGTGAAATATCAAAGCCCTGCTGTCTGGATTTCTGGTGTTATAGATTTATGGACCGGAATGGGTCATGGGTACACAGATCCCATAATGATGTATTATAATTTCTTTGGCCACAAGCTAGATAATTCTGAAGAACTTCCTGGGAATTACAACCTTTTGAAGAAGCAAAGTATTGGACAAGGCAGCTAGTACTTACTGAATCATAAGATCTGCAATTCTGTAAAATTTTAATTTTGTAAAAACTATCCAGTTTGTCAAGATAAATAGAATCAACACTTGTAAAGTTTTACACAATTGTTTTAAAAACTATTCAAGAAAGGAGGCTGTCCTACAGGTAATTAGGATTTGTATTCAGTGGAAAGGAATAATGAGTAGAGTTCTATTAATATTATTAGCTTAAGACTTAATTGTATTCTTTGTCCTAATGCTTCACAAGGTTATATTTCCTTTTCAGCCTATTCTATATCTTTTTTTGCAGTAATCATACTGAAAATTAAAAAATCACTGCTGGGATTTGCAAAATGCATTTAAACCAACTTGTTTCCAGTTTTATTTCATGTTTTAAATAAAACAGATATACCAAATGATTTAACCATGTTAAAACACTGGATCAGTCAGATAAACAGAGGAGATGTGATATGGATCTATTTTAAAGGCAAATTATTTGTTTAATACAAAAATAGACAATTGGGGCACCAATTTGGGAAACAATTTTCTTGCCTTGGTACCCTCCAGGAGTAACATAAGCTATCTTAAAACTACAGAACTGGGGGCTGGGGTGGGGGAGAGACTGTAAAGCTGGGGGAAATAATAAAACTGGAAGTAGATGGAAATCTACTTTGGTGTTGAAAAGCAAATACTTATATATATGTGTGTGTGAGGCCCAGTGTCCTGTTTATCTATTTGAAAGATGAACCACCACACCTTGAGGCTTACAAGAGAAGCATGTCTAGGGAGTTTGGATGGATTGGAGCCACACACACACATTTGGGGAATTTATGTGGCCCTAGATCCATACTTTGACACCACTTGGTATTATCAATTCCATGCTAGGGATTCATGACAGCTCATGCTTAGCATGTAGAAGCTCCCCTATTCAACCTCTTCCATCTCTGCTCAAAAGGATTCAGCTAGCAGATTATAAGAAAGGTTCTCTGACAGAGATTCTGAATACCTATTGCTAATCCTAGTATACTGGGCTTGATG